>JAPDNY010000002.1:101415981-104290148 GCA_029375565.1 Gekko gecko | reverse complement strand
CAGTCATACACTCTCAGCCTAACATGCCTCATAGGGTTGTTGTGAGGATAAAATGGAGGAGAGGAGGAGGATGTAAGCTGCTTTGGGTCCTCTTTGGAGAGAAAAGTGAGGTATAATTGAAATAAATAAGAACAATCTTGTTTGTGTATGTAAAGTGTCATCAAGCTGAAGCTGACTTATGGAGGTGGTTTGCCATTGCCTGTGTTTGTGTAGCAAATCTGAGTTTCCTTAGATGGTGGTCTCCCATCAAAATACTGATCAGGGCTGACCCTGCTTAGCTTGTGAGATCTCATGAGACTGGGCTAGCCTGGACTATCCAGGTCAGGGCAAGAGTCAGGGCAAGAACAATCTTATCCTGTCTTAATTTTATGAGTTTTATTTTTGTTGTTTTACCTGTGTATTATTACAGTTTATTTTTTCCCCCTGTTCATCACCAAACTCTGTCCTAGAAAACTATGCCACAGCTTGAATACTATCAGGAGGCAGACAAAGTATGCATATTATAGCTATTCCACAATTGTTCCACTGGTTACACATTAGTTATCTGATTCAATATAAGCTACTGGTTATCACCTAAGAGTCCCTTCACAGCCTAGCACCTACATTCCTGCAGAACTGGCTCTCCCAATATGCATCACTGTGACAGATTCACTCATCTGAGCAAAGCTTCCCAAATGTGCTGACTTACACATGGGTAAGATAGAAAGCTGCCTGTACAAAAGCATTCTCTGTAGTGGTTCTCACCTAGTGGAATGGCTTGCCTGGTGAAGTCAGGAAGTCTCCTACATTCCTACTGTTTCACAGATTGTGTAGAACAAAATTGTTCAACAGGGCATTTTTATAAAGGGAATGGGATGGTGGTTTTAATGTATGTGGAGATTTTAGGCAATTTTCATTGAATTATTTTATGTATTATACTGTTTTAATGCATTGTTCTACAGTTCTGTAATCCTGTTTCATTGCATTGTTCGCTGTATGTATTGTAGTGTTGTTTCTGCTTTTTCTGATTTTGTGATCTAGTTTTAATGCATGTATTTTATTACATGTATTTTATTACATTGTTCTTGTGTAATCTGCTTGAATCCCATTCAGAAATGCAGGCTGCAAAGGCAATGAAAATAAAATAAATAAATGTTCTTTGTTGTTTTATTGGTTTTATTACAGTGTTGTTTTATTGATCTATTTAGTAAGATGCCTCAAGTATCTATTTAGTAAGATGCCTTACAAAAATAGGTAGAATATTTTAAATAAATATAAGTAATAATAATTTATGGGATTTGCTGACATAAGATATGGTGATGCCCAGATGCTTGGATGACATTAAAAGCAGCTAGACAAATTCATGCAGGAGAGGCATATTATTTCTGATAAGGCAGTATAACTCCAGATAGTGTTTGCTGGGGGATAAATATTTTAGCTTTCATACTAGAAACCAGTCTCATGATGTAAGAGCCAATGTGATATAGTGGTTAGGAGTAGTGGACTCTAATTTGAAGAACTGGGCTTGATTCCCCACTTCTCCACATGGACCAGTCAAAGTTCTCTCAGAACTCTCTCAGCCCCACTTACCTCACAGGGTGTCTGTTGTGGGGAGAGGAAGGAAAGGCAATTGTAAGCTGCTTTGAGACTCCTTCAGATAGAGAAAAGTGGGGTATAAAACTTCCTTCTCCTCCTCTTCTTCTTTGCAAGACTTTCAGACCCTTCCTTGTGATACTTCGGTAGTCCAAAATGTAGTAAAATTCCACTTCTTCACTAGTATTGTGCTTGAGATTCCAGCATAAAAACCCAGAACTTCCTCTCCATCAGACAAGCCTACTTAAGCTGGCATCAGCACAAGGCAACTCCATCCCCCTCTCTCTTGGCAAGTGTCACAAAACAATCTTCATTTCTGACTAGAGGGGGCACAAACATCACACAACAAACCTTTCCAGGCAGATTTTTCTTATGCATTATGCATACACATTAGCTTCATTATGCAAACGAACTAAACGCTAGAGCATATGCTCTCCTGACATTTGCTAGGATGGATGGCTTTGCAGACCTAAGTGGAGAAAAAGTGCAAAGAGGAAGAGGGTGAGAATCTTCCACAGCTTCTTCCACATGGTAGCACAACAAAGACTACCTCCCCTTTCTAATCATGCTGCTACCAAAAAAGGGAACTATCTGAATCTGCATCTGTAACAGATGACCTGCTTTGCAATCCATGTCTGGAGAATGAAATACAAAAAACTGGGCCAGATTATATTTAACTGAAATCATATACACTGGGCTCTTATCAAAGTAATGAAGCCATGCCTAAAGTAAAGGTTTCCCTTGCTCAAAAGGTAGTCGAATCCGACTCTAGGGGTGGTGCTCATCTCCGTTTCCAAGCTGAAGAGCCAGCACTGACCAAAGACATTTCTGTGGTTATGTAGCCAGCATGACTGAATGTCAAGGTGCATGGAACACTGTTACTTTCCCACCAAAGTGGTACCTATTTATCTACTTGGAATTTCTTGCTTTCAAATGGCTAGGTTGGCAGGAGCTGGGGCCAGGCCTACAGGGTCAATAAAAAGTTACCCATCACTGGCTAGCATAATGTGAGAGAAAAACACTGTATCTAAAAATTATTACATCTAGAATCAAGTGACATCCACTGCAGGGCCAGGATGTAGCAAAGTTCCAATAGAGATCGAGTTGCTTGAAGCAGTATGTAAATGCAAGGCTACCACCACCATTTCTTCCCTATAGCTCTTAGTAATGTTTCAGATACAAGATCTGGTATCACCATATTCAGTGTTTCTTTGCCACATAAACTGCAGCCAATGAAATGGAATGGATGTCATTATGTTGCATGGAGATATCATGCTGTCATATGTCTGCTTTAACTATTACTAGAAGATTCAGAGAAACAGCAGGAACAGTTTTAAGGTAATGTATAATTTGGTGCTCCGACAAAGAAGGGAAAGGAAGAAAACTGCAGGTGGAATTGAACTAACTAGGGATGCCAGACCCCCCCAGTGCGGGCAGGCCCCCCCATTTCTGGTGCTCCTTTCTGTCCCCAATTACCCCCCCCTCCAAAAGCCAGAAGCCAGAAATAAACATGACATGCCTACGTCACCTGGAACTGATGTAGGCACATTGGTGACATCAGGGAGGATGCTCTGACTTGGGGGCAAAACTCTATGGTAGAAGCTAATGCCACAAAGCAGAGCATTGCCCCTGACATCCCTGACTTGCCTACGTCACTTTCAGGTGATGTAGGCACATTGCATTTATTTCTGGGTTCTTCTCTCCCTGATCCCAGTAAGTTCACCCCCATCCCCTGCTGGCTCGTCTGACGAACCTGGCAACTCTAGAAATAATCAACCAGCTAGAGAGACTCCATCAAGCTCTGGGCAGCATATATCATCTACCTCCCATTTTTTTCCTCATAACAACTTTGTGGATTTGATTATGGTGAGAGTACATGTAATTAGTTTAAGGCTGATCTTCATGGCACAATGGGGTTTGAACTTGGACATCCCAGTTGACTCAGATCCATCTAGCGCTCTAGACCACCTCTCAAAAAGCAGATGGACAAGCAGCAGAACCAGTAAAGCAGCTTTTCCTGTATGGTTATCTATCAGATTTTTAAAGTCATTGCTTACTCAAAGGGTCTCGCATATATAATAAGGTAAAAGCAACATAAAAACAAGAAACAAAATATTAACATTAAGATGTTAAAACTATTAAAATATGTGGATAGCACCATACCACTAATAAAAGGAACCCAAACATATGGGTTACAGTCCAAAGGCCAACCTAAACAATTTGGCTTTGCATGCCCTGTGGAAACTAAACAAGTCCAGCAGAGCATAGGTGCACTGATAGTACATTCCAAAGAGTGAGGGCCACACTTGAGAAGGCCCTTCCCCTGCTGACAGCTAACTAAGCCAGGCACCTGCAAAAGGCCAATAGAGGATGACTGAAAGGAGCGTGAGGGGTTATAGCAACAGAGGCAGTCCCAAGGGTGTGAGGGTCTCAGACCATTAAGGGCTTTGAGTTGAAGACTGGAGATTATACAACAAAATGTCTGTCAGTACATCAAAGACTACTGTGGCAGGGGAATGGTAGACTAAACATAATGTGTTAATTTTCAATTTGAAAGGAGGTAGGTTTGTTTTTCCCTCTAAAGAAAGTATTTGAATATGCAGCCCATACCACCTGCAGACTGAAATGATACAGTCAAGGGAAAGCAGAGTTGCCAGGTCCCTCCTGGCAACCAGTGGGGGATGAAGAGGAGACTTACCGGGTGCAGCAGGAAAGCCCATCCAATCTACAGCAACATGTCTGCATCATTGCCCATGTGACCAGAAGTGATGCCTTCTACCATAGAGTAAATTTGCCTTCTACCACATAGTTTTTGCCCAAATACCAGGGCACCCGCCTCCCCCCCCAACATCCTGGAAGTAATAGTGTCACTTCCGGGTAATGTGGGATGCACCTGCTCCGGCTCCTGAGAGAATGTTCCTTTCTTTTTCAGGGTAAGATCTCCCTGCTGGCCAGCTGACTGGTGACAGGGAGGTGGGGCCTGGTGCTGGGGGACCCCTGCCTTCACTGCAGGGTCTGGCAACCCTAAGGGAAAGCTTTATCACATGGCCTTGCTGATTGTGTAAACTGGCTCACAGAAGGAACATACAAAATATTTGAAGTCAAAGAGGTGAGGCTAAGTATGATCTGCTGGTGTTGACTGGAGAAAGAACTGGGGGCTATTTCTACAACAGGTTCAGACACAAGCAATGTAGTTTTCTAGGAAGCTGGTACAGTCAGCTGTTTGACAGCACTAATAGCAGAAAAGCACACAAGACAAGGGCAAGGGCAAAGGCTGTCACTCAGTCTGCATAAATCAAACATCCAACAACTCCCCCTGCCAATCTGTTCAAAGTTCCATTGTATTATACAGTTTGTACACTGTACTAGCCCCATGTCCACATATTCAAATGGAAAGTAAAATTATTGGAGTCAACATTTCATCAGCTCTTAATATCCCCTTAGACGCTTTAGCACGAGGATTCAGGGTCACAAATAGGTAAAGCAATATCTGACTCCAGATAGTCGCCTGCTACATGAATATAACAGTTATTGCACTGAATTATCATCACTGAAAAACAAGGCATCTGTCTCCAGCTTCAAAAGCAGCTTTATCATGTGAAAAAAATATGTTCCTTCTTTTTTATCAATATTCTTACAGGAGCGCCAGTGACATTGCACTGATGCACTTGACTTTCAGCTCCATGCTGCCAAGTATTAATCTTCATGCTGTGACAAAATATAAACCATCACCTGTTTCACCAGAGTTTTTACATGCACACGTTAATTTAAAAATTCACTTCCAAAAATGTTCCTAAAAAAGATAACCTAGAAAGAGTGACAGGAAAGTTAGTTAACTAAATTGGGGTAAATCCACATGGCCAATCCCTGCATTCTTGTCAGGGCAAGAGCCCACAGCAGTTCCTGTAACGGGGGCCTAAGGGACATTCAGTGGGTAATTCAACAAGTGTACCATCAATCTGCTCTGGCTGAGAAGGAAGCAACAGGCTGATCAGCCACACAAGGAAGGAAGCCTCAACCACAATTTACCACAGCCATTTAGATAATAGCCTTGACCCCTATAAAAACTTTCAGCTAAAGCTTGTTCGGAGGATGTAGGCTAAGCAACAAGAGAGGACTACTTAAACTTCTATCTTTTCTTGCTGTTCCTTGACAGGAACAGATGGAAAGAGGCCATCCCTGTAGCAGCAGCAGCTTTGAACATCAATAATCGCTCTAAAATTCAGACTTTCTGTCACTCTAAAAACTCAGGACAGAAACTACAGATGATACCTCCTATTCCAGCCCTGCTGCCATTCTTCTCTAATCATACCCAATCCCATTCTGAGATAAGTCCCATTTAAATGTGCTCTTTAAAAATTGGGGATAGAAAGGCCAGGGTACACCTCCACATCAGCGAGAACTCTGAACATAAAACAGCAGGTGGAGCTGTAGGTCAGGATAGAGTTAGGAAAGCTTATGCACAGTTTATGAACCCTCCGCCAATGCTTTTAGTCACTTCCATAGGCAGGCAAATTAATAAAGAGCAGACCTACATGGCAAGCAGACACACCAGACTGTCAGCATATAGTAATTAGCCATAATACAAAGACCACAAGAAAAACTGAGAGTAGTGATGCAGTGAACCACTGCAAAAAGCCACTTGAGAGAAATAAAATGTCAAGTCAGTTAGAAAGGCATCCCAGTCAGATCACTGGATCTCTCAGATTCATCACAAGAGCCTCCTCCTGACCCAAGGTGAAATGTGGTCAGATCACCAACAGCAGGTCTTATTTTGAATGTGGGAAAGAGCCTCACCCTTTAGAATAGCTTAAAAAGTCCTGGCTAGTAACTGTTTTCCCCTGCCCACTCCATGAGCTTTCCTTTGAGCTGCAGTGGCACCTGTTGAGGAGGATCAAATGTTGCTCAGCTGCAGGCTAGCCTGCTGTTGAGTGCTGCCAACAAGCTGTGCACCACTCCCAACCAATGGCACAAGCTTTCAGACCATCTGGACCTTTTTATGGACTGGGTGTTTTCTTCATCACAGCTAAGAGAGGATGCCAGTATTGCCCATTACTTAGCTAACCCATCCTTGGATGATTAGGATACACAGCTGAGCTAAACAGAAGCACCATCTAGGCTCCTGGTCTCAAAAAATGGCCAGGGAAAATATAGAAGAAATCAAGGCTGTTAAATTGTAAAGCAGAATATCAGATACGAAGTGAACTGCTAACACTGAAAGAGTTGATGTCTGAGGACTTGACAAATTTTCCTTTTCCTGGTGTCTCCTTACAATCCCCCTCCCCTTTCTAGCAGATTTATATTAACAAAATCGGCTGTTGAATAAAATGATCTTACAGAGTGATGCGAAAACTTACTTCCTGCTCCACTCTGGAAATAATTGGGAGAATCCAGGGTATTTTGCCAAACATTTAAGGTCTTTCAGTAAAATTAGCCAACTTCTGAATTGGTTTCAGAGTAGACAGGACCCCTACCAGATGAAGTCTGAGTAATTTAAGGCAAAGAAGGCAGTGGGGATGACATGAAGAAGATCCAGATAGTCTCAAAGATTAGACCTTGACTCAGAGAAGGGACTGGGTCCAATTCCAACTGGATCCAGGGAGGGGGGTAACTCTGAATCATTATTCTGACATTAATGTCATCTCCCCTCATAGGGTGGCCCACCGGGCAGTAACCAGAGTCTAGCCCTTCTCCATCACAGTCCCAACTCTGTGGAACAGACTCCACGAAGAGCTGAGGGGAGCACGCTTGTTGGAGATTTTCAGGAGACGCTGCAAGGCTTTGTTTGTTTGTCTGTTTGTCAGGGCTTTTGATGGGGTATGAAAAGCAAGCATCTTTCGGGGGGGGGGGCTACCTAGTTTTAATTTGAAATGTTTTAATTTTTACTTGAAAGCTGCCTTGAGTCAGGAGGAAACATTTTAATAAATAAATAACATTAAGACTTTGAACTTGTCAGTTCCACATGCCATCTGGCTGATTTTGAAAAGCAAGTCAAGTGGCAATAAAAACTGAAGGAACCGTTTTCCCATTCCATTTTGATGACTCCATTTTCAGCTAGTGTTTTAAAAGACTGCAGAGAAACACTTCAATTGATTTGAGGATGAAGAATGTGCTGGTGGCTCTACTATAGGGGCTGGAAATAGGGAGACTGGGCTAGATTCCTTATTCCACGATAGTTTGCGGCATCGTTCCTTGCACCTCAGTCCCATCATTACACAATTCAAATGAATGACTGTGAAAAGCACAAATACTAAAGATATGTATACAGTAGCTAAAAAAAGAGAATATTCCCAAGAGATTTATACATAACAAAATGGGTGGCTGTTTTAACAACTGAAAGACAATGAGCTTTCCATTCACACATTTGTTAATATCACAGCTCATAATCAGGCTAGAATCCAGAAGACTCATGTCTGAATACCAATTTGGCCACGGAAACTGGCTGAGTAGCCTTTGCCCAGTCACTCTCTCTGTGCCTAATTTACCCTGCAGAGAGTTCTTGTCAAAATGAAATGAAAGCAGGAAGAACAATGTTGTAAGCAAGCTTGGGTCCCCATTGGGGAGAAAAGTGGGACATAAACATCTACCATCAATAAATAAAACATAGCAGATGAGAACTGCTGCCATGGCTGGAGAAGATATCTGAAATGAGGATTATAGATTTTCTTCTTTATGCTTAGGGAATTGCCAGTGCAAGCACTTTTGTTTCCTTTTTGGTTCCATATGTTCTCATTGCCATCGATTATGGTCCACTGAATTTTTACTGCTGTTTTTAGTGATTTCTTTTCTTTCTTGCTTTTATACTGTTTGCATGGCGAAGATCCATGAGCATTCATCGGGAGAAGAAATTTTATTATTTCTCCCACTGCCTCCAGCTCCATTTGACTGCCCTGCCTCTGCTCTGTTCTGCTTCATTTCACATACACAACCCCTTGTGCTCCCCCCACATCACCCACACTCCCAATCTTTTTTGAGGGTGCGTGTTTTCTCTCCCAGTATGCCTGCCCAACCACCTACCTGATCTTTTCTTCACCTCAAGCACCTCTTCTTTCTCTACTTTCCCTCCCCCTCACTTGTAACTCTGCTTGTGCTACTGGCTCTTCCTCCCTTGTCAGCTCTCATTTTCCTTCACATCCTCTGTGATTTCCATTTCCTCTCTCTCCTCTCCCTGCTTCTCCTTCCCCCACTATTTACCTCCTTCCATTGTCAGGTGACATTTTGGATTGCTATAGATATCATAAATGCCACTGCAAGAGTTTTCCCTGCAACATCTGTGCATGTACACATGTCACTCTTCCATTTCTGTTGGGTTTTACACTTCAGGGTGTTTTTTTTTTAAGTTTTCAGATTTTTCTGCAACCTAGAGTTTTGTTAGCCCTGGGGATGCTACAGATTTTCTGATCCACATGGTGGAGCCATACTTGAGAATCTTATATATATGACAAGTGGGGTTCCCACAAGAATCAAAGGGGTTTGTGTTTGTATGGAATCTCATCCCCTGATGCCTGGTCCTCCAACCCATGGTCTCCCCACTTTC
Organism: Gekko gecko; assembly: GCA_029375565.1. Lineage (NCBI taxonomy): Eukaryota > Metazoa > Chordata > Lepidosauria > Squamata > Gekkonidae > Gekko > Gekko gecko. The sequence continues at coordinate 104,281,039 of JAPDNY010000002.1, read as the reverse complement.
CCTTCATCCTCCCCCCTTGCAGCTCCTGCCATTTCCTTTACTCCCATCTATATTCCTGCCCCTCCTTGTCTGACATTTTCCCCAAGTTATTCTTTCCTTTGCTTCCTCCTGAGACATTTCTCCAAGATTTACAGAAACATCTACCCTTTCTGTTCCTCACTCCATTATGAGAGGAAGAGGAGGGAGAAGGAAGAGGAGGAGGAGATTAGATTTATACCCCACCCTTAACTACTTGAAGGAGTCTCATATAGGCTTATAATCCCTTTCCCTTCCCCCTCCCCACAACAGATACCATGTGAGATAGGTGGGGCTGAGAGACCTCTCTTGAGAACTGCCCTTGAGAGGACAACTCTGAAAGAACTTATGACTGACTCATGGTCACACCAGTAGCTGCATGTGGAAGAGTGGGGAATCAAACCCGGTCCTCTCAGATTTTTTTTTTATCAGGATGCATTTTTTGTTGTTGTTAATGGGGCACTTTAGCACAGTGGAGAGAAAAGCTTTTATATATGTGGTGGATAGTGGAATAGGCCCTAAGTATTGCTATCTTTATTTAATGGTTCTTTGCACTCACTTGTTGACAATGGTGACTCTTTATTGCTATCTTAAAATTGTAAAAAAGAGCTGTGGGGGGGGCACTCAGAGACATGATGCATATGCAGAACAGAAATTGGATCAGGTGGCTGGTAAGATCAATGGATAGCAGCAAATTGGCATGTAAATGAAAGAGTTAACAAAGAGATATGAGTATGAAACTAAAAGCCCACTCAGATGATCAATGAAGGCAGAAAGGCCTCCTGCTCCAGGTGATTGGTGGAGATGCCTGGCAAATGGGTGGGGTGCTGGGACCTCATAGTCCCCACTGTGCATATGGACCTGCTCCAAACTGGCTCTCAGGTGCTTAGATTGAGTGTATAACCAAAGATGTACCAGCCAAACATGGCATCATTCCAGTATTGTGAATGTTTTTGGTCCAGAATTAAAAACACACAATTACGTAGGTTGAGACTAAGTTTAACACGTTTACCAGACAACAGGGTTTGCCCCAGCTGCTGTGATTTTTGCCCTTTGTCAGATGTTTCAGAATCTATTGGCCAAGGAACACCAGCACTTCTGAGTAAATGAGACACTTCTGTTTCCCTTGTAGATTTCATTTCTGCAGAATCATTTGCATCTGCTCCATGTTTTTAACATCATTCCTGCAATCATTAGAGACAGAGACTTGCTTTTTGAAGAAGAAAGTAGATGAGGAGTTATCAATAAAGACGCATATAGTTGAAAAATGCTCCTGTATGCTAGCACGATTTATGATTCCTAGAAGCAGGAACACCTCCTAAGTATTCAATATTCCTTATTTCTGGAAAGGACTTATTTCTGGAAAAGGAAAGGATTTTCCCTCCGTTTTTCTCTTTTCTGACTAAGCTGCCCTAGTAATGGGTTTTCTTCGCTGCTGAAGAATTCTGGCTGTCCCACCCTGTCACAGTATGATATTTTGACTGTTGGCTCAGCCCAGGAACCTGAAGGAAGGATCAGGAGCCCACTTTAAATTAAACAACTTAAATGGAACTCAAGGCATTTTGAAATTTAAAAATTACAACATATTTTATTTAACATAGAGGGGCAAGTTCAAGTGAAATCAGGGGTTGAAAATTTCTGAGGTAAAATCACTACATGTACAGGCTTTACTTTTATGTTTCAGGCTAATGAGAGCTTCTTAAGCTAGTCACTGTTACTTAAACCTTTATGCTGAGAGGCTTTTGTTCCAGTGTTTTCCCCAAACACTCCAGTAAACTTTCTTTGAGTATTCTGTAACTCTTTTGGATTCCAGAAGGCTGATACACTCTTTCCAGTACCCAAACCCCTTCTCTTGAAACATCAGTACTCGTCTTGAATTTTTAACGGACTCTTAAGGTCTCTAAAGGCAGTTTCTAACCACACTAGAACAGGGATCGCTATACTCTTCAGAGCTAACTCCCTGTTTGACTGGATAAGGAATTTTCTTCTCTCTCTAGAAGATCTATCCCATTTCCTTGGCCCAAATTGGAGTCTCCATCCAACTACCCACGCATCCTTGCAAACTTCCCCAGCTCCTCTGTCTGTGTTGAACTGTTCTCAGTCACGGCTGAATTCTGAAACTGTAAGTACTTGACTCTTCTCAGCGAGGGCTGAAATCAGACTGAATTCTCCTCAGCTTCCAGTTCAGAAGTCTTTCTCTGTTCAGCTGATGCTAACCAATCAGTTCTCTTGGAGTAGCCTGTCACTCAAGGCTCTCTGGGTCTGTGAAGAATTAACCCTTCACAGTTCTTTATCTGTTTACACAGCACTTCTAAGCTTTTAACAGCACAGTCCATCACAGTTAAGCATAATACAAGCAGTCAAGAGCAAATACTCAGCACCATTACTATTTCAGATGCCATATTTCTGACAATATATTTCATGCCTCATGCAGCAGAGCAGTTATTAGATTTTAGTCAGTAACCAAAGCACAGAACCATGTCCAAACACAGCAACCAAGAAAATTAAACAAAACTTTTAAAAAGCTAGGAAAGCAGTATTATTATTTACTCAAGTGTTACCAGCTTATAGTTAAACCTGCATTAAACAGGGAAAGAGACATATTGAGGACAGCTCTGCCTCTCAGACTTTGTACATATGTTTGTCTGTTTGTCTCGCTATCTTTGTCTTCATCTCTCCCTTGTACATAACACTGAGAAAGTGAGAAGCCATGGGAAATAGAAACTGAATTCAAAGCAAACTTGCAGATGATGGTATGTGACAGATCTGTATTTCTGAAGCCTTTATCTCCTTTGACATCCATGGTGCTATTTTTAATCACCAAGACAGAGGACTGAGTCACAACATTAAGATAGGACAGTGTGAGTCCCAGAGTGTCCAAGCAGGCATCATGCTCTGACTTTGCTAAGTGTCATGTAGAAGCATAGGAAAAGAGTTCCTATTAGGGCTTCGCTTGGGGGGTATTATTAGTATTCAGATTTCTAAAACCATTACTTCTATTTCTTTCAGCTTCTATTTGTGTTAGCAAGCCTCCAAGCTAAGCATTAGGAACAAGATCAGAGAGCAATTGTACTGCTCACCCTGTCAGACTAGTTAAAGCCAATCCCACTGTGCAAGGCTCAACAGAGTCCTGTTCTTGGCTTATTACCAGCGTCTTAGCACAGCAGCATACAGAGAGCCCTCACTATAGATCTCCATAACCTGATCCATGTCTAAGAGGTATGTGTATCTCCAAGATATGAACTGGTCTTAGAAAAGTATAGCTAGAGCAGGGGAAGGAGCTCCAATCTTTCTGCATTTAATACTCTAGCAAAAATGTTCAGTCATGGAAATACCACCAATGAAAATTGCTTTAAAGAAGATCACTACATAGGAGGACCCTGAAGGACTTGCAGCCTGTCCTAATCCACCATTCACCTTGGAAGCTCCTACCTTCCATCCACCCATGGTTGTCATATGGAGGGCAGCATACAAGAGTTTTGGAATCCCAAAACAGTACATATGAATATTACTAAAATAGCACAATTGTGAAAAATTATATATGGAGATGTTAAGACAACTTCAGTTTTTGTAAACACTACCTTTGTCGTGGTTTTTTTTTAAAGAATTTTTTTAAAGAAAATTTATTAACAGGATATCATAACATGTTCCATATTTGACAACGAATTCATTACATATCCTTTTTTAGAAATTTTTATCCCCCCCTCCCCCGGCCTCCAGCGATGTTCCACCCCCGTTAACATTTCTATCAATATTTTTTTACATTCTTACATTCAATTCATATTCGATAATCAGATCTTAACTTTCACTATTTTCTTTTTCTATTTTTCACTATTAGGTAACTTTTCTATTACAATTCCTTTTTCTTACAATACTTCTATTCTTAATAATTATCAAAACAGAGCAATCTATTTTTTACATCCCAATTATGTTCTAAATAATCTTTAAAGTTCTTCGAATCAGCTAGAAATTCTTCATCTTCTTTTCCTTGAAGTTTTCTTGTCAACTTGTCCATTTCAATCATAAAAATCATTTTCTTTATCCATTCCCATTTGTCAGGTACTTGCTCCTGCTTCCAGAACTGAGCATAAGTCATTCTTGCGGTTGAAATTAAGTACCATAGCAAGGTTCTCTTTGCCATTTTGACTTCTTCTAATTTAAGTCCTAAAAGTAACGTTTCTGGCTCTTTTTTCAAAGTGCATTTCAAGATTTTCTGAATTTCGTTATGAATCTCAGTCCAAAAGGCACTTGCTTTTTCACATGCCCACCACATATGGTAAAACGAGCCCTCTTTTTTCTTACATTTCCAACATTTGTTAGACATATTCTCATTTATATTAGCAATTTTTTTGGGTGTCATGTACCATCTATACATCATTTTTGAAATTTTAATTGATTTTTTCCACAAACATTCCCATAATGACATTTCTATATCTCTATTTATATTTATAGCCCATTTCACCATTTGTTCTTTTACAATCTCATCCTCTGTATACCATTTTAACAAAATCTTATAAATTCTAGCAATCATTTTTTTACCTTTTTCTATCCAGATCATTTCAATTTCATTATTTTATTTTCTAAAACCATACCTCATTTTGTCAGTCTTAAATAAATCATAAAACTGTCTGTAGTTTAGCCAATCATATTCAAAGTCCAGTTTGTCTCTGGGTCTCATCGCGAAACTTCTCCCTTCAGTTTTCAAAACGTCTCTATAGGGTAACCAGTCTTTGTGCCTTGAAAGTGGTTTAATTACTTCCGCCAGAACAATCCATAGTGGTCTTGTTTCCATGTCATGAATAGTGATCTCCTTATGAAGTGGTGTTTAAAAATATTATCCACTTTAGACTTTTCATACCATAAATAGGCATGCCAACCAAATTTTCAATCGTGTCCTTCTAGCACCAACAGCTTTCTATTCTCCAAGTTAATCCATTGTTCCAGCCACACCAGACACACCGCATCATGATATAGTCTGAAATTAGGGAATTGAAAACCTCCCCTTTCTTTTGCATCACAAAGAATTTTCATTTTAATCCTTGGTTTCTTTCCAGCCCACACAAACTTTGAAATTTCTTTTTGCCAAAGATTCAACACCTTACAGTCCTTCACTATTGGGATCGTCTGAAATAAAAATAACAGACGAGGTAGAATGTTCATTTTAACTACCGAGATTCTGCCCAAAAGTGATAGATTCAAAGTATTCCATTTTTTTATGTCTTGTTGGATTTTAATCCAAGTCTTTTCATAGTTGTTCTTAAACAAGTCTATATTTTTCGCTGTAACCTCTATTCCCAAGTATCTAGTTTTCTTCACCACTTCACATTGAATTTTTTCTTGTAAATCCAGTTGATTTTCTTTTCTCATGTTTTTACAAAGTATCTTTGTTTTATTCTTGTTCACATAAAATCCAGCCAAGTCACCAAATTCTTTAATCCTTTCCATCAATAACGGTACATTGATTACTGAATCTTCAATTATAAACATTACATCGTCTGCAAAAATCCTGTATTTATACTCAAAACCACCAATTGTAAGTCCTTTTATATCTTTATCTTCTTTTATTTTATTCAGCATCACTTCCAAAATCCAAATAAATAGTAAAGGAGATAACAGGCATCCTTGTCTTGTCCCTTTTTGAACTTTAAAATAATCCGTCAACTCTTTATTAACATTCAGTGACGCTTTTTGTTCACAATATACAGCCCTAATCATATTTGAAAAGGGCTGCCTGATCTCCATTCTATCAAACATTTGAAACATAAATTCCCAGTTTAAATTGTCAAAGGCTTTTTCTGCATCTAAAAATAGAAAGGCAACTTCTTTTTCTGGATGTTTATCATAGTATTCAATTGCAGCCATCACAATCCTTAAATTGTCTCTGATTTGTCTGTTTGGTAAAAAACCGGCTTGTTCTTCACTAATAACATCCTTTAAATAAACCTTCAATCTTTCCGAAATTACCTTGGCAAACAATTTGTAATCATTGTTCAGTAGTGAGATTGGTCTATAATTTTTTACATCTGTCAGATCTTGTCCTTCCTTGGGTATAAGTGATAAGTTGGCTTCTTTCCAAGACTCTGGTATTGACTTGGTCTGTTGAATTTCATTAATTAGAAGTTCCATAATCGGGGTCAGCTCCTCCTTTAATTTTTTATAAAATTTTACAGTAAATCCATCTGGTCCTGGAGCTTTCCCTAATTTGGCATCTTCTATTGCTTTATATATTTCTTCTTTCTTTATTGGACCATTCAGCATTTCTTTGATTTTACTATCCATCTCAGGTAAATTTACTTTATCCATATAATTTTTAATTTTCGCTGGATCAATATTCTTTTTTTGAAATAATTTCGCATAGTATTTGAAGAAGGCTCTTTTTAACTACCTTTGTCGTGGTTGAGAAGAACTGCCCTAATAAAAATGAACTGTTTTCCTAGAATAATACTTTCTTTACCATTTACCCTATGAGTTTGTAAATTAATATATGGCAGAAGATAGTTCTGAATTTTATGTTAACGAATAAACTACCAATAGTATCAGTAAATTCATCTTATAAAAACAGGTATGATGGAGGGGTGTCAGGTTCAACTGCAAGTAAGTCCAGGCACTCTTCATAAAATATATGCTTTATTAGAATACAAGTAAGTTGCCCTCATTAGCAGAGTTATTGTCAGGAATGCCCCCCCAAGCATAATGGCCTACAGATATAGTATGATGCATAAGCTCTATTAGCAAATGAGAACTGAGCGCGCGCGTGGGAATACTCCTGGCAGGAGGAAACATAATAAGTGGGAGATATGCCTCCTCCCCACCCCTATCTAAGGCGAGAAAGTTTCCATCAGCTGGGAAGTCCGGCCTGTGTCTTGACTGTTCAAGGACACTAAGATAGGAAGCATCGGTAGAGAACTCTCCCACAAGTTCCAGCAAAGCATTCTATGCACAGGCATGCTAGCTAATTAAAACAAACAATACAGACACTGTCTGAATGCAGACAGGAGAGATAATGGCAGTGTAACTGACATCCTGCCCCCCTATGATTACATCATACATTTTAAGGGGACAGTAAAGAATTCCCGGGCTTCAGGGGAAAACGACGATGGCATTCAGATAACAATCGATTAGCATTAATATCAGAACATTTCACCCATTCTCTATGTTGTGGACCAAAATGCACCCACTCTACTAGATAATACAGCTGACCACGTTTAATCTTAGAGTCTAATACTTTGGAGACTTCGTAATGTTCTTCATCATCCACCATGAGGGGCGGCAGTACTGGGACCTCAGGACGCCATCGATTAGGTGGGTGACTCCTTTTGAGTAAGCTGAAATGAAAGACTGGATGAACATGTTTTAAACTCTTGGGTAACTCCAATTCCACAGTCATGGGATTAATCAGTCTATGGATTTTAAAGGGTCCAATATACTTCCAAGCCAGCTTCCTTGATTTTTGAGGAAGTTTCAGGTTCTTAGTTGAGACATATACAAATTCTCCAGGCTGCAGATCCCAACCCCCCACCCTTTTTCTGTCAGCCTGGGCTTTATAAGCTGCCTTGGCTGCCTCCAGTGCATCACAAATGTCTGGCCAAGAGTCTTTGAGCTTTCTGCACCAGTCAGCAGCTTCCCCTTCTGTCCCAGGATTGGAACTCAGGAAGGGCAAAGGGGGACTGTCATATCCCAAAGCAGCTTTGAAGGGAGAGACCCCCGTAGAGGTATGCCATGTGTTATTGTAGGCAAACTCAGCTAAAGGAAGTAGATCAGCCCAGTCATTTTGTTGGAAATTAGTAAAACAGCAAAGATATTGCTCTAGAACTTGATTCACTCGTTCCGTTTGCCCATCCGTTTCTGGGTGGTAGGCGCTACTTAGAGCCCTCTCTATTCCCATTAGGGTCATCAATTCCCCCCAGAATTTAGAAACAAACTGCATTCCGCAGTTGGAAATTATCTTCACCGGCAGCGTGTGTAGCCTTACGACATGGTATAGGAACGCTTTCGCCAAGGCACGGGCAGTGGGCAAACTTGGGAAAGGGATGAAATGCACTTGCTTAGTGAACAAATCCACAACTACACAAACAACCGTCATTTGTTTGCTGGGTGGTAAGTCTGTGATAAAGTCCATTGAGATGACCTCCCAGGGTCTCCGTGGGGTCGGTAGTGGCTGCAGGAGACCCGTGGGCTTGCCCACCAGTGACTTACACATACTACACGTTTGGCAAGTTTGCACAAAGTCTGATAAATACTTTCTCATTTGCAGCCACCAAAACCGCTGTTGTAAGAGATGTAAGGATTTAACAAAACCAAAGTGACCTGCTAGTTTGGTTCCATGAACCGTTTGCAACACTTCCTTTTTCAAAGCATCTGGAACTAAAAGTTTTTCTCCTTTATACCAACACCCATTGTCATGGCACTCTAAAGTTCCTCTCGCCTGCAGGTCTTGTAGTTCGACCTCAGTGAGGGCTTTGGCGAACTTCTTTTCCCACAAAGGTTCACCAGGTAGCTGGGGCGATACCTTGGGTCGTTGGCTACGGGTTACAACTGCCCCACCCAATTGAGTTGGGGTGCAGAAGGAGTCATGGACCTCCACCCGCCTGCTATCATGTTGGGGAAGGTGAGAGAGTGCATCTGCTAGGGAGTTGGACTGACCCGGGAAATGGTGCAGGGTGAATTGTAACTTGGAAAAGAACTCAGCCCATTGGAACTGCTTAGCATTAAGGTTCCGGGGTTTTCGAAGGACCTCGAGGTTCTTGTGATCAGTCCAGACCTCAAAGGGAACTCGAGCCCCTTCTAACCAATATCGCCATGTGGCCAGGGCCAAACGGATCGCCCCTGCTTCCTTGTCCCACACGGGCCAATTTCTTTCAGTGTCATTGAATTTGCGGGACACATAAGCCAGGGGATGAAGTTGCCCATCCGCGCCTTCTTGTAGAATTGCCCCCCCATAGCAGTGTCAGAGGCATCAACTTGAATCACATTTTTTTTTGTTTCATCGGGGTGTGCTAGCACTGGCTCTGTGGTAAACAAGGCTTTTAATTGTTCAAATGCCTCTTGGCACTTTGGATTCCAATCTAGCCTCGCCCTCGGTTTGGTGGCCCCTTCTCCCTTCCCTTTAGTTTTCAGTAGATCAGTCAGAGGCAAGCTGACTTGGGCAAAGTGGGGCAAAAAATGGCGGTAGAAATTTGCAAAACTGAGAAAACTTTGCAGCTGCCTACGAGTCTTTGGGGGCTCCCAATTCAGGACGTCCTGGACTCTGGCAGGGTCCATCTCAAGCCCCTTCAGGGATATGCGGTACCCTAGAAAGTCAATGCATGTGTGGTGGAATTCACATTTGGAGAGCTTAACAAACAGTTTATGCTTGAGCAATGTCTGTAATACTTCTCTCACCAGTTGAATATGGGAGTCCAGATCTGGGGAGTACAACAAGATATCATCCAAGTAAATGACCACCCCCTTAAAGAGGTGTTTATGTAAAACCTCATTTATTAAATTCATAAATACTCCCGGGGCTTCCTGGAGCCCGAATGACATCACCCTGTATTCAAACTGTCCCAAGGGAGTGTTGAACGCAGTCTTATATCCATCCCCTTGTCGGATTCGCATCCTGAAGTAAGCATCCCTCAAGTCTAGTTTGGAACACACCTTGCCTTTTGCCACCTCTGCCAAAAGGTCTTTAATCAGGGGCATCGGATTGGTTGCAAAGACAGCATTCAGTCCTCGGTAGTCCGTGCATAAGTGGAGCCCCCCGTCTTTCTTTTTACAAAAAAGCACCGGGTCTGCAAATGGGGAAGATGCTGGTCTAATAAATCCTCTGGCCAGATTCTTGTCAATGAACTTCCGCAGCTCCTTCTTCTCCAGTGGACTCATGGCATAAATCTTTCCTTTAGGCATCTTGTGCCCCAGGAGCAACTCGATCGCACAGTCAGAGTTGCGGTGAGGGGGAGCTCATCTGCTTCCTCCTCCTCAAACACCCTGGATAAGTCACTGTATTCCATGGGGATCTGTGCCAGTTCCTCGGCCACTAGACAGGCCCTTGGAGGCTCACTGTCAGGGGGTACTCCCCACACTGGATCCCAGGTGTGGGTAGTGCACTTGGGAGAGATGAACCGGATGATGCCATCCTCCCACAAAATATATGGGTCGTGGCCATGGAGCTAGGGGCTCCCCAAGACCAATGGGAACTTGGCCCCCGGTGCTACTACGAAGGGTCGATGCTCCCGATGATCACCTGCCTCCACCCGCAAGGGTAGTCTCAAATCGGCAAGGCTCTTTCATTGGGGACCCATCCATTAAGGTAAAAATGATGGGTTCTGTCAGGCGGACCACAGCTGCATCCAGCCCCGACACAAGGGTGGGGTTGATAAAGTCCCTCCCGCACCCCGAGTCTATGAGCCGCCACACCCAAATATGTGTCTTCATGGCTGGGTTCATAATTGTTACAGTCACCAAAAAAAGGGGTGGATAGTTGCTCACCAATTTTGGTGCCTCATGGGCCGGGTCCTGTTGTGCTGCTCCACCTACAACAGGACCTGCTCGTTTCCCACCAGCTCCTCATCACTCGACCCAGGTTCCATGTGTTCAGTGTCAGCCAGCAAGGCTCAGGAATTCCTCGGTTTGGCAGTACCCCGTTTGCCCGGTGGGTCTGTGCAGCGCATGTCACCTCTCGCACCGGGGTCTTGGCACCCTCTCCCCCAGGGCAGGAGGCAGCGTAGTGTCCCTTTTCTCCACATTTCAGGCATAGACCTTGTTTCATACACTGGTCTCTAACCGATGTCTTCAGTTGGGGTGGTTTGGTCTTCTGCTGGGACAAAACTGGCAGCCGCCCGGCAGCTATCGCACTATCCAGCTGCATGGTATGAAGCCTGCTCTCTGCCCGCTCGGCCTCCTCCATCCAGCTGCGCAGGATGCGCGGTTCCTGGGAGCTCATGGCATTATTCCGAATGTCAGTGGCAAGTTCCAACCGATACTGCTGGGCCAGGACCGGATTGGTCCAATCACGGATCTAGGCTGCGTGGTGCTGGAATTCTGTGGAGTACTCCCGCACCAAAAGCTTTCCCTGCTTCAAAGTATGGAGGAAGGCCTCAGCCTTCTGCACAGCTGTAGGATCTTCAAAATGCTCCTCAGTGCCCACATAATGCGTCCACACTCCCTAATTCCCACAAAATGCGTCCTCAGCGCCCACATAAAAGCATCCACACTCCCTAATTCCACAGCCTCTAGATCATGGAGAGCCACGTACCAGCTAGTGGCGATACCTCTCAACCGCAAGGTGATAAAATCTACCTGTTGCTCTTCATCCTGGAACAGGTGGGCCCAGCATTGCACAAACTTCCCCACTTGCAGGATGAGGAACAACAGGTTCTCTGGGTCCCCATCAAACGTGATGTCCAGTAAGTCTTTAGGCTGGAGCATGGCGGGTGGGACCACTGGAAGTGATGGTCCCGCTGGTACCGGTACCGGGAGTGGTGGCGGTCCCAGCACAGGCTGAGGCAGGGGACCCAGCAGGGGTTGGGCTGGTCCGCCTGGTGGTGGCCCCGGCGGAGGCAACACTGGTGGCAGCACGGGAACTGGAGGAGGTCATACCAGTGGAGGCAGTACCAGGGGCGGCAAGACTGGTGGCGGCAGGGCGGGATCAGTGGGGGACCCCCAGGTTGACCCGTGTGGGTCTGTATTGCCTGAGTCATCATGTTCGGTAAGGTTTGCAACAAATGTCCCAAATCCCGCATTATCACACGACAGTCCGCCTCCAAGCCATCCAGCCGGGTATCAACATCCTTGCCCGGGCTGGGTCTCGGGGGAACTCTGGCCAGTTGACTTGGTGTTGCCCCAAGGCTCCCCATGCTAGGGCGGGGATCAAACAAGCTGTCCTGGCTTAGGCTTCCTGGCAACAACCAAGTAGTTTGAGTTGAGTCCCCTAGGCGTCTCGCCCAATCCCGAGGTTTTCGATAGGTAACACCCTTGTCCCAAAACAGGGTGATAAAAGGCATGGTCAGGCGGGGTATGGCTCCACCATCCATTGTAGTTGGCCTGGACAGGCTGTAGATGGGCACCGTAACTGACGACACCGGGACCCTGATCCCGGTAGACAATGGGGTCCCCCCCCAGTGGTCGTCGGTAGCACCGCAGTGGTCGTCGGGTTTGCGGTGGTGGTCGGGGTGTCATGGTAATCAGAGGCGCCACGGTGGTCGGGGGCGCTGTAGTGGTCGGGGTCATGGTAGGTACCCCCTCCGCCGGATCCGCTCATCTTGGTAGGAGAGATACGTCCCAGGAAGAGTAATGGATTCCTGACAATTTCTGTCAGGTTCAACTGCAAGTAAGTCCAGGCACTCTTCATAAAATATATGCTTTATTAGAATACAAGTAAGTTGCCCTCATTAGCAGAGTTATTGTCAGGAATGCCCCCCCAAGCATAATGGCCTACAGATATAGTATGATGCATAAGCTCTATTAGCAAATGAGAACTGAGCGCGCGTGTGGGAATACTCCTGGCAGGAGGAAACATAATAAGCGGGAGATATGCCTCCTCCCCACCCCTATCTAAGGCGAGAAAGTTTCCATCAGCTGGGAAGTCCAGCCTGTGTCTCGACTGTTCAAGGACACTAAGATAGGAAGCATCGGTAGAGAGTTCCAGCAAAGCATTCTATGCACAGGCGTGCTAGCTAATTAAAACAAACAATACAGACACTGTCTGAATGCAGACAGGAGAGATAATGGCAGTGTAACTGACAAGAGGTGGGGCTTCCAAATATAAAATCTTATCACTGAATATCTAAATTTACTGCAATGGTAGTAAACCAGATAAACCAATCAAGGCAGAACAAGAATAGTTGATTATTTTTTTATCAGATGTTATATGGTTCCAAAGTAAAATGATATAACTGAAAAGTGAACATTTATCATCTATAAATAGTGCATTATCAATATGGAACAGGTTTAAGAAGTAATTTAGAGTCCTGATTCTTCCACTTTAATATTTTACAATATTTTAAAAATATTTGAAAATAGTAGAGATTGGTATGAACATAATTTCCTATTTCAGTATCTCAGACTGAGGGATACAGTAATTTCTTTGATAAGGAAAAACTGTCCATTTCTTTTTTAAAACCCCAGATTTTAACTATTAATAATGCTATACAGATTAAACAGTTTAAGGTAAATTTTATACTTAATAAAATGAAATAAATCTGAACATAACTTTAGAGATAAATATTGAATCAGCCACTCAAACAAGTGAATGGTTATGGGATTGGGCAGGGCTATTTTAGGGCAGGAATGTACAGGAACGAAGTTCCCGCTGGCTCCCAAGTTGGTCACGCCCAGCAGGAACTCATTAGCATAACAGGCCACACCCAACAGCAGAAACTCATTAGGATTGGCTACATTAGGGGTCTGTGGCCTAACGTGCAAAGGACTTCCTGCTCCAAAAACAAAGCCCTGGGTTTTAACAACAAACAAGGTAAACAGAATACGAAGCAAAAGGTGGGTGTGGCTGGATGACCACACCTCTGGTAACATGGGGGTGTGGCCTAATATGTGAATGAGTTTCTGCTGTTTGGTGTGGCCTATTATGCTAATGAGTTCCTGCTGGGCTTTTTCTACAAAAAAAGCCCTGGGGTTGGGTAAAGGATTGAGACTGCTTAGTGTAGTGGTTAAGAGCAGTGGACTCTAATCTAGAGAACGAGGTTTGATTCCCCACTTCTCCAGAAAAGCAGGGTATAAAAAAAACTTTTCCTCTTCCTCTCTGGAAACATATGACTAAGGCTGCATCTAGATAGCCAATTTAACTACACTTAAATAAAAATGTATGCGAACCTGGTTTCTGCTAGGCTCCCACACATGCCCAGTTCTTTCTTCTTTCCCCATTGAAGCACAATGAAAAAATAATAGTATTAGAATAGCTGGTTATTGATTATGCAAGGATGCATGCACACCCCTTAATCTGAGTTTCTTTCCCCAAGACCCACCATAACCTTAACCACGGTTTAATACTAGCCCTAGAATCCTAGTCACTGGAACAAAAACAGATCCTACTAAGCTATGCAATAATTTTCAAACATCACAGATAACTGGATTTAGAACACCACTCCATCATGTTCCATGTGACAAGGGAGGGAAGACTGAGTATCTTTTTCCCGTTTATCCCTAAATTCATGTTCAGATATGAAAACTAACTTTAAAAAATTATATTAAATAGTTGAAAAGAATATATACATTTTTATATGCTGAATACTGATGTGATATACCAAAGATTTTTTTTCATTTTTTTTGGTCTTCTCCTGAATTTTTGTCTTTTTGGAAGCAAGTACTTAGTACAACAAGAGAAATTACTGAATATGTTTCCACTGTATCTACAATAGTCATTAAGGGCCACATGTTTGACTACAGCACAAATGTAGATAGTACAAAAACAGAGGGTTGGATCCCAAGGAGGATTTATGATGATGGGGGAAGGGAGATTTTTGTCTATTCCCACTTCCACTGCAGACCAGCAACTCTACCTCCATGCTGTTCCTTGGGTCAGTTATCCCCCTGTCACCCACAAGGAACATTTCAAGAATTTTGGACCATATAGGGAGGGCAAAGGCAAAGAAGTTGAATTTCACTCATGGAAACCTTTCAGTCAATAGAAATTTTTCTGTGAAATCGAAGCCAAAATCTGACAATCTATCCAAGTTTTGTAAAATAGCTTTTAAAAAGTAGTATATTTATGTTGTGTAGCATCTTTAACCAAGCTGACATTCTACATGACTGACAGAAAAATGTCAAAAGATACTTTAATTTACTGTTGGAATTTAAAATTAATGGATAATATTCAACCAGATGTATTATTCTCTTTGATTTGATTTAATCGGTGTGAATTATGTTTAATATATAATAAAAGGTTGTTTAAAAATTCATGTGAACAAAGGAATCCCTCCCCACAGTGGCCTACCTTAGAGTTTTACAAATTAGCAATTATGTGTGGTCCCTCCAATATGGATATATAAAATAAAATATTTTAAAATACAGCATGTTAATAATAACCCCTGCTTTTTGAAGACACACAATTGTAAGAATTTTTAGAACAGCACTTCACGTTTATGTTTACATTTTTTTAAGTATGTTGTATTTCTTGCAAAGATAAGGATTTAAGAAATAATTGATGCCTACAAGACCTGAAAGTAGTGAGAGAAGAACTGTTGTGACTGAAAAAAGTTTTTGTCTTAACCTGAAATGCTTGAAACAAAAGAAATTTAAGCTGGAAAATTCTAATGTATTTTGAAAGAACCATAGAGCATGATAAACTTGACAATCAATGACAATTTTAAAGCTGAATATAAACAATAAAGAACTGCACATGTCATGTTGGGGATTCACCAACTAAACCTTAAAGTAATTCAAGCAATTTAGAATTTTCATCAACTACTCATTATGCTTCAATTAGTGTAGAAAACTGTGGCCTTATTACACTTTGCATAGCCCTCATGTCCTCAGAATGGCTGCCCTTGTCCTTTCCACCTGACATCCTCTAGAACTTCTACACTCAGAATTTAATTCCCAGGCTTGTGAGAGCCAGAATCAGGTAGGGATGATGACAACTAGGCAAAGTGATTTTAACAGTGCAATGCTAAATGAGTTATGCCCTTCTAAATTCTTGCAGTATTTTCAGTCCTGAAATGGCACCAGGGAGCAGCTATTTGCCCCACTGGGGTAACCTACATGTATTGCTGGCTACATATAAGTTTCTCCAAGCCATTTTAGGCCAGAAAACCAGGTGAAGGAAAAGCTTAAACCTCCTTTTCCACATGACACAGTCTCAATCTGAATTGGGTCCCTCCACATGGGTGAATTAAATTCCAAGCATGGAACTCCTAGAGCATGTCTGGTCAACAGAACTAGGGTGGACATGTGGGGGACATGAGGAATTTGCAACTTGTAGTTAGGCTCTCGAACTTCCAAATTAACATACTGGGATCAGTCTGCATCCAGCTAAGTGCCAGATGTTATGGGCACATACAGTTATAAAGTAAAAGCACATCAAAGTAGGGGGGGACAGCTCACCAAGTCTCTTAAGGGTAAATATCAAGTATGCTAAGGGCTTCCGGTCGGAGTAAAATGGCGAATTGACACACTTTGCGAGTTGTGCAGAGTGTACTGCGGCATCTGACGACAGTCTGGGCTTTATCTGGCCCAGCGCAGCACTCTCCAGGCGGGAGAGTGGCAAGCAAGCAGCGAAGCCTGAGGGGGAGTTGAGATCAGTGTGGATAAGCTTCGGAGGAAGCTTGTTTACACTTTGATCTCCTTCCGTGAAGAGGGCAGTTGCAAATCAACTCTACAGATGCCAGCCGGGCTGAGAATTCAGCATAAATTCGCCATCTACCGATCTCTTTATCATCTAGTTTAACATCGTTTACAGAAGAAGCACCGCGAAACCCCGAGACTACAAGCAAGGTAACAAACAAACGATTAAGCGCTTACCGATTTAAAGAAGACTGTGATATTGAAACGTACGGATAAGCGTTGAAACCTTTAAGGAACTATTCCGCTTGAATTAAAAGTAAAAAGAAAGCTTTCCTTTAGAGAAAAAGGCTGAAAAGAGACTTTGTTTTGCATTCCTGTGGTCAGCCAAGTCTAAACGTTACGTAGTAGAAGCGAAACTAACTGTGACTCTGTGATACAGGAAGTGGGCTAGAGTGGAGGCTTTAGAAGTTGCTGTGTTTGAAGCGGATGGACATTTTACTGTGTGACACCACATTTACCGGAAGTTGGTTTACAGAGACGGACAGGTGAACCGGAAGTTCGGAAGGAGCCTACTCTAGCCGGAAAACCATAGAGAAATTGCGCCCGACATTTTGGGGAGGACTAAAATTTAAAAAGTTATTTTCAAGCCGAAAAAGTGTTTAAACAAGCTTTAAAGGTGGCGATTTGGCTTGAAGACTGCTAATATAAAGACTGACTAACATTGAAGTGGCCTCCAAGACGGATTTGAGAACAAGACCTAGAGCTGCTTCATCACCCAGCCCAAGAATGACTGCAAAGGAAAAAAAGAGTGGCAAGCAGCTATGGAAGCGATGGAAAAACGGATGACTGAGAATCTTGGAAAACAAATAGAATCACAGTTGCAACAACAATTAGAGCAAATAGAGCAAGTGCAAATCCAAGTACAGAAAAAAAACATGGAAGAATTGAAAGAACTGGTACTTACAGAAGTGTCAGGGATAAAAAAAGATACAGAAGAACTTAAAAAGGAAGTCAAAAGTCTGGTGACAAAATCTGAAGATATGGAACAAAAGGTCAAAAAAACCCTGTCAGAAAATACAAGGCTGGAGACCATGATGGATTATAGGGCTACTCAGAATCACCTGAGATTGAGAGGGATAGAAGAGGAGGAAGATCAGGATCTACGGGCTCTAGTAATTAAGACATTGACAACTTACATAGGGGAAGATGAAGGAGATTTGGATGCAGACTTTGACTTGATTTACAGAGTAAATTCAGCTTATGCCAAAAGAAAGCAATTACCTAGAGATGTGATTGTTCAATTTGTGACAACAAAGATGAAGGAAGACGTTTTCAAGAAACAATTTACACAACCGTTGGAAATTAATGGAAAGAAAATAATAATTTTGAGAGAAATTCCGAGATCGATTCTACAAGATAGAAAGAAATTCAAGAAATTGACAGACAGACTAAAAGAAATGAATATTAGGTTCAGATGGGAGATTCCATATGGACTTACATTTATGTATAACTCGGTGAGATCTACTCTTAAATCTGAAGGAGACTTATATAGATTTAAAGCGAGCAATCTGGATGATTTTAAAGATATTTAATTCAATACCATTATGGATTACAAATTTTTATCTTGGAACGTAAATGGACTAAATTCACCAGGTAAAAGAAGACTGGTGAATCATTGGCTGGAAAAACAAAAATGTAATATAATTTGTTTACAAGAAACACATATAAGAAAACAAGACGATAAATATTTGATTAATAAAAAATTGGGAGAAGAATTTCATTCCTCAGCAGTTAATAAGAAAAAAGGAACAGTGATTTATATTTCAAAAGATTTGGATCCTAAACAAATTTTCTCCGATAAAGAAGGGAGGTATGTTGGCGTGGAAATCTGTATGGATAGAAAAAAGACATTGCTTGTAAATATATATGCACCCAATGGTGCAAAAGAGACTTTTTTTAATGATCTGACTAAAGAGTTGGAGTGTTTAAACTATGACCAAATTGTTCTTGCGGGAGACTTTAATGGTACAGTGAACAACACAATGGATAGAAAGTCCAAAGCAAGTGGAGAGACAGCTGGAAAGTTACCAAAAAATTTTTTTCAATTGATGAAGCAAGAGAAACTAGAAGATGTTTGGAGGAAGTGGAATCCTAAGACCAAAGACTACACGTTTTACTCGAATAGACATAATTCCTTTTCTCGAATTGACATGATTTGGATGTCAGAGGAGATGGCGCAAAAAACTTATAAAATACAAATTTTACCGAAAACTAACTCTGATCATAATCCCCTACTTTGGATATCTAAACCAAAACCTAAACAGTTATATTGGAGAATTAATGAAGATTTATTGGATCAAAAACAAATTAATGAAATCTTAAAAAAGGAAACGAAAAGTTTTTTTGAACTGAATTTGAATAAAGGTACGGATATACAAGTTGTATGGGATGCATACAAAGCAGTAATGAGAGGTATGCTTATCTCTCTGAACTCCAAAGATAAAAAGCAAAAGATCCAACAGCAGAAAGACCTTCATGAAAAAATTCGACAAAAAGAAAAGGAATTAAAAAAAAGACCAGGGAAGAAGAAGATTATTAAAGAGATCCACTTTCTGCAAGATCAGCTGAATGTTCTATTAAACAGAGAATTATATTGGAATTTGAAGAAATTACAACAAAAAGCATTTGAGGGTGCAAACAAACCAGGAAAGTTTTTAGCATGGCAATTGAAAAATAGAAAAGAAAGGAACTTTATATCTAAGATTGTTGAAGATGGAAAGGATGTGATGAGCCTGAATGGTATAAAAAGAGCTTTTTTTAAATACTACGCCAAATTATTCAAAAAGAAAGGAATTGATCAACAGAGAATCAAGAAATATTTGGAGACGATTGAAATTCCAGAGCTGGGAAAACAAATTAAGGAATTATTAAATGGTTTAGTAACGAAAGAAGAAGTGACAATGGCGATAGAAGATGCAAAGTTGGGCAAAGCTCCAGGACCAGATGGTTTTACAGCAAAGTTCTATAAGAAATTTAAAGAGGAGCTAACCCCTATTTTAGTACTTCTGTCGAATGAGATAAGAAAGACCAAACGGATCCCAGATTCATGGAAAGAAGCAAACATTTCATTGATACCTAAAGAAGGTTTGGATTTGACTCAAGTAAAGAACTATAGGCCAATATCGCTATTAAATAATGATTACAAATTATTTGCAAAAATAATTTCAGAAAGACTGAAAAAATATCTGAAAGATACAATAGCGGAAGAACAAGCTGGATTTTTACCAAACAGACAAATCAAAGACAATTTAAGAGTGGTGATAGATGCAATTGAATATTATGACAAGCATCCTGAAAAAGAAGTTGGATTCCTCTTCCTAGATGCGGAAAAAGCTTTTGACAATTTAAATTGGGATTTTATGCTGCAAGTAATTGAAAAAATGGATATTGGACAGTCCTTTTTAAATATGATTGTGGCAATATATTCAGAACAAAAAGCGGCTTTGAATATAAATAAAGAAAAGACGGACTTCTTCCAAGTCCAAAAGGGAACACGTCAAGGCTGCCCGTTATCCCCGTTGTTGTTTATTTGGATATTGGAAATATTACTGACAGCGATAAGAAAAGATAATAGTATTGAAGGACTTACAGTGAAAGGTTTTTCCTATAAATATAGGGCATTCTCAGATGATGTAATGTTTATGATTCAAGACCCAATCGAGAAAATACCACAACTGATGGAAAAAATTGAAGAATTTGGTTCAATTGCGGGATTTTATGTTAATAAAAATAAAACCAAAGTGATGTGCAAAAATATGACGAAACAAAGACAAACAGAACTTCAAGAGAAAATTCAATGTGAAGTAGTTACAAAGACTAAATATCTTGGAATTGAATTAACCATGAAAAATATTGACTTGTTTAAAAACAATTATGAAAAGGTGTGGTACAAGATTCAGCAAGATATGAAGAAATGGGATACTTTGAATTTATCATTGATGGGAAGAATCGCGACTGTAAAAATGAATATTTTACCGCGTTTGATGTTTTTATTTCAGACTATTCCAATACTAAAACAAAGGAAAGTACTGGATTCGTGGCAGAAAGAATTATCCAAATTCGTATGGGCAGGAAGAAAGCCAAGGATTAAAATGAAAATTTTATGTGACGCAAGAGAGAGAGGAGGTTTACAGCTACCAAATCTAAGACTGTATTATGATGCCGTCTGTTTAACGTGGTTGGAACAATGGATTAATTTGGAGAATAAGAAGTTACTGGCCCTGGAAGGGCATGATAACAAATTCGGATGGCATGCATATTTATGGTATGGAAAAGTAAAAATGGATAATTTTTTTAAACACCACTTTGTAAGACAATCACTGTTTGAGACATGGATGAGATATAGAAAATTCTTCTCAGAAGAAAGACCACTTTGGATTGTACCAGCTGAAGTGATTAATCCATATTCAAGAAATCAAGGGCTAGACTGGCTACCTTATAAAAATCTTCTAAAATCTGAAGGGAAAAATTTTGTGTTAAAAGATAGATTTGATGTTGAATTTGAATATGATTGGCTGAAGTATAGACAGATTTATGATTTATTTAAGACCGATAAAAGAGAACATGGTTTTAGAGAAAAGAATATTGAAATTGAAACTGTATGGCTTGAGAAAGATAAAAAAAAAATGATTTCTAAACTGTATAAGGTACTATTGAAATGGTATACTGAGGATGAAGTTGTAAAAGAGCAAATGATAAAATGGGCTGTAAATGTTAATAATGAGATATTAATGACATCTTGGGAATATTTGTGGAAAAAGTCAATGAAAATTTCAACGTGTGTAAATGTTAAAGAGAATTGTTATAAAATGATGTACAGATGGTATATGACGCCTAAAAAAATTGCTATTATAAATGAAAGTATGTCTAACAAATGCTGGAAATGTAAGAAACATGAAGGGTCTTTTTACCATATGTGGTGGACATGTGATAAAGCAGTAAAGTATTGGACAGAGATCCACAATGAGATACAAAAAATTTTGAATTGTACTTTTAAGAAAGACCCACAGGTGTTATTGTTAGGTCTTAAAATGGAAGAAATAAATGTAGCCAAGAGAACACTATTATGGTACTTGATTATAGCAGCAAGACTGACTTTTGCTCAATGTTGGAAACAAGATAAAGTACCTGAAACATGGGAATGGATTAAAAAGACGTTGTTTTTGGCAGAAATGGACAAATTAACAAGAAAGTTAAACAACGAAGAAGATGAAACTTTTTTTGAAGACTGGAAAGACTTTCAAAAATACTTGTTGAAAAATTGGGACATTAAACGTGGTTTGATTTGCTTTGATAGTTATTAAGAGGAAAATGAAATAGAATTAGTTTTTTGAATTGTTACCGTTTGTAAGAGAAAATAAGTTTAGAAATAAATGTAACAGAATAAGAGAGATATTAATGGGGTTGGAGCAGTGCGGGAAGCCTTGTTTGGGGGGGGAGAAGGGAAATTAGAAAAATGGATATGTAATTGGTTGAAAATGTATGAACATGTGATATATCCAATAATAAACTGTATTTACTAACAAGTATGCTAACACAGATTGCCTGAGTTTATTTCAATATCAAAACCAGCCTCAGCAAAGGAATACTTTATACAAGGTACTGAGACAAGGCGCCAAAAGCTGGGAATTATGGTTGGCAGTCCCTGAAACTGCTTCTTTTACTTGCCTTAAAGTTGCTGTGTGAGTGGGACATAAATGGCATAATGGCCAAGTAGGTGTTCTCCAACCGTCTTGGTGACCATGACAGAACACACAGAAGGTGATGATCTACCAGACAGGCATGACACAAACCTCTTAATTGCATTAGAGATAAAATACAAGCTGACAGGAAAACAAATCCAGAATTATCACTAAGCTGTGAGCAGGTATAATCAAAAAGAGCTAGGCATCCACAATACTAAATGCTTTCTACTTCCATGGATGCAGGCAGCTTTACCAAGAAATACTGCCTCTTAACGTAGAAATACAGAAGGCAAGAAAGTGACAAAACTTACCCCTTTCAGCTGCTGAACTCCCCCAAATATCCTCATCACTCCATCAATCTCTTGCTCCAGCCTTCTGGCCCAATACTGCATCCTGCAAGAGAGGGAGTGGAGGGCACAACTGAGTGAAATAAGGAAATCTATGAGAAATGGTTACAAATCAGTACTCAGAGCTTAACTTACACACCCTCCTTCTGATGCTCCAGCTGAGGGCAGAATACTAAGCATGCCTGACTTCTAAGAGATAGTGCTATGATGATAAACTTATCAGATGACCAACTTCTTATATTTAAAATTTACACACAAGAAAAATTAAAGTCAAAATAGAAATTGCAAAGTGTTTACTTTCTCCTGCACTAAGAAAAACTTATCATAGAACTGGGGGACTGGGAGGGACTCTAAAATTTCCTCAACTAACTTCTGCTACCTGACCCTCCTAATATACATAACACATTCAGATTGCAGATTGATATATTAAAAGAGACCACAAGAAAGCTTGGCGATGAAGCTAGAGGCAGTTTAATAAAATAAGTTCACAACATTTCAAGCCACAATCACTTTGATACCAGACTTGACCAACTGAATGTTGTCTAATTATTTTTGTACTTTTGCAAAATTTGACTAATATAGCTACATTTAAATGTAAACAGCATATAATATTTCAGATATGTCCCCCTCAGAGCAAATAATGGTATAATGCAACAACATTATAACAACTTGTTACCATGATCAACAAGTTCCTCTACAGTCCCAGTTTCATACTGCCCGTTATTTGGTACTTTGGAGATTTTATTTAATTGTTGCAAGAACCGTCATTTTTTAGGTTTGTTCTCTCTTCTGGGTATTGTACATTTTCTTCTGGGTATCTTAAATTTCCATCACTGAGTGGGGAACATTCATTTAATCTCTGCAGCGTTATCCATGTAAATGCAAGCATGCTAAGTGGGCATACTGCCATTGAATACACTGCAGCTGCTGAAGTAGAACTGTTGATAGATACTGTAGAATAGATTTTTTTTCATAAATATGAATATATTTATGAAAAAAGACTTCAATAACAATAATACTATGGGGGGATGCCATTGTCATGAAAACTGAGGTATTAACAAAAATGTCAAAGGGTATAAGGATGAATGCTTCCCCATATCAGGAGTATGCAGGAACATGTGCACATATTGTTATGTATTGGAATGTGAATCTGGGCTATACATTCCTATGTTAAGCTTGATTTTCAAATGTGGCACTTCAGCTGTGGCATTACTATTGGCTGGTTTCTAAGAAACCTCTGTACAGAACCAATCATCTTGTAAATATGTTGCAAAGAGGGAACAGTCCTGATTGGCCTTTATCCCTGTGTTATGATTGGCCTTTATCTCTGTGTTGTGATTGGCCTTTATCCCTGTGTTATGATTGGCCTTTATCTCTGTGTTGTGATTGGCCTTTATCTCTGTGTTGTGATTGGCCTTTAGCTAACTGTGGGTGTGGCTTTGACAGCCCGGGGGAGTTTAAAAAGGGAGCTGTGCTCCACTTGTTTGTTGTGTGTTCCTGAGTTGAAGTCTTGCTGTTAAATAAAGCTGAAATCACTTTTTGCTGAATCCTGTTGTTGAGTCTCATAATTAACACATATACACACAGATACTAGTCATATTACTCTGAACTAAGACAAACAAAAGGGGTCCTCTGGGCAAGAACTTCAGAAGCTAAATTCTATGGAATCTTGGAACTGAAACTACTTTGGTCACCCCAAATTATGATTCTGGTGATACCCTGGGAATCCTCAGAGATTGTTAATATTGTTGGTCACGGCATTCTTCTGGACCAGCTGACTGAAGAGCCAGTCTATTCTAGAGGGGTGTGTGTGTGTCACATGTTCCCTAAAGGAACAGAACAGCATTTGAAGGTATTTGAGAGTCTGAAGATGGAAGTGCAGATTTTTTCTACAATATGTAACATCATTCACTAGCTTTGGTTGATGTGCCAACAACAACTCTTTTTGAAAAGCAAGATTTGGCTACAGCTATCCATGCTCTCATCACATCCTCACCTAAAGCCCCACTTACCGCACATGGTATTAATCTAACTGCAAAGTGCTCTAAGTGGGGCTGCCTTTGAAAACAGCCAAAAAACTTTAGTTAATTCAAACTGCAACAGCCAGATTGCTGACTGGCATTAATTACGAAGGTTATACTACAGGGGTCCTCAAACTACGGCCCGCGGGCCACATGCGGCCCGCCGAGGACATTTATGCGGCCCGCCGAGTGTTTATGCCCGCCCCCCCCCACCTGGAGCTGCCTCCTCCTCGAGGAGCGCGGCAGCAGCACCCCCACAGCCTCTTTCTTCCTCCAGCAGCCCTGGGCGGCAAGAGTGCCCAGGAGCTGAGTAGGAGGAAGGGGCGAGCAGGCTGGTCGTGGGGGAGGGGGCGAATGCGGCGGTGGGGCGAGCAGGCTGGTGGGGGGGAGGGAGCCAACGCGGCGGCGGGGCGAGCAGGCTGGTGGGGGGGAGGGGGCGAACGTGGCAGCGGGGTGAGCAGGCTGGTCGTGGGGGGAGGGGGCGGACGCGGCGGCCCTCCAACGGTCTGAGGGACAGTGAACTGGCCCCCTGTTTAAAAAGTTTGAGGACCCCTTTTATACTACGTTAGTCTTACATCGACAGCACTGGATGCCTATTCACTTTTGAGCCAACTCCAAAGTGCTGGTTATCACCTGTAATTCCTTACACAATTTAGTATTAGGATTTCTAAAGGACCATCTATTCTTATTCACCCCAGCCCATATAATAAGTTCCACCTGTGTCCCTGCTTTGTCTTCTTCCATTACTGGGGGTTAGATGCAGGCCTGTAGCCAGGATTTTTAAAGTCTGGAGGCATTTAAATTTCTTAGGAGGCACTGGCTAATCAATTTAATCTGGGGGAGAAGGCCATGACACCCTGCGCTAGATGGGAAGTCAGGGGGCCTAGCACCGAGATGCCCCACTGTAGCTATGGGCCTGGTTAGATGATCAATAACAGGATAATTGCTTTTTAACTGTGACACACCAATTATAGAATTGCATCCCCATCTCAGCTCACCTGATGAGAGGCTTGTTAAGATTTCAGCACTAAATCAAGACTGCTAAAAAATTAATGCAATTCTTTATGTAGGCATTTAGAAAATATATATGCTGCCTTTCCAGATTTACTCAAGGTGGCTCATAACAAAAATCCAGGCATTTGAGTTTGTATTTTTTACTGGTTGATTTTTGAATGTGTTAGGTAAAGGTAAAGGTTCCCTTGCTCGAAAGCCAGGTGAATCCAACTCTAGGGTTGCGGTGCTCATCTCCGATTCAAAGCCGAAGAGCCAACGCTGTCTGAAGATGTTTCCGTGGTCATGTGGCTGGTATGACTAAACACCAAGGCACACGGAATGCTGTGTATTTATGTATTAATTAAGTTACTTGCATTTTTAAAACAAATAAAATGCAATTTAATCAAAAAATGTCACCAATTTTTTTAACAACCTACAGATATCCTTTTTGCCATTTAGCACATGAGAAGGAAGAAGGAAACAGGTGCATATATCAATGCAAGATTACTCCAAGAAGTGGGAAAGCAAGACCTCACAAACAGTTGCATTGAAACAGAGACAAACATATTTTGGAATGCCTGAAGCAGGCTTGAACAGCTGGTACTTTCCATTGAGATCCATCTACCTGTAGAATTTACGTATACGTTAGCATCTGTTTACCCTTTCTCCTCTAGGCATACAGTTTGCCAAATCTGGTCAGACCAATGGTTCATTTATTCCAATATCCACTCATCCATGAAAAAAATCCCTTCTAAAGTACACCACACACAATATTTCATTGTCTTTTAATGACATGGAAGACACCCCCTCACCCCCTCCCTCCCCGGCAAATCGGGATTATTTGGGAATTCGGATTATTCAATCTATTAGTGGGATTATATTTTTAAATAACCCCTTCTGAAGTTAAATTTTTAATTTACACTAAGTTTGAAAAACTGCCCATAACTTGGTGGACAGGGGTAATAAAGTCCACGTACTGCAAATATTGTGTATAGGTCTTTAAAACTGACCTCAGTGAGTTACCTGATAACTACTAAGGAACAAGGAGGGAATGGAAAACTTAATGCCCATCAGAGGGCAATCTGATCAAGAAATGAGAGAAAGAAACTTGTGAAACTGTGATGGTAACAGATTTTGACAAGAATTTTTTTTAACTGGATGTTGGTAACAGTTGTTTGGTTTGTAAACTACTGCACCATGAGGTATTGAGTGCCAACAACAATGTATTTCCATATTATTTAGAATACTGTTCTCCCATGTCTAGAAACTTTCAAAGACTAATTGACCTATGATCTGATATTATCTCTTTACTTATCGTTAGTAACATTACTGGTTTTGGTCATGGTTCCTCTTCAGTCTTATTTGACGGGTCACCTACTTCTACCGATACTCACTGCACTTTGACAAGTGACCCAAGGAAAGAGGTAGAGGACAGAATACAAATATATGTCATCTCTCCTTATATATATTTGAGTTTTGGTGTCCCTCCTGGACATACTTCCACAGCCTTTCGCCCACTGAGATACCACTCTCACTGTTATGTATTGAAGTGTGAACCACTTTATAGTGTTAAGCTTCAGCCTGAATGTGGCTCTTCATCTGTCGCATTACCATTGGCTGGTTTCTGCAAAACCATTGTAAATATCCAATCACTGTGTGAGAATGTATCAAAGAGGGAACGGTCCTGATTGGCCTTTATCCCTGTGTTATGATTGGTCTTTAACTTGTTGTGGGTGTGGCTTTGACAGCCCGGGATAGTTTAAAAAGGGAGCTGTGCTCCACTTGTTTGTGGTGTGTTCCTGAGTTGGTGTTTGCTGTTACAAATAAAGCTGAAATCACTTTTTGCTGAATCCTGTTGTTGAGTGGCATACTTAACACTCACAGTCTCCCAATCCCATGGCTGCATTGGCTCACTGCGTTGGCTCAGCCCTGCCCACCGAGCCAGCGGGCAGCATTTTGCCCTCAGTCTGGAGGGAGCCAGTGAAGGGGATGGATGCTCCACTGAGAGAGCAGCAACCTCTCCATGGGGGAAAAGGAGGAAGACATAGCAAGTGGCAGCAAGCAGGGGAAGCACTCACCTTCGCTGCCCCTTGTGGCCCCTCTCCCTCGGCCACAAGGCCTGCACTGCAGAGAAGGCTGCCCAGTGCCTTTCAAAGGCTCCCCCACCTTCCTTCAGCAGTGGCAGCAGCACCAGGGAGGGTCTGGCCTAGAGGAAACGAGCTGTGGCTCCTGGAAAGCTGGACTCTCTCCTGAGGAAGATACTTCTCTTGGCTCCTGTGTGAGACTAACTGTGACTAACTGTCTCCTCAGTGGCTGTTGGTAGGCAACCAAACAAGCTTGCTTCTGTGAGCAAAAAAACAACAACAAAGGACTTTCAGCATAACCCACCCCCCCTGGTTTGGCCACTTTCCTGTCAGAATAAATTTAACACACCTCTCACTCCTTTTTGGCTCCACCATAGCTGGCTGGCTAATGAGGTGGGCCAGTGACCATCAAACCATTCTCTTCAACCCCCTGCTGTGTGGCTGACTTTCCCCTAAGGTTGCTAATCTCCAGCTGAGACCTGGAGATCTCCCACTGTTACAACTGATCTCCAGATGACAGAAATCAGTTCCCCTGGAGAAAATGGCTGCTTTAGAGGGTAGACTCTATGGCATTATCCCCTGATGAGTCCTTCCATCCCCCCAGTGCTGCTCTCCATAGGATCCACCCCCCAAATCTCCAGGTATTTCCCTAATCAAAGGTGGCAACTGTGCTTTCTCCTCAGTGCCTGTTGCTAGGCAACCAGGTTCTGTCACTAAAAGGCCCTTTCCACACATATTTTGGTCTTTCAGGGAAAACTCATTGGGGCCACTCCTGATAGGGTTGCCAATTCCAGGTGGGAAATTCCTGGAGATTTGAGAGATGGAGCCTGGAGAGGGTGAGGTTTGAGGAGGGGTGGGACCTCAGACAGGTACAATTCCATAGACTCCACCTTCCAAGCCAGCCATTCCCTCATGGGGAACCATTGTTGCTAATCTCCAGGTGGGGGCTGGAGATCACTCAGAATTACAACTGCTCTCTAGGAGGGAGGGGAAGGAGATGGAAAGCTGAAGCCAGGGGGCAGATAACAGTAGGTTGACAGTTGGGTGGGAGGGAAATTGGGTTGCCAACTCCAGGTTGGGAAATTCCTGGAGATTTGAGAACTGGAGCCAGGAGAGGGTGAGGAGAGGTGGGACCTCAGACAGGTATAACGCCATAGACTCCACCCTCCAATCCAGCCATTCCCTCATGGGGAACCATTGTTGCCAGTCTCCAGGGGAGGGATGAAGATCACACAGAATTACAACTGCTCTTCAGATGGCAGAGATAAGTTTCCCTGGAGAAAATGGTGGACTCTGTGTCATTATACCCTGCTTAGGTCACCACAGCAAATTGGTGCTGAGTGCCCAAGGCCGGGGCACTCTCCCAGAGCCTCTTTCTAGATCTCATTGTCTTTATTTCCACAACAGGCCTTATTCCTAGTTAAATATATAGGGCTTTCACTTGGAAGCAACTCTGTATAGAAAACTTAAATGATAAAACATGACAATTATTGCCTTTGGGGTGTTATGGCATGTCTTGGGTATACAGTTCCCAGGCTGACTTACCTTGCTAGTGGGGGTAGGAGGCAGCTTTCCAGAAGAGGGGTGGGAGGGGCAACATCACCAATGTGATGATGTCACCCAGAAGTGACGTCATCACGCCAGAGACGTCATGCAGTGACACTCTAACATTTTGGGCAAAACTCTATGGCAAAACTTCCATGTGACTTAATCATGTCAGTGAAGTTGCTGCAACAGGAGGTTGTTTTGGGGTGGGGCTTCCTCCATTGGCCAGCAGGCCAGTGGTGGGCTGAAGCCCTGAAAATCAAGGGACCCTCTGCCCAGACTGGGGGTCTGACAACCCTACTTGGGTAGCTTTACAGAGCTAAAGGAGCAATCATTCCTCAGAAAGTCTTATCTCTCTTGTAACATTTAATATATAAACAATACATTATGTAACTAGCTGGGCCACTTACTAAAATAAACTATTGACAGAGGTGCATTACAGCCCAAAAGCAGTCAGAACACTTCATTGGTATCAGACTTGCTATAGTATTTTCCCAAGTTTAAATGAAGCTGCAGCCTGGAATATCTGAACCATTGAGTGTGAAGGAAATTTCAGCGATAAAAGCCCACCGAGCAAGGCACTGTATCAGGCTCCGACTCCTGCAGAATGGAGTCCAGGGCAGGCACACCCTCCAGCATCCTTTCTTCAGCAGACCTTAGTTTAGGTAGGGGGGCTCAGCTGCACCCCAAGCCCCCTCTCCAGCCTCATACCCTTCCCCCTTGGGTCTTCTTAGGCTAGCTGATAAAGAATTGTCTGGGAGGGGGCTGACCAATGCCATCTCCTCAGGGGCTGGTCCACAGTGATTGAAGGGAATCTGGGCCAATGGTCCCCATGACTGGGCCTTCCCTTATCTTGCTCCACCCTTCCCTCAGGGCATAACAGACTACTCTGTTAGCCTGTGCAAGCCCCAGGAGGCCCATGCCACTGCTGGTTTCCTTCTCTGGCCTGTTCCCAGGTGCAGTCTGCTGCCTGAACCTCACCCTCATTTTGAGGCATGTGTTGCACCTGACAGGCTCTGAGGCTGTTGCTGGCCCATTCCTGGATGTGGCCTCACCCTTGCTCCTTTCTCCACACCCCTGTTTGGGCTACTTGACTCAGCTGTGCCTGAGCAAGGCTGTTCTCCCCAGAGTCCCCTCTGAAGCAGGTGAGTATGGTTGGGGACACTGCCCTCAGACACACCTACAACTCCTTAACACAGTTCTTCAAGGAAGTAATTTCATAAGGTCAAATATAATGTGATGACTATCAAGGACTCACAGCCAACCTGTTTATTGGTCTTAAAAGTGCCACTGGACTCAGATTTTGTTCTGTTGCTTCAGACCAATATGGCTACCCACTTGAATCTATCCACAGCCAACCTGCTTAAGAAATCCAGTCCTACATTAGGGTTGCCAGCTCTGAGTGTGGAAATACCTGGAGATTTGAGGGTGGAGCCTGGGAAGACTGGGTGTAGTGAGATGATGGACCTTGGTATGGTATAATGCCATTTTCTCAAGAAGAGGAATAAATAAATAATACTCTAGAGAGCAGTTGTAATTATAGGAGATCTCCAGCCCCCACCTGGAAGCTGGCAACCCTGTTTAAAACTAAAAAGGTAACATTACATAGCTGGATCTTTAATGTTCAGCAACCAAGTTAATAATCTGTAAACCATTTTTCACTTTCTAGAGATTCAAATGGAATGACAATATTTGCAGCTTCAGCTTATTTTATTTTGACCCAGAAGCCAGCATGAAGTAAGCAGGCTTTCAAGAGTTGATGGCTCTAGAGCTGATGCCATGCCTGCAGGCAGTGCACT
Source organism: Gekko gecko (assembly GCA_029375565.1). NCBI lineage: Eukaryota > Metazoa > Chordata > Lepidosauria > Squamata > Gekkonidae > Gekko > Gekko gecko. The sequence goes on along the minus strand of JAPDNY010000002.1, from coordinate 104,250,276 downwards.
ACCTTTGAACTGTCTGTTATTCATTTTGAATAGCAATGCCAAGTCCCTAATGCAGAGTATCCATACTTCCAAAAGCAGATCTGAAGACCCCTGTTGTCATTGTCTCTTCAGTGTGTTTTTAGATACAGATTTCAGAAGCTATTATTTTTAGTTCAAAATGAGAACAATGCTCGTCCAAGCCATTAAAAGTGGGACAAAATTATTAAGCACAGACTGAATCTTCTTATGATATTTTTCACTATCATTCTTTAGCATGATTACATTGTCATCCTAAACTACTTTACACTGAGTTAGGCCTCATCCATCTCAGTCTGACTGGCTGTTAGGGTTTCCATCTCCGGCTTGGACAATTCTTGCAGATTTGGGGTTGGTGCCTGGAGAGGGTAGAGTTTGGAGAAGAAAGGGAGTTCAGCAGGGATGTGATGCCATTTAGTCTTCTTTGGGAAGCTGTCGTTTCCTCTAGGAGAACTGATCTTCTCAGTCAGAGTCACATTAAATTTATTATTACGATCAAAAATCAGTTACATGGTGAAAAATTCTTAGCTAAAATACATTAGAATTAAATTTGGAATGAAATACAACACATATAATAAATATAAGTGAAATGTAGAAAAGAGCAAGAGTCCAGTAGCACCTTAAAGACTAACAAAATATGTGGCAGGTATGAGCTTTTGTGAGTCACTGGCCACTTCCACATTGTTATTTTTGTCACTCGTTGGTCCCTATTGCTTCAGGGTTCCCCCCCCCCCCATGTGTTTTGCTCTCTCTAGTAGTCCCAGAGGGAGCAAAAAACATGTGGAAAGGGGAAGGCACAGCAATAGAGACAAAAGAGTGACAAAAATGACAGTATGGAAGGGATGACTGCTCACTTCTTCAGTTCTGAAGAAGTGAGCAGTGGCTCATGAAAGCTCATACCCTGCCACATATTTTGTAAGTATTTAAGGTGCTATTGGACTCTTGTTCTTTTCTACTGCTACAGACAGACATGGCTACCCATTTTGATCTATAAGTAAAATGTGTTAGAATTAGTACATTAAAATAGGATCTAGTTCTGCTGCCTAATTAAACATGCCAAGGCACAAAACCTTGCCACCTTGAAAGTGATTTTGTTACAGCAATCAGCAAGAAGCAGAGAAGTATAAAATTGATTAGATCTGCCTGGAAATCTGGACGTAAATGGAGTAATATATGAAGACCGGATGTTCTGGTAAAGCCAACAGTGTAAAAGGATGTGTTCAATTGTCTCTATTGATCCAGACTGAGAAAGGCAGACATGCTTCATATATGGAATATGCGCATATCTTCCTTCGAGCAAGGCAGATGGTAACATGTTGAGTCGGGCTGTGGTAAAGTCTCTACAATGCTTAGGAAATTCCAGCAAGTGCAGATCATTGGCAGGAACAAAATTTTGATTACAGTTCCCCACTGCGGGAACAGAATAGATACATGATCTGTCTATCTGAAGGGAGATATCCCATAATCTTTGTTTGACTATGACTTTAGCTCCTTAGTAACCAAGATGCAACAATGCTGCATCAGAGAAGCCAAGAAGTCACAATTTGTCCTTAATTGCTCTCACCCACTTTGAACAAAAATTATCTGAAAAGATTAAGGGATCTAGTCCAGAGGGGGAGAAATTTAGCTTAAGCCAGAAACATATAGCGTGAAACCAGGTCAGTGCTTCTAATGATATCAGGCCTGCCTCTAACCTGTGTAAGGCACTGGGAACACAGCAAGGTACTCCAGCTATAGATAAATTTAGACTAGACCACTTCCAACTTACAATAGCTATTATACAGGAAAACCTGTGATTGGTACATGAGCTGTAGGACCACCTTACCCTGAAAAACTTTAAATATGTATGGAATATGGAAGCCCCCTTTTGTGAAGAAAAATCTTATAGCTGCTAGTGCTGTTCTTTGGGCAGATTCTGTAGCCTGAGAGAAATGTGCTGCCCCCAAACCAGAAGATTGGAACATAATGCCTAAGTAGCAGGAGATCAGATGTAATTCCAGGAGAACTCTAGGCACCACTTGGAGGCTGGTAGCCCTATTGGTGGTAACTCTCCAGGATATGAGGTGGAGAAAGGTCTTTCAATCCCAGCACCTGCTACTTGAGATCCTTTAACTATAGGTTCTAGGATTCAGCCTGAGACCTCCTTCATGTGCTTTGCCACTAAGTTCTACATCATTACATATGGCTGCCACCAAAATCAATAACCATGCATCTCACTTCTCCAATAACATTTTCAAATGCAAAATACATTACTGAACAGTGACATAAAAGGCTAGTGCCGAGTTAGATTAAAATACAAACTGATGCATGCATCTATTTTTAACATGGTTTATTGCAGTTACTAGCATTGGATATGTGTTGAATTGGCTTACTTGTATAGTAACACTACCCTCTGTGAAACTGTTTGCTTTAATTTTTTATTTTTAATTATCCTCCCCTTTTGACTTACACCTTCAAGATACTTACTCCTGATCTAAAAATCAAGTACATACACAGTAACACACACACACACACACACGCACACACACAGCAGGAACATGACCCTGTCTAAAACAGTGTGGGCCATTAAGTAAACACTGTAACACTGCCATGACCAAAATTCTACCAGTTGTTCTCTAGTCCTCATTAGTTTTATGGATGTTCGTAGAATATGCTCCAATTACACAAAAAACAAGTAGACAATCAGGCAAGTTTTCAGTATTTATCAAATTAATCTCTACAGTTCATTTGCCTATCATAATCAAATATATATGTGGCAAGGCTGGAGACCAGGAGGAGAAAAGAAATTGATTTATTATAAAATGCAACTGGAAACACCATCACTGTCAAGCCACTAGCTTGTATGGATTGGGAAATGGACTTTCACTTGTGTATCAGCTTTGCTTGAAAACTGTTTGATTCTGAACAATTTCTCTCTCTCTCTCTCTCTCTCTCTCTCTCTTTACATAGATAGATAGATAGATAGATATATTCACCCAGTAAATATTCCACATATCCACTTCATTTTACATATTAAACAGATCTTAAGAACAGATAATCCTAGGCATAGTTACACCCTTCAGTTTCAGTGGACTTGGAAAGATGTAACTGTCCTTTGGACTGCACCGTAAATTTACTGTGTGATCTATAGAAAACATCTATGAAACCAGGACTCTTCTGTGTCCTCTGCAATACTGATTAGATGACACTTAGGAAGGCAGTTTTATGGCCTTCCTAAAGCTGGACCAATACTCCTTTGCATTTTACAGCAAACTCACTTCAGCTACGTTCAACTTCACTTTAGCCATGTTCAACTTCATTTACATTTGTTTACCACAAATATGCTAAACACTCTCAGAGAGAGCCAATTTTAGGAAAGCAAAGGAGGGAATTCATGGAAAACAAATTTCAAGCTTGAAAACTGATGGTTTTGCTATCTCAGATTTGCATGCTGCTAATCAGGGAACAGAAATATCAACTAGCAGATTCATACTTTAAAAAAAGAGGCCAGTACTAAACCAAAACAACCAGACTCAACGCTTAAGCAGGATGAGGGCACAGAAACATTGTAGCACTTTACAACAATATAACCAGTCTTGCCAGGTCAGTGTTAGTTCTTGTGAAGCTATTAGAAGAACATACTGATTCCACTTGCCACTAATTTTTAAGTCCTCTTTCGATTCACCTTTCTCATTAAGCATTTATATTTTCTCTATCATGAAGAGCCCAACTAAATTATTACCATACTGCTAGAGGAAATATGCACAAGGTGCTTCTCACCCTCAAATCAGAATAAGTAGGAGTATGCAATTGGGGAAAACTCTTATCATTTTCTCTTATAAATGGTTTCCTGATTAGGTTTTCTAATTTTCCCCCCAAAATCAGTTTAAACCTCACATTCAGTACATTTTCTTTGCTACCAGGTAAAACTGAAAGGATTCCCCTTTGTTCCAAGGTTTTGTGGGGAGGGAGAATCACATGATTACAGGTCAGCTCCCCCCAGGGCTCTCTAAAGGCTCGGAATGATAATTGTGAATGTGTATGGTTCATGCTGCAGAGCTGCTCTGGTAGATGCATGTGTACAAGGAGTTTATTGCCCTTGCTCTCATTGAAATGCACATAAGCTATTGAAGTGGACATTTAATCTATAGACCAAGTCTGTGTTCCACCTGTCATAGGCCATCATTTGTATGCTACATTTGTCTCTTCAAAAATCTTCCATATGATAATCAAGCTATTATTTGTGGCTGCTAGCAATCCTCCCATCCCTGAGCTCTGTGGCATGTGCAGAGAAGTTGGGCAATGGAGGAATTTGTCCTTGTGTTGGATTGTTTCAGGAGCTGCAAACTGCAAAAGACCCAACAAAACTATCCTTTTCTTCCTCTACAGAAAATGGGTAAGAAAAGAAGAGGTACTTTCTCTCCATTCTTCTTGGGATTCTGTAGGTGATGGTGGCAGCAGCAATACACTGGACACATAGATGAAAAACCAATTCTCCTTTCCTCCATGGAGAATGGAAAGGCAACAGTTGCCAAGTAGGGGTTTTGTTGGAAGCGCAGGGGTGTGCACTGGATTAAGATGAAGGTGAGGTATTTATGATGAATTTATAGAACCATGGCCTTGATTTAAAATCAATCTACCCTGTACAGTTTTAACTAAAAATTAAGGCAGTACACAAGGTAGCTCAAAATGTGGTTCCTGAAGCAAACAATGAGGAGAGGAGGACAGATAGGATGATAGATATAGGAAGATAGATGACAGATAGATGGCAGATAGAAAGATTCTACATTACCCGCAAAAAACTCGTTCAATGCAACAGGATCATGAAAAGCGAGAGTTATGCTGTGTCAAAACATAGAGACACAACTCAAAGTTGAAGAGATCTCCTATGCCACACCCTACATACAAACAAAAGGAAAGGCCACAGCCAATAAGAACATCAGAAGAGCCTGTTGGAACAGACCAGTGGTCCATCTAGTACAGCATCCCATCTCACACAGTGACCTATAAGTTCCTCTGGAGGAACAATAACAGGGCATAGAGGACAAGGACAAGGCCTTTCCCTGATGTTAACTCCTGGCACTGGGATTCAGAAACTGCCTCTGAATGTGGAGGTTCCCTTTGGTCACCCTGGATAGTGGCCACTGATAGACCTATCCTCCGTGAATCCATCCAATTCCCTTTTATATCTATGTCAATGGCCATCACTACATCCTCTGGCAGCGAATTCCGTATTTTAATCACTTGCTGTGTAAAGAAATATTTCCTTTTGTCTGTCCTGGATTTACTGCCCATCAGCTTCATTGGATACCCTAGAGGTCACTGGATGCCCATCGGAAAACAGCAATAATCACATCAAACAATCACAGAATAGGTCATTGTAGCAGTTCAGCAAAATATTGAATGAGCTGATAGAAGCTTCTGACTCTGACAAGCTTCTTGCCACTGGTCCTGTAAAGAAACAGACTCTGCCAAGGCATATAAGAAAGACCTCATCTTCCTAAAGATCATGCTGCACTGCCACACACTGTACTTGAGATTGTGATTAAAAAGCTGAATAGGTACTGTGGGAGATGAAAGGGCTTCTGTAGACTAAATTGCTGGTGCAATGGTAAAACCCAAGTGACTTGAAAAGAGGAGGAAAGGCTATAAAGTGGATGTGATGGCTTCCTGAAACCTTTTGTTTTGCAGGAAAATCTGTTGGTGACTTACAAGCTCCACATTTCTTTAACTTACCAGGAAGACATTTCCACAGCTGCAAATTACAACTGTGCTCTTAGTCTTTAAGGTAGTTGAGAAACAAGGGGGATAGGGCTTTGGGTATTCTCATGAGGCCTGCTCAAGGGATATTAAAAGCATAGAAAAAGAGAATGAAGTACAGAAACCAAGCAGGAATCAGTCCAAAATTTGAATCATGGATTGCAGCTGTTCAGGAGAGAGGATGTTGACACTTCAAATTTGTTGTGTTTGTTAATAATGCTTGCTTGTTTCCACACAGTGGGCCAAACAGTGTGTTAGATGGGTTACACCCTTCTAGGCCCATTTACTTCAGTGGACTTTTTTTTTTTTGAAACATAAATTTTATTTAAAACTTTTACAGGATGACAACAAGAGGGAAAGTTAGGCATTACAATGAAGGTTAAGAAAAACTTGGTTTGATGAGTACAGGGTCATGTAAAAAGAGTCAAGGTGATTTAAACAACACAAGTTTGAAATGTGTCTGGCAACAGAAACATTAGAACCGAGCATAGAATACAAACTAGTTATATAACAGGAGTTGAAATTTAGCTTTGCTAAGCGTTTCCCAATCAAACTTATCAATATTGATTTTATCAAGAATAGGATACCAAATGTTCAATGGGTTAGTTAATTCACATTCAGTTTGGTTCTCAATGTGGTAAGTATTGAAGTTTTCTAGCATAAACAGATCCCAGATTTTATATAACCATTGTTGTATGGTGGATGGGTTTTTGTCTTTCCAATGCTTGACTATTAATATTTTCGCAGCTGTAAATAATAAGTTTATGAGTTTTTTATCAGATTCAGGAGGCCCATCGTCAGACCAGATATTGAGGAGCAGGATCAAGTGGTAAGTCAAGATTTGTGAATTTTTTTATCTGTTGAGTTACTTGTAGCCAAAACTTGTTGATAACAGCACAAGACCACAAGTTGTGAAGGAAGGTGGCTTTCTCACCGCATTCTTTCCAGCATAGTGGCGAAAGTCGGGGAATCATATGTGTTAGTTTAGCTGGTGTCAAGTACCATCTTAGTAGTACTTTCATGTTGGCTTCATAGATGTAGAGAGATTTTGACATTTTGCTATAAGACTTCCAAATTTGGTTCCATTGTCTGTCTGAGATCGTTTGCTGTAAATCCACGGCCCAAGCTTGTTGATAATTAAGTCTTGGGGTCTTTTGTGAATTAAGTAAAATTTGGTATATTTTAGATATGAGTCCGTGTTTTTTTTGGTCATTGTGTAATAGTTGCTCGAAGTCAGTTAGTGGTAAAGATAATGCAGGTTTGAAGTTTGGGGATTCTAGCAAATGTCTGAGTTGGAAATATTCAAACCAGTTTATTTTTGTGCTAAATTTGTTCTCCAGTTCAGTCTTGTCAAGCATTTTGTTTTTTCGTAAAACATCTATTATCTTTGTTATTCCAGCTTGTTTCCATGAAGTGAAGAGTGATGGGTCTTTGGCTGGCGAGAACCAAGATTGACCACAAAAGGTACTGAGTTTTGAAAAAGGTGTGGTAAGTATTTTCTTGGTCAGGTACCAGGTGTTAAGTGAGGATTGCAGGAAGGGAGAAAAGTTTGTGGTGATAGATTTATTGATTCTAGATTTCCATAAAAGCTCTTGGAAAGTATGACCGTTCGAAGTTACTTCTTCAATCCATTTCCAGTCTAAAAGAATTTCAGTTTTATATTGTCTAACCAACGCAGCCAGTGTAGACGCTTGGTGATATAAAAAAATGTGATCTACGCAAAATATCAAAACGAACTCGTGGTGATTTGAATTTCCACATAAATTTATTAATGTCTCTCTGCCATTTCCTAAGAAGTGTCAGAAATGCTTCTTTAATGTTTCTCACTGAATCCATTGTTATGTGTTCCCTGCCCTGCTTTGATGCTTTGCGCTTGCGTAGCTATGCAGGCAGAAACGTGGGAGCTTCTTCCCTGCCGCTTTTCCTTATCACGGTGGCCTTGAATGTAGGCTTTGGGCTATTCTCGTGTTGCTGAGAATTTTCCAGTCCTGGGAAGGCAGAGGGAGGGGGGGAGTAGTCTCCCGCTCATGAAGTATATCTCCCGCCGGGAGTTTCCCGCGCACGCGCTCATGTGTCATTTGCTAGGCGCTTTTTTGCATCACACTATAAATTAGCTTGCATTGCTTCGCCCCCCATTCCTGACAATGACCTCCTACTGTGGATTTTAGCAAGATTATCCAATAAAACCTTTCTTTGCATAAGAATGCCTGGATCCACTTGTTATTGAACCTGACAGATATTGTCAGGAATCACATCATTTCCCCACCTTCGGTTTCTGCCGTCTACCACGATGAGCGGAGCTGGGGGGGGAACCTCTGGCGCAGTCCCAGTGACTACCACCTCGGGAGCCACGGCCCCGGTTACCACCGTGGCAACTCCAGTGATCACCACTCCGACTACCACCATTGTTCCAGTGACTACAACTTCGGTAGTGGCAGCGCCTACCCCGCAGTCAGCGGCAGGATTAGTCTCCCCTCCATCGATCAGCACAGTGGGAGCTTCATACACTCTCCCAATCTATAGCCCGGCTGGGCCAACGCAGAGTCAGGGGGAGCCATTCCACGAGCCTACGTGCCGGGGGCCCCAACACCGTGGGACAAAGGGGTCACCTACCGCAGGTCGCGCGATTGGACTAAGAACTTGTTGGACACTACCCAGACGACCTGGTCTATGCCGGGGAGCCAGAGCCGGGACAGCCTGTTGGATCCCAGAGGGAGTTTCGGACTACCCCAGGGACGGATGTCTCGAGGATCTCCCAGAACAGGGTCCGGTTCCGATCCAGAGGCTCGCATAGACTTGATTCAAGAGGATACCCGACGTTTGGTACAAGACATGGGCAAATTAATGCAATCCCTACCACAGATGATGGATCAAGCAATTAGAGCTCATCCGCTGACGCAACCAAGACCAGCGCCAGCGCCTGCACCACCGGTGGCACTGGTACAACCACCTCCTGCTCCACCGGCCCCACCTCCACCAGCCGGTCCAGTACCAGGACCTGGGCCAGGACTGCCAGGACCTATCCAGCCACCAGCTGTGCCTCCGCCTCAACCCCCTGCCCCAGCCCCCTTCCCGCAGCCGGCTCCTGCACCGATCATGGCCCCTGCTCCTCCAGTGATCCGCCCCAAGGACATGCTGGAGATCACTTTTGACGGGGATCCTGAAACTGTGTCTTTTTTCATATTGCAAGTAGGGAAATTTGTGCAGAGATGGGGCTATGTGTTCCCGGATGAGGAGCAACAGGTGGAGTTTATCGCTTCAAGGTTCTGGGGAAGTGCTACCAGCTGGTACGTAGCCCTTCATGATCTGGAAGCAGCGGAACTGGGGAATGTCGATGACTTCATGTGGGCTTTGAGGAACCGTTTTGAGGATCCGGGGGCAGCCCAGAAGGCAGAAGCCTTCCTTCGCACTTTCAGACAAGGGAAACTCACCGTGCGAGAATATTCAAGGGAGTTTCAAAGACATGCAGTGAAAATTCGAGACTGGACTGATGCGGTGCTGGCTCAACAATATCGAATGGGACTAGCAGTAGATGTCCACAACAATGTCCTCAGCTCTCAACAGCCTCGCACTCTCCAAGGTTGGATGGAGGAGGCCGAAAAAGCTGAAAGCCGCTTGCGTGTCATGAAATTGGACCTATCTCTGGGTAATAACCGCCCGAGCCTCTCGGCAGGACAAACCAGACCCAGACCAACCTCCATCCAGAGCAGGGTGAGAGATCAGCGCATGCGACAGGGCCTTTGTCTGCGGTGTGGAGAGAAGGGGCACTTCGCCTCATCCTGTCCCAGAGGGGATCCCAACAGAGCCCTACCACAAGAGGAGCCCAGACGATGGCCAACCCCTACTCCAAGAAAGGGAACAGCGAAACCACGCAGCACACGAGCCCTTTTTGCCAACCCCGACCAAGCGGATACCATGATGCTGGAGGAGGAGAGTGAGATGCAGGGAAACGAATTGGTCCTGTTTGTGAATGGCGCTACACAACAGGACCCGATCCCTGAGGCACCTAAACTGGTGAGCAATTACCCCTCTCTCTTCTTTGTGACTGTACTTGTGATGAATCCAGCGATCATGACCCATATCAGGGTGCGAGCCCTCATTGACTCGGGGTGCGGGAGGGATTTGATAAACCCATCTATGGTTATGGGACTGGAAGCGACCGTTGTCAATCTAAAAGACCCGATAACTTTTACTCAAATGGATGGGTCACCGATGAAAGAACCATGTCGATTTGAAACTATTCCTTTGAGAGTAGGCATTGGTGAACACTGGGAGCTACGCTCGTTTGTAATAGCCCCTCAAGCCCAGTTCCCATTAGTGTTGGGTAGCCCATGGTTACATGGTCACGATCCTTATATACTTTGGGAGGAGGGGAGCGTACGTTTTATCTCCCCGAAATGTGCAGAGCATAAATGGGACCCAGGGTGGGGAAAAACCCCATGCAATGAACCTCCACGGGCTTGCCTAGCCACGGAGGACCTTAATCGCATCCCCAAAGAATACCGGTACCTAACCAGGGTGTTTGAGGAGGAGGAAGCGGACGAACTACCCCCCCACCGTAACTCCGACTGTGCAATTGAAATCCTTCCCGGCCATAAATTACCAAAAGGAAAAATTTATGCCATGAGTCCCATAGAAAAAGAAGAACTACGCCGATTTATCGATAAGAATCTGGCCCGTGGATTTATTAGGCCAGCATCGTCCCCTTTCGCAGCACCCGTGTTGTTTTGTAAAAAAAAAGATGGGGGGCTCAGGCTGTGCACGGACTATAGGGGTCTCAATGCGGTTTCTACAACCAATGCCTACCCAATGCCCCTCATCAAGGACTTGTTGGCAGAGGTGGCAAAGGGAAAAGTGTTTTCTAAACTGGATTTACGTGATGCTTATTTTCGGGTCCGTATTAGACCGGGGGATGAACATAAGACTGCATTTAATACCCCGCTGGGGCAATTTGAGTATCGGGTTATGCCCTTCGGATTACAGGGGGCACCCGGAGTCTTTATGAACTTGATCAATGAGGTGTTACACCCCTACTTATTCAAAGGGGTGGTTGTTTATTTGGATGATATCTTGGTCTACACCCCAGATCAAAAATCCCACACCACGCTCATGCGGGAAGTATTGGAAACATTGTTAGAACACAAACTGTTTGTTAAGCTGTCAAAATGCGAATTCCACCAGGAGTGCATTGACTTTCTCGGGTACCGCATATCCTCCGCTGGATTAGAAATGGACCCAAAAAAGGTCCAAGATGTGTTGGACTGGGAACCCCCAAAACCAGGCGGCAGCTCCAAAGTTTTCTCGGTTTCGCCAATTTTTACCGTCAATTCCTGCCTCATTTTGCCCAGGTGACCCTCCCCCTCACAGACCTTCTGAAGACTAAAGGGAGAGGGGCTAAAGCTTCCATGCCCGGGTCCCCTTTGAATTGGACTCCCCAATGTCAGGGAGCATTTGAACAACTTAAGCAGTTATTCACGTCTGAACCCATATTAGCACACCCCGATGAGACAAAAAAAATTGTGGTCCAAGTAGACGCATCGGATACCGCCATGGGGGGGGTGATTTTGCAAGAAAATACGCAGGGGCAGCTACAACCCCTTGCTTATGTGTCCAAAAAGTTTAATGATACGGAGAGATTTTGGCCCATTTGGGATAAAGAAGCGGCCTCTATACGCTTAGCGTTAATCACCTGGAGGCACTGGTTGGAGGGATCCCGGGTACCTTTTGAAATCTGGACTGACCACAAGAATCTTGAGGTGCTGCGCAAGCCTCGGAATCTAAATGCAAAACAATTCCGGTGGGCTGAGTTTTTCTCCAAATTTCAATTCACCCTCCACCATTTTCCAGGTAAATCTAATCATCTGGCCGATGCTCTCTCCCGCCTTCCCCAACACCTTTGTAAGAGGACAGAAATAAGCGAGTCTATGTTCACCCCAGAACAACTGGTTGGGGCAGTAGTAACCCGAAAAACCCGGCAAGCACAATCGTTGACCCCAAGCCTTGGCACGACCTGGGAAAAGCAATTTGCCACTGACATTACTAAACCAGAAGCAGCTGACTTAAAAGCTCGGGGAGACGTAGAATGTAGCACAAATGGCTGCTGGTATAAGGGAAATAAAATCTTTGTTCCAGAAGCTACCCGGGCCCAAGTATTGCAATCAGCTCATGACTCCAAATCTGCTGGGCATTTCGGGTATGTAAAGTCACTGCACCTACTGCAACGCAGCTTCTGGTGGCCCCGAATGAAACGGGATTTATCCCTCTATATACAATCCTGTCCTACATGCAATCGTTGCAAGACTAGACCAGGGAAACCTCCGGGTCTTCTACAGCCTTTGCCCACCCCGAGCCGACCCTGGGAAGTAATCTCCATGGACTTTATCACTGATCTTCCCCCAGCAAACATATGACGGTCATTTGGGTGGTAGTAGACTTGTTTTCTAAGCAGGCTCACTTTATACCATTTGCTAGCCTGCCAACGGCCAAAGTCCTTGCCAAAGCCTTCCTTCAGCACATTGCCAGGCTACATACATTACCGCTCAAAATAATCTCCGATAGGGGAGTTCAATTTGTTTCAAAACTGTGGTCGGAATTAATGACTCTTATGGGTATTGAACGCGCTCTCAGTAGTGCCTATCACCCAGAAACCGATGGGCAAACAGAAAGAGTAAACCAAACCTTAGAGCAATACTTAAGATGTTTCACTAACTACCAACAAGACAATTGGGTAGATTTATTACCACTAGCAGAATTTGCGTATAACAATTCATGGCATGCTTCCACGAATATGTCTCCCTTCAAAGCTGCCATGGGTTATGACAGCCCCCCTCTTCCGTTTTTGAAGCCCGGCGAGGCTGGTGGGAAAGCCACAACATGGTGTAAAACTTTCCAAGAGTCTTGGCCCCTAATCATTGAGACTTTAAACGAGGCCAAGGCACAATACAAAAAGCAAGCAGACAAAAAGAGGGCGGGTGGCTGGAATCTGCAACCGGGAGACCATGTCTACCTCTCCACCAAAAACTTAAGGCTGGCACAACAATCCCGAAAACTTGCTTGGAAATATATTGGTCCATTCAAAGTAGTGCGATGTATAAATCAAGTGACTGTGCAACTGGATTTACCTAAATCTCTTAAAGCAATACATCCAATTTTCCATTACAGCCTCCTCAAGCCAGCAGTACCCCCGACTAAGTGGCATCCTGAGCTTCCAGCACCCCCCCCCCACTGATGGTCGATGATGAGGAACACTATGAAATTGCTGACATTTTGGCCTCTAAGATCCTTCGTGGACAACTGCTGTACCTTATTGAATGGGTACACTTTGGCCCTCAACACAGGGAGTGGGTGAAAGTGTCTGATATCAATGCACCTGATCACCTGAAGGCGTTTCACACCCGCTACCCAAATAAACCTGGGGGCCCTTCATTCTCTCCTTCCTGAGTGGTGGGTGGGTGGTATTTTGGGAAGGGCAGAATGTCAGAAATGCTTCTTTAATGTTTCTCACTGAATCCATTGTTATGTGTTCCCTGCCCTGCTTTGATGCTTTGCGCTTGTGTAGCTATGCAGGCAGAAACGTGGGAGCTTCTTCCCTGCCGCTTTTCCTTATCACGGTGGCCTTGAATGTAGGCTTTGGGCTATTCTCGTGTTGCTGAGAATTTTCCAGTCCTGGGAAGGCAGGGGGGGGGAGTAGTCTCCCTCTCATGAAGTATATCTCCCGCCGGGAGTTTCCCGCGCGCGCGCTCATGTGTCATTTGCTAGGCGCTTTTTTGCATCACACTATAAATTAGCTTGCATTGCTTCGCCCCCCATTCCTGACAATGACCTCCTACTGTGGGTTTTAGCAAGATTATCCAATAAAACCTTTCTTTGCATAAGAATGCCTGGATCCACTTGTTATTGAACCTGACAAGAAGATTACTAGGAACGTGAATAGGTAAAGAACGAAACAAGTACATGTATTTGGGTAAGACATAGGATTGTAAGATGCAAATACGGTCCATCCAAGAGAAAGAGTGATTATTCCAATTAGATAGGTGAGTCATAATCTCTTTGTGTGTTGATAGGTGGTTCAGCTTAATAATATGCGTCAAAGTTACTGGTATTTTAATTCCTAGATAAGGTAAGTAATTGTCTACCCATTGATACTTAAACTGTGTTGAGATATCTGATTTGGCTTTAAGGTCTATGTTGATTGGATATAATAAAGATTTGGAGGGGTTTATTTTAAGGCCTGCTATCAATCCAAAAGTATTGAGTGTAGTTTGAATTTCAGCCAGTGATTGGGAAGGAGAAGAAACATATAGTAAAATATCATCTGCAAACATGCTAAGTTTGAACTCTTTCCCTTTGATTGTAATGCCTTTGAATTTAGCGTTTGATCTAAACGCACAAGCAAGAGGTTCCATGGCAAGGACGAATAGAAGGGGCGACAAGGGGCATCCTTGTCTTGTGCCTCGCTGGAGCATGATATGGTTAGAGGCTCCTCCGTTTGCTAAAATACAGGTCTTGGGATTTTTATAGAGAGCTTGAATAGACTTACAGAAGGAAGGACCGAATTCTAAGTGGTGAAGCAAGGCATCTAAGTAAGATGGTTCCAGTGAGTCAAAGGCTTTTTGAATGTCTATGGAAAATAATAAAGTGTTGGAAAGTTTATTGTGCTTACCATAATGAATGATGTTGAGAGTCTTTCTTATATTGTTCGAGATATCTCTGGAGGAGATGAAACCTGTTTGGTCAGTGTTTATATAGTGGCTTATGATGTTTTGCAATCTTGATGCGATCATACCTGTAAAAATCTTGTAGTCGATATTGAGTAAAGAAATCGGTCGAAATGAAGCGGGGTCTTCGTTATTTTTATCCTTCTTTGGGATTAATATTACATTAGCCAGCTTCCATGAGTCCGGCAGTAGACCTGTAGACATACAAGTATTTAACAAGGAGTCTCTTAAAATTGGCAAAAAGGTCTTGTAGTATTCAGATGTGAAGCCGTCGGGTCCAGGCGCTTTATTGTTCTTCAAGGATTTAACTGCTAGGTCGAGTTCAGAAAGAGTGAAGGGGGTTTCAAGAGCTTCTCGATGTTCTACAGAAATTTTTTGCAGTGAAGTTAAAGAATTCAAATAGGTTTTTATACTAGAGGGATTAGGTTTCGTAGAGGTGTATAAATTACTATAGAAATTTTCAAGGATTTGGAAAATATCTTTAGTTGAATGTTTTAACAGATTGTGTTTGTCTTTCAAGCCAGTAATGTAGCGTTCCGATTGTTTTTTCTTGAGTCTCCATGAGTAGTAGTGTTTTATTAGTAGTGTTTTTAAAATAGTTAAAATCTTTTTGAAAGTTAGATTGGTTTCCAACATCTCCAGCTGTTTGCGAGTCTCTTGCAATCGTTTATAAATTTTCATGCTACCCGACTGTTTGTGCTTATGTTCAAGGGTTTGAATGATATTTAAAAGTTCAGTTTTAATTGCTCTTTTTTCTCTTTTGCAGGACGCTAACAGAGAGATGCAATGACTGCGTATAAAAGCCTTTGAAGCTTCCCAAATAGAAGATGGGGAAATTTCATCAGAAGTGTTGAATAAAAAAAATTCACGTAGATGTTGTTGCAGTTTGTTTTTAATTTCTGGCTCATGAAGAAGAATCTTATTAAACTTCCAGTTATGCTTAAATGTGTCTCTTTGTCCTTCTTGCAATATGCATTGAACTGGGGCGTGGTCAGACCATTGTTGAATGCCAATATCAGAGGAAATAACTTTATCAACCAAAGGGGTAGAAACTAGCAGGTAGTCCAGCCTTGTGTGTACTTTAAAACGTTGGGAGTAATAAGTATAGTCCCTTTCATTGGTATGTTGCAATCTCCATATGTCCTGGAGGTTATGTTTGTGGATTAGCTGCTGCAAAGGAGTTTCATGCATTGGCTTATTACAAGTTCTTCTTGGGGGTGTGGAGTGAGATGATTTGTCTAAATTAGGACACATTAAGTAGTTAAGGTCACCTCCCAATATAATAGGGTCCGAGGAAAAGTTCTGTAATTGAGCTAAGATGGTCGATAGAAAGTGTAGTTGGTTTGTATTGGGGTGTAAACAGTGGCCAAAGTTAGTTTTTTCTCATTGTGAAGACCATTAACAAATACAAATCTTCCTTCTGGATCAATTAGGGTTTTTTCAGTTTTGAAATTAGTGTCCTTAGAAATTGCTATCGCTACACCACGAGATTTGGAAGAGCCAAAGGATAAGATTTGAGTGTTAAACCAACTAGAAGGAAAAACTTGAAGGCCTTTTTTTATGTAAGTCTCTTGTAGAAAAGCAATGTGGACTCTTTGTTGTTGTAAGCACCGAGCTATACACTTAGCTTTGATAATGTTATTCAAGCCACGGCAATTCAGAGTGATGATTTTTAACTCAGCCATTTAGGATCATTTACGGTAAGTTTAGGTATTAACCAGTATTGAGGTCTGGTCATGTGAGCAAAATCTACTAGCTTTAAACAAAGGTATCCAGCCAAACACACTTTTAGCATTGAGAACAAATTATTACTAAACCCTGTGGGCATTGATAAGATTTTGTTTCTAAAATATAAGCGTTTTACCACACTAAACCCTCTAACATTAATAACATAATAAAACCCCTGTTCTTGTAGCCCACCCCCCACCCCCACCCCGAGATCCCAGTGTGAGAGACAAAAGTCCTCACTGAGCTTTAAGAGCTCAATAATTGGGATCACCCCGAACAAAACATGAAACCAGAAAACCATTTACAGCGATATAGGGGAACTATGAGAGAAACCAGAGAGGTTCCCTTACCCCTGACTCCCGCGGAAATAATTTCTTGAGGGGACATAAATCACGTTTTTCAACAGTAAGAGGCAAATACTAAAGATATTTAAAATGTCAAACTAGTCAAAAGACTGAGGTATGGAACTAAGCATTGAAAAATCTGTGATGACAACTAAAAGTTCATTCTTCTGCGCATTGGGATTTTGTTCCAGCGAGGTGGGGTAGAATTTTCATGACGCTTGCGTTTGCGGAAAGAAGCTGAATCAGTGTCCATATTTTCGCTGGCTTGAACTCCTAGAGCTTTCAGCATTGCAGAGCTGGATTCGAGGTCACTGGCTTGGAATAAGGACCCTTGTCTTCGGACTTGGAGGTATCCAGTCGTGGCCCAGCGATATTGAATGCCTTCTTCTGTCAGGCGAGTGGTTATGGGTTTAAGGTTTCGTCTTATCTGGAGTGCCTCCGGTGGGACATCAGGAAAGATGTGAATGTCGTCATTGTTAAATTTGAAACTGCCGGCAACTTTGGTTTCACGCAACACACGGGTTTTGATCTTGAGATCTAAGAACTCCACAATTATGTCTCTTGAGCCACGGCGCTTGTCAGGAGCCTGTGAGCCAATTCTATATGCACGAATCAGCATTGGTTCAATGCCATCATCAAAGTTAATAACAGTATTTAGCCATCTCACTAGGAACGAGGTGAGTTCACTGGAGCCTTCTGCCAGCTCGGGGAAGCCGCGGAATTTTAAAAATCTTTCTCTTGACCTATGTTCAAGTATAAGAATGCGTTCTTTGGCCCAGGATTCATGGTCCTGAAGGCTTTTGATATCTTCCTGGTTGGAGGCAGAGGCCTCCATAGCTGCGTCAGCAGATTATGCGATCTGGTGAACTGAGGTTTGAAGTTCTTCGATTTTTTCGGCTAGGGGTTTCATGATCGCGTTTATGTTTTCTAAAATTTCTTTTTTAAAGGATTTCAAAGTATCAGTTAAGTCTCTTTTCGTCAGTACCTGATCTTGATTAGAATGCGATGATCCCGACGCCATGTTTTCGATCGTGTTTGTGGGCCTCTTTGAGCTGTCGCTTGTTTTTTCGGCAGGGAAAAAATGCTTCAGCTGTGAGTCTGCAGGTTTTGAAATGAGTAGCTTGCTTTTAGAAGTCTTTCCCATGCCTTGCTTTCCTCAAGAAAAGAGTTAAATTTTACGTTTTGAAGCGGGAGTCGGGGAAGGTCTCCAGAGCTCACTCAAATGGCGCCCGCCATGTTTCGCGCTGACGCCCCGCCCCCCTACTTCAGTGGACTTAGAAGGGTGCAACTCTGCTTAGGACTGGACAGTTGCTCATAGTAGCCTTAATCCATGTTATAAACAGAAGTTGGTGAATGGCTTGCAGAAAGGTGGAGACTTTCCAATACAAACCAGCTGAGAAACAAGTAGCATCTGAGATGATATGTAGTGCCTAGCATCAAGCAGGAGAGTCATGAGTGCTCTGGGTTGCTTCCTAATAGTTAGGCCTTCTGCTGATGGCTGCCATTGCCAGAATTGCCAGCTCTGGGTGGGGAAATACTTGGAGATTTGTGAGCTGGAACCAGGGGAGGGACCTCAGCAGGGTACAAAGCCACAGAGTCCACCCACCACAGCAGCCATTTTCTCTTGGGGAAATGATCTCTGAGATCAGCTGTAATAGCAGGAGCTGCAGGTTGGCAACCCTAGGCCCATTGCAGGTATTAAAAACAAAAACAACAAAACCTGGCAGTGTCCTCTTTTCTAGTACATCATGTACCAGTTGTCAAACGTGATGGACCAGCAAAGAGACAATGGATAGCCCTAGGAATCACCAGAAATTCTATGCTAAAACCAAAATGACATCACATGCCACCCCCAATATCCCCTCCCCCACCCCTCCCACTGGTTGCTAAGCTTGGCAACTCTATAACAAGCACTGCCAGGCCAGCAAATAAACCTTGTTTTGGCTGCTTTCACAGGTGGGCTGGGTGTTGTGACAGGGAAGTGTGGTTTGGGTAGACAGTCTTCCATTAATCCCCAAATCATTATGTGCTACCATTGTGAGGACAGTACCACTAGCTGTTTGGGGAGTTTTCCTCCCAAAAACATTTTTAACGCCCCTCCTGCCACCTCAAAATGTGACAAAGGTCTATTGTAGGTGGCACAGGATACTGATTCCATTTTACTGTAATAGGAAGTGCTACTCTAAGCAAGGTATTACTACCTTCCAACATCACGGCTCCCTATTTTCTGCTTGTACTTAGATTTGGACTTGGCCACATAGATGCATCACACCACACCACTCAAGGGAATATGAATGAGGGCCACAGTTGGGGGGTGGGAGAAGCTCTCCCTTTCCAGTTTCCCTGACAGAAACTGATCCCCTCAAATCAGCACCAAAGTCTTAATCTACATCCCCAGGTCCACTTTTTGTCACTATATTATACGTTGAGGGGCCAGTTGCTGAACCCCAGCACTAGAAATAGCTTGGTCCTCAGTTTTACAAATGTAGTAAGAACTGAGAAGCTGAAAATATGCTGTTTCCTTTACATTCCCATGATGACTGAGAGAGCCTTGAGAAAGCACCACTAATGGAAGCTCAGCATAAAGCTTGAATTATTAACACACTTTATGATACAATGATTGATGCATGAGGTTGTTTGCTCTGTATATTATCCATAACACTCTTGGGAGGTGGAAAAGGAAAAGAAGGGCATCATGAAAAAAATAGCATCAGAAAATGAAGCAGTCCGGAAGAACATCCCTGATTCTACTAAGATACAGGCTGAGAATTTCCTGTGTTAGACAGGATGGGAACACAGAAGCCCTGCTTGTAAGACCTAGCCAAGTGAGAATACTGGCACTGCTAAAGCTGGCAGGAATTCAGAAGCCATGCCAATGCCTTGGCAAAGGACACTACTTTCTTAGCAGTTCTTCTGGTCAGCGTGTTTGTAGTTCTATAATGATGTCTAAAACTATGGCAACAAAATATTACTTTGTACAATTAGAAACAAAAGAGGACATGCATCTTTATCAAAAACCATGCTGTTTGAATCTTTAAAATGAAAGAATTTAAACCTCTGCAACTGTTAAAAAAGGTCTATGACAATGTTTGGGAGCTACTCTCTGCCAAACATTCTCTATAGGTTTCAATGGGGAGTGGTAATTCCTACTCAGTCCACAGTCTTTGATGTTCTATTTTGCCTCGGATGCTCTATTTTACTCCTCTATTTTATCTCCATCGGCCCAGGTCTGGGTTCTGCAAAATTTTGCATATTTTTGCAAAATCAGGAATAATAGAGGCAAATAAGGAAGGAGAACTGCTAAACAGTATTATTCATTCTATGAAAAATTAACCAAAACTTGCATGTGAGTTTTAAGGGCCAAAGGTATGTTGGATAAAACGAATAAACAAATAAAGCAATAAACAATAAAACAATAGCAAATGTACACGGGACTATGCCAAGAGATGGATGAACTCTTGATATACCATACTCTGTATTCCTCACAATTACTATTCTGGGTGCAAAATAATTATACAACCCACTGACCATTATGAGACTGCAAGTATCTTTATATCCTACATATGGAACAACTTCCCATCTTTCCCTTAGTTAGACACTGGGACTATCTTTATGAACTTGATTGATAACAATAAAGGACAATGCATTGGATATATCCTTTCAGTGGCCTTCAGTACTGTACTCATGAGTTGGTGGTGACATGGATGAAAGACATGTAAAGGTTCACAGCTTTTTTTTTCTTACGTGGTTCCAATACATACTTGAATGGGAGATTTCTAATGGTGACTGACAACTACTTGACATCTTGTGAGGCCTCTGCCATGAAATCCCACAGAAGACTACCCTGTTCACTCTCTATTTGCTTGTGGGCATAACAAACATGTATAATTTATACATTTATTACAATGTGTATGTTTTACTAAACTGACCAAATTTTACTGCACAACAGTTGTCAGATACAATCGAGTGTTCATTTCTACATGACAGATACTAACAGCTGCTTCATTTAAGTTAGCAAATACCTGCTATCACATTTTCATAAATCCTTTTGCCAAAACAGTTCAAGTTGCATTTTGACTGTAAAATCCAAATTTTGAAATGTGAGAGTTTTGCATCTCACCTCTAAAACGTAGATAGAGGGTAGTGCATTGGATGCTCCTCTGTCTGCACTGTCCCTCCAAAAATCCAAATAATTTAATACCTTGTGCATTAATATCTCACCTGAAGAATCTTATTGTTGCACAACTACAAAGACCTATACACAAAATCTAAGAAGAAAGCTAGCTTCCTCTTTCATCCCCATCTTCTTCACATGAATATATCTTTGGTTACATGCAAGGGCACATGCATTTAAATACATCAGCACACATAATTCAACTAGCCTTGCATGGAGTACCTAAGTGGTAATTGGACTTTAAAATGCAAAACTCCTTCAAAGGTCTTGTTTAAAGATAGTGTGAAAAAACATTCAGTGGCAAAATAGAATAAAGATCTCTGGTTACACATTTCCTAGCAAATGCCTTTTGCACAAGTTCATGGTTTCAAAAGATTTGTGACCAGTCCCCTTCAATGCTTCTAGCTGCAAAAATCCATTGGTTGCTTGCCTGGTTAAATCCCCCCCCCAAAAAAAAAGTCCCATGTGTCTGACTTTCCTGGGACTTTGAGTGCCAGCCTGCTCAATATGTCCTTTGTTAAACTACCATCTTGAACAACCCCTTTCCCCACCATTGCTACACTGGAAAAAGTTCCTGGCTCCTGAGAACAGAATCATTAAGAGAGGGTGGTATAATCATAGTTATTATAAAGCACTTAGCAATGTTCACTCAGTTCTCTCGATAGCCAAGCACGCAGAACCCTGTCATTTTACATACAGGGTACTTTGTTCCAAGGAGCAGTCAGCAGGATTGCTACTTTCCAGAATGGTATTGGAGGGAGAAAAAGTAAAACAAAAATATCTTGCCATTAAGTCAATGCAATTGTATTTCATGCCTTTGCATCATGTAATATGGTAATTAATTGCACTAATCCAGCCTTTACTACTTCAGTATCCTCTGACAGGCCAAAGGGTTTTCAGGGTGATGTGAATTTTCAGTATTAGTCTCTCACCACATCGTTTTGGGCATATTGCTCACACTAACATACACCCCATAAACTGAAAACAAGCAAATGAAAACCATTCACCAACAACAAGGAATTTGAGCAAAATAGAAATGAAGGTTAGTTCATAATACCTAGCAGGTAACTGGACAAATCTAGATAGTGCAAGAGCCCAGAATGCTAATTTATACATGGCTTCCAGGGATCAGGCAGTTTAGAGACAACAGCCTGTCCTCCATGTGGGTAGATTTCAGCCAAACCAGGCCAATATAACCTGATGCATATTTTCAAGTGGAACATGCCCAAACAGATTAGCATAGTCTTCTATTTAAACTAATACAGGGGAAACAATGTGGTACAGGATGAATACCTTGAGCATGCCATAGCTACAGATGCCTCTTTCCCAGAAACCAGTCAATATTAGATGTTGTGTTGTTTTGCTATGCTTAGAGTGGAGCAAGATTAATACTGAGAATGTTAACTTCACACATTAGAGAAAAGTAGCCATGCTGGTGTCATGTCTGTTTTCTTGAGACCTGAGGTTTTCACTTTTTACAGCTTCATCAAATGCATAAAGCAGACTTAGAATATAGTGGTATGGATCCATAAAAAATAACTTGAAGGAAAACCATAAAAAGAAAACAAATGACACAGAAAACTGATAGCTGAAGTGCTAAACATGAATTCTTTCTGGAGGACTAATTCATGTCTAGGACATTGTTGCTGCAGCACTAAATGCAACACTTTTTTGGTTTTGCAACCCCCCCCCAATCCATATTCAAACTCTGACTAAGAAACACTGACACTAAGAAGCTTACACTAAATAACATGTGGATTCTGAGAGTATACCTGATTACTATTCATTCTTGACACTTAGCCAAAATGCTGTAAGTGGTAAGAACAGAGAGAAGGACCATTCCAGTTGCATCTCTTGTTGGGTCTTTTTGGCAGAACTGCTTACATTAAGATGGTCTCTAAAAATGGCTGAAACCCAGTTGTGTACATGTAATGAATTGAGATAACATGTACAAGAAAATCCTAAAGATGAATGACATCTTTTTCTCTCCCATCTTCTGCAGTGCTAGTATCTTTTACTTTGTTTAGGATTGGGCCCTTGCTGCATTTTTCAAACCACTAAATTTTCCTCTAAAATGGCACTGGTGGCCGTGGTTTGGATCCCTGGCCATCATAACATGTAATTTGGCTTTCAGTTAGGGCCTTGCTCTGAAATCTCCCCAAGAACTGGCTAGAGAGTATGAGTTCTCCTACACAGTAAGAATGGAAACTGTATATAAAACCATCTAAAGAAAACCAGGGCTCATTTGGAGAAGGATGCTTTTGCTCTAAGTGAGGAACCTTGGGAAAAGATAGGATCAACAGATGAATTTCTTCCACTATTACAAGGAGAAGAACATTCCAGAAACTAGTCAAGAAAGTAGTCAGAAACTAGAGTCTACAAGTGTTCATTAGGAGTCTACAACCAGTGTTCATTAGGTGACAAGCTTTCAGTTACAGGGTCTATGGAAGTAGATGTCACCTATGGTACCCAAACAGCCAGGCTACCTCTCAGGGACAGAGACCAAGAATGAGGGACTGGGGATGAGACTGGCTTCAAATCTTAAGACTAGAATAGATTGGCACAACATCCTGCAGCCCAATAACAAAATAACAAGGCCTCTCACCCAAGATTCTCAAGCGATACAAGGCACTACTCCACAATGACCTGGGAAGCTGAAGGACTGGAAGGTTCATATTCAAATGGATCTTGAAGTAAGACCTACACTTTGTGAAGTCAGAGCTGTTCTCCTTGCACTGTAAGCCAAAATACAGGATGAAATGAAGAAGCTGGAAGCGGCTGGTGCCATAGAACCAGTCACCTATTCCAAATGGGCAGCTGTATTTGTGGTGGTGGTGGTAAGTGCTATCAAATCACAGCTGACTTATGGCACCCTATATCTGGTTTTTAAGGCAAGAGACATTCAGAGGTGGTTTTCCATTGGCTGCCTATGCATGGTATCTTCTTGATGGTCTCCCAGCCAAGTATTAACCAGGGTTGACCCTGCTTAGCTTCTAAGATCTGATAAGATCAGGCTTCCCCGGGTCATCCAGGTCAAGGCAGCTGCAGTTGTAGATAGCGTAGGCAGATGAGATTCCAAAAGCTGTAGCTGTATCTTGTGGACAGTATAAACAATCAAGAAAGCTATGAAACTAGAGTACTACCCAATTCCTAGATTGTAAGAGCTTTTCAACAGCCTTGGGACCACTGCACAATCTCCTCAAGAAAGATGTAAAATGGGTGTGGGGGCATGCCCAACAATGAGCACTCTTCAAAAGGGATTTAGACTTTAGTAATCTGTAAAATTACTGGTCCACTTCAAAACCACTCACTCTCATCTGTGATACGTCACCCTGTGGCATTTGTGTTGTATTATCTGATACCATGACAGACAACACAGAGAGGACTGTTTTGTATCTTTTTCACTGTCTCAAATAGAAAGATGGTGCTCCCACTTAGACAAGGAAGAGCTAGCCATTATATTTGAGGTTTTAAAAAAATTCCAACAATATGCTTATGGTCACCCATTTAGCATCCTAACAGATCATAAACCATTGCTTGGGTTGTTTGAGGAAATGAAGAATGTGCCACCAAAAACCTGTGCTAAACTCCAGTGATAGGCTCTCATCCTGGCAGTTTATAAGTATTCTACGTTATACACACCATGCCAGACTGTTGTGAATGAGATGGACTAAGTTCCAGACTCCACCTGACCAGAACAAAGATACATCCGCCCCACAAGAAGTGGTCCTTTCACTCCACCAGTTGGAATCAGCCCCTGTTGCAGAACAAATTAGGACCATGCGAAACCCCCAGGGGCAGGGACCCCCCATCCCCTGGGATGCCATCTTCTTTCCACAGTGCCAAAGACAAGTCAACATGCCAGAAATGTACAGGTTGACATTTTAATTGCTTGAATCCTTTACAATACCAATTCCAGAGGTTAACTGCTACCCTATAGCTCAGCCAGTTCAGTACTCATCCCCTCCACCTGCTCTCACTTAGGTACTAGGGCTGCCTGAGTGCTCCTTGTAGCTCATTAAGCTCCTGTCCTGGCTGCTGTGCCCTTTCTGCTGGGCTAAGCCAGTCAGATGGGGAAACTTCCTTATGACTCCCCTCTAAGCCAAGAATGTCATCTTGCAAGGCCCCAGGGGGCTTGCAGCTAGCCCCAAGCCTAATTGCCCACTGCTCCCTTCCAGCTTCAGATATCTTCAGCTGGGGCTTGTTATTACCCCCAGTCAACATTCCTGCTTCCCTGCTCCTCCCCTGAGTAGACCCTTTCTCTTGAGGAGTCCTTTGCAGCATAGGGAGCTACTACTGATTGGCTTTTTTTCTATCTGCTTCTCCTTGCTCTTGTAAGCCCCAATGATTTCCCCTCAGTTTTGTAATTAGGCTGCTAACTTCCTCAAGTCTGTGTTCCTGCTCTATCATTTTCACTCCTGGTTAGTGTGCTCTGAGCTATTACGAACCTGTAAAATCCAGCTTTATCATGAGCATCAACTGACCCAGCTGAGCTCTGAGAAGGAGCAACAGCGGCTAGATGGGTGAGTGTTTTTTTATTATTATTATTATTTTTCAGCTGAGGTGATATAGCTGAGAAGGTACTGTGTGGGGGGGACTGTATTTGGGAGTGTGTGGGTGAGTTGTGAGTTGTTGCAGACTCCTGGCTGCTTGAAGTAGGGTGTGAAAGGGTCATTGTTTGCCTGTAATTGAGTGCCTGGGTGGATTTGAATAGCTGCTGGCCACACCCTCTCCTGGGGGAAGCTTCTATTTAAGGCAGGAAGCTTGCAAGAGGCATGAGCTGAAGGGTGGGGTTCTTGGTCTGTGGCTCTTAAACTAAGGACTCTGTAAGAAGCCCAGAAAGAGCCAGAAAGCCAGGGAACTAGGCTCCTTGGGTTCCCAGTATAGTAAGTAGACTTCTACAACAGGAACCACATAAATACAAAGGGTTTTATAAGGGAGGTTATATAAAAGTATTATTTTAAAAGCAATTATGGAGCCAGAATGCCAGCAGGGGGCTGGGGGCTATCCAGTGTTTTGCATGGAGTGTCACATGTATGACTATCTGCCCACTGGTCAGAACTCTTGGGTGTGTGCTCGGTGCAAGGAGCTCCTGGTTCTCAGGGAATGCGTTTGCTCCCTTGAGGCCAAGGTGGCTGACCTGGAGAAGCAGAGACAGTCAGAGGTGCACAGAGAAGACTCTTGGGGACTTGTTAGATATGTCCCACTCTGGATCTTGCAGCCCCGCTGCTGCCAGGGAGCATGAGGATCAAGGGGAAACAGGGCACCATGCTGAGGACAAGGGGAATCTGCCCTCAGAAGGGACCTCTTCTTCAGCTGGTGAACGGGTATCCTTTCGTACCAAGAAACCATCCTGGGAAAGGTGGAAGGGGGGCTCTTGATAGTGGGTGATTCGATCCTTAGGCAGGTAGACAGCTGGGTGGCAAACCTGCGTACTGACCATATGGTGACTTGCCTGCCTGGTGCGAAGGTAGCGGACATTACGTTTGTTTTAGATAGGCTAGTAGATAGTGCTGGGGAGGAGCCAGTGGTCGTGGTGCATGTCGGGACCAACGATGTGGGGAAATGCAGTTGTGAGGTCCTAGAGGAGAAATTTAGGCTGCTGGGCAGGAAACTCATGGCCAGGACCTCCAAGGTAGCCTTCTCAGAAGTGCTACCTGTTCCACGTGCAGGGCTGGAGAGACAGGCACAGATCAGGAGTCTCAATGCGTGGATGAGACGATGGTGTAGGGGGGAAGGGTTCAAGTTTGTTAGGCACTGGGGTGCTTTTTGAGATTAGAGGGAGCTGTACAAAAGAGATGGTCTCCAGTTATCCCGAGAAGGAACCAGGCTGCTGGCACTCAAAATCAAAAAGGTGGCAGAGCAGAATTTAAAATGAATATTGAGGGAAAGCCGACAGGAGATGAAAAGTCTCTGGTTTGGGATGGCTCATCTCAAAGAGATGAAGGGGTAACTGTTACTTTTGTACAAGGAAATGGATTAGAATTGTCCACTGAGACTGTGGCTAACGATAGGGACTGCCTGGCAAGGTCTTGAGGCAGCAAGAGGAAGGTTGTAGGCTTAACAAGTGTGGGAAACTATAGGTGTTTATACACAAATGCTAGAAGTCTCCGAGGTACAATCGGGGAATAGGAGTGCTTGGTGTTGGGGGAAAAAATAGACATTGTGGGTATTTCAGAAACTTGGTGGGATGAGGAAAATCAGTGGGATACGGTGATTCCTGGTTATAAATTATATCGGAAGGATGGGGGGGAAGGGTTGGAGGTGGGGTGGCTCTGTATGTCAGAGAGGGTATACAGTCCAGTAAGACTGAGAGGGTAAGACAATTGGATTCACTTCTGGAAATGCTATGGGTTGAAATAGTGGGTCCAAAAGGAGGCTTAACAGTGGGAGTTTGTTATTGCCCACCAGATCAAAAGGTAAAGGAGGATTATAAAATGATGAATGAATTAAAGATAGTGGCTAGACGAAATAACTGTGTCATAGTAGGCGACTTTAACTACCCACACACTGATTGGGTTAATATGAGTTCTAGTTGGGAAAAAGAGATTGAGTTTTTAGACACTCTCAATGACTGTGCTGTGGAACAGATGGTCACAGATCCTACCAGGGGAGAGGCAATCCTGGATTTGGTCCTAAGTAACGCCCAAGACCTGCTGAGAGATGTAAAAGTGATTGCACCGCTTGGGAACAGTGACTATAATGTTATTGAGTTTAACATTTGTATAAATAGGGAGTTGCCCAAAAAGACTGATGCAACCACTTTTAACTTTAAAGGGGGTAACTTCTCTGGTATGGGGGGACATGTGAGGAAGAAATTGAAAGGAAAAGTGGAAAAGGTCAAAACCATTAGGGAAGCTTGGTGACTATTTAAAACTACAATCCTAGAAGCTCAGAAAAATATATGCTGCAGGTTAGGAAAGGCACAAATAGGTATAGAAAAAAGCCTGCATGGTTAACAAATAAAGTAATGGAACCTGTAAAAGGTAAAAAGGATTCCTTTAAGCGGTGAAAAGCTAGTCTCAATGTGGTTGATAAAAAGGAACACAGGCTGTGGCAAATAAAATGCAAGTCTGTGATCAGGCAAGCAAAAAGGGAATATGAGGAGCATATTGCAAAAAGCATAAAGGCCAACAATAAAACTTTCTTCAAATATATTAGAAGTAGGAAACCAGCCAGGGAGGCAGTGGGGCCCTTGGATGACCAAGGGGTAAAAGGACTACTGAAGGATGATAGTGAAATGGCTGAGAAGCTGAATGCATTTTTTGCCTCTGTCTTCACTGTGGAAGATGAGACGTACTTGCCCACTCCAGAACCACCGATTTCAGGAGGGGGTTTGAAAGACCTGAATCAGATTGAGGTGACAAGAGAGGAAGTCCTACGACTGATGGACAGTTTAAAAACTAATAAATCACCAGGCCCGGATGGCATTCATCCAAGAGTTCTGAAAGAACTCAAATGTGAGCTAGTAGCTCTCCTTACAAAAATATGTAATCTTTCTTTAAAATCTGCCTCCATTCCTGAGGACTGGAAGGTAGCTAATGTCACTCCCATCTTTAAAAAGAGCTCCAGGGGAGATCCAGGAAATTACAGGCCAGTCAGTCTGACATCGATACCGTGTAAGTTGGTGGAAACTGTTATTAAGGAAAGAATTAGTAGGCACATTGATGAGCCAGGGAGGATTGTGAAGCACTCCAAAGGGATATGTTGAGGATGGGTGAGTGGGCATCAAAGTGGCAAATGGGGTTCAGTGTGGCCAAATGCAAAGTGATGCACATTGGAGCCAAAAATCCTAAATATAAATACACATTGATGGGGTCTGAACTGGCAGAGACTGACCAAGAGAGAGATCTTGGAGTCATAGTAGATAACTCAATGAAAATGTCTAGACAGTGTGTAACTGCAATAAAGAAGGCCAGCACTATGCTGGGGATTATTAGGAAGGGAATTGAAAACAAATCAGCCAGTATCATCATGCCCCTGTATAAATCATTGGTGCAACCTCATCTGGAATACTGTGTACAGTTCTGGTTGCCACACCTCAAAAAGGATATTATAGCATTGGGAAAAGTGCAGAGAAGGGCAACTAGAATGATAAAAGGGTTGGAACACTTTCCCTATAAAGAAAGGTTAAAACGCTTGGGGCTCTTTAGCTTGGAGAAACGACAGCTGAGGGGTGACATGATCAAGGTTTATAAGATTATGCATGAGATAGAGCAGGTTGAGAAAGAAGTACTTTTCTCCCTTTCTCACAATACAAGATCTCGTGGGCACTCCATGAAATTGCTGAGTAGTCGGGTTAGAACAGATAAAAGGAAGTACTTCTTTACCCAAAGAGTGATTAACACATGGAATTCACTGCCACAGGAGATGGTAGCAGCTACAAGCATGGACAGTTTCAAGAGGGAATTAGATAAACATATGGAGCAGAAGTCCATCAGTGGCTGTTAGCCACAAGGTATGGATAGGAACTCTCAGTCTGGGGCAGGTGATGCACTCTATTCTTGGTGCTGGGAGCGGGGCAGCAGTGGGAGGGCTTCTAGTGTCCTGGCCCCACTGCTGGACGTCCTGATGGCACCTGGTAGTTTTGGCCATTGTGTGACAGAGTGTTGGACTAGATGGGCCATTGGCCTGATTCAACATTGGCTTCTCTTATGTTCTTATGTTCTTATGATTTAAAATGTCTGGCAGGACAGCTCCAGTTCAGAAGAAATAAATTCTCATCACATAAGGATACCTGAGTGTAGAGGATGCAGTTGTTCTGAGGGGGATGTAGGGCTGCTAGGCTCCACTAGGCCACTCGTAGGGCCTGTAGGGCTGCCAGCTCCAGGTTGGGAAATTCCTGGAGATTTGGGGGTGGAGCCTGGAAAGGGCCTCAGTGTGGTACAATGTCATAGAGTCCACCCTCTAAAGCATCCATTTTCTCCAGGGGGACTGATCTCTGTAGTCTAGAGATGAACTATAATTCCAGGGGATCCCCAGGCTCCACCTGGAGGCTGGCAGCCTTAGGGGGATGGGAGTAGTAATACATCCCTAGGCCTTGTCAACCTTATATAGAACTTGATAAACCAACACTAGAGGTATGTGAGAGAGTAACTTCCACTGTATAGCCACACATGAAAAATACCCAATGTCCTTGTTACAGCAAGCTCAGTTATCTTCCCACTTACAAATTAGCACCATTATGTTTCTGAAAAATTACAAATTATGCTTACTTCCAGGAATGCTACAAATGTTAACATGAATGCAATCACCATTTGACCTTTGTCCACACTCCTTTGTTTACGCGAGTTGAGCTTTCATGTGTTCATTCAAAATTCAGCTCAAACAGTGTATCGAGTAGCTTATTTATTTATTTATTTATTTATTTATTGGATTTGTATCCCACCCTCCCCTTGACAGGCTCAGAGCGGGTTCCAACAGTAAAAGTGCAATACAGTTAAAACTATTTTAAAACACTATGTAAGATGGGCTTCCGGTCGGAGTAAAATGGTGAACTGACGCACCTTGCAATCATGCAGGGTGGATGGTGGCTTCTTCCGACAGTTTGGGCATTTATATTGCCCAACGCAGCCTTCCCCAGGCAGGGGGTCAGCAAGCAAGCATCGAGGTCCAAGTGAGAGCTGAGATTGGTGTGTATAAGTCTCGAAGGAGGCTTGTTTATGCTTTGATGCCCTCTCAGAAGCGGGCGTATGCAAGAGAGCACTAAAGAAGCCAACCGGGCTGGGAATCCAGCTTAAATTTGTCATTTCCCGACCTCTTAAGAAAGAAAGTTGAGTCGAAAGTGAGAAGAAGTGATGCGAAGCTCCAAGATAAACATGAAAGGTAACATAAACAATTTGCTTACCGGAATGGAGAAAATTGAAAAAGGCGGATAAGCGTAAAATAATTAATTTTGAATAATCGGGCCATTGAGGATTTGAGAAGAGTTTGTCAAAGTGAGCAATTTGAGAAAAATAGACATTGTTTAACATTCCTGCGGTTAGAAAGAGCTGGAGCGGAATCTAAGACTGAAACTAATGAGAGAAATCGCGAGACTAAGGTGTTGCAACTATCTGTGTCCGGCTAGTACTGTGTATAAGGACTAGAGTGGCTTCTGGAGGACTGTAAAAGTGGTGGAACGAAGTTTCCGGTAGGAAGGATTTTGAGGCAGACAGGAAACAGGAAGTTCAAAAAGAGCCTACTCTAGCCAAAAAACCATAGAGAAATTGTGCCCGCCATTTTTAGGAGGACTGAACTTTAAAATCGAATTTTATCACTGGAATTGCTTCAAAAGAGTGGCGAAAAGGCAACGATTCAAGAGAAGACAAAAAGAGGACCCGGAATATATGAATTTGGACTAATTTTAGAAACTTCAAAACGGATCCAAAACAGCGACAAAGGGCCGCTTCGTCCGTGAGTCCAAGTGTGGCAGGGCAGGGAAAAAGAGAGTGGCAAGCTGCGATGGAGTCAATGGAAAAGAGAATGCTGGAGGCAATTCAAGGATTGGTGAAACAGATAGAACAACAGTTAGAAAAGCAAATGGAAAAACAGCTGGAGCAGTTAGAAGAAGTCCAAGAAAAGAATGTGATAGCTCTCAAAGAATTGGTGGTAGGAGAGGTGGCAGTAATTACAAAAGAAGTGGCAGACACAAAGAGCCAAGTGCAAGGTCTGGTATTAAAATCAACCAAATTAGAGCAAAAAAACACAAGATATAGACAAAAAAAATGGAAACAACTCTTCAGGAAAATCATAAATTGGAGACAATGATGGAGTATAGAGCAATGTTAAACCATCTGAGGCTAAGAGGGATTGAAGAAAAGGCAGATGAAGATATACGTATGATAGTGATGACTGCTTTGATGGAGTATCTGGGAGAAGATCAAGGAGAATTGGAGTCTGATTTTGACTTGATTTATAGAGTAAATTCAGCATATGCTCAGAGAAAGAACTTGCCAAGAGATGTTATTGTGCAATTTGTAACAAGGAAGATGAAGGAGGATACTTTAAAAAAACAATTTTCACAACCATTGGAAATCGATGGCAAAAAGATTATAATAATGAGAGAACTCCCAATAATGATCTTGCAAGAAAGAAAGAAATATAAAAAGCTGGTAGACAAATTGACGCAGCTAACCATCAGGTTTAAATGGGAAATACCATATTGTCTGTCTTTTATCTACAATGCGAAGAGACATATGATCAAGACTCTGGGAGATATGTATAGGTTCAAAGCAGAAAATGTAGAAGATTTTGGAGATATTTAAAGTCAAGACATGATGGATTACAAATTGTTATCGTGGAATGTAAATGGACTTAATTCACCCTCTAAAAGAAAATTAGTAAATTATTGGTTGCAAAAACAAAAGGCTAATGTTATCTGCTTGCAAGAATCTCATATTAGAAAATGGGACAATAAGTATTTGATTAACAAAAAATTAGGAGAAGAATTTTATTCACTGGCAGAAAAAAAAAAGGGAGTTGTGACCTATGTAAACAAAGAATTGGACCCAAAACAAATTTTTAGCAATAAAATGGGAGATATATTGGAGTGGAAATTACAATGCTTCAGAAAAAGACTTTGGTAGTTAACTTGTATGCGCCTAATGGAGCTAAAGAATTTTTTTTAAAGACTTGACGAACGAATTGGATCAAGTGAATTATGAGCAGTTAATTTTGGCAGGGGATTTTAATGGTACGGTTAATAATAAATTGGACAGGAAATCTGAAAAGAAGGATGAGAAGGTTAGGAAATTACCAAAAATGTTCTTTAAATTGATGGAACAAGAGAAACTAGAAGATGTTTGGAGAAAATGGAATCCTAAAGTTAAAGACTTTACTTTTTATTCCAATCGTCACAATTCTTTTTCCAGAATAGATATGATTTGGATGTCAGGTGAAATGGTGTTAAAAACCCAGAAAGTGGAGATTTTGCCAAAGACTAATTCTGATCACAACCCAGTGATTTGGATGTTAAAAGAAAAAGCTAAACAGTTTCATTGGAGAATAAATGAAGATCTATTGGATAAGAAGAAAATAACTGAGATATTACGTAAGGAGACTCAGTCATTTTTTCAATTGAATTTGAATCAAAACATTAAAATACAGACTGTTTGGGATATATACAAGGCTGTGATGAGAGGATTACTTATATCGTTGAATGCGGCGAATAAGAAACAGAATATAAAGCAGCAAAAGGACTTGCAAGAAAGAATTCAGCAAAAAGAAAAAGAATTGAAGAAGAGACCTGGAAAAAAGAAAATTATTAAAGAAATTCAAATTTTACAAGAGCAATTGAACGTGATACTTAATCGGGAACTTTATTGGAACTTAAAGAAATCACAACAAAAATTCTTTGAAGGAGCAAATAAATCAGGAAAATTTCTGGCATGGCAATTGAAAAATCGAAGAGAGAAAAGGTTAATAAACAAGGTAAAGAAATTGTGGATATGAATGATTTTAAAAGAAGTTTTTTTAAGTATTATGCGAAGTTATTTCAAAAAAGGAATATAGACTCTGAAAAAATTAAAAAATATTTGGACATGGTAGAAATTCCAAAGATTGGAATAAAAATTAAGGAAATGTTGAATGGTCCAATCCAAAAAGAAGTTTATAAGGCAATAGAAGATGCTAAATTGGGGAAAGCTCCAGGCCCAGATGGATTTACAGTGAAATTTTATAAAAAGTTAAAAGAGGAACTAACCTCAACGTTGGAACTTCTAGCAAATGAGATACAGGCGACTAAAGTGATACCCGAGACATGGAAGGAAGCCAACATATCACTCATACCAAAAGAAGGACAGGATTTAACAGATGTTAAGAATTACAGACCAATTTCTTTACTTAATAATGACTATAAGTTGTTTGCCAAAATAATTTCAGAAAGACTGAAAAATTATTTGAAAGACGTTATAACCGAAGAACAAGCCGGTTTTTTACCAAATAGACAAATTAGGGACAATCTAAGGACAGTGATAGATGCTATTGAATATTATGATAAACATTCAGAAAAGGAGGTTGCTTTCCTATTTGTAGATGCAGAGAAAGCCTTTGATAATTTAAATTGGGACTTTATGTTTCAACTGATGGAGAAAATGGATATTGGACAGCCCTTTTTAAACGTAATTAGGGTGATTTATTCAGAACAGAAAGCATTGTTAAACGTAAATAAAGAGATGACAGACTATTTCAAGGTGCAAAAAGGGACTAGGCAAGTTTGCCCACTATCCCCTTTATTGTTTATCTGGGTTTTAGAGGTACTGTTGGCAAAGATAAGAGAAGATAAGGATATAAGGGGACTTACAATCGGAGGTTTTACATATAAATATAGGGCATTTGTGGATGATGTAATGTTTTTGCTTGAAGATCCAGTACTTAATTTACCATTGTTGATGGAAAAGATCAAGGAATTTGGAGATTTGGTGGGATTTTATGTCAATAAGAACAAAACAAAGATTTTGTGCAAAAATATGACAAAAGAGAAACAGCAGGAATTGCAAGAATCAATACAATGTGGTGGTAAAAAACCCAAAATATTTAGGAATTGAGTTGACAATGAAGAACATAGATCTTTTTAAAGAACAACTATGAAAAGATTTGGAGTAAAATTCAACAAGATATAAAAAAATGGGACACTTTGAATCTGTCATTAATGGGAAGAATTTCGGTGGTTAAGATGAATATTTTACTGTGTTTAATGTTTTTATTTCAGACGATTCCGATAGTGAAGGACTGTAAAGTATTGAACTCATGGCAGAAAGAAATTTCAAAATTTGTTTGGGCTGGAAGAAAACCGAGGATTAAAATGAAGTTTCTATGTGATGCAAAGGAAAGAGGAGGATTCCAACTTCCTAATTTTAGACTGTATCATGATGCGGTGTGTTTGACTTGGTTGGCTCAATGGGTTAATTTGGACAATAGAAAAACGTTGGTGTTAGAAGGACATGACCGTAAATTTGGTTGGCACACTTATTTATGGTATGACAAATGCAAAGTGGATAATTTTTTCAAACACCACTTCATAAGAAGATCATTGTTTATGACCTGGATGAGATATAAAAGATTTTTTTTTATGCAAGACCACTATGGATAGTACCGGCTGAAGTAATTAAACCACTTTCGAGACATAAAGGTGAAGATTGGATACCTTATAGAGATATTTTGATGGTAGAAGGGAACAGTTTTGCGATGAGAGCTAGAGAGGAACTGAAATTTGAATATGATTGGTTAAACTACAGACAGATTTATGATTTATTTAAGGCTGACAAAAAGAGATATGGCTTCAGGAAGGAGAATAATGAAATTGAAAATGTGTGGGCGGAAGAGGGGGAAAAATGATTTCAAAAATTTATAAAGTTTTATTAAAATGGTATACTGAGGATGAGATTGTAAAAGAACAGATGGTAAAATGGGCTATAAATGTAAATAGAGAAATAGATATGTCAACTTGGGAGGGGTTGTGGAAAAAGTCAATTAAAATTTCTACATGTGTCAATGTGAAAGAAAATTGTTATAAAATGATGTATAGGTGGTATATGACACCTAAAAAAAATTGCTAAAATGAATGAGAACATGTCTAACAAATGTTGGAAGTGTAAAAAAAAAAAAAGGAAGGCTCATTTTATCATATGTGGTGGACTTGTGATAAAGCAGTAGCCTATTGGACAGAGATTCATAATGAAATTCAGAAGATTCTGAAGTGTACCTTGAAAAAACAACCTGAAATGTTACTTTTGGGTTTGAAAATGGAAGAGATAAACCCCCAAAAAGATCATTGTTGTGGTATCTGATTACAACAGCAAGAATGACTTTTGCCCAATTTTGGAAGCAAGAAAAAATACCAGAAAAATGGGATTGGATAAAGAAGATGCTTTTTATGGCAGAAATGGACAAACTGACAAGGAAGCTTAACGGTAGAGAAGATGAAGAATTTTTTATAGAATGGAAAGAGTTTAAAGACTATTTCGAAATGAACTGGGATGTAAGAAATAAGTTACTCTGCTTTGATAACTATTAAGAATAGAAAAAAGAAAGTAATGATTGACAATTAGTTAAAGTGT
Organism: Gekko gecko; assembly: GCA_029375565.1. Classification (NCBI taxonomy): domain Eukaryota; kingdom Metazoa; phylum Chordata; class Lepidosauria; order Squamata; family Gekkonidae; genus Gekko; species Gekko gecko. The sequence goes on along the minus strand of JAPDNY010000002.1, from coordinate 104,214,521 downwards.
TACCTAAAGGTTAGACTATATGTATCAATATGTTTTAAAGCAAGAATTGAATATGGGATAAGTTTTTATTGTTGCTGAATATTGAATGAAACAATAAGCGGGGCGGAGCATTGCTGGAAGTCGGGGGGGGGGGAGGGGATAAATAAAAAGGATGTATTCAAAAGTACTTTGAGATATGGAGCATGGTAATATATCCTGTTAATAAAAGTTTTATTAAAAAAAATAAAACACTATGTAAGATAATATGACATAACACATAAGTCATAAGTACCGTACCACTCTAATAAAAGCCAGATACTTCGGTGGTTGATGATGTTAAAATCAGTTTTTGTTATAAAGATCTTTAGGATCCAAGGGGGGAACGTTTGCTGCCTCAGCCAAAAGCCTAACAGAAGAGCTCCATCTTGCAGGCCATGTGGAATTGTAATAAATCTCGCAGGGCCCTGATCTCACACGGGAGCTCATTCCACCAGGCAGGGGCCAGGGCCAAGAAAGCCCTGACCCTGGTTGAGGCAAGTTGGATGTCCCTGGGGCCGGGGACCACCACAAGATGTTGACTGGTGGACCTCAGTGGTCTATAGGGCTCATATGGAGAGAGGCGGTCTCGAAGGTATGCTGGCCCCTGGCTGTATAGGGCTTTGAAGGTAAGCACCAGCCCCTTGAAACATTCGAAGGTAAGTACCAACACCTACACAGTACCTGTGTTACCTCCCCTGACATAACTGTGCTAAACTTGCTTTCTCCAGCTAAATTTTATCCTGACCTATAAAATGATTGTTGGAAATGTCAAAAATGTTGGTTCATTTTTTCACATGTGGTAGACATGTGATAAAGTTAAAATGTATTGGTCTTGGATACATGAATTGTTACCAGGACTATTTTTACTGAATACAGCACCAGAGAAATGCAACAAAAAAAGACTTTCTTACTATACACATAGTGACATCTGCAAGAATATTATATGCTAAATATTGTAGAAGAAATAAAGTCCCTCCAAAGGAAGAAGTTATAAATAAAATACTGGAAATGGCAGAGATAGACAATTTAACCTCAATTTTGAGAGGACATAACAAAGAACATTCTGAGGATACTTGGTCAAGATCTTATAAATGGATAGAAGAGTACATATAAAATTTCTGGACATATAATCAAAATAAAAGGAAATAAGAACTATATGTTTAATTGTAAGCAAAAAGTATATATGAAACCTATAAGGTGGATAAAAGAAATGAATGTTTTGGATATAGTATGAGGTCAGTAACCAGGTTAAATAATGATATAAATGAACTCCTTTTAATTTGTATTTATGTAAGTTTGTCTTTATCTTATATGAAATAAAAATCTTCTAAAAAAATAAACTTGCTTTCTCCAAAAGACTTGGAGGGACCTAGCAGCCAGAAAGACAGTAAGACCATGGTCTCATATATCACATTGGTCTGTCACGGGCAGGCAACATGGAGCCAGAAAAGCCTCCACTGTAAACCAGCCTAACAAGATCAGGAGGAACCAAGCCAAATAGGAGTACCAAAGTAAGCATATACACAAGATCTCATGACCAACACAATCAATAGAGATACCCAGCCTCGCCATCCTACTAATTCCATCTCCTCAAACCCTGACACTGCCATGCTAAGCTGCACTGTCTCCTTTGAAGTAATTTCGAGGGTCTAGTACCCTTCCTCACTCAACATCGAGCCGCTGAAACACAGAACTGCAAACAATGGCAACTTTCCTAACCTCAGAAGTTTAAACCAAGCTTAATCTGGCTACTCATTACAGCCCAGGCCAACCCACCCCTCGGTCCCCCCAAAATATTTAAACTGGCACTCTGCACCTCAGCCTTTGTACAGCTCTTGAGGCACCCATAAGAGTGTACCCTTGGACTCTGTCCAAGCCTTTCACATGAACTGCTGGTCAGCCATGTTCTCCTGCCACATGGATTCCAGACTTCAGGATCAGGTGAATATTACCCTATTTAAAACCAACCCCCTTCTTGTCACAATCACCTCTCTGTTTCTTAGCTCTGTGTGTGCTGATCTATTATTATTATTTTTGCATCAGTGAGTAGTGTGAACTTTGCATTTATTTACAATAAAACTCCATTTATTCAATCAAAGGTCTCTTATTTCCACTGGTATCCATCACAATTTGATCCTCATATACATAGAGTATTAAAGAACCCTTATATACATGTACTGCCTGCATGTCTGTAATCAGACCCAGGCAATCCATGTAACACCTGCTTCTATGCTATGATATCATAGGTATACCTTCCCTTGGTAAATTTTTAACTTATGTGTTGCAGCTTGTGGTAGCTTTTGCATTGTGCAGTCAGTGGACTAAATTGTCTCAAACCAGTAATGAAATGACCTACTTTTCAAGCACAGTTCACTCACAGTTGCCTCCTTCCATTCTGCACCTGTGCAGTCAAAGGCACAGTTCAAATGACACACCATGTGGAAATGATGGACCAAGAACATAGAGGCAAAGCAAGCTTCACAGCCCTGAGACGTCAATGTTTAACAACATGCATTTGGCAGACATGAAGGAGGGGGACCACAATCCCTATCAGCCAGTATAGATACATGCATGTGTGAATTGACAGCATGTGTGGACAGTTTAGTAATCAATATCATGTCACACAGCCATAGGAAGACACTTCACAAATAAATCACTGACTGTTAAGAACATAAGAACATAAGAGAACATAAGAACATAAGAGAAGCCAATGTTGGATCAGGCCAATGGCCCATCCAGTCCAACACTCTGTCACACAGCGGCCAAAATATACCAGGTGCCATCAGGAGGTCCAGCAGTGGGGCCAGGGCACCAGAAGCCCTCCCACTGCTGCCCCCTCCAGCACCAAGAATAGAGTGCATCACCTGCCCCAGACTGAGAGTTCCCATCTATACCCTGTGGCTAATAGCCACTGGTGGACTTCTGCTGCATATGTTTATCTAATTTCCTCTTGAAACTGTCCATGCTTGCAGCTGCCACGACCTCCTGTGGCAGTGAATTCCATATGTTAATCACTCTTTGGGTGAAGAAGTATTTCCTTTTATCTGTTCTAACCCGACTGCTCAGCAATTTCATAGAGTGCCCACGAGTTCTTGTATTGTGAGAAAGGGAGAAAAGTACTTCTTTCTCAACATGCTCAATCCCATTCATAATCTTATAAACCTCGATCATGTCACCTCTCAGCCGTCATTTCTCCACTGTAAACCAGCCTAACACTGTTAAATAACAGTGTTATGCATGGAAAACACCAGATGAAGCAACATCAGTAACAGCTGCTAGGGAACTGCAGCAAATCAGTGACTGTGCATGCACAACTGAGTGTTTTGCACAGCTCAAACATGCTCAGTCACAGGTGGACAGCTTGTAAAATGCTTGACTATGATGACTGCAACTTGCAAACAGACCACCAATAAAACCAGCAGTTTGATCAAGCATCACTGCTTATTTCAAAAATGTGCATGCAGCCTAAAAATTTAAAAGAAGCAGTTTTAAAGAAATAGTAAAGAGCCACAGAACAAAAATCCCACCCCTACTTGCAACATCCTTCCACCAGGGCAGGGCAGGAAGCCACCATCTTCCTCCTCACACTTTAGTGTGGTGGCAAGGGAAGGAGAAAGACAGCTGGGCACAGCATCACTCCCCCTATGAAAGATGGGAGGGAGATAATGAGCACATTCCTCACAGCCACTCACTGTGGTCATGAGCCACTACTTGGGCTACAACTTGCTGTAGCAGACCCAGATGCCAAGGGGGGGGATGAATGGGCAGGTAGTGGAGTAAAAGGGTTGGTTGGTGCCCCTCCACTTCTCCCATCCTAGAAAGAAAAAGTAGTGTCAAGCAAGGAACTTTGGTAAGAGTAAGGAATCAGAGTAGAGGCCATATCTTTATAGGACCAGAAAGGAGGCTGCTGGACTACAAACATCCAGGACCACTTTCCAAGTGATATTCAGTTAGAGTGACCAATATGTTCAAGATCTGAGAATGCCCTCTCCACCCATCCTTCTACTGTCACATATCTGTGACCAATGTTCCCTCTAAGCTGAGTTAGTGTGAGCTAGTTCCAGCTCATATATTTTTGTCTTCACTCAGGAAAGATGACTCCAGGGCAAACTGATTTATGCAGTAGCCAAATTGCTCACTCCCAACTTTAATGCCAGGAGCTCACCAAGTAGAATTTTTGCTCACAAGACTCCACAACTTAGAGGGAGCATGTGACTGCAAATATCCAGGTGGGATTCATGCTCATAGTGCTCAAATCCATTTGGGAGCCTAGTGGAGAACAGAGGGCTTGATATAAAGGAGTGGGGTTATGTTAGGGCTGCATTTTCTTCTCTCCACTCTACCTTCTGCTGTTGTTTTTTTCCTATGTGGGGCTTATGCTGCTCTATCGTGGTCAGAGAGAAACCTTTTTTATTAGATCTTTTGGCTTCATTTGATGCAGTTGATCATATAATCTTAGTGAAGTAATTTAAGCACAGTGCAAGAATATAGAGAACAGCACTCAAGTAGTTTAGGTCTTTTCTGTCAGAGCAGGCACATAGAATGAGGCTGTATCTGCTATCTGGGATGTCTCTTGTGTGAATCCCCAGGGCTGAGAGTCTTCCCCTGTGTTTATTAACATTTATATAAGGTATTGAGTAAGATGCTCTGAAACTTGAGAATTGGTTGTCACCATTACGATACCTAACTTTTTTATTTTGTTGAATGAACTCCTGGAAACTGCTGTCTCTATGTTAAGCCAGTATCCGGATGCACTGATCAGGTGCCTGAGGGAGAACATGGTCATACTGAATCCAGATAAGACAGGAGTGCTGTTAGTTGGTAAGGCTGGGGTCCTAGAGGAAATTCCACTGCCAATTTTTGATTTTTTTCTTTCCTTTAATGAATTCAATAAAATTTTATGTGCCCTGTTATACCCAGCCCTCCAGCTGGAAAAAATAAGTGACGGCATATGAAGAGTGTGTTGCTAGCATTTAGCACTGTGCCAACAAACAAAGAACCACTGTGATAAAATTAAGAATGACACATTTAATAATTCTATAAGCATCAATTTGTGAAGCTATTAATCTTACAAAATAGTTAGAAAATTCTGACATTACCAAAGCAAAATCCAACATCATCATATCCTCGATGAGCACACCGGTTTTTGCACTCATTTCACCAATCTTCCTCATGAGTAGTCTTATAAAGTTGGAAGGTGTCAACCTCTTGATTCAGCTAAGTTTCTTTTTAAAACAGTATAGCTTCTTATTTGTTTTCTTCTTTATTCAAAATATTATAATGTTGCTGGTTTTTAAAAGCATATTTAAAACTGCTTTTAAAAGTATATGTATTGTTCAAAAGTGTATGTATCATATAGGAGTTTATCTTTTAGTGTTAATGTTCTACACCTTTAAGCAGGGGTCTTTTGGGCCCAGAGCGCACTGGAGCACTGCTCCAGCAGCTCAGGAGCCACCACAAATGGCAGTGGTGGCAAGCCCCACCCCCAGCCAGTGTCCCCGGCCCATGCCGAAGTGCTGAAGAGCGGGGGACGCCTAAAGAGGCCCCCCACCGGCTTCCCCAGGCCCGCACAGAAGCACTGTGGCCCGGGGGATGCCTGAAGAGGCTCCCCGCTGTTGTCTCTGGGTCCATGTAGAAGCGTTGTGGACCAGGGGATGCCTGAAGAGGCCCCCTGCCAGCATCCCTGGGCCCACGTAGAGTACTGCAGCCTGGGGGACACCCAAAGAGGCCCCCGCCAGCATCCCTGGGCCCACGTAGAGCACTGCAGCCTGGGGGACACCCAAAGAGGCCCCCACTGGCATCCCTGGGCCTGTGCAGAAGTGCTGTGACTTAGGGGACACCCAAAGAGGCCCCCCGTTGGTGTCCCTGGGCCCATGCAGAAGCGTTGCAGCCCAGGGGATGCCCAAAAAGCCCCCCGCTGGCGTCCCTGGGCCCGCACAGAAGCGCTGTGACTGAGGGTATGCCCGAAGAGGCCCCCACAGGCATCCCTGGGCCTGTGCAGAAATGCTGCAGCCCAAGGGACACCCAAAGAGGCCCCCCACAGGCATCCCTGGGCCCATGCAGAAGCACTGCAGCCCGGGGGACACCCAAAGAGGCCCCCCCGGCGGAAGCTTGATCATGGGAAGTGTGGGTGTGGTGGGGGGCTTGATGGGGGGTGGGAGAGCCCCCCCATTTGTTTGCCCTCTTTCTTTCCCTCCTTTCCTGCTTTTCTTTCTCTTTTCCTCCTTTCCTTCTCCCTTTCTTTTCCTCCTTTCCTTCTCTCCTTTTCCTCTTTCCCTCCTTCTTTCTTTCTTTCTTTTCTTCCTTCTTTCCTTCTCTTTCTTTCCTTCTTTCCTCTTGCATCCCGACTCTAGTGAGAAGGGGTTTAAACTTTAAACCCCTTCGCTCCCCCTCCCCGGTGGGTGGGAAGGGAAGGGGAGGCTTTTGAAGATACACCCCCCCCATTTGCTTCCCCTTCTGACATCACTTCCGGTGATGTCAGGGGGTGTGGCATATGCTAATGAGCTAATATGCTAATAGCCTAATAGCTCATTAGCGTACCATATGCTAATGAGCTCCTGCAGCTCTTTTTCTATGAAATGACCCCTGCCTTTAAGAGAGAAGTATAACATCATGCAGCTGCTTGGAATCCCTCAGAAAGCTCCTGAAGAGTTAGTTTTCAGTGTGAAAAGTAGAGAGCATTGTCAGTCTATCATTAAAAGAAGGCTTTCAGCCAGATAGATAAGAATACTGAAATGTTACTCCCTAATAGAGATCTATTAGCCAACAACGTGAGACAGAGAGCAAATGCCAGCCAATTTAAACTAGACCTGTTGCCACATAAAAATTTTGGATTGGTTGCTACGACTAGAAATTTTGTAACTGACTTGCTCCTATTCAAGTACTTGCAATGGAACTGAAAGTAAGTTTAAAACTATTCTAGCTAAAAATGATAACAAACACTATTCCATTCAGCTTCATGTCTTTTCCCACTCCTTATAACTATGCTTTTTCTAGGAGAGATTGAATAAAGAAGAAAACAAATAAGAAGCTATACTCTTTTAAAAAGAAACTAAGGTGAATCAAGAGGTTGACACCTTCCAACTTTATAAGACTGCTCATGAGGAAGATTGGCGAAATGAGTGCAAAAACCGGTGTGCTCATCGAGGATATGATGATGCTGGATTTTGCTTTGTTAATGTCAGAATTTTCTAACTATTTTGTAAGATTAATAGCTTCACAAATTGATGCTTATAGGATTATTAAATGTGTCATTCTTAATTTATCACAGTGGTTCTTTGTTCATTGGCATGGATCTGTACACTGTGATCCCTTCTCTGGCTTTCTTGACTTAGCATTTAGCACTGAGCAAGCTATGCTGATCCAGTAATCCCAAGGCTAAAACAATTTAGTGTACTGTACATGGGTCTGGCCCTTGAAGCCCACTTAGAAATTTCAATTGGTCCAAAATGCGTTACACAACTTTTGACCTGACCAAATTGTTTTGTCCATATACCATCTGTGCCTAAAAGGCACTGCATTACTTATTTCTTTTCAGGTTCAAACCTATGTGTTCTTTTTAATTTTAAAACTTTTACATACTTAAGGGACTGTCTCTCCCCATATGTACTTGTGCAGCACTTTCATTCAGTACAGCAGAATCTTATGGCTTTGTTCCTTTACCACAGGGGTGTCAAACATGCAGCCAGGGGGCCAGATCAGGCCCGCAGTGGAACTGGCTGTCTTCTGCTTCTTCTTCCAGTTCTGCTGCTGCTGCTTCATCGTAGGTTTGCAGCTTACAGATACACACCTGAACAGCATACTCAAGATTGTAGCAGCACAGACATTTTGGTGCAATAATTCAGAGCAGGTGTCAGTTATCAGACACTGTTGAATAAACAAAATATTGCAAGATTGCTGTTTTAAGAATGTTTTTATTTAGGGTAAAAAAAAATCCTTGTGTTTGTGTCCTTTATAAAGTTTGTATCTCTGCTACCTGACATTATATTTTATGACACACATGGCCCGGCCCAACAAGGTCCCATTTATGTCCGATCCGGCCCTCATATCAAATGAGTTCGACACTCCTGCCTTACCATTTAGTCGGTGACTTTTTCAGTAGGTGCCCCATCACTGTGTAGCTGTCTTTCTGGCTTTTAGAAAACTATGCAAGGCACAGCTTTTAAAGAAAACTTTAGATGGTTTAATATTTTTGTGTTATCTAATGTGCTAAGTGTTTTGGCTGTTTAGATTGTGTGTTTATAAGTTATCTTTGCTGCTTTATGTAGATTTGTATAATTTAGTTTTAGCTTTTTTCCATCGGGGACTGCAAATTAAGAATGTAAGAAAAAACCTGCTGGATCAGGCCGAGGAACCATGTGAACCTGCATTTTATTTATTTATTTTTGCAACAGTGGCCAACCAGATAGTTTGGAAAGCTTACAAACTTGGTATGGAGGCAACAGTCCTTTCTTATTATTATTATGGGCAGGAGAAGGTTCTGCCATCCCTTTTTCCACATTCAGCTCAGACCAATCAGATCTGAAATGCTGAATGGAATGTTGGAGTTAAAAAAACAAAAAAACTGAGGTGATTTAAGATACAATGACCAACTTGTGGTGAAATTGTTATTTTGAGGAGTCAGGTTGTCTCTGCTTTGCATGTAGCTCCAGTCGATGTACTGAAGTAGGGAGTATGTTGTCTACAGGGAGTAGCTGACGTACTGAACAAAGGAGTATGTTTATATCTCTATATATATACAGATATATATATCTGTGTATATGTGTGTGTGTGTGTATATATATATATATATATGTGTGTGTGTGTGTGTGTGTATATATATATATATATATATATATATGTGTGTATATATATGTGTATATATATATATATATATATATATGAATATAGCAAGAAAATAACAGTTATCTATAGTGGACACTTGCTATATATCATTAATCAGTTGGCCTTGGGAAACTTTGAGATGTGTCATTCCTGTCAAGGTAAGTTATGTAAGATTACAAGCACTTGTGAAATTAATTACTCTTAAAATAGTATATAAAGCCTCAGGAGTATCCCTGAGATTGGAACCTCAGCACAGACTGAAACTGCCAAGCAGTTGGCCAATTCCAAGGGGTCCATCCATTATCTTTCTTCCAGGGGTTCCTGATCACTGAAGGGATGTAAGCATATTTTCTTGCACTGATTTTCTGGAGATGTGGTTTTCTTTTGTTTTCTATTTTCCTTCACTATTTGTGCATTCATTGCTACTGTATCCCTTGAACAAAAAGAACCATTGTCCCTTGGCAACACCCAACTGAAAAACGGGGGAATTGGGTTTTAGAGGGAGAAGGGATAGGAGGTATTTTGGAATAGGCAGAAAATCCTATAAGGACTTTTGAATATTATTTAAACAGGTAAGGGCTTGGGTGCTGTTCCTATTTTTTAAGAAGTGACGTGTTAAGGCTCGTATGGTTATTGTTTCGGTGTCTGAACCTCTTAGAGAACGTACTTCATAGCCACTAAACCTAGAGCACCTAACAGCTCTGGTAACTTGTGTCATCCTTAAGTGTGAAGGCATTAAATGTCATGCTTACAAATGTAATAAAGTTAACTGTGGCTGGATTTTGCCAGTTCACACAGTAAAAATCTAGTTGGAAAGTGCACTCAAAGTGGATTGAAACTGGATTATTTATTGTGTGTGACCACAGCCTGTGTTTGTTACCATTGACTCCTGTGTTCTCATCAAGTCAAGTAACCTCAAACAAAGTGTGCAGCATCCAGGAGAAAGAGGTCCTGACTGATTATCTGCTGTGCCCTCTGCTTCCAGGATTAAGGATTTTTCTGTATAAAGAAAAAAAGAAAGCAATCCATTTTGCTTCACACCCCTAAAGCTGAAAGTAGACCTTCTTGTCATAGAAAAGGACGGTGTGGGTGGCAAGGTGGTTCACAACCCTCCAGCCTGAAGGACTTAATATAGGGTGATTAAAAAGTATGAAAAATGAAAGGCCTGAATCTGGGATTATGACAGTTACTTGTTCCCAGCTTCTGATAATCAAAGACACAGCACCTCTAGATCTGAAGGTTCCATTTAGTTATCATGGCTAATACAAACTGGTAGCTCTAAAATCTATAGAGACACCCCAATCCTGTTTGATGCTACTGTAAAATCCTATTCACTGCAGCATTTGACTCTGTAGCATCAGTCTCATAGAACTAGAACTGGTCTCCTGTTGGCAGTAATGAAAAATGGAGCAAACAATTGGAAAAGCTTTTGTATTTATTCTGTAAACAAAAAAATAGTAATGTCCATGATAGCCTCATCTGAAAATACATGTGAAGACAGACAGTGAAAGTTACCATTTGAAAAATACTGACCTAACTCTATATGATATCTTCACAGGATTATGTACTACTCATACTCTACTCTAAAGCCACATGAAACATGTTTTCTCCACTGTCGGGTTCTTCATTCAGGTTCACTTCCACTCGTTCAATACCCTGAACAGCGGACTACTTATCTGCTCTTTTTAAGGCTTTAGAACCAAACTAGACATTACAGCACCATGGGTTTGACCTATGGCCATGCTAATAGTTTACAGATTAATTTAACCATTCAAAAATGCTGTGAGGCTCCAATCCTGGTCAGGCCCTTGATCTTGTCTCCACAGTACCTTTTAAAATACTAAAACAGTGTGGGGGAGGGTAGTTTCAGGACATGCAAAGTTGTGGGGGGACCAGATCAACCAGGCCCCCTGTGTCCAGATCCTTGCAGTATTTTTAAATGGTCACATTCTTTTGTAAAATGGCAGTGGCAGCCATGGGTTGAACCCATGCCTACCATAACATCTAGTTTGGTCCTCAGCTGTGGAAAGGTGGGGAGGTTTGCGATTCACCCCGTTCCTCCTCCTTTCCCCCAGCTCACTGCTCCATTTCCTGGAGGCCAAACCAGGCTGTCCTCATCAGCCTCTGATCCACCCATAGCTTCCTGGCTCTCACAGGAGGGCAGGCCTTCCTCCAAGAGCTGGAGTGATGATATGACTATAGCTCCAGCCACATACATCTCTTTTTAATCCCTTCTTTCCTTGTTTTAACCTCATAATTTCTCCTGATACCTGTCCCTCTGCTGGGCCATGTCTGTGTTGTTGGCCAAGTAGCCAATGCCTCCCCAACGGCTCAGTTCTGCCCCTAGCAGGAGTTAGGGGGACTCCAACCAATGACATTGACAATGAGGAATATTTGGACAAATGAACAAAATAAGATTCATATTCTTATTGCAAACACAAAGCCATCAGGGCAAATTAAATTTTGATATACTGTTTGTGAATATCCATGATTACATAAACCAGAAACTAGAGTTACTTGGGGCAGTTGCTTTAAAAAAAATTCTAAATTCAAATACAAGTTTTAGAGAACATAGTATGTGAAATTACTATGCAGCTCAGCAGCCATTTTTGTTTAAACTGGATATTAAAAATAGGGGGCATAATCCAAATTGTTCTTGTTCACACAGAATGCATGGATCACCAGGAATGGAGAGTAAATGAGTGGTTGGAGGTAGAAAGAGAAATTTGGAAGAGCAAAGGATTTCAAATGCAGAAAATTCACTCCTAGTCTGTGCCTTTATTGTTCTTCACTGCCACTCATCTCAGCGTTCTCACTCACACACCTTTCCTCTGCTACTGATCCACATGCATGTCATCAGTCAAGGAGAAAGGATTTTCCTGCACTGAGAAGTCTTTTTCTTTTCAAAACGTCCCCTCCATCTCCAGCAACATGTTCACTTCTTGCTTCCCCTTCTCTATTCAGCTGTTCTATGTTGGGGAAGAGTTAGATATGGACTCTGAATCATGCCCACGGGGATTTTGTTCAGGGTGATCGCCTTTCTTCAGCCTTGGTTAATGTTTAACACATTTTTTCCATGTGACCAGCTGTGCTATAATGTGGGCAGAAATGCTCATTAGAATATGTATCCCATTGAAAGCAATGCAATATGGATCAATGGCATCCACATCCTGATGATATGCATTGAATGTGCGATGGTGATTCCTGATCCAGCAAATGACATGCATGGAAAAGCCTACTTAAGTGCATGGGTCTTCTTATTGGGATATGAGTGAAAGCCAGAAGACAACAGTCCCATCTGCAGTGGAGACACTATGGCATAGCTAAGATCAATGGCTCCCTGAGTTCGCAAGTTGCCATAGTAATGCAAACATATGGCAGCTGTCCCACTACTTGAATTCCCAGTTTGAGAGAGCTCCAGACCATCATGGGAAGCAGAAAATGCTGGACAAAAGATTTATGGAATGTTCTTGGAGGACCAAGCATGTGCTATTAAACTATAGCAGCTACTATCAATGTTGCCCCAAACTTAACTCTGCAAGCCAAGAGGAAGTGAGGCAATGAGAGTGGAAACCAATGGGAGACTTCCAGTTGCTGTTCTTCATTGCATTCCATTATCAGTTAACTACATTTCACAACTCCCGTTCAACTAAGTCTCCCTATGAATGCTCCAGAGTCCAAGGTTGCCACACCCTTAACAACCATATACTATGTTTACCAAAATAATCCTCTTACTGTTACAATGTCTTCCACATGGTTCAGAGCTATTCATGCTCCTTTTCTCTTCCATAGCTTTCTGGCAGTTGTACCCCAGGTACATTACTTAATGCTACAAGAATGTGCAAGTCAGTCAGGAAGCTGATAAGAGAAGGCTGGACTGCATAATTACCAGGGCTATTTTTGGGCAGGAATGCACAGGAACAAAGTTCCGGCTGGCTCCTGAGTTGGCCACGCCCAGCAGGAACTCATTAGCATAATAGGCCACACCCAACAGCAGAAACTCATTAGGACTGGCTACATTAGGGGTGTGTGGCCTAACATGCAAAGGAGTTCCTGCTACTAAAAAAGTCCTGGGTTTTGACAAGGAACAAGGTAAACAGAATAAGAAGCAAAAGTGGGTGTGGCTGGATGACCACACTTCTAGTAACATGCAGTGTGGCCTAATATGCTAATGAGCTGTGCTGTCAGGGGTGTGGCCTAATATGCTAATGAATTGCTGCTGGGCTTTTTCTACAAAAAAGCCCTGATAATTACTAAAGCATTATAATAGAAAGAAGAGAAAGAAATCTGGACAATGTGTTATATCTACAGAACTATGATGTTTTCTTAACTCAAAAAGGACTCCCATGGGATAAGCCTTTAATGCTACAGAATTTAAAACAAGTGTAAGTGATCTGAATTGAATCTGCTACCTTCATTCCCTTTCAGAGCATCTCATTTAACTACTCTTCACTCTCCTTTTTCCTTTTCAGAAAAACATCCTGCCAGATTCTGAATAATACAATGATTCTTTTAAATGGAGAGGTTCACTTGAGCCCACTTGGGTAAACATCTCTTATGTTTAGTAATATCAGCTGCATTGGCACTAGTTGTCCTGGAATTGATTTTACCAGAAGTGGGATGATCAGTATTGTCATTTATATGAAATGGGGGTGGGAGGAAGGTTTTTCCCACTCCCACTCCTCTTCTCCACTGTAGCCAACAGTGACTCAGACTCCACCCCCTCCAAACCAGTGATTCAGACTCCTCCCTCCTCCAACTTTTCCCATTCCATCCAGTGTGAGTCATAGGCTACAATCAAGGAGCGGAGAAAAGAAGGGCAAAAAAGACAACAGTCTTGCACTTCTTGTGCACATATGCAAGTGATCAAACTGTTCTTTGCTACATTAATATTATAAGGAACTGCATTGTGGCAGATCTTTGCAGGATAATGACTCAAGACCTGGCATGGAGATCCAGATTTGGTGGTTCAGGTGGTGATGTCCACAGGCATATGATACACAAACACCCAGAAGACAGGATCAGCAGTTATGATTAGAGTCCATGTCAGAAGGTTGAAACTAGGGATGCTCCTGAAATTAATCAGCCATGGAATCTAGATTGAATTCTACAATTCTAATATTGCTCTGAAAATTGAGGCAGTCCAAGCAAAACCTGTAGTACTTTGTATTAACTCTACTGGCCATTCATTCAGGAAGTTTTCAGTGATACCCAGCAACAAGTTATTTTGTATTTTGTGTTATCTATTTTCTCACTAACCAAGCCACCCACTATTATCTCACCCAATCCCACAGTAACATCCTTTTACAACAAGGAGAATTCTGAATGTTTAATCCCTATTTTCCACTGGTTCCATTCCAAGTTAGGAGGACAAAGGATCTGAGACCATGCCTGTGATAGAATATGACATCAAATAAGCACGTGCACAAATAAATGAAGGTAGTATTAAGGCTTTGTTATCCATTATGCAGGATGACACATATAGAACAAATATGTCTAAATTAAGCAGCTGAGACATCCATCCATAAATGAGGGAGACACAGAAGGAATTGGGCATGGTCCTTCCAGCAAAAGATACCACCAACAGGTACCACCGGAATCATAGAATAGAATCATAGAATGTTAGAGTAGGAAGGTCATCTAGTCCAACCCTCTGCACTCTGCAGGAGCATAGCCGAAAGATAGTTCTCCATACCTACATACCTACAAGATACACGAAAGATGGTTGTCCAGTCTCCGCTTGAAAACGTCCAGCGAAAGAGCATCCACCACCTCCCGAGTGAGGCTATTCCACTGCTCAACCACTCTTACAGTTAGAAAGTTTAGCCTGATATTTAGCCAGTAATGACTCCCTTGTAATTTCCACCCATTAGATCTAGTCTTGCAATCCAGAGCAAGAGAGAATAGATCTGCTCCATCTTCTACATGACAGCCCTTCAAATACTTGAAGACTGCAATCATGTCCCCTCCAAGGCTTCTCTTTCCTAGGCTAAACATACCCAACTCTTTTAGCCTTTCCTCATAAGACTTGGATTCCAATCCTCTCACCATCCCGGTTGCCCTCTTCTGGACACGCTCGAGCTTGTCAACATCCTTCCTAAAAACTGGACACAGTACTCCAGGTGAGGCCTACCAACAGCAGAATAGAGCAGAACTACTACCTCCCGTGATCTGGACACAATGCTTCTGCTAATGCATCCTAAGATTGCATTAGCTTTCTTCACAGCCACATTATACTGCAGGCTCATGTTTAGCTTGTGATCAACCTTTCACATGTGCTGCTGTCAAGCCAAATCCCTCCCATTCTATATCTGTGCCTTTGATCTTTTGTACCTAAGTGTAGGACTTTGCACTTATCTCTACTGAAATACATTTTCTTTGTCTCAGCCCACTGTTCCAGCCTATCTAGATCATTTTGAATCCTGACTCTGTCTTCTTCAGAATTAGCAATCCCACCCAGTTTTGTGTCATCTGCAAATCTGATAAGCATCCCCTCTAATATTGTTGCTAAACTGGCATGGATTCACTGGTTATTTTTGGCCTGTGCCAGTGCAGGGAAAATTAGGAGTGACTGTATCTCTGTCCAGTGGTCATAAGACAGGGACATGATTCATTATCAGTAAGGTACTGAAAAAATAAAGCTACAGGATTTGGAAAGTTATAGTAAGAGGAGAAGCTTTAAGTCAGTGATAGAATCTGAAAGCTCATTCTAAAATTCTGTACTTTTGCAAATTTCTACAGGCTTTTAGATTCACTATACCTGTGGCACAAATTGAGACGTTTCAAAGAAAAACTCTTAAAACCAAAGTTTGTTTTGCTATCATCACCAGTCCTGGTAGATTAACCACAGAAAACACATAATTTATGTTTCTATTTTTAGCACCAGTACTTTCTCTAACATTAAAATAATAATAATTTTTCTTGCAAACAAAAACAAAACAAAAAAATCATTTTAGATACTATTTTGGGCTTTTCCTTTTTTCGGAAGACAAAACAAGTTTTTAATATGGTCCTTATGACATCATCAACCCTTTCTATTTAGAATAATGACTTCTCCCACACACCAAGAGATTTGAAATTACCTGTGAAATATATTTCCCCAGGCACAGGCTCAAGCAGCATGTAAATTACCCAGCTTAATGGCCTCTAGAGTTTCTCTCAGTCACACATACATTCACACAAAGTCAGATATATTCAAAAGAAATCACAGAATCTGTGCAAAAAGGTGAATATTCCAGAAGTGATAAAAGATGATGGACCTGGAATAGGACAAAAATATGCATAAATTCTTTAAAAGAGAGTGATAACTTCATAAGAAACAGATGTATCATTGACACAAAGTGTAATTTTTAAAAGGCATTTATTGGCATAATTTGCACAGCATGAAAGAAGCCAAATGTAAGAAGTCTTATGCTGCAGAATTTGGCCATTAGATTTATAAAATCTTAATATTGCAGCACATTGAATAATTGGCAGTAGACAACCCCTGGATCTTCTTCAAACTGTGCAAAAAATTGTCTAAAATTGTGCTGGACTAGAATTGCAGTGCCCTGACCTGCATAGTCCCAGGCTAGTCCAATCTCATCAGATGTCAGAAGCTAAGCAGTGTCAGTCCTGGGATAGTATTTGGATGAGAGTCTGCCAAAGAAGTCCAGGGTTGCTACACAGAGGCAAACTATCTCTGCTTGTCTCTTGCCTTGAAAACCCTACAGGGTCACCATAAGCTGGCTATGACTTGACAGCAAATAAATAAATACATATATTATACATACATACATAAACATGCAATACTAAGAAAAGGTTCCTGGGAGTAATAATTGAATAATATGAGGTTTATTTCTGGGTAGACATGCTTAGGATTGCCTGCTATATAACCTAGTTGTTTATCTTTCCCCCCATTTAAAGGTGTCCAAACTCTGTCTCCTCAAGAAAGAATTATTCATCAGCTGATAATGAATAGAAGGAAGTGGTTAATCTTAGAGAATGACAACCAAGAAAGTGAGCCTGGTTTAATATGAAAAATAAAGCACCCTGCTTTGGACACTAAAATGCTTAAAAGAAGATACATTTGTTATAATCATATCCTTTTTTGGCACTTCCTAATAATATCTGAAATAATGGAACTGCATTAACTAGGTTTTACCTAAAGTTTAACATACACTTTCAAATTTCACCTTCACTTTCATATCCTACAAATTAAATCATTGTTTAGGACATTTATTAATTTATTCATTCAATTTTACCCAGTGGGAATCCTAAAAAGTTTACATTCTTCTCCATTTTTTCTTCACAACATCCCTGTGAGTTAGGTTAGGCTGAGAGAATATGTCTGGCCTAAGGTTACCCACCTTCCATGGTCAGTGAGCTTCCATGCTAGACTCTGAATCCAAGTCTGGGTCTCCTAGATCCCAGTCTGACACTCTCACCCCTACTTCATACTGTACCACGTTCAGGGTAGCTATCAACACAAAAATGGCTGAATTTGTGAAAGTTGTTCAACAGCATATAAGAATGGATACCTGAAATGAAAGTAACAAACCTAAGCTTCTGCAGGATACAGTATATAAGGCATGCTGGCTTTATTCAAATTAATAAACAGGTGATTTTCCCCCATCCATATTTAGATAACTGAATCTGGTGAGGCTTAATATATACTGAAAACATTTGGGGAGCCTTCCCCTTTTTCCACTGTAAAGTTGGGAAGTTTTGGGGAACACTGGGGGGAAAACCTCATATGAAGGGGGGTATTGTTTTTTGCTTTTTGAGTAAAGCATTTCACTCATTACAAATGTATAGCATGAAAAAGTCTGAGGATGTTCTCAATTTTTACAATAAAGAAATTGGGAAATTTGGGGCAATGCTGAAAAAAATCCTTTTATTTTTTTTTAATGAGTGAAATAAAAGAAAATTTTTACTTAAACGTGTAGTAGGAAATAGTTTATGTGAGGCAAATCACAATAGTTTATATGAGGCAAAAAATAGTTTGCAAATCAATTGACTCAATTGACAAAAGAACCTCTGTAATGGAAAAGATGGGAAAACAGACAGAGAGTATTAACAAAAGAGCGGATGAAACAGAGAAAGAAAGAACCTCCAACAAAACACAACTAACACAGCTCCAGTTGGAAAGATCCTTGTACATTCTACGCTTCCAGGGTGTACCAGAGGAAAAGAACGAGGACTTAAAGGCTCAACTAGAAGAGGCTCTTGCTCCATTAATGGATTACAAACAGGAAGATTTATTGAAGGAGATGGACTGGGCCTACAGGACTTATCCAGATTTTATTTAAAACAAACGAACTCCCAAGAGAAATATTCATGAAATTCATGAGAAGGTCTACCAGAGATCTGGTGCTGAAATCTGCACAGGGAAAACCTTTAAAAATTAAGAATGAAGAGATAAAAATCTTGAAGGATATCCCCTTTGAAATCTGGAAGCAGAGGAGGCTCTCCAGGGAACTTATTCTCCATCTACAGAAAAAAGGAGTGCCTTACAGATGGTTATTCCTGGAAGGACTGAGTTTTAAATATGAAGATAAAAAAATTAATATTGATACAGTTCCCAAGGCAAAAAAGTTTGTGGACCAATACTTCAACTTAGTGCAACGCAAGAAATATAAGAAACTGAAAACAGATGATGAGGAGGAAGAAGAAGATGAAGAATCCTACTCACAGGATTCATCAAGCAATAGTTCTAAACTTTACAGTTCTCCAGATACTTCAGAATCAGAGAAAGGAGCAGCCACTCCCAAACCCCGAGGAAAGAAGAAACGCAAGAAGAAAAGACTCTAAAACCAAGATAATTGATGATAATGCAATTTTTTGTTAACCAGTTAACTAATGCTTTCCCCCCCTTTTTTACCATTCTTTGTTAAAATTTTATAAGCAGTAACAATTTTTTGTACCACTAGGTGACAAGGATATATATCTATGTAACCAGATCATGTCACCTCGTTAGTTTATCCCTCCCTATATCCATTAGTATGCTTAAGAGGTAGGGTCTTAGTCTTCCTTCCCCATTCCAGTAGTTGATGGTGTATTAGTTGTCCTTTCCCGTCTCCCACAGAATTTAGAAGTAGGGAATTAGTACTGTTTCCCCAAATCCCATAGTATAGATATTAGAAAATGCAATAAAAAAATCCCCTTCGGGGGCCTAAAAAAATTAAAAAAACTGACATGCATATGATCCTAGAGAAGAACATTTGTGAGATCAGTGGTATAATAACCTGCAAAAGTTCTATCTGTCCCTGAGAATAAGAAAAGGTCTTCCACTCGATTCCAACCATTGCTCAGGCTTAACATTACACACCTTATAAAACCTATCAAAGCTACAGCCTAGGATGGTACTGTTGGTGAATGGGAGAATACATCTGAGGATTGGAATCAGCAGACTAAACCACTCACATGCTCATCTTGGCTGCAGGCACATCCTCCACTCATCTGTGATTCCCATATGACATGGCAAACCCACTTCCTGATGAGCAGGCCATATGCTTACCTTCCCAAAAGCCGTTAGACAGCAAATTTATTAACTGGCTGTTTTTTAAAAAGGACTGATTTCAGTGTAAATAACCAGGTTTATATATAGCATGAGTTGGCAAAATATTTTATTTGGTTCTATGTGAGGAAGGAAGAGATTTCCCCTCTCAGCACGCATACCAACCTAACAACAAGGAATCTTCAAATGCAGAATATTGTCTCTGTACACTGTGAAACCAAATTAGATAATATCATACATTCAAAAGGGGATGAGGCGCACACAGAGAGTGGGAGGGTGGTAAAGTGGTCTTCTCTAACCTTTCCAGACATGAGACTCAACTTTAACCACTAAATGGCAGCACAGGACCCAGTGAGCTGTAAGCATATGACAACAGACACATAACATAACAGGCACATGATAGGAACAGCAGGAACCTGAGTTATGACATCATTGGTATTAAGACTACAACTACAGGCAGCAGACTAAGACAGCCAAGGACAGGAAACACAAGCTAAGCAGCAAGCAAGCACACAGGCAGGTTCAGAAATGGCAACAACAAAAGATTTCTTTTGCCTTCTCCTCTCCTATCACAGCCTGCTCCCACCAGCTGTCCAATGCTCCTTTCCCATGTTTGCAGCACAGAGCCCCACATCCATCTGTGAAAGATCAATTTTCTCAGGGAGACTTGTTCTGCAGTTCAGAGCACTGGAGGCCTGACTGGCAGGGATGAGGGTCACTGTAGCATGGAGGGAGAGGGGGAAGAGAGATAAAAGGCAAGGGAGAGCTTTCATGGGCATGGGACTCAATGCCATGTTTATTGAGCACTGGAGGACCAACTAATGGGCCTGGGCTTTCTGGGGGTGGAGACAGGGAAATAAGAAAAGAGAACAATTCCAGGCAGGGCAGATCTCTGAACCCATCAGTGTTAAAAAGGGATCATCCCCACTGCTGACAGTCTATTTGCACGCAAACTGGTACCATGTCCTTCCAAATAGCAAAAAATGGCAGCTCTCTAAAGACTTGCAAGTCATCAAGTAGGGCTCCATGATCCACCTGAAGGTCCTGACCTATAAGTTATAGACCACTTGCATATAAGATATTTCAGAACTAGGAAAATAAAAATACTTATCTAAGAAGAAACAATGGTGAGTTCAGACCCCGTGTCAAAAAACCCCTTTGCTCTCTTATACCTGTCATTTGCAGATGAGCGTAATTCCACAATTCCCTCTCATTATAATGCTGCTGTATGAGAAAAGCACACAGGAGACTTGCAGACTAATTTAACCAGGGTTCTCTGAGAAGAAAATACAAATTTTGCTCCAAGAAAAGCCAAAATCAGCCATAGGAACAAATTATGTAAATAAAACAAATGGGCATACATGTGTTTCTGTTGCATAATTCAGATTATGCTATCCAATGGAAGAGGGATAATGCAGAGCAATGAAGTCCCATCACTACAGATTCAGTTCCTTACCCCCACACTGGCTGCTGTGATTTCTCCTGGCACTGCCCACAACAGTCAAACCCAATCATTGCTGAGATTCTCAGGATTGTGACTCCCAAATTCTGCACTGAGATAGCAAAACTGCAGAAGATACACATAAGATTTAATTTAATATCCCTTGTCATCTTTGCAAGATGAAGGCGAGATCATGTACACAACACACACACACACACACACACACACACACACACACACTATATAGACAGCTGACTGTATTTTCCCTCCTGAAAGAATTAACTCAGGACTCATACTTTCCAATTCAGTACTGAGACTCCCTTGGGAACATTATAAAATCTGAGATAGTCACATAGCATTCTTAGATGAAAATGGCTGATAGCTGTCATTGCTTAAATAATGCTTCCATTGCAGATTCTAAGAAGGTGGTACAGAATTAAAGAGTGAACATAAGAACATAAGAGAAGCCAGTGTTGAATCAGGCCAATGGCCCATCTAGTCCAACACTCTGTCATACAGTGGCCAAAAATACCAGGTGCCATCAGGAGGTCCAGCAGTGGGGCCAGGACACCAGAAGCCCTCCCACTGCTGCCCCCTCCAGCACCAAGAATAGAGTGCATCACCTGCCCCAGACTGAGAGTTCCTATCTATACCTTGTGGCTAACAGCCACTGATGGACTTCTACTCCATATGTTTATCTAATTCCCTCTTGAAACTGTCCATGCTTGTAGCTGCCACTACCTCCTGTGGCAGTGAATTCCATGTGTTAATCACTCTTTGGGTGAAGAAGTACTTCCTTTTATCTGTTCTAACCCGACTGCTCAGCAATTTCATGGAGTGCCCACGAGTTCTTCTATTGTGAGAAAGGGAGAAAAGTCCTTCTTTCTCAACCTGCTCTATCCCATGCATAATCTTATAAACCTTGATCATGTCACCCCTCAGCCATCATTTCTCCAAGCTAAAGAGCCCCTCATAGAGTGCCTCATAGAAGAGCACAAGATGTCTTCAGTATAAATACTGCAAGAGGCAAAACTAAATTGGTCTTAGGAACAAATTCACCACAATGTGCAAGGGTCACTTACATTCAGTGACAGCTCCAGGTTTTTTCGTCCACTAGACGAGGATACATTCTGGTGCCCCACCCGCAGCAGAGGGCAGGATGGGGGCGGGCACCGGAGCCACAGTGGGTTGGCCGAGGGGGTGAGCTGCAAATGCGTGCAGGGGGCGGGATTGCTCAAGGGGAGGGAGAGGGGCTAGTGCCAGGCTGCAAAAGGAGCTCCAAAGAGACCACGGGATGGGGGCGGGGGCAGCAGAGGGTGACCAGCACTTTCCCATCATCCCGGGCTGTTCCCTGTGCCTGTCCCCCCCCACCTCCTTCTCTTTCTGTCTGGAGGGGCTGCAAAGAGGGGAGTCTCTTGCCGGGGATGGAGTAAGAAGCCGGCAAGGGAGGCTTCCTGTGTGGGGCAAGGAGGGGACGAGGCCGGCCAGAATGGTGCCCTCGTCGAGCCGTCACCCTAGGCAACAGTCTAAAATTTAACAATAGCGGGCCAGCCCTGCTTACATTCAAAGTAAGCTTTGTAAGATTATCTTACAACTCTGTAGTAAACACTGAGGTTTTCTATTCAGGTACTCATGATAGACTGGAGAAGAACACCTGCATGCAGCAATGTGCTATTTCAGGACAGACAGGTCAACTGAAAGAAAGACTGCTTGGTATCACAGAGTCTGTGCACACATATCCAATTGATATGCACTTCCTTCAATTGAGCTCATGTTGATTTCACCCTGTCTCTGAGGGTTCAGGAACACCACTGTTCCTTGGTAAAAAAAAAAAAAAAAAAGTAATATCAGAGATTTGGACATCACCACCATATAACACAAACAAGCTCACAGAATTAAGAATGACAGCACTGTTGGGATTCAGTATTTACCAAAGAGTTCAGTCCTATCCAGCTCTGCACCAGTGGGGAAGAGAATGTCTGGTGCAGTCAGTGAAGCTATATTGCACACTTAACTGGCCTTAGGCTCCTGTAACTCTCTCAGGTTTTGAGGCCTTAAATAACTAAATATGGTTTCCTCTGCCTTGCTATAAGAACAGCTGCATAGGGTATACCCCTGTAGTGAAATGAAACACTTTCCCAAAGAAAAACAGAAACAGCTTTACCCTCCCAATAATTTGAATTAGACAGCATGGTGTTTTGGCTTGTCCTCATCTGCAGAGTTCATTTTAGAGCAATAAAAAGCTATAGAAAAACTCATAATCCAGAATTTTGGCTGAACATCTGACACCTGTCAGAACAGCACAGAAAAAGGAGCATTTGGCTTCTGACTGTAATATTCACACACCAGTCTTTTCATAAATAGTGTTCTCTTGCCACAGAGTTATCCCTTCTGCAGGGCAATGCTGTTTTCCATGGCAGGGGAGAAGACACTGTTACATAAAACTGTAATGATTCAGGAAATCAACTGTTAAGTATGAGACTTAACGAAGACAGTGATTTCAACAGTGATTTCAGCTTTATTCAACTCAACAAGACGATCAGACAACACACACAAAACAGGGGAGCACAGCTCCCTTTTTAAACAGTGCGGGCTAACAAAGCCACGCCCCTTCATAAGTTAACAGCCAGTAACATTACGGGGATAAAGACCAATGAGGTTTGTTCCCTCCATAACTATTTATACAGCTCTGATTGGTTACAAATAGTGCAGGTTTACAACAACCAATAGGATTGTCAAGGCTTACAATCCTGTCCTGACTTTAAGCTTAACATAGAAAAGAATACAGTCAGTTCACCAGTCAGGACATAACAATTCCTCCCCCCTAATATGAGACATTCCTATTGCATACATAGTCTTTTAGATAGGAGGGGACACATCTAGTTCTTTGAGACCTGCGCAGAGGTCTTTGCTCCTGTGGCTCTGGAGCAACCAGAGTTTTGGGGGCCCTGGAGGACTCACTGTCTGAGTCCTGATCAGCCCTGGGCTTGGCAATACTCACCTCCTCATCCAGAGGCCCTTGCTGCTCTTAGGGGATCCTCTAGGCTGGATCCAACCCACTGTTCCCTGAACTGATCTATGTGGCACCGTACTTTTCTTCCATCTTCCATCTGCACCACATACTTTGAATGATCACGCCTTTTCCAGGACCTCGGCTTGCTGGGGCTTAGTCTCAGTAAAGTCCGGATGGAGCCGGTCAAGCAGAGTGGTTAGTTTGTGGCCCATTAACAGTTCTGCGGGGCTCCTCCCCGTGGCGGCATAGGGAGTAATGTGCTGCCTCAAGAGGTAAGAAGCTAGCTTCTGTCCCCAGTCCCCACTCGGCAGGTGCTTGAGTGCCTCTTTAGCTGATTGAACCATATGTTCAGCTTGCCTGTTCATGGCTAAGTGGAACAGAGCCGACGTAATATGTCGGATGGCATTGTCCTCTAAAAGCAAACTCCCCAGAGGTAAATTGGGCCCCATTGTCGAACACTAGCATGTCCGGTAGTCCATGGGTGGCCATGAGTTGACGCAACACATTGATAACAGCAGTGGCACTCGTAGAGTGCATGTGGACCACCTCTAGCCATTTTGAAAAAGAATCTATCACAATTAAAAACATTTGTCCTTGAAAATGCCCAGCAAAATCAACATGGATCCGTGACCAAGGCTTTCGCGTACTTTCCCAGTGTTGCGCAAAAGCCGGGGTAGGCTCTGGTCATGATTGTTGGCAGAGCATACACTGTTTGACCCATCCTTCAATTTCAGCATCCATCCTAGACCACCAAACATAGCCCCTGGCAATGGCTTTCATCTGCACAATACCAGGATGACCAGAATGTAAAGCCTCCAAGATCCTCCCCTGCAGCTTGGGTGAAACCACTACCCGATTTCCCAGAGCAAACATCCTTTGCTAACTGACAATTCATTTTGCCACATACAATACGGCTTGAACTCAGGATCAACCTGCCCCGCTGGCCACCCCCTCCATGCCCAATTAAGGACTCAGGCGATCACAGAGTCTTTAGCCGACGCAGCGGCAATGCCCAAGGAGTTGACTGGGGTTTGAGGCAGTTCATCAATAGCCAAGATGTCACAAGCGGGAGCAGGGTCAGCATCCGACAAAGGAGATGGGCTGCAGCTCAGGGCATCAGCGTGCCTGATGACCTTTCCAGGCCGGTGTTCCAAATCATAGTCATAAGCCACCAAGAATACTGCCCAATGCAACATGCGTGGCGACATAATGTTGGGCGTCTGGCGGTCAGGAGCAAGAAGGCCCAACAGCGGCTTGTGGTCTGTCACAAGGAAGAACCTGCGCCCATACAAAAGTCATGGAATTTCTTGATTCCGGCTACGAGGGTGAGGCCCACCTTGTCAATTTGTGCATAGTTTTTTTTCTGCAGCCGTCAGGGACTGCAAATAATATGCTATGGGCGCTTCTTTACCAACTGGCATAACATGGCTTAACACAGCACCCACCCCGTATGGGGACATGTCAGCGGCCAGTACCAGTGGTTTCAACACATCAAAATGAGTCAAAATGGCCTTGGAGGACAGGAGCTCCTTAACAGTGGTGAAAGCTCGCTCCTGCCTCACACCCCACTCCCACCGTACATTTTTATGAAGAAGTGCATGCAATGGTTCTGCTATCGATGCCTTGTGGGGCAGAAAGGAATGATAGAAGTTGAGTATTCCTAGGAAGGATTGCAGCTCTTTTTTCAATTTTGATGAAGGTGTGTTCTGAATCACGGACACCTTGTCAGCAGTGAGGTGAACACCATCAGCGTCAATTAGGAACTCTAAAAATTCCACTTGATCAACCCCAATACAACATTTTGAATGTTTTACCTTTAGGCCAGACTCCCTGAACCAGCCTAATACTGCTCTTAGGCGAGCCATCAATTTGTTCTCGGTAGCCCCTGCGATTAGAATGTCATAGAAATAAGGGACAACCCCTGGCAGCCCCCTGAGTAGCCCCTTCATGAGGCCTTGGAATATACCAGGGGCAATGTTAACACCAAATTGCAGCCTTTTTACGTGGAACACCCCCTGGTGCGTCACAATAGTTTGTGCCTCAGCAGCTACATCATCCACTGGGAGCTGCTGGTATGCCTGCGCAAGGTCTAACTTTGCGAAAACCTTGCCTCCCCCCAGGGACGCCAGCACATGACTAATCACTGGTACCGGGTAGGAGTGTTGCGGCAAAGCTTTGTTGATTGAACACTTATAGTCGGTGCATATACTTACAGAGCCATCAGATTTTGCAGGGGTTACAATAGGTGTTTCCAACCTTGCATGTGGGACCGGTTCAAGAATACTTTGTGTCACAAGTTTATCCAGCTTTGCCTCTATTTTTGCTTTCATAGCAAGAGGCACCTTTTGATATTTCAACCTGACAGGCCTTACAGAAGAGTCTAGGTCGAAAGTTACAGGTAGTCCCATATACCGACCAAGCCCTCCACCAAAAACCTCAGGAAACTTGTCATACAAACATTCCCTTTTAACTCAGACATATTTGATTTATACCAGTTACAGCAATGCCGAGAGCCTCGAACCAATCCAGGCCCAATAAACTGACCCGATCACCCTCGGCAACCAGAAGAGGTAGCACTACCTTCCGATTTTTGAACCCAACCTCAAAATTCGCCTTTCCCTCTAGCGGAATACGCCGGCCCTGGAAATTGGACAGGCGGGTTGAAACATCTGCCAAATGGCAGCGACTCCTCTGCGGAAACATACGCTGCCAAGTCTGTATCAGGATGACAGTGATGGACGATCTGGAGTCCACTTCTATCGTGCAGGGAATGCCATCCAAGCGAAGCGTGATGAGGATCTTCTTGCTTGGCTTGGCTCTGGTGGTCAGGACTGTCGATGGGCAACTGCAGGTGTCAGTTTGGTGGTGTCAGCTAACTGCCATGCCTACTGTATGATCGCATGTCTGCTAGTACGCTTGCGCTTTGCTCCGCTTTGTTTTGCTTCCAGGAACTGTGGGAGAATTCCTCTGCCAGCCCTGTTATCTGAAGACCTTGGGCAGGAAGGGTTTGCATTCCCAGCTGCTGGGAATATTTCGGCCCTCATCTGTGAGGAACGTTTCTCCCGCCCATGATGTAGAACCCCGCCGGGAGAGTTTCCGCACACGCGCTAAATTTTCATTTGCTTGGCTAGCTATGCAGCAGGGTATATACATAGATAACAATGCTCACACTGGCATTCCTGACAATGAATCTACTACAATGGGCAACAGACTTGTACTCCAATAAAGCCTAACACTACCAGACCTGAGTGTGCTTGGACTTGCTAGCTGTTGAACCTGACAGAAATTGTCAGGAATCACTTTTTAACCCAGGGCCACATCTCTCTAAGCTGAAATGAGCAGACCGGGAGGAGGAGGGGTATCCACCATGACCCCTTCCATGACCGTGACCCCGGTCACCATGACCCCCACCACGACGGCGGCTCCCGTCACCCCACCATCCTCAATGGGAACAGGGATTCCAACTACGATGGGAGCAGGTGTGCCCTTGTCAACGGGTGCAGGGCTGATCTACAGCCCCACTGGGCCGATGACTACAGATGGCGGGGCTATCCCTCGCTCTGCGGCATCCTTCATCCCTCTACACCTGGGTAAACGGGATCACATACCAATGTCCACAAAGGAACTGGGCACAACACCTGGGAGACTCCACTCACACCATGTGGTCGCTACCGGGGAGTCGAAGCCAGGATAGTATGTTCGATCCCCGAATGAGTGTGGGGAGCTTCGGGGTGACTCCAAGCTGACCCCTCAAGATACCCCCACGGCAGTTGCCCAGCCCGGGGAAGGATATTGATGCATGCCTAGACAGCTTGGAAGCTGATTGCCACATGATAATGCGAGACTTGGGACATTTACTACAGACTATGCCTACTATGATGGCCCAGGTGGTGCAGACTCAGCTCGCAGCCCAACCGGCGGTCCTGGCTGGTCTGCCACTACCGGGTCCTGGCCAACCACCTCCTGGACCAGTGTTACCTCAACCCACACTGGCGTTACCACCACCGGTGCCTGCTTTACCGCTGCCAGTCCTCCCAGCGCCCCAGCCACAGCCTCCACCCCTTCCCCCGGTAGCACCAGCACCTCTGCAGCCAGGGGGACCCCAGCAACCCCCTGCCCCGGTGATCCTGCCTCTGCTGCCCCGACCGAAGGACCTATTAGACATCACCTTTGATGGAGACCCGGAGAACCTCTCCTTCTTCATCTTGCAGGTGATGAAATTCGTGCAACGTTGGGTGCATCTGTTCCAGGACAAGGAACAACAGGTGGATTTTATTGCCTCCCGACTGAGAGGAGCCGCTACCAGCTGGTATGTGTCTTTGCATGACATGGAGGCTGTGGAATTGGAGAGTGTGGACGCCTTCATGTGGGCCCTGTGGAATAGGTTTGAAGATCGCATGGCAGTGGAGAAGGCAGAGGCCTTCCTCCGTACCTTCAAGCAAGGTAAGCTCTCAGTGCGAGAATACTCTATGGAATTCCAACGTCATGCTGTGAAAATCCGTGACTGGACTGATCCCGTCCTGGCCCAGCAGTATCGGCTGGGACTTGCGACGGACATTCAGAACAATGTCATGAGTTCTCAGGAACCCAGAACCCTGTGTCATTGGATGGAAGAGGCAGAGAGAGCCGAAAGCCGCTTGCGTACTATGAGACTGGATAGTGCCATCATGGCTGGCAGGACCACTGCCCCTCCCCACCAGAAACCCAAACTGACCCAGCCGAAGGTCTCTGTCTGGGATCTACGTATGAAACAAGGTCTATGCCTGAGATGCGGAGAAAAGGGCCATTTCGCCTCAGCGTGTCCCACCGGGGACTCAACTGGATCGACAGCCAGAGATGGAGACAAGCGCCGCACGGACACCCCTACAAAGAGGGGTACCGCAAAGCCGCGTAACCCCCGTGCTTTACATGCCAACACGGAGGTTCTAGAGCCCAAATCCAGTGAGGAGGAGATGGGAGAGCCAGCAGGAAACGGTCAGGTCCTGCTGTAAGTGGCACGGCTCAGCAGGAATCCAGAACCTGACAAAGAAGTCAAATGTAGGAAAGGGGGCCAATGTTAAAAACTTGATAAAGGAAATATAAAAATACATGTATTTATTGATCACAACTTTAAAAATATATAAGGGCCCAGTCACACGTTATGTATAAATAACAAACGATAAAACACGAGGGCTTATGAATCTGACCTGATGTGTTTCGGCCTTCATAGGCCTTCCTCAGAGGTCAATAGTGAGGAACATATTGGCTATTATAAAGTTGTGATCAACAAATACATGTATTTTTATATTTCCTTTATCAAGTTTTTAACATTGGCCCCCTTTCCTACATTTGACTAACCTTTGTCAGGTTCTGGATTCTAGGTTTTAGGTTCAGTTTTTTCCCCTCCCCCTCTTTTTTTGAGGCTCAGCAGGACCCACCACCTGAGGCACCTAATGTGGTGAGCAACTACCCACCTCTCTTTTTCATGACTGTAACTATCATGAATCCCGTTATGCATACGCACATCAGGGTGTGTGGCCTCATAGACTTGGGGTGCGGGAGGGATCTCATCAACCCTCCCTCGTATCAGGTTTGGAGGCCAAGGTAGTCCGCTTGGGAGAGCCCATAATTTTCACCCAAATGGATGGCTCTCAGATGAAAGAACCCTGTAGATTTGAGACTGTACCTTTATGAGTGGGCATGGGCGATCATTGGGAAGACCGAGCCTTCGTAGTGGCACCCGGAGCTAAATTCCCCTTGGTGCTGGGTAGCCCGTGGCTCCATGCCTATGACCCATACATTCTGTGGGAGGATGGTATTGTCCGCTTCATCTCCCCAAAGTGCCACTCTCACACTTGGGACCCAGCTTGGGGGCTACCCCCAAGCAGCGAACCCCTCCGGGCCTGCCTGGCCACAGAGGAGCTAGCCCACATCCCAGAGGAGTACAGAGACTTGTCACAAGTTTTTGAGGAGGAGGAGGCAGATGAGCTTCCCCCCCACTGCAACTCTGACTGTGCAAAAGAGCTACTACCCGGGCACAAAGTGCCAAAAGGCAAAATTTACACTATGAGTCCCAAGGAAAAGAGGAATTGAGAAAGTTCATTGACAAGAATTTAGCTAGGGGTTTTATCAGAACAACAACATCCCCATTTGCGGCCCCGGTTCTCTTCTGCAAAAAGAAAGACAGGAGACTCCGTCTGTGCACGGACTATCAGGGGCTGAATGCCGTCTCTTCCACCAATGCCTACCCCATGCCCCTGATCAAAGACCTCTTAGCTGAGGTAGCCAAAGGGAAATTCTTCTCTAAACTGGACTTGAGGGATGCATATTTCCGGGTGCGCATTCAGCAAGGGGATGAATACAAGACTGCATTCAATACCCCCTGAGTCAGTTTGAATACCGCGTGATGCCATTCGGGCTCCAGGGCTCACCAGGAGTCTTTATGAATTTAATAAATGAAGTGTTGCACAAGCATCTTTTTAAAGGGGTGGTTGTGTACTTAGATGATATTTTAATCTACTCCCCTGACCTAGACTCCCACATGCGGTTAGTGCGGGAGGTCCTCCAGACGTTGCTTAAGCACAAACTCTTTGCCAAATTGTCCAAATGTGAGTTCCATCAGACCAGTATTGACTTTCTTGGGTACCGTGACTCCCAGAGAGGGATTGAAATGGACCCCTGGAAAATCCAGGATGTGCTGGAGTGGGTGCCTCCCAAGACACGCAAACAACTCCAGAGTTTTCTTGGAATCATGAATTTCTATCGCAACTTTCTGCCGCACTTTGCCCATGTGAGCCTGCCCCTGACTGACCTATTGAAAACCAAAGGGAGAGGTCCAGGGGCGGCTAAACCGGGGGCCAAATTGGAGTGGACCCTTCAGTGCCAGCAAGCGTTCGATCAATTGAAGGCTCTGTTCACCTCAAAGCCAGTATTAGCCCATCACAACGAAATGAAAAAAATTGTGGTCCAAGTCAATGCCTCAGACACCGCCATGGGGGGATGATCTTGCAAGAGGGACCCGATGGCCAACTCCATCTCTTAGCTTACGTGTCCCGCAAGTTTAGTGATACTGAGCGAAACTGGCCAGTGTGGGATAAAGAAGCAGGGTCGATCTGATTGGCCCTAGCCACTTGGAGACACTGGCTGGAGGGCGCCCAGGTCCCTTTTGAGGTGTGGATGGACCATAAGAACCTAGAGGTCCTTCGCACACCCCGAAACTTAAACACTAAACAATTCCGATGGGCCGAGTTCTTTTCGAAGTTTCAGTTTACCCTGCACCACTTCCCCGGGAAATCAAACTCGTTGGCCGATGCATTCTCGCACCTCCCACAGCATGAGAGTAAACGGGAAGAGGTTCGCAAATCCTTCTTTACACCTTCCCAATTAAGTGGGGCAGTATTCACATGCAACCAGAGCCAGCAGGAACAGGCTGCGCAAACCCAAGAAACCCTCTGGGAGGGCAGATTCGCTGCAGCTATATCTGACATCAAAAAGAATGACTTGAAGGGGAGGGGAGACTTAGAGTGCAGGGAAAACAGCTGTTGGTACAGAGGGAACAAGGTGTATGTCCCTGAACTCTTGAGGCGGGAGGTATTGCAATTGGTCCATGGCACCAAGACGGCAGGCCATTTAGGCTTTGTAAAAACCCTACATCTCCTGCAACGCCTGTTCTGGTGGCCGCACATGCGAAAGGACTTGTCTCTATACGTTCAGTCATGTCAAACATGTATCATGTGCAAACCCAGGGTGGGGAAGCCCCCGGGTCTCCTACAACCCCTGCCGACCCCCAGTAGACCGTGGGAGGTCATTTATTATGGACCTTCCTCCCAGTAAACAGATGTCCGTGATTTGGGTGGTGGTAGACTTGTTTTCAAAGCAAGCCCATTTCATTCTGTTCCCTGGCTTGCCCATGGCACAATCCTTGGTGAGAGCCTTCTTGCAGCATGTGGTACGGCTCCACGCACTGCCAATCAAGATAATTTCAGACCAGGGGACCCAATTTGTTTCCAAATTTTGGGAAGAACTAATAACCCTAATGGGAGTGGAGCGGGCCCTTAGTAGCGCTTACCACCCGGAGACTGATGGGCAAACAGAACGCGTGAACCAGACCCTGGGATAATACCTGCGCTGTTTCACAAATTACCAGCAAAATGACTGGGTAGAACTCTTCCCCTTAGCAGAATTCTGCTACAATAACACGTGCCATGCATTGACAGGGGTCTCTCCATTCAAAGCCACATTAGGGTATGAGAGCCCCCCATTTCCCTTCCTCAACATGAACACCGGAGTGGGAGGTGAGGCTACGGACTGGGGTGTAAAATTAAAAGACTCTTGGCCACTGATATATGAGGCTCTCAATGAGGCTAAGGCAGCATACAAAGCCCAGGCTGACAAGAAAAGGGTGGAGGGTTGGGTTCTGCAGCCTGGAGAGTTTGTATATGTGTCAACCAAG
Organism: Gekko gecko; assembly: GCA_029375565.1. Taxonomy (NCBI): domain Eukaryota; kingdom Metazoa; phylum Chordata; class Lepidosauria; order Squamata; family Gekkonidae; genus Gekko; species Gekko gecko. The sequence goes on along the minus strand of JAPDNY010000002.1, from coordinate 104,182,297 downwards.
AACTTGTGACTACTGCTTGGCTTGGCTCTGACTGCTAGGTGGCTGCCTGCTTGCCTGCCTTAAGTGCTGCTGGCTGGGTTTCCCCATTGGAAACAATGGAGGTAATGGGGGTAACCTGTATGGGTGCCCATAGAATTAGGCCCATTGGTCCAATTGCTTTGAGACGTGGGGGTGTATGTGGGGAGAGGCTCCCAAAACTACCCTGGAAATTTGGAGCCTCTCCCTCAAGCCCCCTCCCCCACAGAGCTACTAACAGCACTATGGGGAAAAAGTAACTTTTTTTCCACCATAGAGAACAATGGAGGGGATGGGGCAAACTGTTTGGTCCAATGTTCTTGAAACTTGGTGGGTATCTTGGGGAGAGGCTCCAACAGCTACCCTGTGAGTTTGGAGCCTCTTCCTCAAACCTCTTCCCCTCCAGCCCCCAGAATATACCCTATGTTTTTGCCATTGACTTCAATGGCCCATAGGATATAACGGGGCCAAATTGCCGCCAAATTTCTTTCATTCCCTCCTTTCCTTCTCTCCTTTTCCTCTTTCCCGTCTTCTTCTCTTCTCTTTTTTTCTTCCTTTCCCTGTTTCCCTCCTTCTTCCCTTCTCTCTCTTTTTTTCCTTCCTTCTTTCCTTCTCCTTCTTTCCCTCTTTCCTTCTCTCTACTCTTTCTCTTTCCTTCCCTCCTTCCTCCTTCTGTGGTCCAACTCTTCAGTCCCCAACTCTCTTCAGTCCCCCACCCAGGCCAGCTGGGGAAGGGAAGGGGAGGCTTTTGAAGATGCCTCCCCCCCTTTTGCTTCCCCTTCTGACATCATTTCTGGTGATGTCAGGGGGCGTGGCATAGGCTAATAGCCTAGTAGCTAATTAGCATACCATATGCTAATGAGCTCCTGCAGCTCTTTTTCTATGAAAAGATCCCTGCTCATCACCAATTGCTAAGTATTTGACTTAATGAAGAGAGTTATTTCAACAGTGATTTCAGCTTTATTCAACTCAACAAGATGATCAGACAACACACACAAAACAGTGGAGCACAGCTTCCTTTTTAAATAGTGCAGGCTAACAAAACCACGCCCGTTCATAAGTTAACAGCCAATAACATTAGAGGGATAAAGACCAATGAGGTTTCTTCCCTCCAGAACTATTTATACAGCCCTGATTGGTTACAAATAGCGCAGGTTTACAAAAGCCAATAGGATTGTCGAGGCTTACAATCCTGTCCTGACTTTAAGCTTAATATAGAAAAGAATACAGTCAGTTCACCAGTCAGGACATAACATCAACTATAAGTCTGCTGTAAGCACAAGTGCTTTAAAATAAGTAGCTCTTACATTTCAAAAAAACCCAGATGTATATATCTGTATGGCTATATGTATGTGTGTCCACAGATATCTATCTATGAAGAAAGAAGGCAAGAGAAAGCTATCACTCTAATTCTTTCGCACAATTGTCCTGACTTTATATAATGCCCCCAGGACAGAAATCTGACAGCTTTCAAAGTTCCCTGTTGAAGAAGGAGGAGGAGGAGATTGGATTTATACCCCACCTTCATTCAGAGTCTCTGAGCGGCTTACAAACTCTTTTCCCTTCTCCTCCCCAGAACAGACACTCTGTGAGGTAGGTGGGGCTGAGAGAGCTCTTTTGAGAACTGCTCTTTCAAAAGCAGCTCTGAAAGAACTATGGCTTGCTCAAGGTCATCCAGCAGCTGCATGTGAAGGAATGGGGAATCAAACCTGGTTCTCCCAGATTAGAGTCCATGCACTTAACCACTACACCAAACTGGCTCACTTGGACCCATCATAAGAATATTCTAAGAGAAACCCATAGTAAGGAAGAGCCATTTCATTTAGTTGAATGCAGACACTGTCTTGGTTTCTTCATTCAATACGAAGGAAGGATTTGTTTTATTTGGGAAGCTGGAGTACTGAATATGATGTATTAAATGGAAAGAGCAACATCTGCTGGTAGTTCCCGGCCCAAAAGACATCTGCTTAGCCTCAACCTGTGCTCTGGCCTGGTGGAACATGCTCCCACTTGAGATCAGGGCCCTGTAGGATTTAATGCAATTCTGCAGGGCCTGTAAAATGGAGCTTTTCGCTAGGCCTTTGGCAAGCATCTGAATACTCTGGCCTCCCCTGCCTATACTGCCCAAGTGAACTGCCCTTTAGACATCACCATGGCATCTGCTGAGTGGGTCTCTGTCAGTATATGCCCAGCACCAGAGGTGCCCTTTGATACTGGAAATTGAAATTTCTATCAATTGTTGCTGTTTTTAGGAATTTTAACTTTGTATGAATTTGTATTTGTAGCTGAATTTATTGCTAGGTTTGTATTTTAACTGTTGTGACCCACCCTGGGCCTGCTTGCAGGGACGGCAAGACAGAAATCCAAATAAATAAATAAATAAATAAAATAAGTAAAATTCTCGATGGCAATGATATTTAGGAAATGGATTATGCAGTGATAATACATATGGATCATGGAAGAATTTTCTTCTCAGGTTGGTTGTGGACTGTAGAGATTTTGTTTAGGGTTGCCAGCTCTAGGTTGGGAAATACCTGGATATTTGGGGGGTGGAGCCTGAGGAGGGTGGGGTTTAAGGAGATTAGGGATTTCAATGGGGTATAACACCATAAACTCCACCTTCCAAAGAGACCATTTTCTGATCTCTGCCACCTGGAGATCAGTTGTAATCCGAGATTTCCAGTTGCCCCCTGGAGGTTGGCAGCCATAATTTTGCTTCATGTAGCTAAGCTGAAATGTTATACCAATGCAAGTTGAAGATTCTTTACATATATGCATAAAATTCATTCTCAGCCTTGAGATCCATTTATTGGACTCACTGCCATCCAGTTTAGAATAAGTAGCCTGTGATCTCTTTCCCTCATACATGCTTCCACTTGTAGGTATGTGTGTGCAAGTTCTCACCTTCTAGAAAACAAGATGCACATACTTAACAGAATAACAGTGTCATTCTTAGCAGAGCTACTCAGAAACCTAATCAAATCTATTCAGTGGGGCTTTCTCTGAAGAAAGTATTCTGAGATGTTTAACTATTAGTCTTCCAGTGATGGAATGTGCACACTCTTGATTGGCAGAATGTACTGGGGAAGCCTGGATTTTTTCTTTACCATAGCACCAATAGCTGTATATATATTTTCCATATGCTCAGTATATTTACTATGAAAGTGGAAAGTTTCCAGGGTATGTTCTGAAGGTACATAATGCAGCAACCATGCTGACACTAAGCAGAACTGGCCTGGCCAGTGCCTGGATAGTGCACCCCCACCCTATCTATGTCTCCTTGAATTCCATTGAAGAAAGGCAGGATATAACTGTAATACAGACCTGAAAGGTAATATTATGAAGGTAATATGAAAGCTAGAAACTCTAAAAGTCAAACATAAACTAGTAGTATGGACTGAATTTTCATGAAGTTGTTATGACCTTAAAAGTACAAATAAATTGTCAGATGATAATGGAAGCAGTCATATATTATACGGTATTTATCTGTAGATATCTTATACTCCAATAGTGAAATCAGCCACATCTTTGGATACTTAAGTCTGGTGACTGGAGTTGTGAACAGGAAGACAGATCTTTCTCCAAATCTGAAAAGGACCCCAGGTTTGCAGAACAATGAGAAATTTTAGAGGGAGAGTATCATACCATTTATATATTGGGGGGGGGGTTAAGGGTATCATGCTGTGCGTGTGCATGTGCATATATATATATATATATATATATATATATATATATATATATATATATATATATATTGGGCAGTTTAAAAAATCTGAAAATAATAAAAGGAAATTTAGCTTTAAGAAATGGATTCCCTCAGTGGCTGTTGCTAGGCAACCACAATATTCCAAGCCTTCAGTTTCTATGAGTAGAAGTCAGGGGGAGCAGGCAGAGATCTTTCCAGGTCTATTTTGGCCTTCTAAGAAAGGATTCATTAGGGCCAGACCTAGTAGGGTTGCCAGTTCCAGGTTATGAGGAATTACTATATTAAGCCTTTAGTCAACCAATCATCCCCCTATACTCCAGAAACCCTGGCTCCTTTGCTCAGTGATAAGGATTCTATGATCACTCTAATAATTGCAAAATTTGCATCAGTCCTTTTAGTCCTTACGTCTAAAAATAAGAAATAAGTGTCTTCTGCTGCTCAAAATTTATTAATCAAGGAGCTTCTAAGGGTACAAAAGGAAAGGTTAGGAAATCCCTGAAGATTTTGTGATGAAGTCTGAGGAATGCAGCATTTGGGGAGGGGAGAGTCCCTCAGCATGCAGGGCTAGCTCGCCTAGAGTGCACTGGCCGCAGGGGCACCAAAAGGCGCCCCCTCCATGAAAAGCCTGGGAGGGAAGGGGCGGGGGTTAAAACCCCTGCCTCTTCCCTGGCTTGCTTGGGTGCCCCGCAGCTGCAGAGCGCCCAGGCAAGCCGGCACTGGGAGGCAAGGGGCGGGGGTTTCAACCCCCACCCCTTCCCTGGCTTGCAGCTCACCCGCCCTCCCCCTCCCCCTGGGGGGGAGAGGAGGCAGGAGCGGCATGGTGGGTGTCTCCAGGCCCCACTGGGAGGTTGGCATCTGCACCCGCCTAGGGTGCAGAGCCATCTCGAGCCAGCCCTGTCAGCATGGTATAATGCCACATAGTCTACCCTCCAAAACAGGCATTTTCTCCAGAGGGACAGATGACTGGAGTTCAGTTGTAATTCTGGGAGATCTCTAAGTCTTACCTGGAGGTTGGCAACACTAGGCCTGCCAACAACCTCTGGGTGACTTGATACCATCCCATTTACATTACTCAATTAGGCCTGGCTGCTTGCTACTCTTCAACAGCAGCCACCAGTCAGAGCTTCAGAGTAGGGTCTGTGAGACCCAGATTCAGATTCCCATCTTGCTATGGAAGCTGACTGGGTGAGATTTTGGATCAGTCACATACTTTCAGGGTTGTTGTGCGGATAAAAAGGAAAACAAAAGAATAACATAAGCTGTTTTGGCCCCCAAATTGAGAAAGACCGAAAGCTGAAGACAAAGGGGCAGACAAAGATAGGTGGGCTTTGGGGTGAGAAGAAGATACAGCTACCACGTAAGGAAATTCCTAGAAATTTGGGGGGTGGAGTAGGGTTGCCAGTCCCCCAGTCTGGGTGGGGGTTCCTCTACTTTTGTAGCCTCCTCCCTGATGCCGGCCAGCTGGCTCGTGGGTGGAAACCCCACCCACAAATGCCCCAGAATGCAACATAATGACATCACCCAAAAGTGGTGCCATCACACTGCCAACATCACGCACCAGTCTGTGGTAAATTTGGGCTCAAACCATAGAGTTTTGCCCCAAAACTAGAGCATCACCTTGTGATGTCAGTGACATGATGATATCTCTTCTAGGCTATGTCATAGCACAGTGATGATCCCAGCAAGACCCAAAGATCCCCCTGCCAGGATGAAGGTAGGACCTGGCAACCCTAGGGTGGAGCCTGGGGTAGGTGGAGTTTGAGGAGGGGAACGACCTCAGAAGGGTATCATACCACAGACCCCAGTGTCCAAAGCAGCCATTTCCTCCAGGGGAACTAGAGTTGCCAACTTCTGGATGGAGCCTAGAAATCATCTGGAATTACAATTGCTTTCCTGATGACAGAGATCAGTGTCCCTGGAGGAAATGGCTGCTTTGGAGGGTGGACTGCATGGCATTATACCCTGCTGAGGTTGTTCCCTCCCCAAACCTCATCCTCTCAAGGCTCCACTCCCAAATCTCCAGGAATTTCCCAACTTGGAGCTGGAAACCCTAAGGGAAACTGATCTCTATAGTTGGGAGATCAGTTGTGATTCCTGGACAACCACTGCCATTACTACTGCTGTGGAAGGGAGGAAGCATGTGGGCGGCTGGGACACTAATGGGGGGCAAAGAGAGAGAGAGTGATGGGATGGAAGGCAGAGAGAGGAGAAGTGAGTCATGGAGGAGAGAGTAAGAACAGGTGGCAAGAGGGAGAAAGAGTGACAGAAAAGTAGGAGGGGAGGGGAGGAAGCAAAGGTGGGGAGAATGGTATAGCCACTCCCACAAGTTTCTTGTGGGTCCTCACATGCATATTATAAACATGGAAAACCTTGCCTCATGGTTCATTGCTGACCTAGACAGTCTACATATTGCCCCTTCTATGAATACTCTTGTGTATTTTTGCTAAATTCCCCTTAAAGGAGATATGTGGTCTACCTAGCATTATCAATCCAGAAACCAACATTTTAAGAACACTACTCCTGAAAGTGAATCATAGCTAATTAATCAACACAAATAGTTTAAAAACAGCTGAAATGTTATACTTCACTTGGCAAAAGAATTTTCTCCTGATATGGGCTCCTATCTAGCTGCACTTCCAAAAGAATGGGGTTACGGGAGGGGGGGGGGCAGTGTATGACAAGCCCATGACAAGGATAGCATTGATGGAAAGTGGGTCCTGTTCAGCTTGATGACCCACAAATTGCCTAAAACACTTTAAACTATCTAAACGCATTTTTTTAACTCTAGATTTTTGTTCTGAAGCTCAGGAAAACACTGCTCTGCATCTTTTTTCTCTGAAAACACCATCCATTGTGACTGAAGTTTATCCTTCTCTATTCCCCTTGCTCTTATCAAACGTCTTGCAGCAGACAGCAAGAATGAGAAGGTTCAGATTACTAAAGCCTTGTTACTTTCATTAAATGTACTGTAGAATGTTTTATAGCACATGGTGCTGTCATGTAGTGCTATCAACAATTAAAGATAGACAACACACAGGTAAGTGAATTCATGATGTGTAATACATTATGATACTGTGTCTCTTGAACATAACAGTTTTCTGGGTCTGAAAACAAACAAAAACACACATTGGATATTACATCCTCATCTGAGGTGAGATGGGCAGCAACCTGAACAACAGTCTACTCACTTATGGAGACCTGTCTTCCTCTATCATTGTCTTTTGCCAGAAGACCTCTTTATTTCACTTGGTGTTCCTTTATTGACCTTTCTTCCTAATTATGTTTACACACACACACACACACACACACACACACACACAAGCCTGCAAGGACTTGTGGGAGTTATCTCACTTCCCCCTCCCCCACTATTTCTTCTTTCCCTTTCCTGAAAGCTTCATAGCCTCTCTCCTTTTCCTTCTCTCCTTCTACGGTTGCCAACCTGGAGATCTCTTGGAATCACAACAGATCTTCCAACTACAGAGATCCTTCCTCTTAGAGTTGCCAACCTACATTTATCTGCCCCTCTGTCTCAAGCTGTCCCTCTCCCCCCACTCCCTGGCAGCCCATGCCTAGGAAAACTGTAGCCCAGTTGCATGGTGCCAGCCACTAGGCCAGGCCCACTTGCATGGTAGGGAGCACTCACTTTCCCCTGCATCCCCTCTCCACCCTATTTCCTCTTTCCATCCTCCTGGCAACCCTAATATCATCTCCCCATTACCTGCCTCATTCTCTCCTTCCCAGCCATCCACCAACTTACCTTTCATCTGCCTCCCATCTTCAACTATATTTTATTTTATTAAACTTATGAATTGCCCACCCTGCAAGCAGGCTCTGGGTGATTTACAACATTACAAAGATTAAAAATACAAGTAATATATGCTCAAAATTTCTGACAATAAATGTTAAAACCAATCAAGATGGCAAAAAAGTAATCCTCCTTTGTTGACTACACTGCTATCCCACATGACAGGGCAGGGAAGGCCATGTGAAGGCCATAGAAGAAAAGAGAGAGGGTGCTAGTCTTAACCTCTCATTGCTGCCCTCAACTAAAAGCCTGGCGGAACATCTCTACCTTTACAGGCCCTGCGGAATTGCATCAAATCCTGCAGGGCCCTGATGTTTATTTACTTAATTTATTTACTTAATTTATGCTCCACCTTTCTCCACAGTGGGGACCAAAGCAACTTATATTATTCTCCTCTCCTCCTTTTTATCCACACAACAACCCTGTGAGGCAGATTAGGCTGAAAGTGTGACTGGTCCAAAATCACCCAGTGAGCTTCCGCAGCAACATAGGGAGTCGAACCTGGGTCTGGGAGCTACTCGGAAGCTCAAACCACTATACCACACTGGCTTTCATAGGGTGGCTGCTGTTGAACAGTAGCAAGCAGCTGGGCCTTGTTGAGTAATGCAAGTGGGATGGTATCCAGTCATCCAGAGGTTACTGCCAGGCCCTGGGCTGCCAGCCTCCAAGTGGAATCTGGAGATCTCAGAATTACAACTAAACTCCAGATGACAAAGATCTGCCCCCCTAGAGAAAATGCCTGATTTGGAGGGTGGACTCTATGGCATTATATACAGTTGAGGCCTCTCCCCTCTCCAAACCCTGCCCGCCTCAGACTTCTCCACATAATCTCCAGAAATTGTCCAACCTGGAACTTGCAACCCTGGTGCCTGGTCCCCTTTTCAGGTTTGTAGAAAGATGTGTCTTGTCCATTTACAATTCCAGGGACCAGATTTAAGTTTCCAAATATTTGGCCAAGTTGCCTGTGTGTGTGTGTACATGCGTGTATACTTAATCCATTTTTAATATTTTCAAGTGTTTGCTGCCCTGAGGACTCAAATTAGGTGGAAATGCACCAATGTGCATGACCTTTGCATTTCCTAATGTGATGAGTCCAAAATGGAGAATCCTTGCCATGTGGAATCTGCCTTACTATAGTGCTTGGGACTCACTTGAAAAGCAATTCCACATTACTTTCCCCTTCCCCAAGATAAAATGCAGGAATGCCACATCAGATGACACTGAACATTTTTTCTTTTATTGTTCATATTCTGTTCTCATAAATATATAGCATTACAGGATGCAATACTACAGGGTCTATTTCATAACCATTTGGCACATTATACAAAACCACACCCAAAGTTGCAATCAAGCCTCCTAGAGCTATCTCTTTGCAGCTCACCTGGTTTCTCCTTTTTCCTCTTGGCCTGATAACCAATCTACTAGAGAGTTGTGGTGACCCACTTTTGGTTCTGACAAAAAGTCTGAGAAGCACTGCACTAAGTGATCTAAAATACTGACAAATCATACAAGGCTGCTTTAAGGGCAAATAACCCATATTTGCTCACTTACTCCAAACTCTATTAAGGTGGCTATAATGACCCAACAACCGAATACACAGCAGAAGATGTCATATAAAAGACAGTGACATAAACATAAAACCAACTCAGCCTATTACCTCAAAGGCCTTCCAGAATAACAGCTCTAGTAGCTTTCTAAGATCTAGGCAAAGGTAATCTGATGAATGGAATAGCATGAGGAAGAAAAAGGTTTCTACTATTAACTGTAAATGTGAGATTTGGTTAGTTAGTTCAATTTTCTGGCACTGGAATTCCTAGTTATCATTATCAAAAATGGTCAGAATGTGGCCATAATGGTTGGGTGGATTCATATAGAAGCAGGCTGTTGTTAAGGTTTGCTGTTCCCAAGCAATATAGAGTATTAAGGATGATATCAGCACCTTGAGTCAGGTCTGGAAGCAAACTTGAATACAGTGTAATTGGAACAAGTCTAGAGTTATATGGTCTCTACAACCCACTCCATTCAACATTCTTGTTGCACCACTGTATAATAACTGTCGTTTCTGGATGCTCTCCAAAGGCAGCCCCACATAGAGCACATTGCAGCAATCTAATCTAAATGTCACCAGAGCATGCATCACCCCTGAGTATTGCCAGCTGCCTGGTAAGGGACAGGGAAACCCCGCCCCAACCACCGTTGAGCAGCAGGAGAAAAATGGGGAAGGGAAACAGTGCTGCTGATGTTTTGACATCACTCCCAAGGGAAGATCTGAAAGTGACATCACTGTCCTCCACTTAGGGTTGCTGGGCCATGACCAACAACTGGAAGGAGCTTCAGTGGTAGGGACATGGGGGGTGCAGCATTGTGTGTGCTGAGATGTCATTTCCAGGGGAAACCTAGATGTGGTGTTGGGAGCTCTGGGAATTGCCAGAAACTTTATTATTTAAAATGATAGAGTTTCCAACAATTCCTAGAACTACCTAGAGCAATGAGCGCTGCCAATGGAAGGCCTCCCATCATGGCAGAAAACCTGGCAGCCCTACCCCCACAACACTCTAGGAACTAATCAAATCTCTAGGGTACTTACCATAGAGTTTCAGATTCCGAGAGCACTCAGAAGTGACATAGAGTATTTTTTTTTTACCCAGAAAAGGCCACAGCTGGCTCACCAACCAAAACTGATAAAAGGTGCACCTGGCCACCACTGAATCTCATTATCCAAATGAAGGCTCAAGCTCCCCCATTCTGTGACTTTGCTCATTTAACAGGAGTGCAACTCCATCCAGAAAGGAGACACCTCAGATCAGTCTTTCCACTAGGGATGCCAGGCCAGGGCACCGCCTGTCACTCTTGAGAAGATTTGGACCAGTATGCTGGTGTGATGTTTTAGGATTTGCCAACAATTCTATAGTTAAACCATAGAGTTTTTGGCAAATCCTAGAGCATCACCTCTGATGTCATGCTGTCATGTAATGGCATGATGCTGTTATGCCCACTCCATTTTCTCCTCACTAGCTGACGCCGAGGTACAGGGGATTGCCTTACAGTGGCTTTCCTCCTTTCTCCATGGTTGAGGACAGAGGGTGGCACTCAGGAAAAGGATGTCCCATGTTGACCCCTTGAATGTGGAGTGCCACAGGGGGCAATCCTCTCTCCAATGTTATTTAACATCTACATGCACCCCCTTGCCCAGTTGGTCCAGGAGTTTGGGCTGGGTTGTCATCAATATGCCGATGACACCCAGCTCTATCTGCTGATGGATGGATGGCCAGACACTGCCCCAGAAATTCTGGACAGGGCGTTAGAGGCCATGGCTCGATGATTCAGCAGAGCTGGCTGAAACTGAATCCAGAGGTCCTGCATCTGAGTCAAGGAAGACTAGGATTGGGGATCAGGCTTCCAGTCTTCAGTGGGGCACCACTGTTGCCAGCACTATGGGTAAGGAGTCTCAGGGTGATGCTGGATCCCTTGACCATGGAGACCCAGGTCACTCCGGCTGCCACATCAGCCTTTTACCATCTTCGGCTAGTCAGGCAGTTGGTTCTCTGTCTCACTCCTCAGGACTTAGCTGCAGTGATCCATGCAATGGTCACTTCCAGGCTGGATTACTGTAATTCACTCTACACAGGGCTACCCTTGGGCATGTACTGGAAATTGCAGCTAGTATAGAATGCAGAAACACACTTGCTGACAATGACACCTTTGTGGGCATGTATTCAGCTGCTGTTGCACCAACTGCACTGGCTACCAATTGAATACTGGATCCATTTCAAGGTTATGGTTTTGACCTTTAAAGTCCTATGTGGCCTGGGACCATCATACCTATGGGACTGCCTCTCCCTATATGAGCCCCAGAGAGCTTTACCCTCTTCTGATCAACAACTCCTGGTGATTCCTGGCCCAAGGGATATCCGCTTAGCCTCAACCAGGGCAAAGGCTTTTTCAGCCCTTGCTCCAACCTGATGGAACATGCTCCCACCTGAGACTTATTACAGTTCCACAGGGCCTGTAAAATAGAGCTGTTCCACCAGGCTTTTGATTGAGGCAGCTGACGTTCAACCATTCTATTAGCCACAGGGTATAGATGGGAATTCTCAGTCTGGGGCAGGTGATGCACTCTATTCTTGGTGCTGGATGGGGCAGCAGTGGGAGGGTTTCTAGTGTCCTGGCCCCACTGCTGGACCTCCTGATGGCATGTGGTATATTTTGGCCACTGTGTGACAGAGTGTTGGACTAGATGTGCCATTGGCCTGATTCAACATTGGCTTCTCTTATGTTCCTATGTTCATTCTGGCCTCCCTGTTTATGGCCCCTTTCCCAGTGCCTGCTGTCAGATAATCTTGTTGGGCACTGGAGAACCTATATTTATCTGATATGAGGCATGGGGTTTGATGATATTGTCTATCATGCCATCGACTGTTTTATTGTTTTTATTGTTTTATAGACAGCATGAAAATTTTGGCACAGCTGTCAATGGAGGAGATACTCAGGAGGTCTCCAGTCATAGCAGAAGACCTGACATTCCTTCCTTCCACCCACCACTAGCACCTCTATCTTGTCAGAATTATGCTTTAGATGCCCTAAAATCTCAAATTTAAAAGTGAGTTCCTTTTTAAAGTGTTTAGGGGCCACTGGTGTACAGAGATTCAAGTCTAACTCACTGGAGATGGAAAAGATAAAATCTTACAGTCAATCACCTTGCTCTTACACAGTCAATCACTTTACTCGTGGTAAGCCATTTTGATAGTTGCTGATCACTATGGAAGAAATTGCCTTTTTAGTGTAATCTGACAGAATTGGGGTTAGTGTTGTATTATGAGAACAGCTGTGTAAGAAATTTAAAATGAAGAAAAACTAGACTGTTTGACAATATTAAAGATTGCCAGTAGAACTTCATTAGAAACAATATGTACATTAGTATGCTGATCAATGTTACTTCTGTATTGATTTAATTTGAGGTACCCATATCTAAAATAAAATTGGATACAAGCAAAAGGAGATTTAATGAAATGCTGAAATACTGCAAGGTATTTTTACTGTCTACCTTTTCTGTGTTTGGACCCATAACTGCCAAGCTTTTCAACAAGTAGATATGATGATAGCTTTTAGTGGACCATCTTCTGTTGATAAGAGTTTACAACCTTTCAGGTTTCCACAAAATGATCCTTCAGGCAGAGCCAAGATTCTCACAGATAATACTGGTAAGAGTCTCAAAGTGCTCCAGGAAGGACATGCCTTTATTAAATGCATAGCCTTCCCAAATGCTGCTCAGTACATAGGGTAAGCATATACTCTGCATCAGACAATCAGGTATGAATGCCCAGCTATCATATTGTTCTATCTCTTCAGAGCATCCAAAAATGTGGAGTTAGCCATTCCATTTCCCTACAAGCAGTCTGCACAAAGACAGAAGAAGATATGGAACGGGTTTTCCATTATGAAAATACAACAAGCATGAGAACACAAAGGAAGAACTTATATTTAAAGATTACTCTAGACTTTGTTTTTTATGGTCACTGCAGCAAGGCCATGGCACAGTTTGAATCTGGGTGCCTAAAACTACTGTTAATTTTTGGTAATGATAACTACCCTGCCTCTCAGAGGAATGAATATGTGTGATTGAGCTAGGAACTGAACCCGCACAGCAAACAAACCACATTGCCAGACAATAGGATTAGTTAACCAGCTCTCACATTTATGGATAACAGTTCCTCCAGCTCCCAAGCCTTTAGAAAATGACACAATTTATTTCAACTTAAAAGAAAAATAACCTTTCTGTTTGACAGAACAAGGCATAAGCTTGCTTTGTTTACATTATGATATTGATATCTATTATGAAACTGATATTGTTGCATCTGATGAAGTGGCCTTTATGCCACGAAAATTCACACAGACTTCTTTCCTTTTTTTTTTCCTCCACAGCCACAAATGAACACACCTCAGAAATACATATCTGAATTATGTCACACTAGTTCCATTACATTACTTCCCATAAACGGTTCACAGAACTTTGAGGACAGCTTCCCTAAATCACCAAATGTTATACTGGATCTTCTTTCAGTACAACAAATCTACATGGTATCATGCAGAGGCTGCTGACATACCTCCACAAGATTCTGCCTTTATTCAGCACCAGTTAGCCAATGACTAAAAGTATTTGAAAGGGAAAAAATCAGCACTGAAGAGCAAAGCCCTTAATCCCATTTTTGTACACAGGCGTTCCCATACACAAAAAGCAACTTGTCAGTCAAATAGATACCACCCAATATGCCTGACAGAATGGGCCTGTTCCAATCTGGGATTTTGATTTTTTTTTTTTAAATCTCAATGAGAAATCCTACATTAGACAGCAGGCTGAGCCAAGCCTTCCTTAGCTCAGCTTAAGATGATTAAAACCATGCTACCCAGGAAAAGAGAGATAATATGAAATGCCAGAGGTTTTACCAGGGCACAAAACAAGGGAACTGATATGCAAAACCACTGTGAACAATTTAAATTGTATCTGAGTTTCAGCTACCCAACTGCAAATACTGTAATCATTCTGCATGCTGCAGGCAAGAGGGCCTGCTGTAATGGAAATAGCTCTAAAACTATAAGACAAAAGCCATATATTTAAGGAACATGTACATATCTCTCTCTCTCTCTCTCACACACACACACACGTATATGCATATATCTCATCTATAAATGGAGAAAAGGAAGCAATTCAGCAAGAACAGTGTCAAAAAGTAAGAGTGTTCCTATTCAAACTTAACACTGTTTTCATGTGATGCAGTATCCCTCAACTATTTCTTTAAAACCCTTTCTGTGGTTTATCTCCTAAACCTCATTGCCAACTGTGATGCTTTAAGTACATGTAACTGCATTTTCCCCACATTCCCCCAATGTGCTATCCTTGACTCTCCCTTCTTTTGCTTCCCCAGGTACCTCGTTTAGACTGTAAACTTCTTGAGTCCAGGGACGATTTATATTTTTCTAAGAAACAGTAAAGCGCTATCTACATCAGTGGTGCTATAAAAAGAAACCAATACATGCATACAATAAACAGCATTGTATGGAAAAATATTTCATATTTGGAAGCACTTTGAGAATCTTATATTGTTATAGAAATATAATTCTGACAAATTCTTTGAAATTCTTCTTCCTGACCTACTTCAGTAACCTGAATTTGCTTTCTAATCTTGGGTCATTTGAATGAGGCTGGTCCTTGAAAGAAATTCAGATGGGATTGCGTTTTCCTTCTTCTGTAGTATTTCTACTTTTAAGTATTAAACTGTACATTGATGTGAGCCCAGGAGAGCAGTATGTTGCATTATAGCTCACATGTCAAAGGGCATTAGCCAATAGTCATACATCAACTTCCAGTAACCAGTCATGCCTCCTTTTTCTTCCAGAAAGTATGTATTAATGAAAGCCAAAGCAACAAAGGGGCAAACCAAGATCTGTATTCTCTTCTATTTGTTTTCAGCAGCTGAGATACATTCATATGCATCCAAGTTATACAGTACATTATGATTACATCTTCCACCACCACTACCTCATATAAAATACCATAATCATTCCTCCTGGACCAATCCTCTACTGATTACACCACACTCTAATAATCAGTCACTTCAACAAGTGTTTTTGAAGCTTCAGAATATAGGATCAGGCCCATGGAGCTAATGCTACTATCACTACTAAACAAGAGCTCATAAGAAAATACATATAACAATGTGTTTTCCAACAATTTAACTTAGTAGGATTTACATTGGAATTTGTACAATGGGATAACATGGCTTTTTTTTGTCTGTGAGAATGATGATGTTTATAAATTGTACACCAGCCTACACACTCTCTGTACTGTAGCTTCAATTTAGATAGTCACAACTACAATGAAATATTTCCCTTTTAAGTTGAAAGTGTTGTTATGAATTCAGTATCTGAGAAATACTGAAACAAGAACTGGGGTGATTTCTGTTATTCATACAGAGAGACTGGGGACTCCTATAGGACCACTTGCTTGAGTAAGGATTACTCATGCACACAGGAAGACTACAAGATCAAACTCTAAACATTTAGCATCTTGTCTACCTCACCCCAGGTAGAAACCTTGTGAACTTTATATCCCAGTGGAATCTGTATGAATGTTTGCCAGCAAAAGAGCCCAGCAGCTTCGACCGACAGCTCAGTCTCAGAGGTCAATAGTATGTAGAGGCTCAGAAGGATGGATGCAATGTTGCACTGCAATCTGGAAGAGTCTCTGTGTTGTAGTAGGTAAAATAATAACAATTCAGGAAACTTGGGGGGGGCAGCTTCAACAAGCACTGCATACCATCACATTTGACTACAATGTTTCCAAAGAAGGACTAAAAATGGTCTGTGGGGAAAAGAGCCCACATTGCATCCTGAGATGACGAGTTTATGAGCATGCATTCAGTGACAGGTATGTCCTTCAGCAGGTCATATACATTTAAAATCTTGTGTCCAATCACACCATTAAGAACATTTATCATACCGCCACAAGGGAATGGCAGTAAATTAAATCCTACATGGAGCTTGAATCCAATATATTTCAACAAAATATCAACCAGAAGCAAAGGTCAACATTACTAATATTGACTCAAGTAATCGAGACATTTCCCCATTTAAAGAAGCAGATGTCAAACAGACACACTGCCAAGCTTCATGTGAAATAACAAAAATATTACAGATTTGTACATCTCACAATGTTAACCATACCTCAGAAAGATTTAGGGGAAGAGATTTTGAATTCGTGCGGCATTAATGAGAACCTAACAGCAAAGAGTTTACTGCTGAAAGATATTTGGCATTTTGCCTTTCACCTCCCCATCTCATAAGATACTTTTCAAGCTTCTGTCTCAGCAGACTGGAATCAAAGTGTGTCAGTTCAAGCATCATAATGGTAACGGTGATGATAATAATAAAGCACCCTTGAATAGCCTGTAGTTTTACAACTTCTAATGCAATATTAGTTTGTCCTAAAATTTCTGTAGGTATTCTAACATTGCAGAGAATGTGCGAGTGCACCTGTAAACCATAAAAGCAATATCTGCTTCTCTCTCTTGGCTGAAATTTAAACTTAACCTAGAAATGGTTCTGTTTATGAATTTAGGACAATCTTTATTCCACTTTTACAAATCATGTATCCACACCAAATGTTTTTAAACAAAGAGGGGAAGGAAGGAGGATGAAGACAGTGATAAACAAGAGTTTAAAAATTGTAACTTGATGGGGTACTACTGCCAACACTTATCCTGAAATCACCCACACAAATCTAGGAATAAATAATGCAGCACAATTAAACATGTTCTTGACTATTTTATCCTATTTCAAAACTTTCTATATAGGAAAAGTTTCCTAGTGAACTACTCCAATGATTAATATATTTTCTCATGAGTCTTTTTTAAAAATAATCACAACAGCAGCAGCTTTTTACACCAGTTAAGGGAAGGTTTCTCTGGTCCATCTTTTGCTGTTTTAAAATGTTAAGACAAGACGATAAAGTATGTTTGAATGCCATTAGGCGTTAGCATATTTGCAACTTCGTCCCACTACTTCGGCAAGGAGCACGAGCTGGGCAGGATTTGGATCCACCACTGCACCTTTTGCTGATTAAACTGCGTCGTCGTGTGTTACTCCGAACAGACTTCACTGTGCCTGTACATTGGGGAGAAGGGGAGCTGGAGGAAGACAGAACCTCTGAGCCGGCTAATTTCCCTCACCCTCGACTGGGGCGAAGAGCCATCGACCGAGCAGCTCTAAGCCATGTAAATAGTGGTGTAAAGAAGTATCGCAGGAGGTATAAGGAGGGGGGAACGGCGAAAAAAGCGCACGCCACCAGAAGCAACCCGAATCAAGTTGCGAGAAAAGCGCCCGCCAGGCAGCCCGAGGCTGCACTTCCCTGCTGCTGCTGCTGCTGCCGCCGCTGGGTGCCTGCCCCAGAAGGTGGCGGGAAGGGGGGAGGTGAGGGGCTCTTACTTACGTGTACTGCTGAGGGAAGCTGAAGCCATCCGCGGCGGGAGTCGAGAGGACGAGGCACAGGATTATTTGGCTGCACAGAGCCGGGACGAGGCAAGATGCGCCGCAGGTCTGAGCTGAGATCGCCATTTTTCCATTAAAAATTCAGCCGCGGCCCCAACTCGCTCTCTTTCTCTCTCTCCCCGGTGGTGGCGCTGGGCTGTCAAGGCACCCCCTGCTCAGGCTGAGATCCTAGAAAGGGGTTCTGGGGTGGGGGAGGGTGGCCGGTGCCGCTGGGTATCCTCCAGCTACTCCAGAGAAGCGAACCAGCCAGTCAGCTAAGGAAGCGGCGGCAGGCTCTCTCCCCGCACTCAAATGCCACGAGCGGGGCAGTTCTCAGGAGGCTAAGGGGAGGGGGAGAGACCGGGCAGCTGGGCTCGGGCTCCCTGCACAGCCGGGCAGGTTGCTGCTGCCGCTGCTCAGTCCAGCCCTCACGCGGCGAGCTCAGCTCTGCCGTGACAAACACTGAGCGAATACAAACTGCTACTTTCCCTCAAATAGGCGGCCAACCTTCCCAGCCTCCTCCCCTCGCATCCCTCCTCCTCCTCCTCCTCCCCCCCCGCTCGCTGTATCCCTCTCCTTTCCCCCTCTGCTCGGAACGTTCTCCATCCTCGGCAGCCGCCACGGCGCATGCTCCCCAGACAGTCGGCTGGCGAACGAGCGCTCTCAGTTGCTGGACCATTTAACTGGGCCCGGGCAGCCAGCCCTGTGCGCGCCGCGCAACTCTCGCGCCTCTCTCACGGGGCTACCGCGCTTTTGCCACCCGGGCAGGTGTGGCGGGTTGCAATGCAGCTGGGGCGGCCACATTGAGGGGGCCAAAGGGTGAGTCCTCCTGACCCTCCTCCCAGCGAAGCAACCCCCCCCCCGAAATACTCAGATTCTGCCTCTTTTGGATGGAATATTCAGATTGCGCTAGGGTTATCAGTTCTGGGTTGGAAAACACCTGGAGACTTTGGGGGTGGATCGGGGAGAGCGTGGGGTTGGGGGTGGAGGGACCTCAGTGGGGTACAATGCCATACCCTAACCCTTCAAAGCAGCCATTTTCTCCAGAGGAACTGATCTCTGTCAGCTGGAGATCAGTTGTAAAAGCGGGAGATCTCCAGGATCCACCTGGAGGCTGGCAACCCTAGATTGTGTTCCCCATTTATCTCAGTTGAGCTGTTCTAATGCAGGCACCCTGTTTGACTCTGCCCCCATGCCCAACTTGCCTTTCTACTTCACCTGCATGTCACACCTGCAGACCAAATTGACTTCTCAGGCGCCATCACCTTCTGGCTACCATTATAGAAAATTAATGGTGGATATGTTCAGCATTTAATGATCAATAGGATAACATACTCTAGCAGCTGCCCTGAGCCCTCACATTTTAGGGGCATTCCAGTGATAACCAAGTTTTAAGTACTCTTGCCAATTTAGATATCCCTGGGACTGTGCACGGTACGCCTAGATATTGATCCATTTAATTTTAATGTTTCAGTCCAGTTCAAAATTGAGCATTAACCGAACATGGGTAGTTACTATGCATAACCTCCCCTCCGTAAAACTAAAATTGTGTCATGACATCCCCACCAATCTCAAAGGTGCCCCTTTGTGGTAGCTCATAGTGCATCCACAAGCAAGTAATGGGCTCCTGGTTTCCATAGGATTCAACAAGCACCTGATCCCTATCAGGTACAATGCACAATCTTTTATATACTAGAACTATGTATTGTATGTAGAACTATGTAATTTGTCAGAATGTTGTGATCCAACCCAGCCCTCATGAGGTAGTTTGTTGAGCAAACTAACAGAAGAAACAGAACATATACTCTATTTGGTACATTCCAGCAATTGCTATACATGAAGGAACCTTCTATTTACATGGAAACAAGTCCTACTGATTTCAGTGAGGCTTATTTCAAAGCCACCCAGGAATCATTATTGGTTGAATGTGTGGGATTTTTTAAAATAATAGATGTTCATACTTGGGACAAAAGTTTATGTAATGCTGAAATTGGTCCAAATGGCCTGCTTTGCAAGAGAGAATGGCAAATAACATGAGACTTCATCATATTTGTACATCCTACAGTGGATGTTCTAGTCCTGAGCAGCATTTGGTAACTCAATTAATTAGAAGCAGTGGCAGGATTGTCTGCATGGGTACATAATGCTAAAACACTATGGAGGCGAAAGGCAGGAGAGGGACAGAGAAAGGACTGACCGGGCCATTAATGCGTGTGTGTCAAGTGGCATCAAACCACTTCTGACTTATGGCAACCCTATGAATCAATGACCTCCAAAACATCCTATTGTTAACAATTTTGCAAACTGAAGGCCACGGGTTCCTTGATTGAGTCAATCCATCTCATGTTGGGTCTTCCTATTAAACTGCTGCATTCAACTTTTCATGCTGCCTTCAGCTTTTCCTAGCGTTATTTTCTTTTCCAGTGACTCTTGTCTTCTCATAATGTGACCAACATATGATAGCCTCAGTTTAGTCATTTTAGCTTCTAGGAGGAGTTCAAGCTTGATTTGATCTAGAGCCCACTTATTTGTCTTTTTGGCATTCCATGGAACCTGCAAAAGTAAGGTATTAAACAAAACTACAGTGTATTCTTTAGGAATAGTAGCATTTCTAACACAAAACCAATTTAGGTGTTCAGTTCAAAATTAATCCCATAAAGGAAAAAAATAGCAATATTTAATAGGTAAAGCTGGAAGATATGAGATTTCAGTCTGGCCTACTAAATAAACCCACTGCTCAAAGGGCAAATGGTGCCACCTTAGTGGTCTTTCCTACAAAGTGCAGAGTCAAGTCTTACCTCTGGAAATATTTGCCTAGCTTCTTAATGTTCATTTCTCTTGCAGGAACCCAGCTGAAACAGGATGGTGGTAATACTGAAAATAAAAGCAGATGATAAAAAAGAATCATGGATCTCAATTATTTACATATTTAAAATATTTATATATCACTTTTCTGTCATACTCAAAACTTAGGCAAATATAACCATTTTAACCTGGCACATAAAACTCAGTAATGAAAGTGCTAGGTGAACATCTTTAGGGAGATTACCATCACAACTGAAAAAGGTTCCATCTCCAGTATCTCCTAATTTCTGAAGACAGGGCACCCATATAAGGTCCTCTGAAGATAACTTTAAAGATCAGGGAGATTCATACAACAGCCAGCTGTCCTTGATTCCAAGCCATTTTGATTCTGCTCAAAGCTCTACTGGATTCATGAAATGTGGCTTCTTCTCAGGAAGTCTTGAATGTGCCTCTTGGCAGTTTTAGAGTTAACTCTGTGACAAAGAATTAATTTACAATAACCCTTGAGTCTTATTTATAATACTGCAATTAGAAATCTTGTACATTATACTAAATGCATACATGCCAGATAGTTCCAGGTGGTCAGCCATGTTGGTCTGAAGCAGTAGAACAAATTTAGAGTCCAGTGGCACCTTTAAAACCAACAAAGGTTTATTCAAGGTATGAGGTTCCATTTGCATGCACACTTTTTCAAATGTATTTTTCAAACACATGCCAAATAAGGATGCTTACAACATTGGTGACTGCATTAGTGGAGGGCGTTGCTGTTTTTCCTGTCTGGCTCCATGTGGTGAGCAGCCTGAACATTTAGCCCAAGGAATGGCTGGAAGGTTCACGAAGCCACCTTGCTGAAGCTAAGCAAATCTAGGTCTTATCGGTCTCTTCATGGGACGGGGCCTGAGAAATGTTTGCATGCTACTTGAAGTTTCATGAAAGCAAAGCAGGATATAAGTAAGTCTAAATGCACCTACAACAGGACAACTGTTAGGACTGACTGTTTAGCAAAGTTAACTCTTTCCAGAGGTGTCCATGGAGTTCTTTGTTGTCACTTCTCTCACTGCAGGCTGATCTCCCGTGATTCTTATCCTGTCTGTATTAGATATAAACTGAGTTACCTTGGATTTCTTCTTTCTGCCTGAAGAGCTATAGCTACTCAAGAGCTAGCAAACCCTGGTCATCATTTGTCTGCACAGCAGTGTCAGTTGCAATGGAACTCACCCACATCCCTCCTAACCAATGAAAATGGGGAAGAAATCACATGCCTGGAATGAAGAACCTCATGTTGGTTTGGCTGAACTAATGTTTTACTTTCTAAACATTTACTAGTCTTACTTTCATGGATCACTGTAGTAGTAGTAGTAGTAGTTGTTCAGTCACACAGTCAAGTTTGACTCTTTGCAACCCCATAGACTACATCCTGTCTTCCGCCATCCTCTGGAGTTTGCTCAGTTTCATGTTTGTTGCATCGATAACACTGTCTAACCATCTCATCCTTTGCCATCCCCTTGTTCTGTTACCTTCAGTCTTTCCCAGCATCAGGGTCTTCTCCAGTGACTGCTCCTTTCTCATTTGGTGGCCAAAGTATTTGAGCTTCAGCTTCAGTATCTGTCCTTCGAGGGAACAGTCAGGGTTGATTTCCTTTAGGATTGACTGATTTGATCTTGAAGTCCAATGGAAGAAGTCTTCTCCAGCACCATAAATAGAAAGCATATTCTTCAGTGCTCCGCCTTCCTTATGGTCCAACTCTCACAGCCATACATTACTACTGGGAATACTATCGCTTTGTCTACGCGGACTTTTGTTGGCAGGGTGATGTCTCTACTTTTTATTATGCTGTCTAGGTTTTCCATAGCTATCCTCCCAAGGAGCAGGCATCTTTTAATTTCATGGCTACAGTCACCATCTGCAGTGATCTTGGATCCCAGGAACATGAATTCTGTCACTGCTTCCATGACTTCCCCTTCTATTTGCCAAGGAGTGATGGGGCCAGATGCCATGATCTTAGTTTTTTTTATATTAAGTTTCAAGCTAACTTTTGCGCTCTCCTCTTTCACCACTGTAGTATCAACTACTTTATATGTGAAATATAAGAATATTCCAGAATACACTAGGGCAGTTCTAGGGTAATTAAAATTCTTCGAATGATCTTAATGTCAGTAAGTGTTCACAATACTTTCAAATACTTTGAAGTTATTTAACAGAGTTTTCTGTTAACCTCTAGTCTAGAGAAACTGAGGGTCAAAGTAGAAATGACAGCTGATTTTTAAATTGCAAAAGTAGAGAAAATAATGCACTTGGGGAAGCTCTGAAAATGCCATGGGGGTAAAGTGAACTTCTCTTCCCCTGTGCTTTGGCCCCAATCTGAGTTAAGAAGCCCTGCAACTGCTATTTGGAGTTTTAAAAACAGTAGGACATCCTCACATCTGGTTTTATCCTGAATAAAGCAATTTAATGTAAAATGCTGTAAGCATAGCATGAATACAGAAGGCTCTTTAAAAACGGTCCTCAGACATCTAAAGATGTTCTGTGGTCAGGCAGGCAAAGGTGCCTCAGCAACATGAAGAAAGTAGTGATGATTTGGCCTTGAGGGCATTTTCTGTTTATAAAAGTTTTAATCTTATTGTTTCCTTTAAAAAGAAACTTTAAATTAAAGCTACCATTTAAGAACATCAAGGTAGTAATAGAAATCACTTAGTTGGGCTCTTAAGGGAGAACATTCTCCCCAGTTCCCAGACCTATTCTCAAACTTGGTGCTTTTTTGTTGTTGTAAAAAAAAAAGTGCTAGTACTTTTAAAAAAAGGTTGAGTCAGTTTCTACTAATTGCTCCTCCTTCCTTCTGAAGATCCGGAGTTGGCTATTTCTGAGAGTCTATTCTCTTTTTTTCTAGTGAAGAAGAAGGTAGGTGGGGCTGAGAGAGCTCTTTCAAGAACTGCTTTTTCCAGAACAATTCTGAGAGAACTGTGACTGACCCAAGGTCACACCAGCAGCTGCATGTGAAGGAGTGGGGAATCAAACCCGGTTGTCCCAGATTAGAGTCCATGCTCCTAACCACTACACCAAACTGGCTTTCTGAGTGAGGTGAACTAGCACATGACAATCGGGAGAGTCCTGAAAGCATTGCTGGTACTCAGTACCAGTAAGTTGCATCACTCCCCTCCAAAAAAAACCCCTCTCACTTTTTTTTCTGTAGCATGATTGTGAACATGAAGGAAAGCTCCTTAGTATAGAATACATGCTACTATCTTAGACACTCATAATGGCCTGTCTTAAGAACAGCTACACATTTACAGATGTCATAAGTAAGCTTTTTGCTGATTGAGTCCTTCACTCCTCTCCACCACTACTTCTGTTTCCTCCATTCCTCCATTTTTTGGAAATAGTTTGGCCTTTTCTAATCACCTTCATACCTCTCTCTCTCTCTTTTTTTAATGACAGCCACAGTCTCAAGTGCAGTCCTAAACTACCTGAACTGTGTTGGCACTGCCCAGCAGTGTTTCGTGATAGCTGCTGTATCTCATGAAAAATTATGTCAGAAGGTTTCCAGGTTCATGTGCTAATGATGATCACACAAAGCCTTTTATTTCAAAAGGAAAGTATTTACCAAATAATCAGGCAATGGCCAATTTAAGATTTATAGCAAAATATGATCTCTCACCTACCTCCTTTACATTACTGTGGCAATTTCCATATGATCTAATAGAAGTGCCTATCCTTTAGACAAATACTTCTTCTGCCTAGCTCTGCTGGGATAATAAATGTTTAGAGTTCTGCAGCAAAATAAAGCCGATCAAATTCTTTTTGCTAGAAATTAGTGTTAGCTTTCTATATCACATCTTGAACACATAGAACTGCCTTCTACAGACCATTGGCCCATCAAAGTCAATATTGTCTACTCAGACTGGTAGCAGCTCTCCAGGATTTCAGAAAGAGATCTTTCACATCAGCGACAGCCTGATCCTTACTGGAGGTGCCAGGGACTGAACCTGGGTACCTTCTGCATGCCAAGCAGATGCTCTATCACTGAGCCACACGCCCTCTTCTATCTTCAGAAAATTGTCTGCATAACTCCTTTCTTTATTCATTTCATTGTTTATATCCCACCTTTCCTCATTGCTCAAAGTTTACAAGTCATAATTTAAAATATTACAATTTAACAGCAACAAAATAAACCCCCTAAATTATCCCTCTCTACCCAAAAGCTACCTGCAGTTTATATCCCCTTAAAAATCCCTGGAAATGGCCTGGTAGTACCTCCTAAAATTTCCAAATTCAGTAATTCCCTCAGCTTCTCAGAAAGCTCTTTCCCCAAAGTGAGAGTGACAATGGAGAGGCAGGGGCTCTAGCTGATGCCAGATAGGATACTTTAAGAGCTGGAACAGCAGCTGGCACCTGAGATATATGGGAGAAGACAGTCCTTATACATGTAGGTCCTAGGTCATTAAAGGCTTTAAAGGTCATAACCAGCACCTTGAATTGAATTTGGAAACAAACTGGCAGCCTATGTAGCTGTTTTAAGATAGGCAGGATATGTTCATGGCAGCTAACCCCAACAATAATCTGGCTACTGCATTCTGAACCAGCCCATCATGGAACACTTTACTGTAGTCCATCTGTGAGGTTAAAAAAGCATGAATCAGTATGGCCCAATCAGCTGAGTCTAAGAAGGGTGAGAGTTGGTGAGCCAGAAGCAGATGATAGAAGGCTACTACACCAACCTGTTTTTCAAACAGCAAGGTTGGTCCATGAACACCTACAAGCTCTTAACTGCTTTCCAAATGTCAGCTCCATTCCATGTACTATAAGTGGATCTAGTCCCTCTACTTTCTTGTCTGGATTCAGCTTCAGCTTGTTCAGCTTCAGACTCTTGGCCATGGCCTCAAAGCACTAGTTCAGAGCCAGGACAGACACATCTGGAGGCTTGGATGGTGAAATAGAGAGTTGGTGTCATCTATATATTGATTATTATACCCAACTCCATATAGCCAGACAATCTAATTCAACAGCCTCATATAAATGTGGAAGAATACAGGGGAGATAACAGAATCCTGTCACACTCCTCAGGACAAATCCCACAAAGTTGATTCTAGCCCTCTGGCAGAAACTTTGTGTTTCCAGTCCAGCAGAAGAGACCAAGATCACCAGATTGCTGCTTCCTAACATCAACTTCATATTCCAACCAATGAATAAGAATGGAATGTCAAAGACTACAGATAAATCATACAGTATTAAGAGGGATGACTGTCCCTTGTCCAGCTTTAAACAAGCATAATCCACCAGTGCAACAAAAGCTGTCTCAGATCTGAAGCCAGTTTGAAATGAATGAAGGGCAAATATGTCATCCAAGAATCCATGGAACTATTTGGCCACTGCATGCTCTGCTACCTTCCCCAGAAAAAGTAAATTGGGAGGCCAATTTATAATTGTTTGGCCTATAATTGGAGGCTAGCCTTTTCCCCACATGGTTTAAAAAGTCGGGATGAGCATGGATCAAGAGCATAACTCCTGGTTGTCTCATTCCCAAGGTCCCTGTCGGCATCCATTGGCAAGATCTATCTGTAACTATTCATAACAAAAGGACAAGCAAATGCTTTGGACAGCTCAGGTACTGGATCTTCTCTCCAAGGATGAGATACAGTATAGAGAACAATGGAGGGAATAGGGGCAACCTGTTTGGGGGCCCATAGAATTGGACCCCCTAATCCAATGTTCTTGAAACTTGGTGGGTATCTTGGGGAGAGGCTCCAACAGCTACCCTGTGAGTTTGGAGCCTCTCCCTCAAACCTCCTCCCCTCCAGCCCCCAGAATATACCCTATGTTTTCACCATTGACTTCAATGGCCCATAGGATTTAATGGAGCTGAAATTGACATGCGGCTGCCTGAAAGACTCCCGGGGATCCCGGCTGGAGGTGTGGCTTGGCTCCTGAGCTCCCGGAGCGTATGCGCTCCCCCCCAAAAAAAGACCCCTGGCTCTGACTGACCAAAGCTCACTCAGCTGGCTGCATGTAGAGAAGTGGGGAATCAAACCCAGTTCTCCAGAACAGAGTCCATCACTCTTAACCACTATACCAAACTGGAGGAATGTCTCAATTGATCGTCTCCGCAATCCTGTGATTTCTCCCAGGCCCATAGTATTTTGTTCTCTAAATTGATTCAGAGTTCATTCAGTTACAGATAATTCCCAAATGTGATCAAAGGCCTTGATCAAGTGATGCTCTTGTTTATTTTGCTGACTTAGTCTAACAAGCGGAATCTAGAACTAAGATAAAGTATGGCACTGATGCAGTGTAGTGAATGGATTTGGGTCTAGACAAGGGAGATCCAAATTTCAACCATGCAGCTCACCCACTGGGTGGTCTGTGGAAAGTATATCTCAATCTGACCTACATAGCTACAACAAGTAGAAAACTAAAATCTTCCTAACATTATTGTCTGTGTTTGCTTGGAATTGCTATAAACTTGTTCTCTTGAAATAAAATATACCTGGTTTGAGATTTTCCCTTAGAAGTCCTGCTGCAAACTTCACCTCTGTATTTATTTAGGTGATTTCCTGTAGCAGTTGTGACCCTCCTCCCCCCATTAATCATACAGCCTTTTTGCACTTGCAATTGTAAATGCTGTTAACCATGTTATACTTTGTTTATTGCGAGCCAGGCAGTCTGGGAGCAGGCAATCTGTAGAAAAGAAACCATTTGAAAGTAATCATAAATATGTTGGGAGAAAAATGAAGGGATTAGTTAGAACTTCAGACAGGGAACATGCTGGTTTATACCTGCTTGTTTCTAGATTAGCCCTGACACTACACAAAGCCAGAGTCTGCTGCCCAGGCTACAAATGTGAATTAATATATTAGAAGATTTTTTATACTATCATATTTACACAGACTGCTACACAGCATACAAACTTAGTAAATTTATTAGCAATCAGGGCTTACAGTGGAGCAACATCCATTACAAACATTAAAGCTATACGCAATATAGGAATCTAACATTACTGACATTCCCATCAAGATGCAACATAGACAACTCTGATTGGGGACTAAGAAAGTTATAGAAGCCACTTCTCATATCTGTTTCTCACAATTTTTCTCTTTCATTGTTCCAATTGAATAAGTGGGATAGGGGATTACAAGCACCTCAGTTGTGACTGGTTACTGCCTACTATTATTACACTATGGGGTGGATCCCCCTTGGGTGCGTGGGATATTTGAAAAGGGAACAAAATGTTCTCAAAAAGAGCAGCACTCTACTGACCCACTGGAAAACCCAGTGGCCCTTGGCAGATTCTGAGACTATTTGTGCGCTTTAACTGCTTTTCACTGCCCCTCATCACAACCCAGTCTGGGAACTCTGAAAAAGCAGTTGCTTTGTTCTAGTGATGTTTGACTGGTTTGTCAAGGGGGCTGGGGATTTTGTGCTCTATTACTCTTTTAAAGGAGATGTCCCAACTGACAGATCAAGTGTAGGCAATCTTTTTGCCCCCATCATCAAAAGAAATACAGTGTTTGTCTGTGAAGATGTTGGTGTGCCAGCAAACAAAAGGGTGGGAGGAAGATGAGAGTTGTGCAGGCCACAAATTTTGATGCATCAGAAGGGGAGTGAGAGTGAAAAGTTTCTGCTCTTCAGAAAGGCAGCAGCACCTGTGCTGTCTGCACAGTCAGGGTATATTGAGCAGCAAAGCTGCATGCCCGTGCAGTAGATCACTAGCTGTTGGAGCAGAGCAGCTAGCATGAGCACTTACTGAGAAGTGACTGGAAGAAGCTCTAATTAATGGCATCACCATTCCAGGTATTAAAAACAAACAGTCTGGCTCAACTCACCTGGCTCAACTACATCCCTGCTTTTTGGGTGGAGCAAGAGAGTTTGGGATTGAGCAGAACAGACCGCTATGCCACCATTCAGTTCATGGGCTGGAAGTTGCCTACCCTCATCCATAGATTCTTGCACACATGGATAGATGTCCATGTAAGGATCTTCACATACTGAACAAAGAGCTGATGCTAGACTGGCAGGTAGGGTTACCAACTTTCAGGTGAGGCCTGAAGTTCTCCCAGAATTACAAATGATTTACTGCCTACAGAAATCAGTTCCTCTGAAGGAAATGGCAGCTTCATAGATTGGACACTATGGCATTAAATCCTCACTGAGTTCCCTCCTTGTTCTGAATTCCACCCCTGCCAGGTACCATGCTCAAATCTCCAGAAATCTCCCAAGCTTGAGTTGGCAATCCTACTTGAACTACCCATCCATTCCAGTCTCCTTCTGAGGCCCCACTT
Source organism: Gekko gecko (assembly GCA_029375565.1). Taxonomy (NCBI): domain Eukaryota; kingdom Metazoa; phylum Chordata; class Lepidosauria; order Squamata; family Gekkonidae; genus Gekko; species Gekko gecko. The sequence goes on along the minus strand of JAPDNY010000002.1, from coordinate 104,153,670 downwards.
CTGAGGCCCCTGCCATCTAAGGCTAAGTGGGTGAATCATGCCTGTACAGCCCAGCTGGCTAGCATGAATGCTCAGGGGAGACACAATGAGGGCCCAACCCAGCAAAGGGGCAGAGACCCAGCCAGGGAGCTGATTGGCCAGGAGAGAATGAGGGGGTGGAGTCCCAGCTGGAGGGAGGTGGGGGAAGCCTGTAAAGGCTGACTAGCCCAAGCAAAGAAGGGGGGTGGATAAAACATGTAAGGGCTATGAGAGCCTATTTACATGTGTTCAGCTTCAGTCCAGGGAAGAAGAAGTTGGGTTGGCTCCTGTCTCAGGGCTGGTACAGAGAAAAGGCCAAAAGAGACAAGCTGGAAGCAACCTGACAGGAGGAGGACCCAGGTGAACACAATCCCCTTTCCTCCAAGTCTGAGGGACCTGGAGGCCCAGGCTGCACCTCCAGTTGGGAACCAGAAGGAGACTCCAGCCACTAGGCTTAGTTTCTCCCTTCTCTGCTCCAGTACCTTGCTCAGCTGTGCCAAGCCACCTTTCTATTGCTGTCCTTCTTTGTGGCACTCCAGCATGGCCTAACCCTATCATAGGCCCCCCTTCTTGTTGTCTTTCACCAGCAGATGAAGACTTTTTTTTGTTCCATTTGGCATATCCCTGATAATCAGTTGTTGATGTTTTGTCTCAGAAAGGATATCATAGCATTAGAAAAAGTGCAGAGAAGGGCAACTAGAATGATAAAAGGGTTGGAATATTTTCCCTATGAAGAAAGGTTAAGACACTTGGGGCTCTTTAGCTTGGAGAAATGAGGGCTGAGGGGTGACATGATCAAGGTTTACAAGATTATGCATGGGATAGAGCAGGTAGAGAAAGAAGTACTTTTCTCCCTTTCTCACAATACAAGAACTCGTGGGCACTCAATGAGCAGCCGGGTTAGAACAGATAAAAGGAAGTACTTCTTCACCCAAAGAACGATTAACACATGGAATTCACTGCCACAGGAGGTGGCGGCGGCTACAAGCATGGACGGCTTCAAGAGGGAATTGGATAAACATATGGAGCAGAGGTCATCAGTGGCTATTAGCCACAAGGGATAGATAGGACCTCTTGGGCCAGGGTAAGTGATGCTCTGTATTCTTGGTGCTGGGGGGGGGGCAACAGTGGAAGGGCTTCTAGTGTCTTGGCCCCACTGGTGGACCTTCTGATGGCACCTGGTATTTTTGACCACTGTGTGATAGAGTGTTGGACTAGATGGGCTAAATGACTTCTCTTATGTTGTCTTATGTCTGTTTGTATGTTTTTATTATATTATTGTCAGGGCTATTTTGGGGTAGGAATGCACAGGAACAGAGTTCCGGCTGGCTCCTGAAGTGGCCACGCCCAGCAGGAACTCCTTTGCATGTTAGGCCACACCCAAAAGCAGAAACTCATTAGGATTGGCTACATTAGGGATGTGTGGCCTAACATGCAAAGGAGTTCCTGCTACAAAAAAAGCCCTGGTTTTTGACAACCAACAAGGTACCAGAATAAGAAGCAAAAGGTGGGTGTGGCTGGATGACCACACTTCTGGTGACATGGGGGTGTGGCCTAATATGTGAATGAGCTGTGCTATCAAGGTGTGGCCCGATATGCTAATGAGTTTCTGCTGTTGGGTGTGGCCTAGTATGCTAATGAGTTCCTGCTGGGCTTTTTCTACCAAAAAAGCCCTGATTATTTTATGTATACTTTATTTTAGCTGTTTTTAATGGTGTGATGTTTGATGTTTGCTGCCTTGGGGGCCCTATTTGGGTGGTGGCATAGAAATGTTTTAAATAAATAAATCTGCTTAGGACTGCAGTGTAAGAACCCCAATACACAATACATTTCCTTTTTGCTCTTGTATGTATCATTGGGAGTGAGGGGGAGTGGGGGCACATGTGCCCAGCCATTGCATCTGCCCCATGTCTGAACATCCTTGTGGAGGTTAATATTCAGCTCAGGTGTATGGTATGTGAGCATATACCTATACTGCACAGTCAATTTCTCAAGTGAATACTAAAATCAACCACATGATCTGTATATGAATACACCTGCAGATGTTCAGAGGAGGGGAAATTGCATTGGGTAAGTGCAGAGGATATGTGCATCCTTACTACCCATCATTTATAGGGAAGTGATCAGGGAATGTATCATCTAATCTGGCCCTGCTGTCTAAACTGTGGTCTGGCAGCATTGATGAAGCAATTGTACAATCCCTTCACCTCATGCTTAATTCAACTCATGTTCCCTCAATCCACAAACACACATCTGTTTTGTTGTGACAGAAAGTGTAAGCATACGTAGGAACTAAGAGCCAATTTAAATGTTACCTGTGCAGCTCCTAAAAACTCTTACCTGTGACGGGACTGCATACAGATGCAATAACATTAAGCGTTCCTAACAGAGAGTTTGCCCAGTCATGTGCAGAGAATGCATGTCAGGATGGTGATGGTACATTATGTATGGACAAAAGCTTTTTAGGAAGCCATACAGGATACATTAAGGTCAAGCCTGGCTGCAAGTCCAACTGAACACAGTGGGGCTTATTTCTGAGTCACCCTTTTATACTGAGCTGTAAGATGCTTTGACTGTATGTAACACTAGAGTAACTCCGCTGAGGTGTCCTAGTTTTCCAGCCAGCACTATTTGTCCCTGTGGCTAAGATTTAATTATGTGTTTATTTGGATTTTTAACCTGTCCTATTTCCAAAGGCTCAGGGTGAGCAAAGCCAATTAGAAATAAATAGCAAACGGTACTATCCTAAGCACAGTTACACCCTTCTAGGTCCATTGAAGTCAACAGACTTAGAAAGGTGTAACCCTGTTTAGGATGGCACAGTAAAATAGTTACACATTTTCCTGCTTTTTAAAAGTAAAATTAGAAATTTAAGAAGATATCCACCTCATTCCAGATCACAGATTGCCTAAATTGTATTGTTTCCAGCGGTTCTGAGTATGCTTACCAAAAATCTCTTGTGCAGGTTCTGCTGAGTCAGAGAATGGAAAATACCAGCTTGTATACAAGAAGGTGAAATAAACAAGAACAGGAGGTCCTGGAATTATAAACTACCTCCCCCTCCCATTTGTACCCAGAACTTCCACTTTCACAGCAAACTATAGTTTGTTGTTATTTCTGAACCACAAGCTGTGATTTCATGTAAAAACTAAAAAGGAAGTCCTGGTTTGGAAGGAAGAGAGAACTATAGCTTGAGGTTCGCAAATAACAATATCATATATGGAAACATTTAATAACCAAGCAGCACAGAAGGGCAAGAGGGAGTGGGAGGAACCATACAAGCATAAGGATCTTCCAGGCTTATTGGCATCATGCCAAACATTGATCACTTTGTGGTTTATTATGGCCTGAAAGACACTTTACTCCTTTTAGTCTTCAGTCTGAGTGCCTCTATGCATGAATGCCAGATATGCATTTCACATAGAAGAAGACTGCGTACGTTCACTGTTAACAGAAGTGTAAGAAGTAGCTGTTACCCTTTGAAAGAACTGTGCTGCATTTAGGGAAAACAGTATACTTCTAGTGGCACAGCTATTAGAAAACTTTTTGTACTGTGCAGGATGATGGTGAAAGCAAACACTAATCCTGTTGCTTGGCAGGAAAGAAACAATATACAGTTTCCCAGAAGGAAGAGTACCCTTTGAGTCTCACATGAGTCTACTGTAAAACAGAACAAACCTTATGTTTCAAGGCTCTTGCCTACCTTCGGTGGCATGTTCCTCTAAATTGAATTACTGTGAGAACCATGTGGGTAAGTGCAATAACAATGGCATCCTGGTTTTCAAAATTCTGCTTTTAAAAATTGGTATGTCTTAAGTATGTGAGATATGAGATTCACTCAGCAACTGATAATATAATGTACAATACCGTCACATTTTTTTTAATGTGGATTTTTTTAAAGTAGGAGATCTACGGTACAGTCCTAAACAGAATTATACCACTCTATATCCTATAAGACTCTGCTTGTTTCTCAGCTAGTTTGTGTTGGAAGTTCTCTTTTATGCAAGCTACTTGGCAACTTTTGTTTACACCATGGATTAAGACTGCTGTGAGCAATTGTGCAGTCCATTGAAGTCAATAAGCTTAGATTGGTGTAACTCTGTTTAGGATTCTATTCCGATCAGTTCTCGGAGTCTCCAGACATCTTCTACCAATCACACCAGCAACAATCATATTAGTGACAGTAACTGAATTCATACATGCCACTTAAGTTGCTTTCAGTCTCCTGCTGTTGGTGTGCAACTGTGAAAAACAGAAAGGCAGTTCTAATATGTGAGTAATGAGTGTTGGGTTTCTGACATGTGAAAACCAGCAAGGTAGGTTTAAATGCTCTTGTACTACCTTTTTCAATTGATTGATGGCTGTATAGGAAGGTTAATTTACAATCACATTCCACTTTTCCTGAGCTTTATGATGCATGTGTGGTTTTAGCTCATGAAAAGGGTCATTTCTAAACCAAAGCCATTGCTCTTCTATCCATTTCAGGCAATTGGAAATGGACCCTTATAGTTCTGAATGATTTTTTAGTAAACTGTGGCAGTTTGTTGTGGCTTCACCATATAACCACTACAAAACACTGGCTTAGCTCTGAAATCCATTCATTACAGTAGCATGACATTCCAAATAAGGATACTTATGATCGCAACCTAAATATGTTTCTGAAAAGTACTGAGACTTACTAGTGATTTCAGCTCTCACATACTTTATTAATTGCAGAACAAGACACCTAAGCCAGCTCGCAAGCTGGCTTTTATCCCCAAGTGAACCACACCCTAAACACACACCCGGTGATTCGCTATTTACATTGATTGGATTAACTCCTGCTCCTCTATTGGAGGGGAGTCAGGATCCTCTAGTCCATTGTCCTTCGGGGCGAAGCTCAGGCCCTTCGCCTGGCCACATGGTGGACCGGTTAGAACCAGTCCAAGCACATGGCTGCCCTGAGCCCATGTTCTCAAGTGGATACATTACACCCAGGGCCGGCTCGCCCACTAGGCGAGCGCCTAGCTCGCCTAGGGCACCGGCCCATCCAGGGGTGCCAAAATGCCCCCCACCCCCCCGTAAAAAGGCCCCCAAGCCACCCAATGCCGGCAGCCCCGGCTTTCCTGGGTGCCTCGCACGCCGCCCCTGGGAGGGAAGGGGGGGCCTTCTAAGCCCGCCCCGGGAGGGAAGGGGGGGCCTTCTAAGCCCGCCCCGGGAGGGAGGGGGGGCTTCTAAGCCCGCCCCTTCCCCGACTGTCCCGGGTGCCTCGTGGCTGCGAGACACCCGGGAGAGCCGCGCGCGCCGCCCCTGGGAGGGAAGGGGGCCTTCTAAGCCCGCCCCTTCCCCGACTGTCCCGGGTGCCTCGCGCGCCACCCCTGGGAGGGAAGGGGGGCCTTCTAAGCCCGCCACTTCCTCAGCTCTCCCTAGGCGCTGGGCCATCTCCAGGCCCCATCGGGAGGTTGGCATCCCCGGTGGGGTGGGCACCCCAGGCAATCCTGCCTAGGGCGCCCAGACACCTGGGGCCGGCCCTGATTACACCCCTCCCCCCTTGGTCCGATAAACACCCACACACATAGTCTTTCAAATAGCTGGGAGGCCGCCGCTCACACGTGGAGTGGCGGGGTTCTGGCATGGGGGAACTGACGGCCTCTCGGGCGACCGTGGGGACCAGCAACCGCTCTGGTGTCGGAGGGGCTGGGCTCACCATCTCGCCCGGTGTGTTGTTTGCGGTTGCTGGCTGTCCGGAGTTGAAGTCCACAGGGATTTCCTCTGGTGCGCCCGCCCCCGCGTCTGGTTGAGCTGGCTCGTTCCACTCCTCCCCCTCATCCGGCTCCGGGGGTAGCACCCAGCGGCGTAGCTGATCTATGTGGCAATGCAGGATCTGGCCATCCTCTCCGGAGACTTCATAAGAACAGGGGCCTCGGACCCGTACTACTCGGGCTGGAATCCACGGGGGCCCTTTCGCATAGTTCCGTGCGTACACCGGGTCCTCCGGGAAAACCCCCCGTGCCGCCGCTGGGGTTTCCATGGAGGGCTCCTGCTCTGGTGCTCGATCAGGGTGTAACCGGTCTAGCCTGGTGGTGAGACGTCGGCCCATCAGTAGTTCCGCCGGGCTTCGGCCGGTTGTCGCATGGGGCATAGTTCTCTGGCCGAACAAGAAGTGCGCCAGCCTGAAGTCCCAGTCCTTTCCTTCTGTCCGGCGGAGCGCCTCTTTTGCCGTTCTCACCATGCGTTCAGCTTGGCCATTGGTGGCGGGGTGGAACGGGGCTGACCTTACGTGGCGAATCCCGTGCTGCTGGGTGAACTCCTGGAACTCCCCGGACATGAAGGCCATCCCATTGTCGGTGACCAGGGTGTCAGGGAGTCCGTGCGAGCTGAAAATCCGCCACATCGCTCAGATGGCCGCACGGGAGGAGGTAGACGGCACCGGCTCTACCTCTAACCACTTGCTGTAGGCATCTACAAGTATAAAAAACAGCTGCCCCTGGAACGGGCCCGCAAAATCGAGGTGCAGGCGTGACCAGGGGCGGTGAGAGGATTCCCAGGCCCTGTCTGGGGCCGCTGGGGTTGCGGGTCGGGAGGCCTGGCAGGGTTGACACCTTTTTACAACGTCCTCAATATCCTGGTCTAACCCTGGCCACCAGACATACCCCCGCGTCAAAGCCTTCATCCTGACCACCGCAGGGTGATGCTCATGAAGGTCCTTCAGTACCCGCGACTGTAATGGTTTTGGAACGACCACCCTACCTCCCCACATTAGGCACCCCTTATAAGTCGACAGCTCATCGCGCCTTGTGACAAAGGGCGCAAATTCCGGGTCTTGTCTAGCTGTCGGCCACCCCCTCCCCACCCAGTCCAAAACCCGACAGAGAACCTTGTCGCGGCCTGTGAGACGGGCCACCTCCCTGACGTAGACTGGGCGACCGGGCAGCGATTCCAGGAGAGCGATGACGTGGGCGGGGGCCGGGTCCAGGTCTGTAGCGGGCAGCGTGAGGCAGCTGAGTGCGTCCGCATGATCCATGGCCTTCCCCGGGCGGTGGGTGAGGGCATAAGAGTACCCCGCCAGGAATATGGACCAGCGGAGAACCCTAGGCGAGACCATCTGCGGCGTCTGCCGATTGGGCGCGAGGAGACCCAGGAGAGGCTCGTGGTCCGTAAGGATCTCGAACAGGCGGCCATAGAGATAATGGTGGAATTTTTTTATCCCCGCCACTATCGCTAGCTCCTCCTTGTCTATCTGCACATAGTTACGCTCCACAGAAGACAGGGTCCGAGAATAATAGGTGACCGGAACCTCCCAGCCATCCGGCAACCGATGCCCCAACACCGCCCCCACCCCGTAGGGTGACGCGTCACACGCAAGAACAACCGGTAAAGCTTCGCAGAAATGGTGCAGTACCGTGTTGGAGACCAAGAAGTCTTTTATCGCCTGGAATGCCGCCGCATGCTCCGGCTTCCAGGCCCATGGTGCATCCTTGTCCAGCAGCCGGTGGAGGGGTTCAGCCACTGATGCCTTTTGGGGCAAAAATGCGTGATAGAAATTTAAGAGGCCTAGGAAGGCCTGTAGTTCTGGTTTGGACGTGGGGACCGGGGCTTATATGATTGCTTTAATTTTTTCGTCTGTGGGGTGGATGCCTTGTGCATCGACTGCGAAACCAAGAAATTCGATGCGGGGCACCCCCAGAAGGCATTTTTCCTTCTTCACCTTGAGGCCGGCATCATCGAACCTCTGCAGGACCTGACGCAGCCGTTCGGCGAAGGTGGTGGAGTCCGGTGCCGCAATGATGACATCATCTAGAAAGGGCTGGACCCCTGGAATTCCTTTAAGAAGGGAATCCATGAAAGATTGGAAAATCCCTGGCGCCACCGAAACCCCAAACTGCAGTCTATTGACCCGGAAGGCCCCCTTTTGGGTGGTGATGGTTTGTGCTTCCGCAGCGGCCGTGTCCACTGGCAGCTGCTGGTAAGCCTGCGCCAAGTCCAGCTTACCGAAAACCTTGGCCCCCGTAAGGAAGGCCAGGACATGGCTCACTGCTGGGACCGGATAGGCGTGGTCCTGCAGGGCCTTATTTATGGTGCATTTGTAGTCTGCACAAATGCGTATAGCCCCATTAGGTTTAAGTGGCGTCACAATGGGGGTTTCCCAGCGTGCTGACGCGACTGGTTACAGCACTCCTTGGGCGACCAGGCGGTCGAGCTCGGCCTCTATTTTTTCCTGCATGGCTATGGGAGGGGGCCGTGCCTTTATGCGGATGGGCCGTACCTTGGGGTCCAGGTCTAGCGAAATCGGGGTCCCATTGTACCTCCCCAGGGTCCCATCGAACACTTTGGGAAAATCACGGCAAACCGCCTCCCAGTCTGCGGTCCCGAGGTGGTTTACTCCTGCTATTTGGAGTCCCAAAGGCTCAAACCACGACAACCCCAGGAGACTCGAGAGGCGCCCTTCCACAACCAGCAGGTCCAGCAAGCCTGAGAACCCTTTAAATCAGACCTGAAACTTGCCCCAGCCATGGACCGCCACTGGGTTTTTGTTAAAGTCCGTTAGTTTCAAACCCCATGGCTTGTGCCTTGGGGCATAGTGTTTTGAGGGTTTCCGTGGAAATTATAGAGAAAGAGGACCCCGAGTCTATTTCCATTTGGCTGGAGGACCCCTCTATTTGGACAGTCACATGCACCTTGTCCGGGCTTTCAAGGGGCAAGTTACATACCATCTGCCGGCGCTGGGTCGTCACGGTGTGCAGGCTTGCGGCGTCCAGCTGTGCAGTGGATCCCAGGCGCTTGCCCTTGGAGCAGCAGACTCGGGCGAGGTGTCCGGCCTTGTTGCAGGTCCTGCAGATGGCGTCCCGGAAACAGCAGGTCCGGTGCTGATGTGCATCGCCACAGCTGGCACAGGCAGATGCGGTGGGCTGAGTTGGTGCCACGGGGGATCCCTTGGGGCGTTGGGTGCGTTGTTGCGATCGCCGGTTTACCTGTAGGACCTCCTCATAGTTCGAGTCGTCCGAGGGGCCGGAGTCCTGGAGGCGATGGACCGTCTTTGGCCGGCGATCCGCGTGGGACTTCTCGTAGGCAGCCGCTTCCTTGATGGCGGCCTCCAGAGTGAGGTCGTCCCGGCTGATGAGCCTGCGGCGCAGCTTTGTCTCCTTCAGCCCCACCAGGAACTGGTTTAGGAGGGCATCTGTGAGGCTGGGGAAGGCACACCTTGTTGCTGCACGGCGTAGGCCGGCCAGGAATTCCGGAGATGTTTCGTCGGGGCCCTGCATTCTTGCGAAGAACTCCATTCATTCCGTGAACTTGGTGGGCTTTGGGGCCAAGTGGTCGGTAAACGCCTTGACCAGCATCTCGTAGGTGGCGGCTGCATCTTTCGGCTGTAAGGGGTGCACCAGGTCCTTCAGGAGGAGGTGTGCCTCGATGCTGCAGTAGCGTAGGAGATAGGCCTTCTTCGTACCCGCATCCGTGATGCCATGGATCTCGAAGTGACGCTCCAGCGTCTCGATCCAGGTCTCCCAATGTGCGGGACGGGAGATGTCAAAGGCCGGGAAGCTCTCGTTACTGGCGGCCATTGCGTTCACCCATGGAGGTCGCGGTGTCAAGTTCGCAGCGTTGGAAGCAAGGCTGCTCTCGGGGTCAGCGGTGCTTGGGAGCGGTGCTGCGTCCAGGAACTGGAGAAGCGGACACGAAGCGCGGCGGCGGCGTTCGGTGCTTTCGGTGTTGGGGCGGTCAGCGGTGCTTGTCTCGTGGTTGTTGTTCATGGAGGGAGTTGGCATCCCATCCTCGTCGCCAGTGAAAAGTACTGAGACTTACTAGTGATTTCAGCTCTCACATACTTTATTAATTGCAGAACAAGACACCTAAGCCGGCTCGCAAGCCGGCTTTTATCCCCAAGTGAACCACACCCTAAACACACACACACACGGTGATTCGCTATTTACATTGATTGGATTAACTCCTGCTCCTCTATTGGAGGGGAGTCAGGATCCTCTAGTCCATTGTCCTTCGGGGCGAAGCTCAGGCCCTTCGCCTGGCCACATGGTGGACTGGTTAGAACCAGTCCAAGCACATGGCTGCCCTGAGCCCATGTTCTCAAGTGGATACATTACAGTTTCCGTTGAAGTAAGTAACTTTGTCTTCAATGACATTTGCAACCAGATTCTGTGCATGATTACTCATAAGTAAAACTCACTGAGTTCAGTGGAATGTACTCCTAGAGAAGGGTGGATAGGATTGAAACCTTAGCCAGTAGTAAATAGTTGTATCCTGTCACTTGTTTCTGATGAAGTCCTCTGGTGACTTCAGGTTTTGGAAGAGGGTGGACATTTTTGCCAGTTCCTCCTGCTGCTGCAGCTTCCTGTGTTGTCCCTATGCTCTTCTAGACAGTCCATTTGAGGAATAAAATTTCAGGGGTCTTAATATGTTGCACTGGGAGGAAGAAGTAGGAAACATCAGCCTGTGGGTTCCACTGTGGAAGTAGCTCTCACCAGTACATACCAAAAGGTTGCCAGGTCCCCCCTGACCACTGATAGGGGGGTAGGGTTGCCAAGCTCCAGGTTGGGAAACTTCTGGAGGTTTGGGAGTGGAGCCTAGAGAGAACAGGGACCTCAGTGGGTACAATGCCATAGAGTCCACCCTCCAAAGCATCCATTTTCTCCAGGGGAACTGATAACTGTAGTCTGGAGCTGTAATTCCAGGAGATCCTCAGGTCCCATGATCTGGAGTTTGGTATCCTTAACATACCACCAGATTTAGGACTGCAGCATATTGCTAACATTCCCAAGTCTGTATTATCCAGCACCATTTTTTAAAAAACAAAACAAAACAGCAAGTCTCACCAGTAAAAGATGTTCATTGTTGAAAAATTCAGTGGGGGTGGGTGGATTAATGATGAATTGTTGTATATTTATGGATTAACCTGATAGATTTATGAACTAGTGCCCAACCTTTAAAAGCCCTCAGGTATCCACAATGGTTTAAACTCGAAGCCTATCTTAACCTGAAAATACATTGGTTATATAATGAACATAAAGAAAAATAGCTTTAAAATGGCCTGTAAACAAAAGCAGAGAAACCCTGTAACCTAGAAAAAGCTGCTTCAAAAGTGATTTGAGGAAACTATCAAAATGGAGTTATTTCATTGAAATGTACTTGATAGGTTACATACAGTATATCTTCCCCCTCACCTCAGGTCTTTCTGACATTCTCTAGCTATTTACTCTACCATACTGTTACAAAGAAACAAAGTCTCTAAACAGCAAAATGATTCAAAGGCCTAAGAGACCGCCAGAGAGAAAAAAGGGTATTTTCTGAATCAGTTCCCCATGAAATCGCTGAAACTAGATTTGTCCTGGGGGATAGCAGAATGGATCATTAGGTGCTTCGGAAAGTCCGTACTAGATTTTGAAGTCATCCAGCAAGCCAAAAACATCTACATTAAAAAAAAAAAAAAAACACAAGGGCCCCTTTAAACTGAATATATATATACTGGGAGTGAAAGTGAAAAGAATTTAATAGGAAAGTAGTTTCATTTTCTACTTTAAAAATGTACAGAAAAGATAGGTTTGAAATGGTCCTTTCCTCCTCTGGTGACTTAATCACATACAATAACTGTATAAATCAAATCTCTCCCTTTTCTCTTTAGTATGAATTAGCTCATCGTAATTAGGCCATTGGACAAATTTCCAGTTAAAATGAAATGCATCTTATTAATAGGCTAGAATATCTTTTGTGAATGTAAAGGTTAAATCATTGGTCTTATGCAAGCACAGCAGGGACCCAATTTTAGCCTCATTTTCAGTGGTTTGACCCCAGTAATTCTCATTACTTTCTCCAGCTTCCCATGCGTATAGGTTAGCAGAAGCTCCTGCCTGCTACCAGCACTCATGTTGTCTGTAGGGCAGAGACTACCACTGAGAATGCCACCCCATTATGGTATTGTTCACGAGAGCAGCCTTTGAAAGCTAGTTTATTTATCTTATTTATTTAAATTTATATTCCACCCTCCCCTAAAGCAGGCTCAGGATGGATCACAAACACAATATCTGGAACATATCAAAAATTTCAATACATATTAAATATAAATATAAAACAATTAAGACAGTTTAAAAACAGCATAGATTAAAACAGGACACACTATCCTTGTGCAGAGATTTCCAGCTGGTGCCTTTGGTCTCTAGATCTTCTTAGCCTGGGCCATGTGGAGATGGTAGCTTCAGCAAGGGAGGCCGACAGAGAATACCCTGGCCCTGGTTGAGGTTAAGTGGATGTCCTTTGGGCCAGGGACCACCAGCAGGTCTTGATCCACAGAGTGCAAAGCTCTCCAGGGCACACATGGGGAGAGGCGGTCCCTCAGGTAGTCCCAGGCCGTGCAGGGCTTTAAGTTAATACCAGTACCCTGAAGTGGATGCAGTACTCAAGTGCAATTGGCGTAGTAGCCAGTGCAATTGGCGTAGTGCCGACCAAGTGTGCACCTGCCGACCAAGTGTGCCGCCGCATTTTGCACTAGTTTGAGTTTCTGGATCAGCTGCAAGGGCAAGCCCATGTAAAGCGAGTTACAGCAATCAAGTCTGGAAGTGACCATTGCATGGGTCACTGTAGCCAAGTCTTGGGGGGAGAGGTAGGGACTAGGGAGCCAGCTGCTGGATCTACTGAAGGTGATAAAAGGAAGATCTTACCACTCTGACAACCTGGGCCTCCATAGAAAGCGAGGCATCCAGAACCACTCCCAGGCTCCTCACCTTCTGGGTGAGTTCCATAGTTCCATGATGAACAAAGGCTGAGTCCAGTGGCACCTTTATTCTACTCCGAATAAAACTTTGTTGGTCTTAAAGGTGTCACTGGACTCAAACATTGTTCTACCACTTCAGACCAGTATGGCTACCCACCTGAATCTAGTTCCTTGATGGAAATTGTAAAGTGGGAGATCAGAAATTACATCTGAATATACTCACAAGACATGTTGTGAGAAATAGCCCATATATCTGTCTCTGACTTACATATCATTAACACATCTCTTTAATTTCCTTACATTTTTCACAACAGCAGTAGTTAGTAGGAGCTTTCAGATTAAAATATTGTAGTACAAACCTCCTACTCATTCAGGTGACAGATCTCATGTCTGAATTTTCCCTTTTGTAAAAAAAAAACAAAACCCTCCCTGAATATAGAAAACTAGCCCATCATGGATTGTTTAGGTTCTAATCATTCCTCTGAAGTGCTTGCATGGTAAGAAAGATTTACATAATCCCTCAACTGCTTTCTGAAGTAGTACGGTCCTGTAGTACAGCTCAGTAACATCAGTGTATTTGTAAGTACTGATATGCCTGCAAATCTGGGAGTGGCTACCACAGGACTTAGGAGCTGCGGTGGCTCAAGTGGTTAAGATGCTGAACTGCAGGCTGTGGAAGGTCAGTAGTTCAGCAGTTCGAGACCCGGGTGCCGCATGACGGGGTGAGCTTCTGTCTCTAGTTCCAGCTCCTGCCAACCTAGCAGTTCGAAAGCAAGAAATTGCAAGTAGATAAATAGGTACCACTTCGGTGGGAAGGTAACAGCGTTCCGTGCACCTTGGTGTTTAGTCATGCCGGCCACATGACCACAGAAACGTCTTCGGACAGCGCTGGCTCTTCGGCTTTGAAACAGAGATGAGCACCGCAACCCTAGAGTCGGATTCGATTGGCTTTTGAGCAAGGGAACCTTTACCTTTACTAGCACAGGACTTAAGTTATTGTTAGTGGCCCTGTTGACGCTTGTTTGTTTTGGAAAGGTGATATTAGAGGAAAGATAGGCCATTGCTTGAGATCCTGCTTGAGATCCTCTGCTTGAGATCCTGCAGAGCCACTGTGCAGAGAGTCTGGGTCCTGAGCTAGATGATCAGTGGTCTGACTCTGTATAAAGCAGCTTCATATTTCATATGTAACAATCCCAGGAGGAATTGTCTTCTTCCTAGGCAATCCTACTCACATAATTATTCCTCATATAAATGGCCCCAGAGAGTACCTCATGGTGAGTAGATGATATTATCGTTTTGTTGAATTTAAACAGTGGTGTATAACATTAAGGCTTGATGTTAGCTGCCCAAGAAAGTGTGTGGAGGGTAAATATACTCAACCAAAAGTCCTTGCAAGTCTGGAATTATGCAGCCTGATCAACTAATGTAAATAGAGTCTGTCCTCTACCTGGACTTCCACTGACCTTGGACTGGGCTTCTGCTCTTTTGTGCAGTCCCAGCATGCAAGCACGCCATGGTTTCTCTCTTCTCCAATGGCCATTATCCCTAATGCTGCATTGGCTGGTTTAATAACAGGGCTGGGGTTCCTGATCACATTTGAAACTGTGATGTGAGGGAATGGACATTTGTGTACATTTTATTTTAGTCATATTTATTCCTTTTTTAATAAATATTTCCAGGTGAGCTCCTTCAGTACAGTGGGAAGTGCAGCATACTCTGTTCATGCTTTGCTCATTCTCTTCCATCCCAAAGAAGCTCCCCATCCCAGCTGGAATTCACTGCTCACACAGAGTACTTTGACAAAGAAAATGATGGAAATAAAGGCCCAGCATGCCCAGAGAAGAGAGATGTGCAATTCTCAGAACTCACTGAGAAGAGGGATGCTTGATCACTTGCTGGTTCAATTTGCCATCTGTCTGCAAGTTGCCATCAGCACAGTTGAATGTTTGGCAAAATGTTCATATGTGTTCTAACAGTTTGAACATGTTCAATTGTTCCTGAGAGCTGGTTGCACATGCACAGTCTCATACTGCTTCCCTGCAGGTTTGTCCCCAGCTTCTGTCTGTACCCCTCTCCCAAGGAAAAAAGAAAAGAAAACTTTTCACAGTAACTTACAGATGTAAGGTATCCCCCATATGGTTGCCTGACTCAGTGTTTATTAATGCCAAAGACAGACAAAACATCTGGATCAATTTGCACATATACATCTTGTACTGCCTTATAGGAACTGTAGCTTTTAAGAGTTTCTCTGTGACCTTGAAATTCTTATTGGTATGACTTGTTTGACTAATAGAAATGATGTGGCTGCATGCCGTGTTTGTCCGCAGGAAAGATAGGCAATCTGTTCATTTTGAGAATACTTTAGACGAGTGCAATGTTGTACTGCTTCATGGGATTTGTAGTTATTTTTCATGTACCAACATGATAGATGTGGCTACCTGCACAGATGTGAAGATCAGCATGCATAGTGGTCATTTAAACAATGTATTCCTGAGCAGCCACATAGAGAAGGTGAACCTGAAGAGATCTATGCTTTAAAATTTGCTCAATTTAATGGCCCAAATATGATCCTGAGTCTTACTTTTATGCATGTGATAGAGAATGTTCAGGCAATTTACTGTACAGTTGTAAAAGCTACTGCAAATTACAACTCCTATATAAGTGTTCTTTATTTGCCAAGACTCAACTTGTCCATTTATTTGTTTACTTCATTTATACCCCACCTTTCTCCCCGATGGGGATCTAAAGCAACTTACATCATTCTCCCCTCCTTCATTTTATCTTCACAAAAACTCCGTGATGTAAGTTAGGCTGAGAGTGTATGACTTGCTCCAGGTCACCCAGCAAACTTCCCAGTTTGATGTAGTGGTTAAGAGCAGCAGACTCTCATCTGGAGAACTGGGTTTGATTCCCCATTCCTCCACATGCAGCCAGCTGGGTAACCATGAGTCAGTCCCAGTTCTCTTAAGAGTAGTTCTCTCAGAGCACTCTCAGCTCCACCTACCTCACAGGGTGTCTGTTGTGGGGAGAAGAAGGAAAGGAGATTGTAAGCTGCTCTGAGACTCTGAGTGAAGGGTGGGGTATAAATCCAATATCTTCCTCCTCCTCCTCCTCCTCCTCCTCCTCCTCCTTTTTCCATGGCAGAGAGGGAATTTCACTTTGTACCTCACAGATCCTTGTCCAGCACTCTACCCACTACACCACACTGGTTGTCTCCCTTGACCCTGTAGTGTAAGAAGCAACTTAATGCTGGAAAGCTTGTCTGCAAGTCTGAGTAAAATATCAAGGTGATCTGACAAGGGGTTCAGTTTGCCCATAAATTAGCAGTTGATCATGGTAAGTTTGAATGCCAGCCATACGTCGGTCAAAGTTCACAGTATCCCTGATTGGGATTACTGTACCTGATTACTGTATCTTTCTTACTAAACTTTTTTATGGACCTTTGGAGTTGAGGCCAGAATGTGTCACCTGCTAGTCCCAGTGAGACTAGATTCCAGGTCCGGAGGCAGAAGCTGCATGAAAGGCTGAAGAACAAAATAAACCTTCCTTTTGTTTTCTGTGAACGTAGTGCATACTAGTCCTTGGAACTCAGCTTTTGAATTGGCTGGGGAACTAATACAAACCCTTCCATATCAGTTTAGTTCTAATCTTTGACATTCTACTCATTCCCTGTAACCAATATCCAGGACTTTTCTGCTTTGACCTTCCAAGACTTACCTTCTGTCAAATTCCATCCATGCTTGTCTACTTTATTCAGGCATCAAATTAGTTCCACAGACATCATCCATCATAATGAAGAGAGGTGTTACAACATTATTTAGTCTTCACAATTGTGTCCCATCACTTGTCCAAGAAGCTCAGGATAGAATACATAGGATTGCCCCATTTTATCCACAGAATTTACAGCAATGTTCACTGCCTAGGGACTTACCCCAAAACTCCCTCAGCCCTTTATTTTTTTGTACCCAGATAAATCTCATTTTTTAAAACTTGGAATAAATTATAGTTATGTTTTATTTGTGAGTTCCTTTGCATGTTAGGCCACAAACCCCTGATGTGGCCAATCCTAATGAGTTTCTGCTGTTGGGTGTGGCCTATTATGCTAATGAGTTCCTGCTGGGCGTGGCCAACTTGGGAGCCAGCCGGAACTCCCTTCCTGTGTGTTCCTGCCCAAAAATAGCCCTGAATGACTGCTCAAGACTGGAGAGACACTTTCACTTTGGGGGTCCCCAGCTCCTTCACTATATGCAAACACAACCCCCCTTTTAGGTATCACTGCACAAGATTAATTGTGGGGATTCAGCTTCCACTGATCCCAAGATCAGTGTTCTGTCTTCTACACTGACTTATTTTCCTGTTTCATAATGTGATTTAGGCACCGCCAAAAATGTGGTCTTATCTGAGTACCAAGGTGAATACTGACCTTCAAACGATCCTCTCACTAATTTAAGTAATGCTTGAAGGCTTCAAAATGCGGCTAAGAGACCTTCTGAAAAGTTTGTTCTTGATCTTTTATAGAGTTCTGAACAGCAAAAAATGGAGGCTGATTCTTCTGTATTATGCTGGATGAAATAAAAATGGCTATTTTATAGCATTGTTCCCAATGCATTGTGCTTTATAATATTGTTGTGCAACTTATCATGCACACTAATTTTACACTTGCTGTTATAAATAGCATTAGGATGGTAGAGATCCTTAGTCATGTTTCAGGCAAAACAATATCTCTGTTAAACAATATCAGCTCAATAAGTAAAATATGAATAACTGGATCATACACTGTGCAAACTAAACCACAGAATGAAAATGAAATGCTAAGTTATTTGAGCACTCCTCAAACCCAATTTAAATTTCATCCACTGCTGAGACCTCCATTTACTGGCATCATAACTAATAACAGAAATGTTGCTGAAACATCAGTTTTTGCAAGGAGCCCATTAGGAGAATGAGAAAATAGAGACATCATACAAGAGAATCAGTCTTTCCTTTTAAAAATACCACACTGTAGAAGCTCCTTACATAAATGCACAAGGATGGTGGGTGGAAATAATAGCAATGTATTGAATTGGCTGTTTCAAAGCATGCCCAATAATCAAAATTTCATACAGAGTTACTATTTTGGGATTTCTTATGGCCAGAACTGGTCCAGCCAATATTGACTGTACAGTAGGTCAAAGCTGAAAAAGCAGAAGAATCTAATGAAGTGTCCCACATTTAACTTGCTCATCTGAAATCAACTGTAGTAAATCAGCAAGTTAAATTACTCTCAATAATATGTGGTAGTGCCCAGGCAAGCCCGATCTCATCAGATCTCAGAAGCTAAGCAGGGCTGACCCTGGCAAGTAATTGGATGGGAGACCTCCTTGAAATACCAGCAGTTGGGAGGACTGGGGCAGGAAATAGTAAGCTACCTGTTTGAAACATCCAAACCCCAAATAGGGGTCACCAGAAGTCAACCATGACTTCCACACACGCACACACACAATACAAAAATACTATGTGGTAGCAGCTGGTTATGAGCAGAGTTAGTGTGAGCTAGCTCACAGTTTTTTAGTGTCCAGCTCACACATTTTTGTCTTAGCTCAGGAAGGATGGCTCCAGAGCAAACTAATTTATGCAGTAGCCAAGTCACTTGCTCACAACTTTAATGCCAGTAGCTCACGAAGTAGGATTTTTGCTCACAAGACTCCACAGCACAGAGGGAGCACTGGCTATGAGATAGATGTATTCATCAATGTAGAACTTGTAAACGTATAGAAAACATGGCAGGTTATGGGTATTATTTTACCACTAAACTTCTTTTTGTTGTTGTTCAGTTGCACAGTCAAGTCCGACTCTTCATGACCCCATGGACCACATCACACCAGGCCCTCCTGTTTTCCACCACCCTCTGGAGCTTGCTTAATTTCATGTTTGTTGCATCGATAACACTGTCTAACCATCTCATCCTTTGCCGTCCTTTTCTTCTTTTATCTTCAGTCATTCCCAACATCAGGGTCTTCTCCAGTGAGTGCTCCCTTCTCATTTGGTGGTCAAAGTATTTGAGCTTCAACTTCAGTATCTGGCCTTCCAGGGAACATTCAGGATTGATTTCTTTTAGGATTGACTGATTTGATCTCCTTGTAGTCCAGGGGACTCTCAAGAGTCTTCTCAAGCACCATAATTCAAAAGCATCTATTCTTTGGCACTCAGTCTTCCTTATGTTCCAACTTTAGCAGCCATACACTACTACTGGGAATACCATCGCTTTGATCATACAGACTTTTGTTGGCAGGATGATGTCTCTACTTTTTATTATGCAGTCTATGTTTGCCATAGCTCTTCTCCCAAAGAGCAGGCGTCTTTTAATTTCATGGCTGCAGTCACCATTTGCAGTGATCTTGGATTCCAGGAACGTGAATTCTGTCACTGCTTCCATGACTTTTCCTTCTATTTGCCAAGGAATAATGGGGCTGGATGCCATGATCTTAGTTTTTTTGATGTTGAGTTTCAAGCCAACTTTTGTGCTTTCCTTTTTCATTCTCAATAAGAGGCTCTTTAGGTACTCTTCACTTTCTGCCATTAGAGTGGTGTTATCTGCATATCTGAGGTTATTGTTGTTTTTCCCGGCAATCTTAATTCTGGCTTGTGATTTGTCCAGGTCTGCATTTCACATGATGTACTCTGCATATAAATTAAATAAACAGGGTGACAACATACATTTTCCTATGCTACACCAATCAGTTGTTCCATATCCAGTTCTGTCATTTCTTGACCCTTATACAGGTTTCTCAGGAGACATGTGAGATGGTCTGGTACTCCCATCTCTTTAAGGACTTGCCACAGTTTGTTGTGATCCACACAATCAAAGGCTTTAGTGTAGTCAATCAAGCAGAAGTAGATGTTTTTCTGGTACTCCCTTGCTTTCTCCATAATCCAGCAAATGTTGGCAATTTGATCTCTAGTTCCTCTACCTCTTTGAAACCCAGCTTGTAATTCTGGCAGTTCTCTATCCATGTACTGCTGAAGTCTTACTACTGATAGACAACTTAAAAACTGATAAATCATCAGGCCCGGATGGCATGCATCCGAGAGTTCTGAAAGAACTCAAATGTGAACTTGTGGATCTCCTGAAAAAAATATGTAATCTCTCATTAAAATCTGCCTCCATTCCTGAGGACTGGAAGGTGGCTAATGTCACTCCCATCTTTAAAAAGGGTTCCAGAGGAGATCTGGGAAATTACAGGCCAGTCAGTCTGACATCGATACTGGGTAAATTGGTGGAAAATGATATTAAGGAAAGAATTAGTAAGCACATTGATGAACAAAAACTATTGAGGCAGACTCAGCATGGGTTCTGTAAGGGAAGATCTTGTCTTACTAACCTGTTAGTGTTCTTTGAGGGGGTGAACAAACATGTGGACAAGGGAGACCCAATAGATATTGTTTACCTTGACTTCCAGAAAGCTTTCAATAAAGTTCCTCATCAAAGGCTCCTAAGTAAGCTCAAAAATCATGGGATAAAAGGTCAAGTCCTTTTGTGGATCAAAAACTGACTAATTAATAGGAAACAGAGAGTGAGTATAAATGGGCAATTTTCTCAGTGGAGGGTGGTAAGCAGTGAGGTACCGCATAGATCAGTACTTGGCCTGATGCTTTTTAACTTGTTCATTAATGATTTGGAGTTGGAAGTAAGCAATGAAGTGGCTAAGTTTGCAGATGACACAAAGTTGTTCAGGGTGGTGAAAACCAGGGAGGATTGTGAGGCACTCCAAAGGGATCTGTTGAGGATGGGCGAGTGGGTGTCAACATGGCAAATGGGGTTCATTGTGGCCAAGTGCAAAGTGATGCACATTGGAGCCAAACATCCTAACTATAAATATACGTTGATGGGGTCCGAATTGACAGAGACTGACCAAGAGAGAGATCTTGGAGTCATAGTAGATAACTCACTGAAGATGTCGAGACAGTGTATGACTGCAGTAAAAAAGGCCAATGCTATGCTGGGGATTATTAGGAAGGGTATTGAAAACAGATCAGCCAGTACCATAATGCCCCTATATAAATCAATGGTGCAACCTCATTTGGAATACTGTGTACAGTCCTGGTCACCACACCTTAAAAAGGATATTATAGCTTTTGGAAAAAGTGCAAAAAACGGCAACTAGAATGATAAAAGGGTTGGAACACTTTCTCTATGAAGAAAGGTTGAGATACTTGGGGCTCTTTAGCGTGGAGAAACGATGGCTGAGGGGTGACATGATCAAGGTTTATAAGATTATGCATGGGATAGAGCAGGTAGAGAAAGAGGTACTTTTCTCCCTTTCTCACAATACAAGAACTCGTGGGCACTCAATGAAATTGCTGAGAGGTCGGGTTGGAACGGATAAAAGGAAATACTTCTTCACCCAAAAAATGATTAACACATGGAATTCACTGCCATAGGAGGTGGTGGCGGCTACAAGCATGGACAGCTTCAAGAGGGAATTAGATAAACATATGGAACAGAGTTCCATCAGTGGCTATTAGCCACAAGGTATAGATAGGGACTCTGGGGCAAGTGATGCACTGTATTCTTGGTGCTTGGAGGGTCAACAGTGGGAGGACTTCTAGTGTCCTGGCTCCACTGGTGGACCTCCTGATGGCACCTGGTATTTTTGGCCACTTTGTGACAGAGTGTTAGACTGGATGGGGCATTGGTCTGATCCAACATCAGCTTCTCCTATGTTCCTAGTTTGCAGGATCTTGAGCATGACCTTGCTAGAGTGTGAAATGAGTGCAATGGTGTGATAGTTTGAACATTCCTTGGCATTGCCTTTCTTTAGGATTGAAGTGTAAACTGACCTTTTCCAAGCCTGTGGCAACTGTTGAATTTTCCAGATTTGCTGGCATATTGAGTATAAATATATTGAGTGCAGTACTTTAACAGCATCATCTTTTAGGACTTTGAATAGCTCAGCTGGGATACCGTCATTTCTACTAGCATTGTTGTTACTAATGCTTTCCAAGGCCCATTTGACTTTGCACTCCAGGATGTCTGGTTCTAGGTCAGTGATCACACCATCGTGGTTGTCGAGGACATTGAGATCCTTCTTGTATAGTTCTTCTGTGTATTCTTGCCATCTCTTTCTAATATCTTCTGTTTCTGTTAGGTCCTTTATCATGGCCAGCTTTGCATGGAACATTCCCTTGATTTCGGTGTGGCGTTTATAGTCAGCAAGAGAGTGAAAAAGGCAGTAATGGGATACAATCTCAAAAACAACAGAATGATCGGAGTTGCAGGCTGATGGCGTGGCGAGACACACGCACTTGAGCATGTGGCGATCTTCTGATCTTTAAAGGGGTCCTTTGATTATCAAAAGGACCCCCTGCTGTCCTGGGAAGGGACTGGCAGCTGCAAGGGGCTTTGATCTGAAACCCTGTGTGAGTTGCAACTCATGGGGTGGGCTGGATCGCCCCCGATGCAGGATCGAAGTTTGGGCTCAGTTCATCTGAGCAAAGCCAATGCTCCTGCACTGGATGGGGGGAAGAGTAACCTTACCGACAGAGTGCTTCTGTGAGTATCCATGACAGAAACTGTACGGTTTGAAATAATTAGCCCTAAGAAGTAGCATAGTGGGGAGGGCTCTCTCCCCTGAAGAACAAACAGCTAGAAACTGAAAGGGAGTGTGGCGAGGTTGAAGTGAAGGGCGAGAGGGAAAGAGAACACCATCCGAAAGCTACGGAGCTGAAGAGGCTGAGAGGGAAGCGATTGGGCTTTAGAACGGTTTAACTTGGCTCTCAGTGGGTTTTGAGAAGGAACTTGGGTCTTCCTTTAAGCCTCTTTTAAAAACTGAAAATCAGGATGGGAAGCAGTTTGTGGGCAGTGAGAACTGGAGGGGAATCTGTCTGGTGAGCGAAAGGCTTGGTGAAAATAAGAAGCTTTAAGGTGAAGACGGCTGGCAGGAGACCCCTTTGCAGCGTGCTCAAATTTTAACCCTAATAGGGGTAGGGTAGAAGAATCGGAGAAATGGAGAAGAGGAGGCCTGCTTCATCGCATGCTAATTTTTAACCCTTGAGGGCCAGGGTGGAAGAGTAAGAGAGTAAGAGAGTGAGGGAAGAGAGAGTGTTTGCTATGTTCTCAATTTTTGCTGTGATTGTTATTGGTAAATGAGGTGTGAGAGAAGGATGGACTCTGTTTAAAGACCACTGGATGAAAGAGCTTGGTTTGACAATAAGGAATTTGATTGTTGATTGACAGTGTGTCGGCTGGTCACTTCATTTGGCTTTAGTGGGCTATAGGGGGAGAATAAAGGAGGGGGAAGGCGGGCAAGACAGTCTTTCTGGGAAAATTGCCAACAGGAGGTCTGTTTTGGTAAATAGACAGGAGGATAGTGAAAATAACTACTGGGGACCTGGCCAACAAATAAGATAGCCTAAACATTGGTACCTGTTTTAATTTTCTCTGAGATAGAAGTTCTGGGAATGGGGCCAGAAGGCCTACGCTGTTCCCAAACATTGGATAAGGGTAAAGAGTAAATAAAAAATTGTGAATATTCTCTGTGCACGTTAAGAGTGGGATTTGGAAGTGGTGAAAAATAGACAAATATGGCCAGTGGAGGACCAAGGAAACAGTCTCTGGTTTCTCCAGGGGCTACTAGCTCTGCTACAGGGAAGTTGGGGGGCGCAGGCCAGAAAGAGCCCCCAAAAGAAATGCAAGCGGTGGTGCAAGCCACTATCCTGAGCACAATTAATGATGTCATAGAACCGATCAAGGTCAGTATGGAAGAAATCCGGAACTCTGTCCCACAAGCTATTCAGGAAGTAAGAGATATGATCCCCCAAGCGGTGGTCCCGATCCAGAATGCGATGAAGGACATTACGGAGCAGTTCACCAAGAGTCTACAGTTGTTGCAGAAACAAATAGCCGATAATACTACAAAAATTGTGACACTAAGTAATACAGTGGAGGAAGTGGAGACAAAAACGAGACAAGTGGAAAGGAAGGTTCAAGAAAATGAAGAAAAATAATCGTTATTGGAGCAAGATGTGATGAGACTACAGGTGGAGAGGGCGGTGTTTGTTCTGAGGTTTCAAAACATTCCAGAGGAAAAAGAGGAAGACCTGAATTTGAAGATGTCGGAGTTTCTGGCAAATCATTTACAGTTTGAGGATATAAATGAAGTAGCAAAAGAGATTGATGTGGCTTTCAGAATGAATTCGGCTTATGCAAGAAGATTTAAAGTGCCCAGGGAGGTACAGGTGTGGTTCCACAAATGGGCTGTCAGAGATAAGATACTGAAAGAAGTAAACACTGTACCATTGAGGATAGGACAAGAAGAAATTAAAGTTTTAAAAGAGATACCCTGGAGAGTGAGGGAGAAGAGAAGGGCGTACTCAGACTTAACGGCACTGTTGAGAGCCAATAACATCACCTACAGGTGGATTTTGCCAGAGGGGGTCTTCTTTAACTTTGAGGGAAAGAGATTCAGAATCACCTCTGTTTTTAAGGCTAAAGATTTCTTAGAGACATATGGCATGGAGATGTTGGATGACCAAGAAGAAAAAGAGGAGAGAGAAGAGGGAGAGGTGGAAAGGGAAGGGGAATCCCAACCCCAGGGAGCAACAGCATCAGCTCCCTCTGCCAAACTTCAAAGACCAAGAAGATTTAGACTGAGATCTCCAATTGTGACAAGGCAAAACACAAAAGGTGAAAAGGAACACAGACAGACACAGAACCTAGATGGATAAAAAGAAGTTGAAAATAATTTCGGTGAACGTCAATGGCTTAAATGGACCCCAGAAAAGAAGGATATTTCATCAATTGAAGAAACATAAAGCGGATATAACATGTATTCAAGAAACCCATATTAAGAGGAATGATGAAAAACATCTGAATTATAAAGAGCTAGGCAAAGTATTTGTGACAACAGATAAAGAAAAGAAGAAACGTGGAGTGGCCACCTACATTAAGGAGCACTTACAACCAGAGTTAATATTCGCTTCAGAGGATGGGAGAATAGTGATGATGGCAGTTCAAAGACAAAATAAAAAAGTTTTAATTGTGAATATTTATGCCCCGAATCAAAATCAGGAAAAATTCTACGGTAAGCTTTTGACTTTGATAGCTAAACAGGTCTTTCAAGTGTTTTGTTTGATTGGCGATTTTAACGTGGTTTTTGATAACAAATGGGATCGGAAGGCGAATAGCCAGAAGAAGAAGCTAAAAGGTAATGAATTTACTAATTCACTTTTGCAGATTATAGAGGAGTGGCATTTAGTGGATGTCTGGAGAATAAGAAATCCTAAAAAGCAGCAATACACGTTCTATTCGGCAAGGCATGATTCCTGGTCTAGATTGGATATGTGTTGGAAGTCATCCTCAAGGGCGAGGGATTTACAGGAGGCGGAAATTGAAGCAGGCATGTTTGCTGATCATAATCCGATAACGGTGGAACTACAGGGAATAAATTGCAGAAGTAGATGGACATTGAATCCCTTCTTACTTAAGGATAGCAAGGTGGTAAGAAGTTTGCAAACAGAATTCATGTTCTTCTTTAAGGAGAATTTCACCCCAGGAATTGCGAGGCGGACGGTATGGGATGCGTTTAAGGCCTTTGCCAGAGGACTTTTAATGAAGGAAGCGGCAAGGAAGAACAGGGAAAGAAACAAAGACTATTTTAACCTGAAGAGAGAAATATTGGAACAAGAGAAGCAGGAAATGGAGAGTGGAGGAGATTTGGACAGGAAAGCGAAAATTAAGCTTCTCACACACAGGATGAATTGCTTATTGACAGCAGAACTGGCAAAGAAGGTAAGATATGCTAAACAAAACTATTTTGAGAATGCTAATAAACCTACTAGATGGCTGGCCTATCAAGTGAGAAAGCAGTCGGAAAGGACACTGATAAAATCATTGAGAGACAAAAATGGGGTGGAACAAAATGGAATTGAAGATTTAAAGAAGATTGTGGAGGATTTTTATAAGAAACTTTATGCAAGTGAGAAAATAACTAGAGAAAAAATATCCCTGTATTTGCAAGAGCGTACGATGCAAAGGTTTTCGGAGGGAGACCAGAAGATTTTAAATCAATCTATTACTATGATGGAGATGGTGGAGGCCCTGAAAAGGCAGAATAAACGGAAATCACCAGGGACAGATGGTCTAGCGGTGGAGTTTTACATAACCTTTGAAGAAATACTGCTTCCACAGCTGCACATGAAGTCTATAAGAAAACTTGGGAAGGAGAGGAAGTCCCAGACACATGGAGGGAAGCACTAATCTCTCTGATACACAAACAAGATACAGAAGGGAATGATGTTAAAAACTATAGACTGATATCCTTGTTAAATGTGGATTATAAAATATTTGCTTCTATCATGGCAGATAGATTGAAGCGTGTTTTGGCAAAAGTAGTTCATAAAGATCAGTCTGGATTTCTGCCGAAAAGACAGATAAAACACAATGTAAGGCGGCTACTAAACGTGTTGGAATATTATGAAGCTCATCCAGAAAAAGAGATGGCGGTGATTTTTGTAGACACGGAGAAGGGCTTTGACAATTTGGATTGGACATTTATAACAGAGACACTTAAAAAGGCCAGAGCGGGAGAACGATTCACTCAAGCAATTCAAGCAATTTATTCAAAGCAAAAAGCAGCTGTTATGGTAAATGGGGAACGGACTGAACAATTTTAGGTACAAAAGGGCACGAGGCAGGGCTGCCCTCTCTCACCATTGCTTTACATATTTGCTTTGGAAGTAGTGACAGAGGAGATAAGACAAAATCCAGAAGTGAAGGGTCTAAAGGTGTACGGAGAACAATTTAAATTATTGGTTTATGTGGACGACCTGGCATTTATTTTGGAGGAACCCAGATCTTTAATTGTGGAGCTAAATAAGCTTTTGAAAAACTATGGGCAAGTGGCAGGTTTGAAAATTAACTTAGCTAAAACCAAAATCTTAACTAAAAATATGACATTAGAGCAAAGAGAATGTTTGCAAGAAGAATCGGGATATAAACTCTGTGTGAAGGCAAAATATTTAGGAATCCAACTGAAGAACAGATGCAGTTCGCTGCAAGAAGATAATTATAGGGAATTATTAAGGGCAACGGAGCAAGACTTGGAAAAATGGAAGAATTTAAAGCTATTCCTAATGGGAAGAATTGCTCTGATAAAGATGAACATTTTACCAAGATGGATCTTCTTGTTTCAAATGATTCCTGTGCTGAAAAACCTGGCAATATTGAAGGAGTTGGAGCAAATTACTACCAAGTTTGTGTGGCAAGGGAAGAGAGCAAGAATTAGGCTTAAGGTATTACA
Source organism: Gekko gecko (assembly GCA_029375565.1). Taxonomy (NCBI): domain Eukaryota; kingdom Metazoa; phylum Chordata; class Lepidosauria; order Squamata; family Gekkonidae; genus Gekko; species Gekko gecko. The sequence continues at coordinate 104,126,673 of JAPDNY010000002.1, read as the reverse complement.
AGATTCAAAAGAAACCTACCCTTGTGTTAACAACCTTAGATATGCTATCAAAGTTTGTTCCTTGGTAATACTGGGGTTTCTTTTGCTGTTTATATAGAAAGTTTACAATAAGATATGCTACAGTCAATCCTAAGCAGGTCTACTGGGAAGAAAGTCCCATTTGGAATTTTCCTAATCCAAAACAGGTCCATTGGGAAGAAAGTCCCATTTGGAAAGATCCAGCATTGGCTTCTCTTATGTTCTTATTTTTTTTCAGTGGGGCTTACTCTAAGGAAAGAAATTTTAGGATTACAGCATCAGTCACCTAAAAACAAATAGCAAGTGGCAGCCAATGGTAAAAGGTTGTTTGTAATGTTTTAAAAAAGGAGACACACCCAATCAAGGAATGCGAGAACAAATACTTTGCATATTCCCAGAGGTCTGGGACAATTTCTCCAGCATCCTTTCCACCACAGAGGCAAGTGGCCAACAAAGAATGAATGAAGTATGTTTATGTCCACAATGGAAGGACCAGGTTTTTATTGTGAGTATGGTACATGATTTAGAGTTGCCCTGCAAATGTTAAATATTTGTTGTTGTTCAGTCGCACAGTCGAGTCCGACTCTTCGCGACCCCATGGACCAGATTACGCCAGGCCCTCCTGTCTTCCGCTGTCCGCTGAAGTCTGCTCAATTTCATGTTCGTTGCATCGATGACACTGTCTAACCATCTCATCCTTTGCCGTCCCCTTCTTCTTTGACCTTCAATCTTTCCCAGCATCAGGGTCTTCTCCAGTGAATGCTCCCTTCTCATTTGGTGGCCAAAGTATTTGAGCTTCAGCTTCAGGATCTGGCCTTCAAGGGAACAGTCAGGGTTGATTTCTTTTAGGATTGACTGATTTGATCTCCTTGCAGTCCAAGGGACTCTCAAGAGTCTTCTCCAGCACCATATGTTAAATATACAGTTTACATATTTACTTATTCAGGCACACTAATGAAAGTTATTTCTATACATGTGCAAATATATTCTTGAATGAGGAAAAGATGCAATAAGTTTCTTTGCAGAACCAGAGGAGAGAATAATGAATATGATGAACATAGTTTGGTGCTTCCTTACCAGGACATTACCAACTGCATGTGGCTGACCCAGGAAGTTTGAACATCCCAGCCTACATCTCAATCCTTTCTAACTGCCAGATTGCCAAAATCCTCAAAAGAATTAAGTGACCCCCCCAGGCCAATTTTAGAAGATTCAACATTTTTACAGTCTATCTGGATCAGTGTTCCCACTAAACTGAGTTGGTGTGAGCTGGCTCACAATCTTTTAGCCTCCGGCTCACACATTTTTGTCTTAGCTCAGGAAGGAGGGCTCTGGAGCAAACTAATTTACGCAGCAGCCAAATTGCTTGCTCACAGATTTAATGCCAGTGGCTCACAAAGCAGAAGTTTTGCTCACAAGACTCCACAGCTTAGAGGGAGCATTGATCTGGATGTCCAGTATTGGCACTGTTGTACTCTGACCATTATTGCCAATTCACTGAAATGTTTTATGAGAGTGAACTAGAGTAAGTTGTGCATAGGGTTAAATTTGGTAATTCCATTTAATCAAAAATAAGCTTGTGGCCACCTGGATCTCAGTGCCCCTCACTATGTCAGAACAGTTAGTTTCTTGTATAACACACTATAATGAAATTACTGTACATTTTTGCTTACTCAAGGGGTCTTCTATTTTTCATCCCGTTGCTCAAATGTGTTTAAAGCTCTCACTATCAAAAGTCTAAGAGTGGCTCAGGAATCAAAGTCATTTTTTATGCTAAGGGCCTTATTATTAGCAATTGCATTCTTCAGTTGCCTAGCAAAGTACTTCTTGTCCTCCTACAGCAAGCCTGGAGTACAGTGATCTGGAGTGACCTGGAATGAACGTGGCACTTTCAGGGCACCTAGAAACAACACTACCTAATATGCTTCCCTCTCTCTGCAAGGTTGGCACCTTTGATGGCCACATTTGCCTAACAGAGCTACTGCAGTGCAAAAAGGGGAAACTGCTGTTCAGAAAAAGCACTCAAAACTTTACAGTGTGCATGCATGTTAATAGGGATCTGCATTTGGGATAGAGGAAGAAGGTATGAAAATATAAGTTTACTACTTTTCTCCTGACACATAGTTCATCACATTTTACAGAATCATTCCTGATTCTTTGGTTTATGGATTGTGGGGCTGGATCTCATGAATCTGTACTGTTAGTGGTACCACTTTCATGTGGTGCAAGGAGCCTGTCCCCAATTCAAGAGGCTCTTGAACCACAGGAAAGGCTCCATGTGCCACAGGGACGTGCCACTGATAGTAAACCAGTCCATGGGATCCAGCTGTTTTTTCCCTGTCTGATGGACAATCCATAGTAATTGCCCATCTTCAGATTCAATATATTCTCTGGAAGTATAATTATACCATGGGAACACTTCTGAGTTTTTCCACAACTGTCTTGCTCTGTTATTCCCAAGGATCATTTTCACAGGGACCACTTTTCTTTTCTTTTCTTTTCTTTTTACAAAACAATCTGCCACTTTTCTAAAATCCTGATGACTTTCACAATGTCAGAGTGAGAAACTCCTGTGTGTGATACATTTGCTTGCTTTTGTTATATGGTATCTTTGGGGCATATCTATATTTGCATATTTAAATCAGATTGATTGACTGTAATCCTTTCCCCCACCCATACTAGCAACTGGACTTTTTGTAATGAAACTGGATATATGTTGTTGTTGTTGTTTAAAAAAAAACTAACAGAAGAAGCATAGTTCCTGGCATGATGGATCAGAGGGTTAACAGGGTGTTGAAGGCCACCATGTTGCCTGCATGTGTTTTACTGACCTCAGGGCAACTCCCATATGACCTACAAGCAGGCTGGCCCTATTGCTTGATTCACCAGTATGCAAGTTAACACTCTCAACATTCTCACACTATTCCCAAATATTTTTTAAGAGCAGCTGTTGCCACCGATTCCTCCATATGGGTTGGGGTCTATGTGTTGCAGCCAGCTATTTTCAGAGACATCAGGACAGACAGTAATGTGACCCATTAGATCACTGACTACCTTGTCTATCCTTATGCCAAAGCTTAACTGAATGCCTGCATCTCTGAAAAATTGGGGAAATATGTTAAATTAATACAGAGGTCTTTTCGTAGAAAAACAACTGCAGGAGCTCATTAGCATATGGTATGCTAATGAGCTATTAGGCTATTAGTATATGCCACGCCCCCTTACATCACTGGAAGTGATGTCAGAAGGGGAAGCAAAAGGGGGGGAAGGCATCTTCAAAAGCCTCCCCTTCCCTTCCCCAGCTAGTCTGGGTGGGGGAGCTAAGAGAGAAGGGGTTTAAAGTTTAAACTCCTTCTCGTGAGAACTGGGCCATAGAAGGAGGAAAGAGGGAAGAAAAGAGAGAGAGTAGAGAGAAGGAAAGAAGGAAGGAAAGAGGGAAAGAAAGAGAAGGAAAGGGGAGGGAAAGAAAGAGAGGGAAGAAGGAGGGAAACGGGGAAAGGAGGAAAAAAGAGAAGAGAAGAAGGTTGGAATGAAAGAAAGAGAGAAGAGAAGAAGGAGGGAAAGAGGAAAAAGAGAGAAGGAAAGGAGGGAATGAAAGAAATTCAGCGGCAATTCAGCCCCATTATATCCTATGGGCCATTGAAGTCAATGGTGAAAACATAGGGTATATTCTGGGGGCTGGAGGGGAGGGTTTGAGGAGAGGCTCCAAACTCACAGGGTAGCTGATGGAGCCTCTCCCCAAGATACCCACCAAGTTTCAAGAACATTGGACCAGGGGGTCCAATTCTATGGGCCCGCAAACAGGTTGCCCCTATTACCTCCATTGTTCTCTATGGTGGGAAAAAAAGTTACGTTTTTCCCACCATAGAGAACAATGGAGGGAATGGGGGCAACCTGTTTAGGGGCCCATAGAATTGGACCCCCTGATCCAATGTTCTTGAAACTTGGTGGGTATCTTGGGGAGAGGCTCCATCAGCTACCCTGTGAGTTTGGAGCCTCTCCCTCAAACCCCCTCCCCTCCAGCCCACAGAATATACCCTATGTTTTCACCATTGACTTCAATGGTCCATAGGATATAATGGAGCTGAAATTGACATTCGGCTGCCTGAAAGACTCCCCGGGACACCGGCTGGGGGCGGGGCTTGGCTCCTGAGCTCCCCAGCTGCGCTTGGGTGCGCTCCCCCCCAAAAAAGACCCCTGAATTAATCCCTGAAAGGCATTCAGTGTTAGAAGGCATTCCTTCTCTGAAGACACTCTAGCAGCACAATATGAGTTCACTATTGGAATTGTCTGTGAACATGAGTTACTACTACCAAGCCTACTAGGGATGTGCATTTGGCTAAATTGGAATTGGGAAAATATAAAAAAAATAACTAATCAGTATTTTTTGGATATTGGTTCAGCTGGATACAGATTTCAGTTATTGTCCAGCTATCCAAAATAGCCAAGCCTCCCAAATCCCAAAAACATTCAGGGTTTTCAGGATTGTTGGATAGTTGGACCTAAAGGGCATTTAAAAGGATTGCGGTCCCTTTAAATGCCTTCTCCAAGCTGTGCAACTCCCTGGTGAGTGAACTCTAGTGTTTAAAGGGTTCACAATTCCTTTATACACCTTCTGGGTAGACTTGCCACTTGAAAGATTAAAGGGTCTGTGAACCTTTTAAATGCCACTTGCTGTGGAATTGCATGGCTTGGAGAAGCCTTTTAAAGGGACTGTGATCCCTTTAAATGTCTTTCTCCCCTCCACTGGAAGCAATGGAGGATGGGGTACCTTCTTTGGAGGCCCATAGAATTGGACCCCCTGGTCCAATCCTTTTGAGACTTAAGAGTTTTTTTTTAGAAGAGGCACCAGCACCTATGCTGTAAGTTTGGTGCCTCTACCTCAAAAAACAGGCCCCTCCCAGAGCTCCAAATACCCCTGGATCGATTCTCCAATATATCCTATTGGGGAGCTTTGATTATAATGGTCCCCATAGGGTATAATGGAGCCCCCCAAAAATTGGGTTTTCCAAATCCCAGTACCATACTCTTACTGGGATTTGGGAATATTGGAACATACCATTATTTGGGGTTTAATATACCCGGACAAAAAACTACCTGGGTTTTTTTTTGCACACCCTAAAGCCTACCAGTGGTGCTCCTTCTGTAGAACTGCTACCTATAGAACATATGAAATCAGGCAGACTGAATATTTTCTTCTTTCTTTTCAATAAAATGAGCATTAGGCTAATGCTTGGTGCACTGCAGCCTCAGGGTTCCTTTTCTCAAACACGGTCTGGTTAAGTTTCAGGTTAATAGGTTAAGTTTCAGGTTAACAGAGGGAGAGATGAGTTCTTTCTATAACTTGCTTACTGCAGTAGATGAGTACAATGAAAAGTGGGCTCATTATTCTAACATATGGAAGGTGTAGGGTTGGATTCAGTAGAAAACTCTTAATGAGAGCAGTTATTTCCTGGTGGACTGTGAGCCAAACTGGAAACTGTCGCTGCTCTGGTTAAAGTGGAAGAAAGGGCTGTCATTTATTACCAAGGTTAAACAAATGGAACTTCCGTCTACTTTTGGAGGGGGGTATGCTACAGTACTGTATAACCATATCTAACAATTTCTTTTCTTTTTTTTTTTGGCCCCCCGAAGGGAATTTTTTTATTGCTTTTTCAAAATCTACATACAGAAAAGAAAAAAAAGAGTCCACAATACACAGAGAACTAGGGATGGGGAAACTACAGTCTACAAGTGAAAGAAAAGAAAACCCTCTAAAAGCCCAAGAATCAGTGATCATGCTTATCTTTTAAAATTTAAACTGTACTTCTTAAATACAAACTGACTTTCGCCAAAAATGATCATCTAGCTAATAAAACATTCTGATATTTCACCAGCAATTACAGTTTCATAAAGAGCTGTGCCCTAGAATGAAATAATTTTAAGTACTCCAGAGAACATTGACATTCTACTTTTTCCCTCTTTTCCCTCTCAACTGATAGCCTGTTTGGGGGGCTGCTGCCCCTCACTTAGAGTCTGAGTCCTCATCAGAAGATCCAGTCTCTCCTTCTTCTTTGCTCTCCTTGGTGCCATTGGGGGTTCCTTCTCCCTTTCCTGGTGGTCAACCGTGCTGACACAAACATTCAGAAGCCTTTTCAACAGAGTCTATCCTTTCTTTGCTATTTGCATATCTAAAGATCAGTCCCTCGGGTACCAACCATCTATAGGCCACTTTGTGGCTTTGTAAAAATAACACCAAGTCTCTGTATTTCTTTCTCTTCCTTCTTATCTCAAATGGAACGTCCTTCAGTACTTTAATCTCCTTGTCTTTCAACTTCAAGGCAACTCCGTTGATCACTTTCAATAGCTGATCTCTCAGTTTTCTTCGGGAGAATCTTACTGTAATTTCCCCTGGCAGATTATTCTTTCTGATAAATTCAGAATACGATCTACTTTGAAGTTGATCCGACGTCGTCTCTGCCATGGGAGCAAACAAATAATTCACAATCTGTCTCAGATTCTCCCCTCTCTCCTCTTTGATCCCTTGAAATCTCAATTCATAGCTCGCCCTTTCCATTTACAGCAGTAAAACACGAAACTCTTCGATTTGGCACTTCTTTTCAAGTGCCTGCAGTTTTTTATTCATCTTTTTCGAGTTAGAACCAATCTCTTTAAGCTCCTGCTTCACTTTTTCGATTTTCTCTGTGTTTAACACTGTTTGCACCTGTTGTGTGTCTAGCTTATTATCAATAGCTGTAATTTTATCCAGCAGAGGGCGAAGCGCCTCCGACAGCAACCTTTGGAGCTCTGCAGCTGAGTCCTGTCTAGGCACAGAATTTGAAGGGCTGGAACTTCCTGAAAGAGGCTTAACTTTTGTTAGTTTGTCCTTAGAGTCTTTCGGCAGTGCCATGTTTGAGGACTGTTTACTTTTTGTAAAAGTTTGTCAAAGCCTCTGGAAGTTCTTAATCAAAAATGGTAAGCTCTCACAGTCTCTTTATTTCCATTCAATCACTTTTTACTAACCCCCCCCTTTTCTGACTTTAAAATCACTTGCAAGCAGTCCTTAGCGGGAGAAGGTTCTCCTCTCCCCTCGTTTCCTTTTAGGGGGGCATAATATTTGTAGGTGATTCTTGCTTATACTCCAACTCACATTTTTAGTGTTTGTCTCTCTGGATCACTGCATGCTTGCTCCGGTGTGCTGATCTTGTTCCCATTTGGGATGCTCCGCAGCAGGCCTGTCAGGGCTTGGAGGAGCCCCCCCTTCTCTGGCTTGTTGTGCCGGGGGGGTTCTTTAGCACCCTATGGCTAGGAGTCTAACCCAAGGACTCCTGGGGTGGCATGGATGATCGTGCCTCCACCCAGCCACAGGCGCTGGTAGGCTTCTCCTGGAGCCCCAGGAGAAGACGTCTGCCATGGTGATCACCAAGACCGGGAAAACCACCATATCTAACAATTTCTGTGTGATAAATATAGGATCTTCAAATGAAGGGTTGCCAGGTTCTTCTGAGTAGCTGTTGGGGGAAGGAGGGTACACTTTCCGGGAGCAGGGAGGAATGCCTGGCATTTCCGCAATATGCCTACATGATCCAGAAGAAGAAGAAGAGGAAGAGATTGGATTTATACCCCGCCCTTCACTACCCAAAGGTATCTCAGAGCGGCTTACAAACTCCTTTCCTTTCCCCTCCCCACAACAGAAACCCTGTGAGGTAGGTGGGGCTGAGAGAGCTCTTGACAGAAACTGCTCTATTTTCAAGAACAGCTCTTATCAGAACTATAGCTTGCCCAAGGTCATTCAGCCAGGTGCAAGTGGAGGAGTGGGGAATCAAACCCAGTTCTCTCAGATTAGAGTCTGTGCACTTAACCACTGCACCAAACTGGCTCTCCACCAAACTATGTCACAGAAGTGACATAGGCACATCAGGGATGTTGGGGGTGATGGTCTGGTTCTTGGGAAAAACTCTATAGTAGAATTAGCTTCTAACATAGAGTTTTTGCCCCCAAACTAGAGCATCACCCCTAATGTCCCCAACATGCCTACGTCACTTCTGGGTCATGTAGGCATGTCGCAGAAATGCCAGGCGTTCCTTCCTTTTTTGGGGGGTAATTCCCCCTGCCAGCCAGGCGGCTGGCAGTAGAGAGGTGGGGCCAGGCAGCAGGAGACCCCTGCCCCCACAGGGGGGAGGATTGGCATTCCTATGTACCATTAAGGGCTTCTTCACATGTGGAGAATATCTTATCCACTGTTACTTCCACATATCTGACTGTGTCAGTGTAAGAGGAGGAAGACATACTGTGTAGTGATTAGAGTGTCAGGCTAGAATCTGGGAGATTCAGATTCAAATCCCACTCTGTCATGAAGCTTGCTGGGTAATTTTGGGTTAGTCATCCTTTCTTAGCCTACCTCACAGGGCTGATGGATGGAAAAAATGGAAGAGGGGCGAATGATGTAAACTGTGTCAATCTTCTTTGAGGAAGGGCAGTGTTAAATACTGGGTTCCGTGGATGGTCTGATCCCAAGCATAGTGATCAGCTCTGCTTTATTAGTGATTCAGCAGAAACAAGACAAAGACAAAAGACAAACTGCCAGAGCAATGGCCCTGTTAAATAGCATGCAACTCCACCCACTTCCCAAACAACTACCAATGATACGCCATTGTCAGAACCATTATTTCCCCACTGTCCACCTCCAAAGCCCTGGTGGGCTTTCATTCTAGTGCTCCAAGCTCAACCAGTCTCTGGTAGAAACAGTCCTGGAATGTTCCAGTCCCAATACATAACAGGCAGGATAAAGATGTAGTGAACAAATTTCCATTTATTCTTGTGGCTGTGTTAGCAGAACTGGACCCAGAGAGGGGGAAATTAGCTTGTTATAGGTTCTCCAGCAGATAAACAAGTGATCTTGTGCCCATGTATATGGAGGTTTTATTCCTGTGTAATAATCCCAAGAGAAAGAGTAACAGAGACTAACCAATTCAGACTGAATATTTATTTACTAGCACTCAGACACACAACTAGACATAGACCAAAACTGCAAACCCTTTAAAATCACAAATACAACTACATGAGTGAGACTCAGAATAAAATCACATTCTCCCTCCCAATAAATATACATGATACTACCTGATTGAGGATGTGTAAGAAGCTGAGAATCACAGTGAGCCCATGCAGCAGAAGTCCAATATGGAGGGAGACGAGCCTGCAAAGCAGTTTGCAGTGGTATCCAAGTATTTGATGGAATCTGGCACACCTTTCAATGGTGACTTGGGCTAGTTCTTTAATGGGGGGAAATCCCATAGCTCAACATGGAAGTCTTCACTCTCAAGATCAGGATTGGATAAGGAGAACAAAGTCTGAATTTGATTGGGTAGTCTGAAGGTAACTGCCACTGAAATCCAGCAGGAAGACTAGGAAATGACACCTGACATTCCATGGTGAGGCGACTGATGGGTGTTTTTAGCATATTGACAAAGAACCCAGAATCAGAAAGGAAGGTAAATTGTTCTCTTGATTCCCATCCTGGGTTGACTGGATATTGGGCTCTTTTTGCTCAATAACTGGAGTTGATACTTTCCCCATCAACTGGGAATGGCCCTTATTGCTGTGATGAAGCGTTCCTTAAAGTAGGGGGTAATGGTTGTATTATGCATGCCTTGGAGTGGGAGTATGTAAATGCTTTAGTGACATCCTGCCTCCGTGATGGAATATGCTATTGATATGGCAGGCCAGATGAGCTCTCAGGGATCCCCTGTTGCACTTAGGCTTTCAAGGAGGTGCCCTTTAAAACCACTAGGAGGAGAGTGGGGGGCAAACTGAGGTGTCTCCGTTCAGAAGGGAGCAAGGGCCTTACAGCTGTGTGCATGTGTTATGAAGTCCTCACTGATTATAGATTCATCTAGTTCACATGGGGAAACAGATATTACACTCATCACACATGACATGCATAAGTGAGATACACACAGTTTCTGACATGAGTCATATCCATGAAAGAATTCTTTAGCTGTGAAGCAGTCCTGCCTCAAATCTATTAACAATATGTATATCTTTCTTCTTTATTTTCCAGCTAATCTGTCTGCAGTTCCAGCTAATTGGAAAAGGGTTTATTTTCCCAATTTATGTAGATTTCTAGACTTAAATCTTCAGTGATATACCATGCTGTCACAGCACCATTAAGTGTTTAGAGAGCAATTGTTCTCAAAAGACTTTCATTTTTTTCAAACTTTCTGCTTCTAGAGAAAGGTAGGGGAAACAAATGAAAACACTGCAGGCTAAACAAACCCTGGCATTTTAGAAGAGAAACTATTTCAAAAAGAGAAGCAACAGTCCACAGCAATTCCTTGTACCATGACAAATACTTTTTTGTTAGTTTCCTGACACTGTATTTCTGTATGATAACAGGAATTTGCCTTATGAAAAGTCCTATGTGTGACAGTCAAAAAACTCTTATGAGGAATAACTCCTGAACTGTCAAGTGTAATTCTGAAAAACCTTTCTATTTAATAAAAAGTCAGACAGGTTCAATTAGTAAGAAATATTCCATATGAATGAGATTATTTTAAAAGCCTTGCAATATTATCAAATATTTTCAGTAAATGAACAGCTGTCAACTGGCATGATTTGTATCATTTTATTCCCTCTTCTTTTTTCAAATCTCATTTTATACTTGGTCACTTACTCTGTCTGTGCCAAAATCCAGTCACAACTCTATCATAATTGCTCATTCACAGAGGGAAGTATGTCTAATAAGTGGGAGGGAAAGCTTCCCTGTATTTATTTTAAAGATTCCTCCAAAGTCTACAGCACAGCCATCAGCCCTTTGCTAAATTTGATCCTGGGATCTTTTGCCCAATTCTGCCCTCTTGTATGTGCTGATTCACATATACATATTAATAATTTGATTGATAACATCAATTGATGACTTGTGTGTATGACCACAAATGCAACTTTCATTTTGAAAACCCATGTGGTTGACAGACATACAAACTCAAGAAAAACAATGAAGTGGTCAAAAGAAATAACTGGAGGTGGGTTGTTGTTCAGTCGCACAGTCGAGTCCGACTCTTCGCGACCCCATGGACCAGATTACGCCAGGCCCTCCTGTCTTCCGCTGCCCGCTGAAGTTTGCTCAATTTCATGTTCGTTGCATCGATGACACTGTCTAACCATCTCATCCTTTGCCGCCCCTTCTTCTTTGACCTTCGATCTTTCCCAGCATCAGGGTCTTCTCCAGTGAATGCTCCCTTCTCATTTGGTGGCCAAAGTATTTGAGCTTCAAGATCTGGCCTTCCAGGGAACAATCAGGGTTGATTTCTTTTAGGATTGACTGATTTGATCTCCTTGCAGTCCAAGGGACTCTCAAGAGTCTTCTCCAGCACCATAGTTCAAAAGAATCTATTCTTCAGCGCTCAGCCCTCCTTATAGTCCAACTCTCGCAGCCATACATTACTACGGGGAATACCATTGCTTTGACCATGCGGACTTTTGTTGGCAAGGTAATGTCTCTGCTTTTTATCATGCTGTTTAGGTTTGCCATTGCTTTCCTCCCAAGGAGCAGGCGTCTTTTAATTTCATGGCTGCAGTCACCATCTGCAGTGATCTGGGATCCTAGGAACGTGAAGTCTGTCACTACTTCTATGACTTCCCCTTCTATTTGCGAAGGAGTGATGGGGCCAGATACCATGATCTTAGTTTTTTTGATGTTGAGCTTCAAGCCCACTTTTGCGCTCTCCTCTTTCATCCTGAGCAAGAGGCTCTTTAGGTCCTCTTCACTTTCTGCCATCAGAGTGGTATCGTCTGCATATCTGAGGTTATTGATCTTTTCCCCAGCAAACTTAACTCCAGCTTGTGATTCATCCAGGCCAGCATTTCGCATGATGTACTCTGCATATAAATTAAATAAGCAAGGTGACAATATACATCCTTGTCGTACTCCTTTTCCTATGCTAAACCAATCAGTTGTTCCATATCCGGTTCTAACTGTTGCTTCTTGACCCTTATACAGGTTTCTCAGGAGACATGTGAGGTGGTCCGGTACTCCCATCTCTTTAAGAACCTGCCATAATTTATTGTGATCCACACAATCAAAGGCTTTAGCATAGTCAATGAAGGAGAAGTAGATGTTTTTCTGGCACTCTCTTGCTTTCTCCATAATCTGGTACTCTCTTGAGAACCTGCCATAATTTATTGTGATCCACACAATCAAAGGCTTTAGCATAGTCAATGAAGCAGAAGTAGATGTTTTTCTGGTACTCTCTTGCTTTCTCCATAATCTGGTACTCTCTTGCTTTCTCCATAATCCAGCGAAAGTTGGCAATTTGATCTCTAGTTCCTCTACCTCTTCGAAACCCAGCTTGTACTTCTGGCAGTTCTCTATTCACGTACTGTTGGAGCCTAGCTTGTAGGATTTTGAGCATGACCTTGCTAGCGTGTGAAATGAGTGCAATTGTGCGATAGTTTGAACATTCCTTGACATTGCTCTTCTTTGGGATTGGAATGTACACTGACCTTTTCCAATCCTGTGGCCACTGTTGTGTTTTCCAAATTTGTTGGCAAATTGAGTGCAGCACTTTACTAGCATCTTCTTTTAAGACTTTGAATAACTCAGCTGGGATACCCTCACTTCCACTGGAGGTGGGGGAGGACTCAATAGGCAAGTAACATCCATCAGTGCATTCAGCTAAGTGAACAGCACCATGAATTAAAATTTTAATACTCCAATAATACATATGGAGGCATTTATATTTTTAAGAGACAATTCCTTTAAGCCAGAACTTTCAAAAAAACACAACAAAAAGGAACCATGTGGTAAAGAGATGCTGTTGAACTTGCTGGTCAAGTGCTGCTCACGCATGATAAGTTAGCTTTTAGACATGGGCATTTTGATATTACAAATACCTAAGCAAAAGGAACCCTTTAATTAATAATTTATAACAATATAATAATAATTTAATATAATAATAAAAATGAAGTAAAATTATCAGCAATCTATATTCAGTAATATTTGTTCCTCTATGTTACTCTGGTACCTGGCTGTCTGGTTTAAAGTTCACAGACTTCAGAGGAAGAGGGCAAAGAGGAAGGGGATTGTAGATAGTGTAAATGATATGGCGTCTTTCCTCCTCACTTACATTGCTACATGCTATGACTGCTTTTTGGGCCGGGGCCGGGGCTGCTTCCACTGTTTCCAACACTGCCAGACCAGCGAGGGAGTCAACAGAGGCCAGTAGATATGCCACAGAATATTAATAATGTCAGATCCTTAACATTTCCCAGAGTTTACCAAGGTGAACTTGGAGTACCTTGTTATGTTGTTCTAAAAACAAGCTCAAATAAGTTTCTTTAATATGGAAATTAAAACTAGTATCTGATTGCAATTTCCATTAGTTTCAATAGAAACAAATCCAACATTGTAACCATTACACCACACTACACAATACATGATCTCACCAATATACAGACCAATGTAGGTGTATTCAATCTGCACAGGCATTTGATTGCGGACTAAAATCCTGTCCATGAAGTGATAAGTGTTTTGCAGTGCAGATGGAGTAAGCAATATCTTCAAGAATCTATAAACCAGTATGCTCCACATGAGGTTTCAGACTCCTGATTTCATTGACTCCCCAACTGAAACTCTTTGGCTGTGATCTCACACGCCTTTAGATCTGACACAGGTGCGAATGTCTGATGGATCTAAAGGGAGTGATCAGACAGCAACATCTGGGAAGTGTCCCGCAGTCATAGGCAACCCGTGCTGCTCCACTATAGAAGCCTAGTTAAAAGACACCAGGGAATGTCCGGTAGTAAATGGGTTCTGATGGGCCACAAACAGACTTTCTCCTGTCTGATTGCTCAAGCATGCTCTCAAGCTGTCAGGATGGTCTGATCAGGCTATCCCAGCTTGGTCCTGATCCCCCCCCCCCTTTGCAGTATGTGCATCATCACATACTCCATAGGGGGCCCTCAGTGTGGAGATGCAATTCCTCATTTCTGGGCATGGGAAACAGATGGCAAAAAAAAGAGACTCCCCTGCAGTTGTGTCTGATCACACAGTGATGGGCTGCACCCAAAGCTACAAAGGGAGATGTGATCTCACAACTGCGTGTCAAGTTCCTCTGGAGGGAATAGCCTTGTTTCCCCTCCGCTTCAACTGGTGCATGTGACTGCAGCCTTTAAAGATTTGCCTAAATTGAGATTCAACACAGCACTAAAATCTCCCCCAAAGGCCATACCAATGCTAAACCATTCTAATTTCATGGACATTTGATTTTTTTTAAAAAGTATGTTGTGTTAAGTGCCATCAAGTTTCTTCCAATTTATGGCAACCCTATGAATTAATGACCTCCAAAACATCCTGTCATTAACAGCCTTGCTCAGGTCTTGCAAACTGAGGGTTGTGGCTTCCTTTATTAAAACAATCCAACTTATGCTGGGTCTTCCTCTTATCCTGCTGCCTTCAACTTTTCCTAGCTTTATTGTCTTTTCCAGTGACTCTTGTCTTCTCATAATGTGACCAAAGTACAATAGTATCAGTTTGGTAATTTTAGCTTCTAGGGAGAGTTTTGGCTTGATTTGATCAAGAAACCACTTATTTTTCTTTTTGACAGTCCTTTCCTCTAATACTGCATTTCAATTAATCAACTTCCTGTCAGCTTTCTTCAGTGTCCAGCTTTCACACCATACATAGTAATGGGGAATACTAAGATAAGAATTAACTTGATCTTTGTTGCCAGTGACATATCCATACACATAAGGATCTCTCCAAGCTCCTGTTGTACATATTTGATTCCATGTCAAAAATGAAGTCAAATGAGGAGGAAGTTCTATGTTTTTATTTCAATTAACAGGAAAACAGTTGGACCAAAGAGTCCATCCAAAATTGACTACTTTCTTCTCAGCATATTTGGGAGATAGGCTTCAATTAACAGGAAAACAATTAGACCAAATAACTCATCAAAAATTGACTACTTTCTTCTTTTTCTTCTTCATCTTCCTCTTCTTCTTCTTCTTGAACATATTCTGAGCATATTCAGGAAATACATGATATTTTATACATGGACTGACATCATCAAAAAAACAATATTCAAAAAGCATAATTGGTTACAAAAGACAGTGGTCATTTGAATAATAAGCCTCTGGTTTGCCAGATGTAAAGAAACATATTTACATCAAATCTACGTAAAACCTAACAGTTTACTTAACCTAACCTAAATGATAATGGGCAAGGATTCTTCATATCCTAAACAAAAGTGTTTGTTGTTCTTGATATGAAACCAAAATCTTATCTGACCCAAACACTGCAAAGTGTTGCCCTTAAGAACCACAGAATCATGAACTTTGTACCTATTATGTTGTCCGCTCACAATATCAGACCTACAAGAGGAAAGCCTTCTTATATCCTAATAAAATATTACTTAAAAGAGGAATCCAGAAACCAAGAAAAATATGAATATGAACAATCAAGAAGAAAAAACCTATATAAAAAATCTTTATATTCCCACTCGTACTACACTCCTTCATAGCTGCACTTCCCAGTTTCAATCTCTTTCTGATTTCTTGGTTGCAGTTGCCCTTTTGGCTGATGAAGGAGGCAAGGGAGAGAAAATCTTTAACAAATTCAATTTCTTCCTCATCAACCTTAAAGTTGTGTAATTCCCCGACAGTCATTACTTTTGTCTCATTCATGTTCAGCTGTAATCCTGCTTTGGCACTTTCTGCTTTAACTTTCATCAACAGTTATTTCAAAGCTTCATTATTTTCTGCTAGTAAGGTGGGCTAGCCTGTGTCAGGTTCAAAAGCAAGTAGATCCAAGCATTCTTGTGAGTAAGAAAAGGCTTTATAGGAATACAGTGCTAAAACCCACAGCAATACGGTTATTGTCAGGAATGGCGGGACAAGCTGCTCAGGCATGGTTATAGTGTGATGCAAAATGCTACTAGCAAATGAACTTCAAGCGTGCGCGCGGGAAACTCCCGGTGGGAGGGTTACTTAATAGGCGGGAGACGGCTCCCTCCACCCCTCGGCCTCACAGGACTGGAAAATTCTCATAGACTTAAGAATAGCCCAAAGCCTGCAGTCAAGGCCACTGTGATAACACCAAGCAGCAGTAGAGAAGCTCCCACGTTACAGCAAGCATACCTATGCAAGCGCAGAAGCAGGGACAAGATAGGGAACACAGAACAATGCACTCAGTATGGAACATTAAACAAAGAGCCATTACTGACAGCCTGATCTCACCAGCTCTCAGAAGCTAAGCAGGGTTGGCCTTGGTCAATATTTGGATGGGAGACCACTGTGGAATACCAGGGCCACTATGTAGCAGCAGGCAATGACAAACCACCTCTGAAAATCTCTTACTTTGAAAACCCTACGAGGTCACTGTAAGTCAGGTACAACTCGATCGGGGGAAAAGTGCTGTCATCTACATATCTCAAACTGTTAATGTTTCTTCTACCAATTTTCACTCCAACTCCATCTATATCTAATCCAGTTTTCCTTATGATATGTTCTGCATATAGATTGAATAGGGAGATAAAATAATCCTTATCTGACAGCTTTGCCAGTTGGAAACCATTGTTTCTCTGTATTCTGTTCTAACAGTGGCCTCTTCTCTAGAGTGTAGGTTGTGCATCAAAACAACCAGATGTTGTAGCACACTCATTTATTTTAAAACCAGCCATAGCTTTTCATGATCCAGGCAGTCAAAAGCTTTGCTGTAATCTGTGCAGCACATGCTGATTTTCTTCTGAAATTATCTTGCATGTTCCAGTGCAACCTAAATTTGCAATCTGATCTCTAGTGCCTCTTCCTTTTCTGAATCCAGCTTGAACATCTGATATTTCTCATTCCATATATGGTAACAGTCTTTGTTGTAAGATTTTGAGCATCATTTTACTTACATGAGAAATTAATGTGACAGTCTGAAAGTTGCTGCAGTCTTCTGATATTTCCTTTTTTTCAGAATTTTCCAGAATTTTCTGTGGGCCATATTTTGGCCAACAAATGAGAAGGGAGCACTCACTGGAGAAGACTCTGATTCTGGGAAAGATTGATGGTAAAAGAAGAAGGGGATGGTAAAGGATGAGATGGTTTGACAGTGTTATCAATGCAATGAATATGAAATTGAGCAAACACCAGGGGATGACAGAAGACAGGAGGGCCTGGTGTGATGTGGTCCATGGGGTCGTGAAGAGTCAGACTCAACTGTGTAACTGAACAACAATACTTTTGTTTTCCATACTTGTTGGCATGTGCTTGTTAAGATGCTTGTTAAAGCATTAGACTTTTTTCAACCATGACTGATTTGAGAGTTTATTTAAAGTAGCCATACATTGTTATTTAGAAGTACTCACCATTAACATGTTCTGTATGAAATGACATGTTCTTCAAAAGTTTCTGAGCCATACCAGACTTATGTATATTTTGGGGAAAAACAAATCCATGTTCGTCTCTACATAATGTTAGGGCAGGTGTTTTTCTTTTTACAGGATTAGATAGTTCTCTGACATTACATGCTGCAATTCTAGGATTGATCAACACAATCAAATTCTAGGATTGATCAGCCAACCCCCCCACCTCTTGCACAGCAGACTGGCAGACTCGATGCTTTGTGAGAAGTGGGCAGCCGGGCACCAGCAGGATTCTAGCAGGGACCACATCTTGAGGGTGGCGGCATCCCAGGTAGCCTTGACAGTGCTCCCCAGCCCCAGAGCATTCTTCATCACCAGGTAGACAATGCCCTTGAGGTGCAAAGCCCTCACCGCTGCCAGCATGTTGGTGCAGGCATCCATGACTGCCATGAATGATGTTCCTGCCACCTAACCACTCCCTCAGGCTACTCTAAATCATGGTGGCAATGTTCATCACTGTGTGGTCTGCATCCATCCCCTGCACATGGAGTGAAACCACTTTGTAGCCAGATAGCAGGACTATCCCCTCCTGGGGTCTGGGGCTAACAGACTGGACAGTGAGGTCTTCTGGTTGCTACCAGTGGGTGGTGAGGGAGAGGTAGCCATGCGGTGAAACTGACATTTCGGCCTTGAAGAGCTTGGTCTTGACCAGCACTGCTGCAGAGCAATGCATGGCAGGCAAGACTAGCTGGCTCATGATCCTCCATGAGGGGACAGAGTACCAGGGACCCAGGTGGTGCAGCAGTCAGCAAAAGGCTATGTCCTTCACAAGGGAAGAGAGTTGGTTATGAACAGCAATCATCTCACCAGTGAGGTGAAGAAGTGCTTCCTGAGCCCTTCCCCTTGCCCTTTGGGTGGCACCGTCAGTGTACCTGGGATCCTGACCTCTTGGAGGGTGGCTTGCCTTGAAGTTCCAACCAGGCCTGTAGCTACCATGGGGCCCACAGGGCCCAGCCCCCTAGTGGTTATTATGGGCCCTGCTCCCTGGCTCCCCCTTCCTCTGATTGCCTGTCAGTGGGGAAGACAAGGGTGGTGATTTCAGAGGCGGCAGCAGCACAAGTAGCAGCAGTGGCAGCAAGGCTATGCTGAGAGACCAGCCCAGGCAGGCAGCAAGCATGGATTGTGGCTGGAGAAGCCTCCATCTCAGGCTGCCTGCCACCAGATGCTCGCTGTGCCACCTGCCAGCAGCAGGTAAAGCCCAGGCAAGGCAAGGAGGCAGGCAGGTGCCTCCTCTGGCCCAGGCCAGGCATGCCAAGCTGCTCTCCAGCGCACTGAGCCTGCATGCTGCTTGCCTCACCTCTCCCAGCCCTGGAGGGAGCCAAGGGTAAAGGGAGGGAGCCAAGGGTGGAGGTTAGGCTGCCCCTGGTGCCATGTCATGGGAAGCGGCACTGGAGCTCCTCAGGGAGAGAGGGAGCCAGATGCTCTGCAGGGAAGGGCAGCCCTCGACAGGGGGAGGGAAGCTGCAGCCACTGGGCATAACCACCCTTGTCCAGGAGCCTTTGATTTAATTAGCTGGTGGGTCCCACTTAACCATGGCACCCAGAATGTGGGGAGTCTCCTGCTCCCCCTCTGTTTGTCCCAGCTGAGAGTGGGCCTCTTCTTTCTCCCACTTCCTACTTCCCACCAATCCTTCTCTGGTGGCATCAAACTGGGGGGCATGCATTGCAGGTGCCTGTGGAGAATGGAGGAAGACAGGTGTTGGGTGCTCGCATCCCTGTGGACATGGGCGTGGCACACCTAGCACTCTGCCACAAAGGGGTCACTGGGGAGGGTGCAGAAATGTTTCCACAGGTTGGACTGGAGATGGGGCCTCATGATTTGAGCAGGTGGGATTAGGCAGAGCTGTTTTCTGGCACCAGGCTGGGAGGCACCAGAGGGGGGTGTAATTGGGGCAGCAGAAACAGGAGGGAGTTGAAACCTGGGAGGGGAAGATGTTTCCCCTAATCTCTGAACCACTCCAAAGAGTTCTAGCAACTGCTTGTGTCTGGATGTTGCTAACACCTCTGTTTCCTCTTGGGAAAGCCCCAAGGACAGAGCAGAGAAAGAAGGCTCCAAGACCCCTGGTGATACCCTTCTGGGGCAGGATCCCAGGGGCCTGAGTTTCATGCATGGGGACAGGGGCCTCTGGTTCTCTTTGGGAGGAGGGCTTCTTCCCCCCACAACAAGCACCCCTATTATCCACTTTCACCCTCATGGTGATCACTGAGCCCCTGTGCTTGGTGTGACCACAGGAAAAAGATGCAAATCCTGATTTGAGAAACCTCCCAAACCCCAATGGCAGACAGCAGACAAGGTCACTAGCAGGAGGGGGGATTAATATAAAGGCACTCAATAGCTAATCCCATGTGCAAGGCATGAGTGCAGGAAGAGCAGAACCAGATTCCTGGTTCCAGAAAACTTCCAAACCCCCACAGCAGGAAGCAGAGGAGATCACTAACAGGAGAGGTGGGCAGGATAGAAAGGCACTCAGTAGCTAAGTTCCTGTGCTCAGCACGAGTGCAGAAGAGCAGAACCAGATCCCTGGTTCCAGAAAACTCCCAACCCCCCACAGCAGAGAGCAGAGCAGAACTGGCCAAACTTCATCACAAGCTTTAGTTTGTGAGCCCGTTTGTGCTCATGCCCAAGCAGCTCTTCTTCAGGGCTGTCACTTGTACACAACCTTGTATACTCTGAAAAATGTCAGACAAAATTTGTTCAGTGCTTCACAAAACATGCAGGAGAAAATCAAAACTTTCATGCCTTTGTTCTACTTAAAACATACAGAGTGGACTTCAAGGAACAGTCCTAGAAATATTTGTACTGACAACGCCACTCAGAAGACACTACTGCTGAGCTGGAGCTGTGAATTCTTTAGATTTGCAGTCATAATTATCAGTTATGGTGCCATGCTCAGTGTGATTGTGGGCTCTTAGACTGTTAAGCTATGAAATTTCCAGAGTTGCTCAGGGAAACAACAGAGGGATAGATGAAGTTGCCAATGCAAATAACTTCAAACAGTCAATTGTCCACATTGCCATGGGCTTAAAAGTAATCAAACAAACAAAAAAGGAAAATATATTTCTTTGTTCTATTTTATTATCTCAAGTTTGAACACTTCCACATTTTCAAGACTTCTTGTACAGTCAGATTGCCACCTGCTTCAAATGCAAGGGGAGAAGACTAGAATTCTCAAATATTCCCTCCTTAAAAATCAAGGGTGTGGAATGATATGGTATTGCCTGATTTCATCAGATCTCAGAAGCTAAGCAGGGTTGGTATTTGGCTGGGAGATTGTGAAGTAATGTATTATTTTTCTTTGGAGGTTTGACATGAGCAAAACCATTACTCTGAGTTTTAAAAGGAATTTTCCCCCCCTCTCTGGGCAGAGAACAGACAGGAACAGAGGAAGTCAGTTCAATTGCTTTCCAGACTTACCCCAGCCCACCTTCATACAAATGCTAATAGGTCTAGCTAGGAACAATTGGATGGCTTAGTCTCCCCACCCCCCAAACAGGGAACAGAGACTTGGAAGAATTAAGGCTAGAAAGACTTCAGGAAGAAATTTCTGGA
This sequence comes from Gekko gecko, assembly GCA_029375565.1. Lineage (NCBI taxonomy): Eukaryota > Metazoa > Chordata > Lepidosauria > Squamata > Gekkonidae > Gekko > Gekko gecko. The sequence goes on along the minus strand of JAPDNY010000002.1, from coordinate 104,105,722 downwards.
AACATCGGAAAGGCTTCCTTGACCTGGCCTGATGGGTCAGTGCAATGGGAAAGGGAGAAGATAAAACTCCTGGAAGTGAGGAGGAAGGGCTCTTCTGTGCTGGGTCCATCACAGAAGACAGAACTCTTAGGTGAGGTCTGGAGGAGCCGGCCATTAACCTTGTGCTGGCTTGAAGAGCTAGAGGAAGCTTCAAGGTGGTGGAACTCTGTGGAGACCTATAACTTCCTAAGCTAAGGAGCCTGTCCTGTATTTTAATATCTGATAGGGCATGTACGACAGAGGGAAAGAGGAATTGCATTTTACCCATTTTTTTTTAAAACCAAAACTTTTTTATTTTTGCTATAATATACAGTTATAACTGAAAAAACTTAAATAACAACTCTTATCCATAACATTAAATATAACAATAACATTAACAAGACTCATAACCCTAACAATAGCATTGTCTTTAACTACATAATAGCCACAATATAAAATTCCATCTATTAGGCATAAACTTCAATGATTAATAAAAGACAAAATGTAAATATCGGTTTGGCAATTTATATAACGAATTTGAGTTTGAATTATGAGAAGTGAACTCAAAAAATGGTAACCAACGTTCCAAAAAGTTATTTGGAAGGGTAGGAGAATGAGCTACCATTAATTGTGTAGCTATTTTGTCTGCCACTGCCAAATCCCAGCATTTCTCTGTCCATTGTCGAAGTGTTGGAATTTTTATTTGATTCCATACTTGAGCAATTAAGCTCTTTGCAGCTGAAAATAATATAGTAAGGAGTTCACTAATAAGCGGATTCAAGGAGAGATCAGGCCAGTGATTCAGTAGCACAGCAGCTGGTGTGAATGGAATTTGACAATTGATAATTTTCGCAATTATAGAAGTTATTTTAGACCAAAATTGTTTAATAAAGGGACATTCCCACCAACAGTGTAGGAACGAGCCTCGTAATCCACAACCTTTCCAACATATCGGATTAGATTTCCATTTACAATAAAACAAACGCTGAGGAGTTAAGTACCATCGTGTGTATATCTTGAAAGATTGTAGCCGTATTAATTGATTATTAGTGTTAAAAGAGAAAGAAGTCCAGATCTTTTTCCAGTCTAGGGTAATGTTTAAAGCAGAACATTCCTTCTCCCATACTAGTTGATGGTTAGAAGTCTGGCTCCAATCTTTCTCACTAAGTATTTGATAGATCTTAGAAATAGCTCCTTTGGCATTGTGTTTATTTTGTAAGATCAGTTTCTCAAAAGAGTTCAATGGTCTATATAAATTCGTTGCCCTATCTATTGTGAAATACATATGACTAAGTTGTTGGTATTGAAACCAATGAAGATGTAGCTTAGATTTGCACTGTATTTGTTCAGATGTGCCTAATTTACCTTGTATAATGAGGTCAGAGAGTCTAAAAAATTTTTTTTCCCTAAAGGCTAAATAGTCTGACACGTTTTTTCCTGGCATAAACCAGGATTGCCCCCAAAAAGAGGTCACCGGTGATACTCCCAAAATAAGGGTACTGCGAAGTTTGTCCCAGATTTTCAGTGTGAAAGTTAAAAATCTATTTTCTTTTACTGTAATTGGTCTTTCTTTTGAGTTGTTCCATACAGCTTCATGTAACAAGTCTGGGCGTATCGAAAAGGCCTCTATCCGTACCCAAGATTTTTCACACACTGGATCTGAATAAAAAATGATAGCTTTAAGCTGTGCCGCCTCGAAATATTTTCGTAAAGAAGGAAGACCCAATCCTCCCCTACTACGAGGTTTATTTAGCAAAGAGAATTTAGCTCTTGGTTTTTTATTGTTCCAAAGGAATTTTGACAGTGAAATTCCCCACCCACGAAAGTCTTTCAGAGGTACTTCTATGGGGAGATTTTGAAATAGATATAAAAACTTAGGGAGGAGGAATGTTTTAAACAATTCAATTTTTTCTAACAATGTGAAATTAAGTTTTTGCCATGACTGCAGTGAAGTATTAAATAGTTGCGTTAAAGGCTTAAAATTGATTTGATAAAGGTTATCCAATTCTAAAGGAATGTTGATCCCCAAGTGTTTCCATGAACTAGTAGTTTTTTTGAAGGGGAACAAATTAAGTATTTCTATAATTTCATTTTCTCTTAAAAAATAGGGAAAAATTCAGATTTTGAGTAATTTATCACATATCCTGAAATCTTTCCAAAATTGTTAATATGTTGTAATAGAGGTAGTAATGATTTTTTGGGGTCTTGTAGATAAAAAATAGTATAGTCTGCAAAAAGACTTAATTTGCATAGTTCTGGAGTAATTTCTATACCTTTAATTTTAGGGTCCGATCGTACTGCAAAGGCGAGAGGCTCTAAAGAAATGGCAAAAAGAAGAGGAGACAGGGGACATCCCTGTCTCGTGCCTCTTTGTAAATAGATGTCATCTGAACGATACTGGTTAATATAAAGTTGAGTTTTCGGATTAAGGTAAATAGCTTTGATGGCTTGTAAATAATTGGGGCCAAAATTCATGTGTTCTAATCATTGAAGAAGATATTTAGGTTCCACCCTATCAAAAGCTTTATCAGCGTCAACGGAGAAAATAGCTGAATTAAGTTTTCTACTTTTACAATGGGATATAATATTTATGGCTTTTCGTATATTATCTACTATATTTCTTCCAGGCATAAATCCAGCCTGGTCTTTATGGATATAATCTGTAATAATCTTATTAAGTCTTGCTGCCAATAAAGAAGAAAAAAATTTAAAATCAACATTTAGTAGTGAAATAGGCCTATAAGATGCAGGATTCAACTTGTCCTTTCCAAGTTTATGTAATAAAATTACTCTTGCTTCTACCCACGTACTTGGCATGCTACCTGTAGAGAGAACATGATTTATTGTTTTTAAAAGATGCGCTTCAAGTTGTGGTCTGAATTTTTTTAAAAATTCTACTGGATATCCATCCCTGCCAGGAGATTTATTGTTTTTCATCTTTGAAATAATAGAAGAAAGTTCTTGAATAGAGGCTGGTTGTTCTAAAAAATCTTTGTGTTCAGCTGATAATTTTTTATTATAATGAATTAATTTAAAATAGTTTGCTATATCAATGTCCTGTGGATTTGTAGACATATATAGTTTAGAGTAATATTCAGCAAAGATAGAAGTAATGTTAGAAGGAGTATTAGCTGTTTTACCTGTTTGGTCTTTAATAGCAAATATTACATTTGATGAATTTTGGGGGGCAACTCTGAATTTGAGCATTTTTATTGATTTTGGTAATATATTTCTGTTTTAAAATCATGAGTTGTCTCTGGGTATGGGATGTTTCCAGGAGATCAAGTTTTTTCCTTTCTATGTTTAATTTTTTAAGGGTCTTTTCCCCTCCAAAATGCATGTGTTTGTTTTCTAGAAATTTAATTTTTGATTGAAGTTCTGATACTAATTTTAACCTGTTTTTTTTGTAGGTAGAAGCCAATGAAATTAAGTGCCCACGCAAAACAGCTTTGAAAGCGTCCCACTTATTTGGTTGTGTGGCATCACAATCTCCATTGAGTTCAAAATATTCAAAAAAGTTTGTTTAAGGAGCAATTCCAGCCTTTGTTGTCATTTTGAAGTTTTGTTAGATGGCAGGAAACCCATGAATGGTCAGAAATGGTACAGGGCCCAATATCTGCCTTTGAAATACTTTTAATTAAATTTTTGAACGTTAAAATAAAATCAATGCGTGTCTGTAAATACACGTCATGTCTAGGCAAATAATAAGTATATTGTCGATTGCCTGGATTCAGGACTCTCCAAACATCAGCTAGATCATAAAATTGAAAAAGCTTTTCCAGTTTAGTATTCTTCCATTGTTTTCTACGTGAATTTAGGGTTTTATTGGTTTTATCCAAATTTGGGTTTACAATAAAATTTAAATCGCCTCCTATAATCAGTTTACCATTTTTAAATTCCATTAATTGTTGGAAGACTTCTTGAAGAAAGGAAAGTTGATCAATATTAGGGGCGTAAATTGATGCTATGGTTATTGGTTCCCCTTGTAAGTCACCTTTAATAAAGATGAAGCGTCCTCTTGGATCTATTTTAGAGGCCGCACAGCAAAAGGGAAGATTTTTTTGAAATTAATATTGCTGACCCTCTGGCCTTTGATGTGCCAGGGGCTTGAAATTGTTGTTGAAACCAAGAAGATTTTAAAACTATTTTATTAGCTGTTTTAATGTGAGTTTCTTGTATGCACAATATATTGACCTTTTTTTTTGCCCAATAATTTGAAGCTCTCTTGATTTTAATTTTGTCATTTAGACCTCTTGCATTCCATGTGGCTATTTTTACTTGATGAGACATTGTTTAAACTATTAATACAACTATAACAATTAACTACACACCCTTATCTAGGGGTGGAGAATCTAGTTAGCTGGACTAAATTGTGTCTCAGCTAAAAGGGTGATGCAATATGCACCCCAGCTAGAATCCTATAAAAAACTGGAGGGAAAATGAATAAGTATTAAACACCCAATATAATCAGTCACCGCTCCCCTTCCACCTTTTAAACAACAATTGACTATATAGTGAAGGTTATACTAACAATAAATAAGGTAAGAATGATATATAGCTTTATAGTTTTAAAGCTAGATGTAAACTACATCTTAAAAGTATTATATAATATCTATAAAATAAGATAACACAGAAAGGATCACTCACATACTTAACTGACTATGTGTTGTAAACAGTATTAAAAAGAGAATATACTTCTGCCTCTATAAGAACATACTGTACCTATAGAATCTGATATAATAATATCGAAATTATTAATTGTTTAACTATAAAATATGTTGCGTTGTTCAGCCATTTGAATAAAAAAAACAAAAAGGAATGAAATGCTTTTTAAATAAGCCTTCTTCCTAGTGTTAAAAATCCGCTAGGCTTCAGAAGTTACTAATATTAGTGAGAGTAATACAGGTAACATTGTTAAACATAAACGACTTCTGTAAATAGTATCACAATACAGAATTTCCTATAAAAATTTAAACTTGTTGACCTACATGTATAATCAGATAATATACCAGATAGTTAGATTTTTCTAACCATTTAAAAACTTTTCAAAAAGAAATAACAGCAAAAATACTAGTCTGTTTGAAGGTAGTTAAATCGCATATAATATGATATCTATAAAATAAAATAACACAGAAATGATCACTTACATGATTAACTTACTATGTGTTATATACAGTATTAAATAGAGAGTATACTTCTGTCTCTATAAGAACATACTGTAATTATAGAATCTGATATAAAAATATTGAAATTACTAATTGTGTAACTATAAAATATGTTGCTTCATTCAGCCATTCAAATAAGAAACGAAATAAAATACTTTTTAAATAAAAGTTCTTTCTAGTGTTTAAAATCCACTAGGCCTCAGAAGCTACTGTTATTAATGAAAATAATACAGTTAACATTATTAAATATAAACGACCTCTGTAAATAGTATCACTTTGCAGAATTTCTTGTAAAAATTTAAACTTGTTAACCTACATATATAATCATATAGTATACCAGATAGTTAGGTTTTTCTAACAATTTGAAAAAAAAAATTATTTTCAAAAAGATGTAACAGTAAAAATACTAATCTGTTTGAAGATAGTTCAGTCACATAAAGTATCAAACATCCTGAAGGTCATCTTCTTCTTGTTTAGAAAGTTTCAGTCCCAAAGCATTAAGCAGGACTTTTCCGGTAATAGTGCTGGAAGCAGAATATTGTAGACCATTTTTGTACACCATAATATCTGATGTAGGAGACCATCTGAAACGGATTTTTGCTTCCACCAGTTTGGTAGTAATCAGCTTTAAACTTCTCCTCTTCTCTAAGATCTCCGGGGATAAGTCCAGTAGAACTATGATCTTCTGATCCTTAAAAGTCAGTTCACGTCTAGCTCTGGCTTCCCGTAGCACTTTATCCCGTGTTCTTTGATAGACAAATTGAATTATGATATCGCATGGCCTCCCTCATTTTGCCGATGCTAGAGGGCCTAAACGTTGAGCCCTAGATATTGCAGGCACCACCCCATCTTCCAATTCTAATGCTTTAGCTAGCCAGATGGAAATAAATGAAGCCAGATCTTTATTCTCTTCCGCCCCCTCCTCAAAACCACGAAGTTTTAAATTAAATTGTCTCCATCTAGAGTCCATCATAGCTAAACGAGTTTGAATGGTCGATTCTGTTCCTTGCAAGGATCTTACCTCCTCTTGAAGAGTGAGGGCCATTTCTGATGCATTTTCGGCCATTTTAGAAGCTTCCTTGACTTCTTTTACCAAGTCGTTCAGGGAGGTTTGAACTGGTTTCAGTAAGTCCTTAACAAGAGAAGCCATATCTTTCAAAAGCTCCTCTCGTAGATCACGAAGGTCGTTTTTTGTGATCATTGCCTCTAAGCGAGGCGGAGATGGTTGTGCAGTATCGTCGTCTGTCCGATCCGGCGCCATTTTGGAGTTTGATAAAGAGGTGAGGGCCGACTCTTTCATAGGAGCTTGTGGCAAAAAGAAGCCTTCTAGCGATCTAGAATTGCACAAAGGTTGTGGGGGAAGTGCTGCCGCTGATTTTCGTGAGCCTTTTTTCGGCATTTAGCCGTGTATTTCCGATTTTAAGTTGAAATTAGGTGGATGGGAGCGGGAGCCCTATTTCTAAGCGTCTGTCATGCGTCGCAGGCTCCGCCCCTCCCATTTTACCCATTTCTTTTGCATCCCATGCTCAGTTTGGTGCTGTGCTAAAAATATGCTTGTGAACATTTTCTGTTTAATAAATACTTTATAACTTTTGATGCTGGTACTGGTTCTGTGTACCACATAGATCTCTACTGTCTTGGTCATGCTATTTTAAAAGGAGCACCAGGGGAAGGCAAGCAGTTGACTAGTGGCTATTTCTCCAGGGGTGCACAAGGCAGTAAATGGTCCCTGTGGTGACCAGGTGCTAGGCAGCAGGAGACAAAGAAGGGAAGCTAGGACTCCTGACCCTCCCGGCAGGCAATTCCTTACAAAGGCCAGGTGGTGGCAGTGGTTACCCACGAAAGAAAGGAAAGCCTCTCCGAATGTTGGGAAAACCTTGGAGGGCAGGGTGGAACAGGGCCTGCAGGCTGGAGCAGGCTTGTTCCGCCACAGTGATCACCAAGGAAGACTCTGCAAAGACAGGCAATGGCAGACCGTGTTTCCTTTTCACATGTCTTGAAAGCCCCCTTGAAAGCCATAAGCTGGTTGTGACTTGATAGCACATAATATACATTAAAAAATCAGGGATGCTTTCAAAGTACCCTATTTATATCATACTAGGAATAAGGACCGTTGTGGAAATAAATACAAGTTCTAGAAAGAGGCTCTGGCAGAGTGCTCCAGCCTTGGACACTCAGCGTCAATTTGCTGTGGTGACCTCAGCAGGGTATAATGACACAGAGTTCACCATTTTCTCCAGGGGAACTGATCTCTGCCATCTGAAGAGCAGTTGTAATTCTGCATGATCTCCATCCCTCCCCTGGAGACTGGCAACAATGGTTCCCCATGAGGGAATGGCTAGTTTGGAGGGTGAAGTCTATGGCAATTGTACCTGTCTGAGGTCCCACCTGTCCTCAAACCTCATCTTCTCCAGGCTCCACCCCTCAAATCTCCAGGAATTTCCAAACTTGGAGTTAGCAACCCAATCTCCCTCCCAGCCAACTGTCAACCTACCGTTATCTGCCCCCTGGCTTCAGCTATCCATCTCCTTCCCCTCCCCCCTAGAGAACAGTTGTAATTCTGAGTGATCTCCAGCCCCCACCTGGAGATTGGCAACAATGGTTCCCCATGAGGGAATGGATGGCTTGGAGGGTGGAGTCTATGGAATTGTACCTATCTGAGGTCTCACCCCTCCTCAAACCTCACCCTCTTCAGGCCCTATCCCTCAGATCTCCAGGAATTTCCCACCTGGAGTTGTCAAACCTATTAGGACTGCCCCCAATGAGTTTTCTCCGAAAGGCCAAAATATGTGTGGAAAGGGCATTTTAGTGACAGAACCTGGTTGCCTAGCAACAGGCACTGAGGAGAAAGCACAGTTGCCACCTCTGATTAGGGAAATACCTGGAAATTTGGGAGAGTGGATCCTGTGGAGGGCAGCATGGGTGGGTGGTAGGACTCAGCAGGGGATAATGCCATGGGGTCTACTTTCTAAAGCAGCCATTTTCTCCAGGGAACTGATCTCTGTCATCTGGAGATCAGTTGTAACAGCGGAAGATCTCCAGGTCTTACCTGGAGATTGGCAACCATAAGGGAAAGTCAGCTGTATAGCAGGGGGTTGAAGAGAATGGTTTGATGGTCACTGGCCCACCTCATTAGCCAGCTAGCCAGCCATGGTGGAGCCAAAAAGGAGTGAGAGGCATGTTAAATTTATTCTGACAGGAAAGTGGCCAAGCGGGGGAGGGAGTTATGCTGAACGTCCTTTGTTTTTTTACTCACAGAAGCAAGCTTGGTTGTTTGGTTGCCTTCCAGCAGCCACTGAGGAGACTGTGTTAGTCACAGTTATCCCAAACAAGAGCCAAGAGAAGGAAGGTGGGGGAGCTTTGAAAGGTGCTGGGCAGCCTTCTCTGTGGTACAGTCTGCTGAGCTATCACCCTGACAAAGTGCAGGCCTTGCAGCTGAGGGAGAGGGGCTGCGAGGGGCAGCGAAGGTGAGTGCTTCCCCTGCTTGCCACCACTCACTAAGTCTGCCTCCTTCTCCCCTGTGGAGGGGTTGCCGTTCTCTCTGTGGAGCGTCCATCCTCTTCGCTGGCTCCCTCAGGACTGAGGGTGAAATGCTGCCTGCTGGCTCAGTGGGCAGGGCCGAGCTAACGCAGCAAGCCAATGCAACCACGGGTTTGGGAGACTGTGAGAGTGGCAGCTGAACAGGCGAAAGGCTGTGGAAGCATATCCAGGAGAGACACCAAAACTCTTTATATATAAGGAGAGATTTTGTTCTTCTTTATAGCCCTGTTTATAGCATATTTTGTGCTTTTGTGTATGTGATATTATGTTCAATGGGTAGCTTTATTCAGAGGGATATGAATAGGATCCTAAGTTACTGCTATGTCATCAATGTACAGCCCAATCACACTTAAAGTGCCCCTTTAAAAAGTGAATTTATGAGCACGAATATGGTTGAGAAGATGTAAGAAACCACAGTAGGCAATCATGACCTCTTTCCCCTCTTCTTTGCCTTGCTTGCTTCCATCTCCTATTTCTGATTCCAGTTTTTCACTTTGTTTCATGACTGAAAGTCAGATGGCATCAGCATTGCCTTCTCAAATCAGCCCTGCTGATCTCCCTTCCCTGTTAAATGAACACTGTACACCTTCTATTAGAGTCAGCTTTACTATTATTATTTTCCCCTTATTTATCACAGAGGCCCTACAGGGAGAAAGCTTTTGTTAGCAATGAATGTGAGGCACAAAGCAACTTAAACTTATCTTATTAATTACTCTAATGACTTCCCAAATCCTATCACTTGGCTTGTTATTAATCAACTACTACAGTTGAGCCTGCATATTGGATGGTTTCTGTTTGAACTGCAGCACTAGCTAGCACCAAGGAACAACAGATGCTGACTGCTGGTAGGAGAGGGCTTAGATTCCGGCCTGGCTCTCACTATGGGTACTCCTGTGATTAACCACTCTTCTATTTTCTATTCGTTGATTTGCACTTAGAAAAGTATAACTCTGCTTAGGATGGCACTACTAGCGGAGAAATTTTTTCCAAAGCATAGAAATAAAAATTGTGTGTGGGGGAAGCTTAATCTCCTACATTTATGCATTTCATGTAGATGATAAAGGTCCAAGAACTTCCACGGGGTGGGGGTGGGGGAGGGAATGGTAGCCAGCTTTAGATAGTGAGCTCGCACAGGGGATTTTCTTTGAGATGAGTTATTATGGGATGGTGCACAGAAAGTATAGGTGCATGTGTGTAAAGTGCCGTCAAGTTGTAGCTGACTTATGGCAACCCCATAGGGTTTTCAAGGCAAGTGATTAAGTAGAGTGTTAACCTGTGTTATTTCCAGGCTAAACCTGTGTTGCAAGAGGGATCTTTTGAATCTTACTCTGGGAATAACTCTTCCAGGAAAAGAGAGAGCTTGGACGCCAGGTGATACTGTTTCATGGGATTTTATTAATTCACATATTCTGATAAGGATTCTCTCTTTTAATCACATTAAAATTTTCCAGACTATACCCCAACACAGAAAAAATATTGAGAGCATATAGCTTATCTCAACCTAAATTAAAGAAAAGCAGTAGCTTTTCTTTAAGCAGCATAAACCATAAAGCAGCCTAGAGCAATGCCAGCAAGCAAAAGAAAAAGAAAAATTTAGGTAACAATCTTACCAATCCTTCAGGAAGGGATGGTGAAAAGCATTGAAAGGTGGCCCAAAGATGATTTGGTAGGAAAAGGCCTTACCTCCAAGGAGTCTATCTTCAGATGGGTATAGGAGATAAGGGAAAGAGGTTTGTATCCTCTTTCTCTGACTTCATATTGGACACCCCTCAATTTTTATACCTTATTTGGCTCATCTGCCCACTCCTCTAACCCAATCAGGTTCTTGCAGCTACTCTTGGATCTTTACCAAGTCGATGACAGACCACTTTGGTAAAAATTATCATATGGTCATGAAAAATACCCTTGACCTGTCTGGGTTTCCCCTAGCCAAAAAACACCCTCAACATAGCTGGGTCAGTTTGTCCTATGCTGTAACCATTCTTAAATCCACTTCTACTTTGGCCCAGCATTGCTGACATGGCCTATCTTCTGACAGCATCCATATTGGAATTATACCTTCTGTGACAGTCACCCTTCTTCACATCCATAGTTACCCCAAAAACCATCCCTTCAAGACTCTCTAGTTACTGGCAGTAATGGATACTATAGTGCACAGTGTGCATAGCATAAGTGTGTGTGTGTGTATGCAAGCATGTATAACTGTATAGCATTAATCTGCATGGCACAGCAAAGCTATGTGATTACATAGCTTCATGGTTACATGTAAGTGTACCGTTAAAAGAAGATTTCAACCAAACAGAGGAGGAGGGGTAGGGAGAGGCCTGCATATGCTTGTTTTTCCATTTTGGACAATGTTCAGATCTGTCCCAGACCTTGCCTCCCCTTTGCTACTCGAACTTCAACATCAGCTGTCTGGTCATGAAGGCTTTTATATGAACTAAATCCATCCTTTTCTTATGAAAAGAAATTTTTCTATTTATTTCCATTTAGGGGGTTCCTATGGAACTCTTTTTAAGATCTGAAATCTATCTAAGCTGGAAGAATTTTCTCCACTTGGCCTGGTTCCTGCAGCTTAGGTAAGGCCACTTCTGCATTGTCATTTTGGTAAAGTTGGTAAAGAGTTGGTAAAGAGTCACTCATTTGTCTAGGGTTACCATATCCCCCAGTTTGGCAGTGGTTGCCCAATTTGGAGGGGCTCCTTCCCACCTGCCAGCCAGTTGGTGGGTGGGGGGAAGCCCCGCCCCCAAGAACAAACACCCAGCCTCCTGCCCACCTCCTCCCTGCTGGAAAGAATCAGGGGCTGTTCACCTGCACTCTAAGCCCCAAATTCGAGGCTTGGAATGCAGGTGCATGCAGCATCCCTCCCCAACTCTCCCCAGCAGTATTTAAAGTCATCTTTTAAATGCTGCTGGGAAGTAGTGGGGGCTGCACACCTGCACTCTAAGCCCCAAACTTGGGGCTTGGAATGCAGGCGTGCATGGCCTTCCCCCCACCTCTGCCCAGCAGCATTTAAAGGATGGCTTTAAATGCTGCTGGGAAGCGGCAGGTGCCATGCACCTGCACTCTAAGTCCTGAATCTGGGACTTGGAACACAGGCACACACAGCCTCTCTCCCCACCTCTCCCCGGCAGCATTTAAAGTATGCCTTTAAATGCTGTTGGGAAGTAGCGGGGGCCATGTGCCTGCACTCTAAGCCCTGAATTTGGGGCTTGGAATGCGAGTGCATGTGGCCTCCCCCCACTTCTCCCCAACAGTATTCAAAGGATGCCTTTAAACGCTGCTGGGAAGAGGTGGGGGTGCCGCTCCCCAAAGTGATGACATCTCTTCTGTGTGATGTCATCATGTTAGGGACTCCCCACCCCCTCCAGTAATGCCCCCCCAAAGTCTCCTGCTGGGGACTTTGAGGGGACCTGGCAACCCTACATTTGTCCCTATTGCTTCAGGGTTCCCCTCCCATGTGTTTTGCTCTCTTATAGAAGACACTTGTGGAAAAGTGGGGGGGACCCCAAAGCAATAGGGACAAAAGAGTGATGAAAATGACAGTGCAGAAGTGGCCTAAGTCATCATTTGCAAGTTTCACTAATAATAACCTGCTTTTACCTTATAAAAAAATCTGATTTCTAAGGTCAGGAAAATTAAGCTATTATAATGGCTGAGACAAGATCTTTCTTCCTCCTTTCTTCTGTCCATCTCCTAGGGTGCTTATTAAAATGTTAAGGTGATTAGAAATACACACACACACATTTACAAAAATATCGTGGGACATGTCTACATGTATGTATGTATTTTCTTTACTGTGGCTGTTTGGAGCAATATTGACACCATTTTGATTTTAAAGCCATTGCATCTATTTATTTATTGGATTTTTACCCCACCCTCCCAGCGAAAGTCAGGAGACCTCTGACACAGGACAGAGGCATTCTTGAGGAGGGAGGTACTGAAGCACAGAGAACAAACAGTTTGTGTGTTTCTATAACTGAAAAGATTATCTGCTAGCCTGCTGACACGTAACTAAACTGGGAGACATGTGGAAATAGAATTAGCTTGTAAAGTGGATACATGCTGGAAAAGTAAAGCCATTGTTCTGGAGTAGCAATTCTGAAGGCCACAGCTTTTTAAATTTTATATATATATATATATATATATATATATATATATATATAAATATAAATATTATAATGCTTGTTTAGTCTGTTACATCGAATATTTGTAGCTATATACAATTTCACCCCTTTCCTCCCTCCCTCCCTCCCTCCCTTTTATTCTTAGTCTTTTCCCCGCAGCCATGGGCACAAAGTCCTAATCTTCCACTGAATGTCTGTTTTTCTTTCTTTCAGTATCCAATCTAGGTAGGTCTTCCATCTGGTCTTGATTTCCATGGATTTTTCTTCCCATGTTGTTCCCTTGGTGATTGATGCCACGATATCTGACTGTATAAAGTCAAACAAATAGTTGTGCCAGATTTCTATTATCCATTTACTTTTGTCTTTCCACCCCAGAGCTATAGCCACCTTTCCCGCCAGTATCATAGCCTTAACTAGATTTTGAGTAGTCCCATCCAATAATGGGCTTCCTATTGTACTTAACAACATTAGATTAAAATCTATAGTTAGTGTTATACTGCATACTTTTCTATTGATTTCAATAATTTCCCTCCAGAAGGTCTTTACTTCTGCACATTCCCACCACATGTGTGCATACCACCCTTTAGAATGTTTACAGTGCCAGCACATCGAACTCAGTCCTGGAATCATATTAGCTAGTTGTGCTGGTGTCTTATACCATTTTGTAAGGAATTTATATTCAAGTTCTTTAAATCTGGTTACTTTGATATCTTCTATTCCTTTCATAATTTTTATCAGCCATCCTCTCTGTTATCTGACCTTCATGGCACCATCTCTTTTGTAAGTATTCTGTTATTTTATCTTTATTTGTTAGCATCTTTCTATATATTTTTCCTACCAATCCCTTTTTCTGCTTGGCCATTTCTTTGTATATTACTTCCACTAGTGCATCTGTCCAAAGGTCTTCCTTTTCGCTAATCCTTTTGACTGTCTTATATAGCCCTGCTATTTTTAACCAATATTGTTTACCTATCTCTTCTGTTACTTTCTGTAGGGGTTTTTAAGTTTCCACCACTGAACATGTCGCCCACTCTGTAATAACCTTTAATTTTTAGCATTTCCCACCATTTAGTTTCTTGCACTTCCTTATTGATAGTTTCGAGGGGTGCCCATCTTGATACTTTCCCTAGCCAGTGGTTGCCATTTCTTCTAAATTTCTAATGATGCTCTTCTAGGGCCTATTGTTAGTTTTAGGTCTTTTGTTGTTACTTTAGAAAAGATGCCAAATCTACCTATATTACTATTGATTTCGTTCTCCAAATTAACCCACTTCTGTGCTTTTTCCTTGCCTATTTCTAATAATGGTTTTAGCTGAAAAGCCTCATAATAATTGTTTAGGTCCGGGGTTCCCCATCCTAATTCTGATTTATGACTGTATATTATTCTCTTATAAAACCTACATTTTTTACTGTTAAATAGCCACTCTTTTAATACTCTGTTCCACTGTTCAATTTTTTTATCATCACTCCCAGTGGCAACGTTTGAAATAGGTACGTTAACTTTGGTACCCAGAACATTTTAACGCTTCTTATTCTAGATGATATCTAGGGTTGCCAAGTCCAACTTCGCCCGCAGCGGGGGACTTTGGGGGCCGTTCCTGGAGGGGGCGGGGCATCCCTGACATGATGACGTCACATTGGGGACGTCCGCTCCCCCCCCAGCTGTGTGCCCCTTGCGCGCAGGGAAATGCTGTGCAGAGAGCTGGCATTTCCCCGCTCACCTGAATGCCAGCTCCATTTAAACACACGCAGCCTTCCCTGCTCGCTTGATCTTGAGCAGAGATTGGGCTTGCAGGGAAACACCAGCTTCCTGCACTTCCCCTTTAAGAGCAGTTTCCAGGCACCCCGATCTCTGCTCGAGATCCAGCATGCGGGGAAGGCTGCCTTTGGAGCTGGCGTTCAGGTGAGCAGGGAACGCCAGCTCTGTGCATTTAAAGGGAGCCCTTCGAGAGAGAAGGGAGAGGGGTGGCTGTGGGTGTTGGGGCTTGGGGACAGGGCTTCCCCTACCGGCCATTTGGCCAGCGGCGGATAGAACCCCCCCCAAAGCGGGGGACCCCCGCCAAACCAGGGGGTTTGGCAACCCTAATGATATCCCTAGTATTTTATATTTCCATCTTTTCATGTCCCTCTCTATTTTTTTCCATATTTTTTCATAATTATCCTTTATCATTTTGTAGATTTTTTTTGCAAAACTATGCCTAAGTATTTAAATTTCTTAACACCGAGTCCTATGTTCGTGTTCCTATTTATCCCCTGCCTTTCTTCTCTATTAACATTAAGATATATGATTTCTGATTTTGCCATGTTAACTCCTAGCCCTGAACACTTTTCAAAGTCTTCTAGGATAATCTTTTTTTATAACTTTATTTTTATAACAATTTTAATACATACAACATTTTTAAATAACCAAGAAGATGTTTAAAGTGAACCATTCTTCAAATTATAATGTATGAATCAATCAAAATATTACAAAACAAATCAAAAAGAAACAAAATCAACATATTTAGTAGGTAGTGCAGTCAAACCATCTTTAACAGTATTAATATATTCAAAAAACACAAACCATTTTTCCAGAAAATTAGATTTTTTTTCAGGGTAGTCAGCTTCCAACAACTGTGTTGCTATTTTATCCATAGCAATTATATCCCATACTTTCAAAAACCATTGTTTAATAGTAGGAGTCTTGTCTAATTTCCAGACTTGAGCTATTAAAGTTTTCGCTGCAATCAACATAAGAGAAACCATATCTTCCGTTAAAGGGGAAAAAAGCCCCCTATCCCAATGATTTAATAAAATGGATTCAGGTGTGAAGGGTATCTGAATTCCCAATATGGTGTTCATTTTTTTTATTATTAATTTCCAGAAATCCTGTATTTTTGGACAGGTCCACCAACAATGAATAAATGAACCCATCTGGTTACAGCCTTTCCAACAGTTGGAGTCCTTTTTTATCTTAGCATGAAACAATTTCAATGGGGTTACATACCATCGTGAAAAAAGTTTATAGTTCTGTAATCTAATATTTAATGAACGAGAAGTAAATAACCGAGAAGACCAGATTCTCTTCCATTGATCCGGAGATAAGAAAACATTACAGTCCTTATGCCACGCTAGCTGTTGTGCAGACTCCTTTTCCCAATGATTTTGGGCTAATAATCGGTAAAAAATAGATATAGTACCTTTATGATCCACTATTCCCTTCTCGATTAATAACTCAAAAGCTGTTAGTGGCCTATTAGTTCCTTCCACTAAATCATTTTTAGCTATTAGATTAGATATTTGCTGAAATTCAAACCAGGACACTTTTATATTATGTTTCAATTCTAGGATAATCTTAAGCTCTTTAACACCTTCTTTAGGGTTTGTCATGATTACTATGATATCGTCAGCAAATAAATTGAGCTTCATTTCTTCGTTGCCTATCTTATACACTTCTATTCTTCCCAAATTTCTAATCCGTTCTGCTAATTGTTTTATTGCTATTATGAATATAAGAGGAGATAATGGACATCCTTGTCTTACACCTCCTTGTATAGGAAATGCTTGTGAATGTTCATTGTTTACTCTTACTTTCACAATCCCTCCTTTATATATCTCCTGAACTGCCTGTAAGAATCCTTTCCCTATCCCTATTTTCCTCATTATTTGCCATAGGTATTCATGTGAAAGAGTGTCAAAGGCTTTATACACATCCAGTTTTAGTAGTCCTATTTTCTTTTGTTGACCATGGTATAAGACATTTAGAATGTTTCTGATGGGGTGTGCTATATTTCTACCTTTAATGAACCCATATTGATCCCCTTTTATGATTGTCAGAATGACTTTCTTTAGCCTATTTGCCAGTATTTTGGGCAAAGATCTTGTAATCTTGGTTTAGGAGGCTTGTAGGTCTGTACGAGCCTACTTCTTCTGGGTCCTTCTGAGGTTTTAGAATCAATATTATTTCTGTTTCCTTCCATGTATCAGGGGCCTTCTTCCCTTTCAAAACTTCATTAAACACTACCTGCAGTTCAGGTGTTATAATCTCTATCATTTCTTTGTAAAATTCGCCTGTAAAGCCATCTAGGCCTGGCGATTTGCCTTTTTAAATTTCTTTTATTGCGTCTCTTATTTCCTGAACTGTAATCTCGCCCTCTATTACATCTTTCCCTTCTTTCTCCAAAGGATGATTAGTTGTCTCCTGAGACTCTATTGTGGTCTTTTTCTTATATAAACTTGTATAGAAATCCTCAAACACCTTGCTGATTTCCTTGGGACTTTGTGTTGTGTTATTATTGATTTTTATACTTCTAACGGTCTGTTTTGCTTTTTTGATCTTCAGGTAGTTTGCCAATCTTTTTGCTGTGTGGCCACAGCTTAAACTACAGTAACATCTTCTAGTATACATGGAGTAGATAAAGAGGACAATAAGAGCTTGTGTGAAAAGTCCAAAACAAGAGTGGGAAGCTGCACCTGTGATGCTCATGTCACTATGAATTCAGAGTTGTAAGACTCATGCTTGGAAGAATTGTTTATTCTTCCACCCAATGTGTTTTGCTCTTTCTGGTAGTCCCAGAAGGACCAAAACACATATGGAAATGGAGGGGACCAAAGCAATAGGGACAAAAGAGTGACAAAAATGACTTATAAAAGGAAAAACCATGATGATTTGAACTGCACTGCTTGCCTATCTTGCTAGCTGTTCCCTTGATCCAGATTAAAGTTTTTCTTTTCCTTTGCTATCTGCATCCTTGGCACGGTGTACTGATTTGGCTATACCCATCTAAAAGCCCCTTTTGGCAACAGTATCATTCTCATTACTTCAGTCTCAAAACCCTAACCCTATATCACTGTCTTGTCAGTGATTTCATCCCGTTTGCATAGCTCAGAGTGGTTTATTTGCAAAAGCCATGGATTTTTGAAGTATCTATATTGTTTCCTGCTAGTTAAGTTTTGAATCTGACAAATCAATGGAAAATTTCACTTGCCTCTTTAGGCCTCCCATCCAAATAGCAAGCAACCAGAGTTTAGGTACTTTGTCAAGAAAAGTTGGTGAAGATGATGGCCTGTTTTTCAGTTCATTGTATTCCCTTTAGTTGTTGTTTGATAGGAACTGTTATGGAAGTCTATTTCTTCTAGCTATCCTGCACCAGGGCACGGTGAATACAAGGGCTTCTAAGCTACTATTTTTAATACCATTAAAATGTTTTTAATCTTCTAGTAATAAAATTTGAAGGATACAGTTTTGCCCACCTCTGAAGAAGGTAAAAATACTTTCCTAAAGCAAAAGTGGAAATTCTTAAGATCATACTGAGTCTCATAATTTTCAGGGCTTCAGCTTGTGATAAAATCATGGGAGTCAGCCGCCTTGTGAATACAAACCTCTATCTTTTAAGTAGTTCTTTTATATTCATATTTCCTCTGAGAGGTATGTTTGAAATCACCAGGAAATCATCTTTGACAGAAGCCCCTGAGATTTCAAATGCCAACATAGATTATGTTGCATGGAAATCTTTCTTTCAAGAGTGATCCAGAGTCCTTATTTTTTTTTATTTGCACGTAGTTTATTATTAATAAGCAGAATTAACAGCATTAGTGAACAGAGACAAATTAACTAATAAGAAAACCATCATCATGAATTAAATGTCATTTTTATCTGGAAGTAACCAGGGCCAATTTAACCAGCATTCATATTTCAATAGTAGTGAACTATTTTAGTGTCCTTTTACAAACTTTTTTGCATATTAGAAGCCCTCTTCCACAGTTCCTTTAGTTGAAGAATTCCTAACATCATCAAAGAAGTACTTCCACTTGATAAAGAAAACACCCCACAAAACACAACTGCGTTCTCATTTTTGTTTGGCATCAGTACATTATGAATAAAACCTAGGTTAACATCTTTGGGACTGATGCAGTTTACTACTGAAGGGTTTGTGCACTGTATATTAAGTACTGAGACAAGGCAGCTGTTTTCATAACAACATGCTTCTTTATTGAATTTCTGAACCAAAGACACAGGTTCAACAGGAGCCAATTTATACTTGTAAAAAACCACACCCACCTTAAACAACAACCAATACCAACTAGGCAGCCAAAATCTTTCATTTGCATGAACTATATACGATGTAACTAATGACAGGGCAGCTATTAGGTTATAATCAGCAAATATGATTGGCCATTACCAGTAACACAACCAACAGTCTTGAAGACTTTTGGAGCCTTGCTCAGACACAAGCTCCACCAGTACATAACACCATACTGTTATATATAAAACATTAAGGGGGAGAAAGAGAGTGACAAACTTAGAACAACTTAGGGTGGCAATAGAGAGGCAAGGGCATTGACTGAAAGATGACATCAGACTTGTATTTATTTCCATAACACAATCATTGGTTGACAGGTGAAGAGGTGTTTCATCCTCTTCACTGAATCTCCCCAGCAAATGCCTCCTTCCAGAGATCTTTGGACTTTGACTTGCGGTTGGGGGGAGTTAGGAACACCGGGGGGGGGCATTTGCAAGGGTAAATCAGCAAGCAAGGGACTTCCTGCATGGGCTGTGAACTGTATGATTAACTCATATGTGTAGCTGTGGGCTGAGTTCAGGGCTGGCTCACTCACTAGGCGAACTAGGCATTTGCCTAGGGCGGGCCAGCCCTTAGGGTGCCAAATTGCATCTGCCCCCCCAAAAGCCCCCCCAAAAGCCCTGACCCGGCCCAGCAACTCCCCCCCCTTGGGCATGTGAGGACAGAGGAACGGCAGCAGGAATCACCACACATGTCTCGGGATGTGGTGATTGGGGACAGACACCATGTTGTCTCATCCTTCACATGGGTGTGGAGTGAGATTACAGACTTTAAGGACCAGGCTGCTAGGATGCAGCTAGCCCACTGGACTGTTCGTGCACTGAGAAAGAAAGTCTCCCATGGTATCTGTCTCAGACTCCCCTAAGAATGCATCTCCTGTGTGCATCTGTGGGGGTGGCAAAGGGGGGGTACTGATCTGCTCTCAACAGAGATTCCCTTTTGTAAGGAACAGCAGCCGTGTTATGAGCCCATCCAAATGTTCCTTGCTCTTTCCCACTGATTCCAGGACTAGACTCAGAGGAAGAAACCAAGAAGGGCTTGTCCTCAAAGCCACCCTCAACAGATGATTACAGGCCAGTGATCTGGGGTGAGCTTTTCCAGGCCAGGAACTGGCTGAGCCAAGTGCCCCCCACAGAGGAGGCATTGGGATCAGGGCTGCCTGGGCCTGCATCCCATGCATGGGGGACTTGCCGGCCAGCCCATCTGTGGGAGTGGTGCCCTCCTGCGGCCATGTGGGGGCTTCTTGGGGGCCCTCTAAACTGTGGAGTCCTGTGAGCTAAAATACTACTTTCTGAGCTACTGGCATTGGGGAGGGGGGGCAGTGCACGGGAGGAGGGGGCGGTGCATGGGAGGGGCGCCAGAAGGAATCCTCGCCTATGGTGCAAAATAAGCTAGGGCCGGCCCTGGCTGAGTTACTAATTTTTCAAGCCACTGTCTAAGTTTGTCAGTAGAAAATGTCTGGGGAAAGGAATAACTGTGAGCTATTAACAGTGAAGACCAGCATTTCATATGACTTTGTCTTTTAAGTGGGAAATACAGTCTTGAATTAATGTGGTCATATAGTCATTGAACCTATACCACAATTCAATTCCTATTTTGGGGGGACTTGGTGAATGTGAAATTGATTAGATTTGGAGAACTATTTTGTGTTGTGTTGTCTTGAAGATCTGCTGTTCTCTGCATTTTGAACATTGGGTTTCAGTTCTGCCATCACTGGCTTCCTGTGAACAAACAAACAGCTGGAAAATGTAGAGAAGCATATCTGGATCTGGGAGCGTTTTTTGTTTGTTTTCTTTTGGGGGCTGAGCCAAAGCAGAACAAAGGAGGCTAATGGAATAGGTTTTATAAGTGGGTAGAATGGTGGGAGTGCAGTTGAAGGGATGGGGAGAATTTGTGAAAAGATGTCCTGTTTTGGCAGATTGTAGATATGTGTTATAAATTTGATTCCACATGGAAAGCCATCTTGGAAAATGCAGAGTACAGTATGGCAGCACCATAAAAATCGAAGCTTTTAAAAGAAAAACAAAGTTTTGAATTCAGCCTTTTCATATCATATATACACAAGTGGGGGACTGCAATTACTTGCAAAGATAACTCATTTGCCCCAGTATCTCTCTACTATTTCTTCTTCTACTCCCCCTAGCAGCCATCATAGCCTCATCCCTTTCCCTGCCCTTTTTTGCTTCTTTCCATCAACCAGTCAATTTACCCTTAGCTACCCTCCCTAGTCCGTTTGGTGTAGTGGTTAAGTGTGCGAACTCTAATCTGGGAGAACCAGAATTGATTCCCCACTCCAACACTCACAGCTGCTGGATGACCTCGGACAAGTCATTGTTCTGTCAGAGGTGTTCTTGAAAACAGCAGTTTCTGTCAGAGCTCTCTCAGCCCCACCTACCTCACAGGGTATCTGTTGTGGGGAGGGGAAGGGAAAGGAGTTTGTAAACCGCTCTGAGATTACAAGTGAAGGGTGGGTATAAAGTGAAGGGTATCTCCTCTTCTCTTCAGCTTTCCCTCCTTTCTCCTCTCTGGCATTCTATCCCCAGGAAAAGTCTGGCCAATTTGCAATGTGCTGTGACTGTCAGGCTCAAGTCAGAAAATGGAAGGAGGGCATTAGAACCAAGGATGAATACAAACAAATAACCAGTGCTTGTAGAGAGAGTTAGGAAAGCTAAAGCTCAGTATGAGCTTAGGCTAGCGAGAGACACTAAAAACAACAAAAAAGGGTTCTTTTCTTATGTTCAAAGTAAGAAAAAGAGCAAGGACATGGCAGGCCCATTGTGGGGACAGGAAAGTGAAATTGTAACAGGTGATGAAGAGAGGGCAGAACTGCTCAGTTCCTACTTTTCCTCAGACTTCCTCAGGATCTGGGTAACTACTGACCTGTCAGCTTGATGTCTATACCTGGGAAAGTTTTAGAACAAATCATCAAACAGACAGTCCTTGAGCATTTAGAAAGGACAGCTGTGATTACTAAGAGCCAGCATGGGTTTCTCAGGAACAAATCATGTCAGACTAACCTTCTCTCTTGTTTTGAGAAAGTTACTACTTTGCTGGATCAGGGGACAGCTGTAGACATAGTTTATCTTGATTTTAGTAAGGCTTTTGATAAGGTTCCACATAATATTCTTGTTGACGAATTGGAAAAATGTGGTTTGGATCCTATGACTGGTTGACAGATCGCACCCAAAGAGTGTTCGTGAATGATTCCTCATCTTCTTGGAGAGGAGTGACAAGTGGAATGCCTCAAGGATCTGTCCTGGGATCTGTTTTGTTCAACATCTTTAGCAATGATTTGGATGAAGTGACAGAGGGAATGCTTATTAAATTTGCAGATGATACTAAATTGGGAGGGGTAGCAAATATGGTAGAAGACAGAGTCAGGATACAGGATGATCTTGACAGGCTGCAAAACTGAGCTAAAAGAAATTTAATGAATTTCAATGGGGATAAGTGTAAAGTTCTGCATTTAGGTAGGAAAAATCAAATGCATAATTATACATTGTGGGAGAATTGTCTTGGCAGTAGTATGTGCGAAAAGGATCTAGGGGTCTTAGTAGACCATACACTGAACGTGAGTCAGCAGTGTGATGTGGTTGCTAAAAAGGCAAATGCAATTTTGGGCTGTATCAACAGAAGTATAGCGGCCAGATCACATGAAGAGATGGTACCACTGTACTCTGCTCTGGTTAGACCTCACCTAGAGTATTGTGTTCAGTTTTGGGCACCATAATTTAAGAAGGATATAGACAAGCTGGAACATGTCCAGAGGGGAGCAACGAAGGGGTCTGGAGAACAAGTCCTATGAAGAAAGGTGGAAGGAGCTGGATATGTTTAGCCTGGAGAGGAGACGACTGATATGATAACCACCTTCAAATACTTGAAGGGCTGTCATCTGGAGGATGGTGTGGAGTTGTTTTCTGTTGCCCCAGAAGGTCAGACCAGAATCAATATGCTGAAATTATATCAGAAGAGTTTTCTGCTAAACATTAGGAAGAATTTCCTGACAGAGCAGTTCCTCGGTGGAACAGGCTTCCTTGGGAAATGGTGGGCTCTCCTTCTTTGGAGGTTTTCAAACAGAGGCTTAGATGACCATCTGACAGCAATACGGATTCTGTGAACTTAGGCAGATCATGAAAGGGAGGGCAGGAAGGGGAGCCTTAGTGCTTAGTTCTTGTGGCCCTTTTTTACATGCCCAGGGAAATGCTGATTGCCACTTTGGGGTCAGGAAGCAATCCTGGAGGTTTTTTGTCATCTTCTGGGCATGGAACAGTTGTCGCTGTGGGTGTGGAGGGGGAGGTATTTGTGAATTTCCTGCATTGTGCTGGGGGTTGGACTAGATGACCCTGGAAGTCCCTTATAACTCTATGATTCTATAATGGCTACCAGGCCATCAGGGTATATGATACAAGCTGGGGAGGGGGGCTTTTCCAGGGCTGTTTTGGCTTCCGAGTCCTCCACTGCCTCTGCGTGGGTTTGCTTTACAGAAATCAAGCCTTGAAAGGCTTGGCAATATTATTGTGTTTGGCTAGTAACCCCCAAAATGGCCACTGAGAGTTCATATGATGGGCTGGAGCCTGCAACATGTGAGAGCAGGGAATTAGTACCTTTCCTGCATTTCCCTCATCCTGGGATTTTTTTCTGACCCCTGAAAAGTTGATTCCCAAGGCTGTGGGTCCCATGTGGATTAATATAAGTGGGGAAGCTGCAGTGGGGAGGAGAAAAAGCACAAAATTGCTCCTTCTTACCACTTTCTTTGCTGCAACTCTGCTTATGGGAATAGGTAGGAAGGGTGATTTTTCCCACTTCTCCCCTCCCACAGCCCCCCAACCTATGTTGTTATTAGTTTACACAGGCCTCATAACCAATGTTCCCTGTAAGCTGTGGAGTCCTGTGAGCAAAAGTTCTACTTTGTGAGCTACTGGCATTAAAGTTGTGAGTGAGCAATTTGGCTACTGCATAAATTAGTTTGTTCTGGAGCCATCGTTCCTGAGCTAAGACAAAATCATGTGAGCCAGAAGCTAAAAAACTGTGAGCTAACTCATACTAACTCAGCTTAAAGGGAACATTGCCCATAACCTGGGAAATCAACTTTCCCAGCATCAGACGGGACTGTGACAGATAGGTTTGCAGGAAAGATCCACAATCATCAGTGCCTTTTGCAGATGGCTTGAGGGATATAGTTAGCTTTAGTTTACAAAAATAATGGGAAACCAAAAGAAATTGTATACAAATACATAATTTTGTAGAACTCTTTGTATTAAAAGGAGGGTTTTTCTCCTGGGGTAACATGCCAAAATGGAGTTCCGGAACCTCTTCAACAAAATTCTTTTAAAAATGTTTAAAAGTTCAGTATACCAATTGAAAACTTAATTTCTCTCTTGAGAGTTCCGGCACCTCTTTTTCAAAGGAAGGAGGGAGGGAGGGAGGGAGGGAGGGAGGGAGGGAGGGAGGGAGGGAGGGAGGGAGGGAGGAACTGAAGTATAATGTTCAGTAATATTGTTGTTTTATGTTAGGGTTCCCAGGTCCCCTTGTCTTTCTGGCGGGGGGATCTGGGAGGCGTACTGAAAGTGAGCAGGGACATCCCAACATACTGATTTCACCCAGAAGTGACATCATCACATCGGTGATGTTGGGGCAGTGTTCTGGTTTTGGAGCAAAACTATGGTAAAATTGTGGTCAAAGCATAGAGTTTTGCAACACACCCAGTGTGCGCCCATGCAATGTCTCTGATGTGATAACATCACTTCCATGTGACATCATCAAGTCAAGGATGTCGTACAGGGACATTGTTGTTTGTGGGAGGGGTTTCCCCCACTGGCCACCTGGCTGGTGGTGGGCAGAAGCCCCCAAAACTGGGGGATTCCCCTCCTGGACCTGGGGAATG
Organism: Gekko gecko; assembly: GCA_029375565.1. NCBI lineage: Eukaryota > Metazoa > Chordata > Lepidosauria > Squamata > Gekkonidae > Gekko > Gekko gecko. The sequence continues at coordinate 104,080,927 of JAPDNY010000002.1, read as the reverse complement.
GCAACCCTATTTTATGTATATACACATAGACAAACATACACATATATACATTTATTTATATACACAGCCAAATTAATAAAGTTGTATTTTCCAAATTTTTAAAATCATAAATATAGGTTTGATTTTTACAAAAAAGAGTTATAGATGCTCATATGAAACCCTGCATCTTTTTAAAAAATATGCACACATCTAAGTAGAAAGCCTTCTCCTGTTATTCAGTCTTCTATGCAAACACATTTCAACAGGGCATGCCATATTTCCCATATTTCTGGAAGTTGTGACTACCCACCCCCATACATAGGGAGAGGGGACAATGAATAACATTTGTCTGCTCATCCCCTTGGCAGGTAGTTCACAAACTAGTTTGCTTTGATGCTACATGTGTCGGTGGCCTACTTGGGAATGGGTAGAACAGTTCTGATCTTGACTCATCTACATTGTCAAAGTCACTTCTGAGGCTGTACAGATGGATGACAAACTTTTTAAGACTGGATAAGTTCTCACTGCAAATTGAATTTTGTACTTGTAAATGTGATGTGAATGCTCCTGTAGCTTGATCAGTGTCTACCCATGTCTTCTGTTACTATTTCCCCCCTTTTCCATAATGTACAAGGTGCCCATTGAAAGCAGAGCTGAGTCTCTGCACAGTAGAATTCTATAGTCCTGAGGAATAAGTTTACACTTATACTGATTTCCCACAAGCTGCTGCTCTGTGCTCGCTCTTCCCTGACTGAGGACTGAGTAGACGCAGGAGAATTCGGGAGAAGCTGTGGGGCAAAATGCAGCTGCAAAGCACATGGTGTAAAATTGACATGTACAATCGGGGCAAAGGGAAGAGTGAGTGCAGAGCAGCAGTTTGTGGGAAATCGGTCTTAGTCTTGTTACTTAGAAAAGAAATAGAAGTTGTTTAATGTGAGAGAGCTCCATACTAGATAGGAAAGGCCAAGTAAAGGCTTCTAGCTAGCTATCTAAGCTAGGAGGGAGAGAGATTGTAGAAAACTTGTCCAGCTCTCATGGTGGACAAAGAAAGAGAGAGAGAGAAGAGAAGTGACCAGAAAGAAGAATCCCGTGAGAGTAGCATTTTGGGTAACAAAGGGACATCAGCAGAAGTGGACAAAGGAAAGGTCAGAGAGAGCACCCTATCTATCCCTGTACCAACTCTCTGCTGTTCTCCCCTGAGACTCCGAAGTCTGTGCTAGCATTTAGCAGCATTGCATAATCCATTCCTTCCAACAACCATGATGCACAGCACTTGCCAGATTCTAAGTAATGTGCATCAAGGCACCTGGTGCATTATTGGATATGCGGTTCATAGAACATCTTTCTCATGATTCAGACTCACTATGAAAAGCACATGTCTTCAGGTAGCATTTTTAGCATAATTTTTGGGGTGGGTTGAACTGAACAAATGCAAACTTTTAAATCTGTGGTTGAGATATGGCTCTGATTAACAACTCATTCTTCAGCAAAGGGGTTATACAGGTTTTTACTCCTCCTCCAGATAGAAACTATTGCCTCCACAACTTGTGTGTCTATAAGGTCTTGACCATGAATTCGCTGAAGCTATCCTTCAAAGCAGACACTTTTGTATGAGCTTTATTTAGAGTAATTTGTGTAGTTCATGGTGATGATGGGATTCTTTCTCTGCTACCAATTTAATGTCACCATGAAATCCCTCAGTTAGTTCACATATATCTGGACTATCAACCATGCAATGTTTCAGTGCTGAAAAATTCTGTCAGCTCCACTGCTCCATCACTGATTGCTTTGAGAGGTGATACTATTCTGCGTATGTGCTTTGTCTAAAGTAATTGCAGTGAAGTGATGACTGGCCTTATGAACAAAAAACTCACTAACACTAAATGAACTTTGGACAGTGGCATTTGGGTCTCTGTTTCCTCCCAGTCCTTAAAATTAATTGGTACCCGGATGCAAAATTTAAGCAAAGTTTAGATTAATATTTTGCTTCCAGCACCACAATGTCTTAGCATTTTGTTGTTCAGTTGCATTAAATTGATCCTTCTTGTCTATTTCAAAATTTGTAACAGGGCTCACAAAGCAAAGTGGAGCTTTTGCATAAAAGCGTACATCTTTTATTGTTTGTGTGGGGATCTGACTGATTTTGGTGATCATTTGTTAATTGATTATTGTTTCATAGCTTTTTCTTCTGCCTGTTCTCTCTTTTTTACTCTTTCCAATTTAATGGAGTTGTATGTCATAGACACAAATTTTTGTTGGGTGGTTTTTTCATATTCTTGTGTGACCTTTGTAAAACTTCTGTAGATCAAGGTCTCTAAGGAACATATCACCATTTTTGAATTCTTGGAGATGGTTGGACAAGGGAATAACACAGCCTGCATTATATGATGCCTCATCAGTTTTATTTAAATGGTAGAGTTTAGGATTATCATTTGGATCATGACAGAGGATGTGTAAGTCTATATATTTACATTGTTTCTCACTATCATCCCCTAAATGGGATATGCTGGCTGGTTTAAACCATCTCATTGTTTTCAGCACTATCTCCTTTAATTACAGAGAGTTATTATATCAGTTAGTACATCAGAAAAGCAAACATCAAAATTCAGCATTAATAAATAAATACCCTAAATTCAAATATTATAGCACTTCCATGTTTATAAACAGATTAATTTATTTAAAACACAGAACTAATATTCTTGGATTTGATACATAAAGGTTTAAATATTAAAAACAAAATGCTCATACTGGAATAAATGTTTTTAGTCTGTCAAGGACCACTGGATTTCTTTTTTTGTTTTGCTACAATAGACTAACATGGCTACCTCTCTGAAATTGCCATTATATGTGGCTGCCAGGTTACAATTTGTCCATTTTTCAAATGTATTATATTGGAAACTAATATTTACAACATTGCAAAAGTGGCCTTTCTCACCATATCCTGCTGTGTTTTTATCAATATATAGAACCCCAAGGATCCACTTCCAAGATGTGTGCTGTTGGCCTTCACTCCACCTTGGCTAAACCCTAGGGTTGCCATCTCCCCAATAGGAATGAAGGTTTACCTGCTTCTGCCCCCCCCCCAATTTGCTGCAAACCAGCCAGCCAGTGGGGGAGGCCCACCCGTGGGCAGTCCCATCCATGCCAATGCGCCAGGTGTGATGACGTTAACCCGGAGGTGACATCATCATGCTGGGCACATTGCGGGGGATGGGGGACAAGAAGAGGACACCCCCCACCAGCAGCCAGGTAAGACCTGGCAACCCTACTAGACTCACACCTTGGCAGCCATTTTAGGAGAAAGCAATGCCTCACTTTGGAGAAGGTGAAATCAGGCTTTCCTTAGTCAGTCAGGAAACTGACCCACTGATGGGACATCTGCAGGTTTACCTGTTGCTGCAAAGGCTTGCAAAGTCAGATGTCCACCTCAGTTTATCACTTAATTTTGTCAGCAAGTGCAGGTTCTCCTAGCTGCAAGATCCAGGGGTCTTTTGGGGGGGAGCCCACCGGAGCGCAGCTCCGGGAGCTCAGGAGCCAAGCCCCGCCCCCAGCTGGCGTCCCGCTGAGTCTTTCAGGCAGCCGAATGTCAATTTCAGCTCCATTATCTCCTATGGGCCATTGAAGTCAATGGTGAAAACATAGGGTATATTCTGGGGGCTGGAGGGGAGGGGTTTGAGGGAGAGGCTCCAAACTCACAGGGTAGCTGATGGAGCCTCTCCCCAAGATACCCACCAAGTTTCAAGAACATTGGACCAGGGGGTCCAATTCTATGGGCCCCCAAACAGGTTGCCCTTATTCCCTCCATTGTTCTCTATAATGGGAAAAAAGTAACTTTTTTTCTCACTATAGAGAACAATGGAGGGAATAGGGGCAACCTGTTTGGGGGCCCATAGAATTGGACCCCCTGGTCCAATGTTCTTGAAACTTGGTGGGTATCTTGGGGAGAGGCTCCATTAGCTATTCTGTGAGTTTGGAGCCTCTCCCTTAAATCCCTTCCCCTCCAGCTCCCAGAATATACCCTATGTTTTCACCATTGACTTCAATGGCCCATAGGATATAATGGGGCCAAATTGCTGCCAAATTTCTTTCATTTCCTCCTTTCCTTCTCTCTTTTTCCTCTTTGCCTCCTTCTTCTCTTCTTTCTTTCTTTCTTTCTTTCTTTCTTTCTTTCTTTCTTTCTTTCTTTCTTTCTTTCTTTCTTTCTTTCTTTCTTTCTCTCTCTCTCTCTCTCTCTCTCTCTCTCTCTCTCTTTCTTTCTTTCCCACCTTCTTCTCTTCTCTTTTTTCCTCCTTTCCTTGTTTCCCTCCTTCTTCCCTCTATTTCGTTCCATCCCCTTTTCTTCTCTTTCTTTCCCTCTTTCCTTCCTTCTTTTCTTCTCTCTACTCTCTCTCTTTCCTTCCCTCTTTCCTCCTTCTGTGGCCCAACTCTCATGAGAAGAAGTTTAAAATTTAAACCCCTTGTCTCTTAACTCCCCCACCCAGACCAGCTGGGGAAGGGAAGGGGAGGCTTTTGAAGATGCCTCCCCCCCTTTTGCTTCCCCTTCTGACATCACTTCTGGTGATGTCAGGGGGCGTGGCATATGCTAATAGCCTAATAGCTCATTAGCATACCATATGCTAATGAGCTCCTGCAGCTGTTTTTCTACGAAAAGACCCCTGGCAAGATCTAATTGCTATCAGGCTGTCAGGTGGGCTTGTTTACTTTTGCTGACCTGGAAGTTTGCTGACTTTTACTGGAGGTGAAGCCTCCACCCTGCCACTCTCTTGAGACCTTTGGAAGCTCAGCCTAAGTCTCCTACTTCAATTTCTGTATCATTAGAATGGATGATGCGCTCTACTCAGTTCAGCAGACTAAAGACAGGTAAACTCCTTCACAAAACTTGGACTTATCATTCATTTTCTCTTAAAACTCACCTTTCCCTCTACTTTAAATCCCTCACTCTCCCACTTGTCCTTATGGGCATTGGCTGGTACAGAATTCTTGATCAGCAGGCAGCTTAGCTCACTTTCTCTTTCTGTCCCCTTATTTAACTGTTCATTTGCAAAACCTTCTGAACGCACCCATTTCAGTGTTCTTACCCCTATATTTCCCTAAATAAACTCTAAACTTTTTTTTTTGAAAAGTTGTTTCATGGTTACTGGTAGCCTATTAGAGGATCTTTGAGTTTGCTTACCCATTAACCAGGTAGAGATTCCTAAACTATACATTCTGCTCCCCCTAACTGGAGAGTGTGTCAGTTTTCCAAACTAGCCAGGCTGTTGAAGCAGAAAGAGGTTTCCACTGACACTAAGCTTAAATTCCTTAAATTGGTTATAGTTCTTGGTGAGTCATCTGAACCCATGTTAAAGTCTGCACATGTCTAAGGATACAGGTGAAAGGGATCACGTGTGGCAACACAGCTTCTGACCTGATGTGTCCTTTTATGCATATACATTCTTCTCACTTTTCCAAAAGTTACTAGGAAAAAAAATAAAGAAACCTGATTTAGCATTCCTGTTCAGGACTAGAAAAAGGTATCTACTACTACTACTACTACTACTACTACTGCTACTACTAGTAGTAGTACTGCTACTAATGATGATGATGATGTTAAAAAGGATCAAAATTTTGAAATGACATTCATTTTCCTAAGCTGAAGAAAGCAAGCCTCACCATTTGCCTAACAGCTGCTCTACCAAGAAAATAATATTCATGAGTCATGTACATGCCAATCATTCACATCACCTGAGGATCTGTATGCACTTTACAAACAGGGATAAATTAAAACTCATACCCTTGCTGATAGGCAAACAAGTAATAATGTACCTACTCTGCCAGATAAGAAAAGCGAGGTACTGAAAGGTGAAGTGATTTGTTCATGTTCATAGAGCAAATGACAGAAAAAAACACAGACAGATTTTTAGTGCCCAATCCTTACTGCATGAGTAGTTCCAAATAAACTCAACCCACAGTGTCATATCACACAGCTCTTGTAAGCTGCAGTCCACTTTCAGAGACAAGATAGTAGAGATGACCCTTAAGGTGGATCTTGTGGTTTTTCTGCATTTTTTGCAACATGCAGCTGGAGGTTCAATTAACAGCTGGTACATATATCAGGAAATAACTTTCCCATATTACTTTTACCATCTATTAAGACTGGGGATGGGTGTGGGGAAAGTCCTGCTCAGAACCTTGAGTATCAGGTTGATGATTAGCAGCATCACAGAGAAGGTCCTTCTTGGCCGTGGCTGTGATGCTGGGCACTCAGCTGTTTAGAGAGCATGTCAAAACTAAAAAAAAAAACCCAAGCATTTTTTCCTCTCAGTCATACAAAGTTGTATTATCATAGAATCACAGAGTTGGAAGGGGCCATACAGGCCATCTAGTCCAACCCCCTGCTCAATGCAGGATCAGCCTAGAGTATCTTGGACAAGTGTTTGTCTAGCCACTGCTTAAAGACTGAGGGGGAGCTCACCATCTCCCTAGGCAGCTGATTCCACTGTTGCACAACTCTTACTGTAAAAAAGTTTTTCCTAATATCCAGCTGGTACCTTCCCACCCTTAATTTAAACCCATTTTTGCCAGTCCTATCCTCCACTGTCAACAGGAACAGCTCCCTGCCCTCCTCTACACGACAGCCCTTCAAATACTTTTTTTTTTTTTTGGCCCCCGAAGGGGATTTTTTTATTTGCATTTTTAATACTACAAAACTACAACTGAAAAAAGGAGGGGAAAAACATCTAAACTAGGGATAAAGGAAAGATAACCACTACTAACTAAAAACCCAAGAGATGGAGATCTTCAATAAAGCTTATATTTGAAAAAGTCTGCAAAAACACTTTAGTAACATAGAGCGTGTTCTAAGAGAAATTCCCACTACTGTATCGGCTGAACTATTTTCCCCTTTCAAGAGCCCTCCCCAGTCATCCCCGATTAAACAAATATGCTTCTTCGGCTTTCAGAGTCTCAGTTCTTTTCCCCCCTATCTTTATGATCTCTCAGTTGGTAGCTCTGTTTGGGAGCTGCTGCTCCCTTGTCTGCATCTGAATCCTCGTCGGAGGAAGACCCAGAGCCCAGCTCTCCAGTAGGCTTGCTATCTTCTTCTTCTTCTCTCTTCTCCTCCTCTGGACCTCCCAGTTGCAGCCACAGAAATTCTCGAGCTTTAAAAACAGAGTCAATTCTTTCCCTCCTGTCTTTTATCTTGAACGTGATGCCTTCGGGAATTAACCACCTGTATGCAATGCTGTTCGTTTGTAGGAAAAGGATTAGTTCCTTATACTTCTGTCTCTTCTTTCTTATCTCAAATGGAATGTCTTTTAGGATCCTTATATTGTTGCCTCCGATTTTCAGGGGTGTAGCTGTAGACACTTTTAGAATAAGATCCCTTATATGCCTCTTCGAGAATCTCACGACAATTTCCCCTGGCAGATTGTTCTTTTTGATGTACGTGGAGTAGGCTCTATAGGCCACATCCATTTCTCTTAAGATATCCTCCACTTTTAAATCCATCATGGGGGCCAGTGCCTTACTCAGTAGTTGTTTGAGATTCTCATTTGGGGCTTCAGACACTCCTTGGAACCGGAGCACCATGTTAGCTCTTTCCATTTGCAATTGTAATAGCTGTGTTTCCAACATTGCATGTTTTTTCTCCAGCAATTGCATCTTTTTTCCTGCTTTGGTAGAGCTGGCATCCAGTTCCTTCACTTTTTCAACCACCTGTTCTGTTTTCTTGGTGTTTTCAGCCAATTGTAATTGCTGCGCTGCAAGATTCTGATTCAAAGATTCTGATTCAAAGATTCAAGATTCTGATTCAAAGTTACCAGTTGCTGGTTGATGTTGGGGGCGAAGAGAGTCCGACAAAAGCCTTGAGAACTCTATGGTCTCTTCCAGCCAAGGAGTCTGACTGCCTGGTGGTTTCAGTTTCAGTCCTTTATCGGGTCGCCTCCCCGCCATCTTTTTTAAATTGTTTACTTTAACTGAGAGTTTGCAAAGTCTCTAAAAGCCTTCGAGATGTTCTAACCGACAGGTAAGGCTCTTAAAATCAGTTCTGCACTGTTTCTTCCACTCCCCCCTTGTAGTTTCATTTTAAAGTCTTTGCTTGTGGGAGGGGCCCCTCCCCCGCTCGCTTCCCACGCTCAATCAAGGAGGGGTGCTTTTGTTTTAACCGCCGATTTAGTGCTCTTTCAACTCACGGCTCTTTGTCCGTCTTCCGACGTCGCTTACAGTCTCAAGGTCACTAGATCTCCATCGCTTGTCCCGGCCGACGTCTTTAAGTCCATGCAGGTGCACGGAGCGCACAGCGGCTTGACCACTGGAGTGAAGGAGTGCCTCGATTCTCCAGCATTGTGCTAGGGAAGAGGACGCCCCCTCACAAGCCCCTTGGCTGAGAGCCTTTAGGCTCTCTGGGGGGCGGCAATTGCTTGCACCCTCTCCAGGCCGCTGGCGATCAGATCGTGTCCCAGGAGTGTCTGGTGGAAGTCACCATTACCAGAAGTCCAGCCCTTCAAATACTTAAAGAGAGCAATCATGTTCCCCCTCAACCTCCTCTTCTCCAGACTAAACATCCCAAGTCCCTCAGTCTTTCCTTTAAAAAAAATATTATAAACAACAAATCATAAAAGCCTTTCCTCATAGAGCTTGGTCTCCAGGCCCCTGATCATCCTCATTATGGACATATACAATCCTTTCCAGGCATATAATCTCATGAGTCATGAAAGAGAAATGTCTATTTTATTTCTGAAAAAAATATAATAATAATAATAATAATGATGATGATGATGATGATGATGATGATGATGATGATGATAATAGTTAGTTATATCATGGTAAGAGGCTTGCAGCTTAGGTCCAGAGGCCCTTGGACTCTCCTGAACTCAGTAAACTCTTAACAGTTCCACATAACCAGTTGCCTGGCAGTTCCCCATGCTTAAGCCATGTGCCTGACTTTTTGAAAAGAATTATAGCTTTCAGTGGAGGTAACTGTTGGAGTTTGGGGCTGTTTTTGTATGATCTTATATATTCTTTTAAAAAGCCAAACTAGCTATCACACAAGAGATACACCTGCCCTTAATAAACAACAACCAAAAGCACTCATGAAATGATATGACTGAAGTGGAGGAACAGTAGAGGCAAAGGCTACTCAAAATTGCTCTGCATCTGTTTTTCCTTTATGACTTTACCAATACCTATAATAAGATTATTTTAAATTGGAAATGCCAGAGATTGGACCTGGGACCTTCTGCATGCAAATCTGTGTTCTTTCATCGAATGATAGCCTTTCCCCAACTTTCTGAGTTTTGGGGTTGAAAAACTATCTGTCTTGTTCAAATAATAGATCATTAGCTGCTGACTAATTAATAGACCCATAATGATGAAAATATATCTGCAAATGACTTTGAGAATATAAACCTCAAATATAACTCTCCATAGACATTACATAATAAGTATGTGAAGAACAAGAAAGTGTCATCTGTGCTAGGTTTTATCCATGTGCCTCATATGTGGAAACTACTGCATTCAGGACAAAAGTCTTGGCTGTTTGTAATTTTCTACCCAATTGGTCAGAAATATCTGATAAATACTTGTAGTTATGTCAATCTAGTTGTCTGAGGAGCTGTATGGGATAGATAATTTCTGCAGGAATTTTAAGATGCCCTAAAAATTGTTAAGAATTAGGGCAGATATTAAAAAGCCATGCTTGAATTACAGGCTACATTGTCAGTGGGTTTGATTTTTCTTTTGTTCATATTGGTTACTTCTGGATTTTTCTGATGCAAATGAGATTAGAAATTATATTTTAATAAGATTTTCCAATTCAATTTGCTTCCTTCTCTATGTGGATTTTGCTGCCTAGACATACTTTCCTTTGGGCCTTGTCCTATTTCCAAATATAGGGCCTTTTGTGGCATTTGCAAGTCTGTTAATGGTTTTCTGTGAGGTAAATGGAAATTTACTGTTGGGGCCCTTGCAGCTTACTGTTAAAGTTCTGTTTGTAGATAATGTTATTAAATCAAAATTTCCAAAATGGAAGACACTGCTGAGTAGCGTGCCTAGCAGTAGGGGTGCTTCTGAAAATAAGACATTCACTGTACCTTATGAAGTCATATCAAGCAAGTGATGCTTTAGTGAAAGGTAACCATTGAAGCTTAGACCTTGGCTATGATTTCTACCTGTCACATAAAACCAGCCAGATTCTGACTTTTCAGAATTGACAGCGCTGTCTTGACAGAGATGAGCTAGAGTAGCTTGGCTTGAAGTCACGCATCAAGGGACAGGGAGGCTGCTGGCCAGCAGGCTTTCCCATTCTGTAATATCCAGTTATCTCATTCAGCTAATTTCTCCTGGTCAGATGAATAAGATAACTAGAGATCAGAAGTTTATCCAGCTTTCCTCAATTGTGGAAGGGAGCTTTTGGAATTCAGATCAATCATAGCCAGGCTATTATTCACAAGATGAATTTAACAGGCAAAAACTGTTTAGATGTCAGAGAACCTAAGTGGGTGGATATTTATAGACATTCTCTGAAATGTAGGAGCAACTGCAGAAGCTGCTATTATCATAATACAATGTGTAAAGGGGGGGATCTTTCATTTGTGGGGGATTCTTTCCAGAGTTCTGCACGTTTGTGATACCTTAATACCACAGACTGGCTGTGTAAGAGACAAATACATCAGAACAAAACAGATATATGAAGAAAACAGCTTCTTTGTCTGACCCCCAGGACCAGAGGCTGTATCCCCACAAGCCTATCCCATCTTCAACTAGAGTCACCACAGGCAAGTCAACACCCAAGCAATGCAGATAATTCACTTTAATTGTTCAAATTGTTTGCGACAAGCCAGTCCACGAGGTTACCAATCACTTTTCAGCCACACCAGTTCCCCAGTCAACGCCTCCACTTGCTTCTATCCAGGCTGTAGGTTTGCTTTTTCAGCATGGGTCCTTAACCAGATCCTTTTCACTCTGTTTTCTGGTTGCTCTACCCATTCTGCACAGTTAAGCTGTGAGATAATTAGACTGCCAAAGTTTGGAGAAGGTGCTACTTTTTACAGTTTTGACCAGGAACATCACCTTTCTGGTCCCTAAAAGGTTTGAGTCTCTACTGACTGGAGACTTTTATCCCCTCTTTCTTTAGCCATTCCTGCCTTCCTGTCTTTACTCCTGCAGAGTCCTTTTCTCCCAAGGAGACCTTTACCCCAGAAGATGCCTTTATTCTGCAGGCAGATAGTACTCTTTGTCCTTCCTCATGTCTGCTCATCCATTGCTTCTTGTTAGCCGGATTGCACGTAATTATTAATAATAATGAGGGGAATATGATTGAATATCAATAGGCAATCGGCTGCGAGAGCGAAGACCAGTGTATACAGAGGTCAGCCCCACCGGGAGGTGTTGGTAACAGACCAGGAGACTTTATATAGTTGAAAAATAAAGTCTTTTACTGAAGTTCTTCACAAGCAAACAATACACAGTCTCACACACAATTACTCAGGTCTAGGAAGATACAGAGAGAAATAAGCACATTTGCATTAGCAAGTAAATCGTTGGTGGGCAATACCTACCAGTCCCGTTGTGTAGAGCGTTCCTCAGGAAAAATGGAAGGGAAGGAAACTGGAAAAATGGGGAACCATGTGGCCTGACCAGCAGGTAGCACACGGAAACTCAGGCTGCAGACCTAGAGTTTAAAGATGGAGGCAAGGGTTGGGGATAGCAAGCTGGACATAAGAGGGTCAAAGGTTCGATAGGGGTCGAAGAGCAGAGAGCCAGTGGTCAGGCATCTCCTTATAAGCAGGAGGGAGGGGGCTGGTCACAACCCCTGGTTCCACCTCCTGGTAAGTCCATCCCTAAAAATACCCTATTGGTTGGAAGGTCTAGGGAAGGTGTACCTGAGGAGTGGTCAATATTGAGAGCTAGAAACTTACTCATGTCTGACACCTGGTAGCAGCTAGGATGAGTCACCGGGCTGATTCCATTGTCTTCTTGATGGTATTAGCCAGGCTGCTGATGGCCATCAATTAGTTACCAAGCAACAGTGAATAGTCTCTGCCAGGTCTACGTGAGGTCTTGCAGGTGAGGGGGGAGGGAAAGAGGCTGCCTGCCTGATTTAGAAGGAACTCTTAATGGCGGTTTTTGGAGTTCTTAGTCCTTGTATTTCATCAAGGCATGTTGCTGTGTTTAGTGCATACTGGGTCTGTTCCATCCTCCTTCATGAGGAACAGGCTGGTAACCTATGCTGGGCACTGGAGCTGCTGGGGAGGTCAGGAGAACGTCTCTTGCCTGAGTGCAGTCTCTTCTGGCATTCTGGTGGGGTTACCATGTGGTTCAGTCCCTCAGGTATACACTGGCACAGTTTATTATTTTATTACAGTTCATAAAGAGGCTCAAAAGCCTTGCAGGGCAACATTTTGCAATCCCATGAGGTTCTTTCCTTTGCTCTGTGACTGCAATACTACCTTAGGGTTGTGCCCCCACTGTCTCCTTCTACCCCACATCTGGAGTTGCCCGACCTGCTCCATCCCATCTGCCCCAGGGATAGGGTGTCTAAGGCAGTGATTCAGCTGATGATGACAATACATGATCACATCATGAACTAAAAAACTGGCCTCTGGCCCTGGGGAGAAACTGTATAAAGAGATGGATGAAATGAGGATTTCAAGACTGGGATAGGAAGGCAGGAAGAAAACTCAAGGCGTATTTGTAAGAGGAGTGTAGAGGTTGTTTTGGATGGTGGGGTATAACAGAGGCATTTAATGTCATACATGGGCTAATAGATTCTGGAATAACCAAGTAAAAACCTTCCCCTTCTTTGCCAGTCTATATTAAACTATAGATGCAAATAGTTTTGGAGGGTTTTTTTTAATACTTAACTTCTGAGTGCCAAACTAGATGTCGTACTTCTTTAGAGAGGTGGGTTCAGGTCCTCACCTTTCCTACAGCAGCAGTGGAGAATATCAGAAAATCAGAAGGAGCCTGATTTAGCGTGGGGTGAGGAGAGACTCTGTTACATTTGTCCACACTGAAATTGCCATGCGAGAAGGTTATTGCCCCCTTTGGCAGCAGCAAAAATAACATCCCCCTGGGCCATTTCATCTCGAGTAAATAGTGTGGGGAACATAAGAGAAGCCAATGTTGGATCAGGCCAATGGCCCATCTAGTCCAATTCTCTGTCACACAGTGGCCAAAAATACCAGGTGCCATAAGGAGGTCCAGCAGTGGGGCCAGGACACTAGAAGCCCTCCCACCATAGCCACTCCCAAGTACCAAGAATACAGTGCATCACTTGCCCCAGCCTGAGAGTTCCTATCTATTCCTTGTAGCTAATACCCACTGATGGACCTCTGCTCAATATGCTTATCTAATTATCTAAGGCAAGAGTCCCTCCTCCTCCCATAACACATTTCTGAGCTGAATCAGGTTTCACTTGATTTTTAAAATGACATTTTTAAAATGACATTTCATGCAGTTTATTTATTTACTTACCTTGCTTAGTGTCTGGGAAAGATGGCAGGTTTTACCCTCATTGCAACTGAGCCCCAAATCCAGTGCTTAGATTTTCTCCATAGATCAACCATTCTCTACTTCTGCCATTGTAGGTAAAGGTAAAGGTTCATCTTGCTCGAAAGCTAGTCAAATCTGACTCTAGGGATGTGATGCTCATCTCCATTTCCAAGCCAAAGAGCCAATGCTGTCCAAAGACATTTCTATGGTCATGTGGCTGGCATGACTAGACGCTGAGGTGCATGGAATGCTGTTACCTTCCCACTGAAATGGTACCTATTTGCAATTTCTTGCTTTCGAACTGCTAGGCTGACCAGAGATGGGAGCTCACTCCATCATGCGGCACTTGGGTCTCGAACTGTTGAACTACTGTCCTTCTGGTCTGCAGTTCAGCATCTTAACCACTTGAGACACTTAACCATCCCATTGTAGTGGGGGCTAAATCTTCTCCTAGTGACCCCAGCTATTCAGAATAAAATGTGCATGTTTGATATACACAATAATAAGTCCATTTAATTGTTCCTAAGAATATAATATAGAACTAGTGGGTTGGCCAGGATTATAGGTGCATCAGCAAAGATAGAGAAGCTCTATACAGTCAGTAAAAACAAGACCTGGAGCTGACTGTGGCTCAGAGCATGAGCTACTCATTGCAACATTCAGACTTAAACTGAAGTGGGAAAACCACTAGGCCATTCACGTTTGACCTAGATCACATCCCTTATGAATAGACAGTGGAGGTGAAGAATAAGTTTAAGGGACTAGATTTAATAGACAGAGTGCCTGAAGGACTATGGACAGAGGTTCATAACATTGTACAGGAGGCAGCAATCAGCACCATCCCAAAGAAACAGAAATGCAAGAAAACAAAGTGGCTGTTTGATGAGGCTTTACAAATATTAGAGGAAAGAAGGAAAGTGAAAGGCAAAGGTGAAAAGGAAAGATTTACCCAACTGAATGCAGATTTCCAGAGAACAGCAAGGAGAGATAAGGAGGCTTTCCTGAATGAACAATGCAAAGTAACATAGGAAAACAATAGAATGGGAAGGACTAGAGATCTCTTCAATTAAATTGGAGAAATCAAGGGAATGTTCTGTGCAAAGCTAGCTATGATAAAGGACAAAAACAGTAGGGACCTAACAGAAGCAGAAGAGATTAGGGAAAGATGGTAAGAATACACAGAAGAACTATACAAGAAGGACCACAATGTCCTTGACAACCACAATGGTGTGATCACTGACCTCAAGCCACACATCTTGAGTGCGATGTCATATGGGCCTTATAAAGCATTACTAACAACAAAGCTAGCGGTGATGGTATCCCAGCTGAGCTATTCAAAGTCCTGAATGATGATGCTGTTGAAGTGCTGCACTCAATATGCCAGCAAATTTGGAAAATGCACCAGTGGCCACAGTTTACATTCCAATCCCAAAAAAGGGCAATGCTAAGGAATGTTCGAACTATGGCATAATTGCACTCATTTCACATGCTAGCAAGGTCATGTTCAAGATCCTACAAGCTAGGCTTCAGCAGTACATGGATAGAGAACTACCAGAAGTACAAGCTGGGTTTTGAAGAGGTAGAGGAACTAGAGATCAAATTGCCAACATTCGCTGGATTATGGAGAAAGCAAGGGGGTACCAGAAAAATATCTACTTCTGCTTCATTGACTATGCTAAAGCCTTTAATTGTGTGGATCACAACAAACTATGGCAAGTCCTTAAAGAGATGGAAGTACCAGACCACCTCACATGTCTCCTGAGAAACCTGTATAAGGGTTAAGAAGCAACAGTTAGAACCGGACATGGAACAACTGATTGGTTTAGCATAGGAAAAGGAGTACAACAAGGATGTATGTTGACGCCCTGCTTATTTAATTTATATGCAGAGTGCATTATGCAAAATGCCAGCCTGCATGAATCACATACCAGAATTAACATTGCTGTGAAAAAATATCAACAACCTCAGGTAGTAGATGACATCACTCTAATGGCAGAAAGTGAAGAGGACCTAAAGAGCCTCATGTTAATGGTGAAAGAGGAGAGTGCAAAAGTTGGCTTGAGACTCAGCATCAAAAAAACTAAGATCATGGCATCCAGCCCCATCACTCCTTGGGGAAGTCTTGGAAGCAGTGACAGAATTCATGTTCCTGGGATTCAGCATCACTGCAGATGGTGACTGCAGCCATGAAATGAAAAGACATCTGCTTCTTGGGAAGAAAACTATGGCAAACCTCGACAGCATAATAAAAAGTAGAGACATCATCCTGCCAACAAAGGTCTGTATGATCAAAGTGATGGTATTCCCAGTAGTAGTGTATGGCTGTGACAGTTGGACCATAGATGCTTTTGAATAATGGTACTGGAGAAGCCTCTTAAGAGTCCCTTGGACTGCAAGGAGATCAAATCAGTCAATCCTAGAAGAAATCAACCCTCTGTTCCCTGGAAGACCAGATACTGAAGCTGAAGCTCAAATACTTTGGCCACCAAATGAGAAGGGAGCATTCACTGGAGAAGACCCTGATGCTGGGAAAGATTGAAGGTAAAAGAAGAAGGGGATAGCAAAGGATGAGGTGGTTAGACAGTGTTATTGATGCAACAAACATGAAATTAAGCAAACTCCGGAGGATGGAGGAAGACAGGAGGGCCTGGCATGATTTGGTCTATGGGGTTGTGAAGAGGCAGACTTGACTGTGCGACTGAACAAAATAGGTACATCTCAGGAATACATCACATATAGTCTAAAGCACAGGTAAGGTCAACCACCTCCTTTTCCCTTTTAAATGGATCCCCAGATTTCAAATTTATGTGTAGAAACATTAATAACATTCAACAATACGTTGAAAACCAATAAATAGACAATTGATGCAGGTAGTTGTCTGGAAGCTTGATCACACTTGGTCTGAAACTCAAAATTTGTGGGAACTCCCCTTCTGTCTGACCCAAATGGCTCATATGGGTTTGAAACCTGAGGTTTGGAAAGCAATGGGTAGCTCAGATTTTAAGCTTGAACATACAAACATAAGCTAGTCCATTTAGTCAGTACTAATTACTCTGACTGGTAGAGCCTCTCTAGACTGTCCTGTTACTTGGCAGTGTTTTAGCTGGAGACTTCAGGAATTGTCCAAATGAGCTGTTAAAACTAGGATGTCTAATTTGCCTTTCCAACATGCATATGCACAAGTATTGCCTAATATTTGAAAGATACAGTAATAACTTAGCATACATTTCTACAAAGAAAGCTGAAATTTCAGACCACACTGGCTTCAAAGCCTTCCTGGATCTGCATGGAAGAAAGTGATTAATATGCAAATGATTCATGTCATCAGCTACGTGGCATTCCTATTTCTCTCCTTACTTCAGAGTGTCTGTTCTTGGCATGCCTTCGAGCTCTCAGGATTAATCTTGCTTCCATAATGAGACTCTTTTGTCCCATCTAGGGGCAGGCAACTGTTTCCGAGGTGATGACAGTTGTTTAACATTGTATAATGGTTCTGGGTATCACAGAGGAATAAGCTTAATCACTCAGAAAACCAACTGGGAGGGTTTCACTAGGTAGACAAAATACTCAAGTTACAACTTGCCTACTAGGACAAATGCTTGTAAAATCTGTTAGACTGTGGGCAGCTACCAAGAAATATTAGTTGAATGACTCCAAAAAACCACAACAACCCTATTTTTCCTATGGGTACTGGAGCAGTTTGCCTGAGCTTGTCCTTATGTAGTGAGTGACCTGTACAGTGGTTATATCAAGAGCCCTATAGGTTTATGTAAGTTCTTTTGTATAGTAATATTCCCATGCAGCTCCCGTTCATTTCAATGTGCCTTCTGCCAAAGAGCTTCCCTGTGGATAGCACCCAATGGTAAAAGCAACTTAAATGTTGAAGTGGGCACAGATTATTATTTTTAAGAGAGCGATGTTGCTACCTCTCTCAGACAACAATAGAAAGATTGACTGTTGCTTTTCTGCAGATGATAGTGCATAGAAGTATGGAATATATAACAAGATTGTCCATTGACTAATATGGAGGCCATTTTTTTAAAATTATGGTCATGCTTGATTTCAGATGTTCTGATATAATGGTATTCTATCCTACCTCTTCATTGAGCAAAGTTTGAAGCCTTCCTTCAAATTAAGTGGCTCTTCCTCCAACATAATAGTGTCATGGGCCAGCCAGCTGCCTCCTCCTCTGAGGAGGAGGAAATGGAAGACTGGGGCCCTGCACCAGTGGAATACCTGCCTGAGCAGCTGCATTGAGAAGGAGACCCAGCAAGAGAAACATCAGGAAGTGAGAACACTTTCCGGCCACAGCCAGGCTGCTCATTCTTTGTGCTTTGCTCTTGTCTGTTGCCTTGTTGATTGTCTTTATCCTGGAAACTCTAGGTAGAGTAACAGTACCAGGCTTTGCCCTGAATGCCGCAAATAGCCAATTATATTGGTAGACGTTTCCTCTGACTGAATCTTTGTACATCTATTGCCACTACAATTCATTTTTCTCTCTCTCTAATATTACATAGAATTATAAGGTTGGAAGGCCCCATGGAGATAATGTGATTTTATCCCACTCCCACTGCAGAACTGCCACCTATCCCAGATTAACACACAATATTTTGTAATGGCCAGGGCCATAGATCTGAAAAGAAATCCATATACTGGAAAAGAAATGAGCAGTACAGAGTTGATCCTCATGTACTGAGAGTGTTGTTCCTCATGTACTGAGAGTGTCGTTGTTAAACGATCTTTAAAATAAGACCAGTTATTAGCCAGTGAAAAGAATGGCTGAACACAAGGGATGGAGTGCTCTTGAGAAAGTGAGTGAAGCAGGAAGTTTCTCTGGACTAGAGAATTAACAGGATGGAAGCAGATTTGCCACTTCATATATGGGGCGGGGATCATTTTTCAGTTTCCTGTGGTAATTTACAACAGCTTTGTGTTGTTAATTGTGGTATTCTAGGAAGAAACTGAACTAGTTCAACTTTCCCCATTAATGTATCTCATTGACAGGGGGGAAATGGTGATTTTGATTACCCAATTCATTAGTAGAACAGGTGAGTTTAAAGAAAATGAATAAGTTGTCTGGTTTAAAACTCATGAAGGAAGGTATGGGCTTGGAGCTGTAAACAGTTCAGGAGAGAGCATGGTAGTATGGGGGAAGTGAACCTTACTCTGATGATGCTTCTTCTTCTTTTTTTATATATATAATACTACATCCTAATGGGAAGGGAACAGAGGGAGTACACTACAACTAAAATATAAGACAAAATTGACACATGAGATTGCAGTTGTATATATCACTCCTGCAGTGGCAATAAGAAACAAAAAAATCAAACTTCTGTATGATTAAATTTAGTTACCCCAAGTTCAAGTGTTTTTAATCCATTATATTGCGTTTATTTCTTGTGCTTCTTCTTCACTTTTAATATCTTGGGTGCTGCTGCTCCTTTCTCAGACTCTGAAGTTTCAGTTGTACTGCTAGAGCCACTTGAGGTATTATCCAATTCTTCCTCACTGGGTTCCTCCCCTTCCTCCATGATTGTTTTATCATCTTTATCTAAGCTTAATTGTTGTTTCAAGAAGCTTTTGGCCTTTTGGACAGAGTTAATTTTAATTTTCTTATCATTGTAGTTAAACACAAGTCCTTCTGGAAAGCTCCATCTGTAAGCAATTAATTTGCTTTGAAGGAAAAGAATTAAGTCTTTATATTGTCATCTTTGTTTCCTGATCTCAAATGGAATGTCTTTTAGAATTTTAATTTCTTCCTTCTTGACTTTGACTGTTCCCCCCACTGTAGCTTTCAAAACCATTTTCTCTCATTGTTCTCTTGTAGAATTTCATGTATATTTCACCAGGTAGCTTATTTTCTCTTATAAAATCAGGATAGGTATGATAAATCAAGTCCATGTTGTTCTGGAGGTCCTCTTGCTTAAGATCCAAAATTGATGCTAGCGCTTTGCTTAAAATTGTTTTTAAGTTTCCCCCCTTCTATTCAGGGACTCCTTTAAAACGTAGAACATGCATTGATATTTCCAGTTGAAGTTGGAGTAATTGGCTTTTATTCATATTTCTTTCTTTTCTTTTTTTTACTTCTTCCAGCTTTTGCTCAATGTAGTCCTTGTTTCAACTTTCTGGATCTTTTTATCTGTCTTGTCGGCTCTTTTTTCTATATGTGCAAGCTGTTTTTGAACAGGATCCAGCTTACTGTTGATAGTTTGTATCTGCTCCAGCAGAGGGTGCAATGCTGAGGCCAGCAGATTGGGAAAGTCTACAGCCGCTTCTTGTGCCTGGGTGGGAGTCATTGGTATAGTATTTCTTGTTGGAGGTTTCTTTTCCATCACCATTCTCCTCCCTCTACCAGCCATTGTTTACACAAGAGAAATGTTTTTAGTTTTAAAGTCAAGTTTATCTGAATTCAATGCATCTTGGATTAAATTGTCGCTTTCAAGCTCAAAAAGAGTCTCGTACAGTTAGTTTCATTTTCCCTCTCTTTTCTATATTGCTAGCAGTCCAAGACTTAATCACTTAGGCAGAAGTTTGCTTAACTCTGGTGAGCTGTGACCAGGAGACTGTGTTCCCTTTAAATGTCTTGGAGTTCACTCACCATAGCGTAGAGTTGTGCCGTGGCTTAGAAAAGGCCTCAAAAGGCACTGTATCCCTTTAAACACCTTTCCCCCTCGATTGGAAACAATGGAGGATAGGGGAAGCTTCTTCTGGGGTCCATAGAATTGGACCCCTTGGTCTAATCTTTTTGAAACTTGGGGGGGGGGGTTGAGGAGAGGCATCGGTAGCTATGCTGCAAATTTGGTGCCTCTACCTCAAAAAACAGTCTCCCAAGCCCCAGATACCCCTGGATCAATTCTCCATTATATATAATGGAGCCCCACCCAAATCAGCAATCCTGAGTATTTCCTGAATCCCAATACCTTAACAATATTGGGATTTGGGAATATCAGGAAATATGGATATACCTGAACTTGAAACATGCCATTTTTTGTGCACAACCCTACTCGCCACCCAACAGGCAATGGTTTAAATAGTTCACTCACAAAACATATAGACCAGTTATTAATAAATGCTGTATTTCAATAAAATCCGACCTTTTCTTGTTCATTTAAGTAGCCTTCAGTAATGGTAATGTCTGCTGACTGGTTTGAATTAGCAGCGTCTTTGCACATGTGCAGTTTTGTGAATACCTGATGCAAACCTATCTGCCTCAGCACAAACCAAATAGACCAAGTGATCAGCAAACTTCTGACTGCCACTTTTGAACATGGTAAGTTTGACAGCTAAATGTTTGCAATGAAATTCTCAGCATCCCTACTGATGATGAAACCAGAGTGTCCTTTCCCCTCTATTTCACACTCAGGACAACTAATGGCATTCGGGGGGCTCAATGGCCAATTATCTTAGTGGCCTATAGATTCAGGTGGGTAGCTGTGTTAGTCTGAAGCAACAATTCTGAGTCCAGTGGCACTTTAAGAATTAAACTTAGTTGGTCTTAAAGATGCCACTGGACTCAAATATTGTTTTTAATGGCCCAGTAGCTGACAACAGCTTTACTGGCTATTTTATTTATAACATTTAAATCCTGCCTTTTTGCCCAAGCAGAGCATCAAAGGGACTAACAGTTAAAACAGCATGATTAAATCAATTATAAAACTAATTAAAATTAGAGCTAAAATACATATAAAACAAGGCAGCAAATTAAAACACAAGTCATTAAGGAGGGCTCCTTAAGGAAACATCAGACAAAACAGTCTTCACCTACTGGTGGGAGATAGTGATCCAAGGGACAAACAAATATATCTGAGGAGGGAGTTCCATAATTTTAGCACTACAACCAGGCAGGGCCGGCTCCAGGTGTCTGCGCACCCTAGGCAGGACAGCCTGGGGCACCCCCCACCGGGGATGCCAACTTCCCGGTGGGGCCTGGAAACCGGGGGCAGCGGCAGAGCGCTGGCTTTCCTGGGTGCTCCGCAGCTGTGGAGCCCCCAGGAAAGCCAGGAAGAGGGCGGGGGGTCTAACCGCCACCCCCTCCCTCCTAGCACCAGCTTTCCTGGGGGCTCCACGGCTGCGGGACCGCCAGGAAAGCCGGGAAGGGGACGGAGGTTTAAAATGCCACCCCCTCCCTCCCAGTGCCAGCTTTCCTGGGGGCTCCGCGGCTGCGGAACCCCCAGGAAAACCAGGGAAGGGGCAGAGGTTTAAACCGCCGCCCCTTCCCTCCCAGCGCCGGCTTGCTTGGGCACTCTGCAGGGCGCCCAAGCAAGCCTGGGAAGAGGCGGGGGGGCTTTTCGCGGGGGCGAGCCGGCCCTGCAACCAGGAAGGCCCTCTCTTGGGTTGTCACCTGTCTAATGACACAAAGCCATAATGACATGAAGCCATTGTTGTTTCTAAAGGCTTTCTAGACAAAACAAAAAAATCTTCAGCCAGTGGTGAAAGAAAGTGACAGAAGGGGACAAGCAGATATCTCTGAGAAGACAGTTCCATAATATTAGTACCAAAACCAAGAGGGCCCTCTCTTGGGTTGCCACTCGTCTAATGACATGAAGCCATTGTGGGTTCTAAGGCAGATCTAGGTGTTACAGAAGAGACTGGGCTGCTGCTTCAAAATGAAATCACTGCATCTGCTCATCTCTCCCCATAATATTTAGTGATGTCATCCTGCTATGAGTTTTTTGGTCCCCTGGTGGTGTTCAATGACTGGGCATAAGGAGGGGAGGAGGAGGAGGAGATTGGATTTGTACCCCGCCCTTCACTTGGAGTCTCAGAGCGACTTACAAACCTTTCCCTTCCCCTCCCCACAACAGACACCCTGTGAGGTAGGTGGGGCTGAGAGACCTCTTTCCAGAACTGCCCTTTCAAGGACAGCTCTTGTCAGAACTATGGCTTGCCCAAGGTCATCCAGCAGCTGCAAGTGGAGGGGTGGGGAATCAAACCCGGTTCTCCCAGATTAGAGTCCGCACACTTAACCACTGTACCAAACTGAAGAAGAGATTGGATTTATACCCCATCCTTCACTACCTGAAGGAATCTCAGAGCAGTTAACAATCTCTTTTCCCTTCCCCTCCCTACAACAGCCATCCTGTGAGGTAGGTAGGGCTGAAAGAGCTCTTTCGAGAACTGCCTATGAGAGAACGGCTCTGAGAGAACTTGTAACTGACCCAAGGTCACACCAGCAGCTGCACATGGAGGAGTGAGGACTCAAACCTGGTTCTCCCAGATTAGAGTCCATGCTCCTAACCACTACACCAAACTGGCTAAAAGAAACTCATATCATAGGAAAGGGAGTTACACTAAACGTTATGGAATACAGAAGAGCTAGCCTCTGGAATGCTGTTTTTGGTAGCCATGTCTTTTGTTGAAATGAGACTTAATTTGCAGAAGATGATCACAACCTTGAAAATGGAGGTCCTGTTTTAATGTAGCCCACAACCCCAGCAAGAAATTCTGTATGTCTCTGTGTGTGTTTATGTGTGCAGAGGCATGACCCTGGAGATGAAACAGTCAAGTCTTTGAAATGAAAGCTGATTTTTCAGGTAGGTGCTAGTATCGGTTGAAAGGGTATTGAGCAGCACTTTTAAAAATAGTTCCATGCCCCCATTGTTTTGTAGAGTCTCTCAGAGGCTGAGAATGATTTTTCCCTTACTGATTTTGTTCTTTCCCTTTTCAGTAAGCAATCATTATTCCCCGTGTCTTTTAAATGAAGCTGAAATTAGCTTGGTTATTTTTGTTTAACAACAACAAGCTCCATGTATATGGTGCTTTTACCCTGAAAAAAACTCCTCAGCTTTGTTTGTTCTCTGGTATCGTTGATGATGTCAGCAAAGCTCCCGGAAGAGTGGCTGTTGTTAGTTAATTGCTGGCTGCTTCACAGTCAGCAGAGTTGTAACAAAATGATGTTCTTTTGCAGGCCCTATAAAAATATCCTCAGTTAGGTTTCATGTTACACACACTACATTTGTTACAGGATCCCCCAGCAGAGATGGGCACAACCCTCCCAAAAGTGGTTTGGTTCAGAGCAGCTCTCAAACAAAACCCTGAACCATCCCAAAAGGGCCCCACTCAAATCAAGCCAATCTAATGAGTTTGGTTCTCCCTTTCTCCTGGCCATGTCAAGCCGTCACTGGGAGAAAGGGGATGGGGACCACCCTGGAAGGGACTTTCCTTCCACCTTTCTCCTGGTCATGGCTCACCAGGGCCAGGAGAAAAGGGGGCACCCAGGAAAGGTTAAATGGCTGCCAGCCATTAAACCCCTTGGTTTTACTCTCCCCGTTGAAGTGGGGGGGGGGTTAAACTGAGAGGTTGAATGGCTGGTAGCCATTTAAACCTAACAGCTGACTGGTGGCCATTTAACCCATCGGTTTCACTTCCCCCTTCAAAGGAGGGAGCAATATCAAGAAGTTTAATGGCTCAAAGCCACTTAAACCTAACAGCTGGCCAGCAAACCCCATGCCATTCAGCTGTCAAGTTTAAATGCCTGGCCCTGAACAGCTGAACAGAACTACCCACAAGTCCAGAAAATGGTTGGGGAAGGTGCCTTCCCCAAACATTGGTTTGTGAGCTCCAAAACAGGTCCAAATTCAAGCTGAATTTTGGTCCTTGAACCAGTTTGTGCCCATCCCTGTCCGACACTCAGCTAAGATATTTGCCACATAAGCCCTAGTTTGTACTGTGGGAGACTTTTGTTGCTTTTTGAGAGCAGCAAGATATGAGGTGAATGCTGGACTTCTGCCTCCTGCTTCTAGGTTTCATGCAAAGACATATAAGTACCATGGGACATTCTGCCCAAGCAGAAGAATGTACATTTTGCTGGGCGGGAGGGGAAACACCTCTTTCCTTTTTATTGAAACCTAGAAGGAGGATGAGAGAAATCATGAAGCTCTTTGTTGTTGTTGTTTTGCTGCAGCCTCCACTGAATGCCCAAAGCTTCCCTTTGCTTAGCCAATATAAACTCACCAACAAAGTAAAGCATTAAATAAAACAAACACTGGAACACACTCCAAACAAAGCCCCTAGAAACTGTTCAGCTCCTCTGTCAATCTTATCATATGCAGAATACTCCCATAGTCAGAGTGTTGTAGTGACTAGGGTGCTAGTGTAGGATCTGGGAGTCCCTGCTCTGACATGAAGCTTATTTGGTTATGTTGGGTAAGTCAGACTATCTTCTCATCCTAACCTACTTCACACATGAAGAAGGAAGTCCCTTGAGCTTCTTGGCTGAAGGGTGGGATAAACTTGCATTAGACTGATAGACATCAGTTATTGAAGAAAAACACCAGCCATAATGCCTCATTGTCAAATCTTTATAGTTCTCATCTTTTGACATATGCCTCATTTTGTCCTCAACCATAGCCAATGAAGTATGCATAGATAGCAAAACATTTTCTTCAAGGTATATGAAATTTGAAGTATTGTAATATTGTTGTTGTAATTTATAATCTTCCTTTCTCACTAGGACCGAAGGCTGATTATAAGTATAATATGACTATACTGTCAATTAGCAAGCAGATTACAAAATATAACATTTGAATCTGACAGCAAAGATTCTTTAGTAAAACCAAATAATGCAGTGGGGCTGGAGTATAGGAAAAACAGCACAAGCAAATGTAACTGTCTAAGGCAAAAAGACAATCAATGTAGGAATTTTTAAAATCTTTAACAGAAATCACCTCCTGAGCTGATCCATTACAGCTTTGCTCAAATGCGTGAAGCTGTGAGAATGGAAGATAGGAGGAGAAGCACTCCTACATTTATGTGGGTCCAATGCCATTAAAGGCTTATAGGCAATAGCTGGAACCTTGAACTGAACCCATTAACTGATTGGCAACCAATGGAGTGTGTGCAGAATGGAAGTGACATGCAGATTCCCCTTAGTGTCTGATAGTAGCCAGCATTCTGTACCAACTGGAGTTTTCAAGTTGTATTTAAGGGCAAACCCATCAGAATGCATCACAGTAGTATAGCCCTGGGGTAATTATAGCTTGGATCCATGTGCCCAGATCAACCAAATCAAGGTAGGGGACCATCTTTCAGGCTAAGTGGAGTTGGTAGGATGCCCTTTCCCAGCTGCATTAGCTTGCTTCTCCAGAAGTTAAGCTGAATCCAGTATCACCTGTAGTCTCTTAACTGAGTCAGTGGGAGAGACTTGGACCCTAACAAAAGCGAAGCAGGAAATCTAAACTCAAATCCTAGTATTATTAATGTCTTTTTTCTCAGTTGAAAAATATGTACACATATAAGGAGAAGGGCCATGGCTCATGGGTAGGGAACATACTTTGCATACAAAAGGTCCCAGACTCATTTTTATGTGTGTGTGTCTCTTGCTGAAAGGGTCCCTGGTAGCAGGTGCTGGAAAAAGATCTTTCTCTACCTGAGATCTCAGAGAGTGGATGCCACTCATGGTAGGCAATACTCAACTAGATGTTCTAGTGGTCTGATGGTATAGGGCAGCTTCCTATGTAATAATGAAATTCAAAACAAATGTACCATCATCCACATTACTAATGTATATTTTAATGATGGAGGCATGGAGCATAAAAAAGAGTTACAATATGTGTCTGACTGTGCTCTGACTGGCTAACAAAAGGAAGCCAAAGATAACATGAATTGCTGGAAGTCAAGACTTGCTACCAACTAGCTTTCTGTTTCTTACCAAGACTGAGATGCCATTCAATAATTGTCCAAATGTACACCATCTTGCAAAAACCAGTATATCGCCACATAAGCATGAGATCATCAGTGGCCACTGGAAAGTAGTTCTAATCATGAGGAGAATGGCACTTTTTCTGCAGTGAGAAAAACATATAGCTCAGATTCCAGACCTTAAAATAGAGTGAGTTTAGTGGACCAACTCTGAAGCAACTGAAGAAGAAGAAGAGAAGGGTCTTTTAGTTTAAGGGACAACAACAAATCCTTAAATGGAACAATACCATTTATTATGCAGCCCTATGCCGAGCTACTCTCTTTTTTTTACCATTAAGTCAAAACAGATATATGGTGAGCCCATGGGATTTTCAGCACAAGAGAGATTCAGAGGTAGTTTGCCATTGCCTGCCTCTGTGTAGTTACCCTGCTGTTCTTTGGTGGCCTCCTGTTCAAATACTAACTGGGCTGACCCAGCTTAGCTTCTGAGATCTGACGAGCCTGGACTACCCTGGGCACAGATCCACTCTAGTATAAATCAGTTGAAGCTATTATATTCAGAGTGCAATCCTAAACAGAGTTATACCTTCTAAGTCCATTGAAGACACTGTTAGTCATCTGGGCATTGCTCGCCTGACAAAATGGCCAAATGTTATAAAGACATATCAAAAAACTGTTGTAGATGTAAGAACAACATAGGCACTTTTTTCCATATGTGGTGGCGGTGTGAGAAGATCCATAAATTTTGGAAAGATGTTAAACAGTTAATAACAGAGATTATGGACATAGAGCTACAATTGTTACCAGAAATTTACTTGCTTAACATCATACCAGATGGGTTCAGACGTGATGATGTATGCATTTTATCATATACCCTCACTGCATCTAGAATACTTGTTGCTAAATGCTGGAAAACTGATAGCTTACCTACTAGAAAAGAGTTGATTATAAAAATTTGTGATGTGGCAGAAATTGATAAATTGAATATGATACTTCAAGGAGAAGATGAAAAAGCTTTCAAAAAATGCTACAAAGTTAACAAATGGTTTAGGAATAATGTTTAATGTTTAACGTAAACTCCAATGTTTGATTTATATACTGCAATTTTGTTTTTCTTTTTTGTAATGTAAAAATCATAAATAAATCTTAAAAAAAGAAGACACTGTTAGTCATCTGGATGTCAAACAGTTTCTAAGGTTCCTATACTCAGAAGTAGTCATGTCTATTTTGTTTGGCTCCTGTGGAATCCATGCCCTACAAAGCAGAGAACATCAGTTTTTCAAGGATAAAGTGATCCTATGGCTTCAGTGATCATTCATTCAAAGCTGAATTCATATAAGAAGAAGAAGAAGAAGAGATTGGATTTATATCCTGCCCTTCACTTAGAGTCTCAGAGCAGCTTACAAACTCCTTTCCCTTTCCCTTCCCCTCCCCACAACAGACACCCTGTGAGGTAGGTGAGGCTGAGAGAACTCTGACACAAACTGCTCTTTCAGGAACAGCTGTGTCAGAGGTTGTGACTGACCCAAGGTCACATCAGCAGGTGCAAGTGGAGGAGTGGGGAATCAAAGCCGGTTCTCCGAGATTAGAGTCCGCACACTTAACCACTACACCAAACTGGCTCTCTACTACGAGGGGGAAAGAGTGGCACAGAATAGATTTAAGAAGAGCCAGAGATTGTATCAGGATATAATTCAGCACTTTAGGAAATCAGAATCCCTATCTTTTTAAGCATCATTCCTTGGTAATGAGGTCTACAACTCATCCATCACTAGGTTTCCTACAATGCAGTCCTAAGCAGAGTTATATCTTTCTAAGCCCATTAACTTCAGCTGATTTAGAATGGTGTAACTCTTCTTAGGATTGTGCTGTTAAAATAAGGTGCAAGTTCATTTAGAAAAGGATGTGATTCTGTAGAGGGTATCATCACACATTTGCTAAGGGTATGGCCACTACAGCAACTTTGATGGCTACACTGACATAGAAAAAGAGCTTTTGTTCTTTTTAAGACTCTATAAAGATAGGTTTGCTTTAGAAAAGCAGCATTAACTAGACAAATGTTGTAACGGACAGTAAGCAGCACAAAGATACTCAACCATGCCTGTTCTGAGGATAAATGGCAGCTGTATTCTAATGTAAGGACTAAGCCCATTCCCCAAACATTATCTTGAATTCAGCTGAAAATCTCAGTTGACAGGAAGATTTTCATCAACAGAGCATGGCTTCTCTACCCCTGCCTCCTACTTCAGCCCAAAATGGCCCACCAAATGTTGTTTCAGGGGACAAGGGACTCCCAAGAATAGCATAAGGGGAAAGGTCTTTGGGGGCCAAATAAAAGAAAATCCCCCACCCCATGAAAATAATCAGCAGGATTGAATCTGTCATCAGACAACAATGTTCTTTTGTTCTCTTTACATTTTCACTTTGAATGTTTGCACCACCCCGGCCTCCATGTAGTCAGTATGTCCAACCTGAGTTTTAAGCAGTTATATGAGGTTGCACGTAGGCAATAAATTGCTTAGGGAGTTACAACCTTGCTGTCCTTCTGTCTGAGCAGATTGCCTTTTTTACTGTTAAAAGTTTATTTAGTGCAGTACCCTGACCTGGACAGCCCAGGCAAGCCTGATCTTGTCAGATCTCGGAAGCTAAGCAGGGTCGACTCTGGCAAGTACTTGGATGGGAGACCTCCTTGGAATACCAGGAGGCAGGGGCAGGCTGTATTCAGCCACCACTCTGGATATCCTCCAGGCCCCCATTATGGGTCAGTCACCAGAGGTTGCCATGACTTCCAGGTGCATGCATACTCATATGCCCATGCGCGTGCGCACATACACATATACTCTTACACATATGAAAAAAACAACCCAAAAAAAGTGCAGTGATACCCACTCAGTGATTTGGAAGTCATGTGTGGCTCTTTGACATGGTATCTGTAGATCTTCCTAAATGTGGCACCCTTCCCATGCCTCAGGAATAGGCCTGACCTCTCCAATACCCCTTCCCCATTTCTGTAATTTCTGTTCTCTCATCTCACCAGAGGAACTGCCTGCAGAGAAGAGAGAGTAAAACCACCAAGGCAACCACCCAAGAAAAGAGCAAGATACTCATAATGGGGTGTTACTGGTGTTGGGCATCTTGGCAGTCTTTTTCTCTCACCTGAAGTCATGCTAAACAGAGAGCAGGAAGGCAGAGAGGGAAGACCTCACTCCTGATACAAAAAGGCTAAGGTTCAACAGTGATGGTTCAACAGAGACATGTGCAGACATACTCCAATTTAAAGATTAAATGGTTGTAGTTATATCTATCATCATCATCTTATATTATTATATGTGTGTTCCAACCAGCATAAAGTAGTCATGTTGATGGTAATTCCAAGTGTGTGATTGAATGTATCCTTGTTGGGAGGTTTTGCTATAATTCCCCCCCCCCCCAATAATTACATTTTCATGGACTTCTCATGTTTCTTAGCCTGGCTTTGGAAGCTTGGAGGTCTCTCCCCTTGGTGTCATATGCAAGTTTAACAGTGCCTGCTACCAAGAACTCCTTTCCCAGATGTTACTGTAGGGGGGGATCCTGTGTAGTCTAACATTCTTTGGTGAAACACAGTCAGCAAGGGTTTGCTCAGAAGTGTTCTCATGCCTGCCAAAAGATTTAAGGAACTCCCTTTCCCTGGAGATACACCAAAACCCAAGCATGCTTCAGCAGCTTGAATATTGTAGGTGTTGTTTTTGGATTTTATTAGATAAGAGATGGTATGTACATGTGTGTGCTTGTTTGTGTGTATGTTGAAAGAATGTGCCATTTTTTTTTTCTTTTGCTTATTGCAGTTTTAGAAGAGCATTACATACTAGGGAGGTTCATATATAATTCTGGTGAATCAAACTGGGGCAAGAAAGAGAAGTAAAAAATGTCTGTGCTCTGTTTTGTTTTTTGTTTTAATTGAAAAAGCAGTTTTAGTGGGGTAGAAAATAAAATATTCATCAAACACTCTGAACAAATATTCACAATTTTTCAGTCTTATCCAGTGCCATTGTTACTCCTTGCTGCTTTTACACTTTTTCCTGGCCATTGTTTCCTTCTACTAGATCAAATATATTGGAATCAGGGAATTATGCAGTGAACAGGGTATCATAATACTACACAGCCAAATCTAACTGACTATATAATGACAGAAGAACACATAAGCAGGCTTGCTGCATTAGACCAATGGCCCATCTAGTCCAGCATCTTGTTTCATGCAGTGATCAACCAGATGCAGGGCATGGAGGCCCAACACTGTCTCTCTTGCTGTTTCTCAGAAACTTGTTATTCATGGGGTTACATGCACATGCTACTGATGGCAAATAAGGACAATGTTTTCTGATTGGTAGAATGAGTGATCCTAAATACTCAGGGATCATGTAGTGACTGCAATGAAGCCAAATCAGATGTGGATACATAGTAGAGTTGCTAGGCATGGTCTGGCAACTGGAAGGACATGGAGGAGGTGGGAACTTCTAGTTTGGGAGGGGAGTTGTGGTTGGCATCCTGAGTGCAATGATGTTGCTTCTGTTGTGAAACAGAAGTGATATATAATTGCACCAGAAGTGACACTGGCATTCGCCCAAAACTGTATGGTTTAACCTTTGAGTTCTGGGTGAATTCTAGAGTGCCACCCTGCATGATGATATCACTTCTGACTTACACTGCAAACAACATCATCTCTCCAGGGACAGTGACTGACCCCTTACTTCACCCCCAGCATTTTCCTCCACCACCCAGCTGAGTGGTGACAAGAAGCAGGAGCTGGGTGTGGAGATCCCCTGCTCTGGCATCCTTACTAGATGACGATAGGACAGATGGCAGATGAAGTCACTTGAAAAAGACAACAGTTGAATGTAAATGAATAGAAGAGTACAGAAAATAGGTGGAAAGATGTTGGAAAACATCGTTCAAAATAGTTCCAGGTGGTCAGCCATGTTGGTCTCAAGCAGTAGAACAGATTTAGAGTCCAGTGGCACCTTTACGACCAACAACCTTTGCTGCTCTTAAAGGTTTCACTGGACTCTAAATTTGTTCTATTGTTCAAAATATTCACAAAAAACCTAGGTATCTTTTGCTTAGTCCTGTACAATGTTGTTCTTTCCTGTTTTGATCCTTTGGTACTCAGAGAGTTAAAAATATAAACAGATAAATAACACTCCTATTCCAAGCATAGCAGAATATGTGAAGCTGAAAGTGTATAATTTTCATTCATGTATTACCAAGGGGAGGTAAACTAAAAGCCTGCTAAATCTAAAGGCCTTGTGGGATAATTTCTGCAACCCATCCCATTCCAATTTCACCGACTTTAAAATCCAAAACATAAGAACTGAGGGCAGAGCATAGCCCTGGGCAAACACTGCAGAGAGCAGAAAGATAGAAAGGAACATGTTTCTTAATTCCTGCTGGCAGCATCATGCCATGTCACACAATGAGCTCGCAACTGTGATGCCCAGGCCTTATCAGAGGCATTTATCTGTCCCTGCAGACAGATGAACAGGAGGATGGGAGTTACTAAGCCCCTGTCGATTCCAGGCTCAGACGTGTGTGCCAAGGGGTTAAATTTTTTCCCCTGCTGAGTCTCGTCAGCCACTCTCCTTTGATGGAATCCGCATGCAGATTCTCCAGCAGTGAGAAAGAGGGCAGGTTTTTCCCTTCCAGGCTTTCATTATGTTGCAGTTTTCATGATTTTCCAAAGCTGCCAGCTTCATGAAAATTAATGCAATTCTGCCAGACTGTTTCTTTTGCGTCTGATGTGTCCTGATGCATTATGAAACTCTTCAAGGGACTGAAATTTCCCTTTTGCTGAGTGCAGACCATCAGAGCTTAATTCACACATTATCAGGAGCTCAGTCCCTGACCTGAGCCCGGTGCTAAGTGGCCAGCTGAACAAAATGGAAGGGCCTTCTGTAAGCGACAGCATTTGTTCAAATGCCTCTTCCAGGTTGATGGCATCAGCTCATTTGCTGGGGAGCGCTGTGCCAAGTCAACAGACAGATTTCACAAAATATGTCAATGCTGTAAAATGTCCAAAGCGTTCGCTCTCTTTCCTTTTAGTCCCGGCTAGTGAGAAGGAAACAGATTCTAGATAGGAAATATTAGCCACATGGGAGATATGAGAGGCCATAGCAATGAGTGGTGGAGTAGTGGGCCAGCAGAACAGATAATTTGTTCTTTTGCTTGGCAGAATCTTGCAGCGTGTTCTAACAATGGTTAAAAACAAAACACTATGGCCCCAGTCATATGCCGAATTTGCTGCAGGAGAGCCACGACTTAATGGCAGAGTTTCCGGGTGTGATCACACCACAACATCTGGGAGGCATAGCACTCCCGTGGCCAACCCGCGGCTTCCCGCCAAAGATGTGGAGTAAAAAACTACCTCCTCAAAGATTCTAGCAGATGGTTTGCCATGGGTTGCCTCTGGACTCCCTCAGTGTGATCGCGCCGGTGTGTGGCTTTTCCCTCCGGCCCCTCATTGATGCGCAGGCACGGAGGGAAGGAACCATGGCATGCCGCCGATGCATGAGATCATGTTCTGGTGGCTCTAACTGCAGCACCGCAAATAGCCCTGCCTCCTCCCCCCCCATTATCTGGCCTGTATGACTGGGGCCTATATAAAGTATTTGGATTCTGACATGGCATTCAGTATTTACCCAGTAAGAAAGATGAGGTGTAGGAAGCAGGGCCTCAGACGATGACTGCAGTAGTTGGATAGGTTCATAAGGGTGTGGCAGCTACATTGGCCACAAACCAAATAGGGCTTTAAAAGTCAGTAACAGGACCTTGCTTGGAAACAAATTGAGAACCAGTGGTTATGGACCAAGGTTGGAATGATATGGCCCCTATTACCTTTTCCAGTCAATATCCAGGCTGCAGCACTCTGCATCAACTGAAGTTTCAGAACACCTCTCAAGGGCAGCCCCACATAAAGTGCATTGCAGTAACCTAATCTAGATGTAACCAGAACATGCACCATGGTGGCCAGATCTTGTCTGCTTAGGAAAGGCTGCAGCTGACTAATCAGTTGAAGCTGGATCCAGGTGGGTAGCCATGTTCGTCTGAAGCAGCAGAACAAAGTTTGAGACCAGTGGCACCTTTAAGACAAAGTTTTATTCAAGGTATAAGCATTTGTGTGCCAGCATACTTCTTCAGCTTCAGTGAAACAGAATTTCCTCAACTATTACATATAGAGGGGCAGGGTGGGGAGGCTAGTTGCCAGGAAGAGCTAGTTAGAGTCAAGATACATAAATAACTGGGCAATTATAGCTGAGGTTGTATTCAGGTGGTTGATAAGATCTGTGAATGACAGTAAATATAGCATACAATGTCAGAAATGTAAGTTGTTCTTCAAAGAACAAAATCTCTGGAGATAGACCTTTTTCAGTGAAGCAGAATAGTTTATTGATACACTGTTGCAAGCATGGGTGATCAGTCCAGATGAACTGACCACACCTTGTATTTGAAAGCAGGCAGTTTTATACTTCCTTCCCCGATGCTTTGGAAAATAAGAAATGCCCTGGCCAGTCCCCATAGGCTGGAGTAGGTGGCTCACATTCTCAAATCACATCTCGCCTTTAGGACCCCGTGACAACACGGCTCTGATTACTCTTCCTCTTTTCCTAATTAGTCCACTCCTCTAAATATGCTAAAATCTGTTTACTTTCTCCTAAAAAGGTATTAATCTTCCCAGCCTTCCCCTGACATTTTCCCACCATCTACTGCAATGTCACTCTCAGGTGAGCCTGGTCATTCTTGTGTCATGTCTTCCTGTTACTGGGCTTTCAGACCACAGGATGTTCTATCCTTAGGTCCAGTCATGTCTTTCATAAGACCACTGTTTTCGCTAACAATCACTTCCCATTTTCTAAGTGTCAGCTATTATGCTATTAGTTGCTCCTTGACCTGATGAAATTTAGGTGTTTTCCAGATAGACTAGACATGCTCTGCCTTCCTTATTCCAAGTTCTAATCTTAGGTTGTCTGGCCTTTTAGTCTTATAGATTCATGAAGCAAATTACTAAGCTTCCAAGATACATAGAGCACAAGCTTAACATTTTAATCAATAAAAATCTTCATTTTCATTTCTCACACAAATAAGAGAGTTAACAAACAGATGTGAGAATGACATTTGAGTCCAGTGTCATCTCCAAGACCAACAAAGTTCAATTCTGGGTATAAGCGAGAACTGAGAGACTTAGCATGTGTAGATGCACACTCCTTCAGATACATTGAAACACATTTCCTCAAACATTCCATACTGTGGGGTGTTAGTTGCCAGGAAGGGCTAATTTTTTTGAAACATAAATTTTATTTAAGATTTAACAAGAGGAACAACAAGAGGGAAATCTAGGCAGATAAAACTAAGTATAACAACATACATGGTTTGATAAATACAGGGTCAGATACAAAGATTAAAGTCGGTTTAAACACAACAAGTTTGAAGCATGTCTGGAAACAGAAACATTAGAACAAGGCCTAGATTATAACTAGTTATATAACAAAAGTTGAAATTTAACATTGCTAAGTGTTTCCCAATCAAACTTATCAATATTGATTTTATCAAGAATAGGATACCAGATGTTCAGTGGGTTAGTTATTTCACATTCTGTTTGGTTTTCAGTATGATAAATATTAAAGTTTTCTAACATAAACAAATCCCAGATTTTATATAGCCATTGTTGTATAGTAGGTGGGTTTTTGTCTTTCCAGTGTTTGGCTATTAAGATTTTCGCAGGCCAGGAAGGGCTAATTAGAGTCAAGATGCACAAGTAACTTGGCAATAAATAAGCTAAGATTGAAATAACACATTTGGTAAGACGTGTGAATAGCAGCAAATTGGCATACAGATAATAAAGGTTTTAACAACAGATGTGAGAACTAAGTTTGAGTCCTGTAGCACCTCCAAGACCAGCAAAGTAATTCCTGGGTATAAGTGAGAACTGAGTGACTTAGCATGTGTAGTGAGATAAGAAGCTGATACCTGTTTTAGAATCATAGAATCATAGAGTTGGAAGGGACTTCCAGAGTCATCTAGTCCAACCCACTGCACAATGCAGGAAAATCACAAATACCTCCCCCTCCACACCCACAGTGACAGCTGTTCCACACCCAGAAGATGACAAAAATCCTCCAGGAGTGCTTCCTGACCCCAAAGTGGCAATCAGCTTTTCCCTGGGCATGTAAAAAAGGGTCACAAGAACTAAGCACTGAGGCAACCCTTCCTGCACTCCCTCTTATGATCTGCCTATATTCACAGAATCCACATTGCTGTCAGATGGCCATCTAAGACTCTGTTTGAAAACCTCCAAAGAAGGAGAGCCCACCACCTCTGAAGGAAGCCTGTTCCACCGAGGAACCGCTCTATCAGGAAGTTCTTCCTTATGTTTAGCAGAAAACTGTTCTGATTTAATTTCAACCCGTTGGTTCTGGTCTGACCTTCTGGGGCAGCAGAAAACAACTCCACACCATCCTCTAGATGACAGGCCTTCAAGTACTTGAAGGTGTTTATCATATCACCTCTCAGTCGTCTCCTCTCCAGACTAAACATACCCAGCTCCTTCAACCTTTCCTCATAGGACTTGGTCTCCAGACCCCTCACCATCTTCATTGCTCTCCTCTGGATATGTTATAGCTTGTCTATATCCTTCTTAAATTGTGGTGCCCAAAACTGAACACAATAGTTTAGATGAGGTCTAACCAGAGCAGAGTAAAGTGGTACATCACTTCGTGTGATCTAGTCACCATACTTCTGTTGATACAGCCCAAAATTGCATTTGCCTTTTTAGCAACCACATCACAATGCAGACTCATAATCAGTGTATGGTCTACTAAGACCCCTAGATCCTTTTCACACATTCTACTGCCAAGACTCCCAACCTATAATTATGCATTTGATTTTTCCTACCTAAATGCAGAACTTTATATTTATCCCCATTGAAATTCATTAAATTTCTTTTAGCCCAGTTTTGCAGCCTGTCAAGATCATCCTGTCACCTGACTCTACTGTATTTGCTACTCCTCCCAATTTAGTATCATCCACAAATTTTTAATTTAATTTAATAAGCATTCCCTCTATCCCTTAATCCAAATCATTGATAAAGATGTTGAACAAAACAGGTCCCAGGACAGATCCCTGAGGCACACCACTTGTCACTCCTCTTCAAGAAAATGAGGAACCATTCACAAGCACTCTTTGGGTGTGATCTGTCAACTAGTTACAGATCCACCTAACAGTCATAGGATCTAAACCACATTTTTCCAATTTGTCAACAAGTATATTATGTAGAACCATATCAGAAGCCTTACTAAAATCAAGATAAACTATGTCTACAGCATTCCCCTGATCCAGCAAGGTAGTAACTTTCTCAAAACACAAGATAAGGTTAGTCTGACATGACTTGTTCCTGAAAAACCCATGCTGGCTCTTAGTAATCACAGCCGTCCTTTCTAAATGCTCAAGGACTGTATGTTTGATGATTTGTTCTAAAACTCCCCCAGGTATAGATGTCAAGCTGATGGGTTGATAGTTACCCAGATCCTCCTTTTCCCCTTCTTGAAGATGGGGTCAACATTTGCCCGCCTCAACCTTCTGACCCCTCACCTGTTCTCCAAGAATTCTCAAAAATAATGGACAGAGGCTCAGAAATTACATCTATGAGTTCTTTTAGTACCCTTGGATGCAGCTCATCTGGCCCTGAGGACTTTGTTTCATTTAAAGAAACTAGGTGTTTATGTCCTTCCCTTATGTTGATCCTAGGCTGCAACTCCATTCCCTCAT
The DNA here is from genome assembly GCA_029375565.1 of Gekko gecko. NCBI lineage: Eukaryota > Metazoa > Chordata > Lepidosauria > Squamata > Gekkonidae > Gekko > Gekko gecko. The sequence goes on along the minus strand of JAPDNY010000002.1, from coordinate 104,044,039 downwards.
CATGTGTTCTGTTTTTGCCATGTTGAGCACCATTTCTCTTGCAAGGGAAGACTGAGGAAACATGGGAATTGAGCAGTTCTGCCCTCTCTTCATCATCTGTTACAATTTCACTTTCCTGTCCCCACAATGGGCCTACCATGTCCTTGCTCTTTTTCTTACTTTGAACATAAGAAAAGAACCCTTTTTTTGTTTTTAGTGTCTCTCGCTAGCCTAAGCTCATACTGAGCTTTAGCTTTCCTAACTCTCTCTCTACAAGCACTGGTTATCTGTTTGTATTCATCCTTGGTTATGAGGCCCTCCTTCCACTTTTTGAATGAGTCTTTTTTATTTTTCAAGTCCTTAGAAAGCTGTTTATGGAGCCACCTTGGCTTCTTTAGGCTCCTCCCATTTTTCCTTCTCATAGGAATCATTTGTGATTGTGCCTTCAATATTTCACTTTTAAGAAACTCCCATCTCTCTTGAGCTCCCTTCTCCTTAAGTATTTCTGACCATGGGATTCTATCCAGCATAACTTTAAGTTTATCAAAATTTGTTTTCCTGAAGTCCAACCTACAAGCTTTTACCTTCCCCAAGATCAGGGATCTTTTTGGGGGGGAGCGCACTAGAGCACTGCTCCAGCAGCTCAGCAGCCACAACAAATGGCAGTGGCAGCAAGCCCTGCCCCCAGCCAGCATCCCCAGGCTGCATGAAGAGCCCCCTGCCAGCGTCCCCGGGCCGTGCAGAAGCACTGCGGCCCAGGGGACGTGCAAAGAGCCCCCCACCAGTGTCCCCGGGCCACGCAGAAGCGCTGCGGCTTGGGGGATGCCAGAAGAGTGTCACTGCATCCCCTGGGCCTGTACAGGAGCGCTGCGGCTCGGTGGAGGCCATAGAGCCCCGCCACCACATCCCCCGGGCCCACGCAGGAGCACTGCGGCTCGAGGGACGTCAGGAGAGCCCTGCCGCCAGCTTCTCCAGCCCCCGCTGAAGCAGTAAGTAAGGGATCCATGGGTGTGGGTGTGGCGGGGGCTTGATGGGGGGTGGTGGGAGAGCCTCCCTCCCTCCATCTCTTTGCCATCTTTTCCTCCTTTCCTTTTCTTTCCCTCCTTTTCTTTCTCTCTTTCCCTTCTCTTCCTTCCTCTCTTTTCTTCCTTTCTTCCTCTTTCCCTTCTCTTCCTTCCTTCCTCTCTTTTCCTCCTTTCCTTCTCTCTTTCTTTCATTCCCTCCTTTTGTTCTCTCCTTTACCTCTTTCCCTTCACTTCTCTCTTTCTTTCTTTCCCTCCTTCTTTTCTTCTCTTTTTTCCTCCTTTCCCTGTTTCCCTTCTTCTTCCCTTCTCTCTCTTTCTTTCCCTCCTTCTTTCCTTCTCTTTCTTTCCCTCTTTCCTTCCTTCTTTTCTTCTCTCTACTCTCTCTCTTTCCCTCCCTCTTTCCTCCTTCTGTGGCCCAACTCTCTCTTTGCTCCCCCCCAGGCCAGCTGGAGAAGGGAAGGGGAGGCTTTTGAAGATGCCCCCCCTTTTGCTTCCCCTTCTGACATCACTTCCGGTGATGTCAGGGTGTGTGGCATATGCCAATAGTCTAGTAGCTCATTAGCATACCATATGCTAATGAGCTCCTGCAGGTCTTTTTCTATGAAAAGACTCCTGCCGAAGACTGTAAATTCCTGTGTGTCAAGCCCCGTTCTCACATCCATTTGTTAACTCTTGTATTTGTATGCTATTTTTCTGCCATTCACAGATTTTACCAACTGCCTCAATCCAATCTCAGCTATAATTGCCTAGTGACTTATGCAACTTGACTGTAACTAGCCCTTCCTGGCAACTAACTTGACCCCCATCCTCTCTCTATCTATATGTAATGGTTGAGGAAATTCTGTTTCACTGTATCTGAAGAAGTGTGCTTGCTCACAAAAGCTTATACCTTGAATAAAATTTTATTGGTCTTAAAGGTGCCACTAGACTCAAACTTTGTTCAGTTGAAGCTAGTAAAAGGTACTCCTGGCCACATCTGCCATCCCCAGATTAGGGACCTGTTCCTTCAAAGGGAATGCAACTCTATCCAGAACAGGTGATACTTAAATCCTGTGTCAGACCTTCCACCCACCAGTTGTACTTCTGTTTTGTTGGGATTAAGCTTCAGTGTATTAGTCTGCATCTATTCCAAAACTGTCTCCAGGTACAGGTTCATGATTTTACAGCCCCCCTGGGATCAGCCAGAAGTGCAAGACAGAGCCGAGTGTCATCTTCATATTGGTGACAACCCAGCCCAAAGATCATCTCTGTTATCTCACCTAGCAGTTTTCATGTAGGTGTTTAAAAGCAAAAGGGATGAAATGAAGCCTTGAGGGACCGCACAGGCCAAAGACCAACTGGTTGAGCAGCAGTTTCCCAGCACCACCTTTTAAAAACTGCCCTCCAGATAGGACCAGAACCACTGCAGAATTTTGGAATAATGCACATGTCCATAATATGTGCAGTCTCTTTTGGAGGGGTGGTGTTCCTGCTAATATCACATTCTACCTCAATTTCAGTAGGCAGCAAACAGGCATGCTGAATATTCCAAAGTTAAAATGGCATTTGACAGATCATAGTATATAGGGTTGCCAATCTCCAGGTGGGGCCTGGAGATCTCCTGTAATTACAACTGATTTCCAGAAGACAGGGATCAGTTCCCCTGGAGAACATGGCTGCTTTGCAGGGTGGACTGTATGGCAATATACCCTTACTGAAGTTGCTTCCCTCCCTAAACCCTGCCCTCCCCAGGCTCTACCTCTAAAATCTCCAGGTGTTTCCCAACCTGGACTTGGCAGTCCTAATTAGTATATAATATTGAACACCAGACAGAATGGATCTCCTCTCTCGCCCTGTCTTGTCAGTATGTAAGAGAATAATGATGAGAATGACAAGGGAAAGAATTACTTTAAAAGCTATTCTGCTTCAATGGCACAATCATGGCTAAGATTCCAAGAAACAATTAGGATAGAATGTGTCATTGCTGGCCCTCTTGTGGTTTTGCATCTTGAAGCACTAGCTCCTTGAAATCCTGCTCAAATAGGGCACCTTTCCATCTCCCCATTTAATTTAATTTGTCAAAGTATTCACTGCCAATTCACCAAGGAAAAACAATTTGCCCAAATGCTAAAGACAAAATGGAATTAAATTGTTGAGAAAGTATCTGGGGCCCAGGAGTACCATGTATAAAGCTGCAATTTGCAAAAGGCAAATCCAGGATTGAGAGCCAAAAGCCCATATCATGACCCCAACAGACCATCTAAAAAGGCTTCTAGAGAGTGTTGGACTCACTGATGGAAAAACTATTTTGCTTGTGATGACTGCCCAAAGCCATACTGTTTCCTGTATCCAGTGTGTTTCCATATTGAAAAAAAAATCTGTTGTATTGGCCTTGGCCTAGATTGTTGTATCTCTAGTTTATGAGTTGGATGCTGACCATTGGTGGTGGTATGGAGTCTGAGCAATCCTTAACTCGACTAGCACACTATATTATCAGATGAATGATTTTTTCCACATGGGTCATGTACCTAGCATTTATTCACCCAACTTTCATATGGTTATTCCATACTTATATTTGAAGATGGTTCCTTTCTAAGTAGCAGAAAGTTTAGGACAGCACTGGCAGGATCAGTTTTGCCTTGGAGTAGAAGTTCTGTGGCAGAACACAGTAAAAGTTGGCAAAAACTGAAGAAAAACTAATGCGAGGCCTGATATCAAAACAGAGCAGATCACAAAATCAGAGCTTCTATTAGGCCATTGACATATACCCAACTTTAGCATAAGGAGCCTTCTTCCAACTTAAGTGATTCCTCTCCTAGAGGGAGAATAATTTAAGCTGGATAAATGCTTCTTAGGTGGGTGGAGGGGTTCAACCTTCATGCAGTGGAGTGGTAGCATGTATCCCAGCGGTTCCAGCATCAGCCAAGTTAAATATCAGTTCCCACACAGGCTCACATAGAGGCCTGATTTACACATCCAGATGGTAGAATATTGCAGGTGATAGAATATTGAGGTTGCTGAATGAAATGCACCACTTTGGACTGCAGGTCGTAGATTTCAGTTTTGAATGCTCTTCCACATTAAAAATTCCATGCAAAGAGAAAACTAGCCCAACAAGGAGAAAGCATATACTGCTTCTGTTTGCTTGCTGTGCTGATTTTCTGTCTGAAGGGAGATTTTTTTAATTTACAGTCTGAAGTGGTACAGTCACTTCTTCTGCCTAGGGTGGCCAGGTTACCTGCTATGACAGGGAACATCCTGCCCTGGAGCTCTGCCCCTCACTGCCACTTGAGAGGGTGGGGGGAGTAGGGGGTGAAACAGCATTGCATGAGGCTTTGATGTCACAACTGGTGGCATACCTGAATGTGATGTCATTACACCACACAATAGTCTAGGAATTTTCTCTGATCTCAATGGTTTGAATCATAGGTTTGGGGAAATCCTGGAGCAATGTTTGAAGGTGTAATGTTACTTGTGGGTAAACAGCCAGAAGTGATGTTCCATCAAGCAATGCTGTTTTGCCATGAGTTTGCCCCCCAGGCTCCTGGGGATTGCCAACATTGGATTGATAATTCTGCTTCCACCTCATTTTCCTGCATGTCTAAACCAAGCCTTTACTACATTAGCAGACCAAGGTTGGCAACTGGTGCTATACTGGGGGGGGCTCTCTGGTAACATTATAACATTGCCAGTAATGCACTGATGTCATTTCTGGCATGACCCAGTTATTGCATAGGGACAATGCTCTAGTACTTGTCCCAGACTCTTTGGTTTAACCATATAATTTTGGGCAAGCACTCCAGCTTTAACCATAGAATTTTAGGAACATTCTAGAGCTTTGCCCCTACATAGTGACATTGATTCCAGGTTGTGCCAGAGATGACATCATCATCCCCTCATTTTTGCTCACTTCCTCATGCTGCTTCTGAGAGTATCCCATCCCCAAGCTATAGCATTTGGGCGGGGGGGCGGGGATTTCAGGCTACAGCAGGAGATGGAAGACAGGAAAGTCACTATTCTGTGCCTGGAATTTAAACAGGATCCAACCCTTTATATTCACCTATCTCTCTTTCCATTGTACTTATATATGTTATGCCAACACATTAGCAACATCTATACGTTAGTGTGAGTAACTTAAAAGACTAGTAAAAGCTATTAACACTGCTATCCTAAGCAGACTTACACCATTCCAAGCCCACTGACTTCAATAGATGTAGAAAAATGCACTTAGGACCATGCTGTTACTTGGCCAGCCATTCCATGTAAGTAGGAAGAAGAATAGTTTCATGTGAACATGCCCATTAATGCATGGTCTTTGGCAGGTAAATTGTGAGCATTGAATAGCCTCACTAAGAAATTTCCACAAGAAACAGAAGCCACAAGATAATCGTATATACTCATCAAAGTATATATTTCAACCCTTTCAATAGCCTGGAAATTCTGTTCATTATAACATCAAGAAGATTTGTCCCAGAAGTCTAAAATCTATTGTGAATAACTGTTGTTGTTTTTTTGCCCCCTGAAGGGGATTTTTAATTGTTTTTTGCATATACTACTAAAACCACAAAGAAAAATGGGGAAGGGGAACTACATCTAGGGATAAAGAAAAGTAAACCCACACTATTCTAAAACCCCAAGAGAAGGAGATCATATCCATGTTAAGCTAAATGTTAGTATTTTAGTGTTAATAAACAATGCATACTGTTGAGTTTCTGTCTATCTCAGCTAAATTGTTAATTTGTCACTTGTTATGAGAAGATTTCAGAGCATCCCCTCCAGCTCGCTTCATAAAGGCAATTTTCAGAGTCCTTCTGCCTTTATCTAGGCTTTCTATCTCTAAAGTCATAGGATGATTTGATGGTGGCAGCTCCCTCTTCTGCGGCCAGGTCTTCATTCGTCTCCGAGGGGGAGGAGCCACTTGACCTGGTTTCTCCTTCTTCTTTAGATCCCAGATGGCATTTTAGAAACTCTTTGGCTTTAAAAATTGAGTCAATCTCCTCTCTCTTGTTGTTAATTTTAAAAATGACACCTTCGGGCACCGTCCACCTGTATGGAATTTGATTGGTTTGGAGAAAAAGAATTAAGTCCTTATAGTTCTTTCTTTCTTGACGAATTGCAAATGGAATGTCTTTTAAGGTCTTGATAGTTGTTTTTCCCAGTTTCAGTGGAGTTGCTGATGTTGCTTTTAAGATTGCATCTCTGGTCTGACTTCTTGAGAATCTGACCATTATTTCCCCAGGCAGGCTATTTTTTTGGTGTAGTTAGAGTACACCCTATATGCTGTTTCTATATCATGTGTAATTTCTTCCACTTTCAAGCCTGTTGCAATAACTTCACTGAGTATTTTCTTCAGGTCCTCTTTAGCTGATTCAGGAACTCCCTGGAATCTAAGGACCATGTTAGCTTTTTCCATTTGTAATTGCAGCAAACAAGTTTCCTGGTAGTTCTGCTTATTCACTAGTTCTCCTATCTTTTTCTTCATATTCTTATTTGTGGCGTACATCTCCTTCACAACTTCCACTGTTTGCTTCGTCTTTTTGGCCGTTTCTGCCAACTGGAGTTGCTGTGATGCAAAGTTTTGATTTAGTGTGACCAATTGCTGGTTAATACCAGCGAGTTGTTCCATCATGGGCTTGATGGTATCCACTAGGAGTTTCATGACATCCACTCCCTCTTCTGGCCTTGGACTTTGGCCGCCCGGTGGTTTCGCTTTCGTTCCTTTTCCCCCTGCACCCGCCAACATGGTGTATTGTTTACTTAAGCCACCTCTGAAAATTACTTCTGGACTAAATCCGCTCTGGTAAGTCTCTCAAAACAAGCCAATTGCTTACTTTTCCCTGTCCCCCCCTCCCCTCTTTTCCACTTATCTGTTCACACAAGTCGGAGGCGTCCCTCCTCTCTCTCGCCTTGAAGATAGGAGGGGGTAGGGTTTTTTCCCACTTGTTTCAAAGTTCATTTACATCTGACTCATGTTCATTGTCAGTCCCATTCGACCACATTTACATCCTCACAATTCCACTCAATTTCCAGCACTTGTTCCTGTCAGCCTAGCTTGTGCCCGGAGGCCACACAGCGGCAGGACCGTCAGGGCGGAGGGGCGTCTCAATTCTCCGGCATTGCACCATCAAAGAGGCTACTCCTCAAAAGCCCTATGGCTTGGAGCCAATCCCTAAGGTTCTGTTGGGAAACCACGCCGGTGGCTTCCCTCTGTGACACTGGTGTGTAAATTGCTCCCCTGAGTGTCGAGGAGAGCATCTGCCATTGCAGCACCAAAAACAGGAAGTCCTATTATGAATAACTGTTAAAGGATATGATATGGCCAAATTCCAGTGAAAATTAATTGTGACATTAGCAGCCTCTACTTTTCTCAAATCTGCCTGTTTTCACTTTCTGTTATTCAATAAACAGACCAATCCTCTCTTTCTTCCTTCTTCCTTATTTAAATGTTTAGGCCATTATGACATTATCATCTACTGCACCAAAATTCTCCCAGGTGGAACTCAGACTGGGCATTCCACCAACCAAGCCTCTGTGCTTTACAATGTGTGCTACTGGACCAGTGGAACTATAGGGATTAGGGAGCAATATGCAATAACTGCCCGTTACCTCCTTGGAAATCAGACCTTGCCTGCTTGTGATTATGTCTGCTGCCTCTGGCCATTGGAATCATCACGCTCCCATGAGAACTGACCACTGCCTACTTTTGTGTATTGCTTCTGACCATGTGCACCCCCAACTGAGCCCTGGAACCCTGGTGCCATCTGCCTTTTCCTGTATTTGCATTTCAGACCACTGTTACATTAGCAGCTTCTTTATTTAAATGCCTGGGCCATTGTTACCTCAGGATCCAGTAGACTAATCTTCTCCCTCTGACTTCTCAACAGTTTACATACTGAGATCATTGTTTTGTTGTTGTTCAGTAGCACAGTTGAGTCTAACTCTTCATGACCTCATGGACCACATCACTCCAGGCCCTCCTGTCTTCCGCCATCCTCTGGAGTTTGCTCAACTTCATGTTTCTTGCATCGATAACACTGTCTAACCATCTCATCCTTTGTTGTCCCCTTCTTCTTTTACCTTCAATCTTTCCCAGTTCGTTGTAGCGTTATCAAAATCCAGGGCACTCCTCTGTTATCTCTGCCTATTGGAACATTGTGACATTATCATCTCATAGACCAATCCTCTTCCTTTGCTCTAATCATCATCCAATAGACCAGTCCTCTCCCTCTTCCTGTAGCTGGTTTTGAGCCTTTGTGACACGAGCAGTCTCTGGACTAATTCTCTCCTTTATTTGCATGGTTGTACTGTGGTGAGATCATCAATTCTCTTTTTTGTGTTCTTTAGACCTTTGGGTTGTCAGTATCCTTCTAGTCAATCCTCTAACATCTTCTTTACTTTCTTCTCTGGGGAGTCCTCTTGTTCTACCTTCTTCTTATTTGTATATTTGAACATTGTGACATTTTCATTCACAAAGATGACCCTCTCCCTCTCCCTTAGTTGCATATTTAGACCATTGTGTGAGTGGGATCTGTGGCTCAGAGGTAGGGAGGGCAGGCTAGAAGTCAAATAAATAAATAAACAATCTACTTTGCATGCAGAAGGTCCTGGGTTCAATCTTGACATTTCTAGTTCAAAGGATCAAGTAGTAGGTGTGTGAAAGACCTTTACCTGAGACCTGGAGAGTGACTGCCAATCTCAATAGACAATATGACCTTGATAAACAAATGACTAAACAGAAGGCAGCTTTTTGTGCTCATGTGTCATCAGCAACTTCCAGGTTAATCATCTGCCATTTCCCCCTTTTACACTTTTGCAGAAATTTTGTGCCGACAGCTACTAGATCCCACTGCTTTTTCCTATATTTGCATTTCAGGCTGTTCAGACATGGGTAGTCTCCCAACTAATCCTCTTGTTCTGTCATCTTACTCATTTCCACGTTACAGCAGTTGTTTCATCAACAACCAGAAATCAGTCCTTCCCTCTGCCCTCTCCCCTTGTTGCTTGTTTAGGTACTTTTGTTATCAGAAACATTCAGGTTAGTCCTCCCCTATCTGCAGTTTTGAGCAACTGAGAGATAATCATTCACTAGACATCAAAGGAAATAACTCTGAACTGCTACAATGCAGCTATTATTCATCAGATTTTTGTGACAGTGGGCCAAGTTGTATCCTTGACCAGTTAGGTTCTTCATGCCAGTTTTCATATGCCTAGGGCATATTTTGATAATAAACTTTATGATGTCTGGAAAATGTACCTGAAGATAGCCAGTTATAATCTCCCTGCAACCTTGTTTCATGTGAGAATTTTTAGGGAGGGCAACTCAATGAAGACAGTTCAGTGAAGACCAATAATCATTCTTCAGTGGGCATATTCACATGGAATCCTTGTATTTGTCATTTGGTCAGTCAATATATGCTAAAATAGCACAACTGTACCAGCTCCCAATTCATTTCTAACTGGCTGATATAATAAAAACAATGTATTTTATTCTAGCCTTCCCTTTAGTTATTTTGTGTGTATGAGAACACTTCAATATGATGCCCTGATGCTTTGCTGTAATAGTTTCATTTCTGCTATACAATTGTGCACTGTACAATGTTCTGTGAGGTATTATTATTTAAGGGGTTAAAATGTCAGGGAACTCTTTTTGAAGGAGGCAGTAGAAATGGATACATTATACCAAATCCTCAAGATATGAGCAGTAACTAGGTGTTAGAAGGTATTAAGAGGATGATAGTCATTTGTGAGGGGATTCAATATACCTGACATTCCTATATAAGAAGGGGAAGAGGCCGGCAGAGATGGAATCAAAATGCTTATACATAAAGCTGGAATTCAAAAATTGTTCTCTTATAGGAAAGCACACCACCATAAAAAATAGGTTTAAGACAATAGGAATTGATAACAAAGATCATTTTCAGTTCCACAAGCACAGTGTGTCAATGTTATTAAGAGAAACTTTCTATCTCAGTGATTAAAATCTCATTGTGATTCAGAGGGCAGATACGGTACTAGTTGAAGGAAGTTATTTTCAGTATCAAAAGATGCGTTCTAAGTATGGTAAGGATCCAGGTGGTAGAAACACACTTTTTATTTTGGAAATAGCTAATCTGATTTTCTAGTACAGAAAATGCCCCAGATGTGTTAAAACAATAGTATCATGTTATTGTAGTGTTAGGCAATTGGAACATTGCAATGGGTCAAATTACAGAAAAATCCCATTCTCCTAGGAGATGATCTCAGGATTCAATGCCTCACCTATTTCCCCCCAGTTAGAATGAAGTATTCAGCTGCATGTAATTATACTTATTCTTCACTGATTAGAAATTACTGTATATAACTGTTGTTTGACACAACTATGTAATTTTTACATGTGCCGCGTGATGATGCTATACTCTATAGTAATTTGCAAGCTATAGCTTTTGTTGTTGTTCAGTCGCACAGCCGAGTCTGACTCTTCACGACCCCATGGACCACATCACACCAGGCCCTACTGTCCTCATCATCCTCTGGAGTTTGCTCAACTTCATATTCGTTGCATCAATAACACTGTCTAACCATCTTATCCTTTGTCTTCCCCTTCTTCTTTTACCTTCAATCTTTCCCAGCATCAGGGTCTTCTCCAGTGAATGCTCCCTTCTCATTTGGTGGCCAAAGTATTTGAGCTTCAGCTTCAGTATCTGGCCTTCCAGGGAACAGTCAGTGTTGATTTCTTTTAGGATTGACTGATTTGATCTCCTTGCAGTCCAAGAGTCTTTTCAAGCACCATAATTCAAAAGCATCTGTTCTTTGGCCCTCAGCCTTCCTTATGCTCCAACTCTCACAGCCATACAGCCATACATTACTCATGGGAATTTTGTCCATACAGAGGAATGGATACCATCTAAAACGTCTGTGCAGAGAAGTGCTTCCATGCATGGAAATGTGTCTTCCCCACATCCCCTCTCTCACTGCAGCTAAAAAATGTCCCTGAAAAGCTGCTCCTGGGGAGCATCATGAAGGGGAAGTTGAAGGAGTGCCAAGGAAGTGGGAATCAGCAAAAATCACCCCTTTCACCTTATGCATATGGATCTCTTTGACAGGATCCAACCCAGAAATCTAGTCACATGTGAAGCAGCTATCATACACAGAAGTGTGTGATCCAAGAAGCCCCAAGTTCAAATGTTACTCTAATGAATTCCTAGGTGGCTGTAGTGTCTGTAAGATGGGGCTGATGATAACATACAACATTAATTTACAGGACTGTTGTAAGGATTGCTGGTGATTCTCTAGGCTACTACACTATGGTGGTTGCTGCTTGATCAGAACATGTAATGTTTAGTCTCCTTTGCCTATTGTTTCTTAAGACTGAGCTTTCTTGCTCTCTGTTTCTCACTTGAAGCAATCACAGATCTCTTTGCAGCTCCCCCATTTTGTCTGGTGACTTGCCCTCAGTTTGTTGTGCCTCAGCTGAATCAATGAGGAATCATTAGGAAGTAGCACAAGGACTCATTCATTCTGAAACTCTTCCCCCTCCAATGTCATTAATTGGCTCGCTTGTAGCCAGTGGGGATTAGCTCTGCTCTGCTGCCCCCATGGCTGGGAAAGTAAGAGGAGGAGTAAAGGGCCGGAAGGTTATAAATCATACAGAGATGCAAAAGGGTTGTAATGATCAATAAAACAAACAATTATCCTGTCATTACCCAGTACGCCATTGCAATGGCTTAAAGCACCAGCGTGGAAATATAAATAATAACAATCATAAAAAAGGAAGGAATTAGGGCCTGTAACATGCTGATCTGGGTGAAAGGTATATTGCAACAAGGGAGCTTGTGCAGCACTACCAAGCAAAAGTTATGTCATTCATCTATAACTGTTGGTGCTTAGGGAGCCCAAACAAGATCAAGGCCTTATTTTAGCAGGCATAGCAAACACATAGCAAACACTCTGATGAGCTTAAAGATGGATATCTCCCTCACATGAACAAAAGCTTCCTCCAGGCAATTTCCTGAGGAAACCCTGAAGCAGTCAGTTTTATGTTATTCCATGACAAAGAACCATGATACTCCATGAACACAACTGCTATAGTCACCGTGGCGAAATCAGATGGATGGCTGTACATATTTATCTGGGACAAAGATTTCTCCCATTTTCCCATCTGAACACTCAGAGCCAGATTAAAGGGGGGGAAAGTTTCTGGGGCAATTGTCTATGAGGAGGGCTATGGAAAAATACCTGCCAGTGTGGCTTCTAAGAGCCATAGTGGAACTAAACCCTATTGTACTCTAGTACAATACTGAGACTGGCAGAAGAACAGTGGGGGAAGCAGATATGACTGGGCTGCATATCAATATCATGTCCAGGAAGAAACTCAAATGTGATGTCAGCAAATGCTCTAGAAACTCTATGGTGTTACCATAGCAATTCTGGAGCGTCAGCTCATGTGCTGATGTCATGTTTGGGTTTTCATCTGGAAATGTCATTGCCATGTAGCCCAATATCACATCTGCCCCTTGCCCCATGTGAAAGCTCCTGGGGTGCCAGATGGTAGCCCAGGCTGGTATCCAGCCCATTAGTGCCCAGCACCCTCCCCAAACAGACATGCCTCCTTCCTCTCCCTGTGAAGCGTCCGCATGACTTGCTGGGGGAGGGGAAATGCATCTTAGCCCATGCTCGACTTGCTGTCAGTGCGATTGTAATGCCTCTGGGCTTGGGCTTGCCTCTGGAAGCTGGAGAGGAGCCATTGCAGGAGGCAAGCTGGGGTTTGCTTTTAAATGCTGATTGGGAGGAAAGAGTTGCTGCTGGTGGTAAGAGCTGAGCTGCTTCAGGAGGTGCAAGACGAAGTTCCTGTCTTTGCTCTCCTCTCGGATTGCCTGCAAAGGGTGTAGGAAGGAGATGTGAGGAGAACAGCCCACTGGCACCAGGAGTTAAGGGGCTGCTCAGGGGTTATTGTCCTGCTGCTGCTAGCTAGGCAACAGAACCAGGTTGTCTCTGTTAAACCCTGAGGGGCTCTCCCAGCTCCTTCAGCAATACTTGCCAGACATCTTGGAACTTCTGGGGGTAGGCTTTGATTCCAAAGCAATGTGCAGTGGTTCAGAGAGAATACAACCACCAGATACCAAGCCTGACCTGTTGTGTCCGCAGACCACTACGGGCCATCAGCGAAGAGCCTGAGCTTGAGTCCCAGAGAACAATGGGACTGGGGCTCCTGGCTCTCGCGAAGAGGGACCAATGGGAACGGCGGCGGGAATTCAAACCCGCCAATGGCACCAGGGGGCATCCCTTTTCATGTGTATATAGTTGGCCTCCTGGCCAGGTATCGGTGTCTCGTGTTGTATAATAGCGAACCATGCTGATCACTACATTGTTGTCTGTGGTTTCATTATGCGTCTAACCCACTATACAACAATGGCGACGAGGATGGGATCCTGTTGAGCGCTCCAACCGGGCTGTCGGACAACGCTACTGAAGACTCGCTCCACTGCTCCACGTGCATTGTCCATGAGCACCGCAGAGGGTGAATCCAGAGCCGTGTCACAGCCGCCGACAAGCACAATGGCCATCGCTCCAGGATCTGGGCTGCTGCCACCATTCGACGCCTCCCAGCCCCAGCGGTGGGGAGCTTGGGTTACGGGTCTGCGGCAAGCCTTCGTGTTCTACCAGACCACGGAGGAAGACCGAAAGAGGGGCCTGCTGCTCTGCTTGTGCGGCCCCGTGATCGTAGAACTGGCCCAGTACCTTCTCTCTCCCAAGAAGGTGGAGGAGTGCACGGTCAACGAGATTGTCAAGGCCGTGCAGGACTACTATTCTCCGAAGCTGTCGGAGATGACCTGCCACGTGGTTTTCCAGCATCGGAACCAACAGGGCAAAGAGACCGCTGTGGAGTTCCTCGGGGAGCTCCGCCGCCTGGCGGCCGACTGCGCTTTCGGGGCGCACTTGGACATGGCTCTCCGCGACCGATTCATTGCGGGCCTTAGGGAAGAGAAACTCCGGTGCCGCATAATGGAGGGCGAGAAGGTGACTATCGCCTCAGCTCTAGCCACCGCCACCACGTGGGAGAGGTCACACCTGGCCTCCACCACTGCTCACCGGATGACCTCCCCCGGGAACAGCGACCCCGACGACCCCAAGGTACACCACACGCTAGCACAGCATCGCCCGCCAGCACCGCCCGCCAGCAACGCACGCAAGCTACCTGGCACGGCAGCGCAGGAGTGCGCCAGCTGCGGGGGTCAGCACGAGAGGAAATCGTGCCGGTTCCGGGACGCCACAAGTTGGGACTGCGGCCGCACGGGCCACATCGCGAGGGTTTGCCGCTCCAAGCCATCCTGCGCAGCGCAAAACCCACCACGCCGCAGGACAGAGGCGCACTTCGAGGACTGCGCGGCCCCGGAAGAGGACCTCTACCTCTTGACCAACGCCCCAGCAGCACAGGCACAGGTACTGAAACTCCCCAGCCAGGCCTTCACCCCCAAAATTTATGTCCGGGTTAAGGTAGAGGGGGTCCCCTTACAAATGGAACTAGATTCGGGCTCCACATGTTCCATAATCTCGGAGGCCACGTTAAAACAGATTTGCCCAAAGGGAGGCCCCCGCTTGTGGCCATCACCCGTGATGCTTATGGACTTTCAAAGAAACCAAGTGCCGGTAAAGGGGGTCGGGAGTTTCAGGGTGCAGTACCGCGGCTTCAAGGGCCACTTGGACTTGCTTGTAGTCGAAGGGGACCTAGTCAGCCTCCTGGGAAGGCCCTGGTTTGAACCCCTGGGTATCGCGATCGAGGGGGTCCAGCAGTGCACAACCCGCGGCTTCAAGGAGGTGTGCCGCGAGTTCCCGTCCGTCTTCGATGGGTCCCTGGGCAGGTACACGGGCCCCCCGGTCTCGCTACAACTTGACCCCATGGTGGCCCCTATCCGCATGCAGGCCAGGTCAGTTCCGTTTGCCCTAAAACCAAAAATAGATGCGGAACTGGACCGCCTGGTGGCCCAAGGGGTCCTAGAGCCAGTCTCCCATGCAGCATGGGAAACCCCGATCGTGACCCCAATTAAGCCCAATGGGGACATCCGCATCTGCGCGGATTATAAATGCACGATCAACCGGGCATTGCAGGACCATTCCTACCCGGTTCCAGTGGTGAGCCACGTTCTGGCCACCTTGGCAGGGGCCAAGATCTTTGGCAAACTAGATCTGGCCCAAGCTTACCAGCAACTGCCAGTAGATGGGGCAACCGCAGAGGCCCAAACTATTGTAACCCACGGGGGGCCTTCAGGGTCAAGCGCCTGCAATTCGGGGTGAGTGTGGCACCCGGGATATTCCAGCAACTGATGGACTCTCTCCTCAAAGGGATTCCCGGCGTCACACCATTCTTCGATGATGTGATGATCGCTGCAGCCACACCTGACGAGTTCGTCTCCCGCCTCTGCGTGGTCCTCAGCCATTTCCAGGACACCGGCTTCAAAGTCAAGCGGGAAAAGTGCCAGCTCGGGGTATCGTCTGTTGATTTCTTGGGCTTCACAGTGAACGCGGATGGACTCCACCCGGCCTGGGATAAGGTGAAGGCCATAGTGGAAGCGCCGCCCCGACCTCCAAAGCCGAACTCCAGGCCTTTCTCGGACTTTTGAATTTTTACCACGCCTTTCTCCCCCACAAGGCAGCGGTAGCCGAGCCCCTCCACCAGTTGCTCGACAAGAAGGCGCCCTGGGTCTGGGGCCCGCGTCAGGCCACCGCGTTCCGGGCCATCAAGGCCCTGCTAATCTCGAACTTGGTCCTGTCGCACTTCGACGAGTCCCTGTCCGTGGTCCTGGCTTGCGACGCATCTCCATATGGGGTGGGAGCCGTGCTGGCACACCGTCTCCCGGACGGCCGGGAGGTCCCGGTCGCGTACTACTCGCGGACCCTATCGGCGGCCAAGCGGAACTACACCCAGATAGACCGCGAGGGACTGGCAGTCGTGGCCGGGGTGAAGAAGTTCCATGACTTCGTCTACGGTCATCCCTTCACCATTGTCACGGACCACCGGCCGCTGCTAGGCCTCTTCGCTGTGGACCGCTGAACACCACAGGTACTCTCCCCTCGGGTCTTGCGGTGGTCCATCTTCTTGGCAGGCTACAATTACACACTCCAGCACTGACCAGGCAAGGCGATGGGCCATGCAGACGCGCTGAGCCGCCTACCCCTGCCAGACGAAGGGGAGGACCTGGCCCCAGCTCATCACGTCCTCCAGATGGAAGGTCTTCCGGACGTCCCTATCCAGGCCACGGACATCGCCCGCCGCTCGGCCCGTGACCCCATCATATCTTGAGTTCTCGGCTGGGTGGTGAGGGGGTGGCCTACGGCCTCAGCGGGCCCAGAGTTCAGCGCATTAACAACACGGCGCAAGGAACTATCGGCGCACAAGGGCTGCCTGCTGTGGGGGGACCGGGTCGTAGTCCCCAGTGCGCTCCAAAAACAAGTCCTGCAGGCTCTGCACGAGGCGCACCCCGGCATCATGCGGATGAAGGCCCTCGCCCGGAGCTACGTCTGGTGGCCAGGCATGGATGAGGAAATAGAGGCCTGGGTGAAGCATTGCCAGATCTGCCAAGAGGTCCGGCCAAGCCCACCATGTGCACCCGCCCAGTCATGGGAATCAACAAGGACCCCGTGGTCTCGGCTCCACATCGACTTCGCCGGGCCCTTCCACGGGTTAACGTTCCTGGTAACCATGGATGCGTACTCCAAGTGGCTGGAAGTGAGTCCAGTCTCCTCCACCTACGCAAGCGCCACCATCCGAGCCCTACGGAAGATCTTTGCCACGCATGGCTTGCCGGACACCATCGTCTCTGACAACAGGCCGGCATTCACATCCGAGGAATTCCAGCGGTTCCTGCGGAACAACTTGATCCGTCACATCAGGTCAGCGCCCTTCCACCCTGCCACAAACGGCCAAGCGGAGCGCATGGTCCGTACGGCTAAGGAAGCTTTAAGCTGCCTGACCGAGGGGGACTGGGAGTCATGCATAGCCCAGTTCTTGCTGGCGAACTGGACAACACCCAACCCGGTCAGCGGCTGCTGCCCCACGGAGCTCCTCATGGGCCGGCGACCTGCCATCCTCCTGGACCGCCTGCACCCCGACAGGGCTCCAACGGGACGCAACTGGATCAAGGACCGGGAGGCACCACGGGGCTTCTTCCCAGAGGACCCAGTGTTCGCAAGGAACTACGGCCGGGGCCCAGAATGGCTAGCAGGAAAGGTAATCCGCCCCACTGGCCCCGTCTCCTACGAGGTGTCGACAAATGACGGGCAGGTTCTGCGGCGCCATGTGGACCAGCTGAGGCGGCACCTACTTCCAATGGTAGGAGACCGGGGGAGCCAAGGGGAGGTGGAGCAGGCCCCACGGGAAGCCCAGGGAGTGCCCGAAGCGGAACGGGACCTCAGGGAGGCAGATCCCCACGATGGGCCACCCACAACGCCCGAGGCCTCAACAGACGAGGGCCTGGCAGCGCACCCTCCCCCAGCGGGAGGAGGTGAGGTGACAGGCCCCGCCATACCACCACGACTTGGCTGCGGAGAAAACCCAATGCCTGCCCCACGACGGTCCACTAGAGAACGCAGAGCCCCCGCGTACCTGAAGGACTATGTCACTTAGACAGGATCAGGACTATGGGGGGAGGGGTGTTGTGTCTGCAGACCACTACGGGCCATCAGCAAAGAGCTTGAGTCCCGGAGAACAACGGGACTGGGGCTCCTGGCTCCTGCGAAGGGGGACCAATTGGAACGGCGGCGGGAATTCAAACCCGCCAATGGCACCAGGGGGTGTCCCTTTTCATGTGTATATAGTTGGCCTCCTGGCCAGGTATCGGTGTCTCGTGTTGTATAATAGCGAACCATGCTGATCACTACATCGTTGTCTGTGGTTTCATTATGCGTCTAACCCACTATACAACATGACCTTTCTGTATTATTTCCAAACTGCCCCAGGTACTGTTCCTCCCCCCCCACTTTCTACCTGTCAGCTTTTACCCTGCCATCTCTCTCCTCCTCTATATTTCCCTAACAACAACAACAACCCTGTGGCATATTCAGCTCCACTGTACTAAACTGCCCCCTTGGGGGCCCTCCTAACAAAAAAAAAATTCTGGGTATGGGGCTGTGGTGGTCTGACATCCCTAATATTAATGAAAGAATTAAATAACTCATACAATCACAGCTACAATTTGTTTTATTAATCATGCTCTTTATTTATATAATTTACCTTTTAGTTTTTCCATTATTATCTCTTTTTTTCTTGTTGATTTAACTATTTCCTCAGCATTTTAACAACGAGTATGGAAAATCTATTTAATCGGGGAGGAGGAAAGGGGGATACCTGTAAGAGAAATTGAGGGAAGGAAGAATGTATGGGAAGACTGGAATAAGTATATAGAACACTTAGCTGTTCTTGCTGTTTTCGAAATATAAGGAACTTACAGAAAATAATAATAATAATAAAAGAAAAAATGTCCCTTGGATCAATGGGCCAAACCTAGAATAATTTTTTTGCCATCTCTGAAGGTAACTGTGTGGAAATACCTACCAGTATGGCTTCTAAGAACCACAGGGATACTAAACCAAATTGTATTCTAATACAATACCAGGGCTGGCAGGAGAACACTGGGGAGCAGATGTGATATTGCCGCCTTGCCCCATGACATTTAAAATTGTTGTTGTGGTTGCTTATATGAGGAAGTATTTGGCAGGAATTCCTGAGCAGGTCATCCATGTATATTTCCTGATTTTCTGTTATATATTTTACTAAGGAGCAAAGCCCATTGTGGAGGAAGACAACGGGCCCTAGAAAGGTCGGAAGGGTTGGAGGATGGATGGATGGATAGAAGGGAAGGAGGGAGGAATGAAGGAAGAAAGAAAAGGGGAGAGAGAGAAAGCAAGAAAGAGAGAGAGAGGAAGGCAGGAAGGCAGGAAGAGCGTGGGGGGGAGAGAATGGAAGGAAGGAAGGTAGAGGGGGGAGAGTAAGAAAGACAGGGGAGAGTGAGAGAAAGAGAGAGTGTTGAGGGGGAGGAGCAGCGGAAACGGCTGTCGTCTGTCACTCGCCCTCCCCCCCAATGTTTCTGAAGGCAAGGGAAGGGTAGCAGCGAAAACGGGCCTGCAGGAGCTGGCTCAGTGTTGCCTCTGGCCTTCACCGCCCCCCCCAGAATGCCTCTGAAGGTGAGGGGGGCAAATGGCATAAACAGGCCCACTGCGGCCAGCTCTGTGCCACCGCCGCCGCCCTTCACCTGCGCCCCCAAATGCCTCTGAAGGCATGGGGGGAGTGGCAAAAATGGGCCTTCAGCTGCACCCCCAAATGCCTCTGAAGGTGAGGGGGGCGATTGACGAAAACAGGCCCATGGCGGCCGGCTCAGAGCTGCCGGCGGCCTTCACTGCCCCCGTATGCTTCTGAAGGCCAGGGTGATCCGCAAAAATGGGCCTGCAGCAGCCAGCTCAGCACCACCGCCTTCTTCCCCCTCCGAATGTCTCTGAAGTCTGGGGGGGGGAGGATTGTCGAAAATGGGCCTTTTGCGGGTGGGAGAAGCAGCTTGGTGGGGGTTATCGCTAACCTCCCCCCTCATGCCGAAGCAGGCCAGGCTGCCCTGAGGCATAGTAAGGCCAGGGACAGTCACTTCCTCACCCCAGAACTTTACCACAGCACACCTGGGCCAGGCCATGCTGGGCCAGGGACGGCCGTCACTGCCTTCCCCCCCCCCCGCCCTCCTTCCGGGCATAGACCAGATCCTCCGGGAAGAAACCCCGGGGTGCCTCTTGTTCTTCAGGGCTGTTGTTGTGGCCCAGGGCCCAATCCAGGTGGAGATGGTCCATCCTGGTCATCAGGCAGTAGCCTAGCAAGAGCTCGGCTGGGCTGCACCCTGTCATGGTGTGCAGGATGCTGTGCTGGCCAAACAAGAAGGCGGCCAGTTTGAAGTCCCAATCCCCGGAGTCCATGCAGCGGAGTGGCTCCTTGGATGTCCTGACCATCCTTTGGCCTGACCATTGGTCATGGGATGGAATGGAGCTGATTGGGTGTGCTTGATGCCATGGTAGTCCGTAAACTCCTTGAACTCGGCCGAGGTGAAAGCCAAGCCATTGTCTGTGACCAAGGAGTCAGGGAGGCCTTGTGCGCTGAAGATCCACCACATGGCCCGGTTGGCAGATTGGGAGGAGGTGGAGGGCATGGGAACCACCTGTAGCCACTTGCTGTACGCGTCTATGAGGATGAAAAACAACTGACCTTGGAAGGGGCCCGCAAAGTCCAAATGAAGTCTGGCCCAGGGTTTGTGCGATGATTCCCATGAGTGTGTGTGGGGGTGCTGGTTTCATTGCCTGGCATGGCTGGCAGCATTTTACAGTGTCCTTGACATCTCTGTCAATCCCAGGCCACCACACATAACTCCTGACCAGCGCCTTCATCCGGACAACCCCGGGATGAGTTTCATGGAGGGCTGCGAGCACACAATTCTGTAACGGGGATGCCCCATAATATACATCCCTTGTAGCTCGACAGCTTGTTCTTCCAAGAGGTGAACACTGAGAACTCCAGCCCTCCCAGGCCCGTGGGCCACCCCCTCCCCACCCAGTCCAAGACCTGGGCAAGGATGTGATCCTGGCCTGTCAGGTGGGCAACATCCCGCACCTGGACCGGACAGTCTGGGAGGGCCTCCAGAAGGGCAACGTGATGGGCCGGGGCAGGATAGGGGTTGGAGGAGGGCAATGGGAGGCAGCTCAGGGCATCTGTGTGGCCCATCACCTTACCAGGGAGGTGGACAAGCTCATAGTTGTACCCCGCCAGGAAAATCAACCAGCAGAGCACCCTTGGGGACAGCATTTGTGGGGTTGGGTGGTGGGGCGTGAGGAGACTCAAGAGCGGCTTATGGTTGGTGATAACTGTGAAAGGCTGGCTGTACAAGTAGTATGGAACTTCTTTATTCTCACAACTATAGCCAGGCCCTCCTTGTCTATCTGCGTGTAATTTTGCTCCACCGATGACAAAGTGCAGGAATAATAAGCCATGGGGACCTCACGGCCATCCGTCAGGCAGTGCCCCAAAACTGCCCCCACCCTGTATGGAGAAGCATCACACGCCAACACCACTGGAAGCTTCTCATCAAAATTTACAAGAACTGCATTGGAAGTCAAGAGTCCCTTAACAGCCTGAAAAGTGGCATCATGCGAGGCATCCCAAACCTAGGTGGTGTGCTTGTCCAGCAATCTGTGGAGCGACTCAGCTACTGCTGACTTGTGTGGCAAAAAGGAATGATAAAAATTCAACAGGCCTAAGAAGGCGTGTAATTCTGACTTAGAAGTGGGGGTGGGCGTGTGGATGATGGTGCGGACTTTTTTGTCAGTCAGATGGATGTCCTGGTCATTGACAGCAAAACCCAAGAACTCCACCCGAGGCACCCCAGGAGGCACTTTTTCCTCTTGACCTGCAGACCTGCCGAATTGAACCACTGGAGCACCACCCGGAGCCAGCAGGTGAAGGTCTTGGGGTCCGGGGCTGCAATCAGAACATCATCTAGAAGGGGCTGAACTCCAGGGATCCCTTTAAGAAGAGAGTCCATGAAACTCTGAAAAATACCTGGCGCCACACTAACCCCAAACTGCAGCAGATGTACCTTGAACGCCCCCTTGTGCATCACAATTGTCTGTGCCTCCGCTGTGGCTGCGTCCACTGGCAGCTGCTGGTAGGCCTGTGCCAAGTCCAGCTTCCCAAAGAATGTTGCCCCTGCCAGGGTGGTCAGGACATGGGTAACTACTGGGATGGGGTACGTGTGTGCCTGTAGAGCTTTATTTAGAGTGCATTTATAGTCGGCACAAATGTGCACTCCCCCGTTGGGTTTGACCGGCGTGACAATCGGAGTCTCCCACCTAGCATGCGAGACCAGCTCAAGCACCGCCTGCTCCACAAAGTGGTCCAATTCCACTTCTATCTTCGGCCTTAGTGCCAATGACGGGTGGCGGGCCTTCATGAGGATAGGCTGCACCAAAGGATCTAGGATGAGTGAGACCTGGGGCCCGGAGCAGCAGCCGAGCATCCCATCAACCACCAGAAACTCATTGCAGACCGAAGCGAAATTAAGCCGGGCAAGCTGGTTAACCCCTGTCACCTGAAAACCCGGGGGCCTGAACCAGGAGAGTCCCAACAAACTCGTGAGCCTACCCTCCACCACCAGCAAGTCCAAGGGCCTGTCAAAACCCCTGTATTGCACCCAGAACTTGCCCCAGCCCTAAATGGTCACCGGGTTCTTTTGGAAATCCCTTAGCGACAACCCCTGGGGCATCTGCAGACTGGGACCCCTAGTAGGGCAAAGCTGACAGAGGGTGTCCTCAAAAATTATCAAAAAGGATGACCCAGTATCAAGCTCCATATGGCATGGTGACCCCTCTATCAGCACGGTAGTGTGCAGTTTATTTGGGCCATCAGGGGGCAAGTTCAGTACCTGGTGGTGCAGCTGCTGCTGGTGGGTCAACAGGGTGTGGAGCTCCGATGACTCCTGGTGGACCGATGCCCTCTTGCAGTCTCCTTGGGACTGGCAGACCAAGGCTATGTGCCCTTGCTTTCTGCAGGACCAGCAGACAGTGTCCCTCAGGCGGCAGCTCCAGCGCTCATGCTCCACTCCGCAGCTGGCGCAGGATACTGGGGCCTTCTTGGTTGGGGTGACAGCTGACGTTTTGGATTGTGGGGCATGGTGCGACTGTTGGCACATGTGTAGAACTTCTTCTCTGTCTGAGACGTTGGGGCTCTGGGTTGCCGTGGTATGATGTGTGACTTCTCATAAGCTGTTGTGTCCTTCAGTGCCTGGTCGAGCATCGTCCTTGTGGCTGGCAAGCTTTCGACGCAGTTTTGGCTCTCGAAGGCCCACGAGGAACTGTTTGAGGAGCATGTCGTCCAGGCTCGGAAACCCACATCAGGTGGCTGCCCGGCAGAGTCCCGCTAGAAAGTAAGCAGCAGACTCGTCGGGGCCTTGGACTCTTGCAAAAAAGTCCAGGCATTCATCAAATTTTGTTGGCCTGGGTGTAAAATGGTCATTTAGCACCTTCTTTAGGGCTTTGAAGGTCTCTTCCTTCGTTGTCCTGGGTGATGATGAGTAAGGCTGTTTTCTTACCATCCGTTGTGACATCATGGAATTTGAGGTGGCCTTCCAGACATTCGAGCTGGGTCTCCCACAGCTCAGGATGGGTCACATCGAATTCGGGGAGGTTTCCCTGTGTGGTGCCCATTTTTCGGTCTCCATGTGGCTGGGTTTATGGAGTCGGTGAAGTGGGGCACAATGCTGGTCTTGAACTGGAGTCTGCACTGCTGGGCGAGGTGCGGGATGGTGGAGCAGTGCGAGGCACAGTGACCAGAGAAGCGGAGTGCGATGCAATGCTGGAAGCGTCATCAGTGATGCAGGGTGCGGTGCTCTGGTCCAGATCGGTGTGTGGCGCAGTGTCTTGTTGGCTCATCAGGTCATGCGGATCCCATTCTCGTTGCCAATATAATATACTGGGTCCGATGCACGAAGTAGTGAATCAGCTCATATTTTATTCAGGAACAAGACAACATTAGCCAGCTCACAGGCTGGCTTATAACCCCAAGGCAAACCACACCCCAACACACCCCAACGGCCGTGATAGGTCTATTTACAGTATCAGTCTTTCATAGGTCTAGTCTTGGGTCCTAGCCTTCCGATTGGAGTGGGCTAGGATCCGATCGTCTGTTGTTTGTCTGTGCGAAGCTCAGGCTCTTTGCTTGACCACATGTGGACCTACCCTTGCATGTGGTCAGTTCAGTACACAACACCCTATTATTAAACAGTACAGTAGGTGAGTAGCTGAGCTGGAAATAAACTCAGTATCTCCTGCATCCAAGTCAGGTGAGCAATGGACAGCAACGATTCAAGAGGGGTTTTTCCAAAGTCAAAGAAAGAAAGTCAGGATTCCCTTCCCAGCTGCGGGAGATCATGGCTTTGAAAAAGATGCAAGAGTTCTTAATTGAGAGTTAAACCAGCATCTGTTCTCATTAACTGCACAGTCCCAGCCTGGGGCTTTCTTATTATCAGCTTTAGAGAGGGAGGAATGCTGATGCCAAGGAGGTGTCTCTTGCTGGGCCTGATCTGTCCCTCCCTCTATTTACATAAAATGGCAAAATCCCCTGTAGTTTCCACTGAAGCAGCAGGCTCAGGGCCATGATGGCATAGAAGATGCTGGCATAAGCACAAGCATTCAGATGAAAACACCTGCTTTCACTTTAGTTTCACTGCAAAGCATAAAGTGCATTACTAAAAAGGTTCCACTTCCAGCAGGACCAGATGTTTCCCCTGCTACCTTGAGTTAACTCTGAATCCTACATCTAGGAATGTTTGCTCTTGCCTAAGAAATTCCTGGAGATATGGGGGTGGTGCTTGGGGTAGGCAAAGTTTAGGGAATGGAGGGAGCTCAGTTGGAATGTAAATGCAGTATGCCCACCCTCCAGTGATGACATTTCTTCCAAGGAAAGTGATCTTTGTAGTAATTACAGGAGAACTCCAGGCACCACCTGGAGGTTGGTAACTGCCTACAAATAAGTTGCCTACTGATTTGTTTGGGGGTAATTTTCTAGTACGAATATTATATATTTATTTGTTAATTAAAGCGTTTATATCCCACCTTTCCTCTTGGTTCAAGGCAACTTACAATAGCAGTTAAAACATCCCCAGCTAAAATCAAAGATAAAATAAGCCCAAATCTCTCCCCCTTAAAAGATGCCTGCTATTCAACCCCCCTCAAAAGCCCTGGCAAACTGGCAGGCCTTGCAGTGCCTCCTGAAGATCTCCAAGGAGGGGCCCCCTCTCACCTCTTAAGGGAGCCCATTCCACAGAACCAGAACTGGGCTGGAAAAGGCCTGGGCTCTGGTTGATGCTAAATGGGACAGCCAATAGATAGCTGCCTGATGACAATAACTGGTGTACAGGGACATATGGAAGGAGACAGTTTTTCAAATATGTGGGTTCTATGTCAGGAAGGGCTTTAAAGGTCACAACCAGCACCTTGAATTAAACTCAGGAACACATTGGCAGCCAACGAAGCAGTTTCAAAATGGGAAACATATGTTTCTGCTGGCTAGCCCCTGACAGCAGTTGGGCTGGCACATTCTGGGCCAGCTGTAGTTTCTGGGAATAAGGGAATCATGCACAGTGAATCCAGCAGGCCATTGAGCTAGATATCATGCTATTCTTTTACCTGTCAGGGTTTGGACACTGCCATTTCTATACAAGGAGAAGGGCATTGCTTTGGCACTCTTTTCTTTGTAAGAAACCATGAATGTTATTGCATAAGCTGTTCAAAACTCTTATATTCAGCATACAAGAAAGTGTCTGTGAAAGCTGAGTAATGTGTAATGTACTCCCACATGAACCTACCCATCCAATCACCCTCAGAAGTTCTCTTTTGCATGCCCCAGCCATTTGAAGTGATACAAGAGACAACTTGAGAAAGGTAATGGCAATGAAACTTGGGAACTCCCTTCCCAGGGAGATTCATGGGTCTCTCTCCATTGTTGTCTTCTGCCAGTGACGGAAGACTTTTCAGTTTTGGCCCTCATTCCTGGTTGTGCTGTTATGTGTGTTCATTTATGTGTTTCATTCCCAGTATCATTGCATTGAATTAATACGCTATCATTTCTCAAAGCTTTTGTCTAGGCTCTCCTTCAAAGTGGCTTGGGGCAGGTCTTTTGGAGCCCAGGTTCTGCTCCATGGTGGTCATTCTGGTGTTTGGTCTCAGTTGCAGAGTGTTGGCTTGAGTCTCTGGTCCACTGAATGAACAGTGCCAGTGAAAATTCATTGCAATGCTGAATTATAGGTAGATTGAAGATAAATCTAGATAACAAGCAAAGCACAAATCCCTGTGCCTCTGTTATAGTTGCCTAAATCTTTAATAATGTCTTGCTTTGACAAATCCGAAATGAACTGTCCCTTTGTGGGTATTGTAGTCCTTCTCTGTCTCACTCACACACACACAAAATGTCCCCTGAATGCCATACAAAAACACAGTTAACAGCTGGGAATGAGGAGGACCCAGTTTTCCTCTGATTTCAGCACAAATTTGCCAGCACAGCAGTTTATTTTGAGACCAGCATAAAAAAGTTAATAAAATCTAGAGAAAGACAAAATGCCACTGAACATATACACACACACACATATCTGGTATGCTGTAAAATAGTTTTACAGGTTCACACAGTGCAATAAAGTGCCACTACCAAGGAAAGACAGCTTTGTCACATTATTAGCACCTTTGCCATGAATAAGTTTAAAGCTGGCATGCAGCTTACATAGAGCAATTTGCAAATGGATTCTTAAACATTTTACTGTTACTGCAACTACTACTATTATTGCTGCCTCTGTGACAACCACAATTATGGTCTTCTGTTATTATAGATGTGTTTGGTGTTATAAAAAAGACAAAATAAGAAACAAAGGATAAATAGGGTAGAAATATGGCAGAATTACAAGAGAACTGCAATAATTGTGCCCATCAGAGTGGGCGGTTTCTGATGTGCCTGTACTTCTGCCTGGGTGCTAGAGCAGTTCAGAAGCTATAGCATATCTCCAGGGGTGCAGAGGTATTTGGACAGGATGGAGGGTGAGTGACAAGGAAAGAAAACTTCAGAATCTGTCTCTAAAAGATGAATATAGTGAAGTAAGGACCTAAGACCAGTTCTGCATGAGTTTTCTGCAATAAGTCCAGTGCTTTAGGAAAGTGTTCCCCTTTCCTTGCTTCCCCCCAGTATTGTGGTGCATTCATGTACCTCTGGCGGTTTCTTTTGCTTTTCTCCCATCTTTCTCAAACTTGCTTTGCTCTGAAGTTTTGGGAAAGATTGCAGTGAAGCCTAAATGGCTGCTGTCTGGGTTGGAAAAATCTTCTGGCCTACGTGGCAGCCATTTCCCCTGATTCTGTCCCCACAGCAACCCCCTTCCACTGGGGGGGGCTTTTATTTTTTAAAAAAAAATCAGCACTAAATTATAATTATATCAATATACAGTTGTAACAATAGGTGTAGCACGTTCTCTGAATTCTCCATTTAATTTTTTTTTAAGTTTCTAACCCCTTTACAGAAATATAAGGTCCTAGAGACTTACTTTTTGTTTTAAACGAAAGCTGGGAATTCAGAGACCCCGCTATACCTATACTTACAGTAGTATATCACTATAACAATATTCTAGTGCTGATTTAAAAAAAATTGCAACAGGCCTATCACCCTTGTGAAGGGTGAGTGGTGACTTCTGGGGGATCAAGGCTGGGAAACTTCAGGCAAACCTGCCATGTGGAAGCCCTGTTGCTGCTGTGTTTTTTCTGCAGCTGCACCAGCTGAGGGGGAAACCACAAAATCTTATTCTCATTTGGAAGCCACCTAAGTAAAAGTTATGTTGGTGATATCAGGCGTTTGATTAGAACACACAGATAATTCTACAGTTCTACAAGTTCTATGTTCTTGACTTCCATCTGGCCTCTATGATATAATGAAGATTTGTATCTGTGGCTGGCTTGGATTTTTAAACTGGAATGCTGAATTGGAACTCCCTCATGGATCACTGCCTTGTCGTGGCGAGGGGGCTTGCGTGGTTCGATGAGGCTGTGGGCTATGCCATGGAGGGCCACCCAGGACGGACAGGCCACAGCAGAGAACTCAGACCAAGTGTGATCCCCCTGGAGAAGGAAATGGCAACCCACTCCAGTATCTTTGCCAAGAAAACCCCATGGACAGTAACAAAAGGCTAAAAGATATGACGCTGGAAGATGAGCCCCTCAGGTCGGAAGGTGTCCAATATGCTACTGAGGAAGAGCAGAGGGCAAGTACGAGTAACCCCAGAAAGAGTGAAGCGGCTGGGCCAAAGCCGAAAGGATGCTCAGTTGTGGATGTGTCTGACGGTGAAAGGAAAGTTCGATGCTGCAAAGAACAATACTGCATAGGAACCTGGAATGTAAGGTCTATGAATCAAGGTAAGCTTGACGTGGTCAAAAATGAGATGGCAAGAATGAACATCGACATCTTGGGAATCAGTGAACTAAAGTGGACAGGAATGGGCGAATTTAACTCAGAAGACCATTATATCTACTACTGTGGCCCGGAATCCCGTAGAAAAAATGGTGTGGCCTTTATAGTCAACAAGAGAGTGAGAAAGGCAGTACTGGGATACAATCTCAAAAATGACAGAATGATCTCAGTCCAAATCCAAGGCAAACCATTCAATATCACAGTAATCCAAGTCTATGCCCCAACCACTGCTGCAGAAGAGGCTGAAGTGGACCAGTTCTATGAAGACCTACAACAGTTCATAGAACTAATACCAAAAAATGATGTCCTCATAATCATAGGGGACTGGAATGCTAAAGTAGGAAATCAAAAGGTAACCGGAATAACAGACAAGTTTGGCCTTGGAGAACAAAATGAAGCAGGGCAAAGGCTAACAGAGTTTTGTCAAGAGAACACGCTGGTCATAGCAAACACCCTTTTCCAACAACCTAAGAGGCGTCTCTACACATGGACATCACCATATGGGCAACACCGAAATCAGATTGACTATATAATTTGCAGTCAAAGATGGAGAAGCTCTATCCAGTCAGTAAAAACAAGACCTGGAGCTGACTGTGGCTCAGATCATGAGCTACTCATTGCAAAATTCAGACTTAAATTGAAGAAAGTTGGGAAAACCACAAGGCCATTCAGATTTGACCTAGATCGCATCCCCAGTGAATATACAGTAGAGGTGAAGAATAGGTTTAAGGGACTAGATTTGATAGACAGAGTGCCTGAAGAACTATGGACAGAGGTCCGTGACATTGTAAAGGAGGCAGCAATCACCGCCATCCCAAAGAAAAAGAAATGCAAAAAAGCAAAGTGGCTGTCTGATGAGGCTTTACACATAGCAGAGGAAAGAAGGAAAGCTAAAGGCAACGGTGAAAAGGAAAGATTTGCCCAACTGAATGCAGATTTCCAGAGAACAGCAAGGAGAGATAAGGAGGCTTTCCTGAATGAACAATGCAAAGTAATAGAGGAAAACAATAGATTGGGAAGGACTAGAGATCTCTTCAAGAAAATTGGAGAAATCAAGGGAACGTTCCATGCAAAGCTGGCCATGATAAAGGACAAAAACGGTAGGGACCTAACAGAAGCAGAAGAGATTAGGAAAAGATGGCAAGAATACACAGAAGAACTATACAAGAAGGACCTCAATGTCCTTGACAACCACGATGGTATAATCACTGACCTCGAGACAGACATCCTGGAAAGCGAAGTTAAATGGGCCTTAGAAAGCATTACTAACAACAAAGCTAGTGGAGGTGATGGTATCCCAGCTGAGTTATTCAAAGTCTTAAAAGAAGATGCTGTTAAAGTGCTGCACTCAATTTGCCAACAAATTTGGAAAACACAACAGTGGCCACAGGATTGGAAAAGGTCAGTTTATATTCCAATCCCAAAGAAGGGCAATGTCAAGGAATGTTCAAACTATCGCACAATTGCACTCATTTCACACGCTAGCAAGGTCATGCTCAAAATCCTACAAGCTAGGCTTCAACAGTACGTGGATAGAGAACTGCCAGAAGTACAAGCTGGGTTTCAAAGAGGTAGAGGAACGAGAGATCAAATTGCCAACATTCGCTGGATTATGGAGAAAGCAAGAGAGTACCAGAAAAACATCTACTTCTGCTTCATTGACTATGCTAAAGCCTTTGATTGTGTGGATCACCATAAATTATGGCAGGTTCTTAAAGAGATGGGAGTACCGGACCACCTCACATGTCTCCTGAGAAACCTGTATAAGGGTCAAGAAGCAACAGTTAGAACCGGATATGGAACAACTGATTGGTTTAGCATAGGAAAAGGAGTACGACAAGGATGTATATTGTCACCTTGCTTATTTAATTTATATGCCGAGTACATCATGTGAAATGCTGGCCTGGATGAATCACAAGCAGGAGTTAAGATTGCTGGGGAAAAGATCAATAACCTCAGATATGCAGACGATACCACTCTGATGGCAGAAAGTGAAGAGGACCTCAAGAGCCTCTTACTCAGGATGAAAGAGGAGAGCGCAAAAGTGGGCTTGAAGCTCAACATCAAAAAAACTAAGATCATGGTATCTGGCCCCATCACTCCTTGGCAAATAGAAGGGGAAGTCGTAGAAGTAGTGACAGACTTCACATTCCTAGGATCCCAGATCACTGCAGATGGTGACTGCAACCATGAAATTAAAAGACGCCTGCTCCTTGGGAGGAAAGCGATGGCAAACCTAAACAGTATGTTAAAAAGCAGAGACATCACCTTGCCAACAAAAGTCCGCATGGTCAAAGCAATGGTATTCCCCGTAGTAATGTATGGCTGCGAGAGTTGGACTATAAGGAAGGCCGAGCGCTGAAGAATAGATTCTTTTGAACTATGGTGCTGGAGAAGACTCTTGAGAGTCCCTTGGACTGCAAGGAGATCAAATCAGTCAATCCTAAAAGAAATCAACCCAGATTGTTCCTTGGAAGGCCAGATCCTGAAGCTGAAGCTCAAATACTTTGGCCACCAAATGAGAAGGGAGCATTCACTGGAGAAGACCCTGATGCTGGGAAAGATTGAAGGTCAAAGAAGAAGGGGACGGCAAAGGATGAGATGGTTAGACAGTGTCATTGATGCAACGAACATGAAATTGAGCAAACTTCAGCAGACAGCGGAAGACAGGAGGGCCTGGCGTAATCTGGTCCATGGGGACGCAAAGAGTCGGACTCGACTGTGCGACTGAACAACAACAACAACAACAATTGGAACTGCCAAAGTTCAGCCAACTAAGACAAAGCCTTTCCTGCTCTAGAGACAATGAAAGGCACAGCATATTTCCATCTCTAACTTTTCCCACATCTAATTGGGATGAACAGCTCTGGGATTGTAGCCCTCACTCAGAGGATCAAATTGCAGAGAGAGGAAAAAGGTTTTCCATTTTAAAGATCGTTAATTGCTTGTAGAGGAGTCCCACGAAAGCACAGGAATGACGTTCCCCTCAATTCATTCCTGCTGGCAGTATTCTGATGCAAATGGAGTACTGGGACATATTTTTAAACAGAAATGGTAAGGGATGTCTAACACTGCTTGCACATATGATGTCACTTCACCATTTTTCTTTTACCCCATTCCTAACCTTTCCCACAATGCATCAAATTGGGCTTTTTTTGGAGTATCACACACCAAGGCAAGGCGTAGGTGGGTAATATGGTTTATCCTCTTTTATCTGAATGCTCTCTTTTAGTTAAAAAAAACACATCACACCACTGTTGATTTAACATGAAAAGCAGACTTGTGCATAATTCGGTCCCCTGGTCATACAGAATAAAAAGCCTCTCCACGTGACCATGCCAGCAATGTAATTGGGTAAAACGCTGTGCAGAGAAACACCAAACAGTGACAATGCTGTGTCGTGTGACCATAGACAGGGCTGGGTCACCCACTAGGTGAGCTAGGCACTCACCTAGGATGCTGGGCCCGCAGGGGTGCCAAACGCCCCCCCCACCGCCGCCTCCCCACCATCGCCGCCAGCGAAGCGCCCTGGTGGGGCTCAGGAGGTGGCAGCAGCAGCAGCAAAGCTTGCCTGCCCTCCCCCTGCTGGCGCTCCCCCTCCCCTCTCCTCCCAGCCAGCACTGGGAGGGAGGGAAGGGGTGGGTGTTTGAACCCCCGCCCCTTCCCTGGCTTTCCTGGGGGCCCCACAGCTGCAGAGCCTCTGGGAAAGCCAGTGCTGGAAGGAAGTGGGTGGGGGCTAGAACCCCCACCCCCTTCCCTGGCTTTCCTGGGGGCCCCGCAGCTTCGGAGCGCCCAGGAAAGCCAGCGCTCTGCTGCCCCCTGGTCGCCAGGCCCCACTGGGAGGTTGGCATCCCCAGTGGGGTGGGTGCCCCAGGCTGTCCTGACTAGGGTGCCCAGACACCTGGGGCCGGCCCTGACCATAGATTAAAAATTCTGGTGCTTTTGTGCTGATCAGGCACATATTTGCTGAATCATCCTGTTTCCTTGTTGCCCTTCCCCATCACTGCTCCAGGGAAAGAGAAATTTAGAGATATTATGGTGAAATGGAAACTGAAAGCCGAGTGCAGATGCAGACATTGTGGCTATATCAGAGAAATGGTCCAAATTAGCCTGGTCAATTATCATCTGAAAGTTGGAGGAAATGAATTAATTACTTCTAAGATTAATGAACAGGGTGTGCTTAGCATGGATTTTGATTAGTTATAATCTGAATGTACATCTCAAAAAGAGAACATGAAGGAAAAGGAGAGTAGCAAACCTTTTACCATCCTCATGCAAAAACCCCTAAAAGGTCAGCAAGAATCATGCAGACTTGGGGATGTTTCCATATGAATTGAGTTAAATCAGCCAAGGGGGGAGACACCCTTTTGAGTCTAGCAGCTCAGCTGCCACCATTTGACCTTTTATTTAGGTCACTAGCTCAGTATAACAAGCTTCAGACAAGGACCAAAGCAAGACACTTTTTCCTCTCTAAGCTCTGACCTGCTGATGCAGCTTGCTCATTCTCTTTATGACAAAGACCAAAGTGTGAGCAGATGCTAACTCCCTCTAAGAGATAGGCTGTACCTGATAACTCTGAGTAAGCACCTGCACACCAGCCCCCCTGCTGTTCCACATAAGAAATGAAAAAAATGAAATATTCTGCAGGGTAGCTAGCTTGTGTAACTTTAATATATGTTTTGTGATAGTGGATTTCTTAAAGCATAAAATCAGGAAATGTTACAAACTTGTGACAATCTCCAGTTTTAAAAAAGAAGACTAAACTTTTAAAACTCTTGTTGTATGCATAATCTTGAAAATATGGCTTGCCAAAATCCCAAGTGAGCAAATAGACATGTTCTCTGGATGGCCA
Source organism: Gekko gecko (assembly GCA_029375565.1). Classification (NCBI taxonomy): domain Eukaryota; kingdom Metazoa; phylum Chordata; class Lepidosauria; order Squamata; family Gekkonidae; genus Gekko; species Gekko gecko. The sequence continues at coordinate 104,011,209 of JAPDNY010000002.1, read as the reverse complement.
ACAACAGGGCATAGAGGCCAAGATCTTTCCCTGATGTTGCTTCTAGGCTCTGGGATTCAGAGAATTTGTGCCTCTGAATGTGGAGGTTCCCTTAGTCACCATGGCTAGTAGCCATAATCCTCCATGATTCTACCCTATCCTCTTTTAAAGCTGTTTATTCCTATGGCTATCACTACATCCTCTGGCAGTGAATTCTACATTTTAATGACTCCCTGTGTAAAGTAGTATTTCCTTTTGTCTGTCCTGAACTTACTACCCATCAGCTTCATTGGATACCTTCAAGTTCTAGGATTTTGGGAGAGGGAAAAATATCTCTCTTTGTCAGTTCTTTCCACCCCATGCATAATTTTATAAACCTCTATCATGTCCTACCTTAATTATCTGTTTTCTAAACTGAAAAGTGTCAGACTCTTCAGTCTTTCCTCATAACGAAGGTGCTCAAACCCCCTAACCATCATGATTGCCCTCCTCTGTACTTTTTCCAGCTCTGCACAGTCCTTTTTGAGATACGGTGACCAGAACTGAACACAGTATTCCAAAAGAGGTCACACGATAGATCTATATAGGGGCATCACATTATTTGCTGTTTTGTTCTCAATCCCTTTCCTAATAATCCCTAACATAGAGTTTGCCTTTTTCACTACTGCAGCACACTGCAGTGGGTTCTACACACTGGGTTGACACTTTCATTGAGCTATCCACTATGACCCCAAGATCTTTCCCCCTCTCAGACTCAGTAAGTTCAGACCCCATTAGCCTATACTTGAAGTTGGGATTTTTTTGTCCCAGTGTGCATCACCTTACACTTGATGTAAGGAACATTGAACTTCATTTGCCACATTATTGCCCACTCATCCAGTTTGTGGAGGTCCTCTTGGAACTCTTCACAGTCAGCCTTGGTTTTCACCATCCTGAATAATTTGGTGTCATCTGTAAACCTGGCCACTACATTACTCACCCCTAGTTCCAGATCATTTATGAATAAATCAAATAGTATTGACCCCAATACTGATCCTTGTGGGACCCCAACTGCTTACTTCCCTCCATTGATTCCTACTCTTTGCTTCCAGTCATTTAACCACTTTTTAATCCATAAGAGAACCTGTCCTCATATCTCATGACTTCTAAGGTTACACAGGAGTATGTTGTCGAAGGACTATGTTGTCGTAGACATTGAGTACTCTGTCTTTCTGTTATACCTCTGAGGATGCCAGTCACAGCTAGTGGTGAAACATCAGGTCCTACAATGCCAAGACCATGGCCAGACAACCCAGAAAATCTACAACAGCTAATTACACAGGAGTCTTTGGTGAGGTACCTTGTCAAAAGCCTTCTGAAAGTCCAGGTATATAATATCTGCTAGGTCACCATTGTCTACATGCTTGTTCAGTTTCTCAAAGAACTCCAAAAGGTTAGTGAGGCAGGACTTCCCTTTGCAGAAGCCATGCCGATTTTCCCTTAGCAGGCCTTGTCCCTCTATGTGCCTAACAATTCTATCTCTGATTAGGACAGACATTATTTCCTAGTTCCCCTCTGGATCCCTTTTTTAAATTAGTGTAACATTGATTACATGTCATGTCTTCTGGTACAATGATTAGCTCTAGGAAGAAATATGAAAATGGTAACTTAAAAAAATCCATGCATTGGCTATTCTAGCAGAGAGGATCATAAGGGAAGTCAGACTTTGAAAATTAATGCAAGGAGCTGACAGAGAGAGAGCAGAAGATAGAAGAGATTGGATTTATACCCTGCCCTTCACTACCCAAAGGAGTCTCAGAGCTGCTTATAAACTCCTTTCCCTTCCCCTCCCCACAACAGACACTCTATGAAGTAGGTGGTGCTGAGAGAGCGCTTTCAAGAACTGCCCTTTCAAGGACAGCTCTTGTCAGAACTATGGCTTGCCCAAGGTCATCCAGCAGCTGCAAGTGGAGGAGTGGGGAATCAAACCTGGTTCTCCCAGATTAGAGTCCACACACTTAACCACTACACCAAACTGGCTCTCAACACCAAACAGGAGGATTATATCACTGTCAATTCACACAAACCTCATTATATGCCTGTTTGAGAGTTGACTGAACATGCTGAAAGTGAATTTCTACAGAAGCTGATGTTTGTTTTCTTCAGCCCTTGCCACACACATACACAGACATAAAAAAAGCCAGGGTGAGTCGTGCAAGTTGCCTGGTGGTTGCTGGAGGGCCTGACCCTAATGAGAATTTGTCAAAGGCCAAAACAGCCTTCAAACAGGCCCTGGCCCTCCCCCTGCCTTTTACTGACGAAAACCAAGGCCTGAAGGCTGGCAATACTGTTATGATTGCCTAGCAACAGCCACTGAAGTAATCCATTTCTTAAAGTGACAGGTGCTGTTTCTATAATTTGTGGAGGTTCACTCCCCCATTTTTTTTTTTTTTTAGGTTTCAAATTTATTTACAAATCTTGGGCTTTTTCCAGGTTTTTAGTGTCCTGTTTTCTGTGTGTCTTGTTCCATCCTCTATCTCTGCTTCTGTGTGTATCCACTGGCTATTTTGTGATAACTTGGGCTGGTGTCCCCCCCCCCCACCTCCACTACACTGACAGCTGTTTTCTTGGCGGGTTTTCCCTTTGTGGAAAGTGTTGGCTCAGCAAACTTGGCTTGGAGGCTAAAGATGGTGGGTTTTGTCCCCTGAGGGAATCAATCGTCATCTGGCGAGTAGAGCAAAGACAGTAGCTGTGTTCACTGGAGCGAAGCAACCGTCTTCTGAGGAAAGTTTTGGCGGGCACCGCTTCTGTGGGTGGGACTCAGGCAATGCAGCCAGTGGATAGGTACAGCTTTTGAGTGACACATATCATGGAGCCAACTGATTTAGGGGTGTGTGGAATGTTCAGAAAGTGCCACCCCACTACTCAATTATATATAAGCAGGGACTGATGAAAAAGCAGCTTCAGGAGTCTCTGATTTTGAGTAGAAGAGTGGTGAGAGGGAAGGAGGTTCTTATCTTTTCAGTGGCTGCCTGGTCAAAATTCCACTCCCCACAAAAGCTATTTTTGCTGAAGGTCATTAAAGAACTGAGAGAAAAGATCCCAGATTACATTTTTTGAGCATGTCTATGATACAAATGTAAACCCATTACAACCCTTTTAAACTTTTACAACTCTTGATCAATGTTGTAGTTCTGCAAAAAGCTAGGGGACTCTAACAAATAATTATGAGCCTCCACACAAACCACAGCTGAAGCATATTGGGAGCAGGCTGTAATAATTAGATTGATTTCAAATATGTTTAAATACATTGTGTGGATGTGCCCTAAGTGAATATCAAAGTTAAGAGTGTATCCTGGCTCTGTTCTTCATTGTGAAGACCTGAGGACCAGCAGACATGTGCAATCCTCCTTCTTCCAAGATTCACACCCCCAACTGAAATATACAATTAGGCATAGGCTTGGACAATTTCTTACCTTTGTGGCCACTTGTCACCACTCTAGGCTCTGTGCCCTGCAGTAAATCTCCCTCCATCAGATGAACTGACACAAAATGGAACATGATTTATTATTCTGTACCATTATGCCTGTTTCCAGAGAAACTAATTATTCTGCATTGTTGTATTAGATACTTTAAGAAAGATTACATTTTCTTACTTTAGGCTGATAAAAAAATTAAATCCATCAGTTTTCCTAAACACATTAAAGACAGAATTTCTGTTCCTAATTATTAATCAGTTGGATTTGAGGATGCAAAGTATTTGACTTAAGCTCAATATATTCACGAACAATGTCCCAATATCACATTTTGTATTGAAACAGTTTTTCACTTTATTAAAGTCTTTAGGAGATGGGCCCAAGCTGCTGTTCTCGCTCAAGGTCGTGAAAGCTTAATGGGCCTCTTCCGTATAGCACTACCGCAATGTTATCTCCAGCTGCACAGGCAGCAGAGGCATTCTTCTTCCCACTCCTACAATCTCGATATGCATAGGCCCAGTGCAGATAGAATGACAAGACAGGACCTACATTTGCTTATCAGATACACACACCACTAGTACGGGAATACTCTTGGTAAGAATGGTGAACACTGCGGGGCTAGCAGGGGCAGAGTTAAGGTTAAATGTGAATCTGCATCTTAAAATGTTGGATTTAAGGATGTGAGAATTAGACTACAGGACATATTACATGTGATTATAAAAATCCAAGATTAGGCATTTTAAAAAACTAAAATAATCCTGCCACCCCCCAATGGTTGGAGTAGTAGCACAGAAGGCCATTTTTTTCTGACAAAATTGTCATCCTTCAGTTTCTTTCTTAACCTATATGTTTTTCCCTATTGATGAGAAAACAGCATGGTGAGATTCTGATAGGAAAAGTGGCTTATGAGGAAAAAGTCATGCACCACACTGCTTGGATCAAAGCCTTAGCCCCATGTGGTTGGATTTTTAGAACTCAGTGGAAGATTAATGTTAATATCAATGTAATTGGTTTTATAACAAAGTGTCCTGTGACATCTTAAAGGCTAAAATGTTATTGTGGCATAAGCATTCATGATGCATCTGAAATGTGGACTCTGACTGACAAAAGCCTATGCCATGATACATTATTTAGTCTTTAAAGTGCCATAAGACTCTTGTTTTGGCCACGGTAGGCTAACATGGCAACCTCTATGGAACTGGGTTAATGGTGTTTCCAGCTTTTATCCATTTGTAATATTTTATGGGGGTTTTCCCCTCATTGTCATCAGTTTTGAATGATTTGGGTAAACAGAAAGGTGGCATATAAATTAACTAAAATAAATTATTTGAATAAAGAACATAAGAATATAAGATAAGATGGCAGAAAGTGAAGAGGACCTCAAGAGCCTCTTGCTCAGGATGAAAGAGAAGAGCACAAAAGTGGGCTTGAAGCTCAACAGAGAAAGCACAGCCAGAGAAGCTGCTCTGCTTATGTTCTGTCCCAATCCCATGGGAAGTAATCAGCTCAAATACACATGCACACACACATTATTCTCTATAATATTTTATGTTTTTCTTATTTAACAGCAGCAACAGCTGGACTTTTAAATGCTTTTGAGAAGAAGAAGGGGATGGCGTGTGCCCCTCTCCCTCCCTCCATCAATCACCTAAAGGGCCCTTTAAATCTTGCAGGATGGGAGGGAGAGGAGTAGCTACCAGTGATTGGACTTGGGGGTGGATTGGAGCTGGCATAAAAATAATGGCAGCCCAACCAGCTCCACCAGAATTTTTTTCCCCACAAGCCACAAAATCCTGGCTAAGGGCCTGATTGCAAGAGCCCCCCCCCACCCCCAAATGCTGGTATATTTTCTAAGGCTCAGCACAGTGTGATGGTCTGAGGTCAGGTCTACCAGTACAGTGGACCGGGGTGGGTAACCTGTTCTCTGGAGACCAGGTCTACCAATATAGTGGCAAAGGGTGGGGAGATCTGTTCTCCAGAGGCCAGGTCTACCAATATAGTGGAAAAGGGTGGGTAGATCTGTTCTCCAGAAGACAAGTCTACCAATATAGTGGAAAGGGATAGGTGAGATTTGACTTTATTCTGTTTCCTTTTATAATGTTTAAATTGTTCCTAAAATATAGTTTAAATATAATTTAAAAGAATTCTGAGATTTTTACAAGGTTATGGAAGTAATCTTCTAAAAAAAACTAATTTATGCAATAGTCAAATGTAGACTAGCTCACAACTTTAATGCTACTAGCCTTTTTTGCTCATGAGGTAGAATTTCTGCTCACAATGCTGTGGAGCTTAGAGGGAACATTACCTATTAACATTTGTATGAACGTGGGCTGAGGTAAGCCTGTTCTCTGCCCAGAGAAAGAAAAAAAACCCTGTTAAACCACAGTTTGGAGGCTGTGCTCCTTGCCAGCCTCCCAGGAGAACATGCATTTCTTCTCAGGGTGGCTGCTGTTGAAGAGTAGCAAACAGCCAGGCCTAGTTGAATCATGCAAGTCAGGTAGTATCAAGTCACCAAGAGGCTGCAATGATGCCTAGGGTTGCTAACCTCCATGTGGGATCTGGAGATCTCCCGGAATTACAACTGAACTCCAGATGACAGAGATCTCTCCCATGGGAGAAAGTGCCTGCTTTGGAGGGTGGAGTCTATGGCATTATATCTGGTGAGGCATCTTCCATCTCCAAACCCTGCTCTCCTCAGACTCCACCACAAAATCTCCAGGAATTTCCCAACTTGGACCTGGCAACCCTAGTCAGGCCTGGCCCCAAGGATTCCTTCCTCAAAGGCTAAAATAGGCCTGGAAAGGACCCTGCTCTCTCCCCCTGCCTTTTACTCACAGAAACTGAAGCCTAGAATGCTGTGTTGCCTAGCAACAGCCATTGAGGGAATCTGTTGCTTAAAGCTACAAGCATTCCTTTTCTCCTTTTCACATTTTTTAAACCCCCAGATGTATTTCTTTTTTTTTAGATTTCACATTTTCCTGCAAACCTGGGATCCTTTTCAGGTTTGTAGAAAGACCTTTCTTGCCTGTTCACAACTCTAGTCACTGGATTTAAATATCCTAAGATTTGATGATGATGACGACGATGAAGACGAAGAATTGCTTTTGTACCCCGCTCTTCATTACCCAAAGGAGTCTCAGAACAGCTTAAAATCACCTTCCCTTCCTCTTCCCACAACAGACAAACTGTGAGGCAGGTGGGGCTGAGAGAGTTCTGAGAGGACTGTGACTGACCCACAGTCACCCAGCAGCTGCATGTGGAGGAATGGGGAACCAAACCCAGTTCTCTAGATTAGAGTTAGGGATGTGCATTCGGTTTGGCAGAGCCGAATATCTGTCCAAATACCCTTGATTTGGCCCTATTTGGCTTGGCTGCTGGCCAAATCAGATTCTCCACCTTCTTTGCTTGGGAGGAGGGAGGGAGAATTGCAACTCTACCAATAGGGGTGAGTTGCATCCTCTTTGGGCCAGTCACAGGACATGTCATTTTTTGAAACTGTCCTATGCCTGGGCAGAGAGGATATAAGGAGTCCTGCAGTGGCTAGACTCTATTGCTATTCCTGCTTTCCTGGTGGCTGCCAGGCTGAGAGATTGTACTGTGCTGGTCTTTGGCTTCAGCTGCTGGCTGCTCTTTGTGCCTGGCCTGCTGCCCTCTCCCTGAACTGCTGCTGGACTCTCTGTACTCCAGGACACCAGAAGACATCACCAGGTTTGATTCAAGTGGAATCTCTTTAATTTTTAAAGGGCTTTTCTCTCCCTCCCCCTCTATTTTTAAGGTTCTTTTCCCTTCTTTGAGTTGGGTGGATTGGTCTGGGTGGGTGGGTTGAGTTCTGTGGGTTCTCAGGGGTGGGGTGTTGGGGGTGTTGAGGTATAGTTTGAGTGTTCTAAAAGTTTCTTTTTAACAGTTTAAAAGTTGTACTGTTTGTTGTTGCTTGGGTTGGGGGGCCTGGCTTTTGCCCTGGGTTTTTTTCCCTGTTTGGTGTGGTTAGGGTCTTCTTTCCTCCCTTCTCTTTAAAAGTTTACAGGTTTATAAGTTTCAATGTTTTCACTGTTTCTTGTCTTGATGCTTGGGTGGGGGTGGGTTTTGCCTTGTCCCAACCCCCTCGTTAGGTGGGGTTGGGGGGCTGTAGGTTTAAAAGTTTTACTGCCTGGTTTTTGGTCTGTTTGGTGAGCTGTTGTTGGTGCCCAGGTTTTCTTAGTAGTTCCTGTTCAATATAGATAGAGATATTAGTGCGTTTTGATAGCTTTCTGGTTCTATAGATTCCTTCTTGTTTGTTTGTTTGTTTGTTTGTTAGACAGACAGGCAGACAATGCCGGAGGTGCATTTTTGGTGGTTTTTATTCCAGTTTCCTATTTAATAAATATTTAGTGTGTTTATCTTCTGGGGTAATAGATTCCTGTCTGTCTGTCTGTCTGTTTGTCTGTCAGGATAGGTAGAGAGGTAGAGAGGTAGAGAGGTAGATAGGTAGATAGATAGAGAGGTAGATAGAGAGGTAGGTAGGTAGGTAGAGAGGTAGAGAGATAGATAGATGACAGAGGATTTCCTTCTGGTTGTTGGGGGTGTGCTGGTGGTGGTGGTGAGGTCAGGTGCTCTGCTCTCTTGGCAGTTGGCAGTGTCACTAGGCAGTTCAGTTGTGTAGTTCAGTTGTGTGGCATTGGTTTGGGGTTTTTGTTGGTTTAAAAATGGTTTTCTAGGCTTGGTGGGTGGGTGGGTGTTTCTGGTTTGTTAGGGCCATTGATTTAAATAGGTGAGTCTAATAAGGGTTTGTCCAGGAATTCTTTTGTTTTTAAACTATAAGTAATCCAGTGTAGGGCTCTAGTTCATATATACATCTAAGTAGGCCAGAATAGAATACTATTAAAAGAGGTGAGGAGGGGTTTCCTTAAAAGCAGCACTTAAGTAGCCTTAACTGCTTACAGAAAACAGTGTTCTGTGCACTTGACCTTCATTGAAGGCCAGTGCTTGCTTATTCATTGCCTAAGGTGACCCCAGCTTTTTAGTTCATCTCACACAGACACCTGCATTTCCTTCCTAGGAAATCAGGTTTGTCCTAGTAGATTAGCCAGGAGAAGTTTTATAAAGAGACCCCAGCACTTCTAAAAAGGTTTGCTTCCATCTCCAAGACAGCTTTATAAAACCTTCAGCTAGGGAGATGCAGGATCACCAAGTTTTAAACCAGTCCAGTACCAAAAGGGAAAAAGCAACTGAGGAAAGGATACCTTAGGGTCCTTTGAAAATCAGAGTAGATATTTGGGGGGAGGGTTCTTAAAAAGCTGTCAGGCTCTGTCAGGTTCAGGTGTCAGCGCAGTTAGTTACTTAGTTGCCTAAACACCCTACCTACAGTCAGATTAGTCAGAGTTTGGCCCAGGGTGACACAATGAGTAGCAAGGAAGGAACACAGAGGGGTCCTGGGGGCAAGGCAAAGCAGAAGATCAGAGGGGTGGAGGGCAGGGTTAGGGGGAAGACTGCAGTTTCCCCCCCACCTCAGTGCAGGACTGCTCCAGAGCCTTCTGGTACCACTCCAACCTCTGGCCAGAGTGGTGCCATGAAGAAGCCATATGTGGTTCTCTTCCTGAAGAAGGCTCCTGGGGTGGTCCGAGCAGAGGTGCCTGAGGGTGCTGGCACTGGGCAGGGGTCTGCTGCTCAGGCAGTCCCTCCTCAAGCCATTGCTGCTGAGGCTCAGTGGCAGGAGGAGGGGCAGCAAGAGCTGTCTGTGGGGTCAATCTCTGGGGACAGTTCATCACCAGAGATCACCCCACAGACTCAGAGAGCTATGGAGAGACTGGAGGAGGAGCTGTGTGGCTGCCACCAGCCCACTGCTCCAGTCCCCCTAGGCTCTAGCAGGCCTTCTGGGGAGGGACAAGAGGGGAGGGACAAGAGGGGGTGGAGGAGGAAGAGCTGGAGGACACGCACCCCAGGGTGTGCCCATCTCGCCCCCCCCCTCCCAGTCAGCATTCTCCTTGTGTCCCACCAAGACATAAGGAGGCTCAAGTGGTGACCAAAGCTGCTGGTCAGCATGGGTCCCACTTCACCTCCCATGTCTGGAAATACTTCTGGATGTCGGAGGAGCCACAGTATGCACAGTACCAGCTGTGTAGAGCCCAGATCAGCCATGGAAAGGACCCGTGCCATTTCACACCTGCTGGGATGCGGAACCACCTGAGGAAGCACCACCAGGCAGATCTTCTTTGGGGGGAGAGACTTGCTGCTTCTGGGGTGCCCAAGTGGCCACCAGCAGCAGCCAGCCAGGAGGTGAGTCATGCAATGACCACCTCCAGTGCTCTTCCACAGAGTTCTACGGCAAGGGAGGGATGCCAGGCATCTCTCACTGAGATGTTTGGGGAGGGTGGCACTAGAGCACCACAGGAGCATTCCCTGCACAGCCCATCTTCTCCACCTCATGGTGAGGGATGCATTGGGGCAGGGATCACAAAATCCCCAGCACATCACTGGGTACCTTGTTCCAGAAGTGCAAACACTGTGAGGAGGCTGAAAGAAGGGCTTGAGGCACACTGTCAGCCCATCTTCACCAAGCAGAAGGCATACAAGTTAGTGACCATATGTGACCCATGCAACAAGGGCAGGATTGCTGAGCGGGTCAACGAGTTTGATCACTGGAGAGATGCGCTCTCCCAGCAGGTCAAACGTAGGCAGGCCAGTGGGGTCATGTTGCCAAGAGCTGAGGAAGTGGGGGGCAAAAGCAGCACAGCTGTTGCTCTTCCCCAACCTCCCCAGCTAGGCAGCATCCCCCCCACAGCCCCCACCTCAAAGATTGAAGAGATGGCATTCTTGGGGTGGCTTGCTGGTCCTTCTGGGAGCAGTAGCAGGCCCATGAGACAGGACACAGCAGCTCTGATGGTTAGGGACTACCTTTCAGAGCCCTGCAAGTCACAGTCCACCTGCCCACTGAGCTACTGGGCCATGAAGGAGTCAGTCTGGCCAGCCCTCTCTGTTGTGGCCCAGGGGCTCATCTCATGCCCTCCTATGAGAGTTCAGAGCAAGCACGTTTTTTCACATGCGGGCTACATTGTCAGCCCACATCACTCTCACCTGAACCTCTGGACAGTGGAGCATTTGGTCTTCCTCAAGGTCAGCTTGCCACTGTTTGGCTTCCTGGACCTGAACTTTGAGGGTGACTGCATCCCCACTCAGTCTGTGCTGGGAAGTTTGGGGAGAAATGCTTTTATTATTTATTTATTTATTTATTATTTCAACTTTTACCCCACCCTCCCTGTCGAGGCAGGCTCAGGGTGGCTTACACAAAACCAATAAAACATTATACATATCACAATAAAATTACATAAAACATCATTTAAAACCGTTAATATATCAATGGCAGTACAGTATAGTAAAGTGCATTCATGAACATGTTCAGAGGTAAATACCATTTCAGGTAGCTTCTAGCGCTAGGTCAGTGCAGGACATAGCTGATAAGATTCAGCTCCTATCAGAATGCCCAAAATTAAAAGTAGAGAGAGAGCCCACAAAGAAATACATCCCCTAAACCATTCCAGTTGGCAGATAGATGCCCCACCACCCCCCCGGCATTCTTTTACCCAGGCCACCCTCCTCAAAACACCTTCACAGAACCCCTGTAGCTGTGTGACACAGGGTGATGTAAGTAGGTTCATTCTGGGTACCATTTATCCATTCCCCCAAAAAACCTGAATGCTGCAAAAACAGTGTTCACTCTAGCTAGAATACAATTCAAAAACCAGAAAAACCCACAGGAGTGCCACAAAAATTGATATTTTTCTTTGCAGAGGTGTGTGGTGGGCATTGGGCAATGTTCCCTCTAAGCTATGGAGTCCTGTGAGTAAAAACTGTACTTTGTGAACTACCAGCATTAAAGTTGTGAGTAGGCAGGTGATTTCGCTACTGAACTGAATTAGTTTGCTCTGGAACCATCGTTCCTGAGCTAAGACAAAAATATGTGAACCAAAGGCTAAAAACCTGTGAGCTAGCTCACACCAACTCAGCTAAGCTTAGAGGGAACACTGGTGGAGGGTGAGGGAGGACCCATGGTTAGGGGCTGCTGCACCTAGGCTAAAGTTCCTCAAATGGGACAATGACAGCTGGTGCATTCCTGCAGAGAGAGGAGGATCAGGGTGGACAAACAGCAACATCCCTCCCTCTCACTTTCTGAGGTCTTCCTTCCCTGGCTTGACTCAATGGGTAAGGGTATACTTGTAGACTGTGGGCAGCAGCCCCACAGAATACCATTACCCAGAATTTGAATCTTTTTTGGGGGGTGCTACTCTAGCTCATCTCCACGTGGTGCACCCTGGGTCACACTAAAGAGCTAGAACATCCCTTAGGTAGGCAGTCCCAGGATCCCCCATCCACACTGCCCAGTGGACCATTGGCCAAACAAGCAGTCCTTCTCAGGACTACTTGACAAGGGTTAAAGGGGAGGGGATACTCAGTCCTGTAGAGCTGGCATGTCCCACAATAGCAGTGGATTCAGCTGCTTGGAAGGGAGGAAGTAGTTGGGGAGGATCCAACCAGGGTAGGTAGGCTTTGTGTGCCACAAAAGTACACAGAGCCATGTTTCAAGTTTAACATGCTAATATTAGTCTTTTTATTGTGCTAGAACTACAATCTGGATAGGAAAGATGAGAAATAGGATAGAGGAGTACTGGCTAAGGCTGGAGGTAGGTGTGTGACAGGTGAAAGGAAGAAAGGAAGTTGTTTCCCTGAGATCTCCATTCTACAAATCAAAGGGATAATGAGAAGAGGACAGGAGAGAAAACACAGGAGGAAAAAGTTAATGTGAGAATGACTATTCAGCTATCTGTCTCTCTTGCTGAGAAGTCTGGAGGAGGTTGACCCTGGGAAAGCACCTTCTTGACTTTGAGCATGCCACATGCTGTGTATCCTTAGGAAACTCCTAAGGAGTCCATCTGCAGTCTATCTGATCTTACAGGTGAGGTGTCAAGCTAGGGAGGTGTCAGGAAGGAGAGAGATTAGATAAGGTTGTGTGGAAACCACTTCCGCCTATTCTTCCTTTCCCAGTTTCCCCAGGTCTGCGGGGGGGGGGGATGCCTGTCTTGAAGCTTTTGAGTGCAGTAGTGCCGTACAGGTTGGCAGGCACAGGATTCTGCCACCAGGCTGGCACTGGTTGTGCTGCCCTTTCAGAAAGGCCTCCATTGAAAGAGATTCTCTGATATTACATAAGAGAAGCCAATGTTGGATCAGGCCAATGGCCCATCCAGTCCAACACTCTGTCACACAGTGGCCAAAAATATCAGGTGCCATCAGGAGTTTCACCAGTGGGGCCATGACACTAATAGCTCTCCCACTGTCCCACCCACCCCCAAACCACCAGAGCATCACTTAGCCTCAGAGACCAGGAGTTCCTATCTATGCCTTGTGGCTGATAGCCACTGATGGAACACTGCTCCAGCCTCCATATGTTTGTCCAATTCCCTCTTGAATCTGTTCATGCTAGCCACCACCACCACCTCCTATGGCAGTGAATTCCATGTGTTAATCACTCTCTGGGTGAAGAAGTACTTCCTTTGACCTGTTCACTTCTAACCTAACTGCTTAGAAATTTCATAGAGTGCCCACAAGTTCTTGTATTGTGAGAAAGGGGGGGAAGTACTTCTTTCTCTACCTGCTTCATTCCATGCAATATCTTGTAAATCTCTATCATGTGTCACCCCTCAGTCGTTGTTTCTCCAAGCTAAAGAGCCCCAAGCGCCTTAACCTGTTTTCATAGGGAAAGATTTCCAAACCTTTTATCATTCTGGTTGTCCTTTTCTGCACTTTTTCCAGTGCTATAAATATACTTTCTGAGCTATGTGGTGAGTGGCCACTAGTATTCCAATGAGGTTGCACCATCAATTTATACAGGGCAGGGCCTGCATAAATGTTGTTCCTGTTGGTCTCTTTGGGTTTCTGTGTGGTACTGTGGCACACTTGCACAGCCACAGTGCCACTCCACTTGTCCTGGAGTGTGCCACTGGAAAACAAGCACCTCCCAACAGTTCACTTTCCCTGAGATTCTCTGGGACAGTCTGACTGCTGGGTGCTCGCTTGTCCGCCTTGCTGAGTGTCTGCTGGCTGGGTTCCCCCATTGGAAACAATGGAGGGAATGGGGGCAACCTGTTTGGGTGCCCATAGAATTGGACCTACTGGTTCAATTTCTTTGGGACTTGGGGGTTTATGTGGGGAGAGGCTCCAGAAGCTACCCTGCAAACTTGGAGTCTCTCTCTCAAACCCCCTCCCCCCCAGCCACTAACAGCACCATGGGAACATTTGAACTTTTTCCCTATCATAGAAAACAATGGAGGGGATGGGGGCAACCCCTTGGGCCAATCTTTTTGGGACTTGGTGGCTATTTTTGGGGAGAGGCTCATGCAGCTACCCTGTGAGTTTGGAGCCTCTCCTTCAAACCCCTTCCCCCCAAGCCGCCGAATATACCCTATGAGATTTCTCTGTAAGGTATAATGGCCGCCAAATATTCGGCTAGCTGAATACCTCTCAAATTGGCTTGCATTGCCGATAATGGTATTTGGGAGGTATTTGGTGGGCCAAATACCATGCCCCCCTATTTGGCTGAATCTGAATTGGACCAATTTTTTTTTTATGTGCATACCCCTAGAGTCTACCACTCTTTACCACCACACCACACTGGCTCTCTTAGAAAAAAGTAGACAATCACAGATGAGTCACAAGTAGTTTGGGCCTAAAGCCCAGTCTATTCATCACTATTTCCACTAGTCCCATATGTATAGACTTGTGTCTTATCTGCAAAGGATGTAGCCTTTTAGGTTATGGCTTTCTCTCTGGGGAATTTTTCCCCCTGGGAGTTTCACTGAGCTGTCTCCCTTATGACAAGTAAAAAGCTTGTGAAAACATTCCTGTTTAGCAGTGCCTTCAAAATTCTGAAAAGTTGGCTTAATTTTCTTTCTTGTTTAGACTCTTGGTTTTATGAGTTTCTTGCATTAGAAAGGCTTTTTTGTTTTAAAATACTTTTTTCTTATATTTGTTTTTTGTTGAAAGCTGATTAGAGAGCCCAGTGAGGCTAAATTAAGAAAGCTGTATATTTTAAAAATTACTGAATGAAAGAAAATAATATAGAGTGGCCAATTAAGTGTTCCTGGAAGGATGGCATTCTCTAATTCCAGGTGCTACTCCCTGATTAAATAAAAGGCATGTTTTGACAAGAATTACAGTGGCCAATAATTGGAGAAAGGGGAGGAAACATCTCTTCTCTTAAAACATAGTTCTCTAGATCATGGCAAATGACTAAGAAACCTTAAACTGTTGAAGAAAGAATGAGCAAATACAGGGGCTTTCTTTGATATATGGAACTCATTCTTTAGTTACTGGAATTTGCATCCTTATGTACAATTGGAAAGTTCAAAGCCAATTGTCATCCTATGATGGAAGTAGGTGTTTCTGAATGCTGACAAGACACAAAGTCCTCCTAGCCTCTTCTTTTTTTTATAACGAAGATTTTTATTGGAATATATTCAACATTGTTAAACACAATTTCCAAATCAACTTATAAACTATATCCCTTCCCCCTTGCCCCCTAATAGGCTTCCAACACTGCTATTGCCAATAACAAAGAAAATTTAAAAGTAATCAGGTTTAAACTTATAGCAATCGATAAACCAGGTAACATATTTTTTGTATACAGAAATCTGACTCCTAGCCTCTTCTGATGAAACTTCTGATGAGATGGAAGAAAGCTAGGATTAGATGTTTATTTTATTTTTGGGAAGAAAAGCTTTGGGGAGGCATAAAATGGTCATCAGGAAACACACTGATAGGCACCATGGTACCCATGGGCAACATATTGAGGATCTCTGGCCTGCACTGTAAAAAGACTCTGCATCTAGATTTCTTTTATAATTCTCTGTATTTCTGTGTTTGTTGTATGTTGTATAAAAACTATTAAAACAGAATTTTAAGGGGGGGGGTTACATAAGAAATTTAATAATCCAGGATTTTTTCCAGAAAATCTAAAGAATTGCCCCCCAAAATCCCAGAACTATTTGGGAATTACTAGAAAGATCCTGTTTCTCCATTCCTATTCTTCCCCCCTCTGTGTTTTTGCTTCCCAGCTACTTTTGTCAATTTCAGACAAGTCTTGTCAGTTTCAAGAGGTTTTCTTCTTTGCCAGGTTCCTTTGCATTCCTTTTGCCTTTTTTTGCACAGTGCTTGCAAAATCCACTACCCTCCTACTTGGATTTGTTGTGATTCTGTGCTTTGACATCAGTCCCATAGTGGCACTGGGTTAGACTTATAGAATCACAGAGTTGGAAGGGGCCATACAGGCCATCTAATCCAACCACCACTCACTGCAGGATCAGCCTAGAACATCCCTGACAAGTGTTTGTTCTGCTGGGCATGCTGTACAATGCAAATGGTTGTGCTGAGCTTTCAAAATTACCCTCACTTGGATTTGTTATGGTTCTGTGCTTTGACATCAGTCCTGTTGAGCTTGTACTGCCATAGTGGCACTGGGTTGTGCTGGGAATTCTGTACATCTGGTTGAACTGGGCTTGCAAAAATCCCCCCCTTCAGTTTCCACTTTAGAGATTCTCTGGTTTGACTTTGGTTCTGTTTGGCTTTGTACATTGGCTTGTGTTTCTGCTGGGATTACTGAGTTCTGCAATGGTTTTGTTGGTCTTGATATTTGTTCTCATTGACTACTACTTGCTGGCATGGCTTTTTGTCCTGGAAGCAGCCTGCAGATTCTCTTTTCCATAGGAAATAATGGAGAATAGCTGGGGGCACCCTGTTTGGGGGACCATAAAATTGGACCCTTCAGACCAATAGACTTGAAACTTGGGAGTTATTTAAAAGACAGTCACCAGCAGCTCCCTTGCAATTGTGGTGCCTATACCTTTAAAAATAACTCCCCCAGCCATTCCCCATAGGGAATAATGGATCTGAAAAAATTGGAAATCTGAAAAACATCTGAATCTGAATACTATACTGGTATTTGGATTCCGGAATATCAGGAACACTAATATTTTTGGGGTCCAATATACCCCAAACAAGCCCCTAGCTATTAACAGTACAGTCCTGAAAACAGTTACACGCTGCTAACTCTGTCGAAGTCAACAGTCTTAGAAGGGTATGACTCTGCTTAGGACTGCACTATAAGTTTCCTTCCAGAATCACATTCAGACTCCTTATATGAGCTGTCAAGATGATCTTTCTATGGGAACTATGAGTCAATTCAGATGACCAAACTAGACTGAAGTGAGTTTTCTCACCCAGGGGTGAGATCGCCCATAAGTTCCTGCCAAATGGTATGGACGATATTTGTCATGAAGCATGCATATGTTGCAGTATGATCGTCTGTATGGGCTCTATGTGAGACACAAATCAAAAACACCAACAGTGGTGCAAGAGAAACTTCTCCCAGCAGCACGGCTTCAATAGTGAAGTTATATGAAGAAAGTTAGAAATGCACCAAAATATCCGTGGACTTCTTTACAAGCAGGGAGATATGATATGAACCACAATCCTGTTCTATAGCTTCTTGCTTATGGGACCTAGTTAGCTGTTGGAGTGTTAGCTGGTTATCCCTTCTAATGCTTTTCTGAGCCTTCAGTCAACTTTCCATCCAATACTTGCGAACTGGTTTGAATTTCCCTGGGGACTTCTTTAATACTAGAAGGCAGCATTTAGCCTTCAGCATAAAAATTCTCTACTCTTATCTTGGGAGTGAGTTTAGTTTATTGCTGGTGGAATAAGGTTCCCTCTTTATGGCATATTAACCATATTTGTGCCAGAGGGTTACATTTTATCTAGGCTTCAGCTTGGCTTTTGAGTGTTCTCTAAGATCTTAGCTTTCACACATTATTTGAGTTGGGCACACACAAATATGGTTCTAATTTCTCATTAGGATATCCCTTTCAAGAGTATGCAAATAACCATTCTCAGGCACTGAAACTGAATTAAAAATAATGTTTGAAACCCAACTTAAACAAACACACAAAAAGCCATTTTAAAATTGCTAAATGGTAACTGTGCTTGGTGAAATAGTGATTTATTTAATCTAAAAGGGATTGGAATCCTAGTCCTAAACACATTACTTGGAACTAAGGGCCAAAAGCACTTATGTGTACTGGTGTTCCATGCAGACAGCATAATGTTTAAGAGTCCGTATGTACTATCCCATATATATGCAGCATCTGCAGGGCAGGGCAGCCACCACCCAGGCTTTTCTCTCAAAGCAGCTTACAATCACCTTCCCTTCCTCTCCCCACAATAGACACCCTGTGAAGTGGGTGGGGCTGAGAGAGTTCTGAGAGAATTGTGACTGACCCAAAGTCACCCAGCTGGCTTCTTATGGAGAGTGGGGAATCAAACCCTATTCACCAGATTAGAGTCCACCACTCTTAACCACTACACCACACTGACCCTAAGCAGATGCAAAAAGGATAGGACTGAAGTTTGGAGCAAAACAGCAGATAGACCTGGGTCAAGAACAGCATCAGAACTAAATATAAGAACATAAGATTGGATTAAGACCAGTGGTCCAGTCTAGCATCCTTGGATCAGACTTGTGGCCAGCCAGTTACTATGGAGGGCCAACAACAGGGTATAGAGGTCAAGGCCTTCCCTGATGTTGCTTCCTAGCAGGGGTATTCAGAGATTTTCTGCCTTTTAAAGTTGTCTACACCTTTAAAGCCTTTAAAGCCATCACTACATCTTTTGCAGTGAATTTTCCATTTAAACCACTCATTAAGAAAGTAGGGCTTACTTTTGTTCATCATGAATCTAAAGTAGGGCTTACTTTTGTTCATCATGAATCTACACAGATGCCCTTGGGTTCAAGTTTTTTGGAGGAGGGAGAAATAGTTCTCTCTATGCACGGCCTCTGCCCTATACATAACTTTAAAGATGCCTATCATCCCCCCCTCAGTCACGTTTTTTCCGGACCTGAAAAGACAGAGTCTCTGTAGCCTTTCCTTGTAGGAAAGGTTTTCCAACCCCTTAATCATTTTGATTTTCCTCTTCCATACTTTTTTCAGCTCTGAAATGTCCTTTTTGAGATATGGTGACCACAACTGCACACAGTATTCCAAATGAGAACACACCATAGATCTATATTATCTCTCCTTATATATAACTAGTAATAAGGCCTGTTGTGGAAATAAATACAACAGGCTCTAGAAAGAGGCTCTGGGCAGGTGCCCTGGTCCTGGGCACTCATTGTCAATTTGCTGTGGTGACTTCAGCAGGGCATAATGACACAGAGTCCACCATTTTCTCCAGAGGAACTGATCTCTGCTACCTGAAAAACAGTTGTAATTTTGAGTGATCTCCAGCCCTCACCTGGAGATTGGCAACAATTGTTCCCTGGAGGGAATGGCTGGTTTGGAGGGTGGAGTCTGGCATTGTACCTGTCTGAGGTCCCATCCCTCCTCAAACCCCGCCCTCTCCAGGCTCCACCCCTCAAATCTCTGGGAATTTTCCAACCTGGAGTTGGCAACCCTATCTTCTTCACAGCCAACCATCAACCTATCTTGATCTGCCCCTCTGACTTCAGCTTTCCATCTCCTCTTCCCTCCCTCCTGGAGAGCAGTTGTAATTCTGTGATCTCCACCCCCCACCTGGAGATTGGCAATAATGGTTCCCTGGGAGGGACTGGCTGGTTTGGAGGGTGGAGTCTATGGCATTGTACCTGTCTGAGGTCCCATCCCTCCTAAAACCTCACCCTTTCCAGGTTCCATCCTTCAAATCTCCAGGAGTTTTCCACCTGGAGTTGGCAAACCTATCTCCCTCCCAGTCAATCATCAACCTACCTTTATTTTCTCCTTACTCTTCAGCTTTCCACTCCCCCACACACCTGCAGCCTCTACTGTCCTCTGAAGCCCTGACTGTTATGTCACATTGGCTGTCATACAGGGGCCATCTCAGCAGGATATAAGGACACAGACTCCACCATTTTCTCCAAGGGAACTGATCTCTGCCATCTGGAAAGCAGTTGTAATTCTGAGTGATCTTCAGCCCTCACCTGGAGATTGGCAACAATGGTTTCCCCCAACAGGCACTAAGGGGAAATGTATTTTACCTCAGAACACATTTTACCTGAGAACAGCAACAGCAAACTGTTTAGAATGTTAGAGGCAATGGCCAATCAGGCCACATATGCAAACGACCTCTGTGTCCTGAGGCAAAGGCCAATCAGGCCACATATACAAATGACTTCTGTGTTTTGACTGGCTATTGGGGGGAGAGGAACAGCAAACTGTTTAGAAAGTTGGAGGTAGGACTCAGGCAAAGCAGCCAATGGATAGGGAGACCCTCTGAATGACAGATCAGGGAGCGAACTGATTTCGGAGCATGTTGGAATGTTCAGGGGAGTCCATGACCAAAACAGAATTATATATAAGGAGAGATTTTAGTTTTTAGTTTTTAGGATGTAGAGTATAAAACCAATAAAATATTTTATACACACACACAGATATATATGAAAAGCATATCCTGCGGAGGGTTTTGTTCCAGTGTGCTTCACCTTGAACTTCATCTACCATATTGTTGCTCATTCACCCAAGTTGGAAAGTTCCTCCTAGAGCTCTTCACAGTGAGCCTTGTTTTTCATCATTCTGAATAGTTCTGCATCAGAAGAAGAAGAGATTGAATTTATACCCCTCCCTTCACTACTCACAGAGTGGCTTACAATCCCTTTCCCTTCCCCTCCCCACAACAGATGCCCTGTGAGGTAGGTGGGGCTGAGAGAGCTCTCTTGAGAACTGCCCTTGAGAGAACAGCTCTGAAAGAACTTATGACTGACCCAAGGTCGCACCAGCAGCTACATGTGGAGGAATGGGGAATCAAACCTGGTTCTCCCAGATTAGAGTCCACGCTCTTAAACACTGCACCAAATTGGCTCTCATTGGCAACTTGGCCATTACACTGTTTATCCCCAATTCCAGATAATTAAATTAAAAATTAGCTATCACCATACCCAGTACTAATTCTTATGGAATAATACTGCTTACTTCCCTCCATTGCAAGACCTAGAATTGTAAAATCATAGAACCACAGAGTTGGAAGGGGACATACAGGCCATCTGCTCAATGCAGGATGAGCCTAGCGCATCCCTGACAAGTGTTTATCCAGCCACTGCTTAAAGACTGCCAGTGAGGGGGAGCTCACCACCTCCCTAGGTAGCTGACTCCACTGTTTTTAGTTTAGTTTATTATTACGGTCTTAAGATCAGCATACAATATAAACATAATATGAAAAGAAGGGAAAAACCAGAAATAATATCTAAATTTAAAAACTTTTAAAATGTGACTCTGCAATCTAAGAATCAATGCGCAGAACTCAGCAACTGAATGTGTAATCTCTGCATTCTTATCTGATAGAAGCCAGTGAAGCCTTGCTTTGTTTGTATTAATGTGACCAGGTATCCTATCAACTAATGGGGTAATAATTTTAAGATGAGCCTCTCTGTATAATGGGAAACTGAAAAACATATGCTCTACCAATTCAGCCTTGCATGAAGTGCATGAACATAGCCTTTCAGGGTAGGGTTTTTTATTGTACCTGCCCTGAATAGCTACAGATGGAAGGGCAGAGCATCTGGCTAGGGCAAATGTTCTTCTAGAGTTCTTTCCCTCCACAGAAGTCAAATATGTAGCCAGCTCATGGTGTTTTTGATTTTTAGCAACACCCCGAGTTTTGAAACCTTAGTGATATCAGATTGTCATTCAATATCCTCAACTCTTTGTTTAATTAGCCCTTTGGCTTGTTCAGATCCATAGGATAAAAGTAGCTGAGATGAAAAGCCAATTCTATGAATATGAAAGTAAACTGCCTTAATCCAACTGGATTTGAAATCATCCTGGAACATCAGGAGAAGCAAGCCTTGTGGGTTGAAATGACCTTTCAGCCACATATAGATAGACAGAATACAAACCCTAGCTTCAAACCTAAGATTACCAGACTCCAATCATATCCAAGCACTGGATACATAGTTAGGAATTTGCAGAACAGCTTTTAAAAATTTGGATTGGACTCTTTCTTGTGATGCAAAGCATGAAGAAGGTGGTCCTAGGAATGTTCCGTAGAGCAGTTGTACCAATGTTTTGGCCTTAAATAACTTCATGGCTGCAGGAACAAAGTGTCCACCATGGGTTCGAAATAATTTCAATATGGCATTTGTGGATCTTTCCCCAAGATTGGTAGCATATTTGCTGTGCTTAACCCTAGAACCAGAGGCCTGTAAAACTATGCCCAGGTATTTGAAACTATCAACTTGTTCTATCTGATAGCCATTTATTGCCCAATTCCTGGGTTTTGGCCTACTCCCAAAGGCTACAATTTTGGTTTTTTGATAGTTAATTATGAGAAGCTCCTCTTAACAAAACATATTGAGCTTCTTTCTCACTCAGCAGCCAAACCTTTCTGCAGGTTGAACCATGGTAGAATATCTGGAGGTCAGGTGAGGGTCCTCAGGATCTATAATGACCTGCAAAAATAGCAGAAAATGGTCACCCTCCAAGTATGGGAGTACTTGAAATTTCTCAGCCAGGGAAGCTAAAGTTCTGCAGCCATGTTTGGCACCAGCCATGTTTGGCACCAGCCATGTAGGTGAATTCACCAGGGGAATCATTAACAGTAGACCCATTTAAAATAGAGAGTCCTAACCTAAAGGCAAACTTAAAAAGGCAAGCCTCTGCATAGTCTGCTTGCTCTTTACTCATAGATCCTAAAGATTCCCCTGATGTGCTGATCTGCAGCTTAAATTTGGTTGCCAGAAAAGCATTGTCTGGGCCCAACTATGCATTCAAGTCACCACTTAGAAGTAACATGGCCTCAGGATGCTCTAGCATTAGGGCCCTTACATAATTTTCTAGGGACATCCAAATTTCTTCTATTTCAAATTTTTTTTACTTAGAGGGGGTAAATAGCTGTTTATAATCATCAGATTTTTCCTTCCCCAAGATAAATTCACAGCCATCACCAGCTCCTATCAGATGGAGCACTGCCACCACCACAGAAGAACAGAGGGCTCTTTCTTGTGTCCTGGAATTTTCTAATTGGGGGAATGCCAAATGTATCTAAGAAGCCTCTCATCTTAAGCAGCATCCGTGGGATAGTGTGTTGCCAAAACAGAACCAGTCTTCTACTTGAGCGACAGTTAGGTAGTCTTTCAATTTGTTTCAAATCAACCTCATCTTTCTCCAGCCTCAATAAATGGCATAATGAGAAAATCACTTCTTGTCCCAGTGGCCTGTATTTACTGCAATTTGAGCAATTTCCAGGTCAACCTGAGAACCAACACCTCTTTTGGGTGAGTGTTTTGACGCTGCTGGATGTAGCATGCCTCCTTCCAGGTTTCTCTTAAGTAAATTTTCCAGACTGGCCAAATTGGTTGATATCATATTTAGTTGTTGTAAGATGGCTATGACTGTCTCAGCCATAAGAAGACACTAATCACCAATCAATTTAATTAAGTCTGCTTTTGAGGTTTCTCTGCTTTCTCTTAAAGCTGTAGAATTTAAAGGACTTGAATTCAGAGTAGGTTCCTGGTGGGGAATAGCAGTCTTTCCCACACTTTCAGCAAATGCCTCATTATTCAGGAATGGAACTTGCAAGGAGCTAGAGGGATTCAGGTCTTCTGAGAGCTCCAAAACACTGAACCTGTTTTCCAAAGGAGGAATCCCCTCCCATAGAGTCCGTCATTTAGAAAATCATCTATGCAAAGCTGCTTTGAAGATTTACTGTAAGATGTTACCGGAGAGCCAGAGTTTGAGTCATTTCTATTTCTTTTTTTAGTCATTTTGGCAGCAGTAAGACAGCACACAATGGTAGCAGGTTGTAGCTCCTAGTCTCTCTGTAATTGGAAACTTTTAAAAAGATTTGCAGCTGCAGCTCCAGCATATGCGATGTCTTATCTATAAACAAAACAAACTGTCTGAACTACAAGGCTACAGAGCTACCCTAATACACTATTCTAACTTAGAGAGTAACTCTGTGAGCCAAATCAAATCTGAAAGATAAGAAAGACCTTAATGCCTCGGAGCTCTGCAAAGAGCATCTGAGCAGGACACCGCCCCGACCATGACTCCACTGTTGAACAACTCTTACTGTAAAAAAAGAGAAGTTTTTCCTATGATCCAGCAGGTACCTTCCCTCCAACAGGAACAGCTCCCTGCCCTCCTCTAAGTGACAGCCCTTCAAATACTTAAAGAGAGCAATCATGTCCCCCCTCAACCTCCTCTTCTCCAGACTGAACATTCCCAAGTCTCTCAGCTTTTCCTCATAGGGCTTGGTCTTCAGGCCCCTGATCATCTTTGTGTCCACATCCTTTTTAAGGTGAGGCATCCAGAACTGCACACAATACTCCAGGTGCGGCCTGACCAATGCAGTGTACAGCAGGACTATGACATTTTGCAATTTGGATGTTATGCCTTTGTTGATAAACCCCAAGATCGCATTAGCCTTTTTTGTCACTGCATCAAACTGTCTGCTCATATTTAACTTATGGTCCATCCATACCCCCAGAATTTGTTCACATACACTGCTACCCCGAATTGTATCCCCCATCCAGTATGTGTGTTCCTCACTTTTGTTATCCATATGTAGAACTCGGCACTTATCCTTGTTAAATTGCATCTTGTTCACATCTGTCCACTTTTCCAGTGTGTTCATATCTCATTGAATTCTATCTCTATCTTCTGGTGTGTTTGCTGCTCCTCCCAATTTGGTGTCATCTGCAAATTTAATGAGTAGCCCTTCCACACTCTCATCTAGCTCACTTATAAAAATTTTGAAAAGTGCCAGGCCCATAACCAAGCCCTGTAATACCCCACTGGACACCTCCCTCCATTCAGATGAAATGCCATTGATAAGTACTCTTATAGTGTGATTCTCCAACCAGTTCCCTATGCACCTAACTATCCTAGAGTCCAGTCCACAGTCTTCTAGTTTACCCATCAGAATGTCATGGGGAACCCTGTCAAAAGCTTTACTGAAATCCAGGTAAACAACATCAACAGCATTCCCTCAATCCAGTAAGCTTGTCACTCAACCAAAGAAGGAAATGAGGTTGGTCTGGCAGGAACTGTTGGGGACAAATCCATGCTGACTTCCCCAGATCACCAAGTTGTCCTTTAGATGGTCACAGACTGATCTCTTTAAAATCTGCTCTTGTACCTGTCCATTTATTCCTACTTTCTGCTCCCTAAGCAATTTTTAATCAATAAGAGCACCCATCCTCTTATAACCTTATTGCTAAGCTTACTCAGGAGTTCTTGGTGAAGTATCTCATCAAAAGCCTTTCAGAAGACCAAGTAATGGTGTCTACTAGATCGCCATTATCTATATGCTTGTTCGCTTTTTTGAAAAACTCCAAAAGGTTGGTGAAGCAAACCACGTTGAGTTTCTCTGAGCAGGAATTATTCCTCTATGTGTTTAATAACTCTGTCTTTAATAACAGTTTCTACTAATGTATCTGGGACAAACATTAGGCTTAACTGGCCCATAATTTCCTGGTTTGAGAAACCTGTATAAGGGTACTGTCAGCAATAGAACCGGATATGGAACAAGTGATTGGTTTAGCATAGGAAAAGGAGTACAACAAGGATGTATATTGTCACCTTGCTTATTTAATTTATATGCAGAGTACATCATGCAAAATGCTGGCCTGGATGAATCACAAGCCAGAATTAAGATTGCCGGGAAAAACATCAACAACCTCAGATATGCAGACGATACCACTCTAATGGCAGAAAGTCAAGAGGACCTAAAGAGCCTCTTGTTGAGAATAAGAGCACAAAAGTTGGCTTGAAACTCAACATCAAAAAGACTAATATCATGGCATCCGGCCCCATCATTCCTTGGCAAATAGAAGGGGAAGTCATGGAAGCAGTGATAGACTTCATGTTCCTGGGATCCAAGATCACTGCAGATGGTGACTGTAGCCATGAAATTAAAAGACGCCTGCTCCTTGGGAGGAAAGCGATGGCACACCTAGACAGCATAATAAAAGGTAGAGACATCACCCTGCCAACAAAAATCCATATGGTCAAAGCAGTGGTATTCCCAGTAGTAATGTATGGCTGCGAGAGTTGGACCATATGGAAGGCCAAGCACCAAAGAATAGATGCTTTTGAATTATGGTGTTTGAGAAGACTCATGAGAGTCCCTTGGACTGCAAGGAGATCAAATCAGTCAATCCTAAACAAAATCAACCCTGACTGTTCCCTGGAATGCCAGATACTGAAGCACAAATTCTTTGGCCACCAAATGAGAAGGGAGCACTCACTGGAAAAGAACCTGATGATGGGAAAGATTGAAGGTCAAAGAAGAAGAAGATGGCAAAGGATGAGATAGACAGTGTTATCGATGCAATAAACATGAAATTAAGCAAACTCCGGAGCATGACAGAAGACAGGAGGTCCTGGCGTGATGTGGCCCATGGGGTCGCGAAGAGTCGGACTCGACTGTGTAACTGAACAACAACAATTTCCTGGTTCCCCTCTTGATTCATTTTTAAAAATCAGTATAACATCTGCTATTCTCCAGTCCTCTGATATAGAGGCTGATTTTAGCAACTAGTTACACATACTGGTTAATAGATCAACAGTTTCACATCTTCAACAGTTTCACATCTGAGTTCCTTATGAACCCTCAGGTATCTGCCATAGAGACTTGGAGACTTACTGGTTTTTAATTTGCTCAGTCGTTCTAGAAACTTCAACTTTTGTCACTTCAATTTGATTCAGTTCTTCAGACTCCTTTCTTGAAAATAGTGGTTGTGGCAGCATGGGTACACGCCCCACACTTTCCACAGTGAACACAGATGCAAAGTAGTCATTTAGCTTCTTGAACATATCTGTATTTTTTATTCATTTGCAGCCCTTTTATTCCTTTGTCATCTAATGGCCCAACTCCCTCCATGACCTGTTTCCTGCTCCTGATATTATTCTGGCCGCAACAGCAAGGATTTGATACAAACTATGGATTCCACAGGAGCAAGGATATTATTACACCTGGAAACCAGGTCTGGTGTTCTGAAGACTACTGAGGTCGGGGTTGTAGTCTAGGCAACTGGTAGCAGAGAAGCATACTAGCCATGCAAACTGGCTGAACCAACCAGGCTCATTGCTTAGCCCAGGACTTAAGTATCCTGAAGAAAAAGAAACTCCACTTGTTACTGGGCTTCCTCCAGCCCAGAGTTTGATTGAGACCAAATCCTGTGAAGTACTATATGTGCTCAGGAAGTAATCCAGCTCAGTAGCCCAATCCATCATTTTTGATCTGCTTCCTTGCAGTCTGTCATCTCTGCTGCTCTTACCAGGTGGGGGAAGGTCCTGTGGAGCTAGTGGTCTGGGATCTGGCCACCCCAGGTAGGGGGTTGGTTGCCCAGGAGACTGTCACTTTGACAGCATCACCTTAAGCTGAGCATTCAAGGATAGGACTTTTGCCTGAAGCCTCAGGATCTAGGGGCTCTGGTTCTGGAGGGAGGTCTAGGTCTGAAGGGGTCTGATTGTGTTGGGTGTCCTCTGAGCCTTCTGATCTTCCCCAGGATTGTCTTGCTCCTCCTGTTCATCCTTGGAGAAGTCTGCTCCTGCAGCTGAGTGCAGCCCAGGAGAGGTCACAACCGATGTATTTAAAGAGATGCTTATTGTTTTTCTTTATGCTTTTAGCAATCTATTCCTCAAATTCTCTTTTCAGTTGCCTAATTGTTAACTTACACTTTGGACAAACTCTGTACACCCTTCTACCCACCTTGTTGGAGCAAACCTTCCACTTTTTTAAAGAAGTCCGTTTGCTTTTTTTGGCTTCTTTGACTTGGGTTGTTAATCACACAGTTATCCTTTTAGACTCGACAGTGCCTTTCCTAACTTGGGGGATGCATTCAATCTTGGCTTCAATTAAATAGCGTTCAAGAATCCTCTATGGATTTGACTTTCTTAAGGTTTGCTTTCAGCTTTCTTCTAACTAGTCCCCTCATTTTTGTAAAGTTCTCTCTTTTGAAATCAAACTGTTTGGAATTTCACATTACCGAGACTCTGTCGGTTTGAAGCCGTTTCTGATTCGTCTTGAAGTAAACCAGTACAGGGCTGCCATTTCACACATGGCTTTCCCTGACCGGAAAAGAGCCGAATCAGAAGCGGTTTGGCAATTCAGATTGCACCGCTTTGTTTTCCCGCTGTTTCCCGCCGCGCCTTTTTTTTAAAAAAATGTTCGCTTTAGAGCGCTATAGCGTTATAGTGCTATAAAAACAACACTGCAGGCATTCCAATGGGGTTGCTATGATGCTATTGCGCTATAGCGCTATACTGCTATAGCGGTATAGCGCTCTAAAACGAACGTTCAAAAAAAAAAATGCCGGAGATTGCCCGCGCGGGCGAAAAAAGGCGGGAAAAAAGCGTATCGGATCCGGGAGAAGAAACTGACGACTACTTGAAAGCGGTTGACAGGTAAAACGCTTCAGCCCCGTTTCCTGAATGGGACAGAAGCGATTCTGTGTGAAATTACAAATATATTCTGGTAGGGAACCGGTTCTAAAACGGTTCTGTCTGAAATGCCAGACCAGAAACCGTTTGGGAACCATTTCTCTTCCGGATTATATCATCTGTCTGAAACTTTGGAGGAAACCTTCCATTGACATTCATGCAGAACTTAATAGTGTTGTGGTCACTATTCCCAATCAGTGCTACAGCATCTACATCTCACACCACATTTCAAGCCCCATGCAGAACAAAGTCCAAGATCACTAATCCTGTGCTTGGATCTGTGACCAACTGTTCCAGTGCACAGTCATTTATGATGTCTAGGAACTCAGTTTCTGTGCTGTCTTGGCTGGCTGCCACAGAGACCACACACTGGAAGCTTGTAAACACAGTCCTGAATCAATGTCAGTCACAGAGCTGAAAGTCAAAGAGCTGGGAAGTCAAATCAAGGTTGCAAGGACAAGGAGCGGCTGCTACACACGCAGGAGCAGGTCTGAATGAGCAAAGTTGCTGCCCCTATTGAACCAGGTGCACGGAGTGCTTTTGAGCAGGTCCTTCCTTCCCTGAGGTTGAATCTGCAAAGGCTTACAGCTCTTCCCTCTGTCTTTGCAGGAGCTAAAGTCTGGCATGCCTTCTTAGCTCCTGCATAGTCAGCCTCTGGCATGCTGTACGTCTGGGGCACTCAGGATAACTAGGCAGGGACTTCCAGTTCTTGGCGCAGCGATGGCGGTTGCTCTCCCCAATGCTTGGGGGAGTGATTCGCACACCAGCGGTGAGGAGGGAAGCCACTGATATGGTTTCCCCATGGAACCCTAGCTCTCCTCCACCCCGACGGTCCCACAGCTGTGTGGCCACATGGCACTAGCTAGGTTGACCGGATCAAGTGCTGGAGATGGAGCAATTGACAAAGATATAAGCGAGGTCGAAAGTGGCTGACAATGAAACTGAGTTTGATGTAAACAAACTTTGAAATAACCAAAGAATTCCCTATCCCCCCCCCCCATACTAGTAAATGGAGAGAGGAGGGACCCCTCCCACGAATGTGCCAGATAAGCGGGAAAAGGGAGGGGGGAAAGGAAAAAATCAAGTGTCTGATTTGTTTTGAGAGACTTACCAGAGCGGATTCAAATTGAAAGCAGTTTTCAGAGGTTGCAAATCAGCGGTTGGCTTTTGTAAACAATTGGCAAAGGTGTCTGGTGTAGGGAGGAAAGGAGCGAAACCAAAACTAACGGGTGGTCAAAGTTCGAGACTGGAAGAAGAGGGAATGGATGTCATGTGACTCCTAGTGGATACGCTCAAGCCAGTGATGGATCAACTTACTGGTATTAACCAGCAGTTAACCACACTCAATCAAAACTTCACAGCACAGCTCCAGCTGGCGGAAACGGTTAAAAAGACAGAGCAAATGGTGGAAGTAGTGAAAGAGATGCACGCTGAGAGCAAGGTTTTGAAGAAACGGATGGATGAATTAATGAATAAGCAAAATCATTAGGAAAATAGACTATTGTTTCTACAAATGGGAAAAGCAAAGATGATCCTCAGGTTCCAAGGAGTGTCTGAATCACCGAATGAGGATTTGAAGAAGCTACTCAGTGATCTTATCGCACCAGTAACAGCCTTGAAAACGGAAGAAATTATGAGTGATATGGAAACAGCGTACAGGGTATATTCCAATTACACCCAAAAAATAGCCTGCCTGGAGAGATCTCAGTCAGATTCTCAAGAAGACAAATGAGGGATGCAATACTAAAAGCAACATCAGTAACTCCACTGAAACTGGGGAATACAACTATCAAAACTTTAAAAGACATCCCATTTGAAATTCGCCAAAAAAGAAAGAGCTACAAGGACTTAATCCTCTTTCTTCAAACTAATCAAATCACATACAAATGGGTGGTTCCAGAAGGGGTCATCTTTAAACTTTATGAAAAAAGAGGGAAGATTGACTCTGTGTATAAAGCCAAAGAGTTTTTGAAACACCAACTGGGAGCCTAAGAAGATGGTAAAACTGGCTCAAGTGGCTCCACACCCTCGGAGACGGACGAAGACTTGGCCGCGGAAGAAGGTGCTGCTGCCCGCAAACCAACCTATGGTCTTAGAGATAGAAAGCCTAGGTAAAGGCAGGACTTTGTAAATTGCCTTTATGAAGCGAGCTATGGGAGATGCTCTGGAATTCTCTCATAACAAGTAATTAATTAATGATTTAGCAGAAATAGACAGGAACTCACAGTCTGCATTGTTTACTAACAGTAGTGTACTAACATAGATTCTAAATGGGGTATGATCTCCTACTCTTGGGTTTTTAGTTTAGTGTGGGTATTCTTTTCTTTCTCCTTAGTTGTTGTTCCCCTTCCCCTTTTTTCTTTGTAATTTTAGTTGTATATTAAAAAAGCAATACAAAATCCCTTTCAGGGGGCCAAAAAAAAGAAAAAAGGATAACTAGGCAGGGAGCCTGGCCTTGGGGTGTCTGCAACTGGGGGTGCTGGGCCAGGCTCAGGATCAGCCTCTCCTTCTGGCTGCACTTCCTGTGCAGCTGCTGGGGAGTCTGTCTCCTCAGGTATTGAGGGTTCTCCTTCTGGACTGACTCCAGAGGAGGCTGGGTTGCTCCCTGCCTCTTCCTCATCTGAGGAGTAGTCAGCCTCAGCATACCTAGTACCCACGACAGTTTCTATGACTTGACTTGAACACAGATTTGCCCAGTCAATGTGATGGTAGTTAAAGTCACCAAGTATTGCAGCATCACTTATTTCCTTCTCCCTCTTGAGATCAGCCTCAAGGGTTTGATCAGGGGGTGATAGTACATCCCCACTTTTAAGTAACCCCTAGGGCCCACTATCTCCACTCATACAGATTCCATGGAGGAGTTTATTTCCCTTGTGTTTTCAAGCTTATTGGACTCTATGCTGTCTTTGATGCACAAAGCAACACCTCCCCCAATGTGTTCCTCCCTGTCCTGCCTATAGAGTTTATATCCAAGTGTTCCATTAATTCCATTTCACCATGTTTTTAAAACCTCCACTTTCTAAATTTCCATTTAGTACCAAGCACTCCAGTTTCCCCATCTTGGCTTGGAGATTTCTAGTACTGGCATATAGACACCCATAACATATTTCCCTTTCCAGCAATCCTCATCTTGCTCCTTTGGTCTCTTCTCATGGCCCTCCTTTGTCAGGCAATTCTCACTCTCAAGTTCTCTCATATTTCTACCAATATCACCCTGAGTGTTCACCCCATCATCCCTCTGGGTGAACTGGAGGCTCCCCAATTCTTGTCATCTTTCCTCCAGGGATTAATTTAAAAGCTTTTCTGCCTCCTTTTTGATATTGTGACAGCAACCTGGTTTCATTTCAATACAAGTGAAGTGATGTCTTTTGCACATTTGGCATGTCCCAGAAAGCTTCCCAGAGCCTAACAAATTTAAACCCTTCTTCCAAACACTGTCCACTCATTCAGACCCCTAATCTGTGCATGTTTAGCTGGTCTTGCTGTAGAACAAGTAGCAATTCTGAGAATGCTACCTTAAAGATCCTGGCCTTTAACCTTGTGCCTAGTAACCCAATTTTTTCCTTCAGGAGCACACTTCAACATTTCCCAATGTCATTGGAGTTACCACATTTGCTGACTCCTCCCTGGCACTTTCTATCAACCTATCTAGACAGTATGTGATGACCACAGCCTTCACACCAGGCAGACAAGTCACCATGCAGTCAAAATATTCATCATAGACCCCACTGTGAGACCTGCAGTGGCTCAAGTGGTTAAGACGCTGAACTGCAGGCTGTGGAAGGTCAGTAGTTCAGCAGTTCGAGACCCGAGAGTGCCGCATGACAAAGTGAGCTCCCGTCTCTAGTTCCAGCTCCTGCCAACCTAGCAGTTTGAAAGCAAGAAATTGCAAGTAGATAAATAGGTACTGCTTCGGTGGGAAGGTAACAGCATTCCGTGTGCCTTGGTGTTTAGTCGTGCCGGCCACATGACCACGGAAACATCTTTGGACATCGCTGGCTCTTTGGCTTTGAAACGGAAATGAGCACCGCAACCCTAGAGTCGGATTCAACTGGCTTTCGAGCAAGGGAACCTTTACCTTTATACACACACACACATACACACACATACTGGGGACTGGTGTGGAGAGAATCACTGTATCAATAGCTACTGGTAGCCAGCTTTGGACCACTCCTGGACTTGCAGATATTGCCAGCTTACTTAAAGAGATAGACACCAAGCTGGGAAATGGGCACATTTCTGTCTCTGACACTTCTAACTTGTTTAATTGGCACTTGGCAGTTATGTTTCAGAGAGGTAAGAGGCAACTGTGGTGAACTAGAGGGGGAAAGCCCTCAGTAGCAGAATATACCTGCTTCAGAGTTGGAACTTGGTCATTGTACTCAAGACCCTTATCTGGGTTCATAATTCTTGGAAGATTGCACTTTTACTGCTTTCTAGAGGGTCAAGGGATAAATTCTCCTCATTCTCTGAGGTAAACTCTTAGATTGGACTCAGGCAGGTCTGCTGCTGACACCAGTGCCAGTAGCAGGATGTTCTGTGGGCCCTGAGGGTGAACAGAGTCCCCCACTCAATTTTTTCCAGTAAGTCCCCCCCTCAAGTGCCCTGGATATAACATATTTTTGTTGTGATACTGCCTGGAAACAACAACTGCCTTATTAAAAAAGAGGGTAAAAAAAGACAACTCAGATGCTTGCCTATTTCTTAAAGACCCCCATCAACACGAGACTCAGAACACTAAGATTAATGGCAGAATAATGCAGATCTATGTCACTTCAATTTTAATTCTCATCTACATTTTGCATGGAAGGTGTCATTTTAATGTAATATATGGAAGCTGACACTTTGTCATGGCTGTCAGGCACAAAGCATTGTGGGAGATACAACTATAACTAAAACTATATAGCCATTTTTTTTAAACAAAAATCATCCTGCAACAAATTCATTTTCATTAACTGGTCTTCCTGTCTCTCTCTGTCTCTCTCTCACACACATACAGTTTCTGTTTTGTCCTATACACTCTACATCTGAGAGATTTTTTTTCCCTTGCCACTGGCTTCAACTTATGTTTTATGCACACACTGTGATCAGATGGACATGGTGAACATGGAGCATAACTTCCAAACAGCCAAACAAATGCAAAATTACTTGTAAACCACCTTGAGCTAATAGGAAAGGCAGGATATAAATATTTAAATAAATAAACAAAACAGGATTTCACTAGAGCCTGTGGTCTGCGAATTACCCATTGTATGGAAAAGAATTACTTAATCACTCTCTTTCTTGTGCTTGGATTATGGTAGATTTATTAATTAAATGGCTGATCTGCACCATCAAAATATGCCTTGACTTTTAAGGGTGGGCTGTAACTATATAGCTGATAAGTAAGGTAAAGGTTTCCCTTGCTCGAAAGCTAGTTGAATCCAACTCTAGAGGGTGGTGCTTAACTCCATTTCCAAGCCAAAGACTTCTCCTTCATCATGTGGCCAGCATGACAAAATGCCGAGGGGCATGGAACGCTGCAAGGTTGGCAGGAGGTGGGGCCAGAGATGGGAGCTCACTCTGTCACATGGCAATAGGGTCTTAAACTGCCTTCCGGTCTGCAGCTCAGCATCTTAACCTCTGAGCCACTGATAGTCCAATATTATTTGTGCAACTCTGCCCTGGCTCTAAACTCAGACAGTGATTTGTTTCTCCTACCCAGTGCATTAACTGTGATAAGAGATGTGAAGATTCTTCCCGCACCCTGCAACATGCTGTTCCAGCAATTAAGGGTTTAGTTGATGGTGTTCAGCACCAAGGGCATCCCCTGCTACTTCAGGAAATTATAGGCTGTTTTAGGATTCCTGGATGCCTCAGTGTGTTCTTCAATTATGCCTACCTGTATTTTAGCAACCCACCACACTTGTGCCATCCCTAGTTATGATCTATGCAGATCAATTTATGATCAGATCTATTTATACCCTACATCCTATTATCAGCATGTAGTTGCCAAAAAAAGCAATGTACTTGGCTAATTCAGGGAGGAAGCCCAAAATTTTCTGCTCAGACTCAAAGCAACAGGCTTATTCTGTGCTAATCCAGAGATCTGGCTGGGTTGGTCAGCAGCAGACAGCAAATGCCTGTCTATCAGCAGCTCCATCTTGCATCATATCCAGTTACCCAATAGTTTTTTCATTCATAATTCGCACTACATGGCTGTCACAATGGTATCCAGTACTCAATAAGAGCCCAGAATGAACTTTTAAGAATAATTTTACTAGAAAAACAAACCAACTAGGACTAGGGTCTGAAGTTTTCTAGAACATGCACTAGAGAGCATGGGGATAAAACAGCAAAATCTGAATGTAATAGTACTTTCCAGGGATGGTTCTGAGCAGCAATGGCAATAGAGAAAAACACCTCAGTTAACCAAGAGCTGCAGGATTCTAGAGATTTCATCATTGTTTGGATTCCATGAACTATTAAAGATCATCATGGGACTGATCACCCCGAATGTATGAGCTGGATGATCACCAGGGCCGGCTCGCCCACTAGGTGAGCTAGGCGCTCGCCTAGGATGCACTGGCCACAGGGGCACCAAACTGCGCCCCGGTCCCTCCCGCGAAAATTCCCCGCCACTCCTGCCGCCGCCCCGAGCGCTCCACCGGGGCTCAGGAGGCGATAGTGGAGCTTGCCCGCCCTCTCCCCAAAGCCCGGGGGGGGGAGAGGAGGCAGGGGCAGGCTTTGGGGAGGGCGGGCACTCAAAACCAAACCAGCACTGAAAGGGAAGAGGTGGGGGTTTAAACCCCCGCCTCTTCCCTGGCTTGCTGGCTGAAAGGGAAGAGGTGGGCTCTGGGCAGAGGGGAGGTTCCCGGGCAGGGCCATAGGGTGGGTGGGCAGGCGGCGGCAGCATGGCTTCTCCTCCCCCGACGGCCCTCCCAAGCCCACCGCTGGGCCGCGGGGCTGGGATTTCCAGGCTGGGCCGTGGGGCGGGCAGGCAGCGGTGGCGTAGCTTCTCTCCCCCCCCGACAGCCCTTCCAAGCCCACCGCTGGGCTGTGGGGCTGGGATTTCCGGGCTGGGCTGTGGGGTGGGCAGGCGGCGGTGTGGCTTCTTCCCCCCCTCCGACAGCCCTCCCAAGCCCACCACTGGGCCGCGGGGCTGGGATTTCTGGGCTGGGCCATGGGGCGGGCAGGCAGCGGCGGTGCGGCTTCTCTCCCCCCCACAGCCCTCCCAAGCCCACCACTGGGCTACGGGGCAGGTGGGCAGGCGGCGGCGGCGTGGCTTCTCTTCCCCCCAACGGCCCTCCCAAGCCCACCGCTGGGCTGTGGGGCTGGGATTTCTGGGCTGGGCTGTGGGGTGGGCAGGTGGCGGCGTGGCTTCTTCCCCACCTCCGACAGCCCTCCCAAGCCCACCACTGGGCTGCAGGCTGGGATTTCTGGGCTGGGCCATGGGGCAGGCAGGTGGCGGCGGTGTGGCTTCTCCTCCCCCCGATGGCCCTCCCAAGCCCACCGCTGGGCTGTGGGGCTGGGATTTCCAGGCTGGGCCATGGGGCGGGCAGGCGGTGGCGGCGCAGCTTCTCTCCCCCTCCGATGGCCCTCCCAAGCCCACTGCTGGGCTGCGGGGCTGGGGTTTCTGGGCTGGGCCATGGGGCAGGTAGGCAGCGCAGCTTCTCTCCCCCCCCGACGGCCCTCCCAAGCCCACCTCCGGGCAGAGAAGAGGTTCCCCCCCCATGGCTCTCCCAAGCCACAGCCCAGCTCTCAGCACCCCTGACGCTCTCGGGGGGGGGGCGCCAGAAGGTAGCCCCGTCTAGGGCACAAAGAACCCTAGGGCTGGCCCTGATGATCACCCACAAAACATAGTGTCTGGGAGGGCCCTTAGCTTAATCAGTGTTATAGTTATCCTGTGCTCTGTCCACACTCTTATTTTCAGGTATTGCTGAAATATTTTTACTTCCATTGCTTTACCTTGAAACACTTTGTGATGCAGGCAGGCAGCTGGGGTCGGGGGCCCTTTAAGAGGTCATGGAGTGCAGTGGGGACCAGCTCAGCCAACAGCTAGAATATGGCCAGAAGGGCATTGAAAGGAAAGAGGCTGATTACTGTGGGCCAGTACTGCTCTGTCTGGGGGCAAAAGTAGAGGAAGTGTGGGCTCCAATCACAGCTCTCAGCTGTGGGCCCTATGTTGGGAGAGGACTTAAGGATGGACATGGTGAGGAGCTGGGCAGTGCAAGGAAGCCAGAATAGGGAGAGGCATGAAGGTAGGGTTGCCAGCTCTAGGTGGGGAAATAACTGGAGATTTGGGGGGTGGAGCCTTAGGAGGCTGGGGTTTGGGAAGGAGCAGGACTGCAGTGGGGTATTATGCCATAGAGTCTATTTTCCAAAGTGGAAATTTTCTCCAGGGGAACTAATTGCTGTTGCTTGGAAATCAGTTGTAATAGCAGGAGATCTCCAGCCACTACCTGGAGACTGGCAACCCTAGGCGAAGGTGAACTGGCTGGCATGGAGTGAGGTAGGGCAAAAAGTGGCTGGAAAGGGAGTGACAAAACTACTCTGTGGATTGGACAACACACCTAGCTGTGGAGCCCTTGAGACCTGAATTGAGCCTGAGTTTAGCACACCACTGTTGGCTTGGTGTAATTGGCCAAGAGGCAACTGCATAGATAACCAGCCCTGACCTAGCCTATCAAGGCTGCTAACATCAGGGGTGTCCAGACTGCAGGCAGGTGTGGAACGTTCCCCCAGGACAACACAGTTTGACTTCCACTCAGCTGAAATTACCACATACATATATCTACAAGAATATACAGTGAATGCTCAGAAATAAGGATTCTGTGAGATGCAATAACCTCTTTAAGCTAATATGCTGCTTACATCATGGCCCCTGTTGGCCATCTCTGCTAGAACTAATAAGACCGCTGTTTCACCTTGGAGTAGTGCACTCAGAGAGTGAGTTTGTGTCAACAAACTTCCTTTGGCTGAATGACATTTTTGTTTTTGGTTTTGTGAGTTAAGGGCAGGAATATAACCCATCATCTTGGATTTATGTCAAGTTAACCATTCACATCCAAACCCTTTCTCAGTGAACACTCCTGACTTATTTACCTTTAACTCAAGCCAATTTGTGTTTTCAATGGCCCATTATGCACAAACATCTTAATGCAGATTTTCGGAGCAGTAAGCCTGTAATCTTGACTTTGGATTCTGTGCCCATATTACACACCATTCTTTTTCTGCTGGTGTATTTATTTTACAGCTACAATTAAAAAACACACTTTTAAATTGGGGTGGAATGTCACTTGTGATGTATGGGAGATGGTGTCCAAAGTTGTTGTTGTTGTTTTCTTTAATGTACACAATTGACCTATCCCAGCTGCGCAGTAGCATCCAGCAAGCACATTCCATTTAAATCCTCATGGTTCAGGTTTTCTGCATGCATATTAGTGTTAGTTCATTAAATGAAAGGAAACAGAAAGGAACCCAGGCAAAGGGGGGGCACCTGACTATACCTTTTTTTGAAACTGATGAGACCTTTTTTGAAACTGACAAGTAGCTGCAAAGCCCCATTTTCCATATTGCCAAGCACTAGGGTAGAGGTGTCAAACTCATTTGTTACAGATTTGACATAAATGTCACTTTGTTGGGCCAGGCCATGCATGCCATAAAATGTAACATGAGGTACCAGAGATATAAACTTTATAAAAGTGATTTCAGATGTTGAATGGCAACAGCAGGTGAATGACAATAACAGGCTTGATTGGATTAGGTGTGATATGCAGAGGGTTAGTTGGTGTGGAGATACCAACACTGGTAATGAGACAGGAAACCTAGGTCTCAATACCATCCAGGAGGATACAAAGAATAAATGGACATGAGTCTGACATTAGAAACCACAGTGTTCAGTTGCTGACCTAAGAAATTACAAAGAAATTTCAAAGGGAGGTTAGAAAGAGAGACTGCTGAATTGCAAATGATATTGAAGCTCAAGACAATGCATCCTCCTGGACTGAACTGAGAGCTAGTTTTCCTGCCTCATTACCAATGTGTGCTATTATCATTTGACATCTGAAATCACTCCACTCTACAAGATATAAGGAGAAAACCAAGTGTTCTAATTCCTAATCAGGCTCTTTTTGAAGGAAATAAATCCAAATAGGAACAGAGAAATCCAACCTTTTTTTAAAAAAACAACTTTTCAGAATAAGTCAAAATAATTTCCTTTATGTACATTGTGCTTGTCAGAAAAACACCCACCCACCCACTCCCTCCCTCCCTCCCTCCAAAGATGTATGCTTGCACACAAAAGCCAGGGCCAGCTTGCTCACTAGGTGAACTAGGTGCTTGGCTACAGCGTGCCGGCCCTCAGAGGTGCCAAATGGCGCCCCGTCCCCCCAAAAGCCCCCTGCTACCCTAACTGGGCTCCCACCGCTGCCGCCTCCAGTACAGAATGCCCGGCAGCTCACCTGCCCTCCCCCCTTGGGGGGGAGGAGGTGGGAGCAGCATGGTGGCGCTGCGGCGGCCAGTAAGATCTCCCCGCTGCCACCACTGCTGCTGCAGAGAGCACCTGGCCAGGGCGCAACTCACCCTCCTCCCTCTTGGGGGAGGAGGCAGGAGCAGCATGGCAGCAGCCAGTGGGGACTCCCCACTGCAGAGTGCCCGTCTGGGGCGCAGCTCACCTGCATTCCCCTCCTTTCTTGGGGGGGAGGAGGTGGGGTGGCATGGCAGTGGCTAGCGGGGACTCCCCACCATCGCCACTGCAAAGCCCCCAGCTGGGGCGCAGCTCACCCTCCCTCCCCCTCCTCCCAAGGGGGGAGGAGGTGGGGGTGGCATGGGGGCACCATAGCGGCTAGCAGGATCTCCCCACTGCCACTACTGCTGCTGCAGAGAGGGCCCAGCCAGGGTGCAACTCACCTTCCCCCTCTTCCCTCGAGGGGGAGGAGGTGGGGCGGCATGGCGGTGGCCAGCGGGGACTCCCCACCACCACCACTGCAGAGCACCCAGCCAGGGCACAGATCACCCGCCCTCCCCCTCCTCCCTGGGGAGGAGGA
This sequence comes from Gekko gecko, assembly GCA_029375565.1. NCBI lineage: Eukaryota > Metazoa > Chordata > Lepidosauria > Squamata > Gekkonidae > Gekko > Gekko gecko. The sequence goes on along the minus strand of JAPDNY010000002.1, from coordinate 103,972,293 downwards.
GGCAGGGGAGGCATGGCTGCGTCTTGCACCCACCGAGGGCACAGAAATACCTGGAGCCTGCCCTGACAAAAGCTTATACTTGGAATAAAACATTGTTGGTCTTGAAGCTGCAATGGAACTCCAACTTTGTTTTCCCTCTCTTTCCTCCTTTCCTCCCTAAAAGAGGAGGAGCAGCCGTAAAGAAGGAAGCAGAAGGTCTCTGTGTGTGCATGTGAAACAGAGGCTTGTCTTTGTATCTTGCCCACACACACAGAGACAGAGGCTTGTCTTTGTATCTTGCCCACATAAAGCAGGAAGCAGCCATGGAGCTCTCTGTGTGTCTGTGTGTGTGCGCGTATGTGAGAGAGAGAGCAAGGAGGAAGGCAAGAAACATGAAACAGGAAGCAAAAAGCAACTGAGGGAGCTGGGAAAAAAGCAAGCTAGGTGTGACTGCAGTAGCAGCCTGGGAAAGGAAGCAGGAGAAGGAAGTTGCTCAGGGGTCAGATTTGAGCCCTGTGCAGGCCACATCTGGCCTGCGTGCTGCACTTTTGACACCCCTGCACTAGGGGTTTCTCTGCTGTGTTATTAGCCACTGTGAAGAATGGGAAAGTGTCCCATGATCTCATAATATGGGAGAACATGTTGAGTGTAAAGAATGCGTGGTAGAACCCAGTGACACTGGCATTGCTAACTGTAATCATTGGCAACGTATGTGTGTGTGTGCATGCCTGTACAAAGTCAGCTGCAATTCCACCACGCTTTACATAGAGCTACAGTTTGAATGTGGGGGAGTTCTCTGGCAGAAGCTCTGGAAAGCTTTTTTAGTCATGCCACTAAATTGAAAAAGGGCGTGGTATTTTTGCTGATGCCCTAGTGCAGCTGCATAGTAATGCTAATTTCCTGCTCTTGCTTGCAAATTTGTGTGGTTTTCTCTTTGTGATTCTCTAATTTGATCCTGCACACTGGTTGTGCTCTTGGCAATTTTTAAGAGCCTGCCTTATGTGGATTGCACTTCATCCTCCAAATGGATCGATTCCAAATGATTCTTAAGTTCAGTGGTTGGCAGAAGGTCCATGTGGCTAAGCTGCCATTTTAATGTTAGGCTTCCAGAAACTGCTAAAATGGTTCCCCCCCCCAACTTTGTCCACTAAAGCATTAAAGGAAGAAATGTTTTCAAAGCTTTAGGCTTCCCATCCCAGTGTCTCTCTCATGTCAATTTCATTCTGTGCAGATGATCCCACCCTTTTGTTTGCATGCAGCATTGAATTTTTTTATTTTATTTTATTTTGCACTGGGGATGCTACCATTTGTTTCCTCTCCAATCCCCATTTCAAGTCAATACTAGCAAGGAACTAAATCTCATACAGCTCCTTTTAAACTTTCCCCCTATCATTTTTATTATTTTATTCAGCAACCTGAGACTCATTTCACTAGACTCATGCCACTTGTCAAAAAAATTAAAAAAATTAAAAACCAGGGGAAAATGGAGCTTGTACACTGATGAAGGGGCGATGGTAAAAGGTGCAGAATGGGTGGAATGACCTTGATGTGGGCAGGGGAGTGACCTTTGAGGGGTGGCAAAAGGGTGGAGGGGGGGCAAATCTGAGGGAACCTGTATGCTTTTGAATAACTTTAGTTTTGGAAGCAAAACAAGGGAAAAATTGGCACAAAAGCAGTCTCAGAAAACCCAGGGAAACAGTGACCAGAAAGCAAACTGAGTGCTGAAAGGAGGAAAATTAATGCAGAATGAGAAAGAAAACCCAATGGACATGCATGGTGAAAGTGAGGGAAAGTACCTGTACATAATAGGCCAATGTCTGTGGAGATTTCTGCAGTCTTCCTCTGGGAGTGTATTCAGCACATGAATACACTAAATGATCCAAGCTGCATTCTGAACATTAAAGAGAGAACACGTAGACAATACTTTGGCTGAGGCAGAAGCCTTTAATGCCAAAGCATTCAGACATTCTCCCATTTTGCTTGACAAAGATAGAGGAGCACTGTCAAATGCTTCTAAGACCCATTTCCGTGCTTCTGCATCTATCTGTCGATCTCCTCCCCTTTCTTCCTCTTCATCCAGCACTTCCTTGCCTGCTAAATATAGAGTCATTGCTCTCATGATTTATATTGTCACTTTGCATCCTCTATAAAAAAAATCAGGATATGCATAGCTTGGTCTGGTATTTTTTTAAAAAACCTGGATGGATGAGAAACAGGAAGAGAAGCAGGCACCTGATCTTCTTCACTGCTGTGTATTTTGCCTTTCTTTTTAGTTTATAATTGGAAATCGGAGCTGGGATTTGTCATCTACAGAACAGATCCAGTAAGGGTGGTGTGTGAACAGCAGAATGGCCAGCATCTTCCATTGGTATCACTTGTTTAAATTTTTGGTTTTTTCATGGGGAAATGTCATGGCCCATATAATTCCAAAGTCTTCACCTGGTAGTCATTTCTTTGTGGGACAGGAATTGCACTGAATCTTCTGATTAGGAATCTTTCCTGCATATCCCTCTTTCCAGCAGTCCCATCTGATGGTGGGTGAGTTGATTCCTGGGCTTGCTGAAACTGCACATACTAATAGCCCACAAGACTGCATGGCAGAGGAGGAAATGTGCAAAATGTCTCTTCCCCCTCTTTCTGTCAATGGAGTTCCACTAAAGGAAGGGGCAAAAGGTTCAATTTTGTGCCCTTCCTCCTTCTCCTCCTCCATGCAGCTGCCTGATCCATGGGGCTATTTGTTCACGTGAGTCCTGCAACCTAAGGAATAAATGGGGCAGCACAAGATAGCCCAAAGCTGGGCTGGGGAGGAGAGTTCTCCCTGTGGGCTCAGCTGTATTGAACTTCCTTGTGTAGGTTCTTCAAACATGCCTGTCTAAAGGGACTGTACAAAAGCCCAAAACAGCTGACTGTTAGGGTGAGAGCTCCCTGCCGGCTCAGCTGTTTTTTGGACTGTCTTCTGCAGTCCCTTTAAAGTTTAAAGGGTCTACACAAGACAGCCTGAAACAGCTGAGCGGCTTTTGCAGGGAACAGAAAGTGGTAGACCTGGCACAAACCTCTGTTTGCCAACCACAAACAGGGTAATCTGTAACAAATTTTGCTTTGTGTTTTGGTTCATTCCCATCCCATGCCTTCTCTTGCCTAGTAGAACCCATTTGGCTTGTTGATTCATGAAAGAGTTGGAGGTACTGGAATAGATAGATGGTGTGAACATAAGTGGAGGAAGGTTTGGATAACTCATGACTGTCTATAAGTTAAAGCACCTCTGTGACATGCTAACAGAGGAGCTTTCCTGAGGAGGTTCTTTTGCATATGGCTTGTCTATTGAAATTCTAATCTTACAAGAAGAGGGACCTGTGATATTCATGGGGGAGGCTCCGGCGATGTCCTCCCCCCGGCTCCAGCTATCACCTCCTCCCTCCTGGCCCTAGCAGTGTTACCTGAGCAGCTTCCAGCAATCGGGCCATCGATCTCCTCCCCCCTCCCCACTCCAGCAATCTCCTCTGCCACTGGCGATCTCCTCCCTCCCCCACCCGGCTCCAGCGATGTCCCCCTCCTCCACCGCCACTGATCTTTTCCTCCCCCACCTGGCTCTGAAAGCAAGGCCTGAGCGGCTTTTAGCCACCGGGCCGCTGATCTCCTCCCCCCCCGCTCCCATGATCCTCCTCCACCACCACTGCTGATCTCCACTTCAACTCCCCCCCCCGGCTCCAGTGGTGAGGACTGAGCAGCTTCCAGCCGCTGGCCGCCACAGAGTTCCCAGAGCACTCTTTTTTGGGGATTTAGATCTCCCCCTACACTTTTAAAAACTTTTTAGATTTTTCTACACATGTGGGGACTGCCCCACGTGCACAGGAAAATCTCCCTGCCCCCCAGGTGCCCCCGATGTGTGGATTTAGATATCCATGCACAGGGGGTCACGTGGGAATTAGATATATAGATCTGTAGTGCTGTTGTTAGATGTAGGGCATTTTGTATTTTTCAGAACAGGAGACCATGTCCTATTTATGTTTAAACTCTCTTCTTTCCTATTGAAATTGTGTTTATGTTTATGAATTCCAATGGCTTCCCTGTGTAATCTGACATGGCATTTCAGTGTCTTGGAATAAGAAACTGTGTCCTGTTTGAGTTAGGCTGTAAAGTACTGGGTCCAGGCGTGTTGATGGTGAAATCAGCTCATAGTTTATTAAGGAAGGAGAAACTGGAATACAGAAGCCAGCCTGGAGGCCGGCTTAAATGTCCCTGCTCCACCACACCCCACACACCCATACATACCCGTGATTGGTTTATTTACACAGTGCCCTTTCTCGTAGGGTTACCTTAGGATCCAAGGTGATTGATTGGCCCATTCTCGGATCCTCTCTAGTTATTGTTTGTAGAGAGTGAAGCTCGGCTGGTTCTCATGGACGCGTGCAAGCTTGACCACGTGCACAGCCTTAGTTAGTACACAACAGGCTATGTTCACCCAGGGATTTTTCAGGTTGGCCAAGTCTGCAGTGTCTGTCATGCTCTTTTATTATTGTCTGGATGCTTTCCTCAGGAAAGCTCCCCCATTAGCATGTCACAGCCTGGGAAACTCCTACAAGATGATGACTCAGCCCTATTCCCACCTTCCTGAATAGATATAAATTACCTGCCTACCATTTTTCTTCTCACATTGACACAGAAAGTACTCCATCTTTATGTGTTATACCTCTGAGGATGCCAGTCACAGCTGCTGGCAAAATGACAGGTACTACAGTGCCAAGACCATGGCCATACAACCTGGAAAATCTACAACTAATGAACTCTGGCTGTGAAAGCCTTCAACAACACATTTAACACTGTGTCTGTTAGGAAGCACCCAGCAGAGCTTTTCTGACTTGGAAGGGATCTTTTACATCTAAATCCCCAGGAGCATCACATATCCGAAGGCATGCTGTGACTTCTTTGCAAGGAATTTCACAGCTAAAATCATTTGCATTCACTTCACCTTGGGCTCCATTAGTTTAGACTGACAATCTTAGAGTGCCATCAGAGTGCTGCTTAGTCATGGTTGCTTGGGTGAATGTCAGTTACTGTGGCCTGATGGTGTGGACAAGTTGTTTGGAGAGGGAAGGGCTGAATCCTTGCCAGCCTTGACATGCCAGGGGTAATCTGCCAGGCATTCAGTATTTACATATCAGTGTAATGTACCCAGTAGCTAGTAACGTACTTTCTGAACAGACCCTAGCTAGGGCAGAGTGCAAGGGGAAATTCAAGTCAGTTCCACCCAGATGGTTGCTTCAAAGTTAGCCTGAATAACTGTGGCTGCATGTGGCTCCCCCATGAACTGGCCACCTAAGGACCAGCGAGCAAAACCAGCCACCACCTCCCCCAGTGACCACTGCTGCAAGGAAGCAGGGAGAGGACTCATGGAACAGCTCTGGATGGGCAGCTGCCCTGCCTGGCCTCAGAGAAGTAGCAGTTGCTGTTGTAGCCTCCACTGCAGCCCCTGTCATCCTTCTCCTCTTCCTTTGCCCCCATGGAGCAGCAGCAGCAGCTGGCAAAGATACAACTAGCACTGCAGCAACTGCACTATTTGGCCCCATCTCCTCCTGGACTCCAATGAGACCCCATTGCAGGGGCTCCTGCTGCCCTTGGCTGTGGCAAAGGTAGACCTTTTGGGAGGTGTGGGTGCCACCACTACTGCCATTCTGCCCCAGTTGGTGCTGGACAGCCCTGTGATACCTGCTGCCACTACCCTGTAGTCTCACTCATGCTGTCCTGTTTGGTGTCCTGAGGGGGGTGTCCCCTGAAGCCAGGCTCCCCAGTAATTGCCAAACCCCACCCAGAATGTTATCCAGCCTGGGGGTGGCAGCTCTGAGTGCACCCAGGTCATGGTGGAGGTAGGCACACAGTTGGTGGATGACGTAGGATGCTGAAAACTCTTGGGCTGTCCCAGTTGCTGGAATTTTTTGCTATCCCCCAAACCTGAAGTACATGAACATGCACTAGGTGATTAAACTGATCGATTCTTCTGTTGATCATATAGTATATCACCCCCCAATGGTCCAGGCTGCCCCTGCTAATTGCATCTTATTCAGGTGGTTGGACCAGATGGGTCCAGGAAGTAATCAGTATTTAACTGAGTGAGCATGTGCTCTGACTAGCCTGAAGTGGCAAGTTATGAGGCATCTTTTGAAGAAACCATTCTTGGGCTCAGATTACACACTGATCACTATTGTTTGGTTTCCAGCATCCTCTTTTGAGGAGGATGCTTGAGTGAATGGTGGCTAGACAGCTCAAAATTTTCTGGTGGAAATGGATTATTTCAACTAATTTAAATACATGTTTTGACATGGTTTTAGGACCAGTTTGATTAAAATGTGGAATTCGCTGCCAGAGGATGTAGTGATGGTCATAGTAATAAACAGCTTTAAAAGGGTATTAGATAGATTCATGGAGGATAAGTCTATCAGTGGCTAGCTATCAGCTGTGGTTACTGTGGGGAACCTCCTCATCCAGAGGCACTAAACCTCTGAGTCCCAGAGCCAGTAGGCAACATCAAAGGAAGGCCTCACACTCTGTGCCCTGATGTTGGCCCTCCAGAGGAACTGGTTGGCTACTGTGTGAGACAGAATGCTGGACTAGATAGACCACTGGTCTGATCCAGCAGGGCTCGTCCTATGTTTTTATGTTCTTAAACATGAATGATGGCCTTCAGTAAGCGGGGGGAGTGTGATGGTGTTATTTCTCATGAATCTAGAAGTGGCCTATGATAACGTCATCCATAGTTTCTGTCTGTATTAGCTGGCAGACATGAATATTGCTGTCATGGTGTTCTAGTGTTCTTCCTGAAATCTGGAAATAGCTAGAAGTTTAAAAAATGTATTGCTGTTTTCACACTTCATTAACTCTTTTAGCAATTCGTATTTTAGCCTGTTTTTAAAAACCAATTATGGTTGTTTTCATTGCTGTTTTTACCCTTCTAGTATTTTGAATTGACTTTTGCTTTTTTGGTATTTGAATTGCTCTCTATTAATTTCTTTTTGCATTATTCTATTGTGAAACTGCCTTGAGAATCATCACTCAGACTGGCTTAGAAATATCCCAAATGGATAAACTGGAAGATTCACAATGTCCTAGCCTAGAGTTTTTAAAGGGTCATTTAAGAAACTATGTTTTCTGCAGGTGAAGAAGACATGGATGATTCTTTATGAAGACGTGCTGAAGATGATGGATTGATGTTTGTATGCTGCGCAACAGTAGCTAAGAGACAGGAGTTGAAAGACATTTGGCAGTTTTTATTGGACTAAAGTAGATGAGCTTGGGACTCTTTGATCTGAAAACTATTGCTTCTAACACTGATTATATTTGGAAAATTTTGTTGAGTTGGTGGGTTTATTATTATGGAATATTATTATCATTATTATTATTATCAAGGCTGGCATCAGCAAATGCTCAGGTGGGGCACCTGCCAGGGCCCAGGGCTATTGACTCCTCTATGCCCACCCAGTGCTTGCTCACTTGTGAGTGCTCCACTGATTATGCTCCCAGCTGCACACATTTCCCACCACCATCAGGGAAAGGCCTGCAGGCAGCTTTGAACATGGGCAGCGGAAGGGTTTATGAGTCGGGCACAAGAAGGATGCTCAGGCAGGTGGGGGAGCACAAAGGTGACTGGGCAGGAAGGGAGACACAATTGGGCAGGGGCCTCCCAAATCTAGAACCAGCCCCAATTATTATATTTAAAATGACTGATTAGACAACTTGCTAATAGAATTAGACTGAACTTTTGGTGATTACTGAGATGATGTAAAGTAGATTCATGTGCAAGATTCAGTCACAAGATTTATGAAACACCAGGAAAGGTGCTGGTAGGTCCTATGGTGTCCATGGGTGCCATATTAGGAACCCCTGAACTAGGCCTTGTGAAGTGGAGATTTATTTCAGTTCAAGGGCTTGTTGTGCCTCAGGGCTTCACTAGAGTGGTTGGTGTATTTTCAGATTTCTGTTAAATGAGGAGTGAGAGTTAAAAAGCTTCTAATGAGCCAATGGTATTCATTGGTAAAGCCCAGAAATCACTGTAGATCTTACTGTATTCACTGTGCCTGCCTATCTAACATTGCAAATATCTTAGCCAACTAGATACCCCAGTGGCCCACAGATTCCGTCACTGTCTAGTTTAAGGCACAATTCTTCTAATGTGGGAGGTGTTCTCACAACTCTGATATGATAAACATATTACTGGGACACTTTGAAGTAGATGAAAATATCCAGATCAACATTAATGAATTGATCTAGCGTATCTCAAAACAAGTCATTATTAAAAAATTGAAATATTATCAGAAGATTATAAATGCCAAAGGGTATTGTTGAATTCTCAGAGCCTCCACAGTGAGTGTGAAAGAACTTTTCTGTTTGTCATCATCTTTTGCAATCAGCTTGTGTGTCCTCACAGATACATTGTGATACTGATATTAGCAGCCTGTAGGCACTATGTTCTGGCATCAACAATAATTAGTAGAGGTCTGGGATAATTTAATTAAGAGCAGGTGTAGGCAACTGACACAGCCCAGAGTATCCTACCCTGGGGGAAAGGAGGTGGAGCATGGGCACAGCCCTACGGAGGGCAGGAGCCCAGTGGCTGGGCTGAGAACAGCTTCACAGTTCTTGTGTACTGCCTCCTCTCTGACAACATGGGAAAAGATGGCCTCTCCACAGGGGGATGAAGCCCCTGGCCTTGGGGGCTTCACAGGAATCCCTACATGCATGCCAAATATGGCATGCCAGGCCATTTTGCTCAGCAGGCCAAGCAAGTGCTCCACCAAAGTGCCCTAGGCAAACCTCTGAAATGTTGGTAGTGATGCTTTGTCAGCCAAGTATAATGCTTATTGTTATGTATTGCTATACATAAATGTAGGAGCTTGATTCCAGCTCCCATTAAAGCCTGGTATCCTGAAGCCCGAAATCTGATTGGACACAATCCGAAATCAGGATACAAGATATGTGCAGGAGGGAAACAATGTGATTGGACTTTATGTATATATTTTGATTGGTCCTTACTGAACTATTGGGTGTGGTTTAGCAAGCCGTTGCTCCCCAGTTTTGCTGTCATCCTATCTTGTTCGCACTCTGTAAATAAAGCTGATTTCACTGTTCAATAAGCGGCTGCCTGAGTCTCATATCTAACAACTGGCGATGAGGATGGGATCATCATAATGGGTAGGCAGCCTTGTTGAACCATCGCCACCACGGCAGATGAAGCGAACCCTCCCGGGGTCCCAGAGGATGAAGGACAACACCCTGCCAACCCACCGGCAGAACCAGCGAGAGGGATGGCAGCCAGCACAAAGTTCGAGGCATTCGAACTGGAGCTGGAAGATTGGGACTCGTATATATTGCGATTCAAGTTCCACTTATGGGCTAACCAAATCAAGGTGGAGGCCACGAAGACAGACCTGGCATCCAGTCGGGTGCACCTCTCCGATTTTCAGGGGCGGCATATTCCTGTGGCGGGAGAGGCTGAGTTCAAGGTACAATTTAAAGGTTTTAGGGAGATGCTCTTGGTGGCTGAAGGGTACAGAATCAGCTTGTTGGGTTTAGACTGGCTCGAGGCCCTTGGTATTGCTGTGACAGAGATCAACCAAATATGTATGAATAAATTGAGTTCTATCTATGCAAGTTCCTTGAGGTATTCGACGGATCACTGGGAAAATATACGGGCCCACCAATTTCATTTGATTTAGACCCTACAGTACAGCCCATCTGCTTGAAATACAGAATGGTGCCTATTTCGCTCAAACCGCGGATTGAGGTGGAGTTGGACAAACTGGTCACTCAAGGGGTACTTGAACCAGTATCACATGCAAAATGGGAAACTCCTGTTGTAACACCTGTTAAGCCTGATGGGTCTATTAGGATTTTCACCGATTACAAATGTACGACCAATAAGGCATTGCAACAACACTCATATCCAGTACCCATTATCAGTCATGTATTGGTGTCCCTCGCAGGGGGCCAGGTGTTCGCAAAATTAGACCTTGCACAGGCTTATCAACAGCTACCAGTAGATCAATGTGCAGCCGAAGCACAGACAATCGTTACCCACAGGGGTGTGTTCAAGGTAAACAGGTTACAATTCGGGCTGAACATGGACCCATGTATTTTCCAAGGGCTCATGGAGGGCCTATTACGGGATCTGCCATGTGTAGTTCCATATTTCGATGATATCTTGATTGCAGGGGCTAACAAAACGGAATTGGCAGATCAAATCCGAGTGGTGCTGGGCAAATTTCAAAAGGCTGGTTTAAAGGTTAAAAAGAGTAAATGTCACTTTGGGGTGCCCAGAGTGGAATTCTTAGGGTTCCTCATAGATGAGCATGGGGTTCACCCTACAGAAGGCAAGGTTGAGGCCATACAGAAGGTGCCTTTGTCAGGTATCCCTGCCATAAGGGATGGAGAAGGGAGGGAGGATGGGACTGTATGGATGGAGAAGGGAGGGAGGATGGGACTGTATGGTGTTAATTGATGTATCTGATCTGGTGGGATGGAATGTGGGGAGCTGCCGATGTTGCCTGGGCAACCGGGCCATATCTCATCTCCCAGGCCAAGAGTGGCCTTGAATGCCAGGCTGAGCATCTCCTATCGCTTTCTAAAGACAACAGCTAGGCTGGGAATGGTGGGATGGAGGGTAGACTGTTATTTACAGCTTTCTGGGGTTCCCGCGCGCGTGCTGACCATCTATTGGTAGAAAGGTGGGGGCCCTTTCCCCCCCTTTAGAGTATAACCCAATGCTTCATGTATCCAAGTTATTCTTAACAATGCTTCTGTTCTAGTGACCTAGTCTTGCAGCTTAATAAATACTATTCTTGTTTCAATGAACAAGGCCTGGTGTTTGGCTGACTAACTAAGGACCCTGACAGTTTGTTAAGAATCACTTTTAGTCGGGACTGGTCCGAAATCTGCTACTCCAACATGAGTGATAGTGAAGAAGACACTCTCCCGATCGAGAAAGATCAGCAGGATGACCAGCAGGAGGACAAGAAACCTCCTGTGACGACGGTGCCGAGCACCACCGCAAGTGTGCCCGCGGAAGTTCCCAGTACCTACGTACCAGTAACCTGGGGCTCTGACTATGACCTGGGGGGGCCCTATGGGGACCCTTATGGAGCGGCCTACGGTGGCGTGACAACCTGGCCCAAGCTGCGAAGAGACTGGGTGAAGCTCTTGGCTGAGACGCATGAGACGTGGTTCTACACCCCGCGTGCTTCGGTGAGGGAGAGCCGCTACAAGCGATCGATACACCGACTGAGCACAGCGGAAGGGATGGAAGACCTGACCAGAGAGTCAAGAGGTGAGGAGGGACCCGGAGGAAGCTGGAGATGGAGCAGCGATCCGAGCCACGATCGCTTAATCCGCATGCTGGACGAGTCCCTCTCCCGCATCCCTAAGATGATTTCGGATGGCATTCGGGAGGAGATGGATTGGAGGCAGCGAGAGGCGCCCCCTGGACAACCACCTCCTGACCAGCGAATCGTGCCAGTGGGTCCACCCATGCAACCAGTGGGGCCCCCGGACCAACCAGCGGGACCCCTGGGCAGGAGCCACCAGCACCGCGACCGCAGCGGCCCTGGGGTTTCCTACCGCCGAAGCCGGCCGAACTCCTTGACGCAGACTTCGATGGGACCCCGGAGAAGTTCTCGTTTTTCCTGGTGAGAACGGAAAATTTCATCGAGAATTGGGGTCACCTGTTCCAGAGCGAGGACCGTATGGTAGACGCCATCGCATAGCACCTGAAGGAGGAGGCGGCTGATTGGTACGTAGCCTTGCACCAAGCGGATGGGCGAGAGTTACGAGAGATCGATGCGTTTATGTGGGCTATGAAGGAGCAGTTTGAAGGCGTCAACGCAAACAAGACAGCCCGAGCGGCCTTACGCGCTCTCAAACAAGGCTCCCGATCAGTCCGCGAATATATAGCGGAGTTCCACCGGCTCGCCGCGAAGATACGAGGGTGGCCCGACGGGGTCTTGGCGGAGCAGTTTCGACTGGGGCTCAACTCCGAGATCCGCCGCACCGTGACGCGTGGACACGACCCCGACACACTGGCGGGCTGGATGCAATCTGCAGTCACTATGGAGACCCGCCTGAGAACCATCCGCCTGGATGATGCGGAAGTGCTGGGGAAGGGAGGCCAATCGGGCCCACCTCCGACCCAAAGAGGGAAGACCCAGCCATCAAACCCCAGACCCAAAGACGGCACGAGAGAGATCAGGATGAAGCAAGGGCTCTGTCTGAAGTGCGGAGAGGCTGGCCATTTTGCCGCGAACTGCCCCGGAGCGTCTACGCTGCCCGGGGGAGCGAAAGGAACCAAGAAGAAGTTCGATACTTCCACACCTAAGCTGGTAGCAAAGCCGAGGGGGGCGAGAGCTCTGCAAATCACCCCCCTGAGCGAGACCTCGGACTCGTCAGACGAAGAAACAATGAAGGCGGGAAACAAGAAGGACCTGCTGTAAATAGCGCTGAACAGCAGGTCCCGGACTCACAAGTGCAAACCCCGGTGAGCAGATCCCCTTCTCTTTTCTTCCTTACTGTGACCCTAATGGACCCGGGTCCACAGACCCATGTGAGAGTACAAGCCCTCATTGACTCGGGGTGTGGGAAGGACCTTATTAACGCCTCATTGGTAACAGGCCTGGGGGCGAAAGTGGTCAAGCTGACAGAACCCCTAGTGTTTACGCAGATGGATGGCTCCATGATGAAAGAGCCATGCAAATACGAGACTATCCCATTGCGGGTGGGGATCGGGAATCACTGGGAAGTGAGACCCTTCATAATTACCCCCGCGGCCCACTTTCCCCTAGTCCTAGGTAGTGCGTGGTTCTTTGACCATGACCCGCACATCTTATGGGGGGACGGGAAGGTTAATTTTATCTCTGAGAAGTGTAAAACCCACACTTGGCAAAGGGACTGGGGACCCCTACGTACGGGAAGTGACCCAGTGATGGTGGGGGTGGCGGAAGCCAAACTGGAGGCGATTCCCAGGGAGTACCGGGACCTGGCTGCTGTCTTTGGGGAAGAAGAAGCAGATGAGTTGCCCCCCACAGAAACTGTGACTGTGCTATTGAGATACTGCCAAACCAAAAACTGCCTAAGGGTAAATTGTATTCCATGAGCCCATCCGAAAAGGTGGAGCTGAGAAAATTCATTGACAAAAACCTGGAGAGGGGGTTCATCCGACCCGCCTCTTCCCCTTTTGCTGCACCCGTCCTGTTCCGGAAAAAGAAAGACGGGGGGCTACGGCTATGCACTGACTATAGGGGGCTGAACACAAACGCATACCCCATGCCCCTAATCAAAGACCTTTTAGCGGTGGTGGCTGGGGGGAAGGTGTTCTCCAAACTGGATTTGAGGGATGCCTACTTCCGGGTACGGATCAGGGAGGGGGACGAATTCAAAACTGCGTTTAATACCCCCCTGGGACAATTTGAATACTTGGTTATGCCTTTTGGGCTTCAAGGGGCACCAGGAGTATTCATGAACTTAATTAACGAGGTGCTGCACAAGTATTTGTTCAAGGGGGTCCTCGTTTACCTTGATGATATACTTTTGTACTCCCCCGACCTCAAATCACATGTGAAACTGGTGAGGGAAGTCCTCCAAACATTGCACAAGCACAAACTTTTTGCGAAACTGTCCAAATGTGAGTTTCACAAGTCCAAAATCCCCTTTCTGGGCTACCGCATCTCACAACGGGGGATTGAAATGGACCCTGACAAAGTAAAAGATGTGGTGGGGTGGGAACCCCCCAAGACGAGGAGGCAACTCCAGGCGTTCCTCAGATTCGCTAATTTTTACAGATCATTCTTATCGAACTTTGCCCAGGTGGCCCTTCCCCTCACTGACTTGCTTAAAACGAAGGGGAAAGCCCCTGATTGCACCCGGCCGGGCGCACGGTTAAGCTGGTCTCTGGAGTGCCAGCTCGTGTTTGAAAGGTTGAAGGCTCTCTTTACTTCGGAGCCCGTGCTGGCCCACCCCAATGAACTAAAGAAATTCATTGTCCAATGATTTCTTATATGGGCGTAAGTTCCTCATGGTCACTGACCATAAACCATTGCTTGGACTGTTCGCACCGAGTCGCTAGACCCCTCAAATTCTGTTGCTCCGCATGCTGAGATAGACAGTGTTTTTGGTGGCATATGACTTTGAACCGGTCCACTGGCTGGGTAGGGCTATTGGACACGCAGATGCCCTGAGCCGGTGTCCTATCAAGGAATGGGCTCTTGATCCAGCCCCTGCATCTGAGGTGTTGGCTATAGAAGAACTGCTGCAGCCACCCGTGCACTTCTCGGACATTGCAGCTGGCTCAGCAAAAGACTCCACTATCGCCAGGGTTTTGAACTGGGTGTGGAAGGGGTGGCTGGCAGATTGGTTGCCTAGTGAATTCCAGCCTTACTCTTCCAGACAAAAAGAGCTGTCTGTTCACAAGGGTTGTTTACTTTGGGGGAACTGGGTGGTGGTGCCTCCCAATTTGCAAAAAAGAGTGTTGGTTGCATTACATGAAGGGCATCTGGGCATTGTTCGAATGAAAGCTCTGGCCCGGAGCTATGTTTGGTGGCCCCACGTTGATCAGGATATTGAAGAGTAGGTTAAAATGTGCCAGCCCTGTCAGGAGAACAGACCTGATCCCCTGCAAGCTTCCACTCATCACTGGGAAACTCCACATAGGCCCTGGTTGAGGCTGCATGTGGATTTTGTGGGGCCGTTTCAAGGGAAAGTCTTCCTTCTGGTCGTCGATGCTTACTCCAAATGGTTGGAGGTGGCGGTAATGTCCCGCATGACATCAACGGCCATAATAAATATGTTAACGCAAGCTGTTTGCCACCCATGGGTTGCCTGACACTCTCGTTTCAGACAACGGAACTCAGTTTACATCCGAGGAGTTCCAGGAGTTCCTGAGAAACAATCTTATCAGGCACATAACATCCACACCATTCCACCCAGCAATGAATGGTCAGGCTGAAAGGATGGTGTGGACCACAAAGGAAGCCCTCAAGTGGCTTATACATGGGGACTGGAGCCAACAACTTGCCTCCTTTATGCTGTATCAGCATATTACCCCCCATTCAGCGACAGGGAGGAGCCCTGCCGAGTTACTCACGGGGTGCAAGCTGACTTCACTGCAGGACAGACTCCACCCTGACTTGACGTCAGCCAAGCCACCACAGCTTGAGACCTTACCATCTCCCAGCACTTTCAAGCAAGGGGACGCTTTTTTGTCTGTAATTACAGTGAAGGGCATTTATGGCTACCAGCAGTAGTCACCGAAGTGACTGGCACTCTCTCATATGTGGTGCAGACTGCAGATGGACGGCAGTTGAGGTGCCACATAGACCAGCTTAGGCAGTGATGGGTCAACTCACGAACTGAGGACAAGCCCAAGCCTAGTGAGGTCCCTGTTCCTGCTGCGATGCTAGCAGAACAACTTAATGGTGAGGTTGGTGTGGCCACCCGGGACACTGAGCCAGTTGCCGAGGTGGAATCTGGGCAGAACCCAATTCCTGACAGCAGTCCCTCAGGTCCCAGCAGAGAACAGAGAACCAGCCTGAACCGGCTGAACCAGCTCCCCAGCCTGAACCGGTAAGACAGTCGC
The DNA here is from genome assembly GCA_029375565.1 of Gekko gecko. NCBI lineage: Eukaryota > Metazoa > Chordata > Lepidosauria > Squamata > Gekkonidae > Gekko > Gekko gecko. Next base: position 103,956,704 of record JAPDNY010000002.1, on the reverse strand, counting down.
AAAGAACACGACAGCCTCCCTCCTACTTAAAAGATTATGAGTGTTCCCTTATTGTTCCATCTTAGTGGTGAGGGATGTTATGTATTGCTGTACATAAATGTAGGAGCTTGATTGCAGCTCCCATTAAAGCCTGATATTCTGAAGCCTGAAATCTGATTAGACACTCTGCGCAGCTGTCCAATCAGGATACAAGATATGTACAGGAGGGAAATGATGTAATTGGACTTTATGTATATATTTTGATTGGTCCTTATTGAACTATTGGGCGTGGTTTAGCAAGCCCAGACTGTTTAAAAAGGAGCCTGTTGCCCCCCAGTTTTGCTGTCGTCCTATCTTGTTCTTACTCTGTAAATAAAGCTGATTTCACTGTTCAATGAGTGGCTGCCTGAGTCTCATATCTAACACTTATCCCCACCCCCCCAGGACAAAGTTTCTTTAAGAGATTAGTGGGAAAGGAAACCGAACAGAGAATAAGGGAGCAGCATGGTTATCAGACAGAGGAGCTTCAAGAGAACAAGGAGCAAGTCTCTCTACAATTTTTTTGGGGGAGGAGTATATTGTGTGTGTGTGCTTGCAAGCCTGGAAGCCATAATGACATTTCAGAGAGGTGGCTTGATAACCTACTTCTGTGTCCTGGCCCTGGTATTCCGTGGGGGTCACCTTTCCAAGTACTTGCCAGGGTTGGCCCTGCTTAGCTTCCAAGATTGGATGAGATCAGGCTTGCCTAGGTCAGAGTGGCTAATAATGTCAATAAGCTATTTTTAATTATTGAATAAAATATTAATTTATTCATATGCATAATTTAACTTGATTTAACTAATTTAATTTAATCTGTATGTGGTTTTGTGCCGAACCTTTTGCTGTCTCCACTACTGATTTGCAGAGAACAATAAGCAGACTAGTTGATGCGGCTTCATTGATCTCCGTCTGTTCCCCCCGCCACTATGTCTGTTCTGTTTTCTTTCTTTCCTTCTCCAAAGACAAAAGAGGATGTGTCCTCCTGTTCAGGCAAACTTAAAAAAAAACAGAGAGAGCATAAGAATGTGTGGGCTTGGATTTCCTCTCCCTTCCCTTTCTTTTTTGTAGAATCACAGAAGGAGGAAGGGAAGGAGGGAGATGTTGGGTCTGCCTTTCTCTTTATCTTATACAAAGCAGCTAGTTAGCTCAGTGAGTTAAGAACTGTGCTTGTCATATAAGGGTTGTGAGTTTAAGCAGTGTGGTGAGCAGGTGCATTTTGCAAAAAATAAAGTCTTAATTTTTTAAAAAAACTCAGGGATGAGTTTAATGATGTTTTAATTCAGGGATGAGTTTATCATTAAACTTTGATCACTGGTGGAAATTTTTTTTGCTGAACTGCCAGGTGTGTTTGTGTGCATTCTTAGGGCATCAGTGTGACTTCCTCCTTTTCTTTTCTCTTAAAGGTACAGTGTCCTATTCTCTTTCTTCTCATGTCCCATCAGAGGAAAACGCCAGCAACATTCAACTAGGATCCTCTTCAGCTCTCCTCTCCCTCATCAATAGTTTTATTGATGGTTTTTTTAATGCTCTACATGCATGGTGCAGCTGGCTGGCCCCGTACTTGTTGCCATCCCCCTGCTGCCTCCTGAAACCATGGGTGGGTTGGGGGGTGTCCTGCTGAGATCTCCTGTGCAGCTGGGGGGCAATCTGGAGGCAATCTGCCTCCATTCCTGAGGACTGGAAGGTAGCTAATGTCACTCCCATCTTTAAAAAGGGCTCCAGGGGAGATCCGGGAAATTACAGGCCAGTCAGTCTGACATCGATACCGGGTAAGTTGGTGGAAACTGTTATTAAGGAAAGAATGAGTAGGCACATTGATGAACAAAAACTATTGAGGCAGACTCAGCATGGGTTCTGTAAGGGAAGATCTTGTCTCACTAACCTGTTAGTGTTTTTTGAGGGAGTGAACAAACATGTGGACAAGGGGGACCCAATAGATATTATTTATCTTGACTTCCGGAAAGCTTTTGATACAGTTCCTCATCAAAGGCTCCTAAGTAAGCTCAATGGTCATGGGATAAAAGGACAAGTCCTCTTGTGGATCAAAAATTGGCTTATAAATAGAAAACAGAGAGTGAGTATAAATGGGAAACTTTCTCAGTGGAGGGTGGTAAGCAGTGGGGTACCACAGGGATCAGTACTCGGTCCGATGCTTTTTAACTTGTTTATTAATGATTTGGAATTGGGAGTAAGCAGTGAAGTGGCTAAATTTGCAGATGACACGAAGTTGTTCCGGGTGGTGAAAAACAGGGAGGAGTGTGAGGCACTCCAAGGGGATCTGTTGAGGATGTCGCGGGTTCGAACAGCGAAAGTGGCAGGCATGGAGTGAGCCAGAAGAGAGTGCGAGTATCCAAATAAATACTGGAGGCTTCAGCTAGGTGCAAACTATACATTTATTTACACACCACAGCCACCATCAAACAGAGTGTCAAAGTAATCTGCTGCAATCATACAAATGAGGAGGAGAAACTGTACATCACTCACTGTACATTTATACAAACACCAGCCAATCAGGCTTCAGTGCTGAGTCACTGTGATAGCAGTGACAAGACTGCCCTGAACCGGTTATAGCCAGCTCTAACAGAGGTTCCTGGCTGACAGCTACCTGTCACTAGATCAAATCCATCTAGCCGGACTTACAAGACATGTGGGTCTCAACAGAGGATGGGTGAGTGGGCGTCAACATGGCAAATGGGGTTCAATGTGGCCAAGTGCAAAGTGATGCACATTGGAGCCAAAAATCCTAAATATAAATACACGTTGATGGGGGTCTGAACTGGCAGAGACGGACCAAGAGAGAGATCTTGGAGTCGTAGTGGATAACTCAATGAAAATGTCTAGACAGTGTGTAGCTGCAATAAAGAAGGCCAACGCTATGCTGGGGATTATTAGGAAGGGAATTGAAAACAAATCAGCCAGTATCATCATGCCCCTGTATAAATCATTGGTGTGACCTCATTTGGAATACTGTGTACAGTTCTGGTCACCACATCTCAAAAAGGATATTATAGCATTGGAAAAAGTGCAGAGAAGGGCAACTAGAATGATAAAAGGGTTGGAACACCTTCCCTATGAAGAAAGGTTAAAATGCTTGGGGCTCTTTAGCTTGGAGAAACGACGGCTGAGGGGTGACATGATCGAGGTTTATAAGATTATCAATGGGATTGAGCAGGTTGAGAAAGAAGTACTTTTCTCCCTTTCTCACAATATAAGAACTCATGGGCACTCGGGTTAGAACAGATAAAAGGAAATACTTCTTCACCCAAAGAGTGATTAACATATGGAATTCACTGCCACAGGAGGTGGTGGCAGCTGCAAGCATGGACAGTTTCAAGAGGGAATTAGATAAACATATGGAGCAGAAGTCCATCAGTGGCTATTAGCCACAGGGTATAGATGGGAACTCTCAGTCTGGGGCAGCTGATGCACTCTATCCTTGGTGCTGGAGGGGGCAGCAGTGGGAGGGCTTCTGGTGCCCTGGCCCCACTGCTGGACCTCCTGATGGCACCTGGTATATTTTGGCCGCTGTGTGACAGTGTTGGACTAGATGGGCAATTGGCCTGATTCAACATTGGCTTCTCTTATGTTCTCTTATGACTGTGTGCTGGTGATGCCCTGATAACTGAAGGGGGGTGGTGTTTCTCCCACTTCTCCTTCTTCCTTGTGGTCTCAGCTTTCTGGCGGCAGCCTACTCAACAACTTGTAGATGCAGAAAGCATACAGAACACGCAAATAAATAAACTGGAGGGAGGAAACAGTGTGCAGTCAACCCTTAAGGCTTGATTCTTCAGATTCTCTGGAGCAAGTTGTCAGTGCAGAAAGGGCCCCAGATGTGCTAGAAGTCACAAATTGTGCTGCAGGCAGTTTGATTTGTTCATAGATGTCAGTGGAGCTGTGGAGATGTCAGATAAGAGGAAGGTAGCCCCAGTTTTGGACACTGCAGAACCCCAAACTGTTGATTTGTTTAATACCATTATACTAACTGTAGCTGAGAAGTCAAAATATGATACTGTGATCAACAAGTTTAAGGAGCATTTTATGCCCAGTAAAAACAAGAGGTTACTTTCTTACACAAGAAAGCAAAGCAGAGGCATTTCAGAGTTTTGTAGCTGATTGGAGAAAACTGAGTCAAACATGTAACTTTGGAGAGCTTGCTGATTCATGAATAAGGAATCAAATTGTCCTAGTTGTACATGAATACAAAATGAGTGGCAGATTGCTAGAAATCAAAGATCTTATATTAGCAAGGGCAACTGAAGTGTGCCAAGCTGCAGAAATCACCTGGAAGACAGTGGATTTGCTGGAAGGAAATAGTTCTGCTGAGTCTTTAGACAGAACTGTGTCTTTAGCAGGCCATAACACAGTGCAGAAGGGAACCCTGCACAAATCCAAGATTTGTCCCATGGGACAGCAAGAAAAAAAAGTCTGCAGGTGGCATGGGGACATACATGCCCCACAGCATGCTGGGCTTATAGAAGAACTTGTAACTCATGCCAAAAGGCATGAGCTCCCCCCCTAAATTCTGCAGACAACATCAGAGTGCAAAGAAAAAACTACAGAGTGTGCATGCTATGTTACAGGAAGAATTCAACTCTACTTCCAGTGAAGAGGAATTCTACATTAATATGCTACAACAATCAGGCATGTCAAAAGACTGAAATATAGTGTTTGAAACAAATGGTAGTGCAGTGAATTTTAAATTGGATATTGGAGTACAAACAAATGTGATTACTGAGAGTGTAGTAGCTGGGTTGCAGAGAAAACCTAGTTATAGAGACAAAAGGAAAGCACCACTAAGAGCATATGGGGGGAGTAATTCCAACTGTGGGTACCCATGAATTTCAAGTCAAATGAGAAAACAGTGTTTAAAATCTTTTGTTCATTATTTATTGTTCGTAATAATGAGCCACCATAGGCCTTAAAACATGTGAAGCTCTGGTTCTAATCCAAAGTATATACTCCATTCAGGGCAAGGAATAGTTTGATTAGAAGGGGAGATGTGAAGATAAAGTTCCTTTAAGAGATGGGTGGAACTGAACAACCACAAAGAGGCTGAGGGAGGGCTGTGATTGTCAGCAAAATAGCTCTGAGGGTGCAAGCAGAAAGGCTCTCTACGAATGGATTCCTCTGGTTAGTAATATTAATAAAGTATACTTAATTACAGAGTAAAGGTTCCTGCCTAATTTATCAACCAGAGAATACCACGCATGTCACTTTTGTTTGCCAGTGCCCCAGCATCTTCACGGATTCCTGGATTTTTTTTGGCAGTCAGGCCAAAAAGGTGTCCTACTTCCAATTTAGTGATTGATAACAGTTACAGACATTGATTTGATGCAGGCATTCAGCCCTGAGGTCTGTGCTCAGTATTGCTGCTTATTCCTGGGTACGTTTTCCCATGGAGTGGCCCATATAAGTTCACAGGGCTCTTTGTCTTCTAATACTTTCAGTTTGTTTCCTGGGTTCCTTTTCCCAGGTTCCTTTTCTGGGAACCTGATATTTTACTCACTCACTGGACAGGGTCATGGCAAGGAGAATTAAGTTTCTATGAATGTCAGGTTTGACCAGAGCTCAAAGTGCAACACTGACTTCTCAGCATGTATATTAACAAACCTTTCTTCCTGCCAGGCTGATTCTTCCATTGTTTCCGATGACAGAAATCTTGGGGAAAGTAACTTCCATCACTCTTTTTTCATTTCTAAAGGATAAATTTCTTTTTAAAGTTCGATCAGATTCGTCAACATTCTTTTAGCTTTATCCAGTCTCTGGAGGGGAAGGACCTAGCTTAAAAAGACAACGAGCAGACATCATATAACTGGGATCAATAGATAAGGGCAAAGAATCCCTCTTCAGTACACTGGTTAATTAAATGACATAGATAACCTTGTGCATGCCCAGAGTATATGCATGGTTTCTTTTTGAAATCATATCAGTTGTTTAATTATCCCTGGGTTTGTGCTAAGTCTGCACTTTTGTTTCATTCATTTCATAAAAGCAAAATACATTTTCCTTTTCCACCCTATTTGTTTAAAGATTTGCTTTTAATTTAATGTTATTTATTTAAAGTTTATATACCACAACTTCTACCTGAAGGTGACTAGAGAGGCTTGCAATATAATAAAAATGTGCAACGATCTTTAAACTGATAAAATATAAACATGTACATATACATGCATAGACACATGAAAAAGTGCATTTAACCTCCAATCTATCCTGAAATCTTGGGGGGGAAGCAGTTTTGACCTGACTCTGAAGGGAGGAGAGAAATGAAGCCAGCTGAACCTTTGGAGGGAACGCCATGCATCACTGGGGAATGCTGAAGAAAAAGCCTGTGTCAGGTCACAGCTAATCTAGCCACCAGTGGAAGCGGACAAAGAAGCTGAGAGTTTTAGAGATACAAGGATAGTCCTCATATTCCCACAACTCTCACTATTATTTTAAGAGACTTTCATCAGTCTTCTAGCAGTAGTTCAGAAGGATTAATGTGGTGGATGACCTGTGCTGGGAGATGGACCAGGGAAGTACAACCCTATTAATTCCCTTGGACCTCTCAGCAGCTCTCAGTATCATTGATCATAGTATCCTTCTGGACTGCCTTTTGGGATCAGTTTCAGAGTGTGGTATGGCTTCCACAACATCCCAGGTGCCTGGAGGCAATTTTGGAATGGATGAGGGCTAACAAGCTGAAACTTAATCCCATGAAAATGGAGAGGTGCTGTTGGTGGGGAGAAGGTCTGACCCAGGAACTGGAATATCTTCTGTTTGTAGCTTGTGAAGTAGTGCTAGTTCTTTTGCACAGAAATTATCTGATCCTTAATCATCATCAATCTGTCTCAGGTTTCCTAAGTGTGTGGTTTATGTGTGTGTTTGCTCTTCACTATCAGGTACATATATGCTGAGTCACTGCCCCTCCTAGAAAAAGAAACCAGACAGCAAGTCACCGAAATAGCTGATAATTAAACAAAATAGATTTCCCAAATGTCAGAGTTGTGTTTGGATTTGGAGTATTTACAACTTACATCCTTATTACCTATAAAGGCATGAGGGGATTTTAGTTTAATGCATCATGTCACATCTATAGGGGAAACTGTTAATAATGCCATTCTGAATAATGTTTGCTTATATTGGGTTAAACAAACTTCTATATTGGGTTAAACATAAAAAAATCATTTTGACTTAGAAGCACTGAAGGCAGGGTCTGGCACAAACTGGAGATTTCCTCTTTTTTTCTTTGCATTTGCCCGCTTCTTAAAATCTCTTGCTTATTGAAGATTTTCTCTGTAATGGCCTCTGTGGGTCAGAGCATTGTTCTTGGCTTAAGCAGAAATGTACTGTTCTCACTGGCATACTCTTCTCACTGGGGTACTTGGTGTCCTACTAACTGAGGAGACAAAGAGGGGCCAGTCATTCCAGTTAGCATTTCTTGAGGCTGATCTTGGCAAGGTAATTGTTTATATGAACCATTAATGGAATTTTGACCCTGGAATTTTGACCCTGAATACATGTGTTTGGGTTGTGTATCAGCACAGGAAGATTTCACTTGAAAAACGATAAGAGCTGGTGGGTCACCAACCCTTGCTTGCAAGCTTTGACAGTTGTGGAGCAATGAAAGGTTTGAGTGTTCAGCATCACCACCTCAGAATCTGGAATGGCATTAGAGTTTATTTACATGTTTCTTGTGACTTCCTCAAGAGCTATCACAGCCATAGGGTTGCCAACCCTAACTTGGGAAATTCCTGCATATGTAGAAGAAAAAGAAGAGATTGGATTTATACCCCACCCTCCTTCACTATCCAAAGATGTCTCAGAGCAGCTTACAAACTCCTTTCCCCTCCCTTCCCCACAACGGACACCCTGTGAGGTAGGTGGGGCTGAGAGAGCTCTTGACAGAAACTGCTCTTTTTCAAGAACAGCTCTTATCAGAACTACGGCTTGCCCAAGGTCATCCAGCCAGGAGCAAGTGGAGGAGTGGGGAATCAAACCCGGTTCTCCCAGATTAGAGTCCACACACTTAACCACTACACCATACTAGCTCTCTGGGGAGGGTGGTATCTGGGGACTGGAGGGAACTCAACAGGGATTTATAGAGACCACCTTTTGAAGCTACCATTGCCTCCAGGGAAACCAGTGTTTGTACTCTAGAGATAGATCCAGGTAGTTAGCCGTGTTGGTCTGAAGCAACTTCCAGAAACCTTTTGATAAAGTTCCTCATCAAAGGCTCGTAAGTAAGCTCAATAGTCATGGGATAAAAGGACAAGTCCTCTTGTGGATCAAAAAACTGGCTAATTAATAGGAGACAGAGAGTGAGTATAAATGGGCAATTTCCACAGTGGAGGGTGGTACTACAGGAATCAGTACTGGATCTGATGCTTTTTAACTTGTTCATTAATGATTTGAAGTTGGGAATAAGCAGTGAAGTGGCTAAATTTGCAGATGACGTGAAATTGTCCAAGGTAGTGAGAACCAGAAAGGATCGTGAGGCAGTTCAAAGGGATCTTTTGAGGATGGGCAAGTGGTTGTCAATGTGGCAAATGGGATTCAATGTGGCCAAATGAAAAGTGATGCACATTTGGGCCAAAAATCCTAACTATAAATACACGTTGATGGGGTCTGAACTGGCAGAGACTAATGAGGAGAAAGATCTTGGAGTTGTAGATAACTCACTGAAAATGTTGAAACAGTGTGCGACTGCAATAGAAAAGGCCAACACTATGCTCAGGATTATTAGGAAGGGAACTGAAAACGAATCAGCCAGTATCATAATGCCCTTGTATAAATTGATGGTGCAACCTCATTCGGAATTCTGTGTGCAATTCTGTATGCAACCACACCTCAGAAAGGATATTATAGCATTGGAGAAAGTGCAGAAAAGGGCAACTAGAATAATAAAAGGATTGGAACACTTTCCCTGTGAAGAAAGGTTAAAGCGTTTGGGGCTCTTTAGCTTGGAGAAACGATGACTGAGTGGTGACATGGTTTATAAGATTATGCATGAGATAGAGCAGGTAGGGAAAGAAGTACTTTTCTCCCTTTCCCACAATACAAGAACTTGTGGGCACCAATGAAATTGCTGAGCAGTCAGGTTAGAATGGATAAACAGCAGTACTTCTTCACCCAAAGAGTGATTAACACATGGAATTCACTGCCACAGGAGATGGTGACAGCTACAAGCATGGACAGCTTCAAGAGGGAATTGGATAAACATATGGAGCAGAGGTCCATCAGTGGCTATTAGCCACAAGGTATAGATAGGAACCCTTTGTCTGGGGCAAATTATGCTCTGTATTCTTGGTGCCTGGGGGGGAACAGTGGGAGAGCTTCTAGTGTCCTGGCCTCACTGGTGGACCTCCTGATGACACCTGGTATTTTTGGCCACTGTGTGACAGAGTGTTGGACTGGATGGGCCATTGGCCTGATTCAACATTGGCTTCTCTTAAGTCCTTATGTTCTTAGTAGAACAAATTTAGAGTCCATTGACACCTTTAAGGTATGACATTTTGTGTGCATGCACACTTTTTCAAATACTGTTTCAAATGACCTTATAACCTTAAATTGTTATTTAATTCTGCTTTCACATATCTTAAAATATCATCATCATGTTACATGTTAATTTGCTGTTCAGTCTGTCTATAAGTTTGAACCTCCCAGTCTTACAAAATATGGGAATTTTTAAAGAATTAGATGGATTGGTAAAGAACTTTATATGGCAAGGAAAAAGGTCAAGAATTAGATTAAAGGCTTTGCAAGATTTGAAAGAAAGAGGCGGATTTGGACTTTCGAATTGGACTTTATATTACAGAGCAGCGGCCTTGGCCTGGATTAGACAATGGATTATGTTGGAAGATAAAAAGAATATTAAAATTGGAAGGGCATGATCTAATGTTGGGTTGGCATTCTTTTGTATGGTATGAAAAGACTCTATCTCATAAGTACTTTAAAGAACATTGGTTGCAAGCAGCTCTAATAAAAGTGTGGACAGTGGTACAAAAGAGCTGGTTTAGAAAGAAATCCAAGTTAATTGCACCATTGGAAGCATTTACTTTCCCTAAGTCATATGAGGAGGAGACACCATAAATAAAAGGCGGCCTTTAGGCCTTTTAATATATATCCATTTATATATATATATATAAATAAGTTTGAACCTTACCTCCCGTTCCATTGTATTTGAAAAGGTGTGCATGCACACGAAAGCTCATGTAGTCTGGACACCAATTGTAATTCCAGGAGAACTCCAGGCCTTATGTGGAGATTTGCACCTCTAATCACAGAGTATTTTTCTTCTACATGTACAAGCAAGTAGGGAGCCCTAAGGTGGATATTTATTTGGGGTACAGACTTCAGTTCGGTTGTGATAACTGACTGATTCAATAGACAATGGAATGTCATGTAAACAGGTGCTTCCTGGTCTCTTCCACTGCCTGTTGCCTCTCTTGTTGCACCTTGGTGAGAAAGGCAAGAGAATGAAGTTTGAAGGCAAAGGGACCTGTTTTGAACTAACCCCTCAGGATAGTGGGGTTGAAGGAAATGCAACTGGAACCCCCTTGAGTCCTACCTGTCTCATATTCCAAAGCCTATGACCTTGTTTATACATTAGGGTTGCCAGCTATTTACATCATTTATACCCTACCTTTCTCCCTAGTGGTAACCTGAAGCAGTTTTCATAATTCTGCCCTCCTCCATTTTATCCTTACAACAATCCTTATGAGGCAGGGTAGGCTGAGAGCGCATGACTGGCCCAAGGTCACCCAGCAAGCTTCCATGGCAGAGCAGGAGTCTGAACCTGGATCTCCCAGATCCTTGTCAGACACTCTAACCACCACACCACACTGGCTCTCAGATGTCACTTGTTCTGCAGCCTTTAATAATTAATAAAATGGTGAGTCCTCTTTAATCCAAGAGGTCTCATCTCTCCATTCCGGCATATGAGCACAAAGATATGCATCTCTCTCCTCTTTTATCAAGTACAGTGTTTACAAAGATGCCTGCTTTCAAGTCTGAAACCATTAATTATTCCCAAAGCTGGCATCATTTTGATGGGTTTTTTTTACTTCTATAAAGATTGGCAATATAATAATAATTTGATGCCCAAACTTGCACAACAAAAACATGTTGCTTTTTCTCTATGGTTTTCATTTAGAAAATGTTGGAAATGCTTTTAAAAATATCTGCTGTAATTAGATAGGCCTGTTGCTGGTAGACTTTTGTTTCTATAAAGAAAAAATATAAATCAGAATACTAATTTGAGAACATTTATGAGGATTTAGGGAGGTTGTGTTTGGGTCATTCCCACAGAGCTTGTGTGCTGACAGCAAAGGCCCCTTGCCAGTTGCCTCTTCTGCATGAAGTCCTCTGCCTCTTCTGGTACACAGTGGATTCTCCAAGACTGCATTATTTTCTCTCAACTAGACAGCTGGCAGCTGGTGTTGAGATCCTACACAGCAGCCTGCACAAAAGCCAGCACACGGTTTACATCACACTTCTTCCTCTTCTCTAATAAAGTACATTGTGATCTGAAACATAAGCAGCCAGGAGCATCACTCATTTTGCCTTCTCACTGAAGTGCTTTGGCAGTATTCCCCTCCTATCATTTTTCCTCTGCATTCTGGAATGGCAAACTAGCAGATGATGTCTTCCTTCCAACTGCTAGACCAATGATTTGGAACACTGGGCCCTTCCTATGGCTGATTCAAACTTCATCATATTTATACCCTTGGGTTTTTTTGTTTTTTTTTAAATAATCTTAGAGAAACTAAAGTAGTCACAGATTGCAAGTGGTTTATGAACAGCATCTACAAGTGCTTGAGAAAAAAACTCACTTTATTAATCAAGAGTTCTACATTGGCTTACTTTTGTGTTATAATGAACAAAGAGCGTTGATTAATTGATTGTTAAAATATTTATATCCCACTGTTCCCTGTGGTTCCAGGCAGCTAGCTAAACCTAAATTTAAAATATACAATAAAGCCCTCAAATAACCCTCCTCCATCCTTAAAAATACCTGCAGCTTATGCTCCCATTAAAAACTAAAGGAAATAAAAGAAGCTTATAGCACCTCCAAAACACCTTCAGAGACAGCTCTGTCCTCACATTTTCCTCCTTGCACATTCTGAATTAATACATTTTTTTAAGCAACTTGGTGCTCCTCTGTTTCTCAGCTACTAGCATGTCTGCGCAGTTATCCATCCGAACTTTTTTCCTGCATTGTGATGTGTCTTCTTCATCAGAACTCTCATGCTGTTTGTACCGATATGAAACTTCCATGAGAGGTCATCTGGGGGTTTAGGTGAAGTGTTATAAATGTTCTGATGCCATTCAAATCTATTGCTCCTTTTAAACGAGTCTGGTGAGACCACTGATGTGAGGAGTCAGCCTGTTCTGGATGAGGTTTGAGTCTAGTGGCACCTTTAAGACCAACAAAGTTTTATTCAAGGTATAGGCTTTTGTGTGCAAACACACTTCTTCAGATACAGTGAAACAGAATTTCTTCAATTATTACGTATAGGAAGGGAGGGCAATTTGGAAATTGTTTATAGAAAATGATGTGTAGATACACCACCACTGTTGTAATTTTGTTTTTTCTTTATGCATTTTTTGTTTACTTTTAAAAAATCTTACTTATTTGTTGGATTTTAGGTTTTTTCCTTGTTCTTTTTCTTCTGTTTTTTTTTTTTTTTGGTCCCCAGAAGGGGATTTCTTATTGCATTTTCTAAATATTACAAACTAAAAAGCTACGATACAGAAACCAGGGGTAAGGGACTACACACTATAGGAGAAAGAAAAGAAAACCCTCTAAAAACGCAAGAGTCGGTGATCATACAAACATTTTAACTTGATAATTCTGCCTCTTAAATGCGAATTGATTTCCACTAAAAGTGATCATGTAGCTAGTAAGACATTTTCATTTTTCACCCCCAATTTCAATTTCATTAAGAGCTGCACCCTACAATAGATATTTTTCTTCAGTACTCTGAGAACAATAACAATCTACTTTTCCCCTTTTTTCTCCCTCAAATGGTAGCTTGGTTTGGGGGCTACTGCCCCCAGTTTAGAGTCTGAGTCCTCTTCAGAAGATCCAGTCTCTCTTTCTTCTTCGTTCTCCTTGGTACCATCGGGGTCTCTTCTCCCTCTCCTGGTGGATGACCATGCTGACGCAAAAAATCACAAGCCTTTTTGACAGAGTCAATCCTTTCTTTGCCATTTGTATATCAAAAGATTAGTTTCTCGGGAACCAACCATCTGTAAGCAACATTGTGGCTTTGTAAAAATGTCACCAAGTCTCTGTATTTCCTTCACTTCCTTCTTATCTCAAATGGAATGTCCTTCAAGACTTGTCCTTCAAGACTTTAATATCAAAAGATTAGTTTCTCGGGAACCAACCATCTGTAAGCAACATTGTGGCTTTGTAAAAATGTCACCAAGTCTCTGTATTTCCTTCTCTTCCTTCTTATCTCAAATGGAATGTCCTTCAAGACTTTAATCTCCTAGTCTTTCAGCTTCAAGGTAGTTCCATTGGTTGCTTTCAATAGTTGATCTCTCACTCTCCTTCGGGAGAATCTAACTGTAACTTCCCCAGGCAGATTATTCTTTCTGATAAATTCAGAATACGATCTGAAGACTGTATCTATTTCACTTTGAAGTTGATCCGATGTCATCTATGCCAAAGGGGCCAACAAGTCACCAATGAGCTGTCTCAGATTCTCCCCTCTCTCCTCTTTAATCCCTTGAAGTCTCAAGACGCAGCTCGCCCTTTCCATTTGCAAGTGTAATACATGAGACTTTGATTTGGCACTTTTTCTCCAGCACCTGCAGTTTTTTAGCCACCATTTTTGAGTTGGAACCAATCTCTTTGAGTTCCTGCTCCACTTTTTCAATTTTCTGTACGTTTAACACCGTTTGCGCTTGTTGTGCGTCAAGCTTATTGATAATAACTGTGATTTTCTCCAACAGAGGGCGAAGCACCTCCAACAGCAACCTTTGAAGTTCAATGGTTGAATACTGTCTAGACACAGAACTTGAAGGGCTGGAACTTCCAAAAGAAGGCTTAACTTTCGTTATTTTATCCCTCGAGTCTTTCAGCGGTGCCATGTTTAGGGATTGTTTACTTTTAGCACAAGTTTGTCAAAGTTTCAGGAAGTTCTCAATCTGGCCGGTAAGCTCTTGCAGCCTATTTATTTCAGTTCACCCACTTTTCCCTGCCAGCCCCCCTTTTTCTAGCTTTAAAATCACTTGCACGCAGTCCTTAGCAGGGGGAAGTCCCCTCCCCCCCTTGTTTCCTTTTAGGGGTCACAAATGCACGGGTGGTTCTCACTTTAACTCGACTCACATTTTCAGTGATTGTCTCTCCGCATTCGTAATCGCTCGATCACCATGTGCTTGCTCTGGTGTGCTGATCTTGTTCCCATTTGGGATGCTCTACGGCGGGCCCGGCAGGGCTTGGAAGAGCCCCCCTTCTCTGGCTTATTGCGCTGGGGGGGGTTCTCTACTGCCCTATGGCTGGGAGTCCAGCCCAAGGACTCCTGGGGTGGCACAGACGATCGCGCCTCCACCCAGCTGTAGGCACTGGCAGACTTCTCCTGGAGCCCTGGGAGAATATGACTGCCATGGTGATCGCAAAGACCAGAAGTCTTCTGGGTTTTTTTTAAAGAAATAATTCTTTTAAAGCCTGAAGAGCTATGGACAGCATGTAAAACACATTTAGTTCCCCATGCTTTTATGGGTAGTTGATGGTTGGGTGCGCTGTAGTTATTTTTTGGGGGGGAGGGCTTCTCTGACAGTTATGTTGATTATCCTGCTTTTTGTCTGAAATTAGTAACTTGTATGGTTTTACTGTTTTGGTTTTTATTGATTTGATTTTTGCTCTGGCTTCTTACTCAGTTTGTGTCACTGGTTTTATTTCGTTAGTTTCCTTATTTAGTATTGATTTTTTTTAAAAAAATATTTTTGCTGTTTAAATGATGTGAGCTACTTTGTGACTTTTAGGCTGAGAATGTAGAATGTAAATGTTACCAATAAATAATATTTTTTCTGAGCAAAACCCACTTCCACTTCATTAGGAAACAAAACTGATGTATTTTTCCCCCATCCACAAGAATGCATTAGTGCTCCTGGTTCAATTTTAATGTAATAAAAACAATTTTGAAACCATTCAGAATGATGTCAGTTTAATTGAGAAGCAGAAAATCTTTATCAAATGGAAAATAGCTTG
This sequence comes from Gekko gecko, assembly GCA_029375565.1. NCBI lineage: Eukaryota > Metazoa > Chordata > Lepidosauria > Squamata > Gekkonidae > Gekko > Gekko gecko. The sequence goes on along the minus strand of JAPDNY010000002.1, from coordinate 103,941,484 downwards.
CCTTGAAATACAGCTTTGTATTGGAGTTGGGAAATGTGTATATCAAGCCCACTATTTCTAAACATCATTACTTTCAAGACCACCTTCCTCCACCCACCCACCAAAATGCACATGGGACATGAACACAATGAACCGTGAAGGCCACATATGCTCTATTTGTCTGTTTATTTATAATATTTATATCTTGTTTTGTATTTAGACTCAATGCAGCCTACATAAGCAGCAATAAGTTGCAAAATGACTGTACAAAAATTACACCTCAAATGATACATTAGACAGAATTGCAGTAGAACCTTCTGCAACAAAACCAGACCCTCCATAAAAAGGTATATGAAAAAAGACCACTCTTGCGTGCCTTCCAGAAAACAGGAGGTGAAGATGACCTTCTAGTGGGACATTCCATTAAAAAAGCCCTGCTACAGATAGTCCCCACATTCTAATCACATCACAGAAGGGACTGTCTGAAAAGGAGACACTGAAGAAAAAGTCAGCTGAGGAATACTATTAGCACATGAAAGTATATCAGTTGATATTATTTTATATGTATAAGGGACCTGGGCCATGAAGGGCTTTGAAAGTGATAAATTTCCCTTGGAATTGGTTCCAGATGAAGTATCCACTGCAGCTGCTAAAACATTGGCATTATATACTCAGAGCAGTTGTCCCTGGATAAGATGCCTGCTGCTGCACTTTGTACCAATTGTGAGTTCTGAGCTGTTTTCAAAGGTAGCCTCAAGTTAAGCACATTAAAGTAGTTTAATCTGGATATTATAATGGCATGGATAAACCAACCCAAAGCTACAGATGATCTCAGCTGGAGTCTTTATTTAAATGTTAAAGAGTGTCCAGAATAGATTCTTGGTGAACCCTAAACCAACTAGCTGATTTTACATCATCAGTGGAAACTCTTTGCCTCCTATTAGTAGGGAAAGAATGAAACAAGTGGAGAGCTGCCTGTTTAATACCAAGGATAGAATCTGGCTGATCCAACAAAATGTCATGATTTACTGTGTCAAATGCTGCTGACACATCCAACAAGATTAGCAAAGAAGCTAAGCAAAGAAGACTTTATCCATTTTTAACCAGAGATCATCCACCAGAGCTAATAGTGCTGTTTCAGTCCCAAAGCCTGGTTTGAAGTCATCTTGAAATGGGACAAGGATAGATGGGTCTTCCAGAAATGCTTGCAGACTCTCTGCTATTGCCCATTCAACCACTTTACCCCCCAAAATGAGGACTGGACATTGGCCAATAATTGCTGGGATCTCTCTAATCCTAAAATGGGTTCTTGAAAAGAAGTCCAATCACATTGCTTCAACAGTAGGGGAAAATATTAATAATCCTAGCCAAACATTTTCACCACTCATAGGATGATTTTATCAATCATGATAGGCAAGAGTCTAAATTGCGGGAGGGGTCCTTTACAACCCCAATCACTCTGTCAACATCAGTGAGATAGATCAACCTTAAGCCATCCATAGAATACTGAAAAGTGAATGCAACTGACACCTCCAGCACTTGGTCTACCTCCAAACTGGCTTCTAAGTCAGGCTGGATGAGAAAAAATTTATCAGCAAAATCATCACAAACTGATTATAATTCTTCCACAATTACAAATTTTATCCATTTTTGGAATGTTTTCAGGTTTATTAATGTTCCTAGATAAGAAAAATATGCAGAGATAAAGGCTAGCATTCCATGTAGAAACAGAGGACTTTAGGTATGTGTGTACAATTGGGTTCGATCCACTTGCCATGAGGAATACTCCCTACTGTGTTAGATTGCATTATAGCTCTTACTTCAGCCCTTATTAATCCAATTGTCACAGATCTAGCAAAAAATGTGAATCAATTGTTGTCAATGATTGATGATGTCATCAAACGTACTTCTGCAGTCCACAACCAAGGAATGGGCTGTTCAGATAAGCATTTAGGGATGCTTTACAAAGAATAAAGGTGGTCTCTGATCAGTGTGGTCTTCAGGTAGTTCAAAGACAGATCTGGATTATATCAATAAATATAAAGTGCATTAATTTGGCAATCGCATCCATGTAAAAGGAGTATCAGGAGTGCATGGCCTCAAGTCAAGGATGAAAAAGGTATATTTCAGGATATGGGTTATTGGTTAAAAACTAATAAACAATTGTATATTTGTGGATTGTGTACTTATTTAAACTGATATATTGTTATGATTAAAGGCAGTAAAATGTATTAACAAGGTAGATACATATAATTAATGTCTATTATCTAAGAATGCATAGGTAAAAGTAATCTTTCAGGTGTTGTATTTTATAAAAAAGAGATTAATTAAGAATTGTGAGCTCAATTAAGTTAGACAGACAGGTGATGTTAAAGTTGATTATAAATGAGGCCATTTCTTGAAAACACATAAATATGATGGCTTTCGAATAAAAAAATCTAGTTCCTCAATACTGAAGCTCCTAGCTTGTATACCTTTGAAGGAATGCTGAATTTTTGAATTCAGTAATATGCTCTATTTTATAAATTATCTATCTAGAATTAGTGCTGATACATCTTTTGAAGCTAGTCAATGGCAATGGCAAATTTGTGCATATAAATGTCAAAGGAAGCTTGATGTAAATATTCATTAAAAGTGTTATTCATGCGCTACACCTGAAATGAATTTAGGCTCATGGTCACAGTGCACCTTTTTCAAGGAGATGTAAGAAAAAGCTGCATTTGATGTTTCTCACTGAAGTCATTGTTGTGTGTTTCCTATCCCCGCTATGCGCTTGCGTAGGTATGCAGGCAGAAACGTGGGAGCTTCTTCCCTGCCGCTTCTCCTTATCACGGTGGCCTTGAATGTAGGCTTTGGGCTATTCTTGTGTAGATGAGAATTTTCCAGTCCTGAGAAGGCAAGGGGAGGGGGAGTAGTCTCCCGCTCATAAAGTATTTCTCCCGCCGGGAGTTCCCGCGCGAGTGCTCAAGTTCTATTTGCTAGGCGCTTCATTGCATCACACTATAAGTTAGCTTGCTTTGCTTTGCCCCCTATTCCTGACAATGACCTCTTACTGTGGGTTTATAACAAGATAATCCAATAAACCTTTCTTTGTGCAAGAATGACTGGATCTACTTGATTTTCAAAACCTGACAGAAATTGTCAGGAATCATCATCATTCCCACTACCGTCAGTTTCCGCCGTCTACCAAGATGAGCGGAGCGGAGTACGGGAGCCACGGGAGCAGCTGCGGCGGCTACTAGTCCAGGAGCCACAGGCGCAGCGACAGTATCAACTGCTCCAGGGGGTACGGGGACTGCAGCGGTGACGGCCACTACAGGAGCCACGGGTGCAGCGGCGGCGGCCGCTACCTTAGGGGGCACGATTCCTGTTACCACTGTGGCGACCGCAGTGGTCACCCTCCCGACCACCACTACTGTGCCGGTGACTACCACCACAGTTTTGATCGCACCAGCATCACAATCGGGAGCCGGAGTGTTGACCCCGCCAGTTCTAAGCACATTGGGAATTCAGTACGCTCTCCCAGTCTATAGCCCGGCCGGGCACCTGCCGTCTCAAGGAACAGTGCTTCCCCGAACCTATGTTCCCGGAGTCCCAACGCCATGGGATAAAGGGGTGACCTATCGTAGGTCACGCGATTGGTCAAAGAACCTGTTGGATACTACCCAGTCGACATGGACTTTGCCGGGGAGCCAAAGCCGAGACAATTTGATTGATCCCAGAGGCAGTTTTGGACTTCCCCAGGGGAGAGTACCTCGAGGTTCTCCCAGAACTGGGTCGGGGCCAGATACCGAAGCTCGCATGGACTCTATTCAAGAGGACACCCGACGTCTGGTGAAGGACATGAGCAAACTAATGCAGTCCCTACCACAGATGATGGACCAAGCTATTCGGGCGCATCCGTTGACACAGCCTAGACCAGCACCAGCCCCGGCGCCACCGTTGATACCGGGACGACCACCTCCTCCTCCTCCGGGCCCGAGGCCAGGCCAACCAGCACCTCCGGGTCCAGGACCGGCTCAACCAGCACCTCCGGGTCCAGGACCGGGCCAGCCGGCACCAGCTCCGCCTCCACCAGTCGGGCCAGCACCAGCTCCAGGGCCAGGCCAACCAGGGCCACTCCAGCCGCCTGCTGCACCTCCGCCCCAACCACCGGCTCCGGCCCCTCTTATGCAGCCGATTCCGGTTATGGCTCAGGCCCCCCAGTAATCCGACCTAAGGATATGCTTGAAATTACTTTTGATGGAGATCCAGAGACTGTGTCTTTTTTCATACTGCAGGTCGGAAAATTTATCCAAAGATGGGGCCATATTTTCCCAGATGAAGAACAGCAGGTGGAGTTTATCGCATCCAGATTCCGGGGGAGTGCGACAAGCTGGTATGTTGCTCTCCATGATCTGGAGGCCGCGGAGCTGGGGAATGTAGATGACTTCATGTGGGCTTTGAGAAATCGCTTCGAGGATTCGGGGGCAGCGGAAAAGGCAGAAGCTTTCCTTCGTACCTTCCGACAAGGTAAACTCTCAGTGCGAGAGTATTCCAGGGAGTTTCAAAGGCATGCTGTGAAAATTCGGGATTGGACTGATGCGGTTCTGGCCCAACAATATCGAATGGGTCTAGCAGTCGACATCCGCAATAACATCCTCAGCTCTCAGCAGCCTCGTACCCTCCAAGGTTGGATGGAGGAAGCCGAAAAGGCCGAGAGTCGACTACGCATGATGAAACTGGACTCATCGTTCGGTTACCACCGTCCGAGTTCGACGGCGGGCCAAGCCAAGTCCAAACCGGCAACCACCCCAGGTGGAATGAGGGATCAGCGTATGCGGCAGGGTCTCTGCCTGCGGTGTGGGGAAAAGGGACACTTCGCAGCTGCTTGCCCAAAGGGGACCCTAATCGGGCCCTACAACAAGAAGAACCCAGGAGATGGATGAACCCCACCCCGAAGAAAGGCACAGCAAAACCACGCAACCCACGGGCCCTTTTCGCGGGGCCGGACCAACTGGATAACTTCTTGCTGGAGGAAGAGAATGAGGTGCAGGGAAATGAGATGGTCCTGTTTGTGAATGGCGTTACACAACAGGACCCAACACCTGAGGCGCCTAAATTGGTGAGCAATTACCCCTCTCTCTTCTTTGTGACTGTCCTAGTAATGAACCCAGCAATGATGACTCACATTCGGGTTCGAGCCCTCATTGACTCGGGGTGTGGGAGGGACCTCATAAACCCGTCTATGGTGGTAGGGCTGGAGGCAGCCGTGGTCAACTTGAAAGACCCGATAACTTTTACACAGATGGATGGGTCTCCAATGAAAGAGCCATGCCGATTTGAGACTGTCCCGCTAAGAATCGGCATCGGTGCCCACTGGGAGCTGCGTTCATTTGTGATAGCTCCTCAAGCCCAATTTCCCTTAGTATTGGGTAGTCCTTGGTTGCATGGGCACAATCCTTACATTCTATGGGAAGAGGGGGATGTTCAATTTATCTCACCGAAATGTGCCGAACACAAATGGGACCCAGGGTGGGGGAACCTTCCCTGCAATGAACCTCCACGCGCTTGCCTAGCAATGGAGGACCTGAACCGCATCCCTAGGGAGTACCAGTCTTTGACTAGGGTTTTTGAGGAGGAGGAGGCGGATGAACTACCCCCCACCGCAATTCTGACTGTGCTATTGAAATTCTTCCGGGGCAGAAATTGCCAAAAGGAAAATTTATGCCATGAGTCCTGGTGAGAAGCAAGAACTGCGCCGCTTTATTGATAAAAATCTGGCTCGTGGTTTTATCAGGCCAGCGTCATCCCCGTTCGCAGCACCAGTATTGTTCTGTAAAAAGAAAGATGGGGGGCTCAGACTCTGCACGGATTACCGGGGTCTTAACGCAGTGTCTGCAACCAATGCCTACCCAATGCCCCTCATCAAAGACTTATTGGCAGAGGTGGCAAAAGGGAAAGTGTTCTCTAAACTGGATTTGAGAGATGCCTATTTTCGAGTTCGCATCAGAGAAGGGGATGAGTACAAAACGGCATTTAATACCCCGCTGGGGCAATTTGAATATCGGGTGATGCCATTCGGTTTACAAGGGGCACCAGGGGTCTTCATGAACTTGATCAATGAGGTCCTACACCCCTACTTATTCAAGGGGGTGGTCGTTTACTTGGATGATATCTTGGTCTATACCCCAGACCTAAAATCCCACACCATACTCATGCGAAAAGTACTGGAAAGGCTTTTAGACAACAAACTATTCGTGAAACTGTCAAAGTGTGAATTTCATCAGGAATGTATTGACTTTCTGGGGTACCGCATATCCTCTGAGGGGTTGGAAATGGACCCAAAGAAGGTCCAGGATGTTGTAATGTGGGAGCCCCCAAAAACCAGACGACAGCTCCAAAGTTTTCTCGGTTTCGCCAACTTTTACCGTCAATTCTTACCCCATTTTGCCCAAGTTGCCCTTCCCCTTACCGAACTTCTAAAGACTAAGGGGAAGGGATCCAAGGCTTCAATGCCGGGGGCCCCTTTGAACTGGACGCCTCAGTGTCAATATGCATTTGATCAATTAAAACAGCTGTTCACGTCTGAGCCAATACTAGCACACCCAGATGAGACAAAGAAATTTGTGGTCCAGGTTGACGCATCAGATACTGCTATGGGTGGGGTGATTTTACAAGAAAATGCTCAGGGACAGCTGCAACCCCTAGCTTATGTATCAAGAAAATTCAATGATACCGAAAGGTTCTGGCCTATTTGGGATAAGGAAGCTGCATCTATACGTTTAGCATTAATCACATGGAGGCATTGGTTAGAGGGTTCCCAAGTACCGTTTGAAATATGGACTGATCATAAAAACCTTGAGGTACTACGGAAACCCCGGAATTTAAATGCTAAACAATTTAGGTGGGCTGAGTTCTTCTCCAAGTTCCAATTTACTCTTCACCACTTTCCAGGGAAGGCTAATCACCTGGCGGATGCTCTTTCCCGTCTTCCCCAACATTTCAGTAAGAGGGTGGAGGTACAAGAGTCTATGTTTACCCCAGAACAACTGGTTGGTGCAGTTGTAACTCGCAAAGCCAAACGAATCTCAGAGAATCTTATCCAAACCTTACCCTGGGAGAAACAATTTCTCACTGACATCACCCCGCAAGAAACAAGTGAGTTGCGAGGCATGGATGATGTGAGATGTGATCCAAACGGTTGCTGGTTTAAGGGGAATAAGATGTTTGTCCCTGCAGCCACTCGATCCCAAATGTTGCAAACAGTTCATGACTCAAAATCTGCAGGGCACTTCGGATATGTGAAATCCTTAAAACTTCTGCAGCGTGGGTTCTGGTGGCCCCGAATGAAACAGGAGTTATCACTCTATATACAGTCATGCCCAACATGCAACCGTTGTAAAAACCGACCGGGGAAACCTCCAGGTCTCCTACAGCCTCTCCCCACCCCGACCCGACCCTGGGAAGTAATTTCGATGGACTTTATCACTGATCTTCCCCCTTCTAGACAGATGACGGTCATTTGGGTGGTGGTAGACTTGTTCTCAAAGCAAGCGCATTTTATTCCGTTCCCCGGTCTGCCAACTGCCAGGGCCTTGGCTAAGGCATTTCTTCAACACATTGCCAGACTACATACATTACCACTGAAAATAATATCCGATAGGGAAGTCAATTTGTTTCTAAAATGTGGTCGGAGTTAATGACCCTCATGGGTATTGAACGTGCTCTCAGTACTGCCTATCACCCTGAAACTGATGGGCAAACGGAGAGAGTAAACCAGACATTGGAGCAATACCTGAGATGTTTTTCTAACTATCAACAAGACAATTGGGTTGATTTACTGCCATTAGCAGAGTTTGCTTACAACAATTCATGGCACGCTTCCACGAAGATGTCACCATTCAAAGCGGCCATGGGTTATGACAGCCCCCTCTTCCCTTTTTGCAACCGGGGAACGGGGTGGGGAAAGCTTCAGTATGGTGTAAAACTTTTCGCGAGTCTTGGCCCCTAATTATTGAGACTTTGAATGAAGCCAAGGCACAGTACAAGAAACAAGCAGATAAAAAAAGGGCAGGGGGATGGAATCTAAAACCAGGGGACTCCGTCTATCTATCTACGAAAAACTTAAAGTTGCAGCAACAGTCCAGAAAACTGGCTTGGAAATTTATTGGTCCTTTCAAGGTGTTACGATGTATAAATCCAGTGACTGTTCAGCTAGATCTGCCTAAGTCTCTTAAAGCTATACATCCAATTTTCCATTACAGCCTCCTCAAACCTGCGTTACCCCCGACTAAATGGCAAACTACGATGCCGGAGCCTCCCCCCTCTGATGATTGATGATGAAGAACACTACGAGATTGCGGATATCCTTGACTCTAAGATTTTACGTGGACAACTTCTGTACCTGGTCCAATGGGTACATTTCGGGCCCCAACATAAAGAGTGGGTGAAAGTTTCGGATATTAATGCACCTGATCACTTGCGAAACTTTCACAATCGATACCCTCATAAGCCCGGGGGCCCACGTTCTCTCCTTCCTAGTGGCGGGTGGGTGGTGTTTTGGGAAGGGCAGAATGTAAGAAAAAGCTGCATTTGATGTTTCTCACTGAAGTCATTGTTGTGTGTTTCCTATCCCCGCTATGCGCTTGCGTAGGTATGCAGGCAGAAACGTGGGAGCTTCTTCCCTGCCGCTTCTCCTTATCACGGTGGCCTTGAATGTAGGCTTTGGGCTATTCTTGTGTAGATGAGAATTTTCCAGTCCTGAGAAGGCAAGGGGAGGGGGAGTAGTCTCCCGCTCATAAAGTATTTCTCCCGCCGGGAGTTCCCGCGTGAGTGCTCAAGTTCTATTTGCTAGGCGCTTCATTGCATCACACTATAAGTTAGCTTGCTTTGCTTTGCCCCCTATTCCTGACAATGACCTCTTACTGTGGGTTTATAACAAGATAATCCAATAAACCTTTCTTTGTGCAAGAATGACTGGATCTACTTGATTTTCAAAACCTGACAGGAGATTAATAAGCAGGTATAGGGAAACAAAACTCTTATCTTTATTGTCTTGACAAAGGTCCTTTGGCAACAACATGCATTACAGGGTCTTGGAAAAGGTGAAGAAGAAATTGGTGTAACCTGAATCTGATAGCCATTGTTCAGCTGCTGGTCTCAGGCAGCCCCTGTAGGGCCACCTGGACTAGCCAGTCCAGTCCCCTCTCAGCATCAGCTTCTTCCCGTCTCCAGCCACTATGTCACTTTGGGGATTGCTTCAATGAATTCCAAAGAATAACCTAGCCAGTCAGTGCTTGGGAAGACAAGGGAGTTCTCTTGCCACCAAGGGTCTGCTGTGTAGTAATGCATCAAGCATGTCTGAGGAACAATGGGGCTGCTGATTTTCTGTTTCCTTGTGGCTAGATGCAGACCCTGATGACATTGCATTTCCAACCCTTCTGAAATTGCATTCTGCTCACCCTGTGCTCCATGTATCCTTGCTACAGGCTGAATTGTGTCCTGTGTCAGGAACACTTCAATCTTGCCTTCTGCTCCGTTCCAAAAAATGAAGATGACCAGACATAATGCATGGATTAAATTAGATGTATCAATTGTAATCTTAACAGCACAAATAAACTCTCTCTACCCCCATTGCACAGGTTTCCTGAGAGGCTGCTTCACTTGGTTTGCTAGCATTTGGGCAACCCCTATTCTGACTCCCAAGTTCAACATGGCCACAGGCCACGCCTTTGCTTTTCCTTGCCTGCACCAAACTTGTGCAGAGAGAAGTTGCCCATCAACCCTGTCCCCCCCACACACACCATGCAGCACAATAGTTCAAGTCTCATTATCAATGCATAGCACTGAACCTCTCCCAACAATGCAGCTATCTGTGGCCAGTTTGGGTACATCCCCCTATCCCTGGATGCCTCAGGATGCTTGCCAAACTGATTAAACAAATGCCAAACCTGCACAAATCCTGCCAACCCCAGGATCAGGCCAACTTGTATAACCCAGCCACACCACAACAAACATGCAGCAGGCAAAAAAAGAACAATTATCCCAGCCAATGAGATAGTGTCCCCCAAATCCCTGTTTAGCCCCAAAGCTAATCCCCCATTGTTGCCACAGGATGGAAAGGTGCGAGGCTCCACAGCAAAAAAAACAACCCCAACAACACCAAAGAGAATTGTATCATTTTCAACACCCTCCCATCTTCAGCCATATCATTGGCAGCAGCTTCATAAGGCAGACCTTCCCCGCCCCCCATCTGGTGCCTCCAATTTTTTTTAATGGGATATGTGCAAAATCATCCCTCCCACTGGCCAAAACATGATTTCCATCATTATTTGGCTGTTCATAGATCTTTGCTTTAACTAGCCCTTTTTGGCATTCCACTGGTTTGGTTGCTTGTAACACAGCAACGCTCTTTAACAGTGAGACATCAGAAAGACATTTGGTACATACATTTAGAATGCTGTTTTAGATCTGAAGTTCAAATCCCAGCACAGCACCACTCCCCCATCATTTTCAAGGGGGGGCAGAAAAGATATTAAGCGTACTACACTGTGATGTCAGTCTTGAAGATAGTAGAATGGAAATTGACGTACATATTCAGGAGACAAGGTTATGCTTCAGATTTAAACCCTGGCTTGAACCCTCCACGACTTTAAAAGAAGCCAGGAAAGGTATAAAACATACTGTAATGTAATAGATACCTTGAATATTGAGGGGTATTGGGAAAAAACACTGATATGTACACTTGCAACATTTACTTATTTTTATTTAGAATTTCTTTTTGAAATTCAAACACCAGCTTGATCTTGATACCCTTGGGGGGTATAGAAAGATGCAAAATAGATTATAATACAATATCTGAAGAGGCCTCCTAAACAGTGTGATTTACTAGTACAGCAAGAGGGAAGGAAACTGTTGGCACAAGTTAAATGGACTTAGGTTTTTACCTCTACATCTACATCAAAATACAAAGCACCAGACCAGATTAGGTTGATTCATAGTGCTGAGTTATTGTTGTTCTGGATATTCTGCTCTGATTAGGGATGCTCGAAAACCCACTGTTTTGGCTTATGTCCTGTTCACCAGTGCTGAATGGAGAGCCAGTTTTTTGATGGACTGTTCATTGGGTTGTTGATGTGTTCATGGCTATTTACCAAACTGCTTCACCATATCACTTCCCATCCATGCAATACAGGCTTTTTGTCCATGTGTGTTCTTTTCACAGCCTGAGTGATTTCTTTTTCTCCTTCCAGCACTGTTGCTCTACTGGGCAGACAATTGTTTAAATAGTTAAATCAGTTACGGATCATATAAATCAGTGATCGTTTTTTTAAAAAAATTACTGTTTAATGCTCATCTAAGTAGTCCTTAGTGACATTAATGGCTGCTGATCTGTTTTGATTGGTAGCATTTTCATGCATGTGCAATTTTGAAAAAAACCTGATGCATAGGCTTCAATTAATTTGGTGCCAAAATGAACATACCCAAAGATAGTTCCTGACTGATTGTTACAGCTGAACACAGCCGGTTCAATGGTTGACCATGTTTGCCACAAAATTTGTGGCAATCGTAGCTCTGATTGTGATTGTGTTGGCCTTTGGATATGGGCTTATGTCAGACTGAGACATTAAATTCTAATATGCTTTCAATAATCCTAAATTTTAAAGTTCTTTGTGCCCTGACATGTTATGTTTTTTAAGATTTAACTATTGTTAGTCACTCTGGATTTTAAATATCTGCTGTTTGGTTTATTTCCAAAGTAATTCCACAGCCTAAATAGCTATAACTACCTTACTCTCTTCAGAGTTTGGAAGCTAAGCAGGATCAGCCATGGTTAGTATTTGGATGGGAGACCACCAAAGAAGACTGGGGTTGCTATGCAGAGGAAAACAACAGCATAACCATCTTTGAACATCTCTTGCTTTGAAAGGCCAATAGTCCTAGTGTTGCCATGAATCACTTATTTCTTCTTCTTCTTCTTCACAGTCAGATATTTGACTGGTAGATGGTGCTATGCAATTCGAAATCTAGCCAAGTTCTTGGGAATTGCAGATGCATTTCACAGGATTCTTGCTGTTCCAAGCAACACTGATTTCTGGAGCTGAGCTAGTGTTCTGTTCAATGTCCAGAATGTCCAGGTATTTCTTGAGACTTCTAGGCATTGCTCCAAGGCTTCCAATGACAATTGGCACAATGGTAACCTTCTTCTCCCAGAGGTGCTCTCTAACTCTGTTCGTAGGTCTTGGTATTTCATGATCTTCTCCCATTCTTTCTTTTCTATCCTGGTGTCCTCTGGGATTGCAATGTCAATGATCCAAATCCTATTTCTCATTTTTTCTACAATTGTGATATCATGTGTGTTATGCTTCAGGTGTTTATTTGTGTGTAGTCTGTAGTTGTAGTTGGAAGTCCCAAAGAATCTTTGTTTCATTATGATTTTAATTCATCATCTTCATCATCATTATTTCCATGCATTTGCTGTACTGTTTGGATTACTTAACTAGCAATTATCTAGTATTTTAATGTATTTGGAGCATGCTAATAAGTACTGAACCGCTATGAAATATATGTATTTGAAATAAATCACTCAATTTAATCCACTACAGGGTAAAACATTGTTGAATCCTCTATATATACACACACACAAACACTCACAATTAGCCCTGATACTGTAACCTGTTTTCCTTTACCAAGCTTGCATAAGTTCATAGACATCTGTTGACCGTAAATCACAAGTGTAACTACTGGAGTACTTTCATCTGTCTTTGTGATTTAGCCATTTCCATTACAAGGCAAAGGCTAAGGAAAAAGCACTGCTATTTATTTCTTTATTTTGACACCATAGTGACATGGTCTTCCAGCTTAGTGACATGTTTGTCCAACTTTGCCTTGTCTTTATCCTGCTTCTCTGATGTTTGTTTGACAGCTTTTATTCAGTCTATCTCAGAGGGGTAAACTTTTTACCAGCCATACACAGAATTGCCGTGCAGTGTTTTACCTGCTCCTTGGAGCACCTGCCCATCCCTGCCATTCTACCTTCAACCCCACCCTTTTCTTCTTCCCCCCCAAAAGTTTTATAGTGGAGCTGCAGGTGTCTGGATGACCTGTGTCGATAAGATCTGTTTTACCAGAAAGTTACATTTTGCATTAGCAGGAAGTTGGGGAATGGATGGTGAGAAAGCAAACAGCAATAGATGGCTGTCAGCTCTCTGAAGATTGTCACTGCTGAACAAGAGATGGAAAGTGGTTTTCAGGACTCACTAATCTGAAAAACAGATGTAGTTGGGCAAGTAGCCATGTAAACAAATGTCTTGGTGATTCAGATCAAGTCCCTGTTTCTTTGAGGCATCAGAAGTGTACAGCTTCTTAACAGTCCAGGTAATAGGGAATTTTGCCCTGTCACTTATGCTGAAAGCTGACTCTGGGACTTTAGTGAAAGAGAAATGTTTCTATTTCTTCAAGCCCCAAGATCTAGTCTCCCTGCTCCTTCAAATTACAAGGCATTTTGACTACTCTGTGACTTCCCATTGTTTCTCACCAGAATTTGTCAGCCTTTCATCTGTTACAGAGAGTAACTGCAAACTGAGAGAGTGGAGAAGGATAGGCTGGGGGAGGGGCGGAGCCATTTAAGCTGTCAGAAGCCCGATCAGCACATTTAAATCACTGACACAGAATAATAGTGCTATATATTAAACTTCAAAAAACAAATCATCACTAGAAATCATCCACGGGATGGAATAAATGATTTTTCCTTTCTGCTGACTGGTGCCTGAGAGTAACACAGAGGCACACAATTATACATTACAGAAAAAGGCTATTGAGGTATGTGTGTGTTATGTTTTGTCTTCACTGTTAGAGTCTGTCCTCTTTGCACATTATACTTTTACAAGAGAATGTCCTGCAGATCTTCCTTATGTCTAAAGAACGTCACATATAGCTTTTTAAATTTTTCCTGCCCTGAGTCAATCTTGATTATAGAGAAAAAAGTATACTGGTCAGTTGAATATTCTTTGTAGATGAGCACTGGCTATCTCAACATTGTGTTGTGTGTGTTAAGTGCTGTCAACTCACTTCCAATTTATGGTGACTGTATGAATCAGTGACCTCCAAAGAGCCTTGCTCAGGTCTTGCAAACTGAGGGCCATGGCTTCCTTTGCAGAGTCAATTCATCTCATATTGGGTCTTTCTGTTTTCCTTCTGCCTTCAGTTTCTCCTAGCATTATTGTCTTTTCCAGTGAGTCTTGTCTTCTCAGAATGTGACCAAAGTATGATAGCTTCAGTTCAGCCATTTTAGCTTCTAGGGAGAGTTCAGGCTTGATTTTATCTAGAACACTTTTTTTGGCAGTCCATGGTACTCCTCCAACACCACATTTCAAAAGTATCAACACTCTTCCTCTCAGCTTTCTTCATTGCCCAGCTTTCACAACCATACATAGTACTGGGGAATACTCTAGCATGAATTAACTTGATCATGGTCACCAGCAAGAAACTTTTGTAGATTCTTCATGGCTGCCCTTTCCAGTCTCTGTCTCCTTCTGATTTCTTGTACTTGTGTAAAAATGACACAAATGGCAAAAATGTGCTTTTTCCTGCATAAAAATTCCTTCCAGGTAGGAAAGTCATAATGTGTGAAGGCCACACAAAAAGGCTTTCTGCCTCTTACATAGCCCTCTTTTTCCTTGATAGGGTTGTACTCTGCATATGGTAAATGAATCATCTGAATTTTCCATTGCAAAAAGCCAGAGAACAACTCTGCAAGGTAGGTTAATGTAGGATTTATACTTTCTGCAGGAGTTTTCTGCAATGTCCAAAGTATAATTTATCAATACAATTCTCATTATTGTGGGATACTTGTATTCCCAGTGCAGAGATAATCTGTGTATCTCACTACAAGGAGGGTAAGGAAGAGATGTGTGAATTTCACTTTCAACAGAACCATCAGGGGAGAACAAGAAGCATATCAAATACACTTCCTATCTTCTGTATACACAGTGATTTCCAAGACTGCTCTGAAAAAATATGTCTCCTACGCTATCTAAATGCTTTATATCTTTAAAGTATACACATTTGCTCTAAACCTCACACTGTTATGTATAGTGTTTGGAGGTATGTTTTTAATGTATGGCAACATTTCCCCCCCAGACTTTTGCTAATAACCAAGAAAATATTGTATTGGGAATATAATTTTATATATTTCTATTATTAAATAAACATTTCACAGATTTGGCCATAATGTAGAGCTCTCAATTGCACAGGGCTTCTAATTCCATTCGGTGAGAGAGGAATTGTTCCATGAATGCACAGGCACTTACCACTGAATGCAAGGAACTTCTCTCTTCTCATGGAAGAGATCAGAGAAGTTTCTGTATACATAAGACTCTGCAATTGCTGTTGGAAGGAACCTCTAGAACACAACATCTTTAATTACTGTTAAGTAATATGCATCAGATTTATAATAGCAAAGATAATTCTAGTTTCATAACTTAATTCTTAATTAATAATAGAATACACTGGGTTTTCTTACTAGTAGTACCTCTGACCCTTGCTTTCCAATCTGTTTTTACCATTTTTCTGTTATTAAAATATTTAAATACTGCCTTTAGTTATATATAGTGAACCCAAGCTGGTTTACAGCAATAAACACAACCAATTTTAAAAACTCAGCAATTTAAAAGCCAGCAACCTAAAAAAGGAAAAATACAGTCAATGGATTAGTTTATGTTAAAAGCCCTTTTAAATGAGCCACTTTACATAACCAATGAAAAGCAGAAGTATAGATGTATTTGCCCTCTTAAAGTCAGAGACTGATGATGGCAAGCGTGGCCCACATCCAAACAAAAAGGGGGTAGAGAAAGGAGTGGCAGACCACACTTTCTTTAACAGGTTGACAGGCAATAACATTTTTATGGGGGTGGAGCACTCTGCCTACCCTGAACAGTGGTAGATCACTGAAATGTTTGCACTTTTAATTTCATTGTACTATGTACAATGACAATAAAGTATATTATTATTATTATTATTATTATTATTATTATTATTATTATTATTAACACGGTTGGCACCTTTCCAATCATTTGGGCCATGCGTTAAAAGCAAGGGCTCTAGCTGGGGAGGTGGCTGCCATTGAATATGATGAAGCCTTTAGAAAGTGTGCTTCACATAGCCAGCATGCTAGGTGGGACTTGCCCAATGATAAGTTGTGGCTCAAAGTTGGTCCCTATATTAAGAGCAGGCCCGATCCTGCCAAATTCATAAAAGGATTTTTCACATGTGAAGGAGGCCACTGGGTTTGCTGGGAGTACAACCAGGGGAAGTGTCAGCATACATGCTGTAAATTTGACCACAACTGTGACAGTTGTTTTGGTCCTCATCCTAGGCTTTCTTGCCCTCATGGCAGCTCTGCTCAGCAACACTTTCATGGTGCTAGATCCTCCAGTAGTGGCAAGAGGGAGGGTGGAGCCAGCTCCAACCCTTCCACTGCTTCCAGTGAAACCTTTAGTACCTTCTTGGAATGGGTTGTTAAGGACTGTACAGTTTCCCCCCATTATTTCGATGATTTCCTGTTTACAGGACCATTTGGGAGCCCCGCTTGTGCCTCGCACATGGCATCATTTCAGGATTTGGCTCCAGAATTGGGGGTCCCCTTAGCTCAGAACAAAATGGAGGGTACTTGCATGTGCCTGGTTTACTTGGGAATTTTGTTGGACTCTGTAATGAGTACCTCCCATCTGCCAGACTCTTCTCAGTTAGGGCTGAAATCAGACTGAATTCTCCTCAGCATCTTTTTCTGCTCAGATCTCTTGGAGCAGCCTGCCACTCAAGGCTTTCTGGCTCTGTGAAGAATTAACCCTTCACAGTCCTTTACACAGCACTTCTAAGCCTTTTTAAAAACCTGCAGTCTGTCACAGTGACCTTCATCATAGGATTGAAGAACAAGGTAAGAGAGGTAGAAATCTTGCAGTGCAGACTTGTATGTCTTTGGATCTCTAATCAATTCATATCATGGAGACTGAGGTGGGCAGTAAGTCTTCTATGACTTCCCTGTTGCTCAGCTCTCTAATTCATAATGAATGTTATCCAGAAAAGCATATAGATAAACATTACCTCTTTATTTGTTCTATGTTACAAACAAATTGTTTCCTCAGGATTTGCTTCAGGAAATCAGTTGGTGATATTCTGCAAAAGAAGTCTAATATGTCTGATCTATTCTGCATTGGCCTCTTAAAACTAAAGATAAGTTGGTGTAATTTGATTTTTGAATTGATCTCTTTTGGTTTAAACTAAAGTGGGAAACTACAACACCATTGTCCCCTGGAAAAGCAAAAGCCCCCCAGCTAAATTCAGGATGTGAATTCTCTAAAGAGCTGTCTCTGAGTTGGCAAATTGAGCAGTTTTCAATAGGGCATGACAGTGACAAGAGTTCTCCATAAATCAAAGTAGTGTACCAACTCTTGCAACAGTAATATTTATAGAGAGACAGGTGAGTTAGAGACATAACTTTTTCAAAATGTGCTGCTTATACAACACACCTCTGGAACAAACACGATATGGACAATTTTCTTACTCTCTGAGGCAATATTTAAGTTTGTGCTTAAAGCTGGGAAATGTTTTAGCACTTCATGAAGGGGGCAAACAGGCTGTTTAAACCAGGAAAGATCCCAGTGGGTTGCTGTTCTAGCTGAGCTGAGTTCCTAGAGGGTTGCTCATCTCTAGCTGGCAGTGGCAAAGGAGGAGGAGGTATCAGCTCCAACACAATCACAATTCATTTCAGACCTGGCTGGCACTGCTACAGAAAGCATTGTACAATGTCATTTCCCCCAGCACTACTGGGTGAACAAACGTCAAGTGAGGTTTTCCTGTAATAGAGGTCATAGGTGCTTTACCTATTACCTCCACCATGGGAAGACATTTAGCTTGAACTCAGGTGATAGTGGTTGGGAGAAGGTAATTAATGAGCTTGTACTCTTTTGTTTTGTCACTACAGGTTGGGTGAACAGCCCAATCTGTGGCAATTTCATACAATTCTATTTATTTAAGCTGTGTTATTTATTTAAGACATTTGTATGCTGTATTCTTAGTCAATTAATAAATGGTTGTGGCTTCATCACATCATTTCTATATCAGTTAAAAGGACAGGGTTATATTCAAGAATGTAGTTGCTCTTCTGTTGAACTGGAGTGCTCTAGAGGCCCTCTCCATTTTTCTGACTTTTCACTATGCTTTATACTAAAAGTATAGGAATAATTGATAAGAGAGGATGTTCATTTAAATGTTAACTATGTTCAACCAGCTTTTTGCCCAAACTGGGGATTCAAAGCAGCTTACAAAGTGAATTATGCAGTACAAATTAAACATAATTATACAATCCGGTAGGCCCCAGTACAAACTTAACACATGTGATGAGACACAAGGATGTCCTGGGATGGTGCTGGTTCTACTGAAACAGCTCACAAAAGGCCACAGGCTGCAAAAAGGAGAAGGGAAGATGCTCAGCTTAGGTCTTATTAAGTTGGTTTGGGGCTTAATTACAAATTACGCTGTTTCAAGGTCTGCCCCAGATCCTGTTAAACTAGAAGTATGCTGGGAACTCTGTGTTTGGAGCTTCCTTGAAGCTTAGTTCTTGCATATGTGGGTCTGCTATTTGCCTTACTGGGAAACTTGAAAGTACACATAAGTTTCCCTGGTGGGGCAAACAGTGGCTCTCTGAGCCATTTCTGGTTAAGAGAATGGCACAGAGGGAAGGCTTCAGCCTCCTTTACTTGTGTGCTATGATCTCAGTCCAAATTATACCCCATACATCTGATCATTATGTTTCAGAAATTGCTTAGAGTTCCAAATAAGGAACTCCCAGCACTTCTTCACCCAAAGAGTGATTAACATGTGGAATTCACTGCCACAGGAGGTAGTGGCGGCTATAAGCATGGACAGTTTCAAGAGGGAATTAGATAAACATATGGAGCAGAGATCCATCAGTGGCTGTTAGCCACAAGGTATAGATAGGAACTCTGGGGCAAGTGATGCTCTGTATTCTTGGTGCTTGGGGGGGGGTCAACAGTGGGAGAGCTTCTAGTGTCCTGGCCCCACTGGTGGACCTCCTGATGGCCACTGCATGACAGAGTGTTGGACTGGATGGGCCATTGGCCTGTTTCAACGTTGGGTTCTCTTATGTTTTTATGTTATGTCTGGTTGGACAGGACCTGGGGTAGATTCCAAAAACAGAAGGACATCTAGGTAGGTAATCAGAAGTTACCTGATCCCTGTGAAGATGTATTATGCCACCACTGGTAACATGAATAAAATGGAAATAATTGGCACCCATGTGGTTTATGGAAAAGCTGTGCTTGTATTGTAGAAACAACTTGCACTTGGTTTGGGGTATTCCCAAGAAGACTGCATTCCCTTCTTAAAGAGCCACTGTTTTATATTGTGAAACTGATTCCTAATCTATTCAGCATAAATTCTCCAATGGCAATTTCAAAACATCACAGGAAGCAGATTTGGTAAACAAGGAGCTGCATAACAAATGGCCCAGCAAATGAATGATTTCATTTGAATTTTTGATGAATGATCTCACCACAGCCACTTCACATAGTCATTACAGCACTCGATGTCTCAGGAACTCCGTGCTTTTGAAACTGGCATCCTTACCCCATATGCCTTCAGCATTGTTTGTGTGACATGTAAAAATATGTATGATGGTACATATTTCTAGAATATGAGGAATATGCAATGTTGGTACAAGGAGATATCATGGCTCCTTGATGCACATCTGCTTTGTATGCA
This sequence comes from Gekko gecko, assembly GCA_029375565.1. Classification (NCBI taxonomy): domain Eukaryota; kingdom Metazoa; phylum Chordata; class Lepidosauria; order Squamata; family Gekkonidae; genus Gekko; species Gekko gecko. The sequence continues at coordinate 103,921,741 of JAPDNY010000002.1, read as the reverse complement.
GAAAGCCCCAGGTTCAGTCCCTGGCATCTCCACTTAAAAGCATCAGGTAGCAGATTATGTGAAAGACCCCTCCCTGAGAGACTGGAGAGTGATTGCCAGTCAAAAAAGGCAATACTGATCTTGATAATGTCAGTGTACAGCAGCTTCATATGTGTTTATGAATGTGGCGAAATCCTCTGTTCACAAGCAGAGGATTTCATTTGCCGCAGGTGTTTACAAATGTCATGTTAATTAGCACACTTTTCTAAAAGTTGCATGCCTCTTAAGAAGCTGGCTTTTGCAATTCTTTTACAGAGCATGAGGACCAGGATGAGGAGACAGGATTGCTCAACTTACAGGAATCCTGCCATTGTCTCTGATAGCATGGTATTAACTGTGTAAATTATACCCTTTTGGAGGCTGTGTGTAAAAATAAAATAAAATAAATGTCAAAAGAAAGAGAAAACATCGTTGCTGGAGATAGTGGAAACAATGTCTTGGTTAAATTAGAACCATTAAAAACAACTAAACAAACCTTTCATGAAGTCAGAAGGGAATTGAGAAAGACAAATGCCACCTCCTTCTTTCCCTTATGCAATAATGCCCAAATAATGGAAGATGGATGGTGATGGATGATATGAATAACTGGTCACTGACCATGGTGCTGATTCATTAATAGACTTATCTCAGTTTGTCTGTGGTTGTGAATTGCTGGGTTGGAGCTGAGAGAGGTACAAGATATTACCATAGAAAACATGCCCAAATGTGTGTCAATCTGTTCTGTTATACTGCATTTTTAGCTGCAATCCCACCAGAATCCCAAATTGTTATAATGTATTGGATGTGGTGCAGAGATGGAATAAATGTCAGTACTGTGGTTTCCAAAAAGAATTTAATGTGATGAATAGTTTATCTCCAGGTCTGCTTTACCTCACTCTGCCATGAGCACTGCATCAGTTTTTGTGTCACCATGCCGTATCTGGCAATGGCTGCTGTTGCCACTGCAGTGGTGTCAGCCCAGACTCCCGCCCCCCCCGGTAACACAAATTGAGAGGGCTCATCATGGTAGAGCAATGCTACAAGCTGTGGCATTTTGTCAGCATAGGCATCCTAGTGCCCAGTACTACATACGCATTTGCCAACACAACAGCTCAAAGGATTTGTCTCTGAAGTGCTCTCCATATTTACAGAAAGTAAGAAGCAGCAGCTTAAGCATGCAACTCTGAGTTCTGATTTACCAGAATGAAGAAATATCTGTGGTGACAGTTTGACTTCAAGAACTGAGGTCACCAGACTGATTAAACCCCCAAGTGAAGTAGGAAGGGCAACAGATCCCTTAATCTGACCTAGGTCTAACCTTGTAAATGACAATTAAAACAGTTGCTGTTTCCAAACCCATGAGTCATATGGACCTTGAAAATTCTTTGTAAATTGAGAGACAACAGAGAGGAACTGAAGAGAATTCTTTATTCTCCAGTTTGGTCACAGCCTGTTTAGGAGTATCCAGCTACAGAATGAGGGCTTCATCCAGTACAACTACAAAACTCCGGACAGAATGGGACAGCTGCTGAAGATTTCAGCTCAGCAGCAAGGCCTTAACAGCAGCACTGTAAAGGATAATGTTTTTTCCATCATTCTAAATTCACATGGTTATTTCTGCTATTTCTGTCAGACCTGGTTTTGGTGCCAATGTCACTTTTGGATTTTTCACTTTTCATGTGTTCGAATGAGCTGATGGCAAGATCATGGTGTATAGCATATCTACTGGACCTTAAAAGTGTACTAAAGTACATAGGTGGTGCCAAATGAGGCAGATATTGGCTTCCCGTCTTAGTTCTGGAGAAATTTTAGCCCTGCTTGAAAAGTGTCAAGCAGTCTGATATTTTATAGATTTAAAGGTCAGAAAGTACCACTGTAATCATTGAGAACTTCTGAGACATCAATCATAAACTTTGTTTATCTACTCAGTCATGTACCAATATCAATAACTGGTGGCGGAGCATATTTTAAGAGCATATCCTGCTAGGGGCCCTAGTACATGAGCTGCTTTTCCATGATTTAATCTCAAGTCAGTGCAGTCATCTATTAAGGACCGGCAGCAAGTGTGGGAGGTCAGTTACAGTGACAACCTTTATTTCCTGCTGGATGACAATCAGGTGAAAAAGGCCTGCTCAGCTAGGCCCATTTGGGGGTGCTGGGCATCACTGAACTAATACATGAAGAGACCATGGATTTCCTGTGGATCTCCTTGTGTTTGATAGCAATGGGAATTTAGAGCCAGTTTGGTGTAATGGTTAAGTGCATGGACTCTAATCTGGGAGAACCAGGTTTGATTCCCCACTCCTCCACTCACAGCTGCTCGATGACCTTGGGCAAGCCATAATTCTGTCAGAGCTATTATTGAAAGAGCAGTTCTGGAAAGAGCTGTCTCAGCCCTGTCTACCTCACAGGGTGTCTGTTGTGGGGAAGGGAAGAGAAAAGAGTTTGTAAGCCACTCTGAGACTCTGAGTGAAGGGTGGGGTATAAATCCAATCTCCTCCTCCTCCTCCTCCTCCTCCTCCTCCTCCTCTTCTTAGATGGTTTCCACATATTCTCCAAGCTCTCTCCCAGAAAGTGTTTTTCCATTCATGGCACTGCCAGCCCTTCATACATTTTGAAGACTCTGAGTCACCGTCCTCTTAAACTAATATATGTCCTTTAAGAATTTTACCTCAAGCCCCCTTTAAAATTTCATACTTTTTTAAAAAAAGGTTTTCTCTTTATGGTTGCTCTTCCATCAGTGCAAGACTGAGCTATAAACACAACACAAAGCTGAAGTGGTACGAAGGAGTTAACCAGTTTCTAGCTGACTATGATACAATTTGTTTGAGTAATAATATGAAAAGAACAATAGTAGGAAACATAATTTTTAAACTGAAGACTACTAAATCAATAATCGCTACATGACTAATCATTTTCTGTTTGTTCAGCGCTGGCCTGTAGAGCTGTGTTCAGAAATCCGAAGAATAGATCTGACTTTGCTCTGCAGCCAAGATTACCGTAACTAGCCAGAGAGAAATACAAAATGAACTTAAGGCTGGCAAAGGACACCAGAATAGCACAAAGGTAGTAGGTCCAGCATGCTTTCCAAGCAATTACAGAAGACATTTGATGCCTCACAGTAAAGGGATTAGTCAAGTTCATCAAAGCCCATATCTCCCAGAGAGATGCTCTGCATTGTGCTCATTGAGCATTCCGTATTGTATTGCTTATTTAGAGGTATAGTCAACCCCCCCCAGTGCTCAGGATGAGCAATATTATTATATAACTTAGAACAGCATGATGACTTGGCTGTCCAGAAGGCTCACTAGTCACATTAGTCATCATAATTTATATGCAGAAACTTAATGTATCTTATGGATGATACTAATTTTAATCAGCATCTGATGCACTTAAATATATATGATATGTACACATACAAGTCAGAATACGAAGACAGAAGGCCCAGTGATATTTGGCACCTCCCACTGTCATCCCCTGTAGAATTGCATGGCATCAACAGAGAACTGGAAAAGGCTCAGATTTCCCAGCACTGGGTATGGAGATTTGCCCCCTTCCTGCAAAAATGGGAGAAGCCCCACTGCATTATTGTAACAGCAGTTATGAGCCAATGTGATATAGTGGTTAGAATTAGGGATGGGCACAAACTGTCTCATGAACTGAAGTTCATGATTAATTTTGGCTGGTTTGTGAAGTTTGTGGTAGGGAAACTGGCACAAACTTTCCTTGAACTTTCAAGCTGTTTGTGAGGGTTCATGGGGGTTTGTGAATGGATACATTTCCAGACAGCCTGTCTCCACTCGATTAAAATGTTTACCAAACTTCAAAGCAATGAGAGGGTGCAGAATTCTTCAGCCATGGAAACACCTGTTCCCCCTCAAAGCTTAACAGGCACTGCTGGCTGCCAATAACAGAGTTCCCATTCTGCTCTATGAGGTCAGAATCCTATATATACCCTCAGCTCAGCTCTGCAGCCTGTCCTCTGTTGGCTATTGGCAGTTAGAAAAAGAGGCAAAGGACTTGTTAAAAACAGAGCACATTAATTTATTCCTGATTGTGAACACCTTTCCCCTGCTAGGGTTTGGGTGCCAGGTGGACTCAGGGCTCTGAACTACCGTATCACCACTGAGCAGAGGGGCTTAGCTACTGGGTGCCTTAGCTGATGATCCACATTTATACCCTCCCTCCTCCTTATTGTGAACACCTCTGTGCCATGATGATGAAAATGGGTGCAAAGGGTGCTCATCATGGGGGGAAGAAGTCCTCAACCCCTCATGTACCACAGGACCCTGTCCACAGGCACCAAACCCATCCTGCCAGCCCACTGGAGCTCAGCCCTAGCAGGGAATCACCAGGGATCTCAGAGCCTCTTTCCTCAGATCTGTTCCTGGGGCTCTCCCCAGAGGCAACAGATTTGTTAGCACTATCCAGACACCAGCAGTTGCTAATACTTTTTGGAAAGGAGGACTCTGACAGCAGTGATTTGGGAGGGAAGTATCCTCCCCTTCCACATCAAAACTCCCTGTTGCTGCTCCCACCATGAGTATACTCCTCTGTGGCCCCTCCCAGCCCAGCACCAGAAAGCAGCTTTCCCTCCCACCTTCTCCAATTCTGAGTCCCCATTTCCAGCCCATAGTTTGGATTTTTCCCCCTCATCCTCTGTACTAGCTGGTAGGTCCCAAAGTCTGATGTCATTCAGTCTGAGGTCAGAAGGGCAGACAGTAAGCAAAACAAGCTTGTTCAGTCCAAGGTCAGAGGATCAGAGTTCTAGGAGTCAAACAAGGCAGTGGCAGCAGGTCAATGCCCAGCATATGCATTGCACCTATGCCTAACAGCCTCTCTTGATTGGTTTCTATAGCCCTATGCCTAACAGTCATGCTTGCAGCCAGCTGCTCTGAGGTAATCCTGTCACTACTCAGCTTCATCATTGGTGAGCATCTGGCATTGGGCTTTGCCTTCTCACCTGTAGCTTTGTTCTCAGCTTCTGTCTGTGGTGTTCTAAAGCTGTGGGAGATACTGGTGGGCTGGGAATGGCTAAATGAGGTTCACTTGTTGAATCAAGGCTGGAGGGTGTCAGTGGCTCTGCACCAGCTGTTTGCTATGTATCCTGACAAGCCTGCATCTCATCCTCTTGTTGATCACTTTCTGTTGATTCAATGCTGGCTACACAAGGCTTCTTTTCCCCTGAGGAGTCCTCACTATTGCTGAGCCCTGGCTGACCCATGACACCCTCCCCAGTGATCCCTATGTGGCAGAGTGTCCATGTGCAGAGGGGTGCAACCCTCCAATACTTTTCCTCCTCTGTCCTCCACAGGCACCTGCAAAGGGTGCACCCAATGATGTTGCCTCCAAAGCAAGAGTGGCAGCCAGCAGGAGGAAGAAGAGGCCCACTCCCTCTCAATAGAAAGAAGCAGAGGCGGAGCAGGAGACCCCTCCAAAAAAGGCTCTCTGCATTCGGGATGCCATGGGTGAGGCATCAAGGCAGGCCACCCTACAAGAGGTCATTCCTCCAGGGATGCGGACAGTGCCATCCAGAAGGGATATGTCGAGGGCCCAGGAAGCAGTCACTCACCTCATTGCTGAGATTATTGCTGTGGATGGTCAATCCTTCTCCCTTTCACTGGCTGCTGCAAAACCAGGCTCCTTGGTACTCCATTCCCTCATGAAGGACCATGAGCCAATGAGTCTTGCCCACCATCCACTGCTCTGTAGTGATGATGGTCAAGACTCAACTCTCCAGAGCACAAGGCAGAACTATGCACTTCATGGCAGACCTCTGGAGCAGCCAGCGTCATGGCTGTCTCTCCCTCACTGCCCTCTGACGGCAACCAGACCTCTCTATTTGGACAGACTGGGTATGATCCAGGCCCTAGGAGGGGACAGTCCTGCCACCAGGCTACAAAGTGTTTCTGCTCCATGTGAAGGGGATGCAAGCTGATGACACAGTGTAAAACATCACCACTGTGATACAGAGTAGCCTGAGGGAGTGGGTGGGCAGCACCAACATGTAGCCATGGACACCAGTACTAGCATGCTGACAGTGGTGAAAGCTGTGTGCCTTAAGGGCATCATCTGCCTGGCACGCATGCTTCACCTGGTGATGAAGCTTGCTCTGGGGCTGGGGAACACTGTCAAGGTCACCTGGAAAGCTGCCACCCTCAAGATGCAGCCCTTGCTCAAGACTGGCTGGCACCTGGCCACTCACTTTTCATGCAGCATCAAGTCTTCCTATCTGCTGCAAAAGATGCAGAGGGAAGGGAATCAGCCTGAACACCAGCTCATCCTGGACTTACCCACCCACTGGAAGTCCACCTATGTCATAACTGCATGTTTGGTGGAGCAGAAGAGCATGGCAATTTTGCATAGGGAAAGGGAGCTCAGCAGCAGCTCCAGTGACTGGCTGACCCTCTCCCAAATGATGCATATCCTCAAGCCCTTCTAGGATCTACATGGTCTGCAGTGAGGGAGAGACAGCCAGCCAGGGGCAAGTCATCCCCCTGATCTGAGGGCTGAACTGGGTGCTGGCCTCTGCACTGGAGCTGGGCCCTGAGGGAACAGGTGTTCTCCAATAGTTCAGTGCCTTGGCAGAGAAGTTGCAGGTGGGCATCACCACTGGGTTGCAAGGAATGGGAGTACAGGCTGGCCAGTATCTGTGACCCCCAGATAAAAAGCAGCATTGCTTTCTGGAATGCAGAGCTCCTGCAGTGGAAATGTGAGCTCTATAAAAATGTGTGAAGGGTATAGGCTAACAGACATAGGTGGAAGAGGCTGGGGTGGAGGAGGAGGAGCCACAGTCCAGCACCTCAAAGAGCCCAACCAGGGAGAAGCCCCACTACTAGTTGTCATGGTGAACTGGGAGGTCAACAGCAGCAGGGATGCCAGTCTTGCAATGGCAGAGAATTCAGCAGAGGTGGGGGGAGTACCTCACTGAGTCCCCTGAGCCCATGAACGCTGATCCCCTGGAGTACTGGTCATGCAAAGCTGCCATCTGGCCTGATCTCTCTTATATGACCATGAATCTCCTCTCATGCCCTCCTACCAGTGTCCAGAGTGAGCAGGTATTGTCCAACCTGGGAGACATTCTCAGCCCCCACCACTCCCGCATGGACTCAGCCAGGCTGGACAATTTGGCCTTCATCAAGTTTAATCTTCTCCTGCAGAGCTACCCCTCTCTGGACCTCACAGAGTAAGATCCAGGCCTTCTGTTGTCCCCCTGCATGTCCTCCCATTCCTCCCATTCCTCCTCCTCCTGCATGTGGCCTGTGGCTTGTGTGCTTGGCACTTGGGTGGGAGAATGGCTGCCTTTGCCGGGCAAAGGTGGGCTGGCCCCCCACCCAACCCTTTCTCACTGAAATTCCCCCACTGAAAAAATTCCCCCACTGAGAAAACCCCTGGATACTCCCCTTTGTTTTACCCTCAAAAGAAAATCTCCCTCACCTAACACCCACTTCATGAAATAGCATCCACCACATATCACAACATCTACCTCACGAAATAACATCTACCTCAGCAAACATCTGTCTGTACAAGCAGCCCCCTACTTGACTACTCCTTTCTATTGCATTTGTACAATTCACAAAAGGTGATCTCTTATCTGTACAATGTGTTCAATGAATGGCGAATAACCAAAAATCTCACCTAGGAGTGAGCTATGGCTGGAGGATCTATATGTTTTGTCCTGAGGGGGACTGGAAACATTGTGGGCATGCCTCACTGGATTCCAGTGCCTACCAACCTGTTGTGGGATTACTTTGGGGAGCCCCTATTGAAACCCTGGGAGTTTCTGCCTTTCTGTCATTCAAAATCTGCCTTTGGAGACTTGGAGGTGACCCCACCAGCTCAACATGTGTTTCCATTCCTCTGCAGAGTAGAAGAATAAACCCCGGTTGATGGATGTGCTCTAGACCTGTGTGTTTCGGGGGGCAGCTGTGAGAGTTGTGTGCATGCTTCCCTTGCTTGTCTTGTGTGGCTAGGGTGCCCACTAAGCTGTCATGGGGTTACTTTAGGGAATTAAACTCTGGGGGTGTCTTTCTGTCTGTTGTTCAGAACTAGTGATGGACAGGAACTAGCTGATGAACTAAAGTTCATCACAAACTTGGACTGGTTCATGGTTTGTGAAGCAATGTTCATAAACTGAAGAACTGACACAAACATTCATGAATTTTGACGCAGGGGTTTTCTGATCTGAGCCATTTAAACCCTGCTTTCTGTTCCCTGCAAAAAGTGGCAAGAGGAAATCAGGGCATGGAAGCCAACCTCCCCATTTGTATTGGTTCATGGTTCAACTATGAACTGAACCACAAAAATGCTGTTTGTGCTCATCCCTATTCAGAACCTGCCTTTGGAGACCTGGGGGTGGCCTGGCCAGCTCAACATGTGTTTCCATTCCTCTACAGAGTATAAGAATAAATCCTGGTTGATAGGTGTGCTCTGGACCTATGTGTTTCAGCTCCGGGGGGGGGGTGTTGGAGAGTTTTGGGCATGTTGCCCTTCCTTGTCTTGTGTGGCTAGGGTGCCTGCCAAGCTGTCATGGGATTACTTTGTGGAGCCCCTGTTGAAACTCTGGGGATGTCTCCCTTCCTGTCCTTCAGAATCTCCTTTCAGACACTTGTTTTTTTTTTGGGGGGGGCTCGATGTGTATTGACATTCCTCTGCAGAGTAAAAGTACACACCCTGGTTTATGGGTGTTCTGGACCTGTGTGTTTCAGTCCTTGAGGGGGGAGCTGTGAGAGTTTTGGGTATGCTTCCCTTCCTTGTCTTGTGTGGCTAGGGTGCCTGCCAAACTGTTATGGGGTTGCTTTGTGGGGCCCCTATTGAAACTCTGGGGAACCTTCAGAACCTTCCTTTGCAGACATGGGGGGCTGCAAATGTAGGGGGAATGCTTGCCTTGCTGATAGTGTCTAGTGAAGAGTTCCCTGGCTTGTTCCTGAGGCATTCCATAGACTCCTGTAACTGCAACTGTCTTTTCCAGAGAGGACACTGGGGAGACTTTTTTTGGGGGGGATCCTTAACTGGGATACCAGAAATTTAATCTGCCCCCAATTTGGAGAGATTGTAGAGGAGAAGGCAGTAGGGTGAGGTTTCCAGTGTGTTTGGTGTGTGTAGCCTGAAGGGGGTCTGTTCTATACACTTTTTCACCTGCACCTGACATTTCCCCCAAAAGCACTTTCCTGGGAAATCTTATTTGGGGAGCCATAGCTCAGACTCCTTAAATCCAATATGCTCATAACTTGGAGGGCATATAGAGGAGCATCAGGGGGAGGTCCCCTGTGAGTTTGATGCCTCTACTTGCATAGGGTCTGTTCTGTACACTCTTGAACCTGCATCTGCCATTTCCCCAGAAAGCACCTTCTTTGGGGGTGCCATAACTCAGACTGTTTAAATCCAATCCTCACCAAACTTGGAGGGCAGGTAGAAGATCAGCCAGAGATCCCCTGCGAGTTTGATGTCTCTAGCATGGTGGGGGGGTGGATGTTCTACCACATCATGAACCTCTGAAGCTGAACTGGGTTTTTGCCACCAAAAAGTTTGTGATGGTTCATGTTTTGCAAACCATTCACACTGTTAATCATGAACCAAAACAAACTGCACTTTCCTGGTTCACGCCCATCCCTAGTTAGAATATTCAATTAGGACCTTGGAGACTCTGGTTCAGATCTGCACTGGGCCATAACTCACTTAGTGACCTTGAGCCATTTAGTCTCTCCCAGCTGAATGTACCTCACAGGGATATAATGAGGAAGGGAGAACTACATACACTACTCTCCTTGAAAGGTGGGGGAGATAAAAATGTACTAGAGAGACTGTAATTCCCTGCAGACATTTCAATGGTACTGCACTAGCATTGGAAATAGACTATCATAAGTCTGTGTTCTTGTGCCACCAATTATATACTGCCTTCCATTTTCTAAGCTCAAAGCTAGTTCATGGAGTGCCCTGCAGGCTTCAGAAAAGCCTCTCTCCTATGCAGAGGCCTAATTTTCCATCTCAGTCTACATTTCTGTACCATCCGAGCATGGGATTGGGCCTGGTGGAACTGGATGTTGTAAATTTTCCATCTAGGTCTACATTTCCCCACCTTTCAAGCCTGGGATTGGGCCTGGTGCAACTGGATGGAAAAGGTAGGCCAATGGCTTCAGAGGAGGGAGGGTCTTGAGAATAGGGATGGGCACAAACCAGCTGACCAACTAAAGTTCATCATGAATTTTGGGCAGTTTGTGGTTGGCAAAGAAATGTTTGCAAACTGAAGAACTACCATGAATTTCCACTAATTTTAGTGCAGTTTGTGTTGGTTCATGAAGAACAGAAAGCAGGAGAAAGGGAACTGGGGACTGCCACTCAGCTGTTTTATTTAAATGGCTTGGAGCTATTTAAAACAAACAGCTAAGCAGCACTCCCCATGGCTTTTTGTGGGGAGCAGAAAGTAGAGTTTAAATGGCTTAGAACAGCAGAGTGGTGGTGCTGCTACTCAGCTGTTTGGAAACCCCTGCTTTCTGCTCCCCACGAAAAGCCACAGGGAGCAGAAAGCAGGGGTTTAAACTTTAAGTGGCTCATGAACCCATATGAACTAGGTCAGTTAATTTAACCAACCCCCCAGTTTGTGTGGGCTTGTGGTTCAGTTTAGGGTTTAGGCACAAACCATGAACCAAACTTTACTGCAAAAATGAAGTTCATGCCCATCCCTACTGGAGAAAGTTAATATAAGGCTCTTCCAAGGAGAGGCATTTTGTTTATCTCAGGTGCTAGGTAGTAGAAATGCTGCTATCAGTGGGAGATGATCCATGATCCAAGGAGGATGTGTCTGATGCTGGAAGGGCTCAATATGGAAATATAGCTAGAGAACATTGAGGTAGCTGCATTAGGGAAACTTCATTGTTTTCTTTGCCAGCTACATAGGGCTACCAACACTGGGCTGAGAAGTTCCTGAAGCTTTGGGGGGCAGAGCCTGGGAAGTACAGAGGTCAAGGAAGGGAGGGATCTCAGCAGGAACATGATGGCATAGAGGCCACCCTCCAAAGCTGCCATTTTCTCCAGGGGAACTGATCTCTATAGTCTGGAGACCAGTTGTAATACCAGGAGACCAGTTGTAATGCCAGGAGAATTCCAACCCCCACCTGGATGTTGGCAATCCTATGTTTTGCCCTGCTTATTGGAGTATACCCAATGTTAAACCTCTTGCCCATTTACAACTTTTTTCTCCACCTGTTTGAATATTGCCTTGTTTTTGTTTAATAAACCAATGGTGGTTTTCTTTCTTGCCTGGGTCCTCACACCTTGAGTTTGGTCTAGCTCCTGGCAACACCCCACCAAGAGAGGAGGCCTGCTTGGGAGGGAGAGGGAGGGGGTGTTCTGAGCCTACCCTACTTGGGATCCCCATAGACCAAAGTGGTGGCCTCCAAGAAGGCCCCTGACATCTTCAGGAGGAGGAGGGAGCAAGTGGAAGTTTGACGACTCCTTGGAGGGGACATTCTACTTTTGGGGGAAACCCCTTCCCCCCTGCCTTTCACAACACACAACACAAGACCATTTAACCAGGGAGGGGATGAGGTCACCAGAATATATTTACACCTAGTTTTGAGATATGGAAGAGTGGCCCCACAACTTCAAGTTTACATTTCTGTCCTTGAGCTACCATGGTAAGGGGATCTAATAACACATTTCTCTACATTCAAAGCTAGACGATCTAGGTGTTTTCAGGGTGCAGGCAATGACATATTGTTGAATGAAAATACATAGCAATACTCACACAGACACCTTTGCCAGTACAGAAGAAAGGGGGGTGCACCTTCATCTACATCTAAAAGGGAGAGAACGGTGAACCAGTGCACAAGAGTAAACCAAGCATCCTTCTCCCTACAGCCTCCCTAGCAACCTGAGTTGTAGAGAAGAATTTTGTAAGGAATAGCATTTTAAAGCCATTTCTTATGTGAAAGCTATAATAAAAATGCAATTGCCATTCCTAAAGATGTTGAGTGTTTATATAGAGCTGGAAGGTGAGGCTCAGCAGTTTAAACTTGATGATAAATAAGTTAATAATACTTTTCATCCACAGGTCTGGAAGCTTTTCCAAAGCAGAGAGGGGATGTTCCATTTCAGGATATAGATCATGATGTGCTGGGGGGAGCACAGCTGAGAATCCAAAGGAATAGAGAGTGCATTAGACAACCATAATATTGTACATTTTGTTAACAGAAGGCAAAACCCAGCTTTCCCCCCCTCAGCTGTTCTTCCTGATCATGCCTTGGCATGGGTGGGGAGGGGATTGACTCTGCCTCCATGCCATTTTCATGACCTCTAATAGCCCTTTGAGAAGCTGTTTGCCTCACTGGGGAAATTATGCTGAGACTGTATAGATAACCTGTATGTTAAAATCCCCTCCTCCCCACTGGAATACAAATTTTATTGGTCCCTCCCTTGGCTGCTATTTACCTAACAAAATCACACTGGAGATAGGATCATAGATATTCCAACATTTCATCTAGTTTAGCCTTCAGCAATACTGATCTGAAATGAAACGCTAAAATTCCTTATTTGGAAGTAGGTCCAATTAAAGATGAATAGGGATTTATTTCTGTCTAAATATTGTTAAGGGGTCTTGTGCTAGAAAGTGATAATACTAAATTATTTTTTTGTGTTTTTGAAAAATGTTACTGTTGTTATTAACATCAATAACAGATTACATCAAGGAAATCATATGTTTGATGCTGAAATATAGACTTTAATCTGGGAGAACTGGGTTTGATTCCCCACTCCTCCACTTGCACCTGCTGGATGACCTTGGGCAAGCCATAGTTCTGGCACAGCTGTTCTTGAGAAAGACCAGATTCTGTCAAGAGTTCTCTCAGCCCCACCTACCTCACAGGGTGTCTGTTGTGGGGAGGGGAAGAGAAAGCGGTTTGTAAGCCGCTCTGAGACTCCTTCAGGTAGTGGAGGGCAGGGTATAAATCCAATCTCCTCCTCCTCCTCCTCCTCCTTCTCCTTTTCTTCGTGTTTTGTATTTGTAACACACTGCAATACAGACACAATTTTATTTAACACAGGGGAAAGGATGCATTCATGGAATAATTGAGGAGCTGGGCAGTTCTTTCTCACTTCCTTTCTTCTACTTATCTAAATAAAAATGAGGAATGAAACTCTAATTTAGGTGTATCCAAAATACCCTTAAGGAACTGCTGGCTTCTTGGCAAGTGCAAACTAGTGACCTAAAAGTATTACAGAAAAGCATTTGAGTCAGTGGGTGGAGGAATTTGTGAATTTCCTGCATTGTGCAGGGGGTTGAACTAAATGATCCTGAAAGTCCCTTCCAACTCTATGATTTTATGCTTCTATGAGTGATATATATGTAATCTCTGCTGTAGAAGCTAAGTCACAATGCACAGGGCAGTAAATCGGGTGTGGTTTGGATTAAGAGATCTCAGCAATGCAGCTCAAGCAATTTTATGCCTGTTTATCTGAGAAGAAGCCCCCCAAAACTCAGGACAATGCTGAGTCAACATGTATTTATTATTTAGAAAAGTTATGTGCTGCCTTTCCAGATATCTGCTTGAGGCCATGCACTTGATTGCTGTGTAAGTGAGATGAAGGCTTGTGTTTTAAAGCACTTCACTGGGGAAAAAGCTACTGATATTATTAATAATAATGGTGCATCTAGTATTTTTGAGAACTTACTTTGAAGAGACTGCATTTTTAGATTAGTCCTTATTAGCTAATAACCTTTGATTGTGTTTGCTTCTGCAGCTGATGTGCTCAGGTGTTTGGCACATAAAAGCAGAAATAAGGGTTGGTGACATAGCCTGTTCATGCATCAGTCATCAGAGTTTACTAATTTCTTGGCAACAGACCAGTTGATGCATTTTAATAACTACTAACACTCTTAGAGTGCCTTTATTGTAAGGAGCCTGATCACTTAAAAATAAATATTAATTAAGGTTTATGTTACTTGGTGATGTACACACTGTACCGGAACACTGAGAAGATAGGTAGTTTATCCAGGGTCAAGTGTGGAATAAGTAGCAAAGTCTTTCATCAGCAACAGGACTCTGCAATATTGATTTCTCAGATTATAGAGTGTTTAAAAATATTTTGCCTTTCATTCTACAATAGACTACATAGGCAGATTAAACTACATTGATAGGAATTAAGTTATAAAATCCTGGTTACAAGCTCAGTTGAAATGACAGTGTGAAATTGTCAGTCATAGATCCACAACAATGGGTTACCATGATGCACCACTAGGAGCATCTGCTTTGAAATCTGTTCAGCACAGCATATGAATATATCCCATCCTGAGGTCAAATGCTACTCATTAGTAGATGCTGTTGCGGGAATCTGTCATTAGACCAGGAACTGTTTTCATGGGAACTTCCCTTATTATCCATATGTGGGCCTAAGGCAATGTTACCGCATCAGAATATGATTGGACCCACAGACTTTAATAAAAGAACCTTAAACCCATAGAGTGACCAACCTTGCTGACACCCATGGCCTATTTAGAAACCTGAAGCAAATTAATATTTAAGGTCAGTTTACATGTCATATGAAAATGTGTGTAGCATTTCCACAATGGAAACCTTTAAACAAAAAAAGGAGCTTTGAAAGACTATTTTGAAATGTGAATGCAGCGTTAGGAAGGAGAAATTAGGAATGTAACAGTGAGGGGGATAGGGTGCTTAGCCCTTTCCTTACCAGCCTTTATTCTGCTTGAGTTTGTCCCCTGCTGCTTCTTCCTTCCCACACCAAAGTTCCAGACTTAAACCTATGTGATACAACAGACAAAATTCCTGACAGGCAAGGTGATATGGAAAGAGACCCTGTATATTGCATTATCCCATGGAGGCTGCAGACATCAGGCTAGCCGCTTTTAGAAGTGGTAGGCTACCCACACTACTAGAAGAAGGAGGAGGAGGAGGAGTAGATTGGATTTATACCCTGCCCTTCACTCGGAGTCTCAGAGCAGCTTACAAACTCCTTTCCCTTCCCCTCCCCACAACAGACACCTGTGAGGTAGGTGGGGCTGAGAGAGCTCTGAGAGAACTGCCCTTTCAAGGGCAGCTCTTGTCAGAACTATGGCTTGCCCAAGGTCATCCAGCAGCTGCAAGTGGAGGAGTGGGGAATTAAACCCAGCTCTCCCAGATTAGAGTCTGCACACTTAACCACTACACCAAACTGGCTCTCTACAACATTGTCCATAAATGCAGTGCTTTATTATTCCCATATGAGCTCTCTCTCTTCCCCCCCGTGTGTTTGTGCGTGTGTCCAGAGGAGAGTTTTACAGATACCGTGGACCACCAAATAATTGTGTTCTAGATCAAATCAAGCCTTGTCTTTTTATGTGACCCTATGAATTAACACCCAACCATTAACAGCCTTGCTCAGGTCTTTCCTTTAGAGTCAATCCATCTCATGTTGTGTGTTCCTCTTTTCCTGCCGCCTTCAACTTTTCCTAGCATTATTGTCTTTTCCAGTGAGTCTCATAATGTGACCAAAGTACGATAGCCTCAGTGTGGTCATTTGTAGCTTCTAGGGAGAGTTGATTTGATCTACAGTGCACTTATTTGTCTTTTTGACAGTCTATGGTATCTGTAAAACTCTCCTTCAACAGCACATTTCAAATGAATCAACACCCGACAGTAAAACTATTAAAATTATGTGGTGTTTATTTTTATAGGACTGATTGTTTTTATTCATTCTTCATTTAAATAATCAGTGGTGGAGCACGACTACATGGCCTGGAGGAGAGGGGTTAAGGTGCACTCTGCATATGCAGGCTCAAGCTGCTTATGAGCAACCAAACCAGCTGCTGAAAATTCATGATGAGTGATCAGGATATGAGCTGAATTGGCAGGCTTCAGCACCCTTACCTGCAAAGATTTCTCATGCTTTTCAATACCAGATAAAGATTTCCCATTTCAGTACCATGAACAGCTCAGCCTCTCTGCCTGAGAAATACACTGCTCCCCTGTGAAAGACTATTCTTAGCAGACATTTCCTAAAAGTGTGAGGTAAAAGCAACCATAAATCCAGTAGGTAAAGCCAACATGTCTTCAGGATGGTGTGAGAGAGCAAGGCTGAAAGTACATATTTTCAGACATCCAGAGCCAGCATGAAAAACACCATCTCCATTTGAGCTCTCTCCCAATCTTTCATAAGGTTTAGTAACACTTACTATGCAATGTGACATGATATCACTGTTACTCATTTCCCTGCCTGCACTTCATATAATTGGCTTCATATTATGTCATGTCACTTGTAGGATGGGAAAGTGTCTGACATGATAATATTACAACTTGTGGTAAGTGCTACTGCACATTACCCACTGTCTATTGTCTAGTTTTTTATTCTTTTTTTTTCAGAACTGAACATTTCTCCAGTTTCTATTTTGCTAACAAACCAATTTTTCTAGGATTTTTCAAGACCATTTGGAACTTTTAGCCTGTTCTCTTAACTTGTTGGTAATCCCTCTCAATTCATTTTACTCATGTATTAATCCAAGATAGTGTCAACAACTGAAAAGATCTCAGAAGCAAGCTGGTAATGGATTTTTGCCAAGCATTAGTAACTGAAATGACAGTTAAACTCCATGTTAAGTTTTTGTATATAGAAGGGGGACATCATTCACCTTAGTAATATAAATTGTTATTTAAAGCTGTTACCCATGAGATTTATTTAAAACGATCAAATGAGACACTGTTTCTACAGGTATATACTTCTGGCCATGGAGTGCAACTTTCCTAGCTTTCTCCCCCCCCCATGGCAGCCAAAATGCCCCCCAAATCAATCAATCAATCAATAGGTCTGTCGGTTTGTGTCTGTCTGTCTGTCATCCATCAATCATCTGTCTATCATCTACCTACCTACCTACCTACCTACCTACCTGACTACCATATTCTAATCCTATCCTTGTTCCAAGGAATTAAGAGCAGTGTTTGCATCCCCCCCCCAATTTTATCCTTACAACAATCCTGTGATTGTTGACAGAGAATGATCAATCAAAGGCAATCACTGAGTTTCATTGCTAAATGACAATTTGAATCCAGGTCCCTCCAGGCAGCTTTTTGCCAGCTGACAAACAGGGAGGCTCTGTATATACTTCCACCAGCGCCACTGATTGGCCACACAAGTGCCCAGTAATTGGGCTGTCTAGTAACTGGGGCCTTCATATACAAATGATGTACAGCAATCAATGGTTCTTTCTGTTGCTTGCAGTCCTAGCACCTAGGGATGGGGACCTGGGAGAGGGCAGCGAAGGCAAGGAACCCCCTTTACCAAAACCTGCCAATAAACACAATCACTCACAATCTTTTGGAATGAAATGACCACAACTTTTATTGGTTACAGTTGTAAGAAGACTTGGCACAGCATGGGACCACTGGATCCTGGCATCAACTGACCCACCTGCCAGTCAATGTACCCTGTCCCACCCAAGCCTGCCTGCTGGGGTGAGGAGCACCATGGGATGGCAGGATATCAGATACAAGGATGATCACCACTAAGTGGTCCTCCTGCCACTTGAGCATGAGAGTAACCCATTGGCAGCATCCAAACTGGGATGCCCCTTAAAAGCCCTTACCCCAATATCCCTTAAGGGGATCCCCATGCTCTGGAAAAACGTGCATACAGGCTAGATCCGGCCCCATGTTGATACCTCCACAAGAGCCGGGTATCCTCCCACCCAGCTCCTACCAACACTCCTGCAGGCCATACCTAATACCAGGTAGCCATGTGTCCATCCCCCATGAAGACAAGTAAACACCATCAGCCCACCCACCCCCACCAGCAAGAGATGTCCAGATACCAAATTCTGTGCCCCCCCCTATGGTCACCATGAGCTTTCCCAGCCTATTGGTCATCTTCCACTTTGCCATATCAACCCTTTTAGGGCAACTGGCCCCATGCCAAGATTGTCACTCTAGCCAGTCGGACCAAAGGATGTTCATGGCTGGGAACTGTACTTGTAGTGTCTGTAATTCCTCCATGGCCTGGTGCACCAAATCAACACCCATGTAGTCTCACAGGTCATTCTCACCAAATTGAAACATTGGATCCTGGCCATCAACTGACCCACCTGCCAGTCAATGCTCTTGTGTCCACATGCCATCGACTGACCCACTTGCCACTCGATGCTCTCCTACCCCAAAGTAATTCTTGCCCAGTTGGGGCACCGAATCCTGGCCATCAGCTGACCCACCTGCCTGTTAATGCTCTTGTGCCCCACCCCAGGCCTCCTACTGGGATAAGGAACTCTGGGATGGCCAGATGCTGGATCCCACAGGGACAACTGCCACTCCATGGTCTCCTCTGCCACCTGGCAGCCCATTCCCCTTGCCCCAATCCAGGTGATTTGCAGCACCTCCTCCAGGCCAAGGTCCTTGCCCCATCAAGGCGAGGTCATGTAGATTCCTGCCCAGTGCACAATGCTGTGACTGCAGATCTATACTAACTTGCGCCACCTCCCTGAAACTGAATAGGCATTGTTAAAACCCAGGCAACATGTGTGGCCTGATGTAAGGCCTATATGCCTTTGAGTGCCATCTCCCAATGGCTTAGATGCTTCTTGGCCATAGCGCCAAACTGGCTGCTGTGGTTGCTGTTCCAATCTGAAAGGAACAGGACCCAAACCCACCAGGAGGGAGGCCCAGAGCCACAATGCCAGATTTCAGGACCCCAGGAAACTGCTGTTTCATAAGCGGAGAGCTGTCCTTGTGAATGAGGAGGGGACCTTGCCTGCGGGCCTACACTGCTAGAAAAGCTGCCATAGCCTGCACCAGTCACAGGCCTCCCCTGCCAAAGGACACCAGCTTCAGGTGAGTCCCCCATGCCTGCTGGTCAGTCCTAGACTCCCTGATGATCAAGGAGACCGCTTCTTCACCCACTGAGACATCCTGGATGCCCAAGGGGTAATTAACAGCACCCATTCTCATGTTCACCACCAGTCCATGATTGACTTGTGTGTGAGAGGAAGTGTGATTAATTTGCTATTTTTGCAAGAGTGTGGAAGTATGTTAATATACATTTTTCTTTGTCTGTGTGATTTTCCAACTAGTCCCATATCCCTCCTGTAAGTATGCTAATTTTGTACCATATTGTCCCTATAGGGTGTGCTACTATGATTATATGCAGTAAAAGTTATTGTGTGTTATTCACTAAGTGCATACGCATTCATAATCAGTATGTCTCTATATATGACACTCATTGCTCTGCAAACATATGACGGAATTTCCATTAAGCCAGGGCTCCCCAACATGGAGCCTGTGAGTGCCATGGCAAATGCCAGTACTTCCCTTAGTGCCCACTAAGCTTTTCAGAAAGTGAGTGGAGCCTTTTGAGGCAGGGTTGTTTATTGGTTGTCCTCATTCAAATAGGAAGGCTTCCCATGGCTGCAACACCAGTCACAACCACTGGGGATCACAAAGACTCATCAGCACTCCAGTTTGTGGTGCCATTCCCCTTCAGGCTTTCCTTTTTATTTCCCCTTCTCTTTCTCCCTTCCTCCCACCCAGGCTTTCCAATTCTGAGTTTGCAAATATTTTGCAAAGTGAGCCAGGAAGCATTGTATTTGGCTCTACCTCCTATGGTAGCCATTTTTGCTCTGGCTCTACCTCCTGTAGCAGCCATTTGGGTTGTTGCTCTGCCTCCTGCAGCAGACTTTTGGAGTAGCACTTACCACCCCCCTCTCCAAATTCCACAGGCTCAAAAAAAGTTGTGGCCCCAGAATTAAGCATTATTATTATTCCAATATTTATTTTCTGCAAAGCACTCACTGTCACTTTTTTAACAATATGCATGTACTTCCATTCTACCTGCTCTTTGGGGTACAAACAGACCCTTGTGCCCACTCTGCATTGCTGCCTGCCTTTCTTGAGGTGCCAGGTGTGAGGTGTTTTCTGTATTTGCTGTTACTGCTTGCTTCCCTCAGGGCACCCAAATGCCAAGTGTACCATCTCTGAGAATTTCATCCCAAATGGAAGAAAAAACCCCCAAAACCCAGGTCCCATTGAGACCAATGTGTCACAAAAACAATCAATCTAATAAAGAAATGAGTGAAAATGAATTAAATGTCAGAAAAATGAAAATTACACAAAATTAGATGAACTGATGTTGACTGGCATTAAATAACTACAATTCAGTCTTAATGTTAGCCAAATTGCTCTATTTTAAATATAGCAATTGGTATTATTATTATTATTATGGGTTCTCGCCTGTATATACAGAGAATGCTGCTGCTTTGTAATGGTTCCCAGTAAAAGACACAGAGACCAGGTATAATTAATAAAATATTATTTTACTGAATATAATCCTTATTTATCCATTCACAAACACATAAACAGTATTCAAACATTCACACACATAAAATAGAACTAAGAAAGCAGAGGGGATTGATGGCTAATGGAGAGGTGATACTACCTGTCAGATGTGCAGAAGTCCATGAAGAAGGATTGTGGCCTAAACCCAGAGGGTTCAGGGGTGGACTGCCATTTTGGCTCATGGCAGAGACACACACTCTAAGGCCATGTGTCTGCTGGGATATACCCACTGTAAGACAATGCAAACCAATGGGTGGCCCAGGGGGCTGGTCTCAGGTGAGAACGAAAGATTTCCTGGACCACTGATGAGTCCCAGGGGTGTGTGATGTCAGTAGAGGCAGGGTCTGGATTTAACAATAGAAGCCAGGTGTTGGGTGGCTAGTTGAATGGATTATCTGACTCACTAATGGTCCTGGCCTGGGGGCTGGACAGAGGAAGCTGGCTGGCAGGCAGATGATCTGGCCAGGTAGCTGATGGCTCTTCTATTCATGTGTATGGCTTGGGTGGGAAAGGCACTTAATCCCTTCATGCAAATGACTGGCAGAGGAAAAGTCCTTTGTCTGCTGTATGGCCCTTAATCTGTGTATGTGACATGCGGCAGGTATGCAATGGAGTCCCTCAGAGTAAAAAGACAGCTTTTTCCTTTCTCTATGGACTTCTCCTTTGGCATCCATTTTACAGTCTAGACAGACCATGTGGCAACAGCAAACAGTCCATAGCAAAGCCCCATAATGGCGTCGGGGCTAACATTAAGCATAGTTACCTCTTCTAAGTCCATTTAAGTCAGTCACTTTAGAGATGATACTGAATTTCATGACATCTCTGGCTTGATTTAAAAGTTCAGATTTCTTTTATGATTTCTCCACACTCTGGGATAACCACAGACATCTTTTCTCCAACCATATTCACAGAAATTGATGCCTAATTTGCATCAATGGCATAAAATGACATAAAAATGCTGTAAAAGGAACAAACTAAAATGGGAAATTTGTCAGAGAAAATGGGCAAAACTAAAACTACAGTGATGTTCTGACAATGTGCAAAAAAAGGGAACCTTCCCACACCCTTACTTGTATGCCCCCACAGAGAACTCTGCTAAATCTTTATTCTGTACTTTCCTGGCTCTCAATCAGCTGGTACAAGACAGCAATGAGAACCCAGTTGTTCAAGGTAAAAGAGGATGGGAAGGGCATTTCTAGAATGGAGCATAGACGTAATGAAAATCAGACAGTGTAAAAATGAATGCACTAGGAATTTTATTCTGTCTACTATTTATCTTTTCAATATGAAGCCAAGTTGTAATAATTTCAATATGAAAACAGTTTCAGCTGGTTGTGTTTCCATCTGCTGTTTTACTATGCTATCATCACTTTCACCATCTGAAATGAGAGAGATTTGAACAAAGTGCTCTAGTTCCAGCTGAGACACCCCCCTCCCCAAAAGCTTTCTTGCAATTGATGAGAAATGAAGTCTTTGACAGGAGGTATATCCTGCAGGAATATACAAATCACAACTTTTTGTATGTAGTCTCAGTGTTCTAAGGAGTCATCAATGCCCCAGGCTTTCCAGGAACTAGTGACACAGTCCCTTTAATCTTCAGCAGTTATAGTCAGGATACTGTCACCTATTCCCTTTCAAATAAATTTTTCTTAAAGCCAGACACAGCTTTGAAATTTCCTAGTTTGACTGCAAGGTGCTGTATTTAAGATGTATTTGAAGTCCATCCGGAAGTACTGCCGAACCTGTAAGCTGTACAATGTCTTCTTGACTGATGTGGGACTACATCAAATTTCTCCTCTTGTGCATTTGTTTCTGTGTTAAATTCTCATTCCTTACCAGTCTCAGTGCAATTGCCTGACTTGGGCTTTCTTCATTTACAAAAAGAAATACAGACTGAGAACAAAATGTAAGTAATTGATTGAATATTTCATAAATATTCATTCACTAAAAGTACAACAGTTACTTTTTACTTATTAATGCCTTAATAGTATCCAGAGTAGACAACTGTATCATGCTCTAAATGAGGCCCTCAAACAGTCGGCCATTTCACACAGCCTTTCCCCTACTGGTAAGGAGCTGTCTCTGAAGTGGTTTGTTATTTCAGACTGCGCCGCTTTGTTTTCCCGCCCTTTTTTGCCCATACAGGCGATCTCCATCTTTTTTTAAAAAATGTTCTTTTAAAAGCACTATGGCGCTGTAACACAACCCCAAAGTAGCACAATAGCAACCCCATTGGGATGCCTGGACCACTGAGATACACAAGATCTCTGCATCTGCCACCTGGAAACAAGTGGAAGCTCAGGCACGCACACACACACACTTCTGGATTTGATTTCTGGAATGTTAGGAAGGGAGGAAAGGATGCTGCCTGGGTTTTTAAACTGTCCTGTCCCCCCCACCGTTTCCCTCGCCATGACTGCACTCTCTTTCAGGCTGCCTGGAATTTAAAAATCTCTTCCTTTAACTTTTCTCCTTCAGGCACCTTAAATCAAACTGCTTCCCCCCACCCCACGCAGTATTTAGGCCAAGGACAACAGGCTGCTTTTTCGTTCCCCTCTTTCCCAGCCTCCATTTTACAAGTAGCTATCTTGCCCATGGAGAATTCCAGGAACACAAAACCTGTGGCAGGATTTTAAAATCCCCCCTCCCACTTTTCCAAGCCACACTAGCTCCTTCCAGCTTTGCAAACAGCATCCTCCTCTTGATGGCCAGCATATAGGGATGCCATGCCTCCAGGGGAACCTGGGGATCCCCTGCACTTCGAGCCAGTGTTCCCTCTAAGCTGAGTTAGTGTGAGCTAACTCACAATTTTTTAGCCTCTGGCTCACATGTTTTTGTCTTAGCTCAGGGAGGATGGCCCCAGAGCAAACTAATTGATGCAGTAGCCAAATTGCTCACTCACAACTTTAATGTCAGTAGCTCACAAAGTGGAATTTTTGCTCACAAGACTCCACAGTTTAGAGGGAGCATTGCAGAGTTACAGCTTATCTCCTGCCTACAGATATCAGTTCCGAGGCCTAAAGCGGATGCTGTGGAAGGAGGACTCCATGGCATTGTACTCCATTGAAATCACTGTTCTCCCCAGATGTAGTAATCTCATGTATCTCAGTTGTCCAGGCATCCCAACAGGGTCACTATTGTGCTGTTTTGGGGTTGTTTTACAGCACCATAGCACTCTTAAAAGAATTTTTTTTTTTAAAGGAGTTTGCCCATGTGGGCAAAAAAAGGTGGGAAAACCTCTTCACTGCAGGAAGCGCTACAGGGCATTTTACACAGCACCCTGTAGTGCTTCAGGAATGTTAGAAGAAATTGAAGCAGTTTGAGGTAAAAACAGCTCAGGAATGCTTCCCTAATGGGACAGAAGCATTTCTGTCTGAAAGGGGGAATATATACTGTTAGGGAACCATTACTAAAACGGTTCTGTCTGAAATGACAGAGTGTTTGGAAACTGGCCCAATACACAGCTTCCAGATACATGGTTGGGTTACAGTAGAAAAAGAGATCATGGGATAAAAGAAAAATAAACAATAACAATATGGTTGGAGCAGGATGCCTGGAGTATACTTCTCCAAATCCATTACAGCTATATTGGTTCCCAGTTAATTTCCAGGACCAATCCAAAATCATGGTTGCGAACTATAAAGCCCTAAACAGTCAGTGACCATAGTATCTCAAGTGGTGTCTTCTTCCATATGGACCTGGCTTCGGCATCTAGATCATCCTGAAAGGTCCTTCTCCATGTCCTCCCTGCTGTCTGAATTATAGCTTGTTGTCACAAGGGAAGATCTTCTTGGCAGCATTATCAAAGCTTTAAAATACCCTCTAGGACTGGGAAAATGGAGGTCTGTGGAGGTTCACGGTTCATGAATTTCACAAACTATGAACTTCCATGGGCTTTCCTGGTTTACAAACCAGTTCATGCTTTGTGAGGTCTGTGATGGGTGCAACCCAAAAATGGGCTCAGGTGGCATTTAAATGTCATCTGAGCCCACTTCCAGATAGTGCCATTGCTGCACTGCAACACCAGTGAGTTCAAGAGGCATTTAAATGCCTCCCAAGTCTACTTCTGGATCATACTGCTCATGCAGTGTGATGCCAGTGAGCTCAGGAGACATTTAAATGCCTCTCAAGCTCACTGACATCACACTGCATCAGTGTCACAATCCAGAAGTGGGCTCATAAGTAGGGGTGTATAAGAAAAAAATGCAGGTCTATTTGGATTTGGGTGTCTCAGACATGAAAATATTCATTATTCCCAAATATCCCTGAACACCAGTATTAGTATTGTATATTCAGCTCCATTATACCCAATGGTGACTGTCCCCAAAGGGTATAATGGAGAATTTCACTCGCCAAGTTGTGCGGAGCTGACTTGGTGAGTGAAGGGGTTTAAAGTTTAAGCCCCCTCCCCTCCCAGAGTTGGGCCACAGCTGCAGCCCGACTCAGAGAAGGGTGGGAGGGGTTTTAAACTTTAAACTCCCTTCCCTTCTCTCTGGAGTTGCACCAGAGCTGTGGCCTGACTTTGGGAGGGGAGGGTGGTTAAAGTTTATACCCCCTTCCCTTCTCTCTGGAGTTGTGCTGCAGCTGCAGCCCAACTCCAGGAGGAGAGGGAAGGGAGTTTAAAGTTTAAACCCCTTCCCTTCTCTCAGGATTGCCAAACAAAAGCCAGATTTTTTGACTTTTATTTGGGTGAGGCAACTTCTTTAGCCAAATACAGATCTCTGATAAGGTATTTTGGGGATATTTTTTTTGCTCAGTAGATACCAAGCACATACCTCTACTTGTGAGGTATTTAAATGCCTCTTGAGCTCACTGACATTGTGCTGCCACAGCAGCATGATCCAGAAGTGGGCTTGGATGGCATTTAAATGCCTCCTGAGCTCCCTTGTGGGCACACCGCAACAGTGGCATGGTGTCAAAGGGTTCCCTGGGCACCAGCATATTTGGCCTATGGACCATCCCAATGGACCAAACAGACCACTGAAAAAAAATGCAGTCCGTGAGCGGTCCATCAAAATCACAAATGACCAGGCAAATGGACCATGAAATGGGCCCTGATTTATCACAAAAGTAGGTCTGAGGACTGGTCTGTGCTCATTCCTAATGCCATCTCCAAGGAAATTTACAAAGTATCATCCCTAGTGATCTTCTGTCAGATGCTAAAGGTAACTCTTTTACCATTTGTGATTTTTAAAATCTCCTTGGTGAATTAGGGAATTGCTGATTTTGATAAATGATTTCATGTTGCTAGTTGTTTCCAAAAGTTTCCAAATATGCTGTAGTATTCTGGCTATTAACTGTTTAAATTATGAAATTCTACATTTTGTTGCTAAACTGTACTATATTTGGTGGATTTTATTTCTTTTTAAATTTGTTGCAACATACTTTGGGGGTAGAAAAGTTGTTTATAAAAAATAAAAGTCTCTGGGCCACCACTTATATTAGTCATTCCCCTCCCACTGACCTAATTGCAGTTTCAGTGCAGCTATTTAAATTGTGGAAGAGGCATTGGAGGAAAGGAATAAGCACTCCTGTCCCCTGCCCACTTCTTTGCTCTTTAAAGCAGCTGTATAAGACTGCAAAATGGCGCTCTCTCTCTCTCTCTCTCTCTCTCTCTCTCTCTCTCTCTCTCTCTCTCTCTCTCTCTCTCTCTCTCTCTCTCCAAAATTGAAATATCCTAGATAATCACAGATCTTTCTCATCTGGCCTATTGTGACCTTCTTCCAAAAAAGAACTTTCTCCTGTGTATTTGTTTGCTGCTTACAATTCTCATTCCTTTTATGCTGCTTCTTCTTTGTTTCTGTCATGTCACAGCCAACTTACAGTGACCCGGTAGGGTTTTCAAGGCAAGAGGCATTCAGAGGTGGTTTGTGTAGTGAGCCTGGAATTTCTTGGTGGTCTCCCACCCAAATACTAACCAGGGCCAATCCTGCTTAGTTTCCAAGATTGAACTAGCTTGGGCTGTCCAGGTCTGGGTGCTACTTCTTCTACCTCAGTTTACACAGAATACAAATTGGAGTCCTGCTGGCTAAGAACATTAAAAGCATAGCATCCATGTGATAAAGGGAAGTTCTGCTCCATTTTAAAAGGGTCAACATCAGAAACATTCTCAATGTGTTAACTGCATCATTGGCAACATGTATATACGTCTGATCTTAGTCTTCCCAAATAAAAATGGAGCAACTGAATCACAGGAGTTTAGCATCACTGAGCATGAACCAACTTTAACACTATGATTATCTTCAGAAGCCCTGCTTTTGGTGCCCTGCCTTTTGAGGTTAGGCAGGTTGCAACCCAAGAAAGGGTCTTCCTGGTACTGGCACCAAAGCTCTGGAACTCATTCCCAAGGGAGACTAGTCTGTCCCCTTCTGTTGCCATCTTCTGCCAGTGGTTGAAGACTTTTTTGCTTGCTTGGTGTTCCCTCAGTGATCCCTCCTTCCTGCCCAATGTTTTAGTTCTTGTTTGTATGTGTGTGGGGGTGCACGTGCATGTGTGTATTTTAGCTGTAGTTTTAATTGTTTTAATCATGTTTTTTTATGGCTTTAAGATGTGATTTTATTTTGTATGTTTAATCTGTAAGCCCCCTTGGTGACCCATATAAGGCAAGAAAGACAAGGTATAAATTTTGCAAAATAAATAAATGAATATATATTCATATTCCCTGCATGGCATGTTAATTAGTTTATCTGTTGAAGGCATGGTTGGCGCACTACCTTAACGTGTGTATGTGATTTCCAGTTTTAATGTATGTCAGCTTTCCATGTCCCACATGCTATTTAGCCCTATCTAGTTTTACTAGTATATATTCATGCCTTTGTAGACAACCTGCAGCCAGTGGCTGATATGTTGTACACCTGCAGATGGTCCACAATGCTAGATCTGAAAATTCCAGTTTGTTGGAGGTAAGAGGGGAAATAAACATGACAGGGAAACATCTGCCCTCCCCAATATGAGATAGATGTTGTCAAAAAATGACTTTACCATGGTAGGAGATGGGTGCATGGATTTCTGGGCAATAAGTCCTTGGTGTCTGATACGAGGTCTTGATCCACATGTGGAGCCTTTGCACATGTGACATACCTCCATCAAGGAGATTCTGTGCAGTTCCACAGCTTAATCACACTGGCTACACTGACAGGATCTCTGGACATCTCTGCAGAAAGGTTCTAAAGGTGTCCTTGAGAACAGCTGCTGTGGCGGGAGAGATTTTACAAGGCAAGGTGGACTCATTTTATGGGTATAGGCAGGAACATTTTATGAAGTAGATGAAATTTTCACATTGGGGCACACAGCCTGTCCTTCAGTCATTGCAACTCTTCTCACAGTTGGGAGATTTTCAGTCTTAAGAGCCTGGCATTAGACCTGAGTAAAAGCTTAGCAATTTTTTTTGGCTGATACCAGATATTGGATGAGCATCCAGTATGTCCTCTACAAGCCAACTGCATTCTGCCCTTGCAAGAGAATGAATGGATAGTGTAATGGGGTTTTTCCAGCATTTTTTTGTCTCCCACAATATTAGAAAGGGGAACTTGGGAGGCAACCAGAATCTATATAAAGAGCAGCTAATTCCTGTTTAATTTTCTCCCCTTTATTCCTAATCATATCACTGCAAACATAGTTTACAGCAATATAAATAGGAGCTGTAGCTGGAGGGAATTGTGCAGCTTCTGTCAAGTTTTCAGCACCCAAATGTGAAACAGAAGCAATTAAACTCTGAGGAGGAAAATGTAACAGTGTGGAACATATCAAAAACCGGGTCATGAATTCACACAGATGGGAAAGTCGGGAAACAGTGGGAAAGCGGGATTTGATCGACTTGCCGTCAACAGTAAATGAGCCATTGGTGGTTTACTGTCAATTTTTTGCTTTTTAATCCTGAAGTTCCAGAGGTGAAATTGCCCTCCTCCATTATGCCTTCTGGGGAGGGAGTAGGAGGGGGTATAGAAATACAAAAAGAAGCAGAGGCAGCAGCAAAAACTCTTGGAAGATTTTGGGCTCAGCTGAATTCCAGACCAGGACTGACTTTTTAATAGTGCAAAGACCTAGCAGCAGAGACAGCTACTTCACCAGTGTGGGGGCAACAGTGTTCCCCTGTCTAGGCAGCAATCTAAGGCTCTGGAGGCAGCACAACAGCTCATCAGAGACTTATAAAAAATATTCCACCTTCATCTTCATTGGAGGGATCTTACAGTTAAAATACAAAAATAAAACCATAATAAATGTTTATTTAAATGTTTATTTTTATATTTTTATTCAGCCTTTCCCTCTAATGGTGACCCACAGCAACTAACAAAATACTTTACAGAAATAAAATTTAAATAAGCAAACAGAAAAATAAAAATAAAAACAAATGTGGCACAATATTAACTACATAACTGAAAGCAAATCCTACAGTTCACAGAACCACAAACCACTACCATAATAATAATCATAATCATAGTACCATCATCGTAATCAAAGACTTCTGGCCTTAACCAAAGCAGCATTATGTTCAAATACAAACAACAACTGTTGGGTCAATCCAGCAAACCACCTGTGATAGGATTGTGGATCTTCCTACCCCCTTGCAGCTATTTTTGACTCTGGGAAGCCTGATTCTCATGTTCCTGGGGTGCAGGTAGAATAATTCTCATGTGGAGCAGTGAGCTGCAGTGGAAAGAGAAGGGGCTGGGAAAAATCTGTGACCAATAGTGCTTTCTGCCGATGAATCATTGGATTCAACTCAGTGCCATAAAGCCTCATAGACAGACTCAAAAGCTTAGAAACTTAACCATAAGCTCATTAAATCATCATGCCTTGGACAATTTTCTGGGACCTCTCCAGAAAAGTTGCTCTTTGCATTTTGTCTGAAGACAATTCTGCAGACTGATGCTGTCAGGAAAAGGGCAGAAGATAGCAACAGCAACAAGAGGTACCTCTGAAAAAGAAGACATCTTTAAAATAAGGCAACATGCCAATCTAGGATGGTGGGTGGGTTTGTACAGGGAGAGGCAGTCATTCATATGTGTGGGTTCCAGGTCATGAAGAGTTTTAAAGATTAAAAGCAGCACCTTGAATTGTTTCCAGAGATGTATCTGTTGTAAAATTGGTGTGATATGCAAACACTGTCCACTACCATAATCAGAAGGCTGTTGTATTCTGCACAAAGTGAAGTTTCTGGGCTACCAGGAAGGAGGAAAGTTTCTGAATTAGCTACCATTGTAAAAAGTAATCATAGCAACCAATGGAACCTGCTTTTCTAAAAGCAAGGAAGGGTCCAGGAGTACTCTAAGTTCTTTATTTGCTCTGACAGAATCAATTTGTGCCCATCGATATTCAATGGGTCCAAACTCTGAAGAATATCTGTCTTCCTAACAAGCATCACCCTGTGTTGTCTAGGTTCAGTTTTGCCTTGTTCTCTTATTCACTTCACTATGGCCTCCAGACCTTGATACAAGTCAAAAGATAGCAGCATCTAGAAGTTTAAACAGAAAGATACATTGCTATGTGTCCTCTGTGTATTGATGATACCCAGCATCAAAACTCCAGATTATCTCATTCAGTTGTCTTACATAAATGTTAAAATGGGGGGGGAGCACAGATCCTTGTGGGATGACACAAGATAAGTGCCAGGACACTGAATATGCCGTTAAAGGAACCTCTTTGCTGTCTTTCTGATAAAAAGACTGAAGCCAAAGGAGGGCAGTGACAGATATCTCACAGCGATGTTCTAAGCAATTCAGTACTATGGAATGATCAGCTGTATTGAATGCAACTGGAAGATCCTTATTCCTTTGTAGCCAGATATCATCTACCAGTGCTACCAAAGCAATAACTAAGTACATAACCCTTACCCCAAAGTAGCAGGAACTAGCGGGGGGTGGGGAGATAAATTGTCATAGTCATCTGAAAGCCTGACAGATCTAAATTGTATGCTATAGCCAGTCCATCTAGGAAAGCAATCTGTGAATTGGCCCCAAACCCTAGAAAACAACTGACACTAGGTGCGGAAGTGATCCCCAGTTTTCCTACTGGAATTAATACTAAAATTCAGATACACAATAAAAAGGGAGAATCTGGTCATGGATCTGTTCTGACTCATCCATACTAGTAGCATGAGGAAGAAAGGATGAATCCTGGCTAAAGAATTAGGGTCTATATTGAACTATTTACCCAGATCTTGATAGCTCAGGCTAGCCCAGCCTCATCAGATCATGGAAACAGGGTCAATCCCAGCAAAGATTTGGACGGGAGACCTCCAAGGAATGTCAGAGGCATGATGTGGAGGCAGGCAGTGGCAAACCAGCCCCATCATGTTGCCAAAAATCAGCTGTGACTTGATGGCACTTTCCACCATTGAACTATTCATTGAACTATTCAACAGCTTTATTTACTGTTTGGCATCTGGGTCTTGTTGAGCGCAAGTAATTAGTACCTATTCCAACCCTTCCCACTTCATCCTCCCTTTCTTATACCTCAATACATATCTTCTCTACTTGAAATAAGAGTAGCTATGTTCTTTTGAGCTCTCTACACATGCCCTTGTTACCTCCTGACACTGCTATTTTAGAAATGGATGGAAAAGGTTATCATTCCCTCCTAGAGTTTCCATTTTCCAGTCACCTCCCAGAGTGAGGACTGGAGCAGGTTTATCAAGCTCTTTTCAGAGTATAAAGGCAAGCACCTGAAGCTCCCTGCTTTCTTCTGCTGCTCAAGGGAAGCTTAAATATCTGTTCTTTCCTCGTGCTTTGGGGGGTTGCAAATGCCCTTGTCCCCACCCTCAGACCAAAGGCAGGACTCTCTCTTAGATCATAAGCTAGAGACCCCCTCACCTTAGCCAGCTCAGAAAAATAGAACCCCCCACACAATTAAAGCACTGTACCAATTTTCAACATCTAAAACCATCAAACAAAACCCCATTCTAACCACCTAAAAGAACCCAGTAATAAAATCAGAGAATCAGAAGCAAAATAAGCTCTGGTAACACATTAGGGTCATCTAAAGGGTTTTTGAAATAACATGATCTTCACCACACATCTAGAAGATTGTAAGCCTAATGAGCTTCCCTAGGGAGCAAAATCTAAAGGATGGATGCTAATGGGGAAGTTTGTTGTCACCACTAAGATCAGCACTAAGATGGGGGCACTTGGGGCAGGATCTTGTAAGTTGTTCTAAACACATAGGGGACTCACATAGGAGACACTCCCTTGGGCCCCTGATTCTAGGCCATTTAAACCTTTAAATTAAAGTAAGAATAAGCACCTTGAATTGTTCCTGAAAGCTCATTTTGTAACCAGTGAAGTTATTTTAATACAAGTATAATGTGTTCCATGGGCTGCTGCACTTTGGACCAGCTGCAGATTCTGGACCATTTTCAAGGGCAGCCTTGAGTGCAATCCAAGGACTAAGTTATCAGCTATTGCAGGATAATGGTCAGGGCATCTTCTTTCCTACCATCAAACAAATTCTACATAAGACAAGTTCTGCAAGATTAGATTGCTGCTAGCTTGACATTCTATACATTACTAGGGGAATGGGGTAAATATCCCTTAATGACAAGAAGATAAATGGTTAGGCAAGTCAAGAGTCTGGGTTGCTAATTACACAGTTCAACATGAAAGTGGCTCCACTAAGCAACTGTTCAGCCCAGTATGAATAATAAGAGAATGATACGAAGTCCCTAACATAAAATATGTCAGTTGTGCCAAATCTACTGGTGCTGAAAAATACCTTCTTCCACAAATAATTCCAGTGACTTCTGTGAGAGGACAAGTCACAGAATGTAATGTTTAATCAATATGAATGAGCGTGCGAAAAACTGGGCATTACTACCCTTTTCACATATAATGACTTTAATGGACTCCATCTGGCCTATGCACAGCACTGCACAATATGAGCTGTGAAACATGCTTCTAAGGTTTATAGGACAAAATTACATAGTCGTGTGTTGTGAAATAATACATGGTTGGATAATTAGAGAAGCTTGTGTGGCTTGTGCTCTGATGTATGGGTCTGAATAGGCAGCCTTAGCTAGGAATTTTGCACATAGAATAGTGCTTCTTTAGAATTATGACTGAAGTACAATTTTTTTAAAAATTCTTACTTAAAAAAAAGAAAACCAGAAGATCATGCTCTGGTAGTTATACATAGGAGAACTGTTTAACTTCCACTTGTATAAACCCTCCCCCTTTTGCTTTTGTAAAGATGCATAAAATATGTAAGTAACAGGTGCTTAGTAATACTTGAAGCAGAGATTCCAGCTGACAGTAAATGCATTTCCAATGGGATTTCCACCCACAGAGATATCAGTGGATCCAAGCCACTCTTGTGGTAGTGCTGTCCATGTACTGTGTTTGGAGCTATCACTATGCTTTTGCCCAACATAGCACCTGATGGGAAGTGAGGGCTTTTGACAAAAGAATGCATGTGGGTGTTTCCCCAATGGGAGCTAATCATCAGGAGATATCTTTGTTTCAAGTTCCATCACAGTCTGGATATGGTGATAATACCTATCCTCCCAGCTGGAAAAGGAGCAAAAGGTGACTATGCATGGAAAAAATAGCAGCCTGCAGTTGAGATGAGGCAGAGAAAAAGTGGACAGTCAGAGCTGTGAGTTGGCTAAAAGATGCAACATCTCTCTTTCTGTCTCAGGATCGGATGTGAGGTAAGAGAACTATTATTGCCTTGTAGAACACCCTTTTTTGCCTTGTAGAACACCTGTGCTCTACTTGCATATTTGTAAATAAAGCACATATTACAGAGACACCATAAGTCTCTGGTGTGGTATCTCCAAAAGGAAACCAAATGCAGAAGCACCACCTATCAAGTATCAAGCCCTTCAAGGAAGTGGGGAGTGTGTGCTACAGTATGTTTTCTCATCCCATGCTAAATCCACAAGATATGTGTGTAAGTCTGCTGTTCTATGATTTATTAGAACAACCTGCACAAATTCTCACTCAAGTGGTTTAAGCAGTCATTTCAGTTCCTCATATAGGAGCTGCTACCTGTGGGGGGAAAAAAAGGATCAATATTCCTGACAATTACAGGAGAGCAGCCAAATGATAATTTCTGTCCTTTGCTTGCTTCCTTTCTTCATTTCACATTCTTTATATGTGTCCACCTCATACAGCATACACTTGGACCAGGCATGCCACAGCATTGTACAAACTGTGTACACACAGAATAAAAATGAGAAGCATATGATAAACACACTGTGTTTTACAATATCTATGCCTATAGCTAATGTACAGGTACAGTGCATCTCCAGCACTCCTTCCTGCTAGAATAATTCCCTAGACCATAACAAAACACATTAGAGAGCAGAAATGAAGTAATTGTCAAAGGTTGCCTCTGGGGCTTCAAGGGAAAGATAGAAGCAGATAAGAATACACCTCACACCCATTTATAGGGCAGGCAGCATTGTATCATGAAGGCAGCTGGAACTTAGCATATTTCAATTTCATAGCCTATCTGCATCAGAGTATTTTTTAAATGACAAACTGAAAATTACGCATCATTGTAGGCATTTCTTCTTGACAAGCTTTCGGTTTTATTTGTCTCCACCAGAGAAAAACAGTGTTGGAATGCCCAAATCTGAGGACTGTTTGAATAGGACCCAATATCTAAATTCTGCATTTGACACAGTGTGTGTTTTATTTTTCCATGTTTCCCCCATCCACCACATAAAGGCATGAATAAATAAAACATTTATCTGGGTGGGGGTGGGAAATTTATGGTGTTACTATATCTAAATAAACATTCTCAATAATTAAATCAATAGTACTGACAACATAGACACCTACACATGAGATCATAGCATAACAGCAAAGCCATAGCACTAATTAAAAAACAAGAAGAAGAAGAAGAAGAAGAAGAAGAAGAAGAAGAAGAAGAAGAAGAAGAAGAAGAAGAAGAAGAAGAAGAAGAAGAAGAAGAAGAAGAAGAAGAAGAAGAGGAGGAGGAGGAGGAGGAGGAGGAGGAGGAGGAGGAGGAGGAGTTTGGATTTATACCCCGCCCTTCACTGCCCAAAGGCGTCTCAGAGCGGCTTACAAACTCCTTTCCCTTCCCCTCCCCACAACAGACACCCTGTGAGGTAGGTGGGGCTGAGAGAGCTCTGAGAGAACTGCTCTTGAGAGAACAGTTGTGCCAGAGCTTGTGACTGACCCAAGGTCACATCAGCAGGTGCAAGTGGAGGAGTGGGGAATCAAACCCGGTTCTCCCAGATAAGAGTCCGCGCACTTAACCACTACACCAAACTGGCTCTCACACCAAACTGGCTCTGAGGGCTAGGGAGGGGGAAGCAGGAAACCCAAAGAAGAGTCGACAAATGATCTCCATGGCCTTTTGGGCTTTTATGGGAGATAATTGATCTTCAGGCATTCTGGTCCCAGACTATTGAAGGTTTTCAAAATCCACTACCACACTTCAGATTGTGCCCCAAAACAAAACTGGAACCAGTGAGATCTGTGAGCCCTGGAGAGCTATGCTCAGTACCACATATCCTATACAGCAATCTAGCTGCCATTTTTTTAGACTGATTGAATTTCCAAAGTCTTTCAAAAGGAAGTCCCATTGCAGAAATTCAGCCTGGATGTTGCAAAAGCATGAGTCTTTATGGAGTTCCTCCATTTTCAGGCATCTTCATAGATGGATTACCAGCCAAAGATGGTGGAAGGAGTTCCAAGCTATGGATGTCATTTGCACTTCCACAAATGATGTGGGATTTAGGAGTGCTCCTGATCTTTAAGGCCAAATGTGACAGACTGCACTTTTCAAAAGGTTAGAAGCACTGTACAAACAGATGAAGGACTGTGAAAGATTAATTCTTCACAGAAATAGAGGGCCTTGAGTGACAGGCTGCTGCAAACAATCTGATTGGTTAGCATCAGTTGAGCAGAGAAAGTCTGGAGAGAGCTGGATGCTGAGGACAGATTCAGTCAGATTTCTGCCAACAGAATTCAGCCTGATTTCAGCCTTAGCTGAGAGCAGTTTAACACAGAGAGAGAACTGGGAGGAAGGTTGGCAAGGAAGTTTGGGAAATATTCAAAGACTCCCATTTGGGCCAAGGAAAGGGGATAGATCTTCTAGAGAGAGAAGAAAATTCCCTGCCCAGTCAAACAGGGAATTAGCTCTGAAGAGTGCAGAGATCCCTGGCCTGGTGTGGTTAGAAAAAAACCTGATGGAGGGCCAATTATCAAAAACTCATATAAACTTACTATAAAAATACATGAATTTCTTTTGAGAAAAGTTAAAAAAAACATATAAGGGCCCAATGAAAACCTCATTAGCAAATACAAAAGACAAGTATACAAGGAACAATCATTGTGACCTAACATGTTTTGGCCCAATCAGGCCTTCTTCAGAGATCAAACAATATGAGATACATATCTCCTTATATTATAAAGCTGATTGGTGGTGGCACATTGCTGAACATTCCACATGGTGCCCACAGTCTTTGGCTTTGTGATCTGTCATTTGGAAGCTGTCCTATCCACTGGCTGCATTGCCTGAGTCTTGCCTCCAATATTCTAAACATAAGCCAACCTCCAGGCAGCACCTGGAGATCTGCAGCTATTACAACTAATGTCCAGATGACCAAGGTCAGTTCTCCTGGAGACGATGCCTGCTTTGGCCAGTGGACTCTGGCATTATACCCTGCTGAGGTCCCTCCACACCCCAAACCCTGCCCTCCCCAGGCTCTACCCCTCAAATCCACAGGTATTTCCCAACCCAGAGTTGGTAACCCTGTAACTGGCTATGGAACCATTTTCCAGACCCCTGGAAGTCAGAAAACATGGCATAGGAGGAGGTGCTTTTCTACCTTAGCTGTCACTGCATAGCCCCAAATCAACGTAAGTCAGGGGTGGAGGGAACCATACCTGTTACCATGAGGCCGTCCTCCCATACTACCCACTTGGGGCTGCAGAATGTCTTGAGACAGCCCTGCCTTATAGCTAAGCAGAAGGAAATAAATATGGCTTGCCTCCTTCTATTTTCCCTTTCCCTCTGCTGCCCCATCAGCCACAGCCAGGACACTCACCTGGAGCTTCCTTCTAGAGCTCATTGTATTTCTTCCCACAACGGGCCTTACTCCTAGTAGGCACATATTACAAAGAAATAACAAATAATATGTCAATATTGTTTTTTGCATTTACATTATACCAATATTATTTTACTAGATTTTTTTCTTATATTTTTAGATACACAAAAATAACACTATTTAACACCTGTGTATATGCACTGGACAGATGATTTAATCTTAAGAGGCCTCACAAACATTCCCATCCTGTGCCTATTAATTTCATTTTGGAAGTAAGTTATATAGGGGTTTGCAACCATATTATAAGCAAAATTCATCATACTTGATAGTTTTAAATGTTTTAATAGTGTTAAATGTTTTAATGTTTTAAATGTTTTAACTGTATATGAGCCTTGACACATTGTGCCAGGCAATGTGAGCTGCCCTGAGCCCGCTTGCGGGGAGGACAGGTTATAAATGCAAAAATTAAATTAAATTATACTACATTTTATAACAACTAAAACCCATTTTCTTTCGCTCTCTTTTTAAAAACAGCATTTCTTTTTTGGTCCAGTATCTTATCCTGTTATCTACATTTACTTCTGGTGACAAGAAATTCTGCTAGTTATCTGTTGGCATTGGGTTAAAAATTACATTTTCATTGTAAAACCACTGAATGTTGCACTGTCTAGCAGCCCTATATTTTTAATTATTGTGTGGAAAGATAAATAACTTTCTCCTTCTTCACTCTTTTTAGCCCAAACTGATTTTTTTTTTCAAATTTGCAGTCAGTTTTTGAATGACTGATGCTTCTTTAAGTACTTTTTCATTTCCTCTGTAATATTTTCATATGGGATAATCAGAACGCTGGCCAATAAATAGTCAAGATGCCAGGGACACTATTAGCTTACACAAATGCATTATTATTATTATCATAATCATCATCATCATCACAATTTAAGAGGATAGAAGTTCACCCATCATTAAACTGAGAATTTGATCAAAAAACTTAAACTACTGGAAAATGTTTGCTATTTATTGAGTGTTTTAAATGGAACTTCAGATACTTTGCACAGGCAGTTTCTCATGTTGTGGTCCATATGTCAGGAAGCTTGCATGTTGCCAAGGCAACTGTGCAAGGCACTGGGTACAACTGGTAAACTTGTTAGTGGATATTATATTAGAAGAATTTTCCCCAAAGGTACAGCCAGATCAAATGAACAGACATTGGGTTGAATTCTACCAGCTCTTCTGCTCGTGAAAACAGGCAGAGGTGCCCCTTTTGACCACCAGAAAGGCTTTGCTGGGATTTATGTGGACAAAGGCCATGTGGAACAGGGGTTGCAGTGAGGAAGGGAATTGATTGAGATACTACAGAAAACTAATCTAATCCTTTCTTTTTTCTCATGATCCTTCTGCATTCTGAAGCTACATATTACATGAGGAATGCCCTGCTTTGGGCTTACATTAATCTACCAGCAATCCACTAAACCCAGAGCAGGCACCAACAGTAGTTACTAGCAGGATGTGTAATACAATACTGGATGTTATCAACTGCTCAGATACAACATTAGCACATAAATATGAAAAACAACTAATTTGAACTGTGGATACATCTGCACTTTAAGAGTATGGGGGACTGACTTTAGAAGAAAATGGTATTTTGAGCAGAGTAAATTTGATTTTGAACTCATAATACTTGCATATTCACAATGCTGTCCAGTTATTTTTTTTCTGATTCTCTGATAGTAATTCTTTATAATTCCTTTAAACATTATTTGTGGCCAAAACTCCAGCGCTTGTGGGGGGGGGCTCTAACATCCCTGAGAAGTTTGCATGTGATGAGGACCCTGCATTTTCTTCATTGTCAAGGACTGCTCTCTATCTACCATGGAGATGCATCTGATTTTCCAATGGGAAAAAATGGGGAGACCTATGCTTCCACTGAGTTCCATATTTATTTACCACACTGCTTTTTATTAGATGTTTTCAAACTTATTTAGAGCATAAAACTTTCCATGATTTTATAAAATTAATAAAGTCATCCAGTCAGTTCTTTATAGTGGATCAATAACTTTATAAACGAGTTAGTAAGGTCTAGTGGAACAAAACTACTTCTGTTTGCCTTTGAAAGGGAATAAGGACATTCCACAACAAATGGGCAACAACTGAAAAGGCCCTACTCTGGGGGGGGGTGGTAGTAGTCTTGTACTAAAAGAGACTCTGAGTAGGGCTTCAGCAGTAGATAGGGTTGCCAGGTCTGGGTTGGAAAATACCTGGAGACTTTGGGGGTGGATCCAGGAGCGGGCAGGATTTGGGGAGCAGAGAGGCCTCAGCATGGTACAATGCCATTGAGTCCACCCTTCGAAGAAGCCATCTTCTCCAGGGGAGCTGATCTCTGTCAGCTGGAGATCAATTGCAAAAGCGGGAGATCCCCAGGACCCACCTGGAGGCTGGCAACCCTAGCAGTAGATCTTAATACTTGACATAATACTGTACATAACAAGTATATATCCTCACTTTTGCCTGTGAATTGCCACACTACTTTTAAGAAGCTCCTTAACAACTTGAGACCTAATTTATACTCTTATTTTTCCTATTAAAATAAAAACTAGCTGCAATCTACATGAGTTAAAAAAGCAAAATGACCTTGGTAATTTTCTGCAGTTTCGCCAACATGTTCAGTACTCCTACTTTATGTAACTAGCATGCCCTCAGAAACTGAGGCTTTTGGCTTTGGTGTTAAACTAAAAAAAGAAAAGAAAGGAAAGGAAAGGAAGACATTCCCTACTGCTTAATTATTCATTAACCCAAGCAATAAAAAATGGAAATATTATTTCATCTCCAACATTAGCTTTCATCAGAGGGTGGACAGATTGCCTAAAACATATAACAGTATATATATGAAGGGGAAAGTGGGAAAGTTAAAAAGACTCAGGCTGCAATCACACACACTAAATAATCCACTTTCAATCCACTTTCAATGCACTTTCCAACTGGATTTTGCCAGTTCACACAGTAAAATCCAGTTGGAAAGTACATTGAAAGTGGATTATTTAGTGTGTGTGATCGCAGCCTCAGAATGTACTGGGGATCTACAGTTAAAAAGCAATAAAATTACAGTGTGTTATTAATACTTTTCATATTGAATAGAATATGCAGGTTGCACAGGATTCCTTCCAGAGTTGTCTGAATTGAATGTAGGTCAAGTTCCTCTGCTCTGCTTAACAGAAGGCAACACTCTGTCTCCTTCTACCATGCATTCCTGCCAAGCACCGCCAATTATACACGCAATAAGCTACACTGCATTATGAAGCACCTGGGCATTGTATTCCCAGCCTGAACGTTATTGACAGAAGCTTCTTCAACTGGTGAAGTGCAGAATCCAGCTCTGTGATTTGACACCATGTTCCTCTTTCACAGTCACTTTTTTAAGTGTTATGCTTCTGTTTCCCTGGATGTATTTATCTCTTGCCTTTGTCACCTCCGAATAGTCATCTCAGTAATGACACCTTAAAAAAAAAGAGTAAGTGTTTGCGATTGGGACATGAACTGAAGAGGGTGCTTAAAGATGTAGGCAAAAATTGGCAGCAGTTTGCAGGCAGAATATTCAAGTATCCGGGTATCAGCTTACTGGATTTCCCTATTGCTTTAAGAAGGTACATAGTTTGACAAGGATATAAATTGTAGGGCAGGTTATCTGTGACTGAAAGAAATAGTCAAAGACAAAAGCAGAAGTATTTTGAATGATATTTGGGGCAGAATTGCAAATACATTGTCCTGAAACTACTTATTCCCCCCCTGCAATTTTCCTCTTGCATGTGTGGCACTGAGAGCCTCCCTTACACCTTACATCATTATAAAATATACGTAGTCCAAATTTACCATGAAAAAACAACATGAATGCTTGCACACCTCTTTAGAGAGTTCCAACAGTTTCATGATTTTGTTGATTCCAAACTTTCTCTGTTGAAAGATATGCTTACTTAACTGATGCATGATGGAAGTGTAGTTTCTCAAAGGTATCCTTAGAAGGCTTCTTCCATGATGTCATAGGATAAGGAACATAAGAAATAAGATTTTGTTCACATGGTTGGCTAAATCCTACAGGGCTGACCTTGCCATTGTGCATATTGGACAATTTCTAGAGCTTCACACACTGTGGGTGTGTTAGATGGCTCAAATCCATTCATGTGTTCAATTCTCTTGTAGAGCTGATGCCTGGCAACTCTGAAAGACTACTGTGTGACTTCAGAAAGGTTGGCAATTTGCCATTCTTTGCTAGGTGAATATATTCCTTCCTTACCTGAAGATCGATAATTTCTTCCTTACCGAAACCTCCACCTTTGGAAAGAGTACACCTAGTGCCTACTGTTTCCACAATATCTCAGGTAACAAATGGGGGCACTTGTTTTAATTTGTCTAGAGTAGTACCTTTTAAGTAGAGTTCTGATAAGAACCTCCACTTAGATTACACAGATACATCTATATTCTATGCTAGAAGTTTACTCCTGGAGTTCCATGCAAGGCAGGTTCCTCACATTTCTATTAGTATGTTGGGGGGGGGCACTTACAGTTTTTGTAGGTGAAGTCTAACATTTTGAGTCCATCTTCCAAAATATATAGATATGGATCCTGTAATAAGTTTTCTTGAGCACAAAGCACTGGTGGATTTTTCCAGTAAATGCTGTGTGTGCTGACAGAATTCATCCAACTGGATTTCAGATATTCCTAACATTTCTGACACAAGCCAAGGACTTACCGTCTATCCATTCCTTGGATTATTTTGAGGTATTTCCTTTATATTACTGACTTCTCTTTAATTTCAC
This sequence comes from Gekko gecko, assembly GCA_029375565.1. NCBI lineage: Eukaryota > Metazoa > Chordata > Lepidosauria > Squamata > Gekkonidae > Gekko > Gekko gecko. The sequence goes on along the minus strand of JAPDNY010000002.1, from coordinate 103,880,594 downwards.
TGGCTGCCCTTTCCCAGGGAAGGGTAACACACAGCACATAGAGTTCCAGTAATAAGCCTTTGAAGTAACACTAGTCTTCAGATAGGGGGGTTGGTTTTACTGCACAAAAAGGCAACAATTGGCTGTACTGTAAACCATTGCATCCATCACTTAGCCATTTAAAAAGTCCTATCTCTGTTCCTGAAGCACCAATCAATGTACTAAACTGGCAGTGACAATTAATACTCACATACTGAGTTACTATAGACACAACACTGCTGTTCATTCTGCTTTCTTTCTTTAAATAGGCTAGTCTTTCAGCCAGTGTTTCTAGGAGAGAATGTCCTTATGAAAGTCATAGCCCACAGAAGAGCAAAACATAGATTTACAGGTAAGATGTTAAAAAGTATAGATCTTTAATGTCATGTAATAAAAATGAATACCACAGCTAATTGTTATTTTCTTATTCCAGAAGTGAAAATCATACATTCAGTTACAATGTTGTGGATAAAGCCAATAGTGTTCTTTAGGGCTTTTTTTGTAGAAAAAGCCCAGCAGGAACTCATTAGCATAATAGGCCACACCCAACAGCAGAAACTCATTAGCATATTAGGCCATACCCCCGACAGCACAGCTCATTAACCTATTAGGCCACACCCCCATGTTATCAGAAGTGTGGTCATCCAGCCACACTCACCTTTTGCTTCTTATTCTGTTTACCTTGTTTGTTGTCAAAACCCCAGAGCTTTTTTGGTAGCAGGAACTCCTTTGCATGTTAGGCCACACATCCCTAATGTAGCCAATCCTAATGAGTTTCTGCTGTTGGGTGTGGCCTGTTATGCTAATGAGTTCCTGTTGGGTGTGGCCAACTCTGAAGCCAGCCAGAACTCCATTCCTGTGCGTTCCTGCCCAAAAATAGCCCTGGTGTTCTTAACAAATAGATGGATTCTTTTTTAAAAAGAGATAAAATGGAATAAGATGCTATGATGGAGGACCAGAAATCATATGGTGGCAGAACTGAAGGAGAATGCCTGCTGCATGCTATTTTTTCTCTAAAGCTGGTTGGAAGGAATATCTTGGAGCTCTCAACGATTATCGAAATTATTGCATCGCTCCTTGGAAGCTGTGCTTCAGTTGCCATAGAACGTTAGTTCCAGCACATCATGTCATGACATAGTGCCTCTTATGTGAGTAACTGCATGTCTCAAGGGGTGATGGACCTGTCCAAGTGGTGAGATAAATCCGTTGAAGTGCTTTGCTGGCTTCCTTAGGTGAAACTGATTGAAATCCATACAAGCAACAGTAATTTACAGAGTCTGAGATGCCTTCTTCTGTAGCACAACTAACTGCTACTCTCTCTTAGAAAGCTAGTTCAGTTCTTAGTAACAAGGTCGGTAAAATGCTCCTGCTTGTTGTGGTACAGTTGGGAAACCTCTGTTAAAACCAGGCTTCCCAAGAACTTACTGTAATTCAGCAGGGGATGCATACTTCTTGGCAGGACCATTCCCGGGGGGAAAGACATGGTGCACGATGCTGTCACCAGGAAGTGATGCTGAGTTTCCAGCCCCATTGCCAGAGCGTCGCCCGGCATCACTTCCTGGTGATGGCATCGTGCGGCGTGGGTGTTCCAAGGAATGTTTCGGCCAGGGACTGTGTCCCCCCACCGAATTACGGTAATTACTTGGCAACCCTAGTTAAAACAGCAGCCATAAATCATACCTCTAAATTGGCTTCTAAGTTGTGGACTTATTTTAGGGGAGGCAAAAAAGTGTAGCAACAACACACTGTTTGTAAAGCAGCTGTAACCTTGTGCACATTGGATAGAATAAGGCTGAAACAAACCAATACTTACTGCTGTTTGTGTTACAAGTTAGCCACAGCAATGTACTGTATCTATAGATTCCTATACAGATAGCAGACTATACACACCTCAGTAGTACTGTTTAGAACTTTAAGGGTAATCACCAGCACCTTGAATTTGATCTGGAACTCAATTGGCAGCCAGTGCAGCTGTTTCAAGACAGGACAGATATAATCTCTCCAAGAAGAACCTGTCAGCAATCTTGCCGCTACAGTCTGGATGGCCTGTAATTTCCAGAGCGCCTGTAGGGTGAGCCCTACATAAAGAGCATTACAGTAGTCTCTAAGTGGGAGGTGACCATGGCATGAATCACTGTGGCTAGGTCAGAAAGGTACAGATATGGAGACAGTTGGCAAGCTTGGTACAAATAGAAAAATGCCATCCTCGCCACTGCTGACACCTGCTTGTCCAGGAACAAGAAGGAGTCAAGACAGACCCCCAAGACTTTTAATAGTGTCCACTAATGAAAGTTGGACCTCATAAGGAGTTGGGAGCTAAAGGCCCCCCAGCAGTCCAAACTAGGGGTGTGCACCAAAAAAATCAATATTTTTTGGGTTCTGATATCCCAAACCCGAAAAATATCGGCACTTGCCTGGATTCCCTATCTCACCCTCCCTTCCCTTTGCCCCACTTGGACAAGAGGTGAAGGGAAGGTAGAGAGGGTGTTGTGTTCTGCCCCGACCATGTGTGCGATCCAGCTTCAGCTAGTCCGCATATGGTCATGTGAAGAGCAGAAGCTTCGTTCCACCAGAACAATAGACGGTCGGATCTGAATTCCCCTTCCAATCGGGAGACTAGGATCCTAGAGTTAACCTAATAACTGTAAATAGACCTATCACAAGTGCTGAGGTGTGTTTGGGGGTGGTTTGGTTTTGGAATAAAAGCCAGCCTGCGAGCCGGCTTCTGTGTCTTGTTCTTCACCTAATAAAAGTATGAGAGCTGAAATCACTAGTAAGTTTCAGTACTTTTCAGAGGGAAAGCCATGGATCTCAGGAGCTTCTGCCTGAGAGAGGGGCTGGCACACTGGCCCCTCTGTCAGGAAGAAGTGCCTGGATTCCCTATCGCACCCTCCCTTCCCTTTGCCCCACTTGGATGAGAGGCGAAGGAAAGGGAGAGAGGGAAAGGCATGAATCTCAGGTGCTTCTGCCTGAGAGAGAGGCTGGCACGCTGGACCCTCTGTCCAGCAGAAGTGCCTGGATTCTCTTTCTCTTCCCCACTTCCCTTTGCCCCACTCAGAGGTGAGGTGAAGGGAAAGAGAGAGAGAAAAGCATGGAAAAGAGAGAGGGAAAAGCATGGCTCACAGGTGCTCCCACCTGACAGGGCGGCTGGCATGCTGGCCCCTCTTTCAGGCAGAAGTGCCTGAGATCCTTTCCCTCTCCCCCTTCGGGATCCCCAAATATGCGAGGATGCCCTATTAGGCCAGCCAAATCAGATCAGAGAATCTGATTCGGTGATTGGCTATCCTGTACAGTGCTGTATAGCCACTATTTGCATTCTTAATGGGCTCAGGTGAGCTGAATGCACACCCCTAGTCCAGATCTCTCCTGTCAGATGATCTGTGTTTTAAATGGATTTAACTTCAATCAGCTCTGCTTCCACCAGTGAACCATGGCCTCCAGGCAATGGGCCAGATCTGCTAGCGCAGAGTCCAGCTGCTTATCCAGCAGGAGGAAGAGCTGCATATTGGTGGCATCCAACTCTGAACCTCCTCCTAATGAGCTCCAATAGAGGATATATATATATATAATGTTGGGGAGAGAATTGTGCCTTGCAGAACCCCACACTTCAAGGAATGCTCAGAGGAACACTCATCTCCAACCACTACCCCCCAGTGGCATCCCCGGAGGAACAAAAAACTATGCTAAAGTGGTCCCATGAACCCCCAGTAAGGCTAGGCAGTCGACCAGCATCAAATGATCAACTGTGTCATACGCTGACAACTCCAATAAAATCAGCAGTGCAGACCCACCCTTATCCAATTCATGGTGGAGGTCATCCGCCAAAGCTACTAGCACTGTCTCAGTTCCAAACCCAGGCCTGAAGCCAGACTGGAAGGGGTCGTGCTGATGTCTCATCCAGGAACCCCTGACATTGTTCTGCTACTGCCCTCTCAATCACCTTCCCAAGATAAGAAAGATTTGATATTGGGTGGTAATTGGCTGGTCCTCAGGATCCAAGGATGGTTTCTTGAGAAAGTGTCTAACTATGGTCTCCTTCAAGGACCTAGGGAAGCAATCCTGGAAAAGAGAAAGCTTAATAATCTTTCTCAGGGGGCCTCCAACCACTTCATGGCAGGATTTAACCAGCTATGAGGAGCAGGGACCCAGGGGGCAAGTTGTCGGCTTTATGGCTAACAGCAGGGCTCATTTCCTGCAGGAGCACACAGGAGTGAAGTTACGGCAGTAAGGAGCCCAGGGGGCAGGCACATGCAGCAAGCTCCACCCCCTGCTCCCAGCAGCCCCCCCTCACCTTTCCCGGCCCACTGGCCGACCCAGAGGAGCACTGCCACGAGCTGCCCCTCGAGCTGCTCTGCCACTGTGTGGGCCATGGCACCCAGCCCACCCAGCATACTACTGGGATCAAAGCTGGTGGCAAGGTCATGGTGGAGCTTCAAGATTTGATCTTTGAAGAAAGTCACAAGATTGTCACAGTGAAAAACTGAATTTCTAATATTTTGGGACCTCACATCCAGGGAGCTCAAGTCCTGAACCACCTGGATGCAAACTCACAGATGCAATGGAGGCAGAAAAATAAGCCTTCCTCACTGCCTTCACCACCACCTCATAGGCCTTCAAGTGAACTCTATAATGTGTTCTGGAAGCCTCGTTATGTGTATATTGCCAGAGTTGCTTTAGCTGTCTAAGCAACCTCTTCATATCTCTCAACTCCTTGGTATACCAAGGAGCAGGAGAACAATGGGGGCACAGAGGGTCTTGGGGGGCAATCCTACCAATGGATTGACAGTAGTTGGCATTTTAAGCCTTTTTAAACATTTTGAGCTCATCCACAGAACTACTGGCTGGGCTGGAGAAATCCCACAGAGTCTCCATGGGCAAGCATAAATTTGCTCGACACCCTTGCAGAATGGGGTAGCAAAACTCAAACTGACATTCAGGAGGAAATGGTCTGACCATTGCACCAGCTTAACATGAACTGGATTATCCAGGTCCACACTCACACAGAAGATCAAATCCAACCGTGTGTGGCCTACTTCATGTGTGGGAGTCAACACAACCTAATGTCTAATGTCACCATGGCAGACATGAAGTCTGAAGCAGTTCTAATGAGAATGGTGTCTGCATGGATACTGAAATCCCTCAAAACCATCAGATGGGGGAAACGCAATACCCAGTCACAGATTGCCTCTGCCAGCTTCAGCAGGGTATCCACTGGTGTGTTGGGTGGACAAACCAGCAAGATAGCCAACTTCCCCATGACACTCCACATGAGGCCAACACATTCAATACCAGTTATCTCTGGGGTGGGGATCCTCCAAAAGGAGAAACCATCTCAGATAAAAATCACGACTCCACCTCCCTGTCTTTCAGTTTGAGGTTGATGTAAGACCAAGAAACCAGGCAGAGTCAGGTGAGAGAAAAAAACTGTCTCATCTTCCCTCATCCAGGTCTCAGTCAGGCCAGGTCAAAGTTGACATGCAGGATAATATCCCAAAGAGCAGTGATCTTATTATGTATTGACCTGGCATAGTACAACATCAAGGATGAAGAGGAAGTGAGAAGTTACTCCAGACACCAGCACACTGTCATCCCTGTAGAGGAAATGGAGATTAGAAGGACACCGAGCATATCCATATCTCTGAGTCTTTTTGTAACTGCACTCCTCCCGCCACTGTATCTTCTTACCCCCAAAAGAACAGGGATGCCTGAACCCCCAAATGATGTTATACAGTGAGGCCATGATGTTAAAGCCTCAAGCTCAATTCCAAAATAAAAACCAGACTGGGTGCATAAACCTGCATTTTGGACAAGGTATCATATACAGAGCCCTGACTTGGATGGCCCAGGCTAGCCTGATCTTGTCAGAGCTTGAAAGCTAAGCAGGGTTGGGCTTGGTTAGTAGTTTGATGGGAGATCACCAAGGAAGTTTAGGGTTGCTGTGCAGAGACTGGCAATGGCAAATTGTCTCTGAATGTCTTTTGCCTTGGAAACTCCATAGGGTTGCCATAAGTCAGCTGTGAATTGACAACACTTTCCATCACCACATTATTGCAGGATTCAGTAGCACTACAGTACCACTTCAGTATACCTAGGCTGACCACTTCTTCAGCATTATTATAACTTTGCTTCCCCACTAGATAGTGCAATACCATCTCTGTACCTGAGACAGGAAGAAAACAGAAATAGCAGAGCCAGTAAACCAGCGATATAATTAGATCTGCTGGTTAGGTGAAATTGGGTGATAAATTAAGAGTGGGTCCTACTGGAAGCGTCCCCAGTCGTATTGATCAGCTTCAGGTGATCTGAAAACTTCCAGAGGGAAATTTATTAATTAGGCACTGACATCCAATTCCCTCTCTCCATTCCTGTACTAGGAATGTTTTTTGCCTGCTTGTTCCTTTGATGAAGACAACAGGTAAATTTGTTCAACCTCCCCTCTTTATCTATGTCCAGAAGGCATTGAAGTGGAAGCACAAAGCCTGGGAAAGCTCATTAGACAGGGAAGGATAGTATTTGCCTTTGGTTTCCTCAAAGATCACCTGACTTTCTTAGCACCCTCATCCTTAGTACTGTTAACTGTACAGATATTTTTAGTACAACTCAATTCATTCCCATTACCATCTCCCACCATCATATACACCCTCCCCCCATGTTCACAGAAGTCCCCAGTATAACAGTGCACAAGACTGCATCTCATGCCAGCAAGTTTCATGGAAAGTATTTTTCCCCCTCTCTTGCCTCAGTCTATATAAAAACCTGGAAAACATCATGAAGCTTTTCCTTAGATTTATATTTAGTGTCTAGTTAGCCAAAGGGTCCAGATGTTCCTGATGTGATTTATATATCTTTTCACAGGTCCTTAAAGTTAAATCTGTTCCCCTTAGAAATTGACTACTTGAAGCAGAGGTGAAAAGGGTAAACAATTTTATAAGTGCTAAAACTTCCATGAAACTGCCAATACTGTTTCCCCCACCCCAAATGGATTATGGTATGGCAATAAATAGATACACGCAGGCTCCGATCACACGCACCATTAGGGATGCGAGAGGGATGAATGCCAGGTGGAGTTAATGGACACGATCACATGGACACATCTGGCAAGCGTCATGCACCCGCCCCCAACCCGTGCCACCTGACCGAAGCTGCGAATTAAAAAGCTACCTTGGAAACCCCAGTAGCAAATGCTTGCGGCGGGCCACAGATGGACGTCCTCCGTCTGATCGCTCCAACACATTCCTTTTGCGACGTTGATGCACCCCAGGAACATGCGCCGCCGGAAACAACCCCAGTCCGCCGCTGCTGCCATCGGATCAGGTAAGGGCAGCTTAGATTGCAGCGGCACAAATAGCCACACCTCCCCCCCGCGTTTTCCATGATGTGTGACCGGGACCGCAGAGCCTCAACTTTATTATTATTGATTTGGATTTCTTTACCTTTTTTAGTCTTTGGATTATGCTTTTTTAGATCCTGCCACAGAAATTATAAAGAGCAGATACTGCCCCATCTTAAAGCAAATTGGCCCGCACATGCACAGCCTGATGTAAGATCAAGCTAAGCTGGAAAAATTCAAACCTCTTGAGTTGGATAGAACACAGATTTGTGGCTCCACCTCCACATACAAGGTCTCTCTTCTTTCCTGTTCACATCTGGCATCTGCAGAGGAGCCAAAACACAGAGGCAGATGGGTCAGGCTAGGTAGTGCCTTCCCCATTTGGGGGATGGCTTGGGCTGGGCAGGCAGACAACAGAGCAGAGGGCATGGTAGAAGTTAAAAGTCAGTACCTCAGTCAGCAAATTGTAGGAGCCAGAGAAAAATCTGGGTTAACTGAAGGGGCCATGGGATTGGTCTGGTCTGAAGTTGTCCTGCCAGGAGGTGAGGTGTATATTCCAGTGGAGCCTGAGAGGTGTCCTCTTTCCTGGGAACAGGTATGGTGATGAAGGTGATATTCGCCCAAATGAAGGAGTTTCTGAGGAGGAGTCATCAATATTCATTTATTTATTATTTTATTTAAAATACTTCTATGCCACCTTTCCACCCACTTCAGGGCCCCCAAGGCATTAAAACATTCAAAGATTTCAAACACTGAAAAACATTTAAAATACAACAATGTATAAAACAAGCAGATGCATGGCAAGGACTTTTAGGGGCATCTCATTTTCACTTCCCCCACTATCCTCTTTTCCTTCCTTGAAAGCCCTCATAGCCTCTCACCTTTTGCTGCTTCCTTCTTTCCTTCCCACTAGCCAACCTATTTTTATCTCTCCCCCTATCTTCAGCTTTCCATCCTCCTCTCACCCCAGCAGCCACAGGAAAGCCATGGCCAAATTGTGCAATGCTGGCAGCTGGGCTGGGTCCAGTTTCATAGTGCAGCCACTGGATCCAATTGCACAGTAGGGAACCTGGAAGGAACCTGGAAGGTGCCTCATCCTCCCCCGGATCTGCCTCCCCACACTACTTTTTCATTTCCTCCTCCTGGCAACCACTATATCCTCACCTTTCACTGTTTCCTTTTGTCCTCTCAACCCATCTACCTACTTTCCCCCCTAACTCCCATCTTCAGCAATACTTATTATTTGTTTACTTCATTTATATCTAGTCTTTCTCCACAATGGAGATCCAAAGCAGCTTACATCATTCTGCTGTCCTACATTTTATCCTCACAACAGCGCTTTGAGGTAGGTTAGGCTGTTAATTTGTGACTCATCCAAGACCACCCAGTGATCTCCGATGGTAGAGTGGAGACTCAAAGTTGAGTCTCCCAGATCCTGGTATGAAACTCTAACCACTACACCACACTGGGTTTCATGGGATCACTGCTGTTGAACAGTAGCAAGCAGTTGGGCTAGGCAAGGCTACCTTCTGGTGCCCCCCATGCCCCCCCCCAAAAAAAGCGTGATTACCCATGCTTTGTTGGCAGGCAATGCTGGCTCCATACCTCTGGCCTGCGGCTGCCCCTCATGTCACTTTCACTTCAGTGGCACACATTTGGCAGGTTAAAAACATCAGATAAGCCCTGCTGGATCAAACCAGTGGTCCATCTACTCTAGCATCCTGTCTCACCCAGTGGCGAACCAGTTCCTCTGGAGGACCAACAGCTGGGAATAGAGGCCGAGACATTCATAAGAACATAAGAAGGGCTCAGATGGATCAGACCAGTCGTCCATCTAGTCCAGCCTCTTGTCTCACATAGTGGCCAACCAGTTCTTGTGGATGACCGACAACAGGGTATAGAAGTCAAGGCCTTCCCCTGATGAGAACATCAGAAGAGCCCTGCTGGATCAGACCAGTGGTCCATCTAGTCCAGCATCTTGTCTCACACAGTGGCCAACCAGTTCCTCTGGAGGACCAGTAGCTGGGAATAGAAGCTGAGGCCTTCATAAGAACATAAGAAGAGCTCAGTGGTCCATCTATTCCAGCATCTCATACAGCAGCGATCCAGTTCCTCTGGATGGCCAATAACAGGGCAGAGAGTCTGAGGCCTTCTCTTGATAAGAACCTCAGAAGACCCCCGCTGGATCAGACCAGTGATCCACCTAGTGATCCATTGCCTGCCTCCATGTAGTGACCTTGGTCTTCCTTGGTGGTCTACCATCCAAGTGCAAACCATTGCTGATCTTACTTAGCTTCTGAGATTGGATGAGATCAGGCTGGGTCAGGGCAAGAGATATTTAGAGGGGGTTTGCCATTCCCTGCCTCTGCTTAGCAACCCTGGACTTCCTTTGTAGTTTTCCATCCAAGCACTAACCCAGGCCAGCCCTGCTTAGGTTCTGAGATCATACAAGATCAGGCTAGCCTGGGCCATCCAGGTTAGGCAAAGGACAAACAGAGGCAGCTTGCCATTGCCTGCCTCTGCACTGTGACCCTGGTCTTCCTCAGTGGCCTCCCATCCAAATATTCACCAGGGCTGACCCTGCTTAGGTTATGGGACCTAATGAGACTGGGCTGGTGGGGGCCATCCAGGGCTTGGCATTACTTTGGAGATGTGAAAGAACAAGCCCCCAGCAGGATCCAAAGCTCAGGACCCCAGGAAGAGAGGCATGACTTGCAACTATGTCAAGTGCCAGTCTGAAATAGGTAGAGGCCAGGGGCGAGTTGTATGACACTCCATCCCTGTGCCCAGGCTTTGGTGAGGCTCTACAGAGGGTGCCCAACAGCCATCTGCCCCCTCGCTGGCTGCCCAGGCAGCCTGTGCTTTGGTGATGGGGGAGGTGTCTCTTCTAGGCACTCGACCTGCAAAAGCGAAGGCCTCCCAAGGAGATAAGCCCAGTGGGAATGGGCGAGGCATTGCCGCCAGAGACTGCCCAAGGCCAGCTGGCTGGGCATCATCAGGGTTGCCTTCCCCCCCCCAGCACGTCAGGGTGGCCATCTGTCCCCCCACCAGGCCTCCAGGAGTCTTTGGCTCACCTCGGAGGGTGGGGGACACTGCCAAAGTCACCTGCTGGTAGCTAGGTAGGTGGACAACCTGGGCGGGGGGACTTGTTGCTGGGGCAGTGCAGCTCCAGGAAAGAGTGCAGCACAGCGGGCTGGCTGGCTCAGGGCACCTCCTCCTTCTCCCCTGCTCCTGTGAGGCCTGCCCTACCTGTGCCACAGTGGTGGTGGCCTCCTCTTCCCTGGGTCATGCAGCAGGAGGGGCAGGCATGGCGGGCAGGTGGGCAACTCTCAAAAGGTAGCTGGCTTCCCTACCTGGCCTGTGCACCTCCACTCCTCCTTCTTCCACTGCACTGGGGACTGACAGGCAGGGGCCAAGGTGGCAGTGGCACTGGAAATGGTAAACAAACTTTCTCTCTGGCACCATCCCCCCTCTCTGAGCGGGCCTGCCCACCTCGATGGCTTGGGGAGGGTTTCTCTCTCTCCACCCCCAGGGGAAGAGGAGGAGGGCCCAACGCAGATTCCTTTGAGCAGCAATAGCAGGAGGATGTGCACCACACGTGTTCCCAGCACTAGAATGGATACTGCGGCTTCTTCTACCAAGGGCAAGTGGACAAGCAGGGCTTTTGGTGAAGGAGGGGTGGGGAGAGGAGGGGGCAGGCTGGCAGGGCACTCTCCTAAGCTGGTGCCCTAGGCAATGGCCTAACCTGCCTCTATGGAAGAACCAGCCCTGGTTGGGCCTGGCCCCAATGAATCTTCCCTCAAAGGCTGAAACAGCACTGGAGAGGCCCTATCCCCTCCTGACAGAACCCACAGCTGGCAATATTGTTGTGGTTGCCTAGCCACTGAGAGGGTATTTGTTTATTAAAGACACTTTCCATTATTCTGAGAGATTTTAACTCCTTCGGTAGTTTTTTTCCCCCTCTCCAGATTTTTTTGCAAACCTTTTTTTCCCAATTTTTTGTATTGATCTGTCTTGTCTATTCATGGTTCCAGTCTTTGGATTTAACTATCCACAGATTTGGCCACATTGAGAATTAGATTAAATGATGTTTAATCTATTAAATAAAATATAATCTAAAAACAGCCCATGATTATGGAACAACCTACCCAGGTAGGTGAGCCTGGCCCTCTCACTCTCAGTCTTCAGGAGGCAGCTGAAGACAGTTTTATTTATTCATGATGACATTTCATTAGCTCTTCTGCCTACCAGCATTTTTAAATTATTGATTTTTAATTAGTGGTTTTTATATATTTCATTATTATTTACGCGGTAAGATGCCTTTAGTTCCTATGAGGTAGAAAGGCAGCTAATAATTGTCTTAAATAAAGAAACACATACATATATAAAACATACACAAACATGAAGGAAGGCTAGAGTTAGTGAGGGAATGCCAAACAAAACAAAAAAGTAATGGACAATGATAAAGGGAGACAGATGAAATCTCACTGGGGAGGGAGTTTCAAAGTTTTGTCACCATGACTGAGAAGGCATAGATGGGCCATTGGCCTGATTCAACATTGGTTTCTCTTATGTTCTTATGTTCTCAGGTTGCCACCCATCTAGCTTCAAATGGCAGGGGCACCTGAAGCAGGGCCTCTGAAGATGTCCAGAGTGGTTGGGTAGTAGGTAGTCCTTTGGGTATGCTGTTCCCAAATTGTATAGGGCTTTTTAAAAGTCAGTACCAGCACCATGAATTGTGCCTGGAAGCAAACTAGGAGCCATTGTAGATGGAACAACACTGGACTGATATGATCCCTACAACCCACTCCACTTAGAGTTTTGGCTACATTCTCTACCAACTGTAGCTTCCTGACAGTTCTCGGGGTCACTGCAGTAATCTAATCCAGACATCACCAGAGCATGCACCACAGTGGCCAGATCTTTCTTCCCCTAGAATGGCTACGGATGGTTCACCAGCAAAAAGCTGATGAAAGGGCAATGCTGACAGATGTCTATCCAGCAGGAGCCACAAGCTACAAACCTACTGGAACCTCCTTGGTAAAGAGGGTGGAGAATTTACCATATTTCAGATTCTTCATCCTCAGCTGTGAAAATCTCTGACAGAGGGTCTGCCACTTCAGCCACTTCCTGAGATAGTTCAGGATCTCAGGACCCTAGTACTCTGCTTATTAGAAGATTTGGGTCCCAGGCCAGGTACAGTTATATGTGGAAGCAAAAGTAAAGACTCTTATGTTACAGGAGTAGCAAGATGCTGGTATTGACTACGAAGATCATCAGAAGGACCATTATATGATGATGGCACAGTCTTTAATAACAACAGTATAGTAGTAGTAGTAGTAGTAGTAGTAGTAGTAGTAGTAGTAGTAGTAGAAGAAGAAGAAGAAGAAGAAGAAGAAGAAGAAGAAGAAGAAGAAGAAGAAGAAGAAGAAGAAGAAGAAGAAGAAGAAGAAGAAGAATTCGGTGATAAAGTAATTTAATTGCAATCCCTGCATGCAGCTAGGTGGCTCTCTGGGGTTATTGGGCTTGTCCAAAACAAGTGTGTCTTGTTGTTATATGCCTTGAAGGAAATTTTTATCATGTATTACCAAGTGTATCCTAATTCTAATGAAGGCAGGCTAACACATATATTTACTTATTGCTTACATGGCATAGGCTAACTTCAGCTGGCTTATTTGAGTTCCAAGTTGACTTCAGCCATCTGCGTATCGGATGTTCATGTAATGCTTATATTTAAAGTGTTCTTTTCTCTATGGGCACATAATCCCTCTGCTCATGGTGATTCAATGCAAGAAAAAATAGGGCTTATGTTCTTTAAGCTTAGGTGAGGGTTTTTAGCACTTGCCTCTAATCATGTCAAAGAGCTGCAGGGAAAAAAATACTGCAACTCCCAGCATTCCCTCAATCATACCAATATTAAATCTCCCTCATCCACTCTGGTGTTTGGTCCCTGTTCAGATGCAGGTTTGTATCCATTCTTGTGCATAAGCTCTTTTACCTTAGTTGACTAGAAAAGGTATTCCTCCTCTTCTCGGTCCAAAAAATGGTTGATTTAACCTTGACGTTCTCTTATTGACTGCATCACTCTGTCATTGCTGTAAGAGCTAAATTGTTTTCCATTGTCTGTGAGCTGAACGGGGTGAAAACTGAGTGAGCAGTGGTTCAGAAACACTTCAATTTAGGCAGCTTGAGATCAAAATGCTGCAGGTAACAAGAGAAGCAAACAAATACACAGGTTTCCCAATTGCCCTCCACCTTCTTGGCACCCACTGGTGGTAGGGGTACATCAAACTCTCAGGGTGTCCCATACAGCATCTGGCCTTTTAAATTAAATACATGTTTGAGATTGGATATAGCAGCCAGCAAAGAACAAAAGGCCATTAGAAGGAGAAACATTTGGGAAAGTAAATGGGAGAGGTGAGTGGATGAGGAGAGGAACGATCAACAATGTTTTTTCTAGAATACTTCATTTGTTATCTAAGTCACCTTGTCCCATGCTATTTTATGATGGTCAGATAGGAACAAAAACCTAGTTGGTGTATGTTAAATTATTGTTCATGAAACTACAAAACAGCTCATGGTTTGGCATTGCGATAGAATTGTTGTTTTTAAGTGGCTGCAAAACAGTTCTGTTTAACAATCTATCAGACCCAATTTACACACTCTGCTGCATCAAGGGGCTCATTTTTTTGACCCTTTAAATGTTGCCCATGAACACATGAAGCTATTTTTTATTGACTCAGACCATTGGTCTATCAAGGTCAGTATTGTCTGTTCAGAGGAGCAGAGGTCTTTTGCATTACCTACTCCCTGGTCCGGGAGCTGCGGTGGCTCAAGTGGTTAAGACGCTGAACTGCAGGCTGTGGAAGGTCAGTAGTTCAGCAGTTCGAGACCCGGGTGCCGCATGATGGGGTGAGCTCCTGTCTCTAGTTCCAGCTCCTGCCAACCTAGCAGTTCGAAAGCAAGAAATTGCAAGTAGATCAATAGGTACCACTTTGGTGGGAAGGTAACAGCGTTCCGTGCACCTTGGTGTTTAGTCATGCCGGCCACATGACCACGGAAACGTCTTCGGACAGCGCTGGCTCTTCGGCTTTGAAACGGAGATGAGCACCGCAACCCTAGAGTCGGATTCGACTGGCTTTCGAGCAAGGGAACCTTTACCTTTACCTTTACCTTACTCCCTGGTCCTTCTACCTAGAGATGACAGGGATTGAATCTGGGACCTTCTCCCTTTCAAGCAGATGCTTTACCACTGAGCCATAACCCCTTGCTTAGGCCCTCATCTGCATTTATCTAGGTTTGTGTTTCTCCACTTAACATAATAATTTACTCATGTAAGGCACATTCATAATACAAAGCTAAAGTATCAAGAGCTTCCTTCCCAGTCATGGCTAGGGATGGGCATGAATTGGGAAAATGTGGTTCAGCTTGGTTCAGGGTGTGCCCAGTTTGCAAACCACGAACTGTCATTAACATTTAAGTGCCAAATGAACTGGTTCAGTTTATGAGGTGCATGGCATGGTAGAACATCCCTCCAGTATTCTAGAGGCACAAACCTCACAGGAGATCTCCAGCTGACTCTCCTCTACCTGCCCTCCAAGTTTGGTGAGAGGAAAGTGCTTTCTGGGGCAATGATAGGAAGTCATTTTGACAGCACAGGTTCAAGAGTATATAGAACAGAACCTGTGCAAGCTAGAGACATCAAAGTCAAAGGGGACCTCCCTGGATTCTCTCTACATGCTCTCTAAGTCCCCTCCCCCTGCTTTGACATTTGGTAAACATTTAGCTTGAGCAGAGGCAGTCTGTCTGGAAATGTATCCATTCATGAACTGCCACAAACTACTTGAAAGTTTGTGCTGGTTGATCTGGCACTAACCCCAAACTGGTCAAAATTCATCATGAATTAGTTCATGAGCTGGTTTGTGCCCATTCCTAGCCATGGCCTCCCACAAAGAATCCTGGGAAATGTAGGTCAGGAATATGCTGAGTATTTCTTTTTCAGTTCTCTCTGCTAATTCTGTTTGCAGAATTATAATTCCAGGAGTACTTGGAAAGAAAGGATGACAGCTAAACCTCTGTTTCAAATAGTAGTATGTGCCTTTAGCGTGGCTACTAACAGGCCTGGAGAAAGATGTCCTGTCCCTTTAATAGAGGTTTAATGTGAGGAAATAGGCAGCTGAATCTTTTCATGCCATGGAGACAAGTAACATCACTGGGTAAGTATCATCCCTTTAAGCCACTATTAAAGGAACAGGACATTTTTCTCTAGGCAGCTGGCAGTTCCATAGCCTCCATTCTCCAGCCCAAAAGGAACAGTCAAGCATTGGGGTGGGTAATACCATTTCTGCACACTACTGCTCCATAAATTTCTATTTTTTTCACAAGTAATAGTAAGAATACCTTTCAGGTACATCAGTTTTGAATTTTGTTATTGAGAGAAAGAACACAGCCAAGAATAATTAGAAATTGAATACATAGTGTAAGTCAATGTATAATATGTACAAAAGTGGCAAACTACTTAAATCCATTTTTTCAGCCCACTCCTAAGTGGGTGTTCTCTAAAATAATTCTTGTTGAGTTCAGTGGGATGAATTTGTTTCTGAATTCAGCTTAAGGTGTTGATTACTATAATTAAAGCTCATAATGACCTGTGACCCACATATCTGAAGAACCATCTGTCTCCATATGTTCCCATACATTAATTGAGTTCATTGGCCCAGCTTCTTTGAGATATTCCCCAACTCAAGCTGCCTGTGTGGCATCCACCAGAATCTGTTCCTTTTCCATGGTGGCATCTACTTTATTGAACAGGCTCACAAGAGGAAGTAAAGAAGACATCTTTGCAGGAATTCTCTAGGAAAGGCCACAAGGCATGGTATGTTACCAAGGGTGCTTTAAGAGGATATAAGGACTGCTGGCACTGGAATCATTTAGCATGTTTTATATGAGTTGTTCTGCCTTTTAATTAAATGAACTCATGATAGGAAAATGAATTTAGAGTCCAATGGCACCTTTAAGACCAACAAAGTTTTATTCAAGGTATGAACTTTCGTGTGTATGCATGCTTTATCAAATACATTAGAATGGCAGTCAAGGTTCAAACTTATAGCCAGAGAATGAACAGCAAATTAACATGTAGCATGATGATGATCAAGATATGCAAAGTGACACTAAATAACAAGTTAAAGTTATAAGGTCAACAGTTGTAAAGCAATAAATGTCAAACTAGCAATAAATAATAGCTGGATCATAAAATTGTGCTTTGTTTAGGTATTCCTGATGACCTCTACATTCCAGTGGGAGCAAAAACAGAAGGGCAAAGCAATGTTTGCAGTGTCACTTTTGGTTAAAAAAAAAAAAAAAGCATAGAGCTATGGATCATTTCTAGAGTGGCATCATTTCTGGGTATAAGCAGAAATGACATCATAACATCACGGAGCATTCCATCCTTAGTTTTTGCTCTTGCTGGAATGAACAGTGGTAGCAACCAATGTTCCCTCTAAGCTATGGAGTCTTGTGAGCAAAAATTCTACTTTGTGAGCTACTGGCATTAAAGATGGGAGCAGGTGATCTGGCTACTGCATAAATTAGTCTGCTCTGGAGCCATCCTTCCTGAGCTAAGACAAAAACATGTGAGCCAGAGGCTAAAAAACTGTGAGCTAGCTCACACTAACTCAGCTTAGAGGGAACACTGGTAGCAACATAAGGTTGCCAGTTTCCAGGTAGGACTTAGGCTGATCTCCAGACTACAAAAACCATTCCCCCTGCAGGGGGAATCACATCCCTGGCAGACAAGGGCATCACATCCCTGCTGAGCTCCCTCCCCAAAGTCTACCCTCCCCAGGTACTGACCACAGATTCCCAGAAATTCTACAGGCCAGAGATGGCAACTTCAGGCAAGGGCCCAGGAGATTTCCTGCCATGGTGCGCAATCTGGTTGGCTATCACTTAGTCCTGCAGAGCTGGAGCATAGATTTCTCATTGGGGGGGGGAATTGTAGGGTAGTGTAGTAAATTGAAAATAGATGCGTCATAAATCATACTATGTAAATTACATTTGTCTCACATGGCCTGGACAGCAAACTATAGATGGCAAAAACAAGTGTAGGAAACAGACTCACTACTTACAAATTGCCAAAATGCTAAAGAACATATAATAGACAGTAGCGAATACAAAGTAGCCACATAAGAAAAATACAAAATGGAGAAATTGTGTAATAATACACTACAATAGAAAAATCCACAGAATAATGGAGAACTAATATAATAATGCGACATTGTGTCTGGATGTTTGATTACAACAATTCAAAGTTCATCCTTCATCAGGGTGTTCCCTTTAAGTTGCTGTGGTTTCCATAGTTTTACTCACATGCACTGGGAACAATAACAATTCAGTACAGGAATGGATGCAAATCTCGGTCCCGTTGGAAGCCTGAAGCTGCTGAAGCTGATTACACATTGGAGATCAATGTGTACAGCAAACTAACAGCCTAAAGGCCCATGGAATCTGGTGCCCTCCCCATCCAATCCCATTTGAGAACCTGCAGCAACCTGGGAGGGAACCCTGCAAATAATGCTGTCTTTTGCCTGGCCAACACCGTTCTTGGGTCTTCCATCCTAGCACAAGAAGAAGACACACCTTCAGGGAAATGAGAAGGGGCTCCAAAAGCCTCTGTAAAACTGCAGAGGTATCTAGGACAGCTTTTCTGGGAAAGAGTTAGTACAGAAGTGGTTGCAGGGGCAGATGACTGACTGGAAAAGAAGCCCAGCTGTAGATCTGACTAGGCAAAACTCAGTGCTGGCTAGATCCAACCTTGCATGTGTGCACTGCAAGACATCATGGCTGAGAGGGTGATCTGACTCCAATGCAGATTAGTTGAACAGGATCCAGCTTCTGCCCACCCATCAGAACTGCCTTATCCCTGCCAGAGGGAAGCTGCTTAGCCCACCCGATTATATAAAGAATATCAATATTGTTTTAATCTTTTTCTGAAATCACAGGTGCATTGTAAAGGATTGGAAAGTAGAGAGATTCAGAAGCCTGATACAAGTGCATTTCAAAATGCCTTTCTTCTTTTCACATATCCTCACCAATCTGGAAGAGGGCTTGAAAAATGCTTTAAATAGCATGTGTGCAGTTGATCTCACAGTATAATGCAATTTCATTTTCACCTTCTGATATCCTTTACATCACTTGCAAATTCATATATATTTTTTTTAAAGATGGAGGGAGCAGCAGTATTTATCTGAGCTGAAAGTCCTCCCCTATTGGTATGTCTTCTTTCCAGCTCTGTCATTTGATCACAGCATTTTCCTTTAGCAATTTCACTTTCCCCCACTATTGCCCTGAAAGGTCAAACTAAATTAGCAGAAGGGGGAGGCCAAGGATAACACAAGGTGGTCTCAGCTGGGTGTCAATTAGCAAGATGTGTGATTAGTTGTTTGCAGAAAGTTCTCCAGAAGAAGGTTTGGTTTCACTTCCAGATCCCTGGAATACGGCAGCAGCAAGTGTGAACAGAGTTGCCTTCTTTTTTCCTGAGAAAGGATCCAGGTCTTTAGCAGGGACATAACAGGCAGAAATCCTACAGGTATACGTATACCCCTTCCTTGAAAAGCCTGTGCAAATCAGGGCAGTTGTGTATCTTCATGGGTCTCTGGAAACCATCCAGAAACCAGTACTGTATTAAGCACCTCTAAAAGAACTCTTAGTGTTCTTTTATGCCTTGAAAGTAGCTATGGGTGTTTTGCTTGCTGAAGTGATAGTTTTATCTGTTCATTTACAGTTTGTGGCTTTAGATCCAAATTATGTAGCAAAGCAGGTTACCAAAGCTCTCTTTCAAGGAATGACTGTGTAATAGGTCCACAAAAGCTGACAACTGACTGCAAAAGACTGCTCAGACAGTATATAGTCTTTTGATTATGCTTTAAGTGTGTTTGGATCCAGTGGCTTCCAAAGCAAACTTTTAAAAGAAATCAAGGGGTGTCTTTTACCGGTTGGATTTCTCTGTTTAAGCACTACATCTTGTTTCTATATGATCAGATCTGAGAAATATAATAGTCAAAAATATCATCAGATGTCAGAGTATGTCTGAAAAAGAGAACACTGATGGTTCAACTAAATGCCATCTATTGACCTTGATGACCTTACAGGAATATTCCAAAATGAAATACATTGTCTCTGTGCTGCAAGCATTGTTGAAATATGTTTCTCATCATTTATTAAGGAGTTCCATCATTAAGAAGGGAAGAGTCAATCCCTCCCCCAGTACATCTTCAATTTGATTTTAGGTTAATTTCCCAGAAAAATAGAGTTTCTACTCTTAAGCAGTGCATAATCAGTTACAAAGAGAGTGGATCCATTTGCTCTTGACAACTCTACATGGATCTTCAAGTGATAGACCTATTTTAAGGAAACTGGACAATGTCGGTTACTGGTGTTTTCTGAGTATATTCATGTTAATTAAATATAAATTATAATCAAGATTATACACAATTCATTCAAGCTAGAAAAAAACACATCTGATGAGTGTCTGTCTGTGGTGTGGAGCCTCCAGCGAGGAAAAAAATAGCAATTGTAGGAAGTAAGCTAAAAAGCTCTACTTGTAAGTAAGCCCAATAAGGTTTACTCCCAAGAAAATATTTTTAGGTCTGCAGCCTTCATCTCCTTGCAGTTGGAGAGGGGCTACTTTGCATGCGGATAGTCCCGGGGCAGTCCAGTTAAAAGAACTCAGGGAAAAGGTGTAAGAAATAAACTTTCCTTGCCTACATAAACCTTCTCTTAGAGAGCTACTGCCAGTCAGAGCAGACAGTACTAAGCTAGATGGAACTATGATCTGACTAGATACAAGGGAGTTTCATATGTTCAGTCACAAAGCAAGACTGACTTATGTATATTGTGTTCTCCACTGAACTCTGAATTTCAGTCTTTTTGAGAGGGTGCATATCCCTTTCCACAGATAATACTGGACAATGCATGGTCACTTCCATGTTGTGATTAATTACATACAGAGGCAGGGAGTTTCCCTGGGTCTCCAGGTGAGACCCCCTTAAAAAATGTTTACTTTAAAGATGAGCTGCAAATTGAAATTAATTAATATACATGCTGGCATAAAAGGGCTCATGCTGTGGGTTGTTTTCCATATTTGCTGTATTAAGGGGATGTGTCATGTTCAGACCAATAAAATATATACTTTTGCAAAATGTGTAGCAGAGTTTGTCACAGGGAATTTTATAATGATGACAATTGGGATGGTCTGAAGAAAAGGATCGCTAGGTCTCTGGCATGTTTCTCCTAAGAACAATTCTAGAAGCTTGGCTCTGCTTTGGCAAGCCTGTGAAAGTGAAAGGCATACCTGAGGAAAATGGTACTGGAATATGAAACCAGAAACTTCAGTTCTATTTCTTCTAATGCTGCTCATCTGACTGATAAGAGTCACATCTGTCCATCTAGGAGGATCATAGATCATTAGAGCAGGAATGGGTCTACATAATAATCTTGGTCTAAACCTTATCTAGGTTCTACGCAAATAAACATTATTCTGAGAATATTTAGTTTGCAGATGCAGGAAGCAGCTATAGATGCACAACTGGTCTATTTTGCTTTTATAATCCTTATGGGCATCCAACCAGAAAGGAACCTCCCATCCATGTCTTTCTTCCTCTTGAACATTTTACTTCTGCTTCCTTTTTTAAAAACAAAAACAACAACATAGAATCCTAATAATTATAGTAGTTCACTTTAGGGAAAACAACCACAGTGGTCCACAGTGGTCCACCTTCCTCCCTCCCTACCAAAGATCCTTTCCAAATTCAAATTTTCATCCCATCTTCACCATACTCAGGACTATTTTGGGGCAGGAACGCACAGGAACAGAGTTCCAGCTGGCTCCCAAGTTGGGCACACCCAGCAGGAACTCATTAGCATAATAGGCCACACCCAACAGCAGGAACTCATTAGGATTGGCTACATTAGGGATGTGTGGCCTAACATGCAAAGGAGTTCCTGCTACAAAAAAAGCCCTGAGTTTTGACAACAAAGAAGGTAAACAGAATAAGAAGTAAAAGGTGGGTGTGACTGGATGACCACACTTCTGGTAACATGGGGTGTGGCCTAATATGCTAATGAGTTCCTGCTGGGCTTTTTCTACAAAAACCCCCTGACCATACTACACATCCTTGTTAATAACTCATATCAGGATAAATTCTGCTAAAGAAGAATCCACTTTAAAATAATGTTTCAAATACACCATTGAACAGTAGTTATAGTTGCTTAACTGCATTTGGTGATTACTGGAGCCCTGTCAAGGTATAGCCATGCCCTTAGGCTGGCATGAGGTCACAGATGTGAAAAGGATCTTGGAAGTGCAGCTAGTCTTAAGATGAACATGAGCCAGCAGAGTTATGTGACTGCAAAAAAGTTAGGGCACTTCAGACTGCATTAATAGAAGCATAGGGGTTGGACTAGATGGCCTGTATGGCCCCTTCCAACTCTGTGATTCTATGATTCTATAAGTAGTAGATCTATATTATTTCCCTCTGATTAGAGGTCATGTGAAGGACTGTGTCCAGTTCTGGGTACCATGCTTTAAGAAGGCTACAGACAAATTGGGAAGGGTTCACAGAAATATATTAAAGATGAACTTCCGGTTTTTGGTGGCTTGTGAGCGGGTGCACTCCATCACAGCTCTGATGTGGGTGACCCATGAATCGTGCCGATGGGGAAGGGTCCAAGTTGATCTTGGGCCCTCTCATCTCCTTGTAGGGGAGTTGTAGCCTGGGGTGCACGGGAGACCTCTCCTAAGGCGGCAGCCAAGGGATTGAGGCTTCTTTTTGCCCCGATAGGTTCCTGTGGCATGGAGCTAGCAATGGCACCCAGAGGCACACATTAGACAGAGCGTGCAAGTGATCCAAATAAAATTGATCTTCCCTATCTTTTGAAGAAGCATGAATAAAAACGTGAGTTGACTCATGTACTAGCGAACAACCACTCAAATGATAGCAGTAAAGCTGCCCCAAAGCCCCAAATAAGCAAAAGGGGGAGGGGAATACCCAATCCCAAAAAGACTGAGTTTAAAGTGGGGTCTGAGAAGGCGACTTGAAGTGTGCGAATATTTGACTGGGTGTGGTGTATTCAGTAAGGAAGTGATAAATCTGCAGGCTTCCAGAGACTTTTAAAAACTTTTCTCTTAATATAAACAATGACGTAGTGAGCAGAAAAAATGGCGGCTAAAGGGAAACTTGCAGCAATAACTGCCAGCACATCATCTCCGGCTACTAAACCGGAAGTAACCACAGACTTTCCTAAAATGATTGCTGCTGCTTTGCACCCTCTGCTGGGCCAGATGACTAACCTTAATGACAAGTTTGACACGTTGTAAAAAGAACTTAAAGAAAATTCAACAAAAACGGAGAAGGTAGTAAAGAAGCTGAAAAAGGTTGACGGTATATCCAAAGAATTTGGATAAAGATTGGAGGTAGTGGGAAAAGAAAAAATCTCTGGACAACAGCAACTGCTTCTCCTCCAAAAGGAAAATCAGCATATGTCCTGAGACTTCAAGGCATCCTGGAGCAGAAAGGAGAGAATTTAAAAGAGATTTTAAGCAAGAAACTGGCCCCCGTGGTGGGCTTAACAGCAGAAGCTCTACAAAATGATATTGACTTAGTTTATCGTACATATCCAGAATTTATCAAAAAAAAACCAAGCTACCTGGGGAAGTATATGAGAAATTCTCAAAACGATCAACAAGAGATACAACTTTGAAAGTGACAAATGGAATTACCCTGAAAATTAAAGGAGAACAAATTAAAGTACTAAAAGACATTCCATTTGAAATTAGAAAAAAGAGGAGACAATACACAGATTTGGCATTGTTCTTACAGTAAAATAACAGACCATACAGATGGATAATACCTGAAGAGCTTATCTTCAACTTCAACAGGGAAAAAAAGAAAAGATTAACTCTGTTTGTAAAGCGAAAAAGTTCTTACAGCAACAACAGAAAGCGATGGAGGGCTCTGAGACAATGGAGAATAACAAAGATACAGAAGCTGAAAAAGAGAAAGAGGAGGAAAGTTCTGATGAGACCTCGACCAGCTCAGCAGAATCATCTGATGTGGAAGCAGAATTAGGGGCAGCTGCCACTAAACCTCTAAAAATTAAACTGGATTTTGACAAAAAGAAGCTTAGAGGAAAGAAAAAAGCAAAATAGATTAATTCTTGATAGCCTGATGTTTATCTTTAATTCATAAATTTAAAACTAAGATGTACACACTACAGTAGAATAAGAATGTGATTGTTTGCTTTATACTTTTTTATAACTAATTTTCACTTTTTATTATGGGAGCAAAAGGGAAGTATCAAAAATCTTTAAATAATTGTATTATAATCCTTGCTACTCTTTCTTTTAGTTTGTATCCATTCCCCTGATCCTGTAGGTTTGTAGTTTAGAAAAGCAAAATTAATTTTTTTTAAAAAAGAAACATATTAAAGATGGCTGGATTCTAGAAAACTCATAAGGGTAGGTTGAAGGACCTAAGTTTATTTATATGGAAGGGTTCTGATCTTTCAGAATTGTTTTATTCTTTTTTTTTTTTAAACAAAATTTTTTTATTGGAAAAAACAATCAACATTTTCAATAACGGTACCAATACAATTTCAGAAAAAGAAAGTTCCCAACCCTTCCCCCACCCCCCTAATAGGCTTCCAACACTGCTAATAACAAACAAAAATATATGTTAGACGGTAATCAAATTTAAACTTATATGCATTGACAAACCAGGTAACACATTATATAAAACCTCTACCATTGCAACATATTCTCAAATAACAGTATAATACAATTCCAAATTCATTTCACTTCTCGTTCAATAACCATATGTATCCAAGTTATATATTTTCCCCTTCATTCTATATTCAGTTTCTAGATACAGTTTCAGTTCTTCCCAATCTTTTGTATACTGTTCTGCCATTTGTCCATTTAACTTCTTAGTCATTTTGTCCATTTCCGCTAAGAATAGCAGTTTTCTCAACCAGTCATGTATATCTGGCACCTTCTCCATTTTCCATTGCTGAGCAAAGGCCATTCTCGCCGACGTAATCATGTACCATAACAGTGTCCTTTTTTCTTGTGGAATTTTTTCCATTGTCAAACCGAGGAGAAGAAGTTCTGGCTTTCTCTCAATTGGGATTTTTAATATTTTCTGCATCACACAATGTATATTAGACCAATATGTTTTCGCTTTAGCACATGACCACCACATATGGTAAAAAGAACCCTCTATTTTTTTACATTTCCAGCATTTGTTACTCAAGTTCTTATCCATACTAATATTAGCAATCTTTTTTGGTGTCATGTACCATCTATACATCATCTTATAACAGTTCTCTTTTACATTGGTACAAGTAGACATTTTAAAAGATCTTTTCCACAAAAATTCCCATGATTCCATAGAGATTTCTTTGTTCATATTTATGGCCCACTTTATCATTTGCTCTTTTACAGTCTCGTCCAGTGTATATACAAACAACAAAATTTTATACATCTTTGAAATCATTTTCCGCTCTCTATTCAACCATAAATTTTCAAATTCATCATATATGGCTCTAAAGCCAAATTCTTTACAATCTTTTTTATAAATATCCCTTATTTGACAATATTGTAACCAACCGTATTCGAATTCTAGATCATTGTTTGGCTTTAAAACATATTTTTTCCCTTCTTTTTGCAATAATTCCTGATATTTCAACCAGTCATGACCTTTATGTTCAGAAAACCAATGTATAACAGCAGCTGGTACAATCCACAAAGGCCTCTCGTCCGAGATTGTATCCTTGTACCTAGACCATGCATCAAACAACGTCCTCCTTACATAATGATGCTTAAACATAGAATCAACTTTATTTTTCCCATACCAAAGATAGGCATGCCAGCCAAATCTGCAATCGTGTCCCTCAAGAGCTAACAGCTTTCTATTTTCCAAATGGATCCAATCGGATAACCGAGACATACATACAACGCAAATTCAGAACTTGGAAGCCACCTCTGTCTTTAGTGTCATACATTATCTTCATTTTAATTCTTGGCTTCTTTCCTGCCCAGATGAACTTAAAGATTTCTCTTTGCCATTTGACCAAGACTTTCCCATCCTTCACATTTGGTATTGTCTGAAACAAAAACATTAACCTGGGCAATACATTCATTTTAACAACGGCAATTTATCCAAGAAGAGATAGTCTTAACCTTTCCCATTTTTCTAAATCACTCTTTATCGAACCCCACAATTTTTCATAGTTATTTTTAAACAGATCTATGTTTTTCATTGTGATTTCGACTCCCAAATATTTAACCTTTTTAACCACTTCACATTCTGTCACATTTTGTAACATTTGTTGCTTTGAACCAATCATATTTTTACACAATATCTTAGATTTATTTTTGTTGACATAAAACCCTGCAAGATCGCCAAACTCTTTCACTTTTTCAAATACCTTAGGCATATTATTAACAGGATCTTCAACAATAAACATGATATCATCCGCAAATGCTCTTAATTTAAATGAAAAACCTCCAATATTCAAACCTTTTATGTTATTATCATCTCTAACTGCTTGTAGCAAAATCTCCAAAATCCAGATAAATAACAATGGTGACAGGGGACAGCTCTGTCTAGTACCTTTTCTTACCCGGAACACATCTGTTGATTCTGCATTCCCAATCACCGAAGCTTTTTGTTCTTTATATATCGATTGAATCATTCTTATAAATTCTGCGCCCATCAAAGATTTCTCAAACACTTTAAACATAAATTCCCAATTCAAATTATCAAATGCCTTCTCTGCATCCAAAAATAAAAAAGCAACTTCTTTTTCAGGGTGTTTATCATAATACTCAATTGCGTCCAGGACAACCCTCATATTGTCTTTAATTTGTCTATTTGGTAAAAAACCAGCTTGATCCTCAACAATAGTGTCCTTCAAAAACTTTTTAAGGCGCTCTGCCAATATTTTTGCAAATATCTTATAATCGTTGTTCAATAATGAAATGGGCCGGTAGTTTTTTACATTTGTTAAATCTTGCGTTTCTTTAGGAATTAAGGTGATTGCAGCTTCATTCCAGGAATCTGGAATCTTTCCTGTCCTTCTAATTTCGTTTAAAAGAATCTCCAACACCGGGACCAAGTCTTCATGAAATTTTTTATAAAATTTAGCTGAAAAGCCATCCGGGCCTGGAACTTTAGAGATTTTTGCCTCAGCTATTGCTTTACTGATTTCTTCTTTAGTTATTACAGCATTTAAAAATGTTTTCATTTCAGGGTTTGGTTGTATCAAATTAACTTTGGATAGGTAATCCAACATTTTTTGAGGATCCGCTTGCTTCACTTGAAAGAGAGTTGCGTAGTATTTATAAAATTCCCTCCTGATTCCTCCTGGGTCTGAGATCTCTTTATTTCCATCTTTCAAACAAGTGATTGTTTTATTCTCTCTTCTTTTCTTCAATTGCCATGCTAAATATTTGCCAGGTTTGTTTGCACCTTCAAAGGATTTCTGTTGCAATTTTTTCAAGTTCCAAAATACTTCTTTGTTCAACCTTGCCTCATATTGCTCCCTTAAAATCCTCAATTCTCTCAAAATCTTCTTTTTGCCAGGCCTTTTCTTAAGTTCTATTTCTTTTTTCCGAATATTTTCCATAATTTCTTTGTCTATTTTCATTTGTTGTTTCCTTTCATTATTATTAATTGCAATCAGATGTCCTCTTATCACAGCCTTGTAGGCTTCCCATACCGTTTGTGTCTGTACACTCTTATTTAAGTTCAATTGAAAGTATGTTTGGGTTTCTGTCCTTATTTTATCCACAATATTTTACTTGTCCAGCAAATCTTCATTAAGTCGCCATCGAAATTTTTTTCTCTTAACATACGTTGACCATTTTATCGGACTGTGGTCAGAAAGAGTCCTAGGTAATATCTCAATTTTGCGTGTTTGCAAGATTAAATTCTCTGTCATCCACATCATATCTATCCTTGAAAAAGATTCATGTCTTGATGAATAAAAAGAGTACTCTCTATCTCTGGGGTTTTTAACTCTCCAAACATCTGCCAAGTGTTCATGTTTAGTCAATTGAAAAAATACTTTAGGAAGTTTGCCCATGGCATCAATTCCTTTTTTAGATTTTCTATCAACAACATTGTCAACAGTACCATTAAAATCACCCATTAAAATCGTTTGCTCATAGGTCAACTGTCGTAGCTGTTCCCACAAATCCTGAAAGAAGTTTTCCTTCGCACCATTGGGAGCATAGAGATTAACAATTAATGTCTTTTTATTCTGCAACACAACTTCTACCGCCAAAAATTTCCCTTCATTGTCTTTAAAAATTTCTTTTGGTTCCAACTCCTTTTTAATATATGTAACAACTCCTTTTTTTGGGGGGAGGAGAGTGAATAAAATTCCTCTCCTAGTATTTTGGATCAAAAATTTGGCATCTGATTTTTTAATATGTGTTTCTTGCAAGCAAACAATATCACATTTCTGTTTTTCCAACCAGAGTCTGACATTTTTCCTTTTTTGGGGTGAGTTCAGTCCATTAACATTCCATGAAATTATTTGACTCTCCATGTTGATTTTATGATTATTTATCAGAGTCTTTAAAATTATCATTGATGAATCTGGTCATTTGCTCAACTGACTTGATGGTGACTCTCTTCTGCTTGAACGAAAAACTGATGCCTTTAGGAATTTCCCATCTGTATCTTATGCCCTCTGTTTTCAGCTTGTCAATCAGATCTTTGAAAAGTCGTCTATCCTGAAGCATTGCTCTGGGTAGTTCCTTTAGGACCATGATTTTCTTGTTGTCAATTGTGAAATCTTCCTGAAATTGTTGCTTAAACAAATCCTCCTTCAGCTTTTTAGATATAAACTGGACAATTACATCTCTGGGTAATTTTTTCCTTTGCGCAATCGCAGAGTTGACTCTGTATACCACATCAATCTGTGCCGCCACTTTCTCCTCTTCCATTTTCAAAAAGTCTGCAACAGCATCTACCATAACTGAATGGATGTCCTCATTCTTGTCTTCAGGGATCCCCCTGAATCTCATGTGGTTAATCATTGCATTATATTGGACCATCAAATTCACTTTATCTGTTTCTATAGTGACCTCAGCTATATTAGATGCTACTCCCTTCACCCTTACATCCATCTCATCTGCTCTTTTAGTCAACGTCTGTATCTCTTTTGTAATTCCAGACATTTCTTTTTTCAGCTCTGTTACTTCGGTTATTACAGTCTTTTCCAACTTCAGAATCGCGTCCATCACTCGTTTCTCCATAGCTTCCATCATGCCCTGTAGCTTTTTTTCCTCTTTCCCAGCCATCTTCGGGGAGGACCAGGTATTTGCCCTCTGTCGTTGCCGCAGGTCGTAAGCCGTTGTTCAAAGTTTTCCCTCCAACCCACTCTAAATCAAAGTCCTTCTTGTGCCCACCTAAAACGCACTAGTTCCACTTTTTTCTATTGAGTCTTTCGTTTAAAATCAAAGAAAATTTTTCTGACCTTCCCAAAATGGCGGGCGCAATTTCTCTATGGTAAATGGTTCTTCCAGGTACTCACTTCCTGTCCGACAGTCTTGATGGTCCCCCTTGTTCCTGATTTCCTCCCTTCTTCCGGCCTCCTTGGTCTTCTCTAGGGCAATTACTTGTCTGATCTGAAGTCACTTCCTGTTTTGCCGATTTCTGCTGCAGCAGCTACAGTACTTTTCCACTGTAATTCTCGCGGAGTTGCTGTTAGTTTCTATTTTAAAGTCAATAATCTAACCGCAGGAATGATCAACAATCCGGCTTTTGGCCTTTTTAAGCTGTTTAACTGCACTTTTTCCGCTCCAGTGTTAGTACGACAGATACAGCACGATCATGCGCTTCATCGGCTGTTGTTTATTTTCGGCCAAAACGTGTCTCCGGTGAGCAATTTTAAAAAGTTACCTTCAAAGTCCGTGTCTTGTTATAGCAGTGTTTCCTTGATGTCAGTTTCCATAGAATGTCTTGGAGGTCTGGGTCATGCGTTCTTATGTTGAGAATCCAACTCGGTGGGGTCTTGTAGAGAATTTCCGAAGTGCCTTCTCTGGGGGAGGGGATCAAGGCTGGTCGCGACGCTCTTTAAAGCCCCGCTATCAGCCGATCTCAACTCCCTCTCGGGCCAGGCTCGCTGCCAGTCACCCCCTGCCTGGGGGGATCTGCGGTGGGCTATATGGAGCCCACCCTGTCGTCAAGACCCTCCGTATGCTCTGGGAGCTCTGAGAGCAAGCCAGAACACGTTAGGACACCATGAATCCCAGACCGGAAGCCAGAATTGTTTTATTCTTGATTATTTAAGGCCATTTAATTTTTTTTGCTTTTCAGGAGATCTGGCTCAGCTTTTAATGGCTGTGGGTTTTTTAATGGTTCTGTATTTCATAATTTGTCAATGTTAATGATTTTGTGCTGTTTTATGATTTTGTCATGTTTACTTTGTTAATGGACTTGAGGAGTCAGCATGTCCTGGGAGGGTTGCACTCCCCCTGAAAGAACAGTTCATTACAGACGCAAACGGTATGGGAGGCCTATAAAGCTGTGATGAGAGGACATCTGATTGCAATCAATAATAATGAAAAGAAACAACAATTGAAAATAGATAAAGAGATTACGGAAAATATTCGGAAAAAAGAATTGAGCTTAAGAAAAGGCCTGGCAAAAAAAAGATTTTGAGAGAATTGAGGATTTTAAAGGAACAATATGAGGCGAGGTTAAACAAAGAAGTATATTGGAACTTGAAAAAATTGCAACAGAAGTCCTTTGAAGGTGCAAATAAACCTGGTAAATACTTGGCATGGCAACTGAAGAAAAGAAGAGAGAATAAAACAATCACTAAATTGAAAGATGGAAATAAAGAAATTTCAGACCCAGGAGGGATCCGGAGGGAATTTTATAAATATTATGCGACTCTTTTTCAAACAAAACAAGTGGATCTGCAAAAGATGCAAGACTATTTATCTAAGGTTAATTTGATACAACCAAGCCTAGAAATGAAAGCAATATTAAATGCTGTAATAACTAAAGAAGAAATCAGTAAAGCAATAGGAGAGGCAAAGATTTCCAAAGTTCCAGGTCCGGACGGTTTTTCAGCTAAATTTTACAAAAAAACTTCATGAAGACCTGGTTCCGCTGTTAGAGATGCTTTTAAATGAAATTAGAAAAACTGGGAAGATTCCAGACTCCTGGAATGAAGCTGCGATCACCTTAATTCCGAAAGAAACGCAAGATTTAACAAATGTAAAGAATTATCAACCTATTTCACTGTTAAACAACGATTATAAGATTTTTGCAAAAATATTAGCAGAGCGCCTTAAAGGGTTCTTGAAAGATACTATTGCTGAAGATCAAGCCGGATTCTTACCAAATAGACAAATAAAAGACAATATGAGGGTTGTTTTAGACGCAATTGAGTATTATGATAAACACCCAGAAAAAGAAGTTAGCTTTTTATTTTTGGACGCAGAAAAGGCATTTGATAGTTTGAATTGGGAATTTATGTTTAAAGTGTTTGAGAAATCCCAGATGGGCGCAGAATTTACAAGAATGATTCAATCAATATATAAAGAACAAAAAGCTACGGTGATTGTGAATGCAGAACCAACAGAAGTGTTCCGGGTCAGAAAAGGTACCAGACAGGGTTGCCCCCTGTCACCATTGCTATTTATCTGGATTTTGGAGATTTTGCTGCAAATGGTTAGAGATGGCGATAACATAAAAGGTTTGAATGTTAGAGGTTTTTCATATAAACTACGAGCATTTGCGGATGATATTATGTTTATTGTTGAAGATCCTGTTAATAATATGCCTAAGGTATTTGAAAGAGTAAAAGAGTTTGGCGATCTCGCAGGGTTCTATGTAAATAAGAATGTCCAAGATATTGTGTAAAAATATGATAGGTACAAAGCAACAAATGTTACAAAACGTGACAGAATGTGAAGTGGTTAAAAAGGTTAAGTATTTGGGAGTTGAAATTACAATGAAAAATATAGACTTGTTTAAGAATAATTATGAAAAACTGTGGGTTTCGATAAAGAGTGACTTAGAAAAATGGGAAAAACTTAGATTATCTCTTCTTGGAAGAATTGCCGTTGTCAAAATGAATGTACTGCCCAGATTAATGTTTTTGTTCCAGACAATACCAATTATGAAAGATGTGAAAGTGTTGGTGAAATGGCAAAGAGAAATCTTT
This sequence comes from Gekko gecko, assembly GCA_029375565.1. Lineage (NCBI taxonomy): Eukaryota > Metazoa > Chordata > Lepidosauria > Squamata > Gekkonidae > Gekko > Gekko gecko. Next base: position 103,848,997 of record JAPDNY010000002.1, on the reverse strand, counting down.
AAATTCATCTGGGCAGGAAAGAAGCCAAGAATTAAAATGAAGATAATGTACGATACTAAAGACAGAGGTGGCTTCCAAGTCCCGAATTTGCGTTTGTATCATGAAGCTGTATGTATGCCTTGGTTATCTGATTGGGTTAATTTGGAAAATAGAAAACTCTTAGCTCATGAGGGGCACGATTGCAGATTTGGCTGGCATGCCTATCTTTGGTATGGGAAAAACAAAGTTGATTCAATGTTTAAGCATCATTATGTAAGGAGAACATTGTTTGATGCATGGACCAGGTATAAGGAGACAGTTTCCGACGAGAGGCCTTTGTGGATTATTCCAGCAGCAGTTATACATCCTTTCTCAGAACATAAAGGTAATGACTGGTTGAAATACCAAGAACTGTTGCAAAAAGAGGGGAAAAAATATGTTTTAAAACCAAATAATGAACTAGAATTTGAGTATGGATGGTTACAATATTGTCAAATAAGGGATATTTACAAAAAAGATTGTAAAGAGGTTGGTTTTAGAGCCAAGAATGATGAGTTTGAAAATATATGGTTGAAAAGAGAGCGAAAAATTATTTCAAAGATGTATAAAACTTTGTTGACTGCATATACTTTGGATGAAACTGTTAAAGAGCAAATGATAAAATGGGCCATAAACATGAACAAAGAAATTTCTATGGAAACATGGGAGTTTTTGTGGAAAAGATCCTTTAAAATGTCTACCTGTGTTAATGTAAAAGAAAATTGCTACAAGATGATGTATAGGTGGTATATGACACCAAAAAAGATTGCTAATATTAGTATGGATAAGAACTTGAGTAATAAGTGTTGGAAATGTAAAAAAACAGAGGGTTCTTTTTACCATATGTGGTGGTCATGTGATAAAGCAAAGGTATACTGGTCTAATATACACTGTGTGATGCAGAAAATGTTAAAAATCCCAATTGGGAGAAGACCGGAACTTCTTCTCTTAGGTTTGACAATGGAAAGAATTCCACAGGAAAAAAGGACATTATTATGGTATATGATTACGTCGGTGAGAATGGCCTTCGCTCAGCAATGGAAAGCGGAGAAGGTGCCGGATATACATGACTGGTTTAGAAAATTGCTGTTTTTAGCGGAAATGGACAAAATGACAACAAAACTAAATGGACAAATGGCAGAACAGTATATAAAAGATTGGGAAGGTTTGAAATTGTATTTGGAAACTGAATACAGAATGAAGGGGAAAATGTACAATTTAGATTTGTATGGATACTGAATGAGAAGTGAAATGAATTCTGAATTGTATTATACTGTTATATGAAAATATGTTGAAATTAGTTAGGTGTTTTATATATTTGAAATGTGTTACCTGGTTTGTCGATTCATATAAGTCTAAACTTGTTTACCGTCTAATATATACTTTTTTGTTATTAGCAGTGTTGAAAGCCTATTGGGGGGGTGGAGGGGATGGGATGGAAATTTTTTCAAATTGTATTGGTAACGTTGTTGAAAATGTTGAGCGCATCCCAATAAAAATTTTGTTATATATATAAAAAAAGAACAGTTCATAGCTTAGGGGTGATCCTGGCCAACTGGTACAGGCCCTGATCTCCCCTGGGGCACACAGTTCCTTTTTTCAGCTTTGGTTGATACACCAGCTATGAACATTCTTCAAAAAGTATGATCAGGCTATGGTGATTCATGCTTTCATTACATCTAGGTTAGATTATTATAATGTGTTCTATGTGGAGCTGCCTGTAATAACCGTCTGAGAACTTCAGCTCATCCAGCATGCAGCAATCAAGCTATTGTTAGGGCAGGATACAAGGATTGTATCACTTCAGTGCTGAAAGATCTGCACTGTCTTCCTATTTGTTTCTTGGAACAGCTCAACGTTCTGGTTCTTTACCTTACCTTTACTTCATTTATACCCCACTTCTCTCCCCAGTTGGGACTCAATGTGTCTCACAACATTTTCTCCCTCTCCAGTTTATCCTCACAATAACCCTGTGAGGTAGGCTGGGCTGAGAGATGTGACTGGCCCAAGGTCACCCAATGAGTTTCCATAGCAGATTGGAGATTCATACTTTGGCTTCTTAGATCTTAGTCTAACACTTTAACCACTATACCACTCTGTCTCTTTATGAGCCGCTTTGATCATGTTCTCTAGAGAGTGAGCATATAAACTTTCTAGGTAAATAATCAGTTAACTGGGTGGGTTTAGCCTAGAAAAATGAAAACTAAGGGAGGACATGATAGCACTCTTCAGAAACCTAGAGGGTTGTCACCTAGAAGAGGGCAAGGACTTGTTCTCTACTGCTGACGAGGCCAAGGCTAGATTTAATGGCTTGTTCCCATGGGTGCAAGTGCTTCTACCCACAGGGTGTGATTCTCCCTCCTTTCTCCAGTGGCAGCCCAAATTATCCCCCCATCCTGTTCCTACCCCCAGCAACAGAATTGGGGGGGGGGGTATTTCAGGCTGCCATGGGAAGGGGGGAACACATGGGTGGAAGCCCTTGTGCCTGTGATCCAACGGTATGCTTACCTTACTGTCTCCCATCCTCACATCTGCAATATCATGATAATGGTGCTTCATACTTTTGTATTTAAAAAAAAATTCATTTATTGTCTGCTTTCCTTGTTAAGACTTTAGGCGGATTACAGAGTTATAAAAACAATGCAATAAAGACTGGTATAATATATTCAATGAACAATGCAGTACAACTGGATTACACGATTAAAGAATAATGAAATAGAAAGAGTATAATATATCCCAGAAACTGGATTTCACAATTAGAGAACAGTGAAATAAAGAGAGTATACTATATACAATAAACAATGCAGTGTAAAAGGAATAGGAAACTATCCCTAAAATTTTCACAGAAAATTAAAAGTAGAACCCAATTTCTTTCATAGAAAGTGCCCTTCATAAAGAATTCTGTTTTCCCCACACCACTATTCAACTAATAAGAGTTCCAAACAGTTCCATTTTTCACATTCTACAGAATGATAAAAGGTTGGGAGGGACCCTTCCTGAACCTCATCAGGCAGACCATTCAATCAGGTAGGGAGCACAACCAAGAATGCTTGGGTATGAGCAGTTGTTGCTTTGGCTCCTTTTCAGGGGACCTTCAGAAGGCTTTTGCATGAGAGAAGCTTTCTCAATAGATCATGTTAAGAGAGGCAATCCCGTAGTTGAATGGCTCCCAGGAACCCATGTTGTGCCATTCAGGAAGTAACTGGGAGGGGGAGTTAAAACCCTTGCTTGCTTGAGTTGACAAATGTCTTGAAATGGCCCTGTCTGCTAATGGGAATTTCAACTGCCTTTAAAACAGAGATGCTTTCTTCTATATTCCTGAAGTAAGCCTGGGAGAATCCCTTGGGTGAACGATATTATTCCTGAGAAATTAATTCTAATCAGGTGGAAAATTAAGAAGTTACGGGTAAACATATGTTTCCCACTAAAACCAGGGAATTGAACAACTAGAATAAAGAATTTGAACATGAGTAATAACTATAAAAAGGAAAATGAACACAAAGTATTAAAGAACAAAATGAACTGAAAAGAACCCCAATAAAATTCTGTGTACATTTCTAATATCTCTAGGAAATGCCTTTCTGGGTTTCATTGATGCTCCAGGCATTGCCAAGATGCCACCCACATGGCTCTGATTTGACTTTCAGAGGCTCATGCATAATCTTCTAAAAATATGGTTATGTTTCTACAAAAAGTCACAGCTCGCAGTCAAAGGATTCATTTAAGGTGGAGATTTTAGCACAAAACCAGGGCTTCACATTTTCAGAAAAAGCTCAGCTCCTGTTTACTCAGCATTCTGAGCTCTTTGAAGAGAAGAAAAGATGACAAAATGGGAACTGCTGGATGCTTGGCAATTAGAAAAACCTGATCACCTCTCATTCTTAAACTGAATGAGCATTTATTTATTTAGATTATTTTTAGTCCCCCTTTCTCACCAAGACTGAAGGCAGATCAAACAATGTAAGTCAAATACAGTCAACAGGATGGGGTCATCCAATAAACAATGCATTAGTTTTGGACTTTGTATGTGATAGCCAACACCTTCAAGTGATCCTCAGAGCCAGCACAACCATTAAGGCCAAGTGAGGCGACCGCCTAAGGGTGGAGACCTCTGAGGGGCGCAGAGGCCAGCAAGCAGGGTGAGTTGGACAGCAAGAGCGGCGCTGACGACAAGCAGGAATCATCGTCTCCACTGCCTTGGGGCTCACCTGATGGGGAAAAAAGGAAGCCCTGCGCCGCCTGGTCAGTTCTGCGCTGACGCTGCGGGCACCCCTCCCCAGTCAGCCTTGGCGCCCCTCCAGGTACCTCTCAGAGTCCTGCCCACTGCCGCCGCCTCCTCCCTTCCCTTTCTGAGCCACACTGAGCTGGGTTGGGTCATCATTAGTGAGCGCCGCCAGGGCTGCTGGGCATGGCTGAGTGAGTCGTTGTCTGCAGCACCGTGGAGGCGAAGGGGGCAGGTGAGGGGGCCGGGTGGGAAAGTAAATGGAGGGGAGGGACGGAGACGAGCCATGAATTTTTGCCTGGGAGAGGGGGAGGGAGAAGGAGGGAAGGGCAGAAGGGGTCCAGCCTGCACCACAGCCTCATTCTCCTCAGAAGTCCCCCCCCACGAAGGCATTCTCGCCCCTCCAACTGGCTGCAGGTTCTCAGTTAAAAATTAAGTTTGAACTTAAAAACATTTAAAACATTAGCACTCTTGCAATATTTCGTTCATTTAACTGACACCCCTTGCTCTGAATTATTGCATCAAAATGTCGGTGCTGTTGCAATCTTGAGTATACTGTTCAAGAGTGTATTTGTAAGCTACAAACCTACTTTTGATTTATTGACATTCACTATAGAAATCTCAGGCTCAGAGTTCTGTGCCTAGGACCCAGGGGGAAACATGAAATGGCTGGGCATTGCAACTTTTTGTACATAAGTTGCTTCATGTACTGGTCAAGAACATGAGAAGGCACCATGACACAGACTGAGGGCTGTGTGTTTGTCTAAGTGGTCAGTCTCAGCCTACTATCTGGGAAGTCTAAGTTCAAAATCCCCAAAGGGGTGACATGATAGAGGTTTAGAAGATTATGCATGGCATGGGATGGAGCAGGTAGAGAAAGAAGTATTTTTCTCCCTTTCTCACAATATAAGAACTTGTGGGCACTCAATGAAATTGCTGAGCAGTCAGGTTAGAATGGATAAAAGGAAGTATTTCTTCGCCCAAAGAGTGATTAACGCATGGAATTCACTGCCACAGGAGGTGGCGGTGGCTACAAGCATGGATGGCTTCAAGAGGGAATTGGAGAAACATCTGGAGCAGAGGTCCATCAGTGGCTATTAGCCACAAGATATAGATGGGAACTCTCAGTCTGGGGCAAGTGATACTCTGTATTCTTGGTGCTGGGGGGGGGCAGTGGGAGGGCTTCTGGTGTCCTGGCCCCACTGCTGGACCTCCTGGTGGCACCTGGTATTTTGTGACCCAGAGTGTTGGACTGGATGGGCCATTGGCCTGATTCAGCATTGGCTTCTCTTATGTTCTTAGCATGTGCACACTTCTTCACATACATTGAAACAGATTTCCTCAGCATGTGCACACTTCTTCACATACATTGAAACAGATTTCCTCAAATATTACATGCAGGTAGGGGAAGCTAGTTTTCAGGAAGAGATGATTAGAGTCAAGATGAATAAATAACTGAGCAATAAAAACAGCAAGACTGGAATAACAATACAATAGGATGTGTAAATTGAAGTTCTCTGCATAGGACAAGCACCAAAGGGTAAATGGACACAAATCTGACATCAAGAATTGTAAAACTGAGAAAACCATAGAACTAGTGCTGCAAAAGAGACTCTTTGGTTTGGCAGTTATATCAGCTGAACACACTGAAGCATCAGCACTTGAACTGAAGGAATCAGAGACAAAATTTGCAAAGGAAAAGGCACTCAAAATGAGATTTTGATGTGCCTGAAATGGAAACATTTAAGAGCCTTAATTTTTGACATCACAATTCACAGGATTATTCAAAATGTTTGGTGAGTTGTGTGCCAAAACTGTTTTCTGTTTGAGAAAGAACACCAAAAGCTGTCATTTTACTTATTTTCATATATTTTTTAAAAAATAGCAGTGTCAAGTTTTGTGCTTTTAATATTCCCTAGAATTCATCTGTTTTTAAAAATTGGTTAGCAGTGCCCCCCCCCCAAATAGTTAGCCTTGCCTAGGGTGCAAAAAAGGCTGGCACCGGCCCTGGTGATCCTGGTAACAAATGGGCAGCCAGTGGACTGACTGCAGAATGGGAGTAATATGTATGTTCCATTTGGCTCCTGATAATGGCCAAGCTGTGGAATTCTGCACCAATTAACTGGATTCCCTAAAATTCAGAAATATTTGTGATATCCAGGAATATTGGGGGGCACCATTTTAAGGTTCCTAGAAGGTTCTTTCTCTTCAATTTTACAGGACTTCTGGGCAACAGAAAGGAGGGGGAGGGAGGCAGCTCTCTCAGGCAATGGGAACAGACCTGTCTGCCTATAATCATGACAGTTCACTCTTTCTTCCATGGCTATGGGGAAAGAGAATAGAAGGCATGCAGCTGAACTCCATGCCATGGCTAGACCTTTTGGAGTGCTGCTGCTGCTTTTGCTCTTGCCTCTGCCTTGAAGTGCTGCCTGCTTGGGAAGACTTTCTTGTTCTGTGCCTGCCCACTGGACTGCTTCAGGACTAGTTTTCTAATGTGTTTGTTTTAAAATGTTAATTCAGGTGTTTGTTTGTTTTGTTTTCCTGGTGGGGGAGGGGTGTAGTGGTGAGGAGGAGGGAGTCTTCCTCCCCCCCCTTCTTTTAAAAATGCTCTTCCTTGGTTTTGTTTTGCCCTGTTTTTGTGCTGTTCTCTTGGCTTGTTTTAGAATTGTCTTGCATTTTCTTTTTTTTTCTAAAAGGTTTTTAATTTTTAAGGGTCCATGTTTGAGTGAGGGTTGGATGTTCCGAGTTATTACTGCTTAAAAATTTGTCTTTTTGCATTCTTCTGGTGGTAGTTTTACAGTAGTCCTTCTACAGATATTTTAAAGATCTTTCTGTGTTGTGTTTCTGGGAGAGTGGTTTTATGGGGTTTTGAGGCACTCCTGTTGGGGTTTTTTAATGTACATGTTGCAGCTGGTTAAATTTTATAATAGTTAACTGTATATAAGTGTTTAGGTATCTTATAGAAGCATAAAGTTGGCTTAGTTTTGATTCTCTGGTTTGACATTAGTTCTCTTGGGCTTGCAACAGTGCCCTTGCTTAAGTGGGATTCTTTGGTTTGACATTGGCTTTCTGGTTCTGCTTGCATTTGGAGGCTTTTGGCCAGTGGCTGCTCTTGTATGTTTGCCTGTTGGCTTCTATTTGATTCTCCCTCACAGTATGGGGAAGTAGGGGACAAGTAGGATGACTGGGGGCAACTTGTTCAGAGGCCCATAGAATTGGACCCCTTCATCCAATTCATTTGAGACTTGGGAGGGCCTTTACTGAACAGGCAGCACTAGGTCCACATTTGGTCCAGCCCCATGAAAAAGTGTCCCATGTGGAATAATAGGACTTGAATAATTTTGGAATCCCCCCCCAAAAAAAACATACACAAATCAGTACTGAGTTCCTAAACACCCCCAGATACCAATAGCTATACCTTTATTGAAATCCAAATCTGAAAAATACTTTTTTTAAAAAAATGCACATCCCTAGTGGCTGCACTATGAGGGAAAGACTCTCTGTACATGCTCAGAGCAATTCTTCTGTCAAACTAGCCAGTTAGGTAGGACATTTTTGCAATGTGTGATGGGAATTATGAGGCTTTGAATCAGGAATGAGTCTTGATGTAACTAGGTTCGGATTAATCTCTTAGGGACCCTTGTGAGATGCAGCTAAGGAATCCAATCTGCATTACCTTTGTCTGTGCTGAAATGAGACAGATTTAAGACAGCCCAGCATCCATTTGTAGGCTTTAAAATTCACACACAAATGCAGAAAGAGTAAGCAAAATATAACTCATTTATAAAAGGAAATTCAATTGCACCATCCATCTTAAGTAAAAATTCAATATTTCCCAATACAGGTTGTTTTGATTTGATGAATAGGGGAAATCATGCTTTCTATGCTCCCTAGCATATCTTATTTGTTAAAGCAAATCCCTTGCTTTTGTTAAAAAAATGTTAACATTAGTGCTGAGAACCTGCCCATATATGCTGAAGAATAAAAGAGGATGAAGGACAGATAACCAAAATGTCTTTGAGCTCTTCTTGGGTTTCTAGGACCAAACTTAAAATAATTGTTTATGTCTGCATTATTTCAGGTGAAGTCAGCCTCCTATTGCCATTTTTCTGCCGACATCAAGAACCCCTCCCCTCTGTAATGATAAGAGTACAGAATGTCAGGTGCAGAAGGGGGAATGTGAGAGAAGGTAAAAGTACATACATAGGAGGGACTGTGGGGCTGAAACATCTTTAAAAGGATGGTAAGATGGTGTGACAGTATTTGTCAGCACAAGGCTCCCCCACCCCCTCTTCTATGAATACTTGGGAAGTTGTGCTTCACAATGCATTTTTAGTTTTGTTAATTCTAGACAGCATACAATGATTTACTCCTCCCTGGGATACAGATACAACCTAATTTTTTCTCTGATGCTAGACTCCAGGGAGTCTTTCTATTTACATATTTCTTACTTAGGTGTGAGAGAGAACCCTGCTGAGCAGACTCCAAATTGTAGGATGCCACAGATGTAGGATGAGAGGCGGGCAGGCAAGTGAGTCTTAGGAAAATAAAACAGGAGTCTAGTGGCACATTAGAGACTAACAACATTTATTCACCTTGAGTCTCAGTGAGAAAGCTGGTCCATAAATAAAGTAAATAAAATAACATAAATTCCAACATAAGCTTTCCTGCGTTAGACCTTCCTTCCTTCAATGCATTGGAATGCATATCCATCAGATCGGTGGGTTTTTGTGTGTGTGTGTGTGACAAAGACAGGCTGGTTCAAAACAAGATCTAAAAAAACAGAGAGGGTGGGGGACACTCATAACTGTTGTTATGGTAGGATTAATGGAAAATCTAGTGCAAGATAAGCAAAAGTAGGACATATCCTATCAGAACGGAGCTCCCGCCCACCCGGCAACGCCGCTGGTGGGCGGGGGCTCATTTGCCGCTCCGAGGAACGGAGACGGCAACGGCTGGGACGCTAGTGTCCCGACGGGGCAGGGGGCGGAGCCGGCTGCTTCATAGAGCCAGGCTCCGCTCCCGCCTTTTTGTCAGTTGCTGCGTGCTCGTCGGGAGAGGAGCACGCAGATCGAGGCTGCAGGATTAGGCCCTTTGTTGCCTTTTTCCCGCTTGCGGAGAGCTGTTTCTGGGCCCGATCCCTTCCTTGGGGTGGCGGGCCGACGCGGCGTGAGCGCAGCGTCTTTTGGGGTGGGGGGCAGCTCTCTTGGTAGCCCTCTCAGGTTGGGGTGTGCAGACTTGGGGCCAGTGGCGGTGGCGGCTGCGGCACTGAGGCGGCCGCTGAGCTTTTTCTCTGACCCGTTGGAGGCTGGACGCCTGGAGAAGGACAGCAGCGAGGCCTGAGGCGGCTGGGCGGCTGGCAGTCCTCCTCACAGTTTTTGGTTTAAGAAAGACAACCCCTCCCCCAATCACACTGTCATTTGGTGGCTGCAGTTTGGTGAGGCTGCTTGGGCCACATTTCTTATTTTACTTTTCTCAGCGCTGAATTTGCCCTCCCACACACACTGGGTGATCACCCCCCCCCCCAAGGGACTTTGCTGGGTGGCCACTTCACTTTTCTTCCCTTTTGAGGGTGGTCCCTGGGTGGCCATCTTTGGAGGGCATTGCTTAGTGGGGGGCCCAGTTTAGGTGGGCGTTATCAAGTCAGCCATCTTGGTAGGGTAGTCAGGGGTGGCCATCTTGATTATCCCTCCCAGGCAGCCATTTTAAGTAGCTTCGGTGGCAGCCATTTTATATAGTTGTTGCTGGGCAGACTTTGTGATCATAAGTTACCAGTTATCTATTGCGGTGGAGGTTACGTGGCTTCCTTCTGGAGCCTAGTTACATAAGTTTATTTTTAGTTGGTGTATAGTTAGTGAGGTTTTCTGCTTTACTATTAGTAATGGCTCCTAAGAAAGGACAAGGTAAGGCCAAGGGGAAGCAGCCTGCGCCTAAGCGGCCCCCATACGGCCGGAGCCGGTGCTCCCTTCCAGCGATGAGGAGGATGACCCCATAAATGCTGCTATTTTGCAGCGGTTGGAGGCTCTGGAGAAGGAGCGGGGTGCCCCTCCAAAAAAGGGGAAGGGAAAGCGTGTACTTGGAAATTCTAACGCTTCTTTCCAAGAGCAGGTGCTGGCCCGTCTGGCCTTTTTGGAAGACAGACAGGTATCCCCTGTAGGGGACGGTGGCGATGCAACAACGTCTGGTCAACAAGGGCAGGACACTGAAGAACTGCAAGTCGAGGTTTATAAGGAGCCTCAGAAGGATGGTAAGGAGGCGCATAGTGATAAGAATAGTTCATATTGGCCATGGGGCCCAGGTCCTCTGGGTCCCCCTGCGCCAGTGTCACAGACAGCGCCGATTAGTAGTCATCCTTATGGGGGTTGGGGCTGTGGGTATCCACCGCCCCCTCCCGGGGGTGGCCTGGCTGGGGCTATCCGCTGCCAGGACCAGGGTTTACAAATACGGCGGCTGTTTCATACGATACAGTCTCAGCCGGTGCCATGCCATCGGGTGATTCGGCATTGCCTCTCGGGGACCATCTTTCTATCGCCACTAAGGAGAAGATCCTTAAGGGCGAATACATAGATGTATTCACATTGTTATATAGAGAATTGGAGAAGAAGGACAAGGAGGATCTAGATGACCGTGAGAAAGAGCGCCTGAAGAGGCGGGTGGTGGACAGGACCTGGGCAAACTGGTTCCCAGGGTTTTTGATTTATGCAACAGTGATTGTTCGGCATCATCCATGGAGAGCAGTAGCTCTGCTCCAATATTTGGATATTATCTATAAGGCTTTCACAGATTTTCCGAGCCCGGCTTGGTCGCAGTACGATGAAGAATTTCGTATGCGGGCAGCCATGAATCCGGCCATGCGATGGGACCGGATACACCCGGATTTATGGTTGCAGATTATGTCCACTATTAGGACACCAGGGAGTGAGCGGACTCATAGCGGTCATTCGGTCCGCAGATTACAGGCCCAAACAGGTACCCGCGCCCAGGCGGGGCAGGCGGTTCAGCGACGCCTGCTTTGCTGGGAGTTTACCTCCCATGGAACGTGTGGTCAGAAGGCGTGTTCATTCCGGCACGAGTGCCCACTATGTGCCGGGCCTCATTCCCTCTCCAATTGCCCTAAACCTAGGGGCCGGGGCGGAGGTAGAGGTGGTAAGCGCCCCGGAGGTGGTGGGGGCTACAACCCCCCTCCTGATAAAGGGACCTAGTCCAATAAAGTTGGAAGTTTTAGCGCGTTTGTTACGGGATTACCCGAACCAGCGTGATTGTGTTTACCTGTTGGATGGTTTTAGGCTGGGTTTTAGAATACCTTTCCAGGGTTTTCGGACTCCATACATGGCTCCTAATCTGAAATCAGTACACGGTATGGAGCAATTAGTGGGGCAAAAAATTGCCAAAGAATGTGCGGAGGGCAGAGTCCTGGGTCCTTTTTCGTTCCCCCCAGTTGTTAATCTGAGGGTTTCCCCTTTGGGAGTCGTGCCAAAGAAGGCACATGGAGAATATCGCCTCATTCACCACTTGTCTTACCCATGTGGGGAGTCGGTGAACGACGCGATACCTGAGGAGTTGTGTTCTGTTAGGTACACCTCCTTTGATCAGGCCTTGAGGGTAGTCCGCAGCTGTGGACAGGGAGCGGAACTGGCAAAATGTGACATTAAGTCGGCCTTCCGTCTCCTTCCTGTCCACCCGGATGACTTTGAGCTGCTGGGTTTTGCCTTTGAGGGCAAATTCTACATGGATAGGGCTCTTCCTATGGGGTGCTCAGTATCCTGCGCCGCTTTCGAGAGGTTCAGTTCCTTTCTGGAATGGGCCTTGCGGTACAGGACGGGCCTCGGCAGTACTGCCCATTACCTTGATGATTTTTTATTGGCAGGAAGGAGGGGTACGGGTCAATGTGCATTTTTGCTGTCCAGCTTCATTAATCTGGCAAGGGAGCTGGGAGTTCCTCTGGCTGAGGAAAAAACTGAAGGCCCTGCCCTTATTTTGACTTTCCTGGGAATAGAAATTGACACGGTGGGACAGTTCTGCAGATTGCCTTTGGAGAAATTAACTGCACTTCAGGCATTACTAGACATAACCAGTAGGAAGAATAAAATAACCCTTCTGGAGTTGCAGCAGTTGGTGGGTCACCTCAACTTTGCATGCAAAGTTGTGGCACCTGGACGGGCTTTTGTTAGGAGACTTTGCGAGTCTATGAGGGGTTTGCGCCTTCCCCATCATAGGACTCGGGTCACCAGGGGGATCCGGGATGACCTCCTTGTATGGAAGCAATTTTTGGAGTCATACAACGGGGTGTCCTTTTGGCGTGAGGACCTATTAGTCGAAGCGGAGCTGCAGGTCGCTTCTGATGCGGCGGGTTCCTCCGGCTTTGGAGTATATTTCCGGGGTCATTGGTGTGCTGGGGACTGGCCTGAGGAGTGGCTTCAGGCAGGGTGGGTCACTGACCTCACCTTCCTGGAATTTTTCCCGATTGTCGCAGCGGTGTGGATTTGGGCTGGGGACTTTGCCAACCACACCGTCGACAATTCTGGTGCGACAACATGTCCACAGTACATGTAATTAACTCCTTGACGTCCAAATCCCCCAGGGTCATGGCTCTGGTCAGAGCCTTCACTCTGCAGTGTCTACACAATAATATAATGTTCAAGGCTAGGCATGTGCCGGGAGTTAATAACGGGGTCGCTGACGCTCTCTCTCGTAAACAGATGGAGAGATTCCGTCAGCTGGCTCCAGAGGCCGACCAGTTCCCGGTGCGTATGCCAGACGAGGTGTGGCAGATTGGCGGGCTGAGGCCGATAGGGCAATGAGCTTGGCCCTCGCCCCTTCCACCCGCAGGGCTTACATGAGGGCGGGTAAGCAATTCCTCTCCTTTAGGGAGGGGCGGGCTTGAGGCAGCTTTGGCCCATACCTGTTCCTCATTTAATGGAGTTCTGCGTGACGCTGAAGGGGGAGGGCCTCTCAGCTCGCACCATCAGATCCAAGTTGGCTGCTCTGGCCTATGGTAGTAAAGCATCGGGGCATGTAGATCATACGGGCGACTTCCGTATTCGGAAGATGCTCGAGGGTTGGTCCAGGGAGAGCGGCATTGTGGCTGATCCCAGGGAACCCCTGACCCCAGCTATTTTGAAGGGTCTCAGGGACCAGTGGCACACAGTGTGCGCTGATAGCTATGAAGCTGCTTTGTTTCATGCGGCGTCGATGGTCGCCTTCTTTGGGGCTCTGCGGGTCAGCGAGCTGGTTGCTAGCTCACGGCAGGATGTGTCTGGCCTGGCTCTTGAACGGCGTGACGTTTCTGTCTCAAACTCCAAGGTGGGTATTAGGCTACGCAGGTCGAAGACTGATCAGTGTGGCAAGGGGAAGTTTATTGAGCTTGACCGATGTTCAGAGGTTGAGTTGTGCCCAGTTGGGGCCTTGAGCCATTTTTTGGCATTAAGGGGAGAGGGTCGGGGCTACCTATTCCGACACAGGGATGGTACCCCCCTCACTAAATTTCAATTTTGGAGTGTGACACAGAAGGCGCTGGCTCGATTGGGGTTGGGTGGTATTCACTTTGGCACCCACTCCTTCCGGATAGGAGCGGCATCGACGGCTGCGGCTATGGGGTACACTGGCAGTGATATTCAAAGGATAGGGCGTTGGAAGTCCAGGTGCTACAAGGCTTATGTTCGGAATTGTGCTATTTAACTATCCTCACTGTACTTTCGCTTATTAATGTTTGTTTTGTTACAGATGCTGCAGGCCGCAGGATGCGACAGAGGGTTACTGTCTGCGGCCACAGCATGGTCTTCTGGGCGGCTCAGCAGGCCAAGAGGACATCCAGCGGCTCTCAGCTTGGCCTTAGCGCATGGGTGGAGGTGGAATGGTTGGGACGGAGGGGCATGCGGTGGCCTGCGCTCCTTCCCTTGCTGTTCCACGAGAGGACGGGGCCTCCCCCGCACGTACTGGTCATACACCTGGGGGGCAATGATTTAGGTCTATTGAAGGGCAAGGCCCTTGTGTTGCAGGCTGAGGCAGACCTTGCGAGGATAAGAGCAAGGTGGCCCAGCGTGAAGATAGTATGGTCAGCCATACTGCCCCGCCAAGTGTGGCGGAACCTGGAGGACCCCAGGTGTATTGACCGCACCCGGCGTAAAGTAAATAGGCAGCTGAGAAAGGCCATGGATGCTGGATTGGGGATGTTTCTGCCGCACCCTGGTATACAGGTCATGTTCCCAGACCTGTATAGGGATGACGGGGTGCACTTGTCTTTCAAGGGCAATGGGATCTTTTTGCAGGACTTGCAGCAAGGGATTAGGTCGGCACTAGGTTGCTGAGTGGGGAGCAAAGGCCAAAGCAGAGGCTTGACCTTGGCTATGGCAGGTTTATGCAAGCAAGAAACGGAACTGGTGAGCACCTTTCGGCATATCCCGTTTGGGATCAGGCGGTCATCAGGAACTGCCTTCGGATTCCAGGGTCCAGGGTGGGGAATGGTGATCACCTCCACTGGGAACCTTTTATGGCAGGCTCCTCCCTGCAAGTTGAAAGGCTTCAGGGGTAGGCGCTCCTAGAAGGCAACCAGTTGCTGGGCTGCTGGTCACGAGCCAGAGAGTAAATGGCTCATGGCTGGAGCTGGGTGACCCGCCCTTTAAGGGCAAGGGGTTGGTCAGGGAAGTGACGCCTGCCTTGCCTGTTCCATGCTTGCTTAGTGGTTATTGCTGCAATGTTCTGTTAAATAGTTAATAAAGTGGCCCTTGTTTAATTCCAGCCTGTTGTCTGTCTCGTTATTCCGACTGGGGGGGCAACGGAGCTCCCGCCCACCCGGCAACGCCGCTGGTGGGCAGGGGCTCATTTGCCGCTCCGAGGAACGGAGACGGCAACGGCTGGGACGCTAGCGTCCCGACGGGGCAGGGGGCGGAGCCGGCTGCTTCATAGAGCCAGGCTCCGCTCCCGCCTTTTTGTCAGTTGCTGCGTGCTCGCCCACCCTCCCACCCTGTTATCAGTGCAGGCTTTGGCTGGTCGTCGTTTTGTAGGGGCCAGGTAGGAATTTTTCACTTCTACCCATATTGGCGGCCGTGGTAGTGGTGTTTTCGCCTACCTTGCACTGAGGGCAGTGGCTTTAAGGGAATTATTGTGGGAGCACTTAATTAGTCTGGTCACTTGGCAGGTTTATGCAAGCAAGAAACGGAACTGGTGAGCACCTTTCGGCATATCCCGTTTGGGATCAGGCGGTCATCAGGAACGGCCTTCGGATTCCAGGGTCCAGGGTGGGGAATGGTGATCACCTCCACTGGGAACCTTTTATGGCAGGCTCCTCCCTGCAAGTTGAAAGGCTTCAGGGGTAGGCGCTCCTAGAAGGCAACCAGTTGCTGGGCTGCTGGTCACGAGCCAGAGAGTAAATGGCTCACGGCTGGAGCTGGGTGACCCGCCCTTTAAGGGCAAGGGGTTGGTCAGGGAAGTGACGCCTGCCTTGCCTGTTCCATGCTTGCTTAGTGGTTATTGCTGCAATGTTCTGTTAAATAGTTAATAAAGTGGCCCTTGTTTAATTCCAGCCTGTTGTCTGTCTCGTTATTCCGACTGGGGGGCAAGTAACGGAAGCAGGAGTTCACATGGGCACATGAAACTGCCTTAAACTGATCAGTCAATTGGTCCATAAAGGTCAGTGTAATCTACTCAGGCTGGCAGTGGCTCTCCAAAGTCTCAGGCAGAGGACTTTCACATTATTCACTTCCTGATTGTTTTAACTGGAGATGCCAGTAGCTTGATTGGGGAGGGACACAGAGGAAGTGTGCCTTGGCCAAGCAGCTGATTGGCAGTGTATACACCCTTTGCATTTTAAAGAGCCATTATTTTCTGTGGGAAGACTTGGGCTCTGAACTTCAAAAGCCAGGTGTGATGAACAGAGCCAATCTAGCTCCTTTTCAAGTACCTGCCAATCCCTCTTGTACCCCACTGATCTGGGAGAAAGCCAAAAATGACCAATCAGAGCCTTTTGAACACTTGGAGGGGGAGGGGGGAGCAGAAGGGAAAAGAATTATTTAATGGAGATTGCAGCCAAGTTCCTTCAGCAAGGTAGGGATTTTGCTCTGTTTCTCCATATTTCAGTCTTTTTTACCACACACACACACACACTTCAATAATACAAAGCTGGTCTTTACTTCACACAAAGTAAGTGTTCAATCTCTCTTCTTCTCCTTGGTGTTAGGTGCAGAAAAGGTTATCATTGGGTTCACCAAGGCAGGGGAGAGGGTACCTCAGGAGTAACATCACAGTTTACATCCAGGTTGGCTATATAGTGCCAAGCACTGGCTGGCCAGTGAATGAACACTGCTTTGACCTCTTTCACAGATGTGCTCAAAGCTGTGATGGAGATGTGTGGTACGGGAAGATAATCCTAAATTAATCCCAAAATCAATATGAGATACCATTGTGACAACAGTGGCACTGGGCTATATGGGGTTTTTCCCATCAACAATATTTCAGTGCCTGTTCCTGCCACCCCAAACCATCACACCAGGTTTACTCCCATAGAAAATAATGGCCCTTTAAAATTAAAGGGTGCACTTGCCAGCAAACATGCCAACAGAATAAGTAATTCACAGTAGACCTGGGTGGGTACCTGTGTTGGTCTGAACCAACAGAACAAATTTTGAATCCAGTGGCAGCTTTAAGACCAACAAAGTTTAATTCTGGGTATAAGCTGAAGAAGTGTGCAGGCACATGAAAGCATATACCCAGAATTAAACTTTGTTGGTCTTAAAGGTGCCGTTGGACTCAGACTTTGCACAGTAGACCTGGTCTGCAGACTCTGGAGGCCAGGTCTACCTCCCATTGAAAACAATATCCCTTTAAAGTTCAAAGTGACATTACTTTTAATACACTTTCTCTCTCCTCTCTCTCTGCTCCTACTGCCTACAAGGGGGAGAGCCCAAAGCTGGGTTAGCTGTGACTGTGGGTATTCAAAATAGTTATTTTCAACAGACTCTGATGACCCAACCTACCACAAACTGAAAATGATGAACAGAAGACCTGGCCCCTGTACTCTGGAAACCAGGTCTACCAAGTTCAGCTGTTTGACACCACGTGCTCGTTAAATTTTAAAGGGACATTATTTTCTCTCGAGTTTGGAGAACAGGTCTCCCATACTACATAATGGCCCTTTAAAAATTAAATTGCACACACCCCACCAGCCTTTTTTTCAGGGGGTACTTCCTCCCTCTCTGCTCTGGCAGCTCCCAGAGTCCAAAACACTCCTGAAATTCTCAGACATAAATTATTGTTACTCTCAGAATTTAGGTAATTTGGGTCATTTTGGATATTCCTAGTACAACCCATAACAGCTAATTTTTGTTTTGATTTTGGCTTGGGTGAATGTGCATATTTGCCCACATGTCTCATCAGTTTTAAATTCTCAGACTCTGCGAAATAAGGCTAGCAATCTTGTCAGGTTAAAAGTCCAGGATTGCCAGCAACATTGGGGGGTGGGGATGGAACAAATGTTGGCCCTTTAACAGAGACTAATGGGTGGAAATGGGCAGCTGAACCTTTTCATGGCACAGAGGTAAATCATATCACCTGGTGAACAACATCCTATTTACTCTGTTAAAGGGGCAGAACATTTTTTTTCTCCATGTTGTTGGCAACCAAAGGGAGGCTCTCCCTCTAAATAGGTCCAGCTGGTAAGTAAGTGGTATTTCTTAGTGTACACCAACACTGTACATGAAGTGGAAGGTGATCCTCCTTCCTTTGGTTTTCAACACAGATGGAGCTAGCAGCATAATGTTGTTTTGTAAGAAATGCTCCCTTGTTGTCTGTATTCTCTTTGGCTATATGACAGATGTTTTAAGTGATTGTTAGAAGATGTTCCCTGTTCTGTAGCTGGAATATTAACAATATGTCTGCCCACTCTTTCTGTACAGTCATGTTGGCTTCTATTGTTCTGACCCCCTTTGTAGTAAATTCTGGAAGCCTCCTTTCAGTTCATGTGAATTCCTGATAAAACTACTAGCTTGGTCTCAATATGGGGGCATTCTTATCTAGTCTCACTTCAAGGTAGCAGAAGTTCTCTGGCCAACTCTGATTTGGCAAGCACCACTCCCACCCCTGGTTTTGAAAGAAAGGCTGGAGACCATTGCACATATGAAGCAGATTCCTCAATGAGAGACATCAGTCATTTTTTTTTGCAGGAAATAATGAAAGGGACACATAAGATAACCAGGCAGACCAAGAAGCCTGGATTCTGAAATGCATGGAAGAATCTCAGAAGTTTTACACACACTGGTGGGGCTGAAGAGGACAATGAACAAATCTTGTACCAGTATGAGGCAATGAAATGCCATGGTGTGTGATAATTATTTGGCCCATATAATAAATTGGATTGGATGCAGAGGACAAAGTTACACCACTCTATTGTTTGCTTTATGGAGCTTGAAACAGTTCCCATAAAACTCAGAGAAAGTGCCATAAGGAATAGGATCAGGCCCGTATTCTTAGGTAACAATACTGGAAACCAAATACTGTATCCATGGCAACATGCCGTTCAACTTTAAATTCTCCAGCATATAAAAAGGCAATTTCCTGTATTTTCCCCCCTTCTGCATTTTTTTATATTTCCAAGCTTTATAATGGCAATCAGTGGCCTCAGGTTCTTGGCTCTGTCAGTTAGTCACTACTAACTTAAGAGCCCTATCTTGGAAGCACGTAGTGTCCTTTGAAATCACTGGCACTTGTTCTTGTAGGGAATACCTGCTGTTCTGCAGCTACCACAAGAGGTAGCCGCATAAACACATTTGGGAATTCTGTTGCTGGTGCTGGGACTGGGACTGCCACTTTTTAGTGGCTCTGCTCCTTTGCCTAGAACACCAGCCAGGCACACAGCAAGTAAATAGCTGCTTAAGTGCAGCATGTTTTAAGACTGCTGTTGTTAAAACCACAAGAGCAGAATTTTTTTTAACGTTATCAATCCTCATCAAGGCCATTTTAGTATAGATGTGCTATTAGTGTTGTCATATGTTCCAGATTATTCCTGCTTTGCAGAAACAGTCCCCATTGATTATGCCCTGTCCTTAGTAAACCATTGCCCCTATTTTGCCTTGTGAGATTTGGGAGATGCTTTTTAATAATGTCTAAGTGTCTTTACCTTACCTATATTTGTCCAGACACATTCTCCCCAACTGTTGTTACTGAGTTTTCATTACCCTTCCTCAGGAGGGTTGCTAGCTTCTGAACCTGACCTTTAGTTGTGCATTTTACAGAAATTTGATCTTCAGCCATTAACAAAATAAGATTTTAGTTCTATACCATGAAAAGCTTTGCTTGCCAAATTCCTGCATATCAGGCTTCTATTGAAGGCACAAGAGCAACAAGCCATTATTTTCCTGTCCAGCTGGCAATCCCATACTGGAATCTCTAGAAACCAAAACTGCTGGGTGAGGGGTGGCTGCATCTTCTGGTCTCCAATGCATATGCATACAAATGCAATAAGGAGTGATGTAGCATATAACCTGCCACTTCACATGTTGGACTTAAGTTGGATTTAAGGCTGTGTTCAGGTGGCATGACAAACTCTCATTAAAAAGAGTATGTTAGCATCATGCACAAACACAGCTTGTTCACTTTTCTCCTTGATGTCTATTATGTGGCCATCATTGCAAATTGGAGCTTGACCCAACAGGGAAGAGTTTGAGCAAGCTGTGCACAAGGGAGGAAGTAGAAAGAGTGAGAGGCATGCTTGAGCACAGTGAAAAATCTCCATTTGTGCATAATGCCAACAAATCTCTGTTTAGTTTGAATAGTTCTCAGGTCTGCAGACAGCCATAACCTAATTACTATTTTATTATTCCTTGCTTCCTTGCTTCCTTGCTTTTGAAATGTAGCCAGACATAAGATATTTCTTCCTTGGATGTCTAAACAGAAAATGCCAGTGCCCTGCTAAATGTTGCCCAATACATTCAAGTTGCAGCTCTTTTACAGTGCAACCCTATCTGTTCTGAGAATTACCACTGTTTTCTTTTCAAGATACTATCACCCCCAATTTATTAATGTGCCTATTTTAACAGCTGGTGGACAGATTACTGTAAAATGAAAGAGTCAGATCCAGTGGAGCATCTAGGTTTTTTAAATAAAATAAAATCTGAAATCCCACCTATCAGGTGGGAAAGGAAGAACCTCTTTCTCCTGACAAGCTGGTCTCTAGCTTGATTGAAGTGAACAAACACAATGCAGTGGAGATGCCAAAGAGTCATCTGCATTGGGAGAGGGGTGGTAGCAGATTAAAAAGATTAGTGTGAAACTAATGATGTTTCAAGAAGAGTGTCTCTATGGTCATCACTGAACTACTGCAGGATTTGCACTACTTTTGACCTTAACAAAGAAGAGTCCAGTATGAAGAAATTACAGGTTAAGCTTTTTTTTTTTCTGGTGTGGAACTAAGTTCTAAGAGAAGCTTCAGCTGTTTAATTTTGGTTGGCACGTTGGGCTGTTGTTAACAACAAAGAAGCAGGGTTAGTTAAAAAAAAAAGTTGGTAACACTTGGTGCTGGTGTTTTCACACAAGAAGCTTCAGAAGCCCCGATGGAATTTTCCTGTGTCCATCCCAGGTAATCTTTTTTTTTTAAATAATTTTATTTATCAGTTTTTCCACGTAATAGAACCTACACAAAAAATATATACATACATTTGAGTCTACAGTTTCCATGTTTCATTTATCCAAACATACAGGCATTCCCATCTTTCAGAGAAAATATTATCATCTTTCCCTTGCAAAATCAAACTCAATCTGTCCATTTCAGCTACTTCCATTAATTTCGCTCCTAACTCTTCTCTTGTGGGTATTTGCTCTTGTTTCCAGTATTTTGCGAGTAATATCCTAGCCGTTGTTAGTATATATACTTGCAAGTATTTTTCATTTCGCTTTAAATTTCCCGGGATTAAATATAACAACGCTATCTCAGGAGTTAATTCTATTCTCAAATTCATTATCCCTAATATTGTCTTCTGCACCATCATCCAATATTTAGTGACCTTACCACATCGCCACCACATGTGGAAAAATGTCCCCACATTTGTCTTACATTTCCAACAATTCTTGGAGAAATTTGGGTGGCACTTAGATAATCTTCATGCTATTTCTAAAGGCATAAGACATAAACATAAATTCATTTTGTGGGTTTATGTGCAATGCTGGAGGGGAGGGCAGGGGTAACCACAAAGTCCAATGCAGTGGTAGTGTGGTCTCACCAGGGGAGAACTTGCTCATGCCCTTTTTGGCATGCACAATTTCTGCTGAAATCAAGTGTTAGAGAACCAGATTTGGTGACGCTCAGAATGCTGGAAACAATTCAAGGAAGAAGGTAATACATGAATAACAAGGCTGAAGACCTTGAATACATTTTAAGCTCTGGTCCTTGAGCAAGCACTTTCCTTGAAACAGCCATTTTTGGGGGGTTTATTTGTTTTTGTCTCCTTCTGACAAACAGAAATTAAAGTGATTAGAAAGGAAACCTGGTTCTTGAATTGTGCACATACAAGCCAGGATCCTGAGTGGATTTCCTTTGTAAACTTGGGCAAGTCATTTACATCCTTTGCTGAATGAAGGCATTGCTGGTCCCTGGGCAAAGTATAACCTGCTGTGCTCCTCTTGCTCCACACACACTGTGAAGCAGTCTTCTTTTCAAATCACCCAGCCTTGTCAATTTCTCACTTTGATTCCCTCTCCAGGCTGTATGCCAGGCAAAGGAAGAAGCTGCACTGAGGCACATGAAGGTCAGTGCACAGCCCAGCCAGAGGCCCATCATCTTCTTGCTACCCAGTGAGGCTACGGAATTCCTCAGGTACCCATCCCAGGACTGCAAACAACAGCAGAGTGCAGCAGCATGTCACCACCTTCCTTGCTTGCTCCTTTTGTGTTAGCTAGGTGGGAAGAGAATTTCACAGTGTGTTTGAATGCCCTCAATGAATTCAGCTCCTGACTGGTTTGCCTTGATGTTCCGTGGAGAAGTTCAAGGCCGTGGGCACACGGTCATTTTGATCAGGTTTCACCGCTGTTCCCTCTTGCATTTAAAACTGCTGATCAGACGGCTGCATCAGTCTCCTGCACCGAAGTGGGCTCACTCGTGCAATCCTCCCGGTTTCCTAGCGAGTTTTCCTACACCCAGAAAATCAAGTACTTTCCGGATATTTGCGCTTTGAATCTGCGATTTCACCGATCTGGACAGCCATCTCTCACAATGATCATGAGTAGGTCATCTGAACGTCCTTCTCACTATGTTTTTTTTTTTTTTTTACAAGCTTCCATCATTGTGTGTGAGAGCAATCCTGAGCTGAATACAACCAATGTAAAACGTTCAAGTGCACATATAGACTCCAGAGCTCAGTTCTATGTTGCCAGTTAATTTTGTTTGCTGTTTGGGGGGGGAGGAACCTGCAAGAACAAGGGAGTATGGTGCATCCCATTGGGAGTGGTGATTCAGCCATGTGTATATGCGCATGCACAAAGCCATTTTTTTTTAAAAAAAACACAAGCTATGCCACCCAAGTGGCGGCACAGCTATCTGAATGGTATCCAGAGCCTCATTGCATGGTGCAAGTGGTTCAGGGAGGTATGTGTGGTCATCCCAACCCGAAAAAAATATTCCTGATCAAATCTACAGTGGGAACAAATCGCGGTAAGCTTGCCGTGTGACCACACTCCAAGTCAAGCATAAAACTGTTTTGCCCATCTCTCTAGCTGCTTTTTCTGTGCAAGTACTAAAATATCTCATTTACTGAGGGGAGTCAATAACCTCAGAGGCCATGGGTATATGGGTAATTGGCTAGTATGCATCATGCAATTGCTGGCAGTTTTTCCCCACTTTATGCCAGCACAGTTGGATCTTAGGGAATAAAGCTGGGACCTTCTGCATGCAAGGCATATTCTCTATCAATAAGCTATGCAGGGAAAATATGGAATCTGGAATGACTATGAGCAAGGCTGAATGGCTGATGTGGTGTTACAAGCCAGCACTGCCTGAGCCACTCAAGTCAGACCTGGAGATTGGCACCCATAATGGGTGCTAGTTCACCACCACCAGTTGGCACCATTGGTCTGGTCAGTGCTGAGTGACCCTTGCAGCACTGGCAGAGCTACTGAGACTTGCTTGCTCCTGGCCTCCAATGCCCTTCCAGGGCAGAGGTTCACCAGGAATTTTCTCTGTCATTTAAATGGTCAGTCTGTCCTGGAAACTATGACTTTTCCTAAGCATCTTCCATATCAAACTGGCTTCTATGTTCAGCCCCACTGTTGTCAGCCATGCTGTCTGATCCCATGTTTATTTATTCAGAACCATGTCTCCAGTGGGACTTGATTCCCAAAACATAGCCTTCTTCTCCATGCCATTGCCTGTCCTATTGTCTAATTGGCCTACCACTAGCATGGCCAAATTTTTCCTAATCCTTCTCCTATGCTTGATAGCATAGCAGCCTGTCACACAGAAATGTAACAGGTGAAGCTTTTCCTGGCTCAGGGGTGGGCAAAGCTTCACCTACTAGGTTTATGCAGGAAAATCTGATGTCAGAAGCATAGAAGTGGGGCCAATGGTAATATGGCAATCTTAACTCTCTTTAAAAAAGCTAAGTGTTTAAAGAGAGAAACTTTGAAACAAAATTATGTATGTATGTAAATTGGCTTAATTTGCACCACTTCTTCTGTAAGAAACAGTTCATAATTCTACCTAGTTAAGTAATTGGCTACAATATGCCTGAATTATATAAGTGTTCTGTGATATTTCTTTCACAGAGCTGTTGCTAGACCACATACATTGAAGGATCTGAGACTGGGAATATTTCTGAATATATATATGGATAATATTTGGGACTACTGCAGATACCAAATATTGGTTCCCAAAAAATTCTAGATTATTGAGGATGTCCAAAAATTGAGGGCAGGCATTTAAAGGTTTCCAGGCTTGTGTCTTTTCAATTTTACAGGTTTTCTGGGCAATGGGTGGGAAGGAGGAGGGAGGCAGTACTCCCACCCAGTGGGATCAGATAGTATGGGGAGCACTTCTGTGCAAAAAGTAAAGTTGGTGCCAAAAATGTTGTTCTTACCATGCTCATAAAGAAAAAATTCCCACATATATAAATGCAACATGAAATGTTAGGAAAGTAGATGAGGGAAACACAAGCAGATCCCACAAAAGCAGCTGAATTGAAGCTCATGCATGCTGTGCTGGTGTTGTGTTTCTTCTTTACAGGGGTGAGAGGGAAAAGGATTGCCAGTAATGAAGGGCTGTTGGCTCTATTGGGCTTGAAAGTGTCTCCAGCTTAAGGCAGTTCTGCTGATATTCTCTAGTTTGATACTGGTTGCATTGAACTTGCAAATTGGCCCATGGCTCTGCTGGGATTCTTTAGTCTGATGTTGGTTCTTTGGGGCTTGTTGGTTCTGTTTGGATTTGGAGGATGCGGGCCAGTGGCTGCTCTTGTGTGCATAGAATTGGACTCCTTGGTCCAATTGGCTTGAAACTTGGTTGGTATTTATTGGAAAGACAGCACAAGGTCTCCTGCAGTTTTAATAACGTTTGGTTGAAAAACAGCCACTCCAGCCCACCCACCCTGAAAAGGTGCACCATAGGGAACAATGGAACCTGAATAATTCCTGAATCCCCGTACACACACACAACCCAAATATCAAAACTGTATCATGGACCCAAGTACTGGTATTTGTACCCTTCCTCAAAACCAAAATGTACCAAATTTTTTATGGGACACATCCTTATTTAAGACACAGGTGTGGTGGTAGATGAGAGAAATACCTCCCGCTTTCCACAGATGGATCAGTATGCTTACAAAATAGTAAGATGTCAAGTGGGGAAATAGTATATTGTGTTTATTCCCATCCATTTATAATAGCTTCTCAAAGAGGTCAGACTGAAGTCTGAAACGACTTGACTGTCTCTCTTGGAGTCCATCAGCTTATCATGACATTAAAGACTGGAATCTTTTGCAGAAGGTCATAAATAAGTGAATCGGGCAACCCTGGATGGCCAGGTGGGATGCAGAAACAATAGCAAATGTCAGCAGAATGAGCTATCAACATCCATCAGCTCTCCCATGGTTCATCTCTCAGCTGTTGCATAATGAAGCTGTTTCTCCCAAGACTTAAAGCAACTCGGGCCAAACCACAAAAAAAAGTGGGTGACTAAATTTCCCAGAGAAGGTCTCAGTCACGAATGAGCAAAAACAAAATTATAGAGCAATCTTGACTGACTGAGAACAGAATGAGATGTGATTCATTTTCATCCACCCAGCAGGGATTGCAGCAACCCCCTCCCAACCTAACTTAACCCTTTCTCTTCTGCAAGTGCCTGATTTTTTTAGGGTCTTTTTCACCTCTAATTTGCAAAGATGGTAGTAATAATCAGAGGTGCACATACCATTTTATTCCTTTTTCACTGTTTAATTTTAAGCATTAATATGTTCCCCCTTTATTTTCATCATTACATATGTTTGTTTTCTTAATTGCCCTCATCTCCGAGAATGAAGACATGAATCACCAGACTATGGGTTAAACTAGGTTTATTTATGGGTGATCTTCATCATTAATAAGTCATCTGCTGAATTTTTGGTGTGGGCTATTGGTAACAGGCAGCTTGCCCTGGCAACCAGCATTTCGGGTAACTTACCCTGGCTCCAAATTCAGTCAGGATTACTGCTGGTTTTGTGTAGGCTAGCCTGCAAAGAAAACTGTGGAGAGGTGATGTCTCATCCCTCTTCCAATGCACTATTGAAGCAACTAAGGGTTTGGTTCATGTGGCTCATCAGCTGGAGACTCCCCCTACCTGCTGGAGATTCATGGGAAACAGGCCCATCAATGACTACTAACCATGCCTACTAACCTCCACGTGGCTTCTCTCTAGTCTTCCAGCCTTGCAAATTTTGCCTCTCGACTCCCAAAGCTGAGTGTATTTGTGTCCATAGAGTGTTCAAAATTGGATTCTATGGCATGTGACACAAGTAATGAGATCTAGAATGTTTTGAACACATGTCAACATAATGAATGTCACTGACTGATGAATGCCACCAACTGGGCAGGTTGTTTTTAAAGGATGTATGACCTGCTCAAGATAACCTGGGGCATACATAATCCCAGCAAACCAGTTAATTGTGAGCAGGCAGCCAGCCAGTCAGCCAGCCAGCCATCATACTGAATGACACCAACAGTGCGTAAGTAAAATGATATGAAATTATGCTAGTTTTAAAGTGTGTTATTGTTGTTGTTCAATCACAGTCGAGTCAGACTCTTCATGACCCAATAGACCACAACACCCAGGTCCTCCTGTCTTTTGTTGTGCTCTAAAGTTTGCTTCATTTTGTGTTCATTGTATCGATAACACTGTCTAACTATCTCATCCTTTGCTGTCCCCTTCTTCTTTGACCTTCAATCTTTCCCAGCATCAGGGTCTTCTCCAGTGAGTGCTCCCTTCTCATTTGGTGGCCGAAGTATTTGAGCTTCAGCTTCAGTATCTGGCCTTCCAGGGAACAGTTAGGGTTGATTTCTTTTAGGATTGACTGATTTGATCTCCTGGTAGTCCAAGGGACTCTCAAGAGTCTTCTCAAGCACCATAATTCAGAAGAACCTATTCTTTGTCATTTGGCCTTCCTTATAATCCAACTCTCATAATCCAACAGCCATACATTGCTACTGGGAATACCATTGCTTTGACCATACGGACATTTGTTGGCAGGGTGATGTCTCTACTTTTTATTATGCTGTCTAGGTTTCCCATCACTTTCCTTCCAAGGAGCAGGCATCTTTTAATTTCATGGCTGCAGTCACCGTCTGCAGTGATCTTGGATCCCAGGAAAGTGAATTCTGTCACTGCTTCCACGATTTCCCCTTCTATTTGGCAAGGAGTGATGGGTCCGAATGCCATGATCTTTGTTTTTTTTTGATGTGGAGTTTCAAGCCAACTTTTGTGCTCTCCTCTTTAACTCTGAACAAGAGGCTCTTTAGGTCCTCTTCAGTTTCTGCCAATAGAGTGGTATTGTCTGTATATCTGAAGTTGTTGATATTTTTCCCGGCAATCTTAATTCTGGCTTGTGATTCATCCAGACTGGCATTTCACATGATGTACTGTGCATATAAATTAAATAAGCAGGGTGACAATATACATCCTTGTTGTACTCCTTTTCCTATGCTAAACTAATCAGTTGTTCCACATCCAGTTCTAACTGTTGCTTCTTGGCCCTTATACAGGTTTCTCAAGAGACATGTGAGATGGTCTGGTACTTCCATCTCTTTAAGGACTTGCCATAGTTTGTTGTGATCCACACAATCAAAGGCTTTAGCATAGTCAATAAAGCAGAAGTAGATGTTTTTCTGGTACTCTCTTGCTTTCTCCATAATCCAGCAAATGTTGGCAATTTGATCTTTAGTTCCTCTACCTCTTCGAAACCCAGCTTGTACTTCTGGCAGTTCTGTATCCAGGTACTGCTGAAGCCTAGCTTGTAGGATCTTGAGCATGACCTTGCTAGCGTGTGAAATGAGTGCAATTCTGCGATAGTTTGAACATTCCTTGGCATTGCCCTTCTTTGAGATTGGAATGTAAACTGACCTTTTCCAATCCTGTGACCACTGTTGCGTTTTCCAAATTTGCTGGCAAATTGAGTGCAGCACTTTAACAGCATCATCTTTTAGGACTTTGAATAGCTCAGCTTGGGATACCATCACCTCCGCTAGCTTTGTTGTTAGTAATGCTTTCTAAGGCCCATTTGACTTCGCACTCCAGGATATCTGGCTTGAGGTCAGTGATCACACCATCATGGTTGTCAAGGACATTGAGGTCCTTCTTGTATAGTTCTTCTGTGTATTCTTGCCATCTCTTCCTAATCTCTTTATCATGGCCAGCTTTGCTTGGAATGTTCCCTTGATTTCTCCAATTTTCTTGAAGAGATCTCTAGTCCTTCCCATTCTATTGTTTTCCTCTGTTACTCTGCATTGTTCATTCAGGAAAGCCTTCTTATCTCTTCTTGCTGTTCTCTGGAAATCTGCATTCATTTGGATAAATCTTTCCTTTTCACCTTTGCCTTTCACTTTCCTTCTTTCCTCTGCTATTTGTAAAGCCTCATCAGACAGCCACTTTGCTTTCTTGCATTTCTTTTCCTTTGGGATGGTGGTGATTGATGCCTCCTGTGCAATGTCACGAGCCTCCGTACATAGTTTTTCAGGCACTCTATCAAATATAGTCCCTTAAACCTATTCTTCACCTCCACTGTATATTCATCAGGGATGTAATCTAGGTCAAACCTGAATGGCCTAGTGGTTTTCCCAACTTTCTTCAGTTTAAATCTGAATTTTGCAATGGGTAGCTCATGATCTGAGCCATAGTCAACTCCAGGTCTTGTTTTTACTGACTGTATAGAGCTTCTCCGTCTTTGACTGCAAATTATATAGTCAATCTGATTTCAGTGTTGCCCATCTGATGATGTCAATGTGTCGAGTTGCCTCTTGGGTTGTTGGAAGAGAGTGTTCACTATGACCAGCGTGTTCTCTTGACAAACTTAGTTAGCCTTTGCCCTGCTTCATTTTGTTCTCCAAGGCCAAATATGTCCATTATTCTGGTTGCCTTTTGACTTCCTACTTTGGCATTCCAGTCCCCTATGATAATGAGGAGATCTTTTTTTGGTTTTAGTTCTAGGAAGTGTTGTAGGTCTTCATAGAACCAGTCCACTTCAGCCTCTTCTGTGTCAGTGGTTGGGGCATAGACTTGGGGTGATTTCCCACTAAAGCTTGCCGCGCGGTCGTGCTGCCGTTTGCCCGGAGATTTTTAGTCAATTTCACACCCGAAGCCGCGGGGCTGCATTTTGACCCGCGGCTCGCCCGATTTTCCCCGGAGTTCCGTAATCCTGTTTTTTGAGGATTACGAAACTCCGAGGAAAATCGAGCGAAGCCGCGGGTCAAAATGCAGCCCCGCGGCTTAGGTGTGAAATTGACTAAAAATCTCCGGGCAACGGCAGCACGACCGCGCGGCAAGCTTTAGTGGGAAATCACCCTTGGATTACTGTGATGCTGAATGATTTGCCTTGGATTCGGACTGAGATCATTCTGTCGGTTTTTGAGATTGTATCCCATTACTGCCTTTCACACTCTCTTGTTGACTATAAAGGCCACACCATTTTTTCTATGGGATTCTCGGCCACAGTAGTAGATATAATGGTCTTTGGAGTTAAATTCGCCCATTCCCATCCACTTTAGTTCACTGATTCCCAAGATATCTATGTTCAGTCTTGCCATCTCCTTTTGACGTCAGGCTTACCTTGATTCATAGATCTTATATTCCAGGTTCCTATGCAGTATTGTTCTTTGCAGCATTGGACTTTCCTTTCACCATCAGACACATCCACAACTGAGTGTTCTTTCGGCTTTGGCCCAGCCACTTCACTCTATCTGGGGTTACTCGTACTTGTCCTCTGCTCTTCTCCAGTAGCATATTGGACACCTTCCAACCTGAGGGGCTCATCTTCCGGCGTCATCTCTTTAAGCCTTTTGTTACTGTCCATGGGATTTTCTAGGCAAAGATACTGGAGTGGGTTGCCATTTCCTTCTCCAGTGAATCATGCTTGTGTGACTAAATCATTAATGACTAAATCATTAATCATGCTTGTGTGACTAAATCATTAATACAATCATGTGGGGTAATTCATAAGAAGGAACAGGCATCAGGAACAATATAATTTTTAATTTTTAAAAATCTTATTTAAAAAACTGAACCATCACTAATTCCAGTGGTCCAGGGCAACCAATGAAAAGGCTCTGCTATGTGTTTATGCTTGCTGTTCTGGCCACTCCATAAGTTGGAATGGAAGGACCTCATGAGCTGATTTTGGGGCTGTATGAAAATAGACCATCCCTTGAAATACCTAGAAGCTTTTAGGCTTAAAGTTTTGGGTGACAATTCCTTGAATTTGACTTTAAAAACACAGAGGTGTGGAGATTTCTATAACACTTCAAGGGCAGCGCCATACAGAGTGTAATGTAGCAGTCTAATCTAGAAGTTTCTAAGGCATGAATAACCATGGTTAAGTCTCTGTCTTCCAGCAGAACGCACAGCTGAAAATGTGCTGAAGACCACTGCCAAAACCTGAGACTAGGAACTAAACAAAGCTCAGGATGTTATTAAATAGGCTTGGGGTAATAGGTGTAAAGTGCCTTGTCCAGGTAAACAGAGCCCAAGGCTAGCCAGAAATGGAGGGAAGAATAGATACTGTATACATAGAGGCGTGGGGTCAAAATGAAAAGAGAGAGAGAGGTCCAGAGCAGGTTTAGAAAGGAAAGCAGAAACTGTAACAAATTGAAATGATTAGAGATAGTTTGCTGAGAACCAGCGTTACAGGCAAGCAGTCAGAGAAATACTTCATTACATTTCACCCCAAGATGCTACACAGCCCAACAGTACCAGTACTCAATTGTGGTCCTATGTAGCTGTGCATACTCAGTGAACAGAGGTAAAGAGAGCAAGAAGTAACTGTGGGAAATACAGGGGAGAGAGGGAAGGAGAAATATTACATATGCTTTTATGAATTGGGCAATCACTGATGAAGCCCAAGCAGATTGTCCAGCAGCAGTTCAAGGCAATAAAGCCTAAGAGAGATGAACATTTGGAGTACGAGTGGGTCTGATCAGCGTGTCAGACTCAGCGTATACAGATGGGAGGCATGCAAGGATGTAGGCACATTTACAAGTTGGCATGGACAAGTGAGCTCAGATATAGGGACTAAGCACAGTAGAAGACAAAAGTTGACTTTTGAGGGCTTGATAGAAGGCAGAGCTAGGTTGGAAAAGCCAGAACTAACTCTTTGGGTTCATGCAGGATGGAGCATAAGACAGATCTAAGGTGTGACACTCCTCCCAGTGGCTATACTGAAAATGTCAATGTTAAACATAACAATGCTCTGCTCCTATCCTTTGCCAACTTGAAGAAACAGCATCTCTTCCTCTGTGCAGAAGAACAGATTGAAAACTCATATCAAATATGAAGGAACATGAGGAAATCATGTTCTGTATTTCCAAATATCTAGTAACTGACGTTAGACATGCTTAGAGATGTCCGGGTTAATAATGGCTTGGATGCAACCTCCATTTTCATTCACCCTAGATATTTCTGCTCATAAAAGCGGAGGGAAAGCAATTTCTGCCCTCTCACTACCACCCCCTATTTTGTGCCCAACAGGAGCACAGTTTCAGCGGTCACAGAAGACTGCCATCAAGCTCTGGCCTTGCTTGCCAAATATTTCTTATTTCTTACACTCATGTTTCATTATTCCATTGGTTGTGGATTCACATGTATTCTTATACAGTTCCTGTGTTGCACACAACCTTGCTCTTTCCCATTGCTATTTATCATCTCTGCTGGGAAGTGGGGGGGGGAGTGGATGTGTTTGGGCTGCCTGCTTTGCTTGGTTAGTGTCAGCTCTTTACAGTTCTCATGCAGGGGCCTCCCGAGTATGTTGAGAACACCTTGCAAAGTATATGATCTCATCATTCTGTGTGACCTTGTAGTCTGGGGAGCTTCTAGATAATGTAACCATTAGCATGTAGGTAGTGGGGCAGTTGCGAGGTCAGGGACAGATGTGTGGCAGGCTGAATGGGAGAAGTGATTGGTCACTTGGCACCTGTGGAATTTCTTGCTTTCAGTATATTGGCAGAACTGGCCTCAGTTCCGACACAGAAACTGTATGTGTTTGGAACTTCTCTACCTCTTAATAAACAAATCTTGCTGATAGAAGAGTGTTTGTGAGAGTGATTGCATCCAGGACTTGACATAGTGTCAGAACTGTTTTAACCTCAACCCTGAGTACCACTCAGGTGATGAGCTCAGGAGAGGAGGAGACTGAAACAAAGACCCCCCTGAAGTCACCCAGTGGCCAGGGAGACACCGTGCTGCCCAGAGGAGAACCAAAGGGGCATGATGTGAAGTGAAAGGAGCTGCAGGCTGAGACGGGACACTGGGATGCCCCTGACTGGGCTACTCCCTCTCTAGGAGCAGCAGGGGTCTGGAGGAAGCAGCCAGATGAGGACCAACACTGGATCTCTGGGTTTTTCCACAATGACACTGATCACCTAATGGCAGTGAGGACTGATGCAGCGAGGCATCACCAGGAAGAGGCAGAATTGGAACATATGCAGCAGGAGCTAAAGACTGAGATTGTGGTGCTACGCAAAGACACTTGGGCTGTCCTGGATGGTATTCCCAATGCCATTCGTGATGTTCTGCAGCAGGACCTCTGTGGCATGGGGCTGCAAGTGGGAGGAGGAGCTGCACCAGTT
Source organism: Gekko gecko (assembly GCA_029375565.1). Lineage (NCBI taxonomy): Eukaryota > Metazoa > Chordata > Lepidosauria > Squamata > Gekkonidae > Gekko > Gekko gecko. The sequence continues at coordinate 103,816,485 of JAPDNY010000002.1, read as the reverse complement.
CAATGGGATGGTGGAGCTCAGCCAATGATCCCCCCCTCCTCAGTGCCTTGCCTCAATACTTCCCAGAGATGCGCTGAGGCTACCTTCTATGGGACCCCAGGGAAGATTGAGGTTTATAAGATTATGAATGGGATTGAGCAGGTTGAGAAAGAAGTACTTTTCTCCCTTTCTCACAATACAAGAACTCGTGGGCACTCCATGAAATTGCTGAGCAGTCGGGTTAGAACAGATAAAAGGAAATACTTCTTCACCCAAAGAGTGATTAACATATGGAATTCACTGCCACAGGACGTGGTGGCAGCTACAAGCATGGACAGTTTCAAGAGGGAATTAGATAAACATATGGAGCAGAAGTCCATCAGTGGCTATTAGCCACAGGGTATAGATGGGAACTCTCAGTCTGGGGCAGGTGATGCACTCTATTCTTGGTGCTGGAGGGGGCAGCAGTGGGAGAGCTTCTAGTGTCCTGGCCCACTGCTGGACCTCCTGATGGCACCTGGTATATTTTGGCCGCTGTGTGACAGAGTGTTGGACTAGATGGGTCATTGGCCTGATTCAACATTGACTTCTCTTATGTTCTCTTATGTTCTTATGTTAAGCTGGCCTTTATTGTGCTTCAGGTCTGTAAATTCCTGAAGGACTAGGGCCACACCTTCACTTCTGATGAACATTGAGTGAACTACTTGGTGTTCCAGCTGAGAGATCGTGTGGCCAAATGGTTTGTGGGACTTTACAATGTGGGGGGGCCCAGAGCTCCAAGATATGGATGCCTTTATGAGGGCCCTCTGCCACCAGTACAAGGACTTGCTCAAGTTGGAGCAGGCATGAATCCGCCTCTGAAGCAAGGGAGCTGATCTGTCAGAGAGTTTTTTGGTGAGTCCTATGCCACCAAGTTACAAGGCTGGCCAGAGGAACTGCTTAAAGAATTCTATCGGGCTGGCTTGAATCACACACCAAGTGTATTTTCTCACCCACCCGCTATCTTGCTGTAGAAGTAGTAAACATTCACAGCATTAACTTAGCCCCTTTGTGCTACTAGGCTTATACTTATTTATTCCTGAGCTGTGTACGAATCCAAGGAGGACTGCCGCTGCATTCTGCAGTTCTTCCTTCTGCTATTTAGTGCTGAGACATGGAATGTGGTATCCCACTGGCACAAGAAACCTACAACAGAAGCAGTTTCCAGTCCTTCTCTACAATAGAAACCTTGGAAAGAGCTGCACAAATACTGCAGACTGGTCATGTCATGCAGATGAGGATTTTTGAGAAACACTCTAGGAACCTAATTTCTCTGACTGAAGTCAATAAAATTCCCATAGACTTCAGCGGATGGAATCAGGGCATTGCAAAATGCTTTTGAGAACCCTATCCAGAGGGTAATACATTCTTATTCTAGAAGACATGTCGCTGTTTGTTAAGTAAAGTAAGTTATCCTTCTTTATCTAACTATGTTGTTATACTGTAATGTCTTCTTGGCCTTAGTATGAGCAGGCATCTTGACTCACATCGCCTGCATCACCCTGGCACAAAACAGCCTGGACCAGCGTATTCATTTCTTACATTACATTTGTTCATTTCACCCCAAAGAGACAAGGAATCCTAGGCAAGAGTATATTCACAAAAATCTCAGCTGTCGTTTGATTAAATTGAACTAGGCAGGTTTTGAGAACTCCTAGCAATGCCATTTAATAGTTTAAGGCAGGTCATCTAGGCAAGACATTGTGTCCAATTGACACAGCAGGGTGGATGTTTCAATGAAAGCAGGGTGTGCAATTGCTAAATTAGAATTTAGCGAGGCCATAGAAACCAGCCAGATATAGCCCACACTAGGGTGCATGTTGACCTTTCAGGGTATTGCTGCTGAGCAAGAACCAAAGAGATAAGGGAAGTCCTGGCAGTAGGGATGCCAGCCTCCAGGTGGTGGCTGGAGAGATCCTGGGATTACAACTGATATCCAGGCAACAGAGATCAGGTCATCTGGAGAAAACGGCTGCTTTGGAAGGTGGTCTCCATGGCATTATACCCCATTGAAGTCCCTCCCCTCCCCAAACCTTGCCCTCTTCGGGCTCAACCCCCAAAATCTCCAGGTATTTCCCAACCCAGAGCTGGCAACCCTACCTGGCAGGCACACATGCTGTAAGTGCTATGATGCTGCGTATGGCCAAAGAGTAGCCTTTACAGGCCTCTGCACAGACAGGTGCAGCACCTGAATCTTGTGTTGTGTATTAGGCTTTGCTCCTGTGGGTCAGTCTTGCCAGGAGCTGCCAATGAATGGAACAGGATAGGATAGGATCTCTTGTCTCTCTCCAGTGAGATCCTGGAAGTGCCACACACAATAAGGCCGGAACACAGAATGGCTGCAGCAATCATCCTCCAATATTAAACTGAATGTGAAAATCAGAAATTGGCTCTTCTTAATTGCCCTTTGAAAGTATTTCAGCTTGTTATTTACTTGAATATGCAAAGTGCAATCTCTTTCCTGCAGCACCTGCCTTTCCCTCGGATTTCCCATCTCTGCAGAGCCAGGATCTGATGCTAATTAACTTATACCATCTGACAAGTCCACAACCTTAGGTGGTCTAGATGTGGGTTGCTGCCTTAGCTTTCAATCACTATTTATCAGAACCCAGCAGCTCCTCCAATGTATTGTAGCTATTTAGGGGAATGACTAGCCAATTTCTCAAGTGGGCATGCTTGCTCTTAATAACCCTGAATGTTCAGCCTTACCAGAAGTGACAAACACAGTCTGCTTTGGGCAGCAGATTCCAAAGGCTGTGTTATTTTCATGCCTCCATCTAGGAGTCTCATTTTAATCAGTTCTAGTCCAGACAGGTGGGTGGTGTTTGGCTGAGTCACTTGATTTTGTACTTTGGGATGAGAAGAAAGTCTAAGGCCAGCATTGTAATAGCCCTATGTATTCTGGTCTACAAGAAAGGAGCTTGCAATTCCTGGGACATTTTTGCTTGACTTTATTTCTATGTTTTTATGTTGGAGAACAGGAGGAATGGCTTGGTTTTTTTTAATAATGTTTGTCTGCTGACCTTGTACAAGATTTCTGAAACAACCTGAGTTGGACTACTCACTGCAAAGGCCTGCTGAACATTCTGCTATTCAATCTTGAGGAAGATCGATATCATAGTAACATGTGTTTGCTCAAATTTAGAAACCTCCAGTACATGTAAGAGGCACTTTTAGGACATCTTCCTGTTATCATGCATCACTGTAGAGCCTTGGCAACCCGTCATTAAAAGGTAGCATTTTCCTCCTGATTTAAGACTCTGAAGAACCTTTGACACAGCCATGCCTGTCCTTCATAGAGCAGAAGGCTGCCTGGAGCCAGCAATAGATGAAACTGAATGAGAAGTCTCCCAGAGCCATGCAGCACTCTGGCAGTTTGTCAAGGTAGAGCTCTAAAGATGAACATGCTGCAAGCCTCTGAAGGTTTGATTTGGTAGCTGCTCTCTGTTATTTACTAGGTTATCGTAGGTATTTGCAAGCAATAGCCACAAAGAGGAAGGAGGCGGGAGGGAAGCTGGGAGACTCCAGGGTAGGAAGAAAATGAGCTGCTCTGTGGAAAGGAACTATTAAAATACCACCAGCAGCTATTTGTCAGCAGAGCTGTCTGCTTGACTGAGGTGACAGTGGTCTAGTGGGTTCATGGACTACTTTGGCAGATCCATGATTAAGGGGAGGATTTGTTTCTTTGAGCTACTGTTTTGGGGACAAACAACTCACATGCTAATGAATAAAACATATGTTGCCTGCATCATAATTATAACAATTCCTTTGCTGGGGCATACAAGTTTAGATATGTAAATTATGATGATCCATGGACAGCTCCTGTAGATCAACGGGGTTGCTACAATGAAGATTAAAACCTGCATCAACACTGTTTGAAGTGAAAGATGGCTATCTCCAATCAACAGCTATCCATCCCCACAATTATAATCTAATATTTATAGTAAGGTAAGAGGGGGGATCTGCAATTTTCCATCCACCATGTTTTGTATTTATCATCTACACTTTCATAGGACAAAGCAAAGGAGTTCTAAGGATTGCATAGATGTTTGTGATATTTTAAATGCAGTACCAAACCATTCCCAATAATCCTATCCAATCATAAACCGGCAACTTTTTGTCACACCTATTTTAAATTGAGAGAGCTTATTCCATTAGTATTTTATATATGTGAAAGGCTATGGATGCTCCTAAGCAATACAACCTCAAGCACATGTGTTGGAATGGCTACCATATTGTGAAGACTACAAAACCCATAACACAGAGGAATGGTAAATAAAGGACATATTTACAAAGCTGAATTTCAGTGATTAATTGAGAAAGTAGCAAAGAAAGCCCAAACAAGAATAGCCAAGTATTTACTTGAACAGCGTCTTCATGCATACAGATCAAGCTTAGCACAATGACCTTCAGGTTTGGCTAATCTTGATTGTGTAAACCAAGTTCCAATGGTTCATCCTTGAGGTTTCCAAATTAGAATATTTGCCTGGTTCTGGAATACCCTCTGGGTTCAATTTTAAGGGCATATGGTACAAGACTCATTTCAGTTGGGACCCAGACCAGAAGAAGCATCATATCGATGAACGAGATAAGATTCCCCATATTCTTTCTGTTAATACCAGGCTTTTATGTGAACTAAGATTTAGAAATGCTACTAAATTTTTCAGCTGGGAAATCCCTAATTGTTTTTACTTTGTGAAAACATATTTTGCAGAGTACATTTTAATCTCACTCTTCCTCAAAAAAGCTCAGGACAGCACACATGGGTCTCTTCTCCTCCATTTGTTCCTCAAATCAATCCTGTGAGGTACATTATGGTGAAGGAATAACAGGCAAGTTTCATGGCAAGCCATAATGTGAACCTGGATTACCCTGGTCCTAGCCCAATACTCTAAGTAGGCTTTTGAATGCTTGCAGTGGCTCCAAGAACCCAGCTCACAATGAGTTGTGTAGGTGGCATTACCATGCACAGAAGCTTTTACCATAGGGGGCTACTTGTGAGTATGTGTGAAACATATACCTTCCAAGCCAGGCAAGGGATTTTAGTCCATGTGTACACAGGTGAAATATTGGCATGATACTTCTGGTGCAGGGAGAGAGAAAGAAAAACTTTGAACTGAACTAGTTTTGATCTGTATTGAAAATATATAAACAGAAGGATAAAGTGAGAAAGGAAGGCAGATGAAGGAGTAATGCAATAGAACACATCAATATTAGGAAACATAGTATAAGCTAACAAATCACATATATACAAAATGTGCAAATTAGGGAATAATCAATCAACAAGAATTTTTTGACAATTCCTAGCAAAAGCTGCCCTGCTTAAGTTAGATACATTCACCCACAGGGGCATGCATGTATGGTGTCCCCAACACACACACATACAGGTGGAATGGAAGAAGTGAAGGATGGAGGTGTTACAGGGAAGGACAAGAGAGGTGGGACTGGGAAATAGGGCTGTGCTTTGTGAGTCTAAAGGAAGAAGGGCATCCAGGTTTTCGGTTTCCGGCGTTGCGAATGGCGGCCACCTTTCGGGAAGCCCCCAGAGGTGGTTAGCCCACACGCAGTTTGGGGGGGTCTTTGCAGGTTTGCAAGACCCTAGTGAGCCTTAGGCAAAGGCTCCAAACCGGGGGCGCTTGGGGAGTAGCCTCTTTGCCGGCAGTCAGCTGGGAAATTGAGGCTTTCTCCCCGCCCCAATCGGCCCCGCTGCGGTGTGCCCGTAATGGGACTTAGCAACGCCACCGATTTCCAACAGGAGTGAGGAACAGCGATGAATTAAAGCAAAAAGAAGAAACGGCAGGAACCGTGAGTTGGAGGTCTGAATCTGAAGCGAAACCCAAGCCCTTCCCCCGTAAGCGAATAAGCGGCTGGGAGGAGGGGAATCCCCCCCCACTGAGAAGCGGGACTTGCATAAGAAAGCTAAGGGGGATGAAAGGGAAGAAGGGTTGGTGAAATTACCTTTGGGGTGCCATTGAAGCAAATGAGTTAGCGGGACTCCTGAGCGACGCGTCACGAACTTTTATAAAGTAAACAAGTACAAGAAATGTCTGCCATGAAGAAGGTCCCTTTGAAAACTGAGAAGAAGGGAGGCGGGACTTCCGGTCCGGGTAATCCCCCTCCAGAGCCGACTGTCAGTCAACAGACAAGCGAGCTACTGCACCCTCTGCTGGTCCAAATACAGAAAATCAGTGAAACCTTAACTAATATGGAAGGTGTTCTCAACAGTCAACAGAGGCAACTAACAGAGACGTCAAAGAAGATGGAGGAGATCGCACAGAAATGTTTGGTCTCGTCGGAAGACATCGGAAAAGTGAAGAAAAGGGTCAACAAGTTAGAAAAGCATCAGGATGTGCAAGAAAAAAGAATTTTGATGTTGCAAATGGAAAAATCGAATCTGACTCTTCGATTTCAGGGCATTAAAGAAGAAGAGAAGGAAGATCTCAGATCTATACTTGCGAATGCCTTGGCACCCGTAACTGGCAGAGATCAGCGTGAGTTAAAAGAAGAAATGGATAAGGTCTATAGGGCCTACTCCACATTTACAAAAAAAATAATCTGCCAGCAGAAGTGGTTGTCAAGTTTGTCAAGCAAAGTACCAGAGATCAAATCTTGCGTGCAGTTGCAGCGGTGCCCTTGAAAATTGGGGAGCAGACCATCAGAATATTGAAAGATGTGCCTTATGAAATCCAGATGAAAAGGAAAGCTTATAAAGGATTGACCACTTTTCTACAAAGAAGACAGGTCATATACAGATGGACCTATCCTGAAGGCCTTTTGTTCAAGTACAAGGATAAAAGAGAGAAGATTGACTCCATCTTCAAGGCGCAGGAATTTCTGAAGAGACACGCCAGTCCAGAGGAAGAGGCAGCACTCGCAACGTGGACAGATTTGAGTAGTGAAGATGACAGCGGCCCAGAGGAGGGAGGTGCCGGAGCGGGAGAAGTGAAAACCAAAGGTGGCCCATCCTATAACTTGAGGGATACCAAAGGAAGACAACCTAAGAAATAACTGTTCGGGAAACGTCAAAAAGGAGATGACTAATAATTAACCCCAAAGGACATTACTAACCTCATTAACAGAGTTATTTTGAATTTTTGTTAGATGAAAAGAAGACTCTCAAATCACGGAGATTGCCAAAAACTGTATCTATATTGATTTAAACTAACCTTTATTAACAGAATACTCACTCCGCTCTTTTCTTTATCCCTCTATATACCCTACCTTTTTCTATTTATAAAAAGAATAAATTCCTCTCCTTTTTAGGAGGGTTTTGATAAAAAAAAAAAAAAAAAAGGAAGAAGGGCATCCAGAGTGAACATGTGGGAAGTCAGGCTTGGTTAAGGGTAGCTGGATAGGAAAGTGAGGAACAGTGAAGAAAAGTAGGAGGAGGTTGAAATAGGGAAAAAGGATTCATATATCACCCCATTCCTGTAGCAAGACCAGGGCCAGCCCGTCATAGAGAATTTTTAGGCAGCGGCCTAGGGTGGGCAGCCTTGGAAGGGGGCACCATGCTGGCCTGCCACCCGTCCCCTCCCCCAGCCCCTCCCACACCGGACCCCGGGAGGGTGCATTTTAAATCTCAATGGCCACCCGTGTGCTCCTCTCATCGTGACCCATTGCTTGGAGACCGGGCACAAGAGGTTCCCCGCCTCGCCTGGACAGGTGCATTTTAAATCTAAATGGCCGCCCATGCACACCTCTTGTTGTGCCCCGCCACTTGGAGATGGGGTGTGGGCAGCTGGCTGAGGGATGGGTCAAGAGGCCCCAGGAGCATCACCGCTGGGGCTCTGCCCTGCTTAAGAGGGTTCTCACAAGGCTGGGTGTCCAAGCTTGCTTTGCGCACCACAGGTCGGGGGAAGGAGCCAGCAGGTCACCTATGGATTTTGGCTTGTGGTGTCAAACGCCCAGAGGGCATCCAGCAGGGGAGTGTTTCCCCCGGACTGCGGGGGCCATGGTGGAGCGCCAAGCATGCCAGCTCTGCACGCCTCCAAGCCTTGCCGGGAGGTTTGGAAAAGGAGCCCCAAATGGCTCAGAGCTCGGTTGCATGCTGACGAGGCAGGCGCCCATCAGGGACGCCCCCTGATCGGTCATGCTGCTGTCAAGCCTTTGGGAGGCATGCTAGGTGGCCTCTGCCCTGCCCTGGCGCAGCTGTGGCTCCTTGTGGCCTGCACAACTCTGGCTTGGGGGCCCTGGGAGTGGGTTTGCTCTTTGCACTGTTTTCTGAGGTTGCGCCATTCAGACATATGGCACAGAGGGGGGGGTGTTTCTCAGACTTCGAGCCCTGACCCTGAAGAGTTGTCTGAATGTTGACAGGAAAGGAGCAACAGGAGAGGCTGCCGGGCCAAGGAGAGGAGGATGGCATGAAGGCACTGCCAAATGTCTTTTTCTCCCAGGCCTGACCTTCTCACCTTCCTCCAAGGAGCTCCCAACAGTTCCACTTGATATGTGGAGGGAGGGGAACAATTTCAGGGTGTGCCTGGGAGGGTCTGGCTAAAATTTTCCTCCAGCCTTGTTTTGCCTCTGATGCCCCAACCCCCCCAGCCCAGCTGTTTTTTTCTTCTAAAAGGAGAAATTGGCAGGCAAGTGGGACCCTTTCACACCTGCTGCTTCTCCACGTTAAATGATCTCTGTACAGTTCACCTGGACCATCTGAGGAGTTCAGATTTGAGCTCAGGCCTCCACCACCTGAAGCTCCCTGCATCCTAGATGTACACTGTCCTGGACATACTCTCTGTCTCTCTGAAAGCAGGCCACCTGACCTGATCCACCAAGCAGCTGTTCTTGGGCTGACAGGGTTGGGTTTGTCTCCCTCCAAGCCTTGGGTGGCTCTTGCAGGTCTTCTGGGAGGCACAGACTTCCTCTGGTCTCAGAGCAAACTGTTATTGTGTCCCCTGGGTGGAATGGTGATTTGGTGTATATATAGGGGGAAAGGCACTTCAGAGTGGATTCAGGTTCATAAACACACTTGCCACAATAAATGTGGTCATCTTTAAAGCTCCACCAGACTCTGGGTTTGTAAGCACAGCGGCCTTCTGCACAGTTAGCAAGTCAAGTTAGTCCTTCTAGGAGGAAAAGATACAAAGTGAGGGAGGATGAACAAATACAGGGTTGTGCATAAAATATGCACATCAGAGGCTGGAACTCTGATCCCTCTGGGGTATCGCTGTTGACTGCCATACTGAGGTATGCCTGCTGTGAGTGGAGCCAGTTTTCATAACGCATGGTAGCTGGGGAACCTCGGGAAGCGCAGTGGGCGGGGGGAGTGCCAGAACATAGCCTCGCCTAGTGTGCAAAAAAACCTGGAGGCGGCCTTGAGCAAGACCATGGTGTCAGCGTGTAACAGCCTTCCAATCGGAAATAAATTGTCTCACCTGGGTAAGTCCTTCACTGCACGTAGACCGGATTAGGATTCACTGGTCTGATGCAGTCTCTCTGGATCTCTGGATGTGTCGGGCCCTGAGATCCTAGGGAGCTCAAGGAAGTACGGCTGTTGGCAGTGAGGGGTTTGTGGGTAACCATGATAGCAACTGAAATTCAGCACAGAAGAAATCAAGCATTGATGAGAATGAGTCCAGAGCTTTTCTGTAACATATCATGTAGGCATGCCAAGAGAGGAAAACTGAACAAGAACAGCAGAACTTTTTTTTTTTCAAATAGATCAGTTAGAATGCATGGGAAGGGAGACCTCTGTTATAATTAAATATTAAAAAGCAACAAGACAACAGTATAAAAAATGAAAGAAACTGAACGAACACAATTAGCAAAGAAAGAAATGGGGATGGGAGTGATATTAATTGAACCTATTATAAAACACTTATGGCATTTGAAAACCTAATTTTTGCATTGTCGAACCATTTTGATTAAGTGTTAAATGCTGCTCTTAGGAACTTGCCATATTTTGCAGAGGAATATTAATTTCTCCTTTTTTCATCTTTTATCTTCATTCCCTGAAAAGGTGCTTCTGTGCCAAGTCAGGCAGCACATACTCTCCAATTAATTGCCCTCGCCTTCCCTTCTGCCTATATACCATGACACCCCCTTTTCCATTCCTCTGTGCAGTGGGAGAATAGCCAAGCCCATTCTGGCAGGAGGCATGGGCCAGGAATAAGGGGGGGGAGCTGGTGAAGAGAGGTAATTATTGACCAGGCAGTAGCGCAGGCAGCGGCAATGCAGTTCATGAAACTTTTCAGAATGGAAAAAACAAAATAATGGAAAGAAAGAAATCTGACAATTGATTGCTTTTTAAGTGTTTAACATGAAATTTCATCTCGGGCAATGATCATTATTTTTATCTTTAGTGGCAGCGCTCATGCTTCCCCTTCAAGAAGTTATTTCTTGAGCTCAGGGTGCCAGCTGCAAGGAGCTGTGTAGAGAATTACAATGGCCTTCACAACTACAATGCTGGAGTCATAAAGTACATCTCTGAGGGCAAAAGCAAACAGCTGCAGCAGAGGAGATTAGGGTTCAAGTCCAGGGCTTAGTAAGGTGAACCCCTGCTTCGAACAGCTACACTTTAAAAGCTGACCCAGCTAACCTGACAAAGTCTATTTCCCCCCCCACAGGCCAATGCTGCACCCTTTTTCCCCCCATCTAGCCAGCTTGTTGAAGAAAATATGATTGTAAAAATTGTTTTTTTGTCTCTCCCTCTGCACCTAGGCCTCACTTCAGCACTCTCCTAATTGCATGTGTGAGGAACTTCACCCATTCTGACAGCAGGAAAGAGGATATGGCCTCCACAGGTATTGTCATGTTACTGCCTGACATCTGTATTAAATTTCAAAATGCAATTTCAATCTTTATTGTTATTGGATATAGTTATTTCTTTTATTCATTGACAAAAGGATATGCTTGCTAGCCAGTCCCGACTATAGTTTTCTATTCTCCCGGGCTTAAATGAGACTTGGATTTTTTTATGATAGGGTCTCGGAGCTTTTGGGAACCTGAAAAGATTTGTGCTGAGATGTCTTGCATGTCTTCCTGTTATTTGATATAGCAGAATCATGTGGCCAATGCCATCTTAAAATGGCTTGAACAATGGACTGTAACTCAGTATAAATATCTGCATCCTTTCTGGCTTCACACTTATTCATCCATGTTATCAGGTTTGCTCCCCAGGTAATATTTTCACTCCCTATATAAGAAGATAATAAAAAGTGTGCTGGTCTGTTGAAGAACCAGATAAAGGTGTTCTGGGGCCCTAAAAATCCAGATGGTGGCAGTGCTACTCAGGTTTATATAGGCTTTATTTTCTTTTGCTAGGTAGGGTGATGATCTTGGGATGTGGGACAGAAATTCAGGATAGAAAGAAACTTGCATGCACCCAGGGCACCAATCTCTATGCTTAGCTCTGTGCCCCTCAAAACTATTCTTGGTCATGGTCACATGTGCAAGATAAAGCAGGGGGGGAAGTGAGGCTATTTCCTCCAGAGAAATTTGACCCACAGTTGTGTGATCACACAGTCCTTGGAAGCTGTGGGCAAACCCCGCCACTGCATGATCAGACGCAACCGCGGGGGGGGGGTGAGGGGGTTGCCATTTGTTTCCAATGTGCTTCAGTGAGGAATCAATGAATCCCATCACTGCACTGAGGGTTCCCAATGGAGTTTGCGATGATGCACATACTGAGAAGGGGGGGGCAATGACATGGAGTCGGGATGGCCTAATCAGACCATCTTGACACTATGAGAGCACACTGAAGTGATCAGACAGGGGAAAGTCCACCCATGGCCTGTTGCAACCCATTTACTACTGGATTTTCACAGGTCTTTTTACTCTGCTTCTGTGGTGGAGCAAAATGGGTTGCTGACAGCTTCAGGGCGCTTCCCAGATGTTGGTGTCTGATCGCACCTGTTAAATCTGCCTGGCATTCTCACCTATGGCAGGTCTAATTGTGTGTATGATCGCGACCCTTGATTAGAATAGTACCTGGGCTAGTGATTGCTGCATCCTTGGACTCCAGCAGTTGCCGGATTTGTCTTGTGCCTACAAAAATTAACTAATTTTGGGCTGTCTGAAGCAAGTAATTTTGATAACGACTCCCAGATATTATCCAGACCCTTCAGGGACTATAGCCCAGTACAGCCAACAGCCCAATACGTTCACTGAATGCATGGAAAGGGAGAGCAGGTGCACCCTTCACTACCTGAAGGAATCTCAGAGCATATGATCCCTTTCCCTTCCCCTCCCCACAACAGACTCCCTGTGAGGTAGGTTGGGCTGAGAGAGTTCTTTTGAGAACTGCCCTTGAGAGAACAGCTCTGAAAGAACTTGTAACTTACCCAAGGCCTGTTGCATTCTGCCCATGTACAAAGGTGGATATTGGCATCTAGTAAACAGGGTCTCTCCCCCATTTGGTGGTTAAGCAGGACAGGCAGCTTTCTGTGCCCCCAAACAACTGATGTTGCTGTGCCCCACCCCCAATGTCTCTCAGTGCTTCATGGTCTTTCACACTGCTATATTCCTGCTGCATTCTTCTCTCCCTCTCTCTCCCCTCCCCCTCCCCCACCTCAGCCTTTGTCTCCTGGTGCCTCATTCTTCCCTCTCCTAAGAGATGCTTTCCCAGGAGAAGTTAACTTGAATTGATCTGCCATTTAATTACCTGATGTGTTCATTGCTCTGCTTGCTGTTTGTAAATAGCCCTGCCTGAGAGTCTTTCTGGGCAGAAGACAGGAGAGGCATAAAAAGGAGCTAGCAGCAGTGGCATCACCAGACTGCAGCTTCCTGAGAAACAAGACACCTGCCAGCAACACCTGTGCTCATAAATGTGTGCTGCCTCCTTTGGTCAGGACCCAGCATTCAGTGGGATGGATGTATCTATTCCATGGCAGCAAAACAAGCTGGCTTGCTGGAACACATGAAGGCCTCTAACGAGACACATGGCCCCCTTCCATTTCATTCCAATTGCTTCTGCCTCAGAACACATGGCTTTCACCCCACATGTGGGTATGTAAACAAAACAAAATGGACAAAATACAGGAATGTGATTAAGTTTAATTACTTTGCTTTCAGTTCCTTTGTCCAGAGACTTAAGAATTCAAAAGAGTCAGAAACTCCTTTCACACATTAGAGGGAATGTGCTTATGTTAAGGGAATGTGACACCAGGGCCGGCTCACCCACTAGGCGAGCTAGGCACTCGCCTAGAGCCCGCCAGCCACAGGGGCGCCAAACTGCGCCTCCTGCAAAAAGCCCCCCCTCCCCGCCACCTCCCTGCTGCCGCCGAAGAGCGCCCCAGTGGGGCGCAAGAGGCGACAGCGGAGCTTCCCTGCCCTGAGCGCCTTTCTCCCTCCAGAAGCCGGCGCTGGGAGGGAAGGGGCGTGGGTTAGAACCCCTGTCCCTTCCCTCCCAACGCCGGCTTCTGGACGGAGGAGGGCGCTCAGGGCTCCGAGGAAGGGGCGCTCAGTCAGCCCCCTCCCTTCCCCTCCCCTTCAGGAGCCCGCTGACTGCTGCGTTGGAGCAGCTGCGTGGGAGAAGAGAGCCCGGAGCGGCACCCCCCCGCCCCTGCCAGAAAGCCCACCCGGAGAGGGGCCACGGGGTCAGGTCGCCCACCCACCCAAGGCAAGGGGAAAGCCGCCCGGCCGCCGGTGGAACTCTGTGCCAACTCAGAGGCACCATCCCTCACCCTCGGCAGCAGGCGCAACTCCATCGAGCTGCTCTGAGCCGAGGGGGAGGGGGAGGGAGGGGTGCCGCCGCCGAGAAGCCACCGGCCACAGACTGACCGGCCACTCCCGAGCCCAGCCAAGCCAGAGGCACGCGAGAGCAGAGGCGCACAGGAGGGAGGGAGGGAGGCGGGGAGAGACCGCACGGCTGCAGGGCTGGGCTGGGCTGGGCTGGGCAGGGCGGGCACGCGGAGCGCCGCTCTCCGGGCCCTGGAACTGAGTGCCGGGGTGGGGAGGGGGCTGCTGCTCTGCGAGGGCCTTGCTCCGTCTTCCCCCTTGGCCCTCCCAAGCTTCTCCCTCCTCCAAAGCCCACCGCCCCTTGACACGGAAGTCTTGCCCCGATCATGTCGGGGAGTGCAGCAAACGGCCTTGCTCTTCCGTGTACATATCTCCCCCCCCCGCGTCTGTGTCTGAGTCTCTGGCGGGCAATCCCGGTCCTTGACGCACGCGCTGTGATGTTTTTGGTCCCGGTCCTGAGAGGCGGGGCTGTTGCTGAGAAATGGGGAAGACATGGTGGAGCCTGAAGGATGGGGGGGGAGGTAGGTCTCTCTGCTGCTCGGCCCGTGCCTCTTGCCCAGGAGCAGGAGGGGATTCCTCCTCTCCAGGCCCTGCCTGGAGGTTGGCAACCCTGTAATCGGGCTCATGCGGGGGGGGGCACCAGAAGGTAGTCCCGCCTAGGGCGTGAAAATCCCTAGGGCCGGCCCTGTGTGACACCTTGAATGTAAGAGGTAATACCTACCCATTCAGCCTGTTGTTCTCCTAGAGTTTTTTACATTCAGTTAGGGAGATGCTAATTTTTCTGAGAAGCAATGACCCCAGACTTACCTGGGGCCATGTTTGCAGCCATGGGGCAGGGAGCATGGCCGAGGGAAGGCTTTTTGTCAGTCTCATGCCAGTACTGATGATCCAGGGGGGCGGGTTCCTGCAGAAGGACAATTGGCTTCTCCTGGGCTGGCGTGGGGGTGCTCTGGCAGACCTGCAGTACAGAGGCTTCCCTCTGGTCTGCCCCTTTCCTATTTATTTGGGCTGCTTCTGGGGCCCAGCCTCACTTGGTTCTGGCTTTCCCTCCCAACCCACCCTTGGATATACATTCTTTTTCATGTTGTGCTGTGGCAAAGTTTGTTGGTAGTTTTTAATGACATTCGCATCACAGCTTGGCTAGGCAGTTTGAGCACTGGGCTGGATCCATTTGTGGGGAGGCTGCCTCCCCCATTTTGGGAACTCTCTTAAGGGGTCTTGGGAGTGGACCCTTACTGCAGCATGTCCAGCTTGGGGGCTGTCAGCTGGCTCTCCCACCAGATGACAAGGGAACAATGTAGCGGGTTGTGCTCATGTAGGATCCTGCCTGTCTGAAAGGGTTTTTAAAAGTGTTTATATTAGGAAGGAACATTATGTTATTCTTCATTACAACATACATATTTATCTTTATCACTGTGTGGAGAGGTCATATGTCTGGTTTGATCTAATGGGACTTGTCTAGTATAACACACATTACAGTGAGCGCATGTGCATCTTATGCTTCTATTCACAAACATCTGTTTGGGAGAAAGAGTTGACCCATGTTCTTTTAAAAAATAAAATGGGGAACCAGTAAGGTTATCAGGTTTATGTCAGATGCTTCATCCATACATTCATTGGGTGCCACATAAGAATCACTCAGCTTGGTGTCAGGTCTCCTAGTCAAGACTCTCAACAATGTTGCTTCAGAAATTTCAGTATATTGAAAGCTAGTACATAGGATCTCATGAACTCTTGTGTCAGGAATGGCGGGCTCAGATACAGAAACAAAAGATATACCCCCTTCAAACATGACCCCCTGATACACTGAGGCCAATAGGCAGGCACCTAGAGACGCAGGCAAAAAACAATGTTTTTACATTCCCAGGAAAAATGAGCAGGAAGGCAAGAGCAGGCAGAGCAAAGCTCCAAGGACACTTGGGAGATAACATGGCTCGGCTTGGCTGCCTAGGTGGGAGAGGGGAGAGGGACGAGAGTGAAGAGGCAACCCATACATTCCAGACCATGGCAGCATTAGCTGACACTTGGGGGCTGTCAACTGCATGTTGTTGCTCTGCAAGGCTTTTTATGCCTTTTATGAACTGAAATAAAATATGCACTGTACAAAGCATGCACAAGGAACTGTACAGCATGGTGGCCCACTATGATGCCAGACTGAGACTGCACCCTGAGAGAAAGGCACCTTTCCTTCTTTATTGTGGCTCCAGTGACCCTGCAAGGTTACCAGCACTCTTTTACCTGATAGAAGATGGACTAGTTCCATAGTATGCACCAAGCACCAACTCATGTCATGCTAAGGCATGAGGACAAAGGACTCCAAACTGCCATTAGGAGACCTCTCCAACACATGCAGGCAATCTCTTCCCCCACCACCACCTGCATAGCTACACGTAACTACAGAAAATCCATTCATGGCTGCCTAGAGACTAATCACTCGCCCATCAAGGACCCAGCTAAAGCAATCAACGAACAATGGCTTTGGCTCGATGACTTATCCCTCTTACATTCAGGTGCCAGACACAAGCTAGCTCTCAATACTGACCACTCCTTAGCTCCCCTCCCCTATTCCTCCCAGCCAATAATATGTTTTCAGGGATGGACTACCTAGGAGGTGTGGCTAGGGAATGTAGCCAGCCTACACACCACCTCATAAAAGGGGCAACCCGACTACATGTTCTCTCTCCTCTCTATGACCCCTATCTAAGCTTTGTTCGTCTTATGTCCAGCTTGCTATCCCGATATTCTACTTCCATCTTTAAACTCTAGATCTGCAGCTAGAGAACCCACATATTGCTTGCTGGTTCAGGCCACGTGTCCCCACTCTCATTTCTTCCCCTCCATTCTTCCATCAGAACAGCTCATTCACCGAGGACAGGTAAATATTGCCCACCAATGAATTCCTGCTCATGCAACTGTGCTGAATATCTCTATTTTCCTAGACTTGAGTAATTGTGTGTGTGTGCATATTGTTTGTATGCAAAGAAGATTTCCAGTAAAAGACTTTAATTTCAACCTACTAAAGTCTCTGTGTCTGTTACTGGTACTTCTGGAAGGGCAGGACCTCTGAATAAACAGGTGATCGCTCCTTTAGCTGATTGCATATTAATAACTGCTTATAAATTCCCCAATGTTGGTAATAATAAAAAGCAATCAGGCTAACAATGTGTTTAACCTAAGAGAGAGCAGAAGAGATTGGATTTATGCCCTACTCTTCACTACCTGAAGGAGTCTCAGAGCAGCTTACTATCCCTTTCCCTTACCCTCCCAACAACAGACACCCTGTGAGGTAGATCGGGCTAAGAGAGCTCTTTCGAGGATTGCCCTTGAGAGAACAGCTCTGAGAGAACTTGTAGCTTACCCAAGGTCACACCAGCATGGAGGAGTGG
This sequence comes from Gekko gecko, assembly GCA_029375565.1. NCBI lineage: Eukaryota > Metazoa > Chordata > Lepidosauria > Squamata > Gekkonidae > Gekko > Gekko gecko. The sequence continues at coordinate 103,799,407 of JAPDNY010000002.1, read as the reverse complement.
GGAATCAAATCCGGTTCTCCCAGATTACAGCCTGCACTCCTAACCACTACAACAAACTGGCTAACTACTACACTAAACAGAGTTGGATTTTGTTTGCTACCAGTGATTTTCAGATTGTGGGGTTTGATATTCTCCATTTAATTTAACTTTAGGTTGTATAGTATAGATGCCGTGTCATTCTGCAGTATGCTCATAGCCATGCAGATTTCTGAGACTCATAGGAAAGTGTAGAGAAGATATTACTCACTACAGCCCTGATTGTTGCATAGAGCCACTCTTAGTTTTTCCACTGCAGTGCCCAGCTGAAGGGATTTGCTACCATGTTAAATGAATATGGATTTGGACATTCTGGATGTGGGAAGGAGAAGAAGGGAGGGAGAGTGCACATATTCCCCTTGCTGAATTTTTGACTTTGCTGAGTTTTTTTTATTTTAAAAAAAATTGCCCAAAGAAGAAGAAAAACAATTCTGTATCGGTATAGTTTTGTGGCTAATTCTGAATTTGATCAACTTTTCGTACATTGATCCAAACAACGATTATAATTGAATTTGTTTTCATTATTTTCAACAGCACAACTACAAATCAATAATTTAAAAAAATGTTTCTTCATGTTCAGTGATTTCTCAGGGGGAGAGAGAGAAACCATGCAGCAAGGTAGATATCTTTGTCTCCCCCCCCACCTCTCTAGTTTCCTTGTCTTTTTATTTATTTATATTTTGGATGCCTGGACATTTCCTTGTCTACCCATTGGTTGTTGCTCTCATTTGATATTTAAGGCTACCTTTCCTGAAAATCATAGCATTCTTTCTGGAACACAGTAAAAATCAGTTCACTTATTTAGTTAGTTAGTCAGTTATTTGAAATATTTACATACAGTGTTCCTGCTTGGCAAAAGGCTTCCTATGGAGGTTAACAAGAAGAAAGTATTTAAAAATGAAGAAGTAATAAAATGAATGTTTTCTTCACCTTTTATCGCTTTATATTTATTTATTAGTTTTTAATATTTGTGTTAACGTTTTATTAATAAATAAAAATGAAGTAATAAAATGCAATACAAGTATGAAAGCCATCCAATCAGCAGTACCAGTGGCCAAAAATTACTAATAACTAGACAATAGCCATACGGGCAATTGTGAGGAGGAAATTTATAGATGTGGGGCCACAGAGGTGTCTTTAGTAGGCATCTGCCTTTCACCAGAGGCTACAGGGCAATGAAAAGGTCTTGCAGGAACAGAATCACGAGGAAAGGAAAAGCCAGCAGATTCAACAGACTGTTCTTTACTTCTTCTCATACAGCAAAGCTAATTTGTAAGCAGTAAACCTCCCCCCCCCCCAATAGCTACCTTAAGTAGCATCCACAGATTTGTACTGGCCATTTGCCATAACTATGTTCAAATGAATACTTTTGAAAAGGAATATATGCCTACTGCTGCATGGTATTACCAGACGAAAAAAGGAGAAGATGCTTAAATAAAAGCAATCACCTTGTACTCAGGCCATAAGGAAAGTGAGGCACCATCAGAGGAAGTGAACCACACCTTTCAGGATATAGTGCCATGACACAAAATAGAAAGTCTTCAGCTGTGGTCACACTGGTGCTTGGCACAATATGGTGCTGCCTCCAATTGAACTGGTTGAAAGTGTTGCGGGGCATATTAGCCACACAGCACACCCTGCTGTGGGTTACCCACGGAGATGTGGTAAAGCATCCACATTATTGCAGTGCCTCAGCCATGGAGCCTGCCGCCAAAAGAATTCCAAAATTCATGCACATACATGTGCGTGTATGTGCATGGAGGCATTTTAAAAAAAACAACAACACCCTCCCTAGTGGCAGAATGGATCTGCAGGTTCAGACTGCCAAATCTGTTCTGTGGGCACTCCCCCGCATTCAGACATCCAGCCATGTGCAATGACAGCACGGGAAACTGAAAACACCACTTGTGATATGGTGCCTTTTTAACCTGGCTCCAATTCATCCTATGATGGGATAAGTATGGCTGGGGAACACCTGACAGATGTGGCTGTCTGACTGTGCCCATTTGATCTGGAAGGGAGGAGTGGCTGTGTCGGGCCAAACTGCCCCTGTGATCACAGCCTTCATCTTTTTTCTTTTTTTCAATCTGCAGAACCACCAGCACTTCTAAGATGCTGAGCCACCCAAAGGCTTGTTCCTTTCCTCTCTCATCCATTTCTTTTACCTCTGCCCTTCAGGGACAACATCATTAGCATCCAACCAATCTTCTGTCCCCTTTGAGCACTCTACTTGTATGCAAACCAAGATCCCTCATTTGTCTCTTTGCCTGTTCCCCTCAGTCACACCTGTTACCTTACCCAAGTAGAAGTGGTGCACTTAGGGTTTCCAACAGCCTGGAGAAAGGAAATGTCCGGTCTCCTTTGTAGAAGTGTAATAGTCAGTTATTTACCAAGTGGTGTTATTGATCTCTCCATACCATGAAAAGCTTCACCTCTCCATTTCCACACATAAAGCCTCTGTGGTTTATGGTCATGTGCCCTTCTAATAAAGTGAAAGGCGAGGGACAATGCAAGCAGCAGCACCTCCAGTGACAGTGGCAGCAGTAAGGTGGCACCCAGAAAGCTGCCAAAGAACCAGGCTGGGCTGGAAGGAGCACTATGCAGGATCAGGAAAGGCTGAGTGAGTAGGTGAAAGCTTGGTTGCTGCCAAAGGTGGTTTTACATTGTTCAGAGAGGTTAGCCTAACTGCTGATCAGCTGTGCCTTGCCTGACTCTACAGGCACTCAGGGACCCCAGCATTTTGTGACTCTAGCCTGCTTTCCAAGATTAGGTGGGGGGGATGCTCGCTCCTTGCTCTAGTGGGGGGATGGGGGGGCGTTCCATTGGTGGGTAGGGATGCCCGCAAGTGCAACCACCTGCCCAGCCACTCCTCACCCTCCCCTCCTGCCAGATATAAAAGGCTTCAGCTGATTCAGAGTTGCCATAGGAGGGAGGGAGAGGGGTGGTCGCTGGCTGCACACTCAGCTCACAAAAAGACCTTTTAAAGGCTGGGTGGATGGTTGTGCTTGGGGGTGGGCTTGGGAGTGGGGCTTCACTACCAGCCAGCTGGCCAGGGATGAATTGGAACCCCCAAAAGTGGGGAAGTCCCCATCTGGACTTGGGGGCTGGCAGCCCTAGCCAAGATCCATAGCAATTAGGATTTTCAGCCTTTGGCTAGGAACTCCCAGGAGCTTTGGCAGGTCGGCCTAGTCATTTTTGGTTGTGTAACCAGAAATGAGATCACATGTTGCTGTGATGCTCTAGCAGCCTCCAAAATCCTTGTTGTTTTATGAGTGGCATAACTTCTGGTTACACAATTAAAAGTGATGTTGTGGCATTGCCACAATGTCACTTCCCCCATTTTTCTCCTGCTGCTGCACTGGGCAGCAGCAGGAGGTTGGGCATGGGAGGTCTCCCACTATAGCAGGATATATGGTATAGCTAATAGCAGTTGTGGCCCTGATACAGTTGCCAAATCATTTTTCAAAACTGCCACAGGGAGGGAGCTACTGTTTGAAAGCAGTCTCAGGCTTAGTTCTATAAACATTGCACATTTGCTAATAATCAGATCAAGTATTATTATTAACATTTCTACCCTGTCTCTCAAACAAATAGGCTCTTATGGTGGCTCACCAAAATAGAAAAGCTAAAGTACAAAAATAAAACAAAATAAAAACAATTAAAAGACAAAAACATTGAAACCAACAAAAAAAATTGCACAGCTTTTTAAATCAGCATCATTACCACTACAGTGATACATTACAAATAACACATAAAATCAAGCAAGTCAAGCTGCATAAAACAATCCAGAAGATATCTCCAAAAGTAGGGAGGAACAGTCAGCAAAGCAAGAAAAGGCCTGGGAAGACAATTATGTTTTCACCAGGTGCTGCAAACTCAGAAGACTTGGCGCCAGAAAAGTGTAGGAATATTTGCTAATAATCTCATGACATCCCCACAATAAACCCATATTAAAACTCAGCCATTTCTTTTAAAATACCCTTCTGGAGCCAGGCTCTTAGGAAGGTTACATTGCCACTTGTCAGAAATCCTGTTCCCTCACATACTTTACACCTTGTAGCCTATTGACTAAACAGGCTGTAACCCATTCCAGTTGCAGATTAAACCATTCTGCTATCTTAACTGCTTGTCTGAAATGATGTATTTATCTGATTTCCCTGCACCTAATTACAATGCATTTGACAGCAGCAAACAGGGAGTTTAATAAGTCCTCATCTTGTTCAGTTGAGAGAACATTCTATGCACTTGTAAGGGTTTTGGCACCAACAAAGACGAGTGCTTCTTTGCAAGTAAATAGGAGAGACATCTGCTCTCCTGTCCAGGAAAAAGGGGCCACTTGTCATCCAGACAGATATCACAATTACCCAAGATTAGACCAATCCCATGGCTGACCTGGTTATCTACCAATGGACCTGATGGTTTAAAAATGATGTCCAAGGCCTTGTTGAATCTATGGTGCCTTGTCAGAGTTTCTGACAATCTAAGCAGTCACACATTGTATTTGTTTAGACATTTGTTTAAATTTTTCAGTCTTCTGTAACCCTTAAAGCTCAAGGGGAGCAACAATATTTAAGTTTTTAAAACAGCTTGTAATAATAGAAACATATGGAAATATTAGCCTGCTACCAAGGGTGTTTTTAGGAATAGGTGGCAGGAATCCAGCTTTTCCCAGTGTGGAAAATAATGAAATCTTTACCAATTGATTTCTGCTCATTGTGCAGTTTTTAAGGTACAGAAGCTCTGTCCATTAAAAAGGGTCCAGAACATCCTTGTCATCAAGAGATAAGCCACCATATTGTGTAGCAATTATAAAGGACAGCACAGAAAGTCAGTTGCAAAATATCCATGCTGCAAAGACTTAAGTGAACCATAGCTGCATGAAGGCCCAAGCATGGTTGCCAACAAACCTAGAGAACAAATGTCCCATCCCTTTAATATCTGGAAATGGGCAGCTGAAGCTTTTCCTGCTATGGAAGTAAATAACATCACCTGGTACATAACATCCCATTAAGCCTCAATTGAAGGGGAAGGACACTTTTTATCCAGAAAGTTGGCAGCCTTAGATCCAGATCTTTAAAAAATGCAGCCATCTCACCAGTGAAATCTATTTTAAAAGTTTTTCCTAGATTCCACATTTGCTGATCAGTGAAACCACACAGATGTGAACAGAGACCAAACTCCACCTGAAATAAGTTGTTGCTTCACATCTGTACCAAATCACCCAGTCTCTTAATCTCTGTTTCTTCCACAAATAGTGTCATTAGCATAGCACAGATCCATGCACATTTATTTGAAAGTAAGCCTAATTCCTTTCAGTGGAGCTTACTTTCAGGGAAGAGACTTAAGATCATAGACTAACAGTACCATCCAAAACACAGTTATACCCTTCTAAGCCCATTAACTTCAGTGTACTAAGAAAGTTGTAACTTCCATTTCAGATGGCATTGTAAGGGTGGTTTCTGATGTTATGCGAGAACAAGAATCATGAGTGATGTCCAAAGCAGGAATTTGCTTGTCTCGTCTGCAGTTACAACCTGACATGGATCTCTCTTCAACAGAAAACATGAGTGCTCACGATGGCACATTCTGTCCTGCATGTACCAAGCAGGCACATCAGGATCTGAACCAGTGCCAGGGGTTCTCAGTATATACAGTAATAACTGTGAGCCATTCAAATTGTGTAGATAGGAATAGACAGACAAATAGACAGATGATGGATGGATACAATCCTGCACACTGTTTGTCTAAAATGGAAGCATTTAAAATAACAATTTATATTGGCACACACAGGTATTCCTAGATATTTATTTTTCAGGGAACATTTCAGCAAGTCTGCCTATTGCTAACAAATGGAGAAGCCTGGCTCTGGCAGATGCTTTCTCCTCGGGTTCCTTGGGGAACCACTGAAACAAGCATGCTATTGTCAGCAGCTCACCTTCCATTACCACCTGAAGTCTCCAGAGACAGTGAGGCTGTTCTTCCTGCTGCGTACTGAAAGGACTGCACGGTTAGTGGGTGACAGGTTTGAGCATTGTGTGTGTTTATGTTAATATTTGGCAATGTGAAGCTTTAGTAACCATGAGACTACAGCTAGCTAAGCTAGTAAGAAGAACTTTCCTTAAATAAAACAAGGCACCAGCTTTTCATGCTCATTTCCGATGAGCTGATGGAAAGTATTTCCATTGTAGTGTTACTAATGCATACTTAATAAGTAATACAGACAGGAAAACTGGAGTATATTTAAAAGAAGTTTACTGAACACTTTGCAACTCTTAATAATGCTGTCTAAAATAGCTGGTGCTCCAGGCTTCCTTCTGTTCTTGCCTGGTGTTCCCCAATATAGTTTTCTTCCATATAACCACTTGAGGGACTATTTAGTTTGGGTTTGACTTGTATCATATAAACATCTCATGAGAATTTTTTTTAAAATGTGGGGAAGATTCTAGTTTTTCCTGATAGAGATATTCTATAAAGCAGAATGTTCTCTATCTAGGTATTGTGTTTGAGGTAAATAACCTCAGTGTTTACAACTTATAGCACAAGAACTCATGTATGGATGGCAACAAAATGTTTTCTCCATTAACTTTAAGGTCCAAATTATATAAAACAAATGGATACCCACAAAGACTTGCAGGAGGAATCTCATTTTCCCCTCCCCCACTATTTGCTCTTTCCTTTTCTGGAAAGCCCCTATAGAGTCTTCCCCTTTCCCACTTCCTTACCTTGCTAGGCCTAGGTTGGGAAATTCCTAGAGATTTGGGGGTAGAGCATTTGAAAGGAGAGGTTTGGGAAGGGAAGTGACCTCAACAGATTATAATGCCATAGAATCAACTCTCCAAAGCATCCATTTTCTCCAGGGGAATTGATCTCAGTAATCTGGAGATAAATTGTAATTCTAGGTCATCTCCAGTCTCCACCTGGAGGTTGGCAACTCTAGTTCCCCTAGAGGTTGGTGGGTGGAATCTATGGCATTATATCCTTCTAAGGTTCCTTCCTCAAATCCCACCATCCCTAGGCTCCACCCCCCCATCTTCAAGTATTTCCTAATCTGGAGTTGGTAACCCCTCTCCTTCCCACCCAACAGACAACCTGCATTTATCTGCCCTTCTCTCTTAAACTTCTCCCCACCCTGGCAGCCTCTACCAAGGAAAATTGTGGCCCAGTTATATGGTGCTGGTCACTGGGCCAGGCCCACTTGCATGGTAGGGAATCCCTAGGACTTCTGGGGTGGCATCTCACTTCCGCCTCTATTCCCCCTCCCCACAATACTTCCTATTTCCTTCCCTTTAGCACCCCCATATCCTCTCCCCTTCCCCTGCCTTATTCTCTCCTTTGCAGTCATTCACCAACCTACCTTTTATCTGCCTCCCATCTAGGAGGCAGGGGGATCCTGGGTCCTTGTTGGGATTTTCTGCTCGGTGTGCAAAGTGCATGAATGGTGTGATGATGTCATCTAGAAGTGACATCATCACATTGCCAAAATTGAGGGGGTAACACTCCAGTTTTTGGGCAAAACTCTGTGTTTTGTAGCCAATTTTACCATAGAGTTTTGCCCAAAAACTAGACCACCACCATGCGAGATGGATGACATGATGACATCACTTCTTGGTGATGTCGCCATGCCACCTTTCAGGCCATTTGAGGGCAGGATTTCCCTCAATGGCCAGCTGGCTGGGTGCAAGGAAGCACCTCATAAAAGTGGGGGTTCCCCCGTCTGGCAACCCTACTCCCATTTTCAGCTATATTTATTACTTATTTACTTACATAAAAGAATCCAATGTTGGATCAGGCCAATGGTCCATCTAGTCCAACATTCTGTCACACAGTGGCCAAAAATACCAGTTGCTTTTAGGAGGTCCAGCAGTGGGGCCAGGACACTAGAAGCCCTCCTACTGTTGTCCCCCCCAGCACCAAGAATACAGAGCATCACTTGCCCTAGACCGAGAGTTCCTATCTATACCTTATGGCTAATAGCCACTGATGGACTTCTGCTCCATATGCTTATCTAATTCCCTCTTGAAGCCGTCCATGCTTGTAGCTGCCACCACCTCCTCTGGCAGTGAATTCCAAGTGTTAATTACTCTTTGGGTGAAGAGGTACTTCCTTTTATCCATTCTAACTCGACTGCTCAGCAATTTCGTTGAGTGCCCACGAGTTCTTGTATTGTGAGAAAGGGAGAAAAGTACTTTCTCAACCTGTTCTATCCTGTGCATAATCTTATAAAGCTCGGTCATGTCACCTCTCAGCCATCATTTCTTCAAGCTAAAGAGCCCCAAGCGTTTTAACCTTTCTTCATAGGGAAAGTGTTCCAACCCTTTTATCATTCTATTTGCCCTTTTCTGCACTTTTTCCAATGCTATAATAATTTGAGGTGTGGTGACCAGAACTGTACACAGTACTCCAAATGAGGTTGCACCATTGATTTATACAGGGGCATGATGGTACTGGCTGATTTGTTTTCAGTTCCCTTCCTAATAATCCTGAGCATAGTGTTGGCTGTTTTTATTGCTGTTGCACTCTGTCTAGACACTTTAATTGAGTTATCTGCTACAAGATCTCTCTCTTGGTCAGTCTCTGCCAGTTTGGACCCCATCAGTGTGTATTTATATTTAGGATTTTTTGCTCCAATGTGCATCACTTTGCACTTGACCACATTGAACCCCACTCGCCCATCCTCGACAGATCCCTTTGAAGTACCTTACAGTCCTGCCTGGTTCTCACCACCCTGAACAACTTTGTGTCATCTGCAAATTTAGCCACTTCAGTGCTTACTCCCAACTCCAAATCATTAATAAACAAGTTAAAAAGCATCGAACCCAGTACTGATCCCTGTGGTATGCCACTGCTTACCACCCTCCACTGATAAAATTGCCCATTTATACTCACTCTCTGTTTCCTATTAATTAGCCAGTTTTTGAGCCACAAGAGGACTTGTCCTTTTAACCCATGACTATTGAGCTTACTTAGGAGCCTTTGATGAGGAACTTTGTCAAAAGCTTTCTGAAGTCAATGTAAGCAACATCTATTGGGTCCCCCTTGTCCACATGTTTCCCTTACAGAACCCATGCTGAGTCTGCCTCAATAGTTTTTGTTCATCAATGTGCCTACTAATTCTTTCATTAATAACAGTTTCCACCAATTTACCCAGTATCGACATCACACTGACTGGCCTGTAATTTTCCAGATCTCCTCTGGAACCCTTTTTAAAGATGGGGGTGACATTAGCTACCTTCCAGTCCTCAGGAATGAAGACAGATTTTAATGAAAGATTACATTTTTTTGTCAGGAGATCGACAAGTTCACATCTGAGTTCTTTCAGAACTCTTGGATGTATGCCATCCAGGCCTGGTGATTTGTCAGTTTTTAAGTTGCCTATCAGTTGTAGGACCTCCTCTCTCGTCATCTCAATCTGACTCAGGTCTTTCAACACCCCTCCTGAAATCAGTGGTTCTAGAGCGGGCAAGCACTTCTCATCTTTCACAGTGAAGACAGAGGCAAAAAATGCATTTAGCTTCTCAGCCATTTCCCTATCATGCTTCAGTACTCCTTTTACCCCTCGGTCATCCAAGGGCCTTCATTTATACCCCACCTTTCTCCACTGTGAGGACCAAAGGTAGGTTAGGCAGAAAGCATGTGACTGGCCCAAAATCACCCAGTGAGCTTCAACAGCAAGATGAGAGTTCGAACCTGGGTCTCACAGATCCAACTCTGAAACTCTGCTACAACACACTGGCTGGTTCCTGTTGAACAGTAGCAAGCAGCTGACCTAGTTGAGTCATGCAAGTCAGGTGGTATCAAGTCACCCAGAGGTTGTTGTCAGGTCTAGAGTTACTGCCTTCCAGGTGGGACCTAGAGATCTTCCAGAATGACAAACGCCAGTCAACAAAGATCTGTCCACCTAGAGAAAATGGAGATTTGGAGGGTGGACTCTAGGAATATCTGGCTGAAGCCCCCAGAAATCTCCAGGAATTTCCCAACCTGGAGCTGGAAACCCTAGTCAAGCCTGGCCTCAATGAGTCTTCCCTCAAAGGCCAAAATAGACCGGAAAGGACCTTGTCCACTTTCCTAACATTTTACTCACAGAAACCCATCCTGTAAATACTGTGATTGCCTAGCAACAGCCACTGAGGGAATCCATTGTTTAAAGCGACAAATGTTCCTTTTATTATTTTTGGTTTTTTTAACACTTCCCCAATGTTTTGTTTTTAGATTTCATATTTTTTCTGCAAACCTGTAGCCCTTTTCAGGTTTCTAGAAAGAGCTATCTTGCCCATTCACAGCTCCAGTCACTGGATTTAAGTATCCTTAGATTTGGCCAACTTCACTATTTGCATATCTAGATGATAGAGTAAGCTCATTCTGCCCTAACCAGGGGTCTTTTCATAGAAGAACAGCTGCAGGAGCTCATTAGCATATAGTATGCTAATGAGCTATTAGGCTATTAGCATATGCCCCACACCCCCTGACATCACCGGAAGTGATGTAAGAAGGGGAAGCAAAAGGGGGGGGGGCGGCATCTTCAAAAGCTTCCCCTTCCCTTCCCCAGCTGGCCTGGGTGGGGGAGCTAAGAGAGAAGGGGTTTAAAGTTTAAACTCCTTCTCATAAGAGTTGGGCCACAGAAGGAGGAAAGAGGGAAGGAAAGAGAGAGAGTAGAGAGAAGGAAAGAGGGAAAGAAAAAGAAGGAAAGGGGAGGGAAAGAAACAGAGGGAAGAAGGAGGGAAACAGGGAAAGGAGGAAAAAAGAGAAGAGAAGAAGGTGGGAAAGAAAGAAAGAAAGAAAGAAAGAAAGAAAGAAAGAAAGAAAGAAAGAAAGAAAGAAAGAAAGAAAGAAAGAAAGAAAGAAAGAAAGAAAGAAAGAAAGAAAGAAAGAAAGAAAGAAAGAAAGAAGAGAAGAATGAGGGAAAGAGGGAAAAGAAAGAAGGAAAGAGGAAAAAGAAAGAAGGAAAGGAGGGAATGAAAGAAATTTGGCAGCAATTCAGCCCCATTATATCCTATGGGCCATTGAAGTCAATGGTGAAAACATAGGGTATATTCTGGGGGCTGGAGGGAGGGGTTTGAGGGAGAGGCTCCAAACTCACAGGGTAGCTGTTGGAGTCTCTTCCCAAGATACCCACCATGTTTCAAGAACATTGGACCAGAGGGTCCAATTCTATGGGCCCCAAACAGGTTGCCCCCATTCCCTCGATTATTCTCTATGGTGGGAAAAAAAGTTATTTTTTCCCACCATAGAGAACAATGGAGGGAATAGGGGCAACCTGTTTAGGGGCCCATAGAATTGGACCCCCTGATCCAATGTTCTTGAAACATGGTGGGTATCTTGGGGAGAGGTGCCATCAGCTACCCTGTGAGTTTGGAGCCTCTCCCTCAAACCCTCCCCTCCAGCCCCCAGAATATACCCTATGTTTTCACCATTGACTTCAATGCCCATAGGATATAATGGGGCTGAAATTGACATTTGGCTGCCTGAAAGACTCTCTGGGACGCCGGCTGGGGGCGGGGCTTGGCTCCTGAGCTCCCGGAGCTGTGCTCCGGTGTGCTCCCCCCAAAAAAGACCCCTGGCCCTAACCATGCAGGATGGGTGGAGTTGAGCAAAAAGAGAGTTTGGATGAAGGTGTCTTCCCTCCATTTATCACTTGCTTCCCTGTAGTTTCCTCCAACACTTTTCTCAGCAGTGTTAGCAGCCAGACCCCTCCTGCAGATGTGTAGTTTTAGACAAAACACCTCTCTTTTAAATATAACCCAAAAATCATATATGCCCTGCACTGCCTGGCCTAAAATGGACAAAATGGAACTGGTAAAACAAAGCCTGGGAAATGTTTTGGAAGGTGAACCCAAGTAGCTGACTCACTAATGACTCTCCTCCCCACCCTGAAAAGAGATACCTAATCTAAACAATGGACTTCCTGAGAAAACCTCCTCTCACCTCAATTTAACCCCCATCCACACCTGGTCACACATTCCCTCATCCATTCACCCTAATTAGTGCTATTCATACCTCCCAGTAGCTTCTCCCATCTTGTATTCAAGGGTTATCAAGGAACATTAACACTTTTAGGTTATATTGAGCAATCTCATCAAACACCATTAGGCACCATGCAGGCAAACCTGTCATGAATTTCCCAAGATCTTTGTTCACCTTGGGAAATCCAATCAAGGTATTGTTTCAGGGATAAACGTGTCAGACTGCCCCCAGGAGAACTTTTCCTGTAACTGGACACACTCTGCCCCATGGGAGTGTGTGGATGTTCTCAGTGCTAAACATCTCACCCCTATGTCCATGTGGGCAGCCTTCTTCTCTCTGGGAAATGCTGGCCAGTTCTCTTGCTGCCATCTATGGACCTCACTCTCCAAAACTTGATAAATATCTAGATCCATTTCAAGGTGCTGGTGCTTACCTTTAAAGCCCTATATGGCCAGGGAGCAGCATACCTACAAAACCGCCTCTCCCCATATGAGCCCTGGAGGGCACTGAGGTCCACAAATCAACATCTGTTAGTGGTTTCCGGCCCCAAGGACATCCAGCTAGCCTTGACTAGGGCCAGGGCCTTTTCAAACCTGGCCTCTGCCTGGTGGAATGAGTTCCCATGTGAGATCTGGGCCCTGTGGGACTTATTGCAGTTCCGCAAGGCCTGCAAGATGGAGCTCTTCTTCCAGGCATTTGGTTGAAGCAGCGGACATCCTCCTCTCCCTTCCTCCAGCTTTTCTGGCCCCAACATTTCCTGCCCAACTTTTTCAGGCCAATTGTCCACCAGTGGCCTGTTTCTGATTAGTCATCTGACAACTTTTATAATTATACAGTATTTTATGATTTGATGTGTAAATTGTTATTTTAATATTGTTTTAAATTGTATATTTACCACTGGGGAGGGTGGTACATAAATCTAATAAAATAAATAAATAAAATATCACCTTCCCTGAATCACTTTCCCCATTAATTCCTTTTATTTTCCTCTTAGTTTGTATCTTTCCTGTGTGCTTTGTGCATATGTTTTTGCTCTTTTATACTTTTTTATAATAAAACACCTTTCCGGTTGTACTTCAGCCTATTTATTTTGAGAGTTCTTTAAGGGAAAAATCCATGTAAATATTAGTGGAGATCCCTAGTTACCCACCTCTTCCTCTGTGTCCTTAAAAGTTAATTCCCCCAACTAATTAGGAGACCTCCTCTTTGGTTAACAGCAAGGCCCTCTTTGAGGAAAGATGACATCATGGGATAGATTGTAGGGGAACTCTCAAATGGTGGAAAGGTTTATGATATACATGCTCCCTGTGTAGCCTTTTTGGTTTTTTTTTATTGAGATTTAAACACCTTTTTCTAAGTGACTGTGGCAGATCTAAACATAAGGATCTGCTGCTGTTGAATGTCATCTGAGCCTCAGATCAGTACATGAAACTCTGACATTTATAAGTTAAATAAAAGAGGTGTGTGAAGTAGAATGTGCATTTAATTTAGCAGTGGTTCTCTTCTTGTTGCTGTATCACATTAACAACATTCAACAGCAATAATGAAAGATGTTCTCACCACAGCCTGTGAAAATAAATGTGCTTAATTTGAGCTAAACTCAACAAGATGCAGTCCTAGAACTTGTTACCCAGGAGTATAACAAAGACAATAGGAGAGGAAGCATATACATTTTTTAAATAAACTCATGTATATACCTTTCTTTCACCACACTTATGGTCATGTTGTACAGCATAAACAAGGGGATAATGTTATATATTGTTGCATTTGAACTGCTGTGTACTTGGACATGTACTTTCTGACAGGGAAGTTATCTTCATGTAAGCAAAAAAAAGAAGTAATGTTGGAAGAACCAGATGCAACATAGGGTATATTCTGGGGGCTGGAGGAGAGGGGGTTTGAGGGAGAGGCTCCAAACTCACAGGGTAGCTGTTGGAGCCTCTCCCCAAGATACCCACCAGGTTTCAAGAACATTGGACCAGGGGGTCCAATACTATGGGCCCCCAAACAGGTTGCCCCTATTCCCTCCATTGTTCTCTATGGTGGGAAAAAAGTAACTATTTTCCCCACCATAGAGAACAAAGGAGCTCTCTTGCGTTCTGAACCTTTAGTACACTCTGCAATTTAGCAAGGGATCTGGACTAACATACCAGCTCTCCCAACAAGTATACAGTGTGACCAATAATAATCTCATCCAGTCCCACATATCTGGGATTAGAGAGAAGGGCTTCCTGTTAGAGGGTATGTTGGCTTGACTTCCAGCATCTGTTGTTTTATAAATTAGTTGCTGAATGCAAAAAGAAAGAAAGAAAAGATAAGAAAGTAATAATAATTAGAAGTGTTTTTATGGTTGACCTTGGGACAATAACCCATCCCCCTATCCCCTAGAAAAGGTCCTAAAGTGCCAGGCTGTCCATTTGTGGGTTCTGAATAAAAAGTGAATCTCACCCAGAAGTAAAAGAACTCGTGGGCACTCAATGAAATTGCTGAGCAGTCGGGTTAGAACAGATAAAAGGAAGTATTTCTTCACCCAAAGAGTGATTAACACTTGGAATTCACTGCCACAGGATGGACAGCTACAAGCATGGACAGCTTCAAGAGGGAATTGGATAAACATATGGGGCAGAAGTCCATCAGTGGCTATTAGCCACAAGGTATAGATGGGAACTCTCAGTCTGTGGCAAGTGATGCTTTGTATTCTTGGTGTTGGGGGAGGGGGCAATAGTGGGAGGGCTTCTCGTGTCCTGGCCCCACTGCTGGACCTCCTGATGGCACCTGGCATTTTTGGCCACTGTGTCAGAATGTTGGACTGCATGGGCCATTGGCCTGATCCAGTACTGGCTTCTCTTATGTTCTTAAAAGCACTTAAGGGGCGAAGTGAGTGAATAATAGATGCTTTCTGTTCACTGTGTTCAAAGGGGCTGATCAGGTATGAGTTGAGTTCAGGCTGAACAGCATGAACACCTGACAGACCAGTTTGCATCGGGTTTTTGGAAAACTGTGTGTGAAAGATGCTGCCATTCAAACTGATCAGCACTTATTAGCATCAATAGAGACTACTTAGACAAACACTGAAGGGTAGGATTTTATTAAAACACAGCCTTTATTTATGACTGATTTGTACGATTTGTGACTGATTTGTCTATCTAAACAATTGCCTGCTAAGTGGAGCAGTCATGTAGCTAGGAAGGGAGAGGCTAGAACTCAATTTGTACTCTGTGAGAACACACATTGACAAAAAGTCGACTGCACTGTATTGCATGGTTAGGAAGGAATACAACAAATCAACCTGCTGAGCAGCCATATCGACAATCGAACCAATCATTGAAAAATTGGCTTCCTGTTTTCCACCAGTGAACAGGACATGAGCTGGATATTCTAATATCCCTAATTAGTGCTCCCATAATGGGCACTGGTGGAGCCAACCATTTAAGTCGAGCCATTGCTTATGTTTAACTTGAGTGGACCAATCACTTTCAAAATGCAAGTGCCAGTGTGCAGATGAGAGGATGCTAAAATGAAACTGTGGTATTTATTGGAAGAACAAAAAACCCAACCAACTCTGACTCTGTCATTTGTCTTGATAAATAATAACTCTGTTTCTCTTCTTCCTTGTTCTGTTTCTGAAAAATCCTGACATTGTATACTCTGATTTGAATCTCTGGCAGCACAACACAAGAATTAGATAACTTGTTCTTTTTCCTAATACAATTAGCTAATTTTTATCCGTTTCTTCTCATAAAACTTAAGTGCCAAGTCTGTATGTCTGGGAATAAGTTTAATTTCTACCCACCCACATGTTCCTCTTAAGTTGTCATCCTATCCTGTCATTATATCAGACTTGTTGCCTGGCATTTGCAATGCTATGCACTGGAATTTAGCACTGACTTTCAGACTGAACTGCCTGAAGCATTGCTACTTTTGCTGATTTTTTTCAAATGATCTCACAGACATTAAAGGGAGGAAGCCTAGCTAAGCCTGTAAAAACAGGTGGATCTGCCTGATAATGTTTAACCTTACATTCTCTTTCTGTTAACCTTACATTCTCCTTCTGTGATGGACCTATCTTTTTTTAATAAGGGAAAGATATGTTTCTGAATTCTTCCCTGATGGTCGACTTCTGATTAAGCCAAACTGCAGATGTATCAAAGTGGTCTCTCTAGCTCAGCTCAGGAGAAGGCTGGGAGTTTAAGCATGGTTGATTCATAACAGGAACTGCCCACCCATTAGACTGATTTAGGTTCTTGCCTACATTTTCTGCAAGACTGAAGTGATAAATTCACATACGCCACTGTAATATGGGTAAAGATTGAGAGCTGTGCAAATAAAAATAGTGGCTCATTTCTTCTGTGACTTTCAAAAACTTATTCAGGTTCTTTAATGTCAGAATTAAAGCTTGTTATATTATGAAATCAGTCTGATAGTTGTTTCTGTTGGTTTTAATGGGAGAGAAATTTCTAGCTGTAGCTTTTTCTCCAGCCCATTTAAGATCAAATTTATCTTATCTATTTTTATTTACTTTCTTTGTAATCCATAATGGCAGTGGTGGGATGGGGGTGGTGAGGCTCTGAGGCAACTGCCTTCTGGACTAAGGATATCCAATCCTCCACTTTGGCCTCTCCTATAGATTCTTTACACCCCAACCACCATCAAATAAAATGGGGGACACAAACTTTAAAATAAAGATTGGTAGTATGTAAATTATCTGCTCCCTAAAGGTCTGTTATTTGCAGACCTGCTAGACTAATTGTGAGGTAAACAGAGACCACTGCTACTTAGATTTTTTTATTTGACAGACAAGACACAGATGGAGGTGAACGGCAAAGTTTTGTTCAACTGAAAATGAAGTGTTTAATAAGGTGTATATGATGTGTGGATAACTTAGATATATAAAGTAAAACTGTCTCTCAAATAAAGTAAATAATCGCTAAGGGAGATCTGATTCCCCTTCTCTGTACAGGTACCTCAGCAGGTTCAAGGCTGCTCTTTTCTCTCACAAAGCACCTTACCACAGAATACACACCAGTTAAGAATGATGGGCCCTTAACAGGATGTTTATCTGCCAACCTAGCAGTTTGAAAGCAAGAAATTGCAAGTAGATAAATAGGTACCACGTCGGCGGGAAGGTAACAGCATCCCAAGCACCTCAGCATGTAGTCATGCCAGCCACATGACCACGGAAATGTCTTCGAACAGCGCTGGCTCTTTGGCTGGGAAACAGAGATGAGCACCGTCCCTTAGAGTTGGATCCGATCCGACTAGCTTTTGAGCAAGGGAAACCTTTACCTTTACCTATCTGTCACACAAAAATAACTTTTCTTCCCTAAGCCAACCCCAAACCCTAACTAAGAAGCCAAATAAAAGCCTGGCTAAGCTAATGCTCCTTTCTAGAGGAGCAAAATCCCTACACAAAAGTTTTAAAAGTTTCTTCAACCCTCTTAAGTGGTCTAGATAACCCCCCTCCCATCCTGAAGGAGAGGTGGGACTTGCCACATCCATCTTTCTTGCTGAGACTGAGAATTCCAACATTTAAACAGTACAATCAGACAGCGTAAGACAGCCAACAATGCAATAGGATGAGGTTTACAGTTTTAGAGAACAATGAGCCCCTCAAGCAGGAGGGTGGGATATTAAATAAATAAATGCTAACAACAAACTGTCTAAGGTAGGCTATGTTAAAAACAATATAGAAAGTGGATTACATGGTATAAGACAATACAGTAAAAACAGGTGATACCTGCAATAATCATTGCTGTGGCTTACAATCCTATTTCATTAAAAAGGTCCCTTCATGGACTGTTCCATCCCACTACAGTTCTAATCTCTTTTTTAAATGACTGTTTTGCACATTCTGTGGCATGATAGAAGGGTGAGAGCCTTCCTGACCTCCTTAGGCAGACCGTTCCACAGTGGAAAACACCACTGAGAAGGCATGTGATTGACAAGAGAAAGCATTCCCATACTTTAAGCAGTTAAACTTCTTATTTGTACAGTAGGCACAGACAGGTTTGAACTGGCATAAATGAGTGAATATTGTCCCTTTTCTGGGATTCTTAGTAGGAAAGTGGGACAAAATTTGAGTATATGGCTGACACCCCTGCAATCTGCAACTACAATCTGACACCCCTGCACCTTATCAAATTTGTTTTACTTTAACTAACACACTTGACTATCGTATGTATATTGTTGTGCAATCAGTTCTCCCACGTGTAGTCCCATTTTATTGGAACTATTTGAGAACATGTTCAAGGGTCAGTCATGTGGGAAAGGCCCACATGAGATTAAGTCGTATGCTCCTAAATGGCATATAACATATTATAGTAACCAGTCCCCATGCCTCTGTCTGCAGGAGGAGAGAGACTTTTTTCCTAGGAATAAGTAGATACCCTCCATTCTATTTTGTGTCAGTTAGATGACTTGGCTCTGCCCTGCATTCTGTTCTGGCTACATCCATTGTCATTTAGCGAATGTTTTAGGTGGATTTCAGAACTGGCATGTGCACAGCTTACCAGATGTTTTGGTTTTTCTTTTTCCCTTATAGGTTATATATGCACATGAGTACATGTCCACACTGATTCACTCACATGACAAAAATGAATGTTGAAGCAAATCTCTATGCATAAATATCCCTTTGTGTGTGGACTGTTATTCAGTGCAAATATGTGCTAATCAGTAAGGGGGAAAGATGGAAATTTAAAAGTACAGTAAATGGTGTACAAACAATGTCCAAACTTCAGAAATCAGAAACAGAAGGATAATAAATGGCTAAAATTAGGTAGTACAGAATCCTTAAATCTATGGAAAAATTCAGATGGGAAGAATTTTTGAGTGTTTCTTATGCAAAGTGTCTTTTATTTTCTCATGACCCAGGGTATTTTAGGTTGCATTTCCTTTAAACTATGTTTCCATCAGCTAGGAGATTCTAGGTGTGTGTCTAGGTAATGGTTCTTCCAATTATGGGAAAGTCATGTGTTTTTCCTAAGTTCCTTACCACAAACACAGCTCTTACAGAAATGTAATTAGAAAGGAGAAGCAGCACCACCTACTAAATCCCCATGCTACCTGAGCAGTTAAGGAAGCGTGCATCTTGCTGTAAGTCAGTAATAGAATGGGAAAATGTCAGACAGTTTTCCTTGAGGTACTTGCAGAGAAATAGGAGCACTTGTCCTGAAGTGACATTCAATAAGTCTCCTTGAGGCCTGTGAGGTAACACAGGAAGCCATTCTTTTGAATCTTGTCATAAATTCAGCTCTTACTCTTATTCTTGTGTTTACTTCAAAATGTTTGTTTGGTTTAAATAATCACCTCAAAAATTTGGTTGGGTGGCAGGCCCATAGCCAGGATTTTTTAAAGTCAGGGGGGCATTTAAATTTCTTAGGGGGCACTGTCTTATTAATTTAATCCATGAGAGAAGGCTGTGACACTCTGGGCTAGATGGGAGGTCAGGGGGCCTTGCCAGCAAGTCAGGGGGCTGGCCCCGAGATGCCCCACTATGGCTACGGGCCTGTTGGGTGGTCTGATTAGTTGTGGACATCAATCTGGAATCCTATGGGGGCGAACCCTGAATTAATAATTAAGATACAATTAAAATGATTGTTTTCACACTGGATAAGTTTGCATACACATTTATCTATTCTAAGCTAATTTCAAAATGTACATCAGCCCATTACATAAGGCCAGGCCACAATAAAGCACCACCAGGCAAGATGTTATAGATGCCTAACACAGCTTAAGATTTCTGCCCCTCCCAGGGCCTCATGTTTACAAATAGACCCCAGAAGCAAATAGTACTGTGAACTCTCACATCCTGTCTCCAGCATCCTTTCTTGTTCTTGGCCAGTCAAAGTCCTCAGGGTAAGACATAACCTTCAAAGAGACAAACTGAACTTTATTTAGTGGTGCTGATGATGGAAGCAGCTTGAAGCCCAGGGATCGATCCAGGGGAGGTATGGCTGGAATGGTCAGTGGTAAGGCAGGAAGTAACAGGATCACCAGTACTGTGACAGCTCCTAAGGAGGCAACTTGTACTACTTCTACAGCAGTTCTGGGCCATGAATGTTCAGTGCACTGCAACCTCTGAAGACCAGTGGAAGAGCTGCACCTTCAGAGAAGAATGGAACTCTAAAAGGAGTTGGATGTTAAAGGTAAAGGTAAAGGTTCCCTTGCTCGAAAGCCAGTCGAATCCGACTCTAGGGTTGCGGTGCTCATCTCCGTTTCAAAGCCGAAGAGCCAGCGCTGTCCGAAGACGTTTCCGTGGTCATGTGGCCGGCATGACTAAACACCAAGGCGCACGGAACGCTGTTACCTTCCCACTGAAGTGGTACCTATTTATCTACTTGCAATTTCTTGCTTTCGAACTGCTAGGTTGGCAGGAGCTGGAACTAGAGACGGGAGCTCACTCCGTCATGCGGCACTCTCGGGTCTCGAACTGCTGAACTACTGACCTTCCACAGCCTGCAGTTCAGCGTCTTAACCACTTGAGCCACCGCAGCTCCTTATGGATGTTAGTGTGGAATTTATTGCTACTTTGGTGTTCTGTCTTTTCCTGGAGAGCCTCTGTATGTCCTGTGAATTTGGAGTCTTGGATAATAGGGAGGTGCCTCAGAGGTTTCATGCTGTCCATTTGTAGGGCCAGCATTAGGGGCTGGCATCACTGGGCATCTGCTGAGGCCCTTACTCCATCAGGGAACCCATTAGTAACTGCTGGGACCTCTAGCCTTGCAGCTTCTCCTCCTCACTATTGACACAAGGAAAAAACTCCTATCCCAAAGGGAAAGTGTGAGGGTAATCATCATTAGAAGCCAGGAGGAGGAGGAGGAAGCATAGCACCATTTGGCCAAGCCTAGACCCAGTAGAACACCATTGCCCAAAAGGAGAAGGAAGAACAACACCTCCTTGGCATCTCACTCCTTGCTCATCACCCATCCTAGGAGAAAGAGTGGACAACAAAGCAAGCAGCAACAACAGCCTGCTCACTCACTCTCCTGACAGCTGTCTTGCTCAATGCCAAACTAAGCAAGCTGGTAGGCAACAGAGCAGGTGAGCAAGTAATGTTGATCAGGACTAGAAAGACTGCCATGAAGATGACTGGGTGGCCTTGGCCAGGTACTATCTCTTGGCCTAACCTGCCTCTCCAAATTGTTGTGGGGATAAAATGCAGGCAATCAGAATCAAGTACTTCGTTCTTAACTCCTTAGAGAAAGAGCAGGGTCTCTTAGGATGAGGGAGGGAAGAGAGAGCTTATGCAATACTAAACAGTCAAAAAGGTAATGGATGCTGCTTCTACTTCTCTTTTCTTTTGTCATTGTTCACTCACCTATCTATACTCTGCAACTGCTCACCCAGCTCCCTCTGTTCTCCTGCGCTGGTGAGGGGAATGTGCCCATAGGAAGGAGAGAGAGCATGTAGGCGGTGACATTGAGGAAGAGGTGGGCCCACCAAGGGCATTTTGCTGAAGAGCTCCCAAAGCCTTGAGCCAGCTACTGGTTTTAAATCTGATGGAATGTACTGGTGATCATCTGTTTATTCTCGAATGGGGGCTTCAGGTCCCTTGGACTAGGAATCTCTTTGAACGATTTGTCTTCCAGGTCAGTGGGTGTGTTCAGACAGATCTTTTGATCTGCCATAGGAACGACTCCCTTGCGGATCAAAAATGCACGACCAGACAGAAACATCTGCGAAATATTCCGGTCCCATAGGCATCCCGTTCTGCTGCGCCTCCAATCCTGATTTAAAAAGTAGCAGTTTCAATGTAGGGTTTTCGCTTACCCGCGCAACAACTGCAGACTTTCTTCCGTCTGGTCACTCCATTAGCGCGCGATGCTCCCGTCGGCTCGGTCTGACATCAGACCGAGCCGACGGGGGCGCGATTTTTAAAAAATTGAAACCCCATGTGCGCTTTAACGAGGAAACGCATTCAGCGATAAGCGATACGAGGAATGTAATATTCATGCTTATTTCTTTTACGGACAAGATGTTACCGCGATGGGAGATGGAGGGGGAAGGACTGTTTTAACTTGCAAAATAGTCCCTCCATTGATCATGATGGCAAGGGAGAGGACCGGGACTTTGCTGAAAACCCTCCGCGATTGCCTCAGTTCTCCAAGGAGGCGCAGCCTTGCCTATGCAAATGTACAAAACTTTTTTAAAAAAAATCCTCGGTGGATGCCGTGTAGACAAATCACGGTGGGAACAACGCGCGGTGAGGCTATTTCATGGGGGGCGTCTGGTCGTGCTAGGCTGGATTTAAAAAATCGGGATAAAATTTTAGGAGGGCTCATGGCGCGATTGACTGGCCATCTGAACGCAGCCATAGTCTAGATTATATCCCACAGCCAGGGATATGACTGTACCACTCTCCATCTCAATATCAGGGTACCTTGTGGGGGACATCTGAAGAAGCGAGCAGAGACTCACAAAAGCTCATGCCCTACCACAAATTAAGGTGCTACTGGACTCTTTTCTACAGGCAGACTAATACAGCTATCCACTTTGATCTATCTCAGTAGGAGCAGGGCTCTTTTTGTAGCAGGAACTCCTTTGCATATTAGGTCACACACCCCTAATGTAGCCAATCCTCCAAGCTCACCTAATATGCAAAGGAGTTCCTGCTACATGACACTCAAGGACTGAAATACTCATGAAGTCTTGGCAACTATACCATGGTCATGCCAGATACATATGAAGGGACATGACAAAGCAATGGCCAGCCTTCCCACCTCTTAGCAGCGGATGCAAAAGCACAGTAGTTTAGTAGAGATCACCAGGAGGAGTCCCCGTGCCCAGGGAACAGCAGCCAGATCCAGGGATCCTTGCTTTTCATTGCTTACTTTGACAGACCTAGACTCATGAGTTGCTATACTACTTTGCACAGCATATTCTGATAATATCCTCTGCTCTTTTTGTAGCTTTGTGTTATATATTACATTTTCAGTGAACATAAAAAGCAAATGGCTGGAGTTCCTCTGCCCCCCATCATAGCTACAGTAGCTACCTGCAAAAACCAGCCACAGCTTCTAAGCTGAATTTTTTACTTGTTCCCAGGCAAGGTACCATGAATGATTTCTGGATATAAATAGAAAGAGGCTTATACAGTGGTCATTTAAAACAAAGTGTAGTCTTGCAGTTCCAAAGGTAATCACTACAATATGTGTGACACTATGCTTGCTTTTTAAAAGGAGGCAGCAGTGGGAAACCTGAAAGTAAAAGCTTTGCTTAGCCCAGCAGGCTGTGAATAGGGTACCGAGGATGGAAGATACCAAATTTATCATATACCTTCTCCCTCCCCGTTCTCCCACAAATGTTCTAGTGAATTCTATTACAGCCTGTTAGATTAAATTGGAGCCCCAAAATAATCCACCAAGGATGGAAGGGGTGGCAGATGGAGCAGGGAGACTTTCCACTTTTCCCATTGCTTCATTTTTCCTTCTAAGCTTTAACGGCGGTCCCTCTACAAGCCCTCTCTGTAAAGAGAGGCACCAAGCAGTTTCCTCCAACAGGCTTCTCTGTCTTAGATCTCCCGCGGATGCGAATATTGCAAAGCTAACTCCCTGGCTGGCAGTACTGGCAGCTCCCCTTCAAGCTTCTTCCATGAGGCCACAAGCAAAGACATCAAATCCATGCCCCTGCTGCTGCTGCTGCTGCTGCCCCTGCTGCTGCTAGAAAGCAGGGTTGGTCTTGGGGAGGGGACTGGATCAACACTTCCTCTTCCCCAGCTTCTAGCATTAGCAGTGCTTGCAGAGTGCTTATGATCTATTTGGGTGTTGATGTAAGTCACTTAAGTGGCACTGACTGCAGCCAGCTCCAGATTGCAGTGGCTTTGGTGAAGCAGGGGTGGGTGGGTAAGTGGGTGAATTGAATAGTAATATACCTGTGCTTCTCTCAGTCAATTGTACTTGCACTTCAGAAAGGCCCATTCCAGCTTTGACAGCTAGGAGAACTCCAGTAACTGAACATACAGGAGATAAAAAGGCTTTCAGCTGTATCATTCCAAGACTGAGCTTTTATTTCTCTTCCTGTCCACCCATATAAAGCCTGGGGTTGGCCAGAGGCCTGTGCCTTTTGGTCCAAGCCAAATGCCAAGACTTAAATGGCTGTTGGTCCTTGCTCTACTATGACTTACAGCCTTTGAATGAACCAGCCCACTGAATCCAGAACTTCTTACAATGAGGTTTTATGCTTTTGATATTTGGTATATTTGAAAGGATTTTATCAATTTAAATTGCTTGCTTATAGGTAGTTATGTTTGTAAGCTGCTTTACATACTCACCTGGGAGAAAAAATGTGCTAATAAATTGCCTGAATAAATAAATATATAAAAACAGACTATGTTGAGAGAATGTAAGAATTGGTTGCTTTCTCCTTCCCAAGATCATCCTTTTCAAGCCCACAAAACCCATTTGATGCTGAGGTTAGAGGATAAGACCAGGACATGGGAGAATGGGTTCAAATCCCTCCTCTGCCATGTTGGGTGACCGTGAGCCTGTCATTCTTTGAGCCTGCACACATTCAGATTTGTGAAGACAAGTCAGGGGTAGAACCATGTACACTGCCCTGTGGCCCTTAGAAGAAGGTTGGGACAAAAAGAGATAAAATGGGCCTCTAAACTAAATAGAAACTCTAAGATGGCTACTCTTCCCATTTGCTAATACTATGCACACTTACCTGAAAGAATTTGCTTTAACATAATGAGCCAGGCTTAGCCTTACAGCTTTGTAAACAGTCATAGACTCAGTCTTCTGCTGACTTACTTGGGCATGTCCCATAGAGGTCTGTGAGACTTCCTTCTCAAGTAAGCATGCACTACATTGGGCTAACAATCTGCTTTGGATTTCTGATGTGACATCTACTTATCCATTTGTTCCTGTGCTATTAGACTAAATAGATGGCATCCTACTTTGCCAGTTTGGTGTAGTGGTTAACTGCATGGACTCTAATCTGGGAGAACCAGGTTTGGTTCCCCACTCCTCCACTTGCAGCCACTGGATGACCTTGGGCAAGCCATAGTTCTGTCAGAGCTGTTCTTGAAAGAGCAGTTTCTGTCAGAGCTCTCTCAGCCCCACCTACCTCACAGGGTGTCTGTTATGGGGAGGGGAAGGGAAAGGATCTTGTAAGCTGCTCTGAGACTCCGAGTGAAAGGCAGGGTATAAATCCAATATCTTCTTCTTCTTCTTGTCAGTTATATTTGTTGAATGCTATATTACTCTTTCTCAGCCAAACACTCTTGCACTGCAGTTTGAAAAAGAATTACAGTGAAATTCTTTTAATTTGTTAGCCACCTTGGTGGCCCTTGTGAGGGCAGAAAGGCAGGATATAAAATTTTATCAATAAATAAATACAAACATAATAAAATCACATTTTAAAATCATTCAAAACCAATCCCCCTACACACAAAAATATCTATCACAATAAAAACAGAGCTAGAATACAAAGATAATAAAAACAATTAAAACATTAAACAAAAAAATTAAACATCAAATAATTAAAACAATTAAGAGGGATCCTAAGCATAATCACACCCTTCTCAAGTCCATTGACTTCAATAGCTTAGGAGGGTATAACTGTGCTTAGGAGTGCACTGTAAGAGTGCTTCACTGAGATATAGCAAGATAGCATTCTGCAAATATAGTTGAAAAGATGGCCAAGTAAAAGGGTGACAGTTCTTTAGTTTAATAGCACAAGAACTAATGGGTAAGTGAGCATCACATTAAAGACCATTGGTTTAGAAGGACATGATTCTGTTTAGTATTGCAGTCATTCTCCATCTGTGCAATCATTCTAGATATATTAGTTGCTGTAGATTTTCTAGGTTCTGTGGCCGTGGTCTTGGCATTGTAGGACCTGCTGTTTTGCCAGTAGCTGTGACTGGCATTCTCAGAGGTATAACACAGAAAGATGGAGTACTCTCTGTGTCAAAGTGAGCAGAAAAATGGTAGGCAGGTAATTTATATCTACCCTGGAAGGTGGGGTAGGGCTGAGTCATTATCTTGTAGTAGTTCTCCAGGGAATGAACATGCTAATGGAGGACCTTTCCTGAGGAAGTTCCTTTGTCTATGGATTGTTTCCTGAGGAGGTTTCCTGTTTCTTGAGGAGGTTCTTTTGTGGGTGGAACAGCTATTGAAACTCTAGTCTTATCTGTAGTGCTGTTGTCAGCTGTAGAGCATTTTGTGTAGAGCCCCCACCTGCAGAGGTGAGATAGCTGGTGAGGAGAAACAGGGCTTTTTCAGTAGTAGTGACTTGCCTTTGGAATGCCCTTCTCATTGAGGCTCACTTGGCTTCCTACCTTGCTTTCCTTGAGGAGTTGGGCCAAAACATTCTCTATAGCCAGGTTTTTAACTCAGGGGTTCCATCTTTTAAAGCTATTCATGATCTATTCCTAGTCAGAGGACTGTTTTATTAATATCATTTTGGACTGCTCTGTTTAATGTGCTCTTATGCCCTAGCTTGTCTTTTATTGGCACATTGTTATTGCCTTGAGACATTTTATTAACTTGTTTTTATTATCTTGGCTGGTTTTGTTTTATTGTTTTAGTTGTGAGCCACCTTGAACATGTCTGGAGAGGTGACTTATACATTGTCTAAACAAATGAGTAAAAGTATGCCAGAATCTGAGCCTCCCCGTCAGTGCTGTCCACTGATATTCAAATGTTATCTCTTATGTCTGCCATAGGTGAATCAGGGGAAATACTGGGCCCAATCTCTTGTGTGTATGTAAAGTATTGCCAAGTTACAGCCAATGTATAGTAACCACACAGGATTTTCATGGCAAAAGACTAATAGAGGTGGTTTGCAATTGCCTTCCTCTGCTTAGCCACCTTGGACTTCCTTGCTGGTCTCCCATCCATATACTAAACAGGGCTGACCCTGCTTAGCAGCTAACATCTGATGAGATAGGGCTAGCTTGGCCATTCAGGTCAAGACTGCTGGTTCTTACTGGCATCCATTAGTGCATTTTAAGTGGAATGTTGCTGCTTTTATCTGCCCTTTTATTCCTACAGTTGTTGATTTTACACTACTGATCTTTATTGTTCCGTTTTTATCAGTTTTAATGGGTTGATGATGTAAGTCGCTTCAGAAATATTTTATTGCTATATCTTGTTGAAATATAAATACTGTAAATAAATAAATTCAAAAGAACAGGCTGTTGTGCTCTGTTGGCAGAGGAATACATCAGTGATAATAAGGGTATGAAGGTTGATGGCCTAGCTGCAATGCATCCCTCTGTGTTTCTGCTTTGTGAAAGTGGGACCATGGCCTCAGGCCATAGAGGTGCTGGCAGCCACCTTTATTCCTGCCCCGAAATGCTAAATAGCTGGCCAAAAAGCATCATAAATATTTGGTTGGTTGTATCCACTCCCAGGCTTTCAATGAAATGGATTCAGCTATTATTTTTTTTCTGGTGACTTTCACCAGAAAAGGTTTTAATATCCCCCTCCCCCAGCTGGAAGGAGTCCAGCATTTGTCATGCAGAGAACTGTAAATCAGTTTTCCCACTAACAGTATCAGACATTATTTCTGAAGGAAAGCAAAGGTTGCTGGCTGCAGATGACCACATCAGTCACAGTGTGTATGCATGAGGGCTGGCTCTGAATCCCTTGGCTGAGCAGCATCAGAAGACTGAGCAAGTTATTGTCCTTTCTAACAGCAGCAGGCACAAAGCATGCAATCCACTTGTGTGGCATCTGGGAAATACACCTTCTTTTCATATGAGACACGGACTTGGAATCCACTCCTGATGGGACACTAGAAGAATCCAGCTCTGGATTTCCCAGTCACGTTTTGCTAGTGGGATGGGGGTGGGTGGGTGGGTTAGTCATCTTACTTTCTTGCTCTCTGCACTGCCTGCCAATTGCTCCTGTCTGGCTTCAGGTGGCTCATCAGTTTTCTTGCCTGTGAACGAGAAATAACAAAAGCACTTCATTTGTTGCAGTCATCTCTCTGGAAGGGATAAAACACTGTGCCAGTCAGATGCTCCATTCTGCAGCTGATAGCACTATCTCAGCATCCTGTCGCTGTTATTGTAAGGAGCAATCCCTTTCATACCCACTGCACATGACAGCAAAATGAAAACTTCATTGATCTGCTGATTTCTCTTTCAGGGGAGAGCGTGCTGCATTTGTTTCAACAACACAGACCAAAGCATTTGTTCTTATTGTTCTTATTACATCCTCAGATTACTAAATGTTAGATGGGTGCATGGGTTATGTTACTTCAGCACTCAGTTCCAGAACAGTCTGCTCCTCGTCCAGGAAAACAAAACAAAACTCTAGCACCATAAAGAACTTCCTCAGCATGAGCTTTTGTCTGAGGTTGTTACCAGTTTTTCAACACATTGTTTGCCCTTAAGAGCTGCATAGCAGTCAGAGGTGGCTAGCTGCTCCTTGTTCTTTGTTATGCAGCTATGTATGCTATACGATCTTTGTCCAAATAAATGGTAGCAACCCCATTTTCAAATTATTGAGTAGGCTTCTGTCTACAGGACTTCATGCCACAATAAGCCAGTAATCTCTTCAGACACCTCAGGCTTCTTTCCAAACACTAAGGACCAATATCTGCTAATTTACGCCGAAGGAGATGGAGAAGTGGTAGTTGTTGAGTTACTTCATCAGAAGTTACTAACTGAAAAGGAGTTTCTTGGAAAATGAGTTTATGGGATTCAAGGGAGACTCTTGTGCAGTGCAATCCTGTGTAAGTTTACTTGGAAATAAGTTCTGCTCAAGTTCTTTCTGCATTTGCCTGCCACTCTATAGTGTAGGCAATTGAAGTCACAGCTAAAGAGCATCCAAAAAACCTGGGGCAACAGCGGGCTGAAACTGGGCTGACCACTCAAGGGAGGTAACATAATGCAGAATGGGGAAAAAGCCTGGAATAATAGAAGGTTGAATTTGGTTTTAATGCAGAACAGGGGCAAAAACAGAATAAAAAGGTTAATTCCCTCAGGCTTTTGTTCCCACTATCCCCAATGGTAACTAGCAAGCTAGCCACAAAGGTCTTGAGTCCTACCATTTGAAAATCACTGAAGTGGATGTTCCTCCTTTTCTTGCCCACAGCCTCCTAATCTTAAACATCTTCCCACTCAGAACAATGCCCTTCCTAACACAGACTTGGACTTTGTGACCAGGGCCCATAACAAACCCAGATGCAAATTCTGTCCCCTAGTCACTCTGACAATATAATCACTAGATCTAACAAACCACCCATACTACCTCAGGTTCATTGATTTATTCATCTTCCAGTGTTATATATTCTGTCAAACACCAGCAATGTTCTTCCACTCTCTGCATCAGTCAAACAGATCAGTCCCTACACCAAAGAATAAATGGATATAAATCTGCTATAAAACCCCACAACACTCAAAAACCAGTGGGGAATATTTTAATCTTTCATGTCATTCCATCAGTGAGCTAAGAGTGGAGGTCCACAAATAGAGAGGCTTCAGTGGGGGATTACAGTGAGAGACTGCTGAACATGAACTCTTTCACAAGTTCAGAACAATGGGACCTCCCCAAGGCTGAACAGGGACATGTTTTCTTCATTATTACGGCAGCTTCACAGGGCCATATTTTTCACATGCTGATGGCAATGACCACACAATAACCTTTCTTTGGGAATTATTCTCCTGTCATTCTTCCTCTCCCTCTGGTAACATTTACAGCTCATTTACTGGAAGGGCAGGATAGAAATTGAAATAAATAAATAAATATAAATAAATAAAAAGTAGAAGGTGTCTTAATGGAAGCAAAGCTGGAGTATGCTATAGTCTAGTCCACACAACTGGGTCATGTGAAGCCAGAGCTGATGGAATGTTTGTGCATTTATCACAAAGGGCATCTGGAGCAACTGCAATTATTAGTTAAAGGGCCAGTTTGTTGGCCTTGCATGTTAATGCAGAGATACTGCTGCAAAGTAAATTAAATGGCACAACATTTAACTTGATTTTCAACACTAGAAGAGCCTCCTGAAGTCAGGTGTTCTCCATTTATAAGAGAAATTAGTATCACTTGTGGAGGGAAAAGAGCTAAAATTTTCAGCTTGTCATCTCAGGTTTATCGCCTTGTCAGTTTCTTTTTCAACATATCAGGTGATGGTATTTGACTCTAATCCTGCTTTCAACACTGCCAATATTTAGATAATACCAGAAAAGTGAGTTCTAGAACTTGTCATTGCTGCTGGAGAAAATGAAGTTTTCATTTGGATTTTTTTCTAGCTCTCCACTAGCACAGAGAAAGCACTCACAGAGCTGTTGGGAAGCAAAAAAGTTTCCCACAATGCAATTTTGAGTGTTGTTATGCATCTACAAGTTTTAAATACTTGTTTTTCACAAAAGTGTTTTGCTTATGTATGTGCTTATTCATCTATGCAAATATGGGCATTAGCTGGTGCTATTAATCTGTCCAGCAATTCAGTTCTTACAGTAAAGTGTTGTCATTCTTCAGTCCGTTCTGTGAACTCCCATATATTAAATTGCTTGGTGGGATTCTATTCACAGTGCAAGCATAAGCAGAGTTACACCCTTCTGAGTCACCATTACACGCCATTCTCACATTCCACACATGACTGAGATAGAAAAAGAGAAGGGGGCACTGAAATCCATATTAAATAAATTGTCAGATCAATATGCTGCATGTACCAACTATGGCACATATGAGACAGCACATACAGTTTCCACAAAATTTGCAGCATGATTATCAAACATGAGTACCTCCTTTGTACAGTACTTCGAGACTGCTGAAGAGGAGTCTCTGAACAAAAGCAAAACATACCTATCTATTAGCAGCTAAGTCTCTATTAATAGGAAAAGCAGAGGTGGGGCAAGGTACATCACATTGAAAGTCATGTGTGTATACATATAAACTTTATAAATCAGTGGTGCCAAAAAAATTTGTTAGTGAGTATGAAGTGTTATCATTCCATTACATACTTCAGCACATATAACAGCACCAAGGTAAAGTACAAGAAGACTAAACTCAGTTTGTACATACTTGTACCGATGATAAAATAAAATAAGATGCATACAAGCAAAATATGTGAGTAATATGGGAGTTAAATCTGACCTTTAATACAATTTAAAATTTTACGTGACAACAAGGGAGGAATGTGGAGAGAGGAATATGAATTCATTCAAGTTACACAAGTTTAGGCTTTGTTTCAGGGGAAAGGTGTTGTGTATTGGAATGTGAATCCATACTATACATTCCCATGTTAAGCTTGATTCTAAATGTGGCTCTTCAGCTGTCACATTACCATTGGTTGGTTTCTGAGAAACCTCTGCAAATATCCAATCACTGTGTGTAAATGTATCAAAGAGGGAATGGTCCTGATTGGCTTTTATCCCTGTGTTATGATTGGTCTTTAACATGTTCTGGGAGTGGCTTTGAAAGCCCAGGAGAGTTTAAAAAGGGAGCTGTGCTCCACTTGTTTGTTGGTGTGTTCTGAGTTGGTGTTTGCTGTTACGAATAAAGCTGAAATCACTTGCTGAAATCAAAACATTATTGAGTTCCATACTTAACAATTGGCGACGAGGATGGGATGCTAGTGCAGGTAGGCAGCCCCGCTGAACCGACGCAGTAACAGCAGACGAGAACACTCACCCAGCCGAGCCGACTGAAGCTCCACAAGCAGTAGTGGCAGCACTGCCAGTCGAAATGGCCATCAATCTGGCGTTCAAGGCATTTGACCCAGCGACGGAGGACTGGGACTCTTACCTGGCACGGTTTGAGTTTCACCTCCAGACGAACCAAATTACTGATGAGGCAAGGAAGAAGGCGACGCTCCTGAGTTCCTGCGGCAAGGCCGTTTTCGATGTCGCCTGTTCCCTGGTTGCTCCCACCGAGCTAAGCACAGCTATGTGGGCTGATATCACGGCCAAGCTCAAGGCCGATTTTTCTCCGCAATCATCAAAAATTGCATGCAGGCACGCTTTCTCCAAGCGGTGCCAGGGGCCGTCGGAGTCAATAGCAGAGTTTGCCACCGCTTTGCGGAAGGTGGCCCAACCGTGCGGTTTCTCCAACCTGGAGGAGGCTCATCTTGACTGCCTGGTGTGTGGCCTATGGGACGAGCGCCTTCAGCAGCATCTTTTTGCCCACACATAGTTTGTTCACTTTTTAAATACAATGATGAACAGTGACAACCGGTCTGTGGGGGAAGGGAATCAAGGATTCCTATTGGGTTGTGTGAAAATGCATGTATGAAAACTTGATGACTGCACAGTACTTCCTGTATTGTTTTAAATAAATGAAAAAGTAACCTTATGAACAGGGTCAAGCTGTTGGCAAATAGCCAGACTGCTTAGCAAAAAATTGCCTTGCTGCTCACAATCCCTGAGCAGATCGTGTGCCAAACCAGGGGGCGTTCAAGCATCCCTAATGAAAACAAATGCAGACAATCATCTTTACTCAGTAGAAAGGAGAATTGCTCCATGATCATGAAGAAGAAATGCAGGAAAGGATTTGTCCTGATAGAGTAATATTTATTAAATATGAAATATGCATTGCAAGAAAATGCTGACCCCTGTGACACTCATGCAAAGATAAACTCCTGTTCTCATTCTGGCCATGTCTGACACCTGCAGATGTTGGTTACACAAGTTAGTTGCACAATGATCAGAAGATAAAGCAATAATTGAAACATAAGGTACCATGCAATGTGCACTTCATTTCCCCTTTCTGCAAACAGGTTTGATCACTGATTTGCACCAACGTATTCTCTTTTAGTCAGTGCTCTCTGAGCCACTTGGATTGCAGCTGCAGCAGCAATGCAGCAGCACCCTGCTGAGTGCATTGAAGCACTGCAGTGCTCAGAGAGCCACAGGAGGCCCTTAACAATGTCTCTACAATTGGATGTCTTATTGAGGATGAGAATAATAAAAAAAGCAGAACAAGTAGAGCAGCAGCATCTCAGTGTGAGCAAACTAACCTGGCACCTGATGTTTCTTGGTTCACCCAAAGGAAGACCAATGAGAACAAAACAGTTAGAAAAAAACCGTAACATAAATAAGCATACTCATCCTAGAATCTCAAGTAGTTACATGATAAAAAAACACTAGACGTTTGAGTTCTTTGTATAAAATAGCTTTTCAAAGGAGGCAACAATGCTATCTTTATGTTCTACTTGACAACAAGGCAGCAAAGAATGACAGTATGAGTTTAGGTAGGCTAATCAGCACAGTGAATGAAACCTGGTCTTGACCACAAGACTTCTTACAGATTTGAATATATCTGCACAACTTAAATGTTAAGCCTCTGTTGTCAACCTCATTTTACGTAACAGGAAGCTGAGGCATGAGCATATGGAGTGTTTGACAGCTTCCCCATAAAGCTCAGCGAGAGACAGAATGCACAGTTCCTGTCTTCATCAAGAAGCTTGCTCCCCCGGGGCTTCCGGTCTGGGATACATGGCGTCCTGACGTGTTCTGGCTCTGCTCCCAGAACATATGGAGGGTCTTTATGACAGGGCAGGCTATACAGCCTGCCATAGATCTCCCCAGGCAGGGGGGTGACTAGCAACGAGCATTGGCCTGAGTGGGAGTTGAGATCGGCTGATAGCGGGGCTTTAAAGAGCGCCGCGACCAGCCTTGATCCCCTCCCCCAAGAGGGCACTTCGGAATCTCTCTAAAAGACCCCACCGAGTTGGATTCTCAACATAAGAACGCATGACCCAGACCTCCAAGACATTCTACGGAAACTGATACCAAGGAAACACTGCTATAACAAAATGCGGACTTTGAAGGTAACTTTTTAAAATTGCTCACCGGAAACACGCTGATAAACAACACCCAATGAAGTGCATGATCGTGCAGCATACTATGTACTAACACCAACTCCGGAAAACGCGGTTGAACAGCAAAAAAAAGGCCAAAAATCCGGTTTGTTGATCATTCCTGCGGTCGGGATATTGACTTTAAAATAGAAACTAACACCAAGTCCCACGAGAAACAGTGTGGAAAACTACTCAAGCTGCGACAGAAATCACCAGAACAGGAAGTGACTTCAGACAAGACAAGTAGCGCTTCCTAGAGATGACCAAGGAGGCCGGAAGAAGGGAGGAAACCAGCAGTCAAGGAAGACGATTAAGATTGCCGGACAGGAAGTAAACAACAGGAAGAGCTATTTACCATAGAGAAATTGTGCCCGCCATTTTGAGAAGGTCGAAACGATTTATTCGGATTTTGGCTAAAAGACCTAACAGAAAAAAGCGAAAATAGAGCAGTTCAGCTGGGCACAAGAAGAGCTTTAATTTGATGTAAGTTGTGTGATAACTGTAAACAACGGCTTACAATCTCCGGCAAAGACAGAGGGCGAACTCTTGGTCCTCCCTGAAAATGGCTGCTAAAGAGGAGAAGAAACTACAGGGCATGATGGAAGCCATGGAAAAACGGATGATGGATGCTATACAAAAAATGGGAAAAACTCTAGGAAAAGTGGCTGATGAAGTAGCTGACTTGAAAAAAGACTTGGCTGGGATTACAAAGGAAATACAGACACTGAACAAAAGAACAGATGAGGTGGAGGAGAGAGTGAAAGGAGTGGAAACTGGCATAATTGAGGTTGCTAAAGAAGCATCAAAAGCCAATGTAATGGTGGAGTACAATGGAATGCTTAACCATCTGAGATTTAGGGGAATCCCTGAAGATAAAAATGAGAATATCCACTCAGTCATGGTGGATGCTGTTGCAGATTTTTTAAAACTAGAAGAGGAGAAGGTGGCGGCACATATTGATTTGGTATACAGAGTCAACTCTGCGATTTTACAAAAGAAAAAATTACCCAGAGATGTGATTGTCCAGTTTATATCCAAAAAATTGAAAGAAGACTTGTTTAAGCAACAATTTCAGGAAGACTTCACAATTGACAACAAGAAAATTATGATACTAAAGGAACTACCCAGAACAGTTCTTCAGGACAGACGACTTTTTAAAGACTTGATCGACAAACTGAAAACAGAGGGCATTAGATACAGATGGGAAATTCCAAAAGGTGTCAGCTTTACATTTAAACAGAAGAGAGTCACCATCAAGTCAGTAGAGCAAATGACCAAGTTCATTAAAGACAATTTTAAAGACTCTGATAAATAAATACAAAGCTAACATGGAGAGTCAAATTATTTCATGGAATGTTAATGGA
Source organism: Gekko gecko (assembly GCA_029375565.1). NCBI lineage: Eukaryota > Metazoa > Chordata > Lepidosauria > Squamata > Gekkonidae > Gekko > Gekko gecko. The sequence continues at coordinate 103,764,290 of JAPDNY010000002.1, read as the reverse complement.
CTTAATTCACCCCAAAAAAGGAAAAATGTTAGGCTATGGTTGGAAAAACAAAAATGCGATATTGTTTGTTTGTTTACAAGAAACACATATTAAAAAGACTGATATTAAATTTCTGATTCAAAGTAGATTAGGAGCGGAATTTTATTCCCTCTCCTCACAAAAGAAAAAAGGAGTCGTTACATATGTAAAAGAAGAGTTGGAGCCAAAGGAAATTTTTAAAGACAAAGAAGGAAGATTCTTGGCAGTGGAAGCTATGCTTCAAAATAAAAAGACCTTAATTGTAAATCTCTATGCCCCGAATGGAGCCAAGGAAAAATTATTTCAAGATTTGTGGGAACAATTACAACAGTTAACCTATGAGCAAATGATATTGATGGGTGACTTTAATGGTACTGTTAATAATGCTATTGACAGAAAATCCAAAAAAGGAAATGAAGGTATAGGTAAACTTCCGAAAGTATTTTTTCAAATGGCAAAACATGAACACCTGGAAGATGCATGGAGAGCTAAAAACCCTAAAGACACTCTTTTTACTCATCAAGACATGAGTCTTTCTCAAGAATAGATATGATGTGGATGACCGAGAACTTGATTTTGCGAACACGTAAAATTGAAATATTACCTAGAATTCTTTCTGACCACAGCCCAATAAAGTGGTCAACATATGCTAAAAGAAAGAAATTTCGATGGAGACTCAATGAGGATTTACTGGACAAACAAAACATTGTGGACAAAATAAGGACGGAAACCAAAACGTATTTTCAACTAAACTTAAATAAAAATGTACAGACGCAAACGGTATGGAAGGCATATAAGGTTGTGATGAGAGGACATCTTATTGCAATTAACAACAATGAAAGAAAACAACAATTCAAAATAGATAAAGAAATTATGGAAAGTATCCAAAAGAAAGAAGCAGAACTCAAGAAGAGACCTGGCAAAAAGAAAATTTTGAGAGAGCTGAGGATCCTAATGGAACAATATGATGCGAGGTTAAATAAAGAAGTATATTGGAATTTGAAAAAATTGCAACAGAAGTCCTTTGAAGGAGCGAATAAACCTGGGAAATATTTGGCATGGCAATTAAAGAAAAGAAGAGAGAACAAAACAATAATTAAATTAAAAGATGGGAATAGAGAAATTATAGACCCAGGAGGGATCCGGAGAGAATTTTACAAATACTATGCTACTCTTTTTCAAGCAAAACAGGTGGATCAACAAAAAATTCAAGACTATTTATCAAAGGTGAATTTGACACAAGCAAGCTTAAAAATAAAAGGAATGTTAAACGCTGTGATAACTAAAGAAGAAATCAGCAAAGCAATAGGAGAATTGGGAATTTATGCTCAAAGTGATTGAAAAATTGCAGATGGGCGTAGAATTTACAAGAATGATTAAATCAATATATAAAGAACAAAAGGCTACGGTGATTGTAAATGCAGAATCAACAGAAGCGTTCCGGGTCAGAAAAGGAACCAGACAGGGCTGTCCCTTATCGCCATTATTATTCATCTGGATTTTGGAGATATTGCTGCAAATGATTAGAGATGATGATAATATAAAAGGTTTGAGTATTAGAGGTTTCTCATGCAAATCAAGAGCATTTGCTGATGATATTATGTTTATTGTTGAAGATCCTGTCAATAACATGCCTTTGGTATTTGAAAAAGTAAAAGAGTTTGGTGATCTCGCAGGGTTCTATGTAAATAAAAATAAATTGAAAATATTGTGTAAAAATATGAATGTTACAAAGCAACAAATTTTACAAAATCTGACAGAATGTTAAGTGGTTAAAAAGGTTAAATATTTGGGAGTTGACATTACAATGAAAAATATCGATTTGTTTAAGAATAATTATGAAAAATTGTGGGCTTTGATAAGGCGCGATTTAGAAAAGTGGGAAAAACTTAGATTATCTCTTCTTGGAAGAATTGCCGTTGTCAAAATGAATGTACTGCCCAGGTTGATGTTTTTGTTTCAGACAATACCAATTGTGAAAGATGTGAAAGTGTTGGTGAAATGGCAAAGAGAAATTTTTAAATTTATCTGGGCAGGAAAGAAGCCAAGAATTAAAATGAAAATAATGTATGATATTAAAGACAGAGGTGGCTTCCAAGTCCCGAATTTGTGTTTGTATCATGAAGCTGTATGTATGTCTTGGTTAACTGACTGGGTTAATTTGGAAAATAGAAAACTTTTGACCCTTGAGGGTCACGATTGCAGATTTGGCTGGCATGCCTATCTTTGGTATGGGAAAAATAAAGTAGACTCAATGTTTAAGCATCATTATGTAAGGAGAACATTGTTTGATGCATGGACCAGATACAAGAACACAGTTCCTGATGAGAGGCCTTTATGGATTGTTCCTGCTGCAGTTATTCATCCCTTTTCAGAATATAAAGGTAATGATTGGTTGAAATACCAAGAGTTGCTTCAAAAGGAAGGCAAAAAATATGTTTTAAAACCAAATAATGAATTAGAATTTGAGTATGGATGGTTACAATATTGTCAAATACGGGACATTTACAAAAAAGACTGTAAAGAGGTTGGTTTTAGAGCTAAGAACGATGAGTTTGAAGATATATGGTTGAAAAAAGAGCGAAAAATGATATCTAAGTTGTATAAAACCTTGTTGACTGTATATACTTTGGATGAAACTGTTAAAGAGCAAATGATAAAATGGGCCATAAATATGAACAAGGAAATTTCTATGGAAGCATGGGAATTTTTGTGGGAAAAAGCTTTTAAAATGTCAACCTGTGTCAATGTAAAAGAAAATTGTTATAAAATGATGTACAGGTGGTATATGACACCAAAAAAGATTGCTAATATTAGTATGGATAAGAACTTGAGTAATAAGTGTTGGAAATGTAAAAAAACAGAGGGTTCTTTTTACCATATGTGGTGGTCATGTGATAAAGCAAAGGTATACTGGTCAAATGTACATTGTGAGATGCAGAAGATATTAAAAATTCCTATTAGGAAAAGTCCGGAGCTTCTTCTCTTAGGTTTGACAATGGAAAAAATTCCACAAGAAAAAAGGACATTATTATGGTATATGATTACATCAGCGAGAATGGCCTTTGCTCAACAATGGAAAGCGGAGAAGGTGCCAGATATACAAGACTGGTTAAGAAAACTGCTGTTTCTAGCCGAAATGAACAAAATGACGAAAAAACTAAATGGACAAATGGCAGAAAAATATCTAAAAGACTGGGAAGGCCTGGAATTCTACATGGAAATTGAATATAGAATGAAAGGGAAAATGTACAATCTTGATTCATATTGACATTGAATGAGAAAGGAAACAAATATCAGATTGTATTGTACCTTTTGGAAACTAGGTTTGAAAGACTCAGGTTTTTACATATTCGAATTGTGTTACCTGGTTTGTCGATTGATACAAGTTTAAACTTGATTACCTTTTAATTCTTTTTTTGTTATTAGCAGTGTTGGAAGCCTATTGGGGGATGTAATTTTTTTTTAATTGTATTGGTAACGATGTTTAACAATGTTGAATGTATCCCAATAAAAATTTGTTAAAAAAAGAAGAAGAAGAAGCCTGCTCCCCCCACCCGAGAAGGACATTCATATTTTATTTTATTTATATCCCACCTATCTCCCCAATGGGGACCCAAAGTGGCGTACATCATTTTCCTCTCCTCCACAAGCATTCAGTTATTACTACTAACATGCCAAAAAGTCACAGATCTGTGGAGATGTCACATCACACTTGTAGGTGGACATGGGGATTAAGAAAGTCAATTCTTAGCAATTGTTATGAAAACACTGTGTCCCATTTAGGGTACTTCTGCATCCCACTGGTGGTACATGAACCACTCACTGAGAACCACTGATTTAGATGACCAGCAGTAGCGATGCTTAAAAAAAAGCAGTACATGAACATTCATACATGAAGAATCCTAGAAGTAGACAGTTCATGTGCCTCTGCTATTAACAAACACTGTCAGGCAGCCAAAAGGGACAGAGAGACAGATACCTCACATCTGTAAGTCACTCGCTATGAAATGTTAATGTTTTGTTTACTTAAAGAATGTGGTGAACAGCAGATGGAGAGGTAGCAGTAAAGAGGGGAGCAGCAGGAAAGCAGTATGAGAATATGCATGCACAATCAGCTTTTTTGCCAAACATATGCAAACTTTTCAAACATAGGCAAAAGTTTAAGTTTAGCCTGTATTGACTGAAACTTGTGGCAGACAGCAAATTCTCAGATTTAATTCCTTTCTTATTCTGCTCATTCTCTGCTGCATTTAGGTTTGCCAGCATCCTAGTGTGGCCTGGAGTTCTCCTGGAATTACAACTCATCTCCAGACTACAGAGATTAGTTGCCCTAAATGAAATGGTAGTTTTGGAAGGCAGACTCAATGGCATCATACCCCTGCTGAGCCTCCCCTCCCCAAACTGTGCCTTCCCCAGGCATCACAATCAAATCCCCAGGAATTTCCCAAGGTAGAGTTGTCAACCTTCAATCTGTCCTCACAAAAGTCACATAACTGTTTTCTGTGCCCTGAGCCTCTGGTGAAGTTCACACACATGAACTGAAAATGTGATATTCTTGATAGAGCAGTTCACCTGCATACAAAACCCCACAGCCTTGTATGCAATAGTGTGCATTGCAGTGCAAACGTAGGTACATCCCATACAGCAAATGGTATGAAAGCATGAACTGCGTCCAACATCATATTACATCACATACTTTGACAAATTTTGTCTGCAATCATAAAGATACTTTTCTCAGAGTAAGCCCCATTGAATAACATGGGGCTTGCTTCCAACCAGACCTGCTTAGAATTGCTCCCTAGGAGCAAGTGGCATGTTAGACAATTTATTTCAGCACAAGTTTTTGTGAGTCAGACCTCACTTCAACAGATGCATGGAGTATATATCCATAAAAGCCAATGAATTTATATTAAAGGCTGCAAATAACAGATCGTCAGGGTGGGGGGAGAGATGTTTCAAAGAGAGGCCAGTTTAAAACAAGATGCAATCAGCATTCCATCTAAATTTATAATTTGTTGCAACAATAATCCTATAACCTTAGTAATTGCACTATGAATGACAGTATGTTAGCAATGAAGTGAAGCATTGGAGTTGGCATCTAGAATGTTGTCTGGTACTAAAGGTATGCAAACTGGAGATGATGCTAGTCTTAACTCATAGGTCTTTCATTTTTAGTGATTCTGTTAATGAGAAGAACATCTGAGCTAACTTAACTTTCAGCTAATGAATATATTCTGCAGAATAATGTATATGTACATGTGCATAATTGCTTGGAAATAAAGCATCTGTGTAGAGCTTAAAATATGTATATTTTCATCTGTCTTGAGTTATTTCATTTTCCAGTTGTCTTAAGACAATGGAGACTTTGAAGCATTATTGAATTCTTCTTGTACTTGGAAGTAAATCACCTGGATAGGCCGTTACTTGATATGTAAAGTATGTTTTGTTACGCATGATAGTACAACTTTGCTGTAACATTAGAGCAGCCTTTATATGTGATCTCTGCCCCTGATCTAATGAGAAGTATTTGTGCACCAGATATTTTCCTGAATGCTTTTCTTTCTGGAGCTCCTGCACCAAATTGCTTTTTAACCTAAGGGACTGCACTGATGGGTTCAGCAATGAGAGGAGAAAGTCTCAGAAAACTTCCAATATCCACTGTTCTTTGGATTGCTTTGTCTGGTAGTGGCCAATACTAAATGTGAAGAATGTTAAAGAAGATTCCAGTCTGCTTTGATAGATTTCAAAAGACCTCATTTTAGTTTTATTTTTTCATGTGGAGCAATTTCAAAAAGTAGTTGTTTTACCTGAAGTAATCTGGGAAGTATAGAGACTAATTGATCAATTGTAGTAAAAGCTTACTTCAACAGGAGTTTCCTTTTTAAAAAAACCTGGCTCTGTTTCTACGTCTCTAACTGCAGCTTCATTTACACAGAAGATTATCTAGTATGTAGGTAGAGGAATTGGTTCAAGGGGGGTTCCAAAAATAGCAATAATGTAGGGTTGCCAGCCTCCAGGTGGGCCTGAAGGTCTCCTGGGATTACAATTTGTCTCCAGAACAGAGAAAAATTCCTCTAGGAAAAATGGCTGTTTGGAGGGTAGACCCTACAACCCTTTGAGGTCCCTTCCTTCCCCAAACCCTTTTTTCCCCAGATCTTCAGGGATTTCACAACCCAGAGTTAGCAACCAGAAATATAAAAAACATGCACTAGTTATTGTATTTCCCCAGAATCCATCGTCAGGTTGGATGTTAAAAAAACAAAACAAGAAAAGGATGAAAAACACATTTGTCAGGTCATGGTAGAAAGGCCTCTAATATTCTACTAGTCCAGGACATGTTGTAAACTTAATTTGATTAGGTGGTGAAGAGCATAACTGGTTTAAAGTTGCACCAGCCAGAGTTGTACCAACCAGAGGTCTTTTCATAATGCCCTAAAAACATCTTCCCTCTCCCTTCATCTTTTTAAACATCCAAGCTAAATAACAAGTACTGGACAACTCAAAAGCTTGCCCTCTTACTTGATGTGAAGGAAGTATTTAGTAGTAGTGTTGTCACTCTTAGCAAAGACTACAGTGTCTAAAAGCTGCATGACAGGTGGAAATCCACCTAGTTGCTCGCCACAGGAGGGGAAAAAATCTAAGAGTGACATTGTCTGAGCCACTTTCTTTGAAAGTGATGTATTGGTGCAGAAAATGTTGCAACTCCCCATGTCCCTACCCCCAGCCCTCCCTCCAGGTGTCAGGCATGGCCTGGCAATCCTATCATCCCTATGTTTGGGATGGCTATGCAAACTGGATTTCTGCCAGCCCATAGCAGTGAGGTACACTGTTCCACTTATCCTCTGTCAAAAAACACAGAAAATTAAGCAGTAAATGGATTTTATGGTCATTGAACCAAATTATTCCCTAGCTTCCCCCCTCAAAAACAAAATAAAAAACCAATACCAATCATCCTGCCTGAGCTTCATAAAGAAATATCCTGTGTGCTGTTCCAAGACCAATGTCTATAGATTTTTAAAGCAAAAAAAAAAAAACCCTCTAGAGGCCATCTGAAGTGGACCTGTACACAGAGTTGCGCAACAAAGGTTATAAGGCAAGTCTTCAGGTTGATGAGGTTAGGCCTCTTTACCAGATGCAGGTGTAGAAAACTAACACTCTGAGCTTGTCCTCACTCTGCAAGCATGCTTCCGCAAAGGTCAGCTAAATGTCTCTGGAAGCAAGATTTATCTAAGGAACTGGACACAGTAAATGCCATTTCATATCTATGACTGTAGAGAAGTATAGCACACACAGTCCCTAATCTGTATCCCTCCATGGAGGCCTACATAGGGCTGTCATCCATTTTCAGGTAGGCTTTAAGGGTCTAACCAGATCACTTAAGTGAAGCTTTCCCAGCACACAAATGCAATTAGGGGGAAATGGCCCATTCAAAGTACCAAAGCTCTAACAGAAGAGGTGCCCTCTCCATTGAGAACTTAGTCTTACTTGGCAGTGCCACCTCTTCTGGGGAATAATATTACTGAGGCTGTCAGGAGGACACCCACATATTAAGTGCAGATTGCAATGATGGCAGCGCATTCGAGCAACCGGCTCCAAGTTTGGCCAGCATTTTGTTGTTCAGTTGCACAGTCGAGTCCGACTCTACGCGACCCCATGGACCAGATTACGCCAGGCCCTCCTGTCTTCCGCTGTCCACTGAAGTTTGCTCAATTTCATGTTCGTTGCATCGATGACACTGTCTAACCATCTCATCCTTTGCCGTCCCCTTCTTCTTTGACCTTCAATCTTTCCCAGCATCAGGGTCTTCTCCAGTGAATGCTCCCTTCTCATTTGGTGGCCAAAGTATTTGAGCTTCAGCTTCAGGATCTGGCCTTCCAGAGAACAGTCAGGGTTGATTTCTTTTAGGATTGACTGATTTGATCTCCTTGCAATCCAAGGGACTCTCAAGAGTCTTCTCCAGCACCATAGTTCAAAAGAATCTATTCTTCAGCGCTCAGCCTTCCTTATAGTCCAACTCTCGCAGCCATACATTACTACGGGGAATACCATTGCTTTGACCATGCGGACCTTTGTTGGCAAGGTGATGTCTCTGCTTTTTATCATGCTGTTTAGGTTTGCCATCGCTTTCCTCCCAAGGAGCAGGCGTCTTTTAATGTCATGGCTGCAGTCACCATCTGCAGTGATCTGGGATCCTAGGAACGTGAAGTCTGTCACTACTTCTACGACTTCCCCTTCTATTTGCCAAGGAGTGATGGGGCCAGATGCCATGATCTTAGTTTTTTTGATGTTGAGCTTCAAGCCCACTTTTGCGCTCTCCTCTTTCATCCTGAGCAAGAGGCTCTTGAGGTCCTCTTCACTTTCTGCCATCAGAGTGGTATCGTCTGCATATCTGAGGTTATTGATCTTTTCCCCAGCAATCTTAACTCCAGCTTGTGATTCATCCAGGCCAGCATTTCGCATGATGTACTCGGCATATAAATTAAATAAGCAAGGTGACAATATACATCCTTGTCGTACTCCTTTTCCTATGCTAAACCAATCAGTTGTTTCATATCCGGTTCTAACTGTTGCTTCTTGACCCTTATACAGGTTTCTCAGGAGACATGTGAGGTGGTCTGGTACTCCCATCTCTTTAAGAACCTGCCATAATTTATTGTGATCCACACAATCAAAGGCTTTAGCATAGTCAATGAAGCAGAAGTAGATGTTTTTCTGGTACTCTCTTGCTTTCTCCATAAGAAACATTAGATATTCAATTTATCCAGTAGTGCTGACTTGATCTAGATGTATTCCTGTGCTTGGAATTAATTATGCATGGTTCTGTCCTCTGGCAGGGGAATAGTATGACATCCACCTTTTTAACAGTCATTTTGAATCCACCATCTGCTTTTTATATCATTTTGGACTTTGAACTCCAGCTCTAAACAAAAATGTGAGTGTATGTGTGCATCTTTTGGTCTTTAGCAGCTGCCAGACCTGGAGGCCTAATCAATGCAAGTTATTGATAGCAAATCAGTTAACTCAGACAGAGAATCAAAATGAAAGGTCTTTGACTAAATTAATAAATGAATCCAATTCTTTTAAGAAAAGTGTCAGAAATGGACAGCTCTGTCTTCTGGGACTGCAGCCTCCAAGAATTCATCATGCAAAGCCAATCAGCAGCCAAGACCCCTGTCTTAATAGCATTCCCCCTACCCTGATTACCTTCATTCAGGACATTTAAAACTTTTAAAACTTCTTATTTGTAAGTTTTGATATTCAAAAGAATGCAAGAACAATTAGCAATTGACACTGACATCAAATATGTGAAGTAAACAATCCAAACAAAAACTTGATATAGGTTATTGTAGAGCAACCTATAGTTCATAAACAACAGTTTTATTTGTGTAAACCAACCATAGCCTCTGCCACCTCCAAAGATGTTGTAACTGCAAGCTATCCAGACATCTAGTGTGTTTTCATTTCTCTGGAACAGAGTACCCCATACAGGCAACTATTCCCAGATACATGCAAGAGTGGTTGTATGAAATCTCCTCTTGCACACCTGGCATTACAGTCTTCTATCAGAACTGCTCCTGTCAAGAACTCCAAACACATACCTCCCTTTCTCCCTCACATGTAGCCAGAACAGTCACAGCAGTATTACTAGGGGTGATAATTAACATGTGCATACATGAGAGAGAAAGAAATACAGACAGACAGACAGAGAGGCTCCTTGGGGAGTGGGAAGTTCAATACAGAAAAAATAACATTGATCCTAAAGTCCACTCTGAAGTAAATTATACCATATTCAGTGGGGCATTACTCCCAGGTAAGTGAGCATAGGATTGTGCTGCCATTGCCTTTCTTCACAAATTTATGTACAGTATTTATTTTGAATTGCTGGTTTAGCAGAAGATGAGAATGGTTCACAGATTCTCTAGATCATTTACTGTTTTTGAATGGATCTTATTTTCTTCTGTGTTCTGCAATGAAATTTCACATACCTACATATGTATGTTTGGCTTCTGTTATCTTAATAACTTCTGTTTGTAACTCTGTGTGTGTATCCACCAAGTGAAAGTAGCACTTAAGCTGCAATAAATATATTAGCCTTCAAGGTACCATAAGATTATTTGTTATTATTACTTCACTAGGAGTAAGGCCCGTTGTGGAAATAAATACAACAGGCTCTAGAAAGAGGCTCTGGGAGAGTGCCCTGGCTTTGGGCACACAGTGTGAATTTGCTGTGGTGACCTCAGCAGGGTATAATGACAGAGACCACCATTTTCTCCAGAGGAACTGATCTCTGCTACCTGAAGAGCAGTTGTAGTTTTGAGTGATCTCCAGCCCTCACCTGGAAATTGGCAACAATTCTTATCCAGGAGGAAATGGCTGGTTTGAAGGGTGGAGTCTATGGCATTCTGCCTGCCTGAGGTCCAACCCCTCCTCAAACCCCACCCTCTCCAGGTTCCACCCCTCAAATCCCCAGGAATTTGCCAACCTGGAGTTGGCAACTGCATCTCCTTCCCAGCTAACCATCAACCTACTGTTATCTGCCCCTCTGACTTCAGCTGACTTCTGCCCTCTCTCCTGCAGAACAGTTGTAATTCTGAGTGGTCTCCAGCCCTCACCTGGAGATCGGCAACAATGGCTCCCATGAGGGACTGGCTGGTTTGGAGGGTGGAGTCTATGGCATTGTACCTGCCTGAGACCCCACCCCTCCTCAAACCTCACCATCTCCAGGCTGTATCCCTCAAATCTCTAGGAATTTCCCAACCTGGAGTTGGCAACCCTATCTCCCTCCCAGGCAATTGTCAACCTACCGTTATCTGCCCCCTGACTTCAGCTTTCCATCTCCTCCCCCCTCCCTCCTGGAGAGCAGTTGTAATTCTGATTGATCTCCAGCTCCCAGCTGGAGATTGGCAACAATGGTTCCCCAGGATGGAACGGCTAGTTTGATGGGTGGAGTCTATGGCATTGTACCTGTCTGAGGTCCCACCCCTCCTGAAACCTCACCCGCTTCAGGCTCCATCACTCAAATCTCCAGGAATTTCCCATCTGGAGTTGGCAACCCTATCAGGACTTGCCCCAATGAGTTTTCTCTCAAAGGCCAAAACAGGTGACAGGACCAAGCTTGGTTGCCTACCAACAGGCACTGAGGGGAAAATAGGGTTGCCAGCTCTAAGTAGGGAAATACCTGGAGATTTGGGGGGTGAATCCTGTGGAGGGCAGCATTGGGGGGGGTGGAAGGACTCCGCAGGGTATAATGCCATAGGGTCTCCCCTCCAAAGCAGCCATTTTCTCCAGGGGAACTGATATCTGTCATCTGGAGATAAATTGTAACAGCAGGAGATCTCCAGGTCCCACCTGGAGATTGGCAACCCTAGGGGAAAGACAGCGGCACAGCAGGGGGTGGAAGAGAATGGTTTGATGGCCACTGGGCCAAGATTGGCAACAATAGTTCCCCAGGAGAAAATGGCTGGTTTGTAGGGTGGAGTCTATGGCACTGTACCTGTCTGAGGTCCCACCCCTCCTCAAACCTCACCCTCTCTGGGCTCCACCCCTCACATCTCCAGGAATTTCCATACCTATAGTTTATCTCATCCCCTCTCAGCAGCCTCTTCCTAGGCAAAATTCTGTCTTTCTCATTAGCGGGGAGCAAAGCAATTTACTTCATTCTTTTCGGCTTTGTGATCTGTACAGCAACCCTGTAAGGCAGGTTAGGCAGAAAGTCTCCGGCTGGTCCAAAATCACCCAGGCAATTTCCATAGGGATGCTCCTGCTGAACAGGAGCAAGCAGCCAGGCCTAGGGTTGCCATTGCTAACAAAGACAAATTGATGCAAAGCAGGATGGAAAAGTCTCCATATCTCTATTTTGCCTTCAATTGGTTTTGATGCCAGCAGAGTGAGAAAATGCCAGAGGCTCTGGGTGGGTGCCCCATGGTAAATGCACCAAACAATTCCTAAAGATTTTCCACTGTGTCAATAAATCATTTTCTACACTCACAGTGTCCCCTGCCAGAATTAGTACCAGAGCTTTTTTTGCCTTGTGGTATTCTGCTTGTGGTGTGACCTGTCTTTTTTGTGGTGTGGCATGGTTGTGTTATTGGTTTTGTTTCTTTTGAAGGGGAAGTGTTGTGAGTGAGGACATATTTCACCTCAGAATATAACAGGTTGCATAAACAACTGACAATTCCAACTGTCTTGCAGTGGGGGGGGGAGTTTGAAGTGTGAAATGGAGTGAAGTCCAATCAGTTTCCGTATGCAAATGAGCTTGAAATGCTGGCCCAATCAGAGAAGAGTGGCCTAGGCTGCATTGGGTGGGAGAGAACTCAGGCAACGCAGCTAGTGGATAGGGACAGATTCTGAATGACATACCAGGGAGTGAATTGATTTTTCCAAGCATAGAATCTTGCCAGACCACTACCCTTTTATTTAATAGGACAGGATAGCTTGCTTAGTATTGCAGCCTCTTTGCCTTTAATGTGACAAACAGAAGTTGAACAGGTCTACAGCTTTTTTTCAATTGCTACTTTTCCATGCTGCACCACTTTAATTTCTGCCAATCATGTTAGCTACTGGTTCCAAGGATGACCAATGTCATGGGTCTGACAGAAGCATTTGTTTAAATTAAAAATGGCACTGTATGCTTCAACAATTTTCATCACAAGTTCAAAGAATGATTCCTCAAAGTGCTACTTAAATTCAGAGCCCTGTATTTGATGACATACATAGTGAATACATGAAGCTTCTTGTCCTAGATGGCTTTTTTCAGAGCAGATTAAGAGCTTGGGGTCCTCATGGACCCTGCCTTGCTCTTTGGAAGCAGGATGGCATGGTGGCCAAGAGTGCCTTCTGTTAGCCGCATCTGATTTGTCAACTCTCTCATTACCTGGACTCAGCTGATTTGGCCATGCTGATCCATGCTTCTGTAACCTCATGGTTGGATTACTGCAATATACTCTATGTGGGGCTACCCTGGAAGACAACCTGAAAACTACAACTGGTTCAGAATGCAGCAGCCTGACGATTGTCAGGGGCTAGCCAGCAGGAACATATGCCGTCCATTTTGAAACTGCTACACTGGCTGCCAATCTGTTTCCAAGTTCAATTCAAGGTCCTGGTTATGACTTTTAAAGCCCTTTGTGACCTGGGAACAAATTTTTGAAGAGCCGTCTCCTTCCATATGTCCCTGGGTGCCAGCTACAATCACCGAGCAGCCATCCATTGGTTATCTCACCACGCAGGGTGGCCCATCTGGCATCAACCAGAGTTCAGGCCTTTTCCATCATGGCTCCAACACTGTGGAATGGGCTCCCTGAAGAAGTGATGAGGAGCCCCCTGCTTGGAGATCTTCAGAAGGTGCAGCAAGGCCTGCCTGGTTGTCATGGCTTTTGTGGTAGTCTGAATTAGCAGTCATCTTTTAAGGGTGGGAGGAGAAGTAATTAGGGGTGGTTGTTCTATTGTTAGTCTTAAAGTGCAAATATTTGTAACTATTATAACAATAATAGTTATTGTAAGCCCTGAGGAAAGGTGGGTGTCAGATTTGGGTCGATCATGTATAACCCCTGCCATGTATCTTAACAGTATTGACTCAATTTTCCTTCCCTCTCTTGCCTGACACTACATTCTTATGGGAGGGGAAGTGTGAATATGTGTAGGAGTACCTAGCAAGCTTGCAGATGTAACTTTCTATGAGGCCCTCAAGAAATGCTTTCTCACGGGAAGTCATCCTTGAGAGACACAACTTTGATTAGCTAGAACTGGACCCTATTACCCTAGGTCCATGTAGGCTGCTGATATGGGTGAGTGGAATGTGTGATAGTAACTATGTCCAACCTTTCCGTCTTCAGGTCTCAGACCTGACAAGAGTTTCATTCCCTGCACATCTTATATCTTCCAATAAACTTTTCAAAACTGAAAGTTGGTGTGAAGAGTGAGTTGGCTGACGGGGACCTGGCAGTGAGATATATGTGTTTTAATAAATAAATAAATAAAATAATGAGTCTAGCCATTAAGGACATAAGAAGACCCCTGCTGGATCAGATTAGTACAAGGGTCCCCAATGTAGCACCTGCCAGAACCTTTCCTAGTGCTTGCCAAACGTTTTTAGAAAGTGAGTGGGGTTTTTGATTTTTTGATGTTTATGGTATAATGCCGACAGGGGCTTCACATAAAGTACTTTACCTGTGCAAAGCATGGAGTGATATTCCTAAAACTCAGTGGGACTTGATTCTGACTGAACACTATTGGACTGCACAGCTAAAATGTTTAATGAATCTTCTATGGAAGCCATCAGATCTTCCCAGTTTTAATGTATTTTTATAATTCAGGTGAAAGTTGATAATAACATCACTACCTCCAATTTTGTTCACTTTTCAAAAAACATTTAGATTCCTACAAATGTCTGTGCAGAGTTTCTCTTTTGAGCTGAATTACCCGCAAAAGTAAATACAAAAGGAGACTTCAACAAAGTGAAATGCACATGTGATCAGAAATGAATCTATACATATAATCCATCTTCGGAAAATACAGAAGTTCACAGGATCCATAGGAGGAAAAAAACAAAGTCCAGAGTAGATACCCAACACTTTTCCTAGGTAGTATGCAGTGTTTCAGACTTCTGGTCCTTCCTCAGGAACAAAGAACAACAATAGGAAGTCTCATTCCAATTTCTTTACAGGACGATACTATTCAGTTTCTTTATGGGCCAGGTCTCCTAGGCCTTGAGAGGTGCATATTAAAGCCTAGGAGACCTGGCCCATAAAGAAACTGGATACTAAGGGTTTGAACCTTAGTATCCAGAGTTCACGGACAGTATTCTCTTCACTAGAGTGCATTGTATACCTTACAGAACAATCCTAAACCAAAACAATGGGTTTAAGAGGGTGTAACTGCTTAGGAGTGCACTAACTGTGCTGTATGCTTGGCAGTAAATATTCCCATTTCTTTTAACAATGCCAGTCAGGAGCAATTACATCTTAGTATGAATGCTTTGGGCTGCTTCAGCATTTGTTGTTCTTTCTCACATGACAGCTTTCAGTTGCTGCCTCCCATAAACACCTTCAATGGCAGCAGCCTCTTGCAACTCTCATCGAGAATATCTGCTCAGCCTACAAGTCTGTCATCAAAGGGGTCTGACATCACAAATCAGTGGGGAGGACTCTTTCATGCCCCCCTTCCCCATCTTTTCTTTGCACTGGATAAATGAAAAAGCTGTAACCAGCAAATCAAAATCTATTTGGTATTTGTTCTCCCTTGATAACCAAGCAGCTGATGCCTATCACCCTACAGAGGCTTATCGGCTGCCTCCAGCCTTCTACAACAGCGTTTGGTTCCTGCGGGGTCACAGAGACAGACTGATATTATAGGCAAGGGACCTGTCATTCCCACTGTAGTTAGGCCATGTGCTTGGACTAGATGTTCCTGAACAAGTGGTTCACCTGCCATCTGGAATATTAACAGTTCTCAGGTCTTCTAAAAAAGGCTATCCCCTATTTCTCTAGACTTCAACTGTACTTAAAAAAACAAAGAGTGTGTACTTAACGGTACTTAAAAAACAAAGAGTCTACCCTGCCTTTTGAGGTTTTTTCCGAATGCAACCACTCAGCCACATCATTTTCAAAAAATCTCTCAAGAAGACTACAGATGAAAACTATAGAAAATAGGTAATAACTAGTGGCATCATAAACTTTGTAGCTGGTCTGTGTAGCCATAGTCCCTGGTCCACCTCTGGTCATGTACAAAAACTGGTAGCTTTAGATGAAGTGAAAAATCCGCATTAGAAAATTTCAGTTCAGTGGCCCCAGATGAGCATGAATGTGCCAACTCCTGCTTCTATATAGAGATCTTTCTTGCCTGGTGCAGTGATGGGCATGTATGTCCCCAACCACAGTAAGATGGTTGTCCTCATACTCCAAAACAAGGACACCAGACAAATGTACAGGTTAAAGTAGAGTTTATAAATTACAATCTAAACTTCATTCTTCCAGGTTTCCTAAGAGACAACTTCATTGGGTTCACCAGCATTTGGGCTACCTACCCTGACTCCAAGCTCAATATGGCCATAGGCCTTTCCTCACCTGTATCAAAACTTGACAGTCGACCCCATCCCCCAGCACCATGTAGTACAAAGGTTCCAGCATTCATGAGCAGCACCGAGGGATTAACCACTCCCATTGCCTTGGGACTGCATAGATAAAAAACATTCTGTACATGCACATTCACACACTAGTCCCTGTCTCCATCCCTCATGTTGGTATTTAAAGAAATCAATAAAATTATAGATGCTTGGGGATGTGATCAATGTGGCTTATCCCTCTATTCTAGGTTGCTCCATTTGGCCTGGCTGACTCACCAGCCCTATTCACAAGTTACAATGAACACACTTACACCTTGCAAGTACATGTGTACATCTGTTTGTAAGAAAGAGGCAATATGTGTCCATTTTACAATGAAACCGGGAACCAGTACCTGGATAAATGTGGGGTTTAAATCACACATTCAGGTATACATGTGTTGAAAGTAACTTGAGCGTTAATCAACACACATATAAATAAAAATGAAATGTACACTTTACACAGATATTATGAGAGTTGATTGTAACGTGTGACTTCAGCTAATGTTCATTGGATTTGGGCTATAGATACTTTACAATGGCTGTCTCCCCTCCCCTTCCAACACACTCAAAAGGAAGAAAATGTTAACTTACAAAGAGGTGCTTTCTTTGGTTGTCTCAGTCCTGCAGGGGTGAGGAACTTGAGAGTAATGAACTCACATATAAATAAAAATGAAATGTACACTTTACACAGATAGTATGTGTGTTGACTGTAACGTGTGACTTCAGCTAAAGTTCATTGGATTTGGGCTGTAGATATTTTACAATGGCTGTCTCCCTTCCCCTTCCAACACACTCTAAAGGAAGAAAATGTTAACTTACAAAGAGGTGCTTTCTTTGGTTGTCTCAGTCCTGCAGGGGTCTCTCAAGCAGTCAAAGACAAGCATGTTCTTGGGCATTTTTATTATTTGGATGTATATGTTCTGGCAGTCCAGTCGGGTAACTGTAGCTTGATCAGTCAATTTTGAACATGTGCAAGTACAACAAACAATGTTAAGTAATGAATGTCACCCACTGTGCAGGTGCAAAAGCTGCACATATATACTTATTGGCTGGTTTTCAGTGGAGCATGATTTGCCTATAATGATGGTCACAAGGCATGTGTAATCCAAGCCAGTCACTCATCATCATACATCATCAGTGACAACCAGCCAGTCACTGTACTGAATGTCACCACTGAGCATGAACAAAACTACTCAAAATGTGACTTATTGTGAATTGGGAGCAAATTGATCCACTAAGGCATTTGACTCAGCACAAACTGGGCTTTGCAAAAAGTCAGTCTGAATGCTGATCACTTTTTTTGCCAAAATAATAGCATCCCTGACTCTCAGATGAATATGTCCAGTCAATTTTACCTTTTCTGCAGTCATCCAGTGTTTAGCTACCCAATCCTTCAACGAAGATGGAAGCGGATGGCACTATTTATAAGCTGCCAGAATTTCGTCTGCAGTTAGTAGACTCTAAGTCATTTCTTGGTATTCTTTATACATTACCCCAACAGACTTAGCTGGGTTGGGAATAACTAAACATTAGATTGATTACATTTGTCACTTTTCCCCAGGATTTTTTGAAACATGTTTTATCATTAAAACAGCAGTGCCACCAGCACTCAAATACACAATTGAGCACTAAGGTTTGGTAATGTTACCAAATAGTAAAAGTGTAAGGACGCCACCCCTTCCTCCAGCCGAGACCTCCTTGGTCCCCCTCTTATTTTAGACTTAGTTGTTTAAATAGGCACCCAGATGCCTTTATAAGACTCCTTTAGTTCCAGATCCCCTGGCACTTAGGCTCTAAGAGGGGATGGGTGCCTACTGAAACAACTCTTAGAGCCTAAGTGGCTGCCAGAGGATCTGGAACTAAAGGAGTCTTATAAAGGCATGAAGGCCCAAGAAAGAGGTAGGGTGTGCTGGCATGACAAACTATTTAAGTGCAATCTCCTCCAGCTCAGGGTTCTTAATAACAATAAGACTTCACTTCATTCTCAACAGCAAAAGACTTTTCAACACTGGAATGCGAGCCCCAAGCCCCGCCGAGCCTACGCTGGCGGTGGGAGAGCTGATTTGCCTCCATGAGAGGCAGGAAGAGGGAAGATACCAACAGGGGGCAGAGGCAGCCTATTTAGGTCTGGCTCTTGCCCCCTACCCCACCAGTCCTTTGGCGCATTTGGCACAGGCAGCAGCAGCTTCAGCATCAGGGAGCATCGGGATGTTGGCGGCGGCGGCAGCTGTGCACGTTCAGAGGCGGTGGGGGCGCAGCAGGAGCTGTTTGGTTGTGGCAGCTGCTTGGCACCAGTGGCGAGGGGAAATTTTTGGTGACAGTTCTCATCTCTGCCTTCCCTCTTGTGGGCAGTAGATGGGGGGGGTGCACTGGGATACTGTTTCTGCCCCTTAGTGGAGCCAGCAGTTGCATGCAGCATGGTGAGGCCACTGTGTTCTGTGTGATCTGTTCCCTCCCCACCTCCTCCCCCACCGGGCTCTCCTTAATGCGAATACGTGGTTGGTAGCGCACGAGGCCATTTTAGGCAGGAAAATTAATGGCCGTTACAGGGTTTTAGAGGGCAGCCATTTTAGGCTTTGGGCTGGGTGGCCATTTTGAGTTATTTCCCTGGTTGGCCATTTTAGTTATTACCCTCCCCCTTTTTATTGGCAGCCATTTTAGACTTCTGCCTGTGATAGCTTTTTTAGCTATCTGGGCTAGAGTGGGGAGAAGGGTAGTAGTGTTATTGCCAAGTGACTCCTGCTTTTTCTGGGCAGTGGTTGGCATGGCTCCAAAGAAAGGTGCTGGTGTTTCTAAAGGGAAGCAGCCTGCCACTAAATGGGTTGGAGCAGTTACAGGGCAAGGAAAGCAACCTCTTCCAAAGCAGCCTGCTTTGGTCCCAGCACCTGTTCATGTGGAGAAGCCAGTGCTTTCAGGAGCTACTTCAGGCAGAGTTCCTTCACCAGGGTTTCTGGTGCCTTCTGCACCACCTAGCACAGCACAATTAGCGCCGGTTCCTGGGGCACCCACCAGTGCTATTTCACCGGCTCTGTTGGAGGCATTTTGGGATAGTGCAGTTAGCAGGGCCATTCTGGATAGATTAGCTGACACTGAGCAGCGTCTGGATGAGTCTTCATCCTCTGCACAACCAGATATGTCTTCTATGGAGCTTTTTCAATCTCAAGTGTTGAACCATCTTTCTGTCACTGAAAGCCGGTGTGCAGGTGCTTCAAGCCTCACTGTCATACCTGTGAGCGAAGAAACATGATTGGCCCAGATGGTAGTCGGCACAGCGGAAAGTGGGGGTGAGGAACTGCAGGAGGCTATTCGAAGTGTCAGGTAGGCCAATAGCTACACAAACACTTGACATCACTTGGCCATGGGGACCGGTTGGTTTGCAGACTTCTGTTGGGTCAACTGTGCCCATGCCAGTGGGGGCACCTTCGCCTAGGGCAGTCAGTATGCCTGTTCCATCCGGTTCAGTGGGGGCTACACATGCTCAGCCTATGGCTGCTGGGGTAACACTGGGCGGCACTTTGGTGAATCCTCCCATTGGTAAGGGTTTACTGACGTCATCTGCTGGTGGATCTTTACCTGCCCCGGGTGGCACAACTCCCCCGTCCTGCCAGGGACAGCAATTGCAAGGTGGGGTGTGGACTGGATGTGCTCCCCCTGAGCCGGGTAATTGAACTTACGAAATGGTGCCAGCAAAGGAGTTGCCATCTGGAGAGCTGGCGATGCTGTTAGGTGACCACCTCACTGCAACCACCAGAGAAAAGATACTACGGGGAGAGTATGTTGATGTATTCTCCTTGTTGTATCGGGAGTTAGAGGAAAGTTCGGGAGGACCTTGATGAACGCGACAAAGAGCGCTTGAAGCGTCATAACGTGGACAGAATCTACGCTAACTGGTACCCCAGCTTTTTAATCTATGTGGGGGTGCTAGTTAGGGCAAAGCCTGAAAGGGCTTCATTGTTGCTCCAGTATATGGATATAATCCATAAGAGTTATTCAGACTTTGCTGGGTCCGCCTGGATGGAATATGATAGGGCCTTCCAGATGAAGGCAGCTATGTACCCAGCTCTCCGTTCGGACCTGATCCATCCACATATCTGGATGCAGACAATCTCCCCGGCCAGGCCAATGGGGGGGGGGCATTCAGACAGTGAGCATGTGGTAAAAAAGGCTCATGCAGCCAATGTTGGGGTTCCTCAGTCCACGGGTGGCCCGGCAGTTCAAAGGTGCCCTTTGTGTTGGGAGTGTTCCTCACAAGGGTCTTGCGGCCGTAAGCCATGCTCCTTTCAGCACGAATGCCCCCTCTGTGCCGGCCCCCATGCCTTTCTATCCTGCCCTAAGTCAAAGTTCAGATCCACTGCTAGGGATGGCAAAGGTGGCAGACATTGGGGAGGCGGTCAGATCTTACCTGACAAAGGGACCCAGTCCAATTAAGGTTCCTGTGTTGGAGTGCTGGTTGCACCTGTATCCAAAGTTAGCCGATAGGCAGTATTTGTTGGAGGGGTTCAAGTTTGGGTTTCATATTCCCTATGTGGGTGAGCGGCATTCATTTTCAGCCCCCAGTTTGCCCTCAGTTCATGGCATGGAACAGGTGGTTAGAGTTAAGATTCAAAAGGAGTGTTTGGAGGGCAGGGAAGTTGGCCCTTTTTCCTCACCTCTGGTGCCCAATCTGTGGGTATCGCCTTTAGGTGTGGTGCCCAAGAAGGCACCTGGGGAGTACCACCTCATTCACCATTTGTCTTATCCTCATGGCAGCTCGGTGAATGACACCATACCTAATGAACTCTGCTCAGTTAGGTACACTTCTTTTGACGAGGCGGTTGGTATGGTCCGTAGTTGTAGGCAAGGGGCTGAATTGGCTAAATGTGATGTCAAGTCAGCCTTTTGTCTTTTGCCAGTGCATCCCGATGATTTTGTTCTTTTGGGTTTCTCCTTTGATGGGCAGTACTTTATGGACAGGTCCCTCATGATGGGATGCTCTGTGTCGTGCGCTGCATTTGAACGGTTCTGTTACTTTTTGGAGTGGGCTTTGCATGCACACATGGGCTTCTTTAGTACTGCCCATTATTTTGATTATTTTTTATTTGCTGGCCCTGCTGGATCTGGAGTTTGTGCAGTTATTGTCCAGTTTTGAGTGAATGGCTATGGAACTTGGAGTTCCTTTAGCTGTTGAGAAAATGGAAGGCCCTAGTGAGGTCTTAACTTTTCTAGGCATTGAGCTGGACACTGTGCAGCAGGTTTCATGCTTGCCTCCTGATAAATTGGCTAACCTTTTTCGATTAGTGGAGGAGGCATGTGCCAAAACTAAATTGACACTCAAGGAGTTGCAACAGCTAATTAGGCACCTTAATTTTGCGTGTAAAGTGGTGACCCCAGGGAGGGCATTCCTGTGCAGACTGTGTGGCTCAATGATAGGCTTAAAACACCCACATCATAGGATCAGGGTTACCCAAGGGATTAGAGATGACCTGTTAGTTTGGCGGGACTTCTTGGCCTCATATAATGGGGTGTCCTTTTGGAGGACCAACCTCCAACTTGAGGCTGAACTGCAGGTCACCTCTGATGCAGCAGGCTCTTCGGGCTTCAGTGTCTACTTTAGGGGTCACTGGTGTGCTGAGGACTGGCCATCTGAATGTATTCATGCTGGGTGGATGCGTGACCTGACGTTTTTGGAGTTTTTTCCCATAGTGGTAGCTGTGTACATATGGGCTGATGACCTGGCTAGCCAGACAGTTCACTTTTAGTGTGATAACATGGCAACAGTACAGATCATCAACTCCTTAATGTCTAGGTCCCCCAGGATAATGACGCTTGTCCGGGCTTTTACCCTCCAATGCTTGCGCTACAATATATTGTTTAAGGCCAAGCATGTGCCAGAAGTCAATAACAGTGTCGCTGATGCTCTGTCTTGGAAACAGATGGAGAGGTTTCGCCAGTTGGCTCCGGACTCTGACCATGTAGCGGTAAGAATGCCCAAAGACCTGTGGCAGATTGGAGGGCTGAAGCCAAGAGGGCAATGGGCTTAGCTCTTGCACCCAGCACACGCCAGGCTTATGTGCAGACCAGCCGACAGTTTGTGGCTTTTAGGCAGGAAGTGGGCCTTCAGCAGCTCTGGCCTATCCCAGTGTCACATCTGATCCAATTCTGCATGTCTGTGAGAGGTAAGAGTCTGTCTGTCCATTCCATCTGGGGCAAGCTATCAGCCCTTGCTTTTGCAGGTAAGGCCGGTGGTTTCAGAGATGACACTGGGGATTTCCATATTTGGAAAATGCTGGATGGCTGGGCCTGAGAGGATGGTGCTCCTCAGGACAAGAGGGAACCTTTTCCCCCTGCTGTACTTAAGGGATTGAAACCCCAATGGGTTTCCTTATGTATGGATGCATACAAGGTTGCCTTGTTTCATGCGGCTGCCTTGGTTGCATTCTTTGGGGCCCTGAGAATCAGTGAGCTGGTGGCTTGATCCCAACAGGACAAGTCAGGCTATGCGTTAGGCATAGGGGATGTCTAGGTAGGCGAGGACGGCCTACAAATTATGATCAGGCATTCTAAGATGGACAAATTGGGTACCGTCACTATGATTTCAGTGGACCCTTGTTTTGATTTTGACCTGTGTCCAGTTGTGGCACTCAGTTCATATTTGGCATTGAGGGGGAGTAGTGCAGGTCTTCTGTTTACACACAAAGATGGATCGCCCTTGACCAGGTTTCAATTTTGGTCATTTACCAAGAGGGCTGTGGTTGCTTTGGGCCTTGGTAGTTTCCAATTTGGTACTCACTCTTTCAGAATTGGGGCGGCTTCCGCTGCTGCAGCTATGGGATATCAGGGACCTGACATCCAAAGAATTGGCAGGTGGCGGTCAGTACATTACAAGACGTATGTCCAGACCTGCAAAGTCTGAGTTGCTCATTCAGTTTTGTTATAACGGGAATGGAGTACGCTGTTTTTGAGCCTTAGTGCTCTTGTTGTGTTATGGTTAACCTAGTTTCTGTTTCAGGTGCTGTTGATGGCCAGCAGAGGAGCTGGGTGCTTATCTGTGGTCACAGTATGGTGTTCTGGGCCACGCACCAGGCCAAAAGAATGACCATCGGATCCCAGTTGGGATGCAGTGAGTGGGCAGAGGTCGAGTGGCTTGGCCAAAGAGGCATGCACTGGCCTAAGTTGATGCTGCTACAGTTTGGGGAGAGATGTGGTCCTCCGCCTGATGTGCTGCTGATACACCTTGGTGGTAATGACTTGGATCTCATGAAAGGTAAGGCCCTAGTCATTCAGGCCAAGGCGGATTTGGCTGGCATTGTGGACCATTGGCCTGGGGTGCAACTGGTCCTGTCAGCGATGTTACTGCGTCAGGTGTGGCGCAGCCTAGGGGATCCTAGGTGTTTGGACCGGGCAAGGTGGAATGCCAACTGGCAGTTTAAGAATGCCATGGAGAGCGGTTTGGGCATCTTTCTGTTGCACCCTGATATATGGGTCGAGTTCCCTGACCTCTATAGGGGGGATGGGGTGCACCTTTCTAACAAGGGCAACAACATTTTTCTTTCAGATCTGAAGCGAGGGGTCCTGGCGGCACTGGATCGCATGGTGGGGGCCAAGGCCTAATCAGAGGCTTAACCTTTGCTGTGGGAGGGTAGCATGATCAGGATGGAAATGGTGAGCACCGGGGCATTGTTATAAAGGAAATAAAGGGTCCTCCAGGAATGGCTTTCGGGCCTTTGCAGCTCAAGGCCGGGAAGGGGTGATCTTCCTTGGAACAATCTGGCCTGGCCTACCTTAGCGGGCCTTTGCGGCTTCTGGGGTGGTGGGTCAGGGGTTCTTTTGAACATGCCAAGCTGCTGGTCAAAAAGCTACCTTTGGTGGCTTGCGATCGGAGCAGGTGCATCGCCCAGAAGGAAATGTAGGTGGTCAGGAGTTTGACACCTGTCATATTCCTCAGTACATTTCTGGCAACCCCTCGCTAGTATTTGTTGTTATTAAATAATTAATAAAGTGGCCCTTGTTAAATCCATATTGGTGTCTGTCTCTTCATTCCGACTGGGGGGGCAATATCCTGGCATACTCCCAGAGGCATCTACCCAGCCCAAGGAAGTTGCTATTTCATCAACCAATGCCCAGTTCATCTTTTCCCCTTTTTTGCTCAATCAAGAAGAGCATTAATTTACACTCTGTCCTCTCTCAGGAGCCATTTTGACTCACCCAAGCCTTTGTGTCACTGCAGATCTGGCTCATAGGCTCTTTGTGCCTCTGCTGATTTGGCTCACAAGAACCTAATCAAGGTATTCCCCCCCCACACACTTTTTCCAACCAAAGTTTGACAGCAGTTAACTTTAAACCAGCCAGTGAGATTCAAACCTTTTATTTTGACTCAATCCAAAACCAGGATGGCCCAAATCCCACCTACCCTGGGAATCTTCTGCCCATAAAAGAATAACCCCATGCTATAGCAAATTGTTCCTCAGATCACCGGTCCAGATCTCTGCTGGTCAGAACTCTGCTTTCCTCCTGCTGAGAACCCCTGCTGCACTGTGCAGGCTTTTTCTCCTTGCATTAGCTGGCTCCTGGCTCTGCTCTTTGGACCTCAGCTGTGCTTGCCCTTGGACTGCCCCAAACCTCAAACCCAGGATTTCAGGTCATATCTCCCTTCCCTAAAACTTCCCAAATTCCCCCCTCCTACCTTTTATAAGTGTGCCCTCTTGTTGGTGTGTGTATGTGGTTACTTAGGGAATTAGTTTTCAGGTGCTCAGTGTAGGTTCTTTCCATTTTTATCTGTTTTATTTTGTATACAATAAAATTGTCTGTATTTGCAATCACTCTCTCTTTCTTCCTAATTTTATTTTGGGGTATCCCCACTGAGATCCACCCTGGTATACACAGATCTACAAGGTCTTGTGTTATTCCTTTCTGGAACCTTTTTAAAGCTAATTTCCTCTTCTCTGGGTCTGGTTTGGGTAATGGAAGTTGTACGGATATTTTTTCAACAGACAATGAAGTGCCACCAGTGCTATGCCTATACAGAAATCAGGCTATTGTAATATTAGTACAAATCAGTTATGGCATCAACATTACACTGAATGTTGCAAAGGGATGAGGGAGGCACTTACAAGCTGAAAAGCTTTTACTGTATCTGGAAGGATCACCCTGAAGTGAACTCACAGCGTTCTTATAAACACTTCAGATAGAGTTTTATGCTCCTGTTACTGCTCTCAGACACTCTTGAAGTGACCACAAAGATAAATATGTATGTGGCTGTTCCAGTTTGAAAGATTAAAGCTGTATTACATTAGGAGTATGTTTCAAACTATTTGGATCCATGAATTTCTACTTGTTTTAGCTCACTGACACCTGATAAATGTGTTAGTTTAGTTTAGCAATGCAGTTAGGGCTGTTCAAACACCTGCCGGTTTTGCTTTTATCCTGTTCACCAGTTACAAACATGGAGACAATTTTTCAGTGGGCTGTTCATTGGTTTGTTGACCTATTTAACTATCCACACATTGATTGGGTCAATATGTGTTCAAGTCAGGAAAAAGACACTCTCAATGACTGTGCTATGGAACAGATGGTCACAGAACCTACCAGAGGAGAGGTGATCCTGGATTTGGTCCTAAGTAATGCCCAAGACCTGGTGAGAGATGTAAAAGTGATTGTACCACTTGGAAACAGTGACCATAATGTTATTGAGTTCAACATTTGTATAAATAGGGAGTTGCCCAAGAAGACTGACACAACCACTTTTAACTTTAAAAGGGGTAACTTCTCTGATATGAGAGGACATGTGAGGAGGAAACTGAAAGAAAAAGTAGAAAGGGTCAAAACCATTGGGGAGGCTTGGAGACTATTTAAAACTACAATCCTAGAAGCTCAGAAAAAATATATACTGCATGTTAGGAAAGGCACAAAAAGGTATAGTTAGGGGTCAATTCCTGCCACAGTCGGAGTGGCACTCCAGCAGTAACGAGCCCAGGCCCTGCCTCCTGAGGGGAGGAAATTAAATGCCTCGTTTCCCAGCCTGATCTTCTTGGCAGGTTGGCAGGAGAGGGGAAGGGGAGGCAGGCAGATATGCCCTCCTTTCCCCCTGAGACTCAGGGGGGGATTAAATGCCTGGCTTCCCAGCTCGATCTTCTCCAGGTGCCCCACAGCTGGAGAAGATTGGGCAAGGAAGCCAGGTATGTCTGCCCGCCTCCCCTTCTTCTCTCTTGCCAACCCGCCACAGTGGATTGGCAGGAGAGGGGAAGGGGAATGGGGAAGGTATGCCTTCCTTTCCCCCTGGACCTCTCTGCTTCTGCTGAGAGACTCTTTGCTTCTGCTGAGAGACTCAGGGTGGAATTAAATGCCTGGCTTCCTAGCCTGAACTTCTCCAGGTGCCCTGCAGCTGTGGGGCACCTGGAGAAGATCGGGCAGGGAAGCCAGACATGTTTGCCCACCTCCCCTTCCCCTCTTCTGCCAACCTGGGTTGGCTGGAGAGGGGAAGGGGAGACTGGCAGACATGCCCTCTTTTCCCCATGAAGAAGAGAGAAGGGATTTAAAGTTTAAACCTCTTCTCTATAGAGTTGTGCTGCAGGGGAGGCACGATCTGTAAAGTACTGGGTTCGCTGCATGGAGGACTCAGGCAATGACGTGTGGTGTGAAACATTTATTAGTACTTCACAATATGGACACACAATGGCCCCGCAAGGCCAACTATATACACACCCACATGGCACACCCACTGTCCCATTGGGGGGTTTGAATTCCCCGTCAAAGTTACGATTGGTTGATGCTAGGTGAACTCGGATCCGAGGACCCTTTTGTTTGAGGAAGCTAAGCTCCGTTCTGTGACCGCAGACCCCTGGTGGTGGTCCACCAACATAACAGATCTTTCCATTGTATTCTATGGCCCCATAGAATACAATGGAAAGATCATGCTGCCACTGCGGCACAACTCCAGAGTGAAGGGGTTTAAACTCTTTCTCTCTTCACTCCCCCCAGCCCACCTTGGCAGGCCGGCTGAGGAAGCAAAAAAGGGGGGAGGCATCTTCAAAGCCTCCCTTCCCTTCCCCAGCTGGCCTCCCAAGGTGGGCTGGGGGAAGCTAAGCGAGAAGGGGTTAAAGTTTAAACCCCTTCTCTCTTCGCTTCCCCCACCCTGCCTTGGCAGGCCGGCTGGGGAAGGGAAGGGGAGGCTTTTGAAGATGCCACCCCCCCTATTTTGCTTCCCCTTCTGACATCACTTCCGGTGATGTCAGGGGGCATGGCATGTGCTAATGAGTTATGCTAATAGCAGATATGCTAATGAGCTCCTGCACCTCTTTTTCTACTAAATGACCCTGGGTATAGAAAAAAGCCTGCATGGTTAACAAAGAAAGTAATGGAAGCTGTAAAAGATAAGAAGGATTCCTTTAAGCAGTGGGCAACTAGACTCAGTGAGGTTGATAAAAGGGAACACAGGCTGTGGTAAATAAAATGCAAGTCTGTGATCAGGCAGGCAAAAAGGGAATATGAGGAGCATATTGCAAAAAACATAAAGACCAACAATAAAACTTCCTTCAAATACATTAGAAGCAGGAAACCAGCTAGGGAGGCAGTGAGGCCCTTGGATGACCAAGTGGTAAAAGGAGTACTAAAGGATGATAGGGAAATGGCTGAGAAGCTGAATGCTTTTTTGGCCTCTGTCTTCACTGTGGAAGATGAGAAGTGTTTGGCCACCCCAGAATCACTGATTTCAGGAGGGGTATTGAAAGACCTGAGTCAGATTGAGGTGACAAGAGTGGAGGTCCTAAGACTGATAGACAACTTAAAAACTGATAAATCACCAGGCCCGGATGGCATACATCCAAGAGTTCTGAAAGATCTCAAATGTGAACTTGTGAATCTCCTGACAAAAATATGTAATCTTTCATTAAAATCTGCCTCCATTCCTGAAGACTGAAAGGTAGCTAATGTCACTCCCATCTTTAAAAAGGGTTCCAGAGGAGATCCGGGAAATTACAGGCCAGTCAGTCTGACGTTGATACTGGGTAAGTTGATGGAAACTGTTATTAAGGAAAGAATTAGTAGGCACATTGATGAACAAAAACTACTGAGGCAGACTCAGCATGGGTTCTGTAAGGGAAGATCTTGTCTCAATAACCTGTTAGTCTTCTTTGAGGGAGTGAACAAACATGTGGACAAGGGGGACGCAATAGAGGTTGTTTACCTTGACTTCCAGAAAGCTTTTGACAAAGTTCCTCATGAAAGGCTCCTAAGTAAGCTCAATAGTCACAGGATAAAAGTCCTCTTGTGGATCAAAAAACTGGCTAATTACTAGGAAACAGAGAGTATAAATGAGCAATTTCCTCAGTGGAGGGTGGTAAGCAGCGGGGTACCACGGGGATCAGTACTGGGTCTGATGCTTTTTAACTTGTTTATTAATGATTTGTCGTTGGGAGTAAGCAGTGAAGTGGCTAAATTTGCAGATGACATGAAGTTGTTCAGGGTGGTGAGAACCAGGGAGGATTGTGAGGCACTCCAAAAGGATTTGTCGAGGATGGGTGAGTGGGTGTCAATGTGGAAATGGGGTTCAATGTGGCCAAGTGCAAAATTATACACATTGGAGCAAATAATCCTAACTATAAATACACGTTGATGGGGTCCAAACTGGCAGAGACTGATCAAGAGAGAGATCTTGTAGTAGATAACTCAATGAAAATGTCTACACAGTGTGCGCCTGCAATAAAAAAGGCCAATGCTATGCTAGGGATTATTAGGAAGGAATTGAAAATAAATCAGCCAATATCATAATATCCCTGTATAAATGAATGGTGTGATCTCATTTGGAGTACTGTGTACAGTTCTGGTCATCACACCTCAAAAAGGATATTATAGCATTGGAAAAAGTGCAGAAAAGGGCAACTAGAATGATAAAAGGGTTGGAACACTTTCCCTATGAAGAAAGGTTAAAGTGCTTGGGGCTCTTTAGCTTGGAGAAACAATGGCTGAGGGGTTACATTATCAAGGTTTATGAGATTATGCATGGAATAGAGCAGGAAGAGAAAGAAGTACTTTTCTCCCCTTCTCACACTCATGGTCACTCAATGAAATTGCTGAGCAGTTGGGTTAGAACAGATAAAAGGAAGTACTTCACCCAAAGAGTGATTAACACATGGAGTTCACTGCCACAGGAGGCGGTGGCAGCTACCAGCATGGATGGCTTCAAGAGGGAATTAGATAAACATATGGAGCAGTAGTCCATCAGTGGCTATTAGCCACAAGGTATAGATAGGAACTGTGGGGCAAGTGACATTCTATATTCTTGGTGCTTGTGGGAGGGCTTCTAATGTCCTGGCCCCACTGGTGGACCTCCTGATAGCACCTGGTATTTTTGGCCACAGTGTGACAGAGTGTTGGACTGGATGGCCCATTGGCCTGATCCAGCATTGGCTTCTCTTGTGTTATTATGTTCTTATTGGTAGCTGTCTGGTAGATTGCTTCACCATATTCCTTCCTAACACTGCACTGCAATGCAATTGGCTTTCCACACATGCACACAGCTCAAATGAGTTCTGTTCCCACCTCCTTGCTGTACCACTGCTTGCCTTAGCAGGCAGTTGTTTAAATAGGTTGCTCCTCTCCATCTCTGGAGGGCTTTTTTAAGTTATTGTAATGATGCATTAGTGTTCTAACAATTTAGTGCCACGCTCTACCAGTTTCTCTAAATTTCTAGTTTCCAATTTTCTAAAAAAGTAAGTCTAGCACTTTTCATCACAAAAACATACCTATGCAATAATCAGCAGTAAAAACTTACTCATTTTTAAATTGAAAGCTGGGGATTTAGAGACACTAATAGATCATGGTAATGGATCATTAAAACATTAGTGTGCATTAGTGCAATTGCTGGTTTTAAGAAAAGTCCATAGAAAGCCCTCTAGGAGGAGGAATGGTGGTGTAAGGGACCTGTGGAAGCAGTCATAGAAGTTGAATAAGTTACAGATCATATAAATCAATCTTAAATAAACATGGTGTTTAAAAAGCCTATAATTTCATGTTCATTCATGCAGTTCATAGCTATATTAATGGCTGCCAGTTGGGTTGGATCACCAAAGTTTTGGTGCATGTGCAGCTTTGAAAAAAAATCTGATAGAAACCTGTTTGGTGGGCATTTGAGTCATTTATTGACAAACCAACATAGACCCAGAGATTGGCTCACAACAGTCAAACAAGGTAAGTTTGACTGTTGACCATGTTTGAAGTGAAATTCATGGCATCCCTAAATGCAATATTATATGTTGTTATTTATTTGAAATATTCACATCTCATCTTTCTCCTAAAACTCAAGGCCTCTTACACAGGCAATAAGAAGTACTGTGTTTGTATATAACACAGGAATACTGCCTTCTAACCGCAAAGTACCAAATAGTACCTTCTAACCAAGTCATTCACAACTCTTCCTGCTGAACTTATTTTCTGAGAATTTCTTAGGTCTTTGATATCTAAAAAGTGAATCTTTAAAGACTTTGTTTGATCAGTCCAGGGAAACAGATATGGTTCCATTTTATCCTCAGGAGAGGCAAAAAAAAGGTTAACTGAAGGCCATACAATCTAGGGCATATTTTCATACTTCATACGTTTTAAAGAAAGTTTGTTTGCACCTCCGCCAAATCTGGACCCCAACAGTGATGCAATGACAACTGGTCATTCTAGACAATTGCCCTATTTTGCTTCTTGTATTAAACCTCCCTGCAGAATTTTCTGCAGTGCTGAACATGGTGGCTGTTTCTTCAGAGCTGTGATATACAATACAGGAAAAGGTTTGTGAGCAGAATGGCTCCCTAAAAAGACTGACTGAAATGAAACCTGGAAGCTGCAAAATGGTCATCTTCAGAAGCCCTGCTTCATGTCCCCCTGCCACTTCTGAGATTAGATGTCTGGCAAACTGAGAGAGAGCCTGGAATTAAACTTTCATTAGTATATGTAAGTTCTTTGGCTTCTTCTGTGTTTGATCGATCATCTTTTCATTAAACTGTAAAAAAAATAAATGTTAATAACGTCCTTTTGGGTTAGTATTAGTATAGTCTTTTAATGCGTTTTCCGAACCAATCTTCATGCTCTGGGTTTTCTCCCTTTTATATCTCTCAAGTTGTAAGAAGGACCCTTTGCTGCTCCTCCATCTTCTGGTTCTTTATCTCCTGCTTCTGAGCTGCTGTCCTCATCGTTGCTCAGCACCATCCATACTGCGAGTTCTGCTTCTTCCTCTGAGCTGGCGTGCCTCTTCAAAAAGTCTTGGGCTTTGAAGATGGAGTCGATCTTCTCCCTCTTATCTTTAAATTTAAAGACCAGTCCTTCTGGGATCAACCACCTGTAATTAATTTGATGATTTTGCAAGAATATAGTCAGTCCTTTATATGCCTTCCACTTCATACGAATTTCAAATGGTACATCTTTTAAAATCCTTATATTTTGCTCTCCAATCATCAAGGGCGTTGATGATGTCGCTCTTAATATTTGATCTCTAGTACCTTGCTTAGTAAATTTAACAACCACTTCCGCTGGCAAATTATTTTTCTTTGTAAAGTTGGAATAGGCTCTATAAGCCAAATCCATCACTTCGCTTATTTTTTCCGCTTCATTGCCAATCAGTGGTGCCAAAGCATTCACCAAAGTACTTCTGAGATCCTCCTTTTCTTCCTCCTTTATGCCCTGAAATTGGAGAGTTAAATTTGATTTCTCCATCTGTAACATCAGTAATTTTTGTCTTGTACTTCTTGATGTTTCTCCATTTTATTGACCTTCTTCTTGATTTTTTGTGTATCTTCTGTTGAGACCAGACATTTCTTTGCAATCTCCTCCATCTTCTTAGCCATATCTGTCAATTGTTTCTGTTGATTACTGAGAGCACTTTCCATGTTAGACAATGTTTGACTGATTTTCTGCATTTGATCCAGCAGAGGGCGCAGCAACTCACTTTCTTGTTGAGTGGCAGCCGGCTCCAGGAGGCGAGAACCAGAACTGGAAATTCCTCCCAGCTTCTTCATCAGCTTGTCTGGGAACTTCTTTTGCCCCGACATCTTTGTTTTATTGTTTACTTTTTAAAAGTTCGTGCCGCGCAATTCAGGGAAGAATCCCTCTTCTTCGCTATAAGCAATTCTCAAAAAGGTAACTTTATTTTTCCAAGTTTTTACTCCCCCCCTTCTTCTCCCCTTTAAAACAGTCCCGTTCTCTTAAGGGGGGGGGGTTCCACCCTCCTCCCTTGCAATTCTTCGGTCGGGGGGAGTGCGTTTAAATCCTTTTCTATGCTTTCGATCGTCAACTCACAGTTTGTAGCCGGTTATTTTCTTTTTCTGTTGTTTCTTCGCTTCATCACTCCGAGTAGCCGGTGGCGTTGCTAAGTCCCATCAGGGCACAACACGGCGGGGCCTCTGGGGCATGGGGAAAGCCTCAATTTTCCGACCATCAGGTCGGTAAAGAGGCTACTCCCCAGTGCGCCCCCTGGTCTGGAGGCTTTATCTAAGGCTCACTAGGGTCTCCGCTTATGTGGAGTCCCCCCCAACCGTGCGTGGGCAAGTCACCTCCGGGAGTGTCCCGAGAGAGCGACCGCCATTCGCGTCCACTGTTTCCCCCAGCTCCGGCTGGTTTCAGTGGGTTTGAGATGTGATATTATTATGTATGTTTTAATTTGTTAGCCATCCTGCTGACCCTTGTAAGGGCAGAAAGACAAGATACACATTTAGTAAAATAAATAAATAAAACATGTTTTGGGACATGGACTCATGAGTCATGATTTTTTAAATTAGCCATGAGTTAAATGCCTCAGAGAAAATTAAATACTGCACAGGACCATAAATGCCACTGTAAATTGCACTCTGCTATGAATACATGTTGTTATTATAATCTTTATTTTTAAATGCTTCATGAAGTGATTAAAAAGGACTGTGAAAATGGTCTAGTCAGTAGTCTGTACACCTACTCATGTTTGGTCTTTAACATAAAACTGTGGATGATCATCCCATAACATGGGTGCTGTGTGGAACGGGCAGCAGGGATGTGTCACATCTGGAGAACAGCAGGAGGAACCACAGGCCTGGCTAAGGCCTATCCTCTCTGCCACTATGCTGCTGCCTCTTCCACAGCTCAGCAGATTAGAGGTGAAAGCACTTTTAACATGTAGACTACACTTGTTTAGTAATGTATGCTACAGTGATACTATAACCTACTGAAAGCTTGACTTATGGTTGCCAACCTCCAGGTGGTGCCTGGAGGTCTCATGGAATTACAACTGATCTCCACACTACAGAGATCAGTTCCCCTGAAGAAAATGCAGCTTTGGAAGGTAGACTTTATTGATTATACCCTGCTGAGATCCCTTCCCTCCTCAAAGGTCGGGAACTTCCTGGAGACTTGGGGATGAAACTTGGGGAGGAGAAAATTGGGGGGGGGAAGAAACTCAGTAGGGATATAATGCCATAGAGTCCACCCTCTGAAGCTGCCATTTTCTTTAGGGGAGCTGATCTCTGTAGTTTGGAGATCAGTTTTAAGTCCACAAGATTTCCAGGCACCACTTGAGGGTTTGCAACCTTCATTGTGGCCCAATAGGGTTCAAACAAATGCTTGTTTTCTTTCTAGAATGATAATAGAATACCATGAGATAATAGGTTTATTCGCACAAAAAGCAAGAGGTAAATTTGCCTGTCTATCCATAGGGACTCACATTACTAAATGTTCCCCCATACAAAAAAAAAAAAAGTAATCTCCAGACATTCCCTTCATACAGGAAGGGAGAAACATGATGAGACTTCAAAGTTTTGAGACTTCAATGTTTCTTCCCTGGCATGATACAAAGAGTATACTGGCTCAGTTCAGCATTGTTTGTACAAAGCAGAATGCTGTGCTTCAGTACTTGTTAATAAAGATGAAAAACTGAGAGGCTGTTAAGTGATTTCCCTGGATTAAATAGGACTTCTTTTCACATTGCACCATGCTGTCTATGCAAGCAAAGCCAAGATGTGTTATGATAACTCTTGGTTTACTTTGCCCAGATTATAGAAAGTTCTTTGTGTGATCTACTGCTGATAATTAAAGTCATGCAGTCTGAGCAGTACTTCATGATCTGTTGTTGTTTAGAGCTTTCAGATTTTCTTACAGAAAGAGGTCTATAACTAACAAACCTTTCTGTGAAAAGGGGGACTTCTGCTGTCTCCCTCAAACTACCCACAAGCACTTGCTAATTTCTTTAGCAAAGGTTTAACCTGCTTCATGCAAAATCACATTTTAGCATCCCACCTATGCTTCTGTCTCATTCCAGACACACAATATATACTGCAATGAATGTACTGAGCTGTGTATTTGCACGACTGTGGAAATTCATGATATTTTATGGATGGAGGAATAATAAAAATCCTGAATTTAGAATTCTAGGAGGAAGAAGTGTGTGTGTTTTGGCAATACTGTTAGCAGTCAGACCCCTCCTCTCACAGAGGGACAATTTATACCATAAAAACCCTTCTTAAAATATCACCCCAAAATTCTTAAGTACAGGAAACTGCCTGAAATAAAACAGATTCCAATCAGGAACAAGCCTGGGCAAGTAGTTTAGAAGTGTGAGTAAGATCGGCTGACTGCCTGCTGCCCTCTCCACAGCCAGGAGAGATGCATAATTTAGGACAATGGGTCTCGCGAAACCTATGGCTAATCCCATCAATACCCAACCTTACTTCCCCTGCATCCATTTACCATCATTAAGCAGCAATGTAATCAGTACTTAATTCTATTCACCTAACCCATTAGCCCTTCCTTCCCAGTACTTGCAGGGTCATCAAACCTCTCTCGCACAATTGTCCACCTCAGAAAAGTCCATTAAGTTATTGTTTTTCAGGTATTGCATCACCTGCCCAATGGTATGTTTTGCCCTTTATCTGGAGCACCCTGCTTCCCAGCAGTGTGTGTGTGTGTGTGTCTTGGATCCTACACGTACATCCCCACTTTGTTGGGCTCTCTTCCCTCTTGAAATGCTGGTTGTTTTGCTCTTCCATGGGCCTATCTGAGATTGGTAATTATTGCCCTTCCCTAAAATTGCTTCCCCTCTTTCCTCCCTGTGTGTCTCTTAGTTAGATCTTGTATGTATGTTCATTGTGTGTATTTTGTTTTATTCTTTCTCTTTTTAATAAAAACCTTTCTGGTTTTACATCTGCCTGGTTTATTTGAGAGTTCTCTTAAGGGAAAAATCCTCATATACATTGGTAGAGGATCCCAGTTACCTGCCTCTTGCTCTGTCTCCTTTAGCTAATTCCCCCCCAAACGAATTAGGGTAACTTGAAGGATGAAAAGGGGTGGGGGGTAGCAAATATGGTAGAAGACAGAGTCAGGAGACAGGATGATCTTGACAGGCTGCAAAACTGGGTTAAAACAAATAAAATGAATTTCAGTGGGGATAAATGTAAAGTTCTGCATTTAGATAGGAAAAATCAAATGCATAATTATAGGTTGGGGGAGACTTGTCTTGGCAGTAGTATATGCAAAAAGGATCTAGGAGTCTTAGTAGACGATACACTGAACATGAGTCAGCAGTGTGATGCAGTTGCTAAAAAGGCAAATGTGATTTTGGGCTGTATCAACAGAAGTATAGTGTCCAGATCATGCGAAGTGATGGTACCACTTTACTCTGCTCTGGTTAGACCTCACCTAGAGTATTGTGTTCAGTTTTGGGCACCACAATTTAAGAAGGATACAGACAAGCTGGAACATGTCCAGAGGACAGCAACAAAGATGGCGAGGGGTCTGGAAACCAAGTCCTATGAGGAAAGGTTGAAGGAGCTGGGTATGTTTAGCCTGGAGAGGAGACGACTGAGAGGACCAGAACCAATGGGTTGAAATTAAATCAGAAGAGTTTTTGGCTAAAGATTAGGAAGAACTTCCTGACAGAGTGGTTCCTCAGTGGAACAGGCTTCCTTTTCTCCAGGCCTGTTTGGTCAGGGATCCTGGAGGTTTTTTATCATCTTCTGGGCATGAAACAGCAATCACTGCAGATGTGGAGGGGAAGGTATTTGTGAATTTCCTGCTTTGTGCAAGGGATTGGACTAGATGACCCTGGAGGTCCCTTCCAACTCTCTGATTCTATGATTCTACATTCTAAAAACATGGTGGAAATAATTTTGGCATGTTTCCTGAATTCCAAGGCATTTGTTTTCAGGTAAGAGAATGTGTGCCGAACCTCCTTCCCCCACAGTTAAAATATCTGTCCATCTTTATCTGAAATGAAATGTCTGCATGTCTGGACAAACCCTTTGGGGAATCATCATCTCCTTAACACAGCCTGGAAACTCACTCAATGAAAGCAATTTAAGTTGATTAAATGCTCTGTTCTCAATGAGCAAGAAGCTTTTTAAGCCTGCTTGTTTACTTCTGAGCTTGGCCATGTAGAAGGGGGAAGATGGAGATAAGTTATGTCTGTGGCTGTATGAAATGCCTTAAAGAGAGAGTTTTTGGGAGAAAGCCTAGCTTCCCTCCCTCTGGGGCTATAGAACCAGGAAGGTGCACTGTATTATGCCTTGAGATCACCTCTGTTGGTGTGCTTTAGGGTTCCCAACCTCCATATGGGACCTGGAGTTCCCCCAGAGTTACAACTGATCTCTGGCGGAAATGGAAGTTTCAAAGAGCATACTCTATGCATCACATCCCCACCAAGTCCCCTCTCTTCCTCAAAGTTCATCCTCCAAAGGCACAATCCTCCAGTCTCAGGAATTTCCCAAGCCAGAGTTGGCAGTTCTACTGTGTGTCCTGATAACTTTGCACATGTCTAATTAAATGGATTTTAAGTAAGACAATATACCTTTCTAGGACTCTGTCCTAAAAATAACACTGTATCTGTAAATAGTTTCAGGTGGATAAATGTATTGCTCTATAGAAGAACAAGATTTGATTCTGGTAGCACCTTAAAGACCAACAAGCTTTCCAGGTATGAACTTTGACTCTTGAAACATTGGAATTCTCATTGTTCTTTACTGGTATCAGATCCTGTATCTACAAAGGAAGCTTCTCAGAGCTTGAGAAATGGGGAGCAAAAGAATCTTAATTCTGTTATATTGCAGAGCAGCAAATATGCTTCCTAAATTCATCTCAGGGAGCTCTTACTGGTTCCCTGATGCGTCTTCATGTGCAACTTGTCAAATATTGCTACTTTGGTTGCTGTTCATTTCCTGCACAATCAGTAGATTATTCAGCAATGGAAGAGCTTTTTCAGAAGTGCAGTACAAATTGGCTACAGCAATTGACATGGCTTCACTTCTAAGAAAGAAAACCTAACCTATAGTACTCTGAGCCTATTTTACTATCAATGTTTGGAGCTATCTGGTAGGAACCAAGTCCAATAATGTTTTATCCATGTTTCCAACTGTCTGGCATATTTCCTGCAAACCAGAAGAGTAACCCTTAGGTTACCACCACATAACCACATAAGGAAGAGTCTAAAGGACTGAGTTCTACTGTTTCTCTATAATCTGTGGTTTGATTTAGAGGGATTTCTGAGCTAGAAGAGTCTTTTCTAGACCAAGCAAATGGAAAAATTATCTCACATGAAATGGAACACTCTGAATATATCTCAAGTTTCCCTCTCAGTGAAGGCCATCCCAAGAATTCTCCATTTTTGGCACTGAAACAGTTTGAAAATGAATTGGTGTGAACTGAAAATCAACTGCAGTGAAGCCAGAAAGGCACAGTATTAAAATAGCACATTTAAAATTTTCAAAGGAAGGTGAGAAATATCTTCTAATGAGAGATATTTCAGAGATATTACATAGCAACACACTTGTTTTTGTATAGATGGAGCTGGGTCATGTCTGGCAAGAGGTGAGTACAGGGAATCCATTAAGAAATAGTTGTTGAGGCTGTTCATAGGTGAGAACTGAATCGAGCTGTCCTTGTTCCTTCTGCAGGATAAATTAGCATTTCTTTAGAGGCTGGTTGTGTAGATTAGTGGGCGCTGTTGTCAGGCTGACAATGTGTAAAATGCCACATAAGTTTCAGTGGCATCTTTTTTCAGGGAGATAACACAGAAGGAGGGGTTGAGACAAGTGACAGGAACCGTGCCATCAATTGTTCAACACTAACAAATAGATAGATGCAATTTTCCATGTGGGTGAAGTTATGAGATAGGTTCTCAAA
Organism: Gekko gecko; assembly: GCA_029375565.1. NCBI lineage: Eukaryota > Metazoa > Chordata > Lepidosauria > Squamata > Gekkonidae > Gekko > Gekko gecko. The sequence goes on along the minus strand of JAPDNY010000002.1, from coordinate 103,726,072 downwards.
TAACAGATGGCCAGACAAAAAGAGCAAAAGGGCAAATATCAGGAAGACCATCCCTTCCAGGCTTGCTGGGAAGGCCCAGCTGAAATGCCTCTCCTAGATGGATTGCCAGTAGCAATTTTATTTGTGCGGCACAGATCTTCTAATTATCATGGACTGTCACATGGAAGGAATGTCATTAGAAAATGGATGCATAGGTTATTCCAAGGGCCTATTCACCCATCTGAAACTGTGGTCTTGAGCAAATCCCCTGTGTTCAGTCCATAGTGTCTGCAGCTGTTGTAACTAAGAGTCAGTGCCAGCAAAGGTCTGGGCAATCAAGTGCCTTTCAGCCAAGCAATCATTGGGCACAAATTCTATTATTTTAAATGGAATTTAACAGCCAGTTCCTCAAAGTACATTACTGTGAATGTCCAAGGCTGCTGGAAGAATCAGTGCTTATAGGAATAGGGTTTGATCAGGGCAGAAGAAGTGAAGCAAGTTTACTGCCTCAGTTTAGTAGCAAAGTTACAATGGGAAAATACAAATTGATTGAGATGAATCTATAGGATAAATTATGAATATGTTTTATATCACTGTTGCACCATTTAATAATTTGTAATGTACTAAGACTACAGTCTGCTTTTTCTGTGCTAGCACATCCAGGGCTGTTGCTTGTGTTACTTTCAAAATTCATAGTCTGTACACTCAGGAGTAACACCCATGTCCATGAACAATTAGTATTTATGTAATGCCAATCAACCACAATGGTATAATGTCTGGAACATGGTCTAACAGAATAATCTAATCTAACAAAATAATTTAATCTGATTCAATCAACTAGAGTAATCTACAACTATGTGCTCAAGCAGGCAGCTAGGTTTTCTGTGGATGTCCATTGTTTGTACTGCAAACAGGAATTCCATCCCTGAATTTTCCATATAAACTTATTAGAGGTTTAATATATTTGTTCACTGTGTTTAAGAAGACAAAAGATGTTTGTGTTTTCCCGAAAAAGGTGAACAAATAGTAAAAGCTACCTTTGTCCTTAATAATTAGATAATATTATAGCCAAAAATTGTGATGCTGAACTTGTTTTGATAGGAGGCTTTAGATAGTAATTCATTGTACCATTTATTTAATCTGCATGCAAGGAAAGCCCTCTTTCCTCTGTTGTTTTAACGGGAACATTCCTGTACTGTGGATATGAATTAGTGTTCATATACTCTATCTTTTGAATTACTCTAAAGAGTCAGCAGTGGTGTGTGAAATGAGATTTCTTCTGCAGGGGTTTTTGGCATACAATTTCTGACATCTCAGTTCCAGAACTGATGTAAACAGTGTTACTTTAAAAGAAATAAAATTCTACAAAAGAAAACACAGAGTGCATCACTAATCTATCCAATCAGAAACTGAGCTGTATGGCCTGAAATCCATTTGTACTGAACACAAAAGTGGCAACATTCAAAAGCTGCTTTTCTGGTACAATTTTCTTTTCGCAGTAGAAATTCTAGGTCATGTTTAGATAATTGACATGAGTTCTGTACGTTTCACACATGCCACACCCCCCAGCCTGAGAACCATTATCCAGTGCTTCTCCAAGCCGCTAAAAATGGATCTTAAGAAAATCAAGCATTATTCTTCCATCGTCAGGCCTGCCTGTGTACATGATCACCAATAATCATCTGCACACTAGCAGCTTGTTTCCTGCTATCTGGCTTGTTGAAGATGATGTATGAAGTATAAAGAATACTGTGAGATGTTTTTCTTAAGCTACGTTAAACCCACTGTGCTGACAGTGGCAAAAGGGAACTTGTTTCGACAAGGAGCTGAGCTAATGTGACACTGAAGTTAAACATGGGAAGGACAAGTACCTCTATCAGGCTCCAACATCAATTTTTCATTTGTGGGTCACTTCTAAAGACACTGGTTTTACAGAAAGAGGGAGGAGCAGAACATTGACCCATTCTTCCAGGGGTTCCAAGCCAGATCTTTCACTACCTGATCTTCAATCCAATTACATTAATATTTATGCAAATCAGATGTTTCAAAGTTGTTGGGAAAAATGCGGGCTTCCGGCCGGAGTTAAAATGGCGAATTGACACACTTTGCAATTTGAGCAGAGTGGACAGCAGTATCTGGCGACAGTTTGGGCTTTACCTGGCCCAACGCAGCACTCCCCAGGCGGGGGAGTGGCAAGCACGCAGCCAAGCCTGAGAGGGGGTTGAGATCGGTGTGGATAAGCCTCGGAGGAGGCTTGTTTACACCTTGATCTCCCTCCGCGAAGAGGGCAGTTGCAAATCAACACTACAGATACCAGCTGGGCTGAGAATTCAGCATAAATCCGTCATCTACCGGCCTCTTTAACATCAAGCTTAACATCGGTTACAGAAGAAGCACTGCGAAACCCCGAGATTACAAGCAAGGTAACAAATGAACAATTGCTTACCGGTTTAAAGAAGAAGGCAAAATCTAAACGTTCGGATAAGTGTAAAAAGCTTCAATGAACTAATCCGCTTGATTTAAAAGTAAAAAGAAAGCTTTCCTTTAGAGCTGAAAAGTAACTTTGTTTTGCATTCCTGTGGTCAGCTAAGACTAAACTTTGCGTAGCAGAAACGAAACTGACTGTGATTCTATGATACAGGAAGTAGGCTAGAGTGGATGTTTTCGATGTTGCTGTGCCGGAAGTAGATGGACGTTTTAGAGTGTGGCACCGGAAGTTGGATTACAGTGACGGACAGATAAACAGGAAGTCCTGAAGGAGCCTACTCTAGCCAGAAAATCATAGAGAAATTGCGCCCGCCATTTTGAGGAGGACTAAATTTTAAAAAGTTATTTTTAAGCTGAAAAAGCACTGGAAGAAGTTATAAAGGTGGCGATTTGGCTTGAGGATTGCTAATATAAAGATCGATTAGCCCTGAACTCGCTTTCAAGACGGATTTGAGGTCAAGACCAAGGGCTGCCTCATCACCTAGTCCAAGAATGACTGCAAAGGAAAAAAAAGAGTGGCAGGCTGCCATGGAAGTGATGGAGAAATGGATGACTGAAGTGGTGCAGAGTTTGGGAAAGCAAATAGAATCACAGCTGCAACAACAGTTGCAACAACAGCTGCAAATACAACTGGAGCAAATAGAACAAGTACAAGTCCAAGTACAGAAAAAAAATATGGAAGAGTTAAAAGAACTGGTTCTAACAGAAGTGGCAGGGATAAAAAAAGATACAGAAGAAGTTAAAAAAGAGGTTAAAAGTCTGGTGACAAAATCAGAAGAAATGGAACAGAAAGTTAAAAGAACCCTGTCAGAAAATACAAGACTGGAGTCCATGATGGAATATAGGGCCACTCAGAATCACTTGAGATTGAAAGGAATCGAAGAGGAGGAAGATCAAGATTTACGGGCCCTAGTAATTAACACATTGACAACTTACATAGGGGAAGATGTTGGAGACTTGGATCCAGACTTTGACCTGATTTACAGAGTAAATTCAGCGTATGCCAAGAGAAAGCAATTACCCAGAGATGTGATTGTTCAATTTGTGACTACTAAAATGAAGGAAGACGTTTTCAAGAAGCAATTTACACAACCGTTGGAAATTAATGGAAAAAAAATAATAATTTTGAGAGAAATTCCGAGATCGATCTTACAAGACAGAAAGAAATTCAAGAAACTAACAGATAGGTTAAAAGAAATGAGTATCAGGTTTAGATGGGAGATTCCATATGGATTATCATTTACATGCAATTCGGTGAGATTTACTCTTAAAACGGAAGGAGACATCTACAGATTCAAAGAAAACAACTTTGATGATTTCAAAGATATTTAATTCAAAACAACTATGGATTACAAATTTTTATCTTGGAACATAAATGGACTAAATTCACCAAGCAAAAGAAGATTAGTGAATCATTGGCTAGAGAAACAAAAATGTAACATAATTTGTTTGCAAGAAACACATATCAGAAAACAAGATAATAAATATTTGGTTAATAAAAAATTGGGAGAAGAATTTCATTCATCAGCAGTTAATAAGAAAAAAGGAACAGTGATATACATTACCAAAGAATTGGAACCTAAACAAATCTTCTCAGACAAAGAAGGAAGATATGTTGGCGTGGAATTAATGATGAATAGAAAAAAGACATTGCTTGTAAATATATATGCACCCAATGGGGCAAAAGAGACTTTTTTTAATGATTTGACTAAAGAGTTGGACTGTTTAAATTATTATCAAATAGTCCTTGCCGGAGACTTCAATGGCACAGTGAACAATGTATTGGACAGAAAGTCCAAAGCAAGTGGAGAGGCGGTTGGAAAGCTGCCAAAAAATTTTTTCCAGCTAATGAAGCAAGAGAAACTAGAAGACGTTTGGAGGAAGTGGAACCCTAAGACAAAGGATTATACATTTTATTCTAACAGACATAACTCCTTTTCTAGAATCGATATGATTTGGATGTCAGAGGAGATGGCGCAAAACCCCTACAAAATAGAAATTTTACCGAAAACCAACTCAGATCACAACCCTTTACTTTGGATATCTAAAGAAAAACCTAAACAATTATATTGGAGAATTAATGAGGACTTATTGGATCAAAAATTAATCAATGAAACTTTAAAAAAAGAAACGAAAAGTTTTTTTGAACTGAATTTAAATAAAGGTACTGATATACAAGTCGTATGGGACACGTACAAAGCAGTAATGAGAGGTTTGCTTATCTCTTTGAATTCTAAAGATAAAAAACAAAGGGTGCAACAACAAAACGACCTTCATGAAAAAATTAGACAAAAAGAAAAGGAATTAAAGAAAAGGCCAGGGAAGAAAAAGATTATTAAAGAGATCCACTTTCTGCAGGATCAATTGAATGTTCTACTAAATAGAGAATTATATTGGAATCTGAAGAAATTACAGCAAAAAGCATTTGAGGGTGCAAATAAACCAGGAAAATTTTTAGCGTGGCAATTGAAAAATAGAAAAGAAAGGAATTTTATAAGTAAAATTACTGAAGACGGAAAGGATGTTATGAATTTGAAAGGTATGAAAAGAGTCTTCTTCAAATACTACGCCAAACTGTTCAAAAAGAAAGGAATTGACCAACAGAAAATTAAGAAATATTTGGAGACTATTGAAGTTCCAGAGCTGGGAAACAAATTAAAGAGTTATTAAATGGTTTAGTAACAAAGGAAGAGGTGACAATGGCAATAGAAGATGCAAAGTTGGGCAAAGCTCCAGGTCCAGATGGCTTTACAGCAAAGTTTTATAAGAAATTTAAGGAGGAGCTAACCCCTATTTTAGTACTTCTGTCGAATGAGATAAGAAAGACTAGACGGATCCCAGATTCATGGAAAGAAGCAAATATTTCATTGATACCCAAAGAAGGTTTGGATTTAACTGAAGTAAAGAATTATAGACCAATATCGCTATTAAATAATGATTACAAATTATTTGCGAAAATTATTTCAGAAAGACTGAAAAAATATTTGAAAGATACTATAGCGGAAGAACAAGCTGGTTTTTTACCAAATAGACAGATTAGAGACAATTTAAGAGTGGTGATTGATGCAATCGAATACTATGACAAACATCCAGAAAAAGAAGTTGGATTCCTCTTTTTAGATGCGGAAAAAGCTTTTGACAATTTAAATTGGGAGTTTATGCTGCAAGTTATTGAAAAAATGGATATAGGACAGTCTTTTCTAAACATGATTGTGGCAATTTACTCAGAACAGAGAGTAGCTTTGAATATAAATAAAGAAAGAACAGATTTCTTCCAAGTTCAAAAGGGAACACGTCAAGGCTGCCTGTTATCACTGTTGTTGTTTATTTGGATATTGGAAATATTATTGACAGCGATAAGAAAAGATAACAGCATTGAAGGACTCACAGTGAAAGGTTTTGCATATAAATACAGGGCATTTGCAGACGATGTAATGTTTATGATTCAAGATCCAATCGACAAAATACCACAATTGATGGAAAAAATTGAAGAATTTGGATCAGTTGCGGGATTCTACGTTAATAAAAGTAAAACCAAAGTGATGTGCAAAAATATGACGAAACAACGACAAACAGAACTTCAAGAGAAAATTCAATGTGAAGTAGTTACAAAGACTAAATATTTAGGAATTGAATTGACCATGAAAAACATTGATTTGTTCAAAAATAACTATGAAAAGGTTTGGCACAGGATTCAACAAGACATGAAGAAATGGGATACCTTGAATTTATCGTTATTGGGAAGAATTGCAACTGTAAAAATGAATGTTTTGCCGCGTTTGATGTTTTTATTTCAGGCTATTCCAATATTAAAACAAAGGAAAATACTGGATACGTGGCAGAAAGAACTATCGAAATTTGTATGGGCAGGAAGAAAGCCAAGGATTAAAATGAAAATTTTATGTGATGCAAAGGAAAGAGGAGGTCTACAACTACCAAATTTAAGACTGTATTATGATGCCGTCTGTTTAACATGGTTGGAACAGTGGATTAATTTAGAAAATAAAAAGTTATTGGCTCTAGAAGGGCATGATAACAAGTTTGGATGGCATGCATATTTATGGTATGGAAAAGTAAAAATAGATAAATTTTCAAACACCACTTCATAAGACGATCACTGTTCGAGACTTGGATGAGATATAGAAAATTCTTCTCAGAAGAAAGACCACTTTGGATAGTACCAGCAGAAGTGATTAATCCATATTCAAGAAATCAAGGGTTAGATTGGCTACCTTATAAAAGTCTTTTAAAATTAGAAGGGAAAAACTTTGTGTTAAAAGACAGATTTGATGTGGAATTTGAATATGATTGGTTGAAGTATAGACAGATTTATGACTTATTTAAGACCGATAAAAGAGAATATGGTTTTAGAGAAAATAACACTGAAATTGAAACTGTATGGCTTGAGAAAGGTAAAAAAATGATTTCTAAACTGTACAAGGTTTTATTGAAATGGTATACTGAGGACGAAATTGTAAAAGAGCAAATGTTAAAATGGGCGGTAAATATTAATAATGAGATATTAATGACATCTTGGGAATATTTGTGGAAAAAGTCAATGAAAATTTCAACTTGTGTAAATGTTAAAGAGAATTGTTATAAAATGATGTACAGATGGTATATGACGCCTAAAAAAATTGCTATTATAAATGAAAGTATGTCTAACAAATGTTGGAAATGTAAGAAACATGAAGGGTCTTTTTACCATATGTGGTGGACATGTGATAAAGCAGTAAAGTATTGGACTGAGATCCACAATGAGATACAAAAAATTTTGAAATGTACTTTTAAGAAAGACCCACAGATGTTATTGTTAGGTCTTAAAATGGAAGAAATAAATGTAGCCAAGAGAACACTACTATGGTACTTGATTACAGCAGCTAGACTGACTTTTGCTCAATGTTGGAAACAAGATAAAGTACCTGAAACATGGGAATGGATTAAAAAGACGTTGTTTATGGCAGAAATGGACAAATTAACAAGAAAATTAAAATTAAGCAATGAAGAAGACGAAACCTTTTTCGGAGACTGGAAAGACTTTCAAGAATACTTGTTGAAGAATTGGGATGTAAAACCTGGTTTGATTTGTTTTGACAGCTATTGAGGAGAAGTGGAAAGAGACTTAGATCTTTGAATTGTTACCATTAGTAAAAGAAATATGTTTAGTAGTAAATGTAATTGTATAAGAGAAATATCAAGGGGGTTGGAGCAGTGCGGGAAGCCTTGTTTGGGGGGAGAGGGAGAAAGAAAAATGGATATGTATTGGTTTGTTTAAATTGTATGAACATGTGATATATCCAATAATAAATTGTATTTAAAAAAAAAAAAGTTGTTGGGAAAAATGCTGCCTTAAATATAGTCTTTATTTAACTGGATCAATTCTGCAGGTGCAATCCTAAGCATACTTTCTAGGAAGTATTCCCTATGAAACTAATAGCTTTTTCTCCCATGTGAACATGGTTATAATTGGGCTACAGATTGACAATGATACTGCTACTTTATTTAAAGACTGTTGAGGTTATTTGTGAGCCTCAACACCGCATCAATATTTATAATCTCATCCCTATGTGCAGCTGAAGGACTTGCATTACCATGGTATGAGGGCTCAGCTATGGTATGTTTATATTCTCCCCTCCTCCATTTTAGCTTCACAACTCTGTGGGGTAGGTTGCACTGAGAGAGAGTGGTTGGCCCAATGTCATGCAGTGAGCTTTCATGGCAGAGTGGGGATTCGAACCTGGGTCTCCCAGATCCTAGTCTGACACTCTAACCACTGCACCACACTGGGTCTCAATACCAGGTTTCTGACTAACCGCAGAAAATGGATTCACCAAGTCATTTTTGTCAATACATTCAACAGGTAGAAACTTTACTCCAACCCAATCTTAGGCCATTCCCAGCTGCAAACAGAACTCTACCTTCCTAGTTTGGGCCAGGTAAAGTTACCAACTTTTTAAATGTTATTGCTCCAGTAACAACAGGGTGATATTCAAAATATTAGCAAGTTAAGTTTTTCCTATCACCTTTCTTAGTGCCAGGAAAACTTCACCACCTAAATTTGTGTGTGTGTGTGTGTGTTGTATGCATACACAAAGGTATGAAGGCACTGGTGAACTGACTAATATGACAGCGCATAGCGTGATCATCCTACCACCTATCTTTACTACACTATTTATTATTGTTGTTGCTGTTAAGTACTGTATTTATAGTTCTCCTTTCGCACTGAGAGTGAAAACAGATTATACAGTGTAAAATGATAATGGTCCATACAAAGAGACATCTAATAAGAACACTGTAGGTCAATACGAGGAGACATTTAATGACCACTGTAGTTGGACTAGGATTACTGAAAGTGGAATGAGCATACCTAGGGTTGCCAGCTCCATATTGGAAATACTTGGAGATTTTGGGGGTGGAGCCTGAGTAGAGCAGGGTTTGGGGAAGGGATGAACTTCAATGGGGTATAATGCCATAGAGTCCACCTTCTGAAGTGTTTATTTTCTCCAGATGAACTGATCTTTGTCACTTCAAAATCAGTTGTAATAGTGGGAGATCTCCAGCCAAAACCTGGAGGTTGCAAACCAAGGAGAGAGATCACAGGAAGGAAGTAGAGAGGAAAATAACAACTGTGATGTGTTACGTCACAAAAGTCTCCACAGACTGAAAGTCAGTTTACTCAATGTAATTCAAACTCCACCACACAACAGATTATGCATATTATCTCGTTTTGTGTGCACCTTTGTCAAGCAGAATAGTGTTGAAATATCAAAATATCCTATATATAATGTAAAAATATAAGATTCCATTATTAGTATTAATAGTAACACGAATATAACACAAGGCTATGCAAACAACTGACTGTTATCCACCATACTTACAAGATTAATCCATTTAACAGTCTTACAGCTAGTGTCTCCACCCTTCAAAGCAGCCATTTTACCCAGGGAAACTGGTCTTGGTTGTCTGGAGATCAACTGTAATAGCAGGAGATCTCCAGGCCCCACCTGGAGGTTGACAATCTTAGATGCAAAATGAGATTGCCCCCAGGCAGTGTGGTGGCAGATTCTCCTCTCCACTTGCTGTACCTCTTCCTTCTCATTGTTACTGCCCATCCACCAGCTCCTTGCCAGAACCAGGGAGGAAGAAAAGTGGTAGCCATTTTAAATGTTGTGTATGCATATGTGTGCATGTGCATACACCCTACATTTGCCAATCTCAAGGTGGGGCCCAGAGACCTCCAGACTACAAAGAAAATGGAGAAAATGACTGCTATGAAAGATAGACTCTATGGCTTTATACCCTGTTGAGATCTATCCCAGACCCCACCCTCCCTGGGTTACACCCCCTTCTCTCCAGCAATTTTCTAACCCAGATTTAGCGCCTGTAACAAACAATAATCTCCTCCATCAGTATGTGTCCATTCCCTGTGTGTGCATGCACATTTTTAAGATTTTTAAAAATTAATAGGAAGGAAGGAAAACGTTGCTTTCTCTTTGTCTTGTCTGGCAACCAAACCAGCCAGAAAGAAAAAAATTGGCTAAATTGGATTGGTTTTTGCTGGTCAGTTGTCATCCCAAGTGTCACAGGAGTAGGCCTCATAAAACCTTTGCTGTTCAGGACAACATAGCTTTAGCTGTACACATCAAAAGCCATCAGTGTAAAATATTTTGCAACAGGCCTCTAGCCAAAAGATGTAATATGTAGATGGGAAGTCATTGGCCAAAGACTGTTTTGACCTCAGAGCTTTTGACAGAATTAGATTCAAAGTGGCTCTGCAGTGAGGCACAATCCATGGCGAGCCACAGGATGCTTTCTGTAGTGCATCTGACATGGCAGAGGGCCAAACGACACATTATCAATTTCAGCAAGGCAGGTCCAGGTTTATTGGATCTGACTCACTTTCCCTGGAGCCACACAGCTGCTACAGGGTCACAGGGAGGCCAAATCCAACTTGGGAAATTCCTAGAGATTTGGGGGTGGAGCTTGGGCTGGCATAGTTAGGAGAGGGAGCTCAGTAGGGCTCCCTGCAGCTGCCATTTTCTCCAGGGAACTGACCTCTGTAGCCTGGAGATCAGTTGTAAGTCTAGGAGGACTCCAGCACCCACCAGGAGGAGTCTGGCAATCCTATGCAGGGAAAGGAATATTTTAAATTACACAGTGGCATAATCTAGTTTGGGGCAACAATGAGGAGGCAGAAGCCCTTCTTCCCCCTGTGCCATCACCCCAAGCCAAATCAGGTCCCTGTGCATTTTTAAGTTGCTCTGGGATTGCAGGAAAAGCAAATCAGGTCTGGGAATCCAGACTCTACTTGCCAATACTGATAATATGTAGTTTGGCCCTCCAACATGAAACTCACTGAATGACTTTGGGCCTGCCACACTCTTTCAGCCTAACCTTTCTCGTGGGGTTGTATAGAGGATAGAATTGAGGAGGGGAGAATGTTGTGAGCCACTTTGGAGCCCACTGGGAAGGAAAAGCAGCACATAAATATCTAAATAAAATCAATGTATTCCATTGACCTTTTGCGGAATCCAAATGTGATAAATTCTGTCTTCCCTGTTATAGCATTTCTTATTTATTTTTCTTTATTTCATAGCATTCCTTAATAGTGCTTTTTCTCTTACAGGTAAGCTTGGATCTAATATGTTAGTGATCAAAATGTTTCTACATTTGAGAGACAATTACACATGTTTTAGTTGGAATTTAAAGGTTAGAAAACCCAAAAAAAATTTCATCCCCCAAGCTGCTTTAATTCATTTCTCAGGATTCAAATACATGTGACAAATGGATGAGAGGAATGTTTTTTAAGCAATGTATGGGCCATTGGTTCAGTGTAAACAGCTCAGAGCTCTTTGCAGAGTCTCAGTCAACCTAGGAGGAGGATTGAGATTTTAAAAAATCAGAAAACAAGCACCGTCCTGAATTCCCAGCAATAACAGAGAAGAATGTTTATTTATTTATTTATTTATTTATTTATTTATTTATTTATTATTTACACTTATATCCCACCCTCCCTACCATACGGCAGCTCAGGGCAGCTAAAAACATAATAAATATACATTAAAATTCCAATAAAACTATCTATCACTATAAAATCATACAGTTTAGAAATAACTTACATTAAAAGATGGCAGTCTTTTGATATCTACTGTCCACTGAATGGTGTCATCAAGCTCCCACCCAGCTATAAAGCCTCAGTTGGTGAGGCTGTCGGTGCTGTTGGTACAGTTGGTAATTGGGCCAGGGCCGTAAAATCGAGGCGGCACCCAACTTAAAAGCCTGGTGGAAGAGCTCCCTTTATAGGACCTGCGGAACTGTAAAAGGTCCCGTAGGGCCCTGATGTCTTCTGGGAGCTCATCCCACCAGTGAGGGGCCGCCACCGAAAAGGCCCTGGCCCTCATTGTAACCAACTTGGCTTCTTTAGGCCCCGGAAGAACCAGGTGATTTTGGGAGCCCAATCTTAGTGCTCGCTGGGGTACATATGGGGAGAGGCAGTCCCTCAGGTAGGAGGGTCCCTGGCCATATAGGGCTTTAAAGGTAAGAACCAGCACCTTGAACTGTATCCTGTATGCTATAGGCAGCCAGTGCAGAGTTTTTAAGGCAGGCTGGATGTGTTCCTGCATAGGAAGACACAATAACAGCCTCACCACCACATTCTGCACCAGCTGCAGCTTCCAGATTTGGGACAAGGGCAGCTCCTTGTAGAGAGCATTACAATAGTCCAATCTTGAGGTGACCAATGCATGGATCACTGTTGCTAGGTCATTGTGTTCAAGGAAGGGAACCAACCGCCTAACCAGCTGTACATGGTAAAAGGCCAACTTTGCGGTGGCTGCTACCTGGGCCTCCATTATTAAGGAAGTATCCAGGAGCACTCCCAAACTCCTAACCTCCAGCGCTGGCACCAACGGTTCCCTATCGAAGGTTGGGAGAGGGATCCCCAACCCTGAACTGCTCTGACACAAGCACAGGACATCCGTCTTCATTGGATTCAATTTCAGTCGGCTCAGCCTAAGCCAACCAGCCACGGCTTTCAATGCCAGGTCCAGATCACCTGGGCTAGAGTCTGACTGGCCATCCAATAACAGATAGAGCTGGGTATCATCAGCATATTGATGACAACCCAGCCCATGTCTCCAGGCAATCTGGGTGAGGGGGCGCACATAAATGTTAAACAGCATTGGGGAAAGCACTGCACCTTGGGGCACTCTGCACAATAGTGGGGGCCTTCTGGACAGTCATTCCCCAGCTACCACCCTCTGTCCCCGATCCTGAAGAAACAAGGAGAGCCACTGTAAGGCAATCCCCTGTATCCCAGGATCAGCAAGGCGGTGGGCCAGTAGTTGATGGTCGACCATGTTGAATGCTGCCAACAGGTCTAACAACATCAACACTGCCATACCGCCTCAGTCCAAATGCCTCCGGAGATCATCTGTAAGAGCAACCAGAACCGTCTCTGTCCTGTGGCCTGGTCAAAAGCCAGACTGGAAAGGATCTAGTATGGAGTCATCATTCAAAAAGCCCTGCAATCGATTTGCCACTGCTTTCTCAATTAGCTAAAATGATGCATAAACTAGTGTTGCCAGGTTTGGGTTGGGAAATCCCTGCTGATTTGAAGGTGGAGCCTGGAGAGGGGAAGAACTTCAGCCGAGTATAATGCTCCAAAGCTGCCATTTCTAATCAGTTGTAGTGCTGGAAGATCAGTTCCCACGTGGATGTTGGCAACACTGGTAGTGACATATCTAGGACTAGGTACTTTGCACCCCTTTTCCTATATATGAAAAATCTTTGCCTGCTGCCGAAGGGTTGCTAAAGTGATCTTAAAAATAAACTAAGCCCTACTTGTTGTTTTCAGTGACCACATTTTTGTTTGCATTGAAAAGGACCCAGAGCCCTGTTGCTACTTTCCAGGAAGATAGCATATTCCAGATAGGGTTGCCAACTGGGATGGAGAAAAGCAACATCTCTCTCTCTAGTAGAAGCTTAATGTGTAGCAATGGGCAGCTGAAGCTTTTCATGGAATGGGGCAGATAATATTCAATTAGCTCTCTAATAAAGGGACAGGATATTTTTCTCCAGGCAGCTGGCAAGCCTAGTTCCATCCGAGGATGAGAAAGACAAACTGTGAGCACCACCTTCCCCTGTACCTGTGTGGTGTCATAAGAACTGCATGGGAAAGGACTGAGACCTGCCCTACCTGAGACCTTTTATCATTAATGACAAGTTATGCTATGGACTGACAGGGAGGCTGTTTCTTGTGTGTTGTTGTTCAGTCGCACAGTCCAGTCTGATTCTTCACGAACCTATGAACCACATCATGCCAGGCCCTCCTGTCTTCCGTCATGCTCTGGAGTTTGCCTAATTTCATGTTTGTTGCCTCAATAGCACTGTCTAACCATCTCATTCTTTGCTGTTCCCTTCTTCTTTTGCCTTCAACCTTTCCCAGCATCAGGGTCTTCTCCAGTGAGTGCTCCCTTCTCATTTGGTGGCCAAAGTATTTGAACTTCAGCTTCAGAATCTGGCCTTCCAGGGAACAGTTAGGGTTGATTTCTTTTAGGATTGACTGATTTGATCTCCTTGCAGTCCAAGGGACTCTCAAGAGTCTTCTACAGCACCATAATTTAAAAGAATCTATTCTTTGGCGCTCGGCCTTCCTTATAGTCCAGCTCTCGCAGCCATACATTACTAACTGGGATACCATTGCTTTGACCATACAGACTTTTGTTGGCAGGGTGATATCGCTACTTTTTATTATGCTGTCTAGGTTTGCCATCACTTTCCTCCCAAGGAGCAGGCGTCTTTTAATTTCATGGCTGCAGTCACCGTCTGCAGTGTAGTTCTGCTTTAAAGAGTAATTTTGTGGAATTTCTGTTGGTGTAAACCACAGGAGAAAAGCAGAGTCAAAACATTTAAATAAATAATCTTTCACAGCTTTCCAGTTATTGCTTTGAAACTGCTTGCCTAGTAACTTCTGCCTCAGCCTTTATATATAGTTTTAGATGCTGTTTTAATGTTATAATGTTTTAACATTCTCATTTTCACCACTTTGGGGACCCTATTTCAGGTGGCATCTCAATGTTTTAAATAAATAAATATCTACTAATAAACTTAGAATCTTTCTGAGCTGAGGTAGAGGCTGATACAATGCTACAGAAGAAATAACGAGAGAACTGGGAGAACTGAAAAGAACTGCAATGAAACAGGAGGCCAGTGAAATCTGGGGCTTCTCTAATTGGTTTCTCTGCTTTATCAAGCCACAGTGAGCTCCCGGGTACAGTCTTCAGCATTTCCTGTAAAAAGAACTCAGGCATCAGAATGGGGAATGATTTCTGCTAGGGATCTGGGTACTAGCCAAGGTGGAAAATGTTTGGCCAGTTTGATCTGACACAGAAAACTTTGTACTTCCCTGTTGAACACAGTGGCAGACTTGGATACTATTTAAATGTTACTTAAACTGTGAGGACATTGTTGCTGCAGCTCTATTGTCCACTGCCATGCTTCTCAAGTAACATATAAAACATCTATCTAATATAGCTGAGGTGAGCAGCAGGTAAACTTCCATGCCATTAGTGGAGCCCTGTCCAGTTGCCGATGGGCTCACTATTACATGCTGGTTGCTGAGGTTCTGACAAAGAGTGCTGGATTAGTTAGATTTTAACATAGGGCTGCCAACTGCCTGGAGAGAAAAAAGCATCCTATACCTTTAAATAGTGGCTTATTGGAATGTGACCTCCCTCCATACTACGAAAAGCTTCAGCTGCCCCTTTCCATCCATTAAGCCAGACAGTTGGCAAACCTGTTTTGATTTCATCCAGCAAAGCACTTAGGTTTATAAACAAGCTAGGGTTACCAACTTTGGGCTGGGAAATTCCTAAGAGATTTTGGGCAGTGGGCAGAGTTTGGGGATGGGAGGGAGCTCAGCAGGGTATATAATGCCACAGATTCCACCCTCCAAAGCAGATCAGTTGTAATTCCAGGAAATCTTCAATTGGCAACCCTGTTAAACAACAGTACATACACTGGACTATACTCACAGTTATATGGCCAAGATTCTGAATATGGATTCTTGCTTTGTAAGCACAGAACATATTTGTGGATCACAGGGGTTATAGCAAAAAGGAAAAACTGCAACACTGAAATCAACCCATTTTACATATAGGGTAGGCAGGTTGCATGTTGTTCACACCCCACACAAATCTATGAACCTGGCTTTTACTGTGACAGGTTATAAATCCACCTAGCTCAGTATTGTTTATTCTGTCTGGGATCACAAGGAGAGCAAGGTCTTTCTTGCTACCTGACCTCCTTTAACAGGAGATGCCAGGAACCACTGAACCTGGAACCTCTTGAATGCCAAACCTGTGTTCTGCCACAGGTCCTGCCTGTGCTGAATAAGGTGGGCATGTCAGTATTCTGACACATGAAGAGACTCACCCGGTAATAAAAAACAGATAAGAGTTTCCCCTTTCCCCTTTGCTGTTGGTGCTGAGATGTGCCAAACAGCACGTGCACACAAAAGTAAAGACATTAAATTGCATCTCTAGTCTAGCTCAGAGCTAGCAGTGCTGCACCAGAGTTTGACACTGGGATTGTAGGGTTGCTTTTTCTAATTGTCAAATGAAATTAATCATAGATTATCTGCTTCACCAGTCCAAACTTCGGCTGCTGCATTAGCATCTACTTTCCTTAGGCTTGAATCTTTCAGGGAATAAGATGCAAATTCCAAGGGCTGCGTGACTTCATGAAACCTGTCAAATCCTAGTTCCAGCACAATGCAGGCTGGGCGGTGGAGAGGAAAAGGATGCTCTGTTTATCTATAGCAAACTGACAATGAGCATTGTGCAACAATATTCTGGTTTTAAAGAGACGTTCGCTGACAGAGAACAGTTTGGCATTTAGTCCAATTACTTGTCAGGCGGTGTCATCTAGGGTGTTGCTTGGTTACTTTTAATCCCACATTTTGTGCTTCTTTGTCAGGTTTTGTTTTTCTGTTTAGTTTATCTTCATGGCTAGCTAACGGGTAATTTTGAATTTGTGCGCATTGAAATAAAGGGACACATTTGTTCACTGTTGAACGTCAATATAATCTGTCTGAAGTACAATACTAAGCAGGTCTACTCAAGTCTGATTTTAGAAAGAAAGTGTTTTTAGGATTACATGGAAAATGGAGTGGCAAGAGTCCCCAAACCACTCGGTAGCATTTTCCTCTCAACCAGAATGCTCAGAGTTGTGGAAGGAAACACTTTCTAAAACTGTATGCAGTCTTAATGCACTAGGGAGCACAGAGAGAAAAGGAGTATATGTCTACTCATCGTATTGATTGTCCTGATTACATTATGCAATCCGCCTTAAGTCTCAGTGTAAAAGGCAGACTATAAATAAAGAAATAGTTATGTAAATAAATAATAGAGGAGTTCAGCGAGAAAAGGGAGGGTTGTCAGACCACAGGCTAAAAGACTGAGTTCAAATTTGTAGCACAAATGCTTTTCCATGATTAATAGTACAATATGGCCCTCATAATTTCCTCAGATTGACTTGAGCTGTGCCCTGAACCATACTTAAGGGCAACAAGGAAGCAAGCAGGAGTTCACACTAAAGAAAGCAAGGACAAAGAAAAAAAGTGCCTTCTCAGGGCTGGCTCTTGATTTGTAAACAGCCATGCAAAATCCAGAACAAGAGAAAAAGTCCCTGCAATATCTTTTATTGAGGCCAACCAAAGTGACACAAAATATTGGGCAACCCTTCAAGCTCATTGTAACTCTTCTACTGGCTATATGGTACAATTTTTTAATGGAAAGAAAAAGCAGGTTTTCCAGCTCAGGATATTAAGATTCTGGCCGTTTCTGCACTCTCCTTTTAATCCATGTTCACAACGGTGTCCTCCAAACAATTCTGCATTAAAATCAAATTCAACCTTTCTTTTAATCCAGGTTTTTGCCCCATTCTGCATTAAATCGAGTTCAACCTTTTTTTAATTCCATTTTCCCCCCACATTCTGCATTGCATTCCGTTCCTTCAGTGGTCAGCCCGGTTTCAGCCTGCTGTTGGCAACTTTAACAAGGACTGTGAAGCTTTTCTGTTTTAGAAAGGATTCAGAGATTATTGTTACAGTCAGTATGGTTTAGATTAGGATCAGTGTAGTTTAGATTAGGATCAAGGGACCCAGGTTTAAATCCCCAATCTACTGTGGAACATTGCTAGTAAGTGACTTTGGGCCTACCTCACAGCTTTGTTGTGAGGATAAAATGGAGAAGATAAAAACGATGTAAGCTACATTGGGTCCTGATTATGGTGCATAAACAGGGTTGCCAACTCCCAGTTGAGAAATTCCTAAGAATTGGGAGAGGGGAGGGTCCTCAGCCAGGTATAAAGTAATAGAGTCTATCCTCCAAAGCAGCCATTTTCTACAGGGGAATTGGTTGGAGCTGGGGCCCCACACACCTGAATTGCCACTTGGGATTCAGGCATGCAAAACATTTAAAGGGACCCTTTAAATGTTTTTCGAGAGAGGGGGCGCATGTGTCTGAACTCAAAGTGGTGAATTCACTGCTTGGGATTCAGGTGCATCCCCAAGATGATGACATCACTTCTGCATGACATCATCACATTGAGGATGTTCCCATCCCCTCCAGGAATGCCCCCCAAAGTCCCCTGCTGGGAAGGAGGGAGGACCTGGCAACCCTAAAGCCTCAAGATAACTCAAGGTTATCTGCATAGAGGCAACCAGACCTTGGTAAAATATATAAAGTTTATTAAATACTGAAAGAAATAAGATACCACTAGGCCACACAGCCTTTACAGTCTTGCAGCAAGAAAATAAGAAAAGCTAACTTCTCTATCTAATACTTCAATACCTGGTATTAGATGGCACATATTTTAGAATATCAAAGTGCTTAAACTAGAGGCTTAAGCATTGTCTACACAGCAGTCCATCATGATGGGGCTTAGCATAGTCTGAGCCATGGCTCAATCAAATTATGAAAGTTAGCATGGCTTCCCTCTTGGCTTAATTATAGTCTTTGGCCAACTGGCATCAGGTGGTCTCCCAAACCTAATCAGGGAGCTCATTTGATGGAACCTTCTAGAAGATGATGACATCTGCTCCCACTTCCCCCCTCCCATCTAGTTACAGAACTGAACATAGGTTCCCAGGATTAGCTAATTACCACATTCTTGAATCTGGCCTTGAAGGAGATAAGGATGCTGTAGGCAAAGAGTCCCAATTACAGACACCTGCAAGTTGGAGCAGGCCCACCAATATTCATGTTATCCCTTGTGGGGAAGAAATCAAGGTGCTTTGCCTCGCATAATGTTTTTTAAAATGTGATTTTATTGTGTATGTTTTAAATTTGTTAGCTGCTTTGGTAGCACTTGTGGGGGCAGAAAGGATATACACTTTGTAAAATAAATAAAATGCATAAAGCTAAAGACGAGCCAGATAAAAGTAGGCTAGATCATATATGGGAAGGAGAAAAGGAAGCAGGAAAAGGGGAAAGATTATGGGGGCTTTCAGGAAAAGGAAAAAGGCAATAGTGGGAGAGAGAGGAACGAGATGCCCCCCACAAGTCCTTGTGGGTCCCCTGCTTGTAGGATCATATTGTGGTAATTAGTAGAATTGCAGATAGGTTGCCCATACATAGGGCCGTGGTGGCTCAGAGTTTAGGACACTGAGTTGCAGACCAGAAGATCTGTAGCTCGGCAGTTCAAGCCCGTAGTGCCACATGATGGAGTGAGCTCCCGCCTCTGGCCTGCCAGAGCTCCTGCCAACCTAGCAGTTTGAAAGCAAGAAATTGCAAGTAGATAAATAGGTACCACTTCAGTGGGAAGGTATCAGTGTTCTGTGCACTGTGGCATTTAGTCATGCCAGCCACATGACCATGGAGAAGTCTTTGGATGGCACGGATAGATCACAAAGGCTGTATTTTCATTTCAAGACCTCCAGATTTTAATCCAAAATTTAATTATTGCTGCTGTAAAAACAGCAGTGAAAGAACTTTTTGCTTCTAAGCAAGACAAAATGGATCTACTGCAACAACAAACACCAAGCAAGATGGAAGAAGGCCAGCTACAACGGAAGGAGGGGAAGCAAGGATACTTCTATATAGAAAATATGGTCTACAAAATGAAACCAGCACCTCCAAAGAGAAATATAACTTCTGCAGAAGTACACCTGAGACCCTATAAAGACACTAATACTGATGAAGCTTTCAAAACATTGACTTATACACTGACTCAGAGAGAGAGAGAAAAACAATTTATGGAATTTCAAACCACTTCAAGAATTAATTACAAATGGCTACTCCCAGAAAACAACTTCTATGTCTATAAAGAAAAAAGACACAGAATTAAGACTTCAAAACTTAAAAAAAGAAATCGGGGGGGAAAGAAGAAGAAGACGAAGGAAGGACTAAAAAGCTACAACTTCTGAGAAAAATCTAGAGACTTATAATAGAATAAGATCCTAAAGATGGACTAAAAAATGAGTTCAGAGAGAGAGAGAGATGTTTAGATAATCCAACCAGAAGAAAATAAGAACCATATAACCAAATATAGCTAATGGAAGATTATATTAAAATACTCAGACAAGGGTTAAATTAATATGTTGTCGAAGGTTAATTGAAAGGTTAAATTAGTAGAAAATCAGATTTATATACCTATATCCTTGCAAAATATTATACACATAAGGTGGAAAATTGACATAGGTCTAGATTATGTATGAGGCAGGTTAATAGAGGAAAAAATGATATGTATCAATGTACCCATTTTATGTTTGTTTGTCTTGACAATAAAAAAAATATTTTTTAAAAAGCTAAGACTTTGTGGTTATATGGCCCTAGGGTTACCAGGTGCCTTCCTCCTGCCAGTGGGAGGATTTGGGGGGCATTCCGGGGGGGGGGGACATCGGCAATGTGAAGAAATCCGAAAGTGACTTCATCGCATCAGTGACATTGAGGCGATGCTCTACTTTTTGGGCAAAACTCTACGGTAAAAATGGCTACAAACCATAAATTTCTGGAAGTGACACCAGTGCGTTGCTAACATTGTGTGGGGACATCTGTTTGGGGGCAGGGTTTCTGCCACCAGCTAGCTGGCAACAGACCAAAGCCTACAAAAGCAGGGGATCTGCCACCCCCACCTGGGGACCAGTGAGCCTACTTTACTTTGACAAGCCTTTATTGGCATATGGGTGAGCCTACTTGGCCCTCTTTCTGTGTTTTAAGTATATGAGGGGGGGTTCAATTTAATTACTGAAATCCTATGGTCCCCATTTCCCTGAGCATTCTTTAAGTGTTGCTAGATAGGGCTGGAATCTGATATGAGTGTAGCTTAGGGCTGCTGACCTCCAGATGGAGCCTGAAGATCTCCCACAATTACACCTGATGTCCAGGCAATGGAGATCTATTCCCCTGGAGAAAATGTCTGCTTTGGAAGATGGACTCCATGGCATTGTACCCTGCTTCCTCCCCACCCCACCTCAAACCCCACCTTTCCCAGGCTCCATCACCCCAAATCTCCAGGTTTTTCCCAACTCAGAGCTGGCAACCCTAGTGTTGCTCAAAAGCTAAAAGTTCTACAAAATTAGGAAGTTTAGCCTCCCCTTTTACAGAACCATTGCCTCACTAAAATGGTCATTCCTGTCACTCTAATAATGTTAATTGATTAATGGGATAGGAATAGTGCTTTTTGCTGTTCCCTTACATAACTACAGTGTTTACTTAATTTAAATGGCCAGAGTTTGGGCAATTCTTTCCATTCGGTGTTGTGTCAGAGAATTTGCTTCCATTAAACATAGTAAGTTTTTTTAAGTCACAGGTGAACTCAGCATATAATGCACACAAATGCAGTGCTGTGAAGTGAAATCAAAAATATATGATTATATATCAGTAGACAGCTGATGTCATATAGAAGCTAGGAGACTAATGGCATTGTTCAATACAATACACTCCTCCTAGTTCAAATCTTGCCTCTGTCATGAACTCACCAGGAGGCCTTAAAACAAGGTCTAAGCCCACCCTCTTTGTAATATGAGGACAACACTGGCCTACCTTCGAGGTTTCATATAAAGGGTTAAAAATAATGCACATGAATCACTTTCAACAATTGAAAGTACTTAATAGTAATAATAGCAATTAATAACTGAATTACAAAAAAGGTCATGAAATTTCTTACAGGGAATATGTTAGTTACTGCAGAAATTTTCAGCTAAAATTCTACTTCGGGACTATTCAAACATTTTATTTAGAATATCACCATAAGGAACAAAATAACCCCAAGCCCTTCAATGTTACTTTAAAGACCCAGTTGCCTCTCCTCATAAATACTAAAATGCTTGAAGTATCTTAGAGGTGTCCCCAGAAGTTCTTACCTTGTTTTCTGCCACAAAGAGTCCACTGAATAATATGCACTTTTCACACTTCTGATTAGATGGAAAACATGATAAATGGAGGCAATCAGTGACCATTCTTCATTAAGATTCTAAGCCCCACAATTAGAAAACTATCAGCATATACAGATGTACTGTATCTAAATTAACATGGGGCATAGGCGTCATCTTCAGGGGGCTGGGGAGCTCAGGCCTCCCCGAAAGTACTGAGCCCCCCCGGAGGCAACTGGTGTCAGCCAGAGCCTTGCTACCCCCCCTCCCGTCCCCCACCCCATTTTGAAAGCGGAGGGTTTTCCCCTCCGCTTTCTGAGTCTGTTTGGCTGGGCTAGGAATGGGACGGAAGTCAAGGGGGTGGGGGCTTGCTTCCTCCTGGAAGCTAAGCTCCACCCACAGTTCCCAGCAGCTCGCCTGGAGAGCAGCACGTGGAGGCTGGCTTCGAGGCAGCACATGCTGCCTCTGCTTGCTGCAGCCACCAGCCTGAAGGGTAAGTAGGTGGGGGATTGTTTCAGGTGGGGTGGGGTGGGTTGGGTGGGAGCCCAGGGCTGCAGCCACCCAGCCATCCTGCAAGTCCAAGCAGGGGAGCTGGGCAAGAATGGAGGGAGGGGGAAGGTGGGGGGGCCCTTCTGTGGCCTCTGGTTGCCCCTGCCATCAGTGAGTGGCTTGCTTTCTCCTGCAGTCCAGTTTAAACTAGGCTGCAGGAGAAAACAAAACCCAGGAACCCTTGTGCTGCACGGAGCACATTGCTCCAGGATACAGAAAATCCTGGGCTCACTTTCTCCTGTAATGGGGGGGAAGGGGGGGCTGCGCTTTCTGTCCCTCTCTCTCTTTCTGTTTCTCTTTCCCTTTCCCTTGAGATGTGTGAGAGCTGGAAACGTTGGTGAGCTCCCCCACCCCCACTCAAGGCTGCTTCCCTTGCAGTCTGACTTTCTTCCCTTCCCTCTGTCTTTCACTTCTCTCTCCCAATCTATATGTTTTTCCCCCAGCTTCCCCCCTCTCCCTTGCTAAAATAGCCCCAGTTAGGATTGCCAGGTACCCCCTGGCCACCTCTGGGGGATGAGGGGAGGGTGGCCCAATCCAGGTTAGGAAACTCCTGGAGATTTGGGAATGGAGTCTGGGGAGGACAGGGACCTCAGTGGGGCACAGTGCCATAGAGTCCACCCTCCAGAACATCATTTCCCCCCCCAGGGAAACTGATCTCTTTAGACTGGCAATGAGCTGTAATTCCAGGGGATCCCCAGGTCCCACCTGGAGGCTGGCATCCCTAGCTCCAGTGCTGAAATTGGAAGCTCTGGTTCTGCTGTGTGACTTGGTGCATGCAAACCTCTGGCATTGGCTTACATGTGCCAAACCACCCAGGTGGAGGAGGGGGGGGTGTCATTCTACCAAAAATGAGAGTGTTTGGGTTTCTCTGTGAGTTTGAGGACTGGAACTGGCACTGGGGTGAGATTGGAAAAGTGTGTGTGGCTTTCTGAGAACCCTTGTGTTACCGTAATAATTATGCTACAATACAGTTTGTTTGTCCTAAAGGTGCTACTGAGTGTTTTACTATTTTGTATGCTATGGCAGTGATATGAGAGCCAATTGAGCTGTGGGTCCATCTCATGCTACTGACAGTAGTTATACATTACACCTTGCCCAAATGGTTCTGGGCATTAAAGCGCACTTACCCTGGTGTGATGTAAAATGCTAGCAAGTCATAGCCAACTCATGGTAACCCTGTAGGATTTTCAAGGCAACAGACATTCAAAGATGATTTGCCATTGCCTGACTGTGCATCATGTCCCTGGTATTCCTTGGAGATCTCCCATCCAAATACTAGTCAGAGCTGACTCTGCTTAGCTTCCAAAATCTGATGAGATCAGGCTAACCTGAGCCATCTGGGTCCATGGCATGGTGCTGTGTGGGGGCTTCCCAGGCAATCATCTTCAACCTATTCTTGGGAGCCACAATCATTAGGAAAGAGCCATGTGATAGAAGTGTAATAATAATTTACTCATAGTTGCAAGAGCCAATAAGATTTGAGTTTGATGGGGGATTGGGCAAATTGATCTAAGGAACTGAAAGAAGAGAAAGTATTAGCAAGCTCAGTGGTTAAGGATTTGAGTAGAGCTCTTTATAGTCCAATCCTGGGAGGAAGCCCCCTTGGATAGACCTCAGTAGGATGCCTCTGTTAGACTGATGAGGAATTGTTATAGGAAGGGGATAAGCAATTAAAATATATGAGAAAGAATGTCTGAAAATGTCATACAGGTTTCTGTGGACCTTGCAATAGCATTGTAGCTAACCCCAACTAAGAAACTTCCATGCTGTTTCTATAATTTCTCAAATGTACTTCACACCAACTGTGCATCTCCAATCCTTTCTAATTCCTCTCAACTATGTACAGCTTTTTGTGTTGTGCTTCATTTGGACTGCTTTGCTTTCTCAGTTCCTAGCCCCCTTCTTTTCTATAACCATGGATCTACATCCCCTTCCTCAAGCCTTGCTGCTTGTCCCAACACTCTAAAGTCAGACCAGTTTGGCCAGTGGCAACCGAAAATACATCTGTCTGTCCAGGAAGTTCAACTAAATGCCACTAGAGGTTTTGTCACCACTGCTACATCACTTAATGCATTACAATATAGGTTCATGTTCAGGCTATAATTTATGATGTTTTAGTTTGGGAAGATCTGTGTTCTTGGTCACATCAGTTGGTGCTATTTTTTTCCTGTAAACTCCTCTTCCATCCCAATGGACTCTGCTGCTCACATGTTGTCTGTCAATCCCCTCTTTATTCCACCCTTCCTCCAGTCTCCCTTCCCTTATATTGACCTCACAACAATGGCAATATCACCCAGCCTGATGAAGGGGGCTTTGACTCTTGGAAGCTTATTCCCTGAAACTCTTGTTGGTCTCTAAGCTGCTCCTGGACTCAAATCTAACTGTCCCAGTATCACCGAGTAAGTATCATGCAAAATGTAGATCTGAACATGGGTCTCTTCAATCCACACTGGTCTTCATGCCATTGGTCCATCTACTTCAGCATGGTCTGCTCTGATGCAGGTGAGCTCTACAGGCTCAGACAGAGAAAGATCCTTTCCAACAGCTGTTCTCTTTGACCTCCTCGGTTTAAACCTTTATCCTTTGGCACGCTAAGCATGGTCTCTCTACCATCAGTGTCATCATTGTCTGCTCAGACTGGCAGTGGTTCTCCAGGGTTCTTTGCAGAGGATTTTGCCCATGCCGTGCTTTGTTTCTGAGCCATTGGGGCGGGGGGGAGGATGCAGGCGGGCTGCTTTTATTTGTAACACAAAAGTATATTACCTCTTTTCTAACAATGTATGTCCATGCAAGATGTACATATGTTCACTGTAATATGTAAACAGGGCTTTTGTTTCCCTGAGTGGTGAGCAGGAAGAGAGGGAAATGGCAACAGATATGTTCTTGGTATGTACACCATCCAGGGAGAACACTTAACTCATGTTTATGCCACACATCATTATCCTTGATTGGCATGCAGATCAGAGGCCTTTTAAAATTTCCTTTTGCCCTGTGTGCAGTCCAGAAGGAACATTGGCAAGGAATGTACACTCTATATGTGTGGTACAGTTTCAAAGGGACAACTAACTGGGATGTATAAAAGAAATGACAGGATTGCCCATTACAAACAATGGGAGAGACTTGAAGGCCCACTGGAGATAATAGGAGCCAGGAATGCCACATGGCTCCGCCTCCATAAATAGTGACAATGGCCTGTGATGTCACTGGCTCCTCCCTATGATGTCACTGGGCCTGGGTTCTTTTAAGGACCTAGCACAGCAATGCCTCTGGCCCAGCCCCAGCCCCCCTGGGAAATTGGAAAGTCTACGCCCTTGACATGGGGGGACTGTATGAAATATGAATTAAGGTTGATTGTATTCATCAAATGCCAAGAAAAATCAAAATGACCACTTAAAGTTGTAACCAGTATTCCATAACTTAAACTCTCATGTAATACAGGCAGCAGTTAAACATATTTTTTGCAAGAACATCTCTGAACATATAGCATACATGTTATGAAAAAGTTTATTGTTGAGTGAGAACAAATCCTGTTAAGGTCACTTTTTAGTACTTGAGCTGGTTCATTACTCTGTCTCCTTGTGCTCTAAGTTTTGAATGTCATACTAAGTGGTCCAAGAGTGCAGCGTGTAACACTGATGAATATTTATAAAGAACCAACATCAGGATAACTGTTTATAGATTCTTTCAAGGAGAGAAGACATACCTTTCAGTATGGCTTGCTAACTCTCTCTGATCTGGATTTGCCTATTTGGTGTATAACACTGAAACACAAGAATAAATAGTGACGACATGGGGGGAGTGGGTTGAAAGGAGAAACAAAAGTGGAAGATTGCTGGCACAATATCCTGGCATTGGAACTTGAACCAGACTGCCCAGTCAGGTGCTTCTGTGAGGCTTGATAACTGCTGTTTACACTTGTTTCATAAAAGAAGCAATTTGTTCAATGCATTGCAGTACAGCTAAGCACAGGTAACAAGGTATATGGGACTGCCACATTGTACAACTTTGCTCCACAGGAGTGTGCCTTCTGCTAGATTTGTTTTGTTGGCGTCTGAGTTGCTGGAACCTGACACATTCCTAAAGGCTTTCCTTTCCACTGTACAATACACAGTTTAATTTGAAAATTCAGTGCTTTTACTGTTTTGTGTTTTCATTTGCCTAGATTGCAAGACTTCATTGGTGAATTCAGGAAGCAAGATATCACCTTAGCTTCTACTAGCTATGTCTATCTAGTATGATGAAGGGGGTAAACTATAAGCAGCAATCAGGGATACCCCCATAACAACTATACACCTGCTAAAATGCATGCCACAGTAGCAGTGGAAAGCCCCTGTATATAACAGTTGTCAACATTTGCCAACTGTTCCTTTTAACTGGTGATTTGCTTCCTTCCACAGTAATTTGCTTTGGTAAGTATTCCTGATTTTGCCTTGGAAATTCTCCAAAAAAGTTCTAACCCTACTTTTAAATGTTAGTTTGCAATGTATGTACAGATTACTTGAACATTAGGGAAGGCCCCTGTTTCAGTTGCTACCTGGCAGATCAGGCTTCTCAAAGCCTGGTTTCTCTCCAGAAGTCTTCTGATAATTGTATGCTTTTCTTCTAAATTCATAAAAGGATTCTCTCCAGGGCCTTTCTGGAAAATGATTACAATGTTAATCGCTGAAACCTCTACAAGGAATGTCAAGAGAATCCTGATCTGTGTTTTGAAAACTTCCAGAAGGAACTGACTTGGGGAAATATCTTAAAATTCTGAAGCCTATTAAGAGTTAATAACTGCAGTTATAAATGAGCTGCAAGCATTTAAAGTCACCGAGTAGCTGGCGGCGGGTGTGAAACACTGTTGCATTCCTATTAACTCCAAGCAACATCTCTAAATTCCTGAAAGTGGCGCCCAGATTTTCAAGTCAATATTAATTTTACACTTGGCACCACAGGAGAGTGAGAGCAGCTGAGTTCACAAGAGGTCAGTCTAATAAAGAGACAACAGGGGAAAAAACAGAACACTCAAGATTGAGTTCACTTACCCAGGCGCAGAAAGACTCCTAACCAACCAGGCTGCATAACGTGCTGGGAAATGAAGCTTTGCAACAAGGGGTAACTGCGGTATTGGGGCCCTGCTAGAGATGTTCAATCCATATGTGAGGAATTAACAATGAAGATCTCATTCATTTAGCACAGGATAGAGGCAGCTTTCATGACAGAATTAACAGTATATTAGAAAGTCTGTACGAAGCAGCAACAATAACTGGTTAAAAGGCTGAATCTGTCCTAAGTTTAAAGGTAGCCAAATCAAAACAGATAAAATACATTTCCATACATTTATGTAATTAGCCTGTGGAATATGCTAGAGCAAGGAGGTTTGAATAACACGGTGCAATTAGTGCTACTATGAAATGTGCTAGAACAGAGCTTTTAAAATATTTTCTTCTCTGAGCCTCCCTACATGAGAAGGGGGGGGGAACATGTTGAGCCTTGTCAAAAATAATTAGAAACTCATTCACGTGGTTACTTTCTCCTATGTACTCATGTGATTAAGTAGCCTTGTGAAAGTAGCCCCACAATGGTTTTCTAGCTATTTAGAAGGAATGCTTATGTTACTGTATGATTTCAGCACAGGATGTTGTGTTCACACCAGGTCCACTTTACCATGCTAAAAGTGAGTGGAACTTTTTTTTGCCACCTCTGCATTGTCGTATTTGTCCCTATTGCTTCAGGGTTCCCCGCCCCCATGGGCTTTACTCTCTCTAGTAGTCTCAGAGGGAGCAAAACACGTGGAAAAGGGGAGGGACCCAAAGCAATAGCATCAAATGAGTGGATTGTTTAATTTAGAAATGGTTATGGTGGCCTCACTGGTTACTCTCTCATCTTTGGTGTAAATGCAGATTGAAACAGGATTGTATAAGTGCTCTTTAGGGAAAGAGAAATTTTACAGGAAAAGACATCTCTCAATGATTTTGTTACCTCAAACATGGTTATTCCTGAGGAATGAACTATTGACATTGATACATTGGTCTAGATACCCAATGGCTTTTCACTGTTAGATTTTAGTTATCTGTCAGAATTGATTGCCTTCATTCTTTGTTGACTAACATTGGTGGCTCTAGGGGGCAGTTCTGGCAAAGTCTCCAGTTTCTCCCTTGCTGCATTTTCACAATCAAGTCCTATCACTCTAGCCTCTTGGCATTCCAAAAGTCGCCTTGTGATGGTGGCTGCTGAGAAGGTTTATTAATCTAAATCTTAAACATGAGGCAACATATTTTATGGGCTAAAAGCTTGCTTACAAGAGCTCTTTCACTCTACCTGACAGCTCACCGCAAGGCCTTGTGAGCCCTTTATCATAGCTTTTCCCTTGCATACATTACATCCCCTTCTCCGAGGCACCTAGGTACTGAGTCCCTAGTTGCACCAATGGTGGGCTACCTGTCATGGTCTACTCTGCACAGTGCTATCCCATCAAGACCTACATACCTGAGTACTGCTTAGCTAGCAGCCTCCATACCTCTACTGCATCCTGCTGATGCTCTCTGGTAAGACACTTGAGTGCCTCTTCCTACTCAGTCCCTGCTCAGTGATAGAAACATTTTTGCCTCCACTGAACTTCCTCATGAATTTCCACAGACTGCACTTCATACTGGTGAGGTGAGGCAAACAGGCATCCATTTGAACTTTGCTTTTTACCCTTCTCTTGCAGTGTTTCCCTGACTGGGATATTCTCCAGGCAATTACATTACTCACACTGAACATTAGAGAGAGGAATGAGGGAGATTTGGCTTTCATCAAAATCAATTGCATTTTCATGGGGAATTGTAAATGTGGTCCCTGAACATCTGCTAGGTTAAGGATTTGTGCCTCAAATGATTTTCATTTGACACCACTGCCTCATCACACATACTTATCAGCAGGGCTTTTTTTGTAGAAAAAGTCCAGTAGGAACTCATTAGCATATTAGGCCACACCCCTGACAGCACAGCTCATTAGCATATTAAGCCACACCCCCGTGTTACCAGAAGTGTGGTCATCAGTCACACCCACCGTTTGCTTCTTATTCTGTTTACCTTGTTTGTTGTCAAAACCCAGGGCTTTTTTTTGTAGCAGGAACTCCTTTGCATGTTGGGCCACACACCCCTAATGTAGCCAATCCTAATGAATTTCTGCTGTTGGATGTGGCCTATTATGCTAATGAGTTCCTGCTGGGTGTGGCCAACTCAGGAGCCAGCCGGAACTCCATTCCTGTGCGTTCCTGCCCCAAAATAGCCCTGCTTATCAGGATTAAGTAGATTTTTAAAAAATATTCTACTATTCTCGAGTTTTAATTATTAAGCAGACCAGGAGGAACTCATTAGCATAACAGGCCACCCAACAGCAGAGACTCATTAGCATATTAGGCCACAACCCCATGCCTTCCCTTGGCTTGCCCGGACACCCTGTGGCTGCAGGAAGCCCGGGCAAGCCAGCCCTTGGACAGGCTGGGGAAGGCATGGGGAGGCATTTAAATGCCTCCCCGATCCTTCTAGGGCCCTCCTGGCCGGCCGGCCTTGGGTGGGGGGTCACTCTCCAGGCCTTCCCTCTGTAGGCACACACTCAGAGGTTTTGGCTGTAGTGGATGTAGCCAACTCTGAAGCCAGCCAGAACTCCATTCCTGTGCATTCCTGTCCAAAAATAGCCCTGAAACAGACTATAAATATAAATATAGGTGTGGTTCTTCAAGGTTGGGCTGTAAATGTTTTGCAATTAGTCTTTGGGGCTTTTTATAAGCTTACCAATCAGACATGAATTGCTGTGTAGTCTGTAGTCTCTTTCGATTGCCTTTTTCCAGAAAGTCAGACTTTTCAGGCACTCATTGGTTTGTACCATTGTCTTTTTTGGAAAACACAAGGATTTGTTAAGCTTTCTAAGAAAACTAGATGTTGCTTTGAAGATTGTGTTCACTGCTACATTTAATTCTGAGCCAAGCCACCGAGTGTGGATCAAAAACTCCTTACAATGGGACCAAAGATGGGGGATCTTTCTACAAACCTGGGGGAAGCCCAAGGTTTGCAGAGATATATACAGTATTTTAAAATATGTGTTGGGAGATTGAACTTTTAAAAAACCAGAAGAAATATCTGCTTCTTTAAGAAAAGTGTGGCATTAAGGTGTTTTGAGATCTAAGCAACAAGCAACCAACATGGCTGAAGATTCCAAGCCTCAGTCAGTGAGAAGAAGAGGGGAAATAGAATAAGACAGGAGAGAGGGAAGGTAAATCTGGAGGGGGGGAGCAGCAGAAATGGTTAAAAGAGAAAACTGAAGATAGAAGAATGGAACATAAAAAGATGGCTTGGTGGGGCAGGAGGGGGCAGACACTGCCAAGGAAAGATTCAGATACATCAGTAGGTGGGTGAGAGAGAATGAAAGAGGAGAGGCTGCAAGCCCTGCCAGGAGAGACAAAAAGGAAAAGCAAGAGGGAGAGAGGGAATGTGGAAACAAGTCCCCCACTGCAAGTCCTCATGGGTCTGCCCCTTGTTATTCTCTAAATTCCATATACATGTTTTCTGTCATTGATTATACCTTAATTTATAATTCAAGTGGGTAGGAATGAGAACTACAAAACATGCCATAGTTCCTATCTATGCTAGAATAATGGAAGCAGTTTCCCAAATACATTGCTGTCTCGAATCCACTGGAACAAACTGGAAATTTGCATGCGAAAATCTGCAATTCAAGATTCATAATTCAGCACCAGCATCAGTGTTAATTGGGACATGGAGGGGAGTTTTTGAAATTTCAGGTTTGTGCAGATGCCTATGTATTCAAAATTTTGTAAAACAGCCTGAATTTCAACCAGAGACATTTTTAAAAAGCAAAATGTTAGGTTTTAATATTTTTGTAAATATCTGTCCTTGCAAGTACAACTGCATGCTGTTTTCAGACATTGTTCTCTTCAAGAATACAGATAGGTTTTTTCATTATTATATTTTCCTTTATTTTCAATATAAGACTTACAAACATATGTAAATACATGCAGAGGGAGAGTTTAAATCAATACATTAGGTAATGTTTTTACCTTAATTACGTTTCTCCTTATTTGCTATTGGACCATCTCTTCACTATATCATCTTATTTTTTTTGACAGGGTATACAATGTTATAAACATGTTTCCTCAGGTTTTAATTGCTTATATAGTCATGGTTTTCAATCCAAGCATAAAATCTTGACTATGTCTTTTCAAATAGGACTTCTGAATGGTTTTTCAAAAATAAAGTCAATTTATTGGTTTCTACTGTTTCCAGTATTTTGTTAATGATTTCACTTCTGGATGGTATTTCTGGTCTCTTCCAGTATTTAGCAAACAATATTCTAGCTGAAGTAATCATGTATAAAATGAAATAGGTGTCATTTTTTTACATTGATCAGGCATAATACCCAACAAAAAGAGTTCTGGGACAAAGGGAATAGAAGTTTTTAGGGGGTTTGTATTATTTCATGCACCCTTGCCCAGTATCTCTTTGCTTTTTGGCAGTGCCACCACATATGACAAAAAGACCCCTCATTATTTTGACATTTCCAACAAATATTGGGACACTTCGGGTCAATTTTTGACAAGATATCAGGGGTAGTGTACCATCTATAAAACTTCTTATACATGTTTTCCTTGTATGGGATTGCTCTTGTAATTTTTATATTTTTCTTCCAAATTTGTGCCCATTGGTCCAAATCAATGTTGTGCCCCACATTTTGTGCCCATTTTATTATAACACCCTTCATGATTTCGTCTTGCATTTTATTTTCTAGAAGGAGATTGTACATCCTTTTTTTAGAAATTTCTGTTCAGGAACAAAACCTATTGTTTTATCTTTACAGTATCTAGACTCAATTTGAATCTTTTGCCACCAGTTGTGTCTTTGTATTGGTTTGAGTTCTTGCCGGGTATCTAGCAGGTCAAGATACCTTACAATGGTTTCTTCTTGATAGAGACAGTGAAAGAAATGTCACAACAGCTTTCAACCAGAATGGATGACCTACAGAAACAATTGCTAGAAAACACTCAAAAGATAACTGAACTTAATAATGCAATCAGGAAGACTGAAGAAAAGACAGAACAAACAGAAGTTAAATTGCAAACAATAGATTCAAGACAAACTGCCTTGGAACAAGACCTTGTAAGACTGCACCTAGATAAAGCTGCATTTATACTAAGGTTCCAGAACATCTCTGAAGAAAAAGATGAGGACCAGAGACAGAAGATGGCACCTATTATACTGAAATATACAGAATCTGATGATCCAGAGAAGACCCTAGATGAAATAGACATTGCATATAGGATGAACTCGACATTTGCCAGTAGAAATCAGCTCCCAAGAGAGGTACATGTATGCTTTCATAAGAGAGCACTAAGAGAGGAAATTCTAAAAACAGCAAACAAAACCCCTCTATATCTAGATAACACAGAAATAAAGATATTAAAGGAAATCCCCTGGAGAATCAGAGAAACAAGAAGGGAATACTGGGACCTAACTGCAGCCTTGAGAAGAAGCTAAATTACTTATTGATGGTTACTCCCAGAAGGCTTGACATTTTTTTATAAAGGGGAAAAAAATAGAATTAATTCGATTTTAAAGCAGAGAACTATCTCAAAACTCAAAAAAGAAGTATTTAGAAACTCACAAACCAAAAATTTTCACAGAAGACCAGAGGAAATTGTTAAACCAACCAATAACAATAGCCGGAGTGACAGAAGCTTTAAAAAAACAATAAAAGGGGAAAGCTCCTGGTCCAGATGGATTTCCAAAAGAATTCTACCACATCTTTGAAGCAGGTATGTCAAAGCATAGCTGCTAGAGAAGAAATAGTGGAAACATGGAAGGAAGCCTTGATATCATTAAAACACAAACTGAACTCAGATGAAAAAGAAGTCAAAAACTATAGGCCAATCTTGCTATTAAACATTGACTATAAAATCTATGCCTCTATTCTAGCAACAAGAATGAAAAGAGTTTTGTCTCAGATGATTCATGCAGACCAAACTGGCTTTCTTCCCAAAAGGCAATTATGATAGAATGTGAGGGAGAGACTAAATGTTATAGAATACTATGAAGCCCACCCAGAAAAGCAAATGGCTCTGACCTTCCTAGATGCAGAAAAAGAAATCGATAACGTCAGCTGGAAATTTCTACTCAAACTCTTGTTATACTCTAAGCAGGTACTGAACTTTATAAGATGGTACGAGCAATCTATAATAAACAACAAGCTAAAATATGTATTAACAGCAATATATCTCAAACTGTAGAAATAAGCAGAGGAACCAGACAAGGTTGCCCCTTATCACCATTATTGTTTATTTTTGCCCTTCAAGTGCTAGCCGACTGAGTTAGAGTGGACAGTTAAATTAGAGGTCTGAAACTGAAAGGAGAAGAATACAAATTATTAGCCTTTGTGGATGATTCGGTTTTTATTTTAGAGAACCCAACTGACTCCATAAACAGGTTAATATCTGCCTTGCAAGAATATGGAGAAGTTGCCAGTTTTAAAATCAATTGTAAGAAAATGAAAATGATGGTCAAAAACATGACAAAAACAAAGTTTCAATCTGATAATCTGCAAAAACTAGCTGGCTTTGAGATTACAAAGAAGGTTAAATACTTGGGAATAAATATAATGAATAAATCCAGTTCCCTGATGGAAAATAACTATATGGAATTGTTAAAAGAGATCAAGAAGAATCTAGAAAAGTGGGAAAACCTTCAACTATCTTTAATGGGGAGAATAGCTAGCATTAAAATGAGCTTACTTCCCAAGTTGACATTTCTATTTTCTACAATACCAATAATACAAAATCAAAGCTATTTTAAAGAACTAGACAAAATTATGTCGCGGTTTATCTGGCAACGGAAAAAAATTAAACTTAAAATACTTCAAGACGCTAAGGAAAGCGATGGCTTTGCTCTTGCAGACTGGTCCTTATATTATAGGGCATCAGATTTAGCCTGGATTAAAGATTGGATAATTTAGGATAATAGTAGACTTTTGAAACAAGAGTACAGATAGGTTTTTAATATTTCAGTTGAGCATGATTATTCCAATATCATAACTAGCTGTGAAGCAAAATATGTGGGAGAGCTAGATTCAAATCCAGTAGCACCTAAGAGACCAACAAGATTTTCATGGTATAAACTTTCAAGAGTCAAAGTTCCTTTTATCAGATATGAAAGCTTTGACTTTTGAAAGCTTATACCCCCAGAATCATGTTGGTCTATAAGGTGCTACTGGACATCTAGCTTTTCTACTACAGACCAGCACAACAACCCTCTGAAAATATATGAGGAAATTCTCACAGAGGATCTCAGGAATCTGGTTTAAAATCTGGCAGTTCAAATCTTTAAAAACTAAATGTCAAAGTCTGAACATTTTGTTTTAACATAACTGTAGCTTCTCATGCCAATTCTATTTAATGTCTGATTTCTTAGTTCTGTGGATAGATTTGGTGGAGGTTCCAGTCTGTGAAGATGCACATTAAAAACAACAGCATGTCTGTCTCTCATTCTCCTTTCATGTGACTAGCTCTGAAATAGCTATTTAAAGGTAATTTTATTTAATTGCAACTTTTTATGGCTCTTCTATATTTAACTGCAGTTGTTGCAGTAATAACTTCGGCAATTTATTTTAAGACAGTAACCTTGGCTTGCTTATTATGATAGCTTCTGTGGCAGCCATTCTCAGCCCAGAGCAAACAAAAGCTTCACAATACTGCTAAAGTTCACTCATTCATTCTGTCCTTAATGTTCTGCTGTTCTCTTCCAGGTCATTGTAGGGTGCAGGCCTTGGAAACAAGATTCCTCCTCACACCTCCATAGTATAATCTGTCCTTTTTTCAAACCCACTGCAAGCGGGGGGGGGGGGAATCTCTTTAGTGCCTCTCTTGTCCATTTCTTTAAAGCCATTCAATCCAAAGAGTTCTCCAATACTGCTGATGTCCATCAAATAGGAGATTATGGTAGAACCTTGTCAGGCAAGGTCAATGTGCTAACTGTGGAATTTCAGAATGCCAGCCACATCTACTGACTCTGCTAACAAACAAGTAGGATTGAGTTTGACTCAATACCAAGAGAAGGCATAATCCTTGCCTTTGGCAAAGATGCAGCTGCCTAAAATATTAGCAGGCATTTACAACAAGATGCATTCAAGGACATTGGCCTCTGAGGTACTGGTGTAATTTGACACATACTGGAGGATACACCCTAGTGTAATTTGACCTCAGTGCCTAGAGACCTGATTTCCCAAGGGATCTGCTCAGCTTCCTGGAAAATGACAGGACCAAAAGACTAGTATAAATAACTTCACACAGTCATTGGAGTTGCATAATAGACCAGAGTCTCCACTTTGTTTACTCTTATGTCATTAACAGCAGCATAACAAGGTAAAGAACTGATCTCCAGTTCTTCATGCCAGGAAGCATTTAATTTGAAAAACTGTGTATGTCAAACAACATTTAAGAGCACAGGGTAGGACCAGTGGGGGGGAAGAAGGGTGGTGACTCTACTCTCAGATGCAACTTCATTGGCTACTGTGAAGTTATTCTAATTAGTATTTTGGGCCATGGCTTTTCAAGAGGACTACTAAGGCTGAGCAGAGCCCTTTGGAAATGAGGCCTTCCCAGAAAAAAAAGGCAAACATAGTGCCAAGAGCTTTTTCTTAATCCTCTATTATTGGCCTTAAATTTATCAAGGCATTTTGAAGTCATCATCATCATTGTTATTGTTGTTAATAATAATAGCAGGCTCTGTCTTACAGCTTAAATAAAGGTCTCAAGGCAGTTCACAATGTACTGAAACTTATTTTTAAAAAAGAATATCACAGTTTTAAAATATGGACATAAGCATTCCCTGAGGAATACAGGTCTCAAGACTAGTTATGATTTTATAGCTGAAAAGTAGCACCTTAGCGTGTGGCTGTAAACTGATGAACAGCCAGCGCAGCTCTTCAAGTGCAAGTTATGTATTTATAAGGCCTAACATATGTGCAGATGCTAGACTGGCTTGTACAGATTTTATGTGCAGAGCATAAAATCTTTGTTCTCTTTCTGGACTTGGTGAAAGCTAGCATGTGGAAGGAGTGACATGGAGAAGGATTATACCTAAGCACTGTTTAGAGTCATAATTTTGCACAGCCCCAGCTGGAAGCCTTCATTGAGGATTAAGTACACACCATTTGCTGCACAATCTTCTCAACAAACCCTGTGTGAACGGGATGTCAGTGGCAGGTAGCTTGGTGCAAAGCCAAATCAACACCTGCAGCAAAAAACTAATAATCTCACCTAGAACTCCAAATAGGCTGCATCAACTGAAGCAGGAAGCCCTCTGCTTTCAGGGGGAACTGCAGATTAATAGTTTTCCTTTCATGTCATGGGTCACTATAGCTGGCAGGCTGAAGGTGCTATCAAGGGTGGATCCAGAAGATATGTTGTACTTAAGTACACAGGATGAGGCAAGGGAAGGAAACACTCAGCAGGTAAAGGAAAGGCAGGCATGGTATAATGGTTAGTCAGGCTGGGGCTAACTCCAGATTTGGGGTGGGTCCAAACAAGATGCCCTCCAGGGGTCCATACACCCTCCCCCTCCCTCCCTCCCTCCCTCCCTCCCTCCCTCCCTCCCTCCTGAAGGAGAAGGTGTAGAGTGGTACCTGCTCCCCATTGGTGCTGGCAAATCCAAAACGAGCATGAAAGACTGCTCTTGTCACTCTCCTGTGAGTGACAAGAAGAATTGGATTGCCCCAGAGATGTTTGAAACATCAGAGGGGCTATGGGACAATCTGCCATTTTTGCCAAGTTTCAGCGATGGGCCCTTTGCCCCCTGTAGTCTGCCGAAGGTGCACCACTATGCCAACCCTACATGCCAACTCTGCAGCTGGCTTAATTCCTTATTATGAAAGCAAATTGCTCAGAATGAACAAAAACCAGAGCAGAGCTGGAATGTGTTGGGCAGTAGGCTGGAGTACCTCATTCTAGCTAGCAGCACTGGCAGTGCTCAAGAATAATGAATAAAAGGCTTACGACACCAGCAGCCCTTTCTTGGGCAGACTGCTGTGGTTCTACAGGGAGTAAGTTCCTGCTCTGATGCTTCTTCAGGTTGCACAAAACACATCTTAAAAGCCATCTCTTTAAGCTCTTGGAACCTCTGCCAAAAGGACAATGGGATCTATCACCCCACAGAGGCTTCTGCCATGAAGAAATCAGGAAGTAGCTTCTTAATCTTCAAGTTGGAAGAAGGTTCCATTGAAATCATTGGCAGAAACGTCCATGGAAGTAAGCTTAGGATCACAGCATCAGGGTGTGGCATTCAAGCACTTCCTCTGGCCAAAGAAATAGGATTATGTCTATTGCACTGGCTCCCGCACTTGCCTAGGCTGTTGCTTCTGTCACATCTATTGCTTTTTATCCTGTCCTACACTGATGTCATTCCTTCTATAGATACCTTTGGCATGTAATGATATCATTAGGGGGGAAAGCTTACTCTTCACATTGTCTTTTACAATGGGTCGAGGGGTATGTACAAGGAAAGAAGAACTCCATGAGACAATGGTGTATATGGAGCATATGGGATGCAATCAATGAGAAATCCAAGTCATGGAGTTGTAGCAGGGGAAAGGAAGCTGAAGACCATCTAGGTTCACCTCTCGCAAACTCAGTACAACTCTCAAGATGACTCTGTCTTTTCCTGAAGAAGTGTGCATGAACACAAAAGCTTATACCCAGAATAAAACTTTGTTGGTCTTAAAGGCACCTCTGGACTCAGTCTTTGTTCTCCATCTTTTCCAGTAAGTTTTGAGGGGAAATTCTGAATTGGAAAGGGAACTACAAGTAGTCAATTAAGACAGAAAATGAATAGGAGTTTCAGCATCTTAGAAGTACCATCTGACAGCCATCTACAATTTTCCTGGGCATCTGGGCCTGGTTCATATGTTAATTTTCCTACAATGAGATAGTCATCACATAGCAAAAGGTGTGGAGCCTATATTTGAAGTACATTTTTCTTTCTTGCTGCAGGTGAAAAATAACCCTGCCACTGCCAATTTCAGCTGTCTACTGTGCCCCCAACCCAAACCCTCTCCAGCTGTAACTTCTGACACTAAAAAAAGACATATTGTATTTCACTTGTGATGGATTATTTACACATGCAAGATGATATGCTGTAGTTAAGCACGCGTGTATGAACCAGCACTAAATGATTCATTTATCTGTATTTTTCACACCCCAGGAGAAATCTGGTTAGGATTGTCATAGGAAAATGAAAAGTATTGGTTATTTGCATGTGTCGATATGGTGAACAAAAACTAAACTAAAACTGGACCCAGTTTGGATAAAAGTGGATTAACTGTGCTGTTTTCAAACCAAGGCAAGACAGATGCCCTCAGACTAAACAGCCCCACTGAGTGATGCAGTTGCTTCCATTGTTGACATTTGTCATCAGACATCAGCCTGATATTGGTCATCTTGGTATTTGCCAGGGTCCTGCTGGAAATGTGTGAAAGAAAAAGAAAAAAACCCTCCTTTGGCAAACATGGTGGAAGGGCACCACTGTGTGGATGAATGCAGAACTTCACAAAATTTGCTGGGTTTTCTCCCAAAGCTCCCAAAAGTGTTAAACCAAAGCTTTAGTTATTGGTTCTCTGCTGTCTGTCTTTTTTGGAGGTTCCCACCTGTCTACTACATCCAAGGGTACTTTTTGTTGCACTGAAGACAACGCAATTAATAAAGAATGACAAGTGGTAACCCGTGAGGTTTCTCATTTTTCACTTGCCTGCTCTTTCTCTTTCCTGAAAGCCCCCATAGTCTCTCGCCTTTTCCTGCTTCATTCTCTCCTTCTAAAATTGCCAACTTCCAGATGGGCCCTGGAATCCCAACAGAGAACTAGAGAGAACCTGAGCCCATTAGGGTTGCCAGCTCCAGGTTGGGATATCCTGGTGATTTTGGGGTGGAGCCTTTGGAGGGCAAGGTTTGGAGAGAGAAGTGACCTCAACAGGAATAATGCCATAGAGTCCACTCTCCAAAGCAGCTCTTTTCTCCAGGGAAACTGTTCTCTGTCATCTAGAGATGTGGTAATTCCAGGTGATCTTCAGCCCTCACCTGGAGGTTGGCAACCCTGGTTCCCATGGAGGAAATGGCTATTTTGGAAAGTGGAATCTATGGCATTATACACCTCTGAGATCCCTAGCTTCCTCAAACCCCACTCTCCCCAGGCTCCACCCCTCCGAATCTCCTGGAATTTCCTAACCTGGAGCTGACAACCCTATTTCCTTCCCACCCAACAGCCAACCTACATTTATTGGCCCCTCTGACTTAAAGTTTCCCTCTCCCCCACTCCTGGTAGCCTCTACCCACGAAAACTATGGCCCAGTTGTGTGATGCTGGCCACTGAGCCAGGCCCATTTGCATGTAGGGTTGCCAACCTCCAGGTGGTGGCTGGAGATCTAGGATTACAACTGATCTCTAGGTAACACAGATCAGTTCATCTGGAGAAAATGGTCACTTTGGAAGATTGAAGTCCCTCCCATCCCCAAACCCCACCGTTGAAGTCCTCCCTCCCCAAACCCCACCCTCCTCAGGCACCACCCCCAAAATCTCCAGGTATTTCCTGGCAACCCTACTTGCATGGTAAGGAATCCTCAAGGACTTGTGAGGCGCACATCACTCTCCCGTTTCCCCCTCCCTACACTATTTCCTTTTTCCTTCCTCTTGTCAGTCCCCATAACCTCTCCCTCCTTTTCAGTAATTCACCAACTTAGATTTTATCTGCCTCCCATCTTCAGCTATATTATTTATTTATTTATTTATTTATTTATTTATTTATTTATTTATTTATTCATTTATACTCCTGCTTTGTCCACAGTGGGGACCAAAGCAGCTTACATTATTCTCCCCTCCTCCTTTTTATCCAGACAACCCTGTGAGGTAGGTTAAGCTGAAAAGTATGTGCCTGGCCCAAAATCACTCAGTGAGGTTCCACCACAAGATGGAGATTGGAGCCTGGGTTGCCCAGACACTTCTCTGAAGATCAAACTGCTGCACCACACTGGCTTTCATAGGGTGGCTGCAGCTGAACAGTAACATGCAGCCAGGCCTACTTGAGTCATACAAGTCAGATGGTATCAAGACCCTCAGAAGTTGCTTCCAGGCCTAGGGCAGCCAGCTTCTAGGTGAGACCTGGAGATCTCCCAGAATTGCAACTGAACTCCAGACAACAGAGTTCTATCACCCTGGAGAAAAGGTCTCTCCCTCTCCAAACCCAGCCCTCCTCAGACTCCACCACAAAATCTCCAGGAATTTGTGAAGCTGGCAGCCCTGGTCCCAATGAATCCTTCCTCAAAGGCCAACGTAGGCCTGGAAAAGACCCTGCCCTCTCCCCCTGCCTTATTCCCTTCAGAAATCCATCCTGGAATACTGTGGTTGTCTAGCAAAAGCCACTGAGGCAATCTGTTGCTTAAAGCTACAAGAGCTACAAGAGCTTCTTTTATCGTTTTTGTGTTTTTTAAACCCCCAATGGTATTTTTTTTAATTTTACCTTTTTTCTGCAAACCTGGTGTCTTTTTCAGGTTTGTAGAAAGATCTGTCTTGTCCATTCACAGCTCCAGTCAGATTTAAGTATTCAAAGATTCGGCAGACTAGGCTATTCTAATATAAGATAACAATAATAATGTACAATTCCAGATAAATTTGATTAACTGTATAAATAAACAATTACAATCAATATGTCTTCATCTTCTCATGGTAGGTGAACTATGAGGGGTATCTTAAAAATTCACTGATTTTAGAAAAATATATAGGAGGTTTGACATGTTTATTATGGAACAATTTACTCATGCCATGTCAAATGGCATGGAAGATGTCTCAGAGTTCTTATTTATTTGAAAACAAACCCCCCCAAAACAAATAGTTTTCATTAGGACCAACCAAAATAACCCAAATAGGAGCCATATGTAGCCTGGCTCTGAGTCAGCAGAAGCCAGCAAGCAGGAGAACTGCAGGCTTGTCAGGATTCACAGCCAACAGCTGGTGCAGAGCACAGACAGTTTCCAGCCCTAAGTCAACAGGTGAAACAAAGTTAATCATTCCACACACTTTGAACACTGCAGACAGAGGATAGGAGCAGAACTACATGAGAGATGACAAAGAGCTTGCCTCCTGGCTTAATGCCAGCTGTTTGAGTAATTGCAGAATTACTCCAGAACAGCTAGCTGCAAGTTTGACCCTTAGACACATGCCTATAAAAACCAGCCAAGGGAGGCTGTTAAGCATGGAAGCAACAAGTCATCCTACCACTATCTCTGTGATCACTGCATTGGACCCTGCCTTGTTTGTGTGACTCCAGACCAACTCCTGACTTCATCTCTTGGCTCTGTGATCCCTGTTCATGAGGAACCTTTGGACTGCCTGATTACGCCTTTCAGACAACCCCTCAGTAATGTCTGTCATGGCTCTTGACTCTGGAACTGGACTCTTGATTTGGCTTCTTGGACTCTTGCTATCCACAAGAACATGTATGGCTCTGCCTGCCTTGTGAAACTGTGAAGTGCACAGTTTTGTTTTGTGCTCTGAAGAGCTCACCCTTGTGGGTAAGGATAGAGCAGGGGGGCAAAGAAGGGGATATTGTTGTGGGGATATACTACAGACCTCCAAATCAACCGGAGGAACAGGATAATGCATTTGTACAATAGCTTGCTAAACTTTCACAGAGACAGGATGTTGTGGTTATGGGAGATTTCAGCTATCCAGATATTTGCTGGGAATCTAACTCTACTAGACATGGGGCATCCCACAGATTCTTGAATAGTCTTGTGGACAACTTCATCTCTCAGAAGGTGGAGGTGAGAACCAGAGGAACCAGAGGAT
This sequence comes from Gekko gecko, assembly GCA_029375565.1. NCBI lineage: Eukaryota > Metazoa > Chordata > Lepidosauria > Squamata > Gekkonidae > Gekko > Gekko gecko. Next base: position 103,683,818 of record JAPDNY010000002.1, on the reverse strand, counting down.
CTGCTATCCTAGATTTAATTCTGACTAACAAGGAAGAACTGATTGATGAAGTTAATGTTGTGGGATCCTTGGGGAATAGTGACCATGTCAGCTTGGAATTTGACATAGAGAAGGATATGAAACCAGGACATAGTAGTATCCTGGACTTCAAGAAAGCTGATTTCAAAAAAAAACTCAGAGAAATAATAGGTAGGATCCCATGGCTGAAAATGCTGAGGGGGAAATCTGCACAGGAAGGATGGGTGATGCTGAAAAATGAAGTGCTTAAGGCACAATCGCAAACTGTTCCGGTAAGAAAGAAAGGTGGGAGACGGGTAATGAAGCCGAGGTGGCTGAACAAGGAACTCTCTGAAGAGCTGCGACTAAAAAGGGAAATGTACAGAAAATGGAAGGAAGGTCAGATTACTGAGGGTGAGTACAAGAAGCAGGCTCGAATCTGTAGGGATGGTGTCAGAAATGCTAAAGTGCAGATGGAGCTGAGGCTTGTGAGGGATGTTAAAAATAACAGGAAAAATTTCTATGCCTATGTTTGGAGCAAAAAGAAGAACAGGGATGGGGTAAGCTCATTGCTAGGGGAAGACAGTCGAGCCTTAACAAGGGATGAAGACAAAGCAAAATTATTCAACTCTCACTTTGTGTTGGTCTTTAACCATAAGGCAAGCTGTATATAAACTGAAGAATGCAGGGCATATGAGGAAGGGGGAACTGCCAGTCCAGAATAAGTAAGGAAATGGTTAGGGAGCATCTAGCTGCCTTAAATACTTTCAAATCTCCAGGGCCGGATGGCTTGCATCCCAGGGTGCTAAAAGAAATTGCAGATGTTATTTCAGAGCCTCTGGCTCTAATCTTTAAGATGTCCTGGAGTACTGGTGTTGTGCCAGAAGACTGGAGAACAGCAAATGTTGTCCCAATCTTCAAGAAAGGAAAAAAGATGGACCCAGGAAATTACAGACCTGTCAGTTTAACATCAATACTTGGGAAAATTCTAGAGCAGATTATTAAACGCTCTGTCTGTGAACACCTTGAACAGAATGAGTTAATTGGTTGTAGCCACCATGGGTTTAACAAGAATAAGTCATGTCAGACCAACCATATCTCCTTTTTTGACAGAGTTACTAAAATGGTTGGCTCTGACAATGCTGTGGATATAGTGTATCTAGATTTCAGTAAGGCATTTGACAAAGTTTCTCATGATATCCGTGAGGATAAGCTGGTTAAGTGTGGGCTGGATGGTGCAACCATATGGATGGATTCATGGTTGGTTGAAAAATCATACCCAACGAGTGCTCGTAAATGGCTCTGCATCTACGTGGAGGGAAGTCTCGAGTGGAGTGCCGCAGGGCTCGGTCCTGGGCCCGGTGTTTTTTAATGTTTTTATAAATGACCTGGGCCCGGTGTTGTTTAATGTTTTTATAAATGACCTGGAGGACAACATAGAGGGGATGCTTATCAAATTTGCAGATGACATGAAGCTGGGTGGGATTGCTAATTCTGAAGAAGACAGAATCAGCATTCAAAATTATCTAGATAGGCTGGAACAGTGGGCTGAGACAAATAAAATGAATTTCAATAGAGATAAGCGCAAAGTCCTACACTTAGGTACAAAAAACCAAAGGCACAGATATAGAATGGGAGGGACTTGGCTTGACAGCAGCACATATGAAAGGGATCTAGGTGTTATGGTTGATCACAAGCTCAACATGTGACTGTGAAGAAAGCTAATGCAATCTTAGGATGCATTAACAGAAGCATTGTGTCCAGATCACGGGAGGTGGTAGTTCCACTCTATTCTGCTATGGTCAGGCCTCACCTGGAGTACTGTGTCCAGTTTTGGACACCACACTTTAGGAAGGATGTTGACAAGCTTGAGCGTGTCCAGAAGAGGGCAACCAGGATGGTGAGAGGGTTGGAATCCAAGTCTTATGAGGAAAAGCTGAAAGAGCTGGGTATGTTTAGCCTGGGAAAGAGAAGGCTTAGAGGGGACATGATTGCAGTCTTCAAGTATTTGAAGGGCTGTCATGTAGAAGAAGGAGCAGATCTATTCTTTCTTGCTCCGGACTGCAAGACTAGATCTAACGGGTGGAAATTACAAGGGAGTCGTTACCGGCTAAATATCAGGAGAAACTTCCTAACTGTAAGAGTGGTTGAGCAGTGGAACAGTGGAACAGCCTGCCTCAGGAGGTGGTTGTTGCTCCTTTGCTGGACGTTTTCAAGCAGAGACTGGACAACCATCTTTCGTGTATGTTGTAGGTATGTAGAGCTATCTTTCGGCTATGATCCTGCAGAGTGCAAGGGGTTGGACTAGAGGACCTGCAAGGTCCCTTCCAACTCTAATGTTCTATGATTCTATGATTCTATGACCATTGCCACTATGGAGTGGTACATGGCAGGCAAGATTTGTTGGCTCATGGTCCTCTGCAGGGGGGACAGAGTACCAGGGAGCCAGGCACTGCAGCAGCTGGTGAAAGGCTATGTTCTCCATGAGAGAGAAGGACTGGCCATCCACAGCAATCATCTCACTGACAAGGCAAGTGGATACTTCCTGGGCCCTCCTTTTAGCCCTTTTGGATGGCACTGTTGGCGTTCCTGTGGGAATGACCTCTTGGAAGGTGGCCTGCCTTGCAGGGCCGGTTCCATGTTTTTCTGCATACTAGGCGAGGCTACCTTCTGGTGCCCCCCCCCATGCACCCACCAATTTTCAAACATAAATGCATTTTAGGAAGAATGAAAAACACAAAATTTGAAATTGCTAATTTCTTTTTCTTTTTAATTGTGAGAATAAGTAATACAGTCTCTGATTTTCTCTCTCAAACAGAAAAACACAAATCACAAAGTATTCTTTCCCCTTTCTGAAGCATCTCATCCCTGAAAAGTCAGGTATCCTTTGAAAAACAAATCAGTGTTAAAATGAGGCAGGGTTTCCAGTGATGGATAAACTAAATTGTTTTCTGCAAATGAAATAATAATTTGCAACTCTTCCCCTCACCCTGAGAGTTATTTACCACCTACCAGAGTAGTCAAATAAAAGCACCTGCACAAAGATCCTGAGCAAGTTAGACAAGTGCAAGTAGCAGATTTTTTTCCCAGCCAAAGGAGGGGATCTCTCTCTCCTCCTCCTATCAGGGAGAGCTTCTGCACCAGCCAGAGGCTTCTGGCTGTAGCTTCTTCTCCCAGGGCAGCATTTTACTTTGCAATATCAGGATTGGGCAGGGGGGATGGTTTGTCTACATTTGCCCCAGTAACACTTCCTTTGCTTCCAAATTTGGGGCTGGGGGGGTACAATTTTATGTTGGTCTGGGACCATGCCCTTGTGGAAGACATCTGGCAAAGCCTACGTGAATTGCCTGGGGTTCGAGCTTTGCACCCAGCTGTAAGTTTTGGGGCATGTAAAGCTCTGGGTAGCCCAGGCTTGCCCTGTCTTGTCAGATCTCAGACTCGGTAGCTAAACAAGGCCAGCCCTGGTTAGTTTGCCTCTTGTCTTGAAAACCCCATGAAGGCTCGCCATGGGCTGTCTAAAAACCCTGGGGTTCATTTTAACTTCCTTATCTTGAAATATTTACATCTAATCACTTCTCCTGTGTGGAGCAGGTTCCTCCCCAACTGCTGGTGTCCTGGCATCCTGTTGGGCACATCTCTGTCCTGGGCACTTGCTTCCCCTATTCCCCCTTCCCCTCCCTACCTGGCCAGCTCTGGACCTGAGGAGCAGTGTGCGGCTGCCAAAGGGGGCAAGGAATGGGGATGGAGTGGCACCGGGCGGAGCTGGGCAGCTATGCTCTCTGGGTCCTCCCCCCCAGTAAGTTGCCAGGGCTGGGTGAGAAAGAAAGGGAGAGGGACCATGCAGTTGCTTCCTCCTGCCCCTCCCATCTGAATCCAGCGGCTGTTCCCCCACACACACTTGTGATGCCTTTTTTAACCCTTGCCTGCCATGTTGGCTTTGGGAAAAGGTGCCTTATGGCTGCAAGTGGGCAGGAAAGGAAAGGGAGAAGGAGGAAGGGAGAAATCAGTAAGGAGGGAGACTGCAGCAGACCTCTCCAAAGCTGAGGAGTGGTGTGTGACTGCCAAAGAGAATGAGGCACGGGGATGGAATGGCACCGGGCGGAGCTGGGCAGCTGCGCTCTCTGGGTCCTTCCCCCCAGTAAATTGCCAGGGCTGGGTGAGAAAGAAAGGGAGAGGGACTGTGCAGTTGCTTCCTCCTGCCCCTCCCATCTGAATCCAGTGGCTGTTCCCCCACACACACTTGTGATGTCTTTTTAACCCTTGCCTGCCATGTTGGCTTTGGGAAAAGGTGCCTTTTGGCTGCGAGTGGGCAGGAAAGGAGAGAGGGAAGGGGAAGGGGGAAGGGAAGGGAGAAATCAGTAAGGAGGGAGACTGCAGCAGATCTCTCCAGAGCTGAGGAGTGGTGTGTGACTGCCAAAGAGAATGAGGCACGGGGATGGAATGGCACCGGGTGGAGCTGGGCAGCTGCGCTCTCTGGGTCCTTCCCCCCCCCAGTAAATTGCCAGGGCTGGGTGAGAAAGAAAGGGAGAGGGACTGTGCAGTTGCTTCCTCCTGCCCCTCCCATCTGAATCCAGTGGCTGTTCCCCCACACACACTTGTGATGTCTTTTTTAACCCTTGCCTGCCATGTTGGCTTTGGGAAAAGGTGCCTTTTGGCTGCGAGTGGGCAGGAAAGGAGAGGGGGAAGGGGGAAGGGGGAAGGGGGAAGGGAGAAATCAGTAAGGAGGGAGACTGCAGCAGATCTCTCCAGAGCTGAGGAGTGGTGTGTGGCTGCCAAAGAGAATGAGGCACGGGGATGGAATGGCACTGGGCGGAGCAGGGCAGCTGCACTCTCTGGGTCCTCTCCCCCAGTAAGTTGCCAGGGCTGGGTCAGAAAGGAAGGGAGAGGGACCGTGCAGTTGCTTCCTCCTGCCCCTCCCATCTGAATCCAGGGGCTGTCTCCCCCCACTTGTGATGCCTTTTTTTAAACCTTGCCTGCCATGTTGGCTTTGGGAAAAGGTGCCTTTTGGCTGAGAGCAGGCGGGAAAGGAGAGGGGGAAGGGAGAAATCAGTAAGGAGCGAGACTGCCTACTGGGCACTCATATGACAGGGTGGGGGGGGCAGCAGACTGGTTCCCCCTCCCTCCCCTCCCTTCCCTGAGGAGAAGCAGCTAGGTGTGGCGGAGCCCAAGCAGGGGCAGGAAAGTGGCTGGCATGGTCTGAGCTTTCTTTAGGGCATCCATAGCAGCGCCAACCTCAGCCCCTTGGCAACTATGTTAGTGCCCCATTGTCAGAGCGCTGCATGCAGAAAGCCCGATGCCACCCACCTGCGGGGGCAGCCGGGAAAGTGTACAGCCCATGCATGCCTCCCCTGCCTCGGCTCCTTGCAGAAGGGTGAGAGCAGCAGGGCTTTTGGTGAGGAGTGGGAGGGGTGGGGTGGCAGACTACTGTGGTGCCCTCCACCAGGGAGCATGATAGGCAAGCGTCTAAATTTATGGGTGGTCCAGCCCTGCTACCTTGATGTCCCACCACCCACAGCACCCTGAGTGCAGGGAGCCTTTCTTGGAGAGGCCTCCTGCTCCTCCTCCATTTCTTCCTTCTGAGAGGGAGTGGGCCTCTTCTTCCTCCCACTGGCCACCACTCTTTCCTCCAGTAGCAACTTCATTGCCTGCACCCTTTGCAGGTGCCTGTGGAGGACAGAGGAGGACAAGTGTTGGGAGTTTGTGCCCTTCTGGCACTCTGCCACACAGGGTCACTGAGGATGGTGAGGAAATATTTCCAAAGTGTAGGCTGGAAATGACACCACAGGACTGGAGAAGGTGGGAGGAGAAACAGATGCTTTCTGGCACTGGATTGGGAGGAATGACAGAGGGGTGTATTGGAGGCAGGAGCTGCAACAGGGAGTTGTGTGGAAGGGGAGAGTGCTTCCCTCCCTCTGAATCACTGTCAGAGACTCTTCCAAAGAGTGTTATCAACCGCTGGTCTTTGGGCAATGGTAACAACTCTTTGTCCTCTGTGGAGAGCCCTAGGAATAGATTGGGGAAAGGAAGCTCTGAGACAGCTGGCAGGATGGATCTTGTCCCTGGGGATGGGAGTCTGTTGTATGGGGTGGGTGGGGTGGAGGACTTCTTCCTCCACAAAGAGCTCCCTTTGCACCCACTTCCACCTTCATGGCACAGAGGGATTGGTTCACAATCAGGAGAGATGGGAAGGTATAAAATGTGGGTCCTCAGCCAAGAAACTCACTAGCTAAGCCCCTCTGCTTGGCATGAGCAGAGAGATGAGTGGCTCAGATCCCTGAGTCCTCCAAGACCCCCAAATCACAGCAGGGGGAGGAAGCACAGTCAAAATGTGGGTCCTCAGCTGAGGAACCCAATAGCTAAGTCACTCTACTCGGTGTGAACAGAGAGACAGGGTGGCTTAGAGCCCTGAGTCCCCCTAATACCAATACCTCAGCAGGGGAGAGGAGTTCCCAGTTATGAGGGAATGTGCTCTGCTAGTTTACTTTTAAGAAGTTCCATGCCCCTCTAAGTAACTGCAAACAGCTGAAAGAAAAGAGGCTGCAGAACTGGGATCATATATATAGTTTTCCAATCCTGTAGAGCAGAATGGGAATTCTGTTATTGGCAGCCAGCCATGCCTGTTAAGCTTTGCAGGGCTCCTATTTGTGTTTCCAAAGCTGGAGAATTCTGCCCCCTCCTTTGCCTTGGAGTTTTGTAAACAGTTTAATTGAGCTGAGACTGCGTCGAAAACATATTAATTCACAAACTGCCATGAACAGCGCCAAAGTTTGTGAAATTTTCATGCTGGGCACCCTTCCACGAACATTGCTTCATGAACCATGAACCATCCAAAATTTGTGATGAACTTTAGTTTGTGAACCAGTTCGTGCCCTTACTCTAATATTTCTGTCTCTAGGCTCATTCTCCACACTCTGTATCCAAATCCCTGTTGGAAAAGGCAATGTCCAGTGTACAAAGAAGAAGAGAAGAAGACCCTGCAGGGGGCAGCAAGAAGACAATTAGATAGGATGGTGAGATCAGCACCTCCTCTCCCGTTAAGTGTCATTCCTTGTCTGTCTCCAGATTGCTACTCTCAGGGCAATTTCCCCCTTCTTCTTGGAAGTGCCACACTCAGTCTTACCCTCCCTCTCAGCTAGAGATGTAGTTAGGAACCTATTTCTGTCTCTCCTCTTTCCTATCTAGTATATTAATTCTTAAATAAACCTTTAATTACTCTTTAATCAGGTTGTGCACCATTGCTGTGTTAATTGCACTGCCAGCAACCCCACTCTTTCAAAGCTGTCTCTCATTAGCTGTCTCTCAGTGGTGGTAGCTCAGTCACAAGGTGTTGACACTTGGACCTCCCCCTAAGGCACTACGCACTCCATATTTTGTTGGTTTATTTAGCTTAGCAGAGTGCTCAAGGCACATAATGCAACAGAGTCTATCTGATTAGTGTGTGCTGTCCAGAAACAAAGTTACACACGGAGCCTTTTTATCTTTGCAAACTAATATGAATCCTTTTATTTAAGGAACTCAATTTCTAGAAAGGATAGAGTAGAGATAGGTTTCTAATCTAAGTTAACTAGCTAAAATGGATGGAGATATAGGAGGCATGTCCTGTTCTCATGCTGCCAAGACGGAGAAAGCTGTCATAGTGTGGAGAGAAAGTGTCAAGATTGGAAGGAAAGAAGTTTCCCTAAGAGGAGCAATCTACACATCAAAGGGATAGCATCAGAGGAGAGAAGGAAAGGATGCTCAGTGTCCTAGCCTATCTGTCCCTCTGACTTTCTCATAGTCCTCCTCTGAAGGCTGAGGCTAAGAGACAGTGCAACACCCTTCATTTCCAACATTTTTTTTTGGTATTGTTTCTGAGGCCAGTGTAGCAGAAAGCTCTGTGATGCACCACCAGCTTAAGCAGTCATCCCATATTTATGCGCCCAACTATCAGGAACCTATCAAGTATTGTATCTGGTCACACCAAAACTGGCTTGCTGAGACAAACTGTAGTTCTACTTCTTGAACGATGTATTTTAGGCTGTTCGTTTTTGGGGAGGAATAAAAAATAATATCCATGGTGTGTAATCCAGAAAAAGTTAGGGGTGTCTACACACCAATACAAATGAATGGGGCTGGAATATTCTGTGGAACGTTTTTAATGGGATATGCCTCATGGAACTTTACACTAGCTTATCATCCAGACATTGTATCCAGAAAATTATCCTTTTTTTTTTTTGCCTGAATCTTTAAGCATTAGATTTCTTATTTGGATTTAACTGGCCGGTGGGATTCTATGGATATTTCCTTTACAGAAACAGCCCCTCCAAAATCTTTTAGCCCCAGTAAGGTAAAATAACATGTGCAATAGAGTATCTGTCTTTTCCCCTTTCCTAACTAATAGCAGCACTAAAGGGGGGTGATACCTATCAAGGAAATAGCACAAGGGAAAAGAGATTTTAAAGAAAACCTCCCACCAGTGCTGCAATCCCACACCAAATCAGGTCTGACCACAGCTGCTTTTTAACATGAAAGAAGATATTGAGAGACTTGGGCATGGTTCTCTGAATTAACATATTTGACCCTAGTTGAGTTTATTCTACAGGGAGATCTTTTTTATGAGGTGTCCGTTGATGGAAGACAACCTGATGAACAATCCCAAATTCACTTCCACTGAGTGACCAGATCAAGTCAGAACTGAGAGAATGAATCCTATTCTATTTTCCTATTGTAACTGAGTGTGCAGTAAGCGCACCCTTCACCTCCATGCTCAGTTCATCCTTCCTATGTCCCTCTCCATTCACATGCTTATACTAATCTAGCTGCTGCACCTGTTTTTCTGTACTCTGGAAACACACTCCCTGCATTCCTTATCTGCACAGGTTCAGGAGTAATAAACATTCCCTTTATGCATACTGTGGTGTAATGCCATAGATCACTTATGGGAAATCAGGAAGCCATCACTGTTTCCAATACAGGCTACATAGAGATCCTACCACACTGGACCACAGGGTTATGTGGGCTTCCCCCTTTTTCTTGAGGATGTGGAATGAAATAGAAACCACATTGAGCTTGGAAGGGCCTGTCTAAGTGTCTTAACATTGTCTTTCACAAAGACAAATAGTTTCCCTTCTGAGTTACTCAGAGTAGGTTTCCCACTTCTATTGGCTCCTGCATGGCTAGGCTTTCTTTTTTAGCACTGAAGGTACATACATTGCAGGTTTTAAAATATATTTTTGTATTTATGTGTGTGCATGCACACCCATGCCTGGAAGTCATGATGACCTCTGATGACCCCTACTGGGCATGGAGAATGTTCAGAGAAGTGGCTTGATAGCCTGTCTCTGCCTCCAGCCCTGGTATTCATTGGAGATTTCCCATCCAAATACTTGCCACCAGGGTCAGCCCTGCTTAGCTTCTGAGATCTGATGAGATCAGGCTTGCCTGGGCTATACAGGTCAGGGCAAGGGACACAGGGCTGGCCCCAGCTCATTTTACACTCTAGGTGAGGATCCCTTCCGGCGCCCCCCCCCCATGCGCCCACCAAAACCTGCTGGTTGGCCCCTCCAGGTTCCTGGCACCCCACTGGGAAGACACACCTTGGAGAGGGAATAATTGAGGGCCCTCTGCCCCCCAGCGTGACTCCCTCTTGGCTGACCACCCGCTGCCCTTGCCTCCGCAGAAGGCCAGCCGGACTGGACTGGAGGGGGGGGGATGCAAGAAAGCAACCAAGTCCAGGCTGAGGAGGGGGTGGAAATCTGAAGCCTTGGGGGGAAGGGGTCCAGCCCCAGCCTGGCGGAGGAGGAGGAGAGGAGGGTCTCAGTTATCCCCCCAACCCCAAGCCAGGCTCTTCCTCCACCCTGGTGGGAATGGGACTTGCCAGCTGGGGGGAGAGGCCAGGGAAGGAGGCTGCTGCGGGGAAAATGCGGCAGCACCAGACCTGCCCCAGGGGAGGAGGAGGAGGAGGCAGCAGCTGGGCATAGTGTCCATCCCAGCCCACGGCAGTGGCTCCCTGGAGTTAGTCCCGATGGTGGTACCTCGGAGGAAGTGGCCCCCTGCTCACTCAGGGCTCAGCAGCTCCTGCTTCAGGCAGCCACGCTTCTGGGCAGGTAGCGGGCACTCAGCTCACTGCCCTACCCCCCAATGCAGGTGATGAGTGGGGCGCTGCTGCTGCTCTCCCCTTCCGTCCTCTATGCTTCACCCAGGGCCTTACCTCGCTTCTGCCCCGTGCTCTTGGGAGGAGCTGCCACCACGGTAGCCCCGATGCAGAGCTGATGGTCTCTCTCTCCTGCCGCGGCTGGCAGCTCCCACCAGCCGGCTCCGTCCCACCATCCCAGTCTCCGGACGGCAGCAATCACCCAGTCAGGGCTTTTGGCGGGGGTGGGGGGCTTTTGGCAGGGTGGCGGGTGCAGTTTGGCGTCCTAAGGGCCGACCCACCCTAGGCTCACCTAGTGAGTGAGCCAGCCCTGAAAGTACATACATTATTAATACTTAAGACTTATCCTTTAGCAACCATACCCCTTCTGCCCTTCCTCAGGGGCCCCAGTCTACAGGGCACATATTTTTCCTTTTTGAGTGCTGAAACTTTTGAGGAACTAGTGACTACGTATGAATTGAATACAGAACATTTTCTCCTGTTTGTGGAACCAATTAATCATATAGGAGATCTTTGTTTCATCCATTTACCTGAGGCAGGAGAGGAGATCACTGCCATTTAGTGCAACTTGGTGCTATATTCTTGGAATATGTCTTATAGGCATAGACCCATGAAATTCACCAAACAGAATATTATCCCAGATGTTCCATCAAGATTTGATGGAACAGTTGTTTGGGAGGTCATGGGTAGGAAGGACATAAGAGCACTACAGAAAATCCTTAGGTTATAAGGATAAATTCTCACATGAAGTTGTTTTATGCTGAATCAGATCAATGGTTCATCTAGTTCAGTATCTTCTGGTGTGGCTGGCTCAGCTCTAAGGTCTCAGACATGGGTTTTTGCCAGTCCTGATATGGAAGTGCCAAGAATTGACCTTAGAGTGCTGCAAGCCATCTTTTAAGAATGCAGGACAACTGGAATGCTAAATTACTGTTATTGGCCCTCTTCCCTGGTTGTCTTATGTGTGTTTGTTTATATGTTTTTAATGAATTGTTTAAATATTTTATGTACACTTTATTAAATGCAGCTTTCATATCTTAAATATTTTAACATTAAAATGTTTTAATGTTTTGACATTTGCCACCTTGGAGATCCTATTTTGGTAGAAATGCAATATAGAAATGTTTTAATTGTTAAATAAATAATATTCCAGTTAAGGTAACTATTTTAGGACAACACTGGTTAGTTATTAGTGAACAGAGTGTTTCTTGAGTGAAAGCCCCTGCTGGATGGGTAGAAAGATGCCCATTTTTTCCCAGGAGCACTTCTGGTGCTTCTCATTGTCTACTGCAAAGACCACTGGGAGGATAGGCTGCTGCCTGTAGCCTAAACACGTATGTATGTATGTATGTATGTATGTATGTATTTATTTTCTTCCATTTATATCCCACCACTACTACCCCATGAAAGTATGCAGAACTGTGATTACTGTTCCAGCAAGTGTCCCATCCTGAGTGTCACTGTCATCTGTGGCTTATGGAAAAAGCCCCTAAAAGCCCTTTGCATGGTAGACCCATGACCACATTTCTTCCTCACACCAAATGGAAGTTTCGTTTCTTCAAAAATGAAAGAAACCTGAATGAAACGAGATTGTAGCACGCAGGTTTGTCCATCCCCTGTCAGATGTGTGAAAATTCTCTGACAGATTGCTCTGTTCTCTTTTGGAAAGTGACTTTATTTAGAGTAAACCCGCCAGTTGAAAGAATCCATTACCTTTGGTTGTTGTTCTCTCTTTTTTTTTCTTTTCTCGTGTTGTTTTAGTACTGAGTTAAAAAGCAAAGTTTCACTTGCTGTCACAACTCAGTACTGCCTTTGTAAGATCACAGTTAGGCAGCACTCAACCTGATTTCCTTATCACACTAGTCGGACTCAGAACAGAAATAAATGCTACACAGCAAATGGTGAAGCTCCTGAAATGAAGCTTTGTAGCTTTCAAAACGAGCTTTCTCCTCCTCGCAAGGGCAGGAAGAGAATGACTCACTGAAAATCTCTCTCTCTCTCTCTCTCTCTCTCTCTCTCTCTCTCTCTCTCTCTCTCTCTCTCTCTCTCTCTCTCTCTCTCTCTCTCTCTCTCTCTCTCTCTCTCAGACAGTTGGGTGTGCTAAGGCCAGAGGAGTGCTCTAAGTTCCTGACTGGTAAGATTTTCTTATTCTTACACTTATACTCCACCTCTCTTCTCTCACATAACTTGTCAACTTAACTTTGGTTTCCAGAAGGGATACCACTGACCACTGACAAGCCCCAGACCTGCTGAGGTTCAGCAATCAGGCAGCATCATGTACCTTCTGACCATACCTGAAGAACAAGGTGTAAAGAAGGATTGCTCCTTCCTTATCATATTTTGGAGTCTGCATTTGCAATACCTGTATAGCTTTGCCCCAAGGTTCTCAGAATTCTTAATAAATTCTTTGCACGGAGAAGAGGAAGGATGTTGAGAAGCCACAGCATCCTTCTCTGTTTCAGAGGCTGTTGCTCCTGGACTTAACGGCAGAGAAGGGAGTGAGTTTCTGGTCGGATCCTAGCAACTGGGAGTAATTAACTGGGCAGATCTTCTGCACAAGCCCCACTGAGATGAGCAGACACTGGGCAAGAGTGCTTGAATGTTCTAGCATTGCTCCCAGTCATTTCTGTGGTATGCACGCAAGAGAACATCCCAGGTGACTGTACCTTTCAGTTTAACCAGGACTGTTGCACGCTTAAGGATCCTGTATAAAGATGTCAGAAGTTCCCTGGGGAAGGCAAGAAAAGCATTTTTCTATTCACTGGTCTGGTAGCCTATTGAATGCCACTGAATTGGATGAAAGGTTTCTGCTTTCATTTACTAACCCATTCTATTCCAAAATGTTGACTCTCTGAAGGGGGGGGAAACCCCTCACATTTTTAAATTGGTTTAAGGTCTCTTTATTGGTAATAAACTGAGAGGAGAATGAATTACCAGCTTTGAGAGTTTGAAGATACCACAGGGCTTCTTTTAGCAATAAGACATTTTTTCCCCCTGCTTGTTCTCTGTGAAGCACTTTGGGAAAGGTAATGCTTAGCTAGATAGGACTGCATCGTCTTTTTGGCTCTTTCCAGCTTGTAGTGAAGGGTGTCTACTCCTAGCAGCAAGGAATAAGCAATGGAGAAGTGACATTTTTAATTCTTGCTCCAGTTCATCAGATCAGTGAAGGTCCACTATGAGCACTGTTGCAAAGGTAGAATCACCCCCTCTGACCGAGCAGCCAAAAAGAAAGCGAGGACGACCAAGGAAGCTGCCACAGGTAAATAATGACCATCCTCTTAGATAGCAGTCTGTGTGCATTTTCTTTTCAGATACGTAAGCACTAAATTTATGGCAGCTCTTTTGCCACAAGAGATTGCTGTTCTTAGAAAGAATGAAGTTAGATGTTATTCTGGAACTGCTTTGGCCATATCCAGATAGCAATAATTAGTTCGGGAAACTATTATTATATTATATTATATTGTATCGTATCGTATCGTATTATATTTATTATATTAGAAAATGTAAATTAGTGATTTTATCACTGTGGCCTCAGCTAAAGTGAGAAACTAACAAAGATGCCAAGGATATTGTTCAAAGATCAGTGTTTACTTTCTTTAATATAATTAGGACATGGTTGAGAGAACTGATGAGACGTGACGGGGCTGTCAAGAGATGTGTAGTGTATTACTTTGTCACCATCATTATATTACAATGGGTCCTACGACTTTGGAGGCATGGTGGCTCAATGAGAGTTCATGCCTTGAAAGCAGAAAGTCCAACGTTCAGTTCCTGGCATCTCTGTACTGCCAGTTTAAAAACCTCAGGAAACAGATATTTCAAAGGAGCCTCCTCTGCCTGAGACCTTGAAGAGCTGCTGCCAGTCGATACTCTTGAGTCAGATGGGCCAATAGTTTGACTCAGTATTAGGTAGTTTTATATGTTCAACATTGGCTCAAGACTTGAGAGAAGAGGGTAGGGGTGAGGGATCTCAAGAAGAAGAGTTGGAAATAGTGGTAGTTAATGTAGGAAATTCTAGGCAGTTTTCAAGTCTTTGTTCATTGTATCTATTATATTATTTCTATTGTTCTCTAATTTTGCAATCCAGTTTTGTTGCATTGTTGGGTACTGTGTTGCACTGTAACACTAGTTTTAGTACTTTGCTTTGCTCTCTGATTTATATAATCCAGTTTTATGTCACTGTAGACTGTGTTATAGTGTCTATTGTATTGATGTAATTGTCTCAGCAAGAAAGGTAGACTATATATGAAGTAAATAGATATGTATACTCAACCCATGCTTTTCTTCAAGAAGAAACTGAATTTTGTATCTAGTCTGTAAAGGATATTCATCTGCATTATGTCTCTATTTATAGGACCAATTTTCACATTTCCTATAACAGATTCCAATTTGTAATAGGAAATATGAAAATTAGACCTATAAATAGAGACACAGTTCTATATATGAATTTGCACATGAAGATGCTTTAACAGTGTAACACTTAAGTATGTACTTTGGTCTTAATGAGGCAAGTGTGCTCAATAGCATCCAGAAACATATATTTGAATGTATAGAAACGTCAGTGAGATCCTAAACAGAATTAGGTCTATCAGTGGGCTTAGAAAGCTGTAATTGGTATATCATAGTACTTTTCAAAATGTCTACCTTCGGAGAACACTTTCTATATTGATTTCTGGCAGGGAACCGCTATACACTGCAAACAATCAGGGGCTCAAAAATACATTGCGTTGCTTGGCGAGTTGAGTCGGGGGTTCCCCAGACCCAACTTGTTTTCCCTACAATCACACAGCAGCTAAAGACAAAGGCATTTTAAAAGTCCCCAGGAGCTCAAAACAACTCCTGGAGGGAGTTACTTGCCTAAGTTGGGAATTGTATATGGCGCATTCCAAGCACATGTTGCTTCCAAAGTTAGGCAAAGAACTTCCTACTGGGGCTGTTTTGGCCCTGGAAAATGGCATGGAGGGAAACACAGGAGCCTCTTCTCTGCTCACACCATAGTTCTGGGAGGAATAGGGCTCCTGGCGACTTTAAAAATGCCTTTCCCAAGTGGCTGAGTGACTGCAGGGAAAGCAAGTTGATTCCAGGGAACCTCGATCCAACTCTCCAAAATACATAATCTGTAGTGATTTAAACCCCTGCTTTCTTCTCGTCACAAGCCATCGTGAACAGCCACAACTGTGTCTAAATTCGTGGAAGTTCATGTCGGTTCTTCAGGTTGCAAACATCGCTTTGTGAACCACAAACCAGCCAAAATTTGTGATGAACTTCAGTTCGTAAGCTGGTTTGTGCCCATTCCTAATTGATTTATTTGACAGTATTTGACTGTTGGCATGCCATAGTATTTATTTATTAAATAGCATTTAATTGTTAATAAGCAATAGGATCTTTTAGTCATAGCATTCAGTAAATGGCATAGATTCAATTTTGTGTTTATACTGTTACTAACAATGGTAATATGTACTTAGAAATATCTCCTTTTAGAAGTCTGTATTATGCTGTTAGAATATTTGCTGAATTTTAAACATTTGTAAATACATGTTTCAGTTCTGTCTCATGTTCATCTGCTGCCTTTTAAATGGTTTATACCCGAAGTATCGAACTAATTTGTTACGAGGGCCAGCTCTGACATTAATGTTACTTTGTTGGGCCAGACCATGTGTGCCATAAAATGTAATGCCAGGTACTGGAGATATAAACTGTATAAAGGACAGCAGCTGGTAAGCTCCGAGGTGGTGTATCCTCTCTGCAAAGCCCCATGGGCTGGGAGGGGGTGTGGAGAAAAACCACATGGGTGGACTGGAGATCCAGCGGTGCAGCACTGGGCAGACGCTCCCATGCTGCTTGACTGCTGCAGATGAGGTTGCTCCACCATGCTAAAGCCACAGTCAGACTGGCTCTACCCAGTCCCCCACCCCCGAGCACCCTCCTTTTCCTTCCCTTGCACTAGCTTCTCACAGGCTGCATAAGAGCCCTGGGCCGGCCAGTTACAGTCCCCAGGCCTTATGTTTGACACCTGGTTTATGCCTTACTTTTCTTTTTAAAAGATTATATGGTATTCTTTATTAGTTAGAGTCACTTGTAATTCTTCCATTGAACTGAAAACTTAAAAAAAACCCTTTTGTTTGTGAGTAATTCAAAAGTCAAGATTTGATCTGAGTTTTAACAAATTAAATCCCACCTTCCTAGTATCTCTTTTCTAATATTTGAATGTTCCCTTTCCCTCTATTCTTTATCCAATTAGGAGTCTTCTGGACCTTTGCCACCAAAGAAACCTCGGGGGAGGCCAAAAGGAAGCAAAGAGCTGCGTGCCAGTGGTAGACAGAAGGTAAAAAACAAAGGCAGGCTGCTGTTTTCAACTGACTGGCTTTCTGCCCATATCCTCCTGGCTATTTGAGAGTGAAGTATGTTCTCAGTAACTCTGAATTCTTGTTGTCCTCTCATTGCTAGGTCTGGTTAAAGTTTTAAAATTAGGTAAACTTCACATACTTTGTGCACTAGAAGCTGCTCTCTCTCCCACCTCTATTCAAGGATAACTCAACTTCTACCTGTTTATCATCCTCTCCACTGAACAACTGCTGTTGTTCATTCATTGTCTCTTCCTTACTCTCCAACATTATCATCCACTGCCTAGTTCTCATAAATATCCCTTAGTCCTTGCCAGCCTAATGTCACACACCCTTTTTGTCATGTCAAATACCTTCCATGGCTTGAACAATGCTGCTTTTCTAACATTTCTGTGATTCTTCTTCTCATAGTCCTCATCTTGTTTTCCTGTTTTCATGCCTTATCCTCACCATTGACTTTTCTGCCTCCACATTCTTTCCTGTCTTAACACCCAAACCCAAGTTCTGCTGTCAGCCTCTTCTTTCTCCTCCAGTCCGTGTACCTGTCTCATCTTCTTCACAGGGAATTTAACAGATAGGCAGAAAGGCAAGCAGGATTCTTTCCATTCCTCCTGCACCTGTATCAATGGAGGAGAAGCCATGTCTCAGTGACAGAGTACCTGCTTACATTACTGAAGGTTTCAGGTTCAGTTGTTGGCTTCTTAAGCTAAAAGGATCTCAGGTAGCAATGGATGGGAAAGACCTTCCTCTGTTTGAGACTCCAAGAGTTGCTGCTGGTCAGACAGTATTTTGCTGGACAAATGAAAGGTCTGACATGGTATAAGATAGCTCCATACATTCTTCATGCCATTTAGTCCCTGACTGTCACTAAACTGACGTCAATCTGTTTGGTGTGAGGCATCATGCTAACATGCCTGTGTTGTGCATGATTCCATAATGTTTGTTGGATTATTTCATGACTGCTTGGTTGAAGGATTAATTTTTACTTAAAACTTCTCTTTTTTGGTGTGTGTTTTTGTATTTTTCGTATGTGTGTGTGCATGTGTGAGTGTGTGTGCACCTGTAAGTCATGGTGACCTCTGGTGACTGACCCCTACCAGGAGCCTGGAGGATATTCAGAGAGGTGGCTGAATAAAACCTGCCTCCACCTCCCAACTGCTGGTATTCCAATGAGGACTCCCGTGACTACTTGCCAGAGTCAACCTTGCTTAGCTTCCAAGATCTGATGAGATAGGGCTTGCCTGGTCTATCCAGGACAGAGCATTTTTACTTAAAACTTCTGATCTTATGATCTTCCAAATAATCTTTGTACTTATGTAAAGTCTAATTAATCAAGTTGACATCTAACTAGTAACCTGTAATATTGACCAATATGCTCCCATGTTTCCTATATTGTATCTTCTTCATCCGCTTTCTTTCCCTTGTAGTCATTCTTTCTTCAGTCTCTTTCACTCACTGCAAATAGCTGCTTTTTAGTCTCTTGATTTTATTCTTCCTTATATCAGTCCTCACATGCTAACTGTGATCATAATCTTTCACTAAGTCCCCACAACTAAAAAGATAGGTAGAGATGGGCACAAAATAGCTCATGAACTAAATGGTTAAATGGTTTGTTTGACTTTCCAAATTCTGGAGAGTTTACTTTTGTTTCCAGGAGGGGCTGCAGTGTAATCGATTATGTCTTAATTTTGCCATCATTGAAACCTTATGAAAGATTTCACAGTGGGTGACTCCACTATTAGTGACCATCTTCCCCTTATGTTGACTCTTCAAGTTAGTCTTCATTCCAATCCTCCCTGTAACTCAATTTCACAACTCCCCAAGATTGATTCACTGCCTGAAATATTCTGGAATGATTGTACAGAATGGAAAACTACAATTTTTTTAATCTGGCTCTGCTGTGGAGTATAGATCCTCCCTATTAAATGCCACTGATCCTATTGTACCTATGTCAACTTATAATTCCCTAATATCTCTCTTATCTGAATTACTGAGTGTAAAATCAGGGTGCCCAGGTAGGGGTGGCAACTAATCTAGTAAATCCCACATATTTATGGTTTGACAGTGAATGCAAACAAACAAAAACCTTAATATGTAATGTTTACAGCCATTACCATGAATCAAAGGCCCTAACGCTTCTGCCAGAATATTTTAAATTTAAGAACCAGTTGCACCAACTTATTAAAAAAACCAGATACAACTATATTAAGATTAAGTACCAGTGGGATGAGTTATATCATGCCAAAGCTCATCTTGAATTTTGGCTAGTTTGTGATTCGCGAATCAATGTTTGTGAATTGAAGAGCTACCATGAACTTCCACCAATTTTGATGCAGTTCATGGCGGTTCATGACAATTTGTGAAAAGCAGAAAGCAGGGGTATAAATAGCTCCAAGCCATTTAAAACCCTGCTTTCTGCTCTTCACAAAAAACAGTTAGCGGCAGGGAGCTTCCCACTGCTCAGCTGTTTGGTTTAAATGGCTTGGAGCTTGGTGCCATTTAAACCCCTGCTTTCTGCTCCCCACTGATTTTTGTGGAGATCAGAAAGCAGGGAGTTAAAATTTAAATGGTGCATGAACCGATACAAACCAATTCAATTCATAAACCAACCTCTTGGTTTGTAGTTCGGTTCATGGTTCAGCCACAAACCAAACTGCAAAAATGTGGTTTGTGCCTATCCCTAGTTTCAGGTGGGTAGTATGTTAGTCTTTAGTAGCAGAACAAAATTCAAGTCCAAAAGCACCTTAAAGATGAGCAAAATGTTCCACGGTATAAATTTTCATGAGTCAAGGCTCACTTCAACAGATATACCATCATGAAAGTTTGTACTACATTTTGTTGGTCTTTAAGATGCAACTGGACTTGAATTTTGTTCCCTTCTACCCTTTTTCCATCAGGAAGTATCTAACGGTGTTTACTGCCTTCGTTGCCAAGAACATATGTTACCTAAGACGGAATTTGGATTCTGTTTTTTTAAAGGTACAAGCTTCAGCTGAAAAAAAGCCTAGAGGAAGACCACGGAAATGGGTGAGTTGTGTGGGAGCAAGCTCATTTTGTAGTTCTTCCCTAAGCCAGCTTCCGACTTGCTAAGGAAGCTGCGAGTGATTGCATGAGCCCTCTCACTCTACTCCTGAAGTGATATGTGACATGTAATTTACATTAAGGGCTTGCATGCCCCTTCCCATGTCTTCTTCAGAAGATCTGAAGATGATCACCAACAGTAGCATTGTCAGATGCAACACTCATTCCTTTCCTGCTATTATTGGGAGCAAACTTTGCTATCAGCCAACAAAGAGATTGCTCCACCAGGGTCAAGAGACAAGCCACAACAAGAAGACCAGCTGCCAGTCTGCATGCTGTAATGGGAAATCCTGCCCCCTGCCAATTTAACCTTGACCTATATACATCAAGCATAAACCTCATTTTTAGTTTCTATCCATAGGAAGGGAATTGGGTCTTCTGTTAGTTTGTGTTGTCATTACCCTTGCTTCCTGATAACTTCATAGTGCAATCCTAGGCAAATCTATTCAGAATCCCACTAAAGTCTACTCGATAGGGTTTAATCCTTGGAAAGCATTCTTGAGATTGCACTGTTAGTCTTTTCTTCTTGGCTTTGTGAAAGTAGAGCTATGGTGGAATACGAAGACAAGAGATGGTATTCCGATGGCAACGTTTTGTGGAGAAAGTTACTTTTTAATGTAGTCTGCCCTTTTGGACTACTGGTAGGCAATGGTTTACTTCTCCCTTTCCCCATACCATAAGCTTATTACTTATGTAGTTTCCTGCTTTTCTCATTTATTACATGCTGTGCTTTCTTTTGTGATGGGATTGTTTGAATTAACCCAGATACAAACTTTTAATTGTTAGCCTCTTTGAGGCAGAAAGGTGGGGTGGAAATTTTCCATATACATAAATATTAACTAGTTGATCCATATCACCTGCAGAGAGCAGCCTCTTGTGCTTCAGTAACTGAATTTTATCATGGCTAAATTGTTTTAAAATATTTATATCTAATCTGGCCAGGATCTACAAGGAAGATCATGTTTTTTAAAAGAAAAATTACATACTCCACACTAAAAATACAAAAGGAGGTTGCTTGCTAAGAGTTTTGAGTACAGTGTTCAGAACTGCCACAGTGGCTAGCTGTGAGACACCTGTTGATATAGGCTAGCCTGTGGTTAAACGGCCAGCAATACAGAGGAAAGAAAATGTTTCAGCCATGACTCACAAACTCAGCTTTGCAACTGTTGCATGTGTCTGCATTTTGTTTATCAAAGACTTCTGTCCAACCATTCTACTCATAAAACAGCACTCAGGGTAGCTTGCAACAAAAATTTTAAAGGTATCATTCTAAAATCAGTAAGCAGCAATAAAACAACATAACTAGTAATAAACAGTCCAGGCCAGTAAAAACAGTAAAATCATCAAAAGCAGAGTAAAATCTAAGATGATATGAGCAAAGGTTAAAAGAAGATTATTGACTGAGCATATGTGTGTTTTTATGTTTTTATTGAATTGCTTTATATGGACTTTAAATATTTTTAAATTGAAATGTTTTAATGTTTGGGGTTGCTTGAAGGCCCTATTTTAGTGGGAAAGCCGTACAGATTTTTTTTTAAATTAAAAGAAGCAAATAGTTCGGATTCTACCACAGGACAGATATGTGGTAAGAGAATGAACTCTAGTCCTGATGTTGTCTAAAACTATGTAAACGGACCACCTCTGGTCCTTGATGCACTTTTAGGTGGTTCATGAGGCCACAATGGAAATAATAAAGGAGAATGCTGTTGAACCAGAATGTTGAAGTTTCAATCCCATGCCAAAGAGGCAATATTCTCTATAGTCTAAGATTTCAAATTTCATTTGAGCACTCTTCAGCAGTGCAAGAGACTACACTGCAACTTCAAATTTGCATACTTGTATAGTTTTCATCCAATCTCAGCAGATCTCAGAAGCTAAGCAGGGTCGCCTCTGACTAGTATTTGGATGGGAGATCACCAAGGAATACCAGGGTTGTGACACGGAGGCAGGCAATGGCAAACCACCTCTGAACATCTTTTGCCTTGAAAACCCTACAGGATTGCAATAAGTCAGCTGTGACTTGACAGCAAAAGAAGAAAAATAGTTCTCATCCATGCATCACAATTTAGTTTGTTCATTTGTTAGACATAGAGGATAAGTGCAGCAGCTGTATTTAAATACAAAAGAATTTCAAGTGCTCTCCCACACGGAGATTACCAGATAAGAAATATGCTGGTATGCAAAAAACAAGCAAACCAGGATAGTGGTTCTCAGTGTATGGCAAACCACTGCTCAAGTAGAGGCAGGTATCTTAAGATGGAGAGGTATTGTGGCTCAGTGACAGTGCACATGTTTCTTCATGTGGGAATTTCCTACTCTTCATTTGAAAGAGATCTCAGGTATCCAGAACTGAAATTCTCAAACATCAGCAAGTTCGGCTCTTGTCCTGTTTGCTGGGCATGGATTTTTTTCCATGATCAGTTCCAGTGTTCATCAACCCATTAGTAGTTCTTCAAAAGGTTGCTTCACTGTATTCTTTCCTAACTATGCAGTACAGTGCAACAGGCCTTTTTCACAAGTGTGTTCTCACACAACCAGATTGAGTTCTACTATCCACTGTCCTTGCTATGTAACTGCAGCATTCAGCTGACAGTATTTCAGTAATAAATGTGTTTTAATAAAAGCCTACCTTTATTGTACACATGAGTAATCCATAGTGATGCTAATGGCTGTTGAGTCATTTAAACTGGCAGCATCTTTGTGCATGCACAGTTTTGCAAAAAATGCAAACCTAATCAGCAGGCATTTGCACCTGTTCAGTATGGACCGAACAGGCTGGGTGATTGCCTCATGTCTGACCAACATCTTTGAACTTGGTAAATTCAACTGTCAAGCACATTTGTGGTGAAATTTGTCACATCCTTATCTGAGGCCTGGTACAGCCACTGCCATTCAGAGTAAAGATGGTTAATGGTTGACTTGGACTTGGTGGCTTATCCATTTATGATATAACAAAGTCTAATCCTTATATATATAATTTCCCTATGTATTGGCACTTTCCAACTCCCCCATTAGCTATGCTGTGCACTCCATCAGCCCATTGGCCCATCAACCGCCACTCAAGAGTACTCACGTACCATTGGCTGGGTGCTAGGTCCAATCCTCTCCCCTACCCACTGCCAGCCTGCACAGTCTTCCCTGACAGAATAAAATGCCAAAACAGCTGTCTCTCCTGACGAAGACTCTTCTCCTGCTTGGCTCCTGTGGGACTAACTTTTCCCTCAGTGGCTGTTGCTAGGCAACCAAGCTTGGTTCTGTCAGTAAAAAGGCAAAGGCAGGAGGCCCATTTCAAGCCTTTGTGGCAAACTCATTGGGGCCAGTCCTGACTAGGTTTGTTAGCTCCAGGCTGGGAAATTCCTGGATATTTTGTGGCAGAGTCTATGGAAGCCAGAGTTTGGGGAGGGGAGAGGCCTCAGCTGAATAGAAGGCCATAGAGTCCACCCTCCAAAGCAGTTATTTTCTCCAGGGGGAGAGAGATCTGTTGTCTGGAGTTCAGTTGTGATACCCGGCAATCTTCAGGCTCCACCTGGAGGTTGGCTACCCCAGGTGTAGCAGTTAGCACTTCAGAGCAGGGTCTGCCAGACCCAGGTTCTTTCTGTGGAAGTTGAGTGGGCGATTTTGAACCAGTCACAGACTTTCAGCCTAACGCTCCTCACATGGTTGTTACGTGGATCAAAAAGGGGAGAGGAGAATGATATAAGCTGCTTTGGCTTCCACTGTGGAAAAAGACCATACTTTTCCTCCTGGGAAAATCTCCAGGTGAGGGCTAGAGATCACTCAGAATTAAAACTGCTCTCTAAATGGCACAGATCAGCTTCCCTGAAAAAAATGATTGCTTTGCACGAGGACTCTGTGTCAATACACCCTGCTGAGGTAGCTTCACTCCTGCTTGGGTCCCCACTGTGGAGAAAGACTGTACTTTTTCTAAGCAGAGGATGCAGGTTGGGGAGGAGATGGAAAGCTGAAGTCGGAGGGGCAGATAAAGGTATGTTGATGGTTGGCTGGGAAGGAGATAGTGCTGCCAACTCTAGGCTGGGGAATTCCTGGAGATTTGAGGGGTGAAGCCTGGAGAGGGTGGGGTTTGTGGAGGGGTGGGACCCCAGACAGGCATAATGCCATAGACTCTACCCTCCAAACCAACCATTTCCTCCTAGGGGACCATTGCTGCCAATCTCCAGGTGAGGGCTGGGGATCACTCAGAATTACAACTGCTCTCCAGATGGTAGAGATCAATTCCCCTAGAGAAAATGGTGGGCTCTGTGTCATTATACCCTGCTGAGGTGACTCTCCCATGACAGCCAGTGTGACATAGCAGTTAGCGCTACAGAGCAGGGTCTGCCAGACCCAGGTTCTTCCTGTGGAAGCTGAATGGGTGATTTCAGACCACTCACAGACTTTCAGCCTAACCTACCTCACGGGTTTATTGTGCAAATCAAAAGGGGGACAGGAGAATGATGTTTGCTGCTTTGGTCCACACTGTGGAGAAAGACTCTTAGGTAGAGGTTGCAGGGAGGGGATAGGAGACGGAAAGCTGAAGTCAGAGGGGCAGATAACAGTATGTTGATGGTTGGCTGGAAAGGAGATAGGGTTGCCAGCTCCAGGTTGGGGAATTCCTGAATATTTGAGGGGTTCAGCTTGAAGAGGGTGGGGTTTGAGGAGGGGTGGTTCCTCAGACAGGTATAATGCCATAGACTCCACCCTCCAAACCAGCCATTTCCTCTTGGGGAACAATTGTCGTAGATCACTCAGATGGCAGAGATCAGTTCCCCTGGAGAAAATGGTGGACTCTGTGTCATTATACCCTGCTGAGGTCACCATAGCAAATTGACGCTGAGTGCCCAAGGCCAGGGCATGCACCCAGAGCCTCTTTCTAGAGTGCATTGTATTTCTTTCCACAATGGGCCTTATTCCTAGTTGTAGAATAAGTGGGTAGGGGGAAGAAGTAAATGAGAGGGTTAAGTGGTTTTGGGGGAAAAAAAGGACTGAGATTTTCGAGGCATGCAAAGGTGAAACAATGTATGAGGCATTCCATCATCTGAGTTTGGTCTGTTGTTTCCTCCCTGACTGGGTGTAGTGCTTTCCCTTTTATGGCATTCTCTGGCCCCATCCCCACCTGGTCTTTATCTAATCCCCTTTCACCTGCTCCACTTGGGAGACTATAAAAGGAAAGGGAAGCCTTCCTTTCTCTTGTTTTTGCTGCGTGTCTCCCTGCCCTGCTGGTCATAGTCTCTCTCATCTTGGCCTTCCCCAAGTCTGGGCTTGAATTTGCCTTCTGACTATTCCCCTCTCTGCTGTCGCTTGTCTCCCAGTCTTGTTATGTGTTGGAGTGACCTGTCTGGGTCCTGGCTGCCACCCTTTCCTGGCATTCATCTCATGGGTG
Source organism: Gekko gecko (assembly GCA_029375565.1). NCBI lineage: Eukaryota > Metazoa > Chordata > Lepidosauria > Squamata > Gekkonidae > Gekko > Gekko gecko. The sequence goes on along the minus strand of JAPDNY010000002.1, from coordinate 103,658,884 downwards.
AATTAGGGTCCCAGAAATTCTCAGCTTGGGTAGCCAGGATGGAGTTGAGTTAGGGCTCGGTATTGGCTCCTAACATAGTGGCAAATGTGTGAAAGAAGAAGAGAAGAGATTGGATTTATACCCCACCCTTTGCTATCTGAAGGAGTCTCAGAGATGCTTACAGTCTCCTTTCCCTTCCCCTCCCTACAACAGATACCCTGTGAGGTAGGTGAAGCTGAGATAGCTCTCTGGAGAACTGCCCTTCAGAGGACAGTTCTGAAAGAATTTATGACTGACCCAAGGTCACACCAGCGGCTGTATGTGGAGGTGTGGGGGATCAAACCTGGTTCTCCTAGATTAGAGTCCACGCCCTTAATGACTACACCAAACTGGCTCCATGAACTAGGCTTAACCTTCAGCTACAGGTGATTCCAGAAGTGATAACTACAAATGAAAAAGAGATCCTGTCAGCATAATAGGCTGAAGGTGAGTTGCCATTTGGGCTTTAATCTGGGCAGTTTCATTTTCTTTGTACTTGCTGAAGTACTGTTCAGCTTTCAAACTGGTCCCTACTGTGTAACCTCAGACCTACTCCTGAAAAATGCTCATAAAGACTGGCAGATGGGAACTTGTTTGAAAGTCTAGCTAGTTATGCATGTGCTCTTAGCACTTATGGCTATGTGTGTAACATATAGGCAACAAAGACATGCACACAATGAAACCAGTTTCACACATGTGTTACAACACCTTCTCAAAGTCCAGATCACCTCCGCACTTCTAACACTACTGTTCTGAACAGGTTAAAAAAACGGTACAAGATTTTGTTCCATAAAAAGGGTCATTGTAGGGTATGAATGTGAGGGAAGATGGCATGTTATAGCCTGATATTGTCAGATTTCAGAAGCTAAGCAGGGTTGGTACTTGGAAGGGGGGGCGCCAAGGAAGACTTTGCAGAGGAAGGCAATGGAAAAACAACCCTGCTTCTCACTTGCTTTAACAGCCCCTGGCTGGGGTTGGCATAAATTGGCTGTGACTTGACAGTACTTTACACACACACAGGGTGTGAATGGCAGAAAAGCAGACAATTGCTCTGCTTCACACACATTACTATGTATGCACTTTTAAACCCAAGTGTTAATAACCAAGGTGGGAAGGTAAAATGTGCAACAATCTTGAGGGGGTAGATGTGTTCTACTTACAAAGAACACCTAGAAAAGGATTGTTTAAGAAGCATTTACTAGACCAGTTTGGTGTGGAGAGCCAGTTTGGTGTAGTGGTTAAGTGCACAGACTTTAATCTGGGAGAACCGGGTTTGATTCCCCACTCCTCCACCTGCACCTAGCTGGATGACCTTGGACAAGCCATAGTTCTGATAAGAGCTGTTCTTGAAAAAGAGCAGTTTCTGTCGAGCTCTCTCAGCCCCACCTACCTCACAGGATGTCTGTTGTGGGGAGGGGAAGGGAAGGGAGTTTGTAAGCCGCTCTGAGACACCTTTGGGTAGTGAAGGGCGGGGTATAAATCCAATCTCTTCACCTTCTTTGTCTTCTTCTTCTAGACTGAAATGTAGTTGTTTTTAATCTTGGTGAATGTTATTTTATATTACCAGCAGGGCCAAACCACCCACGGACGGATTTAGGCACTTGTCTGGAGCGCCCCCTGGAGGGAGGTGCCAGACTGGCCTGCTGCCCCACTCCTCCAGGCCCCTCCCACCCACGCCTCACCAAAAGCCCTGCTGCCTCTGCTGGGCCATGCACTTCAGAGCTGCGCATTCTGAGCACGTGCACACATTGCCACCCACCATCTCAGCCACCCACTGCCTCCGCTGCCCATCCTGACTTTCACCTGCTCCCCACTACTCACAAGCACAGAGCAGCAGCTGAATGCCAGCCAGGACCCTGCGCTCTCCCACTGGCCACCCTCCTCCACCTCCGTGCTGGAGCCCTGGCGACAGCAGTGACTTCCTCCGCTCCTCCCACTGCTGGAAGGGAGGAGGACTGAAGCGCCAGGGCTGCCCAGCTCCTGGACAGGCAGGAAGGGTGGGGAGGATGGCGGAGGCCTCTGCAGGCCTAGGAGGATCCTAGTGAAGGAGCCCTCCTCTTCCCATGGCCAGGGACGGCACGCATTTCTACCCACCCGTTTCCCCCCGGAGTCTTGGTGAGGTGCACAAAGTGCCCCCTGCCCCCCCCCCAGTTCTCCCCTGGCCACCCCCAGGCTCCAAAGTGTTTCCTGGTGACCATATCCTTCTTCATCAAAGCTTTTCTCCACCTCCTTGGAGCAGGAAACATATCCCTTCAGAAACAGGTACCTCCCTTGCTTGGCTTAAAAAGTAACATAAAGGTCTGATAGTGAGAAGTTGGGGGTAAGCAGCAAAGAATGGCTTATACATTATTACTGTTTCTGTGAGCATTCATGAAAGAAGTGAAAAACAGGCCACTGGAAGAAAATGTGCAGCTTTCTATATACTTGGGGGGATTCTGCAAGTACACAAAAATTTATTTGTAAATTATCCAAAAGAAAAAGAAGCACACACAACAAAATGACCAAATGAGAACTAAGCATGTTGCAATAGACAACAATGTTGAAAACAGGGGAGTCACGGGGAGGGAGAGAAAGATGAGGAAATTAAAACAGAATTGGGGGTGGGATGAGACCTAGATGTGACCACGCAGGATTGCTTATTTCTCCAATCCACACTTCTTCATAGCTCCCCTCTTTTTTCTTTTCTTGTCTTAATGAACACCTATCCTGATAAACAGTTCTGAAAAGCTCAACAGCTTTAGAACAATTGGATATGAATTTAAAGGTTTTACAACCCTGTGTGTTTATTTTATTTTTCCTAATAGATTTATATGGCTACCAGACCTAGCAGTGTGAGGGGGAAGAGCCATAGCTCAGTGGTAGAGCATCTGCTCTGCATTCAGAAGGTCCAAGGTTCAATATCAAACATCTTCCACACACACAAAAAAAGAATCAGGCATTAGGTGATATGAAAGATGTCTACCTGAGACTCTGAAAAGCCACCATTCCTCAGAATAGACAAAACTGGCTTTGATAGATCAGCCTTCTGACTCAGTACAAGGTGGCTCCATGTATTGGCAGCATTGCACATGCAGAAGTGGGCTTTAGGACATGAAAGCTTAAGCTGGGATAAAAGTTCACAAATCTTTCAGACTCTTGTTAATTTTACAGCCCTAACAACAGCCCTTGGAGGTAGATCATTGTGCTTGTCTTTTCTAGCAAAGAGCTCCCTTTAAAGGAGCTAACGCCAGCAGTACCCCCTGTCCCAGAGCTATTCACTTGCAGTAAATCTAGTCCAAGCCTTTTGGTTTGTCAGGATAAAGATACTGCAACGGATAGCTTGTTCTCACAATTAAAAAGAAAAAAGAAAGAAAGAAGGAATTTCAAATTTTGTGTTTTTCATTCTTCCTAAAATGCATTTATGTTTGAAAATTGGTGTGCACACTGGGGGAGGGGGGCAGAAGGTAGTCTCGCCTAGTGTGCAAAAAAAACTGGGGCCGGCCAGACTTTTACTTCTTTATTTTTCTTCCAGCTTGTCATACAGGAGGAAGAATATCAGAAAGCCAGTCCTCAAGAGAGCAGCCAGCCAAGTTCTGGCACACAGCCTGCCACAGCAGGTCAGTGGAATTAGTATGCACCTTGTAAAAGGAGCATCAAAAGGGGGGGAGGAACACCATAACAAATTGCTGATCGAACATTTTATATTGAAAGGAGTCAAAGTTTATAAAAGGAACTGGCATTCTGAATGATAGAAAAGTGGATTTTGATTCTGTCTGCTCAAGTGTATCTTCACCTTCCTTGCTGTTAGGTTGTCTAGTCATATAAGATGTGTAGTGAACTGGTGACTCAAGCAGCCAAACATTGCCATGATTTCTAAGAAAGTGAGTGTAGATGGCACGATAAATTCTGGTTTGTTTAACCTCATTTTCTTTAAGTCCATTTCCTCTCTAACTTCTGCAGGCATATCACTTCCTGCCTCTAAGGTGCATGGTGACATCAGTACAGCCACAGACTCCTTTGTAATGGCCTCACTTCCTGCCTACTGCTCCACCAGATTTCTGTCTTACGTAGATCCTTCATACCACTTAAAACACCAGCTACAACATGTTGTACTTTCCTCTTCTGCTTAGAATGCACACATGCACGCACACACACACACACGCCCACACAAGCACACACAGGAACATAAGAACCCTACTGGAAAAGCCAGTGGTTCATCTAGTCTGTCAACCTGTTTTTCACTTTGGCCAGCCAGTTGCACATCTGGCCAACAAACAGGGAATAGAAGCCAAGCCCTCCCTTGATGTTGCCTCCTAGAATGGGTACTCAGAGGTTTGCTGGCTCTGAATCTGGGGGTTCTTTTATTCACCTTGGCTAGCAGCTATTGATGAAACTATCTTCCATGATCCTGTCTAATCCCCTTTTAAAGCACTGATCGAAGGGTCAAGCTAACTTAAAGATAAATGTTATCAAAGATATATCATTTATGGTGTATATTAGCAGTGCTGGTATACCTTGGGTTGAGTTTGTTTTCCCCCTTTTTTCATCCTGTAACCTTCTTTTAAAGCCATCTATGCTTATGGCCATGGCTATATCCACTGGCACTGAATACCACAACTCACTGAGTAGAGGAATATTCTTTTCATCTGTCTGTTGCCCATCAACTTTACTGGATGTCCCCAAGTGTTAGTATTATGGGAGAGGGAGAAAAGGTCTCTATAACTGCTTTCTTCAGCCCACATATAATTTTATATTAAACATCTTGTGTTTTCAATTCCTTTCATTATAATAATTGGATTTAATTTGCTATGTTCTTGGCCACTTACCCAACTTAAAGTGATAATAATGTAGCTCTTGACAATCCACTTTGGTTTTTATCATCCTGAATAATTTGGTATTATCTGCAAATTGGGCTTTAATACTACTCACCTCCAAATTCAGATCATTTATGAACACATTAAATAGCACTTGTCCCAATATCAATGCTTATGGGATGCCACTGCTCACGCCTGTCCATTCTGACTCTTTGCTTCCTGTCATTTAACCAATGGACAGGTCCATAAGAGGACCTGTGCTCTAATCCCATGACTGCTAATCTTCAGAGTATTTTGGTAAAGTACCTTTGCCAAAAATGCTATCCTAAATAAAAGCCATCTTCAGCTGCCTCCTCAGGCTTGAAAGTGGAGAAGCCAGGTACATCTTCCTAAGGAGGCTATTAAAAAAATGTGGGGCTGCCACTGAAAAATTCTTGTGTACCCACTAACCAAGCTTCTTTGATTGATGGGACAATTGGGAGGGTCTCTCACAGGAACATATAACAGAAGACAACCTTTGGATACCCCAATCACCTATACTGTATCACCTAATAAGATAGACATCAATGTGGTACAGGGATTAAGTGAAAGTTGGAATGTATGTGTGTAACAGTCTGGGGTGGATCCTACCCCTATTTTATCACTCCACTCAGCAAAGTTTATTCATTTATTTAGTAAAATATTTATACTCCACCTGTTCTTTTACCTCAAGTTTGAAGTCCTCCTCCAGTCTAAGGAGTCTTCTTCAAATGGTTTTTTTTGTTGGAGGAAGAGCAGCTTAAATTGGAGGATGGGTATTTAAAGTATGGTTGGATTCATCCCACTATGCCTTAATACAAATGTCAGACACTTTATTATCATATTCCCTACTATGTGGTAAGACAAGGATTTATAGCAATGGCTATGTACAATTGAATTGCTGTCTGGTGGTTAAACACATGACCCCTCAAGACCATTAAAGGATATCACAAAATCAGTCCAGAACTACCAGGACACAGCTTGAGCCTTACCCAGACCCAGTCTCTTGCCTTCCTGCCAGGGTCTGCCCTCCACTCCACTCCTCCTTCCACTCCCATTTCCTGCAATCACGCTCTGTGGCACCAAATGCCTTTCTCGGTCACGCCATCTCCCATTCAACCACATCTCCTGCCCTCCCGGCTCTGCCCACCCTTCCCACTTCTACAGAGCCAGGCCGGCTTTCTTTTATTTTTAAATTGCAGTGTGTGGATTTATTTATTTAAAGTCTGCTTTTCTCCCCAGTGAGGATCAAAATCAGCTTGCAACATTGTTCTCCCATCTTCCATTTTCTCCACTGAGAGTGACTGGCCCCAGGTCTCCCAGTGAACTTCAGTGGCAGAGAGGAGTCCTGACTCAAAGTTCTAACTACTACATCACTTCCCCCACATATCCCACAATGGCGATTCTGAGCAACCTATGGAATTCCCCCCCCCCCCAATTTGGCTTTTCTATATTGAGATATATTGAAAACATCAAAAGTTGTTTGGCATGCTTGGTGGACTGAGTGGCCAGCTTCATGTTATACGCAAGCATGTGTAATGGAGCTCCCAAGTCATTTTTAAAAAGAAAGCTGGGCTAATTGGAAAAGTGATTAACTGCTTAACCCTTTCCCTGTCAACAACATCTCTTTCCCAAGTAGTCTGCATGAAGCTTTTTCCCCTGTACGTTTTACTCATATTTGTTAACTTTGAAAGCGTAAAAGCCATTTGATGTTAGCATTTGGAGATGAGTTAAGAACCTCTGCCACTGTTTCTCTCTAAATCCTCTTTCCTGAAGCTGCTCTTCATTTGGGTTCTCTCCCCGCCCCCGCCCCCCACCAGTATTAGGGCCCTTTAGAGGCACTGCTCAAAAAGTATGGTTAGCCAATAACTCATTATAAATACAGGTATAAAGCCCTCCCCATTTTGCCACAGGGATGATTGGGGGAGGGATGGTAGCAAATAGAAACTCTCATGGTGGAAGCCGTCCTAAGAAAAAACTTCACTATTGGTATAGTTTCTACCCTCGTTCTCTGAACCTTCAGTCCTGTTTAGTTAGAGGACAGCTGTCTGGGAAACTTTTCATTGCAATTGACCACAACAGAAGAGTGTGGAGAATGTTTTAGCATGTGCTTTCAGTCTGTATCGGGTTGATGGGGACGTTCAAGAGTCCTTGCTTGATAAGTATGGCACTTAAAGGCAGCTCTCAACAAAAGTGATTCAGCTTTAATGAAGTGATTCAACAGCTCAGAACAGACAACACAACATAGAGCAACAGGCTCTTATTTAAACAGTGCAGGCTACCATAGCAATAACATCCAATCAGTCTGCTTCCCTCCAGCACAATCCTTGTCTCCTGATTGGCCTGCTACACAGAGTAGCCAATCAGGCATTGCCATTCAGGATACCAGCATGTCAATGGGGATGAAATCCAAGCTCAGGACATAACATTGCTAATGCTTCATATGAACTGACTGTGCTTCTTAGACACGCACCAGAATCCTTAGTCACACATGAGAGTTTTTTGGGAGGCAAATCAATAAATGTGTGAATAGTAGCAATCTTCATCTCATCCTCTCTTTAGGCACTTCTGTGAAGGGAAGTCATAGAACTAAAGAACTCCAACGATCACCAAACACCTCCACAGCTGAGGTTCATCAGCAGTCTGTTGATATTTCACTGGTGTAAAAAAATAACAAAACTGTTAAGAGAATGCCTTTACTTGTATTTTTTTAAATTAATTGGTTTTTTTTCTTTTGCCCAGCTCAACAGCTGATCCTTACAAAACCCAGACATTCACTTTAAAAATGGTGGCAATAATTCAGGAGGATTCTTACATCTCATCAGCATTAGCATGAAATTAAAGTTACATGTTCTTTGAATGCATATGTAGCTTTTGTCAGAGAACTGGGATGTTGTCTTTAGAATGTGGGGGGGAAATCTAAACAATAAACAGCTCAATTCAAACCATTTTTACCCAGACATATACCTTACTGACCTCAGTGGTAAGTGGGTTTTGTGCCTGTGCTACAAACAGTGTTTCAGAGACATGGAGGATGTATTATAGAATTTGTTTGTACCCCACTAGGTCTCATCTTACAACAGTCAGACTAGCATTGCAGGTTTCATAGTTCTGTATACTGTACCCTGAATAAACCCAGAAATATGACCATCACTTCTGCAACAGACAGAGATGTACATTCTGCTGTGGTTGTCATAGGCACTTGTTAAATAGTGGCCAAGATTAATTATGCACTCTCACCGCTCCACTCATAACTGGAGAACTTTTGGTACATTTTTGATCAATTGTGTAATTTGTGTAAGGACAAATGCACATCTATGTGTGTATGGGATATACTCCCTTTTAAAAGAAAGGGGGGAAGTGTATCATAGCTGGTGCAATCCAAGCCTAACTTTATGTTTTATTTTTGACCAATAAAACTGTTCTAGTATAAGAAAGAAATTTATGTGAGCCAGGTATGTGATGACTGAAACAACTCACCTGAAACTACGTAGTAGTGGAATGAGGCAGATGTGTTCTTTAATATTAATTTAATAATGTGTAATGTTCTGTGCGCCTTGGTGTTCAGTCATGCCAGCCACATGACCACAGAAACATCTTCGGACAGCGCTGGCTCTGCGGCTTTGAAACGGAGATGAGCACCACAACCCTAGAGTCGGATTTGACTGGCTTTCGAGCAAGGGAACCTTTACCTTTACTTTACCTTTAATATTCTGTGATGGCCATTTCACATCTGCAAGTATCATTTAGTGTTGCGGGCCATAGAGTGATAAACAAGTATGTGTGAACTCACCTTAAGGGTCTGTTGGGTCCAGCATGAAATTTTCAGATTATCTGTTACCAACAATAGTGTGAGGAGCTAACACTTCACATTTCATTGCAAGCACCAGCTAGTACTCTGTTGTGTGTGTGTGTGTGTGTGTGTATATGCATATGCAAGAGTTTACATGTTAGCCTTTATAGGTTACTACAATTAGTCATTGGTGGGAGCCAGGCATCATGAGGGTCGGCTCTTGTGGCATTATCAGCATTCTCAGGAAAGCTGGTGTGAGTGTCCATTTTCCTGAATGTGGGGATCCCCTTAAGGGATCTTGGCATGAGGGTCAAGTGGTATGCCCAGCCCAGGGCATGGCAGGAGATTACCCTCATGCTCAGGTGGCAGGAGAGACCACTTGGGGCAACCGCCCTTGTGGGATCAAGAGACCTGTCATCCGAAGGTTTCCAGCAGATCATTGACTGGCAGGTGGCTCAGTCAATGGACAGGATCCAGTACCTCATGCTGTGCTAAGGCATACTACAGCTGTAACTAATAAAGCTGTGGTCAATTTTATTCTACTTTCTGAAAAAACTGTCTCTGTGTTATTTCAACTAAAGCTGTAAATGGGGTTAGTAGTTGGATAGTTGGGGTTAATAGTTAGATAGTTCTGGTCCACTATTGGACCACTTCAATTGACTCACCAGGGAGGAAGTTGACAGGACCGTGGCAGCTGTGAGACCCACTACTTGCCTCCTTGACCCATGCCCTTCCTGGCTAGTGAAATCTTATGGGGAGAGCATTCAGACCCTTCTGGAAGAAATCATCAACTTGTCCCTATCTACTGGGACTTTTCCAGAGGTTTTAAAGGAGGCAGTAGTTTGCCCGCTCTTGAAAAAGCCATAATTGGACCCATCTACCGCCCAGTGTCGAACTTACTGTTCCTGGGTAAGGTGGTTGAGAGAGTGGTGGCCAAACAACTCCAGGCTTTCCTGGATGACACTTCCATCCTTGATCCTTTCCAGTCTGGCTTCTGCCCTGGCCATGGGATGGAGACAGCTCTGGTTGCTCTTACAGATGATCTCCATAGACATCTGGATCAAGGCAGGTCAGCGCTGCTGTTGCTATTAGATTTAACGGCAGCATTAGATACAGTCGATTATGATCTTATGACCCACCACCTCACCAACGTAGGAGTCCAGGGGACTGCCTTGAAATGGTTTTCCTCCTTTCTCCATGGTTGGGGACAGAGGGTGGAACTGGGCGAGAGGGTCTCCCCACAGTACCCACTAAAATGTGGAGTGCTGCAGGGGGCAATCCCCTCGCCTAGTTAGTCTGGAGTTATGGGCTGGGTTGCCATCAATATGCTGATGACACTTAGCATTATTTGTTAATGGATGGCCATCCGTCCTCCGTTCCTGGAAATTTGGCTGAGGCTTTGGATGCTGTGGCTGGATGGTTGCGGCAGAGTTGATTGAAGTTAAATCCTTCGAAGATGGAGATCCTGCAACTGGGTCATGGGGGTTTGGAGGTGGGCACCACATTTCCCACACTGGAAGGGACACCTCTGGTGCCAGCCCAGTTGGTGAAGAGCTTGGGAGTAATACTGGATATCTCCTTATCTACAGAGGCCCAGGTTGCTGCAGTCGCCAGATATGCACTTTACCATCTTAGGCAGATCAGGCTACTGAAGCCCTATCTCTCCCCCCAGGACTTAGCTACGTTGACCCATGCAATAGTCACTTCCAGGCTTGATTACTGCAACTCGCTGTACACAGGCTTACCCTTGAAGTTGATCCAGACATTACAGCTTGTACAAAATGCAGCAGCGCACCTGCTGTTGTTGATGCCTGTGCAGGCTCATATTCTGCATGTGCTCTGTCAGCTGCATTGGTTGCCAGTTGAGTATCGGATCCACTTCAAGGTGTTGCTAATTACCTTTAAAGCCTTATAAGGCTGGGGACCAACATACCTAAGGGACCACCTCTTCCCATATATGCCTTGGAGAGCGTTACGCTCTGAGAGTCAACATGTCCTGGTGATCCCTGGCCCAAAGGATGTCCACCTAGCCTTGGCCAGGGCTTTTTCTGCCTTGGCCCCCACCTGGTGGAACGTGCTCCCTATTGAGGTCAGGGCCCTGCGGGATCTTATTCAATTCCGCAGGGCCTGCAAGATGGAGCTGTTCCACCAGGCCTTTGGCTGAGGAAGCGGGCATCCACATATAGCCCCCCCGAGGTTGCTGTCTCCCACCTACTGATAACCAGCCATACCTAGTTACATCAATAGGCCAGATTCCTCCCTACAGCAAGCATGACCAGTGATTTTATATGTTTTAAAGTGTTTTGAATTTTATTATATTTATTAAAATGTTGTAACCCGCCCTGAGTCCATTTACGGGATGGGTGGGGTATAAATGTGAAAATAAAATAAACAAATAAAATAGAGGAACCCCCTGCCCTTGGCACCCACCTCACCCCCTCCCCTTAGTGCTGGGGTCACAAGAAGCTCTTTTCCTTGTTTAAAGTAAGCCAGTTTTGCACAGAGACATTTATTCAGCATATTTTGCTAATTTGGGGGGAGGGAAGAAATTTTTGAGCCTGTTTGCCCAATATTACCTGCAGTTCTACCTCAAAGCTTCTTTTTCTAGTAGGATGAATCAAATCTGTGAGGGTGTTTGGGTACAACAGTACAAATACAGCAGAATTTTTTTAAAAAACTACAGGAAGATATGTATAAATTCAGGGAATTTATAAGGATGAGTACTAGAACAAGAAGTGAGCAAACTGACTAGGCATCTGTGGGTATGTCTCTCACTAATCATTCATGCATGTTTTGCCATCTATTTTGTAATGCTACAGTTTTGGGGGGTTGGGGGCCAATATTACAGAGCAGAGCAATTACCACAATAACATAGGACATCATGAATGTATTCCTTCAATATCAGGGATTTTTCCACTTGGAACTATAGGAGAAGGAGATTACTGCATAGGGGAGAACAAAGTATTAACCACAGAAATTGGCACAGGGGAAATTAGCACCAGTGTCTTGCCCAGAACTGAAATGGAGCCAAAATATGGAAGAAGCAAATTCATTCAACTTTAAACTTTTCCTTCTGCCCACCCTGTCAGGATACCTGTCCTGCTGTCTTTTAGCAGTGGGGCCAAAGGATTCTTCAAGAAATGGAGGGTTCTTTACTAAAAATACAGTTGGTGGAAAGTGCTTCTGCAGCAGCAATGAAGGGCCAAGCATTGTTTGCTCTACTAGTATTTAAAAGAGCAAGTTCCTGAAGAGCTGTGTCCCACCACCCCAAGCAGTAGGAGGCCAATTAGTCTTTTCCATGTAGATGACCGCAGTGAGACATCCAGTCCTTTCCCACAGTTAGCGTTACCAAAGGATTCAAGGATTTCATTATTCTTAAGTGGTGCTATGCATTTTATTTATATAGATTTGTAGTCTGCCCTCCCTGGGAACAGGCTCACACTGGATCATATCATAAATAGATAATAACATACACTGATAAATATGACAATATTTAAGACAACTGGCCCTGGTTGAGACTAGATGGACGTCCTTCAGGCTAGGGACTACCAGGAGATGATGATCTACTGAGCGCAAGGCTCTCTGGGACACATATGGGGAGAGGCAGTTGTAGCACGGGAGTGTCAGCCCCTGGCCACGCAAGGCTTTAAAGGTCAAAAGCAGTATGAAGCAGATCCAGTACTCAATCGGTAGCCAGTGCAAATGGCATAGCACTGGCTGGATGTGTGCCTGCACAGGCGACACAGTCAGCAAGCACACCGCTGCATTTTGCACCAGCTGGAGTTTCCAGATCAGCTGTAAGGGCAAGCTCATGTAGAGCGAGTTACAGCAATCAAGTCTGGAAGTGACCATTGCATGGGTCACTATAGCCAAGTCCTGGGGGGAGAGGTAGGGAGCCAGCTGCCTGATCTGCCAAAGATGGTAAAAGGCAGACCTGGCAACTGTGGTGACCTGGGCTTCCATGGTAAGCAGGGCATCCAGGATTACCCCCAGACTCTTCACCCTGTAGACTGGCACAAGTGATGCACCATCCAAGAGGGGCAGCCTGATTCCCAACTCATCACACATACCCTGGCTTAGGTACAGGACCTCCATCTTTGTTGAATTAAGTTTCAGCTGACTCTGCTGCAACCATTTAGCCATGACCTCCAGTGCCCTGGTCATAAGAAAATAAGAGAACATAAGAAAAGCCAATGGCCCATCTAGTCCAACACTCTGTCACACAGTGGCCAAAAATACCAGGTGTCATCAGGAGGTCCAGCAGTGGGGCCAGGACACTAGAAGCCCTCCCACTGTTTCCCCCCCCCAAGCACCAAGAATACAGAGCATTGCCTGCCTCAAACTGAGAGTTCCTATCTATACCTTGTGTCTAATAGCCACTGATGGACCTCTGCTCCATATGTTTATCTAATTCCCTCTTGAAGCTGTCTATGGTTGTAGCTGCCACCACCTCCTGTGGCAGTGAATTCCATGAGTTAATCACTCTTTGGGTGAAGAAGTACTTCCTTTTATCTGTTCTAACCTGACTGCTCAGCAATTTCATGGAGTGCCCACGAGTTCTTGTATTGTGAGAAAGGGAGAAAAGTACTTCTTTCTCAACCTGCTCAATCCCATGCATAATCTTATAAACCTTGATCATGTCACCCCTCAGCCGTCGTTTCTCCAAGCTAAAGAGCCTCAAGTGTTTTAACCTTTCTTCATAGGGAAAATGTTCCAACCCTTTTATCATTCTAGTTGCCCTTCTCTGCACTTTTTCCAATGCTATAATATCCTTTTTGAGGTGTGGCGACCAGAACTGTACACAGTATTCCAAATGAGGTCGCACCAATGATTTATACAGGGGCATTATGATACTGGCTGATTTGTTTTCAATTCCCTTCCTAATAATCCCCAGGATAGCGTTGGCATTCTTTATTGCAGCTACACACTGTCTAGACATTTTCATTGAGTTATCTACTACGACTCCAAGATCTCTCTCTTGGTCTGTCTCTGCCAGTTCAGGCCCCATCAATGTGTATTTATATTTAGGATTTTTGGCTCCAATGTGCATCACTTTGCACTTGGCCACAATGAACCCCATTTGCTACGCTGACGCCCACTCACCCATCCTCGACAGATCCCTTTGGAGTGCCTCACAGTCCTCCCTGGTTCTCACCACCCTAAACAACTTCGTATCATCTGCAAATTCAGCAACTTCACTGCTTACTCCCAATTCCAAATCGTTCCTAAACAAGTTAAAAAGCATCGGACTGAGTACTGATCCCTGTGGTACCCCACTGCTTACCACCCTCCACTGAGAAAGTTTCCCATTCATACTAAATCTCTGTTTCCTATTTATAAGCCGGTTTTTGATCCACAAGAGGACTTGTCCTTTTATCGCATGACTATTGAGCTTACTTAGGAGCCTTTGATGAGGAACTTTATCAAAAGCTTTCTGGAAGTCAAGGTAAACAACATCTATTGGGTCCCCTTTGTCCACATGTTTGTTCACTCCCTCAAAAAACACTAACAGGTTAGTGAGACAAGATCTTCCCTTACAGAACTCATGCTGAGTCTACCTCAATAGTTTTTGTTCATCAATGTGCCTACTAATTCTTTCCTTAATAACAGTTTCCACCAACTTACCCAGTATCGACGTCAGACTGATTGGCCTGTAGTTTCCTGACTCTCCCCTGGAGCCCTTTTTAAAGATGGGAGTGACATTAGCTACCTTTCAGTCCTCAGGAATGGAGGCAGATTTTAAAGAAAGATTACATAATAATGTAAGGAGATTCACAAGTTCACATTTGAGTTCTTTCAGAACTCTCGGATGAATGCCATCTGGGCCTGGTGATTTATTAGTTTTTAAATTGTCCATCAGTCACAGGACCTCCTCTCTTGTCACCTCAATCTGATTCAGGTCTTTCAAAGCCCCTCCCAAAATCGGTGGTTCTGGAGTGGGCAAGCACTTCTCATCTTCTGCAGTGAAGACAGAGGCAAAAAATGCATTCAGCTTCTCAGCCATTTCCCTGTCATCCTTCAGCAGTCCTTTTACCAAGGGCCCCACCGCCTCCCTGGCTGGTTTCCTACTTCTAATGTATTTGAAGAAAGTTTTATTGTTGGCCTTTACGTTTTTTGCAATATGCTCCTCATATTCCCTTTTTGCCTGCCTGATCACAGACTTGCATTTTATTTGCCACAGCCTGTGTTCCTTTTTATCAACCTCACCAAGACTAGCTTTCCACCACTTAAAGGAATCCTTCTTACATTTTACAGCTTCCATTACTTTATTTGTTAACCATGCAGGCTTTTTTCTATACCTATTTGTCCCATTCCTAACCTGCAGTATATATTTTTTCTGAATTTCTAGGATTGTATTTTTAAATAGTCTCCAAGCTTCCCCAAGGGTTTTGACCTTTTCCACTTTTCCTTTCAATTTCTTCCTCACATGTCCCCTCATATCAGAGAAGTTAGCCCTTTTAAAGGTAAAAGTGGTTGCGTCAGTCTTTTTGGACAACTCCCTATTTATACAAAAGTTAAACTCAATAACATTATGGTCACTGTTCCCAAGTGGTGCAATCACTTTTACATCTCTCACCAGGTCTTGGGCATTACTTAGGACCAAATCCAGGATTGCCTCTCCACTGGTAGGATCTGTGACCATCTGTTCCATAGCACAGTCATTGAGAGTGTCTAAAAACTCAATCTCTTTTTCCCAACTTGAACACATATTGACCCAATCAATGTGTGGGTAGTTAAAGTCGCCTATTATGACACAGTTATTTCATCTAGCCACTATCTTTAATTCATTCATCATTTTATAATCCTCCTCTACCTTTTGATCTGGTGGGTGATAACAAACTCCCACTGTTAAGCCTCCTTTTGGACCCACTATTTCAACCCATAGCATTTCCAGAAGCAAATCCAATTCTCTTACCCTCTCAGTCTTACTGGACTGTATATCCTCTCTGACATACAGAGACATCCCACCTCCAACCCTTCCCCCCCATCCTTCTGATATAATTTATAACCAGGAATCACCGTATCCCACTGATTTTCTTCATCCCACCAAGTTTCTGAAACACCCACAATGTCTATTTCCTCCCCCCCAACACCAAGCATTCCAACTCCCCAATTCTACCTCAGAGACTTCTAGCATTTTTGTATAAACACCTATAGTTTTCCATGCATGTTAAGCCCGTAACCTTCCTCTTGCTGCCTCGAGACCTTGCCAGGCAGTCCCTATTGTTAGCCACAGTCTCAGTGGACAATTCTAATCCATTTTCTTGTAGAAAAGTAACAGCTACTCCTTCATCTCTTTGAGATGAGCCATCCCGAACCAGAGACTTTTCATCTCCTGTCGGCTTTCCCCCATTATTCAGTTTAAAAACTGCTCTGCCACCTTTTTGATTTTGAGCGCCAGCAGCCTGGTTCCTTCTCGGGATAAGTGGAGACCATCTCTTTTGTACAGCTCCCTCTTGCCCCAAAAAGCATCCCAGTGCCTAACAAACTTGAACCCTTCTCCCCTACACCCTCGTCTCATCCACGCATTGAGGCTCCTGATCTGTGCATGTCTCTCCAGCCCTGCGCGTGGAACAGTTAGCACTTCTGAGGCTACCTTGGAGGTCCTCGTTTTGAGTTTCCTGCCCAGCAGCCTAAATTTCTCCTTCAGGACCTCATGACTGCATTTCCCCACATCGTTGGTGCCGACATGCACCATGACCACTGGCTCCTTCCCAGCACTATCTACCAGTCTATCTAAAACATGCATAATGTCTGTTACCTTCGCACCAGGCAGGCAAGTCACCATATGGTCAGTACACAGGTTCGCCACCCAGCTGTCTACCTGCCTAAGGATTGAATCACCAGCTACCAAGAGCCCCCCTCCCACCCTTCCCAGGGATGGTTCCTTGGTATGAAAGGATACCCGTTCACCAGCTGGAGAAGAGGTCCCTTCTGAGGGCACATTCCCCTTATCCTCAGCATGGTGCCCCATTTCCCCTTGACCCTCATGCTCCCCGGCCATAGCGGAGCTGCCAGATCCAGAGTGGGGCATATCTAACAAGTCCCCGAGAGTCTTCTCCGTGCACCTAACTGACTGTCTCTGCTTCTCCAGGTCAGCCACCTTGGCCTCAAGGGAGCATACTCGTTACCTGAGAACCAGGAGCTCCTTGCACCGAGCACACACCCAAGACTTCTGACCAGTGGGCAGATAGTCATACATGTGACACTCCATGAAAAACACTGGATAGCCCCCAACCTCCTGCTGGCATTCTGGCTTCATAATTGCTTTTAAACTAATACTTTTATATAATCCCCCTTTTAAAACCCTTTGTATTTATGTGGTTCCTGTTGTAGAAGTCTACTTACCTTACTTGGAACCTAGGTCCCTGGCTTTCTGGCTCTTCCTGGGCTTCTTACAGAGTCCCTAGGCTAAGAGCCTCATACCTCTTGCAAGTTTCCTGCCTTAAATAGAAGCTTTCCCCAGGAGAGGATGTTGCCAGCAGCTATTCAAATCCACCCAGGCACTCAGTTACAGGCAAACAATGACCCTTTCATACCCTAACTCAAGCGGCCAGGACTCTGCAACAACTCACAACTCATCACACACTCCCAAATACAGTCCCCCACACAGTACCTTCTCAGATAAATCACCTCAGCTGAAAGTAAATTAAAATTCTAGCAGCTCTAACTCCTTGCTCCTTCTCAGAGCTCAGCTGGGTCAGATTTTCTGGGACGGAATCTGAGCAGCTGTCCAGCAACAAATAGAGCTGGATGTCATCCACATATTGGTAGCACCCCAGCCCAAACCCCAGCATGTGCCAGGTTTTGGGAAGAGAATTTTGATGGCAGCATGACAATAGTGGTGGTATGTGTGTGAATACAATCAAATGGTGAAATCCAATTGCACCAGCACCTTGACCACCATGGAAAAACTACTTCTTGTGGAATCAGCCCAGTTAATAAGAACATAAGAAGAGCCCTGCTGGATCAGACCAGTGGTCCATCTAATCTAGCATCCTGTTAGCCGAAATGCTCTGATCTATAATTAATAGAGCATTTGGGACAGTTTTTAATATTGGGATTCTTTGGTCTGTGTATATGGAGGATGGGCTGCCACACTATTTCCCAGTAAAGAGGCGAGAGACAGGAGTAAAATCAATCTTTTGTTTACTGTATAATAATATTCAGCAGAACACATACAATCACACACACACTGGCATACAAGAGACTAAATAAAAGCAGGCAAGAAATAAATAGCACATTTGCATGAGCAGGTATTGATGAGGGCAATAATTACCTCTGATGTGCAGCTCCTGAAATCTTCCAGAGGGAGGTAAAGGGGCGGGAAAGAATATGGAAAGAAAATGGGGAGCACGCATATTAGGCCGGCTAAGCACACGTGCGTTACTCCAGCTGCAGACTGGAGCCTTAAAGCGAGGTAGGGGTTGGGGAAAGTAAGCTGGACGTAAGAGGTAAAGCAGGTATAGAGAGGTCGTTGGTGGGGGGGTAGGAAAGGCAGAGAGAGCTCTGAGAAGCGTGTGTGTGTTTTTAAAACCTCTCGAGCAATGGGTGTGAAAAGCCAGGCGGCTTAAACCTGAAGACACTCCCTGTTGGCTAGGGATTGGTTGTTTAGGGTCAATTTCAAATGCTAGTGGCTATCTTGACCAGTGGTCACCTGGGTGCTGGAAAGGAGGAAGTTGGAACAAAGAAGAATGGCTCTTCACTTGGATCCTCCATGAGGACCTTGTACTTTGGCACATAGGAGGGTTTAATCCCTTTATACTGGAGACAGCGAGTCTGGCCTGTATGCGAGAGTCTTTTGTTTGAGTGTAAACCTGTGACTGTAGTATGTGACACCCGGCAAGCAAGCTATGGGGACCCTCTGGAGTGGCTTTAGCCAGCATCTCATAGTCTTTGGCTGGTTTCTGTGTTCCTCTCTGGGTTTTCCCCATGGCGCTTTATTATACAGTCTCTTGGCTGGCACACCATCAGGTTCATAACAACATAAACACAGTCCAGAAATAGCCCGATAAAAGGCGGCTGGGCTAACAATCCTGTCTCACACAGCAGCCAGCTAGTTACTCTGGAGGGTGAGCAACAAGGCACAGAAGCTAAGGCCCTCACCTTACATTGCCTCCTACCACTGGATTGCAGAGATTTACTGCTTCCGGACAGGGAGATTCCCATTACTCACTATGGCTAGTAGCCACTGATGGGCCTATCCTCCATGAATCTAACCCCCTTTCAAAATCATCTATGAGTTTCTAGAATTGTGGCCATAATCCCTTTGAACAGACAAAAAAAAATCTGTTCTTCACTATTAACAGGCTTGCCATTTCTAGTGCCCTTGATAAATATTAAACAGAAGTCCAGTGGCACCTTAAAGACCACCAACATTTATTTTGGCATAAACTTTTATGCATATTAGGTGACACACCCCTAATGTAGCCTATCCTCCAAGAGCTTATGGTAGCCCCTGTAAGAAGAGCTCTGTAAACTCTTGGAGGATTGGCTACATTAGGGGTGTGTGGCCTAATATGCAAAGGAGTTCCTGCTACAAAAAGAGCCCTGGACACAATTGATGTAGTCTGAGTACCTCAGAGCCAGTTTGGTGTAGGGGTTAAGTACACAGACTCTAATCTGGGTTTGATTCCCCACTCCTACGAAGCAGCTGCTGGATGACCTTGGGCAAGCCATAGTTCTGACTGAGCTGTTCTTGAAAGAGCAGTTTCTCTCAGAGCTCTCTCAGCCCCACATACCTCACAGGGTGTCTGTTGCGGGGAGGGGAAGGGAAAGGAGTTTGTAAGTCACTCTGAGACTCTGAGTGAAGGGCTGGATATAAATCCAACCTCTTCTTCTTTTTCTTGAAACACAACCATGTATGTAAATATATAAATAGAGAACTTTGAGTATTCTAAGTTTATGATGCTCTTCATTGATGCTTCTTGCAACTTCAATAGTCTCTGTAGCAAGTCTGTAGATTGTGCCATTATCTAACAAATGAAGATAGCCCCCAGTTCTGTATGTTCCTTTGTTTCTTTAGGGATTTACTCCTGCAAATGACTTACATCCATTTCTTTGAGTGCTGAGGCTACAACTTTAAAAGACTGGCTTTTAAAAGTTCTGAATGTTTTATCACAATTCATGTATGGAACATTCAGATGGGGCTAGACTAAAGTCTTGTACCTCCAAATCCCTGGATTTTCTTCTGAAGTTGAAATCTCTGAAATGCAAGACACAAAAAACAGCAGAGAGATAAATGGGTTTATAATGCTGAAAAGATCACTGTTTGAGTTGATGCAGAAGAAAACTCTGAGCCTATTTCATTTGAAGGCTGAAGGTTTGTGAGGTCCTGATAACTGATCCTGGTCCATTAAAATGATGCTGGGGGGAGAGGTATTATCCTTTGATTTCACTGTTAATAAGCCTGTATCTCCAACAGCACCTTTTGGTTCCCAGTTGTCTTGGGCTTTGTGCTTTCATGCCAGACGTGATAAGCACAGTAGGCATGCAGGATATTTGCACATCATAAAGTAGCTGTGCTTTGATTGCCGACAAAAATATGAGATTATACAATGGGGATGAAGACAGTATGAAGAAGGTGCAGATAAAAATGACAGCTCTGAATAAATGGGCATCATGAAACATACAGAGTTGGTAAGCCAGTCTTTAAATACTACCTTTTAAGTGTACATCTGAGATATTTTCAGAGTAGACCTAAAAAATGCAAAAGTGACATACATCATATAGGTACATTCATCAGGAACTGGCTGAAACTTTCTTGTTGAGTGTACACTTAGTTTTGCCAATGAGGCAAATAGTACCTCCACAAGGCTGTTTCAGGTGAGGAAAATGGTGTGTTGGGTGGGCTTAATCTCCCCCTATGCCGGCCTGACATAAATTCAAGTCCCAAGTCCCCACCATTTTAAAAGGAAAAAAGGTCAGCCCATACATGTACATCCAGCACTTCATCTGGTTTGACTAAGATCCATAAATGATTCCAGTCTCACCTCATTAGGCAGAACTGAAGGAAGACCCCAAAAAAATCCTGTGTTTTCTTGGCTCCCACTGTCTGTCTGAACAGAGTTGCCCACACTCTGTGTTGAGGGAACAAAAAGTTTACAGGAGTGGATGGTAGAATAGGGAAAAAACCACTGATGCTCCAAAATGTTTCCTTAGTTGGTTCTCTGCCATCAGCTACAGCTGTTGCTTCATCTGGTACAGCTGTTGCAGATGGGATAACTACAGAGAGCGGTTTACCAGACAAAAACTGGTATCCATATGCAATGGACAGCTCAAGTTCTGCCTCTTCCTAAGAGTGGCCAATGGGAGCTGATGGAATGTGAGAGTGACAGTTGAAAAACAGCGGTGAAGGGAACTAATGACTGCAGTTGGGGAGTTGAGAGTGACTCTGGCTGACTGAAGCTGTGAAGAGCAGCTTAAAGCTGACTAAGAAAAAAAAGGGTCACAGTTTCTAACAAAGGATCCCAAATCCTGGGATAGGGAAACAGTTCAAAAGTTCAGTTGAAAAGAAACATTATAACCTCTACCTGTCTTTCTTCAGTGTTATGTTCAAACCATAAATAAAAGTTAACTCCTTGTTTGTTTAACCCTGTGGGCTGGTTGTCTCAGGGAAAGAAACACTCCCCCCACCCCAGGCTAAGATCTCAGTCAGTATATATTTTAGGATATGAATAATGATGGCAATGTGTGAATGAAACAGTGTGTGAGTTCCTAACCCAAATAACTCTGTATAGTGTCTGAGTGAGGGCCAATTATTAAGGGGGCTGGGTAGATATGTGACAGCCTGACCTGCAACCCTGGAATTGTAGGAGAGATGTTGTGGAGGGTGGTAAGCAGGTAATCTGTGTGAGTGAGAAACGTGTGTTACACCATATACATGGAATAACTCTTGAGGAAGCAAGCACAACCCACTTTTAATTTCACATAAATACTTTAATGATGTCTCAGACACAGGAACACATTGTAATGGTTATTCTACATTATCCAGACACTTCCATGTAAGAAAGGGGCTATTGCATTAGAAGAATACTGCCAAATAAGCTTAGCAAATAACTGTTCCCCTCCTTCAGTAAAGTGATTCAGTGAAGATTATTGGAGGACACCCCCTCCCCAATGCAGGATAGAACTTGCTGGGGAATACCCCATTTCCCCCTTGGCTTCTTTCTTATTATAGTATACATTTCAGAAACAGCACATAATTAAAGTGCATGTTCGCACCATATATGCAGTAAGTTAACCAGTTAGCCTCCGTGCATTCAAGTGCTGAAGAATTGCAAGAATTTCAGTTAACGGCACTTCATGGTGCATATTGTTGCCTCTGGGAAACACACTGCTTTTTCTTGTCAGGTTTTTTTTGCTTCCGTACTGAAGATGCTTAAGAAACAATGTTGCCAGTGAGAAAAGGAGAGAAGAGAAAAAGAAACTGAGTAACAAAGGCAGCCCTATAAAATGTAGAGCTTCTGAAGATTGGGCATTGCTGACACCCACTAAGCAGTATTCTTGACAACTCCATAGTAGAGATCATGTCTGACCAAATATTCAGACTCCAAAAAGACACGGAAAGTGGTTTGAGTCTGATGATTGCCTGGTGCAAATGTAACTGCTGTCCATGCATTGCGCACTCTGAAGTCACTAAAGCAAAGGTATCTTACACCAGCCTAGAATCTGGCCCTCTGCTTCTGTATAGTTCATCTTCTTATTGGCAACCTCTGTGGAATGGCGCTAACACCAGCCTTAATACCAGATTTCAACAGCAGCAGCTGCTTGGGTTGTATGAGAAGTTGAATAAAGGTCAACTGTGAACTGCAGAATCAAAAGAGCCCTTGGAATCATTGGAAGGGGTATTATATAGACCTAAGGAAGTGAATAGCACTTTATGTGAATGCTATTAGGAAAAATATTTCTTCTGAGAAAAGACAGTGGGGTGATACCTATGTGATTATATACACCTCAAAGGGGAAGACAGATGTGTAGGAAACAGTTAAACTGGCTGATAAGTGATAATGCATTGAGTCCAGCACTATATACTTGTCCAGCACTATATACTTGTACAAATCAAGTATCTGCATAATATTTTCCCCACACCGCTATTCTGCAGATCCAGAGTCCCATTTCTGACTGGCAAACCATGTACATTGGGTGGGAAAGTACATGAAAGTGCATAGATAGTGCTTATATACAGATGCATGCACTGTATAGATCACACCACAAACCTATCAGTATTAACTGCTGAATGTCTTCCATATAGACTAAGTCTTGCATGGATTACCACTCTCCTCTACCACAGAACGACTATCTCATACATACATAAAAATCTACCCACAGAGAGTAAGGATAGAAGGAGTTTTGAACATGAAGGTGGAAGAGAGAAACCTGTTGTGTTATCCCTTCTTCCCAATAGACATTTCAAGAATATGCCTTGAAAGGGGCGATGGAGATGGTTGTTATGATGTAGTTGTCTTGCATAAAAGAGAACAACCAGTATACTTTCATCATCAGACACTCTGTACATCATGGCATGGTATTACTATACTACATCATAATTTACTCTGATGAGCAGAACATAAATGCATAAGAGTTCCCCCAGTGGCATTCCACTGTAGTGCATAAGGCCCCACAAATGTCTACACTGACACTGCATATTATGTTGGATTTTCATATTGCTTTGTGATTTGATTTTTACTACTTGAACCTGTGGGGACACTAGAGCTCCACTGCTACACTTGCCAGTTTTGTTTTCTCTTGGAACTGTCAGAACAGATTTCTTGGCTTATGCAACATCTTGGCTGGGACAGTTGGTTGCAGTCTGATAGGCTCCAAAATATCAGGGACCCCTACTCCCCTTTCCAGCATCTTTAATTAAGTATTTAAAAAGAGTGTACTTAGCAATCTTGAAGAAGGGTGGGGAATTTGTTGATTTTCACAGTGATGTTGATGAAGGAATTTTTAGCTAAGCCTGAGGGTTGATACTTCTCTTTGTATGGGGGTGACATAGCAGGACAACTCCAACTGCCAGCAGAAGGAGAGTCCAAAAGCAGCTCTCTCCCTTTGTTTCTCCAATTGCCATGCCATTAAGCATCATTGTCCATGTAATGATTCTCTAGGTTTGCTATAATTGGACACTCATTTGTTGCAATTGTTTTCTGTAAGGGTGATTTTGTGTGCCTGCTGGAGCATGGAAATGAAAATGCAGGATAAAAAAAAATCTCATCAATTCATAAATAATAAATAGCTGGAGGGCACTAAAACAGGGCCAGCCACAAACATACCACAGAGCATGAAATAAATTTGCAAAGCTGAAACTGGTTGCTGCTTTAGGCTCCCGAGTTTCTATGCCATAATTGTGTGGGGTTTTTTTGGGGGGGAAGCAGGTTTATAACCTTCATGACAGAGAAGAAAAATATGAATCGTTGTGGACCGTACCTGTTAAAGAAACTTAACTTCCAGCACGTAAGAGCTGCATTCAGATAGACCACAGATTGTCTAAACCATGGTTTATGTAATAAGCTCTGTTAGACTAAACAGACTTACATAACAAATGCTTTGCATAAATTCCAGTTTATCTGCTTTTTGACTCCTCTCCACCAACCAACAGCCATCTTCCCCCCATCACTGGCTTTTATGGCCAATGTAGTCTCAAGAGGTAGTGCTACTCCACTAACTGGATCTGTGAATTCAGACATGATAGCAAACTACAGACAGTACAGAATGTAGTTAATAAACTAGCTACAAACCCTAGTTTGAAAGCAGTTTGGTGACACCCCCACAAACTTCAGTTTTCTTGAGCCATCTGCACTCATACATCTGAATGCAATGAAGGAGCGGGACCTTCTTTTGGCAGCACATACCCTTCTGCATCGCAGCAGTAGTCCCCACGGTCTATGAACTCAAGTCACCCTGTTTCTCAGCCCCAGACAAAAACAATGGGAACAAAAACCATCTACATTCTGAACACCAATCCCCAAAACAAACTGGACAGCTACGAAAATATATGCAAATTAAATGTATGGTAGCTGGGCAACTGTCTTTACTCATAACAAAATTGGGTATTTCTTTAGCACTAGATCCTCAAGATACTAGAAAACATATAAAATGCAGTTTTGTCCTGCACTTTTTGCCCTGCTTCTTGCCCATTTTAGAAGTGATGAAAAGGGATACAAAATGCAGACCCTAGAAAGCAGCTGTATGTTTATAACCATACTGTATAGAGGTGAATTGATTTTCTGATTGTTTAGCTCAAGCCAGAACATGCATGTGCACACAATGTTCTTCCAGACGTGATTGTTCTTCGACAAATTTCACTGTCTTTGGCTGAAGAGGGAGGGGATGGATTTACTCAAAATCCATTTTGCTGCTCTTACTTCTAAGACTCTCCTCCCTCTAGCATCAGCAGGTGCTGTTCCTAATTCAGAAGAGGTGGTGCTTCTGATATACAAGAGCATGCTTTTGCTCACTATAGATCTTCAGACAGCTGTCTCTAAGGGTTGCAGAGCACCTGTGCAGGAGAAAACTAATGGAAGACAAGGAAAATGCTGTGTCTCATGAGCATGATTTGCAGGCAGCTCATATTACAAATAGCTGGTACATGAGGTGTACCATATGCTCATATATACCCTGGGACAATATTATACACTTATGGCAACACAATAGAGGCAGCTTCTCAGGCTCCTAGCTCCAGGAGGTTACAACCACATATACTGGCATGAGGAGTCTCCTTTGAAGTCTACTACGGTACGAAGTGGCTTAGATCAAACCTGCAGGATTCTGATACTGGGATATTCTGACAACCACCTACGGGAAGAAGGCCTTGAAAATGGATGCCCCAGTTCCCTACTTTAGCCTGTCACTGTCAGTGTTCTGACCAATTTATTGACTAATAACCTTGCATTTTCCATTACACAGCTTGGTACTGACATTACCAATCCATCTCTGAGTGGGGCGTTTTGATGGCACACTAACAGTCTTAATTCTTGCAGTATGCTGGTTCCTGGTGCCTTTTCACAGCTGAAATAAGTGGTTACCATCCATTGCAAGCTGCTGAGTGGTTGGCATCATTCTTCTGAAGAACTGTTCATGCATGGATAGCATTTGCAACATCTGTGAACACAAGGCGACTAGGTCTCTGGAGCACTCCTTGGGTTGTCTACAACAGAGAGAAATGAGAAAAGGCAGATTTGCAAGGAATGTGTGCATGCCTTGCTCCCTATGCCTTTCTGGTGTATCAGGATTCATACCATTCACTGAATTAGGATGCAACTAGCTAAGATTGGATCTCCAGTCTTTCTAAACTTCTCTCAATAGCAACCACTGGAAGGGGAGAGATAGAATTGGGATTGGAGCTACAACACTGGGTATAGGTGGGTTAACCCTTTCTCCCTTTGCTTTTTCCTCACTGTATTGTCCCCTAGAGGTCCTCTTTGTTCTTGTGGGGAAATCAGGGAATCACTGGCAACCGCTATTTATAGAAGCTTAAAGAGACAGGAGATCCTATGACAAACCTCCAACATCTTGTATAGTTGCGCTCTTAGTCTGGGAAAAATCCTGGGAATGACAAGGCTAGGACAAAAAACAAACAAACAAAAAATGGAACCAGATTCTTACATCGTCTAAAGATTCTTACCTCTCCTTTCTCCTACCATGTTTCAGTTTGAAACAAACAAAGCAATAATGAAAAGATCAGTTCTGAACATGTGCAAAATACTTTTTATTTTTAAAATAAAATTGTAGGAGAGTTACATCCAGTATAACTTCCCTTTTATATAATCTTATGCTTAGTACATTGTTACTACTTCATGTTATACCATTGCTTCTGTGAAATCCTAAGAAGAATTACACCCTCGTAAATTCACTGAAGTCAAATAAGGGAATAACTCTGCTTAAGAAGGTACTGTCAGGAAAGGCAACCATCATAAGACCATCAAAATAGCACAACTGATTAAGATTCTTCCAGGATAAGTGGCTTGATAACTATATCCATTATCATTTCTCTTCTCTTTAGAGACTATTGCTATTTCTTGATTTTTTAAATTAAATGTTTCAAATCCAATCTTGAATTTGTTTGCACATAGGTCCTACTGATTGCAATTGGAGCCACAACACTGGATGGAGGTGGATTAACCCTTTCTTCCTATGTCCTTTCCTCAGTGTAAATTGGCACCCTATTTATTAAATTTGATTCGTAACCCGCCCTCCCCTGTGCAACAGGGCTCAGAGTGGGGGACAATATTTCTAATTGGACAGTGTTACAATCCAGTTAAACAATTTAAAACACCTTAAAATTCAATAATAATTTACAGCATACAAATGGCGCATAGAGGTACACCAATCTGTGTCCTCACCGGATGGAGGAAAGGAAGGGGGCAGCCAGGCTAGATGGAAACTGATTGCTGTCCTCAACCATAGGCCTGGCAGAACATCTGTCTTGCAAGCCCTGCAGAACTGCATTAGGTCCTGCAGGACATGGATCTCATTTGGCAGAGAGTTCCAACAGGTTGGTGGACAGCTGGATACTCTTCAGGCCAGAGATCATAGAATCATGGAGTTGGAAGGGATCTAGTCCAACTCCCTGCACAATACAGGAAATTCACAAATACCTCCCCCCCACAACCCCCAGTGACCACTGTTCCACATCCAGAAGATGACAAAAAACCTCCATGATCTCCAACCAAACTAGCCTGGAGAAAAATTGCTGCCTGACCCCAAAGTGGTGATAAGCATTTCCCTGGGTGTGTAAGAAAGGGCCACAAGAACTAAGCACTGATGCAACCCTTCCTACCCTCCCTCTCATGATCTACCTAAGTTCACAGAATCAGCATTGCTGTCGGCCATCTAGTCTCTGTTTGAAAACCTCCAAAGAAGGAGAGCCCACCACCTCCTGAGGGAAATCTTTTCTCCTGAGCATAACACTCTTGGGGGGGGGGTATACCAGGAGAGGTGGTTCCCTAGATATAGAATCATAGAGTTGGAAGGGACCTCCAGGGTCATCTAGTCCAACCTCCTGCACAAGGCAGAATATGTTGGTTCCATTTAGGGCCTTGAAGGTTAGTACCAGAATCTTGAACCTGATTTGGTATTCAACCTGGAGCCAGTGCAGCTGGCAAAGCACTGGTTGGATATGGGCTGTCAATGTTGTACCTGTAAGAACCCTTACCACTGCATTCTGGACCAGTTGTAATTTCCGGGTCAGTCTCAAGGGTAGCCCTGCATAGAGCAAGTTACAGTAGTCCACTCTGGAGGTGACTATCACATGGATCACTGTGGCTAGGTTTGGGCAAGACAGGAAGGAGACCAGTTGCCTAACCTGGCGTAACGGAAAGAATGCCAGTATGGCAACATTTGTGATCTGGGCCTTGATCAGTAAGGAGGCATCCAGAAACATACCCAGGCTCTTGACAGTTGGCACTGGTGTTAAAGACACACTGTCAAGAGCCAGGAGCTGGCACCCCAACCTTGAATTCTCCCTACCCAGCCAAAGGACCTCTGTCTTAGATGGATTCAGTCTCAGCCATCTCTGTTTCAGCTATCCAACCATGGCTTCCAGCCTCTTGGCCAGAATAGCTGGGGCGGGATCTTGCCAGCCATTGATCAGCAGATACAACTGGGTGTCATCTGCATATTGATGACAAGCCAACCTGAAACTCTGTACCAGCTGGGCAAGGGGACGCATGTAGATGCTAAATAGCACTGGAGAGAGGATTGCCCCTGCGGGACCCCACATACCAAAGGGCATTGTGGTGAAACCCTCTCTCCTAGTGCCACCCACTGTCCCCAACCTTGGAGAAATGAGGCATGCCACTTCAAGGCTGTCCCACAAATTCCTACATCAACGAGGCGGTGGGTCAACAGGTCATGGTCAATGTGTCGAACACTGCTGTCAGACTGAGCAATAACAGCAGTGCCAACCCATGTCATCCAGCTGCTTACAAAGATTGTCTGTGAGGGCGCCCAGTGATGTCTCTGTCCCAAGGCTGGGGCGGAAACCAAACTAGAATGGGTCTAGAACCAAAGTGTCTTCCAGAAAACTTCGGAGCTGCTCCATCACCACTCTCTCAATTACCTTACCCAGAAACGAAAAATTCCACACTGGGCAGTATCCTAGAGGTTGGGCTTGCCAATCAGTCTGGAGAAAAATGTCCTGTCCCTTTAAGAAAGGCTTAATGTGTAGAAATGGGCAGGTAAAGCTGTTCATGGCACAGAGGTAAATAACTTCTCATTCATTCTCTGCTAAAGGGACAGGACATTTTCCTCCAAAACTACATAATAGAGTTTGCAAGCATCAGAGTCTGTGGCTTGAGACACGCTTATTAAAGCTAAAGTCCATTTAACCCTGTAAGATTTACTTCCAAGTAAACATATAGAATGGAGCATGCATTAGAAGACACTTTTTTTAAAAAAAATTAAAGGTCTGCTGTTCCAGCCAATCCTTTATTGCTTAAATAAAAGTATGGATTTTGGTCCATACGCTGTAGGTGTTCTGAAAAAGAGCATGGCAAAGCAACTGCAACTGCAGCAGGGAAGAGGGCAGAGAGAGGCCCCACCCTTCTGCTCCAGAGTTGAGCAGGCTTTCATACTCAGGTGCCTCATGTCGCAAAGGAACAGCATTACCTTGTTCTGGGAGGCCTGCAAGGAGGCAGCATCTCTGCCATGCTCCAGCAGCTCCTGCTCCAGCTCATCTTGTTCTTCAGCAGGATCAAAGTTGTACATGGGCATGAGTTGATGTCGTAACTTCTCTAGTCTAGTTAGGGAAGATGGACAATGAAAATCTCACCACTGTAAAATGACAAGCCAGACAAAAGCACTGACTTTCAAATACTGCTCAGCAGCCATTTAGAATCTCCAAAACCTGAAGAGATGGTTTAGCACAGAGGCTGCAGTGACAGAATTTATAACTTGGAGATATTCCCTTACATTTAATAGTGTTAGTTTGAGGACTTGCTGCAAGATCACATGACTTTGGGACAAGGCTTAAGGAGTGCTTTACAAGATGTTTTAGTTGCTCTTCATATTAAAGTTGTTTTAATGAGCCACCCATTCCTCATCCTGGTAGTCTTTATCTGTAGACTCAAATATTATAGTGGCTAAAACAACGTGTTATGGTCTGGGATGCTGCTTCTTCAACTACCTGTGTCACAAGACTCGCTAGCTGACCTGAAGTCAGTCACCAAGCCTCAGCCCCTCCATCTGTTCTACAGGGATAACAATTGAACTTGTCTCTGTTGTAAGTACTGCAACAAGATAATGAGTGTAAAATGCTCTCAATACCGAAGGCAATCTGTCAGTTAAAAATATTGCTAAGCCCTCTGAGCAGATGTGTTATCATTTCTGTTGCTATCAGAATAAGTGGAATCTTTGGACTTGGTTCAATCTCTGTAACTTAAATGAGGCAGCTTTTAATGGTGATTTTCTGGGGGGGGAGCAGGAGTAGTAAGAGAAAATCAATGCTTTACCCAAGAGCAATGAGCACTTACCGTTTTCTTTTCCTTATATACAGAACCTAGAAAAAACAAACAAACATTGTCAACATAGACATAGAACAGTACACTTCTCATCAGTGAGGTGAGGTAGGTTGGGCTGAAACTATGTGACTGCCCCAAAATCACCCACTGAGCTGTCACAGAAAGATAGGGATTCAAACCTGGGTCTCCTAGACCCTTCTCCGAAGCTCTAACTGCTACACCACACTGGCTTTCATAGGGTGCTGTCCAGGCCTAGTTGAGTCATGCAAGTCAGGTGGTACCAAGTCACCCAGAGGTTGCTTCCAAGCGTAGGGTTGCCAACCTCCAGGTGGGACCTGGTGATCCCCCAGAATTACAACTGAATTCCAAACAACACAGATCTGTCTCCCTGGAGAAAATGACTGCTTTGGAGGGTGGACTCTCTCGCTTTATATACAGCTAAGGCCTCTCCTCTCCCCAAGCCTTGCCCATCTCAGATTCTATCACAAAATCTCTAGAAATTTCTCAGCCCGGAGCTGGCAACCCTAAGGCCTGGGCCCAATGAGTCCTTCCTCAAGGCCAAAAATAGGCCTGGAAAGGACACTGCCCTCTCTCTCCCTTTCTTTTTCCTCTCAAAACCCAGCCTGGAATACTATGGTTACCTAGCATCAGCCAGTGAGAGAATTCATTGCTTAATGCTACAGGTGTTTCTTTAATATTTCTTATTTAGATTTCACACTTTTCTGCAAACCAGGGACCCTTTTCAGGCTTGTAGAAAGATCCGTCTTGTCCATTCACAGCTCCTGTCACTGGATTTAAGCATCCAAACATTTGGCCAACTTGGCTATTAGTATATAGATAAGCAGGGCCCTGCAAAAAACTTGCAGGGTGGCAATCCCATTCCTCCTACCTTTACTTCTTCCTCTCTCCTCTACCTCTCACATTCTTTCTCCCTTCTGCCACCCTTTTTCTTACTCTTTCTCTCTCCTCCATGCCTGTCACTTCCTCTCTTTCTGCCCCGTCATAACTCTCTTTTTCTACCTCCCCAGCTCATCACTTTGTCTTTGTGCCCCCCACCCCATCACTCTCTTTCTACCCCATCAGTCTCCCAGCCTCCCACCTGCTTCCCCCCCACAGCAGCAGCAGTGGTGGTGGCAGCAGTCTTTGCCACCCACCTGCTCTCTCTCTCTCTCTCTCACACACACACACACACACACACGCAGTGGCAGCTCTCCAGGAGTTACAACAGATCTCTCAGCTACAGAGATTAATTTCCCTTAGTTGCCAGTTCCAGACTGGGAAATTCCTGGAGATTTTGGGGTGGAGTCATGCAAGTCAGGTAGTGTGAAGCAACCCAGATAATGCTGCTGGCCTATTATTTATTTAATTAATTAATTCTGTTTCTGACACTGTGGGGAATTCAGATCCCACCTGAAGGTTGGCAACCCTATGCTTTATGTAGGGCTACCTTTGAAGCTGACCTGGAAGCTTCAGCTGGTACAAAATGCAGCTGCGCGGGTCCTTATAGGGACCCCACAGAGGGCACATATACATCCAGTGCTGTATGAACGGCAATGGTTGCCAGTGGAGCACTGAATCAGATTCAAGGTTTTGGTGCTTACCATCAAAGGGAACTGCAATAGTCGCCGGTGGAGCACTGGATCATATTCAAAGCCCTAAACGGTCAGAGACCTACATAACTTTGGGACCACCTTTCCTGATATGTCCCCCAAATGGCATTAAGATCTGCAGATAAGAATCTTCTGTTGGTTCCTGGCCCCAAAGAGATCTGGCTGACCTCAGCCAGGGCCTTTTCAGCTCTGGCCCTGGCCTGGTGGAACTGTCTGCCAAATGACATCCATGCCCTGCTTGACTTATTAAATTTTCGCAGGGCATGTAAGGCAGATGTTTCGCCAGGCCTTTGAATGAGGCCAGGGATGGTTCCTTATGTCTGCCTGGCACTCTGCCTCCCTCCATGACTAAAAGCTGGAACTGCTATCTTGTTTTAAAATGTTTTCAGCATTTAAATGTTTCTGAATGTTTCAAATATTGGAATTGTTATGTTTTTAATTGATTTTATAACGTATTGAATTAATTGTTGTAAATCGCCCTGAGCCACGCGTGAGAGGGGATGGGTGGTTAAGAAACAGAATTAATTAAATAAATAAATAAATAATAGGCCAGCAGCATTGTCTGGGTTGCTTCACACTACCTGACTTTCATGACTCCACCCCAAAATCTCCAGGAATTTCCCAGCCTGGAACTGGCAACTAAGGGAAATTAATTGGAGATCCCTGTGAATTACTACTGAACTCTAGACAACAGAGATCTGTTGCTCTGGAGAATGGCTGCTTTGGAGGATAGACTCTGTGGCATTATATCCAGCTGAGGCTTCTTTCTTCCCCAAACCCTGCCCTCCTCAAGGTTCTACCACAAAATCTCTAGGAATTTCCCAGCCTGGAGCTAGCAACCCAAAGATCCCTACCTCAAAGGGCAAAATAGGTCTGGAAAGGGCCCTGCTCCCTTCCCCTGCCTTTTACCAAGCTTGAAATACTATGGCTGCCTAGCAACAGCCACTGAGGGAATCTGTTTTTTAAAGCTACAGTTGCTTCTTTTATCATTTTTGGCTTTTTGAAGCTGCCCAGTGTATTTTTTTTTTAAGGATTTTGTGTTTTTCTGCAAACCTAGGGCCATTTTCATGTTTCTAAAGATCTGTCTTGCCCGTTCAAAACTCCAGTCACTGGATTTAAGTATCTAAAGATATCCTGACTTCGCTATTAGAATACACAAGAAGTGGGACCTGCAATACTCGTGGGGGTGAGTATTTCCCACAGCTCCCGGCCTGCAGAAATAGGAGGAGGTCCTCACTGAGGAGGAGGAGGTCGCAGGTGAGCTCTGCACAGCAGCAACGGCGGCAAGCCCTGCCTGGGTCCCAGCGGCCCATCTGTCCATGCTTCTCCCCCCCAGCCAGCAGCAACGGCATCAAGCCCTGTGTGGCTCCCTGCCACCCGCCTGCTAAGGCTTCCCCATAGCTGCCAGCAGCAAGCTCCGCCACAGTTCCAAACAGCAAGTCCATTTTCCACGCATGCGCGAGAACACAGTTTCATTTTGGGGGGGACTTAAGTATCCCCGTATATTTTTTAAAAACATATCAGATTTTTCTGCATACCTAAGTAATGCCTCAAGTGTGCAGGAATTTCTTTTGAGCCTCCATGTGCCCCCAATTTGTGGAAATAAGTATCTGCACGCACTGGGAAACCTTGGCTATTAGTATATAGATGACGTGTTTATATATGTTGATGTCTTGCCTAGGCTGGATACAAACTGCTCATTAAAGTACAATGGTATATTTACACCTCAGTGTGCATCAGGTATAAAACCATTTCTCTCTCCCTAGGATATGGTAATGCTGTGGAGATCAGGGGTAGGCTAGGGTTCTCTAACCCAAAATTGTCAGCATTTCATCAAACTAAAATCTCCAGGATTCTTTGGAGAAAACCATGACAGTTAAAATGGCATAAAACCAATGATTAGAAATATCTTCAAAGAGGTACCCAATTGCTGGTATGTGGGTACACTGTCTGAAAGTCTAATGAAGCTCCTGAGCTTTGCAGTTTTGTATTCTCCAGTGGGAACCATTGATAGATTATGCCTTACCATTGCAACAGCCAACCCAATCACAGTGATGATGCCAAAAGAGAGCAACATGGTCCCCATGCCTGGGCCATGGCTAGCCACATCTGGAATTTTGGTGCTGTTAAAGCTGCTGCTTTCAGGGGTCATTGTAGCAGTTTTTGATCCAGACCCATCCACAGCTGTCCCATGGTCTGGCTCAGAAATGGTAGCACTGTTGTGGTACAAACTGTTTACAGTGGATGTGCTGTAGCTCATTTTGGACCAGGGCTTTTTATCCTCTTCCACTTAAATGGTGCTTCAGCTCTTGAAGATCTAAGTTTTCAATTGTGATGTCATCTATGAAGTTATTCCTCTTCTATCAAGAAGCCTGCTGGGAAAGCTCTTTCCTTGCATTTTCTTTAGTGGCTCTTCTGTACTGAAACCCCATCGGCTAATCCCTAGCAACACAGAGGACAGATAGAATCATACATTATTAGCACAATACTGTTACCTGATTTGTAATGTTTATTTATTTCCTTTACTTGTAGCCCACTTTTTTTTGCTGGGACTCAGTATGGATTACAGGATATCAAACAGAGCGATCTGACAGCATAAAAAAACCAATGCAATAGGGCTACAATGACAGAATTAGACAACAGAGGTAACAACTAACTATCTAAACCAGGGGTCCTCAAACTACGGCCCGCGGGCCACATGCGGCCCGCCGAGGACATTTATGCGGCCCGCCGAGTGTTTATGCCCACCCCCCCCGCCCGGAGCCGCCTCCTCCTCGAGGAGCGCAGCAGCAGCGCCCCCGCAGCCTCTTTCTTCCTCCAGCAGCCCTGGGCGGCAAGAGTGCCCAGGAGCTGAGGAGGAGGAAGGGGCAAGCAGGCTGGTCATGGGGGAGGGGGCGAATGCGGCGGCGGGGCGAGCAGGCTGGTGGGGGGCAGGGGGTGAACGCGGCGGTGGGGTGAGCAGGCTGGTGGGGGGAGGGAGCGAATGCGGCGGCGGGGCGAGCAGGCTGGTGGGGGGAGGGGGTGAACGCGGCGGCGGGGCGAGCAGGCTGGTCGTGGGGGGAGGGGGTGATCGCGGCGGCAGAGCGAGCAGGCTGGTGGGGGGGAGGGGCGAACGCGGCGGCCCTCCAACGATCTGAGGGACAGTGAACTGGCCCCCTGTTTAAAAAGTTTGAGGACCCCTGATCTAAACTATCTTCAGACTGTATCTGAAGAAGTGTGCATGCACACAAAAGCTTATACTTTGAATAAAACTTTGTTGGTCTTAAAGGTGCCACTGGACTCAAACTTTGTTCTGCTGTTTCAGACCAACATGGCTTACCCAACTGGATCTATCTAAAGCAAGGTATACTACAAACAAAATCAAAGGATTACAAGGTATAAGGCAACACAGCAAAGGCAGGTGATACTACAATAACCACTGCAGTACACTATTATTCAATTCCATTAGAAAGGTGTGCCCCTGGACTGTTCCATCCTACTATAATTCTAATCTCTTTTAAAAAATATCTACTTCTACAGTGCCAACCCCAAGAAAATTACACCCTTCTATTACACCCTCCACTATACCCTTCTATTGAAGTCAACAGGCTTAGAAGGGTATAACTGTTTAGGATGGCACATATAAAATTACCATAAATTTCAGGGGAGCACAACTAGGCTTAGTGGGCTTGCGTCCTGCACCCAATTTTCTGTCACAAGTGCTGCTCCTCCACTGGTGAAAGAATCAAAGATATCAATCTGCCTATGATGAAAACTACATGTGCGAACATCCTCTGAGCCAATTTCTCTTCATCCTCAAAAGATCGTTTCAGCAGCAAAAGGGGAGTGTGCCTAACAATTACAATGACAATAATATCTATATGCGTCCCCTTGCCCACATTGCCCAAAGGCATGGGCTGGGATGTCACCAGTATGCGGATGACACCTAGCTCTATCTGTTGTTGGGCAGCCAGTCTGACTCCAAACCAGAAGATCTCGACCAGGTGTTACAAGCTGTGGCTCGTTGGCTTAGGCTGAGCCGGCTGAAACTGAATCCAACGAAGAATGGAGGTCCTGTGCCTGAGTCAGGGCAGATTGGGGGTAGGGATCCCACTTCCAACCTTCGATGGGGCTCCTGTGGTGCCAGCGCCGGAGGTTAGGAATCTGGGAGTGCTCCTAGATGCCTCCTTAACAGTGGAAGCCCAAGTAGCAGCCACTGCCAATTGGCCTTTTATCATCTTTGGCTGATCAGGCAATTGGTTCCCTTCCTCGAATGCAGCAACTTGGCAACAGTGATTCATGCGATGGTCACCTCGAGATTGGACTGCTGTAATGCCCTCCACATGGGGCTGCCCTTGTCTCAAATCTGGAAGCTGCAGCTGGTGCAAAATGCCATGGCCAGGCTGCTCATGGAACTCTCTACTTGGGAGCACATCCAGCCTGTACTCAAGGCAGTGCACTGGCTACCCATAGCATACCAGATTCGCTTCAAGGTGCTGTTTCTCACATTTAAAACCCTATATGGTCAGGGTCCTACATACCTGAGGGACTGCCTTTCCCTACATGTACCCCAGAGAGCACTGCAATCAGGGGCCCAGAACCGACTGGCCCTCCTGGGTCTTAAGGAGGCCAGGCTGGCAGTAACCAGGGCCAGGGCTTTTTCCGTGGCAGCTCCTCCCTGGTGGAATGAGCTCCCAGAGATCAGGGCCCTGCAGGACCTTTTGCAGTTCTGCAGGGCCTGTAAAACAGACCTCTTCCACCAGGGTTTTGGAGCCACCACTACCGTTAGGAACTGACAGCTGAAGAGTAGGGAGCCCTGTTTTTTCTCTTGGAATTCTAACAACAGCCTGAGCTAGCCACCAGAAAGAGAACTAAAGAAGACTGAAGAACCAACTACGAGAAGAGAGAACTGAACAACAGCAGCCATTATGAAATTAATGTCACTAGCACTTTATTATACTGTGTGGTCTAAATGGTTTTATAATTGTTTTAATATAATTTATATTTTATATTTTATGTTTTATTGTAAACAATGTGTTGATCTTATGGAAGCCTCCCTGAGCCAGCCTTGGCTGGGAGGGCGGGGTAGAAATGTGGGCTTGCTGCAACCCCTTGAAAATCTGCAGGTAATGTCTTACAATAATTGTCTTGGTTCTGAAAAGCAGACAAAGCTAATCATACAAAGCCTTTTCTTATTTGCAGCCCACTCAGAAAAATCTACCTATTTCCTTTTGCGCTTTGCAGCCCTTTCTAACCTCTTCATGGGAGCATCTGAGATAGAGTTGCCAGCCAGCAACTGGCAGGAGCCTGGACACTGCTGTTGGCATGACGGTGTTATGTCACTTCCTGGTCAAACACAGAAGACATGTCATGCCACTCTAGGAATTGCCAGAAACTCTTGTAAAATCACAGAGTTTCTTACAATTCCTAGAGCAGCATAATGTCACCTCCTGGTTTTTCCTGGAAATGGTATATCATCATCATGCTAACAGCAATTTTTAATATTTTTTCTCTTACCAGCTGCTGGAGCAGTGGCAGACAAGGCAGGAAATTCCTACCCCCAGTGGTTATGGTGATGGCTTGCAAACCATAACAGGAAAACAATAGGATGAGATACTCCCGGCCTGGGTGGGAGGAGACTTACACTGCAGCTTATAACCCTGCTGATATTCTCCCCAGGTTCCAGAAAGGGCAATAGTTAAAGAGCTACAACATGAGTTTCAGCCACTTGCGCCACAGCAAGGCTGGATATGGGATATAAAAAGGGAAACTCAACTATGAAATCTGTCTTAGGCCAGGGAGGAACTTAAAAGAGCCCTGCTGGATCAGACCAGTGCTCAATCTAGTACAGCATGTTAATTCACAGCAGCCAGTCAATTATTCTGGAAGGCCAACAATAGGGCATACATGCTGAGGCCATCCCCTGATATTGCCTTCTGCCCCTGGTTTTCAGAGGTTTACTGCCTCTGAATGTGTAGGCTAATCACCATGGCTAATAAACTACTCATAGATCTATCCTCCATGAATCAAATCTCCTTTTAAAACCATCTGTACCTGTGGCCAACACTACATTTTCTGACATACACTTGTTGAATAAAGTAGTATTTCTTTTTATCCACCTTGAATCTACTGCCTATCAGCTACAATGGATGCCCTCTAGTTCTAGGATTTGGGGAAAGGAAGAAGTTCTCTATCCACTCTCTCTACCCCATGCATATTTTATAAACCTCTATCATGTACCTCCTTAGCTTTCTCTTTTCTAAACTGCAAAGTCCCAGACTCTTTAGCCTGTCCTTGTAGAAAATATGCTCCTACTCCTTAATCATCTTGGTTGTCCTCTTCTGTACTTTTTCTAGCTCTGCAATGTCCTTTTTGAGATACAGAGGCCAGAACTGCACCCAGTATTCAAAATGAAGCCACATCGTGGACCCATACAGGGGGCCCTTATAATATTGCCTGTTTTATATTCAATCCCTTTCCTAATAAACCCCACCATAGAGTTTACCTTTTTCACCATTGCAACATGATTTCATTGAGCTATCCACTATGATCTAAAATTCCCTTTCCCTCCCAGTCTCAGCAAGTTCAGAACCCATTCGCACGTTCTTAAAGATGGGATATTTTGTTCCATTGTACATCACCTTACGCTTACCAACAGTCCAGCACTGAAATTCAGTTGTCACAGTCTTGCCCGCTTGCCTGAATTGTGGAGATCCTCCTGGAGCTCTTCACTGTCCACTTTGATTTTCAATACCCAAAATAGTTTTGTGTCACTTGCACTGGTGCATCCACTCTTAAAGAAACCTACCCTGGACTCGGGAAAGTCGAATAATTACCAACCAGCCTCAAATGTAACATCCTTGAGCTAAGTGACTGAACAAGTGGTGTTTGGACAACTCCAGGGATTTCTGAATGAAGCGGATAGTTTGACTCCATTCGAATCTGGTTTCAGGCCTTGCTATGAGACTGAAATGGCCTTGGTCACCCTGGTGGGCCTAAGCCAGCAGATGGACAAGAGAGTACAACCCTGTTACTTCTCCTGTACTGTACAGCAGCTTTCGATCACGGTATCTTTCTGGGCTACCTTTTGGGGTTGGGAGGCACTGTTCTGTGGTTGTTTTGATAGGCTTCAGAGTGGGACTGAGTTATCCTGAACCAGAGGCTCTCAATCACTTGTTGCTTTCCCCCCGGGATTAGTTTAAAAGCTGCTTGGCCACTTTTTTGATATTAAGTGGCAGCAGCCTGGTTCCCCTTTGGTTCAAATGAAGCTTGTCTTTTTTGTACAGTTCCAACCCCGGCTGTAGAGCTTAAATCCTTAATGGTAGCAAAGTTGCAGTAGAGTGAGGGAACTTGTCTCCCATTCACTCATCCCTCAGCTATCAATTAAGATGGTGAGCTTAGGAAACAAAATATCCTGCACAGACAGAGATATTGCACTAAAGATGTTAGATGCAGTATGTTCACATCAAGAGGTACAATAGGAATGCACAGGGCATAGATGATCTCTGTATATAGTTGCTCAGTAATTATTTTGGAAAGTTAACTCTTTGGGGTCAGAAGGCTACCACTTCTTCATGACTAATCTATCAGACAGCAAGACATCCAGGAACATCATTCCAACAGCAGCAAAGTATGACAAGACAAAAATGTATGCGATTTAAGGAAGAAATTTCATTCTTATAAATCTTTCAAGCCATAAGAACATGATTGTCATGTGTGGATCAAATTTCTAGAGATAGTCAGGAAAGGGCCTCAAGGAGGCCTTGAGAGACACTGTCCATCTCCAGTACTAATCCCCAACGTCTGGTACTCTAAGGTACACTGTCTGAAAGGTACACTCTGAAAGTGAATACTACAGTTTTGGCTCTCATACTTAGCAGCCACTAACAGAGTTGTCCCTACCTAAGAGTCAGCATGCCACAGTGATTGGAGTGGTAGCCTAGGAATTGAGACTGGGTTCAAATCCTCATTTTTCCATGGAAGTTCACCAGGTGACCTCTGGCTATCACAGTCACAGGGCTTTGGTTGTGAGAGTTAGGTAGAGAACAAGAGAACAATGTGATAAGCTACTTTAGGCCCCCATTGAGGGGGAAACATGATACAAATAAAGCAATTACATAAAAATAAGTAAATCTTTCAATGTATTTATCAAATCATTTCAAAGATATTTATGCTCACTGCCATCAGAGCAATGAGAACCAGAGACCAAGACACCCAGGGAAATCAGTGAATTAGGATGCAGCACAAAGAATATATGGCAAGACAAATAATATACCCAATGTCAAGTCTGTTTTCTTTCTAGAGTCAGGCAACCCATTTCCTCTACTGTGCATTCATTTTTGCACTGTGTGTTGGGGATTCCCATAGAAGTCTGTGGTTCAAACATGCAACGGAATATACAATTATTAAGCTTTATATTTTGGTTAACCTTTGCAGAGAACCATCTCCCAGCAGTGTCCACCACAGCCCTGGCTGAACTGCAAGACTTTTCACCTGCTTGGCCTGACCTTGCATCAGAGTGCACAAGTGCTTCCAGTAGAAGAGGAAATCTGTCTGGATAGTCATAAATGGGGATGTTTGCAATGAGTCACTGCTGAACCTGGTCGGTGTCCCTCCTGGTGGGGAGACAGCCAGGAAATAAAAAAAACCACCAGGGAAGGATGGGAAGCCATGCAGCACTCAGTTCAGAGAGACAGCAGCCAGTGTAGCAGCAGAAGGGCTACAGGACTTTCCTAGGATGGCCAGTGCTCCTGCTCTCCATCAAGCCCTGTGGCCTGTTATACAGTTTAATCCCATCCCCCTCTTCCCCTTTTAGCATGTGCCCTTTAGCAGCTTAAACCAAACTGTGACATCAGCAATTACAACAATTATTCCCAGCCCAGGACCAGTGGAGTCCCCAGCTAGACCCAAACAGCTTAGACCAAGATCCTTAGGGCTAGGCGAGGGCAAGCCTCCTTCCCTACACTATGGACTGTAACCTCTCCTGTCCTTTTTTGCAGGCCCGCCTGCCCGCCCGCTTACTTGTCCTCGCTCCCCTCCCCCCCGTCTACAACGTGGGGGAGACTGACTCTAGTGCAAAAAAGGTGGACCGTGTCTGCGTGTGCTGGAGATGGATACACTCTGCCTCCCTCTCCTCCACAAAAAAGCCGGCTTCAATGGCCGCTCAGATGGACTTCAGCAACCGCGCTGGCTTGCTGCAGCCGGGGCCACCACGAATCTTTGCGGCTTTGCAACTATTCAGATTACCTGCACCAGAAAGGCAGGAGCTGCCAACGCTGCTTCTCTCACGGTCTTACTTGCCATTGTGCTTTCCAAGATGCTAGAAGCAACCCGCCCCACTCCTGTCGGCGCTCTGATGTTCCGCTTTGATCTCCTCTTCGCCTGGGATTGGCTAGCGGAGGACCGCGCTCTGATTCTCAATTGGTCCATTAATTTGTCACTCTCGGCGGCTGGACAGTGGAGCCGCCGGGATTTGCTTTCGGATGGGCCTCGCTGTCAATCGTGTGCCCGGCAGGGAGGAGGAGGAACTTTAGCATTTGGATCGTTTTTGGGATCACCTAGCTCTTTTTTACAGTATGCGGCTTTTGCGTACCGCGCGTGCAGGAAAACGCTTTTTCTTGCAAAATGGCTGTGGTTCGCACAGGCAGGAAGAAGAGGTGGAAATGAGGTTGCGTGGACCTCACCACTGCTGACTTTGGAGTTAGGGTTGCCAACTTCCAGGTCCCACCTGGAGTTCTCCCGCTATTATAATTGATCTCCAGACGACCAAAGTCAGTTCCCCTAGAGAAAATGGCTGCTTTGGAGGGTACACGCTATGGCATTATTCTCTGCTGAGGTCCCTTCCCTCTCCAAACTCTGCCCTCTCCAGTCTTCACCCCAAAAATCTCCAGGTATTTCCCAACCCAGAGCTGGCAACCCTATTTGAAGCCCATATTTGGAAGTTTCTTCCCAGAAAAACTCTACATGCAAATTTACTGCAGCCACGTTAAGCAGGAAGGTTTCTATGCCTCATTGCTTGCCTAGCTGGTTTTCTCTCAGCTTAACCTCCTCACAGGAATGTTCTGAGCACAACATGGGGGGGGGGTCAATATATTCCACCTTGAATACCACAGAGGAATAGTGGGATAAAATGAAGTGATTAACAGAAACAAGGCCAATATCAATTAGTGTTTGTAAATGTTAAGATCCAAAGTGCAGGAATCACTGCAGAATAACAAACAATACTGTGCTATTATTCTGAATGTGCCCATAGGAATGTACAGACTCATCCTTTTCAGGTGCTGAAATGTTCCTTTCCAAAAAAATATTTTACCATCTTATAAGCAAATAGGAATGGAACATCTGTGAACAGCCATACATCTTAATGACTATTGTAATAACAAGTGTGGGCCTTAGTTACTATGATGATCAGGATGCATGGGCACAACAAAACCATTGGCTTGTATAATCACAACTAAATGGAAGTAGATGAGAGGCTCACTCTGTCCTTAGTGCCAGATAGGGATTTTTTTTGAGGGGGAGAAGCTTTCACAGCTGAAGTGAGATCTGAACCCAAGATTCCTAGCAAGAAGCCAAGCACTATCATTATTCAAAAAACCACAAAGGATCCTTTGCCATTTGGAATTCTGAGCTTTTGCCGGATGGGGCTATCACAATTCCAAGCGCGGCTTCAGGGAAATGAATAAAAACCAGTATCTCTTCTTAACCTAAACTGACACGTGGAACCCTTTTGCTAATATCAAAGCCTATGTGCATGCCATTTTAGTGTTTTTGAACTCTAAGAACACCTATTGTTAAATATGTTGTCAAAGGCTTTCACAGCCGGAGTTCATTAGTTGCTGTAGATTTTCCGGGTTGTGTGGCTGTGGTCTTGGCATTGTAGGACCTGACATTTCGCCAGCAGCTGTGACTGGCATCCTCAGAGGTATAACACAGAAGGATGGAGTAATCTCTGTGTCAGGGTGAGAAGAAAAATGGTAGGCAGGTAATTTATATCTATCCCGGAAGGTGGGGTAGGGCTGAGTCATTAGTTTGCTATTGTTAAGTCTAAGTTTTTATGCATTGAAAACACATACTTTTTGTTGTGTAGTGCGTTCGACACACAAAGAACCAGGACACAGCATGATTGTTAGCTCATAGTTTACTAGTACACACAACAGAACAGAGAATACCGGCCAGATGGCCAACTATATACAGTCCCCTTGGACCACCCCCAAGTCCAATTGGTGGGTTTAAACTTCCCACCAAGGTTCCTATTGGTGCCCTCTTGATGTTTCAGGATCCTATTGTCTCTGAGAGTGAAGCTCTGGTAAAGGTTGCTGGCGCCTAGTGGCAGTCAGCAGACATAACACCCCTCCCCCCGTAGTTCAACCCCAACCTATGTGACATAGTCCTTTAGGTAGGTTGGGGACTGGCGCTCTCACGTGGAGCGCCTTGGAGTTGGAACTGGAACAATGGGAGGCCTGTCCTGCCCCATGCCTGGAGTACTAGGAGCGGGGGCAGTGGAGCCTTGTCTGGTTCCAGGGTGGAGACAGGTGCTCTGTCGTCAGGGGCGGCCGTGGTGACGGGGACTTGCTCCTGCAAACTCCCATCGGGAGTTTCTCATTCCGGAATGTCTGGCAGCACCCCTTCTGTGTCCCTCGGGGCCTGGACATCTGCCGGAGCCAGGAGCATGCGCATGCGCAGCTGGTTGACATGCTTTCATAGGACCTGTCTGCTGTCTGTCGAGACCTTGTAGGACATGGGGCCCCTGGGTTGGATGACCCAGCCAGCAATCCATTCGGGGGCCCTGCCATAGTTCCTGATGTAGACAGGGTCCTCCGGGAAGAATCCCCGCGGTGCTGTCCTTTGCTCGCATTAATTATGTGACTCTGGGGCCCTGTCCAGGTGCAATCTGTCCAAGAGGATCACAGGCTGCTGGCCCCTGAGGAGTTCCGCAGGGCTGCAGCTGCTAACAGGGTTTGGGGTGGTCCATTGCACCAGGAGGAAGCATGCCAGATGGAATTCCCAGTCCCCCTCTGTCAGTTGGCTGAGGGCTTCCTTGGCGGTGCACACCATTCGTTCCACCTGGCCATTGGTAGTGGGGTGAAACGGGGCAGACCTTACGTGCCTGATTAGATTGCTGCGGAGAAACTCCTAGAATTCCTCCGAGGTGACTGCTGTCCTGTTGTCCGATATGATGGTGTCTGGCAACCCATGGGTGGCGAAGATTTTGTGGTGCACCCGGATAGTGGCTTTGGAGGAAGTGGCGGAGACTGGGCTGATTTCCAGCCATTTCGAATAAGAGTCCACCGTTACTAAAAACAATAGCCCGTGGAATGGCCCGGCGAAATCCACGTGCAGCCTTTACCATGGCATCCGGATGGATTCCCAGGTTTGGATGGGTGCGCTCGGCAGATTGGGCCTGATGGCCTGGCATGTCTGGCAGCGCTTTACCCACGCCTACGCCTCCGCATCTATCCCTGGCCACCATACTTAGCTGTGGGCCAGCGCCTTCATCCAGACGATGCCTGGATGGGCCTCATGTAGAGCTTGCAGGACCCTGTGACATAGTACGCTGGGGACAACCACCCTGTCTCCCCACAATAGACAGCCCTTGTACGTGGACAATTCATCTCGGTGAGCGGCAAATGCTGTGAACTTGGTGTCAGGTATCCCTGCCATAGAGGTGAAGGGAGGAGATGAGGGGTCAATAAATGTATCTGGTTTTCGGTTGGTATGCGGGGAAGTGACGAGGTTGCCTGGGAGACCGGGCTATCTCTCATCTCGCCCAGGCCTGAATGGCCTTGGAGCCAGGCTGGATGTCTACTTTCACTTTCCTAAAGACAACAGCTAGGCATGGGGTGGAAATGTAGTAATTTAGCACCTCTTAGTTTTCCCGCGCGCGGGCTTGCTAACCATTGGTAGAGGTGAGGGGGATCCTTTCCCCCCCTTAGAGTATAACCCCAAGTGCTTCATGTACTCAAGTTATTCTTAACAATGCTTCTGTTCTAGTGATCTAGTATTGCAGTCTAATAAATACTATCCTTGTTTCAATGAATGAGGCCTGGTGTTTTGACTGACTAGCTGAGGGTCCCGACACTTGGGTCCTTCCGCCACCGCAGGCCACC
Source organism: Gekko gecko (assembly GCA_029375565.1). NCBI lineage: Eukaryota > Metazoa > Chordata > Lepidosauria > Squamata > Gekkonidae > Gekko > Gekko gecko. The sequence goes on along the minus strand of JAPDNY010000002.1, from coordinate 103,614,103 downwards.
CCCTCACCATCCAGCCCAGAACCCGGGAGATGATGGGGTCCCTGGCTGAGCGGTGGGTAACATCCGCCGCCTGGAGGGGTGAATCGGGAAGGTCCCCTACTTGCAGAACATGGTGGAGCCGGGTTGGCTTCAATGCATGGCAAGGACAGGTGGCTAAGGGTGTCAGCATGGCCCATAGCCTTGCCCGGCCAATGCAGCAGGGTGTAGGAGTAGCCGGATAAGAAAATGGACCACCGCAGGACCCGCAGGGAAAAGACCTGCGGAGTCCAGCAATCTGATGTGAAGAGGCTGAGGAGGGGGTGATGATCCGTGATAATGGTGAAGGGCTGGCCATACACAAAGTTATGAATTTTTTTTACCCCAATCACTATCACCAGGCCTTCCTGGTCAATCTAGGCATAGTTCCACTCCACCACAGACAGCGTCCTGGAGTAGTAGGCCATGGGCATCTCCAGGCCATCTGGGAGGCGGTGGGCCAACACCACGCCAACACCATAGGGGGAAATGTTGCAGGCCAGAACCACCAGCAGGGACTCATCAAAACGCGCCAGAACTTTATTAGAAATCAGCAGCGCTTTGACCCCCTTGAAGGCCGCAGCCTCACGGGGGCCCCATGATCATGGGGCGTGCTTTTCCAGGAGGTGATGCAAGGGCTCTGCTACCGCCACCTTGTGGGGGAGGAAGGCATGGTAGAAATTCAATAGTCCGAGGAACACCTGGAGTTCCGCCTTGAATGTGGGAGGGGGCACCTCAACGATGGCCTTTATCTTGTCTCTAGCTGGATGGAGGCCATCCACATCAACTGTGAAGCCCAAAAAGTCCACAGACGGAACCCCTAGGAGGCACTTCTCCCACTTCATCTTTAAGCCCGCCTCGTGGAAGCAGGATGGTGCGCACTGGATGGTGAACTCAGCAGGCGTTGCTGCAGTGATTAGCACGTCGTCAAAAAACGGTGTGACTCCCAGAATCCTTTTCAACAGCGAGTACATTAGTTGTTGGAAAAGGCCTGGGGCCATGCTCACCCCAAACTGCAGTCCTTTTACCCTCTGTATGTGACGATAGTTTTACCCTCTGTATGTGACGATAGTTTGAACCGTGGCAGTGGGCTCATCCACCGGGAGCTGCTGCTGGGCCTGGTCCAGGTCCAGTTTCCCAAAAATCTTTGCCCCAGCCAGGGAGATGAACACGTGGCTGATGACTGGGACCGGGTAAGCATGGTCCTGAAGTGCCTTATTTAACATGCACTTGAAATCTACGCAGATACAGATGTCCCCGTTAGGCTTAACCAAGGTGACTATGGGGGGTCTCCCATGCGGCGTGGGAGACCAGCTCCAGGACTCCTTGGCCCACAAGGCAGTCCAGTTCCGTGTCTATTTTTGGACGTATGTCCTGGAGCGCATTCAGTTGGGGTCCACGTTAGGGTTGACTTGCAGCGACACCGGGAGGCCCGTATAACGACCCAGGGTCCCATCAAAGATGGATGGAAACTCATCACAGACCTCTCGGAAGTCCTGCAAGGTGCAGAGTTGTACCCCTTCTATAGAAATTCCTAATGGGGCAAACCATGCATGGCCGAGGAGGCTGACCAGGTCCCCTGTGACCACAACTAAGTCCAAATGGCCATCAAACCCCTTATACTGGACACAGAAACTCCCCACACCCTTTATCGGAATGTGGTTCCTCTGAAAGTCAGTCAGGGTGAGGGTAGATGGGCACAGGTGGGGCCCCCCATGGGGGCAGAGTCTCCTAAGTGTCACCTCTGAGATAATGGAGGCTGCAGAGCTGGAATCAAGCTCTATAGTGCAGGGGGACCTCTCTATTTGGACCCAGACCTGGATTTTCGGGGCAGAAGACTGGCTCGGAAGCCTCAGTACCTGTGCAGCTGTCTTAGCTGCAAGGAGGCAGAGCTCTTCCTTGGATCCATCGTCCTCATATTGGGCGTCTGCTCTTCGGCGGGGCTGTGGCAGTGCCAGTTGGGCTCTGGCCCCCTGGGACCGGCAGGCATGTGCGATGTGCCCCATGTGGCCACACCCATGGCATTTAGCATCCCAGAACCAGCAAATTTTCCAGTCATGCTTATCCCCGCAACTTGCGCATTCCTGGCGAACCTGCTCATGGAGGGGAATGGAGCAAGTTGCTGGCACTGGATCCTGTTGTCTGGTGGATTGTTGAGTGCGGTGGAATGCCTCCTGGTCTGGGTTGACATGGTTGAGGTTCGCCTGGTGCGCGGTGGTCACGTTTGAGGGATAGTTCCTTTCCCAGGTGGTGGTGGTGGAGAGGGCAGATGCCAGGGAACACTTTTCATCCTTGAGGATCTGCTGCTGGAGCTTTTCATCACTCAGCCCGCAAACAAGTCAGTCGTGGAGGGCCATGTTGAGCTGGGCCCTGAAGGTGCAGTCCGAGGCGAGCCAGCGGAGCTCAGCCAAGTGTGCAGTGATCAACTCCCGTGATAGCTGTTGCGGGAGTGGAAAACCATGTGGCGTGTGATCTCCGATGGTCAGGGGATGAAGTGGTCCTAGAGTGCCTTGATGATCTGATCGAACATTGCCTCCGATAGCTTGGTAGGGGACAGCAAGTTGCGAGCCAGCTCCATGGTGGTGGGTCCACAGGAGCTGACAAGGAGGTCCCTCTTTCTTCCTTTGTCGGTGACCTCATAAAATATCAAAATGGACTTGAATCTCTCGACCCAGGCTTCCCAGTGCTGCGGCCTGGTAGGGTCGAACAGAGGGATAATACCTGCTCCTGAAGCAACTGCCATCATGCTGCGTGGATGTTGTGGGGAAGCAGATTGCTTGCCTTTGGTGCTCATCGGTAGAAGCAGTGGCGGTTCCTGGTCTTCCTTGGATGCCCCACAGCCCAGCCAGCTCAACGGGATCCCATCCTCATCACCATTGTTGTGTAGTGGGTTTGACGCATGAAGAACCAGGACACAGCATGATTGTTAGCTCATAGTTTACTAGTTCCTCAAGGACAGAACAGAGAATACCGGTCAGATGGCCAACTATATACAGTCCCCGTGAACCACCCCCAGTTCCCATTGGTGGGTTTAAACTTCCTGCCAAGGTTCCTATTGGTGCCCTCCTGAGGTTTCAGGATCCTACTCCCTATTGTCTCTGAGAGTCAAGCTCTGGTAAAGGTTGCTGGTGCCTAGTGGCGGTCAGTGGACATAACACTTTTCTTAGCAGAAATAACAATCCTTAACAGCACAGCCCCTAGGACCATATATTCAGGATGACAACTAAGCCCTACTGTTGGAGTAATGCAAAGATGAGTGTGGCCTACAGAAAAAAGGTCCTTCCCCTTTAATTGAGGCTTAGTGGGATGTTATTTTCCTTCATGCAATGAAAGGCTTCACCTGCACATTTCCATGCATTAAGCCTCTGTTAAAGGCCCAGAAACCTTCTTCTCCAGATTGTTGGCAACTCAAGATAACTCAAAGATATATCATTGTAGCACCATGCCAGCGCCACAGCAGTGCAGGGCCGGCTCCAGGTATTTCTGCGCCCTAGGCGGGGGCAGATCCCAACCTCCCGGTTGGGCCTGGAAACCCAGCCATGCCGCCCCCCCTCCTCTCCCCCCCCAGGGAGGAGGGGGAGGGCGGGCAAGCTGTGCCTTGGCTGGCCGCCGCAGGCCGCTTCCTCCTCCTCCTCCTCCTCTTCCCTCCCCCCAGGGAGGAGGGAGAGGCGACTTGCGCCCTTGGTGGGCGCTTTTCTGCGGCGGCGGCAGCAGGGAGACCCTGCTAGCCGCCGCCAGCCGCTTCCTCCTCCTCCTCCTCTCCCCCCACGAAGGAGGGGGAGGGCGACTTGCGCCCTCGGTGGGCGCTTTCCGCGGCGGCGGCAGCAGGGAGACCCTGCTGGCCACCGCCGGCCTTCCTCCTCCTCCTCCTCCCCCCCAGGGAGGAGGGGTGGGCGACTTGCGCCCTCGGTGGGCGCTTTCCGCGGCGGCGGCAGCAGGGAGACCCTGCTGGCCGCCGCCGGCCTTCCTCCTCCTCCTCCTCCCTCCCCCAGGGAGGAGGGAGAGGGCGACTTGCGCCCTCGGTGGGCGCTTTCCGCGGCGGCAGCAGCAGGGAGACCCTGCTGGCCGCCGCCTGCCGCTCCTCCTCCTCCTCTCCCTCCCCCAGGGAGGAGGGAGAGGGCGACTTGCGCCCTCGGTGGGCGCTTTTCTGCGGCGGCGGCTGCAGGGAGACCCTGCTAGCCGCCGCCAGCCGCTTCCTCCTCCTCCTCCTCCTCTTCCTCCCCCAGGGAGGAGGGGGAGGGCGACTTGCGCCCTCGGTGGGCGCTTTTCCGCCGCGGCGGCAGCAGGGAGACCCTGCTGGCCGCCGCCGGCCTTCCTCCTCCTCCTCCTCCCCCCCAGGGAGGAGGGGGAGGGTGACTTGCGCCCTCGGTGGGCGCTTTTCCGCAGCGACGGCAGCAGGGAGACCCTGCTGGCCGCCGCCTGCCACTTCCTCCTCCTCCTCCCCCCCCCCCAGGGAGGACAGGGAGGGCGACTTGCGCCCTAGCCGGGCGCTTTTCGCGGAGGGGTGCCCGGTTAGGGCGGCAGCGGGGGGCTTTTTTGGGGGAGCGGGGCGCCATTTGGCGCCCCTGAGGCCGGCGCGCCCTAGGCGAGCGCCTAGTTCGCCCAATGGGCGATCCGGCCATGCAGCAGTGTAAACCTGGTGCAGGCATGGCTGAACAGGTATAGGGACCAGAAATGGCTCCAACCAAAGTACACCAAAGCATGAGTGCTCTGCTCAGAACCCTTAAAAGGATTTCACCTTAGGACACAGACACCAACCTGGACCTGTACTCTTCCAACGGAAAATGCAAGGACAATATACTCTATGCAGGAAAGCAAGGGGGAGAATCACTGCCTCTGATTCTGACTGCTGCAAATGTGTGTGCCACTAACCACCCAGAGCAACATCAGTTTACTTTGTTTTGGCTCAACAACTAGGATAGCCTGGCCAGGATGAAAGGATCTTGTCTCTTTAACAGAGACTTAATAGGATGTTATTTAACAGGTGATGTTATTATATCCGTATCATAAAAAGCTTCAGCTGCCTGTTTCCACATATTAAGTCTGTATTAAAGGGACAGGATTTTTCCCCCTCCAGGCCAAACCTGTCAGCAGCCCTTTCTCCTTCAGCAGCTGCTGGCAGGATATCCTGCACGGGGGAGGTATTTACAGTACAGAAAAGGACTCCTGCCCCAAATATACTGACAGGACATCACTGTGATGTTGGCAGGATGTCAGGCCAGTGGAGTGTTGTGTATTAACTGGAATAAGATGGCCGCCACGGGGTGGCCTGACCATGTGGTCCAACAAATCTCAGAGCTTCGCTCCAAAGACAATAGCCACTTCGGATCGCCCAGATCTGTTTGATCTGTTGAATTGTAGATGTGTAAATAAGGCCAATCATGGGTGATGGGGGTGGTGGTGGTGTGGGACACACATATAAGCCAGGCCCGTTTATCTTTCATTCCTGATGTAACCTAATAAACAAGAGCTGATTCACTGTGCTGAGTCTCCGGCCTCAGTACTTTTCATGGAATTAACAGGGAGCACAGCCATAATTATCAGCTACTCCATTCAGTCTATTGTTACTGCTGGCCAAGCACTTATATCTCTTGTTTTTAGGATAGGGCTGCCAACAACCTGACGAAGAAAAAAATAATGTCCTGTCCCTTTAATTGAGGCTTAATATGTGGAAATGGCAGCTGAAGGTTTTTATGGCATATTCACTTGGTAAATAACATCCCATTAAGCCTGTATTAAGGAGACAAGGCGTTTTTCCCCTCCAGGTTGTTGGCAGTCTATTGTAGGATCATAAACCCACAAAGCAGCCCAAAAACAGGAGCTTTAAACAGTATTCCAGTGCAGCACTCTAGCCTGGCTCTTGTGCAGTTCAGGCTGTTAAACAGACAGTTGTTTGACCAGCACAGTGGTGCCTATTTTATTTAGAAAATGTGCATGATGCTTCTCCATAGACCTGCTCAAGGTGGCTACTTGTGAGTAAGCCAGGATTCTGTGGGTCTGTGAAAGCAACTTTCAAAGGGGCAGGAGCCTTGTTTACTTTCAGGAAGTTTCTGCTAACATAAACTGAAATCTACCCTCCTGCAATTTAATTAGATGTCATTTTCCCTTCTGGAACAGCAGTCTTTGCTCAGCCGTTCAGGTATTTGAAGACTGTAATTAGGGTTATCAACTTCCAAGTGGGGCTTGGAGACCTCCTAGAATTACAACTGATCTCGAGGCAACAGAGATCAGTTCCCCTGGAGAAAATGCCTACTTTGGACGGTGGACTCTATGGCATTATATACTGCTGCGTTCCCTCCTCCCCTCAAACTCTGCCCTCCACAGATTCTACCACCAAATCTCCAAGAATTTCCCAACTTGGAGCTGACAATTCTAAGTGTAATTGTGTCTCTTCAATTTTGTCATTTGTAACCTAAACATAATGCTCAAGTACAGCGTAGTGGTTAAGAGTGGCAGACTCTAATCTGGAGAACTGAGTTTGATTCCTCACTCTTCCACATGCAGCCTGCTGGGTGACCTTCAGCCAGTCACAGTTCTCTCAGAACTCTCTCAGCTCCACCTACCTCACCAGGTGCCTGTTGTGGGGAAAAGAAGGGAACAGCGATTGTAAGCTGCTTTGAGACTCCTTAAGGTAGAGAAAAGCAGAATATAAAAAGCTTCTCTTCTTTTTCTCAACCTTTCCTCAACGACATTTTCTTTAGAATGCCTACAATTCTAACTTCTCTACATTTTTCTTAAAACACAGCACCCAGAACTAGGCATAGTACTCCAGATGAGGTCTGACTAGTATTGAGTAGAACTATTGTAACTTGGATACTGTGCTTTTGTCATCATATCCTACCATCCCTTTATTGTTTTTGGCAGCCATATCAAGCTTCCAACTCATGTTAGCTTCACAGCAATGTGGATCCTACTATATGAACTTTCACAGACAAGCTTCTTACTCATGATGACAAAATCCAGCATCGTTTTTCATGGGCATTATGGCACTATGCATTTTGAATATTATTGATGTTGAGTAATGTATTTTGGATGGTTTGTTGTACTTTATATAATTTGTATGCTTAGTAATGCTTATAAGGATAGTACAACTGAGGATATATTAAGGACCACACAGATAGTTATAAATTATAGTAACTGGATTTATTGATAATATTTTTGCATAAATAATAAAAAGCATTTTAATAGTTTCTTCTTAGTTAAGTTTCACAGTAGTTATATTGGTTTTGGGTGTTGCCTATCTGTGATACACCCTGTGTGGGGTTTTTTAAAATGTATATCTTATTAGTTTTCAGAAAAGAAAAGATTAAAGGGAGAGTCATACATTTTCACAATATCTACTTGAATTTCTCATACATAACATAATTACTAAATTACCTAAAATGTTTACCTCCTCTTAAACTAGCCACTTAGCAACACTATGCAATAAAACAAAATAAAAAAATTATATGCTTTCTTTCATCTATCCAGCACCTATAAATTCTAGTATCATTTCTGTTAAGCATAATCTAAAAATCAAGTTACTTATCTTCATGTCTAGCATCTTTAACTAAAAAAATAGTATATAATTTCATAGTAGATACCTATTTTTCTATTTAATATATATCAATTTTTAAGCATTTCTAATATATATAGCTAAGTTATTCATATTCATCATCCTTAAAGGAGAGGACCAATATCTATAAAGAGAGGATAAAAAACAACAACAAATTTTTAAAGAGTTCAGTCCACATACATATCCAATATAATAGCTCTTAATGGGTTTTAACTTAACCATTATATTATTTGCCAACCAAACTTATTAAGATCTTCATCTAAATACATTTCCAATAAAATAGATCTTGAGGAATTCCATTTAAGCATTTCAAATTGGTATCAAAAATGTTTCTGCATTTTCTATTAAAATCTTCTTCCAAATATCATTAGATATTATTTAGCTAAATCACTTTATATCATACTTATATTTTATATCTGTAAATTCTATCGTCAAATAATTGCTTTATACTATCACTAATCTGTTGGTTGTTAATATCCAGCAGTCAGATCAAAATGATCCAAGTGACAGCAAGCAAGCTGCTGACAACAGGTTCTGACCGGTTCAGACCAGACTGGTTCATGACTCAGCATGCTGCTGATTGGACGCTCAAATGTATAAATCTGTACATGTACTGCTCTGTATTCTTCTTCTCTCTGTATATGGTGTCTGGCAGAGCAGCTTGTCAGTGGATTGTATTTATACTGTAAATAAACCTGTATATAGTTTACCACAGGACTGTTTTGGTGTGGTGCTGCAGTGAGTGCTGGAGTGCTGGTGCTGCTGAACAGTCCTGGTGGCTGGTGGTGGCTGTAAGTTGCTTTACACGGCCTGCACAACAGGGTTATGGGCCCAGAGCAGTGGGAAGGCAGTCCCGAGCAACGGTGAACCTACCAGCCCAGTGGGGACTCAGCCTGACGGAGACCAGCATAGTCTGAAAGCCAGCACTGCTATCTGGACAACGCCAGCGAGCCAAACCGAGAGCGTGCAGCAGTGGACAAGGAGCTGAGGGTGAAGGTTGCTGAATTCTTCCTGGAGTGGGGGAGTGGAAGAGCCTGCCGGACAAGCCTTGCCTGTGGTGAGTCACACTGAGAGAGAGAAAGATAACAGTTCCAGCCTGAGAGTGTTGAGAAAGCCGAGGAATTATGGCTTTAGTGCCGACAACGCAGGTGGTAGACAAGCTAACTTCCACAAACTATGATACGTGGGCGTTTCGGATGAAACATTATCAGAGAGGGCCTCTGGCTGTACGTTAATGACCCTCCTGATCTGGTTCCAGCAGCAGACGTGATGAAGGTTGAGAAGGCTCTGGCATGTATCGTACTGGCCATAAGTGATGACCAATTAATTCATATTTCATCTTCTGTGAATGCTAAAGCAGCATGGGATTCTTTAAAAGCAGTCTATGTTCAAAAGTCTGCTGGCACTATCATGTCTTTGATGCGGTGCTTCTATAGAAAACTCCAGGGTCCTGGAGAGACGGTTCAGGAGCATATAAACGCTTTAACAGAGCTTTTTCAGCAACTTGAAGGAAGAGGCAAGGTGATATCTCTGGAAGACAGATGTTATCTGGTCCTAAGCTCTTTATCTTCAGAATTTGACACTTTGATCACCTCTCTGGAAAGTCTGCAAACAGACCAACTTAATCTGCAATTAATTGTTGGCAGGGCGCTGGAATACGAGGCTAAAATCAACACAAAGCTTTCTTCTGTTGCCTGGCAGCGAGCCCAGCCTGTGGAATCCTTGGGGGCCAGCTGCAGGAGGAGGGAGGAACCCAGTGTGAAGAGTGAGCCAGCAAAAGCACTACATGTCAGAAAATGCTTTCTGTGTGGGTCTGTGTCTTATCTTAAGAAATCCTGTCCTTTGCAGCAAAAGAAGAAATCATCCATTGGACACTATGACATGTCATGTAAGCATCCCAATGCATCTCTTGTGCTGACAGGTACTGAATTAACACATGAATGGGTGTTGGACAGTGGTGCAAGCCAAATATTTTGTAAATATCCTGATATGCTGCAAAATCAATAGAAGGCACAGCAGCAGCATGTGACTCTGGCAGACAGCCACATCACTGACGTAGCATGCTGTGGAGAATTAACTTTACCTGTTCTGAATTACACATTTCAGAACGTCCTCTGTGTCCCATCCCTTGAGAACAATTTACTTAGTGTCCTGGCATTGGACCGAGCTAAATTTGAAATTGTTTTTGCAAATGTCATGTAGTATCAAGAAAGGTGGGAGGGAAATGGCTACAGCTAACTTGAAAAACGGTGTTTATGTATTGGGTAACTCTGAAACAGCAGCCATAATGAGTGTGCCAGAAAGCAAAAACCCACACCATGAATGTCTGCACCTCTTACATCACCATTTAGGACATGCATCATTTCATACAATTAACAAAACATTAGCCTTGACAGGCAGATAAGGGGTGAAAGAGTGTAAAACATTCCTTGATTGTCAAGTGTGCAAACAGGTTAAGTCACAAGCATTTCCTGTAGCTCGCAAAAGTGAAAGGGTGTCTACACATGCTTTGCAACTGGTACATGTGGATCTAATGGGACCGTTCCCACCTAGTCTATCCCATAATAGATATGCCTTAGTGATAACTGATGATTTTTCTAATTATTCCTGGGTGTACATATTGAAAAACAAATCTGACACTTTTGAAACATTGAAGTATTAGTACAGGAAGGTTAAAAATCAGTTGGGTGAGTTGAAGGCTATGCAGACCGATATGGGGGAAGAATTCATGTCTAATGCAATCAAACAATGGTTTCTAAAGTTAGGGGTTAAACATAGAATTTCTAACCCATCATCACCACCCAAAAATGGGGTTGCAGAGCGAAAAAACTCTACCCTACAAACAATAATGTATAATTGGGCTGATGCCCAATTACCAAAGTCATTTTGGGCTGAAGGTTTAAAGTGTGCAGTATATGTGTCTAACAGAACTTGGTCCAGAGTGTTAGAGAATATTCCTTTTACCTTGTTGTATGGTAAGCCACCAAAATTAAACTACCTACGAGTGTTTGAACTATCTGAGTTGCCTGAAGGGAAAAAAGTCATAGGGTGCAGATGGTTGTACAAACTGAAACCAGTACAAGGTGAAATGCCTCAAAGGAAAGCTAGATTAATCGCCCAAGGATATACTCAAGAGTTTGGGATTGATTATGATGAAACATTCGCCCCAACAGTAAAAACCAACACTATGAATGTAGCTTTGACAAAAGCAGGTGCAGAGGTGTTGCAGGTTCAACATTTTGATTTTACTACTGCATATCTCAATGAAAATCTGGATGAGTGGTTATATATGCAACAGATTCCTGGTTTTGAGAGTATAAATCCTAACCTGGTGTTAAGGTTGAAAAAAGGGTTTTATGGTCTGAAACAAAGTGGACATTTGTGGAATCTATGTCTCACTTCTACTTTGACTGACATGGGATTTAAGCAAAGCATTGCTGATCCATGTATGTTTAACAAAGTGATAAATGGTGACAAGTGTTATCTGATGGTGTTTGTAGATTACATATGTTTTATGTATAAACAAGTAGAGCAATTGCACTGGTTCGAGCAAACCACTAAACAATGTTTCAAAATGAAACATCTGGGTAAAATTAGTCACTGTTTAGGAATGGACATTACCAGGAATGCTGAAGGCTATTTTAACATAAGCCACTAGACCAAAATTGTGAAATTGTTGGAAAAACATAACATGTTAAATGCAAATTCTGTGTCAACTCCTATGTCTACAGGCTATTCCAGGGAGCTGGATGATAAATTGTTTGAACAGAAAGAATTGTACCAATCTCTAATTGGATCATTGACATATCTTACAACATGGTCTCGTCCTGACATTAGTAATGCTGTACATATACTATGTCAAAAGAGTGCAAAACCCTATATGAGGGATTGGAATGCTGCTAAGAGGACCCTGAAATATTTGAGGGGCACATCCAAATATAAGTTAATACTGAAAGGAAACCAATCTCAGCAGGTCTTTGCTTACAGTGACTCAAACTGGGGGACTAACAATGACGCCAAGTCAAATACTGGCTAGGTGATGTTTGTAAATGGTTCTTTAGTTATTTGAAAATCTGGGAAACAATATTTTGTAGTGACGAGCACTTGTGAGTCTGAATTTGCTGCAATTAATGAGTGTATAGTACAATTGGAATGGCTGAAACAGCTGTTGGATGATTTTGACATACAATGTAAAATGCCAATGACTGTTATGTGTGATAATGCAGCTGCTGCACTGATTGCAGATTCCCAGGGAATTAAGCTAAGATCAAGGTATATAAATATACAGTATCAGAATGTAAGGGATACTGTACAGAGAAAAATTGTTACTTTGCAACATTGTTCATCTAAGGAAAACATTGTAGATATGTTCACTAAAAGCTTAGATGAAGCGAGGTTCCTGAACCTTAGGAAACAGTTGAACATGATCTAACTAGGCTGTATATTAAGGGGGAGTGTTGGTTGTTAATATCCAGCAGTCAGATCAAAATGATCCAAGTGACAGCAAGCAAGCTGCTGACAACAGGTTCTGACCGGTTCAGACCAGCTAAGGTATGAGGTCAGTTGATCATGACTCAGCATGCTGCTGATTGGACCCTCAAATGTATAAAACTACATGTACTGCTCTGTATTCTTCTTCTCTCTGTATATGGTGTCTGGTGGAGCAGCTTGTCAGTGGATTGTATATATACTGTAAATAAACCTGTATATAGTTTACCTCAGGACTGTCTTGGTGTGGTGCTATATGGAACTTACTCTGCAGTGAGTGCTGGAGTGCTGGTGCTGCTGAACAATCCTGGTGGCTGGTGGTGGCTGTAAGTTGCTTTACACGGCCTGCGCAACATAATCTTCCTCATTTTTACCATTTAATTATAAATTTGGGTTAGGCTATAATTCATATTGATCAGTTACTCATAAGCCAGGAACAATTACACATAAAACCAGGGCTCATTTCCTGCAGGAGCGCACAGGAGCAAAGCTCCAGCAGTAAGGAGCCCAGGGGGTGGGGACATGCAGCAAGCCCCACCCCCTGCTTCCAGCAGCCCCTCTCGCCTTTCCCAGCCTGCTGACCGACCCAGTGGAGCATTGCCGCAAGCTGGCCCTTGAGCTGCTCTGCCACTGCCTGGGCCGTGGCACCCAGCCTGCCCAGGATCTGCCCGTCCTCATGCCGGCCCTGGTGCGGCACCTCTGGAAGGTGGGCCCCAGCAACTCCTGCGAGGCCTGCAAGGAGCTCTGCCCCAGCCTCCTGTGCCTGCTCAGCCTCCTCCTGTGCCTCTGCCCTGCCACCGCCCTACCCCCCTATCTGTTCGAAGCCCTGCGCATTCTCCACGCCACCCTCCTCGACCCATGAGCAGCCATGCACTTTCCTGTGCTGTGCTTGCCATCCATCCAAAAGAGTCCAGTGGCACCTTTAAAACCAAGGTTTATTCAGGTACAAGTTCTCCCTCCTCTGTGAGGGCAAATCTGCATGTCCCCCCCCCACAGCTAGCAATCCAAAAGAGTCCAGTGGCACATTTAAGACCAAGGTTTATTCAGGTACAAGCTCTCTCTCCTCTGTGAGGGCAGATCTGCATGCTTCCCCCCCCATAGCTAACAATCCAAAAGAATCCAGTGGCACCTTTAAGACCAAGGTTTATTCAGGTACAACTTCTCCCTCCTCTGTGAGGGCAGATCTGCATGCTTCCCCCCCACACCATACCTAGCAATTCAAAACAGTCCAGTGGAGCCTGAGCAGTGGGTATTGCCTTCTGATATACTTCTAGTGATGTCGGGGTGTGTGTGTGGCGGCATATGCAAATAAGTTATGCTAATGAGTTATGCTAATGAGCTCCTGCACTTCTTTTTCTACGAAATGACCCATGCATAAAACAGTTTAATTATAATATTTAGTCTTTTTCTTCTTTGTACTCTTTTTTAACACTAGCATAATTTTATGCCTTTTCTCTTTATATAAGGAGAAGAATTCCCTTGCTCCATTCCATCTGTATTTAATTTTTAAAATAGGCACAGGTTCCAATAATTCTGGTTTATCTTCCAAAGGGAGAATCTTCTCCTTTGCCATCTCAGCAGTTGAAAGATTTGTCAGGTTGTTAATAATGGTGTTGAGTTGTCCTGTAAAGCTTCTTATCTTCTCTTTAGGTGCAAAAGTCAGGTCTTGGTTCAAAGTTTGTTCTTCAGATGTGGTCTGTTGTTGGTGTGGGTCTTCCTGTTCAATTACAGTTTCCTTTTGCTCCTTTTCAAAGAATCCCTGAAAGGGTTCTTGGACTGCTTCTCTGACCTCGCGTTGAATTATTTCTATGAGTTCCTCTTTTTGCTCCCTGGAAAATTGTACCTCTTGCATACCCTCAAGGCATCTCAGTTGTCCATCTGATTACATGTGTTTTGAGAATCCATCTTCTTCACGTAACAGGGTTCTAGTTCTATCCAGTACAAACAACAGTCCCTGGGCTTATGTTTTCTTTAAGCCTCACCACTATTCCCAAACACAGTCTCTGTAGCCATATTAATTCCAAAGGTTTTCAGTGTAGACCAAACAATACACAGGTTCCTTTTTAAAGCCCTTGCGGTACAAGAAGCAAAATTTAGTTTGTTCAAAACAGTACAGTTAGCAACTTGACTCAAGTTTCCCAGTGAAAAGTTTGTTAATATTGTCAAAATGTTCAGATGTCAGTGTTTTCTTTTTGCCCACAAGTATTATTATATAGATCTTTCCTTCCCAGTCTTGTCGCTGCCACTTACAAGAGGAAGGGGGGGGGAATTCTACTCCTCAGTCCTTCCTAGTTTGGGAGATTTAAAGTGGGTTTAAAAGCTATAGATCGTAGAATCTTGGTTGCTGAATATTCGATTACTCATGGTGTGGGTGATATCTTCATCAATGCTATGATGAGGTTCTGGACTCTCTTATGTGGGTGTAAAGCAGCTTTTGCAGTCATGGCTCTATGACCGCACACCTTCGTGGTTTGGCTTTGGGATGATCCTGAACTGCCAGACACTCACCGCTGCTCGCAGGGCGCAGGATCAAGTCCCCTGCAATCGACCGTCCCTCCAAGAGAGTTGGTGGGAACTTTGGAGCTTCCGAAGATCCCCTAAAACCCATGAAGAGTCAGCGATTCTCGGGAGCTCTTCGCGAGATCGTCTGCTCCACTGCTCTGTAACCCAGAAGTCCCTCCCTGTGTGGTTTTGTCCAACTCATGTTCAGCTTATCAACTGCAATCCAGAGATCTTTTCCATGTGTACTTCTGCCCAGCTTTCCATCCTATCACCCCAACCATCAACCAAGCTGGGAGTATTTCTTTCTGGTATGTTGTTGCCTATACTTCCCAGTTTTGTGTCATCTGCAAATCTGACTATTTCCTCTACCGCTTCTTTAGGGTTGCCTCCCTCCCACAGCCCTCATTGCCTGCTGCCTCTCTAACCAACCACAGGAGAAGGATTTTTTAAAAAACACCTGAAGTCTTCCATTGTCCAGGAAGAGCTTCTAGTAAATCTCGCCATTCGTCTCATTTTCCATTTTCTCAATTGTTCAACCGAAGGCCACAATACGATAACAAAGCAAGACCATCAGAAGACTACACCAATCATCTGTACATACACCAAGGTCTTCACACTTGTCCCAACATAAGAACATAAGAACATAAGAGAAGCCAATGTTGAATCAGGCCAATGGCCCATCTAGTCCAACACTCTGTCACACAGCGGCCAAAATATACCATGTGCCATCAGGAGGTCCAGCAGTGGGGCCAGGACACTAGAAGCCCTCCCACTGCTGCCCCCTCCAGCACCAAGAATAGAGTGCATCACCTGCCCCAGACTGAGAGTTTCCATCTATACCCTGTGGCTAATAGCCACTGATGAACTTCTGCTCCGTATGTTTATCTAATTCCCTCTTGAAACTGTCCATGCTTGAGGTTTCGGTTTTGGCGTCGTGAATGGCGGCCGCTTCTCGGGACGCTCCCGGAGGCAGTTAGCCCACGCGCAGTTAGGGGGGGTCTTCGCATGTGCGAAAGACCCTAGTGAGCCTTAGGCAAAGGCTCCGAACCGGGGGCGCTTGGGGAGTAGCCTCTTTGCCGGCAGACAGCCGGGAAATTGAGGCTTTCTCCCCGCCCCAATCGGCCCCGCTGCGGCGTGCCCGTAATGGGACTTAGCGGCGCCACCGATTTCCAGGAGTGAAGACAGCACTATGGTTTAACATAAAAAGAAGAAATAGCATCGAATCGTGAGTTGAAGATCTATTTTGAAGCGTAAATCGAAGCCCCCTGCATGCGTATAAGCGTTGGGAGGAGGGAGGAGTTTCCACCCCCTTTGAGAAGCAAGATCTACAAAGGGAGCGCAAAGGGGGGCAGAGAGAAAAAAGAGTGTTGGTGATAGTACCGTTGGGGTGGCATGGAAGACTACAATCATCTTAGCTTCCTGGGGGATGCGGCACGAACTTCTTAAAAGTAAATAAAAAAACAAAATGTCGATAATGGAAAAAGTTCTGCAGACACCGGAAGAGAAGGGAGGAGGGACTTCCAGTCCAGACAGCCCCCCCAAGAGCTTGCTGTCAATCAACAGGAAAAGGACATACTGTGCCCCCTGCTGGAACAATTGCAGAAAATCAATGAAACTTTGTTCAAAATGGAAAGTGTTCTCGTCAGTCGACAGAAACAGATATCGGAAACAACTAGAAAGATGATGGAGTTCGAACAGAAATCGATTCTGATTCTAGGTTTTCAGGGCGTTAAAGAAGAAGAGAAAGAAGATCTCGGATTTACCTTGACAAATGTCTTGGCACCCCTAACTGGTAGTGGAGCGATAAAGTTAAAAGAAGAGGTGGATAAGGCTCCTAAAGCCTACTCCGCTTTTATAAAAGAAAATACTCTGCCAGTAGAAGGGGATGTCGAACATAGCAGGCAACAAACTGGAGATCTAATTCCATCTGAAGAGTTTATGGAGCCCTGGAAGCCTGAAGACCAGAAGTTTAAGGAAAAAGAGAAAAGAAAGAAGACGGATTTCATCTTCAAAATACAGAAACTTCTGAAGAGACACGCCAGCAGGGAGGAAGACGCAGCACTCAAAATTGAGATAAGTGATGAAGACAGCAGCCCAGGGGAAAGTGGTGATGGAACGGAAGACCTCAAAGTTAAAATGGACTTAATCCGTAACTGGAAGAGATTTAAAAAGAAGATAATTTGAGGACTGTTCGTGTAACATCTGGAAGGAGCTGTTTAATTACTAACCCCAATGGACTTTGCTAACTGCGTTAACAGTTTGACTTTGGACTTTACAATAGTTAAAAAGAAGATCTTCTAACCATGATTGATGCCAAAATTGGTATTGGTTATTAACCTAAACTAACCCTCACTAACAGAAAAAATTTCACTCCATCTTTTTCTTTCTCCATCTGTCTACCCTTCCCCTTTCTTATAAAAAGAATAAAATTCTCTCTTTTTTAAGAGAGTTTTACAAAAAAAAGAAAAGAAACTGTCCATGCTTGTAGCTGCCACCACCTCCTGTGGCAGTGAATTCCATATGTTAATCACTCTTTGGGTGAAGAAGTATTTCCTTTTATCTGCTCTAATCCGACTGCTCAGCAATTTCATGGAGTGCCCATGAGTTCTTGTATTGTGAGAAAGGGAGAAAAGTACTTCTTTCTCAACCTGCTCAATCCCATGCATAATCTTATAAACCTCAATCATGTCAGTCGTCGTTTCTCCAAGCTAAAGAGCCCCAAGCATTTTTACCTTTCTTCATAGGGAAGGTGTTCCAACCCTTTTATCATTCTAGTTGCCCTTCTCTGCACTTTTTCCAATGCTATAATATTCTTTTTGAGATATGGTGACCAGAACTGTACACAATATTCCAAATGAGGTCGCACCAATGATTTATACAGAGGCATTATGATACTGGCTGATTTGTTTTCAATTCCCTTCCTAATAATCCCCAGCATAGCGTTGGCCTTCTTTATTGCAGCTACACACTGTCTAGACATTTTCATTGAGTTATCTATTATGACTCCAAGATCTCTCTCTTGGTCCGTCTCTGCCAGTTCAGACCCCATCAACGTGTATTTATATTTAGGATTTTTGGCTCCAATGTGCATCACTTTGCACTTGGCCACATTGAACCCCATTTGCCACGTTGACGCCCACTCACCCATCCTCGACAGATCCCTTTGGAGAGCCTCACAATCCTCCCTGGTTTTCACCACCCGGAACAACTTCGTGTCATCTGCAGATTTAGCCACTTCACTGCTTACTCCCAATTCCAAATCATTAATAAACAAGTTAAAAAGCATCGGACTGAGTACTGATCCCTGTGGTACCCCACTGCTTACCACCCTCCACTGAGAAAGTTTCCCATTTATACTCACTCTCTGTTTTCTATTTATAAGCCAGTTTTTGATCCACAAGAGGACTTGTCCTTTTATCGCATGACTATTGAGCTTACTTAGGAGCCTTTGAAGAGGAACTGTATCAAAAGCTTTCCGGAAGTCAAGATAAATAATATCTATTGGGTCCCCCTTGTCCACATGTTTGTTCACTCCCACAAAAAACACTAACAGGTTAGTGAGACAAGATCTTCCCTTACAGAACCCATGCTGAGTCTGCCTCAATAGTTTTTGTTCATCAATGTGCTTATTAATTCTTTTCTTAATAACAGTTTCCACCAACTTACCCGATATCGATGTCAGACTGACTGGCCTGTAATTTCCCGGATCTCCCCTGGTGCTCTTTTTAAATATGGGAGTGACATTAGCTACCTTCCAGTCCTCAGGAATGGAGGCAGATTTTAAAGAAAGATTACATATTTTTGTCAGGAGATCCACAAGTTCACATCTGAGTTATTTCAGAACTCTCAGATGAATGCCATCCGGGTCTGGTGGTTTATTAGTTTATAAATTGTCCATCAGTCGGAGGACTTCCTCTCTTGTCACCGCAATCTGATTCAGGTCTTTCAAACCCCCTCCCGAAATCGGTGCTTCTGGAGTGGGCAAGCACTTCTCTTCCACAGTGAAGACAGAGGCAAAAAATGCATTCAGCTTCTCAGCCATTTCCCTATCATCCTTCACTACTCCTTTTACCCCTTAGTCATCCAAGGGCCCCACTGCCTCCCTGGCTGGCTTCCTACTTCTAATGTATTTGAAGAAAGTTTTATTGTTGGCCTTTATGTTTTTTGTGATATGCTCCTCATATTCCCTTTTTGCTTGCCTGATCACAGACTTGCATTTTATTTGTCATAGTCTGTGTTCCCTTTTATCAACCTCACTAAGACTAGCTTTCCACCACTTAAAGGAATCCTTCTTACCTTTTACAGCTTCCAATACTTTATTTGTTAACCATGCAGGCTTTTTTCTATACCTATTTGTACCTTTCCTAACCTGCGGTATATATTTTTTCTGAGCTTCTGGGACTGTATTTTTAAAAAGTCTCCAAGCTTCCCCAATGGTTTTGACCTTCTCCACTCTTCCTTTCAATTTCTTCCTCACATGTCCCCTCATATCAGAGAAGTTACCCCTTTTTAAGTTAAAAGTGGTTGCATCAATCTTTTTGGGCAACTCCCTATCTGTACAAATGTTAAACTCAATGACATTATGGTCACTGTTCCCAAGTGGTGCAATCACTTTTACATCTCTCACCAGGTCTTGGGTGTTACTTAGGACCAAATCCAGGATCGCCTCTCCCCTGGTAGGATCTGTGACCATCTGTTCCATAGCACAGTCATTGAGAGTGTCTAAAAACTCAATCTCTTTTTCCCGACTAGAACTCATGTTGACCCAATCAATGTGTGGGTAGTTCAAGTCGCCTATTATGACACAGTTATTTCGTCTAGCCGCTATCTTTAATTCATTCATCATTTTATAATCCTCCTCTATCTTTTGATCTGGTGGGCGATAACAAACTCCCACTGTTAAGCTTCCTTTTGGACCCACTATTACAACCCATAGCATTTCCAGAAGCAAATCCAATTCTCTTACCCTCTCAATCTTACTGGATGGTATACCCTCTCTGACATACAGAGCCACCCCACCTCCAACCCTTCCCCCCTATCCTTCCAATATAATTTATAACCAGGAATCACCGTATCCCACTGATTTTCCTCATCCCACCAAGTTTCTGAAATACCCACAATGTCTATTCCCCCCCCCCAACACCAAGCATTCCAACTCCCCGATTTTACCTCGGAGACTTCTAGCATTTGTGTATAAACACTTATAGTTTCCCATGTTAGTTAAGCCCACAGCCTTCCTCTTGCTGCCTCGAGACCTTGCCAGACAGTTCCTATCATTAGCCACAGTCTCAGTGGACAATTGTAATCCATTTCCTTGTACAAAAGTAATAGCTACCCCTTCATCTCTTTGAGATGAGCCATCCCAAACCAGAGACTTTTCATCTCCTGTCGGCTTTCCCCCATTATGCAGTTTAAAAACTGCTCTGCCACCTTTTTGATTTTGAGCACCAGCAGCCTGGTTCCTTCTCAGGACAAGTGGAGACCGTCCCTTTTGTACAGCTCCCTCTTGTCCCAAAAAGCATCCCAGTGCCTAACAAACTTGAACCCTTCCCCCCTACACCACCTTCTCATCCATGCATTGAGACTCCTGATCTGTGCCTGTCTCTCTGGCCCTGCGCGTGGAACAGGTAGCACTTCTGAGAAGGCTACCTTGGAGGTCCTGGCCTTGAGTTTCCTGCCCAGCAGCCTAAATTTCTCCTCCAGGACCTCACGACTGCATTTCCCCACATCGTTGGTGCTGACGTGCACCACGACCACTGGCTCCTCCCCAGCACTATCTACCAGCCTATCTAAAACACGCATAATGTCCGCTACCTTCACACCAGGCAGGCAAGTCACCATACGGTCAGTACACAGGCTCGCCACCCACCTGTCTACCTGCCTAAGGATTGAATCACCAACTACCAAGAGCCCCCCTCCCACCCTTCCCAGGGATGGTTCCTTGGTATGAAAGGATACCCGTTCACCAGCTGAAGAAGAGGTCCCTTCTGAGGGCACATTCCCCTTATCCTCAGCATGGTGCCTCGTTTCCCCTTGACCCTCATGCTCCCTGGCAGCAACTGGGCTGCCAGATCCAGAGTGGGACATATCTAACAAGTCCCCAAGAGTCTTCTCCGTGCACCTAACTGACTGTCTCTGCTTCTCCAGGTCAGCCACCTTGGCCCCAAGGGAGCAAACTCGCTCCCTGAGAACCAGGAGCTCCTTGCACCGAGCACACACCCAAGACTTCTGACCAGTGGGCAGATAGTCATACATGTGACACTCCATGCAAAATACTGGATTGCCCCCAACCCCCTGCTGGCATTCTGGCTTCATAATTACTTTTAAACAAATACTTTTCTATAACCCCCCTTTTAAAACCCTTTGTATTTATATGGTCCCTGTTGTAGGAGTCTACTTACCTTACTGGGAACCCATAGAGCCAAGGTCCCTGGCTTTCTGGCTCTTCCTGGGCTTCTTACAGAGCCCCTAGGCTAAGAGCCACAGTCCCAAGATCAAGGTGACTGTCTTCCTTGAAGGTCGTACTTGCCAGATGGAAGTCGATTCCGGTTCCGCACTGTCAATCGTCTCATGGAACACTTTCCAACAAGTCTGTCCCCGGTTTCCTGCACGCCGTCTTCAGAAGTGCAGTCTGCAACTTTTCGATTTCCAGAGAAACTGAGTTCCTGTTGTTGGCATCGCCGCCGTCCAAGTCAAGTAGAAAAAATTCAATGGTCGTCTTAACTTGCTCATCGTTGAAGGTCGTTGTACAAGTCTTATTGGTCTGGACTGGTTCACTGCCCTAGATATTGACATTATTGGCGTCAACCACACCAGTCAGTCAAGCATTGCCAATTTCGTGGAAGAGTTCCCAGATGTTTTCAGCTCAGAACTTGGCTGTCACAAGTGTCCACCAGTCTTGTTCACATTGAATCCTGCAGTCCAACCCTTACGCCTCAAGTCGCAGTGATGGCCCATCACTCTCAAACCACGCATTGACGAGCAAATCGATAAGCTGATAGCTCAAGGCATATTGGAGCCCATTCCCAATGCCAAGTAGGAAACTCTGATCGTCACTCCAATTTAGCCAGATGGTTCGATCCGCTTGTGCACCCTTAACAAGGCCCTGCAGCCGCATGCATACCCAGTTCCTGTCGTTAGCCATCTTCTTGTATCCATCTCTGGTGGCCGAGTGTTCGCCAAAATCAATCTAGCCCAGGCATACCAGCAACTGCCTGTCGATGCAGCCACAGCCAAGGCTCAGACAATCATGATGCATCGTGGCGCCTTCAAGGTGAACCGTTTGCAGTTCGGGGTAAGCGTCGTCCCCAGAATTTTCCAGGAGCTGATGGAACATCTTCTTAAGGACTTAACAGGCATAGTCCCCTATTTTGATGATGTATTGATAGCGGGGGCCTCAGAACTAGAACTGATTGCTCATGCGCGAGAGGTGCTCCACCATCTACGGAAGATCAGCCTTCGAGTGAAAAAGGAGAAGTGAGAGTTCTTCCTCTCCGTGGTCCAATTTTTGGGTTTTCTCCTGGACAAAGATGGTATCTATCCTGTGCCAGGGAAGGTTGCTGCAATCTGCAAGGCACCCCCACTGAAATCGAAGAAAGAGCTGCAGTCCTTTTTAGAACTCCTTAATTTCTATCATTCTTTCCTGCCAAATAAAGCAGCTGTTACTGAGCCTCTCCATCTGCTCTTAGACAAAACAGTGCCGTGGGCATGGGGTCGCAAGGAGCAAACAGCGTTCCAAGCTATCAAGGATCTTCTAGTCTCTGATAGAGTGCTCGTCCACTATGATGAAAAGAAACCACTCATCCTAGCATGAGACACATCACCCTATGGGATCGGGGCAGTCCTCAGCCACAGGCTGCCAACCAGCCAAGAAGCCCCCATAGTGTTCTATTCAAGGACTCTATCCGCAGCAGAGAGAAATTATGACCAGATAGACTGAGAGGTGTTGGCAATCATCACAGCAGTGAAGAAATTTCACGATTTCATCTACAGTTGTGACTTCGACATCAACACCGACCATAAATCGCTGCTCAGCATCTTCACAAAAGATCGCCAAACCCCACAGATCCTGTCACCTCAGAAGATGCGTTGGGCCGTCCTCCTCTCCGCTTATGACTTCACCCTTGTCCACAGGCCCAGGAAACCCATTGGGCATGCTGATGCCCTCAGCTACCTGCGGCTGCATGAACAGCAAGAGGCCCAAATCCAGGAAATGCTCCTCATCGAAGAACTGCCACAGCCTCCACTCATGGTTGCTGACATTGTGTTCTACACCCCACAGGACCGGACACTCCATCGTGTTTTCAACTACATGTGGAAGGGATGGCTGCCCAGGAAGCTTGAGGCCGAATTCCAGCTGTTCCAGTCACGTTCAACAGAACTGTCAGTGAGCAAAGGCTGCCTCCTGTAGGACACTCCCCACTAAGTGGAACACTCCCCACTAAGACAGCGAGTGTTAGACGCCCTACATGTGGGACACCCCGGCATCGTGAAGATGAAGGCGATCACAAGAAGCTATGTTTGGTGGCCGGGGCTTGACCAGCAGATCAAGCCTATTCACCACATTTGGCCTACCTGACCTCCTCGTCTCAGACAACGGGGCTCAATTCACCTCCGCCAAGTTCCAGAAGTTTGTGGACGAGTGGGGCATCAGGCACGTCACCTCAGGTCCTTTCCATCTGGAGATGAATGGCCAGGCAGAGCACATGGTGAGGACCATGAAGGACTCACTCCACAGGCTCAGCAGAGGGAACTTCCAGGCCAACCTCACAGACTTTCTGCTCCATCAGCATTCTACGCCTCACTCAGCCACGAGGAAGACCCCAGCAGAACTCCTCATTGGATGCCAGCTGTCCACCCACTTGAGCCGCATCCACCCGGACCTTGCACCAGACACCAGCCGTGACCCCATCACCTCCAGGAGCATGAAGTCCTTTACACCAGGCAACACAGTCTATGCCTGTAACTATGGAGATGGTCTGCACTGGGTTCTTGCTGTCGTCCTCCATTCCACAGGGACCCTCTTGTACGAGGTGCAGGACGATGCAGGACAGGTCCGCTGCCATCACCTGGCCCAACCCAGACGTTGTTGGCTGGCCTGGAGTGAGACTTTGCAATACACCCCAGTTCCTGAAGAGCTGTTGCAATGCACCCCAGTTCCTGTTCCCTGTCCGGGAGATCTCCCGTCCCAGTGCACTGTTGGCGCTCGGGAGACATGTCTCTCCGAGGACCTGTGGCTGCCACCTCCAACCCGGGAGGCTGATGATCTATGGGAAGAACCACTTCCAAGTGGAACAGCTGAGCCCATTCACTCTCCCTCATCTGCTCTCCGCAGAGAACTGTTTCCTGCTCGGGGTGCTGTGGCATCTAGCCCATGGGTTGAGCCAGCACCTTGCCGAACAGACTCTGAACCCATTCAGGACTTCGCCAGAGCTGATGAACCTTGGATAACTTGGACTATGGCCATTCCCAGGGTACCCCACGGGCCAGGCAGTCTCCAAGAGGTACACCATGGCTGTGATGGTCCAGCCAAATGAGATGCACCCCCACCTATCTTAAGGACTATTTTGGTTAAGCCAAGGGGGGAGGAGTGTTATGTTCTGGGTTCACGCTAGTCTGTTTTGGTATCCTAATTCCCTTATTGTGATTGGCTGTCTAATAAAGACCTATTGGTTCTGAAGCCACCCAGAGTATTCTTTCAGAAAGCTCTGCTTAGGTCCAATCAGACCTCTTGCTTGTAGTTACATTGTATATAGTTCAGTTGTGGAACGGTATAAGTTTGGGTGCCGCTCTTATCAGAGCAGATCAGAGCTGAGCAATGTCATGAATAAAAGCCTTGTTATTGTTCATCACCTCCTGCCTCTCAATACTTAAAAGGCAAAGTGTGAAATGCAACAGTGTCGATAAACAGTGTCGATGCAATGAACATGAAATTCAGCAAACTCCAGAGGATGATGGAAGACAGGAGGGCCTAGCGTGATGTGGTCCATGGGGTCACGAAGAGTCAGACTCAACTGTGCAACTGAACAACAACGACAACAACTGATGAAGTCCCTCCTCTTCCCAAAACCCACCTGTTAAGTATGGACAACTTAACAACGAAGTGATTTCAGCAAGTGATTCAGCTTTATTGGTAACAGCAACTCCAACTCAGAACACACCAGCAAACACCCACAAAACAGTGGAGCACAGCTCCTTCTTTTAAACTCTCCCGGGCTGTCAAAGCCACACCCATTGTCAGATAAGAACCAATAACAATGCAGGGATAAAGGCCAATCAGGACCATTCCCTCTCTGATACATTCTCACATAGTGATTGGATAATTACAAAGGTTTCGCAGAAACCGACCAATAGCAATGCGACATCTGAAGAGTCACATTCTGACTCAAGCTTAACATGTGGATAGCAGCAATTCACATTCAGTACATAACACCACCCTTTCCAGGCTCCACCGTCAAAATTCCAGGAATTTCTCAAACTTCAGCTGACAGCCCTACCTTTATTCTACTCAGCTCACATACTTACAAATGTTATTATGATTACTATTATTTATTAGATTCCTGAATCACCCAACCTTGCAAGCGGGCTCTGGGTGATTTACAGCATTAAAACAGATCAAATACAAATATGATAAAATTATTACAATGCACGAATAAAACAACCAATCCAGATAGCGATCAATCCCTTTTTTGCCAGCTGCCGTACCCTCTGCGCAGCAGGGTGGGAAAGGAAATGCGGGGCCAAAAGTAAAAAAGGCCAGTGTAACCATTGCTGTCCTCAACCAAAAGCCTGTGTGAAGCCATTTTAAATAAAATACAAACTAAGTTAAATAATGGGGCTTGAGCAGATGGGGCAGGGCCTGAAAGAAGGAAAGCATGAAAAGGCAATGATGAACAATGGCTAGGATTGCTGGTCTCCAGGTGAGGCCTGGAGATCTTCTGGAATTACAAGTATTCTCCAAACTATAGAGGTCAGTTCCCCTGGAGAACATGACTCTCTTGGAGTAGGACTGCCAGCCCCAGTGCTCCTCTATGCTGCAAGCCAGCTGGCTGGCAGGGGGAACCCCACCCACAAATGCCCTGAAATGTAGTGCAATGATGTCACCAGAAGTGACATCATTGCACCACCAATGTTGTGTGGCAACTCTCTAGTTTTTGGGCAAAATGCTATGGTAAAATTGGGCTCAAGCCACAGAGTTTTCCCCAAAACTAGAGCATCACTGTGTGACATCAGTGGTGTGATGATGTCACTTCTGGATGACATCATTGCATCGAACACACAGAAGCTCCAGGAAAGGCCCATTGACTCCCTGCTAGCAGAAAGGTAAGACCCAGCAACCTTATCTTGGAGGATGGTATAATAATAATAATAATAATAATAATAATAATAATAATAATAATAATAATAATAATAATAATAATAATAATAATAATAATAATAATATACTTTATTGTCATTGTACATAGTACAATGAAATTAAAAGTGCAAACATTTCAGTGATCTACCACAATAATCATGCGCGCTCACACGGCCATTCACAACTGCTTCATAGCTCCCCTAAAGTTCACATAGCAACTAAACCACTGATGTCCCCAATTCCAATCTCATGCAGCATTTAGGGCAATAATGGCTCTTGGATAAAAACTGTTTTTTAATCTATTTGTCCTTGTTTTAATTGTCCTGTATCTTCTGCCTGAAGGCAGCAATTCAAACAAGGAGTGTTCAGGGTGTGATGAGTCCTGCAAAATGTTCTTTGCCTTTTTTAAGCATCGAGAACTGTACAGTTGTTCCAGGGATGGGAGAGGGCAGCCAATGATCTTCTGAGCTGTGGCGGTAACTCTCTGGAGTTATATCATGCTGAGGTCCCTCCCCTCCCCCCACTCAAAAATCTCCAGGTATTCCCAACCACAACTTGGCAACCTTAAGTACAACTCAGGTTGCCAACTTCCAGGTAAGGCCTGAAGATCTCCTTCTATTACAATTGATCACCAGGCAATAGCGATCAGATCCCCTGGAGGAAATGGTTGCTTTGGAAAGTGGAATCTATGGCATTATACCCCACTGAAGTCCCTCCCTCCCTAGTCTTTAAGAATTTCCCAACCAAGAGGTTAACTGATGCTTTATTTTCTGGAATGTGCTTAATCCAATGAGTGGGTAATTATTCTTCCTTTTCACTGCTAAGGACAAAATCCTATGAAGTAAGTCCATCTGAAGAAAGCAGGAGTTACTTGAAAATGTACTTATATAAGATCAGATTGCCTGATGCCAATTTATCTTTTTTACTGACTTCGCTTGCCGGGCTGTTTCTTCAGTGGAGTAGCTGTAATCTGTTCGGGTTTCCATGCGGGGTCTCCCTTGCCTCGTCTTTCGTTGTTGTTTTTTTAATGCTGAGCTGTCAATGGATTAAGCAGCCTTCAAGAGGTGGGGCTTCGGTTTTCTAGGAACTTTATCCTGTCGTCGGAAGTTTCCCATACCGCTGAATTGGCTGTAGCTCGAACCGGAAGTGTACTGAATATTATAGTCTTAATTTGTACGATGCTCGCGTAGTTTATTGTGCGGGAAAGAAACACAGTCGGTGGAGCCTTTGTAAAAACGTGCAGGTAAAAACTTTCTTACCCGTGAAATAGGAAATATTTCGTAACCATATTTCAATTCAGTGTTTCATCTCTCTTTTTTTTGTCGTGGTTCCGTCTATTTTCTTATTCTCCGCTTCTAACAAACAGTACCGCGTTGCAAGCTATTTGTTTGGTCAATAGAAGGCTGACCAGCATTTCCTGTTAGCTCCAGCTGCATTTTTTATTTTTAGCAAAGTGCTGCTTTCAGAGAGAGCATAGGTGGAAGAATGTGTGTATGAGTGAGAGAGATGTCTTTGTTGTGTCTGATATAAATCTGTTTTTAACGCACTTGGCTAGTGACGGATTATAGGGTTTTTTTTAAGGCACTTCCTGTGACGCGGGTACTTGCCCTACCGTTGTTTGTTTGTAGGTTTTGTAATGCCTCTAAAAGTATTTGATGGGACGGGTTGGGGGAAGATATATATGTTCTTTTGCAACAGCATCCTTCTCATGACTATATCTTACAGCTGTCATCTTTTAAGAACTATCTTCTCACTGTGTCTGGGATTTAGGTGGGCTGTGGATAATAGTCTGATCTGCGGATAATAGTCTGTTCTGCTTAGATCCTGAAAGGAGAACATTAAAAACTCTCACTAGCATCAGGGAAGATTCAGCCTTTTAGACTTTTTGCTTTAATATTCTAATAATCTGTTTCTTTTATTGCCTCCTTTTTACCACAGTCCTGTGCAAATCTCTTACAGTTATTTGCTTATGCTAGCAAGGGAACCAGGTCAGTTACATCTGACTCAGGTGACTGTGCACACTTACATAAAAATAAGTGCAATTGAATACATTAGGACTTACATTTTAGTAACCCTGCATAGGATTGTGCTGTAAATGTATGACATCTTAAAAGAACACTTTAGGCTAAAGCAGCAACAGTGCTTTATATTAAAACTGACCAAACAGAATTTGTACCCATGCAGAATGCTGGAATCCAAATCAGTAATGCTTATTCTTGGTAAATTATTTGTTTTTCCAAACTGTCAAGCTAATTTATATGCTGCCTTTCTGTTTCACAAGAACCACTCATAATAGTTAGCATTTAACTTAAAGGAGAAAATATGTAAGTGGATAAGAGCTAAAAATACTGATAACATTTAAAGCTTAGATAAAACATTTAGGATCCATGTCCTGGCTATAGACCGTTTTACACAATACGAAATTTCTACACATAAAGCATTTCTAATGTGCAAATATATGTAGCTCATTCCGTGGGATTATTAACTGGAGGGGGGCACAGTTCACAGTGATTTCCCATTACATGTATGCTGTCTGTAAATGCCATAGCACTATTATACAGGGCTGGTGTCTAAGACTGACATAGTCGGACACCTGTGGAGGGCCACAGCCTAGCAGAGGCCTACCATAAATCAGAGATGCTTGGCCCACCCACATCTATCAGAAAGTATTATGGGGGCCCTCTCAGTCAATATTCCATTTCCTGACGAGAGGTACTGGGGGGAGGAAGCACTGTATAGCTCTTTCATATAAAAGAGTCATAATCTACTGCCTTCCCAAGGAGCACCTCCCATCAGAAAATGAGAAATCATCTCAGAGGCCCAGTGAGCTGGAGTTTTCTGGTTTCAGAGTTACACTTGCCTTTCCAACCAGAAATTGAATAATACCCCAGAGGCATCTGGACCAATCAGCCACTCATGGTTAGGGATGGCCTGGCAAGAATGGAGCACCAAATGCTTCCTGACTCACTTAAGCCCTTCCAGCCCTGATGCCAGAGAAACTGGTAAGTAGGATGTTGAGTGTCATGGCATGGAAGAGGACAAGACAGTTGTAGCATGCTTGCTGGTGCTTAGTGGCATCTTACCCAGGTCCTCTGAAACCTGTCAATGTACAAGTGGTTTGCATGCAGAAGTTCTTTTTCTGTAGGAGACCTGTAACTCTGGTCTGTCGCCTGGGATACTATGGGGACACTAGTAATTTCAATAGTATTTTAACTTTAGTTAGAGTCAGTGTCTTAAGAAGGAAAATCTAGTGCACTTTCTGCTTTTCGTAATTGTGTAACATCAATTCTTCATATGTGCAAAGTTTATAACAATTCCCTGGGAGCCAGTGTCATGAGTGGTTACAGTGTTCAACTAATTTCAGAGTTCTATGGATCTGTATCCCTGTCCCTAGCATAAAGCTCAGTGGGTGACTTTGAGTCAGCCTACGATATCTAAAACATTGTTGAAGGCATAAAATGGGGAAGGTATGTGTACTGTACTTTGTTGCTTGAAGACAGATCAAGAGGGGTAGCTGCATTAGTCTGTAGCAGTAGAAAAGAGTAAGAGTCCAGTAGCACCTTAAAGACTAACAAAATTTGTGGCCGGGTATGGGCTTTCGTGAGTCACTGCTAACTTCTGCTCACCACTGGACTCTTTCTGTTGAAGGAATGATGAATTTAAAAATCACATATATATTTAACTAGGGAGCAAAGCCCGTTGTGCTGGAAGTCAACGGGCCCTAGAAAGGAAGGGAGGGAGGGTGGAAGGGAGAGAGGGTTGGAGGAAGGAAGGAAGAGGGGAAAGAGTGAAAGAAAGGAGAGAGGAAGAAAGGAAAGGGGGGAAAGGAAGGGAAGAGGGGTGGAAAAGGGCTTCTCTGGGCCTACTGCCCCCACAGAAGGCCCAGGGGATGGTGTAGGGGGGCAGAAAAGGGCTTCTCTGGGCCTACTGCCCCCATAGAAGGCCCAGGGGATGGTGTGGGGGGGCGGAAAAGGGCTTCTCTGGGCCTACTGCCCCCATAGAAGGCCCAGGGGATGGCATGTGGGGGACGGAAAAGGGCTTCTCTGGGCCTACTGCCCCCATAGAAGGCCCAGGGGATGGCGTGTGGGGGACGGAAAAGGGCTTCTCTGGGCCTAGTCCCCTCATAGAAGACCCAGGGGATGGTGTGTGGGGGCGGAAAAGGCCTTCTCTGGGCCTAGTGCCCCATAGAAGGCCCAGGGGATGTTGTGTGGGGGACGGAAAAGGCCTTCTCTGGGCCTAGTCCCCTCATAGAAGGCCCAGGGGATGGTGTGGGGGGGCGGAAAAGGGCTTCTCTCACTTGCCTCAGCCTTGAGGGCCTGTCCCTGCGCTCACACTCCAGACGGTCCTCTCCTGTCGGAGGCCTGGAGCAGACTGAGCTGAAAGCCCTGACTGGGGCTGACGTGGGTGGGACTTTGCGAAGCAGCAAGTCAGCCCTGGCCAGTGTCCTCTGACTGCCAGTTCTTGCGCCGAATCAATTATGGCAAGCATAGAATGTGGTGAAACCAAAATTCAAATATTAATAAGGACAGGATGTCTACCCTGTGTGAAAGTGAACCAATTCTTTATTTTGGTTGTCTCTTTTTTCTGTAGGTACTGCAGGATGAATTAATTATCTGAATGCTGGGCAAGGGCAAAAGGACATGGAACATTTTGACATTCTGCCATGTACATAATGTTGAGATTGTAGAGTGTTCTGCGGTGGATAATATGTGCTGCTAATAGAGGCTTGCATTACATGGTGGTAACCCAGAAAAGGAAAGCCTTGGAAACCAACTTCAGCGACTATGAAGGTTCCTGTCAGTGCTTTGTACGAAAAGCTTTTGTGTTTGCGTCCTCATCATGGACTTCTTGGTTCTCTCTTAAATCCTTGTCCTCATCTGCTAAGACAATATTCCTGTTCTAAGACAGAACTGGTTACAGCTACCAATTTGATCAGCTACTGGAAAGATGTGTTCGAAACAAATGAGATCCCAGAAGCTCAGGCATCTTCTGAGTATATTGTTTCTCATGTCCTGGGAGCAAAAACAGTTAAGTGCTGTGCATGAAACAGAAACTGTCTATGCAGGGTACTGTAGTGAATGTCTACAAACCAGCTAACGCTTTTGTAAAATATGTCTTAGTTCCTTTCAATAAGTAAGAGTTATTTGGGAAGCCATCTTCATGCATGCTTTAATGTACATGAGCTCCACTCACCAAAATAAACTGACCCCAGTGCTACTGCAAACAGTACACTGAAAGCTGACATCCCTGATGAAGTCTGACCAGAGGAGAGCAAAGTACCTTAAAGATAGCTTCTCAATTTCGGTGATACATTAGATACTTCATTAGGATACAAGACAAAAAAGAATAGCTGTATGCCCAAGACCATGATTATTAAGCTATTGTGTATACCGATCTGTTAGGTTAGTTTTGCTGCTGTGTGCTCAGCATTCTCAGAACTGTATAACACCCACATTTGCTCTGGCTTTTCTAAGCACAGAGTTCTGGCCTTGAGATACTGTTGTAGAGGTCTGGTTTGTAAATACATATCACCAGGCTAGTAATAGCCACTCACCTGTGGTAAAAGTATTTCTGGGTGGAGAAGCTGGAAAGTTTTTATAAATGGGAACAGATTGTAGTTTTATTTTTTGTTAGTTTAAAACTTTTAGGGTGCTTCATATAACAAAGATACATGAAGCTGGATGGGCTACTAACAAGGTGTGTGTGTGTTTATGGTCTATCAGTGCTTGACAACTTAGCTTATATTTGAACATAGTCTCTTTTCAGTTCCAGAGTTTGAATGCCAGCAGTATCTCGACTCCCCTCTCAGCAAAGCAACAGGAGCAGGTTCATCAGCTGTGTGCAAAACGGCTACAAAGGTGGGCCATTTTGCTAACACGTTTTGCTTTCTCCGAAGACTTCGGCGAAAACAGGAAAATGGAAATTAGGAAGTGGAGCTGTAAGTTGGGGGGTTGTGTCAATTGCTAGTACAACAATGCCTATGGAATGTGATGGGTGGCAAAAGCAGGTTGCAATTACTGCCAAAGCCTGTATCACGAAAGAACCTGGGGAGTGAGAAGCTGTATGAAGTCCCCATTAAACTTTACCTCTCACATCTTGAATAGTAAGAAACGCTAAATCATATATTACAGTGAGTACAAACACAGGAGGTAGCTGCTAAGCCACACCAACCTCTCTGCAGTACAGCAGGCTTTAGCCGTCCATTTACCACTTCAATAAGTCATGAGCTAATCCCTTTAAAATCACTGGGACCATAGCAAAAACTGAGCCAGGAGACAGACACAAGTGACACGGCAGCGGCAGAGCAGCTAGGCTGCCATTCAACAATTAAGTGACTTTAAATAACTTAAATAATAAGCCATTTCCAGGAAGTGGGAGACTTCCAGGATGTTTAACCCTCTGAATACTAAAATGTGTTTTGGGTTACTGGATGAATCTTTCCAGTCTATAGCTTTCTGAGTTCAAACTGATAATATTTGCAATGAAGGGCATCTTGGATTGTGCTGAGAACTGTTACTATCTGCATGAGTAACTATTTAGGGATAGGATTGCTTTCAGATTAAAGCTACAACATTTGTTTTATTAATTACTAGCGGCCAGGCCCGTTGCGTGGCTCGATGCAACGTGCCCTAGCCAGTGGGGGGGAGGGCCCCCCGTCCTCCCATGGCGGGGGGAGGCGGTATCAGCGGCGCACCTCTCCAGCGCCGGAGAGGCGTGAGAGGGAGGCCTTGTGGGGGTTGAGGGCTTTGGCGCCGGGCGTCAGCTGGGGCAGGCGGCGAGCTCCCTCAGGCCTACCTTTGTGGGGGAGACGCGACATCGGAGGGAGCTTTTTGTACAGGCTGGCGCAGAAGAATCAGGGGATGCTTCTTTGCAGATGCAGGCACAGCCGGGCAGGCCGTCAGCCTGGAGGGCAATTGTGGGCGGGCGGTAGAGGAAGCGGGCACCGCTCCTCTTTCGGCGCGGCTGCAGCAGAGCACGGCCGCCAGGCTGGAGGGTGAGTCCCAATGTATGGGGTGGAGGAAGCGGCCGCTGCTGATCTTCAGGCGTGGCTGGTGGCGTGCGGGGCCGCCGGCCGGGAGTGGTTGTCCCGGCATGCGGCGGCGTATGGCCAGGAGGATGGCCAGGGCAGCGGAAGAGGGCCAGGTCCGGAGGTGGGCTGCCGCCAGAGCAGCCATCTCTCCCGGCGCCTGGCGTGAGACTGGGGGCGTGAGGTGCCGCAGTGCGTGCGTGGGCGGGCCTGCGGCCACGCAGGCAGGCAAGGCAGCCAGTGGTGAGGGACTGCATCTCTGACTGACAGGTCCGTCAGCCAACTGATTCCGGCGCGCATTTTCGCCATATAAGGTATGACGAAAACTGAATTATTATTATTATTATAGTAAGATTACTGGGTTTGGACAAAAGGAAAAAAATAAGTTACAGTAGTAACGTTGCTTAATCTTGGATGGTTGAATTTAGTCCTGATTTTTACACTGTGGGTGTTCTCAATGTAATGATTCATTTATGCTTTGAAATGTAAAAGGAGAAAGCAAGCAAAGGTTCATGTTAATATCCCATGTTCTTCAGTTTATGGAATTTGGTGACATGCTAGATGTTCTGGGATGTCAGGGTTGATTTATTGTAACCACACCAAAAAAAGCAGCATCTAGTGGGTGCTGAGAAAAGCATGGGTGCTGAGAAAATGTTTGAAAGCTCCAGAGAAACCTTAGCAAGGTTTCCATTGGGAAGAAGAGGAGCTTTTTGATTCTTAAACAGCTCCTTGCTACAACCTGTTTCTTACATGATCTCTTTGATGACATGATGATGATCAAAGGCTGAGTTATTGTCAGATGTGTTACATTCTTTATCATTATGAATATCTGGGCTTTGGTATAACCACGTGTAGTTGCACTATTCAAATAATGGAGTTTAATGAGGGTACTATCTTCCCAATAAAACCTCGGAAGGTAGAAAACCTCCATACCTGGCTATCATGATTGCAATATGTTAGGCCAAGCAGGTCTCTTTTTGTAACCCCCTTTGCTGCTTTTCTCTGCCAGCCTTCTCCATTTTCTGTGTGGGTGCCAGGCAAACCTACTTTGTACCTCATGGGTGCAAAGGATGACATTATTTAATCCTTTTTATACAGTTTTGTGTCTCCCTTAGATATAAATGTCATGAGATTTATTTGTGAGTGGTATACACAGCCCAAACAGGAGAGAATCTTAATTTGAATTCACAGTTATGCTAACATCACCAAAACCTTTCAAGGAATTTAACTGATTTAGAAGACACAGAGCAGGTAGATTTTCCTAAACCTGTAGATAAATTGGTTTCCCTTTAGGGTTTCTTTTCTATGCTAGAGCTGTTTAATCATCCCGTGATCTCTATTTATTTCCAATGTGCAGCAAAATTTATTTATTTATTTATTTAGATTTATAGCCCACCCTTCCCACGAACAGGCTCAGGGCAGGTTACAAAAATAATTTATAAACAATAAGCAATTAAAATAAATATTAAACAGTAAAAACAGTTAAAACAGATTAAAAGATGGGCATAACAACAATTACATATCCAGTAATCCTAGACTGGGATTAATTGGGCCACCACAATAATAGCAATCCTAAAAACTGGCAGTTGGTGGGGGACTGTTGAATCCAGCCCTTACTATTGATGCACAGGACTTGTCAGTGGCACAAAACGCCTTTTACCTATTTGGATTAGTATACTAGATGCAGTGCTTACTAGATAGAGGTATCTATGCTCTGATACCATCTAAACTATATTTCTGCCATGTGCTGTGTGTGGGACAGTCTTTGAAGGCCACATGGAAAAATCTGCCTTTTCAGACCATGGCAACACATTTATTTTCTAACAATGCAACTCTAACCAGTTATTCTCTTTTAAACCCATTGATGCCAGTGGTATAATTCTGTTTAGGATTGCACTGTAGGTGTCTGGAATGTGTAGCATGTTGATGATAAAAATCTCTCCCCTGCCTTCCAATTTGTTTCTGGGTACAGTTTCAGTAGCTGCTTTTTATTTAGAACCAGTAGAAGGCCCTGTTCTGTGTTGCAGAAGATAGTGAGGATTGCAGGGCTGGAAGCACTCCCCAAGCTAGGCATAGGCCAAGATATGTCTGGTTTTATATGCCAAAACAACATTCCCAGTTGTGCCCAGAAACAGGCAAGTAGTCTTCTGGAATTAAATCAAGCTAGTTAGGAATTAAATCAAGGTAGGTTAGAGGTTTGATGCTGTTTCCAACAGCAGAAAGTAGATTACTAAAAAGCAAAGGACATGAAGCTGAGTCATGGCACAAGGAAGATACTGCAATTTGCATAGGGGCTGCGGTGGCTCAGAGGTCAAGATGCTGAGCTGCAGACCGGAAGGTCTGTAGGTCCGCAGTTCGAGACCCTAGTGCCACGTGATGGAGTGAGCTCCCGTCTCTGGCCCCAGCTCCTGCCAACCTAGCAGTTCGAAAGCAAGAAACTGCAAGTAGATAAACAGGTACCGCTTCGGTGGGAAGGTAACAGCATTCCATATGCCTCAGCATTTAGTCATGCCACCCACATGACCACAGAGAAGTCTGTGGACAGTGCTGGCTCTTCAGCTTGGAAACAGAGATGAGCACCGCCCTCTACAGTCGGATTCAACTAGCTTTCAAGTAAGGGAAACCTTACCAGAACTCTAAATTATTCAGTTTCATATTACAGCATCTAAATATATAGTCCAGGTTATTTCACTGTCCTGTTTAGAGAATGGAGTCTGTGCCTGTTTCTCAGTTTTTAGGCAAGTGTTGTTCACAGCATCAGCTGTCTGCCTTCGTAGAGAATGCATTCCAAGATCTTCCTGTCATAATCACAGTTTGTACAATTGCTTGGTATGTCCAAATACCAGGCTGAGGACACTTGCACCATCTAGTTCTGATATCAAGTGAGGCAATCTGTTCGCTAACTATCAATCTGACCTAGGAATTGTACAGATAGGATTTTCCCTTGATCTCCCTACCAGTATTAATTAGCCTAAGTAAATGTTGGGGTAACTGTTAATTACAGTCTACAGATGTTCTCTCACAGGACACTGAAATTAGATATGAAAATCAGGCCAATAAACTCATATGTCAGTCTCTAAGATAAGAGTCACATGGACAGGATTTACAGGCGAAGGGGAGAACAAATAGTACTTTACCTTAGTGGAGTAAGAAAAGTGCTCCTAGTTTCAGAAGACAAGTTGGCAGTAAATCCTGAGAAATTTGTACACAGCTGTTCAGAGAAAATATGCAGAGTGAATCTTGCTGAGTTTAATAGCACTTATTCCCTAGAAAGTGTTGTCAGGATTACAGTCTAAAATGGTTTAAAAATTATAGGAACTGACGCAACTTGTAAACATTACTATTTCAGATGAAGTCTTTTGGTCCCAAAAATGGTCTTCTCAAATGACAATTCAAATATTAAAAGCCTGCTGGCTCAGTCTGTATTCCTCAAGGTACTCAAATAAGGCAGCTGCTACTTACCTTGGCTTTAGTGAGTCATGACTTGAACTAGCAATGGGGCCAGGGTAAATGTTGCTTGTATCCAAGGACAGGGCCTGTGTCCAGCTAATGTACTAAGTAAAAAAGATTGAAGACTGTCTGGTGTATGGTCTGTTGAAGGAGTCCATATGAACAGAATGTCCCTCTTTCTTCTGTTCTTTAGTGGAGCCTGGGGTATGAAGCTTAATGGAGGGGAGTTGTCTCTTATCCTCCCATATAATTTGTTCTTGGAAACAAATTGAGGTTTTGATTAGTGCCACCAAGTTACTGTAGTCTAGGCACAGTAATGGAGATATTTTACGTCCAGTCTGGTACTGGACTATTAGAGGAGGAGTCCATGCAGAATTGTTTTTTCCCCTGTAGATTAAAAGGGTAGCAGTTGTGGATTCACATGCCCAGTCAGATCAGTTGAGAGCCAGTTTAGTGTAGCGGTTAGGAGCGCGGACACTAATCTGGGTGACTGGGTTTGATTCCCCACTCTTCAAAATGCAGCTGCTGACGTGACCTTGGGTCAGTTACAAGTTCTTTCAGAGCTGTTCTCTCACCAGCAGTTTTCAAGAGAGCTCTCTTAGCCCCATCTACCTCACAGGATGTCTGTTGTGGGGAGGGGAAGGGAAAGGCAATTGTAAGCCACTCTGAGACCCCTTCAGGTAGTGAAGGGCAGGGTATAACTCCAATCTCCTCCTCCTCCTCCTCCTCCTCCTCCTCCTCCTCTCTTCTTCTTCTTCTTCTTCTTCTTCTTCTTCTTCTTCTTCTTCTTCTTCTTCCTCCTCCTCCTCCTCCTCCTCCTCCTCCTCCTCCTCCTCCTCCTCCTCCTCCTCCTCCAGGCTAATGGGTTGGTGGCTGTTTGCCTATGCATAGTTCACTGATTCTGTGGAATAAGGAACTGATAATATTAATAATTCCATGAAACCATGGAAATACAGTAACATGATGAACTATGTCATAAAATCAAGCATAATCATAAAAACAATAATAGATGGCATTAGTGCCAGGCACACTTCCTTGGAGAGACTATTTCAAAGGTGTTGTTAACTTTTAAGATGCAGGAGGTTCTTCTGTAAGAAAAGAAAACAGAATGAGAAGATGCAAGAAACTGCATTTAGAGAGTCTGACCTGTTAAGCAAGGTATATACTTTCATGCCTTAATTGCAGTACCTTATGTCACTGAAGGTTTGCTGAGAATAAAGATAGCAGTGATCTCTAATCTGCTTTTCTTAGATCTGGATGTGCTTAGGAGCTGAAATACATAACCATTCGAAACCAGTAAATGGGTCTTAAACTTGTTGGATCCCTGCCTTAACTCAATAAGTGTGTGCATGAGCCAGATGGATCGAGATCAGCTGCCTTTATTATTAATTATATGTTATAACCATATATACTTATATTGTATTCTACATAGATCTGCCTTTGGAAGGTGTTAAGAAACTTCTGTTGATTCAAAATGCATTGGTTATAATACTTACTGTGCTTGCTGTACACCACTCTTTTATGTTCACTATTGGTTACCGTTGTATTTCTCAGTCTAGTTCAAAATGCTGGTTTAGACTTTTAAAGCCTTTAAATAAAGTAAGAATATTATGTTTGAAGAACTGCCTCTTCCCATACTTGAATAGTTAAGATCCACACTGTATACTCTGCAAGTGAGCACATGAGACAGAGTCTCAACAGTAATAGCATGCCCTCCCAGTGGTGGGGTTGCCAAAATCCTGGAGAAAAAGTGTACTGTCCCTTTAATAGAGGCATAATAGGATGTTATTTACTAGGTGGTGCTGTTACCTCTGTGCTATGAAAAGCTTCACCTGCCCATATCCTCACATTAAACTTCTATTAACAGGGCAGGACATTTTTTTTTCCCTCTAGGTTGTTGGCAACGCCACCTAAGGGAGGCCTGCCTGGCCTGATCCCTGCTTGCCTTTGGCCAATTGGTAATGATTTGTTTATTCCAGAATGTGTCATGAAAAGTACAAAGCATCACTGGCATTTTGCTGTTGTGTCTTTCTGTGCTGACTCATGATAGTTTTATGTTGCTTTTATGATTATTATGGGCCCTCTAGAAAGTCTTTAGACTGAAAAAATTATTTTAATACATTAAATACAAACATGCTACATGTGATTGGAAGAATTTCACTCTTTGTGGGGAGATTGCTAATTGCTTTCTCAGGATACCTGGGAAGGATACACGTAGAGTAGCAGTCAGTGAGCCCTAAGGTTCAGGTACTCCAGTGTACACCTTGGTAGCCTGTCTGCTGCTCTGCCATATATAATTGGAGAGATTTGTTAAAAGTTGTTCAGTAGTTAATTTCTCATCAAATAACATTTTTGAACTCTAGGACAGCGCTGACTGCTCATCTTTCCCTCCCCCTTCACACCTAATATAGTGCAGTATAGTTTTCCTTGCTTTGCTGGAGGAGGAAGATTGTAAGGTGAGTGTGATCGCAAGATCTCGTGGGTTATACACTGTAATTTTCTTTTTCCTCCTATTCCAGACTGCCTGTCCAATATGTCCTTGGTGAGTGGGATTTCCAGGACCTGACACTCAAGATGAAACCTCCAGTTTTCATTCCCCGGCCAGAGACAGAGGTAAGACATGAGTGACACAAATGAGTTGCTTCTCCAGGGTGGTGCATGGGTAAGTATGCACACATACTCTTCCCCCTGTGATCTGAAGGAAGCACAAAGTTAGACAGCAGTCGGGAAATTCCTTTTTTACTTATCTTGCTATCTTATGATTGACCCTTATTGCCTGGCCCAAAAGGGAAATGATGGTTTCTCTTATCCTGGCAAAAGGGCAGATTAGTGTGCTTCATCATGGTCAAACCTTTGGAATTCACTTGCTTTCCTCTTGCTTGAACAATGTCGAAATATTTTCTAAAACTCTGTGGTTCTGGTGGTTGGAGTTCTTACAGACAGATGAGATATTCTTGTGGTCACCATGAGGACATGTCTACCATTTTAAAGAGGC
Organism: Gekko gecko; assembly: GCA_029375565.1. Classification (NCBI taxonomy): domain Eukaryota; kingdom Metazoa; phylum Chordata; class Lepidosauria; order Squamata; family Gekkonidae; genus Gekko; species Gekko gecko. Next base: position 103,574,715 of record JAPDNY010000002.1, on the reverse strand, counting down.
TAGAACCAAGAGCACCTCAGCCTGCCTCTCCATGGGCTAGTTCACGATTGGGCCCTTCCAGCATTTTTAAATGACTTTAAAATGGTGCTGGCAATCACAAGGATGCCATTACATCTAGTTTGGCTCTAAATCTTTGTAACGCTTAAATACAAGCATGACTTTGTAAGTGTATATTTTACAGCACTGGCAGCCAAAAGTGTAGAGTGAGTATGCCCTCTGTGCTGGTATTTTATTTTTAAAAATTATTTTATTTCATAACATTTATGAATCACAAATGTGGGGCTCTAGGCAATGAACACATTTAAAACTATTAAAAACCATAAAGCCATATCCAACATATTATACACAGTGACATATTATAACAAGTGGTGAATTTGTGTTTTGTAGTTCCCTCCTGTTTCTGGTCTGTGAGTGCTTCATGGAAATAACTCACAAGGGATAGGAGAGTCAGATAGGGTAGGGTGCCAGCCGTGATGTCAACTGTTGCTGTCCTCATGCTTGGTGGAACATCTCTGTCTTACTGGCCCTGCAGGATTGCGTAAGATCCCGCAGGGCCCTGATGTTATTTGGCAGAGAGTTTGACCAGGTCGGGGCCAGGACTGGTTGAGGACAGCCAGATCTCTCTAGGGCCAGGGACCACCAGTAAATTCTTCTGTGAAGAGCATAATGGTCTCCTGGAGGTATAACGGAGGTATGAACTAGAAGGAATGGTGTCAACTTGGTTTGTAAGAGTCAGAACAGAATTGTGAGAAAAGGCTTTGCCAGCTAAGATAACACCCTCAGTTGATTGAATGGATGGGTGCCAGGTAAGCTGGGCTGATTCATGGACCAGGCTGGATATTATGAGTTTTCCATAGCATTCTGAATATTCTGAGTCATGTGGACTTCCCTCAGGCTATAGCGTATGCTTCCTCTCTAGGCTCTTCTGCTTGCACAAAATCAGTGTTTTTCAGGGCCCCCCCAAATTACCTAGCACTATAGGAGGCACCCTGCACAAAGGACAGCCTCCACAGTGGCCAAAGAGAAGTGCATGCATAACAAAGGCATAGGATTGTGGTATTTAATTTATATTTCTTCTCAACCCTCTAGAAACTTGTTCACACTTTATCAAAATGGGTCTTGCCTTATCGTAGGGTGTGGAAACAGACTCCTTTTGAGATCCTTGTAGATCTACTATTCTCACCCACCTTCAAAGCACCCATTAATCATTGATATGAAATTGCCAAACAGAGACAGCTTTGCATTGGGGCATCACTTTCCAATGGGTGGATATAGCTTCTTTCAATGCATTGTTCTCTTTGCCCTGATGCAACTCCAGTTGCCTCCAATCTTTAAACAAATGTCAACTGTGTGCTGTAGGCAATGGTGGAAAGAACAGCACAGCACTACAACAGGGTCTCTCTTGTGGGGAGGGGAAGGGAAAGGAGTTTGTAAGCCGCTTTGAGACTCCTTTGGGTAGTGAAGAGCAGGGTATAAATCCAATCTCTTCTTCTCTTCTTATGCTTGTTTAATTAGTAATTGTTCATGCTGACCTAGCTTGCAGGACTGTCTTGAGCAGTGTTTGAGTTTGCTAAAAGAATAGTGGACTCCCAGCCTCCATACTTTGTTGTCTAAACAAACAAAATGTAGCAATGGACCTTTTCAGCCCGTTTTTGCTGTTGAAGTTCTGCCTCCCCTTCACATGTACCTGTACCTGCAGACCCCAGGTCTCTAGAATGGGCTGCATTCCCACCCTATGTTAATTATGAATGCTGTATAACTAACCCTCAAAAGCTTGTCCAGTAGTTGAAAGTACTGGACTGAAGTGGTTGATCAGGGGAGAAAATTCAACACAGTGCATTTCAAGGGGTTTACTTGATGTAGTCCAGGATCCCCAACTTTTTTTAAATTATATTTTATTATTTTCCACATAACATGTTTACAACAGAAATATTGTACAATTTTGGAATGGTGTACAAAGTATTCCTTCCAATTATACGCTATGGCACTGCCAGTGTCTACTTAATATAAATAAAATTGTTTTCTTGTTCACTGCCAGTGAATGCTTGTTAAACAATTACTATTGTCTCCTCGAACTTCTAGACAAATAACACATTTTAATAAACAAATAATTATTATTTTATTTCAGTTAGGCTTCTACCATGAATCACAAGCTGTTTCTCATAGTGTCCTATTTTCTAAATTTTATAATCTTTAATTACTATCATTTAAAACAATATCTATTTCTTCATAGTGGAGTTCTTGGAGGTTGTCACCTCACTTTGGGACTTTGGAAAGGTCCGAAGGGGGTCTTTCCCTGAGACCCCACCCTGTGGGAGGTAGTGGGGGAGCCCCTCCCAAATGCCTTGCCCGCTCTGCTCCGACCATATAAATTTTAATCTTACTTTTCTGTCTCTGAGGGCTCTAAAATATTAATTTCCTATTTCTTTATAGTCATCAGAAGATCTTGAGAGTTCTTGCATAGTTCTTTAGGGCACACCTCTGCTGAGTTTTATTATATAGCTTCTTTTTCTAAAGCTCTTAACATATCTTCCCCAGATTTAGCGTCATAAACAGTGAAGACTCTGTCTTGATAAGTTACTGAAAGATGTCCTAATGGAAGCCAGCGATAGCGAGTAATTGCTTTCTACTAAACATTGTACAATTTGTTTCAGGTTCCGCCAAGCTGTTAAAATCTCATACAGTAAATCCTGATCTACATGAACTCGAGTGTCTTCCAGTTGAAGCTCATTACTCTTCCTGGCAGCTTCTAGCACTATCTTCTTTGCTTTAATGTTAGTTAGTTCAGCCACTATATCAGGGATCAAAGCAGGGGAGCCAGATTGCAGTGGATTCAAATGGTACACTTGGCAAATCAGTCGAGCCAGAAGTTGCAGCAGGGTTTGGAGCCATTCGTTTAAAGAACCTGTGAGATCTTTGTCCATTGCAAAGTTTGGGGAAATTCCCCTAAGTTTGATTTTCCTTTCATAGGCTTTAATGTCCAGGACTATATTTTCGCTTTTACTCCATGATTCAAAAGTCTTTAGTTATTCTAGTGCTTTCATATTGTTGGCTGCCTCAGTCAATGCCTTGTCTGTTTTCTCTTTCAAGTCAGTTATATTCCGATTCATGGCATCGAGCTTTTGATGAACTGGGGTAATGATTTCCTTTAGTTCTTTTTTCATCTCTGTAAACATAGCTTGGATATCTTTTTTTGTTACTGAGTCCTCACGTTTTCTTTTTGCCCATTCAGGAAGTTCCTTCTTTGTCTGTACCTGCTTCCAACAGAGGGGGGGGAGCTCCTCCTCCAAAGTTTGTATTATTCTCTCTGTTTGTTGAGGTTCCTTGGGATTTCCCCCTCCTTTCGCTCCTCTCAGCCACCCCATTCCTCTCAACAAATGACTGTTATCTTTAGAGTTCTCTGTTAATCTTATTTTGACTTTTTTAGGAGCTCAGACATGGCGGCTGCTTCGGTCTTGACCATGCAGGCTTGCAGTCACCAGGAACTCCCATTCCCAACTTTTTTGAGCCTGCAGGCACTTGTTGAATTCTGAGCCATGGGGTGGGCATGGGGGGGGGGCAGAGCCATCCAGGAAATGTTAGGGAGTTATGTTATGCATAACTCTAATAGTAACTCTCCAACATTTCAGGTAGAAGATCTGTGTAACAGGATGCCTTTTAAAAATATATATATTTTAATGTATATTTTATATTTATATACTTAAAATATAGTGTTTTAAAATATTTTCTTCAATACAGCTTATCTTCTGTCCTTATGCTGTGGTGCCAGCTACTACCAAAGCAACATTTTTATCTGCCCACCCAATCCAATGGCCAGTCAGAAGTCCTGCTTAGTTGCTCAAAAAGTTCTCAGTGGGCGCCATGGCACTCACAGACACTATGTTGGGGACCCCCATTATAGTCAAACAATTAAAATTAAATCTCACTTGAGATTTTCAAGCAGAGGCTGGACAAAACCATTTTTCAGGAATGGTATAATTTCCTCCCTTGAGTCAGGGGAGGCCATGAAGTTGCTAATAAGGCTCTTTAGATTCTGATTCCATGAACTTCCTTGGAAGTTATTTTTATTTGAATACTTTTAACATGTTTTAAGACATGACAGTTCATTGGCATAGTTATTTAAATGTAAAGGGGGGAAGCTAAGCATTACAGTGAATTTTCAAGCAAGGTGAAAATTTTCATTTGGAATACTGTGTACAGTTCTGGTCACCACATCTCAAAAAGGATATTATAGCATTGGAAAAAGTGCAGAGAAGGGCAACTAGAATGATAAAAGGGTTGGAACACCTTCCCTATGAAGAAAGGTTAAAATGCTTGGGGCTCTTTAGCTTGGAGAAACGACGGCTGAGAGGTGACATGATCGAGGTTTATAAGATTATGAATGGGATTGAGCAGATTGAGAAAGAAGTACTTTTCTCCCTTTCTCACAATACAAGAAGCTCTCTATGAAATTGCTGAGCAGTCGGGTTAGAACAGATAAAAGGAAATACTTCTTCACCCAAAGAGTGATTAACATATGGAATTCACTGCCACAGGAGGTCGTGGCAGCTGCAAGCATGGTCAGTTTCAAGAGGAAATTAGATAAACATATGGAGCAGAAGTCCACCAGTGGCTATTAGCCACAGGGTATAGATGGGAACTCTCAGTCTGGGGCAGGTGATGCACTCTATTCTTGTTGCTGGAGGGGGCAGCAGTGGGAGGGCTTCTGGTGCCCTGGCCCCACTGCTGGACCTCCTGATGGCACCTGGTATATTTTGGCCGCTGTGTGACAGAGTGTTGGACTAGATGGGCCATTGGCCTGATTCAACATTGGCTTCTCTTATGTTCTTATGTTGATGTAGAAAAGCAAAGCAAGCTTATGACAGGGGAGAGGCGATCCTGGATTTGGTCCTAAGTAACACCCAAGACCTAGTGAGAGATGTAAAAGTGATTGCACCGCTTGGGAACAGTGACCATAATGTCATTGAGTTTAACATTTGTACAGATAGGGAGCTGCCCAAAAAGACTGACGCAACCACTTTTAACTTTAAAAGGGGTAACTTCTCTGGTACAAGGGGACATGTGAGGAAGAAATTGAAAGGAAGAGTGGAGAAGGTCAAAACCATTGGGGAAGCTTGGAGACTATTTAAAAAGACAATCCTAGAAGCTCAGAAAAAATATATACCGCAGGCTAGGAAAGGCACAAATAGGTATAGAAAAAAGCCTGCATGGTTAACAAATAAAGTAATGGAAGCTGTAAAAGGTAAGAAGGATTCCTTTAAGCGGTGGAAAGCTAGTCTCAGTGAGGGTGATAAAAGGGAACACAGACTATGGCAAATAAAATGCAAGTCTGTGATCAGGCAAGCAAAAAGGGAATATGAGGAGCATATCGCAAAAAAACATAAAGGCCAACAATAAAACTTTCTTCAAATACATTAGAAGTAGGAAGCCAGCCAGGGAGGCAGTGGGGCCCTTGGATGACCAAGGGGTAAAAGGAGTAGTGAAAGATGATAGGGAAATGGCTGAGAAGCTGAATGCATTTTTTGCCTCTGTCTTCACTGTGGAAGAGGAGAAGTGCTTGCCCACTCCAGAAGCACCAATTTCGGGAGGGGGTTTGAAAGACCTGAATCAGATTGCGGTGACAAGAGAGGAAGTCCTATGACTGATGGACAATTTAAAAACTAATAAACCACCAGACCCGGATGGCATTCATCCAAGAGTTCTGAAAGAACTCAAATGTGAACTTGTGGATCTCCTGACAAAAATATGTAATCTTTCTTTAAAATCTGCCTCCATTCCTGAGGACTGGAAGGTAGCTAATGTCACTCCCATCTTTAAAAAGGGTTCCAGGGGAGATCCAGGAAATTACAGGCCAGTCAGTCTGACGTCGATACCGGGTAAGTTGGTGGAAACTGTTATTAAGGAAAGAATTAGTAGGCACATTGATGAACAAAAACTATTGAGGCAGACTCAGCATGGGTTCTGTAAGGGAAGACCTTGTCTCACTAACCTGTTAGTGTTTTTTGAGGGAGTGAACAAACATGTGGACAAGGGGGATCCAATAGATACTATTTACCTTGACTTCTGGAAAGCTTTTGATACAGTTTCTCATCAAAGGCTCCTAAGTAAGCTCAATAGTCATGCGATAAAAGGACAAGTCCTCTTGTGGATCAAAAACTGGCTTATAAATAGGAAACAGAGAGTGAGTATAAATGAGAAACTTTCTCAGTGGAGGGTGGTAAGCAGTGGGGTACCACAGGGATCAGTACTCAGTCCGATGCTTTTTAACTTGTTTATTAATGATTTGGAATTGGGAGTAAGCAGTGAAGTGGCTAAATCTGCAGATGGTACGAAGTTGTTCTGGGTGGTGAAAACCAGGGAGGATTGTGAGGCACTCCAAAGAGATCTGTCGAGGATGGGTGAGTGGGCGTCAACGTGGCAAATGGGGTTCAGTGTGGCCAAGTGCAAAGTGATGCACATTGGAGCCAAAAATCCTAGCTATAAATACACGTTGATGGGGTCTGAACTGGCAGAGATGGACCAAGAGAGAGATCTTGGAGTCGTAGTAGTAGATAACTCAATGAAAATGTCTAGACAGTGTGTAGCTGCAATAAAGAAGGCCAACGCTATGCTGGGGATTATTAGGAAGGGAATTGAAAACAAATCAGCCAGTATCATAATGCCTCTGTATAAATCATTGGTGCGACCTCATTTGGAATACTGTGTACAGTTCTGGTCGCCACATCTCAAAAAGGATATTATAGCATTGGAAAAAGTGCAGAGAAGGGCAACTAGAATGATAGAAGGGTTGGAACACCTTCCCTGTGAAGAAAGATTAAAATCCTTGGGGCTCTTTAGCTTGGAGAAACGACGGCTGAGGGGTGACATGATTAAGGTTTATAAGATTATGCATGGGATTGAGCAGGTTGAGAAAGAAGTACTTTTCTCCCTTTCTCACAATACAAGAACTCATGGGCACTCCATGAAATTGCTGAGCAGTCGAGTTAGAACAGATAAAAGGAACTTCCTCACCCAAAGAGTGATTAACATATAGAATTCACTGCCACAGGAGGTGGTGGCAGCTACAAGCATGGACAGTTTCAAGAGGGAATTAGATAAACATATGGAGCAGAAGTCCATCAGTGGCTATTAGCCACAGGGTATAGATGGGAACTCTCAGTCTGGGGCAGGTGATGCACTCTATTCTTGGTGCTGGAGGGGGCAGCAGTGGGAGGGCTTCTAGTGTCCTGGCCCCACTGCTGGACCTCCTGATGGCAGCTGGTATAATTTTGGCCGCTGTGGGACAGAATGTTGGACTAGATGGGCCATTGGCCTGATTCAACATTGGCTTCTCTTATGTTCTTATGTTCTTATGACATTGTTTCAGCTGCTGGGTACTCCGGCTCAACAGTGGATGAACTCTTGGGCTGTATATTTCTTGAGGAACCTATGTGCAGTTCTAGGTCCAACCAGAGAAGTCTGAAGTGCTAAAGGCAGGTACAGATTTGTAGGCTAGACTTACTCTCAAAATAGGTACAATTTCCAAGCATTTTTGAAGACATCCGCATGCACAGTACATCACAGAAACAAGCCTGGATGCTATTTGGACATAGATAAAAACCACAATACACAAAAAACCACATTAATAGTGTATTTTAAAAGTGGACATTTATTTTCTGTGGACAAGATAGAATATTTTCTGCAAAAAATGTTGGGCCCCCCATATCTGTCTACTTATAGTCATGGAAGGCTATAAAGAGCTACATATGGTACTGGATATCTTGCTCATACCTCTGCTCTGATTCTGAGATTTCACCATACACTGTCATGCTTTTATTTGCAGCTGCAAGGACTTCAATAGATTTCCACCCGCTTAATCTGAACTAGTCCGAGTAGCAGGTTCTTGTTCTAAAAACAGCTGCACACTTTGTAGTAGAAATCAACTGACTTCTACATTTACTCACATGCTTCAAGTTATCATCCAAAACGTTTGATGTGATCTGTTATCCATAGCTGAGGTTTAAACTGAAATCACATTGGCTCCAGTTCTTCAGAAAGAGGCAACCCTCATGATTTACACCAAGCATTCCTAAAATGATAGCACTGACATGGAGAAAAGAAGACAGATCAACATAAAGTTAGATTAGGTACCCAGGAGCCACCTTCTACAGGACAGGCCCAGCAAGCAGAGTAACAAAATGCCAGTGGTTGTTACCTATTGCTAAAGAAAAAAAGAGAAAAGAAATGCAATGGAAAAAAATATTTTATTGAGTTTAACAACCTCTGTGCTTTTTACCTGTTCATCAGGGGGATCTGTATAGTAATGTTGCCACTCAAATTCTGTTCTGGTTCACTGGGGGGGAGGACCCTCTCTGATCCATTTCGGTGGTTCAGGTTTAAATTCAGCCCAACTCCCTCTTGACTGCTACTCTACCTGGTCTCTCAGTCTTGGTGTGTAGGAAACAGTGTGCATCATACTGCATAGATCATGAGAGGGAGGGCAGGAAGGGTTGCATCAGTGCTTAGTTCTTGTGGCCCTTTCTTACATGCCCGGGGAAATGCTGATCACCACTTTGGGGTCAGGAAGCAATTTTTTATCCAGGCCAGTCTGGCTGGAGATCCTGGAGGTTTTTTGTCATCTTCTGGGCTTGAAACAAGCAATCACCGGGGGTGGGGGGAGGTATTTGTGAATTTCCTACATTGTGCAGGGGTTGGACTAGATGACCCTGGAGGTCCCTTCCAATTCTATGATTCTATGATAGTTCAAAACATAAGCTTAAGTAATTAAGTTGGAAGCCTTCTATTGAAGTCTCACATCAGCCACAAATTCAATAGATGGCCTCATTTGCACATGGATTTTGTAAGAGTTACTGAGATGTAAAATAGTCTGAACACTTGAAATGTGATAAATGAATCCAGTTACACTTGCTCACATTTCATGCCTGCTTGAGCACCAAGGGATTGCCAGTTCAGTTTGTTGTGCCCCTGATACACAGAGAAATGAAGAAACACCATTCATTTCATGCTCACGGCATCCACAAGGATTTAACTTCAGCTGTCCAGTTGGACATCTGTGGGATAGCTGCTTGAACATGAACAGAGAGAAACTAAGTGTTCTGGCAGTATCTCGTAAGATAATGCTGTATGAATGATTGGCTTCCCAGAACTGCGAACCCTGTAGTCATATATAATCACTTGCACAATAAGCTGAGCAGTTATTTTTACCTGTCAAATGGTTCATAGGGTGCAAGGTCAACATAGGATTGCTCTTGCATACACTTTCCCCAGAATTCCACTGAAACATAGATGATGAAAGAAATGGTAATCTCAGCATGCCTCCCCATTTTCATTTTTCACAACGATCAAATAGCATGTTCCTGCTCCTCAGTTAGCTGAGCATAATCCATTGCATCAGTTTTCTGTTGTGAGTATTCAAACTTATTAATATTTGGCAAAACTTGACTGTTTGCCTCAAGCCTTTCTAAAACACGCTTGGTTGCTAGATTGCTATGTATTTATTCACCACTTTTCACAATGAAGATCTGGCATATTATGTTTTATTACAGGTGTGGGCCAAAGGAAAGACAGAATTGGCAGTCCATGAGTTCTGTTTAAGGAAGTGGTGTTCAGACTTTTAAAGGAATGATCCACTTCTAAACTTACTCTACTTTATATAGTAATATAAGAGAATGACACAGGAGGTCTCTTCTATAAGGGATACTAATATAGTCTATTGCACTGTTTATTGTACATGTTACCTCCATTTTTACTGTAATGCCCTCTGCCTTTGTAACCCCTGTCTTCATTATGATATGTCAGACCTTAAACTGGTTTTTGTAGGCATTGTTCTAGTCCTACTGCATTTATTGCTGGAGGTCTTGGCTGCCAGGTGGTGGTTGTTATCAGGGGTCTTTTCGTAGAAAAAGAGCTGCAGGAGCTCATTAGCATATGGTATGCTAATGAGCTACTAGGCTATTAGCATATGCTATGCCCCCTGACATCACCAGAAGTGATGTCAGAAGGGGAAGCAAAAGGGGGGGAGGCATCTTCGAAAGCCTCCCCTTCCCTTCCCCAGCTGGCCTGGGTGGGGGAGCTAAGAGAGAAGGGGTTTAAAGTTTCAACTCCTTCTCACTAGAGTTGGGCCACAGAAGGAGGAAAGAGGGAAGGAAAGAGGGAAAGAAGGAGAAGGAAAAAAGGAGGGAAAGAAAGAGAGAGAAGGGAAGAAGGAGGGAAACAGGGAAAGAAGGAAAAAAGAGAAGAAGGTGGGAAAGAGGAAAAGGAGAGAAGGAGAGGAGGGAATGAAAGAAATTCGTCAGCAATTCGGCCTTTCACATCACCTACTACCTGATCCTCTCAACTGGAGATCCCAGGGATTGTACTGAGATCTTCTGCATGCCAAGCAGATGCTCTGCCACTGAACTACAGCCCCTCCCAGATAGCACCATACTGTAATGAGAAAATTCCCGGAATAATCATAATGCCTCACTCAGTTTTGTTTTCTCTTCTTTACTGCTTGATTTGATACAACAACCCTAGCCACTTATTGAAGATTTCTGTGAACAGATAAGGCTCAAGGAAAGATGCCACATGACAAAACCAAGCCTAGCAACCAATTCAGCAAGCCTTTGTGAGTTTTTTATTGACTAACTGATGCACAGATTTTAAAATAAACCCAGCTGCTATTTTTAAAAGTGTTTTGCCATAGTATACGTACAAAACACTGGCCAAGCAAGTATTTCTGAGGCTGAATTTAGAGATCTAATCAAATCATCCTTCCACAATCAAAACCACTTGCTCAAGTCTGAAAAGCTTCACTCCTCTTTAGCAGGCACTCTCAAGTGGGTTCTTATGCCTGTGAATAGAAGAGTATGTTGCAGACAAAATGTAAGGAAGATATCTCATATAAAGTCTAACAAATACAGGGATAGCTGTGTCACTAAAATCAGATATTTACCCCCCTCAAAAAATCTTCTCCCATGATTTGCAGGACAGGCATAAACCCAAAATCCTGGGTCTTGGCTACTCATTCCCCGCTTTCCATAAGCACACAGCAGAGAGTGAAGACCTACTGGTTTAGGAAGTGTTCACTCTATCATTGCTCCGTCGTGTTTCCAAACTTGGGCTTTTCAACAAATTGGGATGCCTGGGGAACTCCTACATGATAATGACTCAGCCCTACCCCACCTTCCTGAGTAGATATAAATTACCTGCCTACCATTTTTCTTCTCACCTTGACGTGGAGAGTACTCCATCTTTCTGTGTTATACCTCTGAGGATAGCACAGCTACTGGTGAAACATCAGGTCCTACAATGCCAAGACCACGGCAAGACAACCTGGAAAATCTACAACAGCTAATAAATTGGGATTTGTTTCTTGCCTCTTGCCTACAAATCAAGATTTTAAACCAGGCTTTAAAATCTCTGTTGTGGGCAAAAAACAACCTCCAGTTTGTTAATAGCTGAACTTGGATTTTTCAGTAGTGTTATTAGGTCAGGTCCCTTCACATTATGACTGAATCAGGGTTTATTTATGATGTTTGAAGGCAACCTATGCTTATTTCCTGAATTCTCTGGAGTACCCTAAACTAGCAATTCTCAAAACTGTGGGTAAGGACCCACAAATGGATCCTGAGGAAGGAGATATAACAAGGGAGCTGGGAGAGAAGGTTCTGGGAAGCTAGGTGGTAAAAGTATCAAGCTGCTTCTGGTAACCCTATGAACAAATGACCTCCAAAATGTCCTATAATTAATGCCTTGCTCAGTTCTCTCAGTTCTTGCAAACTGAAGGCCACATTTTCTTTTGAGTCAATCCATTGCATGCCAGGTCTTCCTCTTTTCTTACTGCCTTCAACTTTTCCTAGCACTACTGTCTTTTCAGTCTGGATTTGCCTTGCATAATCTGTGAAAAGGCCATGAAATATAACCTGTTACTCAATATTTTATTTTTATGATTACTGAAAATGAAAAATACAATATAACCTTTACTGGGGTTTTTTCCTCCTTTTTGGATTAGTATTATTATACAACTCTTTACTACAACAACTACAACTACAACAACAACCACCAGGGGTATTTGGGGGTGAGTGCACCGGAGCACAGCGCATCAGTTAGTCAATAAAAAACTCACAAAGGCTTGCTGAATTGGTTGCTAGGCTTGGTTTTGTCATGTGGCATCTTTCCTTGAGCCTTATCTGTTCACAGAAATCTTCAATAAGTGGCTAGGGTTGTTGTATCAAATCAAGCAGTAAAGAAGAGAAAACAAAACTGAGTGAGGCATTATGATTATTCCGGGAATTTTCTCATTACAGTATGGTGCTATCTGGGAGGGGCTGTGGTTCAGTGGTAGAGCATCTGCTTGGCATGCAGAAGGTCTCAGTACAATCCCTGGGATCTCCAGTTGAGAGGATCAGGTAGTAGGTGATGTGAAAGACACTGGAGTCTGAGACACGGGAGAGCTGCTGCCAGTCTGAGTAGACAATGCTGACTTCGATGAACTGATGGTCTGATTCAGCATAAGGCAGCTTCACGCCCTCTTTCTGCTGTTTGTGTGTGTTTAAATAATACACAGCCTGGCCATGAGAGGGCACTCCTGCTTTAAGTTGAGAGAATGCTTGTTTGCTTTGACTTCCAGGAATTATTTTTCTGGCATTAACATGCTTCCTGTTTCCTTCTTTCCCCCCAACCTCTCCTTATTTGACATTTCTTTTTTTACAGAGGTTAATGTAAACTTGGCAAAAGATTGGGTTTTTTTAGAAATCTCCCCACCTTTTCTTCTAGGAATGTCTTGTGCCTGATCTCTCTCTCATTTCTTTGAAGAATTCCGGGACACCCACCCTCAATAAATTTATCAGCCTCTTTTGGTATATTTATACTTTTACAAGTAGGCTGTAGCTATTCCATTGTAAACCAACCGAAACCTTCTGAACACAAACATTTTTGAGTTTCAACACAAACTCATCCCAGTCCATTCCATAAACAGTTGTTACATAAATTCCTGCTGCATGCTGTTCATAGGTAGGTGGTAGGTGGAGACTAAACTGCATTCGGGGTGTCTAGTATTACCACAGTATTATATTCAGATAAAATAGGTAAACATCCTTGGAGGCTGATTCAGTATCCAAAGGTTTGCTGCTTCCTCTGACTTGCCTTTTCTATGAGGACTGATAGTACTTTAGTAGGTTTGTTAGGTCTGTAGCATCTACACAGACCTTAGTACAGCTCAGTGTTTCTCAGACTGGCATCCTGGGAGCCCTGGAGGTCCATGATGGTACTTCAGAGATCCACAAGTTTTTGATAAGGGCAGAGGACAACCCTTTCTCATATCACGCAGCTAATGTGACTACACTGTTGTAAGGCCACAACAGGGTGGAGCCCCTTTGGGCCATACATGGCTTGCTATACGCACTTGAAAAAGGTGTCCTCCAACATGTTGTGTGTGCTGCTGAGTGAGGAGAGGAAGCTTGAGAGGGGTTCATGAAGATGTTTGAGAACTGCTAATGCTGACTCTTGGCAATTGTTAAGATTCTTGAATTCCTACTATCTATATACTATTAGCCACCCATGGCCACCATCTGTGGATATCTAAATCTGTGGATTGGGACCAGATGGAGACTTAAGAGATTTTTCTGCATACTTAGGGGAATCCTCAGAGGTGCAGGGAAATCTGAAATGTTTAAATTTCCCCCCAAGTAAAGTAAAAATTAAAAATGTTATTTGCACTTATTTTGTTTCTGGGGTGGCAGCAGCAGAAAAACTCCAGAGCCGAGCCTTGGAGATGGCTGATGCCATGAGCCACTTGGGGCCCAGCTGCCGCAGTGGATGCCAGAGGCCGCTTGGAGCAGCTCCCAGACAACACAGTGGAGAGGGGGGAAGGAAACCTTGGCAAGCCCGCATGGAGCAGTTCCATACAAGCAACCGAGACAAGGAAGGAGAGGAAGGAAGCCTCAGTGAGCCCATTCAAAACAGCTCTGGATGAGCCACCAAAAGAGGGAAGGAGAGATTAAGGTAGCCTTGGTGAGCCCACCTGGAGCAGCTCCAGACAAGCTGCTGAGAGCAGGGGGGAAGCAGTAGTCCTGACAACTGCAGAAGAGCCTGGGGGCTGCACTGGGCCCAGCAAGAAAGTGGGGTGGGGGAGATGGGATACCCCTCTCTGTATCATGGGCCCCCACTTGTTGTGTTCTAAATCTGTATTGTTTTTGTGCCAGCTTGCTTCTGCACTGTAAAATTAATTCCCTTACTTTACTCAGTGAAGTTATTTTACTTCATAAGACGTTACTTTTCCTACCCAAATGACAATGCACAACTTACTATTCAATTCCTTGAGCTAGTAGGGGAGTGCAGCTATCATATACCCGTGACCGAAGAATGGTACACTCCTTCTATCTGGGATGGTTGTCCTCTTCGACTGAGCGTGCAGCTTCGGGAGGGATGCTCATGGAGTGATGAGGGAGGTAGGGGACACCTGCCTAGCCATCCAGATCAGCCGAATCAACCCTGATGATCAATGGAGTGTCAGATGTTGCAGCCAGATCACCCTCACATCCCACAACTTACTATTGTAATTGCTTAGTGTTGTGCTCACACACTCACCCCACACCACCCTGATGACTTGTAAAACATTCAGCATGGTTTGCTGGATTGTTTCAAATTGATCTTTGGCCAGTCAAACTTTTGCAAACCAGCCATTGACCATGGCTTTTAGTGAAACATTGGTTGTATATGCAGGTGACATGGTAACTCTGTAACAAGCTCCCAGAATTGACCTTCTGTGGAGAATGTTTTCCATACTGGAAACTTTGCTTCCAGGAATGTATCTTCTGGTAAAGGCCCTTGCTGTATTTATGGAACAAAGGGGCATGGTGTTGTGTTCAACATTCTTTAACAAATATTAACAGATATGGAGATTCATTTGACATTCTGGCTGAGGACGTACTGCTGTCTAGCTTTGTGCTGAAAACCTAATGGTTTACCAATCAAGTTTGGTAGTTCAGAAATCCCATGTGGAAGTAGATTCTCCCAGAGGTGGTCTACAGTGTCAGTGTACTCCTTCATATTCCCTCCCATTTCCTTTTCTATGCTTTTATGCTTAGTACTCTTGTTTTCTTGCTGCCAACTGGAACTGTTCTCCTGTAGGCAACTAACTGCTTTTGACAAGTGATCATGCTCCATTTACCTTCTGTCATTCCTTTAAAACATTGCTTAAACAAATAACAGTCAGCCCTCCATGTATGGTTCCGTCTCTGTTCCAGTAGTATATACCTGAGCAAAGCCTTTGGAAATGCTGACCCTGCTCTTTCAAGGCAGATAAAAGAAAAACTTAATTTTTAAATGCTATTACCTAATCACCAGTTCTAGGAAGGAGACTCTGAGATCCCCGAATTGCTTCTGTATCCTATGCCAATGACTCAGTCTGTCTAGTATGTGTGTTATGCTCCTAGTGACTAGTAACATGCTCTATTAAGTAGTTGTTTGTTTTGTAATATTCCTGTAGGTAGAACAGTTCTTCAGTGAGCCAGTGACTCATGTATCTAGGGCCATGGAATATAGATGGAATTAGGTCATATTTCTAAGATATATCTTCAAGGTTTTAGAGTGACACGTGAAAGAAACTGAGCAAAATGATGCAGATTTCTCCATCTTCAAAATCCTATTGCAAAGGCTGTTCATCACCAGCTGCATAGAGGGGCTTTACAGCCAGAACAGAGCTCTTGTTGTAGCATTTAATTTAGTTTAACACTTGTCCTTCATTAACCTCTTAATTTATTATAACAAAAAAGTTTTTTTGTTATAATAACCTCTTAATTTCACAAGCCCCCAAACTTTCTTTGTCCCCCTTGGATGTTTAATAAGTACTGCTTACATGAAACTGAAGTTTTGCACCTATTTATATTGCAGTCCAGTAAATCTGCTTAGTCAGTTTGGGAAAAGAGCGCCATGCTGAAAGGGGACTGTGAGGTAGCTGTGAACAGGCTTAACTGTTTCTGAAAGAACTTAATTAACAGTACAATCTTAAAACAGAATTACACCCTTCTAAGACCAGTGTGCAAGTCCGCTTAGGACTGCACTAAGTATCTGTGCATGGATTCAGTGGTTCAAATTCAAGGGTGTTTTTTTTTTAAAGCCAAGAGAGGTTCAAATGATGGGATGAGAAAGGCTGGACCACCTCCTGTAAGAGGAGCAGTGAAAGACTTCTGCGATACACTCTTTTATGCAAAAAGATCTCTCTAGGAAGTAGAGTGCAGGGAAAGTTATGTTCTGTACTGGACTGGGTAAGCAAGTGCATTCATAGTTTGGGCAGCAGCACTTGGATCATTTTCACATAATGGCCCTGACCCAGTTCCTTGTGACTAGTTTCAATGTGACTTAATATAAGCTAGATCAGGATCATTTTCTGTGTTTCATTTTAGTAGATATCCAGGCTCATGGAGCATTGTTCTTCTCATTCTCTTAGAGCTTCGTTCTGTAATGCACGATTACTGGCAAACAGCACACAGAGAATATGGCCTCCGCTAGTGACTGGGTGCTCTCACAGCCACATATCCTGGTTGTCATGAACTGACCCAGGAAGGTGTTTTTTTTATTTAGTATAATGAGAGCTACACTGCTGCCCCTCTTCCTTTTGCCCACTCTTGCCTGCTCTCTGCTAAGTTCAGAGCCTGGTTTAACAGAACAATGCTGGGGGGAAGGGGATAGGTTGTGTGAAGATAAGGCAGAGGTGGGAAGGCAGACTAACATCTCTTTGCTCTAAACAGGGCCCATCCACTGCTTTCTTTGAGATTTAGGCAAACTTGGACCTGCCCTGTCTTGTCCATTGTGGCTCTCAAGTTGCAGTCCTGCACAGACTGGGAAGGCAAGGAAGTGCCTGCAGTGACTGCTGTTAAAAATGTTTGGATTGTATCCAATACATTTTATTGCTCATGTCAGTGATTAACTGCTCTGCATTCTGTGTTGGTCCTTGAAATTTCTGGGAGTACTGAAAACTGTCTATAAATAGTATGTTGTCGTAAGTAGGGATGTGTATTCAGATATTGCCAGTGCATATATATCCAAAAATACTTTATCAGACTTTTTCCTGATATATCCAGGTATTTGAATGATTTTGGGATTCTTGGAATACCAATAATCAGGTCTTAAATATTTCTGGAACATTTAGGAATATCTAGGGCTGACATTTTAAGGCTCCCAGTCCTGTTTTTCTTCCATTTAACTGGTTTTCTGGGCAATGGGTAGGAGTTGGGAAGAAGGCAGGCAAGCAAAATTTATAGTTTAGAAAAATGAGGGTGGGGAAGGCCTTAGAGAAAAATAGGTGGGGGGGCATTCCAAATTTTTCCATTTTTTCCCCCTAGGCCTTCACATCTCTAATTACTGCTGCCCAATTTACTTCAGTTATATTAGGAGGCGGTCAGGGAAGTACTACTGATCAGAGCAAGCAGCCCTAGAAATCTAGGTCTCAGGAAAGATTTTCTTAGAACAATATGCCTACCAATTCTTGTCCTCAGTCCATTCCTCTCTATAACATTGTTCTTTTATAATTGTTTCTAACGTCAGGGCTCCTTTTGTAGCAGGAACTCCTTTGCATATTAGGCGACACACCCCTGATGTAGCCAATCCTCCAAGAGATTACAGTCATCCCTGTAAGAAGAGCCCTGTAAGCTCTTGAAGGATTGGCTACATTAGGGGGGTGTAACCTAATATGCAAAGGAGTTCCTGCTACAAAAAAAGCCCTGCTAACGCTGTTAATATTTCAAGAGAAATATGGTTTCTGTCACTTTAAGAATCTTGAGGAAGTGTCCCAAGAGCAACTTCTCCATTCAGACTTGCCAAAACTGCACCTTCCTGAATGATGCCATACCTCACAGCTCTCAAAGGGACACAAACTGTGTCATCTATCAACCACTATTCTGTACCTGAGCTATAAGTCATGTTTCCCTTGCAGATCATTGGTTTCCTCTGCTTTGCAACAGCAGAAGACAAGGTTACTGGAAATGACAGAGGCAGCTGCAGACAAAGCATGTCAGCATTTCCTTTCAGTCCACAGCCACAGAGAAGTAGATGTAAGTTTCAAAACGAGACTTCTCTGTTAACATACCACTGTCTTCCAATCCCACTATGCCCATATTGGGCCTTTGTGGCTCTGTTGTTGCTGTATGGATTTCAGGGAAGGTGCTGGAAAGCCTTCATAAGTCCCTGTTTCTTCTGCTATAGCAGTTGGTTGAGGAGCAGAATTGGCAAGGCAGAATGAGAGGGCTCGACATATATGTTTCTGAGGTGGTGTAAAGTCCTTACACAAGTTGATTCTGTGAATTAATTTTCATGTAGCAGAAGTTGTCTATTTAAAACCGGTTCCTTGTTAAAATCACCAACTATACTATCATGTTAGAGACAACCTTTTAAAATGAATGTTTCTCTCCCATGGTACCTTGGGATATTTTCCTGTTGGGGTGATTTTGCTAAAATAAGTCCCACATAAAAAAGTGGTGGTAGTTGTCCCATGAGGACTTCACCTCAGGAAGAAAATATAAATTGGTCCTCCGTGTGAGTTACATATATGGAACAGAATCAGAGACTGGAGTGGAATGGTTATATACCAGAAGGAATAAAAGGTTGATGGTTCTATATTTGTTCTGTTACAGAGTTCAGGCTGGGAAGGAATTTTGGTGGGTGGCTGCTCCATTTAGACAAAGCCATTTAAGTTCTTTTATCATGACCTGGGGAACTGATTACCTCCTAGATAATTTATGGGAATGAGTGTCCCGTGGGCATTAGTCCATAAACTGTGCCAACACTCAGGATAATCCCTGTTTTCCCCCCTTGTAAATCCAATTAACCTCTACTTCTAGATAAATACTTTGAAATGATCCCTTAGGGATTTCTCTGACCCATCTATTAACGTTTCTTTACCTGTTTATAACATCCTAACTGTTTCCACAACAACTGGGTATGATGCCACAAACACATTTATGGTAGGGAATAAGTGAGGGAGAAAGATAAATTTCCTTCCAGACTCCTGCAGCCTATGCTGCTCTATGACTGTCCCAGTCCTGCTGGCCCGGGCCGCAGCACCCACTTCCCGCCCCCGTCCTCCGGGGAGAAGCTCACCTGCGAGACAACAGGAGGTCGAGGAGAGGCCAGAGAATCCCCGGGGAAAAGGGAGCAGGCTGGGCAAGGCCCTCACGGTGGGGCCCCCCATCGGGCCAAGGGCACGAAACGCCGGCAGAGCGGGCAAGACCTCAGTGCTGCACCCCACGGGAGTCACTGGAAGCCAGTGCCGAGGCCAGCTCCCGGCCCCTAGGAATCCTCCGCGGCGGCGCCGGTGGCATGGCCATCCGGCCGCAAAGGACACCACCAGCCCAACAACAGCCCCACCCACACTCACAGGACGGCGTCCCAGGTTATGAAGTTGGGCGGGGCTGGACCGGGGAGGAGGGCGGCAAGGTGGTGCCGGGTGCGGGGCTGGGGATATAAGGAAGGAGGGAGACGAGGAAGCCGGGGAGGAAGTACGAGCTACAGACCAGGATGTGTTGGGACAGAGAGAGAGAAAGGCAGCCAGGAACGGGGCAGCCAACCTCCGAGCTCGGGGCAGGTGGGCCCTATGGGCGACGTTAACCCGGCCCACCGCCATTTCTGAGGCCTGCTCGTCCCATCCGACCTTGCATCGGCTATCGCCCCCAGACCACCCCCTTTTGGGTCACCCGCGCCACAGCCACGGGAGGAGCACCAACAGGGGTGCAGCCCAAGCACGACAATAACCCACTTTCCAGTTGCTCAGTTCTGAGAGGAGCAGGTACACAGGCGAACAGGATTCTCTGCTGTTGTAGCCTCTGATATGAAGAAAATTGCCCTTCCCACAGTTTCCATGCAGTGCTGCCACCAAGATCATTTTTTTTTTTTTGTAAAACTCTCTTAAAAAAGAGAGAATTTTATTCTTTTTATAAGAAAGGGGAAGGGTAGACAGATGGAGAAAGAAAAAGATGGAGTGAAATTTTTTCTGTTAGTGAGGGTTAGTTTAGGTTAATAACCAATACCAATTTTGGCATCAATCATGGTTAGAAGATCTTCTTTTTAACTATTGTAAAGTCCAAAGTCAAACTGTTAACGCAGTTAGCAAAGTCCATTGGGGTTAGTAATTAAACAGCTCCTTCCAGATGTTACACGAACAGTCCTCAAATTATCTTCTTTTTAAATCTCTTCCAGTTACGGATTAAGTCCATTTTAACTTTGAGGTCTTCAGTTCCATCACCACTTTCCCCTGGGCTGCTGTCTTCTTCACTTATCCCAATTTTGAGTGCTGCGTCTTCCTCCCTGCTGGCGTGTCTCTTCAGAAGTTTCCGTATTTTGAAGATGAAATCCGTCTTCTTTCTTTTCTCTTTTTCCTTAAACTTCTGGTCTTCAGGCTTCCAGGGCTCCATAAACTCTTCAGATGGAATTAGATCTCCAGTTTGTTGCCTGCTATGTTCGACATCCCCTTCTACTGGCAGAGTATTTTCTTTTATAAAAGCGGAGTAGGCTTTGGGAGCCTTATCCACCTCTTCTTTTAACTTTATCGCTCCACTACCAGTTAGGGGTGCCAAGACATTTGTCAAGGTAAATCCGAGATCTTCTTTCTCTTCTTCTTTAACGCCCTGAAAACCTAGAATCAGAATCGATTTCTGTTCGAACTCCATCATCTTTCTAGTTGTTTCCGATATCTGTTTCTGTCGGCTGACGAGAACACTTTCCATTTTGAACAAAGTTTCATTGATTTTCTGCAATTGTTCCAGCAGGGGGCACAGTATCTCCTTTTCCTGTTGATTGACAGCAAGCTCTTGGGGGGGCTGTCTGGACCGGAAGTCCCTCCTCCCTTCTCTTCTGGTGTCCGCAGAACTTTTTCCATTATCGACATTTTGTTTTTTTATTTACTTTTAAGAAGTTTGTGCCGCATCCCCCAGGAAGCTAAGATGATCGTAGTCTTCCATGCCACCCCAACGGTACTATCACCAACACTCTTTTTTCTCTCTGCCCCCCTTCTGCCACCAAGATCATTGATGATTGCTGAAGTGACATATCATTTTATGCTGCCATGCTTATAAATACTCATTTAATCATTTGATGTGGGCTTTAAAAAATGTCTTCACAATAAAAGGTTTGGAATAGGCTTTAAATATAAACAAAACTACCGTGTAACACTTTGTGAAGAAACCCTGTCATTTAGAAATGGAGACTCATTATTATAGTGCTTCAGCTTCTTAATATCAGTATTTTGGAAATTCTAATCCGGCTTTCATCTACAAAGATGGAAATCCATGGAATGCAGTGTCTGGCATAGTAGTCTTTCGTTTTTCCAGAACTGACACGCCCATGGGCCTTACATGGGGTCTATTTTAACATCTTTCTTTTCTCAGTGCCACTTTCTACTGACCTGTTCCTTGCACAGCCAATTGTTGATTCACAAATGTTCAGTGGCTTCTGTGATGGACAGTAAATGGTTAGAGCTGTAACCTGGTCTGAGAACTTTGAGTGACGGGATTCAAATGAATTTTTTCAGTTGAGAAAGTCAGGAGTGGCGGTTGAGAGTTGGCAGTTAAAAACTGACAGTTTACTGAGAAGGAAGGCTAAAGGAGTAAGAGGATCAAATAGGATCCCCATTGAAGCCTGAGAGAAATAGATTCTAGAAAAGAGGGGTTATCCCTATTCCTAAGGGAGTGAGAGGATTAAGAAGGATCCTGCATTAGGGAAGTAGGAAGCTTGCCCCATTCCCTAACAAGTCTGAAGGAAATAGCTCCTAGAAGACGGGGGTGCTTCGTAGCCTGTGGATAAGGAAGGAAACTGGAACTTGTTTGAATGTTACTACCATCACCAAAACAGACCTGGGTGTCATCTGCATAACTTGTGATACCTGACTCCAAATCCTTGAATGACCACTCCCAGTGATTTCACATAGATGTTAAATAGCATGGGGGACAAGGTGGAACCTGCAGCATAAATGCCATGAGGCCAAGCGCCACCTCTGAAATTGCCCATTCAAGTAAGAATGGAACAACTTCTCTTTATGGCTGTATAAGGAGCTTCCCCCCATCTGTGGAAACTGAAACCAAACAGCATCCTTTCCTTAAGGTTGCCAAAAGCCTCAGAAAAAATGTCCAGTCCCTTTAATAGAGGCTTAATGGATTATTCTACCAGGTGATGTTGCTATCCCATGAAAAGCTTCGCTTGCTTATTTCCATACATCAAGCCTCTATTTTAAAATGTATTTTATTATGTATGTTTCAGTCTGTTGGCTGCTGTGGTGGCTCTTGAGATCAGAAAGGCAGGATCTAAATTTTGTAAAAGAAGTGGGGGCCAGCAGTACTTGTGGGTGAACCCTTCTACCTCTTACCTGTATCCCCCTCCCCACTGCTGCCGCCAGTTGGGTAGGTCAGCCTGTTAAAACTACTTCCCATCCTTTTAAAAAGCCAAATTGATTGAGAAATCCAAAATAGGGATAACTCCTACATATTCTGAAAGCAGAACATGAGACTATACACATGACCTTCATTTTTCTAATCTTGCAGAAATAAACTAGTAACCACAGACGGAAAATACCAAAATGAGAGAACTATCAGCATGTGTTTATTTTTATCAGTTCAGTTTAGGGAAACAGGCTACATATCCAGCATATTAGTCTTCAGGGGGTGGATTGTGGTTCACTGCTAGGTCCTGGCCTAATAACAGGCGGACTGCACCAGTGCTGATGTCACTCTTTTGGCCTTTTTTTATTTGTAGCCAATGATTGTCATGGAAGACAGGGGAGTGTAAGAGAATAAAAGGGACGCACACGGAAGGGAGAGGAAAAGACAAGAAAGAAGCTATGACAATTTTGCCCTCTCTCACAGGATTTCCCTTTGTCTTCTTTCTGGCTGAGCAGCCCCTTTTCCCTTTTCTTCTTTGTTTTAGTCTCTCAAAAACAAGACAGGCTTTGCTGTGAATACAATTGGGAAAAATTAACTCACTGAAGAAAACCACTATTCTATAACTTTAACAAACTTGGTTATACTTTTTATAATGTTTATAATGCAAATTTCTTATTCTAAACAACATTCATCCTTATATAAAGTGCATTTCACAAATATAGGCAAAGCCAGTGGATAGTAATACATTTTCCTAGGATTAAAAAGTGGTTTCGAATATCTTTTTCAACTCTATCTCTCTGTTGGTGCCCATCAGCAATCTCTTGACGGAGCTGTTTTAAAAACATAACATATGTCTTATGTCAATATAGAAACAATTGACCTTCATTTCCCTGAGAGGAAAAGAACAAACACCGCTACAGGAATGACAGTAATGTAGATAATATGGATCAATGCAATATCTCTCTAATGTCTTCCCAAAGCTCTTAGTGACATGCTATCTTACTGATTCTTAAGTAGAAATACAGATGAGATTTTAAAGGTACAGTCGCTTGCTAAGTATATGTTCTTAAAGAAACACATGGTTTTTTTGATCTTGAGAATACAGAAATCAGCATACAGTTAAAGAAACTGATACTAATAATGTATATTAAAGGCATCATGAAAGTATAACAGACTCACAGGTGCCATTGATTCATTTTATCCCAGTTCATAAGAGATTTAAAATTCAGTTTTCTTCCAGGCCAGACTCCACAACTATATTAAATACAAATGTTTTAAAAAATATTCAACACTTAATAGCAGTAAGCAATATAAGCAAAGAAAACCCTCTGTGGTGCCCCCCCCTTTCCCTTGGTGCCCTAAGCACATGCTTATTTTGCTTAAGGGTTAATCCTGGGCTGCTGGTAAGGAATAATTCATTGCTACCAGTTTTTGTTCTGTTTTATCCAAACCCTTTGAGGATTTTTCTGGAGCTTGGTCAGACAAAGTCAGAGTATATACAAGGGCTTTCCCCCCATCAAGCTCCATAGAATCCCTTGGCTTTCTTGATTATTGTAACATGAAGTCTTAAAATCATCCTTTGGGAACATTCAGTTAGTTGTTTTAGTGCTATTATCAGGGTCCCTGATTAAAATAGACTTATTAATGCCTTGTTTTGTATGTGCAGAATCTTGTTCTACATTGTAAGCTATTAAAAGTAACCCTTCTTTTGAGAGTTGAAGCATAGAGCTCATAATGGCCAGTTTACCCATCACAGAACTTGTCTTGCCTCCTAGGAACTAGTTTCCCTTGTTGTGGATGATAAATACAACAAGAAGAAATTGTCTTCAGCATGCTGCAGGGACATCTGGCAGCCCCCAGATCTTCTTGCGCCTGTGATCTTGGAGATTGGCTGTGGATCAGGAGCCATTGCGTTGAGTCTCCTGAGAAAGCTGCCCCAGGTGCGTGAAGTTATCATTATGTGTTTGAAAACAGAGATGAGATAACTGCACTAGAAAAAAATGAGCTACTGCTTCTAAGAGTTTATGGTGTAAGGCCTGATAGAAAAGACCAAATATATTTGTTTTTCACATGTGCATTTGAAATTAATAACTTGATTTTAACTTCATAAGAACATAAGAGAAGCCAATGTTGGATCAGACCAATGGCCCATCTAGTCCAACACTCTGTCACACAGTGGCCAAAAATACCAGGTGCCATCTGGAGGTCCAGCAGTGGGGCCAGGACACTAGAAGCCCTCCCACTGTTGCCCCCCCCCCCAAGCACTAAGAATACAGAGCCTCACTTGCCCCAGAGTTCCTATCTATACCTTGTGGCTAATAGCCACTGATGGACTTCTGCTCCATATGCTTATCTAATTCCCTCTTGAAGCTGTCCATGCTTGTAGCCACCACCACCTCCTGTGGCAGTGATTTACATGTGTTAATCAATCTTTGGGTGAAGAAGTATTTCCTTTTATCCGTTCTAACCCGAACACTCAGCAAATTCATTGAGTGCCCACAAGTTCTTGTATTGTGAGAAAGGGAGAAAAGTACTTCTTTCTCTACCTGCTCTATCCCATGCATAATCTTATAAACCTCATTACCACTCAGCCATTGTTTCTCCAAGCTAAAGAGCCCCATGTGCTTTAACCTTTCTTCATAGGGAATGTGTTCCAACCCTTTTATCATTCTAGTTGCCCTTTTTCTGCACTATTTCCAGTGCTATAATATCCTTTTTGAGGTGCGGTGACCAGAACTGTACACAGTACTCCAAATGAGGTCGCACCATTGATTTATACAGGGGCATGATGATACTGGCTGATTTGTTTTCAGTTCCCTTCCTAATAATCCTGAGCATAGTGTTGGCCGTTTTTATTGCAGTTGCACACTGTCTAGACATTTTCACTAAGTTATCTACTATGACTCCAAGATCTCTCTCTTGGTCAGTCTCTGCCAGTTTGGACCCCATCGATGTATATTATATTTAGGATTTTTGGATCTAATGCACATCACTTTGCATTTGGCCACATTGAACCCCATTTGCCACTCACCCATCCTTGACAGATCCCTTTGGAGTGCCTCACAATCCTCCCTGGTTCTCACCGCCCTGAACAAGTTCATGTCATCTGCAAATTTAGCCACTTCACTGCTTATTCCCAACTCCAAATCATTAATAAACAAGTTAAAAAGTATCAGACCAAGTACTGATTCCTGTGGTACCCCACTGCTTACCACCCTCCAGTGAGAAAATTGCCCATTTATACTCACTCTCTGTTTCCTATTAATTAGCCAGCTTTTGATCCACAAGAGGACTTGTCCTTTTATCCCGTGACTATTGAGCTTACTTAGGAGCCTTTGATGAGGAACTTTATCAAAAGCTTTCTGGAAGTCAAGGTAAACAACATCTATTGGGTCCCCCTTGTCCATATGTTTTTTTACTCCCTCAAAAAACACTAACAGGCTAGTGAGACAAGATCTTCCCTTACAGAACCCATGCTGAGTCTGCCTCAATAGTTTTTGTTCATCAGTGTGCCTACTAATTCTTTCCTTAATAACAGTTTCCACCAACTTACCCAGTATTGACGTCAGACTGACTGGCCTGTAATTTCCCAGATCTCCCCTGGAGCCCTTTTTAAAGATGAGAGTGACATTAGCTACCTTCCAGTCCTCAGAAATGGAGGCAGATTTTAATAAAAAATTACGTATTTTTATAAGGAGATCCACAAGTTCACATTTGAGTTCTTTCAGAACTCTTGGATGTATGCCATCCGGGCCTGGTGATTTATCAGTTTTTAAGTTGCCTATCAGTTGTAGGACCTCCTCTCTCGTCACCTCAATCTGACTCAGGTCTTTCAACACCTCTCCCAAAATCAGCGGTTCTGGAGTGGGCAAGCACTTCTCATCTTCTGCAGTGAAGACGGAGGCAAAAAATGCATTCAGCTTCTCAGTCATTTCCCTATCATCCTTCACTAATCCTTTTACCCCTTGGTCATCCAAGGGCCCCACTGCCTCCCTGGCTGGTTTCCTGCTTCTAATATACTTGAAGAAAGTTTTATTGTTGGTCTTTATGTTTTTTGCTATATGCTCCTCATATTTCCTTTTTGCCTGCCTGATCACAGACTTGCATTTTATTTGCCACAGCCTGTGTTTCCTTTTATCAGCCTCACTGAGACTAGCTTTCCACTACTCGAAGGAATCCTTTTTACCTTTTACAACTTCCATTACTTTGTTAACCATACAGGCTTTTTTCTATACCTATTTGTGCCTTTCCTAACCTGCAGTATATATTTTTTCTGAGCTTCTAGGATTGTAGTTTTAAATAGTCACCAAGCTTCCCCAATGGTTTTGACCCTTTGTACTTTTTCTTTCAATTTCTTCCTCACATGTCCCCTCAGATCAGAGAAGTTACCCCTTTTAAAGGTAAAAGTGGTTACGTCAGTCTTTTTGGGCAACTCCCTATTTATACAAATGTTAAACTCAATAACATTATGGTCACTATTCCCAAGCAGTGCAATCACTTTTACATCTCTCACCAGGTTTTGGGCATTACTTAGGACCAAATCCAGGACTGCCTCTCCCCTGTTAGGTTCTGTGACCATCTGTTCCATAGCACAGTCATTAAGAGTGTCTAGAAACTCAATCTCTTTTTCCCAACTTGAACACATATTGACCTAATCAATGTGTGGGTAGTTAAATCACCTATTACAACACATTTATTTTGTCTAGCCACTATCTTTAATTCTTTCAACATTTTATAAACCTCCTCTATCTTTTGATCTGGTGGGTGATAACAAACTCCCATTGTTAAGCTTCCTTTTGGGCCCACTATTTCAACCCATAGTATTTCTAGAAGCGAATCCAATTCTGTTATCCTCTCAATCTTACTAGATTGTATACCCTCTCTGACACACAGAGCCACCCCACCTCCAACCCTTTCCCCCCATCCTTCCAATGTATTTTATAACCAGGAATCACCATATCCCACTGATTTTCCTCATCTCACCAAGTTTCTGAAATACCCATAATGTCCATTTTTCCTCCCAACACAAAGCATTCCAATTCCCCAATTTTACCTCAGACACTTTTAGCATTTGTGTATAAACACCTATAGTTTCCCATGCATGTTAAGTCCATAACCTTCCTCTTGCTGTCTTGAGACCTTGCCAGGCAGTCTATATTGTTAGCCACAGTCTCAGTGGACAATTCTAATCCATTTCCATGTAGAAAAGTAACAGCTACCCCTTCATCTCTTTGAGATGAGCCATCCTGAACCAGAGACTTTTCATCTTCTGTTGGTTTTCCCCCAATATTCAGTTTAAAAACTGCTCTGCCACCTTTTTGATTTTAAGCGCCAGTGGCCTGGTTCCTTCTCAGGACCAGCGGAGACCATCTCTTTTGCACAGCTCCCTCTTGTTCCAAAAAGCATCCCAGTGCCAAACAAACTTCCCCCCTTCCCCCCTACACCATCGTCTCATCCACGCATTGAGACTCCTGATCTGTGCCTGTCTCTCCAGCCCTGCGTGTGAAACAGGTAGCACTTCTAAGAACTTCAAAGGGATAACTGGCTGAGCAGGATGTTGGCAGAATTGCAGTAGGCAGATCCTGTTGGGTCAAAACCCTCTGTATGATGGTGAAATTGCTTTCTGGGAAGATGGCAAAGAGAATATGGCAGAGATTCTCAAGCTTATGGAAGTGTAACCCACTTCTAAACTTAACTGTACTTTTCTGAACCCATTTGTGCTGTAACTCAACCTGACTTTCCCACTCCCCAACATAAAACACAAGACAACTGAATAAGGTTATATTCCTCCATCTTTACATGTTTGTGTTCATGTTTATATGTTTTCTTTAATTGTTTGGACTTTTTATATAATCTGTATTTTAAATGCTGTTTTGCTGTTTTGATTGTTCAGCACCTTGGAGCCCCAAGTTGTGTGGAAAGACAGCATACAAATGTTCTAAATGTTCTATTTTTTAGATTTACTCTTTGTAAATACATAACATTACTGTGCAACAGGCTGTATTTCATGGCTTTTTTGTACATTACGTAGAGGAAAAAACCACACTTACCATAGAGCCTCCCAGAGCCTCCTCTCCCAGATCACTCTGTTCCTTTTCCTTGCATCGCTATGCACGTGCAAGAAAGTGGCCATCCACTTTGGGAGTTTGATCACTACAGAAGTTGGGCAGTTGTTGCAGTTTACACATGCTTAGATTGCACCACTGCTAAGATAAATCTTCAGGGTCTAATGCTATCATTTAGCTCATACGTTGTGGTTGGGTGATGCAATTAGACTGTCTTGGTAGTCTTGTGATTTCTTATCTTTCATTCTGTGGTGCATCAGGATTGAGAAGGTATTATACATTGGGAATAGTATGAGGAAAGTTAAAGGTGATATTGAGACAATGTGTTGAACATTTTGTAATGTCTGTTGAAAATTGCCGTACAAGTTTTCTAGGGATTTGTGCCCTGGGAACATGCTGTCTCCATGCCCAAGGCCAGGAACAAGCAGGAGTGGCCCATAAAGTATGTTGATCTTTTAAAAACTCATCTTTGCAGTCACACCTTGGTTACTGCAATACAGAATTCTCCCTTACAAACCATGTAATGTGCATTGTAATATAATGCCTGTAGTGTATAACCTCATTTATTAGAGGTGGTGCATGATAATGGTTAAGACTGTAAAATCATAAGCCAAAATTTCACCTCCCCTAGGAATGCCTTAGTGGCCCTTAGGCAAATTAATGTATTTCAGTCTTCAGACTGCAATATACTGATAATACTGATCTGACCTACAGGGTTGCTGTAGGGATAATGTACATAAATCACTTTGTACACCTTTAATATGCTTAATATAAATATTAAGAATTTTTTAATGACTACTGAACAGTGACTTATGAGGGAAGAAGAATTACACACACAACCCCAAGCTTGGGCTTCATTCCTCCCACTGGTTTATTTGGTCTTCCTTCCCCCCTCTTCTTCTGCACTTCATTCCCCATCAACACATTAAATTCATGGGGAAAGAGAAGAGGCAGGCAGGGGGACCAAACCAGAGCCAGCTTTAGCATCCTCTTCTCACATGCTCCTGCTGGACATTGCCACATATTTTACATGATACATTGGCAACCCTTTATGGCCCCACAGTTTTTTATTTCACTGATGTCACTGAAGGTGGCTACCCCCTCTGAATTCTTTTTTAAAACATTTTAGATTCTTCTGCAAACCTGGAGGTTGTCTCATGTTTGCAGGATTATAAACTGTAGCTGGGGCTGGTCCCATTTTGTAGACTGAGATATCCAAACATGTGCCAACCTTGGCTATTAATTATAAAAATTACACATAAAGTCTTGCTTTTGGAAAATTGTGAAAATGCAGTAGAAACAAGTAACCATGGAAGATCAAATTATGTCATGTGAAAAGAGGTGTTACGAAAGAATGTATCTGTTGGCACCAAGACTGAAAGACTAACAGTTTATGCAAGCATCAGCTTTTGGAATCTCTATTTTATAAGGATTTGTAGTGGAATAAAATTTATTAGCCCCTCAGGTGTCAATGGCTCCTGTTTTTGTTTAGTTGCTTATGTATTTTTTGAATGAGCTTCCACTCATCGGCTCCCTAGAGGTAAAATCTTTGCAGCCTAGGCTGTGGTAGTCACTAAGCAAACACTGGTGATTCTCTAGATGCACTTGATTATTTATGATATCATTAGCAGATCAGAAAATATAACAAACTCTGCATACTGTGAGGGGAAATGTGTCAAAAAGCACAAGGAAAAAACTGCAAGATAAGAATTCCTCATGGAAAGGAGTATATGTTTCTTTGCAATACTAAAGTTGTTGAAAAGTTAGATTTCTTTTCCAGTGCACTATTGTTGCTTACTTCAGTTGCTGCACCATTTTCCAGTTGTATCCAGCTTAAATAATATGTTTGTGTGCATTTCTATTGTGTTACTTTACTTTTTCAGAGCCGGGCAATTGCCATAGATAAATTAGAAACTGCTGTGAATCTCACAAAGGAGAATGCTGAAAGGTAAGATCACCTATGATGCAGCGGTAACACAAAATGTTGTTTCTCTGCTAACATTGCATAAGTTAGTTCATTACCAATCTGATTTTTAAGGTATCTTCTCATCTGCTGACTCCTAAATCTGAGCCTTTATTGGCTCAGAATCCAAAAATTAATGGTGATACTTTTGCAAAGTTTTTTGCTGATAAAATATTGTGAGTACACACTGAACTGGATGCTGGATTTAACATAGGTCAGTCAGAAGAACTGTATAATGCATAATCTGGTCTGTTTATGGACCATTTTGACCCAATTGCCAGGATGGATGTTAAGGGGACCCTGGAATCTGTGAAGGTTGGCTGCTAAAATCATGTAATAGACACCAAAGGCCCACATCATTGAGCCTTTGATGTCTATTAGGCATTTGCAGCTAAAAAAAAGGGCTTTTTAAAACTCCAGAAATCAGGTAGCCAAAAAATATTTGTATTCTCAGTTTCCCATGTTCCACATAACAGTTTGGTGTTTGGGTCTGGGTTTTTTGAGAGATTCTGATATTTTTGGCTCCATTATTCCCTATGGGGAATCTGTCTGGGGGGCTGAAGGGGCTCTTTCTAAAGCTGCTGGTGCCTATTGGTGATGAATGACACAGTGAATGGTAAAGACATTTGGCATTGTCTGGTCAATTGTAAAGAAGTCAACAATGCAGTTAGAGGCCCTTCGGCCGTCCCCTTGCCACTTTAGCCCACTTTGGAAACCACTGTATTATCTTATTAGATAATTTCTGTTTAATATGCAATGTGAATAAATGTGTTTTGTTTCAGCTTTGTTCCCGATGTTTACTTAGTTAAATTTCCATAGTAATACAGTAGCATTGCTTTTCAGTTGTCCCATCACATCAGTTTATTGACTTAAACTGTGGTAGCCGCCTTGGGTCTGGTGAGGGGAGCTTTGACTCTTGAAAGCTTGTACCTCAATAATCTTGTTGGTCTCTAGGGTGCTACTGGACCTGAATCTACCTGTTCTACTGAAGACCAACACAGCTACCCTGTGAAACTATCTACCAGTCAATGCTCCCTCTAAGCTGTGGAGTCTTGTGAGCAAAAATTCTACTTTGTGAGCTACTGGCATTAAAGTTGTGAGTGAGTGATTTGGCTACTGCATCAGTTTGCTCTGGAGCCATCCTTCCTGAGCTAAGACAAAAATGTGTAAGCCGAACTGCGAGCTAGTTCACACTAACTCAGCTTAGAGGGAACACTGCTATCTGTGTCCAGTTTCCCAATGCAGGGGCTCTTAGGGTAATCTGCAAGACAAATGAGTAGCTTTACCAGTATTTATATAATTAATAAATAACCATCTTATCTGTTAAAGCACTAGAGGTAGCACATATAGAAGAGCAGTAGAAGAAATGCAGTAAATAGAAATATTCAAAAACATGGCTAAAACTTGCTATCATAGTAGGTCA
The DNA here is from genome assembly GCA_029375565.1 of Gekko gecko. Taxonomy (NCBI): domain Eukaryota; kingdom Metazoa; phylum Chordata; class Lepidosauria; order Squamata; family Gekkonidae; genus Gekko; species Gekko gecko. The sequence continues at coordinate 103,542,918 of JAPDNY010000002.1, read as the reverse complement.
TAAGTATAAGCAAACAATTCAATGATAATAATTTTAGAAAGGATTACGGATGATAGATAACAAAACCCTTTACTGCATTTCGGGAGAGCACAGAGATTAATTCCACAAATCCGTATGTGATTTTTAAATAAATAAAAATAAAACAGACTTTGGGACTCAAGATTGTGTGTGTGTGTGAGAGAGAGAGAGAGGGAGAGGGAGAGGGAGAGAGAGAGGCGACACTGTAATATTTGTACTGAGACTGGTGAAATTATGCTTGGGCCTTGATCATGAGATATTAAATATTACTGATAGTAAAGTCTTGATTAAATTAACAAACTGGGCAGTAAACCAGATTCTTCCTATGCCATTTTGGGTCTGTTTAATGTGGAAATTCACAATGAGGAAAGGAACAGGATACTTACAGCTACCTATGGATATCACTGGTGTTACCCTTTTTCCAGTTCGGTTTGCTGTGGAGTTTTCTTCCTTACCCTTTCTGTAGCACCATGACCCATTTGTGATGTTATGACAGTGTTGAAGGACTGTGTTGTAACACCAGTAGATTACAACATATTTAATGCAGTTTTAGGGTCACACCTCTCTTTGGAAGAATGCCATTTGTGATTTAAAGATGTGAATAATTTCTCAGCTGAAGGGTGGGATTAGGACATTCAAAGTGGAAGTGAAAAAATAAAAGGGACATTGGGTAGAGGAGTTATTACCATTCTTCACATCTAAGGATATTCATCAGTGCAACCTAGAGACAAGTTATCCATGTAGCCCTCATTGCAGACATGTTGCTCTCCCAAGTGTTTGGGATGCTTTCTCTGTAAGAAAAGAAGGCTTACTTTCCCCATCTCTTCAGTTCCTGACTGCAGAGGAGGGGTTGCCCTCTTTTAAATAATTAAAGAAGGCTAGAAGTTGCTGGTTTTCTTGTTATCAAAATTTGTTCTCATATCAGTGTAAATATCCTTTTATGAATAGGGTAGACCATAGGACATACTGATAACCAGGACTTGAATTCAATGTATGCAAGCTAAGGCTTTTGCTCAAACTCCACATGTTCCATAAAGCCTTTGAAGACACATTCTTCCTGTTTTTCCCCACCTCCTTTCCCTCCCTTTATTGTGTTCCTTACATAAAACTTTAGATTGTAGAATCCTCGGGCCAGGGACCTCATATACCATAAAGTGCCATACACACATATATTTGCTTTTTACTTCATTTATACCCCTCTCCTCACCCCATGGGGACCTGAAGAGGCTGACAACATTCTCTCTTTCTGTGTTTTATCCGCACAACTATCGTAGGAAGTATGTTAGTCTGAGTCTTTGTGACTGGCCCAAGGTCACCCTAGTCCATTTCTCCAACCCCAGACACCTTGAGGATGCTATAATTGGTTGGATTTAGGAAGGCTAAATAAATACAGTTGTGTTTTTGCAATCCTGAGAAAACCTTCGCATTTGCTTCAGCATCTGTTTTTAAAAAAATAACACAATCTTACTTAGTTGGTAAACCAGGCATTGAAGTGATTCAAAGAGAGCTGCCAAACTTCGTTCTTGACTTTCTCTCCTGGGTGAAAGACACACACTGGCCTTCTATCAGTTGACCCAGGATGGGCAGTAAGGAGTAGGCCAAAATACTCTTCCTAGTTCCTGTAGATAGGGACTGTTTATTTCTGGAAAACAGCCTTGAGAAAATCAAAACAATCTCTGAATCGTGTCAGTGTTAAATGAGGGACCAGCAAGTCCTCGGTGAATGTGCTATTGGTGGTTCTGGCAGTGCAGACTCCACCTGTTTCTTGAATGCAGCCTTTGCCATGTGAGCTGCTGAGGCATGGAGCAGAAGCCACCTGCATTTTAACATTTCTGGATGCCCCAGTCAGGCATGCTGTCTCCCTAGCAGCGAATACAGCAGGATTTGATAAGAAACTTCTGGTGGGAAGCAAACATGAAGCTTAGCGAATCACCTTTTCATTACTGGTTACAACCTTGAGAAGCTGCCAAACCTTATGCCCCTGCAACTGTTTTCCACAAAACCAGCACGTTAAGTCATGTTATCATCCAATCTAAGCTAGTTATGGGCTCACCCACTCTTTAAAGCTTTGTGTTATAATGTTAGTATTCCCCTGTAGGCAAGGCTTGGATACAAATTATTCTCTGCCAATGAGTACCACACCCATATATCCAGAGGCATGTGGTTGCAGTATGATTGAATTGGGGGGGAGGGGCTCCCTTGCTATCCAGGATCTCTTCTTTGCTTAAGATTCCTGGTGGTGAGAACCTGGGTACAGCCATGGGACTTGGTGTGTCTCTTAGTTCCTAAATAGCAATACTGATTTTTTGTTGTTGGTCATGTAAGAACTTGCCAAACAGCTGTTTTGTGCTTCCACATACACAATAAATACTCTGTAGCTAAAACAGAATATTATGTAGCTGTAAGGATTCCTTTATTTTATTCGCCAGTGCATCTTCCAAAAATCTCATGGCAACTTACAGATGGTTGATCCATGTTAACCTCACAGACACCTCCCCCCTCCCCGAAAATGGTTAGGTTGCCAAAAAGCACCCTGGCCCAAGATTGCACAGTAGCTTCTATCCTAACACAGTTACATTTTCCTAGCGGCCCTTAAGTTTTCTAAAGATGGGGCAACAATTTCTGTCAGTTTCCCCCCTCTCACGACTCCCTGAAAGTTTGTTCCTGGGGACCAGCAAGTCCTCAGGAACACCATATGAGGGGTCTGCAGTGGGGGAGGGATTGATGGAAATTGCTGCCCCCTCTCAAGAACAAGAGGGGGCCTTGAATTTCCTTCATGTGGTTGGTTACAGGTCATTACGTGTTGTGCCTGAACAGTGTCTTGAACCCAGGTCTTCAAAATCCTTGTCAGTCCCTCTGTCTTTTGCACAGTGGTGATCTCTACCAGTATCACGGCTACCATCATGTGGGCTACACATACCCTAGTCCCACAGTGACCTCTACCTTCAGTGAGTTCAGGAGCAGCATGGTGTGAGAGGAGCAGGAGCAGAGGACATTGGATATGGACCCAACCAGGGCTTTTTTTCGGGGGGGGGAGATGCGCCAGAATGGAGTTCTGGAACCTCTTCAACAAAATTATTTTTAAAATGTTTAAAAGTTCATGAGTTTTCAGTAGTATACAGATTGAAAACTTCATTTCTTTCTTGAGAGTTCTGTCACTTCTTTTTCAAAAAAAAAAAAAAGCCCTGGAGCCAGCCTTTCCAAAAAGGATGCTGGTGACACTACATTAGGTTTTACATCCTGTTGCTGTTTGCATCAACTCTAATGTGCACTTAAATCATATTGATTTCAGTTTGAAGTGCTCCTCAATTTCTCCTGCTGAGTACTTAGTTTTATATCTCCTGTCTCATCTCCTTTCATTGTTTTTCTTGATAGTTCAGTTCAAGCTAGTCTACCCCACTGCTCTTCTTCCTTTTTCATGGCTTTTGCCATTACTGTCCCCATGCATAGAACAACCCTTCTCCAGCACATACACACACATATCACAACATCTCCCCTTTATCCTTTAAATCATTGCTCAGAAGAAGAAGAAGAAGAGAAGAGATTGGATTTATACCCCACCCTTCACTTTTGAGTCTCAGAGCGGCTTACAAACTCCTTCCCCTTCCCCTCCCCACAACAGACACCCTGTGAGGTAGGTGGGTTTGAGAGAGCTCTAACACAAACTGCTCTTTCAGGAACAGCTGTGCCAGAGCTTGTGATTGACCCAAGGTCACATCAGGAGGTGCAAGTGAAGGAGTGGGGAATCAAACCCAGTACTCTCAGATTAGAGTCCGCACATTTAACCACTACGCCAAACTGGCTAAGAACTGATCCCATGTGCCCTAAAACACAAATCTTACAGTGGTTCTGCCTTGGATGTGAATTGGAAGTGGAGATATGGGCAGACTGTAGCAGCAGCATAGAATGGCCTGTGGGATCAGCCTTCTGTTTAGTGCATTTTACCCTATCTCAGAAATAAGGAAATTCTGTGGCGCAGACTCTGCCAAAATTTACTGCATGCAGTAGGATTTCCCCCCGCAGAGGGTGACTCCCCTCCCCCCGCGCAGCCCAAAATGCTGCTCCTGGAGGATGGTGAACCCCCAGGAAAAGCATGAGCTGGAGAGCTGCAGCTCAAATGGGAACTGGCAAAATCACCACCAACAACAGCACCAGCACCATTTATGTACATGGAGTGGTTCAATTTGATCCATATTTTAAGTGAACACATAAGGTACATCTACCAACTTGATGCAAAAAAACCCCCAGGGCAATAAGTCTAGAGTGGCTACTGAAAGGTGTAATAATGCAGTGTTTACTGAAGCCAGTTCGGGCCAATGGGCCTGCAAGACCTGGACTAGCATCCGTGTTTAGCCATGGTCTGGTTGGGCTCTCAGGAGATGCATATTTCTCAGCATTGTATTTGTAAATGGAATAATAATGATTTTCTTTGCAGGGTAATTGGGGAAGTATTGCAATGATTGCAAAGTTTATTGTTTAAAGAAACTTCTGCCTAAATGGTGGTTGCACCAACATGATGTGGTTGATTGATTGCACACATTGCCTTGTTGCACATTGGTGCAAAAGAAAACAAGATGGTTATTCCATGGTTTTTGCTGCTGATTACTCTTGTGGTTTCGTACCTATGATATGGGTTGTGATTAGTTGTTAAATTCCTCTTTGTAGGTTACAGCTGCAAAAGAGGGTAAAAATTCTTCACCATGATGTCTTTTCAAGTAAGTCCCTTTCATATTTCATTTGCAATAGGACAACAGGAGAAAGATGGGATCTGTCATACATGAAAGGGAGGTAGAATGGCCACACCATGCAGTGACTTGCAGAATACCATTGTCAGTAACGGCTTCTGAATCTCCATCATCATACCAGTGCTTAGTGGCCCCAATATTTCACATTCTGAGCATCTGAGGGGGGCACCTTTACGATTAGGCCACCCCAAGGCACTATGTTGGCAAAGCATAGGAGGTACAGTACAAAGCTCATACGGCTACATTGATTTATTTTTAACTTAATTGATTTTAATTAATCATGTGTAACTCACCCTTCGATTTTGTAAAATCCCTAAGGGAGGCTAAGAACAATCAGTTAAAATTAAAATCCGTACAAAAAGAATAACAGCAGCCTACAAGCTTTAAGGAGGGGAAAGAAGCCAAGAACAAAACTGGAAAAGGGAGAAGCAAAAGAATGTACCTTGCTATCAGATGCTTTTCTAATGAGCACATAACTTGCTTCATGCCAAATGCCAGCACAGATAAAGCAAAATGAACTTCCTTTAGGGGAGAGTTCCAAGGCTCAGCACTGCTGTAGGGGAGGCCCCTGTCCCATAGAGCCACCCACAGGATTTTCAGCAGGAAGGCTTGGGAAAGCCATCAAATGGAAGCACAGTATTTCTGCCTATTTTGTGGACAATTTGAGTATTGGGATACTTACCTGGTTCCCATTCAGTAACCATTCCTTGGTCTCTGGTGATTCATCTCCTGGATCCTCAGCTGAAAGTCTTAGCAGAAGCTGCCATTTTGCCAGATTCTTAAGTATAAGATACTTAGATGGCTCTAAGTATATTACTTAGATGGTTCTTGAAAACCTTCAGGACAACTCCTAAGCACGTCAACTCAGAAGTAAGTCCATTTTATTCAGTGGGACTTACTCCCAGGAAAGTGTTAGGGTTGCAGCTCTTTATTATGTGCAGTATTTTAATAAAGGCTGACATCCTAACTGTTTGCCTCTCCCACCAATAGGAAATAACAGCTGTTGTCATAAACTAATGTTTATTCTCAAGTTACTATGTCTTACAGGTTATGTTAATTTTTAAAGCCAGCCTGATACAATATTTGTACTTCCATTAAACATCATTTTACAAACGGTTGTTGGATGGGATTTTTTTAAATGTGCTTGATTATTGGGGGGGGTTAGGATGTATATCATGACAAGCTACTTGGGCAGGATGGGCAATATGACAGTCAAGAAATTTAATGTGGGGAGTAACATTTGGGTATATTATTATCCTTAAAATGTGTTGTTGCCATTTCTTTGATGCAGGTTCATGGGAATGTTTGCTGCATTGGGGTTTGGTAGACATTATAATCAGTAATCCACCTTACGTTTTCCACGAAGACATGAGGCACTTGGCGCCAGAGATCCTTCGGTACTCAGACACTTCTACCTTTTAATCTTGCTGCTGCTCCGCCTCCCCCCCCCGCCACCAGCTCTTGCCCTTTGAAGATTTCTGAGATTTCACCATCAGCCACTATTATTATTTTTAACTATTTTTATTATTTATCAAAATTATGTCCTGCTCCCTCTCCCCCAAACAGGACTTGGGGCAGCTAACAGCATATAAAATATACCCCCAAAAAACAATACAATAAATAAAAATATAAAATGATTAAAAACCTAAGACCTAGCAATGATAAAACTGAGAGCCAGTGTGTGGTAAATGTTAAAGGGTTAGGATAGAACTGGATCTAGCCTGACTTCAAATCACAGATTTGTCATGAAGGTCACTGGGTTTCACAGGCCAACTGTTCTGTCTCAGCCTGGCTTAAATTTCAAGGGTTGTTGTAAGGATAAAAGTATAGTATGCTGTATGCTGCCCTGAGGGTAAGCATATGCTAGATGGATCAATTTCTCCCTCTAACAGTGCAATATTAAGAAGAGTTATACCTTTCTAAGCTCATTGAAGGGTATGACTGTGCTTAGGATTTTAGTGTAAGAAATGGGGAATATTTGAATCTCATCAGGACATTTCCAAGCATTCATTTCCAAGCACCACAGTCAGCACTACAGTCAGCACAAAACAAAATCAGGGTATTAGGTTTCATTTTGTCCAATGATCAGTTAATAATAAACATGTGTTCAATAAGTATTTCAAGGACTTTTAAAATATTGTTCAAGAGGATAAAACAGTCCTTGCTAGAATGTCTGGCTAACAAACTCAACGCAAAATAAAGGTGAGGGGAAAGGAAAACAAACAAATTCAAATATTTTAATGTTACATAATGACCAAGCAGAATAGCTACAGGGAAAACTAGGAGGGGAGGAAACATGTTGATGAAGAAGGCCTTGTCGTGTCACCCCTCCTCAGATGTCTTATGGGTGGCATAGTCACTGAGGGAATTATAGTGAAAATTCCATATTAGTACTCTCCATTTTCCATGATGTGTACTTGCAGGGTTACTAGTAGGACCTCTCTTTAGCACTTCAGGTGACATATATGTTTTGTTTCTGTTTGTGTGATGTTGGCAAATGCTTTATTTTATAGACTTTATCTTTGGTTTCTAGCTATGAGGACCTTGGCGCCCTGGAAGGAGGACATGATGGGATGAATATTATTAAAGAAATTCTGAACTTAGCTCCTTACATCCTTAAAGATTTTGGGTGAGTTTTCATGCTGGCTTCTTTGCAGACTTCAGACAGTTTCCTCAGTTCTAGGGTTCATGAACTGGGAATGATGCCACCTGATGGTTGCCATCCAGCCTTGCAGCCAGAAGAAAACCTTGGAGACAGGAATAAATGGAGTTCTGCAAATCACAGCAGCTTATGGTTTTCCTGATTTCTTTCCGTTTCCGTTCTTTCCCCCTCCTCAGATGGAAGATAGCAAACAAATTAAAGGGGGCATCCTAACCCTTTCTACTCTGTTAAGTTTATTCTGACTTTCTTCCATAATACAGGACAGAAGGAAGACCAAGAACAGGAACACATCGTGAAAACTTCTCTTTTTCCTGAGGGATTTTGCCTCTTCCCCTGCTTCACCTCTTCCAGTTTTTTTGGGGGGGTTATGTTTTATGGCAATCTTATTCCTAAGTGGCCTGCCAATAAAATATGTTACTGTAATTTTATTTGCAGGTATTACTGTATGCCAGTTTCCAAATAGTTATTGGTTGTAATCTCAATCACACACCCCCTTGCCATAGATTACACATAGTTTCACGTGTCCTACCACTCAACTGAGCAGAGTTTGAAGCCTTCAACTTAAGTGGCTTTTCCCCTAATGGAAGAAATACAAGTTGGAGGAAGTCTCCTTTAGGCTTGAAGAACTTCCTGTAGCCTAAGGTAAAACATGCCTAGGTCCTCTGCAATACATGTTTGTGCCCTCTGTTTTTTGGTAGGCCTGAAGGTCACTAGTTACATTTCAGTGCCATTGAAGTCAATGGTCTTAGAAGGGTGTCACTCTGCTTAAAATGAGTGTCTCGCAATTTAAGGATGAGCGATTTTTTTTAAATGATAGAGAAAAAACACGGAAATGTTAAAAGAGCACCCAAAAGGTGAATTAAAATAAGTCCTTGAGGGTTGAAGAGGTGCTCCTTATCTTTTCAAAAGTGACCCTACAAGAATGTGTTGCAGAGCTCTGAAGCAGTTCCTTTGGGGTAAATAAAGATAGGGAAGGAGACATGGTCATAAAAAACTTCTCTAAAAATTATGCTGTGTCCTGCTGCAACTCATACATATCAGAAGGTGTGACTTACAGGTGTTAGGGATACACCATCAGCCAGAAAAACTAGCTCTGCTAGTGCTGATCTACCCAAAGAAAGAGTGGGAAGAGGGAAAACGTAGCAGATGTGGTAAACAAGTTTAAGAAGTCTCTCCTAAGTGTATGCTTCATTAACCAGATAATTATAAGTAGAGAAGCATGTTAATACAAGGCCAATATCCTGAACAAATAACAACCCACTGGCTCATTGCATAACTACAACATTCTAGAAGATTTTATCAGACTTGAGAAAAGCTCTACAAAATACTAAGTCACAAAATAAGAGTTTTTTATATATAGCAGTTCTTGTGAGTTAAATTGTCTCCTTATATTGTGGAGGCTGAGAAATTCTTGGCCATCTTAAGCACAGCTTAACAGTGCCATATTAACAGTGCCATCTTAAGCACAGCTACATCCTTCTAAGCCCATTGATCTCAATGGACTTAGGAAGGTATAATTTAGGATGGCACTGACTGTGTAAGATTGGAAAGGAACTGAAACGTATTCAGCATTGTTCTCTTAGCTATGCAGTAGCTTTCAGTGGAGACCTGATAAATAAGCCTTCGTGGACCAACAGCAGTGCTAGAAAGAGTATGGAAAGTTAGTTGAGTTAACCACTTTAAAAAAGAAAGAAAAAAAGTTGAGTCAACAACTTTAAAAAGAAGAATAGAATGAACTAGTGTTAATGAAACTAGACACATAAGAATTCCATTCATAAAATAATAGGGAACATTAATAGTAGGGAACAAAGACAATATTATTAACAGCAATAGCAAAAACATTCATGTTGTATTGGCACACTATAACAGAAAAAACAAGTTGATGAAAAGGCCTTTAGTGTAGACAAAATAATATTCTGAATAACTCGCTTGTGTACAAATCCTGCTGTAATGCTGGTCCGTTACTACATTTTGAATCATCCTGATTCACAAGAAAATACTGATTAGAAAATGCCCATTTCCTACATTTGTAAATCAGTGGCATATACGGGAGCTTTGAAAATGACAAAATCCATTTTCTTGAAGAGACTAGCAGAATTGTGGTGTTTTTTACAGACAGTGGTAAGGCCAAGTTGAAAGTAGATCTGGCTCCTGAGGTATCCAAAGCCCCAGCTTCTCCTTTTATTGTTGACAGCTTCTGATTGATCTTGTCAGTGGATTCTGATAGGATCCTTGGCAGTCTGAGACCCACCATGAGCTCTTGACTAGAGGTGTGCAATTTTTTTTTAACTGGTATTTTTCAGTTTGGGTCAATTGGACCCCAAAAAACCATCAGTATTTCCAAAAAAACTCCTGGATTCCAATACTGGTATGGTATTCAGATCTGGGATTTTTTGGAAATCCCAATTTTTTTCGGGTCCAATAGACCTGAGATGAAAAAATACTGGTTTTGTGTGTTTTTTTAAGCCAGCTTGATCCTGTGGCTGGCTTGGCTTCTTGTGCAGTCTGGGCTGCATGAGAAGCCAGCCCCAAGGTGAACTGGTGAGAACAGTCTGCTCCCCCTGGCACAGCTGATCCTTGGGTTGTCTTCTGCAATTCCTTTAAATTTTAACTTTAAAGGGACTGCAGTAGAAGTCTGACAAAGAGCTGAGAGGCGGGAGCAATTTACTATTGCCTCTCCTCTGTTTTTGGATTTACCAGTAAATCCTGAATATATCTGGAATTTTTGGTGGAATTTTTTTTCCAGTTTTTCCCAAGAAAACTCAGATACATTTGGGATGCTGAAATATACTTGAAAAAGGTATTTTGGGGTATATTTTTGGTTTGAGTAGATTCGAACACACACCCTTCGAATGCACATCCTAGCTTTCAAATTCATTCCAAGAAACAATATTGTAGCCTTTGGTTAAAATTGTTAATGCCTCACTGACTGAAGTCTCCCTAACCTTTGAATGAAGCAGTTATTAGAACTGTGCTTTAAAAACTGTCATTGGCAAAGAATTAGATGACCTTTTGTAGGTGGCATCCAGTTTCCTGGGAATAGCAGATTAGCTTCAGAGATTTCTTTCTGGATGGCACATCAGCCCTTGACTAGTTTCAGTCTGGCTTCATGCCTGGATTCTCACCTTTAGTAGCAATACAGTGAAATTGTAAAAACAATAACATATGACTTGTCAATAATGAACAAGCTTTAAAAACAGCATATAATATCCACTAGCCTAAAATTAAGGAGCTGCGGTGGCTCAAGTGGTTAAGATGCTGAACTGCAGGCTGTGGAAGGTCAGTAGTTCAGCAGTTCGAGACCCGAGAGTGCCGCATGGCGGAGTGAGCTCCCGTCTCAAGCTCCAGCTGCTGCCAACCTAGCAGTTCGAAAGCAAGAAATTGCAAGTAGATAAATAGGTACCACTTTGGTGGGAAGGTAACAGCGTTCCGTGCGCCTTGATGTTTAGTCATGCCGGCCACATGACCATGGAAACGTCTTTGGACAGCACTGGCTCTTTGGCTTGGAAACGGAGATGAGCACCGCAACCCTAGAGTCGGATTCAACTGGCTTTCGAGCAAGGGAACATTTACCTTTACTTTACCTTTAGCCTAAAATTATATTCATAAAATCAGTCCTCAGGTTAGAAGCAGACCATAGAAGCAGTTTAAAAAGATGAAAGCTCTCAGTGAAAAGCTTGAGTTAAAAGAAATACAACTGAAGGACAGTAACATAGGTGCCAGGTGAGCCTCAGCTGGAGGCTATTCCAAAGGCAAGATGCTACCACTGAAAAAGCCCTGTCTCTGATCACCAGCCACCTCACCTCTGCATGCACAGAGAGCAGGGCTTTTGAGGAAGATTGTAACTGGTGGGCTGGACAATATTGATTTATGCTCATTTAACTAGCATTCCATCACCACCAAATCCTGGCAATTATTCACTGTGGGTGAAAAAAGTTCTTTTAGAGATCTCTACCACACCATACAATTGCTATTTCCAGAGCCCCTTGGGAGAAGGAATGACTAGTAGACAAATTTATGCAGGATGTGGTTAAAGTTGGGTCCCTGGCCTGAAGAGATCGAGGATTACTGGTAGCCCCATTCCTCAGGCTACAGTCCTGGGTGGCTGGCACTACATTTAATGAGAGAATACTCATAAGCTCAGAACATGCTTTCTGCCTAAGGTGTGAGGTGGTGGGCATTGACCTAATGTTGGGGGTAATTAGCCCACTAGCAGCTTTTTTTTTTAATTTTTATTCATAGGATATATTGACACGTTCCACATTTGAAAATATTTTTAGATACATCCTTTTTCATTACCCCTCCCCCCCCGGCTTCCAGCAATGCTCTATCCCCCTCATTATTTCAATCAATATTCACTAACATTAAAAACTTATCCAATATTCAATTCTTCTTTTATAACACATTCCTTCTTTCGATCTAACCCTTAGGTGTCATATACCATCTATACAACATTTTATAACAATTTTCTTTCACATAAACACATGTTGAAATTTGAATTGACTTTTTCCACAAACATTCCCAAGATGACATATCAGTTTCTCTATTAATATTTATAGCCCATTTTACCATCTGTTCTTTTACAATCTCGTCTTCTGTATACCATTTTAACAAAACTTTATAAATTTTTGAGATCACTTTTTTCCCCTTCTCTACCCACACCACTTCAATTTCATTATTCTCCTTCCTGAAGCCATACCTCTTTTTATCAACCTTAAATAAATCATAAATCTGTCTGTAATTTAACCAGTCATATTCAAATTCCAGTTCTTCTTTGGCTCTCATCATGAAACTACTCCCCTCTACCTTCAAAATGTCTCTATAAGGTATCCAGTCTTCACCTTTATGCCTTGAAAGTGGTTTAATTACCTCAGCCGGTACAATCCATAGTGGTCTTGCGTCAAAAAAAAATCTTTTGTATCTCATCCAAGTCATGAACAGTGATCTTCTTATAAAGTGGTGTTTAAAAAAATTATCCATTTTGGCTTTTTCATACCATAAATAGGCGTGCCACCCAAATTTACGATCATGTCCTTCCAGCGCTAACATTTTTCTATTATCCAAACTAACCCATTGTGCCAGCCAAGTCAGACACACCGCATCATGATAGAATCTAAAATTAGGTAATTGAAATCCTCCTCTTTCCTTTGCATCATATAGAATCTTCATTTTAATCCTCGGTTTCCTTCCAGCCCAAACAAATTTTGAAATTTCTTTCTGCCACAAGTTCAACACTTTACAGTCCTTCACAATCGGAATCGTCTGGAATAAAAACATTAAACATGGTAAAATATTCATCTTGACCACCGAAATTCTTCCCAATAATGACAAGTTCAAAGTGTCCCACCTTTTTATATCCTGTTGAATTTTGCACCAAGTCTTGTCATAATTATTCTTAAAAAGATCTATGTTTTTCATTGTCAACTCAATTCCTAAATATTTTGGGTTTTTTTACCACTTCACATTGTATTTTTTCTTGCAGTTCCTGTTGCTTCACTTTTGTCATGTTCTTACATAACACCTTTGTTTTATTCTTGTTGACGTAGAATCCCACCAAGTCTCCAAATTCCTTGATCTTTTCCATCAACAATGGTAAGTTAGTTACAGGATCTTCAATCAAAAACATTACATCATCCGCAAATGCCCTATATTTGTACGTAAAGCCTCCAATTGTAAGTCCCCTTATATCCTTATCCTCTCGAATCTTCCCCAACAATACTTTCAAAGATCCAAATAAACAATAAGGGGGATAGTGGGCAACCTTGCCTGGTCCCTTTTTGAACCTTAAAATGTTCCATCATCTCTTTATTCACGTTCAACGATGCTTTCTGTTTGGAATATATTGCCATAATTACATTTTAAAAAGGCTGTTCAATATCCATTCTCTCCATCACTTGAAACATAAAGTCCCAGTTTAAATTGTCGAAGGCTTTCTCAGCGTCTACAAATAGAAAGGCCACCTCTTTCTCTGGATGTTTATCATAGTATTCAATAGCATCTATCACTGTCCTTAAATTGTCCCTGATTTGTCTGTTTGGTAAAAAACCGGCTTGTTCTTCCATTATAACGTCTTTCAAATAATTCTTCAATCTTTCTGAGATTATTTTGGCAAACAACTTATAGTCATTATTAAGTAAAGAGATTGGTCTGTAATTCTTGACATCTGTTAAATCTTGTCCTTCTTTTGGTATGAGTGATATATTGGCTTCCTTCCATGTCTCTGGTATTACTTTGGTCACCTGTATCTCATTTGCTAAAAGTTCCAAGATTGGGGTTAACTCCTCCTTTAATTTTTTGTAAAATTTTACAGTAAATCCATCTGGACCTAGAGCTTTCCCCAACTTAGCATCTTCTATTGCCTTATAGATTTCGTCTTTTTGAATTGGGCCATTCAACATTTCCTTAATTTTTGTTCCCACCTTTGGAATTTCTACCTTGTCCAAATATTTTTTTAATTTTTTCAGTGTCTATGTTCTTTTTTTGAAATAACTTCGCATAATACTTAAAAAAGGTTCTTTTTAAACCGTTCATATCCACGATTTCTTTACCTTCTTCGATGATTTTATTTATTAACCTTTTCTCTCTTCGATTTTTCAGTTGCCATGCCAGAAACTTTCCTGGCTTATTTGCTCCTTCAAAAGATTTTTGTTGTAGTTTCTTTAAATTCCAGTAAAGTTCCTGATTAAGTATCACGTTCAATTGCTCTTGTAAAATTTGAATTTCTAAAATAATTTTCTTTTTTCTCGGTCTCCTCTTCAGTTCTTTTTCTTTTTGCTGAATTCTTTCTTGCAACTCCTTTTGTTGCTTTATACTCTGTTTCTTGTCTGTCACATTCAGCGATATAAGGAATCCTCTCATCACCGCCTTATACGCATCCCAGACTGTCTGTATTTTAACATTTTGATTCAAATTCATTTGAAAAAATGACTGGGTTTCCTTACGTAATGTCTCAATTATTTTCCTCTTATCCAATAAATCTTCATTTATTCTCCATTGAAACTGTTTCACTTTTTCTTTTAACATCCAGATCACCGGGTTGTGATCAGAATTGGTCTTTGACAAAATCTCCACTTTCTGGGTTTTTAATGCCATCTCCCCAGACATCCAAATCATGTCTATTCTAGACAAGCAATTATGTCGATTAGAATAAAAAGTAAAGTCTTTAACTTGAGGATTCCATTTTCTCCATACATCTTCTAATTTCTCTTGTTCCATCAATTTGAAGAAAATTTTAGGTAGTTTTCCAATCTTCTCCTCAATCTTTTCCGATTTCCTATCCAATTTGTTATTAACTGTGCCATTAAAATCCCCTGCCAGAATTATCTGGTCATAATTCACTTGGTCCAATTCCTTCATCAGGTCCCTAAAAAATTTTCTTTGGCACCATTAGGCGCATATACGTTAACTACCAATGTCCTTTTCTGAAGCATTGTAATTTCCACTCCAATATATCTCCCATCTTTGTCACTGAAGATTTCCTTTGGATCCAATTCTTTATTTACATAGGTCACAACTCCCTTATTTTTTTCTCTGCCAATGAGTAGAATTCTTGTCCTAATTTTCTATTAGTCAAATACTTATTGTCCCGTTTTTTAATGTGAGTTTCTTGCAAACAAATAATATTAGATTTTTGCTTTTGTAGCCAATAATTTACTAACTTCCTTTTAGAAGGTGAATTAAGTCCATTTACATTCCACGATAACAATTTGTAATCCATCATGTCTTGTCTTTAAATATCTCCAAAATCTTCTAAATTTTCTGCCTTGAACGTATGCATATCTCCTAAAGTCGTAATCGTGTGCCTTTTCGAATTGTAGGTAAAAGACAGACCTTGTGATATTTCCCATCTGAACCTAATACTTAACTGCTTCAGTTTGTCCACCAGCTTCTTGTATTTCTTTCTGTCTTGCAAAATCATTCTTGGGAGTTCTCTCATTATTATTATCTTTTTGCCAACAATTTCCAACAGATGTGTGAATTGTTTTTTAAAAATGTCCTCCTTCATCTTCCTTGTTACAAATTGCACAATAACATCTCTTGGCAATTTCTTTCTCTGTGCATATGCTGAATTCACTCTATAAATTAAATCAAAATCAGAATCCAATTCTCCTTGATCCTCTCCCAGATACTCTGTCAAAGCTGTCATCACCACCTTATGTATGTCTTCATCTGTCGTTTCTTCAATCCCTCTTAACCTCAGATGGTTTAACATCGCTCTATGTTCCATCATTGCCTCCAATTTACGATTATCTTGTAGAGCTGTTTCCATTTTTTTGCCTATATCTTGTGTTTTTTGCTCCAGTTCAGTCGATTTTGTTGCCAGACCTTGAACTTGACTATTTGTGTCTGCCAGTTCTTTTTTAATTACAGCCACTTCTGCTACCACCAACTCTTTCAGAGCTGCCACATTCTTTTCTTGCACTTCTTCTAACTGCTCCAGCTGTTTTTCCATTTGCTTCTCTGACTGTTGCTCTATCTGTTTCACCAATCCTTGAATCGCTTCCATCATTCTCTTTTCCATTGCTTCAATTGCAGCTTGCCACTCTCTCTTTTCCTTCGCTGCCATACTTGGACTCACAGATGAAGCTGTCCTTTGTCGATGTTTTGGATCCGTTTTGAAAATTCTTCAATATGCTCCAACTGCCCTTTACGTTTTCTCTTTAATCGCCACCTTTTCGCTGCCCTTTAAAGTCAAATTCACTTATAAAATTAAATTTTAAAATTTAGTCCTCCACAAAATGGCGTGCGCAATTACTCTATGGTCTTTCGGACTAGAGTAGGCTCTTTCTGAACTTCCTGTTTCTTGTCCCCTTTGAATGTCGTCCTACCGGAAGCTCCTGTTCCAGCACTCTTACAGTCCTCCGGAAACCACTCTAGCCTTTAGACACAGTTCTAGCCAGACACAGATACTTGCAACACCTTAGTCTCGCAATCGTTTCTGTTAGTTTCAGTCTTACACTCCGCTCCCGATCTTTCTAACCACAGGAATGTTAAACAATGTCTACTTTTCTCAAATTATGCGCTTTGATAAACTCTTAATTCCTCAATGAATTGATTATTCAAAATCAAGTCTTTTGCGCTTATCCACCTTGTTCAAACTTTGTTAGATCTCCATTCCGGTAAGCAAAATGTTTATGTTACCTTGCATGTTTATCTTGGGGCTTCACATCGCTTCTTCTCGCTTTCAACTCCAGTCTCTTTCTTAAGAACTCGGGAAATGATGAATTTAAGCTGACTTTTCAGCTCGGTTGGCTTCTTTAGTGCTGTCTTGCAAACGCCCGCTTCTGAGAGGGGATCAAAGCATAAACAAGCCTCCTTCGAGACTTATACACGCCAGTCTCAACTCTCACTTGGACCTCGTTGCTTGCTTGTCAGCCCCCTGCCTGGGGGATGCCGCATTGGGCAATATAGATGCCCAAACTGTTGGAAGAAGCCACTGTCCACCCTACACGATCGCAAGGTGCATCAATTCGCCATTTTACTCCGACCGGAAGCCAGCCCCTCTAGCAGCTTGATCAGGGAGGATGCAGGTGCTTACCCCTAGCTTAGACTGGGGAGGGAAGGCAGCAAGGTATAGCCTGATCTTGTCAGATCTCAGAAGCTAAGCAGGGTCGGTACCTGGATGAGAGACCATCAAGGAAGTCACTGCAGAGGAAGACAATGGCAGGCCACCTCTGCTTTTCACTAGCCTTTGAAAGCCCCTTGCTGGGGTTGCCACAAGTTGGTTGTGATGCAACAGTACTTACATATGTAGCTTAGACCAGAATCACAAGAAAGTTGTATTTTCCACATATGAACGCCAACAGTGGGACATGAGTTAGAAAATACATGTCATTTCAGCCTTAGAGTATTCCTCAGCTAGCAAAATGCAGAAACACACCATCTAAAAAAGCAAATGAAAGTTTTAAGCCTTCTAAAATTTAAGTCTCTTAAAAATAAAGTATATGAGTTTAGAAGAATAAACATTTGGAAGAGGCTTGGGTCATAGCTTATTTTGGGGGGGGACCCCAAAAATATTTGCAGTGTTTCTTCCTAAGCCAAGAAGAGTGAAAACTTGTAACCATCATATTGCTACATCTTTTGTGGGTTTTCAAAAAGTGCTGATGACTGAGCTGCTCAAATAAAGCAACTTAAAATCACTCCTGTGAAGTGGAACCTTGAGACCTCATGCTTCAGTGATTATATCAGCACTTTTCATTTTTAGCCTAGAAGCATAACCACTGTTTCCTAGCATTTCCACTTTTTAGTTTAGAGCTTTGTTTGGTTTTTTTGCCCCAGAAGTAGAGGAGGCGTTGGCAGGGGAAACAATTTTGCCAAAGTCACAGAATGGGATCTACAGCCATTTGTTAGTGTGTCTGGTTGTTTCAAAAGGAATGTTTTGTGTGGGGAAAATGTGGAATTCTGAGAAGCACTTACTGCTGGGGTTTGGCTCTTTCTCTGACAGTTTATTTGTAGCCTGCAAAACTACCATAAGTGGTTACCAAATTGAGAAAAAGGATGGGTTTGTGTCAGGGGTTTGTGTGGCAACACTGTATACAAGCTCCTTTTGGGGGGTCTTTCCCAAGTCCTGTGGGGAGGAATTGGGGGAAATCAGTGTGACCTTATATATGAGTTCCAATATCCCCCTTTTTTTACCAAAAACCCCCACACTGGTTTGGGTACATAATCATTAAGATGGCTATCAATATGCACTTGGAATTGCTGTTTTGAGATTCCTTTCCTGACTGACACTAATTCTAATAAAAGCTGTTAAATTCTTATGCTCTGGACTGAAAATTGCCAAGTTCTCCAGGAAGAGACAACGCAGTACAGGACGGTAGAACACAAGTAATGGTTTAGACTTTCCTCTGTTTCTTGAAAGGAACAATCTGGGAGGTGAGGATTATGATTATTATGAATATGTAAAACATGCAAGCTGAATTCCTCACTGTACTAGAGCTCTCAGGGTCATTCAGTGAAAGTGATTGGCAGAAAGTTCTGAACTGACAGCATGAAAGTGCTACTCCATGTCATGTGCCCTCAGGGCTGAGTATTGATTGTGACAGGAGGAAGTGGTGATGACAGCCAGCTGAGGGAGCTTTAAAGAAACAGGTGATACAAATTTACAGAGGAGAAGATCTATCAATGACTAGCAGTCATGCCTCCATGTTATGAAGCAATGAATCCCTGTTTAACAGATTCTGGGGGCAAGCAACAGAATATGGAAATCTCCACCTTGCTTTGCTTATTAGTTTTTCAACTGATGTAGGAGGTGGAGTGCTAAGATACACATTCCTTTGGTCTGATCCAATACTAACCACTACACCAATCTGGCTCTCAGTTGTAGTGGTTAGTCAGACTAGGACTGAGGACAGCTGTGTCCAAATCTCTTTTCCATGGAAGCTGGCGCATGACTTCAGGCCAGCCAGTCTTTTGTCAATCTAACCCTGCAGGCTATAAAACAAAGGAGGGGAGAGTGACGTCTGCCATCCTTGAAATCCTTGGAGGAAGGTTAGGATAAAAATGAGAATGATACTTCAGTCTGTACTATGGATCCACTGATCCCACATTTTCATTGTAGCATTTTAATTATGTACACTGGTTAAAGAATTTGTTTTTCACTTTTCCTCTGCTTTCAGGAGCATATTTCTGGAAGTTGACCCCAGGCACCCAGAGATGGTCAAGAATTGGCTGCACAGTCGTCCTGATTTATCCCTCTTTGTGTCTGCCACCCACAAGGACTTTTGTGGAAAGTAAGAGTTGTGGAACAGGGGCTGCTAATATTTTTCATTGTTCTTTGTTCTTCTATCAAGTAACATAGCTTTGTAGAACCAAGTGCATTAAAAAGTCATATGTGTGGGAAAGTGTGCAATTTTAAAGTTTTTGAACACACTGGTGCAATTTTCTTTCCAGCAGCTCCTCATAGCTGCCGTTTGCCTTGCCACACCACTGAAAGTTTTTTGAGGGGTGAACACCTTTCACTTTTCTTCATGAACCAGTACATTTCTTAGTGAAAGCTGAGAATTTAGAGGAACATGTAGATCATGGCAATAGATCATTGTAACGTTATTACACTATAGAATAGCATTTAAATGTTTCAGTGGGAGGAAATGCTAGCTGATGGAGGAGAGTGCACACAAACTCTCATGTGTTGCAGGTGGAAATGCCTTTGAAGTCATGTTTGTGATAATAGGGAAATAGAGATGTAGCCTATGCTGAAGTCAGAGATAAATATTTCTGTTTTGTTATCGTCTGTGTGAAGAAATGCCTTTTTTGGGTAGAGTGAAACCTTTACCAGGAATTTTTAAAAGTTTTTCTCTCTGGACAGAAAACAGGCAGGGAGGAGGAAGTTAGTGAATGGCTTTCCAGGTTCACCTCAGCTGCCTCTTAAGAAATGTCCATAGGTCTAGCTAGAGACAATAGGAGGGTCCAGTCTCCCCCCCCACCTTTCAAGTAGGGAACAGAGATTTGGATGTATTAAATACTAGAGAGACTTCAGGAAGGAACTCCTGGAGATCTCCAGGAAAAGCTTCCTAGACCTGGCCTGACCTGATCAGTGGGTGGGGAATAGAGAGAAAATAAAACTCCTGGAAGCAAGGAGGAAGGCCTCTTTTGTGTGGAGTCCATCAGAGGAGATGGAACTCTTAACTGAGGTCTGGAGAAGGCGGCCATTACCATGTGCTGACCTAGACAGTTGGAGGAAGCTGCAAGGTAATGGATACACTGTAGAGGTCTATAACAGCTAAGGAGTCTGTCCTATATTTTAACATCTGATAGTGCATGTATTCTGGAGCACGACAGAAGGCAGGATGGCCTCGCGTGATGTGGTCCATGGGGGCATGAAGAGTCGGACTCAACTGTGCGACTGAACAGTAACAAAGTGCATGTATAGAGAGAGGGACAGAGGAATTGTATTTTACCCATTTCTTTTGAATCCCTTGCTCAGTCTGGTGCTGTTCTAAAAGTATGCTTATGAACATTTTCTTTTTAATAAATACTTTATAACTTTTGATGCTGGTAGTGGTTTTCAATACCACATGGACCTCCACCATCTCGGACACACTACTTTAAATGGAGTGCCAGGGGGAAGGCAGTCAGTTGGCAAACGACTATTCCTCCAGGGGTGCACAAGGCAGTAAATGGGCAGTGGAAGACACAGAGGCAAGGCCTCAGAACTTGGAAGGGAAGCTGGGAGTCCTGACCCTCCCTGCAGGGAATTCCATACAAAGATCAGGTGGTGGCAGTGGTTAGCCAGGAGAGAAAGGAAAGCCTCTCTAGGTGTTGGGGAAACCCTGGAAGGCAGGGTGGAACAGGGCTTGCAGGCCAGAGTGAGCCCATTCTGCCACAGCATGCATGACTTGGCAAAGTGACCTTATGAAGGGAACTCCAACTCTTGTAGTTTCTGTAGTGGGGTTTATTGCTGTGGTTTTGTCTTTTTTCTATACAGGCCAAGGTTCTTGCATATCCAAAAATATGAAAGAAGTTCATGAATAGTACTGCCTTCCCAGGATTCCTGTCTTGCAAGAAGAGCCCTTTGTGTAGTGTTTGGTGCTGGAACAGGCATTTGAGCCTCTGTTTCACTTCCCGGGGCTTGTTACCAGGGTGTATTTTCATCAGTTCCTTCATGATGAACAAGTCATGTGCTACCTCGCCTACCACTGATTGATGTTGCATTCTTGGGATGACAATACCTTGCCAGTAATAGATACTAGACAAGAAAATTTCAGACAAGCTATAAATTATCACACTTCTGTTTTTAGCCTAGCTGCATTCATTTTTTGGCATTGACTTTTACCAACAAGTGCTTTACATCAGGAGGAAGTGCAGGTGATAAATCTTCTAAATTCGACCAGGCAGAACATCATACATGAATCCTACTCTGCCTGATCCACAAAACTACAAGCTAATGCAAGTCTTATGAAAAATGAATGTCAACATGGGATGAAGAGGAAGAACTAAACTTTGCATTGACAAATTTGGATTTATTAAGAAGGGGAAGTGTTCATAAGTGCAAACCTAAAAGCAGGCTACAGTTACCACCTTCCTGACTTGATTTCTGTTTAATTTAATTTAAGAAGGCTGGAAGAAAGCTTGTTTCTGCTCATCTTTTAGAGGACCCAGTGTTGCAAATGCTACCAGAAATACATGTTCATGGCAAGATGAACTATTCAGGCAACCACAGTGGTTGTGTGACATGTAATATCAAAAGTGTGTGTGATCCAAAAAGCACGCCTGTCTTGGATTTCTTTGGAATGTGAGGGTGCAATTCTTGGACTGTGGAGTTCAACCCCTTAAGCTGGCAAAGTGCCTCAGGCCACCCCTGAAGAGCTTGGGTGTTCAGATCGTTAACATGTAAGAACTGTTGTATCAAAATGTATTTGTATCTCTCTATAAATTGTTTTGATCACTGTGAATTTGAATTAAACTTAGTTCAAGTCAAGGTTCAGCAATCTTGGGTCAGTTTCATCATGATGGTTTATCTAGTGGTTGTTGAAAGAAAGAAAATCAGAAACCAGGAGGGATGTATAAAGAAGCAAGAGATGAATTTGCTATAGGAAAAAACCAAAGTGTGTATGGGCAATGACTGAGCAGTATATTCTGCATTGTCTGTTCATTTTCAAATGTGCATGAATATGATAAATACTAGCCAAACACTTGGAAATAGCTTCCAAGGACATGTTATGCTTTTGGTATATACTTTTTGGATTCCCTGTGAATTAGAGCCATTATTCTGAGTTTAGGGTAATCTGGTACCATCTTTGTGTTCATAAATCTATACTTTAAGGTGCATTTTAAAGACTGATTAGTTACTTGCCTCTTAGCACCCTTCTGTTCACCTAATCAAGGCTCAATTTTGGCAAATGAGAGGATTCCAGCTGTTAGCTCCCATGTATAGCTAGGACAGTTGCACACATTCCTACATAAATATGCTTTTTTTGTATGGAATAACCTGAAGTATTTTTATAGTCTCTTAACACAAGCAGGAATTGCTATCTAATCTCCTTAAAATGCTTTAGGAGAGTAGAAAACATGCACAGTGCTGCTATTTTTTACATAATTACAGTGGTTGAAATGTGTTATGAGGCAGTTGTCCTAAGGAATGCCCTTGTTTGCTCTGGCTTCATATTATGGTAGGCAAGGACAAGTGGATTTTTTTTAAGCTTCTTGTTCAGGTTTTCTGTCCAGAGCAGCCAGGGGTTTCTTAAAAAAGATTGAGGCACACAGTTGGAGATCTTTCACCAAACATTACTGCTTTAAGATTGCCCAAATGTATACTTTTTGGGCCAACTGCACTTTATATAATTCCACACTAAAGTACTCATGAAGGTTGTCATTACTGCATTTCACTGTGGAAATGCTCTCTCTGTGGAAAAAGCTGCTCAGTTTCCCAGGTTCTTTGTGAATTTACCAACCTGATTCAACAAGTTTATGGTAACGTTGTTAACCTCTGCAGCACTTTAAGGTTGTGAAATGCTTTGCAGTTCTTATTCTTCCTGGGAGGCCAACCATTATCATTCCCATTTTACACAGGAAAAACTGAGGCTGAGAATGCCTTAGGCCACCTAGGGAGAGAATAGCTAAGGTGAGATTGGAACTCATACCCAAGTCCAGCATACTCTCTACTGTCCCACTCTGGCTGAAATCTCTATAGTATCCCTCCCATTTTCTTTCGTTTATACATGTTCATTTCTCAATACCTGTGCCAACAATGGCACGGTCTTTAAAATCACATCAAGATGCGTAGCCATGTTAGTTTGTCTGTAGCAGCAGAGAAGAGAAAGAGTCCAGTAGCACCTTAAAGAGCTTTTGTGAGTCACTGCTCACTTTTTCAGTCACTGCTCACTTCTTCAGATAAAAGATATCTTTATCTGAAGAAGTGAGCAGTGACTCACAGAAGTTCATACCCTACCACAACTTTTGTTAGTCTGTAAGGTGCTACTGGACTCTTCCTCTTTTCTACTATTTAAGATCACATGTGAGCCAGTGTGGTATAGTGGTTAGAGTGTCTGGCTAAGATCTAAGAAACAGATGCAGATTCAGATCCCTGCTTTACCATGGAAGCTCACTGGCTGACCTTGGGCCAATCTCAGCCTAACCTACCTCACGCACAAAGTTGTTGGGGAGGAGAGGAGAATGATGTAAGGCATGGTGAAAAAGTCACATGTCAGAGCTGACCTTCTCTTAAGATGACACGAACACGTATTCTCTCTTCTGTGAGGCTGGGCATCTTGGCCAAAGTTCCCTAATGGGGGGGGGGTTTATCCCCCAGAATAGCAAATACCAGAATGTCTGATACACATTAGGCAAAACAATTCAGCAGCACAGAAGCATTTCAGGAAGTATTAATGTGGCAGCCTCCAAAGGAAGAGTGACACTCCTAGAACTGCTGCTTTCCCTGAGATGGGAGGGTATGGCATGGAACTTTTCTAACTTAAGTCCTTGCAATCTTAATAGCTTGTAATTGCTTAATAAAGTTTCAGGCAGGTAGCACTGCTGTCTTCTCATTTTACATAACCATATAAAGTAATACAGATCATTCGTAGTCAATTGACACACATTTTAATTCCTTAGAGCGTCAGCAGCAGGAGAGTGTCCCCCTCCCCCTCTTTTCTGAAATAGCATTTGCAGAGGCTGGCTTTTGTTTTCCTTCGGAGGCTGCCGGGTGTGGGGTTTCTTTGGGGACAACAGGCAGACTCCGTTTGACCAGTTCAGCTTTCCTGGAAAAGGATCTGGAAATAATGTGGTCGTTGCCAAAGTGCCAGGAGGTGGCACAGTCATTCCAACTGCAGCCAATTTAATGATCAGAGCACCAGGAGAACTGCGATGCAAGGAGTGTTCTGGTATCTATTACTGTAGGAGGCATTTTTCCTTTTAAGAAATCTCTCTCTTCCTTCTGAATCAAACTAGGAATGAAAATTCCAGCCTAAATCAAGTTAGTGGTAGGTTTGTGATTGACTTCACTCAATCTGGGATTGTTCTCAACTGGCTTGGATTTCTGAGAATAGACTGGGGTCAGGATGAGCTGGCTTTTCCCCGCAACTGTCATGTACTGTAGTAACCAGGAGAAAAGGCAAACTTTAAAATCTTAGATGGCTCAACATAGAAAGATACATTCTAAGTAACTGCAGTCATTATGGATAAGCTCCCCCCACACATAGACCATAACACTTAAGGCAGTCATGTCATGTCCTGAACAGTGAACTGCATGATGTGCTCATCTTTCCTGAGGTCTGGAGAGAGAGAAAATGTGTTATTTCTAAGAAGCATTTTTATGGCCCTTTGTGTGCCAAGTGAGACAATTTGTTTTCACATGACTAAGAACAGGAAGTACAGAAACTTTCTCCTCTTCAAAGAATTGACTGCACTTGCTTGACTTCAAAGCAATCTTTCCAAAGTTCCAGGAATTGAGCTACATTACCTTTATGTATGTTTGCTGTTTTGGTACTTGGACTACTTTCTCATCCCACTTAGCCAGTTTAAGCACCCACCATCTCATTTCGCCCTGTACCACCAGTCATCAGCATCTGTTCCAAGCACCCATATGCCCTACAGTGTGCTACTCAGAAGATATTCATGGAGAGACTGTTGTTAAGAAAAGTAAAACAGATTACTCTGTTTTGCTTTAGCTGTTGCATCACAAAGCTATATGGAGCCATTAACACGGAATAAGAAAAGCCAGAGTGGGCTTGCCATATTGCACTTAACAGACTTCATGTCCCGTAGACCTGATCATTCCTGCGACTCCTGTTTCAGAAATGCATATCTGTTGGTAAAAAATGAAGAGTTGCTGTTCTTGGAAAGTCAGCTGTAGCTGGTAATTGATAGTAGCAATGAGCAAATATCCCTGTGCTTGACACCAAGTGTTTGCATTTGGGGTGCTCAGGATGCTTATGGGCATTTGCAAGGATAAAAATGTGCTTTCTAAACTGATGCATGTGCATACACAAAGGCACCTGCCCCATTCCCTAGGCCACGAGCCTTAGCTTTCCACATTTCTTTGTTGTTTTGGTACTTGGCAACACAATTTGTGACCCACCAAACTGAGGGCCCACCAGGTATAGCACCCATCAGAGACTTCTGAAGTCACTTGTTTAGTTGCTTGCCTGTGGTTGCAAAAAGTGGGAGATTAGCAACCACCTAGCAAGCCTAGTTTTGTATTTACTACTGATAGTATTTAATACTGCCCCAGGAACTCTTCCCAGAGCTGGATTGTATGTAGATTGTTCTAGTCTAGTTGCATGGAAAAAGTAGACTGTGTTCTGCTGGTTAATCTCAGCTGGTTATAGCAGGGCCCCAAAATCTCATGTTTGAGAAGCTACAAGGAGCACTTGTTGCTCAGTTCTTTTGTGGCTTAAACACAGCTCTCAGGAGAAACCTAGTCTTCTCCCTCCCATTCTGTTTTCCAGGGAGTTCCCACAGCAGCAAGGGCTGCCCACAGTTGCTAAGACAAGCAATCGAATTCATTCTGTCTCTTTCTTCTTGGCCATGCTATAGCTGGTGGTCTCCAGTAAAGTTATAAATAAGCCTGTTAAATACTGCTGTTTAAAAATTATTTGTAAGAAGGGTTCATTGCTAGTGTCTCAGCCTCTTCTGTAAGAAGATAGGATTCACTAGCTGCCCAAAAACTAGTCTTTATATAGGATATACATTGGAATCCCTAATGCATATTAACTCAGATGGAATTTAATTTGTGTATGCAAAATCTCCATTGCATGACTTTCCATAGCAGGTAATTCCTACTATTCCCCCCACCCCACCAAACCCTATTTTGTAAGTGCTGCAGCTGATGGACATCGAAGCTCTGGAAAATAACAGAGATCCTTCAACCATGGTCTGTCCACTGCTGTTCTACAGTTCTAGTCACTAGTCTAGTGAACAGGCTGGAAGCAAAACAGTTTGCTGAAGGAGGGAGTTTTGAGGAAAGGTTCATTGTGAATACAGATTGTAGTTATTGCTACATGGAAAAAACAAAGCAAGTTTCATATTCTCCAGAGCAGAATGAAGACAAGACTGGTGTCTCCTTTGAATTAAATATTTGCATTAAGCGCTTTTAGAAAGTTCCACGTTCATTCACTGGTATCACCATTTAAAGGATCAGGCAAAACATGTAGAGAAAGGTTTTCCTCTGCCTGACACACTAGAAAGTTGCTGTTAGCCAGAGAAAAATATACTGATCTAGATAGACCATTGCTCCCACACACCATAAATACAGATATGTGGATTAAGATAAAGTTCACTAAATGTTTTAACATATTAGCTGCAATTTTTAACATTTTAATTTATTTGTGTATGTGTTTTCTTAGTGAC
The DNA here is from genome assembly GCA_029375565.1 of Gekko gecko. Classification (NCBI taxonomy): domain Eukaryota; kingdom Metazoa; phylum Chordata; class Lepidosauria; order Squamata; family Gekkonidae; genus Gekko; species Gekko gecko. The sequence goes on along the minus strand of JAPDNY010000002.1, from coordinate 103,516,206 downwards.
TACCTGGGTAACCAGTATATGGCCAGAACCACCCTGGCTGAATGTTTGGAGCAATAATATAAGCATACTTTGGGGTTTTTTGCCTACGTAACAAGTGGTGAGAGAAATTGTTCATCAACACTATTCCTGTATGTTGGTCAGCATCTGAGTTCAGTAGTGATGCTCAACACTGAGAAAGTTCCCCTGGGCACTAAGAGTATGCACTTGGATCCACCTGAACTGAAAATATACCTAAAAAATACCTTTTCTGTATTTTTCAGGTATGTTTTGGCTTTCCAAATGTATCCAGGTTTTGTTGGGGAAACTGAAAAAAGATCCCAATAAAATCCTGGATATTTGGGGGGATTTGGGGTAGATCTGAAAAAAGGAGAGAGGCAGGAGCAGATTGCTCCCGCCTCTCACTTGTTTGTTGGGCAGGCTTTAAAGGGACTGCAGAAGTCAGCCCAAGGATCAGCCAGGCTGGCAAGGAGCTGAGAGCTCCCCACCGACTTGGCTGTGGCCAGCTTTTCTTGCAGCTCGGTTTAAACTGGGCAGCAGGAGAGGGCAGCTCAGCTGGGATCACTGTGCCTGTGGGGAGCCCATCACTCCATGCAAGTGCAGCTCTGCTCTGCTTTCTGCCACTCGAATTAAACCAAGCAGCAGGAGAAACCAAGCCAGACCCAGGATCAGGCTGGTATTTTTTTATTAGCATTTTTCAGCTCAGGTCTATTGGACCTGAAAATGTTGGGATTTCTGAAAAATCCTGGATCTGAATATCATACTGTACTTGAAAAATGATCAGCCTAGAATGTCTGGTGTAGTCACTCTCCCCCCACCACCACCACCCGAGAAGCCTCAGGATGTTTGTCAATCTCATTAGGTAGAAGCATCTGACCTGTACTAATCCTGCCTATCCCTTAGCTAAAGACCTAACCAGAGTGTCCAGGACTATTTATCCCAACAACCTCCCTAGACAAAAAAGAAAGAACTTCTCCAGCCAATTAAAGAAGAACCCCCAAAAATTCCTGTTTGGCCTGAAGCAATCAGCTAATCTCACACAATTTTATGAAGGAGAGCAGGTCATTTTTTATTTTTTGCCAGCAAGAACTGATTGAGACAAGAAGTGAGTCTACGTATAGCCTACCAAAGCCCTGCTTTGATTGGCAAAACAAGAACCCAGAAATAGTGCTGTCCAATCACTGGTATCTTTATCTAAAAAGCAGTGCCAGTAATCACTGGTTCCTCCTGAAAGTAGAAAATATCTGTGGTCTGACTCAGTATCTGACATACGAACATATATGGTCAAGCTAATATGAATTATTATTACAATCATGAAATTCACATTCAGGTACCAGTTTCAAGTCTAAATTCTATTGCCTACAAGAAAGCCTATTGGTTGTCATTGATGAGGTTTACAATTATTGTATCTGGGTGCTACACCTTTGCTTGATCATCTCATTATCTATCCAGGCTAGGCCTAACTTTCATCTTCCATTACTTAAAAAAAAAAAATTATTTGCTCCAGCATTTCTTGGGTGGAGGTTTATATAATAATTGGTGCCTAGCCAAGATTAAATGCCACTAGGCTGACTGTTGGCTGCCTTTTGCATACAAGCATAAACTGACTTCAAAGGCTTGGAGCCAACACCTCTGCACTCTCTAGGAGTGACGGGGATGGGCGGTTCTGAAATCCTCTGTCACCGCATGTAGTACATTAATCATCCTTGTATTGCAAATTCTAATATGCCACAAAGTAGTCCCAGCACCTGTTGGCTGCCGGTGTTGTTTGCTACCTTAAGATAAAATCAATGGTTTGGAGAAGTGGAAGGAGCCCCTTACTGCAACTTTTAAAAAACATTTATGAGATAACGTGTGTATTTATTGGATAATCTGACCTAGATAGCCCAGGCTAACCCAATCTTATCAGATCTCAAAAGCTAAGCAGAATCAGCCCTGCCCAGTATTTGGATTGGAGGCCTCCAGGGAATACCAGGGTCAAGACATGGAGGTAGGCGATGGTGAACCACCTCTGAATGTATCTTGCCTTGAAACCCTATGGGGTCACCAGCTCTGACCTGACAACACTTTCCACCATCATTTATGGAATCGTTTTTCCTAATAATGTTTAAACACAGCAACTGCCCTGAGTGCCTGCTAGGCAGAAGGACGGGGTCTAAATGTGCAAATGCATTTGATTCTAGTGTAATTATAACATAACTCAGAGGCCTATGTCAGTTGAAAATGTGTGTTATGTCTATTTTTGTGGCCACTATGGAAAGCTGGATCCATATACACTCTAATGCCATATTCTCAGCCTTCCCAAAAACCTAGATTTGAGTTTGTTGAAAAACTACACCACCTTCTGTTAACTTCCAACTTGTTGCTACTCTAGAAGGTTGGAAATAAAATATCATTAGACACAGTGCACACTAGAAGAGCTAGATTCAATTCCAGTAGCACCTTAGAGACCAACTAGATTTTTGGGTATAAGCTTTTGAGACTCCAAGCTTCCCTTAACAGATACAAGTAGGAACGAAAATCCCTGAGTCCCAGTCAGAAGGGAGGATGTTGCAAAGAAGGGAGTTCGATGTGGATTCGGAATGGACCTGCCAGGGCTGACTAGAGACATAGGCTTATCCAGGGTTTGTTGTTGTTTTTTTAAAAATGTGCTGGAACTCTCAAGAGGGAAATGAAGTTTTCAAGTCTATATACTGAAAACTCATGAACTTTTAAACATTTAAAAAAGAATTTTGTTGAAGAGGTTCCAGAACTCCGTTCCAGTGCATTCCCCCAGAAAAAAAAGCCCTCGGCTTATCCCACTACAGATGCAAATTTTCTGATTACATTTTGCATTGTACCTTTGCATCCTGACTCTCTATGCAACACCTTCTGACTGGGATCTCCATGCCTACTTGTATCTGATGAAGGGAGCTTAGAGTCTTGAAAGCTTATATCCTGAAATCTTGTTGGTCTGTAAGGTGTATCTGGCCTCAAATCTACTCTTCTTCTGCAGACTAGGTGGCCACTGTATGAGACAGGATGCTGGACTAGATGGACCACTGGTCTGATCCAGCAGGGCTGTTCTTATGTTCTTATGACCAACATGGCTACCCTCTAAAACACACAGTACACATTACACACCTCTTCCACTAGCAGGGGAAAATAAGGTCAATCTTGCTGCAAAGCATAGTTTCTCCCATGCTTCAGGCCTGCCTGGATGATATGGAAGCACAATTCAAACATACAAGGCAGTTGTTTTAACAAATGAAAAACATGCCCAGGAGTGAACGGTTTCAGAGAGCATTATACGTTATGGTGGACATAATTAGGGATGGGCACGAACCACATTTTTGCAGTTCATTTCAGTTTGTGGTTCATGGCCAGACTACAAACCGAATCATGAACCAATATAAACTGGGAAGTTGGTTCATGAACGAACTGTGACCTCCACTTTCTGTTCCCCCATCCTTCTTCACTCCCTTTCGTTTTCCTTCTATATATTTTTCCTTGTTTATTTCTGGTTCATATATTTTATATGTTTTGTGTGTTTTGTGGTTGATAACAATATGTAATACGATGGCTTTATTTAGATATTGGATATGAGGTTATTAGATGTTTTTGTTTTGCTTTATTTCTTGTTGGTGTTGTGTGTAAAAACTATAAAACAATAAAAATACTACTAAAAAAGAACAACTGGTAACTGTGGGGAAGGTTTATAGTTTATAGTTTAAAATAAACCTGGTTCCCCCAAAATCATAGGATGCTGTATGGGTCCCCTCAGTTGATAAAAACAACCTGTCACACCTTCCTTCATAGGAAAAGTGCTCCAACCCCCTAATCATCTTGGTTGCCCTTTTTTGGATTCCCCCCACCCCAGCTCTGCAATATGCTTTTTTGAGATATGGCAACCAGAACTGCACACAATATTCCACATGAGGCCTCACCATTGTTCTATACAAGGGCATTACAATATTTACTATTTTATTTTCAATCCCTTTCCTAGCATGGCTACTGCACTGCTCACCCACAATTCCAAGTCAGTTATGAACAAATTAAATAGCACTGGTCCCAGTACCTATCCATAAAAGGGCCCATCCTCCTACCTCATGATTGCTAAGATTACTCAAGAGACTTTGGTGAGATAACTTGTCAAAAGCCTTTTGAAAGTCCCAAGTTTATGATGTCTACCAAATCACCCTTATCTACATGCTTGTTGACCTGCTCAAAGAATTCTGAAAGGTTGCTGAGGCAGGATTTTCCTTTGAAGAAGCCATGCTGATTTCTTTTCAGCAGACTTTGTTCCTGTGTGCTTAAAAATACTCTTTAATAACAGTTTCTACTGATTTACCTGGAATAGATGTTGGGCACTGGCCTGTAATTCCCTGGATCCTTTCCGGATCCTCTGCAGTTTTATTTTGTTAACTGCATGGTACACTAATGCCTGGCTGTGTGTGCTGCAGATGGGACTGGGAATGTGTATATTCAATTGTTGCTAATATGCAATACACCTCACTCTGCTAGTTCCCTTACAAATGCAATAGAAGCTTACATTATAGGGGTGTTACCATATAGGACATTTGGGGGAAATATCTTTGCAAGTGATACATAAACCAGTCTCTTTTCCATCTGTGGTACAGTCAGGTATAATCATGGGATTACTACCATCTATGCTGTCTGCAAATACAAACATGCCAGACCAGGGTTTTCCTATTTCATCTGGATCTGGAGTCTTTGGTGCCCTTCATCTCATTTTTAATTCAGGAGAAGAGAAATGTCCCATACAGATGCCCCTTAAGAGTTATTAAGTAGCAGAACACTTCTTTCTCCCTTGTAGTGTGTTCTACCCTTAACCAACTCCGTTTAAGGAACAACCAACGCTTCTGAGAATAGAAACAAATCCACCTGAAAACAGAATTCGACTCACAAAGAAGGAGTCTCTGCCAGCTGATATATTTGGAAAGAACATAGTGCCCCAGGAAAGGATAGGATATTCTCATGAGGAGATAGCAGAACCACTTTCCATCAAGCAGGATAAACCAGATAGTTTACTTGTTGTGTAAGTCAGTGTAATGTGCTGAGTGGCTTCTGTGAGCTGTGAGAGGCCCAAGCATCCCACGATGGAGTCTATAACAGCTTTAATTACAAGATGATGTTTCTAGGAAGTGGGGTGGACCAACAATTCGTCTCAAGACACATCTATACTACAATAGTGATTTTCAACTATGTTGTTTTCCAGTCCAGCAATCCTAGGAACTGCATTTTGCTGACAAGCTAAACAAAAGTCCGGATTTTTCAGGAGAAGCTATGGTAGCTTCCAGACCACTTCAGCTTTGTAGTGTAAAGTGTGCCCTGTGAGGCCAATTGGAGCTTCAGGTACCAGTAATTTAATTGGTTAGAGACATTCCTTTATCTGGCTCTTACAGAGCTAGTGTGGTGAGGTAATTGATGTATTGGACTACAAATGGGGAGACTTGGGTTCAAACCCCTATTCTGCCATGAAGCGCATTGGGTCACCTTGGGCAAATCGACCTAACCTATCTCACAAGTTTATTAGAAGGATCAGCTGGGAAAGGGGAGAATGCTGTGCTAAGATCCTTGAAGAAGGTTGGTAGAATAAATATGTAACATGTCTGTGTAACTGATTTAGCTTATTTGAACTTCTTGAACTTTTTGCTTGCTCCTGGCTTTTGTACATAAATATAACATGGTGAAAGAGTCTACCAGGATAGTTATCATTCACCTCTAAGGTTAGATATGACTTGAGGCATGGTTTATTAACTCTAAAAAGACCCTCCTGAGAATGCTCTCTTGCTCTCTAAAGCCACTATAAGCTTGTCGTTACTGCTGTGACGTTTGAAGCAGGGGCCATTTCCACTATTCCACTGCCCATAGCTTATTCCTTCAGATAAATACCTCTGCTTATGATCACCTCATTCTAAATACATCCCAAGGCTTAGATCTACTGCACAGGAAGCACTGTATGGTATATGTGCACTGAGGATTTCAAGCAAACAGCCTGGTTCAAAGGAAGCTGCCCACTGACTACAGTCTGGGGTACTTTTTCTATAAATCCAGCATTGGAAATAGCTTCTGGGACACAAAGCCAGTGATGCAGAAAGCATACCCTGTGTCTTGATTATCACTATTTTGGAAACAGATGTCCTGGAAAAGTAAAAAGAGATAACCGTCTAGACTGGCACTGAAAGCCAATGTGGTGCAGTAGTTATAAATTCTGAGAGGCCTGGACTGAAATTGTTGCTTAGTCAGGAAACTCCCAGGGTGACCTTGCACCAGCCATCCTCTAAGCCTCACAGTGTGGTTGTGAGCATGAAATGAGGGAGAAGGAAATATTATAGGCCATCCTAAGCTCCACGAAGGAGAGGCAGAATAAAAATATGATAGCAAGGTATACTGATCCATTTATCAAGCACAAGTAGCAAAAAATCATATTCACCAAAACATTCACACCGACAAAAGCCTTGTTATACCCTTTATTAGGACCAACTCTTCATCAGGCTGGAAGTTAAAAAGCAGAAAGGTAAGGGTGAAAAAGATGTTTCAATTGTCAGATGTCTCTCCCTCTCTCCTGTCTGTCTTGTAAAAATGCAGCCTGATTAAGAGTTTGGGAGGAAAAGTTTATGCATTGTTTTGTGTTAGTCCTCATGAAAGGTTACTAGGCAGAAAGCTGAAGGCCACAACCTCAATGGTAGTGTTCTTAGAAGTGCTGCTGATTACTAGGGTTGCCAGGTCTGGGTGGAGAGTTACCTGTAGATTTTGGGGGTGAAGCCTGGAGATGGCAGGGTTTGGGGAGGGACTTCAGCATGGTACAATGCTATAGAGTCCACCCATGAAAACAACCATTTTCTCCAGGAAAACTGATTTCTATTGCCTGGAGAAGAACTGTTAAGGCGAGAGATCTCCAACTACCACCTGGAGGTTGGCATCCCTCAGTTTTACATGGATTTTGTTCCAGCATTTTCTTTGGACCAATAAGCATGTGCTGCAGCTTGCACAATGGGGGGGGGCCCTACAAATTAATGTGTTCAATTACTTTACACTGGTCCTCAGTGCATCCACATGCAAATCATTCCCTTTAAATCACAGTCTTTAGCATATCCACCTTTAGACAGAGTCCAAGTCATTGTGTGCAAAAATTTCATGTCCAGACATTTCTTTCTGCCATTGTTGGGTGGGGATCCTTCTCCATGGTTGATCCTTCTGCATCGCTGTAACGTATTCCCTGCAGTTTGGAGACTACACATGAAAGCAAATGCTTTAGAAAATCCCAAAGGAAACCCCACAAAAGCTTATGTCATGAGAAATCTCTGAAATCTTGAAATTGCCACAATACTCCTTTTCAAAATGCTTTATAGCTCCCCTATAGGAAGTGCTCAGTTTTGTCCAGCAGATTATCAGAATTTAAGAAGAGCACTGCTGGACCAGACCAAGTTGAGTCCATATAGTTCAGCATCCTCATTCATAGAGTTGTCAACCAGATGTCTTCAAGAAGCCCACAAACAAAACATGAAGTCAATACCAGTCCCCTGTAGTTCCTCTATGGCATTCAAAATTCAGAGGTATATGCTTCTGAACATAAACATTCCATTCTTAATTATCACACTTCATAATTACTAATAGACATGTGCTATGAATTCATCTAAAATAGAAGAACATAGGAAAAGGTCTGCTGGATCGGAACATGGCAGGTTCATCTAGTCCAGCATCCTGTTTTCAAAGTGGTCAGCCAGAGACTTCTTACAAGCCCAGCCTGGTAGCCTTGACTACTTGGGGGGGGAGCTTTAGTATGAATTCACATTCTCAAGTGCATTACTAGGTGCCTACAAATATAGAACGACATATTGTTGGTGGTAGTGCAAAACAGAGTAAGTCATGGGTGGGGTATGAATTCAAACATGTTGGGAAATACTCCATAATGGCTACTGTTCTCTGAACAGCTGTATGGCTTTCAGAAATTCAAGGCTTCCCTCTGCTGATTATGAGGTTCAGTTTGCTTTTAAAGGCACATAGTGCTCAAGGGTGGGTGGCTTGCCAGCCTAGACTAGCATTAGTACTAGGAGCGAGGCAAGAACTTTCCTTTTTCAAAGGTTTTTAGTTGAACTTTTCCCCCTGTTTTTCCCTCTTCCTCACTGAGGTTGGTTTTATAGGGTTTCTACTGGATGTTGCAACTGTCTTTTTAATTACTGGCTCTAGGCTGCCCTCATTATCTTTCTCATTTTAGGTCTGCTCCCTGTGTAGTTGTTACTATTTAAGTGGCATTAAAAAAAAGTTTTAAGTTACTTTGGGAGCCACAGAGCTAAGAGTGCAGGGTGTAAAGGCTTTAAAAGTCAACCCAACCATCAACATGCCAGGTGCTGTACAGAAGTGTTTCAAGCCCCTTGCCAGGACAACTCACTGTACGTACCTAATTGCATTCCAAACTCCTCCATAATCATCCCATTATTTATCTTTCCCACACCCCACCCTGTACAAGTAATTTATTTCCCCTTTCCCAGCACACATTGTGTTGCTAGGCCTGGACACAGCCACCTTGTCAACTGTGCACACAGTGCTGTGCTATGGCTCCTTCCCAACCCACAACAGAGGCTTGCTTCCTGCTGCTGTCTCTGCCACCTGCCTTAGCCACCTCTCCAGGTCAGGTGATACAGTATTCAAAACAGCCCTTATGACTGCCAACAGCCTGGAGGAAAAGATGTCCTGCCTGTTTCAATAGAAGCTTAAACAGATGTTATTTATCAGGGGATATTATTTGCCTCCATGCCATGAAAAGCTTCAGCAGCCCATTTCCATGCAGTAAGCCTCTCTTAAACAGACAGGGCATATTTTTTCTCCAGGTTGTTGGCAACACTATGTACTTGCTGAGCCCCCCAATCCTCCCATGACTGCAAAGTTCAAGGCTGAGCCAATCCAGTGACAGTTGAATGGAAGAACCCACAGTTCCAGCACAGGATGCAATATTTCTAGTAGGGTTGCTAGCCCCCAGGTCCAGGTAGGGGTTCCCCCACTTCTGGGGGTTCCAATCTGCCACCAGCCAGCTAGTCAGTAGGGGGAAGCCCCGCCCTCAAGAACTGCCACCCATGGTCACCCCTCTCCCTCCCCTCCTGCAGAGAAGGGCTTCAGCGGATAGGCAGAAACACATGGCCCATCAATCATCTGGAGGGCCCTTTAAATCTTACAGCAGGGAGGGAGAGGGGCTTTAAAGAGTCTTTTTGTGAGTGGGGTGGGGGCCACAGCGCACGGGGCTGATTTCTCAGTGGTGATTCGCCACTTAGGATTCAGCCCTGTGCGCTGTTGCCCCACACACCACAAGCTGAGCTGTGGCTGGTGACAGCTCCTCTCCCTCCCTGCTGAAAAAGGGCCCTCCAGCTGATCAGCAGGCCACGTGCTCCCCGCTGATCAGCTGAAGCCCTTTAAATCTCTGCAGGAGGGGAGGGAGAGGGGTGGCCATGGGTGGCTGCAGCTTGGGTCGGGGCTTGGGGGCAGGGCTGAGGGGCATCCCCATCCATTCCCAGAAAGGCCCCCAAATCCCCCTCCCACAGTGACAAGGGGACCTGGCAACCCTAATTTCTGGGTCCACAGGTAAAGATTAATTGGATTAAGTATGGCTTAAAACAACTTTAACATAAGCAGCAACTAAACTAAGCCTTGTTCTAGAAGTAACCAAGGTTATGCAATATTAGAACAGGTCCATAAACCTCCAGTTTCCCAACACTGCTAAATATAAGGGAAGGTCTCTAAATTATACATTTTATCACTGCCCAAGAGACAACAGCAGAGGCTGACAGTGGCTGAGACACTGCCAACGATGTTCTCCTGAGTATGACACCCATGCAATTGCTTGTATTGGAAGGAGAAAGAGTCCTGCACTGACCATCTGTAGTTTGACAGAAGATTTAAAAGCTACTATTCCCTCCTGCTCCCTCATGGATCACTGCCTTGTCGTGGCGAGGGGGCTTGCATGGTTCAATGAGGCTGTGGGCTATGCCATGGAGGGCCACCCAGGACGGACAGGCCACAGCAGAGAACTCAGACCAAGTGTGGTCCACTGGAGAAGGAAATGGCAACCCATTCCAGTATCTTTGCCAAGAAAACCTCATGGACAGTAACAAAAGGCTGAAAGATATGACGCCAGAAGATGAGCCCCTCAGGTCAGAAGTTGTCTAATATGCTCCTGGGGAAGAGCAGAGGGCAGGTACAAGTAACCCCAGAAAGAGTGAAGTGGCTGGGCCAAAGCCGAAAGGACGCTCAGTAGCGGATGTGTCTGGCGGTGAAAGGAAAGTCCGATGCTGCAAAGAACAATACTGCATAGGAACCTGGAATGTAAGATCTATGAATCAAGGTAAGCTTGACGTGGTCAAAAATGAGATGGCATGACTGAACAATGACATCTTGGGAATCAGTGAACTAAAGTGGACAGGAATAGGCAAATTTAACTCAGAAGACCATTATATCTACTACTGTGGCCAGGAATCCCGTAGAAAAAATGGTGTGGCCTTTATAGTCAACAAGAGAGTGAGAAAGGCAGTACTGGGATACAATCTCAAAAATGACAGAATGATCTTGGTCTGAATCCAAGGCAAACCATTTAACATCACAGTAACCCAAGTCTATGCCCCAACCACTGCTGCAGAAGAGGCTGAAGTGGGCCAGTTCTATGAAGACCTACAACAGCTCATAGAACTAACACCAAAAAATGATGTCCTCATCATCACAGGGAACTGGAATGCTAAAGTAGGAAATCAAAAGGTAATCAGAATAACAGACAAGTTTGGCCTTGGAGAACAAAATGAAACAGGGCAAAGTCTAACAGAGTTTTGTCAAGAGAACACGCTGGTCATAGCGAACATCATTTTCCAACAACCTAAGAGGTGACTCTACACATGGACATCACCAGATGGGCAATACTGAAATCAGATTGACTATATAATTTGCAGTCAAAGATGGAGAAGCTCTATCCAGTCAGTAAAAACAAGACCTGGAGCTGACTGTGGCTCAGATCATGAGCAACTCATTGCAAAATTCAGACTTAAACTGAAGAAAGTTGGGGAAACCACTAGGCCATTCAGATTTGACCTAGATCGCATCCCCGATGAATATACAGTAGAGGTGAAGAATAGGTTTAAGGGACTAGATTTGATAGACAGAGTGCCTGAAGAATTATGGACAGAGGTTCATGACATTGTACAGGAGGCAGCAATCACCACCATCCCAAAGAAAAAGAAATGCAAGAAAGCAAAGTGGCTGTCTGATGAGGCTTTACAAATAGCAGAGGAAAGAAGGAAAGCTAAAGGCAAAGGTGAAAAGGAAAGATTTACCCAACTGAATGCAGATTTCCAGAGAACAGCAAGGAGAGATAAGGAGGCTTTCCTGAATGACCAATGCAAAGTAATAGAGGAAAACAATAGATTGGGAAGGACTAGAGATCTCTTCAAGAAAACTGGAGAAATCAAGGGAACTTTCCATGCAAAGCTGGCCATGACAAAGGACAAAAACGGTAGAGATCTAACAGAAGCAGAAGAGATTAGGAAAAGATGGCAAGAATGCACAGAAAAACTATACAAGAAGGACCTCAGTGTCCTTGACAACCATGATGGTATAATCACTGACCTCGAGCCAGACATCCTGGAATGCGAAGTTAAATGAGCCTTAGAAAGCATCACTAACAACAAAGCTAGTGGAGGTGATGGTATCCCAGCTGAACTATTCAAAGTCTTAAAAGAAGATGCTGTTAAAGTGCTGCACTCAATTTACCAACAAATTTGGAAAACCCAACAGTGGCCACAGGACTGGAAAAGGTCAGTATACATTCCAATCCCAAAAAAGGGCAATGCCAAGGAATGTTCAAACTATCGCACAATTGCACTCATTTCACATGCTAGCAAAGGCATGCTAAAGAGCCTACAAACTAGGCTCCAGCAGTACGTGGATAGAGAACTGCCAGAAGTACAAGCTGGGTTTCGAAGAGCTATAGGGACTAGAGATCAAATTGCCAACATTCGCTGGATTATGGAGAAAGCAAGAGAGTACCAGAAAAACATCTACTTCTGCTTCATTGACTATGCTAAAGCCTTTGATTGTGTGGATCACAATAAACTATGGCAGGTTCTTAAAGAGATGGGAGTACCAGACCACCTCACACGTCTCCTGAGAAACCTGTATAAGGGTCAAGAAGCAACAGTTAGAACCGGATATGGAACAACTGATTGGTTTAGCATAGGAAAAGATGACAAGGATGTATATTGTCACCTTGCTTATTTAATTTATATGCAGAGTAGATCATGCAAAATGCTGGCCTGGATGAATCACAAGCTGGAGTTAAGATTGCTGGGGAAAAGATCAATAAACTCAGATATGCAGACGATACCACTCTGATGGCAGAAAGTGAAGAGGACCTAAAGTGCCTCTTGTTCAGGGTGAAAGAGGAGAGCGCAAAAGTAGGCTTGAAGCTTAACATCAAAAAAACTAAGATCATGGCATCCAGCCCCATCACTCCTTGGCAAATAGAAGGGGAAGTCGTAGAAGTAGTGACAGATTTCACGTTCCTGGGATGCCAGATCACTGCAGATGGTGACTGCAGCCATGAAATTAAAAGACGCCTGCTCCTTGGGAGGAAAGCAATGGCAAACCTAAACAACATGATAAAAAGCAGAGACATCACCCTGCCAACAAAAGTCCTCATGGTCAAAGCAATGGTATTCCCCGTAGTAATGTATGGCTGCGAGAGTTGGACTATAAGGAAGGCTAAGCACCGAAGAATAGATTCTTTTGAACTATGGTGCTGGAGAAGACTCTTGAGAGTCCCTTGGACTGCAAGGAGATCAGATCATTCAATCCTAAAAGAACTCAACCCTGACTGTTCCCTGGAAGGGCAGATCCTGAAGTTGAAGCTCAAATATTTTGGCCACCAAATGAGAAGGGAGCACTCACTGGAGAAGACCCTGATGCTGGGAAAGATTGAAGGTCAAAGAAGAATGGTGCGGCAAAGGATGAGATGGTTAGACAGTGTAATCGATGCAACGAACATGAAATTGAGCAAACTTCAGAGGACAGCGGAAGACAGGAGGGCCTGGTGTGATCTGGTCCATGGGGTCGTGAAGAGTCGGACTCGACTGTGTGACTGAACAACAATTCCCTCCTGAAGGATGGACATTTCATGTGATTTCTCACTAACACTGTCATTTAATTAAACACTATGATGCATTTATTTAGCCTTTTGAACATTGTTGCACTTACATATTCTTCCACTGGTCCATATTTAACAGAGACAGTACCTATTTTCTATCCTTCATTAACAGTCCCTGTTTTGCCTTTTGAGGAGATTTATCTTTGTCTTTTAAAATAATGTTTAGTGTGTACAGACTGAAACATGACATTTTTGCTGTACTCCCCTCAATCCCCCCCCAGATGTATTTGCTTATCCTGTTAGTAAATGTTCCTGAAAGAGACCAGGCCCTCTGAGAAAGGCTGAGGGACTTGGGAATGTTCAGTCTGGAGAAGAGGAGGTTGAGGGGGGCATGATTGCTCTCTTTAAGTATTTGCAGGGCTGTCACTTAGAGGAGGGCAGGGAGCTCTTCCTGTTGACAGCAGAGGATAGGACTCACAATAGTGGGTTTAAATTAAGGGCAGGAAGGTACCAGCTGAATATTAGGAAAAACTTTTTTACAGTAAGAGTTGTGCAACAGTGGAATCAGCTGGCTAGGGAGGTGGTGAGCTCCCCCTCACTGGCAGTCTTTAAGCAACAGCTGGGTGAACACTTGTCAGAGATGTTCTAGGTTGATCCTGCATTGAGCCGGGGGGTGGACTAGATGGCCTGTATGGTCCCTTCCAACTCTGTGATTCTATGAGATACAGGCAAAGGCACAAGCCTTTGGCACAAACTTAAAGGGAAGAGTCAAAGGGCTCTTGACCTGTGGCTGTTAGCCTGGGGATCACGCCTGAGGACCTGCATCACTCTAGATACCATTAAACCACTAACCATTTATGAAGATAGAATGCCAGCAGGGGAGTGGGGGCTATCCAGCATTTTGCAGAGAGTGGCACATGTATGATTATCTACCCAGTGGGTGAAAATTGTGGATGTGTGCTCATGGCTCTCAGGGAGCAGGTTTGTTCCTTTGAGATTAGGGTTGCCAGTCTGCAGAAGCTGAGGCAGAGAGAGAGGTTTGGGGAAGAGACCCTCAGGGACTTAACAGAACAGTCCTGGGCTGAGAGTCCTTCTGCTGTTGTGGAGAGTGAGAGTCTTGAGGTCAAAGACCATCACTCTGAGGAGGAAGGATGTGATCCCTTAGAAGGGGCCCTTTCCTTGGGTGATGGACAGATATCCTGTTGTACCAAGGATACCCCTGGGGGACTGGAGGGAGGGAGGTTTCTGGTAGTGGGTGATTTGATCATTAGGAATATAGAGAGTGGGGTCTGTGACAGGTGTTTTGACTGCATGTGACTTGCCTGCCTGATGCGAAGGTTGTGGACATCACGCACTGTCTTGATAGGTTGATAGTGCCAGGGAAGAGTCAGCAGTCATGGTACATGTTAGCACTAATAACACTGGGAAATATAGTCATGTGGTCTTAGAGGAAAATTTAGGTTACTAGGGAAAGAGCTGAAGGCCAGGACCTCAATGGTAGCATTCTTATAAGTGCTGCTGGTTCCATGCACAGGCCCAGCTAGATAGGCACTGATCAAGGGTCTCAATGAATGGATGAGAAAATGGTGCCAACAAAAAGAGTTTAGATTTGTTAGGCACTGGTGAACTTTCTGGTACAAGCTGAACCTGTACAAAAGAGATGGGCTTCACTTGAACCAAAGGGGAATATAAAAAATTTTGCACAGCAGCTTTTAAACTAATCCTGGGGGAAAGCTGACAGGAGGTGGGGAGCCTCTGGTTCGGGACAAGTCAGTCCAAGGGGATGTTTGCGTAGGAGCAACAGAACGTGGGAGTGAGGGCACAATGGTAACTGAGGGCTGTGTGTGGTGACTAAAGGACCAAAGGAGGAGAAGGATACTGGAGGGGGAGGAAACATTATAGGTGTCTGTATGCAAGTGCTAGAAGTCTCCAAGCCAAGATGGGGAAGCTAGAATGCTTGGTGTTCAATGACAATTTAGATATAGTAGGTATGTCAGAAACATGGTGGAATGGGGGAAATCTATGGGATACAGTCATTCCTGGGTATAAGCTCTACAGGCAGGACAGGGAGGGACAGGTTGGTGATGGTGTCACATTGTACATCAAAGAGAGCATAGAATCCAATAAGTTAGAAAAACATCAGGGGAAAACTCCCCAAGTGAAGCAATATGGGTGAAAATACTGGGCCCTAACAGTTACTTAAAAGAGGGGGTGTACCATCACCCACCTGATCAAACCCTTGAGGCTAATCTTGAGAGGGAGAAGGAAATAAGGGAGGTGTCTAATGTTATTAGATAATGTTATTATACTTGGAAACTTCAACTACCTTCACATTGACTGGGTAAACATGTGCTTGAGAAGGGGAGCAGTGGCACAGAGGATTTATCCTCTGGTTACAGTAAGATCTGAACTGTAAGATCTGTCAGTTCTAGCCCGCGCTGGTGTGAGCTACCAGCCTTGTCCCCAGCTCGCCGTCCACTCAGAGGTTCGAAAGCTTCGGCAAGTAGATAAATGGGTACCACTCCTTAGAGAGGGTGGGCAGACTAAACCCCCCAGTGGGGGAGGTGTTAGCCGGCAAATCGGAATGTCCAGCTCATGAGCTCGAAAGCCTAGAGAAATCTCTGTGGTGTTAGAAGCTTGTGATGGGTCGATCCGGCCAGGCAGTGGCAGTGCGGCACCACGACTTGAAGCAGTCCTGGAAGAACAACTAACGTCATCCAGTCGAGCTGAGCGAATGCCTCTGAAATGTCTCTGGAACATGCCTGAATCTTCAGCTGAACATATCCCCCGTCGGATGCAAACGTGTGTGATTTAAAGATTTATATGTTGTCCTCCCTTACCCTGATGAATCATTGTTAATCCCTTGTCTTATATGAGTAACTGTAATATCACTCAGAGCCAGCAGCTCCGCAGGACTGGCGATTAGATAAATCAAAAGATGATATTATTATTATTATTATTATCATCATCATCATCATCATCATCATCGTCATCATCATCATCATCGTCATCGTCATCGTCATTATTATTGTTATTGTTATTGTTATTTGTAGACATGAGATTCCTAGACACCAAAAATGACTGTGTACTGGAACAGTTGGTTACAGACCCAACCAAAGAAGTAGTGATCTTGGTTCTGGGTGGGTCTCAAGATCTGGTGAGCGATGTAGAGATTGTTACACTAATCGGAAACAGTGCTATTAAGTTCAGCATTCAGTTCAATGGAAATTTACCCCTAAAGTCCAAAACTGTAACATTTGATTTCAAAAGAGGAAACTTTACAAAAATGGGGGAATAGTAAAAAGGAAACTGAAGGGGAAACACAAGAGAGTCAAATCCCTAAAGGATGCTTGGAAGCTATTTAAAACCACACTAATTGAAGCCCAGATAGAATGTATTCCACAGGTTCAGAAAGGCAATTCCAAGTCTATAAGAAGGCCTGCATGGTTAACAATGCAAGTCAAGTAAGCTATAAAAAGTAAAGAGGCTTCTTTTAAGAAGGTCTGTCCCAATGAATTGAACATTAGGGACCACAGGCTCTAGCAAAAGAAATGTAAGTCAATAATTAGGCATGCAAAAAGAGATTTTGAAGAGCAGGCTGCTAAAAACATCTAGACAAACAATAAGCATTTTAAGAAATATATATCTGGAGCAGGAAACCAACCAGAGAAGCAATGGGGCCTTTGGATTGCAAAGGAATCAAGGGATTGCTAAAGGAAGATGGGGAGATAGCAGAGAAGCTCAATGACTTTTTTGCTTCTGTGTTCACTATGAAAAGTGAGGAGCACGTACCCATGGATTAAAAACTGGTTAAATGACAGGAAGTACAGATAGGAATCAATGTACAGTTCTCACAATGGAAGTAAGTAAGCAGTGGGGTGACATGAGAATCAGTATTAGGTCTGGTACTATTTAATTTATTTAGTCTGCAGATTACACCAAATTATTCAGGATGGTAAAAAACCAAGGCTGACTGTGAAGAGCTCCAACTGGACCTCCACAAACTGGATGAGTGGGCAAAAGCATATAACATAAAATTACAGTATGAGACCTGGAAGTGATGTCATGTCACCAGTGTGTCATCAGCATGAAGCTCCAGGATTTAGACAAAACAAGAGTCTCATCCCCCCTGATCCCCTTCCACTGGTTGCTAGCCAGCGGTTGGCAACCCAAGCTCCAGGAGTTTGGCAGGTTTAGAGACTGACCTCTATGACATCACATCCCCACTGAGCTCCCACCCTTCCCCAGACTCTAGCCTCCTTAGACACTGCCCCCATATCTCTAGAAAGTTCCTAAGACAGAGTTATCAGCCCTATGCAAAGGCCCTCAAGCTCCTGATCCTCAAAAGTCATTGATCTGGCAGATTTGGATTAATCCGTAGACATTCAGGTGATAAATCCCATTTTCCCAGATTGTAGTGAGGGAGCCCATCTTTCCCTACCTATTTTGCATCTCCATTGATGTAACTTAGCAAGATGGATATCACTATGCTCCACAGTCCTCCTCCCATGTTTGGCTCTGAGCATTCCAGTCAGTAGCGAAGGAGAGTTTTTAACAATAAGGGCCAATTCACATGGTACAAAGTCCAGTGAAATGTGATCTACCATGGTGGAAAACAACTAGTGGCTTCCCTAAGCAGAGGTCGCTTTCCATCCAGAAAGGTGTCCACAAGCACTGTGCATCTTCTTTTTTTCTCTTTTCTCTTTCCAGCTGCAAATGGATGGCTCATATGGGCCTCCTGTGAAAGGCAAGCCACCCTGAAGGAGTTATAATAAATCCTCCTTTTATCATTCCTGCATCAGTGAGAAAGCAGCAGGACTAGAGAAATTTCCCAATTGCTCCCAGGCTCAACCACTGTGAACCTGGCAGCAGTTCAGATGAGGGACTGTTGTGCTAGAATAGTTAGAAACGTTTGCAAACTGAATAGCACCACTGCCAAGATCTTCTGTATTATACAGACTGTCAGCAAAATTTGACTTTCAAGGGGCAAATGTTTCCTCTAACTCAAGGATAGCAGATTCTCCCCTGCCTGAAGTCTTAGAGCTTTATAGCATGTATAGACACAAATTAGTGTTTATCAATGTGATCTATTAATATCCACACCTTTTCTTAGAAATCTGCCATGTAGTCAACATATCTTCAGGGTTAACAACAGCACAAATGTACAGCACCTTTGAATGTTCTATTAATGTTTTATGTTTCATTATCCCAGCATATCTCCATGTGGCAGACTAATTCCCAAAATGTATGACAAATCAGTTAGGACTAGCAAGAAGGGGGCCTTTTGTCATCAGCTTCTGTCTACCAGCTGTGAGCCCTGCCAGCTTCCAACTGTGAGATGGGGAAGGGCTTGTCCAGCTTTTGCAAGGGAGGTATGGTTATTAGAGAAACATTCTAAATCAGTTTAAAATCACCAGAAACCATATTTCTTTTCTGTCTAAGCTCTGTTTCTCTTCTTCAGCCTCCTCTCTCCCTTTGCCTATCTCCTTGTGCTTTGAATCAGCTTCTTAAAATTGGATCTGAGAGACTTGCTGGTTACCTCCTCCACATGAGCCTGTCACCTAGTTCAGTCTGCCAGGAGTAGGAGAGGTGTGATGCTGCAGAAGCAAGAAAAGTGCTCCAGGCTCCCTTTGCAAGTAAAGAAGGTGTTTCTCCTAACATACCATGCATGCATGCATGTTCCATGAACAGAGACCTTCCCCCAGACAGGCCTGGATCAGTCCATCAGCATCCCACTGGGCTAATTTTTCTCCATTTAGTGGCAGATTACCAAGGATCAGTTAGATCTGGAGGACTTTGATTGTACACATCCTAACAGCATGCCTATTACAATCCTAACAGCATGCCTATTACAATCAGACTAAGAAAGACTGTTCTCTGTGTTTGATTTTGTTTGTGTTTTTGGTGTCAGTACTTCATAATGATCCTTCTCAGACTACATATGGCTCAATTTTATGTGAGGTGGGCATCTATGAGCAGAACATGGGCACGGGCCATCCAAGAGGTCTTACCTTCAGGTGTTGTTCCTTGGAAGATAAACACCTGTCTAAAGATAGGAAACACAGAACTGTATTTTGGGTGACTGGCCTAATAAAAAGCATATTCCACTGCAACATAAAACAAGCAGTGGTGTAGTGGTTAAGTGCACAGACTCTAATCTGGGAGAACTGGGTTTGATTCCCCACTCATCCACTTGCAGCTGCTGGATGACCTTGGGCAAGCCATAGTTCTGTCAGAGCTGTTCTCTCAAGGACAGTTCTCTCAGAGCTCTCACAGCCCCACCTACTTCACAGAGTGTTTGTTGTGGAGAGGGGAAAGGAAAGAAGCTTGTAAGCTGCTCTGAGACTCCAAGTGAAGGGCAGGGTATAAATCCAATCTTCTCCTCCTCCTCCCCCTCTTCTTCTTCTTCATCCCTTAAGCTCTTCTCACCCAAGGAAACAAAAGCTATGAATAAATTAATCATAATTCAGTTTCTAGAAACCTCCTACAAAGGATCATAGAGTGTAAGTAGGGTGGACTTGCAATTAAATCATCCCAGGAGGTGGTGTGATTCATCCTCATAGAAAGATAAGGACATATCAGTTTAAAAGGCTCCCCAACCCACTTTATTTCTGTAAAATTGTGTACAATGTGTGTTATCTGTTGTCAGTGCTTGTGCTGAAATCAGGACTCAGGAGCTGAAGCCAGTCATGGAAACTAGAGTTGTGTATGATGCAGAGTTCAGGGATTTGTCACAGATATGTGCATAAGGGAACTGCTGTAGCAACCCTTCTCTGACTCACCCACTTCTCTTCTGGCACAGCTCTCCCCAAGCCACACAGCAAGATCATGTGGTATAACTGAAGGAATGACACATTGAGTAACTAGCTTTGTGCCAAGTCTAGAGAACTGAGAACTGTGGCAGTTTTGCAGAAGAGACTGAGAAGTGTCAACATACATCTGAGGAAAGTCTTTCTTTGCAATGTATAAATCCTTTGCAGTAATCCAGAAAACCTACTGGGGAGCTAGGGAACTAACCCTCTGAGAACATGGATCAATGTCCTTCAAACCTGATTGTAAATCTTTACAGTACAGTTTGCCTCTCTGACTGTGGTCATTAAACCCTCTAGCATTAGATATAATCTCTGAAGCTTTACCTTCTGATAATACTTCAGTATTTCAGAGAGCTCCAAACCTTTGGTCCTCAGCTTAAGTGTGTGTGTGGGATGAAGGAAGTACGCTTTGCAGGGTATAGCTTGTAGTCTGTTGACAACATCTTCCTTCCTTCTCCTTTCATGACTGTTCCCATGAATCTGTCTGCCTGCAGTTCCAGGAAAGCAATCCATACCCTTCATTATGTGCAGAGCAACACATCTATTTAGGGATCTGTTTCGATTGCTTCACTTACAGTACTGTACATTAAATATAGAGACCTGTCCAAACCCAAACTTGAGCTCTGCATGCCAGGAATATTTAGCCAGATTTGAGTTCTAGCCAGCCTGTTCTAATTAAAGTTAATGGCCCAGATCTCTCTGCTGTTTAAAACTATCATCACTTTGAGTCAGACGACTAATGTGAATTTACACCAATCAACAACCTGACCAAAGACATGTTGATAGCAAAGCATTGTCACTTTTTGATTCTGCTTTTTCAGGACATTTCCATGACATGCCAGTTTAGGCAAACAAAAACAAGCTTTGTCAAGGGCTAGTTACCAGCTATGCTGTTATACGCTCCTGCAGAGAACTGAGGTGAGCATCTCTAAGCATCCTGCCAGTAAAAGGGGTTGTGCTCTGAGGAGAACCCGGGGTCTGTTGAGGGAATAAGCTGTGAACATCTCAGGAGTTAATAAAAAGCTGTAATTTCTTAAAGGAAAAACCAGATAGATGGATATATTCCCTTGCCTGTTAAATAAAATCTTTATTCTGCTTTGTAAGTTACTCAGCCTCAAGTGCCATGTCAGAAGGTCTTAATAATAAGACAAGACAGCGCCTGTATTTTTCCTCAAGTTCCTGTGCTGGGTCAATAGCCTAAATAATTACCTGTGCCAGGGTGGGACAGTTTAGGTTATCAAGACAAAGAAGACATACACACTACCTAAAGGTGACTCAGTCACTGAGGGGAACTAAAGTTTTGCTGGGATAATCTGCCTGGGAGTAGGGAAGAGATAGGGGTTCATCATAATTGCAGTCAAATACCTTTTGGTAGAACAATATAGAGTCTGTTGGAATGTTTCCTTGGGGCGGAGGAGTTGGGTTAGGGGAGTCGTTAAGGAGGCGTAGGCAGGTATGAATTGATGGTAATAATTGGCGAATCCCAGGAGTCATTGGATGTCTTTGTGGGTTCGAGGAACTTGCCAATTCAAGATGGCCTCCACATTCTTGGGATCCATTAGTATGCCCTTCAGGGAGATGATATGGCCAAGGAATTCCACGGAGTGGAGGTGAAACGTGCACTTTTCCAACTTCGCATAGAGGCCGTGGGTCCGAAGGCATTGCAGGACCAAATGAACATGTTCCACGTGTTGGGTGGGGGTCTCGGAATACACCAGGATGTCATCAAGGTAAATAATCACGATGCGATCTAGGAGATCCCAGCAAATGTTGTTCATGCACCTCTGGAACACCGCAGGCACATTGGTTAAGCCAAACAGCACGACGAGGTATTCGTACTGCCCAAAGCATGTGCCAAACTTGGTGTAGACTGGTTGTCTGGAGCGGAAGTGAACAGGGCGGGAGCCAGGTGCGACAAGGAGTGGGTGGTGGGAAAATGCAATTCTTGGCAGAGCCAATCTAGCTGGGGATTGTGGGCCACAAGCCAGGAGAGGCCCAGGATTATGGGAAATTGGGGCATATGAGCAATGTCGAACTGTAGCTGCTCTCAGTGTTGCTGGATGCACAAGGTCAGGGGCTGCGTTTCCTGGGTTACTGGGTCTGAACGGAGGAGGTGCCCATCAATAGCATCTACAAGCGTCGCAGTCAGTCTCTCCTGGACCGGGATAAGGTGCTGCTTTACGAACACGGTGTCCATGAAACAATGGGTCGCTCCGGAGTCGAGCATAGCATGGACGAATAACCAGCGGTCATCTGGCAGCTGTAGTTTGATTGGGACCAGTAAGGGTCCGGGATCGGGAGACAGAAGTTTGGAGGACCCGGCTAATTGCCCCACGCTGGTAGGTCCAATTAGGTATGAGGCTGGTCTTTTACTGGCAGTGGCAGGGTCGGAGTCTCGGAGCACACCCGTTTGGCAGGGCATCCAAGGGAGTAGTGCCTGGCCCCTCCACAGTAGAGACACAAATTCAGGGTGCGGCGATGGGTTTTTTTCTTCGGGAGTGAGGCATGGGCGCACTGACCCTACTTGCATGGGATCACCCTCATTCCCCGGGAATGCTGTGGTTGGCTGGACTCGACCACAAGGTGGGCCGGCAGGTTGTGGGGGAGCCATGGGTGCGGCCTCGGTGTTGGCGTCGACTCTCGAGGTGGCCGTCTATGTGGAGACACAGGGTTATTAGGTTCTGCAAGGTACCTGGTCAGTCGATGCAGGCCAGCTCATCTAGGATCTCATCTGCTAAGCCTTCTGCGTATTGATCTATGAGGGTGGCCTCATTCCAACTCAGGTCTTGAGCCAACAACTGGAACTCAGTGGAGTAGTGGGTGACCAAAGATTTACCTTGCTTCAAGGCACAGATTTTGCGGTTGGCTGTGGCTGCCTGCTGGGGGTTTGCGTAGGCAGTGGAGAAATGGGCCAGGAACCTTTGGTAGTCTGACAGGAGCGGGGATGAAGAAACCAGCAGGGGAGTGGCCCATTTCTCTGCTTGCCATTTTAACAAGCTAACAATAAAACAGACCTTTGTTTTATCATTGGGGAAGTTCTGGCCTCTCAATTCAATGTACAGTTTGCACTGCTCTAGGAAGGCTGGAAACTCTTCCACATTTCCACCAAACTTCTCGGGTGGGTTTACCGGACAGTGGGCTGGTGGAACAGCAGCGGCGGTAGCTTGCTGCTGCATGTGCAGGTGGCTGACTACCTGAGTGAGCTGTTGCAGCTGGGTAGCCAAGTCTACCAGCTGGAGTGCCCTTCCTACCACCTCCTCCATAGTGGAGAGTGAGTGTTTGTTTTGGGTGCCAGCAATCTGTCATGAGCCAGGCTGTGGGGCTAGGCAAGCACGGGGGTGGTCAAAACACAGTCCGAGGTCAGAACCGGGCAACCCAACAATCACCAGGAAAAACAAGTTCAGGGTGCAAGACAGGCAGGGTAGTCAAGAGGCAGTCCAGAGCTGGGAACCAGGCAAGTCAGATAACTGGAGAAACCAAGTCCAAATCACAAACCATTAGCGTAGTCTGAGGGTCAGAGTTCAGAGAGTCAGGGGTCCGGTCAGCGAAGGTTCAAGGTGCAGATCTGAGCAGAGTCAAGCGAGCCGAGATCAAGGAGCCGAGGGAAACAAGACAAGAGGCAGGAATCCAAGTGAGGTGGTGCAGAGCGTCGTCAAACTGACTAGTTGCTGGCACGAGTTCTTCATGTGCCAGTAATGACTAAATAGTACTCCGGGAGGTCGGCAATTAGCACACTCCAAGCACGTCCTGGCTCCCGCTAGTACTCAGGGCTAAACGAGCGCCAGGTGCGCATGCATGCCTCTTGCCGCCAGGCTGCCATGTCCCAGTGGTGCTGCTCTCACAAACTAGACACTGCTGGGCCCACCTTGGCACTCACCACACTGTCAGGTGCAGAGGTTTTGGATGATGGGAGCTCATCCCTGGCAGGACTTAGCTCTTCTGCTGGAGCCAGGGCCTCGGCCTCTGCAGGTGCCATGACACAGTGGGTCCCCCAATTTTTGGGACATCACTGGGTGACATCCCTGATATGATGACATCACCCAGAAGTGACATCATCACATTGTCTTTTTGCCTTCAAACCCATAGAGTTTGCCCAAAAACTTAAGCATCACCCCTGGCATTGGCGATGTGATGACATCACTATGGGTGATGTCATTGCACCATGCATGCAAAGATCCTGGGCAGGTAGGATTGCAGGTAGGACCTGGCAATCCTAATATAGATTATATATGGAACAGAATTGGCCAAGGCTCCCACCAGAATGGTTTGAGTTTAAAAGAATATATAAAGTTCTAATCAAAAGAAAAAACTGCAGATCCAGAGGGAGGTTTTGCAGAAATTAGTAGTAGCATCAGAGATGAATGATTCAGCCTCCTTTTGGAGGATTGCGACAGGGGGATTAAATAACCATCCAGCTGTTTTAGACTCTTGTATACCTAAGAATTTATGGGAACCATACTTTCAAGATATTTTTGCAGTGGGCCAGGAATGCCCAGAGCCTGATGTCGACAGCCTAGATGGGATACGTAAGTGGCCAGCTGTATCCATTTCAGAATTACCTGTCTTGTTCAGTGACTCAAATCAGGCAAAGCCCCAAGAGGTGATAACATTACTGCAGATCTATTAAAAGCAAATCTGGACTGGTGGGCTCCAGCTCTTGCTGCTTTATTCACTTGGATCAACCTCACAGCCTGTATTCCAAAGGACTGGGGAATGGCGTCTGTCATCCCAGTTTTTTAAAAAGGCTGCAGATATGACCCAGCCAATTATTGCCCAATCAGCTTATTGAGCTTCATTAGTAAATTGTATGCAAGCCACCTACAGAGGCAGTTATTGAACTGGCTAGATCTTGAAAATATTTTAAAGGAGGAACAAGCCAGTTTCAGAGCAGGCCATCAACAGTAGTGTACAGGTTTTGCCCCCTCATCCCAGTCCAGGAATAAGAGGCACAACTCCCAAACTCTGCCAGCATGTACAGGATTTTACTTCTCCCTCACTCCAGTCTACCACTCCAGATACCAAAATCCCATATGCTTCAGGAACACTTAAACAAACCCAAGAGTATGTCTGCACACACTCCTAGCTTACCAGTAGTCACTGCCACCAAGATCTCTTACATCAAGGCCCTCACCAAGGCTCAGGAGCAGAGATCTAAACTCCTGCCTGGTCTAGAGGACTTTGCAATTTTACCAGCTCTGTGCCAGAGCTGCAAACGACTATTTAATCCAGTGGTAGCCACATCAGCTGAGTCGGCTCAGGCGACAAGATTTAGGCTTAGAAGTCAAGTTGCAACATAGGACACAAACTCAGATAATATCGAGGAAATATTATCTTTAATCAGTGCAGAAGCATGCATATATCATAAGACTTGCAGAGGTAGGAAAACAAATAATATCTATAGCTTGTTCAGCTCTAACTATACATAGAGGTATTCGTAGTTACCAGTCATTCAGAGATACCAGGTAATTCAATGTCCTTTGTGTAACCAGGGGATCTTGAGGATGAATCACATGATTGCTGTGAACAGTTAAGTCCAGCTTCGCTGCCCACTAGTAAAATTCCATGTTGCAGGTATACAATCCAAAGGGGAACTCTCTCTCAGAAAGGAGCTCTCTTTCCAAGAAAACTCTCCCCCTCTTCCCATAGGGTGATCACACTTCCCTCCCTTTCCCATCATAATTGAATATGGCCATTTATCCAATCAGAGGGGGTGAAAGGGTGTGCCCAAATCTTTGGGTCAACGCGACAGAAGCCATGTCAGAGGAGCTTTGATGTGTTAATGTCTTGGGACAGCTGTGTCCCCCAGCTTGGGAAGACACCTAGATGATTGCTCTTCCCAGCAAAGGTGTCAAAGTGTCTTGTATATGGATATCAGGCTTGGCATCTGGCATGCCATCTGTTGCAGGTGACAAAAGTCACATGGACATGTTAGCAGTTAGGCCATTTGGCTCTAGCAGGAATAGTTCAGGAAAGTCTTTTCCTATACAAGATCAGTAGATCTGCAAGGCATTTGTGGGCTATTTCGCAGATAAGATCATGACACTCCGCCAGGACCTCCCAACCACAATTGAGACAATAAGGAACTGGAAGCCCCTTGTTTGTCTTCTTGTCCAATATTGGACCACTTGAATCAACTCTCCCGGGAGGAAGTCGACAGGATCCTGGCAGCAGTGAGGCCTACTACCTGCCTCTTTGGCCCATGCCCTTCTTGGCTGCTGAAAGCCTGCTGGGAGAGCATTTGGATCCCTCTGGGAGAAATCATCCCTCTGTCCCTTTCGACTGGGACTTTCCTGAAGGCTCTGAAGGAAATGGTGGTTTGCCCACTCTTGAAAAAGCCATCATGGGACCCTAGAGTCCTGACCAACTACCACCCAGTATTGAGCTTACCGTTCCCGGGTAAGGTGGTTGAGAAAGCAGTGGCCAAACAACTCCAGACTTTCCTGGGTGATGTTTCCATCCCTGATTCCTTCCAGTCCAGCTTCTGCCCTGGCCATGGGACGAAGACGGCTCTGTTTGCCCTTACAGATGATCTCCATAGACACCTGGACCAGGGCAGATTGGCACTGCTGTTGTTATTAGACCTAATAGCAGCATTCAATATGGTTGGCTATGACCTGTTGACTCACCACCTCACCAACGTAGGGGTTCAGGGGACTACCCTGAAATGGTTTTCCTCCTTTCTCCATGGTTGGGGACAGAAGGTGGCACTCAGCGAGAGGGTCTCCTTCTGTCCCACTGGAATGTGGAGTGCCGCAGGGGGCGATCCTCTTGCCAATATTATTTAACATTTATAGGTGCCCCCTCGCCCAGTTAGTCCAGAGCTATGGGATTTGTTGTCATCAATAGGCTGGTGACACCCAGCTATATCTGTTAGTCCGTCTTTGAAAATCTGGCTGAGGCTTTGGACACTGTGGCTGGTTCATTGCGGCAGAATCAGTTGAAGTTAAATCCATTGAAGACAGAGGTCCTGTATCTGAGTGGGGTGGGATAGATATGGGCACCAGGCTACTGACACTGGAAGGGCACTTTTGGTGCTGGTCCAGACAGTGAGGAGCCTGGGAATAACACTAGATGCCTATCTCTATGGAGGCCCAGGTTGCTGCAGTCACTAGATTTGCATTTTTCCATCTTAGGCAGATTAGGTCACTGAAGCCCTACCTCTCCCCCCAGGATTTAGCTACAGTAACCCATGCAATGGTCACTTCCAGGCTTGATTACTGCAACTCACTCTACATAGGCTTGGCCTTGAGGCTGACTCAGAAATTGCAACTGCTGCAAAATGCATCGGCACGCTTGCTGACATTGCACCTGTGTGGGCTCACATTCGGCTTGTGCTCTGTCAACTACATTGGCTGCCAGTTGAGCACCAGATTTGCTTCAAGGTATTGGTAACAACCTTCAAAGCTTTACATGGCCTGGGAACAACATATCTAAGGGACTGCCTCTTCCCATATACGTCCTAGAGAGTGCTACACTCTAAAGATCAACACCTCCTGGTGGTCCCTGACCCAAGGGACGTCCATCTTGCCTCAACCACAGTCAGGGCTTTTTGTGCCCTGCCCCTAAACTGGTGGAACATGCTCCCTATTGAGATCAGGGTGTTATGGGATCTTCTTCAGTTCCGCAGGGCCTGCAAGACTGATAGTTGGCCACTATTCCATCTATATCAATGGGCCAGAATCCTTTATAGCCAGCTGAATCTTTGTTTTAGCTGAAATTACCAATGTTAATGTTTTATATTGTTTTGTATTTTAAATTTTAAATTCTGATTGTATTTATTACAAATGATGTTACCCACTCTGAGCCCATTCATGGGATGGGCAGGATATAAACACAAATAATAAATAAATAAGCCACGTCTTAGGACCTCACAATATGAGGACCTCTATATAATAGCAAGGGGAGTTAGATTTTTTTTTCTTTGTGTCATCACCTTTGTGTGTATATACATAGTTTTCATATGTATATTTTGCGTCCAGCTTTTTCCCACAATCAGCAAGACTCACCTTTTGGTTCTGATATTTCAGGACATTTATTGTAGGGGCCTCATCCTTAAATATTCTGACATAGTTTAGAGCTTCATCCTTAAATATTCTGGCCCTGAATATCTCCTTCCTCATATTGGTGAGCCCTTAGCTCATATTACCCTGTTTCTCATTCACTCTGCATAAGATGTTTTTTAACACCTCCTCGTATTAAAATAAACATATCCAGCAAGATGCCTGACTCTTAAAAATGGGTGGTGCTTCATAGCTCTGAAATAGTGAAGCTGGTGAGTAAATGGAAAATTCATGTTCACAGCAACTAGCTGGCAAATCAGCACTGCTTGTTTTGTTGATTATAGTTTAGCGTTCACTATTCCCTGCTTTTCATTCTGCACACAGTAGAGTAGAAACATTTTGGAAAGAGAGGTGATAACAGTCTTCTGTGTTTTGTAAAAGAGGATAGGTTTGGATTTAGAGCCAAAAGTGACAGGGATTTGAAAATGTTGCAAAGGCCTTGTCCTGATCTGACCCACAGCAAGGTGGACTGAGGTGCCCTTCTCCTGCCTTTTCAAGTGCCAAAATGCCATTGGCCACTGCCCAAACAGATTAAGCCTGACCTGGCTCCGAGTAAAACTCTATTAAGAACATAAAAACATAAGAAGAGCTTGTCCAGTGTCAGGCCTCTTAGTCAAGTCACACCACGCAGGGCTTCATAAGAAGAATCTGTTTATTGGTAAATCATAACAAAAGACACATATACAGCTTGTGTCAGGAATGGCCATGGATAATGGAGGCCCCTGACTTATAGTAATTTCAAACACCCCCTAACTAGTTGAAGCCAATGAGTACATTTCGCACACGTGGGCAAAGCAAGCAGACCAAGCAAGAAAACAATTTAAAAGGCTTTGATTCCCAGCATAGTGCCCAGAATCTGGAGACACCACAAGGTCAGTGTCATGCCTGTCCCTGACCCGGCACCTGGGAGCCTGGAAAATGAGGACTCTGCACCTTTAACAACATCAGAAGCACAAGAGTCCTCATCAAACCTAAGTGCCGGGGAGGATGAACTCCAAACTACAGGACAGCTGGCACCTGAAGCTGATCAGGCAATACCTGGCCCTAGTAAATCACCACCCGACTCGCCGCCATCTGTGGACCAGTTGAGAGATCACAGATGCCGGGATCTGGCAGCCAGGCGCAAGGAGGCACACTTATGCAGATGACAATCATTAAGTCCTGATTATTGACAGGAGCAAGGACTTCACAACAGAATGTTAACGAGCTAATGACCCAGCACAGTATTTGAAGAGACCGTTGGCTGCTAGCAAACTGTGCTGGCAAACTTATCTGTGGACCAGACACTTTGCACCTCCAGCTCCGTATTAGCTTCTGACTGATGTCTCGGTTCCTGAATCCAGTCCATATTTTTGATGATCCTTCTGGCTCCTGACCCCCGGCTATGCTTCCTGACTTTGATACTGGACTCTGACTATCGGTAACATTGACTACGGCTTGGCTTTGTGTGTTTGGAACTGTTTGCTTGGACTTTTGTTAACTTTTCCGGCTGACTCTTGGATTTGCCTTTTGGACTCCCCTTCTTTGCCCAGCCCCCCCGGCTCTGTTGTGACAGTCAGAGTAATGATAACATGTGAGCAATAGAACAGTACTGATGAGAAGCTGGGAGGAAGAAAATACTCCCTCACATTCCATCCCAATGACAGGGCTACCTGACATCCAGTATCCTGTTTCAGCCACTGGCCAATCAGTTGTCCTGGAAGGCCAACAGATGAGGCACAAAGGTCAAGTAGTTCTTCCTGATGCTTCCTCCTAGCACTGGTGTTCAGAGGTTCACTGCCGCTTTATATTGAACATCAATAGTACTGACAAAGGGCCCCTTGAGGCTAGCTAAATGCCCTTTGAAAATTGTTGTGTGTTGAGAGCTTTGAGTGAACATTCATTGTTCAAGAGGCTCCTTGCAGTTACATTCAGATTGGCCACCCTTGCCAAGCTGGCCAGCCAGGGAACATCAGCTTGAACTATGTCATGCAAATAAGGGTGCCTAATTGCCTATTGGTGTATTTGTATATTGTAGGTGTGTTTGGGGTGGGGTTTTTCTGTATATAGTTCTGTATATAATTGCCTAATTGCCTACTGGTGTATTTGTATGTTGTAGGTGTGTTTGGGCTGGGGGTTGCCACGTGTGTTGTTATTGTTGAGTTCCAAATAAAAGAGCTATGCTGAAACCATGTTGGTCTCCTTAAATGTCATCAGTTTGAATGAGCCCTGCAAAAGATAACAAATCTTTCATCATCTTTATAAACAGAATGCTTATATTGTTTTATTGGAAGAAACACATGTTCCATTAAGGAAAGCTAATATTTTAAACTGTGCAAAATTGGACCAAGTATACTATACTACATACCATTAGAAAACTAGGGGCATTGCTATTTATCTTAAAAACATTCAAAGTAAGGTTGAAGAATTTTTATAGGACTCTAATGGTAGATTCCTTTTTATTAAAGGAATCTTTAATAGGAAAAAGCTGACAGTGGGCTGTATATATGCACCAAATAAAAAACTATTAGGTTTATTTTACGAATTATTTGATAAGAAGCTAAAAGCATTTGTTGCAGAGAATTTGATAATAGGTGGTAATTTTAATACTATCTGTTGGGAAGACTACTCCCTCACTTAAAAATATCTTGAAATTCTCTTTTGATCATTTTAATTTGATAGATATTTGGATAAAGCAATACCCATCACTTAAAGATCATACTTTCTACTCTCAGGTTTTTAAGAGCTATTCTAGAATTTACCTTTTTTCTAATTTCAGTTCAGCTAGGTAAATTTGTTTCTATCACCAGCATAGAGCCCAGTGTATATTCTGATCATGCCCTGATTGTCCTGAGTATAAATCTTGGAAATAAAACATTGAATATGTGGAGGCTTAATAATGATATAGTGCTAGATAAAGAGATAGTGGATACTTTACAAAAAAAGTTGGTAATGTTCTTTGAAATTAATACTACAAATGAAGTACTTAAAAGTTCTATCTGGGAAGCCAGCAAAGTTTATATAAGAGGAGTCTGTATAAGTTTAATATCAGCACAAAAGAAAAAGAAAGAGAAAATTAGACGAGATTGCATCAAAAAATCAAACATCTAGAAAATATCCATAAACACACTAAATCTGGATTAGCTCTGAAAGAACTGAAAGAGGAAAAAATAAATTGCTGAAGTTAGATTTGGAAAAAATTCAAAAGAACCTAATATATGTTAAACAAAAACGTTTTGAGTTAGATGGGAAACCAGGGAAGTTAATGGTTGCCCAGATTAAAAAGAAACAAGACATTAAAAGCTATATTTGCTATTAAAAATAGAATGAAGCGTTTGCCATGCAAACAAGAGATATATTGAAAGAATTTGTAGCTTATTATGAAAATCTCTGCTGTTCACAACATCTAGATAACAAAGATGTTCAAAATTTCCTAAACAATGTCAATCTTCCAAGGTTATCAGTTGAAGATAGACAAAAGTTAGACACTAACATTACTATCCAAGAAATCCATAGTGTAATAAAAGCCTTGAAAAAGAATGAAGCCCCAGGCTTAGATGGTTTGACAGCTGAGTATTATCAATTATTTAATGAATATACGTATACATTTATTTAATATGATTAATGAAATTAAAAGAGTGGGAAAGTTACCACCAACCTGGAGGAAAGGAAAACTGATAGTTTCCCCCAAACCAGGGAAAGACCAAACCTTAACTGCTTCTAATATGCTAATAACATTATTGAATTATGACTATAAAATATTTACTACAATACTTTCTCCCTTCTCATTTGGTGGCCAAAGTATTTGAGCTTCAGCTTCAGGATCTGGCCTTCCAGGGAACAGTCAGGGTTGATTTCTTTTAGGATTGACTGATTTGATCTCCTTGCAGTCCAAGGGACTCTCAAGAGTCTTCTCCAGCACCATAGTTCAAAAGAATCTATTCTTCGGCGCTCGGCCTTCCTTATAGTCCAACTCTCACAGCCATACATTACTACGGGAATACCATTGCTTTGACCATGCGGACTTTTGTTGGCAAGGTGATGTCTCTTGCTTTTTATCATGCTGTTTAGGTTTGCCATCGCTTTCCTCCCAAGGAGCAGGCGTCTTTTAATTTCATGGCTGCAGTCACCATCTGCGGTGATCTGGGATCCTAGGAACGTGAAGTCTGTCACTACTTCTACGACTTCCCTTCTATTTGCCAAGGAGTGATGGGGCCAGATGCCATGATCTTAGTTTTTTTGATGTTGAGCTTCAAGCCCACTTTTGCACTCTCCTCTTTCACACAATACTTTAGAGCAGGCTTAAAAAATAATTGACAAATATATATTAGTAGATCAAGCTGGATTTATACCATATAGGCAACTAAATTCAAACATAACAGAATATGTCAAAAAACACAATATCTCCACAGTTTTTTTGTTCTTAGATGCCAAAAGGCCTTTGATAGGGTAGAACCTAGTTATTTAATTAAATAATCACTTTGGCTTTGGTGAAAACTTTATAAACTGGGCAGGTACAATATATTCTGGTGCGATAAATTTAATTAAAATGTCAATACTACCTAAACTGAATTTTCTGTTTTGGAATGTTCCTGTATTTTGTTTTAAAGTATTTATTTATTTTAATAAATCAATCTTTATTATGGCCCACAGGCCATACAGAAGCAGAACAGACAACATTACCTACCTAAAATTATATCTTGACATATATCGTCCATACTAGAGCATCAGACAATAAAAATGTTGCATGTTATCAGAGAAAATTATACACAAGACATTATCTCAGCTTGTATTTTCATAAAAGAGGACAAAGACTTAGCTACAAACCACTGGAACAAGCAGTTTCTGATATGGAACTCAGATGATCAGTCCAAAAGAATACTGGAATCTGAGCTGCTTGTACACACCATCAGGTACACAGCTTAGAAAACAAAAGCTAAGGGCACAGTTTATACAATTCTTTGCAAAACATCTCATCTGCCATAAAAAAGGAAAACTTCCAATAGATTAAATTGGATAAATAATGTGTAAATATTCAAATGCAGCAATCTAAACTGATGGCAAGCACATTTTAGGATGTGGGCTTTAATCTTTGTTGCAGTTGAAATCCCATGATACAGCAACCAGAGTTAAAAACATACAAAAATGTTTATTCAACTTTATCTGGAATTTTAAGAGACCTAGGATAAATTTTCAAGATGCTCAGGATAAGATCATAAGAGGGGTCTTGGAAATTCCCAGTGTTGAAAAGTATTGCTATTCAGCTAGAACAGGCTGGATAACAAACAGAGCAATCCTGAGCCATGGCCATGCCACCGTAGCTGGCCGCTGTGTGACTAGGGCGGTGCTAGTATATTCCCTAAGTGCATGATTTACACAGGTGCCAGCAGACAAAGTCAGTGTGTTTGCAGTGTTTTTTGTTCATAACCTGAGTAGTTTCTATAGCAACTGCACCATGGTGCTCAGTGGAGGCTTTGTGTAGAGGCAGTGGCACTATGATGAACAGGGCTGCCAGAACCAATCAGGGGCCATGTAGCACAGGGGTGGAGTCTACCATCTATCTCAGGCAAGGGGCAGAGAGGGATGGGCTACAAGAGTTGCAGGAGTTGCACTGTTTTCCAGGAGTACACTCTCCACTCACTTAAAGGAGCCAACTCCTGTCAGCAGATCCAGCCACCTGATAGCAGGGAAGGGGTATTCATTAATGACTGTTGATGGACTTGTCCTTCATGAATCTGTCTTTGAAAGCTATCGATGCTGAGGGCCTTCACTAAATCCACTGGCAGTGAATTCCACAATTTAATTATGCATTGAGTAAAGAAGCATTTTCTTTTGCCTGTCCTGAACCTATTACCCATCAACTTCACTGGGTTCCCCTGAGTTCTATTACTACAGGAGAGGGAGCAAATGCTCTCTCTATCCACTTTCTCCACCCAATGCATTATTAGGTTTGAGCTAAATGAAACCTTTAAACTGCTCGACTTCAATACCATCCAGTAGCCAATGAAAAGAAGTAATTTTTCTGTTCTTAGAGACTATCATAATCTTAGATTTGTGATGGTTTATCAACAGACCTTCCCTAGAACAATACTTGAAGATAATTTTTAATGATCTTTGCAATCCCACTCTTGTATAGGACAAAATAACTGCATCATCCACGTCCAACAAGATCAGAATATTACAGTTCGCTAACTTTGGTGGGTGGCAGTTCTCCTGAACATTTCCTGATAAATCATTCAAATATAAATTAAACAATAGGAGGGCCAAAAGACATCCTTGCCTAACCCCTTTATCCAAATAGAAAGGCTCAGTCAGTTCCCTTTCATCATCACAACAGACCTGAACTATAGGATCCATATAAAAGTGTTGTATAAGCCAAAGCAATGTTTTATCCATGGTGGAATTTCAGAGTCCTGCACTCGAAATAGCATCAAAGGCTCCTTTAGCCAGCAAACAGAGTGTTATCAAGGGGAGAAGAATATTTCTCAGCTAAATGGAAAAGAACCAAGCAATGGTCGGAAACAGCAAAACAATCTGCTCCCAACCAAGAACACCATATTGCTCAATCCAGTCGAGTCATTTCTTTAACAATACAAGGAATATAATTTACCCGAAAAATAAAGTTAACTTGTTGGACAATAACAGCTTAGATTAGAACGCTAGTCTTTTTTTAAAATCAGGACTATTATGGTATGCCTCCAAGGTTTTGGAATAAATCCTAAAGAGTTAATCTGAGTGAACACTAGGCCAAGAATATCAGCCCACCAACTAGGACTTTTATCGCAGTACAATGTTACCTCATTTTAGCAGTGAGTTGTGAAGCCTTGAATTTGCCTCACTTGCTCCACACTAGGGCTTCTTCCTCATTGTTTTTCCAGTGTCCAACCCACTGATTGAGTTCTACAATCAATCTGAATGGGGGCAAAGCTGCTTCCCGTCATGCAACATGTCTGTGACATAACCTATTTTCCCTCCCCACGGCCTTTTGGGATCATCATCAGTCATATGTACTGACCCTGCCTACTGCCCTCCCTCTGTCTCATTTAGAAGTTGCATATTTTTGCTGCAATTTTTCCATCATTTACTTAGATTGTGCCTCTGTGTGTGTTCGTGTGCATGCACTCTTCAAGGAATCCAAACTGCCTGTTCAGTTGTCATGAGCTGGGAGGGAAAGTGTAGGTTGGGAATGTCTCTTTTCAACAAAGCAAACTGAGGCAGAATAAGCATTTGAGCAGATCTTTGGCAAGCAGACTCTCCATACAACCTGGAATAAGTTTTTTTTTTTTTTTAATCCTGCTGCAAACGTTACAGGAGTTATCTAAAATTGGGGAGGGAGGGCTCTGACTGACCTCAGCCACATTTTCAAATGTGATGCTTTAGAGGAATGCAGGCTGCTAAACAGGCAACAATGGCCAAAATTGCATTTAAACTCAACAACAACAATAATTTTTTTTAAATCCATCAGAATCCCAGCTGAGATTCATTCATACAGCCTTATGGTTACTAGACAGGCACTTTAAGCTAACATGCCACAGCACTATCTGTTATAGTGAACAGCAGAAAAGCCCTTAGAATCAGAAACAATAAACTAATTAACTGGAAACCGCTCCACGGTAACATGAGGTTGATAGTAGAACATGAATATGTGGAAGGGAGGAGAGGGCATGAGCAAATATTTCCCTACTAGGTTGGCAGGGGATTCCAATGCTGCACGGCAAAAGGGGACAAACTGTGTTTTGCAGCTGGGAGGACAAATCATCTGCAGAAATCAGGGAAAGCAGTGGATGAATATATGTGCAGACACGGGGGATCTTGACACTGCAGAATCAGTCTAGGATTCACCCTAAACAACTAATTTGGGTTAAGTTAGAGCCCAGGGATTTCCCCAGATGTAAACAACCAATGAGGGATTTAATTTCAACAGGGGACACAGCAGGCCATTGTGGCAAAAGGTCAGAAGTCACTGTTGTCCCCAAACCCTGTATGTCTAAAGTGCACAAAAAGAGGACCTTAAGATAAGATTCTCAGACATAAGAATATAAGCAGGGATTTACTTGACCATTTATGGCCAAATTGACAGAGACCAAAAGGCTGAGTTATTATTATTATTTATAGCTGTAATTAGACAGTTGCAGCTCTTACACTGTACCTCCCTTTTCTTCAGTTTAATCAAGTTGTTATAATTCCTCTTATGAGCTAGCAGCTCATTCGAAACATAAACTGTATTATTACTCCTAAACTCCCTGTGTTTCCAGATAATTCCTCTTTGGAGGAGTCTATGATCCTTATTAAACGAAGAATTTTATCTAAATAAAACTAATGATTTGGGGGCAATTTTTTTGGGGGTAAATAATGGTTCAGATAGACTAATTAAGTTTTAAAAGATGGCTAAATCAATAGGCCCTGAGGCCTACAAACTGCCCTCCTAAGCACAGTCAGCTCCAGAGACTCCATTCTGGCACACACTAAAGTATCTAATCTAGAGTTCCAACAAACATGAGTCAGACCCTTATTATCTTGATACAACTGTTATTGATCAACTGATCTTAAATTATGGACACACAATGAATTATCTGAAATGGAAATAAGGAGATGATCACTGCCAATATAGTTGCAAATATTCATATAATTAAAGAAAAAAGATCCAGTGAAACCAGAAAATAATAATTTACAATAGCACTATTATGCCCCCAAAAGGTAAAAGTTCCATTTGGATCAATCCCTAAATGTCCATTTACTATTATTAAATTTCTCTGAATAATGAATTGAGTGAAATGTAAGCCAGCAGCATCTATTACTGAGTCCTTGGAAATTCTATCATGCAATACTGAACTAAGGAAATCTTCATTATAAGATCGTATCTGTTTTTGAAGAAGAGCATTAGCATCATGCCCTGTCCTCCTGTTGAATTCACCTGCCATAAGAATTTCTTTAAAAAATTAAAAAGCAATTTTTTATGTCATCAAAGTCTGTCCACTCTTCCAAAAACCAACACTGGACCCTATGTTCCTAGCCAGCTACTGCCCAGTGTTGAATCTACCATTCCTGGGTAAGGTGGTTGAGAGAGTGGTGGCTGAACAACTCCAAGCATTCCTGGATGATGCTTCCATCCTCGATCCTTTCCAGTCTGGCTTCCACCCTGGCCATGGGATAGAGATGGCTCTGGTCACCCTTACGGATGATCTCCATAGATATCTGGATTGGGGCGGGGCGGTGCTGTTTTTACTTGATCTGACAGCAGTGTTCAACACAGTTGATTATGATCTACTGACCCATTGTCTTGCTGACGTAGGAGTTCAGGGGTCCGCCTTGCAATGGTTTTCTTCCGTTCTCCATGGTTGGAGACAGAGGGTGGCACTGGGTGAGAGGACCTCCCTGCGATATCCACTGGAATGTGGAGTACTACAGGGGGCGATCCTCTCACCAATGTTATTTAACATCTACATGCTGGGTTGCCATCAATATGCAGATGACACCCAGCTCTATCTGTTATTAGAAGGCCATCTGTCCTCCATCCCTGATAACTTGGCTGAGGCTTTGGAGGCTGTGGCTGGATGGCTGTGGCAGAGTCAGTTGAAGCTAAATCCATCAAAGACAGAGGTCCTGTACCTGAGTCAGAAGGGAAGGGATATGGGTATTAGCAGGGCTATTTTTGGGCAGGAATGCACAGGAACGCAGTTCTGGCTGACTCCCGAGTTGGCCATGCCCAGCAGGAACTCATTAGCATAATAGGCCACACCCAACAGCAGAAACCCATTAGGATTAGGACTGTGTGGCCTAACATGCAAAGGAGTTCCTGCTCCAAAAAAAGCCCTGGGTTTTGACAACAAACAAAGTAAACAGAATAAGAAGCGAAAGATGGGTGTGGCTGGTTGACCACACTCCTGGTAACATGGGGTGTGGCCTAATATGCTAATGAGTTTCTGCTGTTGGGTGTGGCCTGTTATGCTAATGAGTTCCTGCTGGGCTTATTCTACAGGAAAAGACCTGGGTATTAGGCTCCCCATTCTGGTAGGGGCATCTTTGGTGCTGGTCCAGAAGGTGAGGAGTTTGGGAGTGACACTGGATGTGTCTCTTTCCATGGAGTCCCAGGTTACTGTAGCCACCCAATCTGCCTTTTCCCATCTTTGGCAGATTAGGTTGCTGAAACCCTATCTCTCCCCACAAGACTTGGCTACAGTGACCCATGCAATGGTCATTTTCAGGGTTGACTACTGTAATTTGCTCCATGAAGGCTTACCCTTGAGGCTGATCTGGAAATTACAGCTGGTGCAAAATACACCTGCGCACTTGCTAACAGTGATGCCTATGCAGGTTCACATTTGGCAGGTACTCCATCAATTGCATTGGTTACCAGCACTGCTCCCTCTAAGCTGTGGAGTCTTGTGGGCAAAAATTCTACTTTGTGAGCTACTGGCATTAAAGTTGTGAGCGAGCAATTTGGCTGCTGCATAAATTAATTTGCTCTGGAGCCCTCCTTCCTGATCTAAGAAAAAAATGTGTAAGCCAGAGGCTAAAAAACTATGAGCTAGCTCACACTAACTCAGCTTAGAGGGAACACTGGTTACCAGTAGAGTTCTGGATCTGCTTCAAGGTGTTTGTAATAACCTTTAAAGGCTTACATGGCCTAGGACCAACATATCTGAAGGACCGCCTCTTCCCAAATATGCCCTGAAGAGCACTACACTCTATGGATCAACACCTCCTGGTAGTCCCTGGCTCAAAAGACATCCATCTTGCCTCAACCAGGGCCAGGGCTTTTTCCACCCTGGCCCCTGCCTGATGGAACATGCTCCCCATTGAGAGCAGGGCCCTGTGGGATCTACTTCATTTCTGCGGGGCCTGCAAGACAAAGCTGCTCTGCCAGGCCTTTGGCTGAGGCAGCGGACGTCCATATATGGCCTCCCTGAGGTATTTGTCAGTCTGGCTATGGCCAGAAACCTCCCACAACCAGAATTTTTTTTGTTATTAGCTGTGAAATATACTGGGTTCAGACACGTAGAGTGATCAGCTCATAGTTTATTAGTGATTCAGCCAGTAGAAAGAAGACTGAAAATGCCTGGCCAAAGCCAGGTATTTATGCATGCAAAAGGTTACACCCAAAACACACCCCACTCCCAACGATAGGCTATTTACATTACACTGTTTCTCAGTTGGTTTATTCTAGGATCCTTGTTTCCCTACTGGTCCATTATAGGATCCTAGCCAGCTGTTGTTATGCATCCCCAAGCTACGTCCAGTTCAGGCTCAGTACATAACACTCCTCCCCCCAAAGTTCAGAGCCCCATCAACAAACAAAGTCCTTTAAGTAGGCTGGTCTGCATCACTCACGGTTCAAGTGATGTGGCCCTGACAATGGGGCCGGAGTTCCTCAAACAGAGTCAGAGGGTTCCATCAAGGGACTAGTGGATGGTGGTGGCATAGGCATGACCTCGAGACCACCCATGGCTGCTGGTTTTGGTGTTCCCTCTGGATTTTCCAATGGCTGCTCACTGGCCTTTGGCTGCTCGCTGACTGCTGGCATGTCCCTCTCTGGCTCCAGTTCCTGGGGCTTGACAGCTCATTGTCACTGTCTTTTGGAAGCACTGAGGGCAGACCCAGCTCAGCTGGGAGGAGATGGCGGTGGAGCTGGTTGATGTGCCTCCAAAGCAGCTGGCCATCCTCCATTGACATTTCATATGACAGGGCCCCGGTTACCCTGATGACCTTGGCCGGGACCCATGGTGGACCTCTGGAGAAATTCCAGGCATAGATGGGGTCACCCAGAAAAAACCCACAGGATGCTCCTTGACTTTTGGGGTACAGGCTGTGTTCCAGAGCGCAGTCCAGGTGCATTCAGTCTAGATGGGTTGTTAGGTGCCTGCCCATGAGGAGTTCCACAGGGCTGCGGCCGGTGGTGGTGTTTGGGGTCACACGGTGGCTGAAGAGGAAAGCCATGAGTCGGTGATCCCAGTCCCCTTGGATGATCCTGCAGAGGGATTCCTTCATAGTCCTCACCATCCATTCTGCTTGGCCATTGGTTGTGGGGTGAAAGGGAGCAGAGCGGATATGCCCGATGGCATAGCAGCCCATGAATTCTTGGAACTCACCCGATGTGAAGGCCGTTCCGTTGTCTGTGACGATGGTGTCGGGTATGCCATGAGTGCAGAAGGCCCTGCGGAGGGTGCGAATTGCCGCCAGGGATGAGGTGGAAGAGACTGGTACCACTTCCAGCCGTTTGGTGTAGGAGTCCACCAAAATGAAGAAGATCTGCCCCTGGAAAGGCCCTGCAAAGTTGAGATGTAGCTGGGCCCAGGGTTTGTGGGTGGACTCCCACTGACGCACCAGTGCCCTGGGGGGCTCCGGCTGGGTATCTTGGCATGTCTGACAGTGCTTAACACAGTCCTCAATTTCGCTGTCCATGCCGGGCCACCATATGTAGCTGCGAGCCAGCGCCTTCATCCGCATGATCCCCGGATGCATTTTGTGAAGGGCTGCTAGTACACGCTATCGCAATGGTGCGGGCACGAATACCCAGCTCCCCCATAAAAAGCAGCCCTTGTGGGCCAAAAGTTCATCCTGGTGGGAGCACAACGCAGCGAAGTTTGGGCCCACCCAGCTGGTGGGTCATCCCCTCCCCACCCAGTCCAGAACGCAGTCCTGGTATGGTGTGACATGTCAGGGACCTGAAGAGGATGGTTGGGCAGGTCCTCGATGAGCAGGATCTGATGTGCGGGAGCCAGGTCTGGGTCGCAGGAGGGCAGTGGCAGGTGGCTGAGGGCATCGGCATGTCCCATTGCCTTCCCCAGGCAATGGAGGAGTGAATACTGGTAGCCTGTCAGGAAGATGGACCAGTGTGTTGCCCTGCAAGGTTTTTTATGCCTTTTATGAACTGAAATAAAATATGAACTGTGCACCAAGCATTCTTACAGGAGCTGTACAACAAGGTAGCCCCTATGAAGCCAAAGGAGACTGCACCCTGAGAGAGGAAGATACCTTCCTTTCTTCACTTGCTGTTCCAGTAGGTTCTACAGGGCTACCAGCCTCGTACCAGATGGAAGAAGGACCAGTTCCACAGTATGCCTAAAGCACAAATGCCATGCCTGAGCATGAAGAAAAGAGAGCTCTTAACCGCCATTAAGAGAGCCCTCCAACACATGTAGGCAACCCCCTTTCCCCCTCTCCAACATATGCAGATCGACCTGCAGATCTAGAGACCATTCATGGTTACTTATCAACTAATCCACTCACCCAGGAGCTGGCTGATTCAATCAGAATCACAATGGAAGTGGCCGCTGACTCATCTCACCTGCCCCCAGGTGCCAGGCACAAACTAGATCTCAGATACTGATCACTCCTCAGTTCCCCCTCCCCTACTCCCTTCAGCCAATCATTGGTTTTCTGGGACAGACTTACCAGGAGGTGTGACCAGGGGTTATGGCCAGCCCCCACCCTCGTGCATAAAAGGAGCAACCCAGCCACATGCTCTCTCTCTCCTCTATGACCCCTATCGAAGCTTTGACCCTCTTATGTCTAGCTTGCTGTCTCCAACCCCTGCCTCCATCTTTAAACTCTGGTCTGCAGCCTGAGTTCCACGAGTTACCTGCTGGTTCAGGCCACGTGTCCCCTTTTTCCATTCTACCCCTCCATTCCTCCATCGGAATGGCTCACACTTCAGGACAGGTAAATATATCCCATCAAGAATACCTGCTAATGCAAATGTGCTTATATCTCTCTCTTTATTTCCTAGACTTGAGAAGTGTGTGTGTTTGTGTATTGTTTGTGTGTGAAGAAGAATCTAGTAAAAAACTTTAATTTCAACCTTATAAAGTCTCTGTGTCTGTTTCCGATAAGTTTTGGAAGGGCAGGACCTCTGTATAAATTGGTGTTGCATCCTGCAACCGATTGCTTATTGATAAGAGCTAATATTCCCCATAATTTTATTAATAATAACAGCAATCAGGTTAACAAGTGCAGCACCCAGGGATCACCAAATGCTACAGATGCTAACAGACCCAACAAGGGCTTGTGATTGGTCATGATGGTAAAAGGATGCCTGTAAAGGTAGTCATGAAGTTTCTTGACTCCTGCCATTATTGCTAGCGCCTCCTTGTCAATCTGCACATAGTTGCGCTCAGCCGAGGACAAGGTGTGGGAGTAATAGGCCACAGGAACCTCCCAGCCATCAGGCAGCTGGTGTCCTAGGATGGCCCCTACCCTGTACAGGGAAGCATCACAGGCGAGGATGATGGGCAGCTTCTCATCAAAGTGTGCGAGGAAAGCGTTCAATGTGAGAAGCTCCTTGATCCCCCAGAACGCGGTGGCTTGCCTCTGTCCCCAGACCCAGGGTGCTTTTTTATCTAGAAGGTGGTGTAAGGGTTCAGCAATCACAGCTTTGTGGGGCAGAAAGGAATGATAAAAGTTCAGCAGGCCCAAGAAGACCTGGAGTTCTGGCTTGGAGGTTGGCACCAGAGCATTGACGATGGCGCTGACCTTGTCAGAAGCTGGATGGATTCCCTGAGTGTCAACTGAGAACCCCAGGAACTCGACCCACTGTACCCCCAGGAGACATTTTTCTCATTTCACCTTGAGGCCGGCGGCTTGGAACTGCTGCAGGACAGTGCGCAGTCTCTTGGCAAAGTCCTCTGCCGTGGGTGCAGCAATTAAAACATCATCGAAAAAGGACTGTTCCCTGTGAATCCCTTTAAGGAGACAGTCCATTAGGTTCTGGAAAATTCCCGGGGCTACACTGACCCCGAATTGTAGCCGCCACACCCGGAACTCCCCCCAGTGTGTCACGATCATCTGAGCCTCCACAGTCGCATCGTCAACCAGGAGCTGCTGGTAAGCATGATATAAGTCCAGCTTACCAAAGATCTTGTCACCCGCTAAGGATGCCAAGACATGGCTGACCACTGGGACTGGATAGGCATGGTCCTGCAGAGCCTTATTTATCATGCATTTGTAGTCCATGCATATGCGGACATTGCCATTGGACTTCACTGGAGTTACAATTGGGGTCTCCCAGAGGGCATGTTACAGGGCTCCAAAACCCCTTGGGCCATGAATCGATCCAGCTCCCCATCAATCTGGGCTTAAGAGTGAACAGGACTCACCTAGCCTTCATCTGGATGGGACGCACTGCCGGATTAAGCTGTAGGGAGACTGGCGCGCTGGTGTAACGACTGAGAGTTCCATCGCACAAGTTATTGAAGTTTGAGGCCTGCATGTGGTGCACCCCCATCACTCTGAAACCCAAGGGCGCGAACCATAACAGTCCCAATAAACTGGTGAGCCACCCCTCCACCACCAACAAGTCCAACAGTCCCTTAAAGTTCTTGTATTGGACATGAAATTTGCCCCACCCTTTGATGGCCACCTCGTTCTTCTGG
The DNA here is from genome assembly GCA_029375565.1 of Gekko gecko. Taxonomy (NCBI): domain Eukaryota; kingdom Metazoa; phylum Chordata; class Lepidosauria; order Squamata; family Gekkonidae; genus Gekko; species Gekko gecko. Next base: position 103,472,864 of record JAPDNY010000002.1, on the reverse strand, counting down.
AAGTCCCTGAGGGTGAAGCAGGCAGGCCTAAGGTGGAGACCCCCTGTGGGCAGAGCCTCTGTAGAGTCTCTTCCGAGATGATGGAGATGGAGGACTCAGTGTCCAGTTCCATCTCTCATGGCCTTCCCTCAATCAACACAGTCACTTTAATTTTATCAAGGGTGTTCCGGGGCAAATTCAGTACCTGATGTTGGTGGATGGCGGTTGTGTGTAACTCCGCTGATTCCAGGTGGGTGGCCTGGCGTCTCTGGGTTCTTTTGGAGTGACAGGTACAAGTGATGTGACTGGTCTTGCCACAGGTCCTACAGGTCATGTCACAGAAGTGGCAGCAGCGCTGCTCGTGGTCATCTCCACAGCTGGAACAAGGAGCCGGTATGATGGTCTTTACAGGGTGTGTGGTGGCGGTGGCAGTGAGTTCCAAGTTGTGGCGCACTGGGTGACAAACCTGATGCGTTTCTTCCTCATCTGAGGCTTCTGATGCCAAGTGAGCAGAGGCCAGGTGCATGGAGTGGGTCTGGCGGGCATGCTGAGACTTCTCGAATGCTGTGGCCTTGCATAGCACCTTCTCCAGGGTGAGCTCCTCGTGGCCAATGAGTTTGCAGTGGAGTTTCTACTCTTGGACACCCATGATAAACTGGTTGAGGAGAGCGTCCTCAAGATCTGGGAACCCACAGTTGAGGGCCAGCTGACAGAGGTCAGCCATGAAGTCGGTGGCTGCTTTGTTGACCTTTTGTTGGTGCAAGAAGTCCACATGCCGCGCCATTTTGGTTAGTTGAGGCGTGAAATGGCCAGTGAGCACCTTGAGGAGGTCATCGTACGAAGCCTCTTCTAGGGTCTTTGGCATGATGAGGCCCTGGCCGAGATGCAGAGTGGCGATTCCGCAGATGCTGAGCAGGATGGTCTTCTGTTTTTCAGTGTCCTCAATGTCCTGGAACCTGATGAAGTATTTGAGCCGCTCCACCCAGGCTTCCCACAGCTTTGGGTGAGTGGGGTCAAATTCTGGTAGATGTCCCAGAACGGCAGCCATGATCCATGGAGCAGTGCAGGGTGTGGGGCATTGGGGCTCATTGTGCAGTGCAGTGCTGGATGGATCTGGATCAGGCTCGCTTATTGGGATCCCACTCTCGTCACCAGTGAAATATACTGGGTTCAGTACATAAAAAGCTGTGACCACCATTTTAATATTTATGGTGATTTTTTAAATTTTAATGTTATTACATTAATATATGTTGTATAAATGATATGTTGTTACCCACCCTGAGCCCGCTTTTGGGAAGGGCGGGCTATAAATGTGAATAAATAAATAAATAATAAATATTTCTCCCAGATGAATCCAGTTTCGTGTACTGTTATTTGCCTTAGCAGGTGGAACATAGAACAACAACAGAATTGAAGGGAAAGAATTCAGTTGTAACCTAATTACAAGGGTGAACTCATCTGCTACTTTGTATACACTGAGGCAGAAATTAAACAGGCCAGGCCTACTGAAGGGCAGCCAATAAGCCCCTTAGTTTTCTGAGGAAAAAAACAGAGTAACCAGGAAGGAAAATCTCACCTGTAGCCCAGGTTTCCTGTACAACATGAAAGGTGGAAAGATAGAACACATATGCCTCCTGCCTCCTCCTGCAAGGATGTAGCTTGTATTCCAGCCTGTGCCAAGTGAAGATTAAGGCAGGATTGCAATATCATGAAAAAAACATAGTTAAAGCTAACTGGTTAATAAGCCAAACCATGCTTTCAGTTTCTAATCATGCATGTCCTAACTAAGCATAGTTAGCTGAGGAGGCTGCTGGCTACCATGTCTCAGATCCAGATGCTCTGGGTCTCGTTCTCTCATCCCCATTCAGTATGAATAATACAAGAAATGCTACAGGGTTCTGATTTAAGCATTTCACTGCTCAGCTGCACCCCATCTCGCTCTGAAGGAATTGAGGCTCACCTTCTTTCCTGAAAGGTCCCATTGCCACAGAGCCAACATGGCGCCGAGAGACGACTGCCGGACGAGTGGACATGATCAAACGTTTTGAAATGCTTCTAAAAGACTTCCAAGGCTTCAAAGCATGAGTTAAGCAAAGCTCAGGTGATTAAAAGTATCTACAAGAACCTTGGTAGCAATTAGAAGCACCTAAGTGCAAAGTGGTGGGGGAGGGAGGAAACCCAAGAATCCCCCTCCCTCAAAGTAAGGTGGTTTTAAAACGGGACTTAAAAACTTTCTGAACTGAGCTAAATGCATCAGAATATCAGCAAAATTGAAAACTGCATAATAATGTGAAGCGGAAAAAATTTAGTCAACATTTACTTTGTTTTGGGAAACTTACTTCTTGTTGATATTATGGCTGGGAGAGGGCGGAAGGCGGGTCTGGAGAAAAAAACACAAACTGGAAATAGCCAACCAGCGACTCCCTCCCACAACCAGTGACTCCCTCCCACAACCAGATATGCCTACACTGCTGGCAAACGCATTGCGCCCTCTAATGGAACAGATGACTAATCTTAGCATTAAAATGGATAATCTGCAGAAGTGAATGTCCCAAATAGACAAGAGGACTTCAGTGACTGAAAAGACGTTAGAAAAGATAGAAAAACGGATTGAGAGTATTAATAAAAGAGTAGATGAAGCGGAGAAAGAGAGATCCTCCAATAAAACTCAGTTAACACAGCTCCAGCTGGAAAGATCCATGTACATTTTATGCTTCCAAGAGATCCCAGAAGACAAGAACAAAGATTTTAAAGCTCTCCTAGCAGAGACTTTGGCTCTAATAATGGATTATAAACAGGAAGATTTATTGAAGGAGATGGACTGGACTTACAGAAGTTATCTAGACTTTTTAAAAAGAAATAAACTCCCGGGAGAAATATGTCTGAAATTTACGAGACAGTCTACCAGAGATCTGGTGCTGAAATCTACACAGGGAAAACTCTTGAAAATCAAAAATGAGGAGATAAAAATCTTGAAGGATATCCCCTTTGAAATCAGAAAGCAAAGGAGACTCTACAGGGATCTTACTCTCTCTCTTCAGAAGGAAGAAATTCCTTATAGATGGTCATTCCCTGAAGGATTGAGTTTCAAATTTAAAAATTAAAAAATCAACATTGACACTGTTCCTAAGGCGAAAAGGTTTGTAGACCAATACTTCAATCCTAAGCAACGTAACAAAGACAAGAAATCTAAGATAGAAGAGGAGGAAGAAAAAGAGGAAGAAGAATCCTACTCACAGGATTCATCAAGTGACAGTTACAAACCTAATAGTTCTTCAGATACATCAGAATCAGAGAAAGGTGCAGCTGCTCCCAAACCACGAGGAAAAAAGAAACGCAAGAAGAAAAGACTCTAAAATTAAGACAATTGTTGCAGTTTTTGAAGAATAGATTGCTAATGCAACTTTTTACTATTTTTGTTAATTCTTTGTGTAAGCAATGACAGATCTGTATTTTTAGGTGACAGAGATATATCACTATGTAACCAGATTGTGTTACCTATTAGTCTGTCCCTCCCTTTAACCATTAGTTGTTTTAGAGTTAGGGTTATAGTTTACCGCCCCCCCCCATTCCAGTAGTGTCAATTGTATTAGTTTTCCTTTCCCGTTTCCCATAGAATTTAGAGATAGGGACTTAGCCTCCTTATCTCATATCCAGTAGCATTGCATCAATAAAATAAAATAAAAAAGAAAGAAATGCTACAGATAGACTAACACAGCTACCCATCTCGATCGAACACAAGAAATGTAAGTGTAAATTTAAATGTGGATCCGAACTAATCAGAATTGTGGTGTATATTGCATTGTCTACTGATGTCTCACTTTTTCCAACTTGGTGTTCCCCGGTCAGGTCTCCACTTTCCCTTTGTATCTCTCTCATGCAACACAATTATTTCCATTAGAATACACTCAAATGCTCTGTCTCAACAGACCAAATGATTTCACATCTGAAGCAAATTATTATTTCATAATCCAAGCCACAGTATCATTTTCATAGGGGAACACTGCAGAAGCTTTTCTAATACTTTCCTCAACCAGCAGTTCTTATGGGAATGAGAATTTGCATGACTCATTGACAGAACAATTTTTGTGTGCTGGTTCAGAAGGATGAATGTCCATCATGTTAGTTTTCACCACTGCTTGTTTATGTATACTTTATATCTATTTATATGTCCATTGATTAGCCATGATCTTTAAAAAAAACATTCAAGGAGATTTACCTAAAACACCCCAATAATTTATTCAGTGTTTCACAATTTACAGCTGAATGCCTGAATTCCACAGAAATATAGCGTGGTTGAGGTGAAGCTTATCTCCCCCTCCCCTTTTTTTGTATTTTTATGTGTGTGTGAGTGTGTGTGCACCTGGAAGTCATGACAGCCTCTGATGACTGACTGTGTGTATGTACCTGGAAGTCATGGTGACCTCTGGGGACCGACCCCTACTGGAGGCCTTGAGGGTATTCAGAGAGTGGGCTGAATAAAGCCCCCACCTTCACCTCTGGTATTTCAAGGAGGTCTGTCATCCAAGTACTTACCAGAGTTGACCCTGCTTAACTTCCAAGATCTGATGAGATCAGGGTTGCCTGGGCTATCCAGGTCAGCCACCCCACCCCCTTTTGGCTAGCCTTCTGGTACCACTAAAAGATTTATGTTTTCCTTTTCTGGTGGGCCTTTCTAGACCAGTTGATGGTTTTTAGTGCACTGTGGTCATGCAGAGATTTGGTGAAGTTCTTAAATGGCTGGTGCAATATGTGTATGATAGTTCATATACTGTTCTTACTATGCCTTTTGTAACGTGGTTTTTTAATCTTGCAGCTGAATCATATTGCATTTTTATATTTTAACCTATTGCCCTGAATCTGTTGTAATGAACTACTCCTTAGGGTGTTTGCAACTTTAAGTAGTTTCCTATTATTAATTATTAATAAAAGTATTCATTATCTGATTTGATGTTGGTTTTTATGAAAATTGCATCTGGTTGATTTCTTGTAACTTCCCCAGAGTATTCTTTCGAATACAAAGGTAAGACAGAAAAACAAAGAACATAGTTGATCTGTGAACTGTCTCTAAGAAGGAAGATGGTTAAGATTTGTCATTGTTGATATGAAGACAATCATTAAGAGTACAGTGCAGCAAATGTCGTAAAAACATAAGCTTCCAGTGGCTCAACATATTGCATCAAGTTATCTTTTATCCATTGAGCTGCTACCCACAATGTTTGGTGTGCTTATTTGATAAAAAAGGCATGCTCAGTTTTGCATTAAAGAGCTGCCAAGTTCATAGATTTAGGTGGGCAATGGAAATCTGTACAGTCCATTTTAAGATTTATTTCTCCAGATTTTCCAAGAACACAGTTGTGTACTGTCCCTAGCTACCCCTCAGATTTTGCTGGGAACTGGAGCTGAGTTTAGCTCACTGTTCCTGGAAATCAGGGAGACTTATATCCAGAAACTAGCATTCTCTGTAGCCAGAAGCTGCTTGAATGGAAAAGATGAGCCTCTGCTGCCCTTTCCCCAGTTTTATCTGCAACAAATAAGCTGGTAGATATTAGCTGCTGTTTAGAATGAAAGAAACCAAGTAGCCTTCCAGCTCATAGGAACCTTATGTTCTTAGTTTATCCTCGCTTTAAAAAATGGTGTTGTGACAATGACTTCTCTTTTAGGTGTAAAAGATTGGTGTAAACAGTTCATTCAGAACCAAGCTGAACTTTTCTTTTTCTTTTTTTTACCACATCCATCTTCTGTCTAAAATTCTAGGGTTACAACTAGAGCAAGGACTCAGAAGCACTTTAGCCTAGTTTGTAAAGTGGTTCTTTGATCCCTTAGCCTAGTAAGCATAGCTCTGGCCTGATTCATAAAGAGGAGCCAAGGCCACCGGGAATCCCTACTTCTGACAAAGCCTCAGGCCTGAATGTTGTTGCTGTCCATTATAAAGGATCTTTCTGTACTTCAAGCAGGACCAAGCTAAATCCCTGGCAAGTCAGAGAAGCAGAATCCCAGGAGAAAGACCAGGCCAAACTACATGTTGTTTTGTAATGTTGCAGCTCCAAAATGGGGCAAATAACTCCCTCTCCCAGTTTGCTTTGATTCAGGAAAACAATACTAGGAGAGGCAGGAGCTACTTCTCTCCCATGCTGTGGTCTCAAGCTGAATCGGGCTCCTGCAGACCTTTAAAATGCCATTGCTAGCAGCTGCTGTGTTGCATGTAGTTTAGACCATTTATGAAGTAAATAGAGTTGCCAGCTCTGAGTTAGGAAACACCAGGAGATTTGGGGGTTGAAGACTGGAAAGAAGGTGGTTTGGGGAAGGGCAGAATATAATGCCACAGAGTCCACTGTCCATTTTCTCCAGGGGAACTGATCTGGGTCATCTGAAGATCAATTGAAAATAATGGGAGATCTCTAGGTACCACCTGGAGGTTGGCAGCCCTAGAAGTAAAGCTGAAAAGAACAAGTACCAAATAGAAGGCAATCTGTAGCAGAAAACAGAAAAGCTTCCAACCCAATTTTCATATTCAAGATTATTCAAGTTACTTTGGTGAGAGGCGTTTTCAAAAACTCCTTTGAAGGCCAAGTCTGCAATGTCTACTGAATCACCCATGCCCATATGTTTATTAACCCTCTCAAAGGACTATAAAAGACTGGTGAAACAGGACTACCATTTCTAGAAGCCATGCTGATTTTTTCTCAATAGAGGTTGCTTAATTTGTATTTAGGAACAATTTTCAGTTTATCCAGAACAGCTGTTAGATTAACAGGCTTGTAGTGTCCCAGACGTCCTCTGGACCCTTTTAAAAAAAATCAGTCTTACATTTGCTACTTTCCACTTCTTGGGAAGAGAGGCCAATTTTTCTGACAAGTCACATCAACTTGTTAGATCAACAAGTCTTGTATTTTGCGTTTGAGTTTCTTAAAAGCCTTGGGTCATCCAGATCTGGTTACAAACCAGTTTTTGATTTGGCCATCAACCCTAGAATTGCATCTCTCACAATCTCTGCTGGATCTTTTGACATCACTCCTGAAAGCAGCTACCCAGCCATCAGTAACTACTCCACGTTTTCCACAGTGACAACCAACACAAAGATTTGTTCAGTTTCTCTGCAATCATCCCATTGTCCTTTAGCAATCCTTTCACTTCTTTGTCATCCAACGGCCCGACCTTCTCTCTGGCCAGCTTCTTAAGTTTGATGCATTTAAATAAATGTTCATTGTTTCCTTTAATGTTTTGCAGGGAAAAGATGCATATTTCTCTTTCCAGTTCACCAGTCTCATTATTAACTTTAACTTGTTTTGCCAGAAGCCTCCACTTCTTCTTGTTTACTTAGTTTGGGTAAGACTTCCACTTTTCAAAGCAAGTCTTCTTGCCTTTAGTGGTGTAATGTACCCATAGCTGAATGTGGGTCCAGGCCAGCCATGTGCTCAAACCGGTTCCAGCCGGTCTGACACGCGGCTGGGCAAATACCTGAGCTTCGTTCCTAAAGACAATGGATGGTTGGATCCTAGCTCCCTTCCAATTGGGGGACTGGGATCTGAGGAGATAATGCAATGAGTGTATATAGGCCAATCATGGGTGTGTGTGTGTTGGGGTGTGGGTTCTCTTTGGGGATATAAGCTGACCTGTGAGCTGGCTAAAGTCACGTTGCAGGACTTTAATACAAGGTCTCCTATGAAGATGGAACCATGCTCCACCGACACATCAACCAACTCTGTCGCTGCATGTTGCCTCTGGAACCAGACGACCCTGAGGAGCCCGAAGCCCTTGAGGCCCTGGAGCAACAACCTCCCCCATTGTCCCTCAGCCCGGCGGAGACCCCAGCCACAGCACCCGTCAACCAGTCCCCGGGGTCCCCGACCACCTTGAACGAGCCCTCGGTAGCAACACCAGCTCCGCTGGCACAGGACAGCTCCCCGACAAGAACATCGGCGCCGGCTTCACCAACAGCCCCTGCAACACGCCACTCGACGAAGGAAAGAAAGCCCCCAGCCTACTTAAAGGACTATGTCTGTGGGTGTCTTTCAGACCAAGGGGAGAGGGGTGTAATGTACCCATAGCTGAACATGGATCCAGGCCAGCCATGTGCTTGAACCAGTTCCAGCTGGTCCGACATGTGGCTGGGCGAAGTGCCTGAGCTTCGTTCCTGAAGACAATGGACGGTCGGATCCTAGCTCCCTTCCAGTTGGGGGACTAGGATCCGAGGAGATAATGCAATCAGTGTATATAGGCCAATCATGAGTGTGTATGTGTTGGGGTATTGGTTCTCTTTGGGGATATAAGCCAGCCTGCAAGCTGGCTAAAGTTGTCTTGTTCTTCACCTAATAAAAGTATGAGAACTGAAATCACTAGTAAGTCTCAGTACTTTTCAAGTGGTTTCCTTGATTTTACTTGTTAACCACACTGATATCTCCTTAAAGCTGGTGGTACCCATGCTAAACTGTAGTAGCCATTCTATCTGAACTTCCATTACTTGGATTTAAATAATTTCTAGGGATCATGAAGAGATTTGACCCTCTTTATACTCCTGTTCAGCTTCTTTTGTCTAATCCCCTCATTTTTTTAGAATTTTACCCTTCTGAAATCAAATGTGTTCATGTTGTACTTTTGGAGCAATCTTCCATCCACAAAAATACTGGACTTATGTGATCTCTGTTCCCACTTGGTACAACTACTCAGACTGGACCTCAGCTTAAGACCAAGCCCAGAGTCACTTCTCCTCTAGCTGGTTCCATGATTAATTGCTCAAAGTCATAGTTAAGGTACTTAGAAATTGTTTCTCCTTACTCAAACACATAAGTGAGTGTAGTTGAACACAGCTTTCTCCTCCGCTTGTCTTCCTTATTTCTTTTTCTGTGTCAAGACCACCCTTAGGGCTTTGGTAGAGTTGCCAGCTCTGGGTTAGGAAATTCCTGGAGTTTTGTGGGTGCAGCCTGGGAAGGGTGGGGTTTGGGGAAGGAAGGAACATCAATAGGCTTTAATACCATAGAATCCACCCTCCAAAGGTACGCCTTCCTCCAGGGGAACTGATCTCCAAACTGTAGTTTGGAGATGAGCTGTAACTCCAGGAGATCTCCAAGGCCCCACCAAGAAGTGGGCAGCTCTAAGTTCTGGTAAGGAATGAAATTTATGTTCCCTTTAATTAAATCATCTTTTGTGCCCAATATTTCTACCCATGGTGATTATATACGGGAGTATATAGTTTATTATTTAATTATTTATTTAATTAGAATTGATTTACTAGGCTGCTCTTCCCTAAATTAGGGTTCAGGGCGGTTTACAACAGGATAGTATACATTCTCGATATAAAACTAAATTAAAACAGTCTAATACATACTAGTGGATAAAACAGTTTATATACAATATATAAGATGGCGGAGAAATCCTAATTCCCAGGCTCCCCTGGGAGAATGGGTTATAAGGGATAGGGAATTACATGAGAGTGCCAAAAGAAGTCCCCGCAGAAAGGTAACAGGTCCCATAGGGCACGAATGTCTTCCAGCAGAGCGTTCCACCAGGCAGGGGCCAGGGCTGAGAAATCCCTGGCCCTGGTCGAGGACAGTCGGACTTCTCTCGGGCCGGGGGCCACCAGCAAGTTCTTATTTCCTGAGCATAGTGCTCTTCCAGTTTCTGAAGTTGAATGATGGGTGAGCATTTCTTTAAGTTAAAGAATCCCTGGATTTCTCCAATGAAAAATAAAACCTCACTGTGAACCATTCTGTGTACAAGTGCACACATACTTTTCTCCACCTTACTGAACCAAGAGGTACTTCAGAGAACCCCAGGACTCATTGCCTATGTTCCTGCAGAGAGCACCCAACCAGAAACCACTGCTTACATAATAGGAAGATGATCAGCTTGCAACATCCCACCTTGTTGCGGTTGTCTGTGGCCCTGTGGCAGCCAAAATTCCTACCTCCATTCTCAAAATTCCGAAAGTGCCCACACAATGAGATTAGGGGCTCCTGCTTTGCCCCAAGTAGTTTCTCCCTTATTAAGCAGCATAAGCACATACATAAATGATAACACCAGGAAGGGAAAGTCCTTCTTCTGCAGCAGCAAAACCACCACCCACACAAAATGTTCTTTCAAAGACAGTTGCTCAGGACCACAGTGTGATGCATAACTGTAGGCTTCCTCATGAGCTTGAGTGGGAGTTCTGAAGCAACCACTGGAAAGTACCAAATTAAAATGACTTTGCATGCTTGACAGCTTGATATTATTATGTTCCGTGTGACCATTTAACTATTTCCACTGGTATCATCTTTTTTCTAACTACTGGATTCCTTTTAGATTAATATAGTCGAGGCTCACCACATCCCCTTCTATGAACTCTGGAGGGAATTCTAAATCCATTTTAGATTGTGGCCATGTTCTTCTACTAAATGGGCAGAAGGTAGGTCCAGCCTAATTTTGGGGATCAGTCCTCAAGTGCAGTAGTAAGATCATAATTAGTTTTCTATAAATAAGACTTTGTGTTATAGCAGCATGGCAAAAACTTTATTCTCATTCTTCTGATAGCAAGCTGGAATTCACAGAGGGAAGGATACATCCCAAGCAAGCAGAGTCTGACATAGACCTGGGATTTGAATTAAAATGTTATTAGAAAAACCTGTTAATGGGGTTGTGTGGGTCTCACTATAAATCAATGCTCTTCAGCTGTATTTGTGAGCATGGCCCTATGCTTCCTTCCAAGGATTCCCCGGTGGGGATGGGGAGACAGCAACTTCCAAATGGGTCAAAACTATCTACTCCTTTCATTTCCACTCACTCATGGGTACAGTGTGAGAACCAGCATGGTGTAATGGTTAGAGTGTCAGACTAGGAGCCAGGACACCAAGGTCTGGATCCCTGCTCTGCCACGGAAGTTTACTGGGAGACTTGGGGCCAGCCTGTGTGTCTCTCTCAGCCTCACAGGATTGTCGAGGATGAAAAGGAGGGGGAGAGAGATAGATGTGATTTGCTTTGGGTAAAATGGGATAGAAATATCCAAATGAATAAATAATAAAAAAATAAAAAAATAATATCCTAACAGTACTAATTTTGCCAAGGTGCTGGCTATGAGGGGAGAGTGCATTTTGATGCATTAAGGTGTCACTTTGAGGTCTGAAGGTGGCTTGACAGGTGGTTCTCAATAAAATGTAGCATTATGATGTTGGCTTTCCTCACTGAAAGAGCTGAAAAACACAGCTCTTGCTGCCTGTTATGTCCCTCTTTCCTCACCCTTGTGTCTCACTTTCTTCTCCCCTTTGAGATCTCCGTTAGCTCCTGCAAGAAACAGAGGAGGAAAAAGGAGACTAAACATGAAGTTTATGCCAAATCTTTGCTGAGCTCTTAATAAATTTGATCTACTGTGGTTCCTAGTTCAACTGTCAGCGTGGGCAAGCAGCCTAGCACTAAAGCCTTCAATTTGGTGAGCTCACTCAGTGATAGGGTGGTTTATTCTAAGAAATCAGTTAACATACAGTACTCAGTAGAAGCGCCCCTCCCTCCCATGGGAAGATTGTCAGATTTAGGATGTACAGTGAGCTGTCTCTCTGGATTACACAATTTTTTTATCACTTCCTTTGAGGCCCTTGGAGAACAAGGCCAATGCCACAAACATCGAATCACACTTACACACACACACAAAATTAGTCAGCCAGCTATGGCTCCATGATTCCACTATAGTTGCCACCTGTTTTTTCCAAAGAGGAATTTGAGGTGAATTTGGTGGGTCCCTCTAAGATAAAACATGTACAAATTTTGATGGAAGCTAAAAGAATCAGAGGATGGTCAGTGAAATTTATTGGTAGGGGCACTTAGAACATCAGGCTGTGGAGGGGCCCAGCAAATGGTTGGGGGTTCACATGATCCAGCCACTTTGCTGAAGCTAAGCATGTCATGGTCTGGTCTATTTCCATGACAAAAGAAAGGCAGGATGTAAGTGCAATAAAATTATATGTTGTCGAAGGCTTTCACTGCTGGAGTTCATTAGTTGCCAAGACCACGGCCACACAACCCAAAAAATCTACAGCAACTTATAAAGTTATAGTTCCCACAACAAAATTATGCTCAGCCGTTTTTTGGCAGGAAGAGTCTTCAAATGGATGTCCTTCAGAATAGTTTTAGGTGACACAAATGATGATACATGATACTCCTGTCAATACCATTTCTTTATATATGTTATTATATTTGTATCCTGTCCTTATTCTAAAGGGCTCATGGTATGCATTTATCACAACAGTTTTGTAAAGTATATTAGGATGAAAAATGGTGAGCAGTCCAAGGTCACACAATATGCTTTGTAGATAAGAGGAACTGGAGTCCAAATCGTCACCCAGAAGTCCAGTTATTACTCTATAATGTATCTGTTCCACTACCCTACTATTTTGCCTCTTCTCTCTTTTGCCTCAGCAGTGTCCCTTGAGGAGCAGTTTCTGAGCCTTTTTTCCCCATATTGGTCCTAATGCAGCCTCCATTCCTGGATTAACAAATGGTCAATCTGATTATTCATAGAGTTTGCTGTGATAATTAGCTCATTGACTCATAGAGTAAAACAGGAGTCCAACGGCACCTTGAAGTCTAACAAAAATGTATTTGTTTTTAAGTCTTTAAGGAAAATAGACAGTACAACTCTGCTGGACCTTTTAGTGTTGTTTTTTTTGATATCTTGTGTTTCTAGAGGATCCCAAGAAGGCTGTAGAAACCCTTCTGCAGAAACCCTTCTGTTTTTCTGAACAGAAAGAGTCAGAAAGGTTGGGGGTGGTCTTTGCAAATGCTGCTGTCATGCTTTTTTGAAATGGGTTTTTCAAAAATGTCACTGTACTTTGAAGTGGGCATTGGGGCAGCCTCAAGGGAAACAGTCATGGCTAAGGAAACAGCGGCCAAATACCACTGTGACTGAAATTAAGCCTTGAATCAAGTTTTTTTTTTAAGTAAGTTAATTTTATCATTACCTCCAGATATACACAACCTCAGCAGGGAATAGAATGGTGTTAGTAATGCAGTTAGGTAAGTTTAGAACCTGGGTTTAATGGTCAGGGGGGGCTCCCGTTAGATGATAATCTACTTATCAGATATGAAGCTACTGCCTGCTTTTGGGTTCCTGAGCTGAGCATATAAGCTTGGGCTCTGGACTTCCACTTATGGCACCAGTGCCTGAACTGTGCTGCTATTAACATGTTAAAACATTTCTGGAATAAAACGGTGCAAAAACCAGGGCAATTGATAGGACATTTCTAAAGGATGTAGGGTGACTTACTTATAAATCCTGTTTTATTTCTGATTTATTCGTATTTGTATTGTACCATCCATGTGCATGGTGCATTATAAACTGCAATAAGAGCAGAAGCTTACACTCTAAAACTCAATATGAGGGAAACAACAAAGGAAGGGGATAAAACTAATTTCCCTTAAATGGGAAGGTTTTGAAAGTGTGCCCCAAAGACTTGGCGTCACAAAGCAATATAAGAAAGTACACTAGGCAGATATCATTTTAGTTTACTGTAATAAATCTATAGAAAGGATGTCTGAATAAAAGGCACTTTTGATGTCAAGGCCTGGGAGCCCTGCTGTGACAATAGGATATGGAACATGGAAAGAGATCTGCAACTTATCCAATCTTGATTGTGGCATGCATTAACAAGGGGCGGAAGAGCTTCTGCACCCTTCTTTCCAGGAATAAGTGTTTATTTCTGTTTTATTCTCTCTGTCTCAAATTACCAAGGTCAGGTTTCAACATGCTTGTTTCTCCCAGTCACTGAAACCTTGGCAATATTTAAACCACAAGACTGGATCTATTTTTGAAGCACATAAAGAATGCTGCAACAGGTTTGTTTGTTTCCTTTTTACCACATACTCGCTATATATGTTTCATAGTATTTGTACTTAACAATTAATTGCTGGTGTTAAAGTGACACATGGTAAAATGGCCTTTTCAGTGATGTGGTTGTTTTTTTGTTTTTTTTGTAAATGCACAGATCTTACACAGTCCGTAAGGGTAGCTCTGTTAGGCTTCCTTTATCTGCTCAGCCCCCCAGGATAGCAATAATTTTGTGGAAAAGACAAACACATAATTGACCCTGACAATTTTTTTTCAAGTTATTTATGTTATGTACTGAATGTGAATCACTCCTATCAAGGCCGACGGGTCTATACAAATATGCGCAGACTACAAATGTACAGTTAACAAAGCTCTGCAGCAGCATTCCTATCCAGTGCCGGTAATCAGCCACGTACTGGCGTCACTGGGAGGGGGAAAAGTCTTTGCCAAGCTTGACCTGGCTCAAGCTTACCAGCAGTTGCCGGTGGACGACGCAACTGCTGAAGCCCAAACAATCGTTACCCATAAAGGGGCTTTCAGGGTAAAACAATTACAATTTGGAGTAAATGTCACCCAGGGCATTTTTCAAGGGCTAATGGAGGGGCTCCTGCATGGGCTACTTGGTGTCGTGCCCTATCTCAACGATGTTTTAATTGCGGGCACAGATGATTGTGAACTGATGGCTCGCTTAAGAGCAGTGTTGAGTCGTTTTAAAAATGCCGGGCTGCGGGTTAAGCGTTCGAAATGTGTTGTTGGGGTAAAAAGAGTTGCGTTCATGGGGTTCCTCATAGATGCAGACGGGGTCCACCCCACACCCGACAAGGTGGCAGCAATCCAAAACGCGCCTCCACCCCAGTCCAAGAAAGACCTCCAGTCCTTCTTGGGAATACTCAACTTTTATAGTGCCTTTCTGCCACACAAGGCATCAGTCGCTGAACCTCTGCACACTTTGCTCCACAAGAACACTAAATGGGAGTGGGGTGAGCAGCAGAGGCGTGCATTCGCTTCAGTGAAGGAACTTTTGTCATCAAGTGCAGTCCTGACGCACTTCGATGAAAACAAACTGCTGGTGCTTGCAGCTGACGCGTCTCCTTATGGGGTGGGTGCCGTTCTCAGCCACCTGATGCCGGACGGATCTGAGGCACCGATCACATTTTATTCCCAATCCCTCACTAAGGCAGAAAAGAACTATGCCCAGATCAACAAGGAGGGCCTCGCCCTAATCGCAGGAATAAAGAAGTTCCATGACTTTGTTTATGGGCAGCGACTCCTCCTTGTGACTGATCACAAACATCTCCTGGGCATCTTCTCGCCAGACCGGCTGACACCGAACATTCTATCACCCCAGATGCTAAGGTGGGCGGTTTTTCTGTCGGCATACAATTTTGAGCTGGAGCACCGTCCAGGGAAGGCTATTGGGCACGCAGACGCCCTTAGCTGCTGCCCCACACCACTAACTGACTCTGACGAGGAGCCAGAACTGGACGTTTTGGTGCTGGAAGAGCTCCAGGAGGCACCGGTCACCTCCACAGACATTGCCGCTGCGTCGGCAAAGGACCCTTTAATTGCCCGAGTTCTCAATTGGGTGTGGAGGGGGCCGCCCGGAAAGTGGAGGCGGATTTCAAACCGTTTGTTTCCCACCAAAATGAATTATCTGTGACTAAGGGCTGTCTGCTTTGGAGAAGTAGAGTTGTAATTCCCTCTAAGCTAAGGGAAAGTGTCCTGGAGGCCTTGCATGCGGGCCATCCAGGAATGGTTCATATGAAGGCCCTCGCCAGAGGGTACGTGTGGTGGCCAAACATTGATGCGGACATTGAGGTTTGGGTTTGGAACTGCATGTCCTGCCAACAGTCCCAGCCAGAACCACCTCATGCTCCTGTCCAGCCCTGGGAAAAGTCAAGGAGGCCATGGTCCCACCTCCATATTGATTTTGCGGGCCCGTACCATGGGCAAATGTTTTTCATATGTGTAGACTCTTACTCCAAATGGTTGGAGGTTGTAAATATGAGATCAACCAATTCTGGGGCTGTGATTCATGTCCTGCGCAAGATGTTTTCCAGGCACGGGCTGTCAAACTGTGTCGTCTCTGATAATGGGCCACAGTTCGATTCAGCAGAATTTGAGGGGTTCTTGGCTGACAACCTTGTACGCCATGTAACGTCGGCCCCGTTCCATCCGGCCTCTAATGGACAGGCTGAATGTATGGTTCGGATGACAAAAGAATCGCTTAGGCGCCTGACGTGCGGGGACTGGAAATAGAAGCTGGCCTCTTTCCTTCTGAGGCAACACATCACCCCGTGTTCGGCAATGGGGCGGAGCCCAGCTGAACTCTTGATGGGCCGGAACCTATCTACCCTCCTCGACCGTTTGCACCCTGACTTGGACCAGTCCAAGCAACGGTCTAAGAAACCAGCACAGGGGAGAGTGTTCCAGTGTGGGGACAAGGTCTTTGCCCAGAACTACAGGGAAGGTCATCGGTGGCTACCAGCTGTAGTCACCAAAGTTGCAGGGTCCAGGCTGTATGTGGTTCGGCTTCCCAGCAGACGGGAGATTCGCCGCCACATAGACCAGCTCAGGGAGCGTTGGGCAGACTCCAGTGCCGAGTCGGTGCCTGAACCTGAGCTGGTCCCCAAGCAGGAGGGGCCTCCCACTGAGGAGGTGAGTGCTGCAGAAGGGGACTCAGAGTCTGGGCAGACCCCAACTCCAGAGCCTGTGATCCCTGCTTGTGTTCCCCCTGTCTCTCCTGCGAGAGAGGTTACCAGGGCTCCAGAAGAGTGTGCCACTCCAAGTCCAGTGGAGCAGAGACCACTGCGCCGGTCGAACCGAAGCCAAGGTGCCCCCTACCTGAAAGATTATGTTTGGCAGGGTAATGCTCCATCTTAGGCGGGAGGAATTTGTTATGTACTGAATGTGAATTGCTCCTATCTATTCACATGTTAAGCTTGAGTCTGAATGTGGCTCTTCAGATGTCGCATTGCGATTGGTCGGTTTCTGCGAAACCTGTGTAATTACCCAATCACTGAGTAATATTGTTGCAAAGAGGGAACAGTCCTGATTGGCCTTTATCCCTGTATTCTGATTGGTCTTTAACTTGTAATGGGTGTGGCTTTGACAGTCCGGGAGAGTTTAAAAGAAGGAGCTGTGATCCCCTTGTTGTTGTGTGTTCCTGAGTTACAGTTGCTGTTTAATAAAGCTGAAATCACTTGAAGCTGAATCCTTTGTTGAGTCTCATACTTAACAATTTACATCTGCACCCCTGTATTGTCAGATTGTACCACATAGTGACCATTCCTACTCCACTGGCTATGCATCTGAAGAAAGTCTTCAAAATTTTAATGCCACATTAAAAGGTAAAGGTAAAGGTTCCCTTGCTCGAAAGCCAGTCAAATCCAACTCTAGGGTTGCGGTGCTCATCTCCGTTTCAAAGCTGAAGAGCCAGTGCTGTCTGAAGACATTTCTGTGGTCATGTGGCCAGCATGACTAAACACCAAGGTGCACGGAACGCTGTTACCTTCCCACCAAAGTATTTATCTACTTCCGACATTACAAATAAACTCAGGTTTGCTCAGGATGAGAACAAGCTTGATTTATTCTGAGGCTTATGCAGTTGTTCCGCACACACACACCCATTTGCACATGTAGCCTAAATTGAAGATGAATTTCCATGTTTTACTTTAAAAACAACAACAACATATCTTCAAAGATATAAAAGAAAAAGCCTCAAAAGCAAGGCTTTGCTAGAGATGGACCTGGAGCTCTTGTCCTGATTCAGTTATCTTGTGCTGATAAAATTCATTCGCATCTACCCTGTTCCATAGCCTCCCCCACCCCTTTCCTTTTTTTCTTGTTTCCTCTCCTCCATAATGTCAGCAATGACAACTGAGAACAGGGAGTGAAAATATGAGCAAGATTCATACCAATTCTGGATGGCTTTCTTCTGTTTCCAGTAAAGAATTTGGAGTCATGAGAAAAGGGTAGGAAGAGAAAAACAAATGACCAGCCTCACTCAGACTGGTATCTGCATCTTTGTAATTCATTGAAAATTTCCCTGCTGCAAGTCTCTGACAAGTGTGTGCGTGTGTGTGAAGTGCCATCAAGTTGCTTCTGACTGATGGTGACCATATGAATCCCCAAAATGTCTTATTGTTAATGTTAACAGTCTTGCTCACGTCTTGCAAACAGAGGGTTCTGGCTTCCTTTATTGAGTCAATCCAACTCATGTTGAGTCTTCCTCTTTTCCTGCTGCCTTCTACTTTTCCTAGCAGTATTGTATTTTCCAGTGTCTTCTCAGTTTAGTCATTTTAGCTTTTAGGGAGAGTTCAGGCTTGATTTGATCTTGAACCCATTTAATTGTCATTTTCATGGTCCATAGTATCCATAAAACTCTTCTCCAACACCTGATTTCAAATGTATCAACTTTTGTCCAGTCAGCTTTCTTCACTGTCCAACTTTCACACCTATACATTGTAATGGGGAACATTATGGTATGAACTATCTTGATCCTGGGTACCAGTAACACAACTTTGCATTTAAGAATCTTTTCTAGCTCCTTCATGGCTGCCCTTCCCAGTCTCAATCTTCTTCTCATTTCTTGGTTGTAGTCTCTCTTATGGGTGATGACTGAACCAAGGAATAGTAAATCTTGAACAATTTCAGTTTCTTCACTGTCAGCCTTAAAGTTGGGCAATTCCTCAGCAGTCATTACGTTAGTCTTCTTGATGTTCAGCTGTAATTCTACTTTAACCTTCATCAGTATTTGTATTTTCTGCAAGTAATACAGTGTCATCTGCGTATCTCAATTTGTTAATGTTCCCTCCACCAATTTTCACTCCACCTTCATCAAAATCTAATCCAGCTTTCTTTATAAATTCTGCATACAGATCAAAGAGATAGAAAGATGAAATACATCCTTGTCTGACACCTTTGCCGGTTGGAAACCATTCTGTTTCTCCATATTCAGTCCTAACAGTAGCCTCTTGTCCAGAGTACAGGTTGTGCATCAAAACAATCAGATGGTCACACCCATTTCTTTTCAAACCAACCATAACTTTTTATGATCTACACAGTCAAACATTTTGCTGTAATCTGAGAAACACAAACTGATTTTCTTCTGAAATTCTCTCATATGCTCCAGTAACCAACATAAATTTGCAATATGATCTGTAATGCCTCTTCCTTTTCTGAACCCAGTTTGAACATCTGGCATTCACATTCCATTGATGGTAACAGGGTTTTTTTGTAAGATTTTGAGCATCACTTTACTCCCATGAGAAATTAATGTAATGGTCCAATAGCTGCTATGATCTTTGACATTTCTTAAAAAAAAAATTGGAATGTAGATTGAGCATTTCCAGTCTGTGCTCCATTGTTTTATTTTCCTTATTTGTTGGCATATTCTAGTTAAGATTTTGCTGAACTCTGTTTCTGTGCCTTGAAACTGATATCCCATCTAATCTTGGTGATTGGTTTCTCCCAATTACTTTGAGTTCCACTTTCACTTCACTTTCCAAAACTGCAGGTTCTTCTTCAAAAGATTCTTCTCTGGAAGAATCTGCTGTACTTTTATCTCTTCTGCATAGTTTTCACTGTATTGTTCCCACCTTTTCTTTATTTTGCCCTGTTCAATTAATGTATTTCCTTGTTGATCTTTCAGAAGGCCTAATCATGCTTTCAGTTTCCTTAAGATTTATTGGATCTTGTGAAACAGATGTCATGTTCTTCCTTTTTCATTATTATCTTCTATTTCTTTATACTGGATGTTATAATAGTTCTCTTTGGACGATTTCACACAAGGAACTGCGCCATTGTCATGCCTCCCTTTGCCCTGTTTCCATTGGTTGATTTCCCACTTGAAGCTGTGCAGCCACATTTTGACCCACAGCTTTGCCCGATTTTCCCCACAGTTTCGTGATCCTCAAAAAACAGGACAATGAAACCATAGGGAAAATCGGGCAAAGCCATGGGTCAAAATGCAGCCATGTGGCTTTGAGTGGGAAATTGACCAATGGAAACGGGGCAAAGGGAGGTGTGACAGCGGTGCAGCTTCTTGTGCGAAATTGGCCTTTCTCTCTATGTGCAATTCACTGGCAGGCAGCAGGCAGACTTCTTATTCTATTTCTGCCACCATTTATTTTTGCTTCTCTTCTATCTTATCTATTTTAAGAGTCATCCGTCAAGGCTTTTCATTTCTTTTGGCAATAGGAATAGTCTGTGTGCATTCTTCCTTGATAATATCTCTGGTTTCAACCCATAGTTTTTCAAGTTCACATTTACTTGAACTCAGTAATGCAAATCTGTTCTCTACAAGTTGTTTAAATTTATTTTTGCACTATGAATGGTTTGGTGTTTTATTCCAGCTTTATTCTCCAGCTTTATTCTAATTTTCAATATTAACAATTTAAGGTTATTACCACAGCTCCTGGTCTTGTTTTAGCAAAGAGAACAGAGCTTCTCCATCTTCTGCTCCTGATTCTGTAACTTACTTGATTTCTGTATTGGATGGCCACATATATAATTGTTTGTTTGGTTGCTTGAAATGTGTTTGCAATGAACAAATTGTTGCCTTAACAGACTTCTGTGAGTCACTTTCCTGCTTTATTTCATGCTCTTAGCCCAAACCTTCCAACAATATTTGATTATGCCTTGTTTCCTACTTCTGCATTCCAGTCATCTATTATTATCAGTACATCTTGTTTAGGAGTTTGATCTATTTTTTCCTGAACATTTGCATAAACACTTTTAATTTCCTCCTCAGTATCTGTAATCGGAGCATAAACTTGAATGATGGTTATGTTGATAGGCTTTCCATGAAGACTGATTTATCTTATTCAGTCAGACTTTGCATTGTATCATGACTGCTTGTCCTACATCTCGCCTCACTATTAGAGCAACTCAGGTTCTTCTGTCTTTCATTTCCAGAGTAAAACACTTTGTAATTTTCTTACTGAAAATGTGCCAGTGAACATGAGCAAAGTGCCATTTACTCACCAGTAAATAACCTGTATCACAGTCCTGTCTTTTGGACTACTGAGAGGGAAAGACTAGGATGACAGTTACATTATTTTGATTTCTGTGTTTGGTCTCAGTGATATGAGAGGGACTCAGAGGATTTTTTAAGAAGAAGAAGAAGAGTTGGTTTTATACCCCACTCTTCACTACCCAAAGGAGTATCAGAGCAACTTACAATTGCCTTCCTTTCCTCTCCTCACAATAGACACCCTGTGAGGTAGGTTCACAATAGACACCCTGTGAGGTAGGTAGGGCTGAGAGAATTCTGAGAGAACTGTGACTGACCCAAGGCTACCTAGCTGGCTTCATGTGGAGGAGTGGGGAATCAAACCTGGTTCTCCAGATTAGAGTCCACCGCTCTTAACCACTACACCAAGCTGGCTTTTACTTTATTTATATGTCGCTTCCCCCACCCCGGGGTACCAAAGCAGCTTCTCCCCTTCTCCATTTTATCCTAACAACAACCCTGTAGGTTAGGCTGAGTACGGTTTCCAGGTCCCTCTGGGCAACTGGCAGGGGATGGGGAGGGGACTTACTGGGAGCAGCAAGAAAGCCCATTCAACTACAGTGATGTGTCTACACCTTTGCCAACATGATCTGGAAGTGACACTACCACTTCTGGGATTTAGGGGAGAACACTCTGGTTTTGGTGCAAAAACTCTATGGTAAATTTGGTTTCTACTATAGAGTTTCCCCCCAAATAACAGAGTGTTGCCCCCCACATCACGGAAGTGATAGTGTCACATCCAAGTCACATGGGCAGTTATGTAGACAAGTCCCTGCATATGGGAGGATTTTCCCTCTTTTTCAGAGTTCCCCCTGCTGGCAAGCTGATCAGCGGTGGGGTGATGGGGCCTGGCACCGGGGATCCCTACCTCCACTGGGGGGGGGGTCTGGCAACCCTAGGCTGAGAGTATGTAACTGACTCAAGGGCCACTTCTGCACTGTCATTTTTGTCATTCATTTGTCCCTATTGCTTCAAGGTGTCCCCCCCCAATGTGTTTTGCTCTCTCTAGTAGTCTAAGAGAGAGCAAAACACTTGTAGAAAAGGGAATAGGGAAAAACATGTGACAAAAATGACAGTGCAGAAGTGGCCAAGATCACCCAGGAAGTTTCCATGGCAAAGTCATTTCAGAGAGTAGCTGTGCTGGTCTGCAGTAGAACAGCTAGATTTGAGTCCAGTAGCACTTTAGAGACCAACAAGATTTTTGGAGTATGAGCTTTTGAGAGCTTATACCTCAAAAAACTTGTTGGTCTCTAAGGTGTTATAGGACTCGAAACTAGTGGGACAAAGTAGGGATTTGAACCCAGGTCTCTCCCAGTCTGACATTCTTTCAAAGAAATGTTTGTCTGGGAAGCCAAGTTGGCTCTTGGCAACTCTCTCTGTTTCCCCCCTCTTCAAATCCTGTCTTTGGCCTAAAGGACTGAAGAGGCACAATGCTCAAGTAGGTTTAAATCTTAGAACCCCTCACTACAGGGGAAAAAAGAATTTCATTGCAGAGGACCAAAGGGTCATGAGAGCATAATATCCTGGCAGTCTTAAGCCTCATCACTTACTTTTGTTAGAAAAATAAGATATTTAGGAGTTTCTAAATGAATCTGAACCAAGAATGAGCTGCTTTCAGTGCAAAGACTACTAATAAGTGCCCACTGGTCATGGGCAACATGTCTTAAGGGAAGAATTTATGTGGATGAGATAAATGAACAAAGTGCTAATATTTTAACTATAACCAAAACCTTTTCCCTTGATGGCTGATGGAATGCCATGCTATATATTATTTTCACACCCCTCAAAAGCATAGGTTTACAATTTAGGTGTCTTTGTGATTTCATAGCATCATACTTCTATACAAGTTGTTGTGTACTAAGGATCGCACACACAGTCACCTTCACACGTGGTCATGCGAACAGGCAAAGCTTTGCTTACTTAAACAATAGCCAGCTCGGATCCTAGAACAGACCTATCAGTCAGGCGGGATCCAAGATGTAATCTATGGGAAATAGGGGGCACTGTAAATAACCTATCACAGGTATGGGGTGTGTTTGTGTGTGGTTTTCCAACAGGGATTTAAGCAGGCTTCCAGTCCTGCTCAGTTGTCTTGTGTAGGAGCTAAAATAAACTATGAGCTGAAATCACACATCTGAACCCAGTCCTTTACACAAGTACTCACCTTTTCTTAAGAAATGTATTAACACAACATGAGAAAGTTCCCCCAAAAAGTATTTTAACCAAAAAAGCATCCCCCCCCAAAAAATTAAATGTTTTAAATAATAATTTTTTTTATAGGCTGAATAGCTGGAAGATGTTCCATAGCACCACATTGATCTTTGGCCCCACCATCTTCTTTCTCACCTGAGCTTTTAGCAGATGCTTCATTTGTGAAGGCATTCGGGATAGTACCCTTTCCATTTCTGTGTGTAATTCCTCCAACTGTTTAGAGGCCATGAAGACAGCAATCCTGTGTGTGTGTGTGTGTGTGTGTGTGTGAGAGAGAGAGAGAGAGAGAGAGAGAGAGAGAGAGAGAAGCTGGAAGTCATGGTGACCTCTGATGACTGACCCCCTTCGGGGGGCATAGAGGATATTCAGAGAGGTGGCTGAATAAAGCTTGCCTTTTCCAAGGAGGTCTCCCATCCAAGTACTTGCCAGAGTCAACCCTGCTTAGCTTCTGAGATCTGATGAGACTGGGCTTGCCTACGTTATCCAGGTCAGGGGAAAGAGAGCAATCCTAAAGAAATCTACTTAGAATCTTGCTCAGTTCTGTCAGTGAGGCTTAGAAAGTAAGTCTGTCATTTTTATCACAGTGTTCTTATGTTCTTAATCTTTAGCTTGGAGAAATGACGGCTGAGGGGTGACATGATCGAGGTTTATAAGATTATGCATGGGATAGAGCAGGTAGAGAAAGAGGTACTTTTCTCCCTTTCTCTCAATACAAGAACTTGCAGGCACTCCATGAAGTTGCTGAGCGGTTGGGTTAGAACAGATAAAAGGAAGTACTTCTTCACCCAAAGAGTGATTAACACATAGAATTCCCTGCCACAGGAGGTGGTGGCGGCTGGTGGCTACAAGCATGGACAGCTTCAAGAGGGAATTAGATAAGCATATGGAGCGGAGATTCATCAGTGGTTATTAGCCACAAGGTATAGAGAGGGACTCTGGGACAAGTGATGCGCTCGCCTAGGGCGCCCCGGCCTCAGGGGCGCCAAATGGCACCCCACTCCCCCCAAAAGCGCCCCCCACCGCCCCTAACCGGGCGGCCGCTGTCGCCGCTGCTGCTAGACCCCCGCCCTGCCCCCTTCCCACTTTCCCGGGAACCCCACAGCTGCGGAGGCCCCGGGAAAGCCGGCTCTGGGAGGGAGGGGGCAGCAGTGGCGGCTAGACCCCCCGCCCCCGCCCGCCTTCCCCGGCTTCTCCCGCGGGGACCCTGCAGCCGCGGAGGCCCCGGGAAAGCCAGCGCTCCGCCCCCGGTCTCCAGGTCCCACCAGGAGGTTGGCATCCCCAGCGGGGGCGCCCCAGGCTGTCCTGCCTAGGGCGCCCAGACACGTGGAGCCGACCCTGTTGGTGCTTGGGGGGGGAGCAAAAGTGGGAGGGCTTCTAGTGTCCTGGCCCCACTGCTGGACTTCCTGATGGCACCTGGTATTTTTGGCCACTGTGTGACACAGTGTCGGATTGGATGAGCCATTGGCCTGTTCCAACATTGGCTTCTCTTATGTTCTTATGTTTGTTTATTTGATATATTTCCTTGTAACTGTGATCCCTTTTTTGGTTTACTCAGCCTCCAGGTGGTGGCTAGAGATATACCAATATTATAATTGGTCTCCGGGCGACAGAGATCAGTTCACCTGGAGAAAATGGCTGCTTTGGAAGGTGGACTGTATGACATTATACATGCTTGAAGTCCCTCCCCTTCCCCAGCCCCACCCTCCTCAGGCTCCACCCCTCAAATCTCCAGATTTTTCCCAACCCTATGGACACTTCTGGGGGACTGAGCCACGGAAACTAGAGGAAAACCTGCCATATGGAAGACCTATGGATGCTGTGCTTTATCTGCAGCAGCACCAGCAGTGGGGAAACAACAAAATCCCATCCCTGTGTAGAAGCCACCCTTGTCACAAGCAAACCTGTGCTTTCTTTCATGATATCTGAATACAGCTGAAGTCTCCTGTAACTAAAATAATGAGTCTTGTGATTTCTCAAAACTACTATATTCATTCCCACATAAGCTTTCTTGTCTAGAGCCCACTTTGTCAGGAGTTACACAAGAGATGTAGGGGTATGCACAATTCCCCCTAATTAGTGCTTCTGTTTTAGGGAAATCATATTTTCCTAGCATTCAAACAGTAATAGTTTATCACTGGAAGTATTTCTTTTCCCTAAAAGTTGACACATGTGTTGCATAAATGTTACATACACTGTGGTTATGCCAGTATGCGATAACTTTTGAAAGGTGTGTTCTAAGTGCATTGGCCAAACAGTACATGTATCAGCCCTGCACATTCCTGGCAGAGGCTAGTGCTGACAGAAAATTTTTCCATGTGATTCATATGGTATGTGTAGTAAATGGCTTTCAAAGCATTTTCAGTGGCCTCCATGGGACAGTGATAACATTTGTCTCTGACTTCCTTGGCACATTTGATTATGACCTTCTTGTATGTCATACTCTATGCATTGACACATGTTCCCTTTTAGGCTGTGCACCCATTAATAGGCACCCATGCGCAACTGGAGGTTGCTAATGAAATACTATGCTTTCTCCACACTAGCACAAGCATTGCTATCATATATAACATGGGCATGTGACTAACATAGACCCCTATTGGATAGTGCTTGCGATGTTACTGATGACAATACACAAGTCTGGGCCTGTTTGAAAACAAAGGTTTAATTTGCTTGTTGATTAACCAATTTTGGAATGAAAGGCTTGGTCCGCTCTGTTGTATGACCCCTCATGTATTCTTTCAAAGGAAAAAAAAAGAACAAAGAACTTGAACAGCCTCATCTCCCTCAACAATGTCCTGACAGCTGTGATTATTGGAATGCTATTTCTTCTGAAGGATCCCTGCCTTCCCACCCACCAGCACTGTTTTTGCTTAAAGCTTTTCTCTTGCAACAAGGGTATCACCTGTTCCAAGATTCCTCCCCCATTAAGTATGAATTGCTACCACAGTACTCACTACCAGGCTGAAACTAGTGGAATGGTAGTTGTAGGAAAGATTTGCTTCTGAACAAAAAATGCACAGATCATTCACCACATATACTAATACCCCAGCTCATACTGGATTGACAGGCTCACTAGCTTAGCTCAACAGAGAACTATCATCAATACCTTCCAGTAAACAAAGCTTCTTCTACTACTGGCAGCCATTCATGGCTTCTGAGCATTCTTTTGCTTTGGCAGGACAGTCTGCTGCATGGTACGTCCAAGCTTAGCCAAATGACTGAGCAGACAAAAAAAGGCTTACAGAAAACAACTTTCTGGCTAATGAAAAGAAAATTAGGAATTACATGTCTTTTTTACCATTTATGCAAGTACATCATAAAACATGTCATTATATTAGTATTGTACAGCTGGCCAAAATATGCATTTTGAAATACAATATTTACCTTTAACCTGATCTGACAGTCATTCTTTAAAAAAAATTCAAGAGAACATTTCCAGATATACCATTTGGATTGTGAAAATGAGCCTAAATACAGATGAACCTTTATTTGTATCTATAGACTATGCATTTGCATATATTGCCTTGGAAGCAGGGCTCATTTCAAACCTATTTGTTTATAGTATAGGACTGTGGATTTGGTGTCTGGTTACTAGGAATAGGTTTCCATCCTATGAAGTTGACCTAAGATAGCAAGACCCTATTTAAAAAAAACCCAAAAGTCCTTTATAGTCCTAAACTGTGGATATTTCCTTACCACGAGGGGGAGGGTGCGGGACACAATTGTTAGGAGATGGTTCCCCGGTGTTTCTACCCATCACAGTGCTATCTGTACATGTTCCATCAATAACTCAATAGTTCTTACAAATCCAACCAAAGTATTGACTCATCCGGCAATATATGGAGCTGAATAAACACCTCCTGGTGCTAATTGTAGTGTGTGGACCTAATCTGTGTTACTATCAACTCTTCTATCATGTTTATTGTACATGGCAGATACCATTAAACAAATGGCTTTCTCACATCTGATAACGAAATGGAGGAAGTGAATATACCTTGTTATTGCATTTGATAATTTAAATATTCTTTAATCTTGATTACACCTATAGATTGAGAGAAGTTAAACTAGATATGGGCCACACTGTTTAATTACTTAGTGAACAAGTGAGGTTTCCTTCCTCTTGGGAGTATGGAGACGATTCAGATGAAGAATGATTCCTCCTGTTGGATTTCAGGGCAGAGCAAAACATTCCAGTTCCATGTCTTTTACTGTGTGTGGGGGGTGAGTCCTTATAGTCTGATACTTATTGCAGTGCCATGGATATGCCTAGGAATATTGAGGAGCAGTCCACTGGTCTTAAGTGATGAAATTGTAGAGGGCATTTATGCAGGCAGTACAAGAACTGGGAGGGACTCCCCCCACCAGGAGAGACATTAACGCTCCCCATTCCATCAATCAGGATGCCTTCCTCTTCCATAGGAGAAGGTTATGTTCTGACTCTGGGATGGAAATGGGTACATTTTAGAGACCCCAACTATGTATAAATTAAAAAGTAACTACAAAATGCTAGAAGAGTATCACATGCAAAAAAAGCAAATCTGTCCCCAAAAGACAGTCTCACTGCCCCTTTCCTTTCAAAATAAAACAAAACCCCTTCCTGCTAGCAAGATTAAACAGCCATCTAGCAACAGTTATATTAAGTGGGAATTCATACAGGACATTGCTGTCTGGTAAGCAGTTATCTCATTTCCTGTCCTATCTGCCCTTAGTAATTAACACCCCCCCCCAACACACAAGAAGTCTACTTTAAAAATGAACTACCTTATTGGCCAGGTCCAGACTAGCAAGTGAAAATAAGTCTGGACTCTGAGGAAAACTCTCAGAGAAAACTCCACCTTCCAAAATGCTTTTTTTTGGGGGGAAGCATCTCCCCCCCCAGGTATAAAAATCACTGAGCATGGTTTGAAGGAGCCTAGAAAATCCTCAAACTCACATACTTACTCTCCCTTCCTCCTCTGAAAGCATAAATCTTTTCCCCAAGCAAGATGAAGGAGAGGGAAATACAGGAGAGACAGTGCACAGCACCAAAAGATTCACCCGAGTTGTTCATTTAATGATAAACCATGGTTGTGGAATCATCATGCCACAGAGAGGGAAGGTTACAGACTTTGCACCCAGAGTGTGCACTGCTTACAAGTCTTCCTAAGAGGGACTCTATCTCTGGAGAAGAAACAGATTTTTAAGGGATTGCTGCCAGTGTGTATATCTCAGAGAAGGACATCTTAGTCAGAACCTGCAAGACCCTGTTTTAAAATGGGGATGTCAGACTTTTTCATGTAAACTGTTTCTTGATAGTGATCTTTCATTCTTCTTGAAATGGATAATTGCCAGCTTGTGCACCTTTTTCACAACAGCATTTAACATTAGCAAAAGCAATGCAAAGTCATACTTCTTTATTAACATGTCAATCCAAACGAAGCTTTTGCCCACAAAAGGACACCCTATGCCAGCACTGCTTAACCTGCAACATGAGTATTATGTCAGATGCTAATACCAGACTAAGCTTGTATAAACAGCTGGAGTGTACTGCAGGGAAAGTTACTGCAGCTCTGAACTATACAGTAAAGCTCCCATCACGCACCACCTCAGTATGCATGGGAGCAGCTGCTAATTGGACAAAGGATTTCCCTGCTCAGCTGCTCTCACATTCCAACTCCTAGGATTTCTACTGTTTCAAACTGGATCAGGCCCATGATTACAGAGATCCAAGCCACCTTTTGAGCAATGGCTAGGAGCATGGCTTGTTGAGCTAAAAAAAAATGGCTCTAGGGAAATTAGTTTCTGGAGCATGAAGTGTGGACAGCAGCTGAGCATCAGATAAAGGAGAAAAAAGAAGTGGGGATGCCACAAACTTCACGGTGAACTTGTTTGGGAGGTAAACATACCATGTTTAATAGCCATGCTTAGTCACAAGCTGAGTCTTGCCTCACCACATCCACAGCTGTGCAATAGCTAGGTAGTAGAGTCTTGTTTCTTTGTAATGGTAGAGATTCCCCCACCCTTTTCCTTGCCTGCACTTTTTCGTCACAGTGGAGAAATTCTCCATCCAGGTAATGGATGATTATCAGGTAATTAAATTACATAGGAGGGAGAATTACAACTCTGATAAGGCTATGTAAAAATGCACATGTGTGAAAGTACCTCAGTAACACAGACTTAAACATACACCAAACATTAAACCTTATAATCATGGACTGTCTGATTTGCTCATTCTTTAATTACATGATCATCTCCCAAATGATGTGCAGCAGCAGCAAGTACCGTGATGGGTGGTACGAGACTCCTCAGCAGGCTGTGTGAGAATGCATATGTGTTAAACATTGTCAACTGCATTCACTGTACTGTTTAAATAAATGAAAAGTAAACCCAACAAACACATTGAAACTGCTTCCAAACAGTCAAACTGATCACCAGAAAAATGGCTCCCAGCATGCATCCAGCAAGTAGAATGTGAACCCAACTGATGGAATGCTAAAGCAACTATAAAGAAGAGGTTAACTTGTTTAACCCCCTGGGAGTGTATAGAATCCTAAAAAGAGATATTTTGGGGGGTGAGATGGGATTTCCAAATTGTCCCCTCCTCCATGTTTCTCTTGAGCCCATCTTGATCTCACCAACAGCCAAGTTGCTGAGTCTGAAGGGCAGGTCCTGGGGTTAAGTGTTCATTCCTCAACTTATCTGGCTGGGCTGAGTCAGTGCTGAAATTTGTTATGATGCCTGCGTAGTACCTATCAATAATATAGTTCGTATAGCAACTTCTCTGACAGAAGCAAGGCGCTAGAATCTGCTCACCAGTCCTTGTTCACAACTTCTGGCACCTTAAAGTATCCTTTCTGCCTTCCCATATTCATGCCCCATTCCTCAGCTCACCTTGCTTGCTGCCTATTTTCCTTCCACCTTCACTGAATTCTGACTTCAGCTTCTCTTTTGATTTGGATGCCTGGTTCATTTCTTCTTTCTGGAAGTTACCTACCAGCCTACGACTCTGATATGCACATCACTGCAGTGGCTCAGGAAGGAAGAACATACGCTCCAACGTGGTGCCAGGCACATGCCTTCTGCATGCATTTTCTAGAGCAGTTGTTTTACCTCACACCTGTCCTAGAGCAATGGATATGCCTCATGTTCTCTTGGTGACATTACCTTTGTGCTACCAGAGGATAAGGGAGCCAACTAGATATAAAGATGAAGGGTAGAAGAGAAAGTTGAGAAGAAAGGGTGCAGAGGGGAGGCTAATTTGTTCTGTAGGGTTGCCAGCTCTGGGTTGGGAAATTCCTGGAGATTTGGGAATGTAGTATGGGGGAAGCAGGGTTTGATGAGATGAAATCCTCACTGGGGTATAAGTCATACAGTCCCCCCTCCAAAGCTGCCATTTTCTGCCATGGAACTGATCTCTTTAGTCTACAGATCAATTATAATTCTGGGAGATCTCCAGGCCCCAGTGGGAAGCTGGCAACCCTAATTAGACCAGTGATAGCCTTTTTGCTTCAACTAGTAAAATTGCTCAGGCTGGCAATTTTGTGTGATTAATTAAAATGATATTAGATAATATTAATTTAGCTAGACTATATATTCCTTTGCTGCAAGATGTTCTTCTTTATTGTATTGGACAATGTATTCTTTTATCACTGACAGTTCTCAGAGCCTAACTAACCTTTCCATGCAAATGCATGTAAAAAGTTTTACAAATCATTTTTTAATGACAATGCAGTCTCAGGAAGTGGTGTTTTTTTGAGTGGAAGGATACTGAGGTACTAGGTGTTTAACCCTTCCCCAGCCATGCATGTTTCTGCTGCAAGTCACAATATATTTGCTATCAAAGTTTTTTATTATCCCCATATGATTTCGAGTCCTGGTTTACTTTTTCTCTGAGGTGATAAAATTAGTGGTTGGGAATAGGTGATTGAGATTGGAGGAAAAACAGCATAAAAATAGTGCCAACTCTGGGTCAGGAAATTCTTGGAGATTTGGAAGCAGGGAAGGGTAGGATTTTGGGACAGTCCTCAGTGGGTATAATGCCATACAGTCCACTCTCCAAAGCAGTCATTTTCTTTAATGGAACTGATCTCTGCTTGTGGACAGTACAAGAAGCAGCTTCACTTGCTCACTGATAACCTGTAGAAGTGGTCAGCCTACACAAAGTATGCGAAACTGAAAAACTGTAGTTATTGTTGTTATAGTTCCTTTTCAAGCCAAGTTCTCTGTCCTTAAGTTAAGGAAGCTGATTTTTGTTGTTGTTCCACTATGCAATACTGAGAACAGTCCTTCGTGTGCACACTCTTAGGCTGGGGGTGATTTTTCAGTTCTTGCTTTGCCCCTGGTTTATTTCTAGTCAAGCACTGCTTCTTGCCTTCTCGCTCTCCATTACGTGGAAGCTGGATCCTGAGAATCCATGAAAGCGGCGGCTTCTTTACAAAGAATGCAGCTCCTCTTAGAATCTCGCTCCCTGGCATCTGATTGGACAGCTGGCGGAGGAGTGGTTTGGCTCTCGCCTTGTCTGATTTCCTGGAAGCTTTGAACCAAAAGCTGAAGGGAGGAGAGGGACGCGCTGTTCTGAGGGACGCTGGTGGCAGAAGGGCTGTAGCTGAGATGAGAAACTTCTTGGAGGTGACATTCTATTACAGCCAGAAGGGAGCGAATGAGTCTTTTACAACCCACTGCCGCCAGCATAGTCATCCCCTCAATACTACAGCATTTCTGAATAGGCACTAGTTCAGCACTTCCAAACTCTGTCTAAAGAGCTATACAACAATCATGTCTATATAGGAGGAATGCAGCATTAAAATAAGTGCATTCAAATCAGCCACTTTTATTGTCTTTCAGTAGGGATGTGGCATGTACCTGTCCTCAGTACTAAACAAATGCAGTCAATGTGGGTTTTTTTCTTGTTTCCCTGCTTCCTTCTTTTTGCTGTCTGTGGCAAAATGACACTTTGATTCCTGGTCTCTATAGCATGAGTATTCTCTCCTCAGCTGTGTGTGCACTTGTGAACAGAGATCTGCACTGTACCATGAACCCACTCAGCAGTCGGGGTCTGGAACAGTTTCTCAGAATCCTAGAAACAGATTTGCAAAGTATTTCATGAATCATCCAAGTCCAACCCCCTTCCAGGAGAGAATCTCTCCTTGTAAAGGAGTTTGCATTGTACAGCTTCATATTCAGAGATGTATACTTGTGGGTTTGTCCTTACAGGTGAATGTGACTGTTGATAGTTCCCCTGTCTTGAGGAACTGATTCTGCTTTAATAAATCCAACCAAATGCTTCCCTATTTGTGTCCCATGATGTATATTCTATCACAATCCCACAGTTAGGAGCAGCTAGGAACACTGTCAGTGCACAGTGTGCAATATACTGGGTTCAGACAGTAGAAGTGATCAGCTCATAGTTTATTAGTGATTCAGCAAGAGACAGAAGACTGAAATCCCTGGCCCCAAAGCCTGGTATTTATGCCTGGAAAAGGTTGCACCCAAAACACACCCCACTCCCAACGATAGGCTATTTACACTCCATTGTCTCCCAACTGGTTTTCTCTAGAATCCCTGTCTCCCTACTGGTCCATTCTAGGATCCTAGCAAGCCATTGTTATGCATCCTAAGTTAAGCCCTTTTGCAAGGGCTCAATACATAACACCCCCCCATAGTTTGAATTGTGCCTAAGGCACATAGTCCGAAAAGTAGGCAGGTGGCTGGCGCTCCTGCTGTGAATGCTGGGCTTCTGGAAATGGGGCCTCAGGAGCTATCCTGGGTGGACCCTCCTGCAAGTTTTGAGGCAGCAAGGAATCCTCTTTGGGCTCTGGAGCAGGGGCCAGTGCCATTTCACTGGTCCCTGGAGCTGGAGGCAGTGTAGGCTCCCCAACTCGTGCTTCAGGGAGGTCGGTAGCCGGTGCCCCTCTGGGGGCTGCCGACATCCGTGTCTCTGGGGACATAGGGAGCAGGCGCCGCACAGCTGGTCCACATGTTTCTGCAGGACTTGGCCATCCTCCATGGAGACTTCATATGAAACAGGACCCATAGGACGCACAACCCAGCCCCCCAGCCATGGAGGCCCCTTCCCAAAGTTCCTGATGTAGATGGGGTCTTCCGGAAAGAACCCCATGGGAGCCTCGACCTGTTCAGAGAGCTGCCACGACTCAGGAACCCTGCCCAAGCGCAACCTGTCTAGAAGGACAGTGGGCCGGTGGCCCATCAGTAGCTCGGCTGGGCTGCGGCCGCTGACCAGGTTCGTGGTGGTCCGTTGGGACAGGAGGAATCAGGCCAGTCGGGCCTCCCAGTCCCCATCCATGATTCGGCTGAGGGCTTTAGCGGTCTGCACCATGCGCTCCGCCAGTCCATTGGTCATGGGGTGGAAGGGTGTGGACTGCACGTGTTGGATCAAGTTCCCCTGAAGGAACGTCTGGAACTCTTCAGATGTGAAGGCACTCCCGTTGTCTAAGACAATTGTGTCCAGTAGCCCGTGGGTTGCGAAGATCTGGCGCAGCATGCAGATGGTGGCCTTGGAGGAGGTAGAGGCGACTGGGTTAACCTCCAGCCACTTGGAGTAGGAGTCCACTATGATGAGGAATAGTAATCCATGAAAAGGCCCAGCAAAGTCGATGTGTAGCCTGGACCATGGTGTGCAGGTGAACTCCCAAGCCTGGGTGGGCACACTAGGGGGGTTTGGGCAGACAGCCTGACACATTTGACACCTCTTCACGCAAGCCTCAATTTCTGCATCAATCCCTGGCCACCACATGTAACTCCTGACCAGGGCCTTCATCCAGACGATCCCTGGGTGAGCCTCATGTAGCGCCAGGAGGATGTGATGACGCAGGGCGCCGGGAATGACTACTCTGTCCCCCCACTGTAGGCACCCCTTGTATGCAGAGAGTTCATCCTTGCAGGCTGTGAGAGCCATGAACTCAGGGCCCACAGCAGCAGCGGGCCACCCCCTTCCCACCCAGGAGATGACGGAGTCCCTGGCTGAGTGGTGGGCAACGTTAGCGGCTTGGAGGAGTTGTTCCAGGAGGTCCTCAATGAGCAGAATGCGGTGCACTGGTGCTGGGTCCTCCTCAACCTCAGGTAAGAGCAGGCGGCTCAGGGCATCCATATGCCCCATTGCTCTCCCGGGGCGGTGCTGGAGATGGTAGTTGTAGCCTGCCAAGAAGATGGACCACCAGAGGACTCACCGGAGGACTCACCTGGGGCATCTGTCTATTGGCTGTGAAAAGGCCGAGGAGAGGGAGATGGTCTGTCACGATGGTGAAGCACCTCCCATACAGGAAGTCGTGGAATTTCTTCACCCCCACCATGATTGCCAGGCCCTCGCAATTGATCTGGGTGTAATTCCTCTCAGCTGCTGACAAGGTACAAGAGTAGTAGGCCACCAGCACTTCGTGGCCATCGGGCTCAGCACCCACGCCATAGGGGGAGGCATCGCAAGCCAGGACCACTGGCAGTGCTTCATCAAAATGAGCCAGCACCGAGTTAGAGATCAGCAATGCCTTGATGGCCCGGAATGCCACTGCCTTGTGAGGGAGGAAAGTGTGATAGAAGTTGAGAAGGCTGAGGAACGCTTGGAGTTCTGCCTTGGACTTGGGTGCCGGGGCCTCCACTATGGCCTTAACCTTGCAGGGTGGAGGCCATCCGCATCAACAGTGAATCCCAAAAAATCCACCTGGTCAACCCCGAGAAGGCATTTTTCCCATTTCATCTTGAGGCTGGCCTTATGGAAGCAGTCGAGAATGGCGCGCAGGCGGGTCACGAACTCCCCTGGGGTCACTGCGGTGATCAGCACATCATCGAAGAATGGAGTGACCCCAGGTATCCCTTTCAAGAGAGAGTCCAGTAGATGCTGAAAAAGTCCTGGGGCCACACTCACCCCGAACTGTAGCCGCTTAGCTTTGAATGCCCCCCAGTGAGTGACTATAGTTTGGGCCATTGCAGTGGCCTCGTCTACAGGCAGTTGCTGGTACGCTTGGGCAAGGTCCAGTTTGGCAAAAAACTTTGCCCCCGCCAAGGTGGCTAACATGTGGCTCACGACTGGGACCAGGTATGCGTGGTCCTGCAGCGCCTTGTTAAGCATATACTTGTAGTCCTCACAGATCCAGATGTCACCATTGGGTTTCACCGGCATTACAGTGGGGATCTCCCAAACCGCATGGGAGCACTACGGGCCTGCATGCGGATAGGCGCCATCCTGGGGTCAGGTTGCAGCAAGACGGAGGCCCCATGTAGCACCCCAGAGACCCATTGAAAACAGATGGGAACACCCTGTAGACATCACTAAAATCCTGCTGGGCACATTGCTGGACCCCCTCAATGGTTATTCCTAAGGGTGCGAACCATGCACGGCCCAAAAGACTGACCAGGTTCCCTTCGACCATGACCAGGTCCAGATAACCATCAAAGTCCCGGTATTGGACCCAGAAATGGCCCTCTCCCCTCACTGGTACATGGTTCTACTGGAAGTCCACCAAGTTAATGTGGGAGGACCTCAGGCGGGGCCCCCCATTGGGACAGTCTTTTTAGGGTCTCCACCAAGATGATGGAGGCGGTGGAGCTGGAGTCTAACTCCATAGTGCAGGGGGACCCCTCAATCGCATCCTGAACCTAGATTTTTGGAGCAAGTCCTAAGCTGGGGAGTCTCAGTATCTGTTGTGGAGGTTCCACTGTTAGGAGGTAGAGCTCGTTGATGGACTCATCATCCTTGTCATGTGCGGTGGCCTGACAGTGTAGGGGCAGCTTGGCAGTCAGTGCTCTGGACCCTCGAGATTGGCAGGTGTGAGATATGTGGCCAGAGCGTCCACAGCTCCTGCATGTGGTGTTCCGAAACTGGCATGACCTGGTCCCCACAGCTGGTGCACTCCTGGGTGGAGGTTGAGTCCTGACCCTGATTGGAACATGGAGGGGCCACTGACACTTTCCTTCTTACTGGCTGATGAGTCTTGTGGACCTCCTCTGTACTGAAACCACCCGGGTCAGCAGCAGCCTGATGCATTGCAGTGACCCGATGACTGGCCACCACCCTGACAGGGGATGGGTGCGATCACGCCCAAGTGGCCGCTGTGGAGAGGACGGAGGTGAGGGTGCATTTCTCAGCTTCCATGATCCTCCTCCTAAGTTTCTCGTCCCATAGGCCACATACGAACCGGTCCTGGAGTGCCATGTCTAGATGGGCTCCAAACTTGCAGTCTGCTGCGAGGCGGCAAAGCTCAGCCAGATATTCCGTGGCTGACTTGTGAGGCTGCTGATCCCTGGAGTGGAAGGCCACATAGCACGCCATTTCTGATGGTCTGGAAACAAAGTGATCTTGTAGGGCCTTTATGATCTGGTTGAACGTGGCCGCGTCCAATGTAGTTGGTGAAAGAAGGGTCTGTGCCAGTTCCACAGTGGCAAGGCCACATGAGCCAATGAGGAGACCCTTCTTCCATTCTGCATCGGTTACCTAGTAGAAAACCAGGATGGACTTCAATCCCGTGACCCATACTCCCCATTGCTGTGGCCAGGCTGGATCAAATGGGGGAACCAGCCCTGATCCCAGAGCAACTGCCATTGTGCTGGCCAGTTGAGGCAGAGGAGCGGTCTGGGTGCTGGCAGTGCTCATCAGCTGGAGCGGCCATGGTAGTCCTTCTCCCTTGGTGCCCCAGGAGCCTGGCTAGCTCAGCGTGATCCACCTTCATTGCCAGTGCAATATACTGGGTTCAGACACGTAGAAGTGATCAGCTCATAGTTTATTAGTGATTCAGCAAGAGACAGAAGACTGAAATCCCTGGCCCCAAAGCTTGGTATTTATGCCTGGAAAAGGTTACACCCAAAAAACACACCACTCCCAATGATAGGCCATTTACACTCCATTGTCTCCCAATTGGTTTTCTCTAGAATCCCTGTCTCCCTACTGGTCCATTCTAGGATCCTAGCAAGCAATTGTTATGCATCCTAAGCTAAGCCCTTTTTCAAGGGCTTAGTACATAACACAGTGATTGACAAAAGTCGCCATTCATTGTGCTACAGTGGGAAGAAGAGCTCTGTAAGCTCTTGGAGGATTGGCGACATTAGGGGTGTGTCACCTAATATGCAAAGGAATTCCAGCTACAAAAAAAGCCCTGGATGTGACCATGCCCCTTGTGAGTTCCCTGCCACTCGGCAGCTAGAGTTACACTGGTCACTAGAGTCACACTGGTCACTGCAGCTGTTTACTATTTTGCAGGTTCAGCAGGTGACTGGCATTGAACTGTGAATGGAGTGCATCATACCCTCTGTTTCTGTTGGACAGCTACCTGCAAACAGTCCAAAGAGACCCACAAATGCTAATGTGCAATATTCCATAGCAATAGCAAACAGCAAGTGAGCTCCACAGTTCTGCCCATGGCAGTCTTGCAGCTCACTCATTCCCCTCCCCTTTGGGAGTTCCCCCATGCATTCTTGGAGGTCATGGTATAGACCCAATACTTAACCGCCCCTTACCCACATCCCTTCCACTTGGCCCTACCCCTGCAGTTCTACCTTTTCTTCTTTAACCACTCCCTTTCCCATTTCAGTTTGCTTACTCTAGAAGAGAGAAACCAGCCAGGACTGTCTGCAGTTTACACAAATACAAGATTCCAGTTGTGGGGAGAACAAGATACAAAGAATGCAGGAGGACCCCCCCTCCCAACAATGGCTTGCACTCCATTGGTACAATTATCACAGCACTGACCACAACTATCAGACACCAACAAACCATTTCTGCCACCCTGTCCAACACAATGTTTGCAAAACCTTTTCCTGTTGTGTCTGTGGCATGTAGAAATTCCAAACATTTTCTCCTTGATGTCAATTGATTTGCTATAAACAAAGAGCGGGGGAGGTATGATTAGAGTAGGCAAATTGTGCCTTGGTGAGAGCTTAGCAGATGCTTGATTTCTCAAATAATCTATCACCATAAAGCAGTAAAGCTGACATTCTCCACTTTACTGTAGCATAAAGTTTGCAAGTTCTGAGAAAAGAAAAACAATTAGTTCACAGCAGGGGTGGGCCTCTGCGCCTGCCCTACCTCAGACAATGCTGATAGAACTGGGGCGCTGCATCCAAACTATACTGTCAGCTGGGACTGCTTCACAGGGCTGTGATCCAGCAAGGCAATCAGCACCGTCATTGTGGTTAGCAATAGTATTGTACAGGGTGAAGTAGCAGGAAGTTAACAAGGCCTGTGGTTGAGCTCCTTGCAGGGTTATGCCAGCATGGCACTGCATTGCACTGATAGTGTGGCCCAATGCTGCCAGCATATCTACAAGGGGGTCCTCCCTTTCTACACTGTATATACTTAATGGTAGCAATTGTTGGAGGAGGGCTGTTGGGCAGTAGACAAAGTGGGTGGGGAGGCAGTTGCAGTAGTGTATATTTTAAGTGTGCATGACATGAAGCCAGAGAGATACAACCCCATGTTGCACACCCACAGTGTAGCTCCTCCTGAAATTGATCACCTAGATAAGAGCAGAACTACTACTACAGTATGGCATCTGGGGTTGCCAACCTCCAGGTGGGACTTAGGTATCTCCTGGTATTACAACTGATCTCCAGACAACAGAGTTCAGTCCCCCTGGAGAAAAATGCCTGCTTTGGAGGGCCACATAAAAGCCCCTGGGCCATAAGTTTGACATGCCTGCTCTATGGAATTATATCTCCATTGAGCTCCCTCTCCTTCCCAATACCCGCTTTCCCCAGATTCCTCCCACAAAACCTCCAGGTATTTCCCAACCTAGAGCTGGCAACCCTAACATTAGTGCCCCTGATGGACTTGATTCAGAACAATCACATGATCAATAGGACTGAAAACCCAAGTGCAGGAGAATCCACAGTGTTGCACTCATACTATCTCTCTATTGGTCAGAGCTACTAAGGCAGTTAAAGGATCTCAAGCCAGACCAAAATGGACCAGATAATTAGCCTCGTCTAAGAAAGCCTAGAGATAGGCTGCGACCACATGCAGAATTAGTCCCACCACAGGTACAAATGCCAGGCGGATTTTAAGGGCACGATCACACGAGAACATCTGGAAAGCATCCTGCACCCATGGGCAACCCATTTTGCCCCACCACAGAAGCGGAGAAAAAAAAAACACTAGGGAAAGTCCGGTAGCAAATGGGTTTGCTACAGGCCAGGAATGGACTTTCCCTGTGTGATCGCACCAGCATGCTCTCATGGCGTCCGGATGGTCTGATCGGGCCATCCCGACTCCATGCCGTTGTTTTTTTCCCCCTGTTTCAGTATGCACATCATCGCACACTGCTTAGGGAACACTCAGTGTGGAGATGCGGATCATCGATCCCCCGTTGAAGCACACCAGAAATACGTGGCAAAAAAAACTCTGATTCACCCACATTTTGCATCTGATCATGCAGTGGCGGGCTGCCCCGCAGCTCCCAGGGACTGTGTGATCGCGCAACTGTGGGTCAAATTCCTCCGGAAATAGCCTCGCTTTGCCCCCCGCGTTATCTCGCATGTGTGACCACCACCATTCACTGCTACCACTTGCCCGAGTACCTTAAGGGACCATTTGCCCCTTCACAACTACATTTTTCCAAGTGACTGGCACCTTACATTCTTTGAAAGAATAATTCAGCAGCCCTTGGACTTGCTCAGACATCCCCTGCAGCACAGTGTAACAAGCTAAGACAGGCATAAGTCTTATAGGCCACACCCCTCCAAGAAAGTTGTCAACATTTTCATACAGCAACTACTGAAAGTCATCCAAGCAACTGCCACACTGATTTGCTGCTGTTGCAGAAACTAGTGCAATCTTGCCCATAACAACAACATTATACTTCCTGTTAAGAAGAAACTCCAGTTTTTGATAAATAGGCCTCAGAGACTTTCTAGATACACTGGTAGGGTGGGGACAAAAATCAGTGACTGGATATTCTGCAGCAAAAGCAGAATAAGAAAGAATATATTAGGTCCTCTACTAAAGCATTATGATGAAAATACACCTTGCTTCCAAGCCTTTGCAATTGTACAGTATGCAATGTGGTATTCTTGTACAGATTCTGTTCATTTCAGTGGGGCTCATGCAGCAGAATTGTTTGGTGGGTGGGTGGTACCCTACAGGTCAGGTTTGGCTGTCTCCTATGCTACACACTAATGGAACCCAGAATCTTTCACCTGAGGCTGCAGCTTTCCCTTGCCTACTGTTGATGCCACTTCTTCTGTACACAAAGATCCTTCTGGCTTAATCTGAGTCCAATATGCTGTCGTTAACTGAATGTAGTGAATGAAATGAAGAACAGGCCTTGATTATCGCCCTTTAGAGCTATAGGCCGTAGATGGGCTAAAATGACAGCCTTACTTGCATAGTTCTGGATAATGATTTAACTTTGAACTGAACAATGAAGAGAAACAGAAGCTTTGCCCAGGATGAAGAGAATCACCGCATTTTGAGTAAAAACTTCACTTCCAAAGAGGCCAGTTCTTCAGCCTCAGGAAGAGCTGGCGTTGTTTGAATAATGAAATATATAAACTAATGGTTGTTTCTGTTGTGCTGATGGCATTGACAAATGGTGGGGGTTCTGTTGTTTATCAAATGAACCAAACAGGAGGGAACTACTATTCTCTACTCTACCATCCCTTTTCTCATTTTCAAAAGAACTGGCCATCCCTTTCTCTTTCTTGCCATGTAAAAGTTCCATTACCAACACCACTGGCAGCCAGCAACATTTTTTCCAAGTTAGTTCACTGGGTTTGTGGCAATGATGGTTTCCTCAAAGTGATGGGTAGCAGGATGAATCAACCAGAACATTCTGAAGTTAAGAATGTGCCCATGCTATCCCCAGTAATTATGACCATGATAGGCTACATTGTTAACCCCATGTTTGTACCTGGGGGGTTTTGTATGCATGTTAATGAGGGGACCAAGGAAAGGGAAACATGGTAGTTGTATCTCTTACTGTCTACCCTTGCTGGCATCTGCATAAAATAAAAGTGTGGGGTTCCACCTACCCAGAAATGAGAAACCAAGTTATGGTGCTTGCCCATAGAATCGGAGTATGGAAAGAAACCAAAAGATTGTTGAGTGATCCAGGTCATGCTGTGCTGCTAGAAGCAGAAACTGCATCACAGGAAGCCAAATATGGAGCAAACAGCAGCCCCAAATGCTTAAGCAGTGCCATCCTAAGCAGAGTTAGACCCTTCTTCAATGGACTTTGAAGGGTGTAACTGCTTAAGATTTCACTGTCAGGTTTCAACCCAAAGGGCATTTTCCTGGGAGTAATCCCAGCTGAATAGCTTGAGACTTATTTCTGAGTAAATCTACTCATGATTGATCCCTAAGTGAGCCAAGACAAGGGAAAGTGTCAGTAACTAATGTGATTTGAGGAGAACTTCTTCCAGAGCCTGAATCTGCTGATCAAAACAGTCCCCTGACCTAAAACTAAAAGTGAAATTCATTTTCTTCAAAACATTCTCTTCAAAATTCACTTTTGTGCATAATTATGTCAGTTACTCACTGTATCTTCATTGCATATTTTCAGAATATTCACTAAATATTTGACATCTGTTTGTTTATTTAAAAAGATATAACAGATTAAGTATCCAGCTATAGATTTCAAATTCGCAAATTTCACATTTGAGATCTGAAAGATGACAGTTTTATAATTGGTTCAGCTCCAAGTAAAATCCAAGAGAATTTTTATTAGGGCACAAATCATTTCCTCCAACATCCGCTCTGGTTGTGGGCAGTCTCTGTTTCCTGCTATGAATGCTTTCATTCCAGTTGCCGCTCTGCAGAGTGCTGGCTTGACACTCAAGACTGCATATACAATGGAGACTGAATTTGGAATGGTGTTCTTTTCATCTAGATTCAGTTTGCTAGGTTCCCTGCCCCCCCCCTTCTCAATATACAGAGTTGGGTCAAGTTTCTCACGAACAGTTTGTAACTTTCCTCAGCACTAACGTGATCGAGACATACAAGCTAAAGGATAAGACACTCTCAGGTTGCTAATCCTGCAGCTGTTCCAAGAGGGCAAGTAAAGGAATGTGTGTAAATTGGCAGCAGTGGGTAAAAGAATTGGGCAGGACCTGAGACTTGGACTTATTATTTGCTGGCCAAGACCCTTGCTTGCTGCTAAAACTGGTTTTTACAAGCCTCTGCACAGCAGGCCACCTGTGAAGTTCCAGCACTCAGACCTTTGGATAAACAGTGCTGAAGCACTGGATCATGAGCTGTGAGACTTCCATGGAGGGATTCCCAGGCTTTTTTGCTACTACCTGTGAATACTCCAGGTCAGCGTGACCTCCTGGCTCTACACATATAACCCAGAGGGTGTTAGCAACATTTCAGACTGGCGGTAACTTAAACATGATCATGCAATAAATTGATATTTTAAAACTGGGAGTAGCATTTGCCCAAAGCGGGTACGTGGAACTCCTCTGTTGTCAAATTCATTCTTTGGCAGATGTTCATTTTAGGTTAGAGTCACTGTCAGTAAATGTGGTGAAGGGCCCTCTTTCTCTCATGTGGCAAGCAAGGAAAGGCACAACCTGAGCAGGACAGGGCAACAGAGCTGAATTACCAGGGCTTGAAACCTGTGCCAGCTACAGAGAGAGCACATGGTGACCAGACCAGAAAAGGGGGGGTCTGAAAAGGGACCTCAAGCCCATGAAACCTTATGCTACAGTAAATGTGTCCTTCAAGCACCACTTCTGTTGTTTTTGCTATAATATGCTGCCTCCCCACTGGAAATAGAATTATCTATTGCTATTATCACATTTCAGTAGCAATTTACCTCACATTTGACTGCCATGTCTATTGCAGGGGAAGGGGCTCACCCAGCTCCCAGGTTTTCCTTCCCTCTCTCCTAGAACAATGGTGACAGTTAGATTCAAGGGCAACAGTGTGGGGAGATGTCTCTACCTAATGTACTTCATCATTAGCTTTTCTTTTAGAGCTGTTGTCTTGCCAGCCATAGTTTGGCTTAAAAGTTGAAGGATGAGGAGGTATGGGGAGGAAGTGAGAGAGGTTTTTCTGCCACTTCCCTACTCCTCAGCTGTTCAACCAGTTCAAAACCCAAGGATATTTCAACCCACACAATATCAAGAACACTTTTGAGCCTTTACTGAACTATCTGTGCACATTTGGGAAAGCTTAATGAGGATCAGACAGAATAATAGAGCTATTTAAAAGAAAGTCTGCATTCTAATCAATATCAGATTTACATTTAAATTTACATTTACAGATGCAGGAAAAGCAGAACACACTTC
Source organism: Gekko gecko (assembly GCA_029375565.1). NCBI lineage: Eukaryota > Metazoa > Chordata > Lepidosauria > Squamata > Gekkonidae > Gekko > Gekko gecko. The sequence continues at coordinate 103,429,653 of JAPDNY010000002.1, read as the reverse complement.
CAGTATCATATGTGTAAAGCACCTTTTGGCTACGATCCTATGCATACTTGCTTGCAAGTAAATTCCATGGCAATCGCTTCAAAAACATGTATTCGTAGCTTTGGTTCAAGTTGTTAGCTTTTTTCCTTGATGTATGAGGCACGTTTCCATGACATCTACTCTTTTTCCAAATAAATGTTTAAACTGTACAATAAGCAGAACACATGTGGCACTGGCTGATTGTTAAATGTAGAATTTACCTCACTTTGCTCTTTCCCGGAATAGAGATCATACGATTCAGATCCACATACTGCCATTGTGTCCTCCTATTCCAGAGTCTTTTAAAAACCTCAAATCCACTGAAAAATTCTGAAAAAGCTTCACCTGCTGTACTTCTGCCTGTGTTTTGCAGGTGCTAAAGGCACATAAGCCTTGCACCTCCACAGAAGAGGTTGCAGCACTGTAAAATTCCATCAGGGATCTGACTATCTCTATTAGCTGATTTCAGATATGCCTTGAAAGGGCTCAGGCTGTAATTACAACCCAATATTAAAATAATTTAACTAGGATTTGAAGAAAAGCAGAAGGAATAGATATAGACATGGGAATGTTAAGGGTTTTGTGCTGAAAAAGTATGAGCACCCCCTCTGTTACAGGAGACAGTGAATTCCTATCCCCGTGACGTGTACGTTTTCACCAGACCTCCTCCCCTTGCAGGCAATTAAAAGCCCAGTTGTTCTAGGAAGAGCTTTGTGGAGTCAGCAGCTGTCAGCTCCAGTTCTAGGAATTGTGGCTGTCGGTCTTGAAGGGAAACTTCCTGGAATCCTCTTTGCCATTCCATGGAACGTAATACGCAAAAGAGCTATCACAGTGACCTTAAGATTTGAGAGCAAGAGTTTAAGGTGGAGGGACCAGGGATAAAAAAGCAAGAAAAGCTGTTTTATTAGGGGGTTAATAGCTATTGTTAGAATTGTAATACAGTAGGTTTTTTCTTTTTTTTCTTTTACTTCACTTTGCTCTGACACTGACAGACATGGAACAGAGACATTTTAACTGCAGAGAGTAATCGCAGAACTTTGAAAGGAGGATATCAGGTTAACCAGTGAAAGTTATCAGTCACAGCACAGTGCCAGACCCAATGTAGTCAACAGTGTTCTCTGCCCTGAAAACCCTCTCAGATATATGATTTTTTCTCAAAGGATCATAAAATAGGGACCATCATAATCCCACTTATTCTTTTTTGTAGAAGAAGAGATTGGATTTTTACCCCACCCTTCACTCGGAATCTCAGAGCGGCTTACAAACTCCTTTCCCTTCCCTTCCTCACAACAGACACCCTGTGAGGTAGGTGGGGCTGAGAGAGTGCTTTCAAGAACTGCTCTTTCCAGAACAGCTCTGACAGAACTATGGCTTGCCCAAGGTCATCCAGAGGAGTGGGGAATCAAACTTGGTTCTCCCATATTAGAGTCCATGCACTTAACCACTACACCAGTCTGGCTCTCCTCTGCATAATTCAGGGCCCTTTTATCCAAAGGTAACAGGCCATTGTCAAGGGTCTACTATATGCATATAGAGACACAGGTCCCATACGCCAGACAAACATGCATGCAGCTGCTCAGATGTGGACACACAAATACCAATGTATGCATGTAAGCTCTCCACTATGATCTGGAACATTGGAAAGCAGCATCTGTGTCACTGTGTGTCAGTTTTGTATGTGCATAGGGTATACAGGCAAACGTATATGGGGGGTGAGGTGGGACCAGGATGCTTAGTCACGAGTTGGGTACAGTCCCATTTCCCCATTATGCACATAGGTCTATAATGAATACTGGAGCCCAGTGGATCAATGAGGTTACTTCACCTAGCACCCCACGACCTAGAGCCAACTCTGTATAAATTACTTCAGTAATTCTTACACCTATCCTGTAAGGTAGGTCAGTATTATACCTATATTGCAGGTACAGAATGAGGATGAGAGAATGTGGCTTGCCTGAGTCCACCTGGTAAATTCATGGCTGAGTTTTGAGTTGGGTGGGGGGTGGTTTCCTAATTTTTAGCTCACAGTTATCACGTTACAGCACCACTATTCTTAACCCAGGGTGTACTGTTTTTAATCCACAGTGTGCATTATACCCTCAAGAAAAGTACATTCATTTTTCATTTGTAGTGTGTACTCTCTACATCCTCCTTCAAGGTAGAGCTAGTGTTTCAGGGCATCCTCCGAGGGTTATGTCACTAGCATGTCCAACCCCACAAGAGAAAGGATAGTTCTAAGGAGCAAAGGAACGACCAGGGATTTCTAGATTCAGATGGACAGCTGTGTTGGTCTGAAGCAATAGAACAAAATTCAAGTTCAGTGGCACCTTTAAGACTAATGAAGTTTTATTCAAGGAATACGCTATCGTGTGCATGCACACTTCTGATACATGGGGAAAAGTATGTGTTTACACAATAGCTTATACACTGAATAAAACTTTGTTGGTCTTAAAGGTGCCACTGAACTCGAATTTTGTTCTGGGGATTTCTAGTATTTGAAGCAGAGATCACGTGGTCCACAAAGATCTTGGGGTTGGGAAGGCAGCTGAAGTATGAAGTATCTCGGTCAGTGTTAGGCAGGAAACCAAATGGGAGTGGGGGCTGTTTGCAGTTTTGCCCACACTGCAACTGCAAGCTGGGCTAGGCTTTCTATGGGAAGGCCTTCTCTTAAATATAGGTGGTGTTCACACACTCAGTTCATTTATCTTCTCTTTTCCCTTCATTCTTCTTTCCCTTCATCCAACTTCATCCTGGAATAATTTTTGACTGAATACACTTCTGAAATTTGCTACTTTTTAATTAAGGGAATGCTTTAATGGGCGGGGGGGGGAATCTGTATTTTAACAAAAGAAGAAATTAGCAAAGAAAATATGTTACATTGTGAAGGAAGGAAGTGACCAGCTAGGAACAGTCCAGTTGAGAGGGTAGGTTCTAGCGTGTACTCTACATGAGGTAGGCCCCACTCATCAGGACAAAGCTGTTGGTATAATAAACACATATCTAGTGCTGTTCCCCTCACCTCCTCTGGACCCCGCATGGTTATCTTCTCCATTCTCATTTTTCAGGCAGGAGCCAAGCTCTGTGGCTTAGACTGAAGTCATTTGCTGAAAGGCGTCAAGAGTTTTTCCTTGCTTCAGAATCCTGCTTTGGATTTTGTTTTTTCTTGCTCTTTTGACTGCTTCTGAATGAATTTGTGCTGGGTTATGTGAATTTCCATAGACTCTCTTACACAAGAAGTAAAACTCCATTACATGAGGGTATCTCAACTTCCACACAAAGCACTATATATTTTATAAATGGGGGGTGAGGTAATTTTTCCATAATTCCATTCATTGGCATTATAATTATAGGGTAGAATGTGATGGTGTGAGAGTCACATGCACCTATTAGATACAGCTGGAACTGTAATTAGTTCTAAACAACAGAATTCTTTGCTCCCACACTAGCACATGCCATTAGTTGCTGAAATTTTTCTTTCTTTCTACCTGGCAGTTTACAAATAATAAACAACCATGGCATAAAATCCAAAATACCCATATAAAACTTAAGTGCATCTTACAAGCCAGAAGCAGTACATGCCATGGGGCAGCCAACAAGAAAGAGAAATAGGGAACAATATAAATACCATCCCAACCCCCATGCAAATAGAACAGGTTTTACATGGCACCTAATATACAGAAGAGACAGTGACAAATGGATCTCCCTTAGGAGGGAGTCCCATAAACAAGGAGCAGCAAGAAAGAAAACTAGAGAATGACATCCTACAGGGAGTAGTCCATCAGATGCCTTGATCCCAGACTATTTGACCTTTAAAGGTCAAAAACAGTACATTGGATCATGACCAGAAACAAACCAGGAGACAAGGTGGCATCTGCCTTTTAATGCGTTCATTATCTGAGCTTTGCCTTAACAACCTAGTAGCTAACATATTCTGAACCAGCATAGGTAAGGCCTGGAGTTCTCCTTGAATTACAACTGATCTCCAAGCCATAGAGATCAGTTTCCCTGAAGGAAATGGCAACTTCTGAAGGCAGACTACAGCCCTAGTCACACAGGCCAGATAACACAGGGGGGATGCGTGGCTATTTGCCCCGGAGCAAAATAAAGCATGGTAGCCCAAACACATGGTTCCCCGAGTCGCCACGCTTTGGCAGTTAGCTGCCAATCACACAGCAATGCTGAAATGTGGCAAAGAAGCGGCACAGCACGACCACACAAGCTGCACTGCTTTTGGTTTCTTGTTTGTGCACATGCGCCGTTCCAGGGGGCGGGGCTGCTGTCAGTGTCATGTTTGTGCACATGTGCAGTTCGGCATTGGTGCGCATCCTATGGAGACGTACAACATCCAGTTTGCAATGGGATGTGGGCGGGCGCCAGATGCCACGGGATACTAGTGCTCCCGCAATCAGATGCCCACCTTTGCCCCGCGTTTACTGGATACTAGTGCACCCTCCTAGGTACTTTTTAACTCCACATCTTCAGTGGGATGCCACAGGTTGGCCACGGGAGCACTATGCTTCCCAGATGTTGCAGTATGATCATGCCCCGAAAATCCACCTGACATTTGTGCCTTCAGCGCGGCAACTTCTTTGTGTGACCGGGGCCTACATGTGATCATATCCCCATTCCCCACTGGGTTCCCTCCAATCCCCACTCTTCTCAGCCCCTGCCCCCAAATCTTCAAAAATTCCCCAAGCTGGAATTGGCAACCCTAGTTTCCAAAGACTTTTCAGAGGCATCCGCTCACATAGCACATCACAGAAATCTAGACTGGATGTTACCAGAGCATGAATAACTGTGGCAGGATCACAGAGCAAGCTCTCAAATGGGCTCTAGCCTGAGCTTCTCTCTATTTGCATTCCAGTCATTGTCCCACCTGCTTCTTTCCTGCTAGTGCTCTGAAATACTATGAAGTTGTCCTGTCTCTTGTCAGAGGGAAAGCACATCTAGCATGTCAACTACCCCGGTTATCTTCAAAATCCAGAAATCCAAAGCATCAGTGGGATTGTTATTCATGTGAGCTGAACTTCCTGAAAAGATATCAGGAAACCAACTGTATCTATCAGTCTTAGGGGCAGACCATGCTAACCGATCCCCTACCCCTATTGGGGTATAAAGTGATTGGCATCCTCAGTGCTCTGACCATTGAAAGGGCAGTGCTGGTAGGTTTTGGAAGCTTGGAAGCTATCTACCCAGCACAGAAACTATTTTTTTTTTTACAACCTCTTATATGATGGTCATATGAGGTCTATTTCATACATTTACACAGAGGCCAAAGTGAATTTGTCACCTTTTTTTCTTTGTTGCGTTGCTCACATTTTACATATTTAGTTGCACATGTAAAGATTTTAAGGTATACATCTAAAAAGAATATAACATGTGGATGGGGCTCTATGTGTTTCGCCATGGATGTCTGACTGGGAACTCTTGTTTTGTGATGTTGTTTGCCTCTGTTAATTGTTTAACAATTCTTTTTTTCCAGTCAGGCATTTGCCATGTGCTTTTTCTCTTCTGAACAGGAAATGACAGAGAAGGCTGTTCAAAAAACAGTGAAATGCAATTCAGGTAATATCTCCACCCAGGAGCTCTAGTTGTTGTTTGCTTCAGCAAAGCACAGGCCTCTCCTTGGCTTCTGAAGAAGGGGCTGTATTTCTCAGAATACTCCAGACATTTCATCTGAGCTGGGATACACAACAAATTACCTCCCTTGGGGGAAATCTGAAATCAGCCACAGCACAGGGCGGCAGTGGCAGCAGTGTGTGTGTGAGAATCGATAGAAGAAATAATTCAGCCAAAAAGAAAAGGCTAGATTGCTGTACATTTTAAAACATGCACACTCTTTCTATCGTAACTTGTCATTCAGAAACTGTCTTCCTGCGCTCAATCGCCAGTAATATCTCTTTGTTGAAGGATTACATGATAAGTTTCTTTACAAGTCATTGTCAGTCATACAGAGGGCTTTAGGAACTCTCCTAAATCCCAAAAGCTATGGATAGCTCTGTGGATACAATTAGGGTAATATCAATTTCCTAACCACATTCATATTAATTTATGTCTCGTTATTCTTCAGAAATAGGGTGACAGGTTTGATGGACTTTGATAGACCATGGATACTTTAATAAAGCAGTTTACTTAAGCACTTTAAACTACAATTCTAAAGGCAGTTTCTTGGGAGTCAGTCCCATTTGATAAAATTGGACTTAATTCTGAGTAGACTTGTTCCTGTAATCATTTTAAATGTAAATGCATGTCTAAATTCACATACGAGTTTAGCATGCTGTAAATTTTGCTCAGTCCTGTCCTGTATCTTACCTTGATTTTATGATAGTTAGAGCTGATGTACTACAATGGCTAGGGGAAAAAATATTCAAATTGTACTTCAGCCAGGAACTCATTGGCAGCCATCATCGATGGCTGCAATCTATGAATACAGCTGGTATGATAATCCATGCAATTGTGCTGCCATGAAGTGGAAGGAGGGCTTTAAGAACAAGGCCTGCCAGAAAGTGACCAGCAGCACCTACTTTGGGATGCCAGCTCCAGGTTGTGAAATCCCTGGAGATTCTGGGGGTGGAGCCTGGGGAGGGCAGGGTTTGGGGAGGAGCAGAGTATAATGCAACAGAGTCCATTTTACAAAGCAGGCATTTCCTCCAGGGGAACTAATCTCTATAATCTGGAGATCAGTTGTACTTGTGAGAAATCTCCAGGCTCTACCTGGAAGCTAGAAAACCTAGGCAATCAGCTAAATTAAGGGAGGGGTTGGATAGTCCAAAGGGGGGGTTGGTCAAAGGCATCCCAGGGAATCGTACCAAAAGTGGGCCATGTTACTCTGATTGCTACAGATTATTTTGCCTATTTTTTCTGAAGCCAGGGAACAAACCTAGGATCTGCAGGATATGAGGCCTGTGCTAGTATAGTAAGACTAAACTCCAGGGGCTAGAATTCCTGGGTGTGATGCAATGGGATGGGAGTGGGGAGACATGTCTTGGCTCAGGCCCTAAGGCATAGCAAAAAACCTAGGCTGATTTCCCACTACAGCTGCCTCGGGGTTGCGCCGCCATTTGCCCCGATACTATTCGTCAATTTCACACCCAAAGCCGTGGGGCTGCATTTTGACCCGTGGTTTCGCCCAATTTCCCCCGCAGTTTCGTAATCCTCAAAAAACAGGATCACGAAACTGCAGGGGAAATCAGGCAAAGCCGCGGGTCAAAATGCAGCCCCGCGGCTTCGGGTGTGAAATTGATGAATAGTATCGGGGCAAACGGCGGCGCAACCCCGAGGCAGCTGTAGTGGGAAATCAGCCCTATTGTTAGCTTCTGACTAATCCTCTAGCTCAAGTCTTTGGAGGTGTGAATTGGGTCCTGTTCATACTATTTTCACCCTTTTCTAGCTAAACTTTTATTAACTTCATTTATACTCTGCCTTTTTCTGGGGGAAGGGGGCTAAACCCATATTTCTCATCATAGATGTTACAGCTTAGAATGCCCTTTTTTGTTTACATCTGGCCATTCACCCCTTATTGACAACTAGAGCACCTGCATTTTATTGTATTGTTTAAATGATTGTTTTATCCTGTTTTTAGCTGTATTAACCTTGGCACACATGCCTCATCTGTTAGCTGCCTTGAGCCTGTCTGGGGATGGTGGGTTATAAATCTAAAAATAAATAAATAAAATAAATACATTTTGACTTAGCCAGCCTAGCCACAGTGGTCCCTGTTGCTGTAATCTCAGGACTGAATTACTACTCTGTGCTGTATATGGGACTTTCTCTGAAGGTAACCTAGAAACTGCAGTTATTTCAAAATGCAGCAGCCCATGTTCTCTGGAGACACATCACTGTAACCATATTATACTAGTCTTAGAACCATGTCACTATTTCCAGGCATAACTTAAGGTGCTGGTTTTAACTTCCCTATATGGCCTTCTCAGCATCACCAAGCTGTGATTTGTAGCATTGGCCCTGAATTATGATTCCAAGAGAGGTACATAGGGTACCTCATTCCCCATTTTCAGAAAATTTTGCAAGTTTTACTTAGGAGAGCCTTTACTGGAATTTAATCTGCTGGGTGTGTACAGTTGTCAACTCCAGGTTGGAAAAGTTCTGGCGATTTGGGGAATGGAGCCTGAAGAGGGACCTCAGTGGAATACAATGCTGTAGAGTCCAAAGCAGCCATTTCCTCCAAGGGAACTGTTCTCATTAGTCTGGAGCATAGTTGTAATTCCAGGATAGGTTGGCAACCCTATGGAGATGCAGCTTACTGAAAGTGTTTATCAGTTTTAGACTCTTGATTTTGTATTAATAAAGTTTTATTTTGGCCACTATGATATAGGCCCCTTTCACATTACCGTTCTAAACTGGATGTTATCCATTGTTGGCCCAGTTCAAAGTAAAGCGATACAGGGATGGAGATTTCATACATCAAATTTCATTCCATTAATGAGCTTCTCTGAAGTGATCTGGCCATTTCAAACAGTGTGGCGCTTTTTGCCCTGCCCATTTTTGCCATGCAATCTTCCTTGAACTTTTAAAAAACATTTTAAGTTGAATGCTATAGCACTAGACCAATGTGGTGCCAAGGCAAAAAAAAAAGTGTGAGGAAGATTGCGTGGTGAAAAGGGGAGGGAAATAAAGTACAGTGCTATTGGAAGCATTGCAGACATTTTAAACAGTACACTGCAGTGATTCAGAAGTGCAAAGAATAGATGAAAATGAAAGAAAGCAGTTTACCTCAAGAACGGCTCACTAATGGGATGCAAGCGGCTTTGTATGAAAAGGTAAATAAAATCCGTTAGGAGCCAGTTACTAAAATGGTTGTGTCTGAAATGACACAAAAAATTTATTAGCAACCAGCTACCAAAATGGATTACAAAAGCTTCTGAAAGGGGCCATGATGACATGATAAGTTTGTATTATGTAAACCACTTTGTGTGCAACTTGCCTGGAGAAAAGTGCTCCATAAATATATTGTTGTTGCTGAAAATGCTGGTAATACTGCCCCCCTCTCCAAGCATCATACTACTGGAACTAGCTGTGCTACAGGAGGCACTCTGGGCACTTCCTGGCACCATGACTGTGGACCATGTAGGTGAAATAGACTCCATGACATCATCTCAACATACCCTCTTGTCACTATACATGGATGTGTGCTTTCTGTGTCACTCTTGGGCTACACTATAATCCGGGAGGGTCATGTCGGATTTGCTACAGATGCTGTGAGAGTGGCTGTGATTGTTGCCACTGTGGCTGTTTTTCTGCTGCTCTTACTCCACTTTTCACACTACTGGAAGAGGAGGCATTCTCAGACCAATCAGGAGTAAAGGGGTTCATCTGCTCTGAGGGCAAATTACCCTTCTATAAACCTTTTCAGAGGGTGAAAGAGGGGAGTGCCTCTGCCATTTTTTTTAAAATGTGCCTCAGCTACCAGAAATGTTGATAATAGTGTCTGTGGGCCCTGCTTGTCAGTCCTGCCCCCTTTCCTGTATCCCCTCTTTGTGCCTCCTTCTGTAGAGGCTTCTACTGCTGTCCCTCTCCTAGCCCTTGGGCCTTCCCTGTTTATGAGGGGGAAGGGATATAGGGATGCAGTGGAACAAATCCAGCACTCATGAAGAAAAAAAATTAACTCCCTGAATCCACAATTCCGGGAGGAAAGATGTATTAAATTTAACAAACTTGTAAGAATCAATTTATCCCAGTAATAAAAATTACACAATACAGTTTCACGTGATAAGATTGCCATGGCCTAGACACACCCTGATTCCTAGGAAAAACAGAGGCAGATCCAGTTCATCCTGCTTCTTTGAGCTGCCAAACTAGGCAAGAGCAGGCTGGATTATGACTAATCTGGAGAGACTTTCTAGAAATGTCTAATTATTCTTGATGAGGCAAGTATCCTTCCTTGCAGCTCATTGCCGATGTAATAAAGTCCTTCAGATGAGATTTTTAATTCAAGGGTGTTGCAAGAGCAAACATTCTTTGTTAATTCCTTCAGGGGGAGATAGGAATTTTACCCCTTCAGGAATTACAGTTCTACATTCTTTTGCTTTTCCTGGAGAGGTTTGAATTGATCAACAATTATTGTGTTTCTATGCTGAGGGAAATACAGGGATACCTACCTACACTTCTCAAGGTGTCAGTCTTGCATGGCTCTCACAGAGCTGCCTCAGCCATGTGAAAACCCTAAATGACCCCTTCTGTAATGTGCTACAGGGAATTTGCTTGCAAAACACACTCCTAAAACAAAGCAAAGGCATTATTAGCAGTAAAATGTTTAATTAGCTTGTTCTGAACAATGTGGTGCCTCCTGACATCTGATTGGATAGATAGCAGAGGTGTATCTCTAATCTCAGTTAGAATTCCTGGAAAAGCATGAATGATTAAAGTAGCAGTTAATCTGAGAATGGGAAGGCTGTTTGGGTGAAATATATAGGTCTCTGTAGGAAGTGAGAAGCTCTCTCTCTGTCTCTCTCTCTCACACACACACATGCTTTTGACAAATGGTTGTTGCTAGATCACTGTGAATTGCCTTGTCAATCTCTTAAATACTTGTTATTTCATTGAGGTAGTTGTTCTGCCAGCACCCAAAGAGATATTTCCTTGCTCTTGTTTTTGTGGCAAGCAGCAACCAGTCTATGGACAAAACTACAGAGCCAGTTTGGTGTAGTGACTAGGAGCGCGGACTCCAGTCTGGGAGAACTGGGTTTGATTCCCCACTCCTCCATATGCAGCTGCTGGTGTGACCTTGGGTCTGTCACAAGTTCTTTCAGAGCTGTTCTCTCATGAGCAGTTCTCGAAAGAGCTCTCTCAGCCCCACTTACCTCACAGGGCATCTTTTGTGGGGAGGGGAAGGGAAAGGAGATTGTAAGCCACTCTGAGTCTCCATAAAATCAAAGACATAGTGAGGAGGAATCAATCTGCTATGGAACCTCTTTGGGTGACCTTTGGTCAGTCACAGTCTTTTGTGTGAAGTACAATAAACGTCTGTTGTTTAGCATCTCATAGTCCGAGTCTCCATGCTGTGAACCCAGTATTTTACAGGAAGAAAGATAGCATGGTACCATAAATGTATGGTATAAACCAGGGGTGTCAAACATATGGCCCATGGGCTGGATCAGACCCTCAGAGTGCTCCAATCCAGCCCACAATGCCCTGCCTGTTTCCTGCTTCCTTTTCCAGTTCTGCTGCTGCTGCTACATCACAGCTTACTTTACTAAACTCTCACAATCACACAGGAGATATAGATAGGCAAGCCTCTCCTGTGTGATTGAGAGAGTCTGGTAATGTGAACTATTTTAGAGGAGGAATAACAACAAGCCAGTGAGGTGGATTAGGCTGAGAGTGTGTGTCCAGACCAAGTTCATCCAGCACATTTCCTTTGTAGGGAGTTATAGTTATTTCTCAGGGGAAGACTATAGTTTTGTAGACAAACACTCCTCAGTCTGCATCAGGATGCCTTCTCATGTTCTTGACCAGCACATGAAACAACTTATGTACAAAAGTTTGCAATGCCCCGCCATTTGATGTTTTCAGGCTCAGAACTCTGAGCATGAGATTTCTGTAATGAATGTCAATAAATCGAAAATAGTTTTTAAGCTTCCAGATACACACCTGAGCAGCATACTCAGGATTGCTATAGCAGAGATATTTTGATACAACAATTCAGAGCAAGAGGTGTCAGTTATCAGAAACTGTTAAATAGATAAAATATTGCAAGAATACTAGTGTTTAAAGCATGTTTTATTTAAAGTTTTAAAAATCTTTAATTGTGTTTGCCTGTGTCCTTTATAAAGTTTATATCTCTGCTACCTGGTGTTACATTTTATGACACACATGGCCCAGCCCAACAAGATCTCGTTTATGTCAGATCTTGCCCTCATAACAAATGAGCTTGACACTCCTGGTATAAACAGATCGTGTGAGGGGAAAATAGAATTAATAATGGGGGTGAAGTCAAATAGCATGGCCACAGATTGTGGTTTCCCTGACCTGGCTTACTTTCTTCTCAGTCAAAACTACAGAAGCTAGAATACAACCAACTGTGTATGTAAGTGCTAATAAATTATAATAATGTTCAAATAATAAAGGAACTATTAACATTTATGTGTGTTTTTTTCTTTCAACAAATACATATTTCATTTTTGCATAAATTCATATTTCATAAATTTCCATTTCATTAACAAAGTCTCTGGATTATAATCTTCGTTTCGGAAGTCTTCTTCCAGAATATCAAAATATCATGACTCATCAGTTTCAGAATATATAAAATTGTAAAATAGCTTCTCTGTTCAATCCAAATCTTTGTTAGATTATAGTAATCTCATCTAAAGTTTCAGAAGACGGGCCACCAGTAACACATTTAACACAGTGCCTCTCTCTGTGTTGCTAATCTGGTATTGCCAGATGCCCATTACAGAGTTGATCCCTCTGAATAACTAGCTAAGAAATATCCTCTTTCTAGGAGCAATAATCTTTTCTGTTTGGCTAGACTGGCAGTTTTCAACCTACTGTCCAGCCTCCTCTGTCAAACCTAAACTCCAGTTCTGGAGACTGTGAATAAACAAAATTCAGCTAGGGCTGACACTTAGACTTTAAATTCTGATTTTTGAGCTTTTCCTCATAAGTGCTGGTACACAGTAAGGGCAAGCAGCTGTGCCCCTTCACTTCTCAAGTGACTTGTCTGTTTCTCTCAGACCAACAGACACACTCCTCTTGACTGGAAACTGCCAAGTCAAAGTCCAAACAAAGACTGACTCTCTCTGACAAGACTGACAAGACTTTAAAAACTCTCCTCAGCTAGTGTTGACTAATCAGAGAGAAGGGGCGTGCATACAGGCAGCACTCCAATCAAACTGCTTTACATTTTCTTCAAATACATTAGAAGCAGGTAACCAGCCAGGGAGGCAGCGGGGCCCTTGGATGACCATGAGATAAAAGGAGTACTGAAGGATGATAGGGAAATGGCTGAGAAGCTGAATGCATTTTTGGCCTCTGTCTTCACTGTGGAAGATGAGAAGTGCTTGCCCATTCCAGAACCGCCGATTTCAGGAGGGGTGTTGAAAGATCTGAGTCAGATTGAGGTGACGAGAGAGAAGGTCCTACGACTGATAGACAACTTAAAAACTGATAAATCACCAGGCCCGGATGGCATACATCTGAGAGTTCTAAAAGAACTCAAATGTGAACTTGTGGGTCTCCTGACAAAAATATGTAATCTTTCATTAAAATCTGCCTCCATTCCTGAGGACTGGAAGGTAGCTAATGTCCCTCCCATCTTTAAAAAGGGTTCCAGAGGAGATCCAAGAAATTCCAGGCCAGTCAGTCTGACATCAATACCGGTTAAGTTGGTGGAAACTGTTAATATGGAAAGAATTAGTAGGTACATTGATGAACAAAAGCTATTGAAGAAGACTCAGCATGGGTTCTGTATGGGAAGATCTCGTCTCACTAACCTGTTAGTGTTCTTTGAGGGAGAGAACAAACATGTAAACCAAGTAAACCAAGATGGCGACCGGGTGTGAAGCTCTGATGCTAAGCTCCCCCGTGGTATTCTATTTTAAACTATTTTAAGCTATGTTATATTAGAAACTAGCCGTCCCAGCAGAGAAGTGTAGTAGGGAGGGATAGGCATACCCTAGCTCTGGGGAAAAAAATTAACATCAAGGCCTCGGAGAGTACGGAAACATCTGAGATGTGGAGTGGCAGCGAGGTCTGCAGCAAGGGCTGTGCTGGGCCTACAATAAAACGCGGAGCCGCAGAGTCGCATGGAAAGCGAGACGGAGTCCCTGCCATCGACCCCGGCATGGTGAGAGCACAGCTGGGGTGCCGAACTTTTGGAGATGCTGGCTCTGGCCTCAGCCTAGAGATGCTCATGGACGCCTGTGGGCACGGCGAGAGGGAGACCGCAGAACAACGCGGGGTACCCCGGCCAATGTATCAAGTCACCAGTTGCGTGGCCTCAGCTGCACAGGGTCTGGTGACAGCCTGTAGTGCAGAAGAGGCTGTGAGTGAGAAGGCAGAGGTGGGGGATGACACGACCATAGCCAGCGGTGAGAGAGCCGGTGAGGACGTTGCATTTCGACCCGGTGGTGAGAGAGCTGGGATCGAGCTCCTACCTGACACATGACGGAGGCGGCGGATCAAACGGCTCACACTCTGGGGATGTCTGGGACGTGACCTGACTTGGACAGGATGCGTGGAGCAGGGTTTGCTACCGAGTGGGAACTCGCGGACCCTGAGTCCGCGGGGACGAGGCTGGTGCTCGGGCCCGGTGTGTGGCATTGTGTCCTGGAAGAGTGAAGGGGAGAGCTACGATTGTTGCCCCCTCTCCCCCGGTGGCCAGCATAAAAAGCTGGGGCTGTGGGAGCCTTCCAGCATCTGAAATTCAGAACTCCATCGGTGCAAAGAGCCTGGTTAGTCTGCCTGGCACTCAGGAACATCATGGAACCAGTGCTGGGAGTGTATACTGTGGATCTGCTGGAGGGAGAATGGTGGAGTGCTGCTATGTGGATGTATGGTGACTGAATGGAGTGTTAGGTGTGACTGTTGGGGCTTAGTTAGTGGTTAGGTTAGTACCCCTGACATGATCAGTAGGAAATTTTGTATTCTTGTATTTTATGCATAGATAGTACTTATGTATAATCATAGTGGTAGTAGCAGGGAGTTGTGAGCTTAGCATTGGTCAGTGGCCTGAAGCTTTGCAGAGCCCGCCGGTGACAAATGAATGGGCAACAAATTCCAGTGCTCTTGGGGAAAGGGAAGTATGGCGGTGGGTCTGGGCAAGGTGTGGAGCAAAGGACACGGTGCCTTTCCAGCCTTCAACCCATCCCAAGGGTGGCCGGCAGTGGGGCCGGGACTCTGGACCCTCCTCCGTCATTGGTGTTGTGTAACGCCAGGTCCATTAACAACAAAGCTGAAGTCTTGCAGGACTTTGTGCAAGAACAACAAGCGGACCTGGTGTGCATGACCGAGACCTGGGTGCAGGAGGGTGAGACAGTCGTGCTCGCCCAACTCACCCCCCTCCGGGGTTCTCAGTCCTCCACCAATCACGGACTAGTGGGCGGGGGGGAGGAGTGGCGCTTTTCATTTGGGAGGCTTACTCCGTCAGGGCGCTCCCGCGGGTAGAGATCACGGGCATAGAGTGTGTCGGTGCAATGCTGGAGGCCAAGGAGAGTTTGGCTATTTGGTTGGTGTACCGACCACTTAACGCGCCGGCCAAGAGTCTGCCATCCCTGCTGGAGGCCGTATCAGGCTGGGCGCTGGAGCACCCTAGGCTACTTGTCTTGGGTGACTTCAACGTCCATGCTGAGGATGTGACGTCCAGCTGGGCTGTGGATCTAGTGTCGTCCATGGCAGCACTGGGACTCTCCCAGTTCGTTTCGGCTCCCACGCACTGGGCCGGACACACGCTCGATCTGATCTTTGCGGTGGGAGTGACGGTGGACCGGATCACTGCTTTGGCAGTGCCATAGTTGGACCACCATGCCCTGAAGGCCCATCTGAATGTCCCACCCCGACCCTGTTTAGGTGGCGAGCTGATTTTGGCTCGCCCACAGAGCCAAATGGACCCGATGCGGCTCCAGATGGCTCTTCGGGATCCGAGGCCCCCTGGCTCATCGTTAGATGAGCTGGTGGAGGACTGGAATGGCCGTCTCTCCTCAGCTATCGACGAGATCGCTCCCAGGCGCCCTCTCCGTACCCGCGATAGGCAAGCACCCTGGTATACCCAGGAGCTGCGCTCACTGAAACGAGAACTGAGATGGCTAGAGAGACGGTGGTGCCGTGCTCGCGATGAAGTGTCACAAACATCTTATTGGGCATTTATGAGATCCTATGTGATGGCTGTCAGGGCCGCAAAGAAGGATTGCATCTGCTGGCTCACGTCCGGCCCAATTATTTAGTGTGATTCGGTCTTTGACAGCTCTGCCTCAGAGCAGGCAAAATGCTAAGGAACTGGATATTGGCTGTGAGGCTTTTGCGAGCTACTTTGCAGATAAAGTCTTGGCACTCCGCCATGACCTCCCCGCCACAATTGACACAGTAAGGGAACTTGAGGCCCCTTGCGCGTCTTTGGAGCCGGGTTTAGTATGTTTTGACCCACTCAGTCTGGAGGGAGCTGACAGGTTGTTCATAGCTGTGTGCCCTACCACATGCGACCTTGATCCATGCCCCTCTTGGCTGGTTAAAGCAGGTCACGAGGGGTTTCGAGGTGCTCTACAGGAGATTGTCAACAAGTCCCTCATTGAGGGACAGTTCCCTGGAGCACTCAAGGAAGCGATGGTCTGCCCTCTCTTGAAAAAACCATCTCTGGATCCGGCTGAATTGGCCAACTATTGGCCGGTTTCCAACTTGCCTTATTTAGGCAAGCTTATTGAGAGGGCGGTGGCGTCACAGCTTCAGGGCTATCTGGATGAGGCTTCCATCCTCGATCCCTTCCAGTCCGGTTTCCGCCCAGGCCATGGGACAGAGACGGCACTGGTCGCTCTGACTGCTGATCTCCATAGGCATCTGGATCGATGTGGCGTGGCAGTACTGGTGTTGTTAGATCTGTCGGCTGCGTTCGATATGGTCGACCACCAGTTGCTGGCCTGCTGCCTCACTGACGCGGGGATTCAGGGGCTTGCCTTGCAATGGCTTACCTCTTTTCTCCAAGGTCGGGGACAGAGGGTGGTGATGGGGGGGCAGCGGTCCCAAAGGTACCCTCCTGAGTGTGGTGTGCCCCAGGGAGCTGTACTGTCCCTGATGTTGTTTAACATCTACATGCACCCCTTGCCCAGATTGCCTGGAGGTGTGGGCTTGGGTGTCATCAATATGCTGATGATACCCAGCTCTATCTGATGTTGGACAGCCAGTCAGACTCTGGTCCTGATGACCTTTTGTGGGCGTTGCAAGCTGTGGCTGGCTGGCTCAGACTGAGTCGGCTGAAATTAAACTCAGCAAAGATGGAGGTCCTGGGCCTGTGCCGGACCGGCCGAGATTTGGGGCTCCCTCTCCTGTCCTTCAGTGGGGTACCATTGGTGCCTGTATGGGAGGTTAGGAGTTTGGGTGTGCTCCTGGACTCCTCATTAACGATGGAGGCCCAGGTGGCAGCCACTGCCAAGTCAGCCTGGCCCGGCAGTTGGTCCCCTACCTCGACCACAAAGACCTGGCCACTGTGATCCATGTGACGGTCACCTCGAGGCTGGACTACTGTAACGCTCTCTACTTGGGGCTGCCTCTGTCACAAATCCGAAAGCTGCAGCTAGTGCAGAATGCTGCAGCCAGGCTGTTGATGGGCCTCTCCAGGCGAGACCACATCCGGCCTGTGCTGCAAGCACTGCACTGGCTGCCAATAGCATACCAGATTCGCTTCAAAGTGCTGGTGCTTACCTTTAAAGCCCTGAATGGCCAGGGTCCGGCTTATCTAAGGGACCGCCTCTTCCCACATGTACCCCCAAGAGCACTGCGATCGGGGAATAGCCATTGCCTGGAAGTACCAGGCCCTCGAAATGTGAAGCTTGCCCAAACCAAGACTAGGGCGTTCTCAGTGGCGGCTCCCACCTGGTGGAATGAGCTCCCAGAGGAGATCCGGGCCCTGTGGGACCTAGTGCAGTTCTGCAGGGCCTGCAAGACGGAGCTCTTCCACCAGGCCTTTGAGGAGGAGCTGCTGCCGCTATCATTCCATCACTGAGAGCCTATTATCCATCTTCCCCATTATCTGGAGGGATAGATGCTGCCTGTGAGCTGGGATATACTACTCCTGGTGCCCATGCAATTAAGAAATTCGCCGCCAATGTGGGATATCATGCATCTTGGTTTCATATGAATTGTACTGTTGTACTGAATTTTACTGTTATATTGAATTTTTTACTGTATGTAATATTGTTTATTGTTTTAGTTCTGAAACTCGGCTTGGCCGCTTGTTAGCCGCCCTGAGCTACCGGATAGGGCGGGTATAAATCTCAAAATAAATAAAAATGTGGACAAGGGGGACCCAATAGATATTGTTTACCTTGACTTCCAGAAAGCTTTTGATAAAGTTCCTCATCAAAGGCTCCTAAGTAAGCTCAATAGTCACGGGATAAAAGCACAAGTCCTCTTGTGGATCACAAACTGGCTAATTAATAGGAAATGGAGAATGAGGATAAATGGGAAATTTTCTCAGTAGAGGGTGGTAAGCAGTGGTGTACCACAGGGATCAGTACTCAGTCCGATGCTTTTTAACTTATTAATGATTTGAAGTTGGGAGTAAGGATTGAAGTAGCTAAATTTGCAGATGACACAAAGTTGTTCAGGGTGGTGAGAACCAGGGAGGATTGTGAGGCACTCCAATGGGACCTGTCGAGGATGGGTGAGTGGGCATCAACATGGCAAATGGGGTTCGGTGTGACCAAGTGCAAAATGATGCACATTGGGGCCAAAAGTCTTAACTATAAATAGACGTTGATGGGGTCCAAACTGGCAAAGACTGTCCAAGAGAGATCTTGGAGTCGTAGTAGATAACTCACTGAAAATGTCGAGACAGTGTGCGACTGCAATAAAAAGGCCAATGCTATGCTTGGGATTATTAGGAAGGGAATTAAAAACAAATCATCCAGTATCATCATGCCCCTGTATAAATCAATGGTGCGACCTCACTTGGAGTACCGTGTACAGTTCTGGTCACCACACCTCAAAAAGGATATTACAGCATTGGAAAAAGTGCAGAAAAGGGCAACTAGAATGATACAAGAGCTGGAACTTCCTTATGAAGAAAGGTTAAAATACTTGGGGCTTTTTAGCTTGAATAAATGACGGCTGAGGGATGACATGATCAAGGTTTATAAGATTACGCATGGGATAGAACAAGTTGAGAAAGAAGTACTTTTCTCCCTTTCTCACAATACAAGAACTTGTGGCACTCAATGAAATTGCTGAGCAGTGGTGTTACAACAGATAAAAGGAAGTATCTCTTCACTCAAAGAGTGATTAACACATGGAATTCACTGCCACAGGAGGTGGTGGCAGCTACAAGCATGGACAGCTTCAAGGGGGAATTAGATAAACATATGGAACAGATGTCCATCAGTGGCTCTAAGCCACAAGGTATAGATAGGAACTCTGGAGCAAGTGATGCACTGTCTTCTTGGTGGTTGGGGGGGCAACAGTGGGAGGGCTTCTGGTGCCCTGGCCCCACTGCTGGACTTCCTGATGGCACCTGGTATTTTTGGCCACTATGGAACAGAGTGTTGGACTAGATGGGCCATTGGCCTGATCCAACATTGGCTTCTCTTATGTTCTTATGTTCATTAACTCCTAGTATCCCAGCTGTCTGCTTTTGATGCACTAAGCATCCTGCTTTTGGAGGTCAGTTCATCACAGTTTACACTTCCCCCCTCTATGTATTCCAAGGAAAGAGGCTGAGAGGGACTGCCAAAGCGGAGTTGTCAAAATCTAGTGGTCCTTCAAATGAATGCTTCTGTGCATGCGTGAAAGACAATTTTTTTAAGGATGCCGCCTGACTGCCCACTCCATGGTTACCATGCAGCAATAATCTGAATGATCAACCATGGAGTGAGCATGTGGTGAAGCAGGTTCAGGGTGGGATATCTGATCAAAACTCTCTATTACAAAAAATGGAGAAATTATAGGTGGGGCCAGACCATACTAAACCTGTTATCTGAGCACAGCCAGGGATTCTTCCAAGGATCATCTCTACATTCTCTGTGATTTTATGTAGATTTTCATCCCAAGGAAAAATGCTGTGCCCACTACTTTTTCTCAAAATTCCCAAAGTGCCCATAGACTCAACAAGGTTGTTTGTCTCAGTGGGGCAAACTGCAGCTCTGTGGGACATTTCAGTTGACAATAATGGCATGGGGGAAAAGTCTTAAAACTCTTGCCTCCTATGCCATTGTCCTAATTGAGGTCTTTCACACTTGGTATTTAAAAAACCCCACAGACTTTGGAGCACTCCCAGCATCTCCTCTAGTTTGGACCATGTGCTTCAAGTTCTGTACTTCTGCTGCCTGAGTGCAGATCTTCCATGTCCTTTCAATCTGGCCTTTATTTCATGAGTACGGTCTAATGATCTCCAGTGCTTGTAGCAGAGTCTTATTTTATGGGTATCACCGACTTCATTCCTTTTCAGTACTCCCAAGTTTCTGTGCTGGGAATGACCAGTGTAAGGAAAATCCTTGATTATAGCTACATCCATGTAGGGCCACAAAAATGTATACCTGCCATGGTGGGAGCAGCAGACAGTGTGGAATTGGGTGGAAATATTGCATACACACACACATACACACACACACTGTTTGTGAGCTACTCACGGCTGCTGCTGCTGCCTCCTACCTCCCCCATTCCTCCCCTGCACGGTTTTCTGTCACACCTGTACAAAAGCACCAATGCAATGGCAATTTCCCTGGGATCCCCCTTCCCAAGTCTGGAATCTTCTTTCTCCTCCCTTTCCCTAGTGAGCCACATAGTAATGTTACAGATTGCTTTGTTAGCAAAAGGAGAAGAATCCCTTTCAAAAACTGGAAAGAGGGGAATGTAGAGGTCCCTTGGCATTGCTGTGGGGGAGCATCCAGATGAGTGCTCTATCCAGTTTCCCCTTTACTTTGAATAACAGGAGGTTTATATTTTCTCTGGAGTAAAGGCAAAACAAAACAAAACCAGGAGCCAGATGAGTCATGCACAGATTGTGCATCCTTATGCTCCCCTTGTCCATGCTAGCTCTGCTCAACACATTCGCACCAGTGTTCCCTCTAAGCTGAGTTAGTGTGAGCTAGCTTACAGTTTTTTAGCCTCCGGCTCACACATTTTTGTCTCAGCTCAGGAAGGATGGCTCCAGAGCAAACTAATTTATGCAGTAGCCAAATCACCCACTCACAACTTTAATGCCAGTAGCTCACAAAGTAGAATTTTTGCTCACAAGACTCCACAGCTTAGAGGAAGCATTGATTCGCACCTGTCAGAAAACAACCAAGATGGGCTACAGTGCTCCCACATGGCAACTTTTGCCCAAAATCTGGGGCAAAGCATATACTGTGTATGTTCCCTCTGACTTTGCGAATACTCACTAAAGTTCAACAAAATACTTTCCTTGGTGACTTTGCTCTGTGTAGCAGATAGAAAGGGCATGGCCTGTTAGTGATGGTGTAAGATTAGCAAACAATCCCTTGAGGCCCTAGTTCTCTACTGGTTATCTCTCTGCACCCCAGCACTAAAGCAAAATGCAAAACATTCAGTAAAAGTAGCTTCCCTCTTTTTTAATGTTTCAAAATCTTAGAGGTTTTCTAGTTATGGTGACACAATTCATAATCAGCCCTGCTTCCTAATACTTATTGATCATACCATTTATTGAGGCATGGAAACAAACTGGCATAAAATGCATTATTTTAAATTAATTTGTTGATTTCCCCTTATGGTTGCCAGCTCCAGACAGGGAAAGACCTAGAGATTTTGCGGGTAGAGCCTGAAGAAGGTGGGGTTTGGGGAGAGGAGGGACTTCAAGGGGTTTAATGTCATCATAGAGTCTACCATTTTTTTCAAGGTGAACTGATCTCTATCATCTGGAGACCAGTTGTAACAGCAGGAGACCTCCAGTCACTCCCTGGAGGCTTTTCTCCCTAAAGCTTCTTTGTTAAACACATTTTAGTCTGCTTTTGGCATGCTTCAGTAACGGATTTTATGTGCACGTTCACACATCCAACATCTGCACATTGTCCCCAGCCATCGCTTTCCGGCTCAAACCCCCTTTAAAATGGAGTATTTTGTTATCAGTTCCCCAAGTGGTGTTTTCCTGATTCTCCAGTTCTAGCCACACTTTTCTGACATCTGATCACTCCTGCAATATCAAGTCACTCCCTTTTTAAACCCCCTCCCTGTTGGCGGTGTGCGCATAGGCAGAGCTCCGCCACCGCGTTTAGAAAACCGACATTTAAATGGTCATTTTTTTTAGCGTTTAGATGAGTTTGGGATCTCACGGAGGCCATTTTTGGCTCAAACATTTAAAGGGAAGTCTTTTGTTGGAGGGGTTGGATTGATTCACCTTGGTGGTTCTGCGCATGCACCATGATAGTTTCCCCCCTTCTACGGAGGGGCACCTATGTGCATGCGCAAACTGAGAAAAAATTAAAAAACGCCAACGCACGCTCCCACATGTCAGTAGTGTAGACAGCGGGGAGTGCAGCAACTGTGTAGTAAAGCGGGATAAGGGAGGTAAGTGTGATCGCGATTGTCCAGATCAAATATAATCCAGTCAGAAACGGAGCAATTTAAACTGCTCTCAGCACGCCGTCTGATCGCACCCTCAATTATGCAAAATTATACAATGGAATCCAACACACAGCAAACCTCTACACAGTAGTACAGACCCCAGTAATTTGTCTAAATTATGCTGTGAATCGTTTTGTACAGTGCTATTCTATTTCCCACATAGAAAAGCCCTCTTGAATAACTTAGTTTTGCACAGTTTGTGGAAGGCCAGGGGCGGGAGAGCCTTCCTGATCTTCTCAGGCTGACCATTCCACAGGGTGGGGGCCACAACAGAGAATGCACACGTCTGGGCAGTTGTTGATTTGGGGCATTTGCAGGAGGCTCTGTCAGGTGAGCAAATGTGTTGTGGTGGAGCACAGGGGGAGAGACAGTCTCATATATATGAAAGTCCAAGCCCATGAGGGCTTTGCATGTAATAGCCAATATTGTAAATTGAACCCAGTAACTGACTGCAGAATGGGAGCAATATGCACATTCTATCTAGCTCCCAATAACAGATGAGCGGCGGCATTCTGCTCCAGCTGGAGTTTTCTAATTGATTTTGAGGGAAGACCAATATACAGTGCATTACAGTAAGTCTAGTCTCAATGTCACCGTGGCACGGATCCGGGTGGTTGGATTAGCCGCATCAGGTAAGAGGCCATTTCTCAAACTAGGTTGAGCTGGAAGGACACCTTCTTTGCAACTGCATTAACTTGCTTCTCCAGTAATAATGTTGGTTCCAGTATAACCCCAAGGTTCTTAACTGAGTCAGCAAGGGTCAGATGAACCCCATCAAATGTGGGGACTGTAATGTCCTTCAAGACCTCTGCCTTCCCAGCCAGCATTACTTCTGTCTTTCCAGGATTTAGTTTCAATTTGATCATTTAGCCATTTAACCACAGAAGCCAAGCAGTGGTTTAGGGCCTGTACTACATCACTAGGAGTTTTGGATGAGGCTATATAGAGCTGTATATCGACTATGTATTGATGACAACCAACCATGAATGATCTGGCCTAAAGGCTTTACATAAAAACTAAAGAGCATGGTGGATAGGATTGTGCCTGTGGGACCCCATAGGACAGGTGCCACTAGGGTTGCCAGACCTGATCCCCCAATTTTTGGGGCTTCTGCCTGCTGCTGTCCAGGTGGCTGGCAGGGAAGACCCACCTCCAAACAGCAACATCATGTAGCAACATTTCCAATGTGATGACATCATGTGGAAGTGACATCATCGCGTTGGTGATGTCATGTGGTAATGCTCTGGTTTTTAAGCAAAACTCTATGGTTTGAGCCCAATTTTAATCATAGAGTTTGCCCAAAAAGCAGAGTATCACCCCATAGTGGCAGGCCTGCTTGCTGCAGTGCCTCACAATAATAATCATAATAAGAACAACAACTAGCACTCACATGAACACCTTAGGTTGGGGGGGGAATATTCGAGGCCCCCTAGGAAGGTATAGGGCTGCAGTTGGTGAGGCTGCTGGGGCCCCAGTTACCTCCATCTTTTCACTCCCCCCCCCCATCCAGATAATAACTTGCAAGACAGCCATTTTATGGTCCTTTCGGAAAAATTGGCAGGTGCCATTTTATATTTACAATCTGGACAATTGAGGTGACCATTTTAGCTCCTTAAGTAAAGGCCATTTGAATGGGCCAATAGGGACGGCCATCTTGAGTCATGCATTTTCTGGGTGGCCATCTTTAGTGGTGCATTTCCTGGTCAGCCATATTGAGGAGGTCTTTGCCGGGTGGCCATTTTACAGCATATTGCTGGGTGGCCATTTTATCACTAAAAAAGAGAGAGAGAGAGAGAGAGAAGAAGAAGAAGAAGAAGAAGAAGAAGAAGAAGAAGAAGAAGAAGAAGAAGAAGAAGAAGAAGAAGAAGAAGAAGAAGAAGAAGAAGAAGAAGAAGAAGAAGAAGATTGATACCAGTCATGGCTTCTAGGAAGGGTCAGGGTAAGGCCAAGGGGAAGCAGCCAGCCCCTAAGCGGACCCCTGTGCAGCCAATGTCAGTTATCCTGTCTGATGAGGAGGAAGACCTGGTAAATGCAGCTATTCTTCAAAGGCTGGCTGCTTTGGAGCAGCAGAGGGGTGCTCCGCTAAAAGGGGATTTGGGTAAAAAGGCAAAAGGAGATTCTAATTCTGCTTTTCAGGCACAGGTGCTGGCCTGATTGGCCTTTTTGGAGGATGGTCAGGGATCCTCTGCAGGGGACAATGACGACACATCGGCATCTGGTCAGCAGGAGCAAGGCAATGTGGACGTCCAAGTGGAATTGTACAAGGCCCCCCCAAAGATTGACAGTGAGGGGTACAATGATAAGAGTGGTTCACCTTGGCCATGGGGCCCCTGCCCTCAGGGTGCCTCTGGGTCTGCCACCTACATGCCACCTGTCAGTTGGCCACAATATGGAGGTTGGGGCAGTGGGGCTCTATCACCCCCCCCAGGGGTCAAGTTATGCCCAGCATTGGCTTTGAACCATTTCCTGGCCTTGTGAGGCGAGGGTCAGGGCTATCTGTTTAGGCACCAAAATGGCACTCCCCTCACCATATTTCAATTTTGGAGCTTGACACAGAAGGCACTGGCCCGATTGGGTCTGGATGGCATCCACTTTGGAACCCATTCTTTCCAGATTGGGGCTGCTTTGATGGCAGCTGCCATAGGGTACCTGGGCAGTGAGATTGGTTGCTGGAAATCATGCTGCTACAAGGGGTACATCCGAAATTGTGCAGTTTAATATTAAGTTTGGGGTATTAATGATATTCTTATTACAGATGCTGCAGGCCACAGGGCGAGACAAAAGGTCGCCATCTGTGGCCACAGCATGGTCTTCTGGGCAGCTCATCGGGCCAGGAGGACATCCATCGGTTCTCAGCGGAGCCTTGGCAAGTTGGCTGTCATTGAATGGTTGGGAAGGAGGGGCATGAGATGGCCCGTGCTCCTTCCACTGCTATTCGATGAGAGGAGGGGGCCTCCTCCTCACATCCTGCCAATACACTTGGGTGGCAATGACATGGGTCTGATGAAGGGCAAGGCCCTTGTGTTGCAATCTGAGGCTGACCTTGTGAGGATAAGAGCAAGATGGCCTGGGGTACAGATTGTATGGTCAGCCATACTGCCCTGCTAGGTGTGGCAGAACTTGGGGGACCCCAGGTGTATTGACTGGGCCAGACATAAAGTCAATAGGCAACTGAGAAATGCCATGGGTGCTGGGTTGAGTCTGTTTTTGCCACACCCCGATATACAGGTCGTGTTTCAGGACCTGTCTAGGGCTGACGGGGTACATTTGTCTGACAAGGGCAATGGGATATTTTTACAGGACTTGCAGCATGGGATATGCAGCATGGGATTAGGTTGGCATTAGGATGCTGAGTGAGGAGCAAAGGACAAAGCAGAGGCTTGGCCTTGGCTGTGGCAGGTTTGTGCAAGCACGAAAACAGAACTGGTAAGGATCTCACGGCATATCCCGTTAAGGAACAGGGGGTCATCAGGAACTGCTTTTGGATTTTAGGGTCCTGGGTGGGGAATGGTGATCACCTCTGGGAACCTTTTAGGGCAGGCTCCTCCCTGCAAATTGGAAGGCTTCAGGGGTAGGCACTCCTAGAGGGCAACCAGTTTGCTGGGCTGCTGGCTCACAACTGGAGCTGGGTGACCTGCCCTTCAAGGCCAAGGGGGTTGGTCAGGGAGTGACACCTGCCTTGCCTGTTCCATGCTTGCTTAGTTGTTATTGCTGCAGTGTTCTGTTAAATAGTTAATAAAGTGGCCCTTGTTTAATTCCAAACCGTTGTCTGTCTCATTATTCTGGCTGGGGGGGGGGCAAATACAGTTAAATTTGTTGTTAAATTCTAATCCAGCAATTGTTTATGCTACTGTATTTCTGTCAGTCATGCCACCAAGGCCATAGCCAGAAAATTTTGGGTGTTGGAGCATTGGGAAATCCAAGGGGCTCTTGGAGAGGCATGGACTGGCTGGGATTTCTTCCTACTTCTGCAGCTGAATTCTGCTGCAAAAGCAGGAAGACCATGGCCCACATCTCTCCAACTGTTGTGGCTGCACCCTTCCACATGCTGGGGCAGGGGTGGTGGGCAACACTCCCTCTAAGCTGTGGAGTCTTGTGAGCAAAAATTCTACTTTGTGAGCTACTGGCATTAAAGTTGTGAGCGAGCGATTTGGCTGCTTCATAAATCAGTTTGCTCAGGAGCCATCCTTCTTGAAAGCTAAAAAATAGTGAGCTAGCTCACAGTAACTCAGTTTAGAGGGGACACTGCTGGTGGACATGGCAACCACCTGAGGGGGCATGGCCCCCAAATGCCCTACTGTAGCTACACACCTGCATGCCACTACATTACCCATATCGTGTGGTTCAAGAATGAACTGAGGGGGGGTTCCCCTTCTTTGTGGTGACAGAATACCTTAAAGCAGCCCCTTTCTCCACCCTCCTTCCTCTCCTCCAGTTTCTCTCATATAGAGAAATAGCTGATGTAGTTTGAAGCAGCTCTTTCTCCTGCTTGGGGTTTTAAAGCCGGTCCTACATCTCCCAATGTTTGGCTTCTAAGCTCTGAAAAAACAAGAGAGAGTCTGGAGCAGCAGTTGGAAATCTGACTGAGTAGTGCTGTGGGAATACCAACCTGCCATTTGCTGCTTTGCAGTACTGGAAACGCCTGAACAGATCAAATGCTTCCATAAACTAAATGAGCTTCTCATGGAAAGCCAACTCTATTATTAATGAGCCACACCCTTTCATAACATAACAAAGAAAACTACTATTCCACCCTGCCTTTTTAACTGCTGTCTGACTAAGACAGTGTTCTTGGAAAATTTAAACACACACACACACAACACAATTACACAATAGCATAATATCTTCTTCCTGCTGCCTTTACATAACACCATTGATTCGTTTAATCTCTCTGGGTTGGCATATATCCGTCTGTTCATTTATTTATTTATTTTTGGCGAGGCCGGGTCTTGTTGCGACAGAGTACGGGACTACATTTTTCTCTCGCTCTGTGTTTTGCTTAACCTTTCTGGCTGACTTCATCCTTCTTTCATGAAACCAAAGTCTGTTGTAATTCTGTTTTAGGCCTAGTCTCTGGCCCAGTTTTCTTCTGAGTTTTGCCAAGGGATATCAGGAGCATCA
This sequence comes from Gekko gecko, assembly GCA_029375565.1. Classification (NCBI taxonomy): domain Eukaryota; kingdom Metazoa; phylum Chordata; class Lepidosauria; order Squamata; family Gekkonidae; genus Gekko; species Gekko gecko. The sequence goes on along the minus strand of JAPDNY010000002.1, from coordinate 103,402,278 downwards.
CTGTTGATAACAACACGGCTGGCACTGTGTGTGGCTTGTGTGGGTAAAGGGCCCTGGCCCGGAACAAAGTTCTTTGATTGCTTGAGGGCATCATGTCTATGAATGAGTACTGACAGCAGGAGGAAGGGGAAAGGTGATTTATTTAATTGTTGGTCACTTGCACTGTTAAACTGGTAGTACAGCTTGGGTACTGATTAATAAACTGGACTGGAAGGGCACAACTGCCCCAATACTGATGAAGCATCAGAACTCACAGCTGACAACCAAGCTTATGATTGGCTCTAAAATCAAGGTCTTAAGAAGTTATTCATTAATCACTTTATACTACCATTCACTTTTCAGAATCTATTGGTGTTTGTTTGTTTTTTACTTTTTGCGTGGTGGATTTATGTTCTGCTTCATAGAAGCAAACCTGGCTGTGCCACTCAATGTACATTAAATAGCCAACCAGCCAGAAGTACTGATAGGATACAGGAGATTGACAGCATGTGTTCTGTTACATTTTTAGATATACATTTATAACATGTAGGGTGAACATTTAAAGGTTACGTGTTAGGTTGCCAAATCCAGGTTGGGAATTTTTTGAAGATTTGGGGGTAAAGCCACGGGAGACTGGGTTTTGGGGAGGACAGGGTTCTCAACAGGTTAACAGGCCATGGAGTCCACCCTCCAAAGCAGCCATTTTCTCCAATGATTTCTGTAGTTTGGAGATCAGTTGCAATTTTCAGAGATCTCCAGCCCCCACCTAGAGGTTGCCCAGTTAGGTATCATGACAAGGAGGCCACACAAAAGGTTCACACCTAAAGGGCAACTTGATAGATTTGTATAAAATTATGCATGGTGTGGAGAGAGTGGACTGGAAGAAGCTAATCTCCCTCTCTCATAATATCAGAACCGGAAGTCATCTACTGAAGTTGAAGGGCAGGAGATTCCAGACAGATACAAAAGGAAGTACTTCACACCACTCATTGCTGCCACAGGATGTGGTGATGGCTACCTACTTGGAAGGCCTCTAAAGAGGAGCAGCCAAATTCATGGAGGATGTGGATATCAATGGCTACTAGTCATGATGAATATTTACTCCCTCTATAGGCATTTACTATTGATTCAGCAAGATGTACTTGGAGACTCAGACAGCAAAAAAGAAAGCAGAAGTTTTTTTAACCCATGGCCCATGACTTTAGCCATCAAGACGAAAAGCAAAGGTGAAAAAAACCTACAAAGTAACTATAAGTGGAATTACCTTGTTGCAATATATATTACATGTGGGGCACACACAAGGACTTGCAGGAGGTATCTCATTTTCCTCTTCCGCACTGTTTCTGTTTCCTTTCCCTGTAAGTCCCCATAGCCTTTCCCCTTTTCGTACTTCCCTCTCTCCTTTCCATCCACCAGCCAAACTACCTTTATCTGTCCTCCTGTCCACATTAATAATTAGGTTAACTGACAATTAGAAGCTACATGTGAGCTGGGTGTCTTCATGTTTGGCCACACTGAAAAGATGCCCTACAGGACTGAAAAACAGGTTCAGTAGCAACATGTGGAGAATAGTATTTGCCACAAGGTTCTGTAATTATTACTAGAAAGGCCATCTGCCACAGACAGATCATCAAAGCGAGCAAAGGTTTCTTTTCATCAAGCTTACATCAGCTTTGCTTTTTGAGAACTGGATTGTAGGATATGGCTGAAAAGCAATGGCCACTAGGGAGGTTTAGGAAAGCAGCCTTCTAAAGGTAAGCACTTTAGAGATGATATTCTACCACACAAAACAAAATAGGAGTTAAACATCTGCTCCTTTTTATTTAGTTCTGAGAGAAAAGGCCACCAAAAGAGGAGGACAGATTAACCAGGTAGGGGGAAGTTCAGGTATGGGAAGGACCCCAGAGATGCAGTGGGCTTGCTGTGTAAGGAAGTTTCAATGATCAGGACCAGCCTGGGATCTGTTTATTCATTTAAAATACTATTATTTCATTAATTTGCATTTTGGTACCTGTCTGTGAGCCACCTGGGATCTAGTCAGGAAGCAAAGTGGAAATGCTACTAATTGTGTGAGAACGCTAATGTTCATTAGGGATCAGAAAGAACTGGATGCGGGGGAAATCGGGCGAAGCCGCGGGTCAAAATGCAGCCCCGCGGCTTCGGGTGTGAAATTGACTAAAAATCTCGGGGCAAACGGCGGCGGAACCCCGCGGCAGCTTTAGTGGGAAATCAAGTGTATTGCTGATTCAATTTTATCTGATATTCTGCACCAGGAAAGATCAGGGAATGAAGGGTGCACATCAAGAAAACATATTCCAGTGAAGCACCCTAGCCTCCTGTCACACATTTGAGTCTTGTTCTCCCTGTCATATAGAAGAACCAAATGTTCCTAATGTTTGCAATTCGCTTCTGTTCAAGACTTTTTACAGTTTTCGTCCTTCAGTCAACTGAAATGTGTTACACACATTGGCATATGGTAACCAGATTACTTTGGCACTTGATGGAAGTAAACAAACATTGAGTGCCAGAAAATATCAAAAAGTCCTTAAATGGCTTCTTTTGTGAGCAAAGGATATTACATTAATTGGTTACTGTATGTGTGTGTTTTATTGTACTGTTTTGACCTTGTGAGGAGCCTTGAGCAGGTCCCTTCAGAGGCTGCATATAAATTTTCTTATGAAATTTATTAAACAGTAAGTTAAGAGAAGGAGCTGCAGTGGCTCAAGTGGTTAAGATGCTGAACTTCAGGCTGGAAGGTCGGTAGTTCAGCAGTTCACGACCCAAGTGCCGCATGATGGAGTGAGTTCCTGTCTCTGGTTCCAGCTCCTGCCAACCTAGCAGTTTGAAAGCAAGAAATTGCAAGTAGATAAATAGGTACCGCTTTGGTGGGAAGGTAATAGCATTCTGTGCCCCTTTAGTCATGCCAGCCACATGACCACAGAAATGTCTTCGGATAGTGCTGGCTCTTCAGCTTGGAAACGGAGATGAGCATCGCAACCCTAGAGTCGGATTCGACTGGCTTTCAAGCAAGGGAACGTTTACCTTTACTAAGTTAAGAGAAATGAAGACTTTGTTTACAGATGTGCTTTTAATTTTATTAGGGCTAAACAGTGCTAAGTAAATTCAGAAGCTGAAGAATTAGGCCTTCTGCGGCAAGTAGGGGACTTGTTGTGTGAAGAGTGTAACTTGCTGGCTACAGATACATTATCCTCAATATAGGACTGAAGCTGTGGTCAATGAATGGACAATGCTATCCAGTGAAGCTTTTCTGGTTTGTGGAGGGGCTGTTATCTCAAGCTCCAGGGTATGTTGAACCAGAAAACATACAAGACAGTTCTGAGAGACCTCTCTTCATGGAGGACAGATCTATCAGTGGCTACTAGCCATGGTGACTTAAAGGAACCTCCATGTTCAGAGGCAGTAAACCTCTGAATTACCAGTGCCAGGAGGCAAGATTAGGGGAAAGCTTCAGCCTCTATGACCTGTTGTTGGCCCTTCAGAGGAACTGTTTGGCCACTGTGTGAGACAGGATGCTGGGCTAGATGGACCACTGGTATGATCCAGCAGGGCTCTTTTTATGTTCTTAAGACCTCTCCTGAAGAAGGCATCCCTAGATCCAAATGACCTAAACAATTATCACCCAGTGGCTAATATTTCATTCTTGGGTAAGGTACATGGTAGCTACTCAGCTTCAGGCAGTCTTGGAGAAGGCTGATTATCTACACCTATTTTAATCTGGATTCAGGCCAGGTTTTGACCCAGAAGCAGGCTTGGTCACCCTGATATGACCTTCACTGAGAAACTGATGGTGGAGTGTGTCCCTGCTGATTCTCCTGGACTTTTTAGTGGCTTTCAATACCGTTGAATCTTTAGTGACTCCATTCTCAGGCATGTAGCCAGGATTTTTTAAGTCAGGGGGCATTTACATTTCTTAGGAGGCACTGGCTAATTGAATTAAAGGAATACCTGGCTCCTTCCCTGCACCTGCCACTGCTAGAGGGCCCTAGACTGGATGGGAAGTCAGGGGGCCTTGCGAGTAAGTCAGGGGGCCTAGCCCCAAGATGCCTCACTGTAGCCATGGACCTGTCCATTCTTACTTGGCCAACCAATTCCCAAAGATGGTTCGGGGGGGGGTCTTTTATTTAGCCTAGAGGTATCAAGGTCCTGTTGCTTACTGCTGCAGCAGTGGGAGATTTTTTAAAAATCCTGTAACACTGGCTGTTTTGACATGTCCCTTCTGGTTAAAAAAAGGAAATGACATAGACTAGCTCAAAGAATCACCAGGAACACTACAGTTTTACCACAGGGTTTCCAGCAATTCCTAGAACTATCAATATCACTCCCAGTTTTTTTTATCAGAAGTGATGGAATGCCACAGCCAGTGTCACAGCACCCTCTATATCCCCACCCACAGCCCTCTCATTGCTTGCCAAGCAGCCCTTGCTCACCCTGTAACATTATTCTACATTTGTGCTATGGGGTCCTGCAGGGTCCCATCTTTTCCCCCAGTTCATTTAATGTCTACATAAAACTGGCAGGAGAGGTCGCCTGGGGATTTGGATTGAGGAGTCATCAATATATAAACTACATACAGCTCTGTTTCAATATGCAAATGACATCCAGCCCTGTTTCCTTAATAGGTGCCTGGAGAAGGTAATTTATTTATTATTTATTTGATTCATTTGTACCCTGCTCTCCCCACAGGGGATGGATGGGATGGATGTGGGTCAATAAACTGAGGCTTAATCTATACAATACAGAGGTAATATTTGGTCAGTGGAGAAGCTGCTTAGGGACTGTGGTGTCAGCTGGTCCTGGAATAGGTTGTACTCCAATGAAGGAACAGGTTCATAGCTTGGGGGTACTATTGGATCCTGGCCTATGGCTGGAGCCCTAAGTCTTCCCTGTGGCACATAGTACTTTTTATAGTCTCTGGCTGATTTTCCAGCTGCAGCATTCCTCAAAAAGCATGATCCAGCCACATTGATCCATGCTCTGATCACATCCAAATTAGAATATGGGGCTGCCTTTGAAAATTGTCTGGAAACTTCAATTGGTCCAAAATTTAATTTGGTAGGCTATCGGCATGGATTGGTTGTAGGGATTGTATCACCTCTATGCAAAAAAACCTACCCATTTGTTTCAGGGTACAATTCAAAGTGCTGGTTCTTACCTTTAAGGCCCTAAATGGTTAGGATCAAGTGTACCTGAAGGACCATCTCCTCCCATAGTATCCAGCCCATCAGTTAAGATCTGCCTCTCAATCCCTGCTCTACATGCCCCTGCCTTCAGAGGTAGGGCGGGTGGTGTTTAGAAACAGGCCATTTACTGTGGTGGCCCCTCAGTTCTGGAATGCCTTCACCCTTGAGGCTTGCTGGGCACATATTTTACAATTTTTTATGTGCCAGGTCAAAACACATCTTTTTACCCAGGCCTTTAGTTAGGGTTTTAACTTACCAGCTTTTTAGTGGTCTGCTTCTATTTTATGGATAGTTTTTATGCTCTTTATGTCAAATGGCTTGTTTTAAAATTGCCTGTTCTAAGGCACCTCAAGCAGGACTCTGAAAAGGTGGCATAGACATATCCTAAATAAATAAACAAATAAATCAAAGGAGAAGTCCTCTGTAGGTAAAACTGTGCTATCTCCTTAATTTAAAGAAACTGTTGAGTAACTCTCTTCCAAGAAAATTTGCTGCAAGGATTTTGGCTTAATTAAGGCAGACATTAAGAATTACAAGGTAACTAGAAAAACAGGTTAAACTGAATGCAGTTATAATGAGCTTTGAATGGAATTTGCTACTGAAGAACTGACCTACTTTGTAGCTGTCATTTCAAAGCAAACTGTTGTTGCTTTGTTACTTGGTAACTGTGCAAATTTTTGGATCCCTCATCTGTTCCTCTTATTTTTCAACCTTCCAGAACTACCTTTCAATATCAACTTCAAATGAAATGAGCTACCAGCTGAAAATACAAAGACAATAAACTAGAATTGCCAACCTTCAGGTAGCAAGCAGAGATTTCCCAGAATTATAACTGATCTCCAGTTAGGGTTGCCAGCTTCAGGTTGGGAAATACCTGGAAATTTGGGGAGTGGAGCCTGAGGAGGGCAAAGTTTGGGGAAGGGAGGGACTTCAATGAGGTATAATGCCATAGAGTCCACCTTCCAGTGCAGCCATTTTCTCCAGGTGAACTGATAACTGTCCCCTGGAGATCAGTTGTAATCACAGGAGATCTCCAGCTTAGGGTTGCAGCTCTGGATTGGAAAATACCTGGAGACTTGTCTGGAGACAAATGTTATAATATTACTTATTTGAAAATAATTCTTCCTTTTAATGAGTCCTGGAATATGTGTGGGGACACGGGGCCTAATAAAGGGAAAACCTGGTTTGAACTGAAAATTTAAAATTTAATTTGGCAACTGTAAATAAACAAAGATACACTCAGGTCCTAATTATAGATTACACTGTCCTCCTAGGTTTTCCAAGCTCTAGGTGGGGGCCAGAGTTCTCCCAGAACTGCAACTGATCTCCAGACTACAGAGATCAGTTCCCATGGAGAACATGACATCTTCTGACAATGGGCTCTGGCATCACATCCCTGCTGATTCCCCCCCACACACACACACACACAAATCTGCTGTCCCAGGACTCCATCTCCAAGTCTTCAGGAATGTATCAAGCTGGAGTTGGAAACCCAATGTCTTCATGTCTTTCTAGGTGCATAACCCCCCCCCCATGCCATTTTCCAACTTAAAACAACTGTCATTTCAATATTTCAATTTAAAACAACTGTCATTTCAACAGGGAGCCAATATTAGTCCTGTTGAGGTAACCTACACTAGCCTTCAGTACAGGTTAGGGCCTTCTCCCCACGTTCCATGTCCCAATCCAAAACAGGCCCCTAGGAATAGTGTTCCAGACTTGGACATAGTAAGATATATCTGATCAGAAGTCCCCAATGGTGGGCCAAGGAAGAATGGAGATGTTAAGCAGAGGAGGTTCAGCTGTAGCCTAAAGAAGACACGGCAAGGAGACCAGTCATAGAAGCATCCTTTGTGCTTGAGTCAAGTTTTGACAGACTTTTGACATCAGTACAACCAGGCTTCTTCTTCTTTTTTCCTTTTTTTAAAAAAACAATTTTATTTTATGTCCAACACACCAAAAATGGACAAGCAAAAAAATAAATATGCATACAAACAAACTTAGGGAGAATCTGTTAAGTTTCCCATACATCTCTCAGTAAAAGACACCTTGCATTTTTAGGTAAAGCTTTTGCACATATTTTTCTAAATGATCTTGTCTGCTAGTTCCATTGTATACACAGTTTATTTAATATATTCTCCAATCCATCAGTAAAATCTTGATCATATATTTTCATAGTTTTCCTCTTTTTGTCCTTTCAAAATTAAAGTTAATTTATCCATCTCAGCAGTTTCTAGTAATTTATTTATTATCTCTTCTTTTGAAGGTACTTCTTTTCTTCTCCAATACTTGGCATACAATATTCTAGCAGTTGTAATTACATGTAAAATAAGATAAGAATCCTGCTTGTTACAATTTTCTGGAAGTAAATTCAGTAAAAACAATTCTGGTACAAAAGATATATTACTTTCTATGATTTTTTGCAATATTTCATGTATCCAAGCCCAAATTTTTTAACTTTTATCACAAGTCCACCACATGTGAAAAAAAGAACCACCCTTCTCTTGACATTTCCAGCAATCATTTGACATATCGGGATAAAATTTTGATAGTTTATCTGGAGTAATATACCATCTATAAAACATTTTATAAATATTTTCTTTATAAGTAATTGTTTTAGTAATTTTTATATTTATTTTCCATATCTTTGGCCGTTGATCTAAGTCAATATTATTTCTCAAATTTTGTGCCCATTTAACCGTAGAACTTTTAACCACTTCATCTTGTGTTTTCATTTCTAACATTGAGATACAATTTCTTGATAAGCTTTTCATCAGCATGAATCAATATTTTGTCAATCTTTGTTAACTTATCATAAAAACCCATTTGTTTGTCTTTGGTGTATCTTGAATCTAATAGTGCTCTTTCTCACCATCTCAAGTCAGTATCTTGTTTTTTTGAGACTCTCTGTTGATTTCAGTTGGTTCTTATTGGCTGAGTTCAGACTGGCAATTTGCCCCGGCAGAGCCCTGTTTCAGCGACGCTTCAAAACCACATTAAAGAGGGCGTTCACACAGGCACATCTGCCTGGCGTTCTCCACCCATAGGCAACCCGGGCTGTTCCACTTTCTTCCCACATTTAACAGATATCTCATAAAAGCAGTAGCAAATCCCTGAAGAGCACCTGTGTCCTGTGTTTGTCCGCTTCCTGGAAGTATGAATGCTCCGCCGATAAGCCGGAAGCAACCCGTGTTAGGCAGAGGGCAGCAGTGCTATGATTGGCCGTACTCTGCTCTACTGCCCAATGCGCACATACACCCATACGCCCACAGCCGAATTAATGGGGAAACGCCGCATACAGTGTGCCTCCGAGGCAGCAATCTGAACGCTCTGGCGCGTCTCCTCCCGGTATGCACTTGCAGCAGTCCAGGCTCTGTGAACGGGAAACCCCGGAACATTTTGTTCCAGGGCTTTTTTGCTGCAACTGGCTCCCACAGCAAATTGCCAGTCTGAACTCAGCCATTGTCCAGCAAATCTTCATATCTCTACAGTGGATTCTTTTGAAATAGATTAGGATTTGTAAAAGCTTCGAGTGGTGAAACCCATTTTGGAATCTTGGTGTAAAAAAGTCTTTTAATTTTTCCCCATACTTTCAATAAGGTTCTTCTAAAAATGTGTTGTTTAAAATATTTCTGTGTATTATCTTTGCTGTACCACACAAATGCATGCCAACCCAATACTAAGTCATAGGCCTCTAGCTTTAATAACCTTGCATTTTCCAATGTAATCCATTCTTTCACCCAAGTCAATGTAGATGCTTTATAATATAAGAGCCAATTTAATAAAGCAAATCGGCTCTTTCTTTTGCATCTTGTAAAGCTTTCAGCTTTATTCTTGGTTTCTTGTTTTGCCATATAAATTGTGTCATCAGTTTGTCAAGTTCTTTAAAATATTGTTGGTTTTGAAAAACTGGAATTATTTGAAACAGAAAAATCAGCCTTGGTAAAATGTTCATTTTTATAGTGGCTATTCTCCCATTAGAGATATTTGTAAGTCTTTCCATTTCTTCAAGTCTTTCTTAATTTCCGATAAATGTTTCATATAGTTGTCCTTTAATAAAAAACTGCATCTATTTGTCAAATTTATTCCTATGTATTTCATCTTCTGAACTTCAATGCCTGAAATTTTTGGTAACTGTTGAACTTCTTCTTTAATAATATTCTTCATTAAAATTTTTGTTTTATTAAAGTTAATTTTCAATCCAGCCACTCGACCATATTCCTGCAATGTTTTTAAAAGTTGGATAACAGAATCTAATGGATCTTCTAGAATAAATACTAGATCATCTGCAAATGCTTGCAGTTTAAGATGCCTAGTTGTAAATGCAAACTGCAAGTACAGCCAAGCTTCTTAGTTTCCTTGACCAAGTTATTCACTTTTCTGTCTGGAATGTTGTGAGCTGCCCTGAGCCCTGGGACCGGGGGGGGGGGGTAAGTCTGAAAATAAATAAAATAAATCTACAATGCATGGAAAGAAGACTTTTAAAACAATATTTTATTCTGAAGATTATTATTTATTTACTTATCCCCTCCTTTCTTCTTGGTTCAAGGCAGCTTGAAGTAATGTGATTGGTGTGTTTTTTACCTTGACCCTGCCTGGCTCCTCATCCACCTTACTTTACGCTGCACCTTCGCTGATCCTACTTGGGCTATACCTAAGATAAAAGCAAACAATAGTGCAATATATTTTAAGCACAACTGCAGCATCATAAGGTGACGTTTTACTGTAAAAGGCATTTGTTTATTCATTATGCTTTTCATGTAAGTTACTATTTGGAATACATTTTGTGGGAAATCTCAAAAGAAAAGTTATCTCTCTGTCTTTGCTTTGTTAAATGGAATATGCAGGATTTTATCTGAAATTATTTATAAACATTGAGATAATTGCATTACTGGAAGGATCATGACTGGGTTGGATAGCCCTTTGATAAGCCCTATGCAGCTTAATAAGTACTATCTCACCATAGTATACATATAATAAATGGTTATCCATCCTGCCATGTGATAAGGAGAAACTTACCACTCCCCTGCTTCCCTGTGGGAAGATTCTGCTCTCCTCACTACATGGCAGAACAACATAGATGATCAGTTTGCCAACAGTCTATGCCTGCCATACTACATTACCACTTAATAAGTAGGATCAGCTGTATCCCTATACATTTTGCCGCTCCAGAACAGGTTATGCCACGTCATTAAAGCAGACTGCCACTGAATTAGTCAGAATTTTCAATGTATGCATTGCATATGATCCTTATTGGAAATACTATGTCGCAGACTGTGCTGATCTCATCTAATTTGTTTGTTTCATTGTGCAAACAGCATATGAATTGTGGAGCAGTATAATACAGCAGAAACTTTCATGCTGTTATACTTAAAAGGCAGGCAGCAGTTCCATTCACACCTCTGTTTTCAGAAATTTATAACTCAGCTGTATAAATAGATTAAGTCTGAACTGGAAGCTGGCAAGTTATCCATAAGGGAAATGGTCAGTATGATAACATGAGATATTAGTGGAATCATCCAATGTGTTTTAATTGGAGATCTTTATGCCACTGTTCTTATTTACCTCATTGGTGGTCCTTAGGAGGGCAATTACTGGCAGAAAAAAGTGAACAACTGAAATGACTACTGATGAAAGTTAAAGCAGAATGTGCTGGTCATCAAGAAGACAAAAGTAATGATCACTGATGATACACAACTTTAAGGCTGATGATGAAGAAATTGAAATTGTTCATGATTTTCTATTCCTTTGCTCCATCATTAACCAAAAGGGAAATTGCAGCCAAGTAATCAGAAGGAGATTGAAACTGGGAAGAGCAGCCATGATAGAGCTGAAAAAGATCCTTAAGTGTAAGGTTGTGTTGCTGGCAACCAAGATCAAGAGAATTCATACTATGGTATTCCCCATTATTATGAGTGAGAAGGTCGGACAATGAAGAAAGCTGACAGGAAAAAAGTCAATTCATTTGAAATGTGGTGTTGGAGGACAGTTTTATGGATACCATGGACTTCTAGAAAGACAAACAAGTGGGTTCTAGATCAAACAAAGCCTGAACTCACCCTAGAAGCTAAAACGACAAAACTGAGGCTGTGGTCACACAAGAAGAAGAAAAAGAGATTGGATTTATACCCCTTCACTTGTAGTCTCAGAGCGGTTTACAATCTCTTTTCACTTCCCCTCCCCACAACAGAGACCCTCTGAGGTAGGTGGGACTGAGAGAGCTTTTGACAGAAACTGCTCTTTTTCAAGAACAGCTCTGACAGAACTATGGCTTGCCCAAGGTCATACAGCAGCTGCAAGTGGTGGAGTGGGGAATCAAACCTGGTTCTTCCAGATTACACACACTTAACCACTATACCAAACTGGCTGTCAAGCAGTTTGCAGCGATATCATTGTGGTACCATTGCAGATTTAAAGAGCATGATCAGACAATGACATCTGCCTTCCATGTCCCAGTCATGGCCACCCCGTTTTGCCCTGCTTCAGAAGCAGAGTAACCAGGCACTGGGGAAAGTCCAGTCTTTACAGATGCCAGTGCTTCCACTCTGCTTTTCTGGTTGTCTGAACTCCCCTGTTGTGAACTGATGCCGGAGGGAAGTCTGAACTGGCAGATCCGCGTCCGCTGGGTGTTTTATTTTGGGAGTAGTTGCCAATATTTGCATAAGCACATGAGTGTGCTGTCTGGTCAGTTCTTCTTGCAACAATTTGAACTGGTGCACTTAGAGACATGCCCAGACTGCGCCTAACCTCCAGTGTGGCCACAGCCTTTGGTCACTTTATGAGAAGATGAGAGTCATCCGGAAAGGGCAATAGTGCTAGGAAAAGTGGAAGGCATCAGGGCAAGAAGAAGAGCCAACATGAGATGGATTAGCACAATCAAGGAAGACATGGACCTCAGTTTGCAAGATCTGAACAAGGCTATTAATGATACATGTTAGGGAGATAATTAAGTCATCAGGTTGCCGTAAGTCATAAGTGACTTGATGGCATTTAACACACACACACAAGGGCAAAAAGGCAGGACATAATTTTTGTAAAGTAAAATAAATAAATATGTTGATGTTATCCCTACAAATCTCTAATCCAGTTGGAGAGATAATCTTCCTTTCAGTATCACCATGGTGTGATTGGGTGGCTTTTTGAACCAATACAAAAATGAGGTGTGCTCTTTCCCACTTCTGTTCGAGCAAGTGCCTCATTTGGTATGGTTTAGAAAACAAATAAAGGATACCTTCTCTATACCATTTCTGTGTGATGCAGGCCTTGGCCATCCCCAGTGAGAGATGCTGATCACTTCCTCCTTGAGAGGTCCCTGATGGGGGAAAGCATTCCCCAACTGAGAGAGAAGTGCAGAAGCAGGTCTTGGGATGGGGCCCATGCCAGGCAATCTATTTCAGGGACATGCAGCCCTAGATTAGTCAACTGCCCTTCAGTTTGGCCTTCACCAGCTGGGATTAGGGTTGCCAACCTCCAGGTGGTAGCTGCTAGCTGGAGATCTCCCATTATTACAACTGATCTCCAGGTGACAGAGACCAATTCACCTGTAGAAAATGGTTGCTTTGGAAGTGGACTCAATGGCATTATAGCCCAATGAAGTCCCTCCCTGCCCCAAGCCCCACCCTCCTCAGGCTTCACCCCCAAAATCTCTAGTTATTTCTCAACCTAGAGCTGGCCACTCTAGTTGGGAAGGAGTGCCAAAGCCCATGGCAGCAGCCCTATCTTTAAAAGAGCTCACCCAGAATTACTGGAATCTGATGGGGAAGGACCAATGGGAAGTATGCTGGGCATGGTGTGAGGAAGAGGGCATGCCCACCTATTCTTCAGAGATGAATGGAAAAAGGCAAGGCCCTCAGTGTCAGTAGTGGCAAGAGTAGTGGGCAGAGATGGGAATGAAAAAACTACCTATGCCAGCAGTAAAGGGGCTCTCACTGCAGCAAACATCTTGGCCTGTACCTTCCTGGTCAGCAAAACATGGGCAGAACTAGACAGAGCAAAACAGTTGAAGCTGCTCCATGAGCACCTTTGATTGGGGGGCTCAGACTGATAGGGACAGACTCCTCTGTGTTTAACATACCCCTCCTGCTGGAGTGATCCCATATACCTGATGAGAAACTTCATAAAGTCAGTGAAAGGAACTGACAGACTATCAAGTAATATTGTCAGAGAGGTTAATCAGGCTGAATTTGACAATATCTTGTAATTTTGAATTTGCTGCTTATTAGTTTGTGTCTTCATTTTAACAAATAAGTTCATTTTTTAAAAAGTTGTTTTTAAATGAATGTTTTTGGTACTGAAGCAGTTGACTTGGTCATAGGCAGCAGGCTTATTACCTTTGTTGGAAGCCTTTAGGAAATGCTGAAAGGTGATGTTCCCTAGAGCATGTAGAAAGATATGATGACTCCAGGCAGTGGAATTCTCATGGTTTTAGGTGATTTTGCTGCGTAAGCCATCTTGAGCCCTTGTGGGAAGGGCAGGGTAGAAAAATGTTTAATTACCTGCGGGATTATCTCTTTTTTCCCCTGTAATACATTATTATGAAAAGAAATCAGCTTTCAATATAAGGCTTGTGCACTTAACTACTAGGCTGACCTATGAATGTTCAAATACATTTCAGTCATTCATCAAGAGTCAGTCAAATGGACAGGCATTCATTCAAAGAAGATTGATGAGACCACCTGCTGGGAAACCAAGTGGACTAAGCTTTCCCATATAGTAAAATAATTTGGCTATACAGTATGTTACTGCATGCGCTTTATAGTTAAGAACAAGCTCTGTTGTAAAACTAAGCATTAACTGTATGCAATAATACCAAGGAAAGATTTTAGCAATGCATGATAATTAATGGAGAAAGAGAGAACACAATAAAGTAATACTTCTTGGCATGAGAATACAGATGTTTGCAAGAGTGGTTGTACTTCTGTAAAATGTTGGGAAATGATAGTATGACATCTGTTACACATATGATTTTCATTTCCTTCATACAAGGAGCATAGTGTGGTATGAATCCCATGTTATCCTTTCAGTCCACTACATGGCAGATTAGTTTGTAGGAGAGATTCAATTTCTAGTGAGTTTTATGGCTGAGTCAGAATTTGAACCCAGGCCTCCTTGGTCCATTCAATGTATTAACCCTGTTTCACCATCTGTGTGCTTTAGCACCCACACATAGTACCTACAATTCGAATCAATATTGGCTGCACGGTCTCTTATGACTCTGGCACTCTCAAATCAGTTTTTTTCTCTCTCAGCTTCTAGTTCACCATCTCCTCTCCTCAGAAACAGACTGTGCTTAAGCTCCACTACAGCGCTTTAGCCTAGTACCAAAATGTATGCATACCACTGTGTGAGCAATTGTTTATGGTCTCTATCAGTGACCCCAGGCAGATGCTTATATAAGAAGGCTATTCTAAATGCTTGAGATAAATTGCTCTTGCAATGACAAGGGTGGGATTTAACATTTAGCTTCCTAAGCATTTGCCATTATATGTTGCTGTAGTGGGATCTTATTCTATGTCTTGTGCTGACACCAGGATCACTATTTCAAGCTAGGGTCTCTTTGGACTCTACTTTTCCCTGCACATGTCATTGGCACATAGGTAAGCGGGGAAATGACTCATGAATCTGCATGTTAGAATCTTTCTCAGACATTATGAAGACTGGAAGGGTTCTTTTTCCTCCTATCCTCACTCATTGTTTTAAGAGGTAAGGAGGGAATAATACCTGAAAGCCTCTCGTGAGGTGGCTTTGTTATTTCAGTAACAGCAGTTGATCCAAAATGGGTTGATAGTAGGGTTCCCCCACTCCCGGCTCCTTTTCCCACCTGCAGCCAGTGGGGAAAAATGTTTTTAAAAACTCCATCAGTGACAGTGTGATGTTACTTCCAGGGAAAACCCAGAAGTGACACCAGTCTAATCTAATAAATAAATAAATAGGTATTGCCAGGAGCTTTATGGTCTTACCATAGAGTTTCCAGCAATTCCTAGAAAGAAGAGGAGACTGGATTTATACTCCACCCTTCACTACCTGAAGGAATCTCAGAGCAGCTTACAACATCCTTTCCCTTCCCCTCACCACAACAGACACCCTGTGAGGTGGGCGGGGCTGAGACGCATGATTTCACTTCACCCACAAGTGATGTTATGCTGTCCCCATCAAACTCCCAGAAGTTGCCAGGCCAGGCCGTGGCAACTGCTGGCAACTCTACTTGTTACTTCAATCTTCCATTTAAAAATAGATTCACTGAATATGAAGATGTGACCCTACCTTATGCTGTCATTGACACTATGCCAAGCAACCACAGCTGGCGCTATCATTAGGCAAAGTTAGACGCCGGCCTGAGGGTGGAGACCTCACGGGGCGCAGAACTGCCTCCTAGTGCTTTCCCTTCCTCCCTCCCGGGGACACACAACAAACCCCTCAGAGCCCCATGGCCACCTGGGACACTTAAACCCCCAATCCGGGCTAATCCCCTCAAAAGCGAGCAGGGCTTGCGAATTGGGGATGGGATGGGGGGAGTGGGAGGCAGGCAGCAGAAGAGTGGCAGCTTTGGAAACGTTCCCCCCCCCACTCTGCAAACATGTCTTTGGTGCCCCTCCCCCTTCTCAGGGGATGATTTGGCCCAGAGTCTGCGAAGGCAGTGGGAGAATGTTTATTTTCTCTATTGACTGCAACGGGGAAGAAGTGTGTGTGAGAGCCAAGGAAGGTGGAGAAAGTAGGTGCACCCCGGTTGACTTCTCTAAGGTTGGCCTGCGCTTAATTGTGCCCCCGTGAGTTTTCTGTGCCAGGTTTGGACCTTGAAGCGGGGGAGGGGCTGCAAAAATCAGCTGCACGAGGGCAGGTGCTGCTTCCTGCACCATATGCGCCAGCCGGCAAGGACCATGAGAGCAGGTCGATGCTCAGGTGGGGCTGACATGGGCTCATGCTCTTTCTGGCTGCTTTGGGAAACTTAAGTTGCAACCCTTAAAATTCTTTCCTGGCAATAAGCCCCCTTCAGTAAAATGGGACTTACTTCAAAGTAGACCTCTTTTAAGGATTTTCATATATCTGCAGGGCACTTGAAGGGCTTAAAAGCAGTTGGAGAGATGGGGAATGCTTTTCCTTTTAAAATGGAATACTTATTTTAAAAGCAGGTTTAACATCAAAACCTGAGCCAAACATGAATCTTGTGGCATCTTAAAGGCAGGCTGACTGATTGATGTGTATACTGTTGAAGGCTAGATCCTAGGGTGGTTGTTGTGAGGATGTGCTGCCATTTTTTTGCTTTTTTGAGTTTGTTTGTACGCAACATTCATCTGCTGGCCTTTCAGGTGCCTCGAGACACCTTTTGGGTTCAGCTTTCTTTAATTTGGCTGGTATAGATGAAGAATTGATTTTCATACTCCGCTTTTCTCTGCCTTAAGGAGTCTCAAAGTGGCTTTCCCTTCCTCTCTACCCAACAGGCATCTTGTGAGGCAGGTGGGGCTGAGAGAACTGGGACTGGCTCAAGGTCACCCAGCAGGTGGGGAATGGGGAATCAAATCCAGTTCTTCAGAGTAGAGTCTGCCGTTCTTGGCATGGTGCAGGTTGAAGTGCTTAGAGTAAAATGCAAAGTGTCCTGTGGCCTTTACTGCATTTATAGTCATTGACCCCAATGCTTGATCTGCCTGTGAACTTGGACTTCTGCGTCCCAAAATTTGGTACAGCTGCTGTAGACTAGCCCTGTTCATAAACTACCATGAATACACATACAATCTCTGTGTATGTATACTTTATCTTTCTTTATATTTGTGCTGAGTAATTCTCATGCGACATTCAGTGAACACTTAGCTTCAATAGCTGAGTGGATGCATGTTGGCTGTTTCTTACAAACAAATGTACTGTAACCTGTGAACATGGTTACTGAGGCACTGGTCTAATTCAGGTCAGTCTTGTCTGCTGTGACTGGCAGTGGCTCTCCAGGGTCTAGTGTCAAAATATTTCACTTCACCTCCTATCTGGTACTTTGGAGCTGGAGATACTAGAGATTGGACCTGGGACCTTTGGCACATTAAGTAGATGCTCTACCACTGAAGCCATGAGCCCCTGCCTTTGGTGGCTTTGATAAGTGGTCTCAGTGAGCTTTCTGGTGACAGGCCATTGCATTGGCATAGGTAGGCATACAGATTTCTTTTCCTGCATTCTACCAATTGCCCTTGCTTCTGGGAACACCAATTATCATCTTGTATTTTATCAGGGTGTGTGTTAATCCTACCTTTTTCTCCAAGGAGATGAAGTGTGTGGTGCACTTGGTTCCTTCAGCTGTATTTTGTTCTTGCAGCAATCCTCCAATCCTTGCTTTGAGGTAATGACTGGATAGAGATCACCCAAAGAGTTCAGTGGCTGAATGAGTTGAACCAGTGTAGTGAAATGGTTAGCATGTCAAACTAGGATCAGGAACACCAAGATTCAAGTCCCTAGTGTGCCACGGAAGCCAGTCTGGTTATGATTTTTTTAAAAAATAAATTAGCAATTTCAAATTGTGTGTTTTTCATTCTTCCTAAAATGCATTTATATTTGAAAATTGGTGGGTGCATGGGGGGCGGGGGGGGCAGAAGGTAACCTTGCCTAGTGTGCATAAAAAGCTGGCCCCGGCCCTGTAAGCAACAATGCTAGGAGGCAACATAAGGGATGGCATTGGTCGCTATGCCCTGTTAGCCCTCCAGAGTGACTAGTTGACCACTGAGTGAGGCAGGCTGGTGGACTAGATGGACCACTGGTTTGATCCAGCTGGTCTCTTCTTAGTTCTTCTGGAAGCCTGTGAGCCAGAGAGTACTACTGTAATTTGGATCTGACACCATCAGATTAGGCTGCCTCCAAACTGAGTTGATATCAAGAACTGTTCTCTGTGATTCTGTGAGGCACTGACCAAGTAGGAAGGCACAGCTAGACTACTTTAGAGCTAAGCATATAACTCAATAAGCTGACGGGAGAGACAGCTGTCAGAAATTGGGCTTAATATTATGCTGTGGTTTCCCACATTGAATGCATCTACTCTGTGCATTAGGCCTTCCGGCAACAAGTAATTAGTGGTTCCCAAATCAATAATGGAGCATCTCCCACCCAGTTCCTGCCTTCAAACTCTACTGCAGAACCTGTGCAATGCAATGTGCTACTGACATTTCTCTCCAACCAAAGACAAAGACTATTCAAGCAACATTATGTTCAAATGTACAACACACATCACAAGGCTTGGCTTATACTCAGCTGAAATTCAAAAGACTCAACATCCTAAACTTGCTTTAATTACTTTCTTTGAAGAATCTAGAATATTTATCGTTCTTATGTTATGGTTTTTACTGCCTGAATCACAATGGCAATGTCACAAACTAGGAGATCATCTTATAGTCACGAGAGAAGCAGCTACATCAGTGCCAGTACCGAGAACTGTAATATCTAAAAATCTATTATTCTTCAAAGCATTTTTTCTCAGCAACACAAGAAGAAAACTTTAGAATAGCTTTATATTTAAAAATATCATTTATTGTATTTTGTTGTGTGTATTTTTTCTCATTCATCTGTCTTGTTCTGGCCCCTTGCTGTGGCACAAGAAAGGGGGAGAGCTCAGTGATCAACAAACCAGACATCATACATGCAAGCATTCTGTTAATTATCAAAATATCCAAAATGAAACTAGAAATACAATAAATCCTATAAAAACATGAAAAGAAATGGACACTGACTAAACACACCAGGCCATGCTGGACGGCTGATCAGAGCAAAATTGGGAGCCCATGTTTCCTTCGGGTTACCCAAAGACCGTATCCCTTTGTATATATTCCCCCCTCTGACAAGCTCAACCCTAGGGGCCTATGAAATACCATAAGGGTCCTGAGGATTTGTATTGCCATCCTAAAATGAGTTGCATCCTTCCAAGGCCACTGGGTTAGAGTGTAACTCTGGCTGATTTCCCACAAGCATTCCTCCGCGCTCGCTCTTCCCTTTGCCCCATGGTATGTGTCAATTTCACACTAAGTGCTGCACGCCGCATTTTGCTCCACAGCTTCCTCAATCCTGTTTTTTGAGGATTGAGTAGACGCGGGGAAAATCACATGAAGCTGCAGGGCAAAATGCAGCTGTGCAACACTTAGTGTGAAATTGACACGTACCATCGGAGCAAAAGGGAAAGAGTGAGCACGGAGCAGCCCTTGTGGGAAATCGGCCTCTGTTTCAGGCCGCACTGTTAGATATAGAGTGGAGAGCATCTATCACCTTCAACCACGTGGATTCTCTGTTTTCACATGTCATGAAGATGAGGAAGCAGTCGAAAGCAGTATTAATGCCAAGGGATCATCCTTATTCTTGCACAGTCCACCCTAGGACTTGATCTCCTCCCTGGCAAAGACAAGGGGCATTAGGGATGACTGGATGTGGCATATACAAAAGGTAAAATCTAGAGGAACACCTAGTTCTTTTTTCCCCTCTTGTTTTCCAAATGTACAAGTCAGAATCAAAGTTAATAAGTGTCCACCAACTTTAACAAAGCCATAAAGGATATTAAGGGGTTTTTGATTCCAGTATACTATGCAAAAAAGCAATACTGACTTTAGCCTGTAATTCAGGACTCTGCTAGAAAATAACAAGGTGAATAACACAGCAGCATTCAGTTCTTTCTGAAGCCACATGATGGTAACAGACTGGTGATCTAATGACCTTAAAAATGGTCGATAGGAGGGTTAACCCTGTAAGAATCATGAGAGACAGATGGCCTGTTTTTTGCAGGGTTCCTTCACCAAAGGAATAAATAAATAAATATTTACACATTTTAAAAGTTTGCTGTTGCTGCAGCTTAGCAGAGTTAGATTTACACTGAGGTTGGGTTGAAGTGTCATCATCCCTTCAAGGCAAACACCAATTTTAAGCCTCATCTGAAAGTATACCAGGGCCTCCACTCTGACATTTTTTTAAAAAACCCACAAAGATCTGATCTGTTGGTTCAGAATAGGAGTGTCCTCTTCAAAGAAGGAAAGGGTAGAAGGGGACTGGGAGATGCACTGCCCTTCACTGATTTAAACCTAATAAGCTTATTTGAGAGGAAACTTACTAATTTTTGTGCCACATTGGTGAGACTTGTTTTTATGCTCTTTGTTGTTGTTTTTACTGGTGCCCAAACTTTCACATACTTCCAAATGTCTCTTGGTAAAAATGAACCATGCCAGACTATGGAGAAGGTTAGGCCCAGCAAATTAAATGGAACCTGTATTCAGCCCCTCCCCCCAATATTGGGCAAAGTTATATAGATCCAGTTTGGGCCCATCTTGAACACATTTTTCAAAAGAAAGAGGTAAATAAAACAATCTAGAAGATAATACAACTACCATGGAAATAAATATTGACAGTAACAATGCTCTAACATTCCTGGTATCATGGCATCTCTGAAATTCAAGTAGTGTGCACATGCCAAGAGTGTTTCTCAAAGCCACAGTCAGAAAAAAAGAGAGACAGAGAGAGAGAGAGAGAGAAGCCCTCAGGTCCAGGCATTGGAATTGTGTACCATGTAAATGTCATTGGTACTAGCAGCCCCCTCCCTAACACAGGAATGAAATTAGGGTAGGTGGGGACAAAAGGGGAAGAGATAGACACAATCTCTTCTGATGGCCATTTATTTGCTGTGCCCACTTAATACCACACCACTTCAGTGGGACAAAGCCATGTTACCGTCCCATCTTGATTTTATTTTGCTTCTATTGTCTTTCTGAGGCAAACTGGCAGCACCTCAAAGCTGGAAAGGGTACTGCTTCAAATAGTCCTTCATTCTCTTTGGTAAAGGCAAGTGATCTGCCTCTGCAGTGGATCTGTTGATCTGAAGCCGGCAGAGGTGCTGCAGGCTTGGTGCATTGTTCTTGTGGCTGTGTGGACGGATCAGTTTCAAGTGCACTGCTGAGGCTGCAAACTCTTTTTGCAAGGGTGGCGAGGGCATAGGCGGGGGGTAAGGAGCATCGCTCTTGCTCTCCACCGTGCACGAAAGAACATAATGCTGGATCAGGCTGACCACATCTGGGAAGGCCAAAATTCGAGGTTTGGAGAGACAGTTGGAGTCTAACCGGAACTTGCTGTCAGCATACTCGATGCGCACATTGGTGGGCCCGCGGTTGGTTTTGACTGACAGTGTGAACAAGTAGCTGGGATGAGTGCTGTCCCGCACCAGGAAGGTGCCTTCAGGCATCTTCTGGAGTTGCTGTTTGGCTTCACTGGCTGTGATAGAGCCCCAATACCAGCCTAGAAGAAAGTTCAAGAATGAGAGAGAGAGTGACTTTCAAGTAGAAGATATAAAATCTAGAGAAAAATATGCAGACGGTTCATAAGAAGGCATCCTTAATATATGTGCAGAACAGAATATAAGAAATGTGGAGAAAGAACATTTATCTATCTTATCACACATGTACCTTTCCCTCCAATAAGCTCAGGTGGTGTACATGGGGTTTTCCTTATTTTAACCAACAATACTGTGAAATAAAATTATTTCTTTCCTTCATTTATACCCTGCCTTTCTCCCCAATGGCAACACAAAGCATCTTACATCACTCTCCTTGCCTCTATTTCATTCTCACAACAACTCTGTGAAGAAGGTTAGACTGTGAGTATGTGGACCGGCCAAAGGTCACCCAGCAAGTTCCCACTGCAAACTGGGGATCTGAACCTGGGCCTCACCACTACACAACTCTGGCTGAAACAGATGGACTGGTCCAAAGCCACACAGTGAACTTCATGGCTGACTAAGGATTTGAATCCAGGTCTCTCTGTTCCAAGGTAAACACTTTATTCACTACATTACACTGGCTCTGTCACAGAGCCAGCTTGTTAAAAGCTGAGCTTTTAATTGAGCTTTTCTGAAAACTCGAAGATTCTCATTTTGATTACGTTTCTCACTTTTTGGGCGCGTGTCTTTATTTTCACACCAGTTTCCCTTTTCTCACACTGTATGTTTCCTAGTCATTTAATGTATTCTTAGCATTATTTTGGCATTGCTTCCACGTAAATGGCATGTAACACATAAATGGCATAAAAGAAATGGAACAACAACAAATAGCAACAAAACGAAGCAAATCAGAATTGATTATGACAATATATGGAGTGAAAAACAAATTAAAAGGGCCATTTTGGCTCATTTCTGCCTTCAGTAAGGGGGCACTATCATAAGTGTCATTCAGCTGCAGACAGAGGCAGAGCTCCAGTTTCTTGCTACTTGCAGCCTTAGAATGTAGTAGGCTCCGGTTGTAAAACACAAATGTTGATGTGGGCTCTTACCAGATTCTCGCAAATATGAAAAGGTCTTTGCAATGCACAACAGATCCTCTTCTGGATCTCGTGGCTGAGGCGGATTGCTCTCTAGCGTGGGTGCCACAAAGGCAGGAGCGGACTCTTCTTGGAAGGGTGTGACTGACAGAGGCTGCATTACTTGCTCTGACAAATTCACAGCAAGAGCCCCAAGCGATAGTCTCCTGATTTTCTCCTCTGCCAGCAAAGGATGGGGTCTGAAAAGAAGAACATTTTGTGTGCTTTTTAGTTTGGCTGGCACCAGATTGCATCATTGGGTTACTCCCTACTAAGTTATTGTGATACAGCATGCTAAACTGTGTAAACAGAGCTCTACATAAGTTAAGTCCCAATGGAAGGAGGGAAGGAGGGAAATATCATACACTGAAGTACTCATCCACACATCCTCAGGCAGATGACACACTTTGTCCTTCTGCACCTATGGATTTTACCTCTCTGTCCTTGGGAATATTGCCTTCTTTTATACCAGAAGGCACACAAGTAACCTGTCTAACAGCACTTGTAGTCAAATCAAGCTTTCACAATATTCCAGTGAAATGACCCCCCTCACTTAACACCCACGCAGCTAAGGCCTCAATTATGTGATTGGATCTCCAAGCATCCTTAATTCACTTTAAATACTACCTGTTGGGTAGGGTTGCCAAATCTGGGTTGGGAAATTCCTGGAGATTTGGGCGTGGAGCCTGGAGAGCCTAGGGTTTATGGAGGGAAAGGCCTCAATGGGATATAATGCCATAGAGTCCACCTTGCAAAACAGCCATTTTCTCCAGAGGAACTGATCTCTTATCTGGAAAGCAGCTGTAATTCTAGGAGATCCCCAGACCTTATCTGGAGGTTGGCAACCCCAGGTAGGTAGTGGATTTTCACTGTGGCACTAAGGCAGGGGAACATGACATTTCCCCTTCATACTGTTGTCATGATTCCCCATCAAGCAGATATGAGCCTAAATAAAGAGGGGGAAATACAAGCAGCCTTAGATATTTGGGCTCAGTCTGTTTCTTTCTCATAATTTCCCACTGCCCATAAAAATATAATTTTGTAAATACTAGAAAATACTAACAGCTAAACCTCTTCAAGTGCTCTACATACCATTGTGTTTCAGACATAAATGTTTCTAGTCAGGTAACACAGTGCCTAATTAATGAATCATTATTAATGATGGCATTATTAATAGTGACAAATATTGATATAGTAAAACTAACCAATGAAAATGAAAGAGATTGAATACTTTTTTGTCAAAAATTTCTGGAAATCTAGATATTCTCTTTGTCTACCTAACTCTCAATCATAATGGAAATCTCACTATTCAATGGAATGTTAAAGTTGTAGACGTGGTGAACAGTTGCTAAAGCAACACTTCTCTGAAGATGTCTTCAAATAACCATTTGGCAGCATGGCAGCCTCCCTGATCACATGGCAAACCTGTGGTGCTTCCAGCCATCTGAAGAACCTGATTTATGTAATACAGCCAGATTACTGCTACCAAATGTCAACAGTATCTTATCTATGGAGCTTGAGGGAAGGGACATTGTACTTTCCCCCTTATATATGGGGCTGGAAGCTACATTAAAACATCCCAAACAGTCAGCAATCAAAAGAGGGGTTGGGGGGGCTGGGTTCTTAAGTAGTGACCAAGCACTGGTTCGAAAACAAGTTAAACAAAAACAAACAAAAGAACACCCAATTCTGTCATAAACCTGGGTGAATAAAAAAGTTTTCACAAGGTACTTAAAGCTATTCAAACTAGGTCCCAACAAGTAGCTATGGGGAAGCCATTTCAAAGAAGAGGCACTACTACCAAGAAGGCCCTGTCTTTGGTGGCCACCCACTTAACACCTGGAGGCAGGGGGGAAAGAGGCAGGCCCTTTGCTGAAGATCTTAACTAACGGCTAGGAAGCAATGGTTAACTTGAAACTGAACTCAATGTTTTAAAAGTTTTTTAAAAAAAATCTGAGTCCAATAACACCTTGAAGACCAACAACTTTTCCAAAGTATAAGCTTACTTTGCTCACAGTTTTATAATATGCTGGTCCTAAGCTTCTGCTGCAGTAAGACAGAATGGATACTATTTGTGTTGGAAAACAGCAACAATAACAAAAAGGATGTACAAGAGTTTGGGATGCCTGTGGTTGGATTTATGTTTGCCATGCTTATGCTTAGGTCTGGCCTTGGCTTCCGCTCCTATTCCTTTGCCAGATTTGTTCCCCTGTTCCAACTGTCCACTAGGCTGTACCCATCCATGTGACAGAACTCTGTAATCTGGACATTTATTCATAAACTTCAACTGTACTTACCTACTTCATCTGCAGAAATGAAAGAGCACACATACAGTCATGCAAAAGATATGAGTCTCTTTTGGAAAATTCCATACCTTCCTGCTTTCCTTATACAGCCTCTTAACGGCTTGTATAAAGCCATGGCATTTATTGCATGCAGTGTTACCCTGATGAAAGTGTTGTGGGGGGGGGAATAAGGTTACATAAGGATCCTACCTTCATCACTAGTCTGTTTCTCCCCAGGCAGCCTCAACCTACCACTTGACCTGCTTCAATTCACCCTGTTCAGTACAGGAGTCTACAGCTGCATCAAGGAAGGGCTTGTTGAAAGTAATACCAACCAAAAAGGATTTGCAAATTGATTTATTTCCTTTTAAAACCCCACTTTTTCTGAGTTACAAGCTTTTGCATCTCCCCCAAAAGGAAATTCAAGAGAATTCTGTCAAAAAGAAATCACATCAGTCTGGAATGTGCCCATTAGTGTCTGCTTCAGGATGGCAGCAGATTCAATAACAAATGTGACTCACAGGGCTAAAAGCAGACATGGCTTTATATAGGTACCCACTAGTGCTGAAAGCTTTGTACTGGACCTCACCTTTCATCCACAATAAAAAGTTCTTCTCGGGGGCTCTTGCAAAGAATGGCCAAGAACAAACTTATGCCTGAGTTACATCTAGCAGATTTTTCTGTTGTTATGGTTTCTTTCAGCAGAGGGAAATGCTGCAACTCTAAGCTATTTTTTTAATCTCGTGCAATCTCTTAGCTCCCTTTTCAAAGCAGGAGAAATACTAACTGGGAAATCCTGTCATGATAACACATTGCACAGTAGCTAACAACCAAAATGATCAAGGGGCTGAAGCACCTAGTGGGAAAGGTTAAGGTGCTCCAGTTTAGAGAAAGGATGACTAAATAGAGACATAAGGGTTTGTGAAATTATGCATGAATTAGAGAAAGTGGATAGAGAATTTTCTTCCCTGCCACAATACTAGAATTCACACACATCCAAAGAAGACAAAAGAACAGACAAAAGGAAATATTTCTTTACACAAAACATAGCTGCCTTGCAGAGCTTGGGGCCACGGGATGTGATGATGGCCACTAGTTAAACTGGCTTTAAAGATGGATTAGGCAAAAGGTCTTTTCTGTCATTAAGATTTGATGCATTCCAGAAAAGTACGTTATGTGAGATATGCACAGTCACCATATTGTGTGAACAGTGCAGAATGTGTATTTTCCAGCTATGGCACCTGCGGTCAGAAACCCCAGATTTTTTAGAGTATGCATTTCTGCACAGTGAAACTGGAAAATACACACATTGCCCCCATTCACACATACTGAGAGTACTGTACATAGTGTGCTCCCACTGTACATGGGGCAGATATACTAGAACAAAAGGAGTTTACATTCATGGAGCTATCTCAGTCCATTAAAAGGCTATTAGCCATGATAACTAACTGGAACCTCCATGTTCAGAGGCAGAAACCCTCTAAATTGCAGTGCTTGGGGGCAGGGCAAACTTATCCATTAGGCACAGTGGGCACAGTGCCTAGGGCCCACGGTACTTTCAGGGGCCCACGAAAATGTTTTAATTTCTTATAAAATCAAAAGTGATCTTTTAGGAGCAAAAAAAATGTTTTAACTTTTTTTTTGCATCGGGGAAAAATGAAATATTTAGGGCCCATGAAAATGTATTAAATTTTGCCTAAAACTAAAAAAAAATGTTTAAGTATTTGAAGTTACATAAAATAATTTTTAATATTGATATTATTATGGTTTGAGGGGCCCATGAAGGCAAAAGTGCCTGGGGCCCACAAAAGTCATGATGTGGCCCTGCTTGGAGGCAGCAGCAGAGGACAGCTCGGGTCTCTGTGCCCTGCTTTCATGCTAGTGCACAAAAAGGGGATTTGAGACTAGACAAGCAATTGATCTAATTCTGCATGTTTGTTCTTACGACTTAGGTAGGGTCGCCAGCCTCCAGGTGGGTCCTGGGGATCTCCCACATTTACAACTGATCCCCAGCTGACAGAGATCAGCTCCTCTGGAGAAAATGGCTGCTTTGAAGGGCGGACTCTATGGCACTGTACCATGCTGAGGCCTCTCCCCAAACCCCGCCCTCTCCTGGATCCACCTTCCAAAGTCTCCAGGTATTTTCTAACCCAGACCTAGCAACCCTAGACTTAAGGAATATTCACGGTTTTTACTGATCTCCCACTCACCCTCTTTATGTTCTGTGCGTGTACGTGAAAATATGTTTTCCTCAGAGATCTTGCCATTAGAATTTCAAAAGAACCCAAATAGGTTCCATCCCAGTAGTTGTTTGTATGCTATACATACTGTGAGAAGGGATTTATTTGTTTACTATTTATTTATTTACAAAATTTATATCCCACCTTTCTGCCCTTAAAAGGGTTGCCAAGGCAACTAACAGTTTAAAGCATACATGGTAAAATATATTATAAAAGCATTAAAATAAACCCCTCTCCCAAATATACCTCATTAAATCAACTTTTAAGAGAGTTAAAAAGCAATTAAAATGTACATAAAACAGTTAAAATGCATACAAAACATAAAATCTTGGTTAGGAAGGAGAGATCGTTGAGGGAAAGCCAAATGAAACAAAAAAAGTCTTCACCTGCTGATGGAAGATAACAACAGAAGGGGAAAGACGAATCTCCTTGGGGAGAGAGTTCTAGAGCTTTGGTGGCATGACTGAAAAGGCCCGCTCCTGGGTTGCCACCCACCTAACCTCACAAGGTGGGGGCACCCAAAACAAGGCCTCCAAAGACTACCATAATGTTTGGGCAAGGTCATAAGGAATCAGGCAATCCTTCAGGTATGTTGGTCCCAAACCACATAAGGCTTGGAACCAAACCTTGGAAACAAACTGGAAATCTGTGTGGGTGGCTAAGACTGAAGTGATATGGTCTCTGTGAACCACTTCAGTCAACATCCTGGCTGCAGCATTTCTGAACACTTTTCAAGGGCAGCCCTATGTAGAGCACGCTGCGGTAATCTAATCTAGGTGTAACTAGGGCATGCACTACAGTAGTCAGAACCACCACAGAACAGTGGTTCCCAGTAAACCAAGGGGCTACCTGGGCTCTAACACTTGAGGGGGGCACCTGGGAGCAATCATGTCAACTGTCCAGGTCATTTCCTCATTCCAGAGGTCAACCAGGGCATCAACAGGAGCACCTTGCAAGTAAAAGTGTTTGGATTTACAAATAAAATTTTAAAATCTCTGTGGATCCTCTTATGTTTTGAAATCCTAAGGGGATTTCAGTGCCATCCTAAGGGGAGTTATACCCTTCAATGCATTTAGAAATGTGTACCTCTGTTTAGGATTGCACTGCTGATTGCCTTAATCCCTATTACCACCTGTAACTAATTTATAAGAACTTTGTTGCTTTTACTGCTGTAGTTTTTACACTGTAAACAAACAAAAACTGCATTCTTGTTTGGAGGGAGCTGTGTTACATGTGAGAAAATGCAGCAGCATTGGTGGCTTTTTGTCTGCATCTTCTTGGGAAAAAGGGACATCAAGACTCCCAAGATTCTTGCCTGTTCAACAAGGAGGGACAAGTGGGGAACCAAGTGGAAGTCTATCAGAGAGGGCATCTCCAGGGTCTGACAGAAAGACACAGCAAGAATGAAGAAACTCTGGAGATATGAGAGGCTGTGTGTGATTAGACCTGAGTGCATGAGAGACCACTGATTAGTAAATTGGGCATATTTTTGGAGTGTATATGTGACAATGATGACTCAGATACAAAGATGTAGACAGAATAATGTAGTGATTTTGTAAACATTATCACAGAGACACTTACTCCCTTGCACAATGAAACTTCCAGAACAATACATCAGATAAGACTATCTCCAATAAAAAAAATTATTTTAAAAAAAGATAAGACTATCTCCCAAGCTCTATATGGGGGAGCAACTTCTACTAATTCCCTTGGGAGTCCTGTCGGAATAAGGGGAGCACAACTGGCTTCTAAACTATACAAGAGTTCTAAAGTGCAATGAAGTCTCAACACAAGAGACGAGCCAAATGAACTATGAAGCAATAGGGGTAAGGGAATCAGATATATTCCTGCCATACAAGTCACATTTCAAGTACATAGAGTTGAGAAACAGGAAAATAGTTGTGGTGTCTTATCAGCACTAGAATGAAGCTGAAACCCAGAAGAAGGAGGTGGAAATCCCCACTTCAAGTTAAAAATGGAGAGGAAAAAACATTGCTAACGTCTCCTTTCATTTCCATGGCTTAAAATTAGACTCGATTTTAACAGTTATAGGGCCAGGTCTGCATTTTTGGCATGTCTGTATGTGTAAAAAGGTCAAACAAAATACTGTAAGCAGGGCACTGGTTGCAAATACAGCTGTTTATATCTCCAGTGGCCCCCAAGGAACAGCAACTGCTAGACTGACATGACAAAATACACATTCACATATGAGCTGCGGTTTCAGACGGCAGCTGCGTTGGACTGCAGTAAAACACTTAGATTCGCATCCAGTATTACTTTAGAGAACAACAAGAGTGTCAGGGTATGAGCTTCTGAGAGTTTCTGAAATCTCAAAAGCTTATCCTCTGGAACTTTTATTGGTTTTAAGGTGCTACTGGACTTGAATCTGACATGAGTTGCAGTTTCCCAACTGTGTGATAAAACTAAGAAAACATCTAGCCAAAACGGAACATTCGTGAGCTCTGTCCTTAATTTTCCCAATGCACTAGTTATATGGCTAGATGTGACTTGCACACCTATGCGTCTGTGTCACACACCATCACAGTACCAACCACCATCACAGTCCCAAAC
Source organism: Gekko gecko (assembly GCA_029375565.1). Taxonomy (NCBI): domain Eukaryota; kingdom Metazoa; phylum Chordata; class Lepidosauria; order Squamata; family Gekkonidae; genus Gekko; species Gekko gecko. Next base: position 103,372,713 of record JAPDNY010000002.1, on the reverse strand, counting down.
ACACACACAGTCTTGGGTAGATCCACTGTTACCAGTTTCAGAAATATATGTAACGAAGTCTGAGTCCAGTGGCACCTTTAAGACCAACAAAGTTTAATTCTGGGCATAAGCTTTCATGTGCATACACACGTTATCAGATGCATTGAAACAGTTTTCCTCAAGCCTTACATATAATTAGAGAGGGGTGGTTAGTTGCCAGGAAGGGCAAGTTAGAGTCAAGATGTATTTTAACTCTAACTAGCCCTTCCTGGCAACTACCCCCACCCTCTCTTTACCTATATGAAAGGCTTGAGGAAACTGTTTCAATGTATCTGATGAAGCATGCATGCACACAAAAGCTTATACCCAGAATTAAACTCTGTTGTCTCAAAGGTGCCACTGGACTCAAACTTTGTTCTGTTGCTTCCGAGCAACACAGCTACCACATGAAGAAATCTATGTATATATTTCAGAACCAAACTTTGCTCTGAGAAAAGAGTTTAAAATCAGATATTCATTTCTGCTCATAGTAGAGTGCTCTGTAATGGCTCATAGGGAATTTTCCTGCACATTTAGTAATCCAATTTATTGTTAATACTCCTCCCCACACACACTGTTTACAATATAATTTTTAAGCCAGTTATAAAAAAACCAGCATGGATATCAACAAACTTCTCTTTCTGCCTCTCTCCCTTAAAAATATTAAAAGGTGCTCTGTATTGTTTTATCACCTGAAATACCTGGATGGTGGTAGTAAAAGAACGAAAGACAGATAGGCAGACAGACTGACCTTTGGCTAATGTAAGTTAACTTCGGCCCACTGCTATGCATGGAAACTTCACTTATTTTAAACAAACTGACACTCAGAATTTGTCCCATAGAACCCACAAGAGACAATTATGTTTGCTCCTCTTTACAAAATAAAGTCTGAAATGTATCTTACCCCTGAACACAGAGGATCATGTCACTCCAGGACCAAGGAAAGAGCATTAAGTCTTCAGGGGAACTGGGAAACAGCTCTCCCACTATTACTTATCTTCTTTGTTCCCAGCAGGAGTAACACAAGTCAGTAGTTAAGTAGCTTGCGGAGAAGAGGTCGGATCTATCCCAATACAGATTCTCAAGAGCACCTTGGAGGTCACCCACAACAAATAAAGTAAATTGGGGTATCCAGGAAATCTTTACTGATCGTTTAGCGAGTTCTGCGTTGAAGAACGCGCCTGACCGCAGCCGTTTCCCCAACACACTCTTGCTGTGGCAAAAAAGCTAATATAAATGATATTTAAATTACCGAAATAAAAGAAAATGAATACTTAAGGGGGAAAAAACCTCCTTCCTAGTGGCGTTAAAATCGCCAGTAAAAAAAGAAGAAAAGAATGAATAATTATAAATATATCTCAATAAATAGTCTCTTTGTACGGAAGAAGTTGAACGGAGAACAGCCGCAGCTACCTTCGCCGCTGGCTCCTGGAGTAATACAGTTCTGGGGAGAAAACACTACTAAGTAATCTTTTGTTTGCCCCTTTTAAGCTATTCCAGGAAGTGGTGGATTCCTGGAATTGTATTGTATTCACATCACTGTTCCGACATTAACCCAAAAAAAGTATAAATAGATTTGTCCGTAATAGGTATCTTGATGTCAGGTTTGCTCTGCAAGGGTCAAAACAATACCCCCAATAATCCAAATCTTTGTTTTTCCTACAGGAAAAGAGAAAATGTTAAAAAAGGATCGAGCCGCTCCTTCCAGGGATCCAGCTGAAAAGTTGTTACTTGTTTTCAGGGCTGGCCAGAATTGGCTGCTGCCGTCCTCTGTGTTCAAGGAAATACCTTTGATAGATTTCCAAGAACTTTCCAGGAAAGCTGGGCTGGACCGCTGAGTTCTGCCAATCAGAGTGAAGGAGGGCAGGGCTGGACCTCGGAGCCCTGCCAATCAGAGGCGAATGACGTGAAATGCTGTAATGAGCGTAGCCTTGCAGATTTACTGAGAAACGCACACGCCGACACACATGCAGAGTGGAGGGCGGGGGCAGCGAGCGTTGCGAGCCATGTGGCAAGAGATGGTTATTCCTGCGAACCCCTCCGACAATTCCCAGAGCGCTCGGTAAGGGTGGGGAGAGCAGCATTTAATATACTCCGCCGCCTTGAATGAACCGACAGCGAGCAGCCTCCTTATGGGTCTGTTCGTGCCACAAACGGAAGTCTGTTTTCACAGACGAATCGCGACTTTATAGACAAGTTTTCATCGGCAATTTCCGTTCTTTCCCGCACCTTTTCACCTAATAAGAAAACTGGGCTTTCCTAGGGCTGCCGCCCCGCGTATACAGACAACGCACATGGGGAAGGCTTGGCTCGCAGTTTGGAAGGATGAGGTGGTAGAATGAGCAGCACCACTTAATACAGAATACAGAATGCCGTGCAGAGAACAAGCGATGTTACACAGAGAACTAGAAATCTCACCAGCTTTTCTTAGAACCATGTCAGTAGAGCACTTTGACAAGAGAAAGTAAAATATACCCCTTATTGCCCAGAATGTATCTAGAAAGTTGACCTCTTTAATTTCCTGGAATCTCCAGTTAAAAGGATCTCAGTAGAAGAGCTGGAGTAGACTCTTGCTGCTTGAGACCTTGGAGAGCCCCCTGCAGTTGTAGCAGGCAATGCTGGGCTATATGGGTCAATAGTTTGACAGTATAGGTACTCAGTATGTTTGCATCTGTGCATTCAGCAAGGTACCTCTTATTTTAATAAGGAAGGATAGAGCATGTGGTTAGAGCATGTGGTTTGCATGTCTAAGGTCCAAATGTTCATATGGCTTGTCAGGGGGTTCCAGTGATTTTCACTGAGTTGTCATGAAAGAAGCTTGCAGTAGAGTGATGAAATCACCACACTTGCATGATAAGGTGCCTCTGCATTTTTGCATGGGGGCGGGGGGGTTTCCTGGCACCGCATTGTGTTTCTGAGAAGTAAATCTGAGAATTTTGAGAAAACTGGGAATTGGCAGTGAGAGTTGTTCCCTCCCTGAAGTAAAGTTTTGAAGTTTCCCTTCAATCTGAAAAAAATCTTTATAGTCTAGATTTGTTATACATTTAGGTAAATACTGTAGCTAACCTGCTTTAAGAACAGAAAAGCTGGAGTCAAAATTTAGAATCAAAGCTCCTTCCCCCACAGCATTCCAGAATGTTGATTCCATACTGGCTGATGGAATGTGACACACTGTACAGATGTGTGCAGCTGACTCCCTCATTAAAAATTCCATCAAACACTACTGAATTTCTGCATAAAAATACAAAACTTGCTTATGAATACGTGTGTGAAGGCTGTCAGTTCTGTAACCCCATATAACCTTCTGTAACCCCATATAACCTTTGGGAAATTCATAGTTTCAATGTGGATTATTATTTTTTCATGTTAACAGATTTATTACATATAATTGCTATAATCACTGCAGCTCCACTATGCCTAAAGGCATAGCAGAAGTGGGAAAGTGCCTTTCCATGTCCTTCACAGACTTTCTAAAGTTGTTATCAAGCATCCTCTAGTAGTCAAAGTCTGAAAAGGGGACATCCCAGTCCACCACTCATGCTCATTTGAGATAGAATATATTTCATGCATTGTTTGTAGCTCAGTATTTCTAATGTAAGCTTCAGACAGGGCTGGATTAAGACATGTGGAGACCCTAAACTATGTCAAATGGAGGAGGCCCTATAGCATCACCAAAATGATGTGTTTTATTCCAATAGTTTTGTTGTTGTTTTTAATTTAGAGGCCTCTCAAAATCTGAGACCCTAAGCTATAGTTCACTTAGTCTGTACATAAATCCAGCTCTGGCTTCAGATTTTTTTAAGGGACCTACATGGCAATCCTGCACAGAATTACTTGGATCTAAATGCCTATTTACTTCAATTAGCTTAGTTTGGGGAACCTCTGTAAAGTATTCAAGTGTTACTTTGATACTATATTACTGTGATTCTGTTGGCATAGCATAGTGCTGTGTGTGTCTGCACATGAGTGTGTGTGCACATATATCCATGTGTTAGGTAGATTCAGTATGTGGCTATTCAATAGCTGACTATTCAGTAGCTGACTATAGCTGAATAGTTGAAAAATATATATAAATTAGGTTGGTTTTAAAAAAAACCAGATCAGCAGCACAGGTTCTTAGATAGTCAAACAAGAAACCTGGCTGAGGCACAGAAGTTTAAGCTACCTATGGCTTCCGAGTGTGATTTGAATTCTCTTTTTTGCTTGCAGGTACAAATAGGCTTTTACCAATTAGCCACTAGGTTGGTTCCTCTCTCACACACAGGATTCCACCTGTACCAGCATGCCCTTTCCCAAGAGTCAGACTAAATTGTACAAGGTCTGCTCATCACCAGAGCCAGGCCTAACAATCAGGTACACTGTTCTAGGGATGGGCACAAACTGGCTCACTCAGTAGCCAAAATTTGGCATGAACTTGGGCCGGTTTGGAGCCTCTGAACCGAACATTTACCAGACTTTTGTCTGGTTCAGTTTGGCTATTCAGGGCTATTTGAGTGGTGTGAGTCCACAGTGGACCTATTAGGTTTAAATGGCTGTGAGCCATTTCACCTGTCAGTTTTGCTTCCCCTTGCTTTGAAGCCGGGGAAGCAAAACAAATCAGTCATTTCACCCTAAGAGCTGACAGGCACACCTGCCCCACTGTTAGGCTGAAATGGCTTCAAGCCATTAAACCCATCCTTTTCACTCCCATATCTGGGAGAAAGAGGAAACTGAACTCGCCAGACCAGCTTGGTTTGGGTGGGAGACTTTTGGCTTGGTTTGGGGTTTGGTTTGAACCAAACCAGGACTTTTAGGTTTGTGTCCATCCCTACTCTGTTCTTTCCCAGAGATAGAATTAAACCACTCTACCACACTACTGGGCAGAGCTACCGTTCAAACTGTCTGCCCTTTTGCTGAGGCAGAACCAAACCTATCCCTGCACTCTCCTGGAGGCAGAACTCAACTCTCTCTCCTGCTGTGTTTCCCTCCAACATTCCATCCCCCCTCTGAAAGGTGATTGGATACAGGAACAGCACTCCCATAGGCTCAGATGAGTGGCTGCTTTTTCCTTTCAGGGGCAGGACGGGCTCCTGTCCATCACAAATATGAATTCCATTTTATTATAACTGGAAATTTTTGCTGGCATCACTAATATTTGGTGATCAAGTCATGGATGAAAGAGATGTTGAGCCAGCAGATAGGTGTTGGTTGGAGAAAATCCTATTACAGACATTCTGAGAAGCCTCAGAATAAAATGAGTGGAAAGTAAAAAAAAAAAAAAAAGGAGAGCTAAAAATAACTCCCGAATGTTTCCTTCAGGGCTCCAGCATTGTATTATGCTACCATCTGCTGGTAAAAGAGTCTGTGACAGGGATTGGATGGAGAAGGAACCCATTTAACTGAGGCCAGAAGGTGCACCTCACGAGGAAAGCCCTGAGGCACAGATGAAAGCAAAAGGGTGCACAAACAGCTCTGAAAGCCAGCTCAGGAAAGGCAGGGCAAGCCCCTGGTGGAGCTGGTGAGGGTTAACCACCCTGGAGACAGGCTGAGCCAGCAGCAGGTGGGGCGGCAGGTCAGCCAAGCCAGGCTAGTCACTGAGGCAAGGCTTAAAAGAAGCAGCCAGATGCCCTCTGGGGGTGGTTGATGGAGTAGCAAGGAGAGCTTGTGAGCCATGAAACAAGAAAGGCACTTGTAACTGCTTGCAAAAGCCTCTCCAGGTGTATGTATGACTGAATAAATGACAGACAGAAATGACTGGAGAGTCTGGTGTGTGCCTGGGAGGAATAGGACCAATGGACTGTAGATCCTTACAGAGCTGGTTACTGCAGTGCTGCAGATCACCTGTTGTGTTTCTGCCACAATGTCCCTTTATGACAATAAAGACGATAGATGGTTCAGGAAATCATGTTGTGAACTAGGCACACATTTCAATGCATTTTTCAATATTTCAGCCATATACTCAGAACCTGATTTTTAAGTAGACAAAAGTAGGGTGGTTGGTTATGAGTTTCATGACCATGAATGAAAAGAAAGCAGAGAAATCTCGGTGTTCCATATAAGATTGAGTATAAACTATCAAGGACTTGAAGGCAATACAGTGTAACTGTAGTTACATGCAGGAGCACAGACAGTGATGAGGACACATGTAATTTTAAAAGCAGTTATTCTATTCTTGAAGCCCCTTGTGAATCCAAATATACATTCCTCTCTAGGATCAAGCTGGGAAGGGGCAGCAGAAAGCACTACATTAGAAACAAGTCAGCTGTGCATAGCATTGATTGGCTATTTCTCATGCTGTCATAGAATCATAGAATGTTAGAGTTGGAAGGGACCTTGCAGGTCCAACCGCCTGCACTCTGCAGGAGCATAGCCAAAAGATAGCCCTACATACCTACAACATACCCAAAAGATGGTCATCCAGCCTCCGCTTGAAAACATCCAGGGACGGAGCATCCACCACCTCCCGAGGCAGACTATTCCACTGCTCAGACACTCTCACAATTAGGAAGTTTCTCCTGATATCTAGCTGGTAACGACTCCCTTGTAATTTCCACTCATTAGATCTAGTCTTGCAATCTGGAGCAAGAGAGAATAGATCTGCTCCATCTTTTACATGACAGCCCTTCAAATACTTGAAGACTGCAATCATGTCCCCTCTAAGTCTTCTCTTTCCCAGGCTAAACATACCCAACTCTTTCAGCCTTTCCTCATAAGACTTGGATTCAAACCCTCTCACCATCCTGGTTGCCCTCTTCTGGACACACTCAAGCTTGTCAACATCCTAAAGTAACTCTGTCAAAAAAGGAGATAAGGTTGGACTGGCATGACTTATTCTTGATAAACCCATGCCGGCTACTACCAATTAACTCATTCCGTTCAAGGACAGACAGAGAGTTTGATAATCTGCTCTAGAATTTTTCCTGGTATTGATGTCAAGCTGACAGGCCTGTAATTTCCCGGGTCCGTCTTTTTCCCCTTCTTGAAGATTGGGACAACATTTGCTCTTCTCCAGTCTTCCGGCACAACACCAGTACTCCAGGACATCTCAAAGATTAGAGCCAGAGGCTCTGAAATAACATCTGCAATTTCTTTTAGCACCCTGGGATGCAAGCCATCCGGCTCTGGAGATCTGAAAGTATTTAAGGCAGCTAGATGCTCTCTAACCATTTCCTTACTTACTCTGGAGTGGCAGTTCCTCCTTCCTTCATATGCCCTGCATTCTTCAGTTTGTATACAGCTTGCCTTACAGTTAAAGACCGATGCAAATTGAGAGTTGAGTAATTCCACTTTGTCTTCATCCCTTGTTAAGACTTGACCCTCTTCTCCTAGCAATGAGCTTACCCCATCCCTGTTCTTTTTGCTCCAAACATTGGCATAGAAATTTTTCTTGTTATTTTTAGCATCCCTCGCAAGCCTCAGCTCCATCTGCACTTCAGCCTTTCTGAGAGCCTGCTCAGTAATTTGGCTCTCCTTCCATTTCCTGTACATTTCCCTTTTTAGTCTCAGCTCTTCAGAGAGTTCCTTGTTCAGCCACCTCGGCTTCATTACCCATCTCCCACCTTTCTTTCTTACCAGAACAGTTTGCGATTGTGCCTTAAGCACTTCATTTTTCAGCATCTCCCATCCTTCCTGTGCAGAGTTCCCCCCCAGCATTTCCAGTCATGGGATCCTACCTAATATTTCTCTGAGTGTTTTGAAATCAGCCTTCCTGATGTCCAGGATACAAGTCCTACTATGTCCTGGTTTCACATCCTTCGCTAAGTCAAATTCCAAGCTGACATAGTCACTATTCCCCAAGGATCCTACAACATTCACCTCATCAACCAGTTCTTCCCTGTTAGTTAGAATTAAATCCAGGATAGCAGATCCTCTGGTTCCCACCTCCACCTTCTGAGAGATGAAGTTGTCCACAAGACTATTAAAGAATCTGCGGGATGCCCCATGTCTAGCAGAGTTAGATTTCCAGCAAATATCTGGATAGTTGAAATCTCCTATAACCACTACATCCTGTCTTTGTGAAAGTTTAGCAAGCTGTTGTACAAATGCATCATCCCATTCCTCCAGTTGGTTCGGAGGTCTGTAGTATACCCCCACAACAATACCCCCTTCTTCTCCCCCCCCCCGCTCTATCCTTACCCACACACTTTCAACAGGGCAGCTCTCAAAATCCTGAATTTTAGTGCAAGTGTATTCATTCTTGACATATAGTGCCACCCCACCGCCTTTTTTGTTTATTCTGTTCCACTTGAACAAGGTTTATCCTTCAATCACTGTGCTCCATATATGAGACTCATCCCACCAGGTCTCAGTGATACCTATCAGATCATAATTACTTTCCAATATTTGAAGTTCAAGTTCCTCCTGTTTATTTCCCATACTCTGTGCATTAGTATAAAGACATTTCAGATTACAGACATCCTTTCCTACCGTAGGTCCCTTTGATTTTATCTGAAAATTACTAAACTCACCTCTTTCCCATTCATTTATTCTCTGGTCACTCCTCTTCTTAAACTTAGTGTTGGGGATGCTGCACAACATCAGGCTTTTTCCTCCCAGCCCCGATGTCTTCAGTTTAAAGCCCTTCTGATCAGGTTTGCGAGTCTTGCAGCAAAGACATTCCTCCCATTTTTTGTAAGGTGCACCCCATCTGTTGCCAACAGTCCTTCATCTTGGAGGTACATACCATGGTCCAGGAAGCCAAATCCCTCTCGACGGCACCTTCCACGTAACTAGCTATTCACCTCCAGTATCCTGTTCTCCCTTCCAGCTCCATGGCCCTCAACAGGTAAAATGGAGAACACCACCTGTGCCCCCAGATCTTTCACCATCTTGCCCAGAGCTTTGTAGTCTTTGGAGAGCCAGTCAAGGTTTCTTCGGGCCGTATCATTTGTTCCCATATGGATCAGCAGGAACAGGTAGCAATCAGAGGTCTTGACCAGTCTTGGAATTCTCTCAGTCACATCTCGGATACACGCTCCAGGAAGACAACAAACCTCTTGAGATTCCTTGTCCGGTCTGCATACACCTTCTTCTGTCCCTCTCAGTAGGGAGTCACCAACCACCACTACATGTCTCTTCCTCCATGGGATAGCTGGGTTCCTTCTCTGCTTATGTGCTTGTGTGTGTCACATCCTTTTGATCTCGGTGTGTGCAATTCTGATCTTCCATCATCAGAAGTGGCTGGTATCGATTTTGCAGCTCCACTAGCTGTGAGTGTTTCCTGATTATCTTACTCCTCAAGGACACATTCTTCCACTCACCCACCTGTTCCTTGTTATGTCCTTCCTCTTGCATAGGATTTGCTAGCTCTTGCTGTTCTCTCAGGAGCCCCTCTTCCTTCACGTCTAAAAAGCTTTCTGCCTCCCTGATGTTCCTCAGTGTACAGATTTGTGCCTTGAATTCTCCTACCTTCTCCTCTAGCATTCTTATAAGCTTGCACTTGCAGCAAGTATAATGCATTTCTTGGCATGGCAGACAAATGATCATGGCACAAACCAGGCAGGTCACCGGAATAGATCCTTCGTTATCCATCTTCCTAGGAGCAATGCTATCTTCTACAGCCTCCGGAACTTTCCTCAAACTCCAATATAAACTCTTGTTACGTGATGTACCCTGAAAACTTAGAGACTGACCAAATGGCTACTTTGCCAGCAGTTCTCTCTCCAGAACTCAGTAGCAGCCCTCTACTCAGGTTCTTACAAGGCCTCCAAGCAAGACCCACAGGCTAAGAGCCACAGGGTAAGAGCCTGCGCCTCTGGCCAGGAGCAGCCCTTTGTTTCAAAAGGCCCCTTCCTGCTCAGCACAGCAGAGCCCAGCACAATAGGGGGTGGGGCTTGCAATCAATAGCACTCCACAGCAACTCACTCAGCCTCCAACAACCCCCAAAGCACAAACAGCCCCAAACAGACTTAAACAGAACCACTCTCTATCAGGCTACAACCAACCCAACTCTCTCTCAGCTCCCACACAGCAGCTAGGAAGGCAAAGGGAGAAAAAAAAATCCCCTGCCTTCTATCAGCAACCCACCATGTGCTCTCCACTCCTTGCCTCAGCCCAGCTGACTCAGCTCTGCCACTATGTCACTATGCAACTACCTGCACAAGCACTTAAAAATCATTTATTTGAATTAATAAGCAACAGCACAGATGCATTGGCAGGCATGGGTGTGCATGTGGGGTTTTTTTTAAATGTATTTAAAGCTTGCCAGAAGAGAGAAGATAGGCTGCTGAGCCAATGTTCAGTTCACTAGCATGCTTGTCTGCCGTTTCACTTATAAATCTGGGGTTACTTGTGACTGATGCTATGAAGAAATGCACTTGTTCTTTGGAGGTAAAATGAGCAAAATCTTCACTGGGAGTTTTAAAAGTTTTTTCTCTCAGGACAGAGAACAGACAGGAAGAGGGGAAGCTGGTTCAATTGACTTACCTCAGCCCACCTTCAAGCAAATGCTAATAGGTCTAGACAATGGGATGTTCAAGTTCTTACCTTTCAAGCAAGGAACAGAGATTTGGAAGAATTAAATACTAGAGAGACTTCAGGAAGGAAATTTCTGGAAACTTCAGGAAAAGCTTTGCTGACCTTGCCTGACCAGGTCATGGGAGGGAAAAGAGACATGATAAAACTCAGGGGAGCAAGGAGGAAGGTCTCTTTGGTGTGGATTCCATCAGAGCAAATCAGAACTCTGGAGGAGGTGGTCATTAGCCATGTGGTGGCGTGAAGAGCTAAAGGTAGCCTCAAGCTAATGAAAACTCTGTAGAGATCTGTAACTTCCTAAAGCTAAGGAACCTGTCCTATATTTTAACATCTGATAGGGCATGTATAGCGAGAGGGACAGAGGAACTGCATTTTACACATATCTTTTGAATCCCCTGCTCAATCTGGTGCTGTGCTAAAAGTATGTTTGTGAACATTTTCTGTTTAATAAATACTTTATAATTTTTAATAAATACTTTAATAAATAACTTTTAATAAATACTTTATAACTTTTAATAAACACTTTATAAACTTTTGATGTTGATAGTGGTTCTCTGTACCACATAGACCTCAACCGTCTTGGATATGACATTTTAAAAGGAGCACCAGGGGGAAGGCAGGCAGTTGACAAGTGGCTATTCCTCCAAGGGTGCAAAAGGCAGCAATCTGTCCCTGTGGTGACCAGGTGCTGGGTAGCAGGAGACCCAGAGGCAAGGCCTTAGAACTTGGATGGGAAGCTGGGAATCCTGACCTTCCCAGTGGGCAATTCCTACAAAGGTCAGGTGGTGGTGGCAGGTTACCCAAGAGAGAGAAAAGCCTCTCCAGGTGTTGGGAAAACCTTGGAGGGCAGGGTGGAATAGGGCCTGAAGGCTGGAGCAGGCCTGTTCTGCCACAGAGTTCCCTTTTTGTATTACAATATGCATATCATCATCAATATTCGTAATTCTCAACATGGCACAATCTGTTGAAACCTAAATGCAGAGACTGGAACCATGAGCAGACAAGACAGACCTTTCTACAAACCCGAGAAAAGAAAAATCTGAAATCTAAGAAGAAATGCATGGAGGGGTTAATCCCCCCAATAAAGCAGTGCCTGTACCTTTAAGAAATGAAAGTATTACATATTACCCATTTTTCCCTACTAAAGCCCCTAGTCCAGGGATGTCAAACATGCAGCCCAGGCTCCCGAAGGGCTTCTATCAGGCCCGCAAGGGACTGGCTGTCTCCTGCTTCTTCCTCCAGTTCTGCTGCTGCTGCTGCTGCATCATAGCTTGCTTTCCCAGACTCTCTCAATCACTCAGGAGAGTTAGGTAGACAAGCTTCTGCTCCCTGCACTGGGCTGCACAGACTGCTACAGCACAGACATTTTGATGCAATAATTCATACCAAGGTGTCAGTTATCAGAGACTGTTAAATAAACAAAGTATTGCAAGAATGCTAATGTTTCAAGCAGGTTTTTATTTTAAGTTAAAAAAAAAATTTATGTTGGTGTCCTTTATAAAGTTTACATCTCTGCAACCTGGCATTACATTTTATGATACACATGGCCCGGCCCAACAAAGTCCACTTTATGTCAACTCTGACTCTCCCCAACAAATGAGTTCTACACCCCTGCTCTAGTCAAACAAATTTGGTTGGTTTTTGAAGTATCAAAATCTCCCAGAAAAAATCTGTTTGACTAGTAACTATACTATAGCATGCCTGGCGAGATTCAATATATTTCCCTTGCCTGCGGTCAGAGGCAGATATAAGGGTATCCCTCTTGAGGAAAGACTCTGAAGGTGTCACTGCAGAGACCCCAATTCTGTACAGCATATCCTTTTATACTGCCCATTGTTTACTCAGTTACATTTCCGTTTGACTGACCCTTTCCTCCAAACCTTTACCATGACGTCTAGAGGCATTCGATTCTTGCTGGCAGACAGATTCCCTGAAATTACCAAGCAGGTGGCAGAGTTCTTGGCAAATGTACAGAAAAGTAGAAAGAGAAAGGAAAACGGGGAGAAAGAGGAGGGGGAAAGGAGTGAGAGTAAGAGAGAAAGATTATATAGTGTCTAACCAGGTTTTATAATGTTTCTCTTTCCTTCTCTGTTTGTTAAGCTTACTCTCCATAACTGGTTTTAACCTTAGTGACATTCAAGATTATTGTGTTTTACTATTGTTGTTGTTCAACACTATAGTTATTTGTATTTACATTGCCTTTATTTTGGCTAGTTGGCAAACTGTATTGTTAGTTCTCTTTTGATGTTACTGCTATGCCAATAAAGGTTGTGGTGATGATGATATAACATGCCAATGATATGTATACTTTTGGATCATGAAGTAGTTCCAGTCACTAGCAGCTACAATGTTACCACCTCTGGGGCTGTGGAGCAGGGCTGGATCATCATATGGATATGTTAATTGTATTAACAAGGGCTCCCATATAGAGAATGAACACAGAATCACAGAGTTGGAAGGGGCCATACAGGCCATCTAGCCCAACCCCCTGCTCAGTGCAGGATCAGCCTAGAGCATCCCTGACAAGTGTTTATCCAGTCGCTCCTTAAAGACTACCAGTGAAGGGGAGCTCACCACCTCCCTAGGCAACTGATTCCACTGTTGCACAATTCTTACTGTAATATCCAGCCGGTACTTTCCCACCCTTAATTTAAACCCGTTATTGCGAGTCCTATCCTCTGTTGCCAACAGGAACAGCTCCCTGCCCTCCTCTAAATGACAGCCCTTCAAATACTTAAAGAGAGCAATCATGCTCCCCCTCAACTTCCTTTTCTCCAGTTTAAACATTCCCAAGTCCCTCAGCTTTTCCTCATAGGGCTTGGTCTCCTGGACCCCAATTATCCTTGTCACTCTCCTCAGCACCCACTCCATTCTGTCCACATACTTTTTGAAGTAAGGTCTCCAGAACTTCACAATACTCCAGGTGCAGCCAGACGAATGTAGTGTACAGCAGGACTATGATATCTTGCGATTTGGATGTTATGTCTCTGTTGATACACCCTAAGATCACATTGGCCTTTTTTGTCGCTGCATCACACTGGCTGCTTATATTTAACTTTTGGTCCACCCTTATCGCAAGAACTTGTTCACACGCACTGCTTCCCAGAAGTGTATCCCCCATCCAGTATGTGTGTTCTTCATTTTTGTTACCCAGCTGTAGAACTCAGTACTGCCTGTGTGTTCAGATCTCACTGAATTCTATCTCTATCTTCTGGTGTGTTTGTTGTTCCTCCCAATTTGGTGTAATTTGCAAATTCAATGAGTAGCCCCTCCACACCCTCATCCAGATAATTTATAAAAATATCAAAAAGTACCGGGCCCAGAACCAAGCCTTGTGGTATTCTCACTATTTTTGCACAGTTTGTATAATTGACACTTCCATGTAATCCAACAGCGGTAAATATTCTGCCAATACCTTCCTTTCACACAGAGACATGCATAGTCCAAGGGCATAATTTGTATGTTGGTAGCTATGTGAACCAGCAGCTCAAACTCCCCTCCCCCCATTGTTAACTGTTAATTTTTAATTATAAATCCGGGGGCTTCAGTCTGCCTCACTCACTCATAGAAGCAAACTGGTTATTTCTTGGGTATGTAGGTGTCTGAGAAAGGCATACAGCAGGGTTGGATGGGGGATCTGGCAGTCTGGCATTTGCCAGAAGGGCCACTAGGTGGCATTGTGACCAGTGGCACCTTTAATTCCAACAAAGTTTTATTCAGGGTGTGAGCTCACACCTTGAAAAAACTTTGTTAGTCTGAAAGGTGCCACTGGACTCAAACTTTGTTCTACTGCTTCAGACAAACATGGCTACCCACCTGAATCTAGGTGGCATTGTGTTCAGGTTGGCTTCAGCAGCATTAGTGCTGAAAAGGAAGAACTCTCTAAGATCAGGGGCACAGTGTAAGAATTGCAGCAGAGCTAAATAAGCCATTCTAGAATCATGGCTCCTCTTTCCTCCACCACCTTTGCCCTGTATGAAGTATATCACCTACTGAAGCCAAACAGAATCAGTGCACGCAGACAAGAGACAGGAACTTTATATCCTGTAGTTGTTGAGCAAACTAGGATTGCCAGCTTTAGGTTGGGAAATTCCTGGAGATTTAGGGGTGGAGCCTAGGATGGTGAGCTTTGGGAAGGGGAGGGACCTTATAATGCCATAGAGCCCGCCCTCCGGAAGAATGGATTTCTGCAGTCTGGCCTGGTCTCCAGGCTCCACCTAGAGTGAACTGAGTGTGTGTTTGTTTCCTAAAACTTTTATATCCTGCCTTTCCTTGTGGTTCAAGATGGCTTCAGTTCCTCAGAGTTGACTTATATAATCCTGTAATATAAAAATACAAGAGGATGATCACAGGAAATCACTGAACAGGAGAAATTTCCCCCATATGTCACCCACTGTTCCTACTTACCTTCGCCTGTCCGCTTCCCAGTCACTGCATTGACTCCCCTTCCCTCAGTCACCCCCTGTACCTCTGTCTCTGTTGCCACTGTGTTCTCCCTCTTCTTTGTCCTGGCTGTAGCCTCCAAAGTATCCTGACCAATACCCAGGCATGTTTTTCAGCATGTACTGAATTTGGTATGGCAACCCACAATTGCAGCTAAACTACACCCAGGGATTTTTTGGTATCTGCACACATGCAGACATTGCAACTAATTTAGGGGATGGGTTACCTGAAAATTATTTTCTTTTGACAATTTCAGGTTTTCTACAAACTTGGTGGGGTCATTCCCCTACCCCACATTTACCAATCCCTAAATGATAGTCACAGCTGTTCCCAATGTATATTTTGCTCCCTACCCTTCATTATTAGATATAGTGATTTATCACATGTTGTTAATAAACAGTGATTTTTCAGTAATTCAGTTGGAGCTCTTTTAATGCATAGAGCTATTTAATTTACAGCTTGCCCTAACACTTTGGAACAAATATATTATCTGAATAAGTGAGCGGTGATTCACAAAATCTGCCACAAATTTTGTTAAGTCTTTAAGGTGCTACTGGACTCTTGCTCTTTTCTACTGCTACAAACTAACACAGCTACCCATCTTGATCTATTCAACTCCTGTGTGATTTGATATTGTTGTTGAAGGCTTTCATGGCTGGAGTTCATTAGTTGTTGTAGATTTTCTGGGGTGTATGGCTGTGGTCTTGGCATTGTAGGACCTGACATTTCTCCAGCAGCTGTGACTGGCAATCTCAGAGGTATAACACAGAAGGATGGAGTACTCTCTGTGTCAAGGTGAGAAGAAAAATGGTAGGCAGGTAATTTATATCTACTCAGGAAGGTGGTGTAGGGCTGAGTCATTATCTTGTAGGAGTTCCCCAGGCTGTGACATGCTAATGGAGGAGCCTTCCTGAGGAGGTTCTTTTGCATATGGATTAGCTGTTGAAATTCCAGTTGTAAAGTACTAAGACTGATGCATCGTTGAGTGATTTCAGCTCATATCTTTACTAAGTGATTTCAGAAAGTGAGATACAGGGCAAGCCCGCGGGCTGCTTAAATGCACAACAAACAACTGCACCCAAACACCCCCACACACCCATGATTGGCCTATTTACATAATTCTACATCTGATAGGGTGTCTCTAGGATTCTGGTCAGCCGATAGGCTGCTACTAGAATCTTCTGTGCCCATTGTTCCTGGGATCGAACCTCTGGCTGTTTGGCTGACCGCGTGTGCAGAGCAACTATGTGCGCGGTCTCTGTTAGAACACAACACTCCTCCCACCATAATCCGGATCCCTCCCTAGCAAACATAGTCCCACAAATATTTGGGTTGGCGCCATGTTCTTGTAGAACAGCACAACCCCGGGCTTTGTGTCGGAGTTTCTGGGGCCGGGCTCCCAGTTCCTTGCAGAGCGGTCAGGGCTTCAAGCCCAACGGGCGCGCTGCTCGGATCCAGTGTTGGGTCCTGTTCAGGGCTGTTGCTGTTGGGGTCTTCCATTGGTGTGCCCGTATGCATCAGCTGTGGAGCGGGTCCTTCCTGCTCCTCAGTTCCGGCTTCCTTGACTTCACAGTCCTCGGGTGTCTCGGGATCGGAGTTGATGAGGCGGCACTGCAATTGATCTATATGCCTTTTGAGCAGCTGCCAGTCTTCACAGGACACCTTACAGGAGCGTGGTCCTGTGACCCAGACTATTTTTGGTGGGACCCACGCGGGGCCCTGAGTGTAGTTTCTGGTGTACACCGGGTGCCTGAGGAAGAATCCTCTGGCAGCGGCCTGATCCTGGGTCACCATGTCATATTCTGGGGCCCGGTCAGGGTGGAGGTGGTCTAACCTGGTGGTGAGGTGCCAGCCCATGAGGAGCTCGGCTGGAGAACTACCTGTAGTAGTATGGGGAGTCATCCACTGGCCAAACAGGAACACTGCCAGCTTGTATTTCTAATCCCCATGATTCATGTGGCGGAGCACTTCTTTAGTTGTTCTAACCATGTGCTCCGCCTGGCCATTAGTGGCAGGGTGAAAAGGGGCCAAGCATACGTGCCTGATCCCATAGTATTGTGTGAATTCCTGGAACTCGGCTGATGTGAATGCTGTTCCATTGTCTGTTACCAAGGTGTCTGGTATCCCGTGTGTGCTAAAAATCTACCACATTGCTCGTATGGCGGACCGGGATGATGTGGAAGCTATGGGGGTCACCTCCAGCCACTTAGTATACACATCAACTAAAATGAAAAGGGTTTGCCCCTGAAACGGCCCTGCAAAGTCAGGTGCAGCCTGGCCCAGAGTTTGTGCAAGGATTCCCAGGGCCTGACTGGCACTTTCGGTGGCTCGGGTCACGACTCCTGGCATTTCTGGCACCTCTGCACTCGGTCCTCGATTTCCTGGTCAAGTCCCAGCCACCAGACATAACTGGGCTAGTGCCTTCATGTACACGGTCCCAGGGTGGGTTTCATGTAGCGCATTGAGTATTCATTTATGAAGGGGTGTGGGCACTACCCCACAGCCCCCCTACAGCAAACACCCTTTGTGTGAAGAGAGTTCCCCCTTCCTAGAAGCAAAGGCCATGAATTCAGGTCCCACAAAGCTGGAGGGCCAACCCCTTCCCACCCAGTCCAGGACCCGGGACAGGACCTGGCAGTGGACCTGGACTGGCCAGTTTGGCAAGTCCTCAATCAGGGCGATGTGGTGGGCCAGGGTGAGGTTGGGGTTGCAGGAGGGCAGGGGTAGGCGGCTGAGGGCGTCGGTGTGTCCCATCGCTTTGCCAGGCCGGTGCATGAACACATACTGATAGCCTGCAAGGAAAATTGACCAGCGCAGGACACGGGGGGACAGCATTTGGGGGGTCTGCTGATCCAGGGTCAACAATCCTAGCAGCGGTTTGTGGTCGGTAATGATCGTGAAGGGATGCCAATACAGGTAGTCATGAAACTTTTGGACCCTCGCCGCAATCGCCAGGGTTTATCAATTTGCCCATAGTCACGCTCTGCCGGTGATAGCGTGTGGGAGTAGTAAGCAACCAGCACCTCCCAGCTGTCAGCCAGCGTGTGTCCCAGAACCACCCCACCCCATACTGGAAAGCATCGCACGCTAACACCACCGGCAGGGACTCATCACAGTGCGTGAGAACCACATTAGACACCAATAGCTCTCTTACAGCTTTGAACGCAACTGTGTGTTTGGCACCCCAGGACCATGGGGCATGCTTGTCCAAAAGCCTGTGGAGCAGTTTGGCCACCACTCCTTTGTGGGGCAAGAATGCATGATAAAATTTCAAAAGTCTGAGAAATGCCTGCAGCTCTGATTTGGAAGACGAGGCATGGGCCTCTATGATAGCTCGGACCTTCCCGGGTATAGGATGGATGCCCTGAGCATCCACAGTGAATCCCAGGAACTCCACCTGTGGAACCCCCAGCAGACATTTCTCCCCCTTCACCTTCAGCCCCACATTGCTGAAGCGTTTGAGTACAGTCCTGAGCCACTCCGTGAAGGAGTCCAAGTCCAGTGCAGCAATCAACACATCATCAAAAAATGGTTGGACTCCTGGGATTCCTTTAAGGAGTCAGTCCATTAAATTCTGGAAGATCCCCAGAACCACACTAACCACAAATTGCAAACGTGTCACCTTAAAAGCCCCCCTGTGTGTAGCAATGGCCTGGGCTTCCGCAGTGGCATCATCCACCGGAAGTTGATGGTAAGCCTGGGCCAAGTCCAGTTTCCCAAAAACCCAGGCCCCTATCAAAGATGCCAGCACTTGATTGACCACTGGTACCAGGTACGCATGGTCTTGCAACGCCTTGTTGAGTGTGCACTTCTAATCCATGCAGATGCGGATATCCCTGTTTGGTTTGACCGGGGTGACTATTGGGGTTCCCCATTTGGCATGGGGCACAGGCTCTAAAACCCCTTGCACCACCAGGTGATCCAGTTCCACCTCAATTTTTGGCCGTAATGTGAGCGGGGGTTGCCTGGCTTTCATGCACACAGGCCACATCAGGGGATCTAAGTCAAGGGAGACCGAAGGACCAGTGTAACGCCTGAGCGTTCCGTCAAAAACCTCTGGGAATTTGTTGCACACCCTGTTAAAGTCTTGGGACCGTACTTGGTTTACCCCTGTAACCATAAGCCCCAGAGGCCCAAACCAAGAGAGGCCCAGTAGGCTAGTGAGTCTCTCTTCCACCACCACCGAATCCAAAAGTCCATTAAAACCCTTATATTGCACCTGGAATTTGCCCCACCCTTTGATGGCGACTGGGTTCTTCTGAAAATCCTGTAAGGAGAGACCCTGTGGCTTTTTCAAGAGGAGTCCCCCCTGAGGGCAGAGTTTCTGCAAAGTTTCTGCTGAGATTATAGAAAAAGATGACCCAGTGTCCAGTTCCATTCTACAGGGGGACCCCTCAATTAAAACAGTTACATGCAATTTGTTCGGGGCATCAGGGGGCAAATTCAGTACCCGATGTTGGTTGACGCTCAGGGAGTTCAGGTCCGATGAGGCAGTGTGCGCTGTCTTCCTTTGTTGATGTCCCTTGGAACAGCATATGCATGCAATATGCCCGGCTTTTCCACAGGACCGACAGATTGCATTGTGGAGCCGGCAGGAATGGCGCTCGTGCTCCTCTCCGCAGCTGGCATATGCAGGCAACCCGCTGGCGAGGTGGGGTGCTTGAGCGGCCAAAGGAAATACCAAGGTGCTCACCTTCCGGCCGTCGGGCCAAGCTGGTCGCCACATCTGGTGGATGTCCTTGTTGTCTGAACTGTCTGTGTCCAGTGTGGTGATGGCCTGGTGAGCAGTAGTGGCTTGACAATCCCGTTGGGCCTTCTCAAAGGCTGTTGCAGTCTGGAGGGCCTTTTCAAGTTTGCGTTCCATGAAACCAACCAGCTTCTGCCTGAGTTCTGGTTTGCGGATCCCCCACACAAACTGGTTCAGCAGGGAGTCCTCCATATTGGGAAACTCACAATTGATGGCCAGCCGTCAGATGTCGGGCAGGAACTCCGGGCGGACTCACTGGATTTCTGGATGCGCCCAAAGAAATCCATGTGCATGGCCATGACAGAAGGCTTGGGAGCGTAGTACTTGTTTAGGACCTTGACCAAATCGGCATATGTGGCATCTTCCATCATCTTAGGGGTGATGAGACTTCGGACCTGGTGGATCGTGGCAACACCACATGTGCTCAGGAGCCATGATTTCTTCAGTTCCTCATTGGTGGTCTGTTGGATTTTGAAGAAATGCTTCAGTTTTTTGACCCAGGATTCCCAGAGCTCGGGATGTGCTGGATCGAAAGTGGAAATCTGTCCTGGAGCAGTAGCCATGACTCTGGAGTCTGGTGGGGAGTGATGATCGGGGGAGCAGAGCACGTCACGGTGCTGTGGAGGAGCAATGTGGAGTGCGGTGTCCTCTTGGAGATTGGGGCTCAGTGCCGAGCTGGAGTAGGAGTCTGGCTTGTTCATCAGGATCCCATCCTCATCGCCAGTGTAAAGTACTGAGACTGACGTATCGTTGAGTGATTTCAGCTCATACCTTTATATGTGATTTCAGAAAGTGAGATACAGGGCAAGCCCGTGGGCTGCTTAAATGCACAACAACGACTCCACCCAAACACCCCCCAAACCTGTGATTGGCCTATTTACATAATTCTACATCTGATAGGGTTCCTCTAGGATCCTGGTCAGCCAAAAGGCTGCTACTAGGATCCTCTGTGCCCATTGTTCCTGGGATCGAAGCTCTGGCTATTTGGCTGACTGCATGTGCACAGCAACCATGTGTGTGGTCTCTGTTAGAACACGACACCAATCTTATCTGTAGTGCTACTGTAAGATATATGTGAACCACACTACTACTCAACAGTGAACTAAATCATCTAAACCACTCACTTCAAGCAAATGGCTACTCCAAGAATGAAATCAGAAGAGCAATTAATCCAGAGGTAAAGCAAACAACTGAGGAAAAACAGTCCCCCACAGGAAAAGTGTTTTTGCCATATATCGAAGGAATCACTGATCAGATGGGAAAACTTATGAAAAAACACAACCTACAAACAGTATTCAGACCCACCAGAACAATACAACAGATGCTATGATCAGAAAAAGGCAGAAGAGACCTCCTCTCTTCTGCAGGACAATTCTGCATACAATGCAGCTGTGGACAGGTTTACATCAGGACCACACAGCATAGCATTCAAACAAGAATAAAAGAACATGAAAGACGCTGCAGACTGGGCCAACCTGAAGAATCATCAGTGGCTGAATATAGCCTAACTCAAACAGGACACAGTATCTTATTCCAAGACACTGAAAGGCTGGACAACACATCCTATTACCATGTCAGATTACACAGGGAAGCCATGGAAATTCATAAACATAAACAGAATTTCAACAGGAAAGAAGAGAGTTTAAAAATAAATAGGGCATGGTTTCCTGTCCTGAAAAACACAAAATGCTCTACATCCTACAATAGCACTACATATAAGATTAGAATTTCAACAGCCAATCCATATGCAAAAGAACCTCCTCAGGAAAGCACCTCCATTAGCATGTCACAGCCTGGGAAACTCCTACAAGAGAATGACTCAGCCATACCCCACCTTCCTGAGTAGATATAAATTACCTGCCTACCATTTTTCTTTTTCTTCTCACCTTGACACGGAGAGTACTCCATCTTTCTGTGTTATACCTCTGAGGATGCCAGTCACTGCTGCTGGAGAAATGTCAGATCCTACAGTGCAAAGACCATAGCCATACAGCCCGGAAAATCTACAACAACTAATTATTTGATATTGTTTTTAAAATTTTGTGAAAACCATTGGAAGTATTTCCAGTATGAGAACAGATCTGGCTCAATAGTGCTGTAGTTAGTTTATTTATTTCATTTATAATCCACTTTTCTTGCTGAGATTCAAGGTCAATTATACAGTTTAAAAACATAATAAACACAGTAATACATGCAATGATTACAACTTGATTACAAAATCAGGGAATTAAAAAAATTGAGAATTCAGAAATACATACAACCAAACAATGAAATAAAATTACAAAATTGGAGAAGAATGCAATGAAAACATGTCACATGTATAATAAACAATGAAAAAGCTGAATTACAAAATTAGAAAACAATGCAAAAATAGTATAACATGCAATAAGCAATGCCATAGAAATTGCCTAATATTTTCAATAGAGTAAAACTACAGTCCTATACTCTTTATTTAAAAAAATGCTCTCCTGGACAAGTCTGTTTTTACACATTCTGCAGAATGAAAGACCTGTGAGAAACTTCTTGATCTGGTCAGAGCTGCAAAAGAAAATGCTCCAGTGTGGGATGCTGTCCAAAACACAGTTGATGTTTTTGTAAAGGGATGCTTTGCAAAATACAAAAAGAAAACGCAAAGGAAGATCCAAGAAACAAATAGAAAAATGACAAAAGCTACTGGCTGATGAAACTAATAAGTGTTCCAAACTAACAGATGTATTAAGCCAGAAAACAAGAAGCTAATAAGGACAAAAATGAAAAATATGTATCCATAACATCACTGAATATGAAACCAACCACTACAACAAGAATCAAATTAGACACCACAATAAACACATGCTTACTAATGAACCCACTTAAAAATTGCTGAACGTTGTCTGGATCTCAGCTCAATTCTTTTAGCAGGAGTAGTGGCTGGCTAGAAAGTCCTGGATCTGAACACTCAGGTTCAAATCCCTGAAATTTAGGTGAACTTGGGCATCACTCTCTCAGTTTAATCTACCTCATAGGGATAATATGGAGGAGAAAGGAATAACATAGCCCACTTGGGGAGGAAGGAGGGGTATAAACTAAGTAAACAGATAAATCTGTGAACTCACTTCACTGATTATAGTGTAAGATCTAACCCACTATATTTATTTAAATGAGAGTGAGCAAGAACTTCCAAGATAAAAAGAAAAGGTGCCAACTATCAAAAACTAATTGCTATTGCATTAATCTCCGCTACAGATCAACAGACTTCCCTCCACCTACAGCTTCATTTTCTGAAGCGGCTCTCTTTCCCTGCCAGACCACCTCCCTTATTTGTTGTTCCACCAGCAACCCTCAGACTACTTCTGAGCCATATAGATTTATGCTTCCCATAAGCTTCTCTGTTACTCTTAATGGCTAACATGGCTAGGGCAAATTACGTAAATATGACTGCAAGGCAGACGCCTCTCACTTTAGCAATTAATCACTTTCTGCAGTGCTGGTCTGTACATGCCCGCCCACCCCCATCTTGAATTGTATTGAATCATGCATTTCCATACACTTTTACACCCCCATTTATTTCCTCCTCAGCAAATGCCCAGCATACAATTCTGCTCCCTGCTGGGGAAATCTTCCAGGGGGAGGGGGAAGTCCTGTCTATATATTCTGCCCCAAAGCAATGGATGAGGGAGGGGAGCAGCTCTCAGCTGTTCAAACAGGGTGGTGGAGGGAAGAGTATTTATTTATTTATTCAATTTATACCCCACCCTCCCCACCAGAGCAGGCTCAGAAGAGAGAGAAGCTTGAGGGAAGTGCCACAGTTAGCATGCCAAAGCAGGAGGAGGATGTCAGCTCCTGCCGGGGTGAGAGGAAGGAATATGGTGCACTCACCCCATGTGCTACCTTCAGTGGTGCACAGTGGTCTTGCAGCTGCAACCTAGCCTTCAATGGATGGGTGGGTGTGCACGCCTTCTCTTAAGGAAGGAAAACCTTTAATGGCATAGTAATACAACAATATAAAACCTTCTGTCCCTGTCAAAGCCCCACATCTTCAGCTAACTCCCTCCTGGAGTTGTTGGGATGATGCAGCAGCGCCCAGATGCCCCCCCCCCGACAGCCTTCATCCCCCACCCAGGCCAGGCAGGAGCAAACTAATTGCTACCCTGCTGGGTGGTCAGGATGCGTCCTTTTTCCTCCTAACACTTGGCAGCTGCTGTATCTGTCCAAAAAGGCTGTTAAAAATATTAAAAGGGCTGTTAAGAAATTTATTTTATGCTATTCCTATCCCATCCTCCCCCACAAGTGGACTCAGGGTGAGTTACAACCATAAGGGCAATACATATAAAGACACTGTAAGCCCCATTTAAAATCTAATACAGATTCAATTTAAATACTAAACATTTAAAATATGATGGTGACCCAGATAATTTCATATGCCCAAAGTGCACACTCTGCAAGTGCCAGGGGGCAATAATTTGAACAGGTGGGCTGAATTGCCATCAGGACCATAGGAATGCCACAATGCCCATCACAGGCAAGTTCAAACAGGGGAGGCCGATATAACTGGACATCTGCCACGTCAACCAAAGGTCTGGTGGAACAGCTCAATTTTGCAGACTCTGTAGAACTGTAATAGATCCTGCAGGGCCCTGATCTCAAGTGGGAGCATGTTCCACCAGGCCAGGGACAGAGCTGAAAAGGCTCTGGTCCTGATCGAGATTAGGCAGATGTCTTTTGGGACAGGGATTGCCAGAAGATGATGTTCAGATGAGTGTAAAGCTCTTCAGGGAACATATGGAGAGAGGCGGTCCTGCAGATATCTTGGTCCCTGACCACATAGGGTCTTAAAAGTTAATATCATAACGTTGAACCTGATCTGGTACTCAGCTGGTAGCCAATGCAGCTGGTGAAGCACTGGCTGGATGTGCACCCACAGAGGCATCATAGTCAGGAGGCACACTGATGCATTTCTGGATTATTTCAGTCCACTCAGCCAAGAGGAGGTTGACAAATTACTCTTACTGGTTCACCCAACCACCTGTAGCCTCTGTTGTGTCCGCTGACCACTACAGGCCGTCAGCGAAGGAGCCTGAACTTGAGTCCCCGAGAACAATGGGACTGGGGCTCCTGGCTCCAGTTTAGGGGAACCAATGGGATCGGTGGCGGGAATTCAAACCTGCCAATGGCACCAGGGGGCGTTTTCCTTTGCTTGTATATAGTTGGCCACCTGGCTAGATAACGTTGTCTTGTGTTGTATAATAGCGAACCATGCTGATCACTACATCGTTGTCTGTGGTTTCATTATGCGTCTAACCCACTATACAACAATGGCGACGAGGATGGGATCCTGTTGAGTGCTCCAGCCGGGCTGTCAGACAATGCTACCGAAGACTCGCTCCACCGCTCCACGTGCTTCGCACATGAGCACTCCCGAGGGTGAACATAGAGCCGTGTCTCAGCTGCTGACTAGCACAATGGCCGTCGCTCCAGGATCTGGGCTGCTGCTGCCGTTCGACGCCTCCCAGCCCCAGCGATGGGGAGCCTGGGTTACGGGTCTGCGGCAAGCCTTTGTGTTCTATCAGATCACGGACGAAGATCAGAAGAGAGGCCTGCTACTCTGCTCTTGTGGCCCCATGATCGTAGAACTAGCCCAGTACCTTCTCTCTCCCAAGAAGGTGGAGGAATGCACGGATGACGAGATTGTCCAGGCTGTGCAGAACCATTTCCCCCCGAAGCCGTTGGAGATGACCTGCCACGTCTTCCAGCACAGGAACCAGCAGGGCAAGGAGACTGCCGCGGAGTTCCTCGTGGAGCTCCGCTGCCTGGCGGCCGACTGCGCCTTTGGGGCGTATTTGGACATGGCTCTCCGTGACCGGTTTGTCGCCGGCCCACGTGGTGTGGGAGACCCTGATCGTGACTCCAATAAAGCCTAATGGGGACGTCCGCATCTGCGCAGATTATAAATGCACGATCAACCGGGCATTGCAGGACCATTCCTACCCAGTTCCGGTGATGAGCCACGTTCTGGCCACCTTGGCAGGGGCCAAGATCTTTGGCAAATTAGATCTGGCCCAGGCTTACCAGCAACTGCCAGTCAACGGGCCGACCACAGAGGCCCAGACAATTGTGACCCACCGGGGCGCTTTCCGCGTGAATCAGCTACAATTCGGGGTGAGCGTGGCACCCGGGATATTCCAGCAATGAATGGACTCTCTCCTCAAAGGAATACCTGGCGTCACACCATTCTTCGATGATGTGATGATCGCCGCCGCCACACCAGACAAATTTGCCACCTGCCTCCGCATGGTCCTCAGCCTTTTTCAGGATGCCGGCCTCAAAGTCAAGCATGAAAAGTGCCAGCTCGGGGTGTCATCCGTGGACTTCTTGGACTTCACAGTGGATGCGGACAGCCTCCACCCAGCCCGGGACAAGGTTAAGGCCATCATGGAAGCTCCACCCCCGACCTCCAAAGCCGAGCTCCAGGCATTTCTTGGACTTTTAAACTTCTACCACACCTTTCTCCCCCACAAGGTGGCGGTAGCCAAGCCCCTCCACCGGTTGCTCGATAAGAAGGCGCCCTGAGTCTGAGGCCCGCGCCAGGCCGCCACGTTCCGGGCCGTCAAGGCCCTGCTAATCTCGAGCTTGGTCCTGTCCCACTTCAACGAGTCCCTGCCCGTGGTCCTGGCTTGCGACGTGTCTCCCTATGGGGTGGGAGCCATGCTGGCGCACTGTCTCCCGGACGGCCGGGAGGTCCCGGTCGCATACTACTCACGGGCCCTATCTGCGGCCAAGCGGAACTACGCCCAGATAGACCGTGAGGGACTGGCAGTCGTGGCTGGGGTGAAGAAGTTCCACAACTTC
Source organism: Gekko gecko (assembly GCA_029375565.1). NCBI lineage: Eukaryota > Metazoa > Chordata > Lepidosauria > Squamata > Gekkonidae > Gekko > Gekko gecko. Next base: position 103,346,225 of record JAPDNY010000002.1, on the reverse strand, counting down.
GTCTACAGCTGCCCCTTCACCATCGCCATGGACCACCGCCCACTGCTGAGCCTCTTTGCGGCAGATCGCTGGATGCCACAGGTACTCTCCCCTTGAGTCTTGCGGTGGTCCATCTTCCTGGTGGGCTACAATTACACGCTGCAGCACCGGCCGGGCAAGGCGATGGGCCATGTGGTCGTGCTGAGCTGACTCCCCCTGCCAGACGAGGGGGAGGACCCGGACCCTGCTCATCACGTCCTCCAGATGGAGACTCTTCCCAACGCCCTCCTCCAGGCCGCGGACATCGTCCGCCGCTCAGCCCATGACCCCATCCTCTCTTGGGTTCTCGGCTGGGTTGTGAGGGGGTGGCCTACGGCCCCGGTGGGCCCGGAGTTCAGCGCGTTCACAACGCACAAGGGCTGCCTGCTGTGGGGGGACCGGGTTGTAGTCCCCAGCATGCTCCGGCAGGCTCTGCACGAGGCGCACTCCAGCATCGTGCGGATGAAGGCCCTCGCCCAGAGCTACGTCTGGTGGCTGGGCATGGATGGGGAAATAGAAGCCTGGGTGAAGCGTTGCCAGATCTGCCAAGAGGTCCGGCCGAGCCCACCAAGCGTGCCTACACAGTCCTGGGAATCGACAAGGACCCCATGGTCCCAGCTCCATATCGACTTTGCCGGCCCCTTCCATGGATTGACATTCCTAGTAACCATGGACGCGTACTCGAAGTGGCTGGAGGTGAGTCCTGTCTCCACCACCTCCGCGAGTGCCACCATCTGGGCCCTCAGGAAAATCTTTGCCACACATGGGTTGCCGGACACGATCGTCTTGGACAATGGCTCAGCATTCACGTCCGAGGAGTTCCAGCGGTTCCTGAAGGACAACCTGATTCGGCACATCAGGTCGGCATCTTTCCACCCCACAACGAATGGCCAGGCTGAACGGATGGCCCGCACAGCAAAGGAGGCGCTAAGCCGCCTGACGGAAGGGGACTGGGAGTCTCGTATTGCACGTTTCCTCCTGGCCAACCGGACTACACCCAACCCAGTGAGCAGCCGCTGCCCTGCAGAGCTCCTGATGGGCCGGAGACCTGCAATCCTACTCGACCACCTACACCCTGACTGGGCCCCAGAGGTGCGCAACAGGACCGAGCAGCGGGGAGCGCCACGGGGGTTCTTTCTGGAGGACCCAGTGTTCACGCGGAGTTATGGCAAAGGCCCTGAATGGTTTGCAGCCAGGGTCATCTGCGTCACTGGAGCAGTCTCCTACGAGGTGTCAACGGACTGCGGCCAGATTCTGCGGTGCCACGTGGATCAGCTGAGGCGGCACCTGCTTCCGGACGAAGGTGAGCTTCCAACTCACAAGGAAGGGCGCGAAACCCTGGGAGCGGAGGGGAGCCATGGATGGGAACAGGATCCCAGGGAGGCGGCCCCACTCTACGCGCCAGCCCCAATTCGGGAAGGAACGCTGGAGGAGCGGCCACCGGCGCCTCCCACACTGGAGTTGAAAGAAGAAGCGGAGGCTCCCCCCATGCAGCCTCAACTCACCATGGGCGAAGCCCCAACCCCAGCACCATGGCGGTCCACTAGGGAACACCGCGCCCCAGCCTACCTGAAGGACTATGTCTCCTAGGGATAGTCCGAACTATGGGGGGAGGGGTGTTGTGTCCACTGACCACTACAGGCCGTCAGCGAAGGAGCCTGAGCTTGAGTCCCTGAGAACAATGGGACTGGGGCTCCTGGCTCCAGCTTAGGGGAACCAATGGGAATGGCGGCGGGAATTCAAACCCGCCAATGGCACCAGGGGGCATTTCCCTTCGCTTGTATATAGTTGGCCACCTAGCCAGGTAATGTTGTCTTGTGTTGTATAATAGCGAACCATGCTGATCACTACATCATTGTCCGTGGTTTCATTATGCGTCTAATTCACTATACAACAGCCTCGATCCTTGCCCATCAATGCACATTAAAGCCAGCCGTGATGGGCTGTGGGGGCACTAAGGGAGGCAGTGGTTCACCATTTTGTATTATAGTTAAGTGCTGTGTAACTATGATTTTATATTGTTGTTTTGTACATACTGGAGCTTTTAATGTTCATATTTATATGTATGCTGTAAGCCACCCTGAGCTTACCTTGGTGGGGAGGGCGGGGTATAAATTTGATAAAATAAATAAATAAAATACATAAATAAATTTTGCACTTGCTGAAGTTTCTAGGTCAGATTCAAGGGCAGCCCTACATACAGCAAGTTACAGTAGTCTAGCCTGGAAGTGACCATTGCATGGATCACTGTAGTCAAGTCGCAGGAGGAGAGATAGGGAACCAGTTGCCTGACCAGCCTAAGATGGTTAAAAACTGATCTGGCAAAGAACATGACCTGGGCCTCCATAGAAAGTGAGGCATCCAGGGTCACTCCTAGGCTCCTCACCATTGGCACCAGTGTTAGTATCGCTCCACCAAGGTTTGGGAGCTGAATTCTTGATCCTGTCCCCCCACAACTCAGTACAGGACCTCCATCTTAGACAGATTCAATTTTAGCTAACTCTACTGCAACCAACCAGCCACAGCCTCCAAAGCCCTGGCCAGAATATCTGGGACGAAGTCCCTCTGTCCATCCATCAACAAATACAGCTGGGTGTCACTGGTGTACTGATGACAGCCCAGCCCAAACCCCCAGATTAACTGGGCAAGGGGGTGCATGTAGATGTTAAATAACATTGAGGAGAGGATTACCTCTTGTGGGACACCACATACAAAAGGACAGCATGAAGAAACCCTCTCACCAAGCACCACCCTCTGTTCCCGAAAGTGGAGGAAGAAGACCAGCAATTGCAAGGCTATCCCCCATATCCCTGCCTCAGCAGGGCAGTGGGTCACAAGATCGTAATCGACTGAGTCAAATGCTGTTGTTCTGTTAAGCAATAACAGCATCGCTGACCCGCCTCGATCCAGGTGCCCCCGAAGAAAGACAACAGCACTCTGTACCTCTGTACACCATCAGGGAAAAAGGCTCTGATTATAGCATTATATCTATATAACAACATTCAATTGCAGATAAAAGAAATAAAAAAGCCCCCAAGGGACAAGGTGAGAAAATGGCCACAATATCACAACTGGTATAATGTTTCTTGGTTTGTTAAAATCCTTGTTAGCTCTTGATCCTGAATGAAAGATTGCCTAGAATTCCACCAGAAGCTGCTTCTCTAACATTCTGATAGGGAAAGAAATCATCCCCCTGCCCGCATCCTGCAGTTCAGGAATTCTCTCAGGATCCAGACCTGGCAACCTTCTTTTCATTGGTGTTTTCCCTACAGCATCAACAAAAAGGTTGTATTTAACCCAAACTCTTGCTCATCTTCTATTGTAAGAAAAGAGGATTCATTAGTATTTGTAACTCCTGTCCTAACCCATATAGCTGCTGATGCGCAGAATGCCAAATCCGGTTTGATCCCAAGGCATTTAATTGAATTCTCGATGGGGCTTTATACTGCTCTCATTATTATAGTGCCTCCCATTAGTGCATTAAACAACATTAACATCTGTCACATGTGGTTTGTTCTTCTTCTCATCCTCTCCCCATTGAAGTGGAATCATGACTACTGGGTAAGTGCTCTTATATACACACAGCATTTTTTATGTACACAGGAGTACATGTGGTATGTTTCTCTGGCTCTGGCTGTGTTGATAAAAATGCAGGAGCATTTGTTTCATTTGTGAAGCCTGCCTATTTATATACTTATAATATTTGTATTTCATTTTCAAGACCCAGTGCAGTTTAGTAGTTACAATGTAAGATTAGGACCTGGGAAACACAGGTTTGAATCCCCAGTCTGCCATGGAGGCTTGCTGGTTGACCTTGGGCCAATCACACACTTTTCAGTCTAATCTACATCACAGGGTTATTGTGAAGATAAAATGGAGATGAAAAGAATGATGTTAAGCACTTTGGGTCCCCACTGGACAGAAAGGCAGGGTATAAATAAAACGTCTGTTCCCCAAAGTCAACTGATAGGTCTGACTCCTAACAATGATGGAGCCTATGAAGAGATAGTTTCTGAATGTTTCATACATAATAAATTCTGGGTGAATATGTTCATACATACAAGAGGTTCAACATCTTACTGAAAACCCATTCAGCACTGACCAACAGTTGCTGTGGAAACCATAGCTTTTATGTCTTCATTGAGCTTTTAAACCCCCAAACAAAATTCTATTTTGCCAAGAACAGTGAGCATGCCTTGATTAATCAGTGTAACTAACCAGTTAATGGGTTGATTGGAGATTAAAAATAACACTTGAATGAATCCCTGGTGGCTCTCCCCCATTTGAGGGAGCAGAGAAAAACATTTTATTCACTGTAGGGATGAGATTTACCAGTGAAGGCAGCAGAGGGGTTGAAAGGAACAGGGATTCAGTTGGGGTGGGGTAAGAATTTGTGAGGAATACCTTGGGATGTGTTGATATTTTCTGTTAGCAGCTTTTCAAACAATTCTTGATTTAATCAAATACCTAAAATCTGGCTATTATAACTCTCCACATAACACCATTACTGTGGACATTTTGAGTTCCAAAGAAGAATATCAGTGTTAGAAAACTATCAGTGTAGTGGGACACATAAAGGCTTAATATGAACAGAGCCTTAGTGGACTCACACCAGAACCTATACTAACTGACTGGTCTTTATTAGATTCTTGGTGTATCAAAAGGTGCTTTGTTGCACAATGAATACTTCATGATTACAGATCTGGGACAGCAGTATTCCAGGTGGCTCAAACCTTATGTGTAATTGCTAATTTTGTTGATTTATGACAAGATGCACACATACCATTTCTATATTATCTTCTCCCTTTTCCTGGAGATTTACACTTGAAAGATTAATAGTATAAGTCATAGTATAATTCACATGAAGCCTTGGACCCATCCCCGTCCCCCATAGAATTTCCCTGTATGGTTTTACCTCATTTACCTGAGCAAGTGGGCTGTGACTCACAAAAGCTTACATTGAAATAAATGCTAGCCTTTAAGGGACCAGTAGACTCTTGTTTTACGAGCCACAGAGCCTCTTTTTAAAATCAGATCACTGTGGGATGCACGGCTGCTTTATCGCGTTTAAAAATTAAAAGGCTAAGGACACCTGTTTGATGCAGCCTTTAAATCCGAAACTCTGCCACCATTTTGGGTTTTTTTTTCTCCTTGTATTTGGTTGGCTGCTTTTTTTTCTTCCCACCAGCAGGTGCCGTCCTGATACTATCTTAACACGGTATTGCGTGGATTGTGCTGTTCGTTGAACGATTCAACTTGAATCCCAAAAGGGAGAGAGAAAAGTCAGACCTTCTGAGCCCGCTCCTTCACTAAGTAATCAGCATTAGGGATTTGTTTCCTCTACCATTCAGAACTACCTTAAAAAACATCATTACACGTAGACAGATGGGCGATCTAAAGGTTTTGCTCTGCAGTGCGATTCCCCTCGTGAAGCTCTTTGTTGTTAGTACACACTCCGCTATAGGCTTAATCACGAAACAAAGCAGCGATTCCTTCATCGTGACAGTTCAGGGGCACAAACAAAGGGAAGCTGGTTTGCTCTTTACTCCCATTCCAGTGCGTGCCTTCACCTTCTGTGCCCCTGGAGCTTGTACTTTGGCCCGTTTTTGCGCATTTGCACCTGGCGCCCGAAGTAAGAGATTCGGAGCCTTGCCACGTAAATGGTGGGCTTCTCGACAGATTTGGTCTTCGAAACAGGAACTTCCCCTCGACGCTATTTACCTGCGTCCCCTTCGGGACCTGTTACATGAAAAGCCCCGCGCCGGCGCCGCCGTTTCTCGGCTGCCTCGCTGGACACTCGGGCGTCACCAGACTTGAGAATGAATCACAGGGCGGCACAGCCGAGGTTTCCCTTCATTCCTTGCAGCAACGGCCTCAACAATGGGGCTGAAAGAAGAAGCCCCTTGGGTCGGTCGCATCCCCCAGGGAGCTCGGTCCCGCCCAGCCACCCCCCAGGAGTAGCTCTCGGCCTCCATACTTTGCCCTGCTCACTTCCAGGCAGGTGTCCCTCCCTGAGCACGTGTCCCCCCACCCGCGCGCCCGCCCCACCCGCTTGGAGGGTGACTGTGCCGGGACCGGGCTGGGCCGGGGCGGGGAGTCACATGCGCGGCTGCCTGAACCTGCCCTCGCTGGCTGGGGCAGAGGCTTGGCTGGGCCCAGACTTTGCGATTCCTTCTATGGCCGGCCGCGGCCCCCTCTTTGTTACTCATTTGAAGGAGCAGCAAAGCGACCACCTGCGAGGAGCATGCGCCCAACGCAGGTAACATTCCCCCCTTCCTTGCGGGAGCTTCACCTGCTTGTACCCCGCCTCCTCTTTCTCAACCCTGGCACACCTTTCGAGACCCTTGGGTCCCAGTTGCGATTTGTGGTGGGCTCTTTGTTTGGAGACCGGAGGAGAGGTGCTTAGTTTTCTGCCTGCTCTGACGCTGTGAAAGTGGCTTGCTTAGGAGCTGCAATAAGAAGTTCATCTTGGTATATTTCACCTCATTTAGCTATACCCCACCTGGGCTCAGGATTCAGAATTTGAAGGAAACTCATTTTTAAGTTTAGCAGGGAGATGTTACCAGGTATAGTGTTTTTTTTTGGGGGGGGGGGCGCGAGGTGTTCCTCATCAGGGTAACTCTAATATGGTAGTAAAGCACCTGGGAAGGATGAGGGCCTTCTTAGGTTTTAAACCTGTCAGATGTATTTAGGCTTGGAATAAAATTGCTTCCTAGCTAGTTGTTTTCCAGGAAGGACAGGTATTCTGTCTCAGGTTGTTGGGGGTTTTGTGCTCTTCTCAGATATAAGGCATTTTGTACACAGGCTTTTACAGACAGCATGTGAGATCTGCTTTGTTAATTATCATGAAAGAAGTTCTATTTTAGCTTTCTAAATCACTTTAAAGGGTGTTCTAGACTAGGGTGTCAATGACTAATTTCTAAAAAGGGAGATATTGCAGCTGGGAAAACATCTCTGATTTGCCTCCTCCCCTTATGCTTTGTGAGAAAGGTCAGTTTGTGGTTACTCACTATTCAGAGAAGAACACTCTGCACATGCTTCTATTATTTTAGATGCCTCAGTATTAAATCTTAGAAGGGTTAAAAAGAATGACACTTTGTAAGCAAAACCACATAGCCAAGTTAAAATGAAATATACTAATTCTCTTTATTTATTTTACCTCTTTTATGTCTCACTTTTCTCCTGAATGGGGACCCAAAATGGTTTACAACATTACCCGTTCCCCATTTTATGCTGACAGCAATCCTGTGAAGTAGGTTAGACTGAGAGTGTGTGACTGGTCCAAGGTCACCCAGCAAGCTTTCATGGTAAAATTGGGATCAGTGCTGCTATTTCTGTGCTTTCCATGCAGATCATTGTTAGGGGTTGACTTAGTTTCCAACTCTGTTTTGGACCCTATTGAGTGCAATGATTCAGCAAGCATGATACATACTAATATCTCAGTCTAGAAGACCCTTTTACCTTGGGTTTATGCCCAGATTCCTGCCATCATGGAGATGATTCACTGGTAATAGATTATTGCAGACACATTCAAATTCTCCCATATAAATGCTCAGAGAATCTCTTCAAGCCAGATGTAAAGCTGTAACATTAATGTTTTTTTAAGTATTACTTAAAACATAAGTTTAGAATTGCCACTTTTTCCCCTTGCAGGTACCTGTGCCTTTTAAGAGTTACATGATAGAAATGTTTCAGCAGTTAATTTTTTACCTGACAGAGATGAGAGGTACTGAACCTGTTGAAATTTTGCTTGTTAAAAGTTCATTACATTCGGTAGTGAGCTTTGGCTCGCAAAAAGTCATGCTGGGATCAGTTTTATTAAGTGGTTACGGTGTCACTGGACTGCTGTTTTATTTTGTTTAAAAGGAAGAAGGTACCAAGCCAGAAAAAAGTTGGCATCAAACCCTATGTTTGCCTTTTAGTTGAATGTAATTTCTAAACATTTGGATGGTGGCATGGTTAGTTCCTATGGTTCCCTATTCCCATTGCATACAGAAGAAAAAAGTATTAGGAATAGCCTTTCAGTCCATGCCTTTGTAATTAAATAATATTTCTTTCTTTCTTTTTCTTCTTTTAAACAGGAGGCTCTTTAGTGAAATCCCAGGAAATGGATCAGGGCTACTTGAATAATCTGCTATGAACTACTTTATGGGGTTATTTTACTGAAGAGATTCCTCAATAAGCTTGGGGAAACTGACAGCTACTTTTTCTGAACTTGGAACTTGCTATGGAACAAAGTGCCAGTCAGGAAGGTGCCCCACCAGAGAATCATGAGGACAACAAAGGCAGCACAAGACCCTTGTCTAGTGGAGCTGTCCCTGTCAAGGAGGAAATAAAGAAATATGCTGTTACAGATGACTACAAAATCTCTAAGCGGGTGCTGGGTTTAGGCATCAATGGCAAAGTATTGGAATGCTTTCACAAGGAGAAAGGACAGAAATGTGCTTTGAAGGTATGGTTCCTTTTACCTTTTTTGATTTTTGAGGTCATAGGCAATAGCTGTCTTCTCTGTTGAAGGCTGCATGTTACTGAAAGGTTTGAGTTAGAAATTCTGAACTATTAGGAGAGGAACCTTGTTCCAAACTTGTAAGGTTTCCCCAAGCAGTCCCTGAATTAGTGTTTTAAATTTCTAGTTGTGAAAGTTGTTTTGCTCCTTTTGCGTGGGCTAAAAGATGCTTCATTTCTCTCCCTCCCCCATCCCAGTGAGTCATATAGTGATTTGAATACTGATGCTACATGTTAGTGAGGTAGGAAGTCATTGCCTGGGTTTGCCAGTTCAAGAGGCTTGAGCTGGAAGCTGACAAGGTATATCTTTATAATTAACTAGGGAGCAAAGCCCGTTCTGGAGGAAGACAACGGGCCCTAGAAAGGGAGGGAGGAAGGAAGGAAGGAAGAGAGGGGAGAGTGAAAGAAAGAAGGAGAGAGGAAGAAAGGGGGAAAGGAAGGGAAGAGGGGCAGAATGTGCTTCTCTGGGCCTATTGGACCCATAGAAGGCCCAGAGGATGGTGTGTGTGGGGAAGGGGCTTCTCTGGCCTACTGGGCCCATAGAAGGCCCAGAGGATGGTGTGTGAGGAGGGCCATAGAAGCCCCAGGGGATGGTGGGGGGGCGGAAGGGACTTCTCTGGCCGACTGGGCCCATAGAAGGCCCAGGCGATGGTGTGGGGGGGCGGAAGGGGCTTCTCTGGCCGACTGGGCCCATAGAAGGCCCAGAGGATGGTGTGGGGGGCGGAAGGGGCTTCTCTCACCTGCCTCGGCCTTGAAGGCCTGTCCCTGCGCTCTCTCTGCAGACGGTCCTCTCCTGTCAGAGGACTGGAGCAGACTGAGCCAAAGATACTGGCTGGGGCTGAGGTGGGTGGGACTCCGCCAAGCAGCTAGTCAGCCCCGGCCAGCATCTTCTGACTGCCAGTTCTTGTGCTGAATCAATTGTGGCAAGCATAGAATGTTGTGGAACCAAAATTCAGATATATATATATAAGGACAGATGTGGATTAACAGCAAGGCTAATCGTGTGCAGACTGAAGGATCCCAGCCCAACAGCACCCTGGTAAAACTGAATTAATAAACATTTTATTAGTGCATTATAACAAGTACTACACACACACACGAACACACATATTTCATACTTCATTAACACTGTGGTACTTAACGTGCAAGTAATTTCTTCTGGGAATAGCATAAATGTGTGGAGTCTATGGATTGTTAATTGTCCAAAGGGACTGGTAATTACCATATTCTAAACCATACCACCACCCCCCGCCCCCCGAGCAGGTTAGGAAAGTCTGACAATTTTTTTCACTTTGTAAGCATTTTGAGTGAATGATATTTAGGATAATTATGATCACATTAATTATACAGGGAGCAAAATCCTTTAATATGGTATCTTTTATATCGTGAATTAGCACAGATGGTGAAATAGGGCCATGACTAACAGGCTAGGCCAGATCCTTCCAGGCAGTTAAGGATAGTGAGGACCAATTCAGAGGATGCTGAACACTACTACAAAATCTAGTTTAATAGCAACACACACAGAGAGAAGAAGAAGAGACTGGATTTGTACCCTGCCCTTCACTACCCGAAGGAGTCTCAGAGCAGTTTACAATCTCTTTCCCTTCCCCTCCCAACAACAGACACCCTGTGAGGTAGGTTGGGCTGAGAGAGCTCTCTTGAGAACTGCCCTTGAGAGAACAGCTCTGAAAGAACTTCAGACTGACCCAAGGTCACACTAGCAGCTGCATGTGGAAGAGTGGGGATTGAAACCTGGTTCTCAGATTAAAGTCCGTGCTCCTAACCACTACATTACACCATATGTATGTAAATGTGTGTGTGTATACACAAACACTCACCAATGGCACATTGTCTGTCTGAAGAGAGGTTGTGTAAATGGAGTGACACAAGGCTCTTTACCAAGTCCAGCATTCTTCAAAACTTTTATCAGGGAAGTGAATGAAGGGGCGATCCTTCAGATTTGCAGATGAAACAACTGGAAGGGATAGCTAACATTTCAGATGACAGAAATGAAATTAAAACTGACCTTGGTGAGTTGGAAAGCTGGGGTGAAATGACTAGAATTGAGCAGATAAAATTCTAAAGTTCTGCATTTATACAAAAAGATGGACAGCTCTCTGCACTTTTCCTTTTTTTGGACCAAAAATTGCAAAAAGAGAGGAGATTTTGAAAGAATAAGAAGCTAGTCTAGCCTAGGGATTCACTGAGGCAGTGTTTCTCTCTACCAATATGTCTACTCTGATTTGAACTAGCTAGCTAAAATATTGGCAGAGTCTCTTGCCTTTCCAATGATGTAAGTTCTAAGTAATCAACAGTAATCAATCTTTTCCTGGGAGTAAGCACAACTGAATAAAATAGGATTTAATTCTGAGTAGTCTTGCTTAGGAGTGCTCCCTAAGACATGTTGAGTCCTGGTCAATATTTGATCTCCAAATATGTCTTTTTCAATTGAAATTGACATACTATCATTTATGGATGAATTACTTGAAAATAGTTTAGAGCTGTAGGGGAAAATTCTAACAAATATGCTTACATCCATGGGTGTATCTGGCTGTTATGGAAACATACTTGATCTAGTGTGGGAATCTGATATATACAGACACTTCAAGTCTTTAAGTCTTTCTTGGATTTGGGCTTGTAGTGTGTTGTAAATATAAGCTATGTTGCAATCATGTTGATGCAGTTCTGCTCTTCATTAGATAGGGTTATCTGGTTATGCTATAGGCTAAACACGCCATGTGACATTAGAGTGCCAAAGGGCTTTTCCAGACTTATTACCTTAATTTTTTTAAAGCTAGCTACTTCCTCATTATTCAGAAAAACACTGCTGCAGTTTGGTATGCTACCATAGTCTTCTTCATAACATATTAGGGGTTTTTTTGTAAGAAAGGAACTATACTTTATGGAGAAGCACTCAGTAATATCAGTTGTCAACTGTAGTTGGTACAGTCTGAAAACAGGTTTCTCTTGTCACTTGCTGAAAAGTAGGCCAGAGAACTGGATCTTCCATATACTTCATAATCCTTGGGAAATTTCCTTTATGGAGCATACATTTCATTTGACTGATGTGCTTATTAGTAATTTAAATACATGATTTAACATGCATATACATGTTTTAATGTCAATTTAACGAACTATGTTGGGAGTGTATGTGTGTGTATAAAGTCCTGTTGCTGAAATCATGTTAATCAGAAATGTTTAAACACTGAGTACTAGAATTTAAAAACAGATAGAAGACTGTGGTTTAATGTGTTCACTAGGCGATGAGACAGAATTTTTAAATTGCATTTTGAAAAGAGTATTTTGTTGAACAAAAACACAAGTTGTTTTTTGTAGCATTATTTCAAAAGATTTTATTGATCATTTTCAAAATGTCAAAAAATTAACCTGATTTTTTTAAAGGCAACTGGTAACTTCTGGGAAGGTAAGTATAGCAGTTTTGCCATGAGGAAGCTATTCCACAACTTCTGTATTCCACCAGAATACTTGAACACTTGACTGCTTCCGGTTTCACAAGTGAGTTAAGGGAGCAGTGTGGACTCTTTCCATACATTCCAGTTTTCTGGTGCACTCATACTTCTGTTCCCATCTTGGAATTTCTACCAGGCTTTGTACAAATACAAAACAAAAATGGTAATTCTGGATGGGTAGCCATGTTGAGTATGTAGAAGCAAAATTAAAAAAAAGATTCCAGTAGCTCCTGAATGACTAGCAAGCTTTATTCTGGCATATGTGTTCCTGAGTCAGAGCTCACTTAATCAGATGCAATGGAGTGTATATGCACTAGGTTGATGCTTTCATATTCACAACAGAAGGGAGGTGTTATGAAGAAGTATGTTATAATAACAACAGTAATCAATTCAGTCAGAGTGGGTGGGAGCCTTCCTTATTGATTTTTAGATAGGCAAAGTAGGTTTAACATAAATTATTCTGTAAGATAAGTAGATACAGTTGGAAGTCACAGAAGGATATGCAAGATACTAGCAACTATGATGAATGAGGAATCACAGGTCCCTGCTAAGAACTTGTCTTGAACTTGTTAATTCTAATTTAGCAATTCCATATTGGATTCTTCCTTTGAAGTTTCCTTGTCTGATAACACTAACTTTTAGATTAGCAGTGGAATACCCTGGAAAATTGAAGTGTTCACCTGCTGGTTTCTGGATAATGTTACTTTAATTCTTTTGTCTAATGTGGATGCATGATGGCATGGTATTTCATTGGAGGATGAGCAAATGAATGAGCCAGTATAGTACAGCTGATATTATTAGTTCATCTGATTATGTTTGCTTAAGTATATATTCAGAGACGACATTTAGATTTGTTGCAGGATCTGGTTACTGCATTTTGTGCCTTAGTTTGGTAGTCCATTATTGCAGGTGCTAAGCTGCTTTAGTTTAGGGGACTGTCTGTAAGGAAGGAAAGGTCTACCACCGAAAGCCTGTGTGAGAGAAATATTATTATCTGGAATGGCCTGCAGATTATAATAGATTGGACTGGTTTGAGCTGTGACTTCTGTTGTTATTTTCTTTGGTTCTGTCTTGCAGTAAGTTATTTCTGTGTACTGTTCTGGCTTTCTTGATCTGCTTCTTTACTTCATGGGGTGAGCACTGTAATCCTGAGACAGCCAGCTGGAAATCCTTCAGGTGAGAATCCATGTCAGAAAGGTGGGAACAAATGTAGTTGTAACATCATTCTTGACTGCAGAAAATTAATTATGTGTCCATCATGAAAGTGTACACTGGTGTTTAGAAATGCGCCTGTTAAGGGAGGACATATCTATGGTCAAGTTGATGATGGGGTGAAAGTTGTTAAAGATCTGGTGGCATCTCTCTAGAGCTTCCTTCAGATGTGCCTAGATAATGAAATGTCATAGTACAGGACAGGTGTTAATGGGTAGGAGCTGAGGATGTATTCCAAATCAGCTGTGAAAAATGTTTACATATTGTGGTGCCATTTGGATACCCATGGGTATATTATTAGCATAAAGGTACAAGCTGTTGCCAAATCTGAAGTACTTGTGGGTGAGGATGAAATTGGTAACCAGGTCTGATGTGGCATTGCTAGGAATACTGTTCCTAATTGCTTGTAGTCCATCTTTGTTGGATATATTGCTATACAGAGACTCAGCATCCATAATGACCAAAGTGGTATTCACTTAGGGACCGTTAATTGATTGAAGTTTCCTCAGGAAGTCACTAGTGTCACATAACTAATTTGGGTGTTGATAACATAAGGCATGAGGATGGAGTCCACGCAATTCAACGCCCCTATAGTGTTTCTGCTAATGCCTGAGTCTGAGATGATGGGGTGTCCTGGGTTGCCAGGTTTGCATGTTTTGGATAGCAGATAAAGGTGCATGGCTTATGTTCCTGGGGTGTATTCTAGTAGGTTTGTTCCTGTATATGTGAAGGTAATTCTTTCCATATCCTTTTTATCTGGTATTCCTTTGTGGGGTGTAAAGTTGGTGGCTTGTAAGACGTGATATTGAAGAATCCGAAATATAGCCCAACTTGTCCATTATATCAACAACCACTCTTTTGTCAGTTTTCTTGATTGCGACATTCGAAGCTGTTTAGAAACATCAAGTACAGTTGAGATTGTATTGTAAATGATGTTTTTTGTAGATAATTTCAGTTTGGGCATGGTGATGAAAGCATTTTATGTAAAAGTCCTTTGTGGCATTGCATCTGTCGGGTGAGAAGTACCTATGTGGCAGTTGGATAGATGACAATGGATGGTTGGAGGGTTGAGGAGACGGCAGTTGTTTGGCAGTGGTTTGTGAATTAGTTGGTTGAAGAGATTATGCTGTCCATTGGTGCACTGTTCAGGGTGTGGTAGAAGTAGGATTTCAGATACAGACAGCATAAATGGGCCTCCAAGCTACCACAGAACTGTATTAGGGGAGGACACTCTTCATGTCATGACACAAAAATGTGTTCTGGAGACCAGCCACTGGATCTCTTGCCTTTCACATGTCATGTGTGAATTGTGACAGCCCTGTTTGTCAGAATACTGTTCCAAGGAAAACCCCAGTCTCCAAATGTTCTGATTTTAATATTTGTTTTTGGGTTTTTAAGCTATATAAATACACATCACCTTACAGTTATCTCTCAAATTTCATATATGCTTCTGTATACAGCACATATATAGAACTTGCATAGTAAAGGCCCGTCACTTCCCATATGTGCTCATGTGCCAGTTGCACTTCTTTGGCTGCCATCAGCTAGTTGTGCTCCTGTTTAGGATAATTCAGCCTACCTGGCACCAAATAGAACTCAAAGCTGGCACCCTGTGGAGGGAAGTGCTATCTCTAGAGTTGTTTAAGAAGTTCTGTAAGGGAACAAGACAAAGTTGTCCACTTTCGCCACTGTTATTCATATTTGCTCTTGAAATGTTAAATGAACTAGTAAGAGAGAACGAACAGATATGAGGGTTGAAAGCAAAAGGTGAAGAATACAAGTTATTGGCTTTTGCAGATGATTTGTTGTTTATATTGGACAACCTTCAAGTGTCAATGATACATTTATTAGAATTAATAAGAGAATACGGTACATAGTTGGACTTAAAGTCAATCTTGAGAAAACCAAGCTGCTAACCAAAAACTGCTCACGGGAGACGACACAAGAAATCCCAAAAATATCAGATATGGAGATTGTTTAAAAAAGCAAGGTATTTAGGGATTATATTGTCCAACATAATAGAAGACAATTATAATAAACTATTGGGGGAGATCAAAAGAGATTTAGACAAATGGAAAGATTTACAACGATCCTTGTTGGGGAAGATTGCTGCAATTAAGATGAGTATACTACCAAGATTTTTATTCTTAGCACAAAATATTCCAATACTTAAGAGAGAGAACTTTTTTTACAGAATTGGATAAGGTAACTAGACAATTTATTTGGCAACTGAAAAGAGCCAGGATAAAATTTAAAATTCTACAGGAGAAAATGGAAAGAGGGGGCTTTGGTGTTTCAAATTGGAAGTTATACTATCAAGTGGCGGCATTGTGTTGGATAAAAGATTGGATTAACTTGGATGACTCAAGATGTCTAAAGTTGGAAGGGCATGATCTATATATGGGATGGCACGCATACGTTTGGTATGAAAAGGATAAGATTCATTCAAATTTTCGGAACTATATAGTAAGAGGATCATTAATAAAAGTATGGAATGCAGTCAAACAGAGGTACTATAGGAAAATCCCTAGATGGGTTTCACCCATGGAAGCCTTTGTAAAACTAACACTGATGGTAAGACAAAATAGAACAACATATGATATGTTATTAGATAAGAATAACATGCTTAAATCAGAGACTAAGTTTCATTCACAATATAACATGCAGCTTTCCTGGTGGGAAAGTCTGCAATTAAAATCTAGATATACTAAAGAGGTAATTCAGGGTTTTGAAGACAATAGGAATGTACTGGACAAAATTTGGCTCTCGCCTAAAGATAAAATGATTCAGAAGCTGTATAATTTATTAATAGAAGAGTATATGGAAGATAAAATTGTAAAACCAGTAATGACTTTATGGATGAAAGAGATGGGAAATAAATGGTCTAAAATATGGAAATCAATTAATGAGAGCTATTCCTTATACAGAAAACATACTTAAAGTGTTTCATAGATGGTATTGGCCACCAGAAAAAATAGCAAAGTGTTACGTGAATAGTTCAAACAAATGCTGGAAATGTCGAGTAATGTAGGCACGTTCTATCATATGTGGTGGTGATGTGTTAAAATACAAAGATTTTGGGAGAACGTACAGAGAATAATTTGGGAAATTATGGAGATTTGGATAAGCCTAGATCCAGTAATATATTTGCTGAATATTGTCCTGAAAGTCTTAATTCTTGTGATGTCTACTTAGTTACAATTATAATAACGTCTGCAAGAATACTTTTGACCAGATATTGGAAAACTGAAAAAACTCCCAGCAGAGAGGAGATTGGTTCGAAAGTGTTAAGTTTAGCAGAACTGGACAAATTAAGTTTGTTGATTCAGGGAAAAGGAGAAGAATTTTTCTTGAAAAGATGGTCAAGATTATATAAATGGATAAACAAGAATATTTAGGAACAGACTCAATGTAAATTGTATAGCAATTGGAAGGGGGGAAAAGAAGTTCTATAAGGCTATTTTAGGCTTTCAATGGGAGGTAGACTGCCCTGTAAACCAATACAGCTAAAGTTGTTCTTAAGTACCACTGATATTAAAGGAACAAAAGTTCCTATACTAAATACAAACAATATCCATTCTCTGCCCTGACCTAGGTAGCCCGATCACGTCAGATCTTGGAAACTAAGCAGGGGTGGCTCTGGTTACTTTTTGGATGGAAAACCTCCAAGGAATTCCAGAGTTGCTGTGTAGAGGCAGGCAATGGCAAACTACCTCTGTTAGTCTTTTGTCTTGAAAACCCTGTGGGATCACCATAAGTCAGTTGTGACTTAATGGCCACCCCCTCCCCCCAAAAAAAACCCCTTTCTCCCAACCCATTCTGAGTGAGGAATATAGAAAGAACCGTAACAGAAGACTGTTAGGCAAGAGGAGTTTGTACAAATAGTGGGCAGAGACAAATGTGCTTGCACACAGATACCTTCGTTTATTGATATTGCATAAAGTATTGCAAGTGTGCATGGCTATGAAGTATTTCAACAGAGTTCTCCCCCCCTCCATTTTACGTTAATTTTGTTGTGAATTATTTTAAATCTCAGGGATGATATCACTTTTTCATATGGAAGTACAGATAAGTGGATAAGTGATGATCAACTACTTAATGTTACAGCTTCCCGAGCTTGATTATGAGTCTGATCAGATGGCTCTTTAGATATGCGCGAGGCATGATTGCCTCATGGATCTAAAGTTAATGTCCAGACACAAACATCTGGGAAACGTCCCTCTTCCATGGGCATCCTGTTTTGCTATGCTTCGGAGCTGTACCTAAAAGATACCACTTTAAATCTGGGGTTTTCGGTTACCTGCGGGACAACTGCAGACTTTCATCCATCTGATCGTTCCACCAGCACGCAATCCTCCCATCGGGGTGGTCTGACGTCAGACCATCCCAAGCGGGCGCCATTTTAAAAAATCTCTACACATGTGCGGCTCAACAAAGATGCGCTGTCACATCTATGCTCATGCGCAAAAAGGTTTTTTTTAAAAAAAACACCACCATGCACCTCCTTCAACAAGGACGCGCTGTGATGCCTATGCACTTGCGCAAATTTTTTTTTAAAAAAAACCCACCGCATGCGCCTCCTTCAGTGGACGCCGTCTAGACAATCCACAACAGAGGCAGCACATGGTAAGGTGATTCCCCCAGGGGATGTCTGGTCGTGTGACAATGGATTAAAAAGATCGGGATCAAATTTGAGCTGGCATAATGGCGGGATTAGCTGCCCATCTGAATGCACCCTAAGTACAATGTTGTTTGGTCCCAGTCAACTACAATTTCTTATGCAGTCGTCTATTTTCCTGACTAATTTTTGTAGATCCATTGCTGTACTAAGCAACTAAATTAGCAGCATCTTTTTGACCCCACAAGTGATGGTAAAAATGCCCTTTAATGAATCTAAACTCCATGATGACTTATAAAATCAACCCTTATTTTAATTTCTCTTTCCAACTATATTAGACTATACAGCATCTGAAATTAATGCTCATGTGTCTTTATTTCTTTTGGGTTGGATCCTACAGACCACCGTTTCCCTGTACTCATGAAAGTACATCATTTCCACTTTCATCTTCCTACAGCAGCCTTCTTTGATGCCTTCAAAAGTCATTGCCTGGGTTGGGAGACCTCCATGGACAAAGGCAGGGGAATCAAGTAAAATTACTACTTACTTGGGATATTGGATTACAACATCATTTTAAGTCTTCCCACAAAATTTAATTTTTTCAGGGACAAAAAATATGTGCCATCAAACTAGCAGGCTGATCCTCAAACATATGAAAGCTTTACTTTGAGCTTGGTTTAATATTCTTCCCCCTGGACTTTTGGAAGGGAGAGATTGTGGTGTACCATACCAGTAATGTATATGCCCTTGTGCAAGTGGAGAAGCTAAAAATGTTGGGCATGATTTACTGCATTTCTCTTTTTATGTTAATTTTAGATATACTTTCATTACTTCTGTCCTCCCAAAAAGCCCTGGTAGATCAAAGGAATCGTATATTTCCCAGTGTGTCTCAGATCATAAGCCTTGGATACAGTCCCCAGATTTTGTGCAGTTGCTAGAGTCTGTTGTAGCTCTGTATTAATTTAATAAAATACATTTGCTTTTTAAAATATCATCCATGTTTTTAATGTTGGACATTTCTGTTACTGTATGTATTTTTGTGCTGGTCTTTGACCATAATAAATAATTCAATTCAATTAATACTTCTTCCTCTTCTACTAGCAGGGTTCTCTCTGGCTCAAGAGGCTCCAGTTGCAGAAGAGAGAAGGGAGAAATGGTTTTTCTAATTCCTTCTCATTGCATGTCATAATGCCTGGTAGTAGGGTTTCCAACCTCCAGGTGGCACTGGGAGATCTCCTGCTATTACAACTGATCTCCAGACAACCAAGATCAGTTCCCCTGGAGAAAATGGCAGCTTTGGAGGGTGGATTCTATGGTATATCTTGCTGAGGTCCCTCCCCTCCCCAAATTCCACCCTCCCAAGTCTTCAGGTATTTCTGAACCCAGAGCTGGCAACTCTGTCTGGTAGCTTCTTACCCACCGTCCTCTGACACTGCCTTTTTTGGGGGTGGGGGTGGGGTTTACAGAATGCTGCTGTGAAAAGATTTATAGGATCCATCCTTTGTTATGCTTCGTCAACTGGTCTTTCCAATCCCAGGTATTGATATGTTTGTTGATACTGTCTCCAGAAACAGCATTACTTTAAATTCCTTATTTAAAACAACCAACACCTCAAATTTTACCCACTTCTTTTAACAACAGTAGAGAAGAATAAACTGCTAGTAAATGCAAATGATTAGGAAGGAGTAGGCTTGCCAGGTCTCCCCTGGCTACCAATGGGGGATGAGGGTTTACTAGATTCTGGTTGGGAAACTCCAGGGGATTTGGTTACGGAGCTTGGGAAGGACAGAGGAGTACGGTGCCACAGAGTCCACCCTCCAAAGTATACATCTTCTCTGGGAGAACTGATCTCTGTGGTCTGGAGATGAGCTGCAAATCTGGGGGATCCCCTGGTCCCACCTGGAGGCTGGCATCTCTAAAGGGTTCAAAATGTTTTTGTTTATTATTTATGTTTTCACTAAGTAGGATTTTTAAGGATATAAGATAAACATCATATATAACCAGGTATACTGCATTTACTCTAAGCTTTTTTTTTTTGACCAGTTGGTTAATTTCTGTTGGTTATAGTGCTAATTCACAGCAGGCTTCCAGCATCACTAAACCTTTCCTATCAAAGCTTTTATGGACATGGCAGTTAGCTTCTCTTTGCCAGCAAACTGTCTTTCACTGTGGGAACAAACATGGATGTGGACAGATTACTCAATGGAAGGAATTTTCTACTGAAGTACTTGATGTGAAAAGTCTTTAATGGGCAGAAACTGCCACAGAGCCCTATATTATTCAACCACTGAACATTCTAATTGGGAGGTCCCTGTTGTTTCCTATAATCTGTTCCTACTACTTAAAAATTTCACTAATCATTTTAGTCTGGGAATTTAAATACAAGCCTCCCCAAATACAGTGAAAGAGCTTTACATTGGCTTTGGTTATGTTCCTAAAGTGTGAAGTGGTTTCATTTACTCCACTTGGCATGCAGGTAGGAATTTTGTGTGTACTACTCAGAAGCGCTGTCAACTTCATTCCATTTGATTGAAATGCCACACATACTGCTCTCTTAGGTCTAGAAAATGCAAACTGGTTACTCGTTCATAAGCTAAACTATCTGGGTTGCAGTGTTTTTAAACAGAAAAAAATGGATTTAAAATAACAGGGGTAAACATGGCTGGTTCGTACTATCCAAGGCAAGTTGATGTCTAGAGACCAAGACTAATTCTTGTCATCTGTACCTTATTCCTGCTAGACTCTCTAATATGGTTCAGCAGTCCCGTAGAACTACAGCTAGAGATGCCCACTTTAAAAAACAACAACATAGAAATTGTTTCCTTTCCTGTGTGGCTTTTTTACCTGGGAAATACAATGAAATAAAAGAATTAAAATAAACTAATTCATGAACTATTAGAGCAGTAAACTAAATATCAAACATCTGTTTAGCAAAGTGCCCTCTTTATTCTGTCCAATAAAGAACCAAAATTTCTCAGAGGCATAGATCACCAGTTTTAGCAAGCGCATTTCTTCCGCACAAAGGGCTTCCCGCTCTTTAGACCAGTGATATATAGCTAGAAGTTTTCTAGAAAAATTTCCAGTTCTCTATTTGTCCATGAAAAAAATTCTGCTCTGCATCTTTATAGACATAATCTACTTATATATAGTTGTCAGAGCTGTTGTTCTACAAATCAGTCATATTGGTATAAAGCATGGGCAAGCCTCAGTACTTGTACATGGTTCAGGTTTGTACATGGTGTATTTGCCTCATTTTGCTAATGTTATTTTAAATTTTGCTAACATTATTTAAATATTCAAATTATTTCTTTAAATTTGAATTGGAAAAATTTCCAGAAAATGTTCCTGGTAAACTCACATCACTAACTGGGACTTAACTAACATTTTAATTTTTAGTTCCTTAGATAGCTGTCCTTGGAGTTGCCCTTGAGTAAATATCAAGAGATCTTATTTGCAGAAAATAAAATGTTTATAATCAAATGTGATTATTTTAAAAATTTAACTTAATTATCCGAAGTTAATGAAATGGTGACTGATGCACAGGGAAAGCATTTTGTGGGGGTTAAAATATCATAGACACATACACACATCTACATATGTATATTACATCCTTTCTGAGTCTTCAGGTAAATAATTAAAAAAATATATTTTCTGTGTCTTCCAAAATATTTGATCAAGCATAACAAAAAGAAGCTCTGGATAGAATGTACTTTTCAAAGTAAATTTCTCAGCAACTGCAGGTTAAACACCATTGATGAGACTGGCAGTTTCACAGAATACTTGAAGCTTCCTTTGATTGTGGGAGGTCAAAACTTTTCCCTTATTGTGCGCTAATGAGTAGTTACAGAACAAGGAAAGTTATTCTAGCTGTGCTGATACTGATTAGCATGGCCTCTCTTGCCAGTGAGTAACAGCCAAATCTAGAGTGGAACGTTTCAGTTGTTTAACAATTCAAAACACCTCCCAGTTTTAGAATGGTTGGGACCACAGTGAAATTGATCTAATGTGGTGGTAGTAATGGGGTGCAATGTGACAAACCCTGACTGAATGGAAGTCTGGACAGGGCACAGAATAGTTCATAAACTGTTGAAGGTTGCTTCATGCACTACATTTCTGTCTGAAAGTGGAACTTTTGTAGAAAAACTATGTTTACCATGGTGAGTGAATGAGGATTGTCAAATTCCTGGTGGCGCCTGGAGATCTCCCAGAGTTCCAACTGATCTCCAGACTACAGGAATCAGCTCTCCTGGAGAAAACAGTTGTCTTGGAGGGTGGACTCTGTGGCATTGTACTCTTCTGAGATCACTCCACCCCAAAATCTCCAGGTATTTCCAACCTGGAGGCAACCCTAGACTGCACTGTAAAGACACACAAGCTGTACTTTCCTGTTATGCTAAACATGGGGTTCTTTGCAAAATTATTATCTTCTACTGAGATTGTAAAATGTGAACCATCCTGGATGGCTCTGTTTTGAAGGTAGTCAAATAGTCCACCTGGGATTTTATTTTAACTGCTTTTCACAGCATGTAGCAACACCAGCAACCCAAAATTAGTATAACTCTGGTATTTGCCTCTGTAATATAGTGCATTGGCTAATGGTTTTGGAGATTAATGTAGTAAATCTAAATCTTTTGTGAGGCTTTTGGGGGAGTTAAATATGTTGCTAATTATACTGGTATACACCTAGGTGTATTTAAGAATTTAACTGATGGAGCTTTCATACTTGTGTCTAATAACACATTTTTGAAAGTAGAACTAGAATCTACATGTGTTTTTTTATTATATTTTGGTATATATATGTAATTTGGGAGCTGTTGCATTTCTAATGATGCTATGGATGCTTGGGGGATATGTATGTATTGGAATATGTGTGAATTATCTGAACTGAATGCTTCTCTATTTTAAAATTTAAGTACAAGGTGTTGCTGGCTGCCATAACAAAATAATTACATCAGAGAACTTAAAAAGGATGATGCAAATTCATCACATTTCCAAAGCGGAAATGCAGGAAGGTGGAGAGGAGAGTATTTTATACCCATAATGTGTCTTTGTTAAGCAAGACATGCTGCTGCTCCCTTTTATATTCTCTTCCACAAACAGGTTTATCCAGATTCATAGATTAATAAAGCCTCAGGACGATCAAGGTATCTTCCCACAATGTTGAGAAGTTTGAAAATGTATGGTTAAACTTCATGCAACACAACATAGCGTATTGGTTGTGTGTGTTTGCCCATCCATCTGTTGGACTTAGATCTGACTAAGACCATTTTTTGGAATATGAGAGCCTTACTCCTCTCCACCAGCTGTTATAGAACTCAGTGATTAAGGACAGCCTTACATGTTACAAACAAACATCAGCAGGGGCAGAATGAATGACTCATATTTCCTCTGTCCGTGCTTGTTTGTAACATGCTATAACAGACCCCGTCACTCCCCCACTATCAGGCAGGTTTTCTCGCCAAAGGTTTTGTTCTTTTCTTTGACTGAGCAACCCCAAGTAGCGTGTTAATATTTGTGTTTTTGATAGTCTGTTTGTCCCTCCCTGTCACACAGAATATAATTTGCCTTTTAGCCCAGCCCAGGAACTTGACAGAAAAAACAGGAGCCCTCTTGAAATGCCTTTGAAGTGGCACTTGAGATGGAACAACATTTAAACAGGAATCTTAAGTTTATTTAACAGGCAGGGGATGAATAGGTGTAGTAAGGGACTGGAAAAGCTGAGGTAAAACTTGTTGATATTTCACAGTACACTTCTTTTAACAGGCAAAATAGTGATCTTGAGGCTTGTTTGCATTAGGATTGCCAGCCCCCAGGTCCCAACAGGGGTTCCCTTGCTTTTGGGGGCTCTGATCTGCTGCCAGCCAGCTGTCCAGTGGGACAGGGATGATGTCGGGTGACATCCCCAATGTGATGATGTCACCTGGAAGTGACATCATCATGTCAGTGACATCACACAGCAGAGCTCTATAGTTTTGAAGCCAAAAAAGCCAAAGAGTTTTTGCCCCAAACCCAGAGCATCATGTGCGATGATGCTGATCATGATGATGTCACTTCTGGGTAATGTCATCATGCACTGTATCCCGCCCACCCCCAGAACACTCCCCAAATCCCCCCCACTGCAGAGATGAGGGGACCTGGTAACTCTAGTTTGCATATATTCTGGGCTCTTAACAGTGAGAGATGTTTTACTTAGTATTTTAGTTACAGCAACAGTGTTTCCTCAGAGTTTCCTATGACGGCGCAGTTTTCCTGGAGTTCTTTAAGCACCTAACTCGCTCCTTTCTTGAAACTATAGTTTATTCCTGCCTCCTGAGTTGTCTGAAACCATTTTCCCTTCAAATCAGATCTGAGGTCCTCCTCAAAGCCAGACCCCCAGAGAAACTGGACAGGAATTAATCTTCTCCACAGAAGATATAACCCTGTTCTTTTTGGCTTGAAAGGGATTTCAGCACACTACCCAATCACTCTCACCAAATCACCATCCCAGTTCTGGTATCTGTATAAAGCATACTTCAGCTTAGGCTTGACAGTCTTTGAATTCTGTTAATGAAGTCTTCCTCAGGACAAGTATACTACAGTTAAGGCATTGAAGTCTTTTTCCTTCACTCTAAGGTGAACTTGTCTGACTTTTCCTGTCAGACTCACTGACTCCAAACTCTGTCAGAAACCAACTGACTGCCTTCAGAATGGTTCCAACTGACAGAACCTCCAGAATGGACTGAAGAAACTGAAATGAACTCTCTTCAGCACTCAGCCTATCATTTAGTTTTTCTCAGCTGGTGCTGGCCAGTCAAAGATGAGAAGCAACCCATCACTAAAGCTTTCTGTTCCAGTGGCGTGTTAACCCTTCACCTCCTGTATCTCTGATTCTGTTGCACTAGGAACCTGGTTTTTAAGTGCGGTCTGTCACACATCCAAAAGCTGCCTTGGAATTGTTAACGTAGACAACTGGATACTGAAGATCAATTTTGGGGCAATTATGCAATAATCAGGCCAGCATTCCTTGTTTGTTGGATGAGATTACTTTCTGTGATTATTTATGACTGTACTTAGTTGAAAACAACCCTAATGCATCATGAGAATAAGCCTTCCTCAAGGATATAATATGAGGGCATGGGAGTCAAAATGTAGATACTACATTCTTGTGTATAGTCAGATTCTGCTTTAACTGTCACCAGATAGCAAATAGGATTCAGTTGATTACATGCAACAGAATAATTTATAAGCACTTGTTACTAAGTTAAGTAACTTAATATGGGTTTAAGTTAACTACTGATGATTACTTGCATTTATGCAGCATATTGGATTGAGAAGTACATAGACAGTGGAGTGTTCTTGCTATCAAAAATGTTTCCAAGATGAAATGAGAGTGCGGTGTCTTTCCTTTTAGCAATCAATGGAAACCTGGAGGTGCTGGTTTTTCTCTGGAATGTACAAACTGTCTGGTGTTATTTTATACAAGCTTCCTAAATGTTTAAGAAGATTCAAGGCTCTCTAAATGAGATTAAGCTATAACTCTCATTTTAATAGATCGTAACTGGAGAGTGAAAGAGCTGTAGCTCAACATGCAAATTAGTTCCTTTCTATACTCTTAGTCTTTACAATGTGTCAGTTCATGTAGGGGCTTAAAACAAATCATATTTTTTTAGAGAGAGATAGCAAGAAGTGCCAAAGACACACATAATATTCTTTTAATAAAATGTTATGTCAGGATGCTGATAAACCAATTTGAAAATGTCATGTTTGAAATGCAATGAATAGTAATGAATAAGATAGCCAAATAGCCAAATCTAAAATGTTTGCTTAAAGTGGTTTTTTGTGTTTGTGTGTGATTGCATACATTCTATACCTGGAATTTTTAAAGATGTGTTTAAAAAGGCAAGGAATCGTGGAGGGTTTTTAGTAATAAATGCTCTCCATCTCAAAATCATTTTCAGGGTGCTTTTTGTTAGCAGTAAGTTTCCATTTCTGCACAGTCAAGATTAAATCTATGCTTCAATAACTTATGCCATCAGTTATTCTGAAATGGAGTTGAAGTAAGGCAAAGGTATATATTTAAACAGCCAGTCTTGTTCATCTGTTGACCCTTAGAGAGGCTGTGTGATGTAGTGGGTTAAAGGGTCAGACTAGGAAGTTGGAGACTGAGGTTCAAATCCACACTCTGCCATGGAAACTTTCAGGGTGACTTTGGGCCAGTCAAACTCCCTCTAACAAACCTGTTTCATAGGGTTGTTGTGAAGATAAAATAAAGGAGGAGAGAATAATGTCGTAAGCCTCTTGGAGTCCTCACTGGTTAGAATTTGTTGTTCAGTCGCACAGTCGAGTCCAACTCTTCGCGACCCCATGGACCACATCACGCCAGGTCGTCCTGTCTTCTACCATCCTCTGGATTTTGCTTACATAAGAGAAGCCAATGTTGGATCAGGCCAATGGCCTATCCAGTCCAACACTGTCACACAGTGGCCAAAAATACCAGGTGCCATCAGGAGATCCAGCAGTGGGGCCAGGACACTAGAAACCCTCCCACTGTTGCCCCCCCCAAGCACCAAGAATACAGAGCATCACTTGCCCCAGACTGAGAGTTCCTGTCTATAACTTGTGGCTTATAACCACTGATGGACTTCTGCTCCATATGTTTATCTAATTCCCTCTTGAAGCCATCCATGTTTGTAGCTGCCACCACCTCCTGTGGCAGTGAATTCCATGTGTTAATCATTCTTTGGGTGAAGAACTACTTCCTTTTATCCATTCTAACCTGTCTGCTCAGCAATTTCATTGAGTGCCATGAGTTCTTGTATTGTGAGAAAGGGAGAAAAGTACTTCTTTCTCTACTTGCTCTATCCCATGCATAATCTTATAAACCTCGATCACATCACCCCTCAGCCATTGTTTCTCCAAGCTAAAGAGCCCCAAGCGTTTTAACCTTTCTTCAAAGGGAAAGTGTTCCAACCTTTTTATCATTCTAGTTGCCCTTTTCTGCACTTTTCCCAATGCTATAATAGCCTTTTTGAGGTGTGGTGATCAGAACTGTACACAGTACTCCAAATGAGGTCACACCATTGATTTATACAGGAGCATAATGATAGTGGCTGATTTGTTTTCAATTCCCTTCCTAATAATCCCCAGCATAGCGTTGGCCTTTTTTATTGCAGACGCACACTGTCTAGACTTTTTCATTGAGTTACCTACTATGACTCTAAGAACTCTCTCTTGGTCTGTCTCCGCCAGTTCGGACCCCATCAATGTGTATTTATATTTAGGATTTTTGGCTCCAATGTGCATCACCTTGCACTTGGCCACATTGAACCCCATTTGCCACGCTGATGCCCACAACGGAATTTCATGTTCATTGCATCGATAACATTGTCTAACCATCTCGTCCTTTGCTGTCCCCTTCTTCTTTTACCTTTAATTTTTCCCAGCATCAGGGTCTTCTCCAATGAATGCTCCCATCTCATTTGGTAGCCAAAGTATTTGAGCTTCAGCTTCAGGATCTGGCCTTCCAAGGAACAGTCAGGGTTGATTTCTTTTAGGATTGACTGATTTGATCTCCTAGCAGTCTAAGGGACTCTCAAGAGTCTTCTCCAGCACCATAATTAGAAAACATCTAATTATGCATTTGTGATAGTTTGAAAATTCCTTGGCCTTGCCGTTCTTTGGGACTGGAATGTAAACTGACTTGTTCCAATCCTGTGGCCACTTTTATGTTTTCCAAATTTGCTGGCATATTGAATGCAGCACTTTAACAGCTTCATCTTTTAAGACTTTGAATAGCTCAGCTGGGATACTGTCACCTCCGCTAGCTTTGTTATTAGTAATGCTTTCTCAGGCCCATTTGACTTCACTTTCCAGGATTTCTGGCTTGAGGTCAGTGATCACATCATTGTGGTTGTCAAGGACATTGAGATCCTTCTTGTATAGTTCTTCTGTGTATTCTTGCCATCTCTTCCTATTCTTTTCTACTTCTGTTAGGTCCCTACCATTTTTGTCCTTTAGTATGGCCAGCTTTGCACAAAACATTCCCTTGATTTCTCCAGTTCTCTTGAAGAGATCTCTAGTCCTTCCCATTCTATTGTTTTCCTCTATTACTTTGCATTGTTTATTCAGGAAGGTGTCTTTATCTCTCCTTGCTGTTCTATGGAAATCTGCATTCAGTTGGGTAAATCTTTCCTTTTTCATTTTTGCCTTTTGCTTTCCTTCTTTCTTGCATTTCTTTTTCTTTGGGATGGTACTGATTGCTGCCTCCTGCACAAACCTCTGTCCCTTAAACCTATATTTCATCTCCAGTGTATATTCATAAGGGATGTGATCTAGGTCAAATCTGAATGGCCTAGTGGTTTTTCCAACTTTCTTCAGTTTAAGCCTAAATTTTGCAATGAGTAGCTCATGATCTGAACCACTGTCAGCTCCAGGTCTCTGTACTAACAGTATACAGCTTCTCTGTCTTTGACTGCAAATGACATAATCAAACTGAATTCGTTATTGCCCATCTGGTGATGTCCATGTGTAGAGTCACCTCTTAGGTTGGAAGAGGGTGTTCGCTATGACCAGCGTGTTCTCTTGACAAAACTCTGTTAGCCTTTGCCCAGTTTCATTTTGTTCTCCAAGGCCAAACTTGTCCTTTATTCCAGTTACCTTTTGACTTCCTACTTTAGCATTCCAGTCCCCTATGATGACAAGGCCATCTTTTTTTGGTGTTGTGTTGTAGGTCTTCATAGAACCAGTCCATTTCAGCCTCCTCTGCATGTTTGGTTAGAAAGGTGAGCTATAAATAAAGTCAATAAATAAAATTAGAAATTATCTATCGAAGATGGATCTGAAATCACAGCAGGGAGGGGGGTCCTATCCAGGAAAGGTCATCCCAGTGCAGGATATCTACAGTAAATTCAGTAATCAACTAAAAATCTGGCTGATTGCTGAAGGTCTTTCCCCATGAATACATTTTCTCCTTCCTCTTATTTTGAAATATAAGCAACAAGACAAACAGGACTTGGTATTTGAATTCCCTAATCTTTGAAGTAGTTCAGTCACTTTTATCCTGGGGTAAGGAAGCTCATTTGATTGTCTTACTCAAGTGTGGAAAATTCAGGATATCTGTAGAGGAAGGAGGAGGAGCTCTTGATTGTTTCTTTGCTGTTTGCTGAATCATGTTGGAGGCTACCTATAGAAATATGATGCCTTTTGCATCTTTAATTTTTCTACTGAGAAGGAAGGTGGCTTAGAAACATTGACTTTGCTAAGAAGCATGCCCTTGTAGGAAAATTCATTTATTTGAAATAAGAAAAGTTTGGTACTCCTGTAATATTTGGGAAGCAGCATCCAGTTGACCTATTGCATACATACATATCAGCCTTTGTATTCCTAACTCATGGTATGGTAAGACTGTGAACAGAAGCAGTGGAACAAAGGATGCACTGAAAAATGATGAGATCATATTTGCTAGCAAGATTAAGTGGTGGTTGCAGCACATCAGCTCCTGAGTACGAGCTTTGTAGGCATAACACAACATTTCACAGTAAACAGCTAGTGACTTGAACACCTATGCTGTGCAGTTTGCACAGAGCCTGAAGATGCAAGAGGTCATTGCATGTGACAGGGTACGTTCTGGCATTGGCACATTGTATTACACCTATTCAAAATACCACTAGGATTTAATCCTTTCACCTTGGTTGTGCACAGATATTAAATGTTCCTTCTTTTGTCGGTGTATTGAGCAGGAACATTGTGTGTGGGTGTGTGCATTTTTAATTATACAAAAATCCAAATCTTAATTTTTCTTTCAGAATCCATTTCTCACAGGGCTTTAGAGATTCCAGTTTCCCACATGTTGCTTTCAGTCAATGTGGCTTTGTCAAAAGCAGTCTGGTTGCCACAGCAACAGAGCTGTTAACACTAAAGATGTCATTGCTTGAAGGTAGGGAGAAGGGGGGATGGGCTTCTCTGGCTCAGCTCTGTCTCTGCAGCAGAAGCCCCTATTGCAGCCACGTTACAGTACAAGGTCCCCATTGTCTCTGAGGAGTAAAAGCCTTTTATATTTCCCCCTTCTCTTTCCTTTCGGATCAATTTACAGTCATACTTTGACACTTGGGCAGGGTAGGAAGATTAGGGACTTGCTTGATATGCTGAAACTGAGGCAAGCCTTACTCCTTGAGGATGCTTTTCATTTCTGACTGAATGGGAATTTTGGTGTAAAGATGATCAGATGTGTGGAGCCTGCAAGAGTTGGTTCGTCTGATTAGGGCCACAGTAGTGTCAGGGTGCAACCCCTTGAGAAGTGTTGGTTATGTCCCGTCCCCCCGCCAAGTGTACTGAATTGTATAAGTCAAGGAGTCTCCAGATCAAGTTTTATTTTGTCTGTGGATTCATTCAGTTGCTTTATTGACAATTTTGTTATCTTTCTGCCACCCATCTGTAATACAGCAGTAATACTGCCCTGCTTTACATGGTCCTATCCACTGACAGCATTCAGATTCTGAGCTCTCTGGAGGCAAGAATGTCTTTTTTTCCTGTTGTTTCTCTGTAGACCATCAGACTAAGATCTGGGAGTCCCAGGTTCAATTCCTTACTCTGTCAGAACTTGCTGGGTTATCTTGATCCAGTCATGCACCCTCAGCCTAACCTACCTTGTAGGGTTGTTATGAGGATGAAATCGAGGAAGGGAGAATTTGGTAATCCATTTTGGGTCCCCATTGGGGAGAAAAACAGAGTATTAATGAAGTAAATAAAAAATACTACGTACACGAGAGAGAAAAGGCAACACAGAGAAAATATTAAGTGCACATGTCCACTCTCTGAGTATGCAAAGACTGATAAATGAAGTTGATGACAGCACTGAATACTGTGAAGGGAAATATGCAGACAAGTGCACAGTAGCTGCATACTGTTGTCACAGTTAACCATGATTTTGTACAAGTCATTTTAGTTAATCTACTAGCTGTCCAAAACAAACCACAATTGTGTATATACTATGGCTTGTCTGCTTCATGCCAGCCTTCCAATAGCTTTCATGGATACTGTGCCTAATGCTGTTCAGTAGCCCAGCTGCTGTCAAAACATGCAAGCTACTCGTTCAGTCAAAATGGGTTTGGGAAGCTACAAATAAGCTTTTTTGGAGGTCTTCAGGTAGCTCACAGTATGAATGTGTTCCAGTTTCATTTGCAACTTACATTTACCCTTTCTCCTTAAATCTTTTTCTGCTCTTTAACTGTATTCCCTAAACTTCTGCTTTCTGAAATAAAATAAAACCTTTTAACGAATTTAGAGTCATAATCAAATTGTGGTTTGATCAAATTATAGTGTATTGTAACATCTTGATGCAGCTAATATAAATGATGATAGAAAACTTTAGGGGAAATATTAGAACGTGATCCATTCAAGTTCAGTCTTCATCAATTAATAAGAATCCAAGAAAGAATGACATGAAGATATTTGAAGGGGGGAAATCTATTTATTACATTTT
Organism: Gekko gecko; assembly: GCA_029375565.1. Classification (NCBI taxonomy): domain Eukaryota; kingdom Metazoa; phylum Chordata; class Lepidosauria; order Squamata; family Gekkonidae; genus Gekko; species Gekko gecko. The sequence continues at coordinate 103,314,943 of JAPDNY010000002.1, read as the reverse complement.
TATAGAATCCTTTCTTGAAGGCGCTCAGAGAAATATATATAGTTCTTTCCTTCATTTCATCCTCACAAGATCTTTATGAGGTAGTTAGGCCGAGTGAATGACTGACCCTAGGTCGCCCACTGAACTTTGTGATTGAACAGAGATTTGAACTATAGTGTCCTGACTCTTGCCCAGCATTCTACCCACTAAATTGCACTGTGTCTCATTCTGAAGGGGAAAAAATAAGTGGAGTATATTTAATGGACTGATGTTTCAAATGGCCAAAAATGGGTAAGTTCAAAATTTCATTTGATTTTATTGAAAGTGCAGTCCTAATTCTGCCTGCTCTGCAGTAAGAAAGGCATATCATGATTAGAGGGTTGGACTAAGCTGTAGGTTCAAATCCCCTCTCAGAATCTGAGAAGCTCACAAGATGACTTAGACTAGTCCCTATTTCTCAGTCTAACCCCACTGTGAGGATGAAATGGAGGTTGGGAGAGCCACACACACCATCTGTAGCTACTTGGAGGGATATAAATGTAATGGACAGTGTGCTTAAAATAGGGCTGTCAACTCCAGCTTGAAAATTCCTGGAGATCTGGGGATGGAATTTGGGGAAAGAACTCAGCAGGGATGTGATATCAAAAGAGTCTGCACTCTGAAGCTGTCATTTTATTCAGGGGTTGGATCTCTGTAGTCTGGAGAGAAATTGTAATTCTGGGAAGAATGCATACAAAACACAAAAAGTTTCCTGGGGCCTTGCACCCAGCATTTGCAACCAAGGCATTCAAACAGGGCTGCTAACAAGGGAGTTGAGCTTGGACTTGGTGCAGAAGGTAAAGAGGGGTAAGTTTGTGTCTGTTTGCTTGAGATTGTGTGATTCCTAAAACACGTTGATGTTTCTGTTTGAAAAGTCTCCCATAGCTCTTGGTGTGTACCCTAGCACATGGTCCTGCTAGGAGGGGCTTCTGCTACATGAAAAGAGTCAGATGACTGCTGTTGTCTAAGTGCTGTGGATGGAGCTGCAGTCCATAGTACAGAATTCATTAGAGATCAGACTCCGTAAGAATGCACACAAATTTCCGGGAGGGGGCACTAGCATCCAGGGTGTCGAACAGGGCTTCTAGCAGAGAACTTGAGCCTGGGAATGGAGCTAGAGAGTTTGAGGAGGAGCGGGAGAGTAGTTTAATCAGAGTTTCCCAAGAAAGATGATATACAGATTTCATACAAGATCCAGGTGAGCAGCCATGTTGGTCTGAAGCAATAGAACAAAGTTTGAGTCCAGGGGCACTTTTAAGATCAACAGAGTTTATTCAAGATATGAGCTTTCATGTGCACACTTTCATGTGAGGAAGTGTGCATGCACACAAAAGCTCATACCTTGAATAAAACTTTGTTGGTCTTAAAGGTGCCACTGGACTCTAACTAAGTTCCATACAAGACAGTGTTTGCCTGCCTGGTGTGAAGGCTGCAGGCATCACATATTCTCTAGGTAGGCTGATAGATAATACTTGGGAGGAGTCAGCAATCGTCATCATGCTGGCACTAGTGATATTGGGAAATGCCCTGGTAGAAAAATTTAGGTTACTAGGCAGGACCTCAAAGTTAGCATTCTCAGAATTTAGGTTACTAGACAGGACCTCAAAGGTGGCGTTCTCAAAATTGAAGCCAGTTCCACATGCATGGCCAGCTAGACAGGCATAGATTAGGAATTTCAATGTGGAAGTATTGAAAAAGGTGGTAGAGCGGTTTTTAAACTAATTGTAGGGGAAAGCTGGCAGGAGCTGGGGAGCCGTGGTTCAGGACAAGTCAGTCCAAGGAGACAATAGTATTATTGGTAGGACTTGGAAGTGTGAATAGGAAGTCAGCGGAGGAGAGCTGGTGCACTTGATGTTAAATGACACTTTAGATATAGTAAGTGTTTCATACCATGGTGGAATGAGGAAATTCAATGGAATAGCATCATCCCTGGGTATAAGATCTATAGACATAGAGCCATACCTCCCTGGCAGGGGAGACACCTTGACATAGAGTCAAAAAGGACATAGAGTCAAATAAGCTAGAAAACATTAGGGAAATTAACTCCCTGACAGAACTGATATGGGTGGAGGTAATGGGCCCTAAGGATTACTTAAAAGTGGGAGTGCACTATTGCCCACTTGATCAAACCATTGAGGCTAATCTGGAGATGGAAAAAGAAATAAGGAAGGTGACTAAAGCAAATAATAGTAATACTGAGTGACTTCAACTACCCTCACATTGACTGTTTAACATGTACTCAAATCATGCTGTAGAAATGAGGTTCCTAGACTGTGCAGTGGAACAGTTGGTCACAGCCAATCAGAAGGGTGGTGATTTTGGTTCTGAGTGGGGCTTGAGACATGGGCTGTGGTCACACACCCTAAATAGTCCAATTTCAATCAACTTTCAGTGCACTTCTGAATTGGATTTTGCCAGTTCACACCGTAAAAATCCAATGAAAAGTGCATTGAAATTGGATTGAAAGTGGATTATTTAGTGTGTGTGACCGCAGTCATGGTGCGAGATGTAGATGTTATTGCTCCAGTTGGGAATAGTGACGCTACTAAGTTTGGTATTCATGTCAGTGAAAGATTAGTCCTGAAGTCCAAAACAGCTGACATTTGATTTCAAAGAGGAAACTTTATAAAAAAAAATGGGAAGCTGGAAGAGGAACACAAGAGAATTAAATCCCTAGAGCATGCTTAGAAGCTATTTAAAAGCACACTAATTGAAGCCCAGATAGAATGTGTTCCCTGGGTTAGAAAAAGTATTGCCAAATCTTAAAAGGATGCCTGTGTGGTTAATGACCCAAATCAAAGAAGTCATAAAAGGCAAGCAGTCTTTGTTTGAAAAGTGGAAGGTATATTCCAATGCAGCAAACAAAACAGAGCAGAGGGTCTGGCAAAAAAGAGCAGGTTAATAATTACACAAGCAAAAAGAGAATATGAGTAACAGATTGCTAAAAGCATCGAGACAAATAATAAGCATTTATTTAAATATATCCAGAACAGGAAACCAACCAGAGAGGCAGCAGAATCTTTGGATGACTGAGAAATAGAGGGACTGCTAAATGAAGGTGGGGAGATTTAAGAGAGGCTAAATGAATTATTTCCATCTGTATTCACTATGGAGAGTATGGGGCCTGTACCCAGGCCATAGCCACTATTTTCAGAAAGGAAGTTTGAAGAACTGAGTCCAATTGAGGTGTTGAGAGGTGGTCTACCTACTGGAAATTAAAACCAATTTGTCTCCAGGGCTTGATGCCCTGCACCCAAGGGTTCTTAGGGAACTCAAATATGAATTTGTTGATATAGTTACCAGAATATGTTGGTTGTCACTAAAATTAGCTGCTGTACCAGAAGTATGGAGAATAGCAGATGTTACACCGATTTTTAAAAATCAGTCCATTGGTGAACCAGGGAATTACAGACCAGTTAGCTTAACATCTGTCCTAGACAAATTAGTAGAAATTGCAATCAAAGATAGAATTAATAAGCACATAGAGGAATAAAGCCTGCTGGGAGAAAATCAACATGTGCAGGCACAGATTAGGAATTTCAACATGGTAGTATTGAAGCTTCCAATAATACCAAAAGGTTGCCTCATCAACCTTTTGGAGTTCATGAACAAACAAGTAGATCACAGTGACCCGGCAGATGTTCTATATGTGGACTGTCAGAGGGCTTTTGACAAGGCACACCACCAAAGACTCCCAAAGATTTAGCAGTCATGGAAAAAGAAGACATGTCTTTTTATGGATTAAAAATTGGTTAAACAAAAGGAAGCAGAAAATAGGAATAACTCAATTGAGGGAAGTAATCAGTGGGTGGGGTCTCTCAGGGGCCTGAGCTGTTTAATTTGTTCATAACTTAACCGGAACTGGGGGTGAGCAGTATAGTGGCCAGGTTTGCAGAGAAAACATTATCTACAATGGTGAGAACCGTGGCTCACTGTGAAGAGCTCTAGGAGGATCTCCACAAATTGGGTGAGTGGGCAATGATGTGGCAAGTGAACGTCACTGTAGCTAAGCATAAAGTGATGTACACTGGAGCAGAAAATTCTAACTTTTAATTATATGCTAATAGGATCTGAACTTACTGAGACTGAAAAGGAAAGAGACCTTGGAGTCATAGTGGATAGCTCAATAAAATGTCAGTCCTGCGTGCCACAGCAGTGAAGAAGGCCAACTCTATACAAGGGGTTTATTAGGAAAGAGAATGAAAATAAGATTAATAAAAGAAATAAAATCTGTACTCCTGAAAATACTTTTGGGTGGATGGCCCTCTTGGTCTGCAGTAAAAGAGCAAGATTCAAGTCCACAAGCACCTTTAAAGACCAACAAGACTTCTGGAGTATAAGCTTTCAAGAGTGAAAGCTCTCTTCATCGGAGATCTCCTGAAAATGCTGGGTCTGAAGTTAGGGAGAAGAAAACTCAAATGCTGTGAGTAGAACAAGATTATTGACTTGCACTGTCAAAAGTTGTCAAATGTGTAATACATAATCTGAAGCTAATTTAATTTGTTCTGTTAAGAGAACAACCTGAGACACCAGGAGAACTATATATATGCTTTGGCATGTGTACTGCTCTTGTGATCCACCCTGAGCCCACTTGGGGGAGGGTGGAATATAAGCTGAAATCAATAAATAAATGAAATGAAATGAAATGAAAAACGTACAGGCATTTTTCAAAGAACAAAACCAAAATAGTTTGAATCTATGTAAAATAATGCTAACTGTGCAAGCAATCATACTTTTAAAAGTTTGTTTTTCATCATTTTGTTTAAGGAGTTCAGGGTGATATAACGTCCTATCCTTGCAATAATACTGTATTTAAAAGTGTGCTGTATAGTAAAATGTGTGTTAAAAGTTAAAAAGCAAGTAGTTGTGATAACAATCCCTGTATTTCACAATAAAGATATTGTCCTGTATCCCCCATGCGTACATTTGAAGTGTGCAGAGTTTTCCCACATTCCTCTTCATTCCAGCAGCATCTTTCAATCTGCAGGATCATTCCTGGAGTCACAGGATCCCTCCTGAGGAACCACCCAATATGTCAAGGTACTGTACAGACTCAGCAACATTATGCCTGAGCACGACCCAGAAGGAGCAATTTCTCCCTCCTCCATCTACTCCTTGCACGCCAACCTGTTTGCTGTTCCCCTGTGCATATCCTGCAACCCTGGAATTATCTTTCTTGGGGTCAAAAGTGACTGAGGAATGTGGGGGAAATCACTGTTCTATGTATGATTGGTTGTATATAGTCCGTAAGGTAAGGAGTGATTTTAAAAAATGATTACCTGGAAACTCATTAGTGTAAGTAGCTTCATCCATTGCTACATAAGTCAAAGTGGTACCACAATTGGTAAAACAAAATAATTCATGCTCAGTCTTTGCCGGAATTCAGGACAAACTGCTGTGTAAGCAAACCCCTTAAAGTTCTGAATGTTTCAGTCTTAAAAAAATAAAGCATCAGCCTACAAAACTAATTTATAGAACCTGAAGAATTTATTCTTGCTGGAAGTCAAGAAGACATGCATAATAAATTTTTACATTGCCAAGATTATTTCATTAGAGTTAATAAATATACATATGGAAGTACATCAAATTCTGAAGTTTTTTTTAACTGGTAAGAGTTATGATCCACTTTTGCAGGGCTTAAGTTCTAATAATTATTTCTATATCACCTTTAATTTGCAGTGCTGTGTTCACATTTGTATGTGATACAGCTTTATGAAGAAGATAGCTGTTATTCCTCTTTTTTGTAAGTGGGGAACTGAAGATCAGTGATAGTGTTACCAATGCGTGGTCTAAGGAAGCATGTACCCTGTCAATGTGGGGGTGGCTCACTTTCTAGCCTGAGCTCAACTACACAGTGAAATAACCTGAGAATGTGGGGGAAAATCTTGCTTTTACCACTTTTCATTTCTAAGCTAAAAGAGCTGAGGCTTAAATTCTGCAACTGGTTTAAGGAATACTCCAAGTCTGGGTACTGTCTGACCAGCTGCTTTTCTTGACTTTTGTTTTACTTTGCCACATGACAGTATTAAGGAAACAGTTGAGCCAAAATGGAAGCAACTTGGCAACAATAATGGCTCTCCCAAGACTACACTGTAATAAAGGTAACACTAGTCCATCTCCATTGTCTAGATTCCTGTGTTTCCAGTTGCACAATATTGGATACTTGATCTTGCAGATTAAGAGTGAGAGATAAAATGTATTTTAGCAAAGATCATCCTCTTTAAGTTTTGGAAGGGTTGTTGCATTCTAGATCCAGTACCTGATCTGATTTGATGTATGTCTCCCTGTTCCACAGGTATTAGTCAGTCTTAATTGATCTTCCTTTTAAATGGAAAATCTACCTATTGGAGTACTTTGTGCCATTGATCCAAGCTTTTAGAAAGAAAGGGAGAAGCTATTTGCACGTCCCCCCTGTTGCTTTTCCCCCTAGCCTAACAATTCCAGTGTTAAAACGTTAAGAAATGGGAACTGTTCCTGCATTTTGTATTCTTTCAGATACATAAACCATCTTGAAATGTACCCACTGTCTGAATAATCCTATTTTAGTTTGTCATAGTGTTAAGAACTGTAAAGCATAATCATTCCTTGGGACTCTAAAACTGCATTCCCTTCTGAAGCTGGATTTATTTCATTTCTCTACTTGTTAATCATTTTAGACAGGCATCGTACATTGTGACAGAACCCTCCAATTATTTACAGTACACAAATAATTTGTGAGGCACAAAGGGACAGAACTGTTGTCTGCCTGTACTTCTGAAATTTATTTTACATGGTGAGGCTGTTGAAGGATTAACTGGGTTGGGTTTCAGTAAAGGTTTGCTAAATTGGGAAAGTGACAAAATGTCATCCCACAGGATTTCCAAAAGCAGTCTGAGGAAAGACATATAGAAAGGGATTGATGAGAAGGTCAATTCATTTAGAAACTGCCACAATTATGATGGATTGATATGGAGTGGAATTTTCCTTCAATCTTGTAGGCCTGCAGTATCTTTTCTGTTGTTGCTAAGGTGCTCAGTGGCTTTCTGAATGTGAAGAGAGTGGGAAGAACATAAATTTGGAGTTGCTTAAAGACAGCTTTGCTTTAGAATTTGACAGATGCACCTTAGAGCTCAAGGCTATTACTATTGAAACATGGAATTCTTTATTGCTAAATATCTGAAATGCATAACTACCTTGTCACAAAGAAGGAAACAGTTTGTAATTAACCATAAAGTGTTTTTTATTGATTAAAAGCTTCTAGATGAAATTATAGCTTTGAGTTCTTCATATCCCCTCTGTAATTTTAAGAATGTCGTGTGAGTATATGATTTTAGTATTCAAAACACTGGGCATTAAAACCATGGAAGATGTGATGATGCATTTCTCACCCACTGAATTGAGTAATAGTAGAAGTCAAGCCTACATCACCCCCAAGCCAATGTCTGAAGCTGTTGCTGTCAGTTCTGAAAACATGGGGAAAAGGGAACAATTGGGTAGGAATTGCACAGAGGTTAAAAACTCAGTCAAGTTTTAAACGTGCATGGCTGCTGTCCAATTGCTTCATTCCCTTTCCATGTGGAAGGCTCTAAATGTGGTTTATGGCAGGGGTGTCAAACATAAGGCCTGGGGGCCAGATTCAGCCCATCCAGGGGTCTTATGCGGCCCGCAAGCAACTGGTGCAAGGGAGGAGGTACTGGGGGGAGTGGGGGGAGCCACTCCATTGTGGCTTCAGCACGGCAGAACAACCTCATCTGCAGCAGTCAAGCATCATGGTAGCATCTGTCCAGTGCTGCAGTGCTGCCTCTCCAGTCCACCAATGTGGGTTTTCCTCTGCACCTCCCCTCCCAGCCCATTGGGCCTTGCAGTGAGGATACACCATCTCAGAGCCTACCAGCTGCTGTCCTTTATACAGTTTCTATCTCCGGGTCCTGGCATTATGCCTTATGGCACACATGGCTCGGCCCAATAAAGTGACATTTATGTCAAATCCAGCCCTCACAACAAATGAGTTTGACACCCCTGGTTTATGGTCTCTTACAAGTAGTGGCAATAATAGGAATCATACTTACCTATTGAATACTACTTAGGGCTCTACTGCATGTTCCTGCATATGTATATCTATATATTTAATTCTCAACAGTTCCCTCTGGATGCAGATACTTATTTCCTCAGATAGGGGCACGCTCTCCCCCAACAGGTTTTTCTATAGGCTCAGAGGACTCTGCGGGTCTGCAGAAAAATGCAAAAAGTTAAAAAAAAAAAACTTGGAGAGGGTCGAATTCCCTCCCAATACTTTTTGAAATGGCTGCTACAGGGATCTACTCCAGGCCCTACCGCATTGACAGTGAGAGATAGCCAGAGAGAGAGAGAGAGAGAGAGAGAGAGAGAGAGAGAGAGAGAGAGAGAGAGAGGGGCAGGAAGCAAAAGTATGACTGGATCTGGGATTGGGGAGGATTCCTCCTGCAGTATGAATGGCTGAATAACAGAGGGTTTGGAGCCAGGCCTGGGACTAGGATTGCCCACTCCAGGTTGGGAAATTCCTGGAGATTCTGTGGTGAAGTCTGAGGAGTGCAGAGTTTGAGGAGGGGAGAGGCCTCAGCTGGATATAATGCCACATAGTCCACCCATTTTCTCTAGGGGGGCAGATCTTTGTTGTCTGGAGTTCAGTTGTAATTCTGGGGGATCTCCAGGTCCCACCTGGAGGCTGGCAAACCTAGGGCTAGCAACACCCTCTGGGTGACTTGATACCACCTGACTTGGATGATTCAACTAGGCCTGGCTGCTTGCTACTATTCAACAGCAGCTGCCCTATGAAAGTCAATGTAGTATAATGGTCAGAGCCTCTTCAGAGTAGGGTTTGCGAGACTCAGGTTTAGATCCCCATCTTGCTGTGGAAGCTCACTGGGTGATTTTGGACCAGTCACATACTTTCAGCCTAACCTACCTCATAGGGTTTTTGCATGGATAAAAAGGAGTCGAGAATAGTGTAAACTGGTTTAGTTGCCACTGTGGAGAAAGACCATAGTTTTCCTCAGTAGAAGCTGCAGGGGAAAAAGAGATGGAAAGCTGAAGACCGAAGGGCAGATAAAGATGTTGGCTTTGGGAAGGAGATAGGGCTGCTGACTCCAGCTTGGAAAATTCCTGGATATTTGAGAGGTGGAGCCTGGGGATGGTGGGGACTGAGACAGAGAGGGCTATAGACTCCACCCTCCAAAGCAGTAATTTCCTCCAGAGGAACTGATGTTGCCAACCTCCAGGTGAGGACTGGAGATCTGGAATTACAACTGATCTCCATATGACAGAAATCAGTTCCCCTGGAGAAATTGGCTCCTTTGAAGAGTGGAGTTTATGGTACTTTACACTGCTGAGGTCACTTCCAAGCTCAAACATTCTCCAAAGGCTCCACCCCCAAATCTCCAGGAATTTCCCAACATGGAGCTGGCTACCCTAAGAGGAACTGATCTCTGTATTTGGACAATCTGTTGTGATTCCTGGAGAGTAGCTGCTGCCACTGCTGCTTGGGGAGGGGGAAGTCGATGGGAGGCCAGGAGAGTGACAGGGGAAGAAAGAGTGATGGGGTAGGGGCAGAAAGGAAGTGACAGGCATGGAGGGGGGAAAGAAAGAGTATGTAAGAAAAGGGGTGGCAGAAAGGAGAAAGAGTCTGAGAGAAGTAGGGGGAGTGGGGAAGAAGCAGAGGTGGCAGGAATGGAATAGCCGCTCCCCAAGTTTCTTGTAAATCGCCACTTGTGTAACGATAAAGGTTTATGTCTATGTCTATGACTATATTATGCATGATTTTTAAAGTGAGCTTTACAACAATTTTACAGATTCCATAAAGACATAACCTGAATCTGTTTAATATGTTTTCAGAGGCTTTCATAGCCAGAGTTCATTCGTTGTTGTAGATTTTCTGGGCTGTATGGCCATGGTCTTGGCATTGTAGTACCTGACGTTTCGCCAGCAACTGTGACTGGCATCCTCAGAGGTATAACAGAGAAAGATGGAGTACTTTCTGTGTCAAGGTGAGAAGAAATATGGTAGGCAGGTAATTTATATCTACTCAGGAAGGTGGGGTAGGGCTGAAATTATCTTGTAGGAGTTTCCCAGGCTGTGACATGCTAATGGAAGAGTTTTCCTGAGGGGGTTCTTTTGCATATGGATTGGCTGTTGAAATTCTTATCTTATTTTATTTATTTTAATTTATTTATTGAATTTGTACCCCGCCCTCCCAGCCAAGGCCGGCTCAGTGCTGTTGTAAGATGTAGAGCATTTTGTGTTTTTCAGGACTGGAAACCATGCCCTATTTATTTTTAAACTCTCTTCTTTCCTGTTGAAATTGTGTTAATGTTTATGAATTTCAATGGCTTCCCTGTGTAATCTGACATGGTAATTGGATGTGTTGTCCAGCATTTCATTGTCTTGGAATAAGATACTGTGTCCTGTTTGAGTTAGGCTATGTTCAACCTCTGCTGATTTTTCAAGCTGGTCAAGTCTGCAGTGTCACCTCAATCTTATTGGCCACAGCAAGAATAACAATAGCTTCACTCTGGAAATCGACCACTTCCTCGACTATTCAGAGTTGGTATGATAAGATATGGGATCAGTTTATTCTAGCTAAAACCACAAATGTCGTCCAATTAGTGAACGGAGGTTCGTCCTCTGTGGCTTCTCACTTTAAGTCCGTTTGGTTTCAGTTACTTCAGTATATGGCAAACAAGAACATACTTCCAACAAACACTTCTTATCTTTCTTGATTACGCTTCTGACATAAAATGGGATCATTGAGCTGCTTAGGTCTTCTGTAATGAACAGAGCTAAATATAATCTGAATTAACTTGCTCGTGGCAGGTTTTGTGGGGTTCACTAAATATACTAGAGAGCTGAAAGGTTGAATGTATTAATGCAAATGTGTGTTTTTTCTGAAGTTTGGGTGTATCTTATTTACTGCCTGGTTCTATGGTTGTTTACATTGTTTACATGGTTATTTGTATTTGTTACATTGTTATTTGTATCTGTTTTCAATAAAAAATTGAAAAAGTTAAAAAAGTCTGCAGTGTCTTTCATATTCTTTTATTCTTGTCTGGATGCTATGTTGTGTGGTCCTGATATAAACCTGTCCACAACTGCAGGAGTTGTGTTTTTCTGGTACCCCCTTGCTTTCTCCATAATCCAGCAAAAGTTGGCAATTTGATCTCTAGTTCCTCTACCTCTTCGAAACCCGGCTTGTACTTCTGGCAGTTCTCTACCCATATACTGCTGAAACCTAGCTTCTAGGATCTTGAGCTAAGATCTAGGACCTTGCTAGTGTGTGAAATGAGTGCAGTTCTGCGATAGTTTGAACATTCCTTGACATTGCCCTTCTTTGGGATTGGAATGTAAACTGACCTTTTCCAATCCTGTGGCCACTATTGCATTTTCCAAATTTGCTGGCATATTGAGTGCTGTATCACATAAAGCTCCAAATTACCCAAACTCATAAATAGTTCATTATTACCATGCTTCTTATTAAACATACTGTTGGTTATTTAATACATGCATAAAATACAATTGATACATAGATAGTCCTTAAGAATTAAGGCAACCAAATGAAAAATGAGCTGTTTTACGACTGCAGCTCGTTTCTCATTTTTCATTTGGTTGCCTTAAGTCTTAAGGACTGGATTTATTTGCTTTATGGATATTTAGAAATCATGTTTTTCAGTCCAATTGTGAAGTCTTTTCTTGGAATGTAGAGTTTTCTTAAAATCCCCAGTCTATCTATGTATCAGTTGTATTTTATACATGTATTAAATAACCAACAGTATGTTTAATAATAAGAAGCATGTTTAATAATGAACATTTTATGAGTCTGAGCAATTTGGAGCTTTATGTGATATTGTCATATATGATTCATACTAATTCATCTGTTTCCTTAAATTGCTGAAAGGCATATTGAGTGTAGCATTTTAACAGCATCATCTTTTAAGACTTCGAATAGCTCAGCTCGGATACCATCACCTTTGCTAACTATGTTGTTAGTAATGCTTTCTCAGGCCCATTAGACTTCACACTTCATGATGTCTGTCTCAAGGTCAGTGATCCCACCGTCGTGGTTGTCAAGGACATTGAGGTCCTTCCTGTATAGTTCTTCTGTGTATTCTTGCCATCTCTTCCTAATCTCTTCTGCTTCTGTTAGGTCCCTACCATTTTTGTCCTTTATCATGGCCAGCTTTGCACAGAACATTCCCTTGATTTCTCCAATTTTCTTGAAGCGATCTCTAGTCCTTCCCATTCTATTGGTTTCCTCTATTACTTTGCATTGTTTATTAAGGAAGGCCTCCTTATCTCTCCTTGCTGTTCTATGGAAATCTGCATTCAATTGGGTAAATTTTTCCTTTTCACCTTTGCCTTTTGCTTTCTTTCTTTCCTTTGCTATTTGTAAAGCCTCATCAGACAGCCACTTTGCTTTCTTGAATTTCTTTTTCTTTGGGATGGTGCTGATTGCTGCCTCCTGGACAATGTCACAAACCTCCGTCCACAGTTCTTCAGGCACTCTATCAAATCTAGTCCCTTAAACCTATTTTTCACCTCCAGTGTATTTTCATCAGGGATGTGATCTAGGTCAAACCTGAATGGCCTTGTGGTTTTCCCAACTTTCTTGAGTTTAAGGCTGAATTTTGCAATGAGTAGCTCATGATCTGAGCCACAGTCAGCTCCAGGTCTTGTTTTTACTGACTATATAGAGCTTCTCCGTCTTTGACTGCAAATGACATAATCTCATTTCGATGTTGCCCATCTGGTGATGTCCATATGTAGAGTCGCCTCTTAGGTTGTTGGAAGAGGGTATTTGCTATGACCAGCATGTTCTCTTGACAAAACTCTTGTTAGCCTTTGCTCAGCTTCATTTTGTTCTCCAAGGCCAAACTTGTCCGTTATTCCAGTTACCTTTTGACTTCCTGCTTTAGCATTCCAGTCCCCTATGATAAGGACATCTTTTTTTGTTGTTTGTTCTAGAAGGTGTTGTATGTCTTCATAGAACCAGTCCACTTCAGCCTCTTCTGCTTCAGTGGTTGGGACATATACTTGGATTACTGTGATGCTGAATGGTTTGCCTTCGATTTGGACTGAGATCATTTTGTCGTTTTTGAGATTGTATCCCATTACTGCCTTTCACACTCTCTTGTTGACTATAAAGGCCACACCATTTTTTCTATGGGATTCTTGGCCACAGTAGTAGATATAATGGTCTTCTGAGATAAATTCTCCCATTCTCGTCCACTTTAGTTCACTGATTCCCAAGATGTCGATGTTCAGTCTTGCTATCTCATTTTTGACCACATTCAACTTGCCTTGATTCATAGATCTTACCTTCCAGGTTCCTATGCAGTATTGTTCGTTGCAGCATTGGACTTTCCTTTCACCATCAGACACATCCACAGCTGAGCATCCTTTCAGCTTTGGCCCAGCCACTTCACTCTTTCTGGGGTTACTTGTACTCAGGGCTTTTTTTGTAGAAAAAGCCTAGCAGGAACTCATTACCATAATAGGCCATACCCAACAGCAGGAACTCATTAGCATGTTAGGCCACACCCCTGACAGCACAGCTTATTAGCATATTAAGCCACACCCCCATGTTACCAGAAGTGTGGTCATCCAGCCACACCCACCTTTTGCTTCTTATTCTATTTAACCCGGGGCTTTTTTTGGAGCGGGAACTCCTTTGCATGTTAGGCCACACACCCCTAATGTAGCCAATCCTAATGAGTTTCTGCTGTTGGGTGTGGCCTGTTATGCTAATGAGTTCCTGCTGGGCTGGCCAACTTGGGAGCCAGCCGGAACTCCGTTCCTGTGTGTTCCTGCCCAAAAATAGCCCTGATTGTACTTGCCCTCTGCTCTTCCCCAGTAGTATATTGGACACCTACCGACCTGAGGGGCTTATCTTCCGGCATCATATCTCTTAGCCTTTTGTTACTGTCCATGGGGTTTTCTTGGCAAAGATACTGGAGTGGGTTGCCATTTCCTTTTCCAGTGGATCACATTTTGTCTGAGTTCTCCACTGTGACCTGTTTGTCCTGGGTGGCCCTCCATGGCATAGCCCGCAGCCTCATTGAACCACGCCAGCCCCCTCGCCATGTCAAGGCAGCAATCCATGAGAGAGAAGGCACCTGTTACCCCCTATCATACATATGAAGAAGGGGTGGGAAAGTATCCCTCAGATTAGGAATACATGCTCAGAAACTCAGATTATAAAAAGAGGAAGAGAAAAGCAATCTTCATTCTATTTCACATCTCACAATGCAAGTCCATTATAAGACTTTATTTCCTTAGTGGTAAAACATTTCATATTTTTAGATTAAAGTAGCTGCCACTGTCCATATCATGGATTACTAGTATATCTTGATACAGGGTTTCAAAGTATGATTAAAATGTGAAAGTTGTAATATACAGATATTCAGAACCTGAAGCCATAGCACTAACTATTGGATGACATTGAATGGATCTTCTTTCTGATTTGCCAATCAGAAACTGTGTGTTCTTATTAATGATGAGGTTGACTTGGTGTGGAAGAGAGAGAATTATGATGGCATAGTTAATATTTAAGTTACCTAAGACTATTGGATGCTCTTAATAGTAATGAAAATCCGTAGGTGGATGTAATTTTTACAGAGTGTAAATTATTTAAAAGGCTATAAAAATGCAGAGGCTTGAGAGAAAGAGAGCGATAGCATATGAAAATTGCAGTGATCCAAGGAGCAGGAGGAGAAGCAGCCACCAATCAAAGGTTAAATGTTGCGGTCATTTTTAGATCTGTCATAATTTTTTGAACAAAAATTCTTCTTGTCTTGTAACTATGGAGATGCCTTTGTTCAGAGACTTCAAGGCTGGTTCAGCAGAACAATTGCACAGAGGTTGCACAGCCATGACATTTGGAGTGTGTGTGTGTATGCATTAGTCTCTATTGTTATGCAGCATGCTGGCAAATACAGAATACAGTGGCTGTTTTTGTGTGCTCATAAAATTAGGTAAGCTTCTATTTTGTGATCAGTAAAACAGACACAATCCAGCACCACTGAAGTTGATGGGAGTTTTGCTGTTGACTTCAGTGACATCTGGATTATATCATTTAGTATGTGCAAAATTGGCTAATTTATATATGTGTTCTGTTTTTAACTGGGACAGTGGCATTGAGAAAATGACTTGATTAAAATTAAGTAAAATGTTAGCTGTTTTGACTAGACCGAGGATTTAAAAAAGGTTGAAGTTCTTCTAATGTCTCTGGCTCAAATTACCCTTATTTCTGATCCAGTGTGTATGATGTAGTGGCTAAAGTCTAAATATAGGCCCTGGGAAACCTGGTTCGAGACTGTGCTAAACTGTGAAATTCACTGGGTGATGTTGGGCCAGTCCTCCTTTCTCAGCCTAACCTACTTCTCAAGGTTGTTCTGAGGATATAATGGAGGAGACAAAAACTATGTATGTTGTCCTGAGCTCCTTGGAGGAAGGACAAAATCAAAATGTGATAAACAATTTGCTCACTCTCAGTTGACCTTGTTTGCTCTGTGGCAGCATCATGTAGTCAGGTCTGATTGTTATACAATAAACAATGTAAGCCGTTTTGGGGAGAAAGGGTATAAATTAAGTAAATAAATACAAATCACAAATCTATCTCTCATTGAGAGGGATTGTGGCTGTGGTAGAGCATCTGCTTTGTATGCAGAAGGCCTCATAGTCACTGGCATCTCCACTTAAAAGAATCCAGGTTGTAGGTAATGTGGAAGGTCTCTGCCTGAGACTCTGGAGAACTGCTGCCAGTCTGAGTAGATAATACTGACCAGTATTCTAATTCAATATAAGGCAGTTTCATGTATTCCTATGTGCCAGTGTGCCTAAGCCAGGAAGACATAAACGGCAAGAGTTAGACAGGACAGAAATGGCACCAAAACAGTGGCTGTTATGGGGAACAGTAGCACTAAACAAATTTAGAAAAAGTGAACACTCACCATCAAAAGCATGTCCCAGGATATACTTACATACATGCTCAAATTGGATTTTTCTGCCTGCAAATCAAACTGGTAGTGTATTTAACACAGCTATATTTTTGTACTTTCCCTTATAGTAACCCTAAAATTTGGCTAAATTGAGGATTGTAATTGCCAATGTCTTCTGCTATGGAAAGATCTTTGATGTAGTGGTACCAGACCAAACCTGTAGGATTCATGAGGATCTTCAGTGCTAGCCATGCTTCTTATTTATTTGTTGGGTTGTCCCCTTTTTGTTTATACTTCAGTCAGATCTTCAAAGAGCTGAACTGTTGCATTGGTTACACCAGCAGTATTCCCTTTATATCAGTGTTGTGGTTTAAGGGAGCAAGCCAGAGATCTTGCAATAAAAACTTTTTCCAAAATGTGTGGTTGTTTTAAAGATGCTGCTTTCTACTTTATATCACCTCCAGGACATTAGAATGCTCTTGGCTTTGGCAAGTAGTGCCAATTTATTCATTTTTGCAAGTTTCCAATATTTGCTCCAGGAGCCATTTCTTGGCAGAAAGAAACTTGGTCTGCTGTGCCATTTCTCCCTTGGATAAAGTTTTAGAAAGAATGGATTTCAGTATAGTATTTCATTTCAGACCTTTTGTTATTTCCACTTTTGTTGCCAATGCTTCTAGTTCCTATGATAGGAATAATAGAAACCTGGATTTACCATACTAGTTTATAAATAAAATTGGCAGAATACTTCCTGCCCTGATAGGGTTGCCAGTTGCAATTGTCGTGCTGGTGAGGGGATTTGGGGGGTGTTCTAGGAGTGGGTGGCGACATCGCTAATGCGATGATGCCACATGGAATTGATGTGATTATCTCAGTGATGTCAGGGGTGATGCTCTGCTTTTTGGACAGACTCTATGGTTAAAATTGAGCTCAAACCATAGATTTTTGTCCCAAAAGCAGAGCATCGCTAGTGCAATGACATCACTTCCGCATGGTGTCATTGCATTGGGAACAGCACTGTGCAGTGTTGCTGTTCAGAGGTGGGGCCTTCTGCACCGGCCAGCTGGCTGGTGATGGGCAGAAGCCCCCAAAATCAGGAGATCCCCCACCCAGGCTGGGGGTCTGCGAACTCTATGTCCTGCATGACATTCATCCAGAAAATGTATGTTCATTTTTTTAATAGAGAAGCTTTCTAGCCTCATGGATAACTTAATATCAGCAACACCTGTACACAAAAATGACTGGCAGGAATATGTGAAATAAATAGATACAAGTGGCCACCTACAAGGACTTGCACAAGGCATCTCACTTTCCCCTCCCATGCTATTCTTACAATATTTGGCTTGGTTTTTGTTGCTAAATTTTGGCAGGGCAGTGTTTCTATGGAAGAAATAGAGCTACCTGAGATCAGCATTTGGACCTGTTGAGAGTAGTTGTCTGTGGATTACATTTTGTGCATGGGCATGATAAGAGATTTTATTTGCTAAAAGCTCTTTGCTATCACACAGAAGCAAACATCAGATTGGGGCCATATGGACAGTTTATGGATGTTTATAGTAGATGTTTGCCAAAACTGATTGTTCATTTTAATGTTCATTTTAATTTTCATGTGTAGTAGTAGCCTAGTCAAATAGTCCTATATATTTTTGGATTGTTATGTATAATTTGTAATCAACCTTGATGAGATTTGGTGCTGTGTTTTAATATTTGTGTATAGTCTTTCTTCTGTAGATGTCTGTTCTCCTTCACTGCTCTTACTGAAATGGTTTGTTGAATCCTGTTAACAGAATTACATCTGCATGGCTTTGTGTAAACATGAGTTAAAATGGGAACATGTTTACCAGTTCCATAGCACATTCTATACTGGGCAGGGATAACAGGTGGTCTAGCATGTTATTCAGTTGCTGTGAAACTGTCAGGATTTATAAATTAATTATTAGTTTATTGATGACTTCTTTCTACCTGAGAACATGAGAGAAGCGTTGCAGAACTGGTAAACATGTTTCATTCTTAACACATGTTTGTTTAAAGGGATCTAGTCAAAAGCCATGTTGTTGTAGTTGTCTGTCAGATTCACAAGCATAAAACTAAAGGTGGAGTCCTAATAAGATTTGCCCCATTCTAAGTCCATTGAAATCAGTGGTCTTAGTGGGATATAACTCTGTTTAGGATTACATTGTATTTATTTGTTTTTTAATTGAATTTATACCCCACCCTCCCTACCAGAGCAGGCTCAGGACAGCTTACATAAAAAATTCAAACACATAAATAACAATTAAAACCAA
The DNA here is from genome assembly GCA_029375565.1 of Gekko gecko. Classification (NCBI taxonomy): domain Eukaryota; kingdom Metazoa; phylum Chordata; class Lepidosauria; order Squamata; family Gekkonidae; genus Gekko; species Gekko gecko. Next base: position 103,296,696 of record JAPDNY010000002.1, on the reverse strand, counting down.
TCTTAAAAGAATCATAAAACCATCCAAGTATCATAAAGTCTTAGTACTGTAAATCTGATACTGATAGCATTGCTTAAGGTGTGGGGAAAATCTGATACTGATAGCACCAACGATGTGGGGAAATGCAGTCGTGAGGTCCTGGAGGAGAAATTTAGGCTGCTGGGCAGGAAACTCAAGGCCAGGACCTCCAAGGTAGCCTTCTCGGAAGTGCTACCTGTTCCACGCGCAGGGCCGGAGAGACAGGCACAGATCAGGAGTCTCAATGCGTGGATGAGACGGTGGTGTAGGGGGAAGGGTTCAAGTTTGTTAGGCACTGGGATGCTTTTTGGGACAAGAGGGAGCTGTACAAAAGAGACGGTCTCCACTTGTCCCGAGAAGGAACCAGGCTGCTGGCGCTCAAAATCAAAAAGGTGGCAGAGCAGTTTTTAAACTGAATAATGGGGGAAAGCCGACAGGAGATGAAAAATCTCTGGTTCGGGATGGCTCATCTCAAAGAGATGAAGGGGTAGCTATTACTTTTGTACAAGGAAATGGATTACAATTGTCCACTGAGACTGGGGCTAACGATAGGAACTGCCTGGCAAGGTCTCGAGGCAGCAAGAGGAAGGCTGTGGGCTTAACAAACATGGGAAACTATAAGTGTTTATACACAAATGCTAGAAGTCTCCAAGGTAAAATCGGGGAGTTGGAATGCTTGGTGTTGGGGGGGAAATAGACATTGTGGGTATTTCAGAAACTTGGTGGGATGAGGAAAATCAGTGGGATACGGTGATTCCTGGTTATAAATTATATCGGAAGGATAGGGGGAAAGGGTTGGAGGTGGGGTGGCTCTGTATGTCAGAGAGGGTATACCGTCCAGTAAGATTGAGAGGGTAAGAGAATTGGATTCACTTCTGGAAATGCTATGGGTTGAAATAGTGGGTCCAAAAGGAGGCTTAACAGTGGGAGTTTGTTATCGCCCACCAGATCAAAAGATAGAGGAGGATTATAAAATGATGAATGAATTAAAGATAGCGGCTAGACGAAATAACTGTGTTGTAATAGGCGACTTTAACTACCCACACATTGATTGGGTCAATATGAGTTCTAGTCGGGAAAAAGAGATTGCGTTCTTAGACACTCTCAATGACTGTGCTGTGGAACAGATGGTCACAGATCCTACCAGGGGAGAGGCGATCCTGGATTTGGTCCTAAGTAACACCCAAGACCTGGTGAGAGATGTAAAAGTGATTGCACCACTTGGGAACAGTGACCATAATGTCATTGAGTTTAACATTAGTACAGATAGGGAGTTGCCCAAAAAGACTGACGCAACCACTTTTAACTTTAAAAGGGGTAACTTCTCTGGTATGAGGGGACATGTGAGGAAGAAATTGAAAGGAAGAGTGGAGAAGGTCAAAACCATTGGGGAAGCTTGGAGACTATTTAAAAAGACAATCCTAGAAGCTCAGAAAAAATATATACCGCGGGTTAGGAAAGGTACAAATAGGTATAGAAAAAAGCCTGCATGGTTAACAAATAAAGTAATGGAAGCTGTAAAAGGTAAGAAGGATTCCTTTAAGCGGTGGAAAGCTAGTCTTAGTGAGGTTGATAAAAGGGAACACAGACTATGGCAAGTAAAATGCAAGTCTGTGATCAGGCAAGCAAAAAGGGAATATGAGGAGCATATCGCAAAAAACATAAAGACCAACAATAAAACTTTCTTCAAATACATTAGAAGGAGGAAGCCAGCCAGGGAGGCAGTGGGGCCCTTGGATGACCAAGGGGTAAAAGGAGTAGTGAAGGATGATAGGGAAATGGCTGAGAAGCTGAATGCATTTTTTGCCTCTGTCTTCACTGTGGAAGAGGAGAAGTGTTTGCCCACTCCAGAAGCACCGATTTCGGGAGGGGGTTTGAAAGACCTGAATCAGATTGCGGTAACAAGAGAGGAAGTCCTCCGACTGATGGACAATTTAAAAACTAATAAATCACCAGGCCCGGATGGCATTCATCCGAGAGTTCTGAAAGAACTCAAATGTGAACTTGTGGATCTCCTGACAAAAATATGTAATCTTTCTTTAAAATCTGCCTCCATTCCTGAGGACTGGAAGGTAGCTAATGTCACTCCCATCTTTAAAAAGGGCTCCAGGGGAGATCCAGGAAATTACAGGCCAGTCAGTCTGACATCGATACCGGGTAAGTTGGTGGAAACTGTTATTAAGGAAAGAATTAGTAGGCACATTGATGAACAAAAACTATTGAGGCAGACTCAGCATGGGTTCTGTAAGGGAAGATCTTGTCTCACTAACCTGTTAGTGTTTTTTGAGGGAGTGAACAAACATGTGGACAAGGGGGACCCAATAGATATTATTTACCTTGACTTCCGGAAAGCTTTTGATACAGTTCCTCATCAAAGGCTCCTAAGTAAGCTCAATAATCATGGGATAAAAGGACAAGTCCTCTTGTGGATCAAAAACTGGCTTATAAATAGAAAACAGAGAGTGAGTATAAATGGGAAACTTTCTCAGTGGAGGGTGGTAAGCAGTGGGGTACCACAGGGATCAGTACTCGGTCCGATGCTTTTTAACTTGTTTATTAACGATTTGGAATTGGGAGTAAGCAGTGATGTGGCTAAATTTGCAGATGACACAAAGTTGTTCAGGGTGGTGAAAACCAGGGAGGATTGTGAGGCACTCCAAAGGGATCTGTTGAGGATGGGTGAGTGGGCGTCAATGTGGCAAATGGGGTTCAATGTGGCCAAGTGCAAAGTGATGCACATTGGAGCCAAAAATCCTAAATATAAATACACGTTGATGGGGTCTGATCTGGCAGAGACGGACCAAGAGAGAGATCTTGGAGTCGTAGTGGATAACTCACTGAAAATGTCTAGACAATGTGTAGCTGCAATAAAGAAGGCCAACGCTATGCTGGGGATTATTAGGAAGGAAATTGATAACAAATCAGCCAGTATCATCATGCCCCTGTATAAATCATTGGTGCGACCTCATTTGGAATACTGTGTACAGTTCTGGTCACCACATCTCAAAAAGGATATTATAGCATTGGAAAAAGTGCAGAGAAGGGCAACTAGAATGATAAAAGGGTTGGAACACCTTCCCTATGAAGAAAGGTTAAAATGCTTGGGGCTCTTTAGCTTGGAGAAACGACGGCTGAGAGGTGACATGATCGAGGTTTATAAGATTATGAATGGGATTGAGCAGGTTGAGAAAGAAGTACTTTTCTCCCTTTCTCACAATACAAGAACTCGTGGGCACTCTATGAAATTGCTGAGCAGTTGGGTTAGAACAGATAAAAGGAAATACTTCTTCACCCAAAGAGTGATTAACATATGGAATTCACTGCCACAGGAGGTCGTGGCAGCTGCAAGCATGGACAGTTTCAAGAGGAAATTAGATAAACATATGGAGCAGAAGTCCACCAGTGGCTATTAGCCACAGGGTATAGATGGGAACTCTCAGTCTGGGGCAGGTGATGCACTCTATTCTTGGTGCTGGAGGGGGCAGCAGTGGGAGGGCTTCTGGTGCCCTGGCCCCACTGCTGGACCTCCTGATGGCACCTGGTATATTTTGGCCGCTGTGTGACAGAGTGTTGGACTGGATGGGCCATTGGCCTGATCCAACATTGGCTTCTCTTATGTTCTTATGTTCTTATGTGGCAGTAGCAGTCTTGAGGGTATATTGTAAAAGATGTCATCACTTCTCTCCTGTGGCAGTAAATCCATTTCACATTTTAAAATCACAAGGAGAAAAGCAGCAGTGCCTCCAATAAAGAGGAAATTCCTGAAATAACATTGACTTCGTCTACTAAATGCTAGATTTTTTTAAAAAAAAACTGTTGATGATTCTCCAAATTGATACCAATGGATGAGTGGTATACATGTTGACTGTGTATCTTGAATGTTACATGACTCTGTGAACTTCGGCTGAACATTCCAACCTGCTGGTGTAATTTAAACTTCTATTGATAGTTCCTACAACATCTCAGTAACAGGAGGTGTTTAGAAGTAAGGACGTTTTGAAACATATATTTTATATTTTGTGGCCTTCTGAGAATATATTTGCTGGATCACACCCAGTATCTTGTCAATAAGAATGTCATGTTTCTGGTACTTTAAATGAAATGTAGGACTGGTACAGGAAACTGATCATTCCATCTTATGTTGACAGTTTCTAGGAGCCTAAGGTTTTAGGACATTTTTGTACTGGAAGACCCTTTGAGAATAATAGGTTGATGCAAAAATCAGAAGCCATGCAGTACGTTTTATTAAAATCAGCCAAAATAACACAAAATGTTGCACAAGCTTCAAGTTCTCCAGACCTCTTCATCAAGCTGGGGGTGAAAAAGCAAGAAAAGTTTTTGTATCTTTAGACCATAGTTGTGAGGCCTGTCCATCTGCATCTTGTGTAGGATGTGTTGTTGGTTTCATAGGGCATAGGAATATGGCTAGTTTGGTACACATGAAGCTGCCATATTCTGAATCAGACCCTTGGTCTATCAAGGTCATTATTGTCTATTCAGACTGGCAGCAGCTCTCCAGGGTCTCAGACAGAGATCTTTCACATCAACCTGGTAGGAGGCTGTGCTCTCGGCATGCTTGGAAGAAGGAGGAAAAATGGATGCCATTCAGCTGACAATATAACAGATAAGTCTCTCAACTAGCAGACAGAACTTGCTTGTCCTTTAAAAAGGCTTAGTGTATAGCAGAAACATAGCAGTCCTTGTATCAGTGCAGGTGCTTGGTCTATTCAGTGGGTTGGATCCAGACTATACATGGAACTTCCTTGCATTTTATATTTGTTAAATGGTTAGCTGCCATGGAGGCTTTCCAAAGTTGAAATAAAGCATATAAAAACAACAAATGGATTAAATAATCAGCAAAAGCATTATACACTTACAATTTTACATTGTGTCTGTGTGTGTTATGTGCCGTCAAGTTGCTTCCAAATTATGGTGACCCTGTGAATTAACAGTCCCCAAAATGTCTAATCATTAACAGCCTTGCTCAGGTGTTGCAAACTGAGGGCCATGGCTTCCTTGATTGAATCTACAACATACTGATGTCTTGTTCTTCCTTTTCAGTTGTTCTCTTCTATTTCTTTACCCTGGTGGTAATAATAGTTCTTTGGCTCTATGTGCCAGTAGTTGGAGCACTGCATGTAGACTTCTGATTCTATTTCTGTCACTTTTTACTTTTGCTACTTGTCTATCTTTAGCAAAGTTTCATCAGTCATCTATCGAGGCTTTTCATTTCCTTTGACTGCAGGAATAGTCTTCAGTCATTCTTCCTTGATAATTGTCAAGTTTCCGTTTTGTTTCACCTTGTTCCACTTCACTGCTTGCCGTAATTAAGCGGGGACGGAATTCCTGAGGGGAGTGCATGGGTGTTTTGAGTGGATGCTTGTAAAAGCCATAACTTCCTTTAAGATTGTGCCCCACTATCGGTTCCCATGGAGCTGGCCTTGGAGACTCTTTTGCCAGGCCTGGATAGATAGGGTGTCATATATCTGTCAGGGTTGCCATAGTAACAGTAGGGGCTGAATGGTGACGTATGTGAGAGGTGTGGGGTGTATTTTTTATTATCTATAACTAGGAATAAGGCCTGTTGTGGAAATAAATACAACGGGCTCTAGAAAGAGGCTCTGGGAGAGTGCCCCGGCTTTGGGCACTCAGTGACAATTTGCTGTGGCAATCTCAGCAGGGTATAATGACAGAGTCCACCATTTTCTCCAGAGGAACTGATCTTTGCTACCTGAAGAGCATTAGTAATTTTGAGTGATCTCCAGCCCACCCCCAAGATTGGTAACAGTGGTTCCCCAGGAGGGAGTGGCTGGTTTGGAGGGTGGAGTCTATGGCATTGTACCTGTCTGAGGTCCTACCCCTCCTCAACACTCACCCTCTCCAGGTTCGACCCCTCAGATCTCCAGGAATTTCCCAACCTGGAGTTGACAACCCTATCTCCCTCCCAGCCAACCATCAACCTACCTTTAGTTTTCCATCTCCTCCCCCCTCCCTCCTAGAGAGCAGTTGTAATTTTGAGTGATCTCCAGCCCCCACCTGGAGATTGGCAACAATGGTTCCCCATCAGAGAATGGCTCGTTTGGAGGGTGGAGTCTATGGCATCGTACCTGTCTGAGGTGCCACCCCTCCTCAAACCTCACCCTCTCCAGGCTCCATCCCTCAAATCTCCAGGAATTGCCCACCTGGAGTTGGCAATCTGATCAGGACTGGGCCCAATGAGTTTTCTCCCAAAGGCCAACATAGGTGTGGAAAGGGCCTTTTACTGACAGAGGAGAAAGTACAGGGAATATTAGGGAAATACCTGGAGATTTGGGGGGTGGATCCTGTGGAGGGCAGCATTTGGGGTGTGTGTGGAAGGACTCCGCAGGGTATAATGCCATAGAGTCTACCCTCCAAAGCAACCATTTTCTCCCAGGGAACTGATCTCTGTCATCTGGAGGTCAATTGTAACAATGGGAGATCTCCAGGTCCCACCTGGAGATTGGCAACCCTAGGGGAAAGTCAGCTGCACAGCAGGGAGTTGAAGAAAATGGTCTGATGGTCGCTGGCCCACCTCGTTAGCCAGCCAACCATGCTGAAGCTAAGCAGGAGAAAGAGCCTTTTTCCATTTATTCTGACAGGAAAGTGGCCATTGAGAAGGGGGTTATGGGCGGGGAGGGGGTTATGCTGAAAGTCCTTTTTTTTTTTTTTACTCACAGAACCAAGCTTGGCTGCCTACCAGCAGCCACTGAGGGGACAGTCCCTCACAGGAGTCAAGAGAACTGTCTTCCTCAGGAGAGAGAGCTGTCTGCCAGGGGGAGTGGGGGGGAAGAGGAGCAGACCCAGCACCCGGCCAATGGCACGCGAGTACTCTTGAGTGGCGGCTGATGGGCCAATGGCTGAGGGAGGGCATTTTACAGCCAATGGGAGCGCATGGAATCTTGCGAAACCAAAAGATAAGGGCTTTTGTGCGCCTTTTTCTCATTTCTGACACGGAGCCTGTTTCCTAAAGTAAGCATATCTTAAAAAACTACCACTGCTTAAGTGTGTTGTGGAGAGTGTCTTAACTGGGAGACTTTACAATAATATAGAGTCATAAGTTTGAAGGGACCTCCAGAGGGATCTAGTCCAACCCCCTGCACAATGCAGGAAATTCACAAATACCTCCCCCCACACCCCCAGTGACTGGCCCCACTGGTGGACCTCCTGATGGCATCTTGTATTTTTGGCCAGTGTGTGACACAGAGTGTTGGACTGGATGGGCCACTGGCCTGATCCAGCATTGGCTTCTCTTATGTTCTTATGCTGTTCCATGCCTAGAAGATGACAAAAAAACCCATCCAGGATCTCCAGCCAAACTGGCCTGGAGAAAAGTTGGTGCCTGACCCCAAAGTGGTGATCAGCATTTCCCTGGGCATGTAAGAAAGGCCACAAGAACTAACACTGATGCAACCCTTCCTGCTCTCCCTCTCATTATGTTTCTAAGTTCACAGTTATCAGCACTGCTGTCAGATGGCCATCTAGTCTCTGTTTGAAAACCTCCAAATGGTTTCAACCCATAGTTCTTTCTGTTCCCATTCACTTGAACTTAGTAATGCAAACCTATTCTTTTCATGGTCTTTAAAATCTTCAGCAATGTTCTTTAAATTATATTTTGGCACTATGAATGTTTTGGCGCTTCAGCTTTATTCTAATTTTTGATATTAATAATTCATGGTTTGAATCACAATCAGTTCCTGGCCTTGTTTTAGCAGAGAGAATAGAGCTTTTCCATCTTCTCCTTCTCATTATGTAGTCTATACCGGAATGTAGTCCTACCAGAAATTACGCAAAGCTGGTCACTGCTTGGCAGACTGAGTCAAGCTCTGGAATATGGGCTTTATTTTCAGTTGACCAACTGGTTTCTCCCCTCTCCCGATGCGGTCACTGGAGTTTCCGGGATGGCCTGATTGTGACCCGAGAAGCCACGGCGCCGAGTGGAAGCCCCGCCAGCTCGCCTTGGCCTGAGGAATCTCCGCCTGCTGGCGAGGGTTGCCTTTAACCATCGCCGCTCCTGCTGCAACCATTGTCGGAACATGTGGAGGTGCCGTGGATGGGTGTGTGTGTGCCAGGGAGCCATAGGAGCCCCTAGATTGAATGGGCGACCGCAGGCAGCATGAGGGGATCAGCACCCCGCCTCCTCTGCAAACAGAGCCTGTGGCAAAAGGCTTTAGAAACAACTAAGCCCCTGGCCGGGTGCAAGTGCACTGGGGACCCTGAGTTCCCCCAAATCGAACCCGAGTCTATTGAACAGCTGCAAGTGGTGCAGACTGATCAACACTTTGCTTTTTTGCAAACGGAGCCGGTGGCACAGACCTGTGAAATAACAGAGCCTCCCAGATCCAATGGAGCCACCCAGACGAACTTCAGAGGTACTGACTGGGAGGCAACAGACACTGTTATGGCCCAGGAAAAGGGCCTGAGATCAGAACCCACATCCACATGCAGGACCGTTGGGCACGAAGGGAAATATTGGACAGGCCGAGCCTTAATGACCTGGCCCGACTTGTCACCAAGGACCCAGCAGCAGGCAGCAGATGTTGGCGATTAGCTATAGCAGATTATCAGATCTAAATTAACTGGTTCGGTTAGGGCATAGGAGTTGAAATTGATTGCATATTTGGCTTATTGTTAGTTTCCCCCCAATTAAGTAAGGATTAATTGATAGCTGATTAATTTTATATTTGATTGCTGTAGACTTGATTATTGGTATGCCCTGTAAATGCTGATTGATCTTAATTAGTTGATTTGATATCTAACTTAAATTTACAAATTGATTAATAAGAGGTTCCTAATGGCTTGATAGGAAATTTACCGCTGATTAGCCCTAGTGAAAGTTTAGAACTGAGCTGTTCTGATTGGAGCACATATAGAATAAATTAAAGAAAAACGGTATTAATAGGCTGCTAGATTAAATTGTCAGAGCTGTGTTCAATCTGGAGTAAGTGGGCGCTAGTGTGTGCCGCTAAGGAGTTGATCTGAGGCCAACAACAGAGTTGTAGCTGGCGAAGATTAATGGGCCTGATGACGACCGGATATAACATCCCAGTGCTCCTGGGGAGGGGAAGGTATAGCGGTGGGACTAGGCACAGAAACAAGGGAAGGAGACGGAGAAGTGGTTTAGCTCGGACCCCTTCCAGTCTACATCCCATCTTTGTGGTAGGGGTAACAGTGGACCAGGTTACTGCTTTTGGCAGTAGTCCCATGGTCGGACCACCATGCCCTGAGGGCCCATTTGAATGTTCAGCTCCAACCCTGTTTAGGCGGCGAGCGTATTTTAGCTCACCAGCAGAGCCAGATGGACCCAGTGCAGCTCCAGATGGCCCTGTGGGATCCAATACCCCGTAGTGGCTCATTGGATGAGCTTGTGGAGGACTGGCAGAGTCGGCTCTCTGCAGCCATTGACGAGATTGCTCCCCGGTGCCCTCTGTGCCCCCACACTAAGCTTGCTCCCTGGTTTACCCAGGAGTTACAGCTTATGAAGCAGGAGCTAAGACAGCTAGAGAGACAGTGCTGCCATGCTCGAGACGAAATGACAAGAGGACGTTTATGAGAGCCTATGAGATGGCAGTCAAAGGACGTTTATGATGGCAGTCATAGGACGTTTATGAGAGCCTATGAGATGGCAGTCAAAGCCGCAAAGAGGGAGTTCTATGTGGCGACGATTGCATCTGCAAGCTCACGCCCAGCCCAACTGTTTAGAACGATTCAGTCTATAACAGTTCTGCCACAGGGCAGACTAAACACTAGGGAATTGAACATTGGCTGAGAGGCATTTGTGAGCTATTTTGCGGATAAAGTCTTAGCGCTCCACTGTGACCTCCCTGCCACAGTTGAAACAGTGAGTGAGCTTGAGGCCCCTTGCACATCTTCAACCTCAGTTCTGGATCATTTCAGCCTGCTCAGTCTGGAGGAAGTCGACAGATTGCTCGCAGTGGTGCGCCCAACCACATGCAGCCTTGATCCGTGCCATTCCTGGCTTATTAAAGCTGGCCACAAAGGGTTCCGTGGTGCCCTAAGGGAAATTATCAACAAGTCTCTCTTTGAGGGGCAGTTCCCAGGGGCACTCAAGGAAGCAATGGTCCACCCTCTTTTGAAAAAACCATCTCCGGATCCGGCCAATTGGCCAACTATTGTCTGGTTTCCAATTTGCCCTACCTGGCAAATTAATTGAGAGGGCGGTGGCAACACAGTTGCAGGGCTTTTTGGATGACACTTCCATATTAGATCCCTTCCAGTCTGGCTTCTGCCTGGGACACGGGACAGAGAAGGCGCTGGTCGCTTTGGCGGATGACCTCCAGAGGCATCTGGATCAGGGTGGTTCAGCGGTACTGTTGCTGTTAGATCTGTCAGCCACGTTTGACACAGTCGACCATCAGCTGCTGACCCACCACCTTGCCGACATGGGGATTCAGGGGCTTGCCTTGCAATGGCTTGCTTCCTTTCTCCAGGGTCGGGGACGAAGGGTGGCACTAGGGAAACAGCACTCCAGGAGACACCCGCTGGAGTGCGGTGTGCCTCAAGGGGCTGTGCTGTCCCCGATGTTATTTAACATTTACATGCGCCCTCTTGTCCAGATTGCCCAGAGGCATAGGCTGGGTTGTCATCAGTACACTGACAACACCCAGCTCTATCTGATGTTGGGCGACTGATCAGACTGCAGACCGGAAGACCTGGATCAGGCTTTGCAAGTTGTGGCTGGTTGGCTCAAACTGAGCCAGCGGAAGCTGAACCCAGCAAAGATGGAGGTCCTATGCCTGAGTCGGGGTGGCTCGGGGGTGGGGATCCCACTCACAACCTTCGGTGGGGCACCATTGGTGCAAGCATCGGCGGTTAGGAGATTCAGAGTGCTTCTGGATGCCTCCTTAACAGTGGAGGCCCAGGTAGCAGCCAGTTGGCCTTTTACCACCTTCGGCTGATTCAGCAGTTGGTTCCCTTCCTCAGCCACGATGACCTGGCTATAGTGATCCATGTGATGGTCATCCCGAGACTAGACTACTGTAATGCTCTCTACATGGGGCCGCCCTTGTCACAAATCCGGAAGCTGCAGCTAGTGCAGAATGCCACAGCCTTTTGGTGGGCCTCCCTAAGTGGGAGCACATCCGGCCTGTGCTGAAGACACTGCACTGGCTGTCAATAGCATACCAAATTTGTTTCAAGGTGCTGGTATTGACCTTTAAAGCCCTATATGGCCAGGATCCGACATACCTACAGGACCGCCTTTCCCCATATGTACTCCAGAGAGCACTCCGGTCAGGAATACAACATCAGCTGACCATCCCAGGCCCTAAAGATGCCAGGCTTGCAGCCACCAGGGCCAGAGCCTTCTCAGTGGTGGCTTCATACTGGTGGAATGAGCTCCCAGAAGAGATTAGGGCCCTGCAGGACTTTTTACAGTTCCGCAGGGCCTGCAAGACAGAGCTCTTCCACCAGGCTTTCAATTAGGAGCTGCCACACCACCAGTACTAACACCTGTGGCTATAGGTCGGCTCTGGCCTGGAGGTTGTGCCAGACCATCGCACAAAGCTGAGGATCACTGAATTGGACACAATTGTTGAACATCATAGTATGCCGTTCTAATTAGTGAAAGATGTCTATTATCACCAGCGCTGAATTACTAGAATGTTTTAATGCTTGTAATGTTTTAACTTTTGTATACGGTCTTATGGTACTGGGTACCAATCAGTGTAAGCCGCCCCAAGCCCATTCGCGAGGACGGCAGGGTATATATGGAAATAATAAATAAATAAATAAATAAATAAATAAATAAATAAATATTTGATTTCTGTGTTAGCCATCCAATGATGTCCACATACACAATTATCTGTTTGGTTGCCTAAATTATATGTTTGCAATGAACAATTTGGTGTCTTAACAGAATTCTATGACCTGCTCTCTTGCTTCATTTTTTGCTCCTAACTCAAAATCCTCTGACAATATTTCATTCTACTTTGGTTCTTACTTTTGCATTCCAGTTACCTATGATTCTCAGCACATCCTGTTTAGGCAGGTGATCAATTTCTTCCTGGACACCTATATAAAAGCTTTCAATTTCTTCCTCTTCAATATCTGTAGTGGGGGTGTAGACTTGAATGCCTGTTATCTTCATAGGCTTTCCATGAGATCTGGTGGATTCAGTCTTTGCATTGTTGCCCCTGATTGCTTGTGCTACATTTTGCCTCACTATTAGAGCAACCCCATTTCTTCTGTGTTTGTCATTTCCTGTCCAGTTTAGATCTTTTTCGTGGTCTCTGTGCATCACACCTCTGGGATATAGTGCACCTGCGCTGACTCCAATTAGTATTGTAGAAAGCTAAAGGGATTTTTGTGCCCGCTTCCCAGTCACATGCTGGGCTCCAGTGCTAATGACCAAGGGAGGGGCACGACCATCCTGCCAGTTCTCTTCTGACTGCCGTGCTGGTAGGACTCTTTATGCCTTGGTTGGTAAAAAACTTTGGCTTTGGCCTCTTTTTCTTCTGTTTTTTGTAGTTAGCTAAGGTTAGTTTTCAGTATACTTAGATAGTTAGGTTTTTCTTTTTGTCTGCCTCAGCAGACTTTTTCAACCCGCCAAATGGTGGGTCTTCTTCAGATGGTGCTGGAAGTGTGGCAGTAAAATCACACCCCCTGATGGACACTCCCTTTGTTTATTGTGCCTGGGGGAATCGAACCGCGGTGACTCTTGTGCCCACTGCACCAAATTCTCCCATCAGACGAGGAAGAACCAAGCTGCAAGACTGTGGGTGGTGCTACTTGAGTCAGCTCTCTCTCCGATGGAGTCATCACAGGACTCTTCAGGACACACCTCTATGTCGAACCCCACATCGGGGTCAACGGCTCAACAGTCTCTGACACCAAGCCAATCCAGTGCCAACAGATCGGTGCTGAAATGCTCAATCCCAGCATTGTAGTCCATACACCCGCTAAGAAAAACTGGGTGGGCAAGGACGAGCGGCCTGTCAAGCATAAGAAGCACAAAAAGAGCTTCTCTGCTAAAATTCCAGTCCCGTCAGGAATTGCCTCAGACAAATCTGCTTCGCTTGACTCCTCAGGCCGTGGACAGTTACAAGGTGCGCAATCCCCACCTTCATGCCCAATTCAACTCATAGACTCTGAGCAGGACATGGACCTAATACAGGTTCCCCGGTCTCCCAATGTGGAGAGCCTTCATTTGGAGCATGGAGCGAACGTAGCTCACCCGTCCCAACAGAGCCATGATGGTTGGGATTGATCATCCGCACAGTTTCAACTGCCCTGGGACCAACGCCAGTGGCAATGCATGTACAGGGCATACCCATTTCCAGGTGGCATGCCCTGATCCCCTCTGCAACCTCCCATGGAATGGGATTGACAGTCTGCATCATCTCAGATCTCTTAGTATTGAGATCCTCACCCACCGCCAGAGATCACGAGATCGCAACTGTCGGCACCAGTGTGCAACTGTCATAAGATTCAAGCGTCGACATCGATGTGCTTTGGAGACCTGTCAGACCTGATGCAATCGACAACAGTTCATCCACCATCGTTCTCTGACCCTTCGGAGCACTCAAGCTCCTCCGATACTTCCCATTCTGGGGATGAGGATGCTTCTACCCCACTTCTGCTGTCTCCACTGCAGCAAGTGGAAGACGATCTTCCAATTTCCCCGTTGGAAGACATGAAATCCTGTGGTGACTTTGTTAAAAGAATGGCCAATACTTTAGCCCTTCCCATGATTCAGCTACTGCCTATTGCTACCAACGCCGTTTTCGGCATTGTTCAAATGGACACATCAACTGTGATCACTCTTCCCATGACATCGGTACTCTCGCAGACGGCTAAGACCTCCTGGCCTCACCTGCCTCTGTTCCCATCTCCAATAGGAGGATGGATCATATGTACAAAGTGCAGGAAACGGGAGCTGAATTTCTGTTTGTCCATCCCAAACCTAATTCTGTGATTGTCACCTCCGCATCTAAGGGCAAATGTAGCCACTCTACTCCATCTGACAAAAAAGGAAGGAAGTTAGATTCCTTCGGTAGAAATTTTTATTCTGCGGGAGCCCTGGGCATCAAAGCATCAAATTATGCTGCCTGCATGGGCAGATATCAGTATGCTTTGTGGGAGCAGATGTCAGAATTCCTTGCAGCTCTCCCTGAGAAATTTAACCAACCAGCCAGATGCCTTCAGAAAGAGGGCATGCTCCTGGCTAAGCATCAGCTCAATGCCGCCAAGCATAACTTAGATGTGGCAACTAAGACCCTCATGTCGGCAGTGGCTTTACGGCGTCACACTTGGTTGCGTGCCACCTCCTTGCAGCAGGACACCAAACTGATAATTGAATATCTTCCTTTCAAAGGTGATGGCCTTTTCAGTTCCACCACAGATTCGGTTCTACAAGACCTGGACAAAAGTCTTAAGACGTCTCGCAACTTGGGAGTTACTGCAGCCGCCAGGCAATTTAGAGGAAAATCCTGGAATAAATCTTGGTCTCGCAGGCCGTCTTTCAAGTCGTCTCCTGAAAGACAGTGGCAGAGATCCTCAAATACTTTCTCCCATCTCTATGGGTCCAAGGGCAAGTTTCTATCAGCTCCACAACCAAGGTCCAAGGCCCAGAAGGTTCCCAAGCAGAGCCTTTGACTCTGGTCCTCCACTCCTTCCGTCCACCCGCCTATCCCCATACCTGCAGGTCTGGCAATGAATAACTTTGGATCGGTGGGTTCTCTCTGTAATACGGGAGGGATATCGCATAGAGTTCCTACTCCTTCTAGTCGGCTCCACCTTCGTTCCCACTCCAACGTTGCCGCGCAGGCGCACTATATCCCAGAGGTGTGAATGCACAGATGACCACTTGAAGATCATCAGTTACAGGTAAGCAGCCTGTTTTTCATTCACTCTCAGGATTGCAATGTATAAATGTTCCATTTCTCATTTTATGAATCTCAATTTGCCTTGATTCATACACCTCACATTCTGTGTTCCTATTATATTTGTTGAACAGCTTTGGACTTTCCTTTTGCTCGCATTCACATCAACAACTGAACATCCTTTCAGTTTGGTGAGAGTCAGTTTGGTGTAGTGGTTAGGACTCTAATCTGGGAGAACTGAGTTTGATTCCCCACTCCTCCACATACAGCTGCTGGTGTGACCTTGGGTCAGTCATAAGTTCTTTCAGAGCTGTTCTTTCAAGGGCAGTTCTCAGGAGCAGTGCTGGATTTATGCATAAGCTAAATAAGCTACAGCTTAGGGCCTCGCAATCTGTTGGGGTCTCAAATAAAAAACAAAAAAAATATTAAAAATGATTTTAAAAATCTCATAGAAAAATCACTCAAATGAAGTCAGACATATCATGATGATAATTCTAAATAATTTTAAATATACAAAATATAGGTAAAGGTAAAGGTTTCCCTTGCTCAAAAGCCAGTTCCAGGGAGGGCCCTGCAGGAGTATCACTCACTGGGTTGAATGGGGCTTCCTTATCTGCCTCTGCGGGGGGGGGGGGTAGAGAACAGCCTGTCAGTATATTTTCCGTTGCTCTCTCACTCCCCCACCCCAAAAAGGATCTTGCTCTTGTAATCTTGTGGCATATTCATTGTATACATGTAGTGGAATTGTCTGCTCTTCCCCTAATATCTGTGTGATTTGGTTTGGTCCTGTTGGATGGAGCTCTTGCTTCAGTTTCGTTTTGTATACGCTAAATGGACCTGAGAACAGGTGGCTCAGTGAGCACTCTAGCCTGGGAACTCACAGCCAAAGGGAAACATTACAGTGTAAAATGATGAGATGATGAGATGAGATGAGATGAGATGAGATGAGATTGGATTTATACCCCGCCCTACACTACCCAAAGGTGTCTCAGAGCAGTTTACAAGCTCCTTTCCCTTCCCCTCCCCACAACAGACACCCTGTGAGGTAGGTGGGGCTTAGAGAGCTCTGACAGAAACTGCTCTTTTTCAAGAACAGCTCTTATCAGAACTACGGTTTGCCCAAGGTCATCCAGCCAGGTGCAAGTGGAGGAGTGGGAAATCAAACCCGGTTCTCCCAGATTAGAGTCCACGCACTTAACCACTACACCAAACTGGCTCTCAGTAAGCCTCCAAGCTCCTTTTTAACTGCTGGGAGGGGGGATTTGGAACTTGGGGGAAACAAACATGCACAGAGGCTTTCATTTTCTTTCCCTTTCCTTTCTTCCATTTCTTTCTTTCTTTGTTTCCTTCTCTTTCTTTGTTTCCCTTTCCCCCATTTCTTTCTTTCCCTTTTTCCAATTTATTTCCCTTCCTAGGAACCCTCTATCCATACCTTGGCTAGGCATCAGGGAGGGAGAGGGGGGTGCATCTCAGTGCTGAGCACATGTTATTTGATTTCTTATTTGTTGTGATGTCAGTGCACTTTTTGTGATGTCAGTGCACATGCGTGGGGCTTTTGGGGCCCCCCACTTTCCCCAGGCCCCCCCCCACTAAAAATGTCCTAGCTACGGGCCTGGGTGGGGCACCATCAATATAGACTCCAGCCCATCCAGGGAGGATTGTATTTAACCCCTGTTGATTTATGCCCTGTTGGTTGGTAAGTGTATGCTTACTCCTACAGTTGTGCCTGATTCATTTAGTCTGTGTTTGTGCTCCATAATTGTGTAAATAGTAAAATAAATTATTCTGTTTGGGCCAATAATCTGTGTTGTGCTCTGACCCCATAGTCTCCCCCACACTGCACAATACCAAAGGGAGGGGGTAGCCCAGGGAGGCAAGGAAAGGCCAACTTTCCAGGGATCCCCCAAAGATTGGGGATTCCATCTCCAAATAGGGAGATTTGGCCACAGGGGTCTCACTGTCCCTCTAAAAAGGAAGCAACAATTCAGTGAGTGGTGGCAGGGAACTTAAGGAGTGAGATACGCCCACAGGGCGAGGGTGGAAGGCGAAAAGCTGAACTGTAAACTGGAGTGCAAAGTTGATTTCAGCAAATGCCAAGGACAGTCATACGATAACGCAGTGAATATGGCTGGCAAATACAAGGGAATGCAACAAAAAATCCTTGAGTTAAACAAGCATGCTATATATATTCCGTGTGCTGGTCATTCACTAAATCTTGTCAGCCATGCTGCTGTAGATTGCTGTTTAGATGCAGTAAACTTTTTTGCTGTTGTTTAAGAAATGTACGCTTTCTTTTCATTGTCTACAAAGAGATAGTCTGTGATGTTATCTTTCTTGAAAACAGACCCGGAGTACTAAAAAAGACTGTCTGACACTAGATGGGAAGCAAATGTCAAAGCAGTATCTGCCATAAATGTGAGTTATAAGCCAATCATAGATGCTCTAAGTCACATTTATGATGATGAGAATGAAAAGGGAGCTACAAGATTAGAAGCCGGTACTCTTCTGGAAAAAATGGAGGAACTAGAATTTGTTTTTATGCTACATTTATGGAATAAATTGCTGCTAGAGTTTCACAAAACCAGTATGGCTCACCAGGATCCAAAGATTGCATTTACCACATGTGCAAATCTGTACAAATCACTTTCTCACTATGTTAAAAACATTTGAGAAAATTTTGATGATTTTGAAGAAGAAGTTAAATTTAGATTGCCTGGTGTAGAATATAAGTCTACAGTAAAAAGAAAGAGAATGATAAAAAAACAAGCCAATGATGGAGCTGCACCTGATGCTAATGAACAGCTTTTTCCAAGAGACAGATTTCGAGTGAAATCCTTCATTCATATCGTAGACATCCTTGAGGCAAATTTAACGAGAAGTCTACAATTATGTTGGAAATAATTTTTCATTTTTAGTTGATTTAGAAATTTCAGAGGTACAGCTAATGTGGTAGCAATATTACAACTATTTCTGTGTTTAATGGTAACAAATTGTTCAGGAGAAAGACCATTTTCACAGCTAAAGAGAATAAAAAATGAACTGAGAGCAACTATGTCTCAAGAAAAATTGTCTGCACTTAGCATCATGTGTAGAAAGCAATAAGTTACGTAGCATATCTTTTGATGACATAATTAATGATTTTACTTTTGAGAAATCAAGAAAGAAAATGTTTTAATCTATAACTTAAAGCCTTTTATATTATTATATAATATAATTATTTCTATTAAATATTGTTATATCATAACAATTTATCCACTCCATGTTTTCAATATTATTTTATATATGTGTGTGTGTGTGTGTGTGTGTGTGTATATACCTGTATTATTTGGAATTTTAGGTACTCAATTTTATATGATGTCTACTGTCAATTTTTTTACCTGAATAAAAGGTTAATTTTTATACACTAACAATTATGATGTTATATTAATTTAATGTTTACCTTTTATTTTCCTATTTTAATTTAAAACGTTCTGTTCTATGAGGCTTATTTGTCATTTTAAAACCCTTTAATTATGTAATTATTTCTGTGATTTTGTAAACACATCCTTTATTATTTTTTTAAATAAAAATTAAAATACAATATATTTTCAAATATTAAAAAGGCGTATATATTTTAAATTTTTCTGAGACCAGCTGTTGTAATTTAAAACATTAGGGGGCCCAGAGGCTTATATATAGCTTAGGGCCTCAGCAAGTCTAAATCCAGCCCTGCTTGGGAGAGCTCTCTCAGCCCCACCTACCTCACAGGGTGCCTATTTATTTTCTTATTTAATTTATATCCCGCCCGCCCCACCAAAGCAGGCTCAGGGCAGCTCACATAGAATTCCATTAACAGATAATACAGAGAATTGAATAAAATGTAAATATAAGTATAAAAATATTTTTAAAAAACTACATATAGTGCTAGTGCATATCATATGGCGATGGTGGGGCATCAGTGGCATACAGTCGGTGGCAGCTCATTCTGGGTCATATCAGCATATACAGGTTGTCGATGGTGGTATTCATGTTGGGGCCAGGGCCTCAGTTGGTTAAGTGCAGCTCACTAATCAAAGGTCTGGTGGAAGACCTCCATCTTGCAGGCCCTGCGGAACTGTAAAAGGACCCACAGGGCCCTGACATCTTTCGGGAGCTCGTTCCGCCAGTATGGAGCCACCACTGAGAAGGCCCTGGCCCTCATCGAAGCCAACCTGGCTTCTCGGGGGCCCAGGAAGGCCAAATGATTTTGGGGTCTTGGTCATAGTGCTCTCTGGGGAACATGTGGGGAAAGGCAGTCCCTCAAGTATGTAGGCCCCTGACCATAAATGGCTTTAAAGGTAAGAACCATCACCTTGAATCAAATTCGGTATGCTATAGGCAGCTAGTGCGTGCTTTTAGCGCAGGCTGGATGTGCTCCCATATGGGAAGACCCAACAGCAGCCTGGCCACCACATTTTGCACCAGCTGCAGCTTCTGGATTTGAGAAAAGGACAGCCCCATGTAGAGAGCATTACAGTAATCCACTCTCAAGGTGACCATCACATGGATCACTGTCACCAAGTTATTGCATTCGAGGAAGGGAAACAACTGCCTAATCAGCCGAAGATAATAAAAGGCTGACTTTGCATCCAAGAGTGCTCCCAAACTCCTAACCTCCAACGCTGGCACCAATGCTGACCCCATCAAAGGTCAGTAATGGGATCCCTACCCTCAGGCTGCTCCAATTCACACACAGGGCCCCCATCTTTGTCAGATTCAATTTCAGTTGGCTCAGTCTATGCCAGCCAGCCATGTTTTGTAACATCAGGTCCAGATCTTCTAGACTAGAGTCAGACTGGCCACCCAATAACAGATAGAGCTGGGTGTCATCCACATATTGATGACATCCCAGCCCATGCCTCTGGGCAATCTGGGCAACGAAGCACATATAAATGTTAAATAACATTGGGGAAAGTACTGTTCCTTGGGGTTCTCCGCAGATTAGTGGGTGCCTTTGAGACAGCAGTTCCCCTAATGCCACACTTTGTCCCTGACCCTGAAGGAATGAGGTAAGCCACTGCAAGGCAGACCCCTGGATCCCAGTGTCAGCGAGGCAGTGGATCAGTAGTTGGTGGTCGATCGTGTCGAACGCCACTGACAGGTCCAACAACAGCAACACTGCAGAACCGCCCCTATCCAGATGGCTCCGAATGTCATCCATTAGGGTGATCAGTGCCATCTCCTTCCCGTGGCCTGGTTGGAAACCAGACTGGAAGGGGTCTAATGCGGAGGTGTCATCCAAAAATCCCTGTATGAATTGCCACCGTCCTCTCAATTAATTTTCCCAAACAGGTCAGATTGGAGACTGGCCAGTAATTAGGCAGGTCCAAGGATGGCTTTTTTAGGAAGGAGCATACCACTGCCTTCTTGAGTGCCCTCGGGAACAGTCCCTCAGAGAGGAACTTGTTGATAATATCCCTTAGGGCACTTCATAGCCCTTCGCAGCCGGCTTTAATTAGCCATGATGGACACGGGTCAAGGCTGCAAGTGGTCGGGCACACAACTGAGAGTAGTTTGCTGACCTCCTCTAGGCTGAGCAGACTGAAATAATCCAAAACCCAACAACAAGACATGCATGGAGCCTCAAGTTCCCTTACTGTCTCAACTGTGGCAGGAAGGTCATGGCAGAGTGACAAGACTTTATCTGCAAAATAGCTCTCAAAGACCTCACAGCCAATCTCCAATTCCCTGGTGTTTGGTCTGCCTTGTGGCAGAGTAGTAATAGACTGAATTGTTCAAAATAATTGGGCTGGGCGGGAGCTTGCAGACGCAATTGTGGCCACATAATATTCTCTCAGTGGCTTTGACTGCCATCTCATAGGACCTCATAAATGTCCTATAGGATGCTCTTGTAACTTCATCTCTCTGGACTTCTGAGCCTTCACTTCATCAGCTGCAGTTCCTGGGTATACCATGGAGCGAGCCTAGAGTAAGGGCACAGAGGGTGTCGGGGGGTAATCTCATTGATTGCTGCCAAAGAGCCAGGTGTGCCAGTCCTTGACAAGCTCATCTAGCAAACTGCCAGGGGGCATTGGATCCTGCAGGACCATATGAAGCCGCATAGGGTCCATTTGGCTCCATGGGCATGCTAATATATGCTTTCCACCCAAACAAGGTCAGGGTGGAATGTTCACACAGGCCTTCAGGGCATAGTGATCCAACCATGGTACTGCCATAGCAGTAATTCAGTCCATTGTAACTCCCGCTGTGAAGATCAGGTCAAGCATGTGCCCCAATTGATGGGTGGGAGCCATAACATATTGGGAGAGTCCTAGCTCTGCCATGGATGACACTAGGTCCATCACCTGTGTGGAAGCTGCATCATCAGCATGAACATTGAAGTCACCCAAGACTATCAGCCTCGGGTTCTCCAATGCTCAGCCTGATATGGCCTCCCTGTTGTGGGGAAGGGAAAGGAAAGGAGATTGTAAACCGCTCTGAGATTCTTTCAGGTAAATCCAATCTCCTCCTCCTCCTCCTCTTTTTCTTTCCAGTTGTATCATTGATAGTAGCACTATTCGTAGTTGTCCTCACTATTTGTAGTTGTCCTGATGGAGTGCCATCTGACCTCGGGGTCCTGTCTTCCAGCACTATATGTATATATATATTTGTTTTAGATTGTCTCATCATAGGGGTTCCAAGGAATGAGATTATCAGAAGAGGTTTACCATTACCTTCTGCTGCATAGTACTAACCAAGTTAGTTGAAATGTCACTGCTGTTTTCTATGATAGATCATCAGCCAGTGTCATCTCCCACTACTGCTGCCACCCAGTATCTACCCTTCAGGATTCCTCCACCCCCCATCACCAATTGAAGTGTCTGTTCTCTTCTGCTGATGTGGGTTCTGATTCCTCACGGAGGAAGGGTGGATGCATCTTAGTCTGGTATATCAGCTGTGACCATTCCACCTTGAGTGATTCTCCTAGGAGTTTAGCCTCTTGACGGAGTCTAACCTCCTCATGGTATGGCTTTCAGCATTGCTGAGATTCACAGACTCCCTCACCACATTAAGGTTTGTGTCCAAGAGGAGGCATTTTAATGCCATGTATATAAATAATATGTACTGAAGAAGATGCATTTTTGTTAAGCAAGAAAAATATTATTTTTCTCATGGTTCTTCCCCCCCCTCCCCATATTCATTAGGGTCAAATGGTTTTCAGCTGTTTTTAAAAACTGAAAGGTCAGGATATCTGAATTCTAATAATCTATTGATCTCAAATATCTCCTTTGGTGAGCAGTTCTATGGTAAATATTGTACTGTTCTGCAAAAGATAATCTAGTATCCACTTTTCTTGTGCATGCACTTAAACATTCTTGTAAACCAATACAACATTTGAGAAAATCTGGCTGATAACATTAACAATATGCTTGGATAGAGTTTGCTGTCTGTTAGGCAGAAAGACACCTGAACAAACTGTTATCCTTCCCTCCCACATGATATGCCTGCCCTTCCTTACCCCTGTAATCCAATCAGCATGGGAATGAGCAGATTGCTTCGCCTCTAATGCTTGGGAAATTGGATCAATCGTGACTCCTGCAAGAAGCAAAAGCATCTGCTGTCTTTTCTCCTCCTCCTCCTCCTCCTCCTCATAATAGAATGGCCTTGAATGGAAGGGGGGATGGGGCAGATAACTTAGCAAAGTCACAAAAATGGTAGGCTACCATTCTTAATACAGGGGTGGGGAAAAGTTGCACAAAACAAATAGAAAACAAGAGGTCTGCAACCTAGTAGATTTGTTCTAGTTAAGTTTGGTGTAGTGGTTAAGTGTGCAGACTTTAATCTGGGAAAACCGGGTTTGATTCCCTACTCCTCCACTTGCAGCTGCTGGATGACCTTGGGCAAGCCATAGTTCTGTCAGAGCTGTTCTGAAAGAGCAGTTCTTGAAAGAGGTCTCTCAGCCCCATCCACCTCACAGGATGTCTGTTATGGGGAGGGGAAGGGAAAGGCGTTTGTAAGGCGCTCTGAGGCTCTGAGTGAAGGGCTTCTTCTCCTCTTCTTCTTAATGGGCAATGCTAAGCAAGACTTTATTTTTGAAGTATAGGCCCTGAGGCTGGGGATTTGGCTTTAGGAGACTTCATTAGAGCAGTAGAAAGGAGTAAGAGACCAGTAGCACCTTAAAGACTAACAAAATTTGTGGCAGGGTATGACCTTTCATAAATCACTGCTCACTTCTTCAGATTAGGGTTGTCATTCCCCAGGGCCAGGCAGGGAATTCCCCAGTTTTGGGGGCTTCTACCCACTGCCAGCCAGATGGCCAGTGGGGGAATCCCACCCCCAAGCAGCAACATTATTGGGTGACATCCATGGTGCAGTGATGTCACCTGAAAGTGATGTAATCGCATCATAGACGCTGCACAACAATGCTCTGGTTTTTTGGGCAAAACTCTATGATTTGAGCACAATTTTACCATAGAGTTTTGCCCTCAAAACAGAGTGTCACCATGCAATGTCCCCAATGTGATGATGCTACTTCTGTGTGGTGTCATCATGTCACGGAGCCCTGCCCCACTCCTGGAAGGCTCCCTCCCACCCCCCACCAGCACATCTATGAGACCTGGCAACCAGATACAGCTAGAATGTGAGTCAATCTGTCCTATATATTGGAAAGTGAATTGATTTCAGATTCCAAATGACATTAGCAGGCAAATGACAATAGCAGATGTGATTGGATTAGGTGTGATATAAAGAGAGGTAGCAGGCACGGAGAAATCAGCATTGATAATGAGACAGGAAACCTAAGTCTCGATTCAGTCCAGGTGGATGCATTGTCTAGAGCTTTGTCTAGAGCTTTGTTATCAGTTGCAATTCAGCTGTCTCTCTTTCTAATCTCCCTTTGAAATTCCTGTTTAAGATAACTGCTATTTTTAGGTCAGCAACTGAATGTCCTGGAAGGTTAAAATGTTCCCCCACTGATTTTTGAATGTTGTGGTTTCTGACGTCAGACTTATGTTCATTAATTTTTTGTTGAAGGGACTGAGGGTAGAAGAGCATTGCTGGCACATGATGACATAAATCATATTATGGGATGAGCAGGAGAATGAACCTGAGATTATATGGCTGATGTTGTTGAGTCCTGCTAGGATCTACATGAAAGCAAAGTTGGCATCTTGGTTTGTTGCAGGCCTTGGTACCAGAGTCCGTGTTACTGCTAAGTAGTTTATCATTGCGAGTAAGAAGGTGTTTTAGGTTAGCAGGCTGTATATAGGCAAGAAAGGCTCCCCTCCAGTGCCTCTGTGAGCGAAGTGTCACTATTCAGCATAGGTCATAGGCTATTAATAATGCATTGAACTGGCTTGAGTTGTGAGCTGTAGGTGGCCACCAGCAGTGTTCTGTTATCATTTGGGGAGGGGGCTTGTCTTGTAGCAAGCTGTCCCTGGGTATCATTCTGGCTTTCCAATCATCTTTCTCGCCATCTCAGGAGGAAGAAGAAGAGGAGGAGGAGGAGATTGGATTTATATCCCGCCCTTCACTCAGAGTCTCAGAGCGGCTTACAAACTCCTCCCCTTCCCCTCCCCACAACAAGACACTCTGTCAGGTGGGTGAGGCTGAGAGACCTCTTTCAAGAACTGCTCTTTCAGAACAGCTCTGATAGAACTATGGCTTGCTCAAGCTCATCCAGCAGCTGCAAGTGGAGCAGTGAAGGAGTGGGGAATCAAACCCGGTTCTCCCAGATTAGAGTCCATGCACTACACAAAACTAGATATTGTAGCTGCAAAAATGCCTGTTGCAGATCCTTCAAGTGAGTATCTTTGTCTGAGGGGTTGGAGCAGCAATGTTCCCTCTAAGCTGAGTTAGTGTGATCTAGCTCATAGTTTTTTAGCTTCTGGCTCACACATTTTTGTCTTAGGTCCAGAGCAAACTAATTTATGCAGTAGCCAAATCATTTGGTCACAACTTTGATGCCTGTACCTCACAAAGTAGAATTTTTTCTCACAAGACTCCACAGCTTTGAGGGAGCATTGGATGCATCTATAGTGTAGGGCTTGGCTATACACAGTGAATTGTTTCACGTGATTAGGGTAGTAACTGGAGGCATGTAGATATGTTTGCCGATCTGTCAATTTCCAGTATAATGTGGTACTTATGTGTCCCCTGTGTATCTGTACTGTAGTATCCAGGAAGTTTATTTCTTGTGTACAGTAATTCATAGGCTGTGGTCACACCAGCAAGGTAATCATGCTTTGTTCCTGCTTTAATTAAATCAGGAACATTTTTCTTCAGGTTGGGCTGACTAGGTGCAGCCGGCCCCTCTCTTCACCCACTTGCCTGCCACCACACCAAGTCCCTCCAGACAATTCTGCCGGCCACGGGGCAGGCTCGGGCAGCTGCTGCTCCTGCCGCCATTGCCCCACGAAAAAAGGCTCAGCCCCTCTGTCTCCGCCATCCTCCTTGCCGGCCCCTGTCCAGACTGCTGGAGCCCCGCCTCTCATTCCCGCCTCCTTTCTAGACTAAAGAGATCAGTTCCCCAAGGAGAAAATGGATGTTCTGAAGGGTGGACTCTTTAAACAGAGAAATAAACATAAAATAACGTTTAATAATGGATTTTTTAAGCGCATGTTTACTCAAGCGCTCAAACTGGAAGTTTTAAAAAAATGTACAAAGAGTGGTCAGACGGCCCTAATCGCAATCCTTGCAAAAGATGACTGTCCAGATGGGCAAAATTGCACATTCAAAGTGCAAGTGCCAGGAAAATACTTGATTTTCCAGGGGGCAGGAAAAAGCGGAACAATTGCGAGAGTAAGCCTGCTTCAGCATGGGAGGCGGATTAGCACATGTGAATGTGAAATTTACATGCACGAGGGAACAGCAGCGAACCCCGATCAAAAGGACCATGTGACTGCACCTATAGTTAGATATTGAGGTAGAAGTTGTGGAAAGCCTGGTGAAATCTTTCGAGGGCTTCTTTGCCATGGGTCCAGACAAATTTGTTAGAGCAGTTAGATTTGAGGCCAGTAGCACCTTAGCAACCAACAAGAGTTTCAGGGTATAAGCTTTCAAGAGTCAAAGCTCCCTTTGTCAGACACAAGTAGAGTAGATGCGGAGCAGAGTGCGAAAGCAGCACTCCCATATTGGTTTACTGGAACTGCATCTTGATAACCGAAGACATCTCTGTTATGCAGACTGTAATCAGCTGGGAAGGTGTGTGTTACTATCCAACCTGCCTGTCATGAGTAATAAGGATTGTCAAAGAAACCTGAGGTCAGACCCTATGGGTTCCCAGGGCAGGTGCACACAAGTACCAGACTGTTGTTATAAAGTAATGTTAAGTTTATTCAGAGATAATTATTGCCAACCATTGCTCAAAAATCATACAGAACAGAAAATAACAACAATAGCTTCAACTACCTAACACTGTAGAAAGCTGCATTAGGTGGCACTAACCTTAATTTCATTAAGAAGGCCTCAAATAGTATTGTCTACATTTCTAGCAATTACAGGGCATAGTCTTGGTGCACAGCCCATGAAAATCTCAGCTAGCTTCTTTTCTCCTGGACCACAGTTCAAGTTATAATTTTTGGCCCATCAAGTCAGGCGATGTTGGTATCCAATCACAACAGGTCTCCAAGAGGATCCTCTAGAAGATTACATCACCGTTCCCCATCTTCCCTCCCATCACAGATCACAGGCTCCCATGAGAAGTTAAGTAACTGGCTTTCATCTTTGGTCTTGAAGATGATAAGCTTGTAGGCAAAAAAAAAATAGCAACACCTGCAGATCAGTACAGGCCCATCATCATTCATGTTCATACTTAAGGGGATGGTGGGGAAGGTGCTTTGCTTCACAAGGATCTATTTAGCTTCCATATTTATATCTTACCCTTCCTCCATGGAGATCTGGGGAGTGTACAGGGGACAGAGGGTTTCTTCATTTTATCCTTGCAACAATCCTGTGAGGGGTAGGTTAGGCAGAGAATGTGTGACTTACTAAAGGTTACCCAGTGAGCTGAGCTTCATGGTGAAGGGGAATTCAAACCTAGTCTCTTTGTCCAAGTCCAAAGCTTTAACCATTATGAACTACAGTTCTGAAAATGAACTTCCAGTCATGTGCACGTGAGCCATTTTGTACATTTTTCTACCTTTAGAGTACAGGCTCTCATTAAATATCTAAAACTTACATAAATCTGACATTGTCATGTAGCTAAAAAAGGTTTACTTTATAAAGAAAACAGCTGTGAATTTAATCTTCAGTGTATATATTGTCTGTAATACCAGCAAGCTTTTTAGTAGAATATGCATAAATGCAGTAATTGCAGACACAGTGATGTATTTTAAGACAATATCCTTCCCTATTATATAATTGAGTAGTGGTTGACCGGCTTGCCCAACTAAGGTCATGCCCAAATAAGGTCAAAATGCGCGGCAAAATCAGTTTGCCGCGGGGGCTGCCAGTCGAGCATGGGCCCTGGCCATTGGCTCCCGTGCCTGGCTGCCTGGGCTCGGTCCCGTCCACGCAGCCAGCAAATGGCCTCTCAGGCCGCAGTCTGTATCCAGCCGCCATGCCAACTGGATACTTCAACAGCTGGAGCTGCACCCTGTGGACCCCGGAGCCATTCCAGCCAGGGGGCCATGGGCCCCATAGGGCCTCCCTCAATCACCAACTTCTGATGCCCCATGCCACAATCCGCGGCCCCTACCTCCACCAACCCCTGCAGGGACGGGTCACGCCTTCTGCCTTGCCCCAACATCTCCGGCCGGGAGAGGTGCAAGGCTGGCCGCCTTGGCCCGGTGCTCCCTCGGGTGGGTGGGGGGCCTGACCACCCACCGACGACCTCCACCGCGTGGCGCCCTGGGCGGCTGGGCCCTGCCGCTCTCCCCAATCGCCCCCTCTACCGACTCATCACAGGGCAGGTGAGGCCGGCTGCCTTGACCCACTGCTCCGTGGTGCTGCCCAGCTGCCCACCTTGCCCCACAGCTCCCTTGCGCGGTCATGGGGATGGGGCCGATGGCCAGGGGTTGAGCCATGAGCCCAGCCGTCATCACCCACTGCAGCGCCTCTCTCTAGGGCCCCCACACTTTGGAGGAACCCAGGAAAGGCCGTGCCACCTGTACCAATTCTGTGCCGTTCACTGCCGCCCTGATTTCAGCCCCCACACCAACAGCCAGCCTTTCCAGGAAGCACAGAGAGGGCAGCGGCAGCACTGCACACCCGCCATCAACCCTCCCACCCCCCAACCACTAGACACCCGACAGCAATGGCAGACAAGCCGCTGCCCACCTGACTTTGCCCCTCTCCCCCCCCCACCCGCATGCACTGCACAGAACTGCCGGTGGCACAGGAGCCACTGCGCACCTGGACGGGCCCCTACCCTCCCCCCTCGTGGCTTCTCCCCGCCCCCCACCAGCCGGACACCGGGGAGAACCTTAACCACGATCAGCCTACCTTCGTTTCTCCCAACGCCTCCCTAACCTGGCGCCAGCAGAAGCTCATGCAGGTGCTCTCCCCCTCTCCCCCTTCTTCCTTCCTCTCTTTCTCCCCTCACCACTTTCTCTCTCTCACTCTGTTTCCCCCCTTTCTTTCTCTCCCCTTCTGCCCTACCTTCTCTCCTTCCTTCCTCTCTCTCTTTCTACCCTTCTTCCTTCCTTCCTTGCTTTCATTCTTTCTCCCTTCCTTCCTACCTCCCTTCCTTCCTTTCTTTCCACATTACTGTCATGATCCCCCCTCCATCTCTCTCTCTCTCCCACCCCCTCTTAACTCTCTCTCTCTTCCTCGCTTCTCACTTCCACCCTTCCACTGTTTCTTCCTATCTAGGGCCCGTTGTCTAGGCCACAACGGGCTTCGCACACTAGTGGTTACGTAAAAGCAAAATGTGTGAAGTGGACCTCAGACATTTCTACATGTAATCACTAACTACATTTGAGATACTGTAGTGCAAACACTGAAGCAACCTTTTCATTTCTTTTACTTTCTTTCTTTCTTTCTTTCTTTCTTTCTTTCTTTCTTTCTTTCTTTCTTTCTTTCTTTCTTTCTTTCTTTCTTTCTTTCTTTTTTAAACAATTTTTTATTAGGATATACAATACTTCACAATTTAGCTAAAATAATATAAATCATATCCTTTTCTTCAAACTCCCCTTCCCCCCGTTAGCTCCCAGCATTGTTTCCACCATTTTATCAATGCATAATACATATTAATTCACTATCATATAAATTCTACAGGTAACACAGTTTACTTATTTGGAACTACTACTAGTATTTATTGATTGTATACATTTGTTACATCACTAGTAGTTTTCCAAGCTAAATATGCTATACTTCATTTCCCAATATTTCTGTATATATTCTTTAAAGTCATTCCAGTCTACCAAAAAAGTTTCTGCTTCTAAGTTGTTAAGTTTTCTTGTCCATTTGTCCATTTCTGCCATAAATAGTAGTTTTCTTAACCAGTCCCAGAGATCAGAATTTTTTTCATTTTTCCAATTTTGAGCATAGATCATTCTAGCAGTTGTTACCATGTTCCATATCAGTGTTCTTTTACTCACGTTTATTTCTTCTAGTTTAAGACCTAAAAGAAACATTTCAGGTTCTTTCTTGAAGGTACATTTCAAAAAAATTTCCATCTCTGTATGTATTGTAGTCCAAAATATTTTTGCTTTATCACAAGTCCACCACATATGATAAAAGAAACCTTCGGCATGTTTACATTTCCAACATTTGTTAGATAGACTTTTACCTATATTAGCTATCTTTTTTGGTGTCATATACCATCTATACATCATTTTAAAAGAGTTTTCTTTAAGGTTGGTACATGTAGATATTTTCATAGCATTTTTCCATAAGAATTCCCAAGATGACATAGATATTTCCTTATATTAATTGCCCATTTAATAATTTGCTCTTTAACTACTTCATCTTCTGTATACCATTTTAACAAAATTTTATACATTTTCGATATCATTTTCTTCCCTCCCTCCAGCCATAAATTTTCAATTTCATTATGGTTTCCCCTGAACCCAACCATTTTTAATCAGTTTTATACAAATCATAAATTGTCTATAACGCAGCCAATCATATTTAAAGTCTAATTGACTTCCTTCTTTTAACATATATGATTTCCCTTCAGGTCTCAACAGTTCACTGTATTTCAACCAGTCCTGTCCCTTGTATTCTGAAAAAGGTTTTATTACTTCTGCTGGTACAATCCACATTGGTTTTTCTTCAGGAAAAAAATTTTTGTACTTAATCCATGAGTCAAAAAGAGTTCTTCTGATATAGTGATGCTTAAAAAAATTATCCATTTTCGACTTTACCATAGTAAAGATATGCATGCCAGCCAAACCTGCAATCGTGTCCTTCTAATGCCAACAATTTTCTATTTTCAAGAGTGATCCACTGTTCTAACCTTGTCAGACAGACCGCATCATGATATAGTCTCAAGTTTGGTAGTTGAAAGCCTCCTCTTTCTTTTGCATCACACAAAATTTTCATTTTGATTCTCGGTTTTTTCCCTGCCCACACAAATTTAGAAATTTCCTTTTGCCAAGAATTAAATGCTTTTGAGTCCTTTACAATGGGAATCGTCTGGAATAGAAACATAAAACGTGGCAAAATATTCATTTTAACCACCGAAATTCTGCCCAACAAAGATAAATTTAGTGTATTCCATTTTTTAATGTCCTTTCATTTAAAAAATGTCAGAAGACATTTTGAAAAGATTAAATGGCAACATTTATAATATTTTAACTACTGCCACAGTTAATTGTACCATTTTAAATTTTCCTCCAAAACATTTTACTTAAAATTTCTAAGCTCCTTAATAAGTCTAAATGGTTTTTGACACTGGTGTAGAAACACCACTTTCCAGATTTGCAGTTACCCACATTTGGTTAGCTGTGCCTCTTGAAATATTTGCAAAGAAACTTGTAGATTCTTCTTGCCTACTGCTGTTAACTTCTTTTTGGGGAGGCTGGGTAGATAGAAAGATCTCAATCCATCTAAGATGATCTGTTTGCATAAACAGGATCCCAGTTATTGATATGCATGTGCGTTGGAAACTGTAAGGACAATTCAGACACAAATGAGCACACAGGCTATCTGTTTGTGTGGCTTGAAGAGGATTCACATTCAAATACTAATCTCATCCACATTCTCCAACAATCTGCAGTGCACTAATATCTTATCGGGCCAGTGGTGTGCAGGCTTGGGGCCATGATCCACACAAGTTCCCTTGTGCATTTTAGAAGAAGTGCTGTGCGTCAGTTTTTTTAAAACTGCACTATTAGATCTTCTTTGTCAAAATCCTAAAAGACTTAACATGCCAGTGAAAAACTTCTGAAAGTTAGAACAATGTCTGACCATAGTAAACCTTTAAAACCAGCAACCTGCTGCCCATTATGCAATAATCAATGTGTCCACTAAAGCTAATGTCCTGCAGCAGCTAGACTATTGCCTTTTCTCTGGAAAACACTAGTTAAAAGGTCTTTGAAGTTCACTAGTTGACCCTGAGCAGATATTTTATCTCTCAGTCTAATCTGACCACACTGGTCACGAAGCTAAAATGCCACTCTGAAGCTAAAATGCCACTCTGAACCCTTGGAGGAAGGGGAGCAGCATATAAAAATAGTCAGTAGAATCTCATACCTTATTAATTTGTATCATGCAACCACTTGCCCTTATTATAGCGGATTCTCTCTCGGATGTATATCTGCATCATTATCTTCTGAGTTTTCTACTGTTAGCTACCTTGGGCAGTATGTAATGCATAATGTCAGTGGGACATAAGTTGATCTGGATCATGCTCTTTGTTTTTAAACTTGGAATAATAAAGATAACCACAGAATAAATGAGTAAGAAAACCACCTAACCCAAAGTGACTACTGCTATTTTGTTCTCAATGCTATCAGTTGCAAAAATCACTAAATGCCACCTGTTACATGCAGAACTGATTTTTTCCTCCTCCAATGTTTTTTATTAGTGAGCTGGAAGTGAATAAGGGGAGACGGACGAGTAGACACCAGGAGATGAGATCAGAATAGCTCGTTTTGAAATCTCAGCACTAAGAAGGAAGAATGTAATGAATTCCAGGGTCACCCTATTTTTAGCAGTTACAGAGGACTTGTAATATTTTGTGACCTGTACTTCCTATTCAGATGGCATTTGTACAGCCAAAAGTGTGTCATCTTATTTTATAGAATCTAGATTTTTCAGCATTCACTACTTAAAGCTGCTGCAGTATTTGCAGCTTGGCGTGTGGAACTCTTTTTACCACGTTTGTTTATCACATTTTCTGCTTTTTTCAGGGTTTTCACTGTAATCCATGTTCCTCATGTGCTTTTGTGTGAACTGTGAAAATTTTAATATATTAGTTTCCCTCCATAGAATGTGTGTTTGTGAACATGTGCAGTAGCCGGGCACTGGATGCATGAGTTTGTAAATATTAGCAAGATACTTAGGTGTGTGAGTTCAGTGGTACAAATTTGAGATTAAAAAAGAAGGCTCCAATATAGAAAAAGGCAGAGATAGGATAGTAGTCTGGCAGGAGATGGTGAGGAAGGGTTGCCAATCCAGGTTAAGAAGTTCCTGGAGATTTGAGGATGGAGCCTGGGGAGGACAGGGACCTTAGTGGAATACAATGCCACAGAGTCT
Source organism: Gekko gecko (assembly GCA_029375565.1). Classification (NCBI taxonomy): domain Eukaryota; kingdom Metazoa; phylum Chordata; class Lepidosauria; order Squamata; family Gekkonidae; genus Gekko; species Gekko gecko. The sequence goes on along the minus strand of JAPDNY010000002.1, from coordinate 103,264,216 downwards.
ACCCTCCAGAGCAACCATTTTATCTGGGGAAACTGACTTCTTTCGTCTGGAGGTGAGCTGTCATTCGGGGGGGGGGACTGGAAACTGGCCTTCTTACATTATATGCCTATATATATATATATATATATATATATATATATATATATATATATATATATATATATATATATAAACCTCCTTTATAATCCTGTCACCACTCAGTAAAATTGAGTCTCAAATAATATGACCACACCTTAGATTCTTCTTGCCTACTGCTGTTACTTCTTTTGGGGGAGGCTAGGTATAGAATCTTCTACCTACATTTTCAGGCTTAACATTGTGTCTTAAATCCAGGCATCTGTTAGTGGAAGGTACTGGTGGTTGGAGATATTCCCCCTTCCCTCTTCCTCCAGCAGTTCTTTCTAACCCCAGGAAAGTTTCTTCCTATATTGACTTAATGGCCAAGGAGGCCAGGAGGCTGTAATGGAAAGGGTGAAGTAGAAAAAAAATCACTTATTTTTGTCTCTTCTATCAACATATCCACATTGATGGCAGGTGCAAAAAGAATAATTTTATCCTCTTCCCCCACACACACACACACACTGCGGTCCCTGGGACCCACTTCTGTCAATATTCTGGCTGCAGCATTATGTATCAACTGTAGCTTCCAGACAATCTTCAAGGGCAGCCCCACAGAAAGCCCATTGTATTAATCTGATCTAGATGTTACCAGGATAACCTTTGATTACAAAGTTTTAATAATACAGGAGTCATCTAAGGGGACAGAATAATGTGAGTGGATAAGTGAACCCTAAGATGTTAAGACAAAATCAGAAGACCAATTAAATAACTTTATTTTAAACAAACTGTGGCAGAAAACTTCCTTCTTTATGACTGAGGCACAAAGGTAGCATTTCTACTAGTTAGAGTTTCTCGCTACATTAAATGTTGAAAATAAAAAAAACTTCTTCCTTGCTGAATCTCTTCTTCCATTCCTAATTCCCCCCCCAACTGCCAATATATCCATTACTGTATATTTTTAAAACATCTGTTCAGTAGAGGTATTTTGACTCCAATGTTATGTTAAGTTATATTGCCAATCGGGGAGATTACTATGAAACTAATTACACTTAAGCTTCAGGGCCCCTAATCCTGGCGGTGCCCTGAAGCAGCCTTTTTTTAAATGAGTGAATTTTTCAACAAAATTGATGGAGTTTTTTAAAGTGTTTGTTATTAAAATAAGGCTATTTTAGGATCATAAGCCAATTGAAGTACTTCATATTGACCTTAAAATATGTTCTAATACCTGTTTCATATGGCCTCAAAATGTCCCTATAATTGGTCAAATTTTTATCAGGGTCTTGCAGCAACTGAACCCCCAGCTGTATGGGTTTGCTGAGCTCATCAGAATCTATTCATAGCCTACGTTTCGGCAGATGGATCCTCAAATCCTTCATTGGTGCATGGCTTAATAGTTCTAAAGCTCAGCCCTTAGCCAATCAGAACCATAAAAAGACATCTGAATTCTCAATTCAGACCCTTTGGACCTTGTTGGATGTTGCCCTATTGTTGCTGGTTGAGAAGGGGCCCCCATAACAGTTCAAGCTTCAAAATGTAGATCCACCACTGTTGTCAATGGTGTAAACCTGAAAACTCACAGCAATGTTGGGATGAATAGTCCTTAAATTGTATTGTGGCAAATGGGTTTTAGCTAATGGATTATTCTTTGGGATGCTGGAACCTATGGAATATTCCTAATGAAGTAACAATGTTGTATATATCAGAAATTGAGTACTATAAAATTAAATATGACTGGAGCTTTTCTGAACTATTTGGAGCTTATATTAGGTACACAAGTACTCTTCTGGCTGGCTCTATGTTTCTGTAGCCAAATAAATGATTGTTTCTAAAGATGTCTCTTAAAGGAGTGCAATTATACAGGAAGGCCAACTAGAGTTTGTGTTTCCTTCTTCTCTTAAATTAATGATAGTTTAGCATGTATCTGGCTTGTAGTTTGCAGTAGAGATAGCCTACTTCCAAATTTCTACAGGTCAATTTGTTCTTGGGACAGTAGTATACAGGCCCTTTCATGGATGAGCAGGCTCTGTAATCAGTTCCCTGCTCCTTTTTGTTTATCAGTGGTGGGAGTTTTCACAGGCTACAAACTGAATGCATTCAAAAAATTACAAACATTGCAATTATGAACACACACACACCCCCGAAAGTACTAAACTCATGATTTGTTAAACCCTCCCTAGGAGCCTTGATCATCCCCCAGCCGGACCCTTCCTATTGTGAGATACCTGACATTTCCCATGATTCCCAGTACCTTAGATGGAATGAGATATCAGGGTAGAGGGGGAAATATCTACAGAAATAGAAAAGGACTCTTCCTCTCCTTCTCTTCTTCTGTCACAAGAACCTCTGAAGGTCAGGGAGGAGGGAGGGGAGGAAGAACAATTTTCTGGCGCAGATTTCAGCCATGAGCTTCTCCAGCTTTGATTGAAAAGTTCACCTTTGTTTTGAAGGAGGAGCATTTTGAGACACTGGTGTTAATATTCTGAGCCTTAGGAATATAAACTTCTGCAGTATGATTAATAGCTATCAAGAACATGCTCTGCTTCTGAGACATTGTGCATGAAACCTACAGAGAGATGGTCCAGTGGTTATTGGAGAGGGCTTTCTTTACATATGAAACCCGCCATAAATGTTACCTTGTTGCTTGTGTTATGTTTTCATAGATATCAAATGTCTACATGTTCTCATTGGAGCTTTGCTATTGTGTGAACATGCCTGGTTTGTTACAATAGGTGAAAAAGTGATGCTACTTAAGTAATGTGTGATGGTTTCCCTTCTTCATTGCAAGTCTAATAATTCTCTGTGTGTTGTCTGTTTGTCACTGTGACTTGTGATTACTGTGATTATTTGAAGTAGGCACACATATTGATTTCCTGTGTGTTACTCATCACAAATGAGGGCACGGACAATAATAATTTGTCATCTTCTGTGTGCTTCACACATACATAAAGTGAAGATTTCCTCCCAAAAACAGTCAGTATCTGAACATCAAAAGCCTCTGTGCCTGCTCTGCCATGCTACCTGACTTACTTGGGGATGCCAAAAGCAAGACTCTGCCTTTTCTATTCATGGTTGTCTCTCTCGGGATCCCAAATGCTTATTGTCCTGCCTGTCTGCTGCTATTTGTCCTCCCTGTCTTGGAATACCAGCTGCAAGCATCTCTGCCACCTCTGTAACACCTCCTGCCTTCTCAGGAAGCCAAATTTGTTACCTGCACTGCAAGCAAAAAATTTAATTGCCTGTAAAGCTGCACCCTTTTCTCCGATCTGCCTGAAATTTGGCAGGCAGCATCTGTTGGGTAAGGGGTACAATCCAGTGGAAATTATCTGAAATTGGGTGATAAGCTTTAAATTAAAGCTGGGGATATTTTCCCATTGAAACCAATAAGAAACAGATAATGCAGCAATACAACAAGCCAGTTTTTTAAAAAAAATAAAATTTCCACACCACTGTGACGTATTATTATTACCATTTTCATTGTCCATTAAACTGTGTGGACAAAACAGATCATATTTTTATATTCTCCTTTGAATAGTTGATAGCTTTTGTTTTCCTCTTCTCGTTTGTTATACGATTGTGCATTTCCGGTATTGTGTACATGTGCAACAAAGCATCTCCTATAAAAGCATTCCTTCTTAATTAAGCAGATGATAGACAGTCATATCCTGCCCACACACCTAGACCAGAAGCGTTTGGTACAGAAGAATAAGAAAGAGCAAGTGATGCAGAAATAAAACAGGACTTGCAAGATGTGTTCATTTAACAACCCACCCCCCATTTGTCCCAGGTGGTATACATGGTTTTCTCCCAACCCGATTTTATTCTTGCAACAATCCTGTCAAGTTAGTCTGAGAGCTGCTGAATGGTGCAGCATCATTTACTGAGTCTCTAGGCTAAATAGAAATCTGAACTGGGATCTAACTGGTTCTAGTCCAGTTCCAGTACTGTAACCACGGTACCTTACTGGTTCTGCAATAAGGGCAACAAGTTGCAGACGTAGTCTACATGCCATTGGGTTACTGGGCTGTCATAATCATTCACCCCCTGATTTGTTCAGAAGGTGAATAATGATTGTACCTCAGTATCCAGTGAAGTGTGAACCAAGGTCTTCTTCTTTAATATGTGTCCGCCAGGGTGGGTAAAAATGTTTAAAAATTGATTTTTTAATTTAAATTGGATTTTTAAAGTAAAATGCTTTTTGAGGAAAATCTATCCAAAGATAGTTTTCTATTTAAGATACATTATAGTGCAAAGGTTATTCATCATGAAATAAGGATTAATTTTTAATTATGGAGCATGAGGTTGTATATTCATACACTGTTTAATTTTTTTTGTAAATGAATTCCATTCCATTCACAATGTCATGCTGTTCCAGAGGTTTCTGTAAGTTTATTGGACAGTTTTTCTATCTAGAGGATATTATCATAGATGCTTGATTTTACAGAAAACTGTAAATTTGTATCTGCAGAGATCACACATAAAATAAACATACAGAGTTAAGAGACCTCAGTTCTATTGGTCCTCTGCAAATTTATGCATACAGAATCACCCCCTTACCTCTTAAGTGCTAAGTTTCAAGAAGTTCAATGTGTCTGTGTTACAGTACTCTCTTGACACAGAGAGTACTCCATCTTTCTGTGTTATAGCTCTGAAGATGCCAGTCACAGCTACTGGCGAAACATCAGGTCCTACAATGCCAAGACCACTGCCAGACAACCCGGAAAATCTATAGCAACTAATGAACTTCGGCCGTGAAAGCCTTTGATAACATTTTGAATATAAGATTGTTTGGGGTGAAATAGGTCTGGATAAGGAGATGTTAAGAGCTAAGTTGGGGGGGGGGGCACGTAGTACAAATGAAAGTGAAACTTTTTGAGCAGAATACTCCAGAAATCCTGAGATCTTGTGTATCCTCATGGATGTTTAAGCAAATACAAGAATACATATGCTATATAATGTTATTGTTTTAGCTAAATAAAGCAATTTAAATGGCTATTGTTAATGATTATTTTTCTCCTTCCAGTAAAGTACAGCAGAAAAGTTGTCCAAATATGAATGATTAATTTATTATACCAGAGACAGTTCACCTTGCAATGATTTCATAATTATCCATTACAAGTGGTAAATAACCAATCATTAATTTTCTGATATAACTAAAACTAACCTGAAAAGTTATTATACTAAAATGAAACCTTCATCTGGGTTGTAAATATTAAGGCCAGCAAGAATGTAGAAAACCATGATTTAAATCGAGTCTTACTGACTAGTGATTTAAATCAAATCCACCCTGGTGCCCACAGTCAATTTATTCAAGTGATGGGTATCATAGCAAGTCCAAGAAGCATCAAACTCTTCTGTATGCAAATCTATCATAGCTTCCCCCATTATTAAAAGTTGAAGAATTTTGGTTCTTTGCACTCTCTTGGGTAGCAAATGTTGATGAATCTAAGATGGGCACCCAGTAAAATCATATCTTGCCTACCAGGCAGAAGGAAATGTGTTTAAAAATGACAAGGTGGTTTATATATAGCTAATCTGTTTCTCAAAGCTTTTCTCACGTCTTGTCAGTATATTGATCATGGCTTGTCTCAACCACTGTCCTCTTCTCCTTGATGGCCTTTTTGCCTACTGTATTTCCACTCAGCACCCTGTAGGGAGCTCTCTGGCTAAAGTCATATTTCTTCTTCCATCACTGTCATGTCACTCTTCTCAGACATCTTAAATGGCTCCCTGTCAGTCTGCATAGAAACACTAGGTTTTTTAGTCTAAATCTCTGTCGTCAAATGTATATTTCCTTTCTTACCCCACCTTTATGATTTACTATGTTGCTCCCTAGGCCTGAAAGGCCTACTTCCTTGTCATTTGTCACACCATTTCACCTTCTCCTTTAAATGCCCCCTTCTCACATTACCTTTGCAGCATGGGCAACAGGTAAGCCACAGTTGCTTCTGTGCTGCAAATGTAATGTCAAAACTATAGCCCAGGGGTGGCCAAGCTTGCTTAACATAACAGTCACATAGAATAAACGTCAGATGTTTGACAGCCACAAGACATGAGCAAATATTACACACACATTTTTATTGAAAAATATGCAAATTTGCTTTTTCTTAACAATAAATTAGGCTGTGTGAAAGAGCCACATGTGACTCCCAGGCAGCAGTTTGGCCACCCCTGCTATAGCCTATGTGAAAGCAATTCACACAGCACTTACTCCATCCCTGTGGCAACATTTCTACTGTTTTTCAGTAGGAGTAGTGCTGGTATGGATAAAAGCTACAGTGTGGGATCCTCTAATGAAGCAGAAGTTCCAAAGCTTAAGGCAGAGGTGGCCAAACTTGCTTAACATAAGAGCCACATAGAATAAACGTCAGATGTTTGGGAGCCGCATGACATGAACAAATATTACAGACATGTTTTTAATTAGAAAATATGCAAATTTGCTTTTTATTATCATTAAATGAGACTGCCAAAAATAAAAACAAAAGAGGTAAAAATAGATATTGATAATGATATTTATTTATCCAATGATATTTGTAGGCTGCGGTGGGGGCTTTGAGAACACATTTAAAGTTAGTTGCTTTCTTTCTCTGCTCTCCCCTGCCTTAAGCCTACCCAGGAAGGGGAAGACTGGCTGGGGAAGGGAAGACCGATTGGGGAGGTATGCCTTCCCTTCGCTTCCCCAGCTGCCCTGCCGGGAGCCACACAATATGTGTGAAAGCCACATGTGGCTCCCGAGCCACAGTTTGGCTACCCCTGGTTTAAGGCAATTTCGATCTTTCCAAGTTTTCTGCAAATATTCCAGCTTTTTGATGTGGCCTTACCCTTGTGCCTGAAATCTACATTTTATTGAGATCACAGCATTATAATTTATTACTGTAGTGTTGGTTCACTCACTCTCTCAATCTATTTATAGTGATTATGTAGCCTGGGATGCGTTTGGGAGCCCTGCTGCTGGCTTGAGGGGACAAAATTACTTTTTGCTGTTTCAGGAGATTAACTCCTCTAGAATGACTGGGCAGAACAAAGCACACCACAGAATGTAGGATATGCAAAGGCCTTTCCTTTTTTATATATATATTGTAAATAATTTCAAGTTTGAAAGAGGAGTACACATTTCAATGTTTCTTGGCAGGCAGTAGCAATATTACAAATTTGGTTTTGATCTTTCTCTGTAAATTGAAGTTAGCATTGATTATAGGTGCTGCTGTTATGAAAGGTAGATCTCCGAAAAGACAGGCAAATATGGGGACAAGGTTATCTGGAATGCCTGGCTAGGATCCAACAGAGCATTTTTGCAGACACCATGATGTCCACCCATTGAGTGTGACTTTCTCAGCTCCCCCTTTCTACTGAATACATTGGGGGGGCATTTTGGGCTGAAGTGTAAGGGGGAGGTGGAAACACTCTGTTATATCTAATCCTATAATGACTAACCTTGCTAAATGACTTAGGCCTGGTCTAGATATGCAGGTGAGTGAAGTGGCAATGAAGCGGCAGAGTGCTGATGTTGTATAATGGACTGCACCACTTCAGACTGCAGAGGAGGGATTACATTTTTAAGTCTGGTTCCATTAAGAATTCCATGTAAGTAGAAAACTAGCACAGTATATGAACAGCTAGGCTAGTTCTTCTCTCTAATGCACTTAATCTTATTTGTAAGGAATACGTGTGGGAGCATTTAAAATTACTCTCCCCTTCTACATTCTGAAATGTGATAACAGCTATGGTTCCTGGAGATTTGGAGGTGGAACCTGGGGAGTGCAGAGTTTGGGGAGGGAGGGAGAGCTCAGCAGGGATGTGATTCTATAGAGTCTCCTTCCGAAGAAATCATTATCTCCAGGGGAACAGATTTCTGTAGTCTGAAGATCAATTGTAATTCTGGGTGAACTCAAGACCACCACCCCTAGATACAGCCTGTTCTACCACCTCATTCTGATGCATGTGTAGACTAGATCTGGCGGGGGGGGGGTGTTGCTGGTTCCAGATTATGGTAATTGCTTTTGTACAGAAGAGATCTCCATTAGATGATGCAGGCATAGTTCATTTAGCTTAAGAGAAAGCTTCTGAGGTCAAAATATGTCACTCATTACATGTGAATTGGAAACCTTGGAGCAAAAACTCCAAAAACTAGCAATTATAGACAAAGTAGGTTTGGATGGAAGCTATAGGCTTGATCTTCCATCCAGTCCTACTTTGCTCATAATTATTAGCTTTAAAGCACTGTTTTTGGTAGGAATTTGTATAATATGAACTTACTCTGATGCTTTCTTGTTATCGATTTCTTTCTGCTTGAGGAAATTACTCATTAACCTTGAAAATTTTGCATGTTCACCAATAGGAATTGATCTTTACCTGCTTTATCTACTGTGATTAATGAATGTGCTTTACAGCTTGAACTCTGCATCTCGTACACCTGCATTGCCAGCCAGCAAACTTTTGTAGGCTGGAGTCATAAGCTTAGAAAGTCCAACTGAACTCAGTCAAACTTACTGGCAAGTCAACGTGTTTAGAATTGGACTGTGAATTGCAGATTCTTTGGGAATGTAATCATTGATTATTCATCTATGTGGGTGTGGAGTAGCCGTCATCTGAAGGCTTTTTAGAAAAAAATGTATGCATAAAACATCCAGCAATTGTGGATGTCTTGCTCATCACACAAGGCAAATAATATTGTAGAAAGTGTTTATATCTGTTCTCCTGCTCTCCACATCTCCTACTTGAGAAATGTCCTGAGAACAGAACAATTGAAATATCATGTATCTGATACCTGAGCTCCCCAATAGATGTTCCTGTTTTCAAGGTCAACAGATTTATAATGTTCAGAGCAAGCAGTAACGCTAAACAGGATCCTCTATTGGGAACATCAGCACTTACAGAATAGATCGATGGAGTCCTATTTTCTTTCCCTAAATGTTGTGCTACATAGTCACCAGATTTCATTTCCTGATCATTGTGAGGCCTATAGAAAGCAAGGTATCCTTGACTACGCAAAATATAATGCAATTCAGTGTCTGAATAAGTGAGCAGTGACTCACGAAAACTCATACCCTGCCACAAATTTTTTTAGTCTTTAAGGTGCTGCTGGACTCTTACTCTTTTCTACTGCTGATGTGAACCTATCCACACATGATGAAGATATGAAAACTTTGCTCAGCTTACCCCATGCTCTCGTTCAGTGCGGTGGTAGTTTTTGGCAGCCCTTTTGGTTTTCCCTTCAAAAGAAAGCTGGCATGTGTTTCCAAGGATATTGTACTAAAGTCTTCATTTGTGGGAGAAAGGAGATGATGCAAGTTTTCACTATAGCAGCATTAATCTTGTAGACCCACACTGGCCTACTTGTGACAGTGTCAATGCTGAATGAGTGTGGCATTTCTCTTGAGCCACTTACTGGTTCAAATGTGTGTACACGGCAGTGGCTGGCTTTGAGTTGATGCCAGCTGCTTATTGTGGAGAGCAAACTGTGGTTTCTAAGCAACCTCTGATCTAATTCTTCCACTATTTTCTGAGGTTTTGAATCTCATTGGATGGCCACTTAGCAACAACAAACTATTCGTCTTATCTCTCATTGGGGAAAATGTCCCAAAATTAGTATCCAAAGGAGAGGATTTAACCAATGTACTAGATATGTTTGCCTTGTGGTGAGGCACACAGATACTACTGGAAACTGAAATCTATCACTAATCTGCTCCAATTCATGTTTGGTACCTGGAGAATTCAGACTGAGGCTCACTATCTTGCCACAGCCCTAAAATGCAAACTAGAGGTCCAGTGGCTAAGAGCTGCTGCTATTCTTAACTAGTATGCAGTTGAACTGAACAAGCTCTCAGTAGCCATTAAATCTGTTTCTTGACATTTTGAAGCCAAAGAACTCTTCTGCTGGAATTCTGCAGTAACAGCAAAATTCTCTGACAAAGAAGGAATAGTAATTCTCTTTGGCTTCACTTTGATGGCATTCTTTGGTGTATCATTGAGGACCACTTTTCATGAGGTATTATGTACTTGGGTCGGCGTACAAGTGTGGAGATGTGAAAGGTACACACATGTTTCAAGCACTGCTTTTCTGTCATTAAAAAATATTAAGTGAAAAATGACCTTATCTCATGATCCTGGTATATATATATATGGAAGAAAAAGGTTAAAGAGCCCTTGTTCCTCCACATAATTCTTTTCATAAAGCAGCCCCAGTGGTCACAAAAGGAACCATAATATGTAGGTCCACTGAGGAACACCAGCAGAGTATGTTTTAAATCTATTCCCTAACCTCTAGGCCTTGAAAATCAAGCATACTCCTATCTACATACTGTTATTTGGTCATAATGTTGGATGAGTGGGAAACAACATTAAGTACTAGCTTTTAAGGATATAGAAAAGGAAGCGTCCTGGAACAAAGCTGGAACATTAAGGTGTTGGGACAGAATTGTGGAGTATTTTTTTTTGTTCACCTTATAGATCAGAATACTACATCTCTGATCTACAGGAAATGGTTATTAATTTGAGTATGAATTGGCCTATGAGATGGAAAAAGAGAAAAGAGCTGGCTTGCAGAAAAATCTGTTGGGTCTTTACAATATCATGAGAGGCCTGGTTTTGCTGCAGCAATAGGTAGTTCAGAATCATTAATCAACTTGTGTATTTGTGGAGAGGCCATAGTTCAGTGGTAGAGGTTTGTATTGCATGTTCTTTGATGGAACAGTCAGGAGAGCATTTCCCTGGAATCTTAATTCCTTGGCAGGGACATATGGGAGAAGATGGTCCTTCAGATGCCATGTAGGGTTTTAAAGCTCAAAACCAACACCTTGAATTAGGCTCAGGAGTGGATTGGTAGCCAGTGTAATTGCCCTGACCAGCAGTCTAGATGCAACATTATGCACTAGCTGCAGCTTCTGAATGTTCTTCAAGGGTAGCCCCAAGTAGAGTGCATTGCAGTAGTCCAGTCTAGATGTAAGTAAGGTGTGGATTACTGTGGCTAGATCTGACAGAACAAGGAATGGATGCAGCTGACACACCAGCCGAGCTATACAAAAGCACTCCGAACCACCACAGCCACCTGATTTTTTGAGGTGACTTCTGGGTCAAGCAGCACTCCTAAGCTGTGAACCTGGTTTTTCAAACAGCGTATAACCCCATCCAAGACAGGATAAATCTGAAGTCTTTGTACTAACCCCAGGAATCTTTGTCTTGTCAAGGTTAAGTTTCAGTTTAGTCTCTCTCATCCAGACAATTACTGACTCCAGGTATCAGTTTGTCCTCCGCGGGGTCACCATTGGGTCAGATCATTCCAGAGACAGAATGGCAACTATGAATGTTTCTGTTTCAGACAAACTCAAATGAATACCAACATAAGGTCCCCCCAAAAGGTATTTATTTCTATATAGGACTGTAATTCTTTGTTAAACAGATAGTGTCAGCAGTTCAGCAATGTATTTGTGGGGGGGGATACTTCAGACTGTGACTGTGCATCCACAGGTACAGAAAGCAACCTGGTGAACAGGTTTGAGGTGCTGGGGAACAGACTGAGTTGCCAGCCAAACAATAAATTCCATGTAATGTGAGCTAAACTAGCAAGTGCTTGAGCATGCCTATTTGCAAGAACTATTCTAATGTTCCTCTTAGCTTTTTGAACAAAAAAATTATAAATTATAATAATTAACAAATTCATTGTGAAGAAGGTGCTTTAATTTAAATCAGGCACTCCAAAGGAAATCTGGAGACTTCTCTGCTGCTATGGCTCCTTTTCTTTGAACAGCTGTCACCTCAGTATCACAACAGAAATTCTTGTCATGAAAGAGCACCTGGGCTCGTGGCCAGGAGATGTAGGGGGGGCGGGCAGCGGTGCAGGAATCACTGTTTCAAAATGACAAAAGCCAGTATGTTAGTAATGTTCTTTGTGAGAAGACAAAACAGTTTGGTAGTGAAAAACTATGTACCATTTTCACAAATGTAAAAGGAGATATAGAGCATCTTGTGTTGCTCAGAGCATCATTATCTTAATTTATTTGACTGAGCCACAGACTAAAAACAAAAATAAGTACAGTCTCTAAACCTTTAAAAACAGACAAAATATATAGACAGTTCTCTTCATTTGGTCCACTAAGGCTATAAAAGATATTTTACTGCATAAAATAACATGGTAGAAATTCAGTTGTAATTGGTCACCTGTGTGTCAAATAATTTGGATACTGTTTCTCTGCCATGAAGTGGAAAATGGCTACTCTTTATGTGCCCCCTACCCCATCACTGCATGGTCCTGGGGTGGAAAAGACAGCACCAACATGCTCCTCCTTTGGATCTGTAGCCAGGTCTATGACCACTGAGCTGCCATATGGACCAGACTCCTTGCTGTTGCTGGCTCCTGGTGGTTGCAGTATTGGAGCTCTTGCAGGGGGATGTTGTGCTGCCATGCTAATGCTTGGCAACAGCATGGCAGCACCAGACTGCTCTGACAGCAAATCCTTGGGTTGTACCAGCATAGCAACTGACCAGCTCCCAGAAAGTTTTCACCTGCCCCTGTCTCAGGATCATGCTGCACATCATGCAATTTTTATTTATTTAATAGTTTACAGCACAATATACACCATATGTCAAAATGTTTATAAAATCCTAGTATCCAACAGAAGGAACAAATCTAAGACCACAATTAGGGATGGGCACGAACCAAGAAACGAATCATGGTTTGAGTATGAACCAGGCTGGTCTGTGGTTTGTTTTGAACCGGTTCATTTGGTTGCATCTTTCCCAAATCCAAAAATGAACTCCCTTTTCCTGCGTAGGTTTGTTTGGTTCATTAGAGCAGTTCGTTCTCCAGACAGCCTGCCACCAATTCAATCAATTCCTAGACAACACTGGGGGTGGACTTGGGGAGAGCCATAGAAACTCCCATAGCAGTTGTCCATAGCTTGATTGGCAGCTCTGGGAGTCAACCACGGAGCTCCTGTTCTGCTGTATGAAAGCAGATTGTATACATAGTACACCCTGACTCAGCTGTTTTCACTTTGCAGCAGGAAGAGACAGGAGTTAGTCCTCATGTGAGAGCAAGTTAGGAAGAATTGCTTGCTCAGTGGCTGATTAAAGAGGAGGCTAGAGATGAGCTTTCCTGAGGACACTTGCTTTGGGGAGCTATAACTCAGACATCCCAAATCCAATCTTCTCCAAACTTGAACAGCTGGTGGAGGAGATTGCCTGCTGAAGAAACTCTGTGATTTTGGCATCTCTAACTCATGAGGGGGCTGTTCTACCACCTCCCAAACTCAAAAACCAAACAAACCATGAACTGGTTCAAGAAATGGGGAATGTTCGTGAAAGTTCCTGGTTCGTGTAAGCAAATTAACCACCAGAAACCACCATTTTCCCAGTTCATGCCCATCCGTAAACACAATATTTTCAACCAGACACAAACACCAACAGCCAGAAAAGCATGCAAAAACATCTAAATCACCAAACCATATCAGAGTAGTCTGCAGGGAATTGCCAAAATGTGGAACTCTAAGTCTGATGTAACATAGAAAGTGACTCTTAGACAGGGATTTGGTATGACAATTTTGTTTCAACTAAACCCTTCCAAAGAGGAAAGAACCAATTGTCAGACCTCCCTTCTGGCTTTCCGTCCCTCACCACCATGGCAGGAGAGCATGTAGCACTCTTCAGAAGAGAAATTGTTCACCTAAGGTGACTTGCTTGCCACCTTCCCATCTCTTTCTACTTCTGGGCTTTGAAGGAAGTAAGCAGTTTCCCATCAGAGCATCGCAGTCTCTTAGATGCTCAGTAATTCTAATAGCATTCAGCAGTAGTGTGCCCCACTGCCATTTTAGGAAAGGAGATTGTGCTTTCCACTTAATAGGAAGCTCAAACCCTTGTTAGCATGAGGAAGGTATACAAGTTAGTACATTGGCACTACATCTCCTACTAAGCCAGGTTTGTGCCAGGGATATGGCTCACTCAATTCCTCACTTGGTTAGGCATTTAATTGCCAAAGAGGGACAGGCATTTAACTCCTCAGAGCTCCCTGAACTATCTGAAGGGGTGCTCCTGGACTCTAGTGAATGGAGAGAAACCTATAACAGAAACCAAGGGACAATGTCAAGACATTTCCCTCAAACAAGCAAGGGATATTTAACACATAGTCTTACCTCAGTTTCACCAATTGTTCCAGTCCAGGCATTTTGGAGATTAAAGTTCTCAGTGCCCAACCATAGCAAAATGCTAGAGTACCGTGATTCTTGCTGTGATAGTCCCTTCCTCATGGCTGCAATTATTGAAAAATCCATCGGTGAATATATCAACAAGAACTTACTTGGCAGAGTAAATATCACAGTTTGTACTCTGAAAGTTGCGAAGTTAATATGATGTTGCTAAACTTCACCATAGCTGACACTTTGATGATTAAAGCAGCTTATCAGTGTCTTTTGCAGAACTCATGGATAGCTAAAACTATTCCTTGTTTGAAAAAACGTGTTCTGCAGTGAAACTCAACATTTCTCCAAAGAAAACTAACACATCATCTGGAATTACAATCCCCAGTCATTCTGTCCAAAAATCATATTGGAAGATTTGAGCTGGGAGCACAAAATGAATCAGGACAGCAATTCATAGAAATCTGTGAAGGCAATAATCCATAGAATTCTGTGAAGGCAACAATTTTCTCATTTCTACATGTTTCAGGCAACCGAACAGACAATTGTATGTGTGGACGTCATCATATGACCAATAAAGGAATAAAAAAGATTACATAATTGGAAGCAGAAGATAGAGTCGCTCTATTCTCTCAGCTAAAACAAAACCAGGAGCTGATTGTGGTACAGGCCATGAATTGTTAATATGGAAAATTATAATAAAGCTGAAGAACACCACCAAAATATTCATAGTGCTAAAATACAGTCTAAACAACATTCCTGAAGAATTTAAAGACCATGTGAATGTTTGAATATGCAAGGTCTATAGTGCAGCATTATGAAGAAGATCTGATCATCCTACAGGGGGACAGCTGAAGGGACTTGTAGTTAGCGTAACTAGACTAGGGGCTTCCCACTTTTTCAAATTGTGTTCTTGCTGTCTCCTCCTTGGTTCTTCTGGAGACTTCCTACTCCTGTAGAGCTTTTTGTTGCTCTTTGTTCCTCTCATAGCAGTTAGACTGGTTAGTTTAGGTTTCCTCTGTGTATGTTCTAGAATAGTTTGTTCTTCTTTAATAAACCTACTTGTATGTTGTCGAAGGCTTTCATGGCCAGAGTTCATTAGCTATTGTAGATTTTCTGGGCTTGTATGGTCATGGTCTTGGTATTGTAGTACCTGACACAATCACATTGACACAGAGAATACTCTATCTTTCTGTGTTTACCTCTGAGGATGCCAGTCACAGCTGCTGGCAAAACATCAGGTACTACAATGGCAAGACCATGGCCATACAACCCAGAAAATCTACAACAATGAAACGTACTTATTTTTCTCTAAACAGTTAGTGCTCCACCTCCTTGCATATTTAAGCTCTGCCAACCGTATTCAAGTGAATGTGAACCAGAAGGATGAAACCAGTTATCTGATCAAGGAAGAATGTGCAAAGACTATTCCTACAGCCAAAAGAAATGAAAAGCCTTGATGGATAAGTGATGAAACTTGTAAAATGTTTAAAGACTGAAGACTAGCAAAAGTAAAAGATGACAGAAATAGAATCAGAAATCTAAATATAGTGTTCCAGCAACTTGCACATAGAGACAAAAAGAACTATTATAACCAGTGTAAAAAAAATAGGAGAGAGCAACAAAAATAGAAGAATGTGAAATCTGTTCCACAGGATCCAAGTAATCAAAGGAAAATTTAAAACATAATTAGGCATGCTGAGAGATCAAATACATTAACTAAACAGGGCAAAATAAAGAAAAGATAGGAACAATACACTGAAGAGCTATACAGAAGAGATGAAAAGATGACAGGTTTCTTCCAAGAAGAATCTTTTGAAGAAGAACCTGCAATTTTAGAAAGTGAAGTCAAAGCTGCACTCAAAGCAATTGGGAGAAGCAAATCACCAGCACTAGATGAGAGATCAGTAGAGCTATTTCAAGCCGAGAAACAGTCCATCAGAATCTTAATATGCCAGCAAATATGGAAAACAAAGCAGTGGCCCACAGCCTGGAAACACTCATTTCAGTTCTGAAAAAAAGGAGACATCAAAGGCTGCAACAATCAGACCATCACATTAATTTCTCACACAAGTAAAGTTATGTTGCTAACCCAACTGTATTATTAGAAAACATGTTAAGAGTTTTAAATAGTTAACTTTTAGACAGATATGCTGAATAGAATATCGAGACTATTATTAATGTTAAATAGTTTGTATTGTTTCGGATTCTCTGTTTGTATCAATTGTTTTATATTCATTTACTAAAAATTATTAAAATTCAAAAAAAAATCTTACAAAAAATACTGTTACCGTATACGGAACAAGAAATACCAGATGTTCAAGCTGAATTCAGCAAAGAAAGGGGCATTTGAGATCATATTGCAAATTTCAGAAGAAAATCAGCTTGCATTTCAGACTACAGAAAAGCTTTTGACTGTGTGGATCATGAAAAGCTATAGTTGGTTTTAAAACAAATGAGCATACCACAACATCTGATTGTTTTTGTATGTAACACAAGGGTATTATTAGGACAGAATATGTAGAAACAGAATGGTTTCCAGTTGGCATAGGTATCAGGCAAGGATTTATCTCATCTCCCTATCTGTTCAATGTATATGCAGAACATAGCATACAATGGATTAGGTTTAGATGGTCGAGTGAAAACTGGTGGAACATTAACAGCCAGGACTAAGGCCCATTGTGGGAAGAAATACAACGGACTCTAGAAAGAAGTTCCAGGTGAGTATCCCAGCTGTGGCTGATGGGGTGGTGGAGGGAAGGGGAAAATAGGAGGCAAGCCATGTTTATTTCCTTCTGCTTAGCTATAAGGCAGGGCTGTCTCAAAACATTTTTCTGCCCCCAGTGGGTAGTATGGGAGGAGAGGTACATGGTAACAGGTATGGTTCCCGCCATGCCTGAGTTGCATTGATTTGGGGCTATGCAGTGGCAGCTAACGTAGAAAAGCACCTCCTCCTATGCCTTGTTTTCTGGATTCCAAGGGTCCGGAAAGCAGTCTTGTAGCAAGTTACATGGTTGCCAGCTCTGGGTTGGGAATAGGAATATGCAAAATAATAATAATAATTCAGCCCGATTCAGTTCTGCTGAATTGGGAACAATCAGTTTCAGAGGGCAGAAAGGCTCCACATGTCAGTTTCGGCAGTACCAGCCCATTGCTGAGTCTTTAGGCCAGCCGAATGTCAATTTCAGCCCCATTATATCCTATGGGCCATTGAAGTCAATGGCGAAAACATAGGGTATATTCTGGGGGCTGGAGGGGAGGAGGTTTGAGGGAGAGGCTCCAAACTCACAAAGTAGCTGATGGAGCCTCTCCCCAAGATATCTACCAAGTTTCAAGAACATAGGATCAGGGGGTCCAATTCTATGGACCCCCAAACAGGTTGCCCCCATCCCCTCCATTGTTCTCTATAGTGGGGAAAAGTTACTTTTTTCCCATGGTGCTGTTAGTAGCTCTGGGAGGGAGGGGATTTGAGGGAGGGGTTCCAAATTTTCAGGGTAGCTTCAGGAGCCTCTCCCCACATACACCCCCACATCTCAAAGCAATTGAACCAATGGGCCCAATTCTATGGGCACCCAAACAGGTTACCCCCATTACCTCCATTGTTTCCAATGGGGAAACCCAGCCAGCAGCACCTAAGGCAGGCAAGCAGGCAGCACCAGCAGTCACATTCTCCCAGAGAATCTCAGGGAAAGGGAACTGTTTTGGGAGTTGCTTGTTTGCCATGAGAACAAGTGGCACACTCCAGAGCAAGTGGCACTGTGGCAATGCAAGCATGCCACAGTGCCACACAGAAACCCCAAAAGACCAAAAGGAACATCATTTATACATGTATAAATTGATTGTGCAACTTCATTGGACCACTCACACCACACACACCTCAAAAAGAATATTTATAGCACTCGGGAAAATGCAGAAAAGGACAATTGCAATGATAAAAGGAGGACACTTTCCCTATGAAGAAAGGTCATTGCGCTTGGGGATCTTAGCTTTGAGAAACAATGACTGAGGGGTGACATAAGAGATTTACAAGACTATGCCTGGGATAGAGCAGGTAGAGAAAGAAGTACTTTTCACCGTTTCTCACAAGACAAGAACTCGTGGGCACTCAATGAAATTGCTGAGCAGTCAGGTTAGAACAGATGAAAGGTTTTTTGGTTCTTACAGGTTTACAACTTTTAAAAGTTCTGCTGGTTGCTATTGCTTGGGGAGGGATTGTTTGTTTTTTTTCCTGTCTGCTCCAGCCTCCATACGTTTGTCAAATTCCACCTGGAAGCTGTTCATGCCAGCCACCACCACCACCTCCTGTAGCAGTGAATTCCATGTGTTAATCACTGTTTGGGTGAAGAAGTACTTCCTTTCATCTGCAGTTGCCTTTTTCTGCATTTTTTCCAGTGCTATAAATATTCTTTTTGAGGTGTGTGTGGTGTGAGTGGTCCAATGAGATTGCACCATCAATTTATACATGTATAAATGTTCCTGTTGGTCTTTTAGGGTTTCTGTGTGGAACTGTGGCATGTTTGCACTGCCACAGTGCCACTTGTTCTGGAGTGTGCCACTTGTTCTCATGGCAAACAAGCACTTCCCAAGATAGTTCACTTTCCCTGAGATTCTCTGGGAGAGTCTGACTGCTGGGTGGCTGCCTGCTTGCCTGCCTTAAGTGCTGCTGGGTGGGTTTCCCCATTGGAAACAATGAAGGTAATGGGGGTTACTTGTTTGGGTGCCCATAGAATTGGGCCCACTGGTCCAATTGCTTTGGAACATGGGGGGTTTATGTGGGGATACGCTCCTGAAGCTACCCTGAAAATTTACAGCCTCTCCCTCAAATCCCCTCCCCCTCAGAGCTACTAACAGCACCATGGGAAAAAAGAAACTTTTCCCCCACCATAGAGAACAATGGAGAGGAAGGGGGCAACCTGTTTGTGGACCCATAAAATTGGACCCCCTGGTCCAATATTCTTGAAACTTGGTGGGCATCTTGGAGAGAGGCTCCATCAGCTACCCTGTGAGTTTGGAGCCTCTCCCTCAAACCTCCTCCCCTCCAGACCCCAGAATATACCTATGTTTTCGCCATTGACTTCAATGGCCCATAGGATATAATGGGATGTATTGCCACTGAATTTCGGTGGCAATTCAGAAGCAACCCGATTCAGATCAGAATCTGAATTGGCCCTCAGAAGTCTGAAAGGGGCCTGAATGGGCCATTTTCGGGGGTGCAGTCGGTTTGGACGAACCAAATGCACATCCCTAGTTGGGAAATACCTGTATATTTGAGAGCGTGGGGAGGGCAGGACTTGGGGTGGGGCAGGGAGGGGCCTCAGCAGGGTATAATGCCATGCACTGCCCAAAGCAGCCATTTTCTCCAGGAAAACTGACCTTGGAGCTGGGAATTTTTCTGTAGGGGAAATAATGTGCTGTGAACACGGTGATTTCTGGGAGATCTCCAGGCACCACAGGGAGACTGGCAACCCCCACAGGGAGACTGGCAACCCCCATGAACATTTAGGAGAAGATTGGGAGATGTATTTTACCTCAGGACAAATTCAGTGACTCCCAACAGCAACAGCAAACTGTTTAGAATGTTGGAGGCAAGGGCTAATCAGACCATGTATGCGAAAGACTTCTGTGTTCCAACTGGCTATGGGGGGAGAGAGGATGACATGGAATGGAGTGAGGCCCAATCAGCCCGCATATGCAAATAACCTTGAAAGGCTGGCCCAATCAGATAGAAGGTGAGCCGTTGGGAGCACAGCTAGCCTTTTTACGTATATATATAGATTTGAGATATGCAGATGACACCACATTACTGGTGGAAAACAGTGAAGACTTGAAACGACTCCTGATGAAAATTAAGACAGAATGTTCCAAACCAGGATTATATCTGAACATCAAGAAGGAGTTATACAACTTTAAGGTTGATGATGAAGAAACAGAAATTGTTCAGGCTTTTCTGTTCTTTGGCTTAATCGTCAACCAAAAGGAAGATTGCAATCAAGAAATAAATAAGAAGGTGATCAAGACAAGGAATGGCAGCCATGAAGGAGCTAGAAAAGATCCTTAAGAATGGGTCACTGCTGACCAAGATCAAGATAATTCATACTGTAGAATTCTTCATCACTGTGTATGGATGTGAAAGTTGGACAGTGAAGAAAAGCTGACAGGAAGAAAAGATTCCTTTGAAATTGGGTATTGAAAGAGAGTTTTATAGATAGGATGGACTACTAAAAAGACAAATAAGCGGGTTCTAGATCTAATCAAGCCTGAAGTCTTCCTAGTAGCTGAAATGACCAGACTGAGGCTAGCATACTTTGGTCACATCATGAGAAGACAAGAGTCACTGGAAAAGACAATAAAACTAGGAAATGTTGAAGGCATCAGGAAAAGAGGAAGACCCAACATGAGATGAATTGACTGAGTCAAGTAAGCCATGACCCTCAGTGTGCAAGACCTGAGCAAGGCTGTTAATGATAGGATATTTGGAGGTCATTAATTCACAGGGTCACCAGAAGCTACTTGACAACACAGCATACAGACACACAGAAATAGTCTTGAAGACAACATTTTTGGTTGATAATTTCAGCAGCCATGTATTATTGCAAAGAATGCTGGTAGACTTGACATATTCAGCATGAACCAGTTTCAGAGGCAAACACAAAGTGCACATCTTGGAAATCACTTGTTCTCTTGCTTTTCAAAGAAGTGGGCAGCCTTCAAAAGTACTAATGCTCAGTTGTATATGGGTGAAGGTGATATGAGTCAACAATTGTATTTAACATATATTCCATTACATTTGGTCTTCAAGTATATGCCACATTAAGCTGAAGCCAATTTGGGTTGCTATTATTAGCCTTCTCATGCATCCGTATTTGTTAATGCATTTGAACAAGTGGTTGAGTATCATTTCACTATGCTATGAGCTGTCCTTATCTGTCTGGTTTGCCTGCAAAGCCATTCTTTCAAGGATTGTCTTGATTATGTACTTCTTTGTAACATCATGGCATTTGATGTCTGTGAGAGCAATCCTAAATGTTGTACAGGGTATTAACTTTGATTTGGCATTAAAGAAGACAAATATTAAAATATGTACACTTATGTATGTTTCAAAATGGATAGACCAGTAGTATTGTCATCAGCCCTCATATCTGTAGGACTAGCTGTCCCCCTATGCTTCGCCATGATGCCTTCACTCATCAGAACAGGGACTATGAAGAAAGGTTAAAGTGCTTGGGGATCTTTAGCTTGGAAAAATGATGGCTGAGGGGAGACATGATTGAGGTTTATAAGATTATGCATGGGATAGGTCAGGTAGAGAAATAAGTACTTTTCACCCTTTCTCACAATACAAGAACTCATGGGCACTCAATGAAATTGCTGAACAGATAAAAGGAAGTACTTCTTCACCCAAAGAGTGATTAACACATGGAATTCACTGCCACAGGAGGTGTTGGTGGCTACAAGCATGGATGGCTTCAAGAGGGAATTAGATAAATATATGGAGCAGAGGTCCATCAGTGGCTATTAGCCACAAGGTATAGATAGGAACTCTCAGGCTGGGGCAAGTGATGCACTGTATTCTTGGTGCTGGGGGGGGGGCAACAGTGAGAGGGCTTCTAGTGTCCTGGCCCCACTGCTGGACCTCCTGATGGCACATGGTATTTTTGACCACTGTGTGACAGAGTGTTGGACTGGATGGGCCTGACCCAACATTGGCTTCTCTTATGTTTTATATTCTTATGACTTCTGCAGGTGCCACCCTGCAAATGGACAAAATCAGCAGCTGTCCATAAATGTGCACTCTATTGTGGCCCTCACCTTATGGAATGGCCTGCCTGATGAGATCAGGAAGGCTTCCACTCTCCTGGCTTTCAACAAACTGTGCAAAACTGCACTATTAAAGATGGCTTTTGTACACAGGTAATGGGCTGTACTGTGCAATAAAATGGTTCAGAAAGATACTTGGGTAAAGGGCTAGGGACTGTGGTTTATGCTACTGTGTATAGTTTGTACTGTTTGTTGCCTTAAGTAGAATCCTACTATGTAATATTTACATCATTTAATGTGTCATGTTAACACTTATGCATTGCTTCAGCTCTGTTTCAGATTTATGGTTGGTTTCCAGATTTCTAGAGTCTTAATATTGTCACTGTTTATTGGATGCCCCATGCTATAGACTGGATTGATTTACTATGTGTATTCTGCCTTGACTCCTAGTGAGAAAAGTGGAATGTAAATAATGTAAACAAATAAAATAGATGTCTGTCGAAGCTTTTTTCCAAACCTGTTATCTTCCCATTAAAGTCCTTGAATGTTTTCTCTGAACATAGCATAGCAACTGTGTGCATTTCTATCTCATATGAAATGAGGGTGTCTGACACTGCTGGACTCTGACTTAGAAATTGTACAGGCTGCTATTTTCTCTACAGAGATTGTTGGGTGGGGGTTATGTACCTGTTGAGCCCTATGGTGAGTGGTGCATTTATTTTGCAGGTTCTTTGTACATATGTGTTTGTGTGCTCTGTAGTTTTGAAGACTTGTGCATTCTGGGGTATATGAGATGTGTGCCTGTTGCTGGTTTCCTTGGACTAGGTGGCACCCCACATTAGGCATATGTCCGGAGGTGGCTTCCCCACCCCCGTACTTACTGGTCATGATCAACTCAGACGGCAAAGACACAGAGACCTAGGGAGGGGGAAAGCGGGGGAGGCTGATCTGTCAGAGAAGGTCCCAGCAGAGGAGAGGAATTCTATGGGAAGGTGGGGGTGAGAAGGAGGAGAGAGACAACACCTGGACCAGCATCCCTAATGGCACCAGCAGAGAAGAGTCAGAGGAAACACAACTATTGGACACACCCCACGCTGAGGGTACAGCACTAACCAACGCTGTCAGGCTGGTCCAAATGGCAGCACACTCATTGGACCAAGGAAGTATCTGCTTGCAGTACATGAGCGAGGCAGGGAGAGGATTGGGGGATTTGGAGCTGTCACCAGGAGGGTCAGGGAGCAAGGAAAAGCAAGGACTAAACCCCAAGATGCTGCACCAGCTAGAGGGGAAGTCTGAAGACTAGGAGGAGGATTTGGGTGCCTGTCAGCCCCCTCCCCTGGTGTAGTCTGAGGTCCGGCCAAGCCAACCAGTGGATGTCCCACCCTGGAAGGGTGCAGCTGCTCTGGGTTCCGACCAGCAATGTGACAGCATATTGCTCCAAATAAGTTTTTTTTTATCAGTGGGAAAAAGAATTATGTTATAATTTACGTCTTACATACAGATCTGTTAATGCAACTGAAAATATCCTTCATAATTGTATTTTTGAGGGGGTTTCTTCCTCTCCTCATTTATATGTAACACTTTATAGCTGACTGCAGGTCACTGGAAAAGACAGGCAGCAGGAAAAGAGGAAGACCATACATCAGATGGCTTGACTGCATAAAGAAAGCCACAGCCTTCAGTTTGCAAGACTTGAACAAGGCTGTTAACAACAGGACCTTTTGGAGGACATTAATTCATAGGGTTGCCACAAGTCAAGAGTCACTTGATGGCACTTAACACAGATACACACATTGATTGATTTAGCTTTTATTATTGGCAGCTTTATTTGGAGTTCTTATACTGTGGCTTCTATGGTTTGGATAACTGTTGTTTTATTGTGTTTTTAATAATGTTTTGTTTGTATTATAAGCCGCCCTTAGTTCCACAAGGGAGAAAGACAGCTACTAAACGTTTTAAATAAATGTTCCCAAGGTACAATGCTGACTATGCTATATCAGACCTGTTGGCAGAGTTTAAACATGCAAAGGGATGGAGGACCAACTTTTTAAAGAAAATAACTTGGTTTTATCAAAGAAGAAATAAACTCTGATTGAACAGAGGAGAGGGAGAGAGGCATAACTAACTGCTGAGAGGGACAGGAATGAAAGGAGAGGGCTCAGTTGGAGCAGGAAGTCTCCAAAGAGCCAATCAGGAGACAGGAAGGACATAATATGAAATTGTGGGAAGTCCCTAATCTAGTTACACTAACTAGCAGTCCTTCAGCTGTCCCCTATAGGCTGTTCTTCTGATCTTTCTCAAGTAGGTGCACTATAGACCTTGTATATTCCAACACCCCTTCTCACGGTCTATTGAGCAAGTCCACAAGATTCATTTTCCTTTGTAGAATCTCAATTTGAAATACAGTGTTCGAGTTTAACAATGGTACATTTAGAAAATCTATTTGTATTCTACCCTTCTTCCTGGAGGTGGTTCTGTAAATGTCCATTTCTGATTCTTGACTGGAGATTTTCTGAAAGCTAATCTGTGCCTTGATGCATTTTGATGGTGTGTGTTAGTTGATGATGCCTCCAAATAAACTTGTTGCAGCATAGCGTGGGGACTGAAGCATAAGAATGCAGGCAGTGACCCTTGGAATGCCTGGAGTTGGTTTAACATTCAGGAAGCATATTTATACAGTCATTGTGTATTTAAACAATCCGTAGTTGCTTTAAGGCCCTGGAGTGCCCTTTGCAATTGCTGGTTTTAGTGTCAGCTAGAGTGCAAAGCAAACCTTCCATACATTATCTGGAGAGCCCAGACCTCTTGACTCCATTCAGACTAGGTGTTGTTGCTGTCAATAGTGCTCTTTGTTTCCATTCTTCATTGCTAATGCTTTTAATCATTAAATCTCAGGGGATGAATCTATTCTTGTTTGGGGAAAGGGCTGAGCTGAGCTGAGGGTTCAGAACAAAGGCAGCTCTTGTTATAATTTATTTAATGCCTGCTAGAGTAGACAGGAGATGATGCCAACCTCTGGTTTTCCTTGGTCCTGATTTAGATCCTACCCACGTTTCTGCTGCCCATTCCATGTGGAAGATGAAAATGTTAGGATTATGTCTGTCCGAGTTCAGTGCTCTCAGTTTGAGCTGCAGACAGTGGCTGGGAAACCAAGATTGTGTCTTATGTATTCTGGCAATTTACAGGAGTAACCAAAGGCCAAAGCTAATATCTCTATGGGTTATTCCCAACTTGCTAAGTATGGTTGTATGCAATTGCCTATTTCCAAGCTCAGACAGGTGTCTCTAATTGCTCTGGGGAAACCCAGTTGTCCAGCCAAGTTTGTTCTCATAGTTGATATGTTTCATAGCTCTTAGAATTACGAGGACAGTGAGCTAAATCCAGACAAGATGGGATAGTTTGATAATATTCCTTTTCCCTCTCCCCTTCCAGCTCTTGTACGACAGTCCAAAAGCACGACAGGAGGTGGATTATCACTGGCGGGCTTCAGGCTGTCCTCACATTGTCCATATCCTGGATGTTTATGAGAATATACACCATGGGAAGAGATGTCTCCTAATCATCATGGAATGGTATGGGCCAATTCATTTTTTTCTTACCCAATCCATATTTTGGTAAGAGTTCCATTGTACAGTAAAACAGCATACCTTTTTTGGAAACATTGGTGGGTTTGTCATGATCCCTGAGACAAATCTCACATTTCATTTTTTAGAAATGTCCTCTATAGTCATAAAACAATGTTCAGGGGGAAATACCTTCATTGTGCACCTCTCTCTGTGTGCTGTGTATATACACTGTTCTCTCTATTACTTCAGTATGGGTAGCCGTGTTTGTCTGTAGCAGCAGAAAAGAGCAAGAGTCCAGTAGCACCTTAAAGACTGACAAAATTTGTGGTAGGGTAGGAGCTTTCGTGAGTCACTGCTCACTTCTTCAGATACCCAATCTTCAGATATCAAGGAGTCTGAAGAGGTGAGCAGTGACTCACGAAAGCTCCTACCCTACCACAAATTCGGTTAGTCTTTAAGGTGCTACTGGACTCTTTTCTACTCTATTACTTGCTTTTCTTTCACTGTACTCTAAACACTGTAAGCTGTTGGTGCCACAGAGTGAATGATGCCTCAGCAAAACCAGCCATTGTTGACTTTGATGCATTGCTGATACTGCCTCTCTCACTGGTCTGAATCCCTCCTGGACATGGAGAAGCAACAGCAACATCATATCGCAATAACCTACTCTTAAGAGTCCCCTGATTCCTTTCAAAAGCTTGCCCTCTTGTGAACCCAGCCACGCCAGTAGTCTTGGAGGGTAGATCCTGACTGTGGCTGGTAATACCTGACCCATTTCAACTTTGATTCTAATCCACCTCCAACAGCAAGTAATGGGAGTGGAGGAGTTGAGCCTACTGGAGGCACAAATGCCCTATCAGTTTGCATGGAACTTTCCTGAGGCCAGTTGAACAATGCAGATTATCCCACAGACACCTTCAGCTGAATAGCAGCCAGAAAAACAGAGCATATTCTAGTTCTGGATTTCAGGTGTGTTGATTCTGCGTAATTCTGCCAAACTGCTCCTGTACACAGCTTAGACAGATCCCTCCCCATGAACATCTATATGGAAAGTGCAAGTAAGCCCATGATGTACATAGTCTAGTTCATGTGGCTAGTGTAAAGTCCCACTCCACATCACACTGACTTTGCATAAACACTGCTTTCTCCACTCTTGAGCATGTAAGAGGAAGTGTTGGAAGCTTCTGTGCAGAAGTTTTAAAAGCCACAGGCACTCTAAATGATTTATTCAAGAAGTAGGTGCTCTATGCATTTCGATCATGTAGTTTTACTCAAGGGCAGAATCTGTATTTTGTTCTCATATTGTGACCGAAGAAATTATACATAGCAAGACTTAGTAAGCAACTGCATCTTAGCTCAAATATTAGCTTGCTAAAGAAATATTCTGCAGTCATCCTATGACAATGATAAACATACATCCTTCCTAACAGTTTTAAGACATGCAAGGAGTCTACTTGTTGAAAAAAAAATTTAGAGGACCTTCTGCTTTTCTACCTGTTGTTGGTATTGCTTACATGTTGCAGAGATAGGTCCTTTGGGAGAATTTTGTAGATGTTCCTGTACAGAGATGATCTTACATGATGAGTAAATGAATGTAGGTGGTACAATTTGCCTGCCGTGCTGGTGTACTGTGAGAAAAGTGGAGAAGGTGGAGTCATTTGTGGTTTGATAGACACCCCCACTGTAGCCTATTCAGCAGTTATCCACACTGTCAAAAGGACTGGTGTGGAGGTAAATATCTGACACATCAAAATCAGCAATGATATAAGCAAATCAACTACTCAATACTTCACCCTTGTTTTTATGGCTAACAAACTGCATGCCAACCCTGGACATGTTCCCTCCCCCCAAGCACTTTTATCCCTTTGTGGCATATAATGGCTTTACATCACTTTCTTTATAGAGCCAGGTTTAAAATCTTGCTTCACCAGCCAGTTATTTCCTTTTTGCCATTTCTGCTGTTTTCCTCCCCATTTCTTAGCTCTTCCAGAATGTTGATGGTATCAGAGCTACAGGGATTGTCCTTAGCCTTTCTGCAGTACTGTCTGTTGTGTTTATTTCCAGTAGGGTCAACTAATAGCATGATTCAGCTTTCTCCAAAGAGCCTTCCTGTGTATTAAATCACTGGCTTTAAAACTCATTGTGCTGCAGGCATCTAGTCACAAACAGGTTATTCATTTGGGCTGTAAACCTGCACACAGTCAGGCAGCTTAAAGCTCATTGACTTCAGTGGGATTTAAATAGCCTAAATGTGTACAGTATTACAGTTTGATCAGCCATGTTTTTTTTAAAAATATATGAAATCTCTCTTTATATATATTTGAGTTTTCGTGTTTCTCTTGCTTGAACATTCCACACGCCCCCACAGCCTTTGGCTCCCTGATGCGTCCTTCACCAGAGGTCTCTACCCATTGGTGGCTGCATTGCCTGAGTCTCACCCTTCCCTTTCATCTCGCACCACAACAGAGGACGATGAGGTTTCGGCTGGGACATAAGCAAAGCTGCACCACTTGAAGCAAAACCTCACTCCAGCCTTCAACGGGCTGCTTATGGTGGGGGAGGAAGCAAAACCAAGCCAGGAGGCCCCTTTCGTCAGCCAAACTGCCAGCCTGTCCCTCACCTGCCACTGGAGCGCAGTCTCGCAGCCGCCGCCACCACCCCCTGCACAGAGCAGTGGCTGCAGAGAGCTCTTGTGCCCCCCTTGGCCGCTGCTTCCCTTTCCTCGGCCGCCTGCACTCCTGCTTTGCATAGCACCACTTCCATGGGGGGGAGAGAAACATGAGCGGGACGCCACCGAAGCTCCTCTGCAGGCAACATGAATCTCCTCCCGGCCTGTCCTGGAAAGCACCAGTTCTTCGCTCGGAGCGCCTGTCCTTGGGGCGCGCCTGGCAAACTGATGCTAAAAAGACTCTTCAAGCCCAGGCCACTCACCCACAGCCTACTTCTAGAGCTCGTTATATCTGTTTCCACAACGGGCCTTATTCCTATTATAAAATAACTCTGTATTGATTTATTAGGGAAAGGCAGATTATTTTTTACAAAATCAGTCACCAAACACTAGCGAAACATGGGTTACCACTCTCAACCAAGCAATCTTGCCTATCGCTTTTCTAAAAGTTCCTAAAGATGGCAGAAGAAGAAGAGTTGGCTTTTATACCCCGTTTTTCTCTACCTTAAGGAGTCTCAAAGATCCTGGCATAAAGAAAATCTCGAGTTACCTGGACTCTATCGGCCTCCCAAAATATTTGTCCTCAGTATACTCCAATCTCATGGACAATACGAGCAGCAACACACAATTAAAAATCTGAAATCCAACAAATCACCTGGAACGGATGGCCTTCCAGCTGAGTTTTACAAATCATTCGTAATAGCTTGATACCACCCCTACTTCATGTCTGTAACAAATTACTTGGTGACGGTCAAATACCTGCTTCCTGGTTGGAATAGTCTATCATCGTGCTTCCCAAGGACAAGAAAGACCCATTAAACCCAGCATCGTATCGCCCAATCACTTTACTAAACAATGACGTGAAGATTTTCACCACAGTACTAGCAACTTGCCTGAAAACAATAATCTTGGAATACGTACACCAGATCAGATGGGTTTTATCCCAGCAACAACTGACAGATAATATCCAGTGCACATTCAGCATCATTACATCTGGGAAAAAATGCTCTTCTAACACATTGATTCTAGCACTGGACTTCAAGAAAGCCTTTGATTCGATAGAACCGGCATTTATAACAGAATTATTTCAAAGGCTGGGTTTCGGACCCAGGTGCATGACAGTGCTGCACCTTATATGGTCTAACTCCTCGACTAGAATCATAGTCAACGAACACAACTCTCATTTCTTTCACCCCTCACAAGGAACATGACAAGGCTGCCCGTTATCCCCTCTGATTTTTGCAACGGCACTTGAACCACTGATGGAAGAACTTCACAGGGCAAAAGATTTCTCAGGGCTGATCATTAATGGTACAGAACACAAAATGACAGTGTACGCAGATGACCTCACATTATATGTTTCTAACCCACAAAAATCGCTACCAACTATCTGCCAAATTCTAGAGAGCTTTGAGAAAGTCTTGGGTCTCTGCGTCTTCAGGTGTAAAAACTGCCTTGACAAGAGAGTTTCAGTTCTCATGGGTACAATCTTCATGGAGACATTTGGGAGTACAGATACCACTTGATCTCAAAAACATAATAGCCCGTAACTTCCATAAACTACATAAAGACACCCAAAAGCGACTACAGGAGTGGAATACACTCACGCTTACATTACCAGACAGACTGCACCTGATTCAAAGTTTTTAGAGCATAACCCATCAAGATCTCGAACACTGACCTTAAATCATGGCAAGACACTCTTAACTACAGTCATCTGGGCATTCAAGAAATCGAGGCTAGACCATCACATCTTTTTTTTTTTTAAAGCCCCCCGAAGGGGTTTTTTTATTGCATTTTCTAGACTACAGAAAAAGGGAGGGGTACTAACAAACAAACTACAAGAGGGGGAAGATAGAAAAGAACAATCCAAACGTGGTGATTTTAGTTAGTGCTTACAAATATGGCATTGACGGATAAAAAACTTTCAGTTGTTAACCTCGAAGGTGACATTTGAGTACATCACTTATGAAGCTCTAGCCCTACAGACTGTTTGGAGTATACTTCTGCAATACACTAACATTTCTTTTCTACAAACATCAGACATTCTCATCATCTCATTGCAATAAAATCTGCTTATTACTTTCTACCCCTCTTGCTGTTAAAAGAAAAAAGAAACATCCAAGTTAGGCTTAAACATGATCTTCAAAGAAAACCTCTCCATTTACCCTTTACAAGAAAACAGACGAACTGGAACACCCCTTTTCCCTCTTCCTTTTATGAAGCTAACCTAAATTAGTAAAAACCTTTTAAAATTGATTTAACCATTCATTGTCAATTTCTGTAAAAAACCCTTTCCCTTAATTTCCCCCAACATACCCCCTTAGCCAGCAATCTCATCTCTAGAAAGGACACTTCGCTATAGAGTCTTCCTTAATCTTCTTTGACTCAAAGTCCATTATTTATTAAGACATATCCCCATTTCGCCCAACCTTCTGTTAGCTTTGCCCCCCCATCAAAATATATAGTAACTTTATTTTTTAGGAGGAGAGTTTCCCCTCCCTCCCGCTTATCGTAGGGGAAACAGAGCTACATTGCTGCCTCATTCAAACTTCCAGGCAGCTTCAGTTCTTAATAGAGATTCAGTTTCGGTTTAATTTCAAGTGCGACACACAGACATCATCTCCAAGGAAGATATCAAAGGAAGCACTCCAAAATCCACAGTCTGTTCATCTTCTCCTTATCATCAAGCCGCCAAGGTCCCATAAATCCATCGGGTCTTTATACCGCCTCTAAAAGTTCTCTAAATTAGTCAGCCTTATTTCCAGTGCTCTTTTTCTCTTTCTTTCTTTTTTTCCCCCTTCTTCCTTTAAGGTGGAGGGGAGCTCCCCCCCCCCCAACCTTCTGTCTTTCCAGTCACCGCTTACAAGGTATTCAGAGTTTCTCCAAGAAGAAAGAGGGTTCCTCCATGTCCAAAAAGATCACCTTCAGATATTTGCACAGTCTACCTTTCTAGAGGGGGAATCTCCCCCCCCCCTCCGCTTGCCGAAGGATGAGTTCTGCCTCGTTTCCAGCCGTCACTCAGAAAACACTCCAAGCTAGTGTAAGTTTCCATTTCCATTCAATCTTTTTTTTATGCCTCCTCTTCTCTCCCCTTCACTATTTTATATTATTATATTGTTATGTGGGAGGAGGGAATTCCCTTTCCCCCGCTTCTTTTCTGGGAGGGGCGGGGAGAACTGCATTCCAGCTCCGTCTATCACTGTGATATTAACAGCCTTTAAAGGAGATTCTAATTCTTCCTTCTAGCCATTTCTAGCTAGCCAGTTGCTATTTTTAAAGTCCCAAATATTTGCTTGTGTGTTGCTCAGTTCATGACTCTCAATACTCCTCCATCACAGTCCCTTCATTTTCCATTTCTCCAATGTTAGTTTTCTTTATCTAGTCCTCCATGGGGGGGTCTACACTTGTCTCCCCCACCCATACTTAGGAGGGTATATTTTTCCCTCTGATGCTTCGTTAAACTTGTACTCACACTTCTTCAGCAAAAAGAATCGATTCAGCCAGTCGCTTGATTACAGCTTCATCACATCTTGACTCGTCCTACACACAAGGGTGGTCTCAACTTGCCAAATTTGAGATGCTACTGTCAGGCAACAGCCATCTCCAATGCTTTACAAATGATGCAAAACGTATCTACAACCAACTGGATGTCTATAGAACAAGGATACATTGCACCACTCACACTTTGCAAAGCCTTCTGGAGCCCCACCAAACAGCATCCCAAACAAGCCACAGACAGTCCTTATCTGACACACACACACTACAAATCTGGGATGAACAGAAAAAGCATCTGACACCATCTATCTCACCTCTCTCAATTTTTACTTACCCCAAGACTGGTTCCCCCAAGGTCAGGAACCAGGTACATTTCAGGACTGGATGACAGTGGGCTTTACTTGCCTACAGGATCTCATTCTACAAGGGAAAATAATGCAGAAAATACAGTTTGAGGATAAGATAGAAAAACCAATCTCTTGGCTCCACTACTATCAATTGAGAAGTCTCATAGCTCGTCTGTCAGACTCCAGAATTTTCAAGGGGACCAAGTCATAATTTGAAATACTCATAGAAACTCACATGGAACACTCGAAACATCTGCTTTCAAAAATATACAAAGTTCTCATAAACCTCCACAGCACATCACAATTGAATTATCAAACTGCATGGCAAAAAGATCTTGGCACACATCTAACAGAACATCAATGGTCGCTAATCGGGTCCACCGAGGCTAGTAGATCCAGAGTTTTCAAAGTCAGATTCCAATTTTTCAAATTAGTCTCACAATGGTACTACACCCCGAGCTGCTTACATCACATCAATAACTCTTACTCACCATTATGCTGGAAGAACTGTGGAGTGGTGAGTGATTACATGCATTGTTGGTGGAGTTGTCCTCATATACAGCATTTCTGGGAGACTGTTGTCACTGAAATAACCAAGATAACATCACAAACGCTTCAGATGACACCAGAAAACATCCTTCTGCATCTCAGAGATCCAACGAAAGGCGAAGATTCTCTCCAG
Source organism: Gekko gecko (assembly GCA_029375565.1). Lineage (NCBI taxonomy): Eukaryota > Metazoa > Chordata > Lepidosauria > Squamata > Gekkonidae > Gekko > Gekko gecko. The sequence continues at coordinate 103,231,511 of JAPDNY010000002.1, read as the reverse complement.
CATCTAACAACATACCTACTCATAGCAGCTTCACTCACCATCGTAGCTGCCTAGAAATCAACTACACCCCCAACAGTGGAGGAGTGGAGAAAAAAAATATGGGAGCAATTAATTATGGACAAAATGACTGACAGACTGAGCACCGCTCAACAGAAATCTTGAACAACACACTCTAGATTTGTGTGTTTCCCTATTTACAATTCATGACAGAAAATGATCTCCTGCCACAAAATCTGAGTCTCGCATCCTGGCTTCACTTTTGAATCGTCAAAAGTTCTGATACTTCGACAACACAGTTTTTTAATTGGCTAAAATATTTCTACCAGTGGACAGTACTCTCAGGCAATGTGTTTCTATAAAAAACCTCTACTGTAGGCTATGCTGTCACATAATCCAGATATCCATCATAAATGTGCTCTCAGTCTCTTGTTCTTATGTTCATGTAACACCTCCTGGTTTTTTACTCTGATGCAATGTTGCATTATTTGTTGTTGTTTGGTTGATATGAAATCTATCTGTTTGTTGTTGTTCTTCAGTCGCACAGTTGAGTCTGACTCTTCGCGACTCCATGGACCAGATCACGCTAGGCCCTCCTGTCTTCCGCTGTCCTCTGAAGTTTGCTCAATTTCATGTTTGTTACATCGGTGATGCTGTCTAACCATCTCATCCTTTTCCGTCCCCTTCTTCTTTGACCTTCAATCTTTCCCAGCATCAGGGTCTTCTCAAGCGAGTGCTCCCTTCTCATTTGGTGGCCAAAGTATTTGAGCTTCAACTTCAGGATCTGGCCTTCCAAGGAACAGTCAGGATTTAGGATTGAATGATTTGATCTCCTTGCAGTCCAAAGGACTCTCAAGAGTCTTCTCCAGCACCATAGTTCAAAAGAATCTATTCTTCAGCGCTCGGCCTTCCTTATAGTCCAACTTTTGCAGCCATGCATTACTACAGGGAATACCATTGCTTTGACCATGCGGACTTTTGTTGGCAGGGTGATGTCTCTGCTTTTTATCATGCTGTTTAGGTTTGTTTGTATTCAAACCTATATAAAAAAAAAATGTAAAAAGAGTCTCAAAGTGGCTTACAATCACATTCTCTTCTCTCCCCACAACAGGCACCTTATTGAAGTAGTTGGGATTGAGAGAGTTCTGAGAGGACTGTGATTGGCTCAAGGTCACCTGACAGGCTTCAGGTGGAGGAGTGGGGAATCAAACCTGGTTGTCCAAATTAGAGTCCACCACTCTTAATCATTGCACCACACTGGCAGAAAATGCAGTCACTGCACCTCCTGTTCTGCTCCTCTACCAGTCTCTTTGCCACCCTCCTTCCTTCTGCTAATACAAAGCAGGATGTTCGTTTTGCCTCTCAGTAGGCTGAGTGGGGAAAAGAGTTGTCAAAAAGACCAATGACTGGGTCTCAGTTACATCAGGGTCTGAGTTACAGCAGGGTGGAATCCTCTCCTGTTGCCGTGGAATTAACTGCAAGCTGCAAAAGAAGAAAGGTCTGATACAAACACTGAGAACACACCTCTGTGTGCCTTTGCATGATGATCAGTGGCTGTTAAGCAAGCACTTCTGATCATTTGTAATGCTTGTGAAAGGCTATAGGGAAACAGCAGTATCTGAGCCATGGTGGACCCAAACCCTCCATTAAGACTAGGGCTGCCAGGCCTCCCACACTTTTGCTGGAGTTTCCTGCTGGCAATCCTCTTTGCCCTTCACTACTCAAAATAAATGAATAATTTTTTAAAAAAGCAAGTGATGTAAGGGAGCTGTATACTTTCCAGCTATTCCTACACCTACTGTGCGTAACTTCTGAGTTTCCCTGGAAGTGATGTCACAATGTCGCACCCTCCGCACATACATATCCTCATCCACAACCCTCTTGTCAGTTGCTAGGCTGAGTCTGGCAACCCTAATTGAGATTTTTATAGACCACAAACACTTTTAACTTGGGCCCAGTAGAGGAAACTGCACAGAAACACCAGTAAAATGTATTTTTGGCCTCCCAGCTGTATTCAGACATCACATCTGTGGTGAGTGAATTTGTGTGTGGAAGGGGAGAACTGACACGCATCTGTTCAAACGTCTGCTTGCTTATGCACAAACAGCTTTACCTGTTTAGGGCTATACCTCAACAGCAGCCCAGTTTTTCTGGCAGCAGTCAGCAGCCTAGTTGTTCCTGGATTGCTAATCACACAGTCAGCTCCATTCTGACATTTCAGCTGAGAATCTGGGGTTGCTCCATGATCCCATTTTCATGATTTCATCTTCTGAATAAGTCTCTTGTAATGTGAGCTGCTGTTTTCTGCACCAGCTGTCAACTCTCAGCATGCCGCAAAGATAGTACTCTTCCATGCGGTATGTTAAATAAATCTCCATGGATATTTCTAGATCTACATCTGAAGGGTAGGTAAGGGAAGATTGGTGCCTTGCTTGCTTCTTGATTGCCACCTTGCTTTCCAGAACCATCCCAGGCTCTAAATATGAGTGAGTGGGGGAAGTTGGACCAATAAACAACTAATTCTTCAGCACATGCTTAGCCAAAAATCCAAACAAGATCATTCTTCATATCAGATTTTTACACATTTGAACAACTAGTGGTAAAACTGTTAAGACTTTTGCCTCTGCTATCAGGTCATTGTTACTGTTTACTAGTCACCATTTAAAACCAATGAAATAAATATTAGAAACACATAGTAGATTAGATGTGCAGTAGAGAAACAGTGGTACCCATAAAACTAAGCTAATGAAATGGGGCACCCTTTTGTGCTTGCATGTTGAGTCTTCTCTGTGTGCATCCTTTGTTCACAGCATGGAAGGAGGAGAGCTGTTCAGCAGGATCCAAGAGCGTGGAGACCAAGCTTTCACAGAAAAAGGTAGAATGTGAAAAGAAAAACGGAGCTTGTGGTGTAGCGGAAAGGAGTCGGGGTGTGTATGTAGAAAAAATGGAAAACTGGACCATTGCACACAGATCTGCTATTCCCCCCCCCCCAGACAAAAAAAGTTGATAAAATTCTCATTTTGCAGTTCTTTAATGCAAACTGATAGGTGAATATAAGAGTAGGTGTATATAAGAGAAGACTTCCAAATTTGATCACTGAGATCACAGTCCTACATCCTGGGTGGATGGATAACAGGGAGAATATTTACAAAGAGGCTCCCACAGAGCTCTAGCATAACCCTTCCTTGCTGGCTCTGCTGTGATGGGCACGCCCCAGTGGAGCAAGTGGTCTTCTTATAATTTGCCTGGCAGTATTCAGCAGCTTCTGCCTAAGGCACTCTCAAGAAATAGGGGTGGGTTATACCACAGTTTTGTGGGAGCCTTTCAGCACATTACTGCTCACATGTACATATTATATAGCAGTGGCCTAAAGCTTTCCTGAAAACTGAATAATTTGTTTTAGTATATTTTTTCTATTCAAGGTCCTGCTTGTGTATATATTATCTGTGGTGGGTTTCTATTCAGACAATGCATTAAGGTTCTTGCAAGGGTTCTGCCATTTGGAGTAAGATATCTTCTGAGCCAGGGAGCTGAGGAGCAGGCATAGATTAAGAAGAAAGTGTGGGGGCACAGTCATTTGCAAAACCAAAACACAGCTGTTGAGGCTAATTTTAGTTTTTCCTTGTCTTAACACTAGTCCGGTAAACAAACAAGCTAGTTGCTAGTCAGAAATTATTGCCTGGTTGCATATCTCTGAAGTACAGTGGGAATATTAATGTGATCTTTCTCTAAAATTGTATTTCTAGAGGCCTCTGAAATAATGAGAGACATTGGAACAGCCATCCAGCATCTACATGCAATGAACATTGCCCATAGAGATGTTAAGGTAAGGCTTGAAAGTGCTTTGGCAGAGAGAAGAAAAATGAGACCATAAAAGCAAAATGACCGTGGTGACTTACCTGGCCATATTGCTATACAAGAAGATCTTGATTACTTCAGTTTTTAATTGTTCAACATCTAGATCAAGATCTGAAATTTATAAATGTATAGCTATTAGGAGCCAAATGTGTTTTAAAAAGAGCTAAGAAAATAGAGTGTTGGCTTAAGTAGAAATTGCCCCATTTTAACCTACTGATAGTTTCTTCTGGGTGACATACCTACCAGTGCAGAAGAATGGAACAGCTTTATATTCTTTTGTTTTCACACCATTACAGCCAGAAAACCTGCTCTACACATCCAAAGGAAAGGATGCAGTGCTCAAGCTTACAGACTTTGGGTTTGCCAAAGAGACAACGATACAGAATGCACTGCAGACCCCTTGTTATACCCCCTATTATGTAGGTGAGTCTGTCTCATGTCTGCCTTTCCATTTAGTAGTTCTAAGGACATGGGGAAGGGGGCACAAAGGAATAAGGAACTTCTTGAACCAGCTTGAATACTTGTTAAACTTTCCCAGTATCCACTGAGTTTATATTTGAATATTTAAAGGATATTTGTCAAGTAGTCACCAGTTATTATTTTGGAGGGAAAATAAAACTCCTGATCATTCTTCCCCATCCAGCCCCAGAAGTTCTTGGTCCTGAGAAGTATGACAAATCCTGTGACATGTGGTCTCTTGGTGTCATCATGTACATTCTGTAAGTGTGAAAGTGGGAGGGGGGAAAGATTAACAATGCATAGTCCTTGATATGCCAGGTAAGAGCAGGCACTTCCCTTATATCGCAGCCCACTCCCATTCCTGATTGCAATGGCACATCACTGATATTTCCATTTATGCTGCACTACGAAAAATTAGTCAGTGGGGGTTATTATTCATTCCATCATAGGGATAGTTGGCAGCCATCTGTGATTCTGCATAGGCCCAGACAGGAGATGCAGCGATTGCCTATTTATCACAAGCTATTCTTTCTGTGATGCTTTTTTGCAGTTTGTGTGGGTTCCCTCCCTTCTATTCCAACACTGGCCAAGCCATCTCCCCAGGAATGAAGAGAAGAATTCGGATGGGGCAGTACGGGTTTCCGAATCCTGAATGGTCAGAAGTATCTGATGAAGGTAAATAAAATTGCTGTGCACTTCTAATACACATGTATCCAATGATGGATGAAAGAGAGAATTTTCTTTTACATTGTAATGTTTGCAATCTCCTAAAATTTTGTTTTGTTCAGGATTTTGTTTAACTGCCTAGACACATACAGACACCTAGACTGTAAAAAATTGAATATTCAATTCTTGATCACTGAGAAAAGTCAGATCAGTGCTAAAATATCCAGAAACCCAGAGGATGTTGAACAAAGCTACATTTAATTGTATTTCCCCGATACTTTTTTAAAACTTCAAACTCTACTTTGGGGTCATTGTGACGCAGCTGGAAGAGGATGGCAGCCCAGCAGAAATGGAGACAGAAATGGGCTCTAGGGACGAGTGTTGGGCTACTGCTTCATCACTCCTAGTGGCATCCTGTACTGGCTTCTGCTTGTCATGCCAATGCATGGTTAGTTGACACTACTACAGCAGCAGCTTTTCTTTCCAGATGTGATGATGCCCAGAGCTGTTTATGTGAAGCGAAGTGAGGACGAAGTTTGTGTTAAGAATTATAAGTAGCTCATTGATGCTCCATGCAAGATGTTTTGTCACCTCAGGACCAATTTCGTTGGTGCAGTCATACCCATTTGATAGTTATAGCTGACATATATAACAAGAGGACTATACCTTACATATCTGCCGGATAAAATGAAGCATCTACCTTGTCAGTATGAGCTGGCGCAGCTGTGCCTGTCTTCCTTCAAACACCAAAAATCTAAATTTTGAGCATTTCGAAAGCCTTCCAGGCACCCATGTAGGCTAGAAATTCCAGTTTCCTTTGGCAGGGAGGAGGGTGGAGATTTGAAGCCATTCCAGTCCGGCTTTCGCCCGGGGTATGGGACGGAGGCAGTACTGGTCGCCCTAACTGACGACCTCCAGAGGCATCTGGATCGAGGAGGTGTGGTGGCACTGTTGTTGTTAGATCTGTCGGCCGCATTTGATACAGTCGACCACCAGTTGCTGATCCACCGTCTCGCCGATGTGGGGATTCAGAGGCTCGCCCTTCAATGGCTTGCCTCTTTCCTCCAAGGTCGGGGACAGAGGGTGGTGCTAGGGGGGCAGCAGTCCCGGAGGCACTCGCTTGAATGCGGGGTGCCTCAGGGGGCAGTGCTCTCCCCGATGCTGTTTAACATCTATATGCGCCCCCTTGCCCAGATTGCCCGGAGGTATGGGCTGGGGTGTCACCAATATGCGGATGACACCCAGCTCTACCTGATGTTGGGTGGCCGGTCAGACTCCGACCCCGAAGATCTCCACCGGGCTCTGCAGGCCGTGGCTGGGTGGCTCAGGCTGAGCCGGCTGAAACTAAACCCGGCAAAGACGGAGGTCCTGTGCCTGGGTCGGACCGGTCAGGGGTTGGGTTCTCACTTCCGACCTTCGATGGAGCACTGCTCATGCCAGCGCCGGAGGTTAGGAGTTTGAGAGTACTCCTGGACCCCGCGCTAACTATGGGGGCCCAGGTGGTAGCCACTGCCAAATCGGCCTTTTACCATCTTCGGCTGATTCAGCAGTTGGTCCCATTCCTTGACCGCGAGGACCTGGCCACGGTGATCCACGCAATGGTCACCTTGAGGCTAGACCACTGTAATGCACTCTACATGGGGCTGCCTTTGGGGCAAATCCAGAGGCTGCAGCTAGTGCAGAATGCTGCAGCCAGGCTGTTGGTGGGCATCCCCAGGCAGGAGCACATCCGAACTGTGCTGAAAGCGCTGCACTGGCTGCCTATAGCATACCGGATCCGCTTCAGAGTTCTAGTGCTTATCTTTAAAGCCCTGTATGACCAGGGTTCAACATACCTGAGGGATCGCCTTTCCCCACATGTGCCCCAAAGAGCACTTCGGTCCGGGTCACAACATTGCCTGGTAGTCCCTGGCCCTAGGGAGGCCAGGCTGGCTGCAACCAGGGCTAGGTCCTTTTCAGTGGCGGCTCTTACCTGGTGGAATGAGCTCCTGGAGGAGATCAGGGCCCTGCAGGACCTCTCAAAGTTCCACAGGACCTGTAAGACGGAGCTCTTCCGCCAAGCCTTTGAGTAGGAGCCGCCACTCCCTCTGCCGCTATTTCTACCATCTTATGTGGTGGATGGAGGGGACAGCTGAGGAAGATCTATCTGGGCCCACTGTGACCAATACCGCCGGATGGGGCCAAAACCGCCAGATGGGGCCAAATAACACCGAAGGTAGCCTCTGTGAGTCTGATGTCATCAGGTTGAGCTGAGTGAGTAACTGTTGAGCACTTTACTGTGAATACCTTTCTGGAATGTTTTATATGTTTTAAGCTGTTTATCTTTGGCACTTAGTTGTCTCATTGTAAGCCGCCCTGAGCCCATTCGCAGGGAGGGCAGGGTAAAAATGGAATAAATAAATAAATAAATAAATAAATTTAGGATTGTGTGCCAGGTATCATGTCCCCCTCTATTTGGTGTAGTGGTTAAGTGTGTGGACTCTTATCTGGGAGAACCAGGTTTGATTCCCCACTCCTCCACTTACACCTGCTGATGTGACCTTGGGTCAGTCACAAGCTCTGGCACAGCTGTTCTCTCAAGGACAGTTTGTGTTAGAGTTCTCTCAGCCCCACCTACCTCACAGGGTGTCTGTTGTGGGGAGGGGAAGGGAAAGGAGTTTGTAAGCCACTCTGAGACGCCTTTGGGCAGTGAAGGGCGGGGTATAAATCCAAACTCCTCCTCTTCTTCTTCTTCTTCTTCTGTCAATAAGGAGGTTGTTTTAACAGTCTTTGAGGTGCATATGTCTTTAAAAAAGAGAAAAAAATATGTGAGGCAAAAACCATGCAGTAGATCTTTCTCCTCCCTCCAGGACATCTGTAGAAGTAATAGATCATAAACTAGCTGTAAGGTGTTAATTGGTGTAATCATTGTTAGGAATAAGACCCCTTGCATCAGTGTTGCCTGCCAGAACCAAAAAATGGAATACAAGTACACATTAGTAGGGGATACAGCAATGATATATCCACAACCAGGAGCAAGCGCTCCAAGAGTTTATTTTATAGGCATAGATCAGTGTGTCATTTTCTTAGCAGGAATTCAAAACTATGAGCATTCTTGAATTCACATCTCCAGTAACACGTAGCATCTAAATTGGCCTTCACTGTATTTCAGTGACTCAAAAGATTCAAGCGTTATTAGAAATTTTAACACTGTTCCTGGCACAGCATATGTAAGTAAATGATTTCATGTTATGGGGCTAGGAGCTGGAGACACTCGACTATAAATGATAGCTAAGATATTAACTGTTTTGACTTGTAGTCCTAATCAAACTTAGATGGAAGCAGCCTCCACTGAACTTAGTGGCACTTCTGGGTGCATCTTTTTAGGAATGGGCTGTCAAAACATGGGTCTACGATGACGCATTACAGCTGCAAAAAAAGAGACTGTTTTATAGCTTAGTATTTTAAATTCTTTTTCTCTTCCTTCATCACTTTTCTGCCCTTTTACAGCTCATCTTTAAATAGGACTCTATGCATATTCTATAGTCATGTGTAGGTGTCAAGTTTTTCTACCTTGAATGCTGGTTTTAAAATCTTGAATGCTGGTTTTAAGAGAAAGTGTATATGGTGGTCAACAGTTTTTATTAATTTTTCAAGGTTTTATCATCTTGTCTGAACTTTGTAGGCATTTGTAATTTATGTTGGACTCTTTCCCCCCCCCAGCTAAGCAGCTAATTCGTCTATTGTTGAAGACGGATCCAACTGAGCGGATGACAATTTCTCAGTTTATGAATCACCCTTGGATTAATGTAGGTCCTGCACAATCACTCCAGTGTTTTTATTAAAGTGGGTGGAGCCTTTTCACTTTCAGAACAGTTAAATGTCGGCTGCCTGCCATGGTAAGGGCGACTGTAACCTAATTTAACCATGAGTCTGCCTTATGAAGAATGGCTTGAACATACAAACATATAATTTCCCCACCAGAGTGTGGGGAACATTTTTGAGAGGAAAAAGGGTTCTGTGAGTGGCAGCTGAGTACATTACACTTCCACCCTAACTGCTTTCAGCTAGCACTGGCTGTTCATTGCACTGTGTACACACCCTCCTTCCTTCACTTATAAAAAGTCATGTTACCTCATCAGTGTAGGATTTGTGGAGCACTATTATTAGACATCTGAGGCACCATCGTGCTGAACTGTGTTGATATGAATAGAGAACCTACTGCTTTGAGGGCGTTCTCAGTCTTTGGCACAGATCTAAAAATGCCAGGGATAGGGGGTGGGGGTGGGGAGATTTATGTGAAGCACACTGAGAAAATAATACCAGAGACTGTTCTTAATGGTGATGGTGACTAAAAGGCTATGGCAGTGCTGAACTGGGCCTTCCTTATCTTCCATATACGCACGCATGCATTCACACCCCATGAAGAAGAATTCTTTGCCTCGGGCAGAAGCAAGCCTTTGCTGAGGCTAAAACTCTAAAATGTTTCCGGGTGTCTCTGTTGCGTATTTCCATACAGGAATCACTAGCTTTCTGTATTACTTTTGTTTCCTATCACTAAGGCTCTGTACATTCATATTAAATATTTTAAAAATTACTTTTTTAAACGATGTGGAGAAAATGAAAGATGTTAAATTTCTTTAAACGATCCATAAAGAACAGTGCAGCTGACAGGTATGTTTTTGCTATAAGAGAGGGTGCAGCCTCCCAATATCTGTTGGTCCCCTGGCCAGTGACGAAGGCCAAGAGGTCCTGTCCACACTAAAGTAATCCCTTCTGCCCCCCTTTTTTACTCCTCTCAAGTCTCTGAAGTTCAGTACTGCTGTCATATGGGCTGTCCTTTCCTTTATGGCTCACATTGGCTTAATAATGTAAAAAGGTCTGATTAACCTACAGTGCAATTGCTATCATTCATAGACCACCAAAAGTTCCTTTAAAAAGTTCTTTCATTTTGCGGCTGGGTAGTCACAGAGTAGAATGCTGATTTGCAGTGACGTGCCTAGCATATTTAATATCTGGAACAGATCATTTTTAACACCCTCCTCCTCTATCCGCCTTGAGCTCCAGTGAGAAAGGCAAGCTATAAACAATGTAAATAAGACAAACAAGTGTCCCACAGAACATTGTTGTTGGCAATCTGTTTGCATACATTCCTTCCATGTAGTGCCATCCACTATGCACTTCTGCTGATACCCCTTAACACACACAAACCCAGGCTTCTGCAATCAGGTTATGCTGTGTCAACTTGATCGCTGCTAAAGTAAAAAGGCACCGGCTCACCCCACGGCTTCTCAGCACACACTGAGCAGAGAGAGCTTAGAGACTCAGCTCTCCTCCTACAATTTAAATCTTGGAGCCATTCTGCATCCTTGAAGGTTTCTTGGCCTTCCCAGTGCAACCAACCAGGTGGCCTGTTGGAGAAATGGAGGGGCCATGGTTGTATATTCAATCCTCACGCCACTCAGGCGTGTGTATGTTGTTCTAAATGGTTCAATGGCTCCTTTGGGGTGGAGGGAGGAAAAAGGGCCAGCAGATTTCCACCATCCTCCCCAAATGACCCTACCTGGGTTTTTATTGTGTTGGTCCAAAGAAACCACACCCAATATGGGTCACTTCCCGACTGCTCCCTCCCAACTCCAAGCCTTCCTTCCTTCCTGGTTCCCCCCCCTCATAATTTGGTATGCAGAAGGAATAACTGACGGAAGTGATGGACCGACCACACACTGGCTCCTCTGGCCCATTCAGCCGGCCTGGTATAATGAATTCATCCATTTAAAAACATTACAAGGAATATTAGAGATAGACTGGGAAAGAGAAAAGGGAAGAAGAGACTGGATTTATACCCCGCCCTTCACTACCCAAGGGAACCTAAGAGCGGATTACAAACTCCTTTCCCTTCCCCTCCACACGACAGACACCCTGTGAGGTAGGTGGGGCTGAGAGAGCTCTGACAGAAACTGTTCTTTTTTCAAGAACAGCTGTGCCAAAACTATGGCTTGCCCAAGGTCATCCAGCAGGTGCAAGTGGAGGAGCGGGGAATCAAACCCAGTTTTCCCAGATGAGAGTCCACACACTTAACCACAACTACATCAAACTGGTGTAGTAACCACTACACCACTACACCAAATAACACTTGACTGTTTTTGGATCCTGCACCCCAGAGGGCCTTTCAAAATATGAGTCCTGCCCCGCAGTGGCTCAGTCTGTCCCAGAACAGCTGAAGATCTTCTTCGTGGTCTCTGTGCATCACACCCATGGGATCCAGTGTGCCTGCACTGATCTGATCAGTGTTGTACAAGCTCACAATGGGATTTTCACGCCTCCACTGAGCCTGCATGGGAAACCTACTGCGCATGCCCAAGGGGGTGGGACACAGACATCCCGCGAGTTCTCTTCTGACCACCGCGCTGTTAACAGCTAAATCGTTGGTTGGTGTTCAAAGCTTTTTCCTCAAAGTTGGGATCCTCAGTCAGGGAAAAAAAATTCTCTTTTTATTTTATTTTTTCTTTCTTCTGGACTTCCGCCTCATGGGTTGACTGGAAGTGTCCTGAAGGGACTTTCCATGGTCTTCGGACCATCACCCCCCCCCTGTCTTCGTTAACCTCAGGCAGAAGTCCATTTACGGATAAGAAGTGGGGGTGCTTCAAGAGGTGTGCTTCCTGCGGCAGCAAACTAGCCCCTCAAGATGAGCACACCCTCTGCATTATTTGTCTGGGCGAGAGTCATCGTCCAGACACCTGCTCCCTTTGCGCCAAATTTTCCAATCAGACGCGCAAAAACAAGGCTGCGAGACTTAAGGTCGCCCTCTGGGAGTCTGCTCTCGCCCCCTGGCGCCCTTGATGGAAGTAGAACCAATTTCTGTTCCGTCTACGTCAACTGCTTCCCAGCCTTCGATGTCGGTGCCGAGGGAGACAGTGGTGCCTCCGACACTGAAGCCACCTCAATCTGGCAAATCGGCTTCCAATACGGGGCCCGCCCCAGGAAGAAATGTCCTTCGAAATCGGTCTCTTTGGTATCTACACCGGTGAAGAAGGCTAAGAAGGAAAAGTCTCAGAGGCATAAGTCAACTTCGGGAAACTCACATAAGTCTCACAAGTTGAGCAGTGCAGTACTTCCCAAGGGCTCTGCACTGCAGGTCGATACGCAGTCACAATCCCTACAAATAATTCAATCCACACCGGAGCTGCCTAAGATCCATATGGAGCCTCCAGTTGAGATAATAGATTCTCCACCCAGGCAACTGAACCCTCTGGTGCTGGAAATGAGGCCAGCTCACAAGCCTCCATCTGTGTTGGCTTCCGAGGCCAATGTCGACCTGATTTCGGTTACTCAGGCAGTGGGTCCTCGTTCTCCATCGACCGCCTCCTGCCATCGAATGACCCCCTTCCACTGATGTCTCTCAAGAATCCATCGATACCGATACTGACCTCGGGCCTCAGGTCGCATTCTGAAACTTCCCAAGGCGCTTTAGAGGTCGACCAGTCAGAGGACGAGTCCTCCCCCAGAGATCCCTCGCCAAAGCAAAACGTCTCCAAAAATGTTCTGATCTCTCCATCTGAGGACATGTCGTCCTATGGTGATCTCATTAAAAGGATGGCTCACTCATTACATCTGCAAATCATTCAGTCCCAACCGTCGGTGTCGGATGAGGTCTACGATGTGGTCCAATTGACACCGATCGCCCTACCGATGTCGAGAGTCCTCCAAGCGGTTAAAACTCCTTGGGAGAAGCCATCGTCTGCGCCGGTATCAACGAAACGTCTTGATCAAATGTACCAGGTGCAGGAGGAAGGGGCAGGCTTCCTTTACACCCATCCGAAGCTGAATTCGATGGTGGTCTCCTCATCCTCCAGAAAGAAATGTTCCAGCATCGCTCCTTCAGATAGGGAAGGTAAAAAGATTGACACCTTTGGGAAACACCTTTACTCTGCCGATGCCCTGGGCATTAAAGCCTCAAATTATATTGCCTGTCTTGGTAGGTACCAGTACTCCCTTTGGCAGAGGATGGCAGAATTCATTCCCTCTGTGCTGGAGGAAAAGAACTAGGAGGCTCACACCATCCAGAAGGAAGGCTTAGTGGTAGCTAAGCAGCTCCTTAATTCTGCAAATCACACCCTTGACACCTTCTCCACCACAATGGCCTCTTTGGTGGCTCTTCGCCGGCACGCCTGGCTGTGGTCAACCTCATTGCCCCCTGATACCAGGACATACATTGAAGACCTATCATTTGATGGGGAGGGCCTGTTCCATTCCTCAACTGACTCAGCATTGCAAGAAATGGAAAAAAGCATTAAAGCTTCTAAATCGTTGGGTGTCTCTGCCCCATCAAGATCCTGCCGTCAATGTTCTTGGTCCCACTATGGGCCCAAGCACCACTACTCCACCAAACTGTCCCCAGAGAGCAATTGGAGACGTCATCAATCTCCTGTGGGTCAACGCCAGCAGTACAGCTACCAGGCGAATTCGCGTTATGGCTCCCAGCAGCAGCAGCCTAGACCTAAACCCCAATGGAGCCTCAAACAGGGACTTTGACTTCTCCCAACTTGTGTTGACCGACCCAATCCATCTGTGCCCATTTCTGTCTGCCTGGCAAAATATTACCACCGACTCTTGGGTCCTATCCATCCTGACCCATGGATATATCATAGAGTTTCTGGACTTGCGGTTCCAAAGCAGGATGGTGGTTTACGCCCGATCTTAGACCTACGAGACCTAAATATCTTTATTCAGTACCGCAAATTCAAAATGACGTCCTTAAAGGTCATCCTCCCTCTCCTGTCCCAGGGCTCCTGGATGGCAAACATTGATCTCCAGGATGCCTACTTTGATCTAAACATCCATCCATCCCACCGGATGCTTCGCCATAGGGGACCTCCACTTCCAGTACAGGTGCCTCTCATTTGGTCTGTGTATGGCACCAAGAGTCTTCACCAAGACAATGGTGGTGGTGGCAGCCTACCTTCGTCTTCAGGGAATTGCCATCTTTCCCTACATAGACGATTGGCTCTTGCTGGTGGACACGCTAATGCTCCTGGACAACCACATCTCCCAGATGCTGCACCTTCTGTCCTCCCTCGGCCTTCAGGTCAACCACCGTAAGTCACATCTGCAACCTTCCCAAAGAATGCAATTTATCAGTGCGCTCCTAGACACGGTGACCTGCAGAGCGTACCTGCCCATGGACAGGGCTGCAACCCTGTCCTCTCTGGCTACAGGAGTCCAGACTCAGGTCTCGTCCACGGCCTTCCAGATCCAAGGTCTCTTGGGACACATGTCGGCCACCACGTCTGTCCTGCCGCTGGCAAAACTGCACATGAGACCTCTTCAACTTTGGTTCTTAAGTTGATTCAAGCCATCCAAGATGCCACAATCCAAACGTCTCACTCCTCCACCGAACGTACGGAACTCTCTCCTATGGTGGACAGAGCTTCCTAATATTACCGAAGGGTCTCCCTTCCATCTGCTGAGCCCCAGGTTCACACTGACCACCGATGCCTCCCTTTGGGGATGGGGAGCCCATCTCAATGGTGTCAGTGTAGGATGCCAGTGGGATGCTCTCAACGCAGTTTCCTGGAGCTGCTAGCGTTGAGATCTTTTCAACCCATTGTTCAGGGACACTGTGTAGCTGTCCGTCTAGTACCAGACTTTTCCTTTATACCAAAAGTCATCTCAGAGTTCCACCTCAACTCAGACATATTTCTACCTGACTTCTTTCCACATCCTGATGGAGAACAGCAACGTTTGCTTCACACTCTGGATGTCAAGAGGGCACTCCTCTTCTACCTGAACAGGACTCAGCCCACCAGGCAGGATAGCAATCTGTTCCTGTCTTACTCCACCACTTCCTTAGGGTCGCGAATCTCGAGTCAATGCCTGTCCAGATGGATTGTTGGGACAATCAGGCTGTGCTATTCCTTATCAAAGCACCCTTTCCCTGCTCAATTGAGGGTGCACTCCACCAGGTCCATGGTGACTTCAACGGCCTTTCTGAAGGGCGCATCACTGTCCTCCATCTGCAGAGATGCTACGTGGTCCATGCCAACCACATTCATCAAGCACTACACTCTGGACGTTTGTGCGCAACAGAAGGGTGACTTGGGTCATTTGGTCCTGTCCGCTGTGGCTCACTGAGTCTGACAGCGCCCACCTCCAGGTGAGCCACTGCTTTTTAATCTCCCATGGGTGTGATGCACAGAGACCACGAAGAAGATAAACAGGTTGCTTACCTGTAACTGATGATCTTCGAGTTGTCATCTGTGCATTCACACCGCCCACCCGTCCTTCCCCACTGCTGTCATCCTCAGTTCTTCTCTCATGACTTGGGTTGATAGCGGTCAGAAGGAACTGGCGGGATGTCCATGCCCTACCCCTTGGGCATGCAGGGTAGGGTTCCCGCGCAGGCTCAGGGCAGAGGCGCAAAAATCCCATTGTGAGCTTTGTACAACACCGATCAGATCAGCGCAGGTGCACTAGATCCCATGGGTGTGAATGCACAGATGACCACTCAAAGATCATCAGTTACAGGTAAGCAACCTATTTATCGTCTTCGTTTTTCTTTTGAACTCTAATAGTGTTGCTGAAGTAAAAATAAAAACCAAGATCTCCTTTCTTAGGGTTGTTGACAGTCTGGAGGCCTGCCCCTTTAATGCGTTCTTGGTTGCCAGATACTTTTATTGACTTCTCTGCCATGAAAAGTATCAGGTGCCCAAACATTCAACTTCTGTTAAAGGGGCAAGGCACCACCACCACCCCCAGTTGTTGGCAACCCAACCCCCTTTTCAGAGCAAAGCCAAAAAGAAATGGAAGTGGACGAAAGAGGAGAGCAGCCAGCTCAGGGGTGTCCAGAAACAAGGGCCATTGCCTTAGATTACTTTCATTTGCTCAGAGGCCCTTTGGATCAGCAGTGCCTTTATATCCACAGCAAGCAAGCTTATAATTTCTAGTACTGACTGAACATTAACATGCCCATTCTGCTCGTAGGGAACTATGTCCATCTTTGCCTGAAGAAGGTGACCCATGCACATTGCTGTTTGCTTTCAAATGAACTGCCCCCCTCCTAGATCACTGAGACACAGAGACACCCTGAAACATTTTAGAGGGTTTTTTGGCTGCTTAATGGTAGTTTTATGCTGTTTTGGGCCCATGGCTTCTGACTGGCTTTTTTTTGAGATGAATAATAATTTATGTTGGTTTTACAATTTTGGTTTTATTTGTGAGGACACATGAAATAAATATCTCAGCTTTTCCAATAGATTTCACCTGTTTTTCCTTTCCCTATAGTATGTTACTTGCTTTGGCTTTCTTGCAACTTCTGGAGTAATCAGTGCTGTTAGAACGTTTCTGCTTCACCTGTGCTCTTATGAAGTCAGCCCACAAAATGAGAGTAGATCTGGAGGTCATGACTGACATGGTCATGTGCTATAGCAGAGGGTTGGCCTAGATTGTTTGGAGCTTTTGTGGTCTGGCAATTTAAGCAGTAATTGCACATGCGCAAACATCGCCTGGCCACCAGGTTTGTTAAGGAAAAGTAGGTGCAGGTAATTAAGAGCAGAGAAGCAGTATTTACAGAGAGGCAAAGTAAATATGTATACGCTGGATTTTATATCCAATGGAGACCCAAAGCTGTTTGCAACATGACACTCTGCTCCTCCATTTTATCCTCACAACAACAACCCTGTGAGGTAAGTTTAGCTGAGAGAATAGGTGACTCAAGGTCACCCAACAAGCTTCCATGGCAGAGTAGAGATTCAAACCTGGATTTCCCAGGTTCTGTTCTGATAGTCTAGCCACTACACCAGTAGTGGGGTATGGGCACAAAATCTTTTTGCCTGCTCCAAATTGATCCTCCCTGGTAGCTTTTCTCCCTCCACAGGTTTTCAAGTATGAACTTTTGAGAACAAATATACCTTGGAAACACTGGGGAAAGGGAAGCTGCTGGGGATAATTTGAAGTGAGAAATGGATTAAGTGCCTCTTCTCAAAAAAGCTTTCCTTAAAAAAACAAAACAAAAAAACCAGCACTGGGGCTGTACTTATCCCCTCACAGTACCATTGTAAGTAAACATCCTTCTAACTCTATTGACTGCAGTGGTCTTAGAAAGGTGCAACTTCACTTAGGACTGCACTGTGAATCACCTCGAAAGATTCTAGCTACAATCCTGTGTAAGTGACAGGCATTTCAGTGATATTAAAATATATAATTTGTGCTCAGCAGTGCAGACAAGTACATTTTCTTTCTTCTGTTCCTTAGGTGACACATTTATGCAATTTTCTTGAGACTTGTAATCATCTTATCAGCAAGGACAGCAAGCAGTGTGGTGTCAAGAGTAGTTTTGTTATCTAAGATAATATTTATATGTTCCTGCTTCTTTGTTTTCCTTAGCAATCCATGGTGGTGCCACCAACCCCTCTTCACACTGCTCGGGTCCTACAAGAGGATAAAGATCACTGGGATGAAGTGAAGGTAATGTTTCTCTGTGCTAGTAAAAAGATAGGTAATTCCAAATCAAAGATGTATGGAGGGTTTGTTTACTTTTACAGTTTAACACATTTTTTCCCTCTGCATCTCAGATACATGAAATGTGCTTCTTTTCTTTCTTTCTTTCTTTCTTTCTTTCTTTCTTTCTTTCTTTCTTTCTTTCTTTCTTTCTTTCTTTCTTTCTTTCTTTCTTTCTTTCTTTCTTTCTTTCTTTCTTTCTTTCTTCACAATGGCTGACAAAATACATACAACCTGCTAATTAAGATGTTTCCTGTATTCATTCAAGATGGGTTGGAGGGGGTGGGGTATAATTATTGGCTCAGGGAAGTTGAAGAGGTTCTGTGACAAGGGGTTTCTGTTTTTGTCAGAGCGTAATGGGAGCTGGCATTGTCTCTGTTTCATTGTTGTCCCCTGTGGGTTTCAGGAGGAGATGACTAGTGCTCTGGCTACCATGAGAGTGGACTATGACCAGGTAAAAATCAAAGATTTGAAAACATCCAACAACCGTCTCCTCAACAAACGACGCAAGAAACAGAAACAAGGAGGCACCTCTTCATCATCTCCTGGATGTAATAACCAGTAAAGAGAAGGGAAGAACATAAATATAAAAAGGAACCATTAGTCCAACTGGCTACAGCTCATCTTACTACCAAAAAAAAAGAGAGAGAGAGAGGAATAAACTACTGAAATAGTGAAGTGTGCATGTCCTACAAGGGATGGTGAACTGTGACATACAACATATGATATTCTGGAACTTCTGTTTGGGTATTGGGTTGTTTGTATGTTTGTTTTTTCAAAATGGAAATTACTTGTTTTTTACATTATAGTAAAAAGACTGCCTAAGAGTTCCAGATGACCATGGAATTCCAATGACGCTTTAGATTAGTTAATGGCACTGGAAGCAATGTACATTTGGTGTTATACACAACAGCACAATCTTGCCAAGGCTAATCACTTTTTAGTTTCACTGATTTCAGTGGGAAAGAATTAAACATGTATTTAGTTCATTATCCAATTGAATTCAGTGGAATATAAAACTGCTTAACTTTGGTTAGATTATGCTCCATGTATTTGAGGAGTGAGGGACTGCTTTCTTCCCATGGTATAATCCCAGGTATCAGAGAGGTCAGAGTATTTCAAGAACTCTGACAACAGCACACTGACAAATGTGAGGAATATAAAGTTTTTTACGTCTTCCTGCATGATCTTATTACATTTTTATATTCCAACAAGCTCATTTTACGTTTCATTTCTAGGGTTAATGCTTATGACTTGCACAGTATCCATTGAAAGAGGAAAGCATTGTTTTTTGTTTTCAAGAAAATATTTATAACTTAAGCTTTAAGGCTTGTTTCTTTATTCAGAAATCTGCTACCCCAAAAGTACATCATATAGGAAAGTTTGAGAGAATCACATGAAGATCATAATATGTGTGGATTGTGTACACTTTTGTTTCTCTGCAGATAAACACAATGGAAAATTGCACTTGGCTGTAGTTCCCCTGTGCATGGTCAGGCAATGAAATTGACATGTGTAATCAGTACATATTAAGAGACAGCAGGTTAACATCCTTCTTGGCACATAATTTCGCGGTATTTTATGACTTTTCCAGTAGTGTTACTGAATCTTCTGTTTTTAAATCTTAATGCACAAATTTGGACAAAACAGCATTTGATTTCAATGGAAAGAATATCCTCTATCAACCTGGAAGAAGCTGAGAGGATGGTGTTCTTCACAGAAACTGAAATCTGATTTTCCAGAAACTGAGATCTGACTTTCCACACCGCTTGTTGCAGACAGGCTTTTAATTAAATGTATAGCGCTGATTTTTGTCACCTGCCATTTTATTCAAAAGGTTTGTAATAATCACGTTAGACATAAAAAACACCTTTTGATGTAGCAGGAAAGAATTTTTTAAAATAAATGAACATGTCAACAGTGTTCCTAAATTCAAGGAACCACTCGTGCATAGAACGACATTGATCTAGATATGCTCATCCTCTCAGAGTGTTAGGTTTGATTTGTTGGTGTACTTTGTCAGATACTTTCCTACTTGTTATACGGTAGATTTTAATCTGGTGAAATGTAAGCGGGGGGGGGAATTCTCAATAATTACACGTGGACACTTCTCTCAGGACTGTGGATGTTCCATCGTGGTATTAAAATGTACCGGGAACAGCCGTTGTGCCAAATAGAGGATAAATGCCCAAATTTTTCCATGCCAAGTGTCATGCTTGTCTAGTCACATGCCAGCCACCTTTTTTCAAGCCATTCCATCATGTGTAGGCTGTTCCCATGACAAGGGTGCACACATGATAACACTTCCAAAATGACCAGGGTAGCCGTTCATATGAATCTGCCATGAACATCTCCGTTGACCACTCAGTGCCTCTCTTTGAGCTGCAGGCGGACATTGGACTGATTTTAAGGAGCACTGGATAAAACTGTTCTTTGTGAAATATTAATATTTTACACAAACTAATAAATGGTGCTTTTGCTTTTTTTTTCTTAAGTGGGCCTGCTTCTTCACTGTGATTAATTTGTAATAGGGCCCTGAACCAGCTTTGTCTATAGAGTTGAAATCTTTCCCAGCCCTGCAGCTAAAAAGACTGCATTTAACCAGAGAATGGAAACTTAATTTGAAGGATTCACTTCTGCTCAGAAGGACTGCTACACAGTTGATGCTTTATCTTCTAATTAGCTTCAATGCTGATTTATTAGTTAATGGTAAATGCAAAGTAAGATTAACAGTATAATCCTACATAGAGTAACATCCTGCTAAGTTTATTGACTTCAGTTGACTTAGAAGGGTGTAATTCTGCTTAGGATTGCACTGTTAGTAAGCTAAACTGGTTTTTCTAAACACATGGTTTGTATGTAGTTAAAGATTGGCCTTGGAATCATAGAATCAATCCTGGTTACAGTTAGGAGTTTCCATTCCTCCCTGGACTCCTGCTTGTCCCTTTTGCTGCTTGGCATTGCCTGACCTGAAGATGCAATTACCTATTCAGCTACTCTGGAGTATAGTGACTGTTCCCAAGACAAGCAAGTTTCATACATCTAGGTTTTTTGCTTTCTTGTTGTCTGGAGTTATTTCCCCAGACCATTTACCTAGAAAGTTATTTCTTTGTAAAAAAACTATTTACACCAAAATGTATGACAAACAGGTGTCTATCTCACTGGATTAACATGCAGGGCAAACTCATTGCCAGCTGAACCTCTCACAGTATATGCTGAGCAAAATTAACACAAGCACACAGTTATTCATTTCTGAAGATTAATAGTAAGGGCATGCTTTATTTACTTCCTTTTTTGCCTGCCTTTCTCAGTGAGACTCAATGTGGGTTACAGAATGATAAAACAAAGCAATAAGACCAGTGTTATACATCCAGTAAAAAATGCAATATGAGGGGAGACAGAATTATTAAACAGCCCTATTGTGTTTATATAAAAAGTGCCCTCCTGAGCAATAACATTTAACACTATCCTATTTCCTTTATAAAAATGCCCCTCTGAAAAGTTCCATTTTATACATTTTTCAGAATTATGGAAGTACTAGGAATAAGGCCCGTTGTGGAAATAAATACAACAGCTCTAGAAAGAGGCTCAGGGCAGGTGCCCTGGCCTTGGACACTCAGCATCAATTTGCTGTGGTGACATCAGCAGGGTATAATGACGCAGAGTCCACCATTTTCTCCAGGGGAACTGATCTGTGCCATCTGAAGAACAGTTGTAATTCTGAGTGATCTCCAGCCCTTACCTAGAGATTGGCAAGAATGGTTCCCCAGGAGGAAATGGCTGGTTTGGAGGGTGAAGTATATGGCATTGTACCTGTCTGTGGTCCCACCCCTCCTCAAACCCCACCCTCTCCAGGCTCCACCCCTCAAATCTCCAGGAATTTCCCAACCTGGAGTTGGCAACCCTATCTCCTTCCCAGCCAACCATCAAAGTACTGTTAACTTCAGCTTTCCACCTCCCCACCCCCACCCCTGCAGCCTCTACCTAGAAAAGGTACAGTCTTTCTCTGCAGGGGGGACCCAAGCAGGAGGGAAGCAACCTCAGTAGGGTATAATGACACTGAGTCAACCCTGCAAAGCAGCCATTTTCTCCAGAGGAACTGATCTCTATCATCCGGAGAGCAATTTTAATTCTGAATGATCTCCAGTCCTCATTGAAAGATTGGCAGCAATGGTTTCTCAGGAGAAAATAACTGCTTTGGAGAGTGGACTCTACGGCATTCTATTCAACTGAGGCTTCTCCCCTCCCCAAACTCTGGCTTCCGTAGAGTCCACTGCAAAATATCCAGGAATTTCCCAACCTGGAGCTGGCAACCCTAGCCAGGACTGGTCCCAATGAGTTCCCCACAAAGGCCAAAGTAGGCATAGAATGAGCCTCTTGCCTTTGCCTTTTTACTGACAGAACCAAGCTTGGTTGTCTAGCAACAGCCACTAAAGGAAAAGTTAGCCCCACAGGAGTCAAGCAGGAGAAGCATCTTCATCCAGAGAAACAGCCGTTTTAGCAGTTTATTCTGTCAGGGAAGTGGCTAGGCTGGCAGTGGGTGGGGGACAGGAGCGAACCCAGCACCCAGCCAATAGCATGTGAGTAGTCTTGAGTGGCGGTTGATGGGCCAGTAGCTGATGGAGCGCGCAGCACAGCCAATGGGAGAGCTCCCCAGTTGCTTCTAGTCTCATAAAGCACTGTGGGAACATCAGTGACAGTGGCAGGAATCCTGTTGCTTTCATTCCTCCCAGGCTGGGAGCCAGTGACAAGGCTGTACCCTCCTTGCTAGGTCAAGTCTTGCACATGGCCAGGCCAACAGCTACTTTGCACTCCTCTTCACAGGGCAGAAAAGGACTTTTTAGTTCATGCTTCCAGCTGGGACAACAGAGCTCAGCTGCAGCAGCACCTTTTTGAGCCCTACTGCCTAACCTCAATTTCACACCAGGCAGAGAACACACCCCTTCTTCTCATGCCTGAGCTAAATGGGCCTGACTTCAGGCTTGGAAAGGGTACTGGTCATCCCTCCCCCAAGGAAAAGGCCTTAAGGCTGAGGAAATACTACAGCTTCTTCCACTCTCTCCCATGAGGCCAAAAAAAGGGCAAAAAGAGAGAGAGAGGTGAAGATGGCAGTATGCACGGGCTCGTCCAATTTAGGCACACAAAGATTGGACACACAGGATTGGACAGCTCTCTCATACTGGATTCTTCTTCTCCATTTAGGAAGCCAATCTGTCCCTCCTTGAGCCCAAAGACTTAGAGCAGGGGTGTCCAAACTACGGGTCAGTTTTTATTGGCCCGCAGCAAAGTGGCCCGACGATCCCCCCCCCGCCGAGTTTCCCTCCCCCCACGGGCACCGGACTCCCCCCCGCCCTTTCGGCTTCAAGACGCAGGAATTCAACAGGTGAAACAGATGCCGCGCTCCCGAGGACGAGCGCCTGCCTGGGGGATTTCTGCCCTTCACCCCGGCGGGGCTGGTTTCTTTGGTGCGGCTCTTCAGGCCGAGCAAGGGGGCGCCTGCTCAGCTCCGTGGCGACCCGCAGTTTGCAGAGGCCGCGTAATTGCCTGCCGTGGCCAATCCCACCAGGGTTTACGGAGAGCAGCTTGGAGCGGCAGGGCCGGATAGGAGAGTGTCGCCCGCCGCTTCCTCTCCTCGGCTGGGGCCCTTCAAGCCTGCCCAGCAGCGCGCCGTCCTTAGTCTTCCCTTGGCTGCCACACCCCAAAGAGTGCAGGAGAACTTCTTTCCAAGTTTCCCCTCCTTCCCCTCCTCTGCTGGGTACTTATTCAAACCTCTATATCTCACCTCTGCCATAGTTCAAGGCGGTTTACAAATTCACGTTTAAAACGTTGAAAATAAGAGTATTATTTATTACCCAATCTTCCTCCTTAAGAATTGAGCTGTCAGGTCGAAGGATACGAATGCATCTGAACATGTACGGAACGCCCTCATTTCTCCACTGCGTGCCCCCTCCCCCGACCCACCCCCTCATATTTGGGACTAGTGTAGAAAGTGGGCATTTCTTCGTAAAGAAATTAAGCAGATCTTTTCACAGACGGGGCAGTTTCAAAACTTCTTCTCTGCCCTGCGCCGGTTCCTTAACGAAGCCCTTTCTTTGCAACATCTAAGACCTCTAGTTGTCTCCCCAGAAGGGAGCCTATTCCCCCTCCCCCCCGGATTGTCACTGTAGTGTTCCCAAATCACCGTCGAGTCAACAATGAGCCCAAAGCAGACTCACAACGTTGCGCATGGCTTTGCATTCCAGACGCTTTAGATCCCGATCCTAGGCAAGTTTACTCGGAAGCAAGTCTTGATTTTTTAAAATATATATATATATATATAGGACTGCGCCTCCAGCAAGCCAGAGAGGTCTGGCTGCCATACATTCAAATGTGGCCATGGAGCCCGCTGTCTGGCTGCCCAAACATGAAAATACGCACCCCGATTCTGGTAAAGACGGGGGAGGAACCGACAAAGTTTGAAACTAGACCCTCACTTGAAGGAACCTGAGTCATCTTAAAAAGACTCTCTTCCTTTTGTTCATCTTCCTTCGAAGTGGAAGATCCAGTTTGGGGCTTATATAGCTGATTTAAAGTAATCGCTTTTGTTTAAAAAAAGAAAAAAGAAAAAAAAGGGTAACCGCTGGCATTCAACGGGACTCGACAAACCTGTGTTCCCAGAGAGCGGAAACAATACGCGCCGTCGCTAATCGCAGAATTACCCCGCCGCCACCCTAACCCCCGGCTGGTGAGGCCTGAGTGCCTCCCAGCCGTCGGGCCTGACGATCCCCCCCCCGCCGAGTTTCCCTCCCCCCGCGGGAAATATGTCACCTCTTGTGTGTGGCCCAGACCTTTGCTTATTTTTCTGTATTTGGCCCTCACCAAAAAAACTTTGGACACCCCTGACTTAGAGGAATATTTTGGTGCCTGATCTCTTGGGCACAGATGCACATTCTCACCTCTCACCTTGGATTAAGAGTGAAATGCAGCAAGAGCTCCAAGCTTTCATTTCTGTTGCTAGGGCTAATCTTCAGTGGCAAGCCACTCAGTCTGCACAATCAAAAACACAGAAAACAAAAATGTGAATCTAAAAGTAGAAGCTGCTTTTGTTCTCTACTGGGTTCCCACAGGGGCATCGAAATGCTGACAGGGCCTCCCATGTTTCTTCCCATAGTCCCCCCCCCCTCCAAAAAAGATATGGGGGGGTCCAGAGAATGAGATTGCCATCCTAGGCCTCTATTCAGGAGCTACAGCTCTCTGATGGACTCAGTCTTTCCCCGCAAGAAGTCCCCCCAAGAAGATTTTTCCAAAGGTTCTACACATCCTGGAGATTCCTAGCAGTAAGGAAGAGGCAGAAGAACCGGATACTGCATAGTTGGCAGGTTGCTCATGAGCCTTTCTCACATGGGTACATCTTCCTCAGGAGTTCCATTCCTGTCTGCATTCAACAAGATGGTCAAGACTGAACAGGAGGCACTGGCCAGACTGAAGATAAACCTTTAGGTCATTTTATGTTTTTATTCCCTGGTCCCACAAATGGCCAGTTGCTTCAGATTCTTAGTTGTGGATGTCCCAAGCAATGGATCTGAATTCTTACACAGTGATCCTGGCTGAAGCTGATAGACCTCCTAAGGATCTGTGCAACAAGAAGGTCAACTTGAAGAAAGCATTGAGGCTTTGGTCACAGCCCTGCAGGCCTCAACAGCTGGCACCCTTTTCTTCAGGGTGGTTTATCTCTAAGCCTCAGACCTCTTAGTAGCCAGCAAAGCTATTCCAAAGGAAATAAAGGATGGTCTCAATAAAATCACTCTGGCAGTGGCCTTTTCAAATAACATATCCCTGGACTCTCTTCAGTTCTCTGCCAGAATGATGGCATTGAACATGACAGCCAGGGCCAGCACATGGCTCTGTAGTTGGCAGGTGGATCCCACCTCTGAAGCAAGGATGGCCAGTATCCCATTCAAAGTAGCCCTGCTTGTGGATCTAGGGTAGGGCAATCTTATCTTCCCTTATTTGGACTCCTGGAGGGAAAACTACAAGGTGACCTAAGGGGATAAGCTGGCCCACCTCTGGTACAAGGTTCGGTTTCTTGGGCCTGTTGGGCTGTTTTAAAGTTTCTATTTGTTCTTGCACTTTCCAAGTTCAATTCCTGTTTTTAACAGCTGTTTGGAGTTTTTCCAGTGTGTGCTGTTATTTGGTTTGGGAAAGTTGGATCAGGGAAATCGAGGAAGAAGCCCCTCCTATGTGTCAACAAAAAAAGTTAGCAACCCTGCCTGCCTCTAGGAAGGAGCTTCTTCCCATTAATGCAGGACAATTGAGAAGGAAAGTGAACAAACTTTCCATCCTTACGCATTATTATTGATTTAAAACATTTATTAGCTGCTTTTCCTTCTTACAGAGTCCTAGGCAGCTTACACTCTAAATAAAATACATAGAATAGAGTACATAAAAACTAAGATTTAAAATCACAATTTATGGCTGCTTTAATCAAAAGCAATCCTAAATAAATCTGTCTTCAGCTGCCTCCTAAAGACTGGAAGTGAGGGGGCCAGGTGCACATCCCTGGGGAGGTGATTCTATAAACTTGGAGTGTTATGGAAAAGGCCTTCTCTTGTGTACCTACCCACCAAATGAGCTTCTTTAATTGTTGGGGCAGTTAGGAGGCCTTTCACTGTGATCCATGGGAGAAGACTGTCTTTCATATACCCCAGTCCCAAGCCAGGTAAGACTTTAGAGGGCAAAAACAACACCTTGAATTGGGCTTGGGAGCAGATCAATAGCCAGTGTAGTTGCTGTGGTATCAGGGTCACTTGTTCCTGATAGCTGGCCCCAACTAGCAGTGTAAGCACAGCGTTCGGACTAGCTGCAGCTTCCAAACACTCCAAGGGTAGCCCCAAGTAGACCACATTTCAATAGTGCTGTCTAGATGTAACTAAGGTATGGATAATTGTGGCTAGAACTGATTGACCTTTGCAGGGTGGCACTTTCAGAAAGCTTTGCTCAGATGAGCAAAGTATTTCTCAGCACAACACATCAACAGAGGCAGTTCTGCAGATATGTGGGTCCTAGGCCATGAAGGGCTTTGTTAGCAAAAACCTTGAACTGAAACCAGAAACTAACTGGTAATCAAGAGAGTAACTGCAGACAAGGTTAATGTGCATACTGTAGCTTGGATCCAATGATATGCAACATAAACAGAACATAAGAAAAGCCTTGCTGGATCAGTCCAGGGTCCATCTAGTCCAGCATCCTGTCTCACACAGTGGCAAACTCCTGATGTTGCCTCCTGACTCTGGGATTCAGAAGCTTAAAGCAATTCTGCTTGCACAAGATCTTGTACAGCACCTAATTCTTTTCTCCATATATATTATAGTTCCCAGAAAAAAAAATGGTTGCACAAGATTTTGTGGAAATGCAAATGTGGTTACAGAAAGTATGACATAGCTCAAGCTGCTAGCTTGTTCTTTTTCTAGGATTTCCACCTCTGCAAGAGCTCCAGCTGAAGAAGAAGTGTTGTGCTGGATCCAACATGCTGTCTAGTTCCTAACAGTAAAAAAGCAGCAGCATTCTATATCAGCTGGAGTTTCAAAGTTCTCTTCTCAGACGGACCCAGGCAGAGTGTGTTTTAAGAGTCTAGCCTCAACATTAGTTTGATTGAATACCTTTAGTCTATTAGCAATGCATTCACTTTGATAAAAATGTTATTAAAGGTAATTTTTACATTTAAGGTTATGACAGACTCTGGCGCCTCATCTTTCCCAGCTGTTAACACCCCCTGCACACACCAGCTCATCCAACCCCTGCCAGAATTCAGTCTGTTTTAAAAGCCTTTACTCTTTTCTCTCAGGATAAACTCAGGTAAGCTTGCCACCACTAGAAGATTCTTTGGGCCAGGTCAGTTCCTATCAGAACTGCCACAATACCTACGATGCCTTTGGTCAACCTATTAACCCTTTGCTGAAAATATGTATGCACATGTGGGAGTGAGGAAGTTTCATCCTCAACCTCCCCTTTCTCTATGCCAGAACTACGTCTGATTCAGCACAAACTCCCTGGTAAATGTATGCTTGAATAAGTCAAGGCCTGTGGGTAGGCTTTAGCCCAAGAGGTCCTTTCCCCAAACCCAGAGATTACAGTTTTTATGGGTTTTATTAACTAGACATGTGTATTCTAGAAAGTGCAGATAGTCAAGGACAATGTATAAGCAGATAGACTTTCAGCAAATATCAGTAAAATAACGCAAATGGTAGTTGGTGGCTGATCTTACTACTGCATACTCATCCCTTGTTAGACAACTTCCTGAGCCTCGCCTAACAGAACTGCTGGAGACCCCAACACCAAGCTGCACTCTAAGCTAGCCAGTTTATGGATTTCCCCTGTAATTTGGGAGTCTCTTCCTGGGCCAATTAGAACTTGATGGTAATGGTTCAAAACTTCCCTCCAGGATGAATTTTGTCCAGCTACTTCAGAAGTAAAGATTAAAGGAGTTTTGCATTCTACACCAAAATGAGTCCCCTGCCCAAATGAAAGTAACAGGAGTGAAGGCTGTAAATAATCAGGGGGACTGAAAGCCTGACCAAATAGAACAATTTGGCAAGTAGATGATACTTCTACCAGTCCTCAATCATTTATGAGAATGAAAACATCATCTCTCTTTCCTGGAATGCAGATGGGGGGCTTATTTCAAACAGTTAAGCCTGGGTTATTCTAAAATCATATTCACTCATCCATAATGAACACTACTTAACATGTATGCAGCACTCCATAAATTAAATAGAAATATTTAGTTTCAATGATAAAGATATGGCTAATTATCAATATTATGAATGACGTTTCTTGTATTTGTAGTAGGTGGCTTGAGAATTATAAAATTTCTCAGAGGAGAGTAGATAAGTTTTAGCAACAATCCGTGCCAATTTAGTACTAAGTGAAATTACATTTTTATGTTTTGTGTGTATATAATTACCATAATGTCTTAATACACTGAGGAAAAAGTAGTAGTCTTAGAAAGACACCATTGAATAATTTACATAGATGAGGTTCAATGTTTCTAGCTTTTCTAAGATTCTACTTTTTCCCTTTAAAATCATCTGTGTGGCTTACTTAATATCTCAAAGAGTAGGGGGGTAGTGTTGTTATAGAGAAGCATTGAATCCCTTATACTTGGTTTCTGGCATAACTTCTCAATGCGTACATCAGAGGTACAAATTGAGGTACAATTCAAGCCAGAGTTTGTATTACTGTGGGGGTGTTTAAAACTGTGCTCCCCAGGGCATTTTCAGGGGATCCCTGAAGCTTCAGCAAAACTAATACCAGGAAATGCTAAATAGGCAGAGATTTCTTCCTGAAGAGGTATCATGCTACTTTAACAGTGCAAATAACTACAATGAAATAAAACAACAACATGGCTACTTGCCATGTGTACAAAGAATTTTTAATTCCTAAAATCTCTGAGCAATCTCTCCAGTGGTCCAAAACTGTGATGTTCTTTGAACAAGCAAACCAGATGACCAGTTACATACATGCCACTTCAAGTGCTTTTGAGCTTCTCTCCCACTGTGGTATTCAAATATGAAAGTCCGAAATGTAGTTCTAAAGGAGCTTGTTTTGATTTTTAAATTGATCAATAGCTGTGAACAAAGATAGATTCACAGTTGTATGTCAAATTCCCTGCATTTTTTTAGTCACTTGAACTGAAACTTAGAGATTCATTGTAGGATGGAAAGGTCAGTCAGTCACAAATGCTTTGCATAAAGTTCATACCTGGGCTTTTTCCCATGTTAACTTCTCCTTGTACAGAAGTATCTCTTTAATTAGAGTTAACAGGTGCAGCATAGCTCCCACACCCAATTCTGGCTCCTTTTCCATGACTGTGGGCATCATCTGCCAGAAAAGGAAAGTGCTACCCCATTTGGTGCCCCTGAGGCCGGGGGCGCCCTAGGCGAGCGCCTAGTTCGCCCAATGGGTGATCCGGCCCTGCAACTGGTACATAAAAGCCATATTTCCTCTGGGGTTTTAATATACCATAACTCAGACTAGATTTGCCTGAATCTCTTTCTACTTTAAGCTTGGCTGGTTGGGCATGATGTGTAATATTTTTCAGAATACCATTTAAGAGATCTACCAGTTTCTGGCCTGGCAATACCTAATATCAAATTACACTATCAAGCTGCTGGGCTAGTTTGGATATTAGACTGAATCAGGAATCCTAATGAAAGACTGATAAAATTAGAGTCTTCAAATCTTAATGATGGATTACACAGCTATTTGTGGATTAACAAATCCATATCAAAAAGCATAGCCCAAGATAAAAGACATATAATTAAAGATAGCTTATTTAAAATTTTGGAAATGCTAAGAAGAAGAAACAGCCCCTCAATCCCACCAGTAATGTCACCATTAGATGCTTATTATGGCAACCACACAAGGAAAAATAATGATTACATAGCCTACAGTGATATGATAAATTCACAAGGAGAGATTAAGATGTGGCCAGAGATCAAAGAAGAAGGGAAAGAGAAATAATAGTGGATATATTTTCAAATTGCTTCTAGATTAAAAAAAATGAAATCTATATAAAAAGAGGGATTCTAAAGGAATGGCTGATTTTGAAAAGATTGTCTCACAATCTAAAGACCATTATTCAATATTATGCTGAAGACAAACAGGTTAAACCATGCATGATTAAATGGATGCAAAATTTTGGTGAGGAAATACAGTTTCTATGCTGGGAGAACCTATGGACTAAGGATATTAGATTCAAAATCAGCCAAGCACCAAGAGAAAACTGGTATAAGATGTTTTATTGGTGGTTCGTCGCTCCAAAATATATTGAACAGATGGATAAGAATGACAAAGGATCCTATTGGAAATACAAAGGCACCTTTTATCATATGTGATGGACTTGCATCAAGATGAAGAAATGCTAAAAAAAACATGCACAAGGAAATTTAAATTATTTAAAAAATAAATTCCCAATGAAACCAGAGACTATGTTATTGGGAATTCTGCCAGACAACAGTATAGAAAGACCTACTCAGTTACATGTTGAAAGCTGCTAGAGTAACATTTGCAATGAAATGAAGACAGAAGAATGTCCCACAACAGAGATTTGGAAAGAAAAATTAGCTGTGTACATGACAATGGCAAAACTAACTATATAAATTAAAATGAGAAATGGCAAGCCTATTACTCATATTATGGGAGTAGGTAAATTTCTTGAAAATTTTCAAATTTATCTGACTATTACATAAAAATGATGATGATATTGGTTACATTTTAAATCTCTTTATTTAATACTCCATTGAGTGTTTAAGATATTTAGTAAAAATAAGACTTATAATGTGATAAATTATTAAGATAGGTTCCAGGTTTTTAGGATGGTTTAAACTTAGTAGAAATTTGTTTAATTGTTAAAGATGTAATCTCATTTATTTTTACTAGACTATCACTGAATATTTGAAAATATTTTGTTTCTTATTTCAAAGAGAGAACTTATTCCGGAATACTGTAATAATGGTTTATTATTTACTGCTTCTATATTTGAACAATGTATTTTTATTAATACAGTTGATTCTACTTGTTGTATGCAACTATTCATGATATTTGATAACTTTTGATTAATTTACACTTTCCCTTACCCTTTTTCCATTTTGTATCCCACTTTTTAAAAATAAAAATAAAAATTTGTCCAGAAAAAAAAAGAGATCCACCAGTTTCGTTTATGGGATGGATATTTTCTAAAGAAATGAGTAGGTAGGTAGGTAGGTAGGAAGGAAGGAAGGAAGGAAGGAAGGAAGGAAGGAAGGAAGGAAGGAAGGAAGGAAGGAGTAACTAAAGGAATCAGGAATGTGTTCAATAGCATAATCAGAAAAGGTAGGTTCATCTTGATTCAGTAAAGATGAGCTGTGGGATAATTTCTGGCCTCCAGTATTTTGCTTGTGAACAGAATCTCTTGGAAACTTGCAGTGACACTTCTGCCCTTTTACATTAATGTTCTTCAAACCAAATTGTATGAGACAGTGAAGGCACCATTATCTGTAAAACCTCTCAGTTGGAGAGAAACTTCTTCTTACACTTATTCCTAGTGTTGATTTATTTACACCAAATTCTTTTACTGTTACCTTGCAGTTGTATCACGAGACCCTTAGCACTTTAATACCAGTTAAACTTCTCCCTTTTTATTATCTTTTTTGCAAATTATTTATTTCAAGTATTTATATGCTGCTTCTCTATAACAATGTGCATGATACACAATACAAGAACAAATAAGCCCACAGTCAGCCTTCGATGCCATAAAATCATCAAAACACAAATAAAACAGCAGTTGCTACTAAAACAAGCAGAGATTTTAAAACCAGACTAGATGGAGACAAAAATTAGAACCATCAAAGGAAACAACAAACCTAAAAGGCAATTTTTTTTTAAAGTACTGGCCTATTGCAGAGAGATATTCAACTATGGTGTCAGGCACATTCCAGAGCTGTAGGAGTAGTCACTAAAAAGACCACACCTTTCACATTCCTCCCACACATATGTGAAACTATAAGGGAGTACTTTTCTCCCAGCCATGTAGAGCTTTGTAGCCAGCACCATGATTTGGGAGCAGAAATGAACAGCTAGTGGAGAGCTTTATATTTTATGCTGTCTGTAGCACACCTTGACTAACAGACTTGTTGCTACAGCCTGGACTAATCCTCTTCAAAGGCAGCCTCACATATAGTGGATTACAGCAAACTAACCTGGAATTCATTAGAACATATGACCAGTTTACACTTTTTGAGGACATCTCGCAGTTGATTAACTAGATGAAGCTGGTTAAAGTCACTATGTAGAACAGATGAAATGTGGATAGATCAAGATGAAACACTGGGTATTCAACTGTCTATGTGGATCTAACAGTACACATAAGATGCAAGCTGCTCCTTAAGGAAGAATACACATCCACCCACAGCAATGTTCCCTCTAAGCCATGGAGTCTTGTGAGCAAAAATTCTACTCTCTGAGCTACTGGCATTCAAGTTGTGAGCAAGCAATTAGGCTGCTGCATAAATCAGTTTGCTCTGGAGCCATCCGTCCTGAGCTAAGACAAAAACTTGTGAGCCAGAGGCTAAAGAACTGTGAGCTAGCTCACACTAACTCAGCTTAGAGGGAACACTGACCCACAGTAGATTGTATCCCAGTTCCACAATGCAGTCCACAGTGCATCAGTTCTATCTGAATTGAACGTAAGAACATAAGAGAAGCCAACGTTGAATCAGGCCAGTGGCCCATCCAGTCCAACACTCTGTCACACAGTGGCCAAAAATACCAGGTGCCATCAGGAGGTCCATCAGTGGGGCCAGGACACTAGAAGCCATCCATTTTACTGGCCTCACAGAGTCCATTATCATATCCACACACCAATTCAGAATGTCAAGAGACTCCCCTGATTCAGATGGCAAGGAGTTCCATACAGCTGCATGACCTCTGCATATTATTTGTACAAATCTTCACTGACCTTTCCCAGCAGAAGATACTGGATAGCATGTAGGTATAACTGGACCATGTGGAAAACATCACTGCAATAGTGGCAACAAAAAAAACCACTCCTCCAACCCCACTTTCCATGTAAGAATAAAACCACTGGAGCATAGCGCCCTACTGTATATCACAGGCAAATGATCCAAAATAATAGCATGAAAACTGCTGAGGAATCCAGTGGGACTAACAGAGATGCACTGTCTCTAATGTTCCTGGCAAAGGACATCTCTCAAGGATCCAAAGCAGTTTCAGCCCCAAAACCAGGCTTGAAACTTTGAAATGGGACTATCTAATCAGTTTCATCCAAATGTGCTTAGAGCTGAATAGCCACCCCGCCCACTCAAGCACCTTTTCCATAAGAGGACACCAGCAACTGGCCTGTAGTTATTTAGATCCTCTGGAGCCAATAACTGTTCTTTCAAAGCAGCTGTACCATCACTTCTATAAATGAAATAGGCAAAACTCCCCCCTCAAGAAGACATTAACTACTTCTAGAGTCCCTCTGGTGTATCCCCTTGGCATTTTGTTAAAAGCAAAAAAACTTGTATGTCACATATCTCCAAGTATCTTGTCAACATCTTCAATAACTGAAAATGATCCAACAAACCATGACTAGACTGTTTTAAAGGTATCTCAAGGCTGAACTGTTACAGCTGCAGACTCAGCAGAGATACAACAATTTTATCTGCAAAACGCCTCACAAATTTGTCACAGTGGGATGCTGCAATTTCTGTGGAATTATAATCAAGGGTCAATGTCAAGAGTCTCCTCACTACTCGAAACAGCTCTACTGGATGGCTACCCACAGAAGCAGTGATTGTGAAAAATTATGGATGCTTTTCTGTCATCAGCTCCAACAAGCAAGCACAATTATGTATTTTCACCAGTGATCAGGTGCATTTCTCTGAAGTGCATCTCCACCTCTGCTCTAGCTATCACCCTATTTGTTTTATCACGCTCAGCTCCTCAATATATCGAGGGGATGGATGGGTTTTACAAGCAGGGAGAAGACACTGAAGAGCAATTGTATCACTTTCCATGTTGTCTTTACATTCCATATAGTGGTTAGGGCTTTAATAGCAGGACCAACAATGCCTATAAGAAGTTCCCAAAGGGCCAATAGATATATGTTCAGATCCATGACTGAAAAGGGTGTGTCATCACATTAGCCCACAGGAACTTCCACACCCAGGCCACTAGGCCTAACCTCTATACCAATGAGAACCCTGGCAAACACAACTGCAATAGTCTTTCTCCTCCCAATTCATTTAAGTAGGTAGGGGGGCGGGGCTTTGATTAACATGGTGAACACTTATATACTGAACTCCATCTCAAAAAATATTCAGTAGATATCATGAAGATACCATGGAAATATTTTCATTCAAGCAGGGCTTGAATGACAGAAACGAAGTAAGCTCCTTCATCCCAGACCAAATGCGAGTAAGAGTTGATTTAGATTTAACTAACCTGCTATTTACTAGCAGTATTTCTTGACCTGCTTGTGGCAAAACATAGTTGTCAGGGTACAAAAGAGAAAGAGAAAGACCAGAAGAAGAGAAAAGCACCAGACTTGAGTTCTCCTTAATTAACTTGTCCCCATTCTGCCTCCATATAGCTATCTACCCTGAATTACTGCAAAAGAGATGCCACAACCAGAAGCAGGCAACAGCAGAAGCAGCAGAAGAAGAAAGATTGGATTTATACCCTGCCCTTCACTTGGCATCTCAGACCGGCTTACAAACTCCTTCCCTTCCCCTCCCCACAACAGACACCTGTGAGGTAGGTGGGGCTGGGAGAGTTCTGAGAGAACTGTGACTGATCGAAGGTCATCCAGCTGGCTTCATGTGGAGGAGAGGGGAATCAAACCTGGTTCCTCAGATTAGAGTCCACTGCTCTTAACCACTACACCACAATTAAACCTAAATACATTTAGTATCTCTTACCCCACCCCCATAATATGCTGCCCCTTTGCTCATATAAAAACAGCAACCTTAAGGAGTGACACCCTTCAGAGGCAACCTGGTGGCAGCAAGTCCCTCTAAAATTAGATCACCAGGTCAGAAACTGGGCAGTTACCACAGCAGCCACTATTGTGGCCACTCCCTTCTGGACATCTCTGTGTTCCTGTTGTTGCTCTGACCATGCTACTGCATGTGGCACTGCTGTCTTCAACCAAGCATCAGAATCAACAAGGAGATAGGGGTCCAGAAGATGGCATTAACCCTCATCCCTGTCCTTCAGCTGGTGAGTGCTTTTGTTATATTTAACACATTGAGATGGGCTCGAACCAGCTCATGAACTAAAGTTTGACCAGTTCATGGTACGCAAAGTGAAGTTTGTGCTAGGTCAACCTGCATGAACTTTCCACGAACTTTCAAGCTATTCATGGAGGTTTGTGTTGGTTGGTGTATTGATACATTTCCAGACAGCCTGAGCTCAATCAAAATATTTATCTGACTTTAAAGCAACTGGGGGGTGGGGGGTGGAATTCTTCAGCCTTGGAAACACTCTGGTCAGTTTCAAACTAATCATGTCAGTTTCAAGGGGTTTTCATTTTCCTTTGCCTACCTTCCTATGTTCCCTTCCTATTTTCTTGCACAAAGCTTGCCAAATACTTGCTTGGATTTGTTGTGATTCTGTGCTTTGAGAGCAGTTGCTTGTGATTCTGTGCTTTGAGAGCAGTCCTTTTAAGCTTGCAATGCCAGTGACACTGGGTTCTGCTGGACATTAGTGCATTTCACTAGTTCTACTGGGCTTGCAAAAAAAAAAATCCACACACCTGAAGTGTGATTCAGTGCTTCACATCAGTCCTGTTGAGCTGGCATTGCCACAATGGCATTAGTTTCTGCTGGGGGAGTGTATTAAAAGGAATGACAGGATTGCCCATTGGAAACAATGGGAGAGGCTTGAAGGCCCAAAGGAGATAATGGGAGCCAGGAACACCAATTGACTTCCATAGGCTCCGTTGAAATATATTACAGCACAAAATAGTCGCAATGAAAATGCAGAGTGAATTTTCAGTTAATGTCTCTGAACCCAGATAAACTGCTCAGGTACTGGAATAACAGGTCCCAGAGTGGAAGGATGGCCTATAATTAGTGCTCTGGAATGACAGCCCCCCTCAGTGGAATTGCAACTATTTCATGCTGTAATGTATTTCAATGGAGTGCATGCAAGTTAATTGGCATTCCTAGTTCCCATTATTTCCAAAGAGCCTTCAAGCCTCTCCCATTGTTTCTAATGGGCAATCCTGTCATTCCTTTTAGTACATCCCTCTGCTGGACACTAGTATATTATGAGGCATTTGAGAGCTATTGCATGGACAAAGTCTTGTCACTCTGCTGCAACCTTGTCAGCCACAGTTGAACCAGTAGGTGAACTGGAAGCCCCTTGGTCATCTTCCAGTCCAGTGTTGGACCAATTCAGCTGACTCTTCCAGGAGATCGACAGGACCCTGGCAGTTGTAAAGCCCACTACTTGTCTCCTGGAACTATATTTGTCTTGGCTTGTTAAATCCTGTGGAGATGAGATCTGGACTCCCCTGAGGGAAATTATCAACCTGTCCTTAACATCAAGGACATTCCCAGGGTGTCTGAAAAAGGTGGTGATGAGACCACTTCCTAGCCAACTACCACCCAGTATCAAACCTACCATTCCTGGGTAAGGTGATTGAAAGGGTGGTAGCTGAGCAGTTCCAGGGATTCCTGAGTGCCACCTCCATCCTGGATCCATTCCAGTCTGGCTTTTGCCCTGGCCACGGGATGGAGACTGTGCTGGTTGTCCTCATGGATTACCTCTGAAGGCATCTGGATTGAGGTGGGTCTGCACTGCTGTTGCTACTTGATCTAATGGCAGCATTCAACATGGTTGACTATGATCTTTTGACCCACCATCTTGCTGACTTGGGAATATGAGGGATTGTTTTACAGTGGCTGTCCTCCTTTCTCCATGGTTGGGGACAGAAGGTGGTGCTTGGGGAGAGGGTATCTCCATGATCTTCTTCGTGGTCTCTGTACATCACACCTATGGGATCTAGTGCGCCTGTGCTGATATGATCAGTGTTGTACAAAGCTCACAATGGGATTTTCATGCCTCCACCCTGAGTCTGCATGGGAACCCCTACTGCACATGCCAGTTCTTCTCTGACCACTGCACTGTTAGCAACTAATCTGTTGGTTAGTGATCTTTCTCCTTATTTGCCTCACGTTGGGATCTTCCTTCATCTGTTTCACTTCAACCTCTTTGAATTCTTTGATTCTTCAGTTCTTCTAGCCTAGAAGAAGAAGAGGGGTGAGAATTTTCCTCGAGTCTTCGGACTCCCCCCCCCCTTCCCTCTCCTTCCCTCATGTCTGAGGAGAAGTATATGGATAAGAAGAAGTGGGGGTGCTTCACGAGGTGTGTCTCATGTGGGAGTAAGTTAGCTCCTCGGGATGAACACACATTCTGTATTCTCTGCCTAGGAGAGTCACATCGGCTGGAAGCCTGCACTTTGTGTGTGAAATTCTCAAACCAGACCCGCAAAAACTGAGCAGTGAGACTTAAGATTGCCCTTTGGGAATTGGCATTAGCCCCTTCGGCTCCAGTGACTATGTCGACTGAACCCCCACCAAAGTTGTTGGCACTGACACCCCCCTCGACATCGATGGTCCCCTCTTCACCGATGCCTCCTCAACTGGGGAAGTCTTCCTCTGATAAGGGACCAGTCTCTTCGAGAAAACACTCCTCTAAATTCACTTCTTCCACCTCTACGCCGGCAAAGAAGAAGAAGAGAGACCAGCAGGAAAAACAGAAGTCTCATAAGTCTTCAAGTAGGGACTCACAGAAGTCTCACATCATGAGCAGTGTGGTGATCCCTAAGGGCTCTTGCAGTTGCTCCCCTTGTCGGGACAACCCTCAATACCGGAGCTGCCTAAGGTGCAACCAGCACCTCTATTGAATTGCTGGATTCTCCAGTCAGGCAGCTGAAATCTCCGGTATCCAAGAAATCTCTTGATCAACATCCAATGTCGATATCGGCCTCTGATGCTGACGATGTGATCCTGGCTGGTTCTGTTGAAAGGGACCATTCTCCATCCATATCTTCTTGGGCCAGTGATCGTTCATGTCCCGACCATACATACCGACCTCGATATCGTTCCCATTCACCCATCCGTATGGATGATCAATGTTGATGGGAGGGCTTCCCAGAGCATTCTTGCTTGAGGTGACAGGTCTCCTGTTCTCCCAGGCATGAGTACTCACTGAGACATCCTTCATTGCCTGGGTCACCTTTCCACTTCTGTCACCAACCTTTGGCATCCCCTCTGTGGGATCACTGTCAGCACATGCCATATTGGTTTACTTCCTACCCACCGTTGGCATTGATGCCTTGGTTGACACCGATGCGGCTGGATGATTGGGACCACCTCTCCCATCTGTCCCACTCCCCACATCATTGACCTACCCCATCTGCATTGCTCTCTAAACCACCGGCATCCCCACCTCCAAAATGTGTGTCCCTCCAATGCCCCCCACCTACTCTACCACTGTCACAGGGCATGTTGCAAGAGCCCTGTCAGTCCCCAATACCGACCCAAGAACCCAAGTCACCTTCTGATCTCAAACTGTCAGAGGATGAGTCTTTGCCAGGAGATCCTTCCCTAAGCCTAACATCTTCTGATATCTCCTTCTAAAGACCTCTCCTCCTATGGAGATCTAGTTAAATGAATGGCACATTCACTGGGCCTCTCAATTGTTCAGCCTCAACCCTTGGTATCGGATGCCATTTTCGATGTCGTTCGACTCGACACATCCACAGCGATCTCCCTCCCCATGTCAACCATCCTTCTCCAGGCAATTAAGGTTCCCTGGGACAAACCCTCTTTGGCACCGGTGTCATCCAGAAGGTTGAATCACATGTACAGGGTGCAAGAGACTGGAGTGGAGTTTCTACACATCCATCCAAAACTGAATTCCATGGTAGTCTCCTCTTCCTCAAAGAACAAGCGCACACATACCAGTCCCTCAGACAAGGAGAGTTGGAAGCTCGACTCCTTTGCGAGATATTTTTATTCTGCTAGTGCTTTGGGGATCAAGACCTCCAATTACATTGCCTGCATGAGTAGGTACCAATATGCACTGTGGGAGCAGTTTATGGACATTTTAACATCTATACCTGAGGACAAACATCAGACAGCCCGAACCCTGCAAAAAGAGGGAATGGTACTGGCCAAGCAGCTCCTGAATTCATCCAAACACTCCTTGGATACCTTCTCCAAAACTATGTCTTTGTCTATTGCCCTTCAGAGACACTCTTGGCTTAGGACCACCTCTTTGCCACCAGGCACAAGGGCTTACATTGATGACCTGCCTTTTGGGCCTCTTCCATTCTTCCACTGACGCTGCTCTTCAAGAGGACCTTTGACTTATCCCAGACTGTTCCCGAGGAGTCCACTTGCCTTTCTCCATTCCTACCAGCTTGGTGGGGCATCACTACGGACCAATGGGTTTTGTCCATACTGACCCATGGCTACTCCATAGAATTTTTGGACTTTCCAACTTTGCCTGTTTTTGTGGCCACCACCTCCTCCCCCTTCTTCTCCAGGAGGTTGCCTCCCCCCAGTGAAGGATGTGATAGAAAAAGTACCTGCAGCACACAGAGGAACAGGCTTCTACTCCCACTACTTCAC
Source organism: Gekko gecko (assembly GCA_029375565.1). Taxonomy (NCBI): domain Eukaryota; kingdom Metazoa; phylum Chordata; class Lepidosauria; order Squamata; family Gekkonidae; genus Gekko; species Gekko gecko. The sequence goes on along the minus strand of JAPDNY010000002.1, from coordinate 103,191,891 downwards.
CATTCCCAAAAGGGATGGGTGCCAATGTCCAATCTTGGACCTTCGTGGTCTCAACGTATTCGTAGAACACCACAAATTCAAAATGACATTGTTATAGGTGATTCTCCCTCTCCTACCTCAGGGATCCTGGTTGGCAACCATCAACCTCCAGGATGCCTATTTCCACCTCAATATCCACCCATCCCATCGGAAATACCTCCGATTCGCGGGGGGCTTCCGGTCGGAGTTAAAATGGCGAATTGACGCACTTTGCGAGTTGTGCAAGGTGGATGGCAGTATCTGACGACAGTTTGGGCTTTACCTGGCCCAACGCAGCACTCCCCAGGCGGGGGGGTGACAAGCAAGCAGCCAAGCCTGAGAGGGAGTTGAGATCGGTGTGGATAAGCTTTGGAGGAAGCTTGTTTACACCTTGATCTCCTTCCGCGAAGAGGGTAGTTGCAAATCAGCACTACAGATACCAGCTGGGCTGAGAATTCAGCATAAATCCGTCATCTACCGACCTCTTTAACATCAAGATTAACATCGGTTACAGAAGAAGCACTGCGAAACCCTGAGATTACAAGTAAGGTAACAAATGAACATTCGCTTACCGGTTTGAAGAAGAACGCAAAATTAAAACGTACGGATAAGCGTATAAAGCTCTAAGGAACTAATCCGCTTGATTTAAAAGTAAAAAGAAAGCTTTCCTTCGGAGAAAACGGTAGAAAAGTGACTTTGTTTTGCATTCCTGTGGTCAGCTAAGACTAAACTTCGCATAGTAGAAACGAAACTGACTGTGATTCTATGGTACAGGAAATAGGCTAGAGTGGATGTTTCTCAAGTTGTCTTGCCGGAAGTAGACGGACGTTTTAAAGTGTGACATCGGAAGTTGGTTTACCGAGATGGACAGCTACACAGGAAGTTTTAAAGGAGCCTACTCTAGCCAGAAAATCATAGAGAAATTGCGCCCGCCATTTTGAGGAGGACTAAATTTTAAAAAGTTATTTTTAAACCGAAAAAGCACCGGAAAAAGCTATAAAGGTGGCAATTCGACTTTAAGATTGACAATATAAAGACTGTTTAGTTCTGAACTTGCCTCCAAGACGGATTTGAGGTCAAGACCAAGGGCCACCTCATCACCAAGTCCAAGAATGACTGCAATAGAAAAAAAAGAATGGCAGGCTGCCATGGAGGCGATGGAGAAAAGGATGACAGAGGTGGTGCAGAATTTGGGAAAGCAAATAGAATCACAGTTGCAACAACAAATGCAAATACAACTGGAGCAAATAGAACACGTGCAAGTCCAAGTACAACCAAAAAATATGGCAGAATTGAAAGAACTGGTACTAACAGAAGTGGCAGGGATAAAAAAAGATACGGAAGAAGTTAAAAAAGAGGTTCAAAGTCTGGTGACAAAATCAGAAGAAATGGAACAGAAAGTTAAAAGAACTCTCCAAGAAAATACAAGACTGGAGTCCATGATGGAATATAGGGCTACTCAGAATCATCTGAGGCTGAGAGGAATTGAAGAGGAGGAAGATCAGGATATACGGGCCTTAGTAATCAACACGTTGACAACCTACATAGGGGAGGATCAAGGAGATTTGGATTCAGACTTTGACTTAATTTACAGAGTAAACTCAGCTTATGCCAAGAGAAAGAAATTACCCAGAGATGTGATTGTTCAATTTGTGACTACAAAAATGAAAGAAGATATCTTCAAGAAGCAATTTACACAACCGTTGGAAATTGATGGAAAGAAAATAATAATCTTAAGAGAAATTCCGAGAATGATTTTACAAGACAGAAAGAAGTTCAAGAAACTAACAGATAGGTTAAAAGAAATGAGCATCAGGTTCAGATGGGAGATCCCACATGGACTATCATTCTCGTACAATTCGGTGAGATTTACAATTAAAACAGAAGGAGATATGTATAGATTTAAAGAGAACAATTTTGACGATTTTAAAGACATTTAATTCAAAACACTGATGGATTACAAATTTTTATCTTAGAATGTAAATGGACTAAATTCACCAAACAAAAGAAGATTAGTGAATCATTGGCTAGAGAAACAAAAATGCAATATAATTTGTTTGCAAGAAACACACATTAGAAAACAAGACAATAAATATCTGATTAATAAAAAATTGGGAGAAGAATTTCATTCATCAGCAATTAATAAGAAGAAAGGAACAGTGATATATATTAATAAAGAATTGGAACCTAAACAAATCTTCTCAGATAAGGAAGGAAGATATGTTGGCGTGGAAATAACGATGTACAGAAAAAGGACATTGCTTGTAAATATATATGCACCCAATGGAGCAAAAGAGACTTTTTTCAATGACTTGACAAGAGAGTTGGACTGCTTAAACTATGACCAAATAGTTTTTGCAGGAGACTTTAACGGCACGGTGAATAATGCATTGGACAGAAAGTCTAATGCAATTGGAGAAGCGGTTGGAAAACTGCCAAAAAAATTTTTCCAGTTGATGAGGCAAGAGAAACTAGAAGACGTTTGGAGGAAGTGGAATCCTAAAACAAAGGATTATACGTTTTACTCTAACAGACATAATTCCTTTTCTAGAATTGATATGATTTGGATGTCAGAGGAGATGGCTCTAAAAACTCATAAAATCAAATTTTTACCAAAAAATAACTCAGATCACAATCCTTTACTTTGGACATCAAAAGAAAAACCAAAACAACTATATTGGAGAATTAATGAGGACTTACTGGACCAAAAATTAATTAATGAGACATTAAAAAAAGAAACGAAAAACTTTTTTGAAATGAATTTGAATAAAGGTACTGATATGCAGGTCGTATGGAATACATACAAAGCAGTAATGAGAGGTTTGCTTATCTCACTGAATTCTAAAGATAAAAAGCAAAGGATGCAACAACAAAATGACCTTCATGAAAAAATTTGACAAAAAGAAAAGGAATTAAAGAAAAGACCAGGGAAGAAAAAAATTATTAAAGAGATTCACTTTCTACAGGATCAATTGAATGTTCTATTAAATAGAGAATTATACTGGAATTTGAAAAAATTACGGCAAAAAGCATTTGAGGGTGCAAACAAACCAGGAAAATTTTTAGCGTGGCAATTGAAAAATAGAAAACAAAGAAATTTTACAAGCAAGATTATTGAAGATGGAAAAGATGTTGTGGATTTGAAAGGTATAAAAAGAGCTTTTTTCAAATATTACACCAAACTGTTTAAAAAGAAAGGAATTGACCAACAGAAAATTAAGAAATATTTGGAGAAGATTGAAGTACCAGAGCTGGGACAACAAATCAAAGAACTATTAAATGGATTAGTAACAAAGGAAGAGGTAACAAGGGTGATAGAAGATGCAAAGTTGGGCAAAGCTCCAGGTCCAGATGGCTTTACAGCAAAATTTTACAAGAAATTTAAGGAGGAGCTAACCCCTATTTTAGTACTTCTGTCAAATGAGATAAGAATGACCAAACGGATCCCAGACTCATGGAAGGAAGCAAATATTTCACTTATACCTAAAGAAGGTTTGGACTTAACTAATGTAAAGAATTATAGACCAATATCGCTATTAAATAATGATTACAAATTATTCGCAAAAATAATTTCGGAAAGGTTGAAAAAATATTTGAAAGATGCTATAGCGGAAGAACAAGCTGGTTTTTTACCAAATAGACAAATCAGAGACAATCTGAGAGTGGTGACTGATGCAATAGAATATTATGACAAACATCCAGAAAAAGAAGTTGGATTCCTCTTTTTAGATGCGGAAAAAGCTTTTGACAATTTAAATTGGGAGTTTATGTTGCAAGTAATTGAAAAAATGGATATAGGACAGTCTTTTTTAAACATGATTGTGGCAATATATTCAGAACAGAAAGCAGCTTTGAACATAAATAAAGAAAGAACAGATTTTTTCCAAGTTCAAAAGGGAACACGACAAGGCTGCCCGTTATCTCCGTTATTGTTTATCTGGATATTGGAAATATTATTGACAGAGATAAGAAAAGACAATAACATCGAAGGACTTACAGTGAAAGGCTTTACGTATAAATATAGAGCTTTTGCAGATGATGTAATGTTTATGATTCAAGATCCAATTGAGAACATACCACAATTGATGGAAAAAATTGAAGAATTTGGAACAGTTGCGGGATTCTATGTTAATAAAAATAAAACGAAAGTGATGTGTAAAAATATGACGAAACAGAGACGAATTGAACTTCAAGAGAAAATTCAATGTGAAGTAGTTACAAAGACTAAATATTTAGGAATTGAATTGACTATGAAAAATATTGATCTGTTTAAAAATAATTATGAAAAGGTTTGGCATAGGATCCAGCAAGATATGAAGAAATGGGATACCTTGAATCTATCGTTATTGGGAAGAATTGCAACTGTAAAAATGAATGTTTTGCCTCATTTGATGTTTTTATTTCAGACTATTCCAATATTAAAACAAAGGAAAATACTGGATACGTGGCAGAAAGAACTATCGAAGTTTGTATGGGCAGGAAGAAAGCCAAGGATTAAGATGAAAATCTTATGTGATGCAAAGGAAAGAGGAGGACTACAACTACCAAATCTAAAACTGTATTATGATGCCGTCTGCTTAACATGGCTGGAGCAGTGGATTAATCTTGAGAATAAAAAGTTGTTGGCATTAGAAGGTCATGACAATAAGTTTGGATGGCATGCATATTTATGGTATGGAAAAGTAAAAATAGACAAGTTTTTTAAACCCCACTTTATAAGACGATCACTGTTCGAGACTTGGACGAGATATAGAAAATTCTTCTCGGAAGAAAGACCACTTTGGATAGTACCAGCAGAAGTGATTAATCCATATTCAAGAAATCAAGGGTTAGATTGGTTACCTTACAAAAGTCTTTTAAAATTAGAAGGGAAAAACTTTGTATTAAAAGATAGAATTGATGTTGAATTTGAATATGATTGGTTGAAGTATAGACAGATTTATGACTTATTTAAGACCGATAAAAGAGAACATGGTTTTAGAGAAAAAAAAATACTGAAATTGAAACTGTATGGGTTGAAAAGGGTAAAAAAATGATTTCAAAACTGTATAAGGTTTTATTGAAATGGTATACTGAGGATGAAATAGTAAAAGAGCAAATGATAAAGTGGGCAGTAAATATTAATAATGAAATATCTATGTCATCTTGGGAATATTTGTGGAAAAAGTCAATGAAAATGTCAACTTGTGTAAATGTCAAAGAGAACTGCTATAAAATGATGTACAGATGGTATATGACTCCTAAAAAAATTGCTATTATAAATGAAAGCATGTCTAACAAATGTTGGAAATGTAAGAAAAATGAAGGGTCTTTTTACCATATGTGGTGGACATGTGATAAAGCAGTAAGCTATTGGACTGAGATCCACAATGAGATACAAAAAATGTTGAAATGTACTTTTAAGAAAGACCCACAGATACTATTGCTAGGTCTTAAAATGGAAGCAGTAAATGTAACCAAGAGAACATTATTATGGTACTTGATTACAGCAGCCAGACTGACTTTTGCTCAATGTTGGAAGCAAGACAAAATACCTGAAACATGGGAATGGATTAAGAAGATGTTGTTTATGGCAGAAATGGACAAATTAACAAGAAAATTAAACAACGAAGAAGATGAAACCTTTTTCGAAGATTGGAAAGACTTTCAAGAATACTAGTTGAAAAACTGGGATGTTAAACGTGGTTTGATTTGTTTTGATAGCTATTAAGGAGAAATTGAAAGAGATTTAGACTTTTGAATTGTTACCATTAGTAAGAGAAAATAAGTTTAGTAGTAAATGTAACTGAATAAGAGAGATATCAATGGGGTTGGAGCATTGCGGGAAGCCTTGTTTGGGGGGAGAGGGTGAAAGAAAATGGATATGTATTGGCTTGTTTAAATTGTATGAACATGAAATATATCCAATAATAAACTGTATTTACAAAAAAAAAAAAAAAAGGAAATACCTCTGATTCGCCAAAGGGGACCTCCACTACCAGTACAGATGTGTACCATTTGGTCTCTGCATGACTCCAAGGGTCTTTACCAAAACAATGGTGGTAGTGGCAGCTTATCTTTGTCTGCAAGGTATCACCATCTTTCCCTACATAGACGATTGGCTCCTAGTAGCAGACTCTTCAGTGCTCCTGGAAACTCACGTCTCCCAGATGCTGACTATCCTGTCTTCCCTGGGACTGCAAGTCAACCGTCAGAAGTTTCATCTGAAGCTACAGCAGCATATGCAGTTCATCAGACCTGTTCTGGACTCAACAGTATGGAGGGCTTACCTGCCTATGGACAGAGCAGAGACTTTCTCATCTCTCGCAATGGAGGTACGAACCAACACCTCATCCACAGCCTTTCAGATCCAGCAACTGCTGGGCCAAATATCGGCCACCACGTCTGTGCTACCATTCGCCAAACTATACATGAGGCCTCTGCAGATGTGGTTCCTACAACATTTCAGGCCACTCCGGAGGAGCCAGTCCATCCACCTTCAACTCCCTGTGAAGGTACAAGATTCTCTCTTGTGGTGGACAGTCGAAGCCAACCTAACTCAGGGAGCACCTTTCCACCCACCAACCCCATGTCTCACTCTCACCACTGATGCTTCTTTGTGGGGCTGAGGGGTACATCTCAACAGCATGTGTGTCAGACACAAGTGGGATGCCCTCACTGCGACAAACCATATCAATTTTCTGGAGCTGCTGGCTATAAATCTGGCTCTGCACTCCTTTCAGGCCATCCGCCAGGGAAATTGTGTGTCTGTGCTGATGGACAATACCACAGCTCTTAGCTACATCAACCATCAAGGGGGTTGGTATCAGGGGGTGTGGCGCCGCGATCGGAGATGGCGGACACGTGATTTTGCCACTCCCGATCTCTCCTGCCTAAGCCCACACTAAACTTAAAAAAATCGGTTTACTTTCGCCCCGGGAATGGGCGAACATGACCAGGCAAAGCCCAAACTTGTAACAGGCTCCATAAAATCAGTAAAAGACCAGCTAGAAGGCTTTCACATCGAGCGGTGCCTGTTTGAGCCGAAAACAAAATAGCAGCCACTAAAGAAACCTCGGAACAAACAGCTTGCTTTCCAGACACTGCAGACATCCTCAGCCACCTAAAGGCAATGGAGGTAAGCCTCCTGGACAAAATGTCCAATTTATCTACCCAACTTGATGAGGTACAAAATTCACTTCTGCAAACAGCTCAAAAAGCGGATGCGGCTATGGACTTAGGGCTGGTCAATCAGTCTGATATTAAACAGTTACAAGAAGCCTCTGTTGCCCAAAAAGACACCTTGATTTCTTTAGAGACAGAGGTAAAATCAGTGAATTAAAAAATTCGTGGCATTAAAGAGGACGCTGAAAAAATATGGATCTGATTTCTTTTATGGCTTCTTTAATTGCACAAGCGCTATCTTTAGAAGGGGTTTTTCTGACCATCACAGAAGCTTACCGGATGGGATCCCTGATTAAAAAGTGAAATACACTTCCAAGAGACATTTTAATTTGTGTGCCAGACACCAGACTGCACCGCAGAATTCTTGATGCAGCAAAAACACCAGGAACCTTTAACCATGAGGGAGACCCACTACAATTGTTCCCAGACATCCCAAGAGAAGCTATACTTATTCGCTGTACTCTAAAACCACTAACAACCAAGTTGCAAAGCATGAAGCAGAAGTACTGATGGCTCCCTTCTGGGAAACTACTTGTGGTCTTTCGGGGCCAACAGCTACAAGCCTGGGATGAGGAAAGCGGAGCAGACTTACTACATACCCTACTAGGTGAAGATCCTATGGAGCACGACAGCAAAACTCCACTGAAATGCAAGAACCTGTTTCCAGCATCACCACAGAAGGCCAGTAAGATTCCAGTACCTGCAAGCCCATCCGGCACATGAGAAAGAATTTTTTGACCAAGTTGTGTTTTATAGACTATTCATTCTTTGCTGAAGTTTTTTTTTTTTTTGATAAATACTTACAATAGGTTAACATGGCTCAATTGTTATGTATATTATATTTGCCTAGTATTTACTCTCTAAAGTAATATTCTGGGCGGGGGGGGGTTAGCGACAATCTCTGACTTGCCCTCCTGTGTTCCCACTCTCAAAAATCAGAGATTCTCCAGAGAATCAGAGTCACCAGTGCTATAACTGGTGGGTTGAGAGTGTGCGTTTTGGTTTTTGGTTTTTTTGAAGTATGGAACCAGAGTTGAGAGGTTCCAAAATCATGATCAGAGCAACAAGGGTTTAATTTGTTTGGGGTTCAGGGGGGTGGGGGGAGAATTGTTGTTACAAGGAATAGTTAAGTAGGTTTTGTAGTGTGAGTTAAGCTTTGTTTGAACAAAAGTAAAACATTTGTAATTATTATTAATAATGCCTGCTGAGATCACATTTAGATCGGTGAACATGCGCAGTCTGAACAACCCCATCAAGGCAAAGAGAATGACATCTTTTATTTTACATAGTAAGCCTAATATTCTTTTTCTCTAAGAAATACATATGAGAAACACTGAAACAAAAATCCTGAAAACAATGTGGTATGATCAACAATTTTTTGCTGGGGGATCTTCAAAATCCCGTGGGGTAGCCATCTTAATCTCCAAATCTCTTTTATTTGTGAAGATAGCCTATCTGACCCATTTGGCAGATATTTATTTTTAAAAGGTATGTTAAATCAACAACAAAAAACTACACTAGCCTCAATATATGCACCTAATGATGGTCAGGAAAATTTTCTAGAGGAAACGTTTAGCAAGCTATAAGTTTTTAAAGATGGCCAGGTAATAATTGGAGGTGATTTGAACATAATTGCTGACCATAAGTTGGACAGATCAGGAACCCAAACTAAGAAATCAAGAAAAGGCAAAAGACTAACTATACTCTCTAAGTTGTTAGACAAATACCAGCTGTGTGATGCATGGAGGGAGTTACATAAGGGAGAATGAGATTATACCTTCTTCTCACCAAGATTTCAAACTCATACACGTATTGATTATATATTAGTATCACAGAACCTAATGCATAGAATCTCAAAGATAGATATAGGGCCCACCATGTGGACCGATCATGCATTTGTAGAAATGCAACTGAAAGAACACACAACACAAAGCAACCACACATGGAAATTAAATATATCTCTTTTATTAAAAGAATCACTTACAGAGGAAATTAAGCTGGCAATAGAGCAGTATTTTAAGGAAAATAACAATGGCGAAGTAGAGCAACACTTCATATAGGATGCTTTCAAGCCTGTACTGCGGGGGAAACTCATTGCTTTGGCGTCCCATCTAAAAGAAGGAGAGAGAACAAAAAATTAAAGTATTATTGACAAACATACAAAACCTAGAGAATCTACATAAGAAGACAGGAGATAAAAAAAATTATAAAAAACTTTTAGCTGAATGCAAAATATTGGAGGACATTCAAACAGTTGAAATCTGGGAAAAAATCCTATTTATGAAACAACAATACTGGCAATCAAATGTTAAAAGCCTTAAAATTCTTTCTTGGTGTTACAAACAAAAAAGAACAAAACACAGGACACACTATTTAAAGACTAAAAACAATACTAAAATAATGGACCCAGCTGAGATTGCAAATTGTTTTGCAAATTACTATGAGAACTTATACTCCTCCACTAACCCAAACAAAGAAGAAGTTAAAACCTTCTTAAAAAAAGGTATCTGAGGCAAAGGTATCTGAGGAACACACTAGGTGCTTAGATGATCCGTTTTCAGTAAAAGAAGTGCAGCAGGCAATACAACAGACAAAATCAAAAACTGCTCCAGGCAGCGACAGCTACGGCCCAGAATTCTATAAAGTCTTTCAATATATTTTAAGAGATCATTTAACAGAAACATGCAATTACTTACTGGAGTCAGGGAAAATGCCACCCTCATGGAGGGAATCATATATAGTGCCAATTCCTAAAGAAAACAAAGAACAAGATGATCCTACTGCTTTCCGGCCCATTGCTTTACTGAACTGCGATGCAAAGATAGTTTCCAAAATTCTTGCAACCAGATTGCAATTTATTATCTCAGATTATGTTGAGCATGACCAAACAGGTTTTATTCCAAACCGGTCTATGACTGACAACATTCGTCAGGTTCTAAACTTAATTTCATATTGCAAAGAGCAAAAGCAAGAAACTCTTTTACTTACAATAGATCTAGAAAAGCATTTGACAATTTATTGGAAGCAAATTATATGAAACAACTCTTAGAATGTAGGAACTTTGGGGGAAAATTCAAACGGGCAATTGCATCTTTATATGCAGATCCCTATGCCAGAATTCGAACTAATAATGTGCTAAGTAGGCCTATCTCTTTATCCAGAGGCACTAGACAGGGGTGTCCCTTATCCCCACTTATATTTGCTTTGGCTATTGAACCCCTTGCAGCAGCTATAAAAAATAACACTGCAATATAGGGAATTAAGACAGGAGATACAGCTCATAAGCTTAGTTTGTATGCAGATGATTTAATAATTTTTCTTTCAAATCCAGAAATCGATTTTAGAATTACAGCAGATCTTCAGTGACATGCAAGGAATCTCAGGACTGAAAGTAAACCAAAATAAGTCTAAAATTATTTCACTTCAGATCAAGTGAGATACTATCAACAATATTAAAGAATTTTCTTCTTTCCAATGGTGGTATTCTAAATGGAGATGCCTAGGTATTTGGATACCTCCACAATTAGAAGCCCTGATACACTGTAATTTTAGTAAGATTTTTCAGGAGTCAAAGAACATGCTGCAAAGATGGAATCGGATGGGCCCCTCCTGGGCCGACAAAATCAGTTTGTTAAAGAGTTTTATTTTGCTGAGATTTTTGTTTTTATTCAGAGCTTTGCCAGTGACAATCCCAAAAAAGGACCTCAGAAAATGGCAGTCTGAAATCAACAGATTTTTTTGGAGTTACAAAACATCTCTGATCAAATTTGACTTATTAAAAGGTTCCTCCTCACAAGGAGGACTTGGCATCCCAGATCTGGAAAATTAGTATGAAGCAGCCAACTTAGCCACAATTGTGCGAATACGAAACAATAACTCTCCACTAAACTGGCAGCAAATTGAAGAATGGGAAGCTGGCTCAACTCCTTTACAGGATATTTTTTGGAACTCTACTCAACACAGACCTGAAATAACTAAGAGTAATCAATTCCTACAAACTTCTCTAAATATTTGGGACAAAAATAGGAAAAAATTATTGCCAGAAAGGTCAAGATTTTCCTCATTTTTAAACCAACACTGGTTCCCCCCAGGGAAAGAAAAAATAGCCTTTAAGAAATGGAGGACAGCTGGCATTACACATCTTATAGACCTGACAAATAAAGGTCAAATTTGTACCAAAGCTGAATTAGAAAAATTGGTGGGAGACAACATACATTGGTTTCAATATTTCCAGATCTCCCATGCTGTTCAAGAGTCACATAAAGCAAAAGTTTTTTCCAAACCACTGTCTAACTTTGAAGAGATATTATCAAAACGCTCGGCCGAGATCAAAGGTCTGATTTCTAAAATTTAAAAAATTCTTTTAGTTTCTGTTAAGTCTGAAAACAATCATATTTTTTCGGTATGGCAAAAAGATTGCCAAAGCCGCTAGGAAGAAAGAGATTGGGAAAACATGATATACTCATACAATTTTAGGTCAAGGATATTTACTAAGTTTAATTCTTTTAAGATCTTAAATAGATGGTATATGCAGGTTACATAAAATCTATCCAATGGTCAGTAATTTATGCTGGAAAAAATGTGGCCAGGTGGCAGACTATTTACACTGTTGTTGGCTATGCCCAGTAATTAACTCCTTTTGGAAGCTAATATTGCAACAGATTTATAATATTACAGGTATTAACTTACCTATGTTGCCTGAAACTGTGTTGTTAGATATATGGCCAAAGATACCTGGGGAAACAATAAATACTAAGTTAATTATGATTTTAATTGCGATTGCTAGAGTGAGCATTGCACAAAAATGGAGAACTAATCTAGGTCCCTCTTTATATGACTGGCAGAACAAATTATGGGACCATTTTGTTCTTGGTAAAGCAATTGCTTTTATGGGGGAAAAGATCCAAAAAGATTTTCAAGCAATTTGGTTTCCTGTTGTTGACTATCTCATAGAAAAAAGATGTTCTTCCAAAAAACAAATTTTATCAAAATTTATTGTATTTTTAACTAGATAGTGTTTATATTTGAAAACTGTAATTATCTTCAATTTCTCTGCTATTTAAATTAATCTTGTGAATTCCTTCTTAACTGTTTCTATATTTGTTATGATGCCGGTTACTTTTTTTTTGTTCATATAAAATAATTATAAAATTATAAATTTGAAAAAAGGGGGGAGTTGGTATCCTGGAGCCTATGCCATCTGGCAATCAGTCTATGGGAATGGTGTATAGCCAACAGTATCCTCCCTGTAGCCACACACATTCCTGGAACCTGCAATGTACAGGCAGATCTCCTCAGCAGGGGTCTCACTCAGCAGGACAAGTGGGAGTTGAACTGGACTTGTCTTTGCCCAGTCTTTTGAAAATAGGGCAGGCCAAAGATTGATGTCTTCACATCCAGAAGAAACACAAGGCACCCCTTCTTTTGCTGTTGGGGAGGAGCGGACCCTCTCTCTCTAGGAGACGGCCTCCTGTACCCCTGGGGATGAACTCTGCTCTACATGTTTTCCCCTCTCCCTCTCTTACTAATAGTGGTTCAGAAGTTGGCCAGGGTCACACCGAATTGCCTTCTAGTGGCTCCATGGTGGCCCAGACAACCCTGGTTCCCCATCCTTCTCAGCCTCTCCAAGGGCACCAGATCTACTTCTGGCAGAGGGCAGGATGCTGCTCTACCTGGGAGCACAAAAACTGAAATTGACAGCCTGGTGGATAGGCCAGTAACCTTCTCCACTCGAGTCTTGAATGTTCTGTTGAATTTGAGGAAGGCATCTACTTGCCGTTCCTACCAGGGGAAGTGGTCTTGCTTTGTGTCCTCCTTTCAACCTTCGACCACTTTGCCAATGTCAGCTGGCCTTAACAAAATACTGGACTTCCTGCTCTCCCTCACTGACCAGGGCCTTTGCCACTCCTTCATTAGGGTCTATGTGGCGGCCATTTCCGTATATCATGATAGAGTGGATGGCTTCTCTATCTTCTCACATCCTACCTCAAAGAAGTTCTTACAGGGGCTTATTTGCCTATATCCCCCTATCAGTGCCCCAACATCCTTATGGGACCTACCCTTGGTGCTCCACCACCTCAATAGGAAGCCATTTGAGCCTATGGCAACCTGTGATCTACACTATGCAGCATGGAAAACTGCATTCTTAGTGGTGATTACGTTGGCCAGGAGGGTAGGTGAACTGATGGCACCCCGTCATGATCCTCCATACCTGATCTTTTCCCAGATGGAGTCCATCTAGTGCCAGACGTATCTTTTTTACCTAAAATTGTCTCAGAATATTTATTTATTTATTTATTTTATTAGATTTCTAACCCACCCTCCCACCGAAGCGGCTCAGGGCAGCTTACATAAGGTCTTAAAACCAACATACAGTATAAAACCAGCAAACAGCATAAAACAACATTACATAGAGATGCCTATAAATACAGTTAAACAATTAAAACAATGGCATCACATTATAACAACAAGTGCCCCACGACCGATGAAATCAGTTTGTTACTGGAATGCCTGGCGGAACAGCTCAGCTCTGCGGAATTGCTGGAGGTCCCACAGAGCTCTGATCTTAGTAGGGAGCTCGTTCCAAAGCATTGGCGCCACCAGGGAGAACACCCTGGTCCTAGTTACTGCCAGCCTGGTGTCCCTAGGCCAAAATTTCACTTACACTCTGAAATTTTCCTGCCTGATTACTTTCCATGTCTGGGAGATGAGGAACAATGTCTTCTTCATACCCTTGATGTCAAGTGGGCACTGCTTTTCTACCTGAACCGGATGTGCCCAACTAGAAGGGACGCTACCCTGTTTGTGTCTTAATCCAGCACTTCGCTGGGACCGAAAATTTCAGCTCAGTGCTGAATCAATCAATCAAAATGGATTGTTGGGATGCTGCTGCTAAGCTACTTGTTAGCGAAACGTCCTCTCCCTGTACATTTGATGGCGCATTCCACCAGATCTATAGCAACTTCTATGGCTTTCCTGAAGAGCACATCATTGTCCTCTATCTGTAAAGCTGCCACATGGTCTATGCCAACCATGTTTATTAAACATTACACACTGGATGTTTGTTCGCAACATATGGTTGATCTGGGCCGTCTGCTCTTATTTTCTGCGGTGCACTGAGCTTGACAGCACCCACCTCCAGATGAGCCACTGCTTTTCAATCTCCCATAGGTGTGATGCACAGAGACTACAAAAAAGATAAACAAGTTTTTTACCTGTAACTGATGATCTTCAAGTGGTCATTTGTGCAGTTACACTGCCCTTCCTTCCTTCCCCACTGCTGTCCTCCTCAGTTATTTGTCTTCAATTGCTTTGGTTGATGGCAGTCAGAAGGAATTGGTGGGATGTCCGCGCTCCACCCTCCTGGGCATGGGCAGTAGGGGTTCCCATGCAGACTCAGACATGAAAATTCCATTGTGAGCTTTGTACAACAGCGATCAGGTCAGCACAGGCACACTAGATCCCATAGGTGTGACTGCACAGATGCCCACTCAAAGATCATCAGTTACAGGTAAACAACCTATTTTTACCTTTTTGTATTTGGTGTCCCAATGTTATTTAACATCTATTAATCTGGGGGGGGTTAGGCTGGGTTGTCATCAGTATGCTGATAACACCCAGCTGTATCTGTTGATGGGTGGCTGGCCTGGTTCTGTCCCAGAAAATTTGACCAGGGCACTGGAAGCCGTGGCTAGTTGGTTGCGACAGAAATCGAATCCAGCAAAAATGGAGGTTCTGTACCTGAGTCATGGGGGGATAGGATTGGGGATCCAATTCCCAGCCCGTGGGGGGGGACCATTGATGCTGACCCCGGTGGTGAGGAGTCTAGGGGTGATTCTGAATGCCTCCCTTTATATGGAGGCCCAGGTCACCAATGCTGCCAGGTTAGCCTTTTGACATCTTTGGGTGGTTAGGCCACTGGTTCCTTATCTCTCCCCGCCATGACCTCACAACAGTGATTCATGCAATGGTCACTTCCAGGTTAGATTACTGCAACTCACTCTACATGGGCCTGCCCTTGAGTCTAACCCGGAAGCTTCACCTGGTATAAAATGCAGTGGTGCACCTACTGACTGGGACATCTAAGGAGGCACACATTCAGCCAGTGCTGTGCCATCTGCATTGGCTGCCAGTTGAGTACCAGATCAGATTCAAGATTATGATATTAACCTTTAAAGCCCTAGGTGGTGTCAGGTTCAACTGCAAGTAAGTCCAGGCACTCTTCATAAAAGATATGCTTTACTGGAATACCAATAAGTTGCCCTTTATTAGCAGAGTTATTGTCAGGAATACCCCACCAAGCACAATGGCCTCCAGATATAGTATGATGCATAAGTTCTACTAGCAAATTAACTCTGAGCGTGCGCGCGGGAATCCTCCCGGCGGGAGAATACATAATGACCGGGAGATAGGGCTCTCTCCCTTCCCACTATCTAAGGCATGAATATTTCCACCGGCTGGGAAATGAACCTGTGCCTTGAGCTCAAGGACACGAGATAGCAGACGGCGGCAGATTCCTTCTCCCATGAGTTACAGCAAAGCAAACTATGTGCATGCATGACAATTAATTAAAACAAACAATGAACACAGTGTCCAAGGCGAGAGAGAGAAATATGGCCTCTGACATCCTGCCCCCCTATGATCTCATCATATATATTCAAGCGGGATTGCTGGGCTTATGGGGAAAACGACGAGGAAAGTCAGAGAGTAAATGGTCAGCATTAATATCAGCCCTTTTTACCCATTCCCTGTGTTGAGGACCAAAATGTATCCATTCAATCAAATAATACAATTGACCATGTTTAAGTTTAGAGTCCAGAATCTTGGAAATTTCATAATGTTCTTCTCCATCCACCAAGAGGGGTGGCGGTATCGGGACCTCAGGGTGCCATCTGTTGGGTGGGTGGCTCTTCTTGAGTAAACTGAAATGAACAATTGGATGTACATATTTGAGACTTTTGGGTAACTCTAATTCCACAGTCACAGGATTAATTAATCTATTGATCTTAAAGGGTCCAATATATTTCCATGCTAGTTTCCGGGACTTCTGGGGTAGTTTCAAGTTCTTAGTTGATACATAAACATATTCTCCAGGCTGCAGATCCCAACCCTCCACCCTCTTTCTGTCAGCCTGGGCTTTGTAGGCTGCCTTCGCGGCTTCCAGTGCCTCGCAAATGTCCGACCAAGAGTCTTTGAGTTTATTACACCAGTCGGTGGCTTCCCCTTCCATCTCTGGATTTGAACTGAGGAAGGGCAAAGGGGGACCATCATATCCCAGGGCCACTTTGAAAGGGGAGACTCCTGTCGAGGAGTGCCAGATATTATTGTAGGTGAACTCTGCTAGCGGAAGGAGATCAGCCCAGTTATTTTGTTGGAAATTAGTGAAACAGCGGAGATATTGTTCCAGGGTCTAATTCACCTGTTCTGTCTGCCCATCCATCTCCGGGTGATAGGCACTACTCAAAGCCCTTTCTATGCCCATTAGAGTCATCAGTTCCCCCAAAAATTTAGAAACGAATTGCGTGCCACGGTTGGAAATTATCTTGACCGGCAACAAGTGCAGTCTTACAACATGGTGTAGGAATGCTTTTGCGAGTGCTCGAGCTGTAGGCAACCCAGGAAATGGGATGAAATGCGCTTGCTTGGTGAATAGATCCACCCCCCCCCCAAATGACAGTCTTTGTTTGCTAGGGGGCAGATCCATGATAAAATCCATGGAAATGACTTCCCAGGGTCTCCGTGGTGTTGGCAACAGCTGTAGGAGACCCGGGGGGTTGCCCATCCTTGATTTACACATATTACATGTTTGACACGACTGCACAAAAACAGACAAGTCCTTTCTCATGTGCAGCCACCAAAACCGTCTTTGCAGCAGATGCAATGACTTAACAAAGCCAAAGTGACCTGCTAACTTAGTTCCATGAACAGCATGTAACACTTCCTTCCTTAAGGCTTCTAGAACGAAAAGTTTTTCACCTTCATACCAACACCCATTTTCCTGGTGTTCAAGGATCCCGTGTGCCTGCAGGGTTTTGCTTTCTACATCAGTTATGGCTTTTGCAAATGTTTCCTCCCACGGAGGTTCCCCAGGCGACTGGGGAGGTTTGCGGGACTCTTGGCTGTGAGTTACTACCACTCCGCTCAACTGGGTTGGTGTGAAAAAGGATTCACGGACTTCCACCCTCCTGCTGTCATGCTGGGGTAGGCAGGAGAGTGCATCTGCTAGGGAATTGGACTGGCTGGGGAAATGGTGCAGGGTGGATTGGAATTTGGAGAAGAATTCAGCCCACCGGAATTGTTTAGCATTGAGATTCCAGGGTTTTTGGAGAACCTTGAGGTTCTTGTGATCAGTCCAGACCTCAAAGGGGACCCGGGTCCCTTCCAGCCAATATCACCAGGTGGCTAGGGCCAACCGGATCGCCCCTGCTTCCTTATACCACACCGGCCAATTTCTTTCAGTATCATTACATTTGCGGGACACATATGCCAGGGGATGGAGCTGCCCATCGGCCCCTTCCTGGAGGATCACTCCGCCCCTAGCCGTATCAGAGGCATCTGTGAATTATGAATTTCTTTGTTTCATCCGGGTGCGCTAGTACCGGTTCTGTAGTGAACAAAGCTTTCAGTTTCTCGAACGCCTCTTGGCACTTGGGGTCCCAATCTAAGCGTGCCCCCGGCTTGGTGGCTCCTACCCCTTTACCTTTTGTTTTTAGGAGATCAGTTAGGGGTAGGCTGATCTGGGCAAAGTGAGGCAAAAAATGGCGGTAGAAATTAAAAAAAACGAGAAAACTCTGGAGTTGCCTACGAGTCTTTGGGGGCTCCCAGTTGAGTACAACTTGTACCTTCTTAGGGTCCATCTCAAGCCTCTTTGGGGAGATCTGGTACCCCAGAAAGTCAATACAGGTGCGATGGAACTCACACTTTGAGAGTTTGACAAACAGTTTATGCTTGAGCAACGTCTGGAGCACCTCCCTCACCAGCTGAATGTGGGATTCCAAATCAGGGGAGTACAGCAGGATATCATCCAAATAAACAACCACCCCCTTAAAGAGGTGCTTATGCAACACCTCATTGATCAAATTCATGAAAACTCCCGGAGCCCCCTGGAGCCCAAATGGCATCACCCTGTACTCAAACTGTCCCAAGGGGGTATTGAACGCAGTCTTGTATTCATCCCCTTGCCAGATGCGTACGCGGAAATAAGCATCCCTCAAGTCCAGTTTGGAAAACACTTTGCCTTTGGCCACCTCTGCTAACAAGTCTTTAATTAGTGGCATGGGGTATGCGTTGGTCGCTGAGACAGCATTCAACCCGCGGAAATCTGTGCACAATCAGAGCCCCAGTCTTTCTTTTTGCAGAAAAGGACCGGGGCTGCAAATGGGGAAGATGCCGGTCTCATGAAACCCCTAGCTAAATTCTTGTCAATAAACTTTCGCAACTCCTCCTTTTCCATGGGGCTCATAGCATAAATCTTTCCTTTGGGCATTTTGTGCCCCGGGAGCAACTTGATTGCACAGTCTGAATTGCGGTGAGGGGGAAGCTTGTCGGCTTCCTTCTCCTTGAATACTCAGGACAAGTCACTGTACTCTATGGGGATCTGTGCCAGTTCCTTGGCAGTCAGGCAAGCCCTTGGGGGCTCGCTGTCGGGGGGTACCCCCCACGCAGGACCCCAGGTGTGGGCTGTGCACTTGGGGGAGATGAATCGCATGATACCATCCTCCCACAAAATACCCCACCAAGCACAATGGCCTCCAGATATAGTATGATGCATAAGCTCTACTAGCAAATTAACTCTGAGCGCGCGGGCGGGAATCCTCCCAAGCAGGAGAATACATAATGACCGGGAGATAGGGCTCCCTCCCTTCCCACTATCTAAGCCATGAATATTTCCACCGGCTGGGAAATGAGCCTGTGTCTTGAGTTCAAGGATACTAGATAGCAGACGGCGGCGGATTCCTTCTCCCACGAGTTACAGCAAAGCAAACTATGCGCATGCATGCCAATTAATTAAAACAAACAATGAACACAGTGTTCAAGGCGAGAGAGAGAAATATGGCCTCTGACAGGTGGCCAGGGACCAGCATACCTATGGGACTGTCTCTCCCCATATGTGACCCGAAGAGCATTGCATTCGTCTGAGCAGCACTGTTTAGCAATCCTCAGCCTGAAGGACATCCTCCTTGCCTTGATCAGACCAGGGCCTTTTCGGCCCTGGCCCCTGCCTGGTGGAACATGCTCCTGGCTATGATCAGGGCCCTGAGGCATTTATTACAATTCCACAGGGTCTGCAAACTGGAGCTGTTCCACCAGGCTTTTGGCTGAGGCAGCAGATGTCCAAATGACACCGTCCTTCCCTGCTCAACTTGATCAATCTGCTTCATCAGCCTCATTTTCCTTAGGGCACTGCCTACACCAACTGGTGCCAGCACCAGCTGTTTCTGGTTGCCCTGTAAGAAATGTACCCACCCTGACATTGTCGTAACAGCCTCTGTAATGAGAAATAGGTAAGTTGCCATCAGGGAGTATTTAATGATTTTTTTGTTATTCAGTCACACAGTCGAGTCTGACTCTTTGCAACCTCATGGACCACATCACGCCAAGCCCTCCTGTCTCCTGGCACCCTCCAGAGTTTGCTTAATTTCATGTTTGTTGCATTTATAACACTGTCTAACCATCTTATCCTTTGATTTAATGATTTATTCAGATGAAATTGTTTTTATGTATTATTTATTGTTTTATTATATCTTGTGAGCCACTTACAGTGCGCCTGTGGGGTAGGGTGGGATATAAACTGAACAAATAAAATAAATGGCTCTGCTGGACTTTCAAAAATGGCCCCCTTCAGTTTTTCCTGCAGAGATTCTCTGGCTTGACCTTAGTCCATTGGAAATCATGGGGGATGGGTCACCTTCTTTGGGGGGCTGTAACTCAGACCCCATAAATCCAATCCTCACCAAACTTGGAGGGCAGGTAGAGGAGAGTCAGCCAGAGATTTCTTGAGAGTTTGGTATCTCTAACCCATTGGGGGCAGTCTACCATGTCACAAACAAAATCAGTTTGGCCCAAAAAGTTCATAAGGATTCCTAGTTCGTGAACTGGGCACTCCACGAACCAAAACAAATCACATTTTCCGGATTCATGCCCATCCCTAAACATACACACTGGTTGACTAGCTTTTTAATTTACAGGGAAATTTTCCAGTTGGCCTCTGCCTTAGAGGGCTATAGGTGTCCAGACACAAGCAGACCCAAGTCCCAGAAGTTTTGCCAGTGCCTTGGGGCCCACTTGCCTTGGACCTTTCAGCAGCAATGAGAATCATTGTCATCTTGCCAGCTACAATCTCCTGTACTGCTGTCAGTGTATGGGAGGAAACAGTGGGTGATCTAAAGCCTGGTGTTGTTGCCTCTCAATGGCTTATGCAATGCTGGCTTATAGCGTTGAAGGGTCATTCAGTCTGGCTTGCTCCAGAGCCAGTGTAACTCTTCTGAAAACACACTATGTTCAGAGAGTAAGAGCAAGCTGACAAGTGATTTAGTATCAAAATACACACACATATAAATACAATATACATATAATACAATATAATGATATTCTGTATTTGTCTTTGCTGCAGAAAATAAGAACTGTTCATATAATTATCTTGCCGCGGTCTATTTTAATGATTGCTTAGCCTTAGAGGCACCTTACTTCCCTCCTGCACCTCTCTGTTCATGTGTCTCTGCTGTGCTGCCTCTAGCTTGGTCACAATTCTTTGCTTCCTCAGTTTTCTTTCTATACTGCACATCTATGAAAAATACAGTGTGACAAACTTTTCTCTTGACATGCTACACTTCAAATCCAATTTTAATTATAAACCACTGTGTTGCTGCTTCATTTCCTAATTGAGGAAGCACAGCAGGCAGTCATGAGACTAGATTTGTCTTAACTCCTTATTGCCCCAGGGTTGGCTGTCCAATTAAAGAGTAACTCCTGACTTGCCCAGATACTGAAATAATAGGATGATCATACTGCCTGTTCTGTGTTAGTTTAACATCCTGTCCTCATTTCAGGAAAAAAAAATAATTTAGTGTTACATCAGCCTTTTATTGAGAGATGCCTTCAGAAAGTGGGTAGTTATGTGCTGATACAAAGCTGATTTAAAAATATGCTGGATGGTTTCACAGTGTCCTATTTACTAATGATTTAAGTCTTTATGCACAAACCTATTTTAATGTATCTGAAAAGGAATGTGTCATTCAGAAGCTCGCTCAGCATGGTCATTTATAACTCCTGCAGAGCATAAGCTTTGTCTGTGTTACAATGAAGAAACACCCGTTTTCAGCTACACTGTGAAATCCCTGGTGTTTATACATTCCAAACCTGATCTGATATTTCTGTGACTTGCAAGCTTGATGAGTCAGGAAACAACAGTAGCCCAAGAGCTGTCTCACACCCATTGTCCCTTTAGTCACAACTCCTTCCAGATGGATAAGTACCAGTAAGTGATGATCTCAAGGAACGTTTATGTCTTGATAGGTAGTTGGTATTTTTTCTGTCACATTTGCCTTGTGACAACTTGTGACATGTGCACCAACTAAAATTGATCTCCAGCACTGCTAATAAAAGAACTACCACATTCTTCCACTGCTTTCAGCCTCTTAAGGAATCCGTGGGTCCTATGTGGTATTAGAGAGAGATTTAACAAATTGCTGGTTTCTATATTTTAATAGGATTTTCCCCCTTCATCCCAGCATGTGTATCTGATATCAGCAAGCCATATCCAATGCCAATTAAAACTAGCCAAGCTTCCTATGAGATAAAGGCCAAGAGGCCGTAATACCATGGCCTGAAAGATGTACTGTCCCCACCTTTGGGGAGGGTTGTTAAAATCAAAAGTGATGAAGAGTTCCAAAGAAGTCAAAAGCACACATTGTTTTGTGTTATGTAGGTTGACCCTTAAAAATGGTATTATATGGCTTTTATGGATTTTGCTTTGAGCCAACGTGACTACCCATGATCTCTTTCTACAGTTGCCTTTAGAAATTACCAATACACTGGGAAGAAGAGCTTAAAAACTGACTTCCCCATTTGCTGGACTCCAAATTTGCAACTGACACTACATCATGGCCACTGGCTTCATTTAAAAAAGTCTCTCCCCATAAGGAGTCTAGAAAAAAATGCTTTAATCATTTTTAAATTATTTATTTTTTAATTTTCTGGAAAAAGTACAAAAACAGAACAATTTTGGTATGAATACACAGTTGTAACAAAAGACTGTATGGAGACTAACAATTATTGTAATAAAAACTACATAACAACTTAACATATAGCAATAATTTTAAGGCTATCTGGAATCAAGTTTTTCAGCTTGTCTTTTTTCTCTATAAAAACAAGAAAAGGAAACCACCTTTCCAGGAAGTCTGATTGATAATTCAAATTTTCAGCCAATGAAATACGATTGAATATTTTATCCATAACCAGGTATTCCCATAACTTATTGATACATTGTTGTAGTGAAAGATGTTGTCTTTACAACATTTTGCAGTAAATGATTTTGCTGCAACCAACATGATTGAGATTAGTTCTTTACAGATCGTAAGTATATTAATACCCTCGCATAAATGAAGTAATATAAGTTCTGGACTTAGGGGGATGTCATAGCTTGTTATATTCCTTATTAGATAAAGAATATCCTTTGGTAATGTAAATTTCTACCAGCAATGTAAATAAGATCCAGTTTGGTTACAACCCCTCCAATTTGGTTACAATCCCTCCAGCAGTGTGGATCATGTGTGGAAGAAATATGGTGTGACTTGAGTGGAATTATATACCATCTATGTAAGGCTGCAAAATTACAGTCTTATGTTTACTGCATTCATAAAGTGGGCTTTAGAGGATCATATTTTAGTTCATTGAACCTCCAAGAGATTAATGTTGCAATGTCGTTACCATCTTAATTGGTAGGAAGATTTCTTAGATCAGAGCTGTTGGTTCAACAGCCTATATAAAACAGAGATAAGTCCTTTCTCTGGTCTATTTCTCTAATAGAATTTATCAAAATCTGTATATTTCCTCTTTAAAATAGGTAGCATTTAAGGGCAGTCTTGAAAAGGGGCAAAAATGTTCACATGCAGCCCCTTTTGAGCTTTCCGGGATCAGTCTCCCTCTCTCTCACACAAGAAAAGTCACATCTTTTTATCTCCAGTACCTTCTGGGCAACAATGGAGGCTTTATAAAACAAGTCTGCTCATAGCCCAGTCAATTACTCAGTTAACAGCATTTTTCTTTTACATTTATCATTCTTTCTGTTCAGAGAAAAAGGGGAACTGTCATATAGCCAGCAAGGTTTGGCTGTGTATCCATGTCAATGAGGGCAAATGAAACAAACACCAATGAAGGAAATCCCTTTCTTGTAATTAGTTTTGCTTGCTCTCACTGACATCAGCACATAGCTAGAGCTTACTGGCTACATTACTACTGTGGTTTTTCCCTGAACAGAAATCTTTAATATGAACTTCTATTTTTTGCATTAAAATTAAAAGTTCCAATAGTTTCTGAATATATTGATTACTGATTCTTGGCCTAGTAATTTTCAGAATCTTAGGCAGGGCAGCAAAGTTCTATCAGCACAAAGCTGGAATGAGGTTGGGATTATGTTCCTTTTAAAAAAACACATAATTCTTGATATCGTTCTCTATGTGTGTTTACCAATAAAAATGCCCTTTTTCCAGTTTAAAAGCTTTAAACTGGCATAGTTTTGCTTGCCTAGGTTCTCAGTAAATCTGTACATATAACAGCTCTAAGCATGAACTAAATGTGTGGAGAGAGAGGGGAGAAACAAGTGCCCTGGTCCCACTCCCCTGCCTCTACATGATCACTAGCTCATGGGCATGGCACCTACCTGCAGAGGCAGTGACCATCATATGCTCCCTCCCCATGATTGGCAACATTAGGAAAGCAGGCAGAATGCTCAGGAGCTAGTGAAGAGGGGTTTTAGCCAGGGATGTGGTCCTGGATATATCTTCAGATATCGTGAAACATTGGTTCAATGGTTTTAACCACCGCCAGCATTTTTGTACTTTGTATTTTGTATTTGTAATGGTTTTATATTTTGTATCTATAATGTGTTGTTAATTGTCGTATTTTAAATATGTTTTATGTATGTATTTTATACGGACTGGAAGCCGCCCTGAGCCTGCTCTGTGGGGAGGGCAGGGTATAAATCTCATAATAAATAAATAATAAATAAATAAATATATACTGAAAACATACCTTCTCAGTATTTTGGGAGTATTTTTGAGTATCCAGAGAGGTATTCAAGATTCTCGGGCATACCAGTATCTGAGTCCCATATATTTCTGGAAATATTCAGGAATATCCCAGGCTGATACTTTAAGGATCCCGGGCCAGTTTTCCCCACTTTAACAGGTTTCCTGGACAATTGGAGGGATTTGTCCTGGCCTGAGAAAGGCAGCTTCTGGTTGGCATGAGTCTTACTCAGCCTGGGAAAGGTGGCTCTTGACCAGGGTGAGCAAAATGCAGGGCCCAATAGAGCTGCGAGTTTGGCTGGCTCCTTCTCCCTCCCTCCTTTGTGGGGATGTAGCCCTTGTCCAGGGCTATTTTTTCCTCTCAGTCACATCCCTGCAGTGACTGGGGGCACCAGAATAGAACTGCTTGTTCAAATTTGCTAGAAATTTGGGGGACCTTTAGTAGTTAGGCAGCACGAGATCCCTGGCAATTCTGTTGTCACTGGGTTGAAAAACAGCCACTCCACCCCCCACTCCCCAAGGTCTACCACAGGGAATAATAGAACCTGAAAAATTCCAGAATCCCCCCCCCCCAAAAAAAAAAAACCCTGAATCCTGAAATGGAGGATCCAAACACTTTGGGTATTTATGCCTTTCCTGAAATTCAGATTAAAAGAAAATTCCAGGTACAAATCCATCAACTAAATCCTCCAGCCCCAGCTCAGTTTCATTAAGTGAAACTAGTCTCCTTGAGCTATCATTTACATTTTAAAAGAAAAACCAGGGCTATTTTGGGGCAGAAACACACTGGAATGGCTGGTGCGGGGTGGTGGCAGTGGGGGGGTTGATTGGGGGTGGGCTGTGGGGGTGGCGGAGCAGCCCTCAGTTGGGCCAGGGAGTGGGAAGGCCCTGGGCATGGGGGTCTGCGTCACTGGAGCTGTCAGGGGAGGAAGTTGGGTGTGTGTGTCGGTACATTCAGGCTTCATAAATGCTGTAGATAAACCATCTTTTTCCACAACTGAAATGACCTATCTGATCTTTTATGTGCTTGGCAGCTCACTAAGCTGAAGTGTGTCCCAGTGTTTTTGGTTTACATAAGTGCCTTCTCATTCTCTCCCCCCTCCCCATTGCTTAAGCATCATGTTGAGGACTCTGATGCATCTTTAGTCTTCTGGGCTGTCCACTGCTTGTGAATGTGGCCTAATATGCTAATGAGCTGCACTGTCAGGGTATGGCCTAATATCTTAATGAGTTTCTGCTGTTGGGTGTGGCCTGTTATGCTAATGAGTTCCTGTTGGGCTTTTTCTACAAAAAAAGCCCTGGAAAAAACAATGTCTTTGTGAAATCTGTATTCTTCTAATAGTACAGAGAGACTGGTTTCAATTAATGAACTAAAAGGGTCTTCAAGAGTTAAATTCTCTCTTTCCTGATGGCCCTGATCCAAATTTCAGAGGCATATGCATATAATTTATCTTTAACAGACTAATGGACAGACATAAGTACATGAACTCTGTCATTTCTGTTTCAGTCTTTAGCACAACCTCCATAATTATCTGATTTCTGCCACCACTATTATCAAACTTCTCTTAGAATCACAGAATCATAATCATAGAGTTGAAAGGGGCCATACATCTAGCCCAACCCCCTTTTTAATGCAGGATCAACCTGGAGCATCCCTGGCAAGTGTTTGTCCAGCTGCTGCTTAAAGACTGCCAGTGAAGGGGAGCTCACCACCTCCCTAGGCAGCTGATTCCACTGTTGCACAACTCTTAGTATAAAGAAGTTTTTCCTAATATCCAGCCGGTACCTTCTTTTTGCTTCTCTTCCTATTTTTCATTCACCACAAGTCCATGGTGATCCCAGTGACCCTAGCTAGATTCAAACCAGTTCCTACAACTAAAAGAACTTAATGCTTTCATTGAAAAAACCCTCAAAATTCAGTTAGGTGGGCAAGGTATTTAAATACATTTATTCTTGTGGAAACATCATCCTCCAGCCCCATTATTCATTCTTAGTCCTGCCCACTTCCTTATTTCTGCCACTTCTCTATTACCTTTCAGCAAACAGGAAATGCTTAGCAAGAGCAGAAACATAAAATGTTGTCTTGAATCCAACCATCTATGCACAGAAGCACACCTTCTGCCTCCCAGAAAGATAATTCCTGGAGCTGTAGGATCCATGTACAGGAACAGCCATGCAGAGAGCTGATGTAAGAAGGGGAAAGGAGATTAAATCGGTCCTCTATTCAGTGGAGCTGTGCTTCTGGAAGAAGAAAAAGGAGTGATTTCATCCACCCGTCCTTCCTCATTCCACACACGTACCCCAGCATAGGGTAGTGGGAACTGCAGAAATTAGATACATACTTGGAAGTGATGTTATGGTGTTATATAACTCTCTAGGAATTTCCCAAATCTCTATCATAAAAGGAATGTCTAGCTAGAATGTCACAAGACACCAGATTTCCCCCTTATTTTTGCAGTAGCAGAAACCCAGGGGTTGAATGTTGCCCAACATATCAGACAACCTGGCCCCCAACACACAATCTACTTATCCTGTGACCTTAAGAATGATATTTCAGGGTGTGTAAATGGCATAAAAACATGAGAAAATGCCTCATTTCTTGTGTTGGAAGTGAAGCACAGTGAAATATCTCTGTGTACCAAGGACACCAGTACTATAGAGGGGGCAGTAGAGCTCATAAGGTGAACAGGTTGGATTCCTCTGGATCCTTCCTCTTATCTATTCTGCTGCTGTATCTTTGATCTCAGATTGCTATTCTTAGGTATTTCCTTCCTTCTGGCTACCTCTCTTTTTCTTCTCTCCCCACTCTCTGAATGTCTCACCATCCTCAAGCTAGACTGATAGCCTGAATGCCTATCTTTCCTTTCCTATCACAGTATGTATTTCTTTAACAATAAAGAATACCCATTTCTTCCTTAAAGCAACAAGCCTCGTGTTGACTTTATCCTAAAATAGTCTCTCCCTCCTCCCCACTACTGCTCAGAATGGTTGGATCTATGCCATCAAGCTGAGTTTCTAATTATGACCCTTAGGAATTCTCCCTGCCCTTTCCCTGTATTAACTTGGAATCTTGTACACACACACCCCAAGCTGCAGAAGATTGCAATTTAAGTCCCAGCACTACAACGACGGTGAAGTGAACACTAAATGCATTACTCAGCTTGTATGATACAAAACGGAACTCTAGTAGCATCTTAAAGACTAGCAGACTTTATTCCGGCATAAGCATTTGCATGTCAAACCTCACTTTCTCAGGTGCATGGATCTTCCCCACCCCTGATTATCCAGGGTACATCCAAACATATTTGAATTATAGGAATGCCAATGGACAGATGGAGGAATGCATGCTGGATGCAGCTAAACGAGGACAGCCTTGCTTCGGAAATGCTGCTAAGCAATAGGTAATTTGTAGGACATTAACCTGGCTGTGATCCAGTCAGTGCCCAGTCATGAATTTGATGGGTGGCCTCAATTCCACTTGTATCCTTTTTGTTGTAAGAAGCAGCATACCTAGTTCTTGTAAGGCTAAATAATAAAAAAGATCATAAAACTCTTTGAATTCCATCAAGGGAATAGTAAGGCACCTTCCCAAAACTGAGCAGAAGGAGGAGCTTTGCAAGAAACATCACAAATTGACCGAGCTTGGCATCGATGAGGGAGGCAGGACATACCAACCTTCAGTCTGCAATCTTTAACTGGTTTATTGTGTCCTGTGCATTAATCTGCTTTGACAGCTCAAGGGGCACAAAAGTGCCATGAAACCAGTTTAAGCAGCTTGCTAGGGTTTTCCCCCTAATGTGAGGGAATTCCACATGTCACAGAGGCTTAAGCAACAGCAATTATCCTTCTGTGTACCTCACATAAGAATTGTGATCTTCAAGAGGCACACCATCATCTTCTGTTATAAGCTCTAATGACCCCAGAGAGCTTCAGAAACAACTCTGTGCTGTTTTAAGAACAACCCAAGGGCCAAGCACCACAATTAATTGATCCCAGGTGGAAAAGAGCCCCCTGTGCCTTTCTCTCCCCAGGCCTTCAGCCAAGCCCTGCTTCACACTGCTTAATGTATTTGCAGTAGTCAAGGAATCTTTCTATTCTTGCATGGGTTTTGTCCAGGGGTTGCCAATTACAGGAGAACTGGAGGTTGAAATAACTAAATCAATGAGCTTAAAAAGCTTTCTTGTAATGTGTGCAATTGAAAAATTGATTTCTGCTAAATCCCATTAATTAGATATGTTTTATTTCTTTTACGATAATTGCCACTCTGAACTGTCTCTGCAGATGTCATCTCTTTATTTGCTAAGAGGGTTGTGGAAGCTCCCCAGTTGTTTCCATAGCTTGTTCACCAGTCTTGTGCAGGTCCATTCAATTAAATAGAATGTGTATTTAGTTCACAGCACCTTTCCGGAAATTCTCTTCCTTGTGTCTCTGGGAAGCTTGGAAGACTGTTCACAGAGGGGGTGTTGCTTGGTATTGCTTAGCGACCAAAACGCCTGCTGTCTTAAAACCTGGAACATAATTTAAATGTGAAAAGGGGTGGGTAAACCTGGAAAAGAAGCTTCTTGAGACGCTAAAATTAGACTACAATGTGTTGGAAGAAAAATGTAGCTGAAGAAAGCTGATCCCCCCCAGTGAAAAGGTACTGTTCGAGCAATGAACTAGGGCCCATTTGTGGAGGAGAAAACTGACTGCAACCCCCTAATGCTTCCATGAAAGAAACGTGTATTCTAAGAATACATGTGCTAACAAACACACATGAGAAATGTTCTAAGCTCATTAAGATGCTTTCCATTTCTTTTACAATCCTTACAGTTGTTCAAGGTTCACCTAAATGGGCTTCGAGTAACATGTGGTGGCAACTCTCATTTTAACGTTGCAACTTTTTTGTTTGGCAACATGTTTGTAACCATTTACTTTCTTTCATAGAATTCTGGATAATGGCCCAGGTTGGAACATTTTCTAAATTCAAGCATTAATCACCTGTTTACAAAGCATATAGAACACATCCACATGATATTAGAGAAGAGTCTTCTTTTAAACACAAGGAACTAGAGCTATCTTTTGTTCTCAAATGCTATTACTATACAATTTGTATTTCCCCAAGCTGTGAGAAGTTCTAGGGTCAACACTTCCTAGAAACTAATGACTGGAAACTAATGACATCTTGGTAACGTTTGCTTTGTTTAGGCAGAACATCCATGGAAATAAAAAGTACTTGTACAGGCAGCAGATCCAATATCCCACATCTCTAGAATGAGAGAGATCTCATACCCCAAAATGCTTGACTTTCAATCAAGTGATTCTCACACTGCCATTTCCTGATTCAGTCTCATGTTTCTTCACTAGTATATTTGCCCCTTCCCTTTACCTTCTCAGTGCTGTGATTCAGGGGGGGAAAAGCCATGTATTATCTTTTATATGGAACAACTATGGTAACACAAAACCGTATGCAAGTTCTCAAGTTCTCCAGAATTCTTAATGAGTCTGGTAGGGTTACCATCTTCCAGAGATCAGTTACCTGTGAGAAAAAAGCTGCTTTGCAAGATGGACTCTATGCCATTATATCCTGCTGAGGTCCCTCCCCTCTCCAAACCCAACACTCCCCAGGCTCCATCTCCAAAATCTCCAGGAATGTCACAACCTGGAGCTGGCAGCTGTAGGGTGTTTTTGAAAAGGAGGGGCAGTAAGATCTTTTAAGCCTTAGACCCTGAATCACCTGTTTGTCCCCACCTCCTTTCTTGACATACAGTCTGATGTTCTGTGTTACTTTGGTTAATGCTAATAAATGGCTTTTGTATTGGGATTCTGCTTTGGACTAACATGGCTTTCTGAAAATTCTGTCCAAGCACTGTGTCAGGTAACCCTGCCATTGTAGGGTGGAGGGAGGCATCCTTTCAGCTGGTGGAATGCGGGAGTCAAGGGGGCCTCTGGTCTCACACTGATTTACTGTTGTATGTTCTGCTTCTTATCAATTTGCCTGACCTTGGGTCCCAAGCCACTGCCACAAAGGCACTGAGAATGTATCTGGTCTGGGTTGTTTTTCTTAAGCTTGTTCGCGTGCATGCAATGTATCTATTGGCTAGGTGTTAGAAGGGGGTTAGTTTGAATGGGGTATAACTTAGAATGCTTTCTGTTTCCTGGCATCATTTGTTAGCCAAATTGTTCTATTATTTAATAAAAATGGGGAATTATAATTATTAATATGCAATTGGCTTATCTATAGGATCTGACCTGTGTATACCAGAGATAGAATTCCCAAGCACCCAGGAACAGACACAGAAACTGGGTGGCTAAAATAATTTCTTTACTAAATATTCTCAAGCATACACACAATATTCACACAGTATAGCACTAAGGAAGCAGAGGTGATCGATGGGTTATAGAGGGGTGATACAACCTGTCCAGATGTGCAGAGGTCCATGAATTCTGGCCTAAACTCAGAGAGTTCAGGGGTGACCTGCCATTTTGGATCATGGCAGAAAACACACGGTCTAAGGCCATGTGTGAGCTGGGATATAGGCAATGGCAAAGAATGGGTGGCCCTGGGGGTTGGTCTCAGGTGAGAACAATAGATTACCCAGACCAATAATGAATCCCAGGGGTGTGTGATGCCAGTAGGGGCAGACCTTAGGTATGACCAATGAGCTTCCAGAGAGGCAGGGTCTGGATTTAACAATAGAAGCCAGGTGTTGGGTAGCTAGTTAAATGGATTATTTGACTCACTAATGGTCCTGGCCCGGGGTGGACAAAAGGTGGGAGACATCCCTGATTAGTATCAGGAAGGATTGCTAAATATTTGAATGATTGATTGATTTATCCTGGTATCGAGGACAAAGCAAGAAAGACAAAGAATTCAGACAAAGAATTACTGGAGACAGAGTTAATTACCAGATGGCTTCTAAACAGACATTTAGAAATGGAGATATACTTTACCTGGTAGAACCCATTGTCATTACATAAGCATAATCTCTGCTGGGGTGGGGGGGGGGAGACTGGAGGCTTGCTCTGAGGTCACCTTATGAAACCTGAATATGAAATCCATTTTTGCAGACCACTTGCAGCCTGACTCTGGTTCAAGCTGAGAGTGCCAGGCTTTTTTTGGACTCTGGTTCAGGTTAGAAAATAGGGCACCCTTGCTTTGGGGCTACCCAAGAATAAAAGGCAGTGCCTCTGGCAACACATTGACAAAGAGCTTGTACCTGCATCTCCAGCTTTGTCTTAATAAACACTATCTTCTGAAGAAGCCTGGGGTTTGAGTGACTATCTGGGGAACCTGACACACTGATGGATTGTTGACAGTGCTATCAGAAGCCTGTCTCTTAAGTAGTAGTACCCACTGAAGAACATGTACAGCCGTTACAGAAGATTCACATTCTTTTGTCAAAGGCCTTGACTCGTACTATGCAAGTTTAGGCACTTACAGTAAGCACATCGAAAAACCACAGTGCTACCTTTGTAGACAGTTGAGCAGAACCCAAGCTCTAAGCTAAGCATGATGGATGTAGCCAAAATTTGACATGTAGAAGGCAAAAGAAGTGAGATGCATCTTAAGGAAACTGGAGTGCAAGCACGCTGCCCTCAGGTACAGTCAGTAAATAATGCAGGGTAATTTTGTGTTTTTATCACACCCATCCTCCAAGTTGCTTAGGACAGCATACATGGAATTATCCCATTTTTCCTGTCATGAAAGAATGCGGAGTCACTTGAGAGTTCCCAGTCCTGGAAATAAGTTCCCTTTGCTTTAGTTGGGCCTCCTTCACATGGAGCATTTGCCCCGCTGAAGGCATGGGAGCCCTGCGGACTTTCCCTGTGCAATCATACGAGCACATCTGAGAGGCGTAGCGCTCCCTTGGCCAACCCGCGGCTTCCCTCCAAAAACACGGACTAAAAAGCTACTAGGGTCGAAGTACTAGTTTCTGGAAACCCCAGGGCAAAGGCCAGCGTCTGATCGCAGGACTGCCAGTATCCCACGGCTTCCGATTCCAGCCCATGTCCCGGGGTTTCCAGATGTTGTAAGTTTCCATGGGACGCGCACCAATGCTGAATGAGGCATGCGCATATGCAAGACTGCCCCCCCACAGCACATGCGCTCTTCACAACAGTGCGGCTTACGTGTTCTGCTGCTCTGCTTTTTTGCCGCGCTACAGCAGCGTGGTGTGATCATCACTTGGAGCTGGAGCGTGGCAACCCGGTGGCCCATATGATTGGGCTACCGCGCCTTATTTTGCTCCGGGGCGAATTGCCACATCTCCCCCCTGCATTTTCTGGCCCGTATGACCGGGGCCTTGGACTTGTTTTCCAGTGTTTTGTTTCATCCATAAGAGTTTAGATTCAGAAGTGCCTGTCCCTTCTCACCCAGCCATCATAGCTTTCCTGCAGAAGAAGGGAAGAGATAAGACTTTCCAAACATAGTAACAATGTTGTGTGGTAAATCCATGTCTTGACCCTGTTCCATCATGTGAGAAATATGTGGTGTAACAGAAAGGAAGAATGTTTATTTTCCTCCCTGGGATTTTTCATTTTTCCTCCTAGTTTCTAATCATCCTCTTGGGCCCATTTCATCTAACCTTCTCATGCTTTCACCTAATTAGATCTTCACATTTGCTGCATTGCATCTGAGGAATAATCAGACATTAAGCTGCCTACTCCCAACCAATTTCTAAACCAGCATCTAGGAACTGAACTTCCTTAATGTATCTCCGTTTGAATGAAGCCCCTAAGCATTACATTACTGAATGAAGATGTGTTTTTATGTATCTCAGAAGTAATTCCACTTGTTTTCTCTTTTGGGGTCCATGATTTTTTTAATGTACTTGGAAGAACTAAAAACAACAACAGAGGCTGATCTACAGTATTCATGTACATCCAAAAAGGCTACAGAGATTTTTTTTTTTAATTTCAGGATTTAAATAGTCACAGACGCACCTACATCTTTGTTATATAATGGATTGGCTGTACCCCAGATACATCAGTAGCTGGCTCTGAGTAGACTCTCCAAGTATTTTCTTGATTAATTTGTCATTCTTACTCGCCCTCAATTCCTAAGCTGCTTCTCAAGAGGACACAAACCAGCTAAAAAACCTCCGACACTGGAGGCAAATGCCTTCCTGTCAGGAGGCATCTGGAGACCTCCCTCATTTCACATTATGAAGCAAATATGTATTCAGCTGACAGGCATTTCAGAGTAATAATAACAGGAATCTGTTGTAGTTTGCATTTCATTTGGGCTTTTCTTCCAATTGTCCCAGATTCAAATAAAATCATGCATTATTGCTGTGGAAGTGCCAAGTTATTATGTACTGCTGAAAAGAAAGTTCGGTACAGGACTGGCCCCACCCTCTCACACATACTGAGAGCGCTCTAACAGCACTGCTTTAGCTGCAGCACAAAATTTATTCTCTTTGTAGTTACACAAAAACATAACATTCAATTAAGTGTCTTGGAAACGAAACATCATTGAATCTGTTACTCCATCCAGGCAGCTGAATGACACAGACTTTGTTGGGCATGTTAAGCACCCTCTTATACAAACACTTGCTGTTCAATTCTAAAGCACATTTTTCTCGTCCAAAAAATGTGGCTTAGGCCTCAACAGTGCCTGTGTAAGAGTGCCACTATGACATTTTATGTCATGGCAGTGATGTTTCCGTATCAAAAATGCAGCTTTACAACTTATATCATGGTTTCCAGGAGCTCTTTGGCAAATGTACATTTGTATATAATGACCCAAATGCATGTAGTTTGACACATTTCCATGTAAGGATGGGCATGAACCAGCTCACAAAGAAAAGTTTGTGAGAAATATTGGCTGGTTTGTGAAGTCAAGTTCATGGCAGGTCAACTGGCATGAACTTCACATGAACTTTCAAGCTGTTCATGCTCTTTGTGAGTGGAGAGGTCTCCAGACAGATTGTCTTCACTCAATCAAAATGTTTACAAAACCTCAAAGCAACGACTTGGAGGGCATGTAAAGGAGCATCCAGGGGACATCCACTGCGAGTTTGGTGTTCCTACCTGCACTATACACTTCTGAATTTCCTGAACCTGCACCTGTCAAAATGACAGGTTCACATTCATCCTGATTTCTTCCCCCTGATAGTATAAAAATGCTGCAGGTTGAGTAATTTATTATTTCATTTACTGAAAATATTTTTATCACACACTTCCCAAAGTGGTGGTAAACAAAGTGGTGGTAAACAAAAATATTTTAAAAACAAGCACTATAAGTTAAACATCTACACATAGCAATTAAATTCCACCCATTTGTTATCAATACATACTGTCAATAAATACAAAAATATGCAAGAAAAAAGTATTTGAATTAGAAATTGAATGGTTTACACAGCCCTTATAATAGGCCAACAGAATTGCCCAGTTTCTTACAGACAATAGCCAGGCTTATCAAGAAATGGTGCAGTTAACAGGAACGGGTAGACAGATATAAACAGGTGCATGGGTCTGTACCAGGATAGGTGGTCATTTAGGATGTGAACCTCAGGCCATGGAAGACTTTAAAGATGGAAGTAGCAGATGTGTTCTGTAAAGGTGTCAATGATGGCAACAGTTTGCCCTCTCCACAAGTACATCCATGCTCCTTTCACCTGCCCCATGCTATGAGGGAGCCTTTCAGAGGAAGTAGCCCATGCACTCTCCTTTCTTCCCCCTCCCTAGTTCCTCCTCCTCCTTCCCCCTCCTCCTTCACTTCCTCCCAATCCCTTCTCTCCTCACTCAGTCTAACAATGCCAGCCGTGGCAGCAGGGTTTGGGATGTTCTTCAGGAAGAGCAGGAAAGGAAAGAGAATGTGGACACAGTGAAGGCAGTGGCAATGGTGCTTTAGGAGCACAAGGAACTCTGCTGGATCTGACAAGAGGTTCATCTTCCTAGTCCAGAATCCTGTACCAGCAGGACTTGCCAACCAGTTGCCATGGAAGGCCAACAAACAGGGCACAGAGGCCAAGGCCTCTTCCTGATGTTGCGTCTGTGCACTAGTATTCAGAGGTTTGCTGTCTCCACTGCTAACTGTTGGTTGATACATGTTTAACAGTGGTGACAGGTCTAACCAAACAGAGATATGCTTGCTTGTACTGTTGCCCAAATCAGTCCTCCTAAATGGCCTGTCGTGTGTGGAGTATCCCCTGCACATATAGAATCATACACAAGTTCTAAGGTAATTTATTTGGGATGGTTGCAGTCTACTGTATGCATGGATCCCCCTCTACCACAGTACCCTTAGAAATACAATACAAGATAGAGCGAGGGAATCTCGAACAATCTTTATTCCCCAACAACATACAAAGCAAGAAAAATGAAATGCAAGGGAAATCAAAAGCATAATACAACATTTCAATACAGCAATGCAATCCTAGCAATGCTGCCCTTGATTGTTGCTTAACTGGGTGCAAATGAGGAGTCTAAGGGGGAAATAAATGAAAGAAAAATATAGATTGCCGGTCCTAAAGAGTATGATGTGCTGAGGTCCAGGGCAAGAGAAATAAAAGCTGACCCAGGATGTAGATTACCATGGCTGAAGAAAAGTCCAGAACAGAAAGCAGCTGTGGAGTTGGGGTTCCAATCAAAGAATAAAAGCCCAGGAGCAGATGGAGTGGGTTCAGTAATTCAGCAAGGTCAGGCAAAGATCTGGGAAATAAACCAATGCAAAGGTGGGGAAGGAGGCTTGGATTCAAAACCAGCTACAGAGCTGGAGAAGGAAGGAATCCTGTGACTTCAGTGGAAGAAGGTCTGGGGGCAGGATCAACTAAAAAGTTGGAGTAGCTTTGAGAGGCCTTTTTGTAGGATCTGAAGTGGCTAAACTTCAGAGGGGAATACTGATATTGGCCAAATCCTATGCAGAGTTTAGGATCCATAGTGGGGTCAGATCAGTGGTGCAGGGTCTTGTTTCCTACTGGTGAGTCTGAATTCTGGGTGGGTATGGACAGATGATCATTTAGGATGGAAATGGAAGTCCAAATATGGTCACACTAGATGGGATGACAGGGGGCCATGAATAACTTAGGTGGGGTAATTGAGTAACCTGAGCAACAGATAGGTTTGGGTTGGTTTGAAAAACATTGAGCAGTAGCTTGATGACATTGCCTGGGTTTGAGATTGAGTTATTGAAGCAGGATGTATTGTGAAGAGAGTTTGAGGGCCTCAGGTTATTGTCAATTACTCATAGCTATGGGCAAGAGGGAACTCCGGAGGCTTTAGATAAAAGGACTTTAATCAATGTCCTCTTTGGAGCATCCTAGTAGTTGGGCTACTCTCATCTGAGAGTGTCCAAGGACATTTCTGCTACTTTCAAGGGATCCTCATTTCATATTAAACTTTTTAAACAAGCCTTTGGTAGTCAAGTCAGAAGATATTTTGGGAGGAGAGATACAAACACAGGGATCTCTGCAAGGGATGGGAATTGCCTCACATGTAACAGTACATGCAAGTATATGCACACAGATGAAAATCATATTGTGTTAGGCCCTGAGAGGCTGATGTAAAGTTATTTGATCTAACAGCTTCAAAATTATAGTTAGGCAGATTTTTCCCATCCAATGAAAAATTCCATTTGTACAGGACGGCTTTCAACAGTGATGATCACTATAGCTGTGGTCGCATCCTATTTCGCTGGGGATATAGTTTCAGGAAGCTCTCAGACTTGATTAGGGAGGTGCCATAGCTGTGCCATAGCTAATGGTGAGATTTACACTTTAAGCAGGGATTAAACCACTTGTTATGTATAGCGTCTGTCTGCTCTCCAGGCTTATAGCATTTACTCAGAGTGCAGAATGAATTTTCTGGGAATGTTGAAGTAAATCTTTTAATTAGGTTATGAGCTAAAAGCATTTAAAATGTGAGCACTTCTTACATATTTTAGAGTTTAATCTTTTATTTTCCTCCATATCCTTTTAGCAAATAAAGGTCTTATCTTTTAAAGGGGTATCACTGGAGTCTCAAGTTGACAGGCTGTTTAACATTTTATTGCTAAGTATATTATGCTGTTTTACAAATAGTTTAAGACCACTGAAATGTTTTTCATACTTTTGCATTAATTAAATTTACTGTGAAGTTTAACTACCACTGTGATGGGAAGAATGTTGTATCCTGTGTGAGGCAGTAGATTGGATAGTATATTGTACCAGTTCATGTTACTTAAAGTGGCAAACTACAACCCCGGAATCAATTCCTCTATCTGCACTCAGCTAGCTAGTCCATCTGCACTACAATTTTCTAAACTGATTAATCTGCTTAAGTATTCTGACAGGATTATTTTCTGACACAGGAATGAGTTACAAGAGTGTTCCTGAAACTTTGAACTGTAACATGAACAAAAGCTTTCTGTGTAAAGGACTTGGGTCACAATCCTATGCACACCTGTCTGGGGGTCTTTTGAACTCCATGGGATTTATTTCCAAGGAGACCTACTTAGTACTTCTCCCTTGAAGTACAGACTCAAATAGCTCTACTCAGAATCTTACTCAGGCATATTCAGTGGGGCTTACTCTCATGAATGTGTTCTTATTATGGCACTTGTGTAGTGGTCATTTCCACCCCTACAGTTATGATGATCAAAAGGTGTCACAATTGGCATAGAAGCTATGTTCCATTGTTGCATTGTTCTTGCAGCTGGAATTATTTTCCTATTACTATGCTTTTTTTTCTTTTTGCAATTTTCTGCATATTACTTTTTGTATAATGGCAGCAAAGAATATTTTTCTCTGTTGTAGCAGCCTTGAACTATTTTGAAACCTCCAGTTCTGCCATTGTCTAAATAGTTCATTCTTTCATTCTCATATCTGTCACTCTATCAAGATGTTCTCCTTCATTGGTCTCAGTTAAATGAAGGCGTGCTGAGCAAAAGCAACATGCCCTATTCATTTCGATTGGATTTGTGAAGAACTAGTGGGCAGATTCTGTCCTGAACCCTTGACTATTCTAGTTATTTATTTATTTATTCAAATTTTTATCCCAACCTCCCGGCCTAGTTGTAGTCTTCTTTCACAGGTTTCTCATTTTTAAAAAAATGTCCCAAACTTGACACAATATTTTCAGTGTTTCATACCTTGTGCCAAATATCTTGAATATTAAATGTCTCTTAAAGCAACTCAAACTAACATTTGCCTTTCTATGGCCCCGTTCACACGGAGCATTTGCCCCGCTGAAGGCATGGTAGCCCTGCGGACTTTCCGTGCGCGATAACACTGGCACATCTGGGAGGCGTAGCACTCCTGTGGCCAACCCTCGGCTTCCCGTGGAAAATGTGGAGTAAAAAACAACTAGGGTCGAAGTACTAGTTTCCGGAAACCCTGGGACAAAGGCCGGTGTCTGATCGGGGTTTCCGGATGTTGTAAGTTTCCATGGGATGCACACCAATGCTGAATAGAACATGTGCACACGCAAGACACCAACAGCAGCCCACCCCTCCGACAACGCATGTGTACTTTGCAACAGCGTGGCTTGCGTGGTCTGCTGCGCCGTTTTTTGCTGCTGCAGCAGCATGGTGCTCAGAGCTGGAGTGTGGTAACCCGGTGGCCCATGTGATCGGGCTACCGTGCCTTATTTTGCTCCCGGGGTGATCTGCCACACCTCTCCCCATGTTTTCTGGCCCGTATGACCAGGGCCTATGTCACATATTTGAACTGTGATGTGTTTTTGAATTGCTGTAATGTTAACTCTTTATGGCAGCACAATTGTCCAGCTAACTAACCTCCCATTTGCAATTTATACTTGATCTTTTTCATGTACACTTGATACTTAATAACCTTGCCCAAATTCCATTTAAAAGTGATTTGCAGTATGAAGTATTTGACAGCCCCATCCTTCTACCTTCTGTCCTCTTGGCCTCATCCTTTTATCTCTTGAATATTCCTTAACTGAGATCATTCCACTAAGACACAGGATTTGGGTGGCACAGTGAACTCAGTAAACCTCCCCTGTGATGAGGGACACTTAATATATTCCTGCCATTATGCAGGAAAGCACTTCAGAATGAGATCAGACTGGACACATGAGTATGATTGCAAGGAACAGCTTTGGTACATACCTTCCAGATGACTCCTAGTGCAGCTGAAATTTTCTGATTTGATTGTTAATAGATGTTGAAGGACTTGTATGGCTTTTATGAAGATTGTGCTGAGCAAATTTAGACTAATTATTAATTTACTAAATAAATTAATATAAAATACATTATAAATATAAAATATATTTTACACATTCCCTGGAAAGGCAGGTGCTGGAGGTGCTCACATAACAGTTTAGGTTAGTTTGCCAACTGCAACCACAGAAGGAGGAGGAGGAGGAGATTGGATTTATACCCCACCCTTCACTACCCAAACAAGTCTCAGAGCGGCTTCCAATCCCTTTCCTTTCCCCTCCTCACAACAGATATCCTGTGAAGTAGGTGGGCTGAGAGAGCTCTCCTGAGAACTGCCCTTGAGAGAACAGCTCTGAAAGGAGTTGTGACTGATCCAAGGTCACACCAGCAGCTGTATGTGGAGGAGTGGGGAATCAAACTCGGTTTTCCCAGATCAGAGTCCACACTCCTAACCACTACACCAAACTGACTCTCACATCAAACTGGCTTTCTTGACTATTCTCACAGATGCTGATGTCCAGGCTACA
The DNA here is from genome assembly GCA_029375565.1 of Gekko gecko. Lineage (NCBI taxonomy): Eukaryota > Metazoa > Chordata > Lepidosauria > Squamata > Gekkonidae > Gekko > Gekko gecko. The sequence continues at coordinate 103,151,851 of JAPDNY010000002.1, read as the reverse complement.
TTATTTCAGTGTGATCTACATGGAGTTGCCTTTGAAGACAGGTGATGGAATTCACTTTCCATGGCGCTGTGTTCCGGAAAGCCATTGAAAACTAATTTTTACTGTTACACTGTTTTAGATTCTACTCTTTGATTGTCAACTTCATTACTTTTTCTTGCTGTTTCAGCTGTGATCTCAGTGCTACTTTTTATTGTCTTTTCTGATGCTATTTTACTGTTTTATGATTGTATTTTTAAATTTGTGTTTTGTCCTAAGCATTTGTTGTTTCAGTGGACTGATGTTTCAATATTTATTTTTAATTTATTTTAGCTGTCTCAAGCACTGTCAGGAATAGGAAGGTAGGATATGAATATTTAAAATAAAAAAATGTTTACAATATTATGTGAAGTTTTTGCTTACAGATCCAGTAATTTATAGCTGTAATCCCTGATACACTGGCTGTGATCACACTGGAGGCTGGGTGCACATCTAATTGTGGCAGTTTAAATTGTTATGGGAAGGTTTGATCAGACAGCATGCCCAGAGGCAGTTTCCCTGTGCAGTCAACCAGTGGTCAGGCATCTACATTACTGCAGTGCCTCAACCACAGAGCGCGCTGTCTGGTCAGTTTTTAAAAATACCGACAACATATGCATATATGTGCTTATGTGCATATCAACAGCCACTAAAAAAACCCAGTGGAAATGGATCTGACAGTTCAGACTTCAGTCCAGGAGGAGGAGGAGGAGGAGGAGACTGGATATATATCCTGTCTCGGAGCAGCTTCCAATCTCTTTTCCCTCCCCCTCCCCACAACAGACACCCTGTGAGGTAGGTGGGACTGAGAGAGCTCTGACTGAGAACTTCTCTTGAGAGAACAGCTCTGACAGAACTTGTGACTGACCCAAGGTCACACCAACAACTGCACATGGAGGAGTGGGGAATCAAACCTGGTTCTCCCAGATTAGGGTCTGCACTCCTAACCATTACACCAGACTGGCTCAGGGGACTTCTTCAAACATCTGGAATTGTGCAGTGGAAGCAGTGGCATCCATAAATAATGGACTTTCACCAGTGCCTGATCACTTCCAAAGCGGGGTGAAGCAGGGCGCCAACAACTGAGGCACAGAAGGCAATCCATATGCCATACCATACTGAAAATATCTGTAGACAAGAGTTGGACATTGATTACTTTCCACACCAACATTGTCCATTTTTGAAGGGCAGCAACATTGGCATTGGAAATGTCCATATCAGATGCCTAATCTACAGGATGGCTTCCTGTGGATGTTACTAGAGTGGTATAGGATTTGTTCATGCAGAAAACCCCATATTGCTTTGATAAAATACAAACTGGCTCAATTATTTTGGCTAGTCAAGCATTACTACCTGTGATGCATGGATTACATACTCTCACAGACAATTTCCTGCACAAAAATTGCAGGCAAGCATGACAGCAAAAGCTGCATAATTTCCTATATCTTACGCAAAAGGCTAGTGGATGCAGTTTGTTGGATTCTGGAATGTTTGACACTGAGTTGTGATTTTTATTTGTGTTGCTGCAGAGGGTTATTGAGTATGGTTTGTCATCCTTCTTTCCCTAAATCTGTTACATCTAATTAAAAAGGGCCTGATAGTAGAAGTGTTATTTAGCGATGGCCACTGCTCCCAGGTGCCTTGTACGCATTTTTGTTTTGCACAGATTTTTGCTTTTCCTTCACAAGTCATGAGAATAGAAACTTTCTTAATTATTAAATAAGAGCCTGTATTTTTCCTATTTGGCTGAAACATTCACATGAGAGTTGCTAGTTCTGTAATTTCCAGTGAGCAAACACAGCCATGATTACACAATAGGAGAAGGGGTGGCTTGGCTCATGATATACACACTGATATACTTAAGACGCTGCTGTGGCACCGTCTTTTACTCTATGCTTGACGGCGTCTCAGCAGCACGAAGCTGATTTAAAAATGCAAGTGCAGATTCGACCTTACACTACCTGCTGCAGCCATTTGCTGGTGACACACATCTTTTGTACCAGGCAGCAGTTTCATAAGGCTCACTTCCACTTGTTTCCGTTTGCACAAACACTTCAGGGTATCTCCCAGCATGAGTGGACATTGGGGGGAATTGTTGATATTTTTTCATTGTTAATATAGTTGGCATTGGAATGCAATGCCAACTATAGATATTTTAAAACTGTAACAGAACACAGAATGTGTCATGAAGTTGTTATACTTGCAAAAACTTTTAAAGATCAGGTTGATACTCATGTAGCCTGTGGCTCCTTGGGCTAGTACAGTCATATGGGGCTTTAGGGCTCCTCCAAAGTATCCCTTTTAACTTGGCTCTTCCTGTTTACAACCCTTATCTTGCATCTGCTAAAGGAGTTCCTCCTCCCAATGAATTTCTATGTAGAATTCCACTTCCATAGATGTTTCTGTTTCACTGCTTTTAGAAAGGCCATCTTACTAAGGCATCCTTTTATCTGCTACTAGCACTGAATGGATTTTGCCCAGTCTGAAATCAACACATTACGTCACTTGGCGAGATTCCCCTCTCCAGGTCTAATAAATGAAAGGGGGGGGGACCCAACAGCACAGCTTGCAATCTATATTAGTGGAAAGGAGCAAGAGTCCAGTAGCACTAACAAAATTTGTGGTAGGGTGTGAGCTTTCATGAGTCACTGCTCACTTCTTCAGATACAGCTAGAATGTGAGTCTGTCTGTCCTTATATCCTGGAGAGTGAAGTGATTTCAGACACCAGATGACAATAGCAGGCATTGGTAATGAGAGAAAAACCTAGGTCTCAGTTCAGTGCTCTTCTCAAATTTCAAGTTTCTAGGTCCAGGGGTTTGGACTGGGCATTGATTTTATGGTGAGAGGATTTTTTGTGTATATATATATATCAGAGTTTACTTATAATGCCATCTGCTTATACCGAAATGTGTTCAGAATGACATGACTAGTACTACACACTGCTTACAGGTTTAGTATGCCTGTGACTATGAGCATCAGCTGCTGAGGACACACAATAAAGGAAGGGGATCTGTAGTCACCTGCAGTGTCTGTGAGCTTCCCAGAGTAATCTGGCTAGTCACTGTTGGAAATGGAATGCTGGGCCAAAGGGGCCTTAGTCTAATCCAGCAGCACCACTCTTAAGATCATCCCTAGATAATTCAGTTTAATCTCTAGAAGGGTCAGGAAGCCAGCTCTTGGCCAGGAACAGATAATGTTCCATTTTGAACCAGCAATTAGAATCAGAATTAATTAGATATGCAATAGCCATGGTGGCTAATGTTTGGTCAGCTTAACACAACAGGCTTGCATTTTAAATGGGCCAAATCCCATTTTAGAAGACAGAGAGAAAACAGTCTGCCCAAAGGAATGTGTCTCTGCTTCTATGTCTGTCACCTAGGCAATTTCTGTGTCTATCACCAAGGCAACAACTGAGGGAACTGGTCAGACTCCTCCAGAGAAGTGCCAGGTAGAAATTCCATCCATCCTGGATTTTCCAGTTGAAATTCTAATGAGCTTGTCTCCAGGTGGAGATAGATTTGCCCAACCCAAATGCACTATGCCACTCTTGCCTTGCCCCACTCTAACTGGCCTTTCACAATCCCTGCTCCTGGCATTCTTGTAAGCTATTGACTGGTTCATGTACCAAGGAGTGACTGCACCCCCTTTTGCCCAGTCCTTGTGGGTTACCTTTCTTGAAAAAAAGGACAGGGGGAGGCCTTCATTTCCTGTCCCTTCTTTCTCTTCCTGTTGGCTGAGCAGAAGCAGCTTTCCTGGAGTTGCTTTAAAATAGGAGGTAGCCTGAAAGCAGCATAGCAGTAGCATTTAGAAATGTCCCAAACAAGGATGTTTGGGACATGTGGTTAACTAGCAGTGCCATCCTAAGCAGAACTACATCCTTCTAAGCCCATGACTTCAGGATGGCACCATAAGCATGGACTGATGGATTTAAATTATTTACTTACCTATATGTTTTACTGCCTTGCCATGTTACATGCTATCGATGCATCTGAGTTTTATGAAAAGTGAATACGCCACTGCATCACCAACAACGAGGGTAATATTGGGGTGGTGCGATGGCCCAGCGATAAATGAATGCGGGGGTTGCCTGGAATGGTTGCCATCAATCAGGGATCATTCTGGATTTACCAGGATGTCATTCCGTTATGGTAGAGCATTCAAGGCAATATGAGAACTCGCATGGCTTTAAGGCTGTAATGGACTGTTTTTTATTCTGTTTTTATTGTTTTATTGTTTAATAACCGGCATAAGGTGCCCAGACTGTTAGCCGCCCTGAGCCCGTTATGGGGAGGGCGGACTATAAATCAAATGAAATAAATAAATGAATAAATAATACACATCCCAAATACCTTAAGAGCAGAAATAAACTATTAATTATAAAGGACTGTAGATGTCAATTGAAACATTTTTCAATGATTTTTAATCTTTAATGGAATCAGCAGGGGGCACAAGATTTAGATCCCCCCCCCTTTTTATCATGCATCTACCACCAAAAAAGAATGTTGTACATTCGCTAGGGAAGTAAATAGTGCAGGCAGAAATGAAATGGGGAGATCTTAAGCAGGAAGTACAACAAAATGTTGCAGATGGTTCCAGAAGCCCAGGGGGTTCCTGCAAAGCTAAGGCTCATTTCCCTGTTTGAAAGCATCCTTGAGCAGATGGGAGCCATTCTCCTGCATCCTTCCTCTAGCACCACTACCACTTCCACTATCCAGTTCCAGAAATACTTAAGTCTGACTGTGGCTTTGAGGTCCCTTTTAATGTTCTGGTCATTTAGAAATGATGGGGATTTTTGTTCTCCCTATCAGCCTTAAGCAGAAGGGAAGCAGATAGCTTTCTAAATAGCTTTGTCAGTCCATTCTGGAACATAATTCAGTACTCATCAGGCTCTTTCTTGAAGTTTTTCTCCCTTTTGGTTAATTTCTACATATTTCTTGGGTACACAGATAACCCTTCCTTGTCTGTGAGTGGCCCTCTCACCATCTTCATCAGGAAGGATGAGGGAGACACTTTACTGTTATGTTGCTTCCACATGGAGGTTTTGCTCTGCTTTCTTTTGGTTATTTTCCAAAGTCATATATTTATGCATTCCCAGAAAGTTCTCTGAGTAGGTATGGACACCTACCTTGTCACTGAATGGGCCATTTGAGTGGCTGTCATTGTCAGTTCAGGGACCTGCCACTTTACCATTAGGCACAGTGATGATTAACTTGTTTTCTCTCTTTTCTGAATTAATAAAATGACTCATCAGTATAATTAATGCATACGAGAAGCAAAAAAACTGGATGTGGGATGCATACTGAGGACATTGTTTTCCCTCCTTCCAATCTTGCATATACTTATCATATTATTTCTTATATAATGCAATAGACTATGTTTTTATGCAAATGAAATTTTTTAAACCTTGATAATTTTTCTCATTTGATATCTAGAAAAATAGTATTAGCAAAAAAAGACCCCAACCCTCAGATTCTGAGAGGCTTGACACAACTCGAGAATCTTCATTTCTAGGAAATCTGTAAAACTGACTGGCAAAAACAAATAATGTACCTGAGTTGCTTCCACACTGCATGAAAATGTGCCTCCCCCCCCCAGCAGCAAGCAGTGTGAAAGTGGGCAGGAACAGCATTCACACACACCCTGCTGTCTCCACAGCATTTACTCTTGTTACCATCCCCAGCCCACCCCATCCCCCTTTTCTTCCATAATTTCAGTACAGAAGCACAACAATAACAATAATTGTGCCATGGCCCAGCAGCCCCCCCTTTCCACTCCCTTTTATCTTCACAGCTGAGCCAGTTTATAAAACTACAGCACAGCTCATCTGGGAAACATGGCATCTCGTATAAGCTGTAAACTACAGTCCTTGATCTTAATTGTAACTATTAAGTGCTGGAGGAACATAAAGGATAAGTGATATAGAATCCATATTATGCTCTTGTACTAAAATTCAAGCATACTGGAAGCGTAACAGGAAGGCATTATATCGTTCCAGCATTATGGCATTATACCCCTCCAGCAGTTCTGTAGAGCCATGAAAATGGAGCTGTTTCGCCAAGCATTCCAATAAGAACTGACTGCACCGGTTGGGTCACACTAGCACTTTATTACAGGATGCTGCTGTTTTTATTTAGCTTCACTGTATTTATTGGAATTGTATGGAACTGTATTTTATACCTTGTAACTGCTGGTTTTAAATTGTTTGTTGGTTTTAAATTGTTTGTAAGCCGCCCTGAGTCACTTTGGCGGGAGGGTGGGGTAGAAATCTAATAAATAAATAAATAAATAAAGGATCCTAATCTCAGCTAAATTTATTGTAGGGCTTCTAAATGATAAAACTGCAGGATGGCCATTGCAGTAGCTAGGGTAGAATCTATTACTTGCATGCTGTCAAAGCCCCTTGTCTCACAAGGAGCCTTTGGGTGAAAGTCAAGAGCAAAACATACAATACTGGGGAGGGAATCCTCACTGCCCAGAGTAATGAACCATCAGCAGCCCCTCTAAGCTAACTGTTAAGTATGCCACTCAACAACAGGATTTCAGCAAAAAAGTGATTTCAACTTTATTTAACAGCAAACTCCAACTCAGGAACACACCACAACAAGAGCGGAGCACAGCTCCCTTTTTAAACTATCCTGGGCTGTCAAAGCCACACCAATCATAACACAGGGATAAAGGCCAATCAGGACCGTCCCCTCTTTGATACGTTCTCACACAGTGATTGGATATTTACAATGGTTTCGCAGAAAACAGCCAATGGTAATGCGACGGATGAAGAGCCACATTCAGACTGAAGCTTAACATCAGAATACATAGGATGGATTCACACTTCAGTAAATAACGCTAACCCTCAGCTGAGAGTAGGGACGCCATCCTTCAGGTAGTAGCTGGAGATCTTCTGCCATTACGGATCTCCAGCTGACAGAGACCAGTTTCCCTGGAGAAAATAGCTGCTTTGGAAGGTAGATTCTGTGGCATTATACCCCACTGAAGTCCATCTCCTCCCCAAACCCTGCCCACCCCAAAATCTCCAGGTATTTCCCAACCTGGAGCTGGCAACCCTAGCTGAGAGACTGAGGGATCAGGCCTCCAGCCCTACCAGGTGTTAATCAAGAAGTCAGTCCTGCAAAGTAGTACTCTTGCAAGTTGAGTTCCACCAGGGCTTTTTTTGTAGAAAAAGCCCAACAGGAACTCATTAGCATAATAGGCCACACCCCTAACAATGCAGCTTCCTCCCAGGATCGGCTTTCCCAGGTGCCCTGCAGCTTGCAAGGTACCTGGGGAACCTGGGGTGGGGGGAGTAGGCATGGCCAACTCAAAGCCAGCCGGAACTCCGTTCCTGTGTGTTCCTGCCCCAAAATAGCCCTGAGTTCCACTAACAAGTACTTGGTAGCTGTAGCCAAAATAGATCAAAGTACTGGGTTGAGACTGAAGCCCCAAATTCCAAATAACAGCACATTAAAAGAAATGTGTAAAAGTATAGAAATATAGAACTAACGCATAGCTGGGAAGAAAATGATAAAACTAAATAACTATCCTAGAATATTTATTGAGGCTTAAGTCCTCTGACCCAGATGTTATCAGGTCTGACTGAAGGTACAGGGTCCATATAGAAATCCAAAATCTAATAAACAGGCTGCACAAACAGGCTGCACAAATCCAAAATCTAATAAACAGGCTGCACAAAGCCATATAGAAATCCAAAATCTAATAAACAGGCTGCACAAAGCCCAACCTCCAGTAAAAAGGATAGCAAGAAGGACCACAGGCCTGAAGGAAGGTCCAAACTAGAATGAATGATCTTGCTTTACACCAGACTGCCCACAGCTGACTCGATCCTATTCAGCCACTCAGGTGTGTTGCTAAGACCGGTGATCACATAGCTCTGCAGTTGGTACAAACTCACAATCAAGCCCAGGGTTCTTTGTGCTAATGAGATGGAATGTGGCTGTGAAACTCCCTCTAGGTCTCTGGCCTTGAAGCTCCCAGGCCCAATTTTACCTGTGTCTGGTTCCATTTCATCCCTTATCTCCCTTGAAACTCCCAGTCATTATTGTGACATTCAGGGCATTCAGAGGTGCTAGAAGGAACTCTCAAGAGAGAAATGAAGTTTTCAATCTGTATACTGAAAACTCATGAACTTTTCAACATTTTTAAAACAATTTTGTTGAAAAGGTTCTGGAACTCCATTCCAGCATGTTCTCCCAGAAGAAAAGCTATCGTGATTTCCCAGAGAGGAGCCATCAGTAATATGACTGGGCTGAAAAGACTAAACCAAAACTTGAAAGACCAAGAACATTTCTTCATACTTGAGGCATGGGTCTAGTATACATTGTTGCTAGTAGGCTGCAGATGTGGAAGGATAGACATTTGCAGTGTTCCCTCTAAGCTGAGTTAGTGTGAGCTAGCTCACAGTTTTTTAGCCTCCAGCTCACATATTTTTGTCTTAGCTCAGGAAAGATGGCTCCAAAGTAAACTCATTTATGCAGTAGCCAAATCACTCGCTCACAACTTTAATGCTAGTAGCTCATGAAATAGAATTTTTGCTCACAAGACTCAATAGCTTAGAGGGAACATTGGTTGTATTTTCCAGTGAAGGAGATGTGTTCCATAGGGTACGAAACATCTTCTTGAAAACATTCATAAAGCAGGCAGCTGACCCATCTAAAGCAGGCTGGATAAAACAGATTTGATATCCTTAGGTAATATTTTATCCCTTTAGTACTGAGGAGAAACCTAAAAAGTTCTCTTCTCTTTATGTGAATGAGATTTCTTTCTCTCCCACTTCAGCCTTCCCATTCCCCCCACCACCCCTTTCATGTCTTTATTTTGTAGGGATTATTACTGGAAAGGAAAACCTTAATGAAGAGTTAGCCCAAAAATTGCCACAGGACTCATTTTTGTTTCAATATTTCAGTATGGATTTTTTTTTTTAAATGAGATAACTGATGGCTGAGAAAACCTGGGTAGAAAACCAATGAATAGAGAAAAATATGTATAATACTATATTGGTTGATTCCCCCCTTGAATATCTATTTGCCATTTTAACAAAAAAAATCAATAAATAAAATTGCTGCAGGGATTAATTTATTCTAAGAGTGAAATGCAGAACAGAGGTGCACCAGGAAAGGTTAGAAAGGATTAAATTAATGTAGTGAAAAGTAAACCAACAGGCAAATAAAGGGAAACGTAATCAGAATTCCATTGGAAAACTGCTGTGGCTGACCTCTTAATATATCTTGTTACAAACAGTCAAATCAAAATTTGACATTGTTAAAGCACAGGCCTGAATAATGCAATGTTATACTTTCAGATCAATAGACCAAAAGACAGTTTCTAAAATTAGGTATGAATGAAACCTGATCACAAATCCAAGAACTGAAACAAAATGCAGCTGAGCGAATCTTCTGAGAGGCTTGTGGAGATGAGCTGAATGTTTATTGTTAGCTCCAATAACAGTAATCAGGCTCACTTCAGACATAGGCTGCATTCTTAAGGAAACTTTTCTCGGCAGAAGCCCTGTTGAATAACATGGGACTTACTTCTGAGTAGACCTGCTTAGGCTTGCTGCCATAACATGAGACCATGGTTTATTTTAACTATGGTAAATCTGTGAAGCCACAATTCAGCTCACAATCATTCAGATTCTGGTTTGTCTTCACAAATGCTGGTCTCATCATGCTCACCTTGTGCTATTCAGGCCTGCACCTTCACCCTTTCTGCTTCCCCTGCAGACACCTGGCTGATATCCTAGCCTATGTTGCAACAAGGGTGGAGCTAAGGAACAAGACAGGATTAACAGTAACTATGTACATCTGTGTATCTGGTATTAGGGAATTAATTGCTAGGTTGGAGGCAGTGATGTGCAAGCTTCTGTAATTCAAAATCTTCCATTGTAGCAATTAAAGCACTGATTAATTGCCATCCCCTACCCCTCAGCTTTCCAGCATGATTTTGAATCACATGCCCTCTACCATCTCTTGACAGAAGAATATAGACCCACAAATCAGGTAAATAATGGACTCAATATGATAAGAAAATTAATTTTCCTTGGATAGTTCATGATATGCTATGTAGATATATGGCTTCTTCTAAGAATAAAACTACACTTACGTACAAGTCGAGCCCAGATTCTATAGACCCAACTCACTTTCCTTGCAGCCACACAACAGTTGCACAGAACATATTTTTAAAGTTCCACAGAGGTCCAATTCACCTCACAACTGTGGCATGTAGAGGAAAGCAGGTGTTCCTCCTCCCTGCATGCCATGGCCCCCAGCTGAACGAAGTCAATGCAGACCAATGTTCACTCTAAGATGAGTTAGTGTGAGCAAGCCCCCAGTTTTTTAGTCTCCAGCTCACACATTTTTGTCTTAGTTCAGGAAGGATGGCTCCAGAGCAAACTAATTCATGCAGTAGCCAAATTGCTCACTCACAACTTTAATGCCAGTAGCTCACAAAGCAGAATTTTTCCTCACCAGACTCCACAGTTTAGAGGGAGTATTGATGCAGAAATTCAAAATACCATTTCTGCAGCTGCTGTTTGGTTAAGGGGAAAGCTAGTCAGGTCCGTGGAACCCAGATCTGATTTTTTTATTAAACATAACCCTAAGACCTCTATGCATGTCTGCTACTGCACAAGTAAATTGGAGATGGGATACAATAATCTGGCACTAATTACTATATTTGGCATATAGTTGATTTCCATGCTATTTATTTATTTAGTCTGCTAAAAGCCCATCTTTTCAAATCTGTATGATTGAGACTACACATATCATATGGCAATCCCTAGTGGTGTGTGGAAGTACTACCATTAATACTATTAGTCAATATGACATCATCAAGTCCCACCTCATGACATCACTGTATCAGACCCATGGTAATAATCAGTGAGTTTCATTGTTTAGGCTGATGGGGGAACCTTACTCCTCCCATGTCTCCTCAAGCATAAAATGTCTGGCTGTGGACATGACTGAGCCTAGCACTGGAAATAGGTGAAGCTGTTCACAATTCTTTATGAAGTCTAGCTCATTGCCATTGTTGTTATAGGATCCCTATATCACCGTGATTCCTAAACTCAACAGAGACCATACTCAGTGTGCAAATTTTTGATGAATACCAAGATATTAACTGCTGTTCTTGCTAACAGACTCCAAAAGGTTGTTACAACTTTGGTACATGTAGACCAGGTAGGATTTATATGACATAGGCAACGCTCTGTTAATTTAGGGTGGTTACTGAACTGATTGCTTTAGTAGCAGATCTGATCAAGTTACCATTCTCTTACTTGATGCTGAAAATGCTTTTGAAAAACCTATATTGGAAATTTATCTACAATGACTAAATTCAGTTTTCCTCACAAATTTTTGAAATGGATCAGAATTCTTTATTCATCTCCCAGGTCCAGTGTGTTGAATAATGGCACATTTTCTCACCATTCCCTCTTGAGAGGGGTACTAGAGAGGTTGCCCTCTTTCTCTTTTTTTGTTTGTTTGCTTGTTTGTTTATGGTTGGTACCTCTAGCTTGTGCCATTAGACAAAATAATAATATTCATGGCTTTATACATATTCTTTCACATTCAAAATTATTCTTTATGCATATGATCTTTAATTATTTATTTCAGAACCTCAGTTTTCCATTCCTGTCTTAATGAATATGATTAATACCTTTGGAGACTTGTCTGGATATTTGATAAATTGGGCAAAATCTGAGTTGATGCCACTGGGAGACAATATATCACAGAGTGTATTTGATTATAGACATTTTTGGTGGTGCCCAGATGTCATCATTTATCTTGGAACTCTGATTCCTAGAGATATTATGCATAAGACTGTACTAAATTTTAACAAGCTAATTACTGATATATCATTGAATCTGGGCAGATGGGCACCTTTAAACTTGTCTCTGGCTGAGGACAGACTGGCAATTTGCTCCGGGAGTCAGTTGCGGCAAAAAAGCACTGGAACAAACTGTTCCAGGGTTTCCCGTTCACACAGCCCGGGCTGCTGCTGGAGCATAGTGGGTGGAGCCATGCGGGAGCATTCAAACTGCTGCCCCAGAGGTGCGCTGTATGTGGCATTTCCCCATTAATTCAGCTGTGGGTGTGTGGGTGTACGTGCACATGAGCACTCATGCGCATCAGCACTCGTGCGCATAAGCACATTTTGCCAATTGGAGGAGGACCCCACAGCGCTGGCACCGCATTGGGCAGTAGAGCGGAGCATGGCCAATCATACCGCTGCTGCCTTTTGCCCAATGCGGGTTGCTCCCGGCTTATTGGCAGAGCATTCAGACTTCCTGGAAGCGGGGAAACATGGGACACATGCACGCTTTCAGGATTTGCTACCTGTTACATGAGGCATCTTTTTAACGTGGCAGTGAAGCAGAACAGCACCGGTTGGCTATGGGTGGGGGACGCCAGGCAGATGTTCCTGTGTGAATGCCCTGTTTACTGCAGGTTTGAAGCATCGCTGAAATGGATCCCTACCAGGGCAAATTGCCAGTCTGAACTCAGCCTCTATGAGGCAAATACACTCAAAATGAATATTATACCTAGAATTATTTATATTTGATATGTAATTCCTTTCTATATACCTTGCAGATATATTCATAAAATTAATACTTTATTTTGGAAATTTATGTGGGGTTCCTCACCACCTCAAATTTCTTTAAAGAGGATGCTGCTTCCATTCTGTGGAGGAGGATTTGATTTTCCTTATCTTAGTTTATACCACCAGGCCAGGCATACTTGTTAACTTGTATTAATTACTGTGATTTCTCCTTGCAGTTGGACTGTCCACCTTGAACTCTTTTGGAGGCCTCTTGTCTCGTGCTCCCCTCTAAGTGGAATACATTAGGGTCTACTTATGCTAGAGAGGATCCCATTCTTCCTGCAGCTTCTGTCACTAAAAACAATGGTGTATAATGGCATGATAATATCAATTTGATCCATTTTCACATTCTAAATTAACATTATGGGCCAATACAGCTCTAAAAACTGGGAAGGGGTGTGTGTGTGAGAGAGAGAGGGGGGCTTGGATTGATAAAGAGATCTTTACATTGGATCAGTTGATAGATTCTGAGAATGAGTTTTTGTCATATGCTCAACTGATATGATTTGTCACCTTCTATAGAATGGCAATACTTACAGGTGCGACATTTGTTGGTATCTAAATATGGCTCTGTGGCATTAAGTGTCTCAGGATCCCCTTTGCTCCTGGAAACTCTAATTAGATAAAGGCAGAAAATGAAACCTAAAATATTTGTTTATAATTATTTGTTGTAAATTAACAAATATGATATGCAGAGTCTTAGAAACGAATGGAATGGGGAGTTAGATGGTGATATTTTGCCAAAGCAATGGAATATGTCTTTAAAGACTATACCTATTCTCTCTATGGATCTTAAGTTGAGACTTATTCAGCAAAAAAATATGTTTAGGATATACTGGACACCACAGTGACTCTTTAGCAAAGGACTGAGTAAAGTGTTTAATTGTTAGTGTTGTAATTTACAGGATATGTCCCTTAAACATAGGCTTTGGGCATGTCCAATCATTTGTTTTTTGGGGGAAGACGTTATTATTCTTATCAATTTTGTTTTAGAATGTTCACTGATTTTTGAGGATTCTTATGTGCTTTTGAACTATCTTCTGGTCTCCTGGAGTTAACTGATGGTCAATGGAAATGGACCTTCCATGCCCTTACCACAGCTAAAAGACTCATATTACAACACTGGAAAGATAAAAGCCCTCCTCCAGTAAATCAATGGATTGAGAATCTTGCAACTCTATCCACATCTGGTCATATAAATGGCAACTATGTATGGACTTATTTTTAGATATTTGGAAAATGTTTATAGAAACTGCAGGCCCTGCAGGATCTAATACAATTGCAGGGCAGAGATGTTTCACCAGGCTTCTAGTTGAGGGCAGCAACAGTTAAGACTGGCACTCTTCTTTTCTACTTTTGGCCCCATGTCCCCTTCCCTGCCCTGCTGCGCAGAGAGCACTGCAGCCGGCAAAAAGGGGTTGATCGCCATCTGAACTGGTTGTTTTATTACTGTACTGTAATAATGTTATCATGTTGATTATATTTGTTCTAAGGCTATTGTTTATATATTGTTTTAAGGCTGTAAATCGCCCAGAGCACGCTTGTGGGGTTGGGTGATTCAAAAATCTAATAAACAACAACAACATGTATATTGTCTTTATGTATTTCTTTTCTTTTTTTAAAAAAAACCTTATTAATTGTTGGATTTTAAGTTTTTTCTCTTGTTCTTTTTTCTGTTTTTTGAAAGAAAAAAATTGTTCATAAAGTTTTGTCAGTTAGAATAAAACAAGTGGAGTCCCGTAAGAAACTTGTGGGATGGTCATCCCATTCCTCACACCTTTGCTTCCTCCCCTCTACCCTTACCTATCTCACACTCTTTCTCTCTTCTGGGGGTGGAGCCATAGACTCAACCCTCCAAAGCAGCCATTTTATCCAGGGGGGCTGATCTCTGTCACCCGGACAACAGTTGTAATTCTGGGTGATCTCCAGCCCTCACCCAGAGGCTGGCAATGGTAGTTCTCATGGAGGAAAGGGCTGGTTTGGAGGGTGGAGTCTATGGCATTATACTGGTCTGAAGTTCCTCCCCTCCTCAAACCCCACCATCCCCAGGATCCACCCCTTAAATGTCCAGGAGTTTCCCAATCCAGAGTTGGCAACCCTATCAAGGGATGCCAGCCTCCAGGTGGGATCTGGGGATCCCCTGGAATTACTGCTCAGCTCCAGACTACTGAGATAACTTCCCCTGGAGAAAATGGATGCTTTGGAGGGTGGACTCTAGGGCATTGTACCCCACTGAGGTCCCTGTCCTCCCCAGGCTCCACCCCCAAATCTCCAGGAGTTTCCAGACCTGGAGCTGGCAACCCCACTACCTCCATCCCCTGCCAGTGCCCGTGGGGGGACCTGGCAACCCTAGACTGCTGCCAGGCCAAGGGTTGGCAACCTCCAAGTGGTGCCTGGAGAGTGAACTCCAGAGATCTGTCAACAACAGAGATCTGTCTCCCTGGAGAAAATGGCTGCTTTGGAGGGTGGATTCTGTGGCATGATGCCCAGCTGAGGCCTCTCCCTTCCCCAAATCCTTGCACTCCTTACACTCCACCCCAAAACCTCTAGGAATCCCCCAGCCTGGAGCCAAGGCTCCCTCCCCCCCCCCTCCCTCCAAGGCCGAAAGAGGGCTGGAAAGAAAGGGCCCTTCTCCCCCCCACCTTTTACTGACAGAGCCAGTCAGAAGCCTCCTCTCCCCCCCCCCCAAACGTTCTAATCTCTCCCCGTTGATGCCTGGAGTCAGGTCCCTGCAGAGGCCATTTCAAAAGGCTTTTGGGGGGAATTCAACCGTCCCTGAAGGGATTTCCTCACTTTTTGGATTTTTCTACAAACCCAGGAAGTCTACTGACTATGTAGGAAAAGCTGCTGGGGGAGAGTGAGGCCCCTGTTGGTGGGAATAGGTATCCGCACAGAAAAAAAAAGTCTGGGAAATAGAATAAGGATGGCTACAAGAACTTCAGTAAGAAAACTGGCAATCTATAAGAGCACTTTCATTTAAATTTTATTTTAGAGAAAGGAGTTAAGGGGTATAATCTATCAAACAAATGAATATATTTATTTTTATTTATTTAAAACATTTCTATGCCATCTTTCTCCCTCCCAATAGCGTCCCCAGGTGGCAAACATCAAACCATGAAAACATTTCAACATTAAAACAATACAGTCAATATGATATATTTCCCTTTGGAGTATGAAATATTTTTTAAAAAACAGTATGTTTAAAATAAAGTATAAATGAAATCAATAAATGAAATAATATAAATGAAATCAATAAAAACATACAAACACAAACTGTTTATTTTAGCAATATGCTCGGAAAAGCAAACTTTTAGGCCTTGCTTTGTTTTATATGTTTTCTATAAAGACCTATAACATCAAAGGCACTTTTTAGAAGCAGTTAGAATATGATAGTGGCTGGCGTATTGGAGGAAAAAGCCAGAGACTTGGAGTCTGTGAACTGCCAGTGGAAAGCACTGATGGTCCAGGATCTTCCCCACCCTCCCTCTCCATATTCAACAGATTGTGTAAAAGTAATTTTGCTTCTCGTGTGAGTTGGTCCCCCCTCATGGAAGAGAAAGAAAGGAGTGATTTCACTCCCTTGCCTCTCCCCACTGCAGCTACCCAACCAGAGCAGGAGGAGGAGAGGAAGAAGAGGAAGAAGAGGAGATCAGATTTATACCCCACCCTTCACTACCCAAAATAGTCTCAGAGCAGCTTACAATCTCCTTTCCCTTCCCCTTCCCACAACAGACACCCTGTGAGGTAGGTGGGACTGAGAGAGCTCTCTCGAGAACTGCTCTTTCCAGAACAGCTCTGGGAGAACTTGTAACTGACCCAAGGTCACACCAGCAGCTGCATGTGGAGGCGTGGGGAATCAAACCCAGTTCTCCCAGATTAGAGTCCACACTCTTAACCACTACACCAAACTGGCTCACATGAATCCCTATACTCTGGAAATAAACTTTCCCAGGACGAAAACTGGCTCTGGGTTAGGGAAGGTTGGGGAAGATCCTATGCTATATGCACCCCTGGATTGCAGGATCCAACCCAGGGTTCACATCCCCATTCTACCATGAAGCTCACTGGATGTCCTTGGATTAGTAACACTCTCTTAACCTAACCTACTTTACAGATACAATGAAGGAGGGGCAAACCATGTAATCCACCCTAAACTACCTGGATTAGCAGAGCACTAAGCATGTGATGTGATCACAAAAAAAAAAATGGTAACAGTAGGTAGTCCATGGACATTTTTGGAAATTACAATCATTATGTAATCTCACTGTATGCTTTTACCATTCTGCAAGGTAAGGGAAGTAGGACTGGCAGTGAGGTGAGACAGCAGATGATCTGAAAGGGGTTCCTTATAACCAGAGGAGTTACTGAATGGTCCCACCAAAGAAGTGCTAATCACTTCCAATACAGTTAATTCTATCTTTTGTCAGTCACTGCACAGTCTCAGTGACTCACTGAAGGCTTCCCCCCCACCCCAGTTCCATATAAGCAATGGGTCTTGTTTGGTTGTTGTTTCATTTCAAACCCTTCTCCAGTGTTCAGCACGCCTGGGGCAAATATCTTTTTCTTATGTTATCTAAAGACAGGCCTTGCAGACTGGGAGGGGAGACTGAAGCAGAGGCCACATCACCATCTACACACACACACACAGCTGTGTATCTACAAGGGAGGGAGTCAAATATTTTGCTTCCAGTCTCTAAAAAGCAGATATCAGGGAGGGACAGAAGCAAAGGCTAAGCCATGCTGCCTTCCCCCCTTTTGACTGGGAGCAAAACATGACACTTGTAGGGAAGAGAGGCAAACAAATCACATATGTGTGATTATCTGGAAGCATGTGAAATCTTACTGATCTCTCTCCCCATCTGTTAAATAGTGGGTTTAAAACAGCAGAGGTGAAGGCAGAGTGATTTCAGCAAGCAGCAGTTTATTGCATCTCAACAGGAATACTTTACATGGGGCAACTGCCAGTTTGGTGTAGTGGTTAAGTGAGTGGACTCTAATCTGGGAGAGCCAGATTTGATTCCCCACTCCTCCACTTGCAGCTGCTGGATAACTTTGGGCAAGCCATTGTTCTATCAGAGGTATTCTTGAAAAGAGCAGTTTCTGTCTGAGCTCTCTCAGCCCCACCTACCTCATAGGGCATCTGTTGTGGGGAGGGGAAGGGAAGGGAAAGGGACTCCGAGTGAAGGGTGGGGTATAAATCCAATCTCTTCGTCTTCTTCTTCTAACTATATACACCTAAGCTACTTCCAGCCCCCATGCAATTGGTGACTCCAGGCTCCAGATTGGCTGGCTGCCCTCAGGGGCCAATCCACAGGCAGGTTCCAGGATCCTGCCTGCCTTTGTTCTGGGGCTTCAAGCTCCAACTAGGTGGCCTGCCCAGATAAGCCCAGAAAAGCCCAAACATGCCTCCCCACTCTCCATCTAGGGGACCTGCCAGACAAGTCCAGGCATGCCTCCTTATGTCCAGACATAACACTGTCTTTGCAGCTAGGCTTTTTTTTCCACAGGGAAATTCAATGTTGAACTATGGCCCCGTTCACACAGAGCATTTGCCCCGCTGAAGGCATGGTAGCCCTGCGGACTTTCTGTGCGCGATCATACGAGCACATCTGGGAGGCGTAGCACTCCCATGGCCAACTCGCGGCTTCCCATGGAAAACGCGGAGTAAGAAACACTAGGGTCGAAGTACTAGTTTCCAGAAACCCCAGGGCAAAGGCCGGCATCTAATCGCGGGAGCACCAATATCCCGCGGTTTCCGACGCCGGCCCATGTCCAGGGGTTTCCGGATGTTGTAAGTTTCCATGGGATGCGCACCAACGTTGAATGAGGCATGTGCATATGCAAGACACTGACAACGGCCTGCCACCCCCCCAACAGCACATGTGTCCTTTGCTACAGCTTGGCTTGCTGCTCTGCTGTGCTGCTTTTTTGCCATGCTGTAGCAGTGCTGTGTGATCGGCGCTTGGCGCCGGAGCGTGGCAACCCGGTGGCCCGTGTGATCGGGCTACCATGCCTTATTTTGCTCCAGGGCGAACTGCCACGCCTCCCCCCCGCATTTTCTGGCCCGTATGACCGGGGCCTATGTGCATGATAGATCAAGGTGTGCAGCCATGTTGGTCTGAAGCAACAGAACAAAGTTTGAGTCCAATGGCACCTTTAAGACCAACAAAGTTTTATTCAAGGTGTGAGCTTTCGTGTTCACGCACACTTCATTACGCACACTACCTTTGTTGTTTCCCCCCCAGTTGAACCCAAACAGATGATAACCAGAAACCAAGCTTGTCACCCTTTTTATCCATTAAAAACATCTTCACTATTTGGCATGCTAATTTAACAAGCAAGCCTCTATATATACAACTATGATCTGTAATTCCATTTCATTGTCTGACAAAGTATATGTGCATACAAAAGCTCACACCTTGAAAAAAATTCTGTTGGTCTTAAAGGTGCCACTGGACTAACTTTGTCCTATGTGCATGATAAATTGATTACTGGATTGCTGCTTCCCCCAGGAACAATGGGCTATGATGCTACTCTGGGTATACAGAACAGCAGTTTCATGTGATCAAGGTCCCAACCACACATGGAAAGAAAGCACTGAATCAGGATATTCATGACAATCAGTTCATTAATGGGCACATAAAATCTAGGGTAGACACAAAACACATGTGTTCTCAAAAGTTCTGTCATATCTTTTAGAATCTTTCCAGCAGAGTGCTAAAGGGCTTCATGGTTGATGCATAGATATTGCATACTGTTTCTCACATGCACCACTGTCATCAGACAATATTCCATAATGACCAATTCCAACATGAATTATATTTGAACAGACTCTCTAAATGCAAATTTGGTGCCTTTTAAATTACTTTCCATCCTCCTGACCTAAATTACTGAATTTTAATTAATTAGGTGGGTAATTTCTTTGGTAAGTTTCTTCCAAAAATCATTGTCAAGAGGAAACATAAAACTTTTTCATTTGAGCAAGCATTAAATTTGCAAGTGATCATTTCACTGATTTAATAAAATGGTTTTATGTACACATTTAATCTTCTAAATGTTTTGTTTTTAATAATTTTTGTAAATATTACTATTGTTATTTTATAAGGTAGTTGTTGATGCTGAGCTGAGTTTTTGTGGATGGCAGGTTACAAATATAAATAAAATTCTAGAACCTAAGTAAAATAGGTAAAATTATGAAAATCTCAAATAAATGCAATAAATATTTGAAATAGTTAATGGAACAAACAACAGGTATGAATTTATAGTTTCTCACTCACTCAAGAAAATTCGTTTCAAGTAAACAGGGATAACCTGTGAGAGACGAGAAGCTAATCAGCATTCACTGAATGTTGGGGAATGTGTGCCAAGTCTTCATGTTTTAGATGCTGATAACAGTAAACACTGGCATATTTTTGGTACCATATAAAGAATGAAGAGGCTGTAAATGTGTGGTTGCAAGGTTGAAATAACACTTCACACCATAGGAACTGATGTAAAAATTACAACTCAGAAACATAAATGTTTAATTTGAACCCTGTTAACACTCAGTAATTTAAAATTGTCTTCACAAACAGGCTAAAGGCAAAAATTTCCTCCTAGCATTAAGTCTGCCTGGGTGTAGATGATGGCCATTCACGCATTAATGGAGGGTGGACAGCAGAACTTTATACTCTCCCTGCCCCTCCCCGCATGTATTGGTCAGCAGTCTGTAATCAGAAATAATTGGAACTTGCCATTTGAGTCTTTTAGATTAGTGGTATTAATGTTATTCAGATGTCTTATTCTATATTTGAATGTTTTTATTGTTACTATACATTGCCCAGAACCCTCCAGTAGCAGGGATTAGGTGATCCATTACTACTACTACTACTACTACTACTACTACTACTACTACTACTACTACTTATTATTATTATTATTATTATTATTATTATTATTATTATTATTATTATTATTATTATTATTATTATTATTATTATTATTATTATTATTATTATTATTTCTTCTGGTGGCCTTAGGATTCATGAGGCAATGGATATGTTGTAGTCTCCCAGAGCCAAGTGAAGGATCTGATAGGACTCACATTTATTTATTTATTTTAGAAGCATTTAGAGTTAAATAATCTGCTTTTCTCAAAAAGATTCAAGGCAGATCATATGTGAAATGTTTACCACCAATAATCAACAAAAAAATCTACATAATGATATTAAAAACAGAAAGAAAAATATCCCAATTTACAAAAAGACCCTCTTAAAAAGTTCTGTTGTATGCTATCTGTAAAAAGACAGAAAGGTGGGGGTGTTCCTAACTTTTTCTGTTAAGTTGTTCCACCAGGTAGGAGCTGAGGCCAAAAAAAAAAGCACGAACTTAGGCTTTGACAGACCACATCTATCTGCAGGACGGGATCTTAGAAAGGCCTTGTTCAAATTAATATTGCTGAGACTGTAGAACTTAAAAGACTGAAGCTGGTAAAGGAAGAAGGAGGAAAGATTTGACTTGGGAATGCCAGGAATCTCTGACAAAGACATGGCCTGGCTAAAAGGAAATGGCTCTATGAGAAAAACCAACCCAAAAAGATAGCAGTATGTTCATTATTAAAAAGGAAAGAATTGTTTGTTTCATGATATATTCCCTCTGCTCTGTAACTGGTAGACACTCTTTGCTCAACTACATACTTTTCCTTACTCCAGTTACTCCAGTTACAAGTAAAGTTATATTTTTATTCATTTTTTTCACTTCATTGCAGCAGTCTTTCATGTCTCTCTTTTTTTGGAACTACAACACAGACTGTAGGCCATTATTTTGTTTTCCATATTTATTGGCACATTCTTGTTAAGATTTTGATGGGCTCCATTTCTGTGGGTTGCAATAGCTCTATTGATGGGAATCTATTCCTGGTGATTTGTTTCTCCTGATTGCTTTGAGTGCAGCTTTCACTTCACTTTCTAAAATTAAAGGTTCTTCTTTGAATGGTTCTTTGAAGGAATCTGCCATCTTTTTACCACTTACATATGGTTCTTCAGTGTATGCTTCCCATCTTTTCTTTATTTTATCCTGTTCAGTTAATGTATTTCCATGTTGACTTTCAGCATCCCTAACTGTGCTTTAAATTTCCCCTTGATTTTTGGATCTTTTGGAACAGATCTCTTGCTCTCTTTTTTCTTGTTCTCTTCTATTATAATTATACTAGTTATTATAATGGTTCTCTTTGTTTCTACATGCCAGTTGCTGGAATGCTGCATTTAGACTTCTGATTCTATTTCTGTCACCTTTTACTTTGGCTTATTATCTATCCTTAGCAATTTTAAGAATTTCATCTATTGAGGCTTTTCATTTCTTTCAGCTACTGGAATAGTCTTTGCACATTCTTCCTTGATAATATCTCTGATTATAAACCATAGTACTTCCAGTTCACATTCACTTGAATTTAGTAATACAAATCTGTTGTTTACATGGTCTTTAAACTCTTCAGAATTTTTTTTTAAATTATTTTGACACTATGAGTGCTTTGGTGTTTTTATTCTGCTTTATTCTAAATCTTGATATTAACAATTCATGGACTGTACCACAATAAGCTCCTAGTCTTGTTTTAGCAGAGATAGTAGACCTTCTCCATCTTCTGCTTCTGATTATGTAAACCATTTGATTTCTGTATTTGGCCATCCGGTGGTATCTATGTATTTGGTTGGTTGGCTGAAGCATATGTTTGCAATAAACAAATTGTTATTTTCACAGAATTATGTGGTTCACTCTCCTTCTTTATTTCATGCTCTTAGCCCAATTTTTCCAACAATATTTGATCCTACTTTGTTTCCCGTTTTTGTGTTCCAGTCACTTATGATTGTCAGCACATCTTGTTTAGGTGTGTGGTCAATCTCTTCCTGGATACTTGCATAAAAACTTTCAATTTCTTCCTCATAAGCATCTGTAGTTGGGGTGTAACTTGAATGGTGGTTATGTTTACACACTTGCCATCAGGGTTCTTTTTGTAGCAGGAACTCCTTTGCATATTAGGCAACACACCCCTAATGTAGCCAATTCTCCAAGAGCTTACAGAGCTCTTCTTACAGGGCTACTGTAAGCTCTTGGAGGATTGGCTACATTAGGGGTGTGTCACTTAATATGCAAAGGAGCTCCTGCTGCAAAAAGAGCCCTGCTTTCCATGAAATCCTATTGATATTATTTGGTCAGACTTTGTATTATAGCCCTCAATGCTTGTACTATATCACACCTCACTATTTTCCATTTCATCTGTGTTTGTCATGTTGCAAGTGAAACATTTTGTAATTTTCTGACTGAAAATGTCCTAATCCAGTCCACTTTAGTTCACTCACTCCCAGGACTGTAATATTTAGGTCAATTTCACATTACCTTTTTAAACCTCATGGTTTCCATTATTGGCCGTCATGGAATAAACTGGTACAGGGACGGTTGTTTCACAAAGCATTTCCCTTCCGGTAGGGAGCCATCTCTGAAGCAGTGTGTCATTTCAAACTGCACCACTTTCTTTTATCACCATTTCCCCTCGCACACACAATCTTCCTGAGAGGGTTTTTTAAAACGTTCTATTGGGAGTGCTATGGCACTGAAGTAGGGCCACAAATCAGCACCATAGTGACCCCATTAAGATGCCTGGACTCTATTTGGATATGCTGACATTCGCTCCTGCTGTCCCCTGTAAACAAGGAGCTCACTGGATACAGAGTTCAAGCAAGTGGAGGGTGGAACTGGACAGTTTTGAAACCCAGGAAGTTTTCCTTCTTTCCTTAACTCCCACAAACCATGGAGAAGCAAACTTTTTAAAAATCAACCAAACATCTGTCTTCCCATTCACTTATGCCCCGATCTCCCACTTA
The DNA here is from genome assembly GCA_029375565.1 of Gekko gecko. Taxonomy (NCBI): domain Eukaryota; kingdom Metazoa; phylum Chordata; class Lepidosauria; order Squamata; family Gekkonidae; genus Gekko; species Gekko gecko. Next base: position 103,128,367 of record JAPDNY010000002.1, on the reverse strand, counting down.
AACACACTGTCTAATCAGGTACTTGTTTCCAGTTGACAGCAGTAGCGAATGTCAGTGTATCTAAATAGAGTCCAGGCATCTCAATGGAGTTGCTATGGCACTGATTTGTGGTCCTGCTTCAGTGCCATAGCACTCCCAATAGAACATTTTTTAAAAAAGAGAACAATTGCATGCAGGAGAAAAGGGGCACGACAAAAACCGTCATTGCAGGAAGTGCTATGAGGTACTTTTATACAGCACCCCATAGTGCTTCAGAAGCGGTAGGAAAGACTGAAGATTGGAATAAAGCAATTTGAGTCAACAACACTTCAGGCACCCTTCCAGAATGGGACGAAAGTGTGTTTGTCTGAACAGGTAAATAGATCCCATTAGGATCCAGTTACTAAAATGGGTCTGTCTGAAATGACAGGAAAAAACCAGTTCCTGAAACGGAATACATAGGCTGTCTGAAATCAGCCAGTATTATTCAATTTCTTGCTTTACGATTTTGAGTTTACCTTGATTTATACTTCTCATGCTCCATGTTCCTATTATATGTATCAAACAGCTTTGGACTTTCATTTTGCATCCATTCACATCAACAACTGAATGTCCCTTTGGCTTTAATCCAGTTGCATCATTAAAAATAGCGCTACTTGTACTTGTCCTCTGCTCTTCCCCAGTAGCTGATTGAGAGCTATCCAACTTGGAGGTCCTGTCTTCCACCATTATATCTTTTTTCATTTTGCATTGTCTCACCTTACAGTTTTCAAGTTATGAGATGATCAGAAGTGGTTTACCATTGGCTTTTTCTGTGCAGTACTAACCAGGGTTAGCTGAAGTGTCACTGCTGTTCTTATTCAACTACTGCTGCTGTCCAGTAGCTATCCTTCAGGATTCCATGCCCACATCAACACTGGAACTATCCATTCACTTCTGCTGATATGACTGTTGATTCCCAAACAGGGTGGATGCATCTTAGCCTGGTGTCTCAGCTGTGACCATTCCGTCTCAAGTTACTCTGCTAGGGATTTAGCCTCTTCACAGAGTCTAAACTTCTTACGGTATTGCTTTCAGCTTTGCTGACACACACAACTCCCCTCATCACATTAAGGTGTGCATCCAAGAGGGGGTCATCCAAAGTAATTTGGAATACATTACCAGAAAAGTCTTGACGGGGGGGGGGTCTTAATTTGAGAAAGACACAAGAGGAGATGGTTTGGTTTCTAGATTACTAAAATGGCATATATTTAAAAAACTTTTATGCTGATGGTGGTGACAAAACAAACCTTATTTCTATTGGGACAGGAACAAGGCTGGAGACCTCCTAATTGATCGTGACTTGGAAACAAGCCACCTAGGTACCATTTCACATACCCCATGGTAGAATGAAGCTACTGCAGGTTTAATTCTGCCACTCATAGCTACATATACTGATAAACTTGAAATTCTTAAAGATATTAATCCCAGCATCTAGTTTAAAGAGACATGATGCAGTAACCTTGTTGAAACTAAGCAGGTCTAGGCTTGGTCAGTGATGGGATGTGAGACATCCCGTGCAGGCTACCTTGAATTCTATGATGGAAGAAATGTGGGACATAAATACTAAATAAATCTGAACATAACTAAGGGTTGGCTACATGTATATCACTGCACCAGATGACAACCAAATATGAGTATGACTCCACTAAACTGCCTCTGAGGTCATCTGAACATTCTACCTGTGGTGTTATGGTTGATTAACACATGTAGTTCATCAAGCATTGGGTATGTATAAATGGCATATAAATAGAAGATGAGTCAGAATCCAGCCTAAACATACTTAGGAAGTCATTCTTCTGTCAGCATCTCAACCCAATTGCCCAAGGGAAAGAATGCCAATTATTTTTCTCACAATTCTGAAAGATCCAGCTCAGAAATAAATTATTGACAGTATGTCATGATTTTCCAGTCCTATAGGCTGCTGATGTCATGCACTTGTTACTGATTTGTTTTTATAAGAAATACAAATAAAACACATAATATTTTCTGTAAATATGTTGGCACTCCTTTTTTCTTGAAGGAAAGCTGTAAACCCTTTCAAAATGGTATATTAAATTAACGAAGTAAAAGATTTAAGATTGTTGAGAAAAATTGATGTGTGTTAACATGTTGTGATGGACAGTTTCAAGTTGTGCTCTCCAGGAACCTCAGCCAATCACTTTCAAACAGTGGACTGGAATGTTGCAAAGGAGAAATGGGAGGATTAACTGCTGGTCAACTGACAGAGTTGGGGGTGGTTGGTTTTTGTTGGGAGAAGGGTTAGGAAGTCTGTTGGTTTGGCTTTAAGTATTACAGACTTCAGGTATTATGAAGATAGGTAAGGTTTGGGTATCGTTCCTGTCAAAAACAGTTAAAAGCTTTTCTGTTCTATGTTATAAGTCTGAATCAGTCAAACAAGAAACCTGCTTTGTAATTGTTATACTTTCTCAGGCCGTCAGTCTCCCATAACTTTTTTACTGTAATACTGACAGGGCTGGAGAAAAGTAAAACAAAGAAACAACCCAAGCCATGCATACCACTGAAAGAAACCTGTTTCTTAGTTGTTTTCATCAAGCCTACTTTTAGGTTCCTTCAAGCCTAATGTGGGGTTCCTTCATAATAGGCCAAGTGAATACCAGGTGGCACCCTAAATCCAGGCATTGCCCTCATTGAGGACTAGAAGACTAAGCAGTCCCAAAAGCCTCAATTATAAAAATAAAATTATTAAAACAAAAAAAGTATGTAGGATATTAAACTTAACTCCTTAGTTTCTAGATTTGGGGAAGGGGTGTCATCACATAATTTTATAGTTTGGTGCCAGTGAGAGGGGATTTGATTTGAAATGAATCTTTATTTGGGGAAACTGACTTAAAATCTAGACCAGGTTTACCATTAGCGCTGAAGTGAAATTTCATTTTGTTTTTGCACTGAAGTAAATACCTTGCGGAGTGTCAGGTAGCCCTGCCATGATGGATGGAAGGGAGGGCGGTGGGCTATGGATGGAAGGGAGGGAGGTGGGCTATAGGCGCCTTGGTGGCGTGACAGGCGGGAGGTTGGAATCCGGGGAGTTGCTGATTTACACCTCGGGTGTGAGAATGGAATGTGGCTTTTATTACTATTATCTCTTGCAGCCTAGATGTTCTGACCTTGGCAAGTCAGGCTGCGCGCTTCCCTATCGCTGGCATAGATGTAGCAGCTGTGGGTAGCAATGGGGCGATGGGAAATTCATTAGCTTAGTAACTTTCGATTTCCCAGGCGTATGTTATTCATTGTGTCGGAGAAGGGGGGGTCCCCATTCACCCCCTTCCCTGTATAACCGCTTGCTTTCTGTAACCAAGTCATTCTGAACAAGATACCTGTACCAGTGATCTATCTATTGCAGCTTAATAAATGCTAACCTTGCTTGCATCATAAGGTCTGGTGTTTGCTGACTAAGTTAGGACTTCTGACAGTTTGTTCAGAATCATCAATTACTTTTGGGACTGGTCCTAAACCCGCAACTCCAAAATGAGTGGCGGAGAAGAAGACACTATCCCAATTGAAGAAGATGAAAAGGAGAAGAGACCTCCCGGGAAAGACGCACCCCGAGAGACCCCAGACACACACGTGCCGAGACACTGGGGTCTGGAGTACGACTTTGGAGGGCCTTACGGAGATCCTTATGGGGCAGCCTATGGGGGGTGACCACCCGAGTTGGACGCAGACGTGACTGGGTGAAACCCCTGGCTGAGACCCACGAAGCGTGGTTCGGGACCCCGAGAGCTTCCATGGGGGTGAGCCACCCCGAAAGGTCGGTCCGGAAACTAATCACGGCGGAAGCCTTGGAGGAGACTGGCCGCGATTCCGATACCCTGGAAGGCGCCGTGGTGAGGAGGAGATGGACTGAAGAACCCAGCCAAGACCGCCTGATGCGCTTCCTAGACGAATCCCTCGCACGCATCCCACAGATGATCGCAGAGGGTATCCGGGAAGAACGCGAGCGGCAAAGGCGTGAGGAACCACCAGCCCAGGTCCCTCCTGATCAACGGCCGGTGCCGGACCAAGGCCAGGGGAACGTGCCAGCCGGGCCGGTGGATCAACCAGCGGGGCCAGGACCGCAGGGGCCGCCGGGGCAACCACCCCTCGTCCTTGGGGGTTCTTGCCGCCCAAGCCTACAGAACTTCTGGACGCTGACTTCGATGGAGACCCCGAGAAATTCCCATTCTTCCTGGTACGAGCCGAAAAGTTTATCGAGACCTGGGGCCATCTGTTCCAGAGGGAAGAGCGGATGGTCGATGTCATAGCAGCCCACCTGAAGGGAGCGGCTGCTGACTGGTATGTGGGGCTCCATCAAGTCGACGGGCGCGAGCTGAGAGAGATCGACTCTTTCATGTGGGCCATGAAAGAGCAATTTGAGGATGTGCACTCCACCAAAGCAGCGAAGGCAACGATCCGAAGCCTCAAACAGGGAGTGCGATCGGTGAGAGACTACACCTCGGAGTTCCGCAGATGTGCCGCCAAACTCCGAGGGAAGGGAACCTCGTGGATTTCTACAAGTGGGGACTCAACGCGGAAATCCGCCGAGAAGTCACCAGGAATCAAGATCCGAACACCCTCACCGGATGGGTTCAGGCAGCCGTCACGATGGAGAACCGCCTCAAGACCATCAAGCTGGACGACGCTGCAGCGATGGCTAACAGGGGCCCTACGCCGACTGCGAGAGGGAAGACCCCGGCACCCAACCCGAGACAGAGGGATGGCACAAGGGAGCTCCGGATGAAGCAAGGTCTTTGCCTCAAATGCGGAGAAGGGGGCCACTTCGCCGCGAACTGCCCGTCTTCAGCTGCAGCACCCGGAGGCCCGAAGGGAACCAAGAAGAAGTTTGACACATCCACGCCAAAACAGGTGGCGAAACCGAAGGGGCGAAAGCTCTGCAAGCCAAGCCGCTCAGCGAAGCATCCGACTCCTCAGATGGCGAGATCGTGCCGCAGGGAAACGACGCGGACCTGCTGTAAACAGCGCTGAACAGCAGGTCCCACCTCCCCAGGCGCAACTCCCGGTGAGCAAACCCCCTCTCTTTTTCTTTCTCACGGTGACTCTAATGGACCCGGGTCTATTGACCCATGTGAGAGTACGAGCTCTCATTGACTCTGGGTGTGGGAGAGACCTTATTAACCCCACACTACTAACGGGACTTGGGGCGAAAGTTGTTAAATTAACTGACCCCTTGATTTTTACGCAAATGGACGGGTCCACAATGAAAGAACCTTGCAAATATGAGACTGTGCCCTTGCGGGTGGGACTCGGGCAACACTGGGAAGAGAGACCTTTCGTGGTTACCCCTTCAGCCCGATTTCCCTTGGTCCTAGGGAGCCCATGGTTCTTTGATCACGATCCTCATGTACTGTGGGGGGAGGGAAAGGTCAACTTCATCTCCAATAAATGCCAGTCCCACGCATGGAAAAAAGAGTGGGGACCTATGATGGGGGGGCAACTCCTAGTGACAGCGGGGGTGGCAGCCGCAGAACTGGAAGGCATTCCCCCCGAGTATCACGACCTGGCTCCCGTGTTTGGAGAGGAGGAGGCAGATGAATTACCCCCCCACAGAAACTCTGACTGTGCAATTGAAATTTTACCCAACCAGAAATTACCGAAGGGAAAGCTGTATTCTATGAGCCCTTCGGAAAAGGTGGAACTGAGGAAGTTCATCGATAAAAACCTCAGTAGGGGCTTCATACGGCCGGCATCCTCCCCGTTTGCGGCTCCCGTGCTTTTCCGGAAAAAGAAGGATGGGGGATTGCGGCTCTGTACTGACTACCGCGATTTGAATGCAGTCTCAAACACAAACGCTTACCCCATGCCCCTTATAAAAGACTTACTGGCGGCAGTGGCTGGGGGAAAATCTTCTCTAAGCTAGACCTCCGGGATGCCTATTTCAGAGTCCGCATACGGGAGGGGGATGAATTTAAAGCGGCGTTCAACACCCCCTCGGCCAGTTTGAATACTTGGTCATGCCATTTGGGCTCCAGGGGGCCCCTGGAGTCTTCATGAATTTGATTAACGAAGTGTTGCATAAATACTTGTTCAAGGGGTCCTTGTTTACCTTGATGACATTCTTTTGTACTCCCCCGACCGTAAATCGCATGTGAAACTGGTGCGGGAGGTACTACAAACGTTGCACAAGCATAAACTGTTTGCTAAACTGTCCAAGTGTGAATTTCACAAAACAGAGATCCCTTTTCTGGGCTACCACATTTCTCAGAAAGGGATTGAGATGGACCCTGACAGTCAAAGATGTCGTGGGGTGGGAGCCTCCTAAAACGAGGAGGCAACTCCAGGGGTTCCTCGGATTCGCGAACTTTTATAGATCGTTCCTTTCGAACTTTGCCCAGGTGGCCCTTCCCTTAACTGACTTACTGAGAACCAAAGGGAAGCCACCCGAATGCACTCGGCCCGGGGCCAGACTGGATTGGTCGCCAGAGTGCCAGCAGGCGTTCGACAAATTGAAAGCCCTTTTTACATCGGAACCCGTGTTGGCCCACCCGAATGAACTCAAAAAATTCATTGTTCAAGTTGACGCCTCCGACGTCGCAATGGGGGGGGCGATCCTGCAGGAGGGGGAGGATGGCAAGTTGCACCCCCTTGCCTATGTTTCCAAAAAGTTTAACGATACTGAACGGAATTGGTCAGTGTGGGAAAAAGAAGCGGGATCGATCCGCTTAGCGTTGTCTACCTGGCGCCATTGGTTAGAGGGGGCGCGAGTCCCGTTCGAGGTCTGGACTGATCACAAAAACCTCGAGCTGCTCTGCTCCCCCCGTTCCTTGAACGCCAAACAGCTCCGCTGGGCTGATTTCTTCTCCAAGTTCAATTTCACACTGCACCATTTCCCAGGGACATCTAACTCGCTGGCTGATGCCCTATCACGCCTCCCTCAACACGACAGCAAAAGGGAGGAGATTCGTGACTCGATTTTTACTCCTGCCCAGTTGGGAGGAGCGGTAACCACTAGGAAACAAGCCAGACATTCCCCCCCACCGGCAGATCCTCCCCCAAATGAATGGGCGGTGAGATTTTCTACAGAACTCTCGAATGAGGATAGGGAGGAGGTGGAGGGGGAAGAAGGAATATCCAGAGATGAACATGGCTGCTGGACTAAAAATAACAAACTCTTTGTCCCACGATCTCTCAGGGGGGAGGTGATGGGCTGGGCGCATGGATCTAAGCTAGCTGGTCACACAGGGTTTGTGAAATCCCTCCAGCTATTGCAAAGACAATTTTGGTGGCCGGGCTTACGAAAAGATATGTCTCTCTTCACGTCAGCCTGCCAAACGTGTTTGATGAGTAAACCTCGGCCCGGTAAACCCCCAGGTGCCCTACACCCTCTCCCCACCCCAGCTCGGCCGTGGGAGGTGATTTCTATGGACTTTATTACGGATCTACCCCCTAGTGGGGGGAAAACGGTCATCTGGGTGATAGTAGACCTATTTACTAAACAGGCGCATTTCGTTCCGTTTGCCTTCCATCCCCTCGGCTAGAAAATTAGCCTCTGCTTTCTTGCAACACGTTGTGAGGCTCCACACCTTACCTGCCAAGGTGATCTCGGACAGAGGAGTTCAATTTGTTTCTAAGTTCTGGAGCGAACTTATGTCACTGCTTGGGGTGGAGAGGGGGTGAGCAGTGCCTACCATCCTAAATCGGATGGGCAGACCGAACGTGTAAATCAGACTCTGGAGCAATATCTTCGGTGTTTTTCTAACTTTCAGCAGGACAATTGGCATTCTCTCCTGCCTTTGGCTGAGTTCTGTTACAATAATACTCAGCACTCGTCGACGGGGATGTCCCCGTTTAAAGCAGTACATGGATATGATGCCCCGCCTTTGCCCTTTTTGACTTCTCCCGACCTCCCGGCGGGAGACGCTGGAGACTGGTGCAAACAACTGCAGGAGGCGTGGGGCTCCTTAGCCAAAACTCTTGAGGAAGCTAAGGCTGCATACAAATTCCAGGCGGATAAGAAACGTAATCTTGCTTGGATTCCAAAATGCGGAGAGTTTGCTTATTTATCCACCCAGCATTTGCGTCGTATTCAGCCGAGTCGCAAACTTGGTTGGAAATATGTTGGGCCGTTTGAGATTATAAGAGTAATTAACGATGTGACTGTTGAACTTGTCTTGCCTAAATCTCTACAGTCTGTTCATCCTGTTTTTCATGTGAGGCTTCTACGCAAAGCGCCTGAAGAGAACAGATGGAGACCGCAACGGCCGCCCCCTCCTCCACTGCTGGTGGGAGGGGAACCTCACTACGAAGTGTCGCAAATTCTGGACTCTAAAATCTCTCGCAATCACTTGTTTTACCTGGTTGAATGGATTGACTTTGGGCCGGAGCAGAGGGAGTGGGTTCGAGCGGAAAATGTTCTGGCCCCCCGGCTTGTCAAGGCATTTCACAAGTTGTACCCCCATAAACCAAAGGGGTAGGACTATTTTCGAGGGGGCTGCATGTCAGGTAGCCCTGCCATGATGGATGGAAGGGAGGGCGGTGGGCTATGGATGGAAGGGAGGGAGGTGGGCTATAGGCGCCTTGGTGGCGTGACAGGCGGGAGGTTGGAATCCGGGGAGTTGCTGATTTACACCTCGGGTGTGAGAATGGAATGTGGCTTTTATTACTATTATCTCTTGCAGCCTAGATGTTCTGACCTTGGCAAGTCAGGCTGCGCGCTTCCCTATCGCTGGCATAGATGTAGCAGCTGTGGGTAGCAATGGGGCGATGGGAAATTCATTAGCTTAGTAACTTTCGATTTCCCAGGCGTATGTTATTCATTGTGTCGGAGAAGGGGGTCCCCATTCACCCCCTTCCCTGTATAACCGCTTGCTTTCTGTAACCAAGTCATTCTGAACAAGATACCTGTACCAGTGATCTATCTATTGCAGCTTAATAAATGCTAACCTTGCTTGCATCATAAGGTCTGGTGTTTGCTGACTAAGTTAGGACTTCTGACACGGAGTCACATAAAAACACTGTGAGCTAAAAGTTTGTCAGGGTGCCTCCAAAGAAAGATACATTTGTAGAGAAAGTGGTTGTAACAATAAAAGGAGAAGGGGATGGAGCTTTGGCTGAGGAGAGTGTTAATCCGAATCAGATAGAAATCTGGAAATTTAAGTTGGTATTGGCCAGAACAAAAAGGGAGGCTACTGTTAGAGAAACAGAATTAGGCCCCGTTCACACTGAGCATTTGCCCCGCTGAAGGTACGGGAGCCCTGCGGACTTTCCGTGCACGATCATATGAGCACATCTGGGAGGCGTAGCGCTCCCGTGGCCAACCTGTGGCTTCCCTCTGAAAACACGGAGTAAAAAACTACTAGGTCTGAAGTACTAGTTTCCGGAAACCGCGGGGCAGGAGCGGGTGTCTGATCGCAGGACAGCAGGAATCCCTTGGTATCCGGCGCCTGTCCCTGTTCCGAGGCAGACCGGATGTTTTCGTAGGGAGGCACGGGATGCGCATGGGCGAGAAAGCACGCACACACAGAGAAACGAAAGTGAAACTACCGTCGCTTCGTGGCATGGCGCATACGTTTGAATGTGAAACCGAATGTTCCACTGCTCCGCAGCACCATGCATGTGCACAACCATGATTCGCCGCGGCAACCCACCATGAAGCGGACCACGAAAACACCACACGCCGATTCTGCGCAGCAAGCAGGGACCATGGCAGCCCCCACACAAGCAGCAGGAACCCCACGACCCACCCAGCAGAAGGGTAAGGCACGTGGGGTGCGTGGCCCCTCATGGAAGCGCTCGGAGACCCTGGACCTCTTAGATCTGTGGGGAGACAAGGCGATCCAGACCCCCTTGAAGCAGTCCCACAGGAACATGGAGCTGTTCAAGCAGGTGGCCGCCAGCATGGCCACCCAAGGCCATGCACGTACTGTGGAAGAGTGCCGCTCCAAAGCCAAGGACATGTGTCTGAGATACAAGAAGACCGTGACACTGAATGCAGAGTCCGGTGGCCGCAGACACACATGCGCATTTTACGAGGAGCTCGATAGACTCCTGTACACCGAGAAGCAGATATAGACGGAAGACCTGCTCCAGACAACAGCCCCAGTTCATGCTGGAGACACCTCCCGGGTCCCCTCCGCCTCCTCCCAGCAGCCGTCCCTGGAGCTGTCCAACGATGACTCGCAGGACACCCAGGAGCCATGGCCGGCCACCAGCAGCCAAGGAGCCACCGCCAGAGACACCTCCCGGGGCCCCTCCGCCTCCTCCCAGCAGCCGTCCCTGGAGCTGTCTGACAATGACTCGCAGGACACCCAGAAGCCATGGCTGGCCACCAGCAGCCAGGCAGGTAGATGGAAGAGCAGCAGGCCAGGTTTACTGGCCCAGAGGCTGCCAGCATCCCAGGGCCTCCGAGGTACACACAGCAGCAAACACCATGCCCCATAAGTGCTACCGCCTCACATGCCCCCCCACCAGGTGCAACCCACCAGACATGCAAAGCATCCCACCCATCACACATTGGTGCCCTCAGGGGATTGGCAACAGGGGGGGCCCAGTGACCAGTGCTGGGTAGCGTGTGAGGCCAGACACCACAGAGAGCCCCCAGAAGCACCCACTGGGAGGGATGGGCAGCACTTTGGCCCCCAAGGCAGGCCACAGATATCCAGGGGCGCTGCACTGCACAGTAGCACACCAGGACACGCAACAGGGGGGAACCTGCCAGGGACATCATGCCACTATGTGCCCACACCTGGGGGAACCCACTGGGGCCCCACAGCTGTCCACAGGAGGCCACGGGTCCCAGTTGTGGAAGGCGGCGGGTGGTGTCTGAGCGGCACCCACCACAGGAGCTGCCCCCAGGAGCAGTCTGAATAACCTGCACCCACTCCCATTCCCAGGCTCAGACTCCCAGTGTGCAGACCAGCAAGCGGGCGGCCACAGAGAGGAGAGTGATGGTGAGGAGGTGGCAACGGCCCAGCCACCACACCAGGGTGAGTCAGAAGGGCAGGGTGGGCACCCCCCTAGGCCATCAGCACGGCAACCCCCCCCATAGACATGCTGCGAGGCAGGCACTGTCGCCCGGGGTGCACGGGCCCCATACGACAGCCAGCTGTCTCCCCCCAGGCACAGGTGATGACCCTCCGGATGGGGATGAGGTGGTGCCACGGCCCAGAGAGCGCGCCCCACAGGGCCCAGACAGTGAGTAGGAGCATGGTACAGGGTCAGGGGGCAGCACCATGTGCCATGCAGGGGCCCCCACAGTGGATGTACCACCACGTTGAGCCCCATGTCACCACGACCCCCCAGATCTGCCTCCAGACGTGAACATGGGTGACCTCACGGCCCCGGAAAGGGCAGCACTCATCACCGCCAGGAGGAAGCGGGTCTCTGCCCTTGAACACGTTGGAGAACACCTAGCTGCCCAGGGCAGGGAGGAGAGCAGAGCAGCCATGAGGGCAGCACAGAGGCAGCATGAGAAGATCCTGGCAGAGCTGAGGGCTGGCCGTGCGGAGGACCGGGAGGACCGTGCAGTGGACCAGGAGGACCGTGCTGCGATGCAGAGGTCCATGGACACATCCACCGATGCAATGGTCGAGCTGACACGTGCAGTCACCCTGCTTCTTGAGACTGTCTGTGCACACACCCCAGTGGCTGAGTCCGTGCAGCCAGCTGGCCGCGTGGTGGCCCCAGGGGCCCCCGTGGCCCAGGCTGTGCAGGCAACTGCTCATGCCACGGGCCCAGGGGCAACTGCCCATGCCACGGGCCCAGGGGCCCCTGCAGCCCAGCCTGTGCAGCCAGCTGGCCGCATGGTGGCCCCAGAGGTCCCCGTGGCCCAGGCCGTGCAGGCACCTGCCCGCACAGTGAACCCAGGGCCCCACACAGCCCCGTCTGTGCAGCCAGTGGCCACCGACGAGACCCCCGAGGCATCCAGTGACAGCGGGAGGCCTACGCAAAAGCGGAAGAAGCTGCAGCCCTACTCCCCACCACAGTAGACAGCACACTGGCTGCTGCGCCAGTGGGAGTTGGCACCCCTCACGCCGCCATGGCATGGCGCACCCCACCCAGCCACCACGTGTCCACCACACCACAGGCCACGTGCTGGGAGGGGGGCCTCCGCAGTTAGCAGCGGATGTGACCCCTTGGCCACCTCTGTGCAACCATGCCCCCCCAGGGGTGGCCTGGAGCTGCGGCCATGGGTGGCAGCCTGGGGCATGGGCAGAACATGGCCGCCATGTGTCCCAGGGCTCTCTGGGGCCGCCGGGCCGCCAGGGACCTCTGGCTCTGCCGATGCCACCCCCCTCTTGTGCACTGGTACCCTGTGGAATAAAGGTGCTATTACACATGCCCACATGCCTGTTGTTGCCTCAGTCCATGTGGGGATGGAGGGGGGATGGGGGCTACAGGGAACGGAAACACTGGCATTAAACAAAAGGAAGTTTATTGAACACAACAACCAACAGTGAACAACCAAAACCCATGCTCTAATCGGAGCTGTCCTTCTCCCCCTCCACACCCATGTCTGCATACTCCCCGGGGTCCTGAGGGATGGCTTGGTGTGGTCCCTCAGCCTCCTCCCCCTCAGTGTCATCCGTTACGGACACCTTGGACCCCCCCATCGCCCGTCGCCTCCTCCCCTTCCCCTCCCCCTCCCAACCATCCCCTGCCTGCACTGCTGGCAGTGGTCCTGGGTGTGCCCGTCGCTGCTCCTGCTCCTCCCAGCGCTGGTCATGCAGGACAGTGTTGAGGCACAGCTTGACGAAGATCCACCGCAGCTGCGACAGCCGTCGCTGGACCACCTCCAGGATCCGCCCATGCTGTTCCACTGTGGGCCAGAGAAGACAGGGGTGGCAGATGATGCGGGGCTGCAGTGAGAGGCAGGCTCCATCCCCAATGTGCCAAGCCGGGGCACCAGTCCGCCCCCCCATGCACTCACGGCGAGCATGCCAAGGTAGGTCTTGCCGCCAGAGGCCCAGGGGATCCGGTTCCCCCCCACTGGCGCCAGCCACCCGACAACTGGCCCAAGGGGCTGCGGTCCACCCACCTGCTGCCCACATCTCTGCCATCGTCCCCTCCAGTATGTCCAGCCACCGGCAGACTGTCCGTCCTGCGGGTCCTGGCGTGTTCGCAGGGCGTTGTCCCTCCCCTGCAGGGACATGGCAGGGGATGAGCACAGAACAGCATGGTGACCACCAGGTTCAAAGGGGGGTGGGCTTACCTGCATCGGTCTCCGTGGCTGAGCTAATGACCACGGCAGACCCAGCCATAGCTGCTGCTGCCTCCTCCTGTGCCTGAGCACCTGCACGGAACAATGGAGTCATTAGGGGGGGCAGTGCCCTTAGGAGGCTTCATTCCAGTGTGGGCCCCGGATGGGCCACCTGTCTCACAGGCAGGCCACAGGCGGGGGCCTAGGGCACTGCCCCGCATGGATGGTGAGGGGCCCAGGGCCTCAACCACATGCTGGGTTCTTGGCAGGGTTCCTGAGCCTGCCCCCCTGGGGGGGTCCCTCAGCCATTACCTACCTGGCTCTGACACCTCGCTGGTCCCAGGAGACCCCTGCGGGGAGCTGATGACAACAGGTGCTATGGGGGAGAGGTAAGCAGCCACACATGAGGTGGGTGGTGGGTGTGCCCTATGCCTGTCACACACCAAGTGGCATGGGTGGCCGGCCCCTCCCACGTGCCAGCGCAGGCACCCATCCAGCGTGGGCTGGCCGGCCATTTGCTGCCGTGCCACCCCGGCCAGACCCTGGCCACCGCTGCCATGTGGTGGCAGACATGGGGGCACGGTGCGCAGGTGCGCATGGCAATGGGGCACCATGCATGCCACCGTGGCGACCATATCTTGAGCCTTGTTGTCCTGGTCCTGGCTGGGGAGGGCTGCCTCCTCATTCCTGGCGGGGGACAGCGCTCTCACCTGTCGTGCACGCGGTCGCCCTATGGGGGAGGGAGCAGAGGGGTGCGATGCCGCCATCCTGGCCAGCCACCCTGTTCCCAGAGCGCCCAGAGGAGCTCGAACTGGGGAGGGCGCTCCTCCCAGTCCTCAAGGGCATCGAAGAAGGTGGCCTTCTCCCACTTGTACTTTGCCCAGCATTGGATGGCTGTCCATTGGTAAACCTGGGCAGAGAGACGCTCGGCGGCTACCTCAAATACCCCCAGGGTCTCCAAGTGAGTGGAGGTCATGATCCGGGGGCTGGCCTCGAGTTGGTGGAGCATGCGGAGTAGGCACTCCACCTCCTCCAGGAGCCACAGCACCCCTTTCGTAGGAAAGGCCATGCCGACTGTGTTGGCGAGCCATGTGGAATGCGCATGTGCCCAGCCGCGCTGCATCACCTTTCATCTGTGTGCCAGGCGACACAGGAGCATGTGCAGTGAAGCGCATGTCCGAAGGCCTCATGGCCACCTGAGCGGCCCTGAGCCATGGCACACAGGGGGGTGAGGGGCGTGGTCGTGCTCGTGCCAGCAGTCCTTGGCCGGGGAGACACGCTCTCATGCAGGGTGCCACTGACGGCCCCTGGTCGCTGTCGGGATGCATCCCAGGCATCGCCGGCTGCGTGCACCGGCCAGGCGCCAGCCAACATTCCCCCCGGTCTGTGGGCGAGGGGTCAGGGAGCGGCCCAGGGGTTGTGGAACCTGGACTCACGTAGGGAGGGTCAGCCACGGGCGTGACATGGCTGAGGGAGCCGGTCAGTGCCAGCGATCTGGGGGCCTGGGGCAGCGGATCACTGCGGGACCGGTCCCATGATCCTGGCTGCTCAGGTGCAGAATGGGGCTGGGTATCGGGGACATGACTGGAGCTGCGCATGGTCCTGCTGGGAACCTCCCCGGGCTCAGGAGGCATCACTTACTCCCCCCAGCTGCCTACCTCAGTGCCGCCATCAGCCCTGCTCCGTTTCCGTGTTCCCCCGGTGCCTTTGGGGGTGCCACCCATCAGGTGGGGTCCAGAGACCCCAAATCAGGGACTGGCAGCACGGACACTGCCAAGTCGCAGCGTTCAGATGCGCTGGGAGAGGGGCGGCCGGCGGATCCTGCCCCCCTGGCAGCAGCAGCGGGGCAACGGTGATGAGTACGGAGACGGATGCCATGCTGCCAGAACAGATGTTTATTCATGCCATGGGACGCAAACACACAACCGGCTCAGGGTCACCGTCCGCTCCTGGTCTCCCACCCCCCAAGTCACCACCACGCTCCTGTGCCTTGCACCTGATGATGGGCGAGGATTCCGGAAATCCCGGTCGGGGTCCTGGCCATCGGATGCGCTTGTGCCGGGCTGTGGGCATGCAAAAGCCCTCGGGACCACAGCTCTGGAGCTTTGCATGATCATGTGCCACCACAGGCCTGCAGGCGGCCGAGTCTGTAACCAGCACATCGGGACGGCTGCGGTGGCAGCAGTAGCTGCTGAGAGGGCGACCTCGCAAACCCCCAGCCACATCTACGCCCCCCCTAGCAGGTTCTTGCACGCCACCAGAGCCATGTGGTCAGTGCCCGACGCACCGCCATGCCCCCCAGGGCCTCCGGCGACTGGTCAGGGTCGGGGGTGGGCTCTTCATCCTCCTGGTGTGCCCGTCATTCCTCCTCAGCGAGCCCTTCTGGGACCGCATGCCCGCAGTCCTCACACACATTGTGCAGGACAACGCAGGCGGCAACGACCGGCTTGACATGCCTCAGCTCCAGTGGCACCTGGAGTAGCAGACACCGCCACCATGCCTTCAGGCAGCCGATTGCTCGTTCCACAACATTGCGGACCCTGCTGTGCACCTTGTTGAAATGCGCCTTCCGCGCATCGAGTCGCCCTTTGTAGGGAGGGATGAGCCAGCATCGGAAGGGGTATGCTGCATCCGCCAATATGAGTGGCAGTACCTGGATGCCCTCGATGGTGCAGGTAGGGTTTTCCGGCACCCACAGTCCTGCATCCATTGCAGCCATGATGTTGGAGCGCAGCAGGACATGTGCGTCGTGGCTCTGACCGCTTTGCCCCACCACTATGTCCATGAACTGGCCCACGTGATCGACGGTGGCCTGCAGGATGATTGAGCAGTAGTTCTTCCGATTCATGTAGTACTGGGCCAGGCGGACCAGTACTCGCACATGGATGTGGCATCCATCCATTGCCACGACACACTGCGAGAAGCCCCTGGCGGCGAAGGCCCTCATAACCTGTCAGCGAAGCATTAGGGGTGAGGGGTCTGGCAGGCACCAGCATGCCCCGGGGACACACGCAGGGGATGTCGCCACCTGTGGAGCTGCCTGTGGCTTCCACTGGACGCTCCAGCTGCCCCATCCCTCTGGCCACGGCCCCATCTGCCCTCCCCTCCCACGGCACCAACTGGCCCCTCCTGTGCTCACCCTGTCTGGGTTCCGTAGATACACCACTCGCCGGTGGAGCTCCTCTGTGATGGCTCGTGTGACCTCCACGACGATGCCAGCCACGGTGGACCGCACCAGACCAAACTGCTGCCCGATGGTTCTATAGGACATGGTGTTCCCCATCCACCACACGGCGACCGCGACACGCTCCTCCACTGACACGGGTTCCCGCATCGCCATCTGCTCTCACTGCAGTCTATCGTGGAGGGCATCCACCAGCCACATGAATGTTGACCTGTGAATACAGTGTTCGGTCCGGGTGCCTTGCTCCAGGTGCGGTGGTCATGGGCCTGCTCCCCCCAACCCCTCCACCCTCTGTGCGCTGTCCTGCCATGGCCCTGTGGTCCCCTTGGGCCCTGCGAGTCATGCTGTGGCCAGGGCTCCTGGATTCCGGGGTTGCCATAGCCATGGTGCAGCAGCATCACTATCTGTCCGCGGACCGGCTGCTGGGTACGCTCTGTGCCCGGCTGGGCTACTGGCATCCCTGCGCCCCTGGCCATGGGTCCCTGTTTGGCGGGAGGGCAGCACAGGATTGCACCCTCCCCTCCTCTGGAGGTTGTGCGTGGTGGGCCATGGCATCATGGCTAGGGTTCCCAGACGACCTCCGTGTCTTACCTGGACATCCTGAAGTGCTTGAGCCACTGCTCGTCACCCCAGACATGGGTGACGAAGGTTGCCCACCATTCCTGGGCCCTCAGATACACCCACCAGTGGCAGGCTGGGCACTCCGTAGCGAGCCGGGCTAGCTGGTGGGTGTGCCTCAACCTGTCTGCCTGGTGCTGCCTGATGCGGCGTTGGTGGCTGGCTAGCTGTGTCATGCCCACGGCATTCCTCCATCTCTTGGCTGCAGCAGCCATCCCCTCCCCCTGTAGGCATGCTTGGCGCCCCCAGAGGCTCCCTGCAGCCACTGCCGCACAGGCGGCTAGGATGGCTACGACCAGGACTTCCACCTTGTCCTCCATTAGCTGTGGCTCAGTGCTCTGTCATGGTCCGGGGCCGTGTATCTCTGTCACTGGGATACCCCTCTCCCGCCTTCCATGTCCCCGTTCTGAACGGATGTCCATGGCTGGTGTCCGGTTGTGTGCATGCCCAGTGCTCGACCAGTCCGCTCACTCGATCATACGCATGCAAGACAGGCGGTGTGAGAAAAAAAATCCCGTTTGCTACGGGAGCAGTGCCGAACGCCCGCCCGTGTGATCACGCCACCCCACTTTTTTGCCATGCTACAGCACCGCCGTGTGATCGACAACTAGCAGGCTGCCCACGGAACATCAACGGGCCATGTGATCAGGCTACCGTGCCTTATTTAGCTCCAGGGCAAACTGCCACGCCTCCCCCACGTGTTTTCTGGCCCGTATGACCGGGGCCTTAGACAAAGAGACTGCCATCAGAGAAAAGGAACTGGAAGTAGCCCAAAAAGAAAAGGAAAGGGAGCAGGAAACTGAGCTCCAGAAATTAAAATTGAGGAATTAAGGCTTAGGTGTGAAAGGGGACAGAGAATGCCAGAAGACTTATCTCACATTGATAAAAAATTGGGGAAGTATGGAAAAGGAGATGATATTGGGAATTTCTTCATTAGTTTTGAAAGGGCATGCAAGGATTTTGGTGTGTCTGATGATAAGAGGATGCTTTACCTCAGTTCTCAGATATGCTCTAGGTTAAATGAACTTCACTAAGAAACTAGTCTTCAGTCTGCAGATTATGATTTATTTAAAGAAAGGGCAGAGAAGCATTATGAACTCTCAGCAGAACAGTACACAAGAGATTTTAGAGGTTTACGTAAATTGCCTGGAGAATCTTATAGTGAAGCTGGCTGTAAATTACTTAAGCTTCTTAATAGATGGCTAGAAGGGAGTAAAGTTAAATCTCATGCAAATCTGGAGGCACTCATAGGTTTGGAACAATTTTATAAATTGGTGCCAAAAGAATACATTTGGATAATTAAAGATAAGAAGCCTGTCTCTGTATCAAAGGCAGAAAAAAATATGGATAGTATAGAGACTAAAACAGGGAATTATAAATTTACCTCAGGAACCAAAAAAACACCAACAGTAAAAAGGTGGGAAAACTTTACTCCTCAGAAACCCAGCACTGATGGACTGAGATGCCCAAATATATAAGGGAATATGAGGAGGAAAGGGGGTATTTTCTCTGTGGAAAACCAGGGCATTTTTTTAAAAGTCATCTAGAGCTAAGGAGAAAATATACATCAGAAATCCCAAAAAAATGTAATGTGGTTGTGACCTCAATACCAGAACTAGAGACACCCCTAGAAAAACCCGCTCCCGTAGGTTTTGTATGGAAAATGATATACAGTGTGCATTGGGATTTTCTTGAGACCATAAATTTAAATAGGCAGGACATAATTGTTTGCAGGCACTCAGAAGCAGAATCACACTGGTAAAGCTAACACTGACTCAAATTATCCCTGGCTGAGTTCAGACTGGCAGTTTGCCCTGAGATAGGCACGTTTCAGAAATGTTTCACAACTGGATTAAAGGGGGCGTTCACACAGGCACATCTGTCTGGCATTCCCCACCCATAGTCAACCTGTCGTGTACCACTTCACTCCCATTTTTAAAAGATACCTGGTGAAAGTGATAGCAAATCCCAGAGAGCACATTTATCCCGCTTCATTCCACTTCCAGGAAGTGTGAACATTAACCTGAAAAGCCGGGAACAACCCATGGTAATAATGTCCACTGGGTGTTTCTGTGCGAAGTGCACTTGATTGCCCTGAAGAGGCAGCAGCGATATGATTGGATGTGCTCCACTCTACTGCCCAATGCGGTGCTGGTGCAACGGGATCCTCCCCAAATCGCCCTGATGCGCTTATGCACATGAGTGCATATGCACACATGGGCACATAGCCGAATTACCAGGAAAAAGCTGTTTACAGCCGTGCCTCCGGGCCAGCAGTCTGAACACTCCCTCGTGCCTCATCCCAGTATGCTCCCGCATCAGTCAGTGCAGTGTGACTGGGAAAACCCAGAACAGTTTGTTCCCAGGGCTTTTTTGCCATGACTCGCTCCCGCTTCAAACTGCCAGTCTGAACTCAGCCCCTAATAAGTTTACTAGTCTTAAGGGAATAGGGAGTCATGTGTTCAAAGTCCAGACTGCCGGGACTGCTATTTCTTATAAGGGATGGAAAGGGAATTTGAGATATACACTTGTCAGGACGTTCAAGCCAATGTGTTAATCAGGAATGACCAACGTGGAAAAGTCCAGCATGTAAATGTTGTCACTAGAAGCTATTGTGAAGCAGTGCAGATCTGTAGCCCTAGATCTTCAGCAGAGGCAGAAATTCTGTACACATTGCCAACTGAGAGACTGTTCCCAAACCAATAAGAGCTGCCATGGAAGGTAAGCTTGGAAACGTGTGGAAGCACATTTGGCAGATAAAATGCTGAGGCCACTGCTGGAACAAGCATAAGGAGAAACTCAAGAGGCTAATCCACAACAGCCTCTTTAATTGATTATAAAAGCAGAGACTGTACAGGCAGAGGGTTAGATGAAGATATGGGTATATATGGGAGAGAAGTGAATAGTTAGTGGTATGCTCTTTGTACAGAATGCAACTGCTTTAGTTAGCCCATTAAAGCCTTTTTGTAAGATGCTTGGGTGTGACTAAAACCAAGCACAGATTGTCACATCAGTTTTATTGGCTAAGCATTGGATGACATGTAAAGGATTTTTGCATGCCATGTTTGCCAAGTGATGGGAAAGAGCACCTTTACGTCCTGTGCCTGTCATCTCAACACCTTTCTCACAAGTAGCCCTGGACATCATGAGGCCTCTTCCATAGACATTGAGTAGAAAGAATAAATATCTTCTGATGCTGATGGACTGTACAACAGGGTACCCAGAGGCTATTCCCAACACTGAGGAAAGCACTGTAGCAGATGCACTGATCCATGCATTGTGTAACGTGGAATTCCCAGCTGAAGTCATCATGGATTTGGGCAGCAACTTTAGGTCACTACTAACGCAAAGACTAAGCAAGTGCATGGCATGAAGCATGTTAGCACACCATCTATAGACAAATATCTTGCTGGAGAGATTCTATTCTACCTTCAGTCACATATTGAGGACCTACATCATTGTGCATCCAGGAGACTTGGATGTAAACATCCACTACCTTCTCTTTGCCTATAGAGAAGTGTTTGAAGGATGTACAGGTTTCATTCCTTTTGAGATCCTTATGACAGAATAATTCAAGGGCCATCAGACCTCATTAAAAAGGGACTGGCAGGAGACTACTCAAAGTGACCCCATAAACATCATGGAGTTCATGTAGCAGTTGCAAGACACTCTGAAGAAAACCTTGGAAGCAGCAGGAGTGAATTTGCAATGCACTCAAACTAAACAGAAATTCTGCTATTGCACCAAGATGAGGAAGACAGTCTATGCTCTGGGAGACAAGGTGTTAGTCCTAAAACCAAAGAAAGGTCATAAATTCCATACAACATGGGTGTCCTGACTCGGAGCTGGGACCTCTTGCTGACCCCGAGACCTGTGCCGCACACCATGGCAGGAGCCAGGTGGTTGCAGCCTGGGCACTCCCTGGCTGGCCCAGCAGCACCCCTGCCACAGCCTGACACTGGCCCCAAGGCCTGCCCAACCATGCCACGGCAGGATCCAGGTGTCTGTGGCCTGGGTCCCTCCCAGGCCGGCCTAGCATCAACCTGGCAAGTGGTGCCTTGCTTCATAGGGCCCCCGAGTTGCCACCTGGGGGTGGGAATGGGCTGAGTGGCAGGGAACCCCAAGGCGAGAGCCAAGCCAGGGGGGCAGGCTTGGAACAGTGGGGAGAGCAAGGCCGTGGGACCAGGATGCCTGGGCAAGAATGGATCCAGGGTGGAGCCAGCTTTCAGACTTACCTGAAGACCCTGCAGGAAGACCCAGCAAGGAGAGGTCCCAGGAGGAGAGAACAACACTGGGCAAGCTGAGGAAGCTTCACCCCAATGGGAGGCAGGACACAGACAAGAGAGGATGGCAGGGACAGGCAGATAAAGGGGGAGAGGAATCACAAATAGGAAAAGGAAAAGGGGAGAAGAACAGGGGAAGGAACCACAGGGGAGAGAGGCAGACAGGAGCAGCAACAATAAAAGGAGGAAAGAATGTGGAAGCCGGGGAGGAAGAGAGCAGCAGAAAACTGACAGCAGAGAGCAAGAGAGAGAGAGAGCGTACACTGCAGAACTGCCACATGGGCAAGCTGCAGGAATGTTGCCAGAGGCACTGCCTTTTACTCTTGGGGTTGGCCTACTTTCTAACCTGAACCAAAGTCCCCAAAAGCCAAGCATTCTCAGCTTGAACCACAGAGTCAGGCTGCAAGTGCTGTGCAAAAAGGATTTCATATTCAGGTGACAGGCAACCTCAGATCAAGTCTCCAGTCTTCCCCCTCCACCCAGCAGAGATTATGCTTATGGAATGACAATGGGTTCTACCAGGTAAAGAATCTACATTTCTAGTCTATTTAGAGATTATCTGGCAGTTAACTCTGTCTCCAGTAACTCTTTGTCTGAATTCTTTGTCTTTCCTGCTCTGTTCCTCAAGAATACTGGGGTAAACCAATCAATCATTCAAATGTTTAGCAATCCTTCCTGATGCTAATTGGGGACATCTCCCACCTTTTGTCTACCCTGCCAGGACCATTAGTAAGTCAGATAATCCATTTAACTAGCTACTCAACACCTGGCTTCTATTGTTAAATCCAGACCCTGCCTCTCTGGAAGCTTATTGGTCATACCTAAGGTCTACCCCTACTGGCATTACACACCCCTGGGACCCATCATTGGTCCAGGTAATCTATTGTTCTCACCTGAGACCAGCCCCCAGGGCCACCCATTGGTCTGCATTCTTTGTCAATGCCTATAACCCAGCGCACACATGGCCTTAGACCATGTGTTTTCTGCCATGATCCAGGATGGTAATCCACCCCCAGACTCTCTCTGAGTTTGGGCCACTATCCTTTCTTCATGGACTTCTGCACATCTGAACAGGTTGTATCACCCCTCTATAAGCCATCAATCACCTCTGTTTCCTTAGTTCTATATTGCATGGATATTGTTTGTATACTTGAGAATATTTAGTAAAGAAATCATTATTTTAGCCACCCAGGTTCTGTGTCTGTTCCTGGGTTCTTGGGAATTCTAACTCTGGTATATACAGGTCAGATCCTATAGATAAGCCAATTGCATATTACTAATTATAATTCCCCTTCTTTATTAAATAATAGAGCAATTTGGCTAACAGGAGGTGAAGTAATCTCTCAGCTCCCACATTCTGAGGCTTCCACACCCTCCTCCAGAGAGTCTTAACACAGCTGAGGGGGGAGCCCCTGAGAGAGGGCACTGGTGGCCTGACAATGGGAAGGACCTTTCCCAATCACAACTGGGTTATTCAATGTAATGTACAAGGTAGAGATCAACCCCAAGGACTATGTGAAGATCTTTGCATTCTAACATGTCCAAGGCTTTCCATGACAGGAACAAACTCATAATATATATGTGTAAGGAACAGATTAAGTGCATGTTGGAAGGGCAAGGAAATTGTAAGGGGTAGATGACAATGTGACCAGTGTAAATTTCATTGTGATTCTGCCTAACCTAACTGAACACCAGATGAGAGAGGTGACACAATTATTACAAAGGTATAGCCAAGTGTTTTCTGTTGTGTCAGGGAAAACTAAATTGGCAACACATAAAATTGACCTGGGTGATTCCTCTTCCATAGACAATGCATCCTGTGGAGTGACTGGAGAGATAAACTGAAAAAAGGGGGGGAACTCAACCCAAAATATATCTGCAAACCAAGGGTGTGTTCAGACGGATCTTTTGATCTGCCATAGGAACGACTCCCTTGCGGATCAAAAATGCACGACCAGACAGAAACATCTGGGAAATATTCCGGTCCCATAGGCATCCCATTCTGCTGCGCCTCCAATCCTGATTTAAAAAGTAGCAGTTTCAATGTAGGGTTTTCGCTTATCCGCGCAACAACTGCAGACTTTCTTCCGTCTGGTCACTCCATTAGCGCGCGATGCTCCCGTCGGCTCGGTCTGACGTCAGACCGAGCCGACGGGGGCGCGATTTTTAAAAATTGAAACCCCATGTGCGCTTTAACGAGGAAACGCATTCAGCGATAAGCGCTACGAGGAGTGTAATATTTATGCTTATTTCTTTTAGGGACAAGATGTTACCATGATGGGAGATGGAGGGGGAAGGACTGTTCTAACTTGCAAAATAGTCCCTCCATTGATCATGATGGCAATGGCAAGGGGGAGGACCGGGACTTTGCTGAAAACCCTCCGCGATCGCCTCAGTTCTCCAAGGAGGCGCAGCCTTGCCTATGCGAATGTACAAAACTTTTTTAAAAAAAATCCTCGGTGGATGCCGTGTAGACAAATCATGGTGGGAACAACGCGCGGTGAGGCTATTTCATGGGGGGGCGTCTGGTCGTGCTAGGCTGGATTAAAAAAATCGGGATAAAATTTTAGGAGGGCTCATGGCACGATTGACTGGCCGTCTGAATGCAGCCCAAGAGGGTCAAGCTAACACTATATAATATAAAAGTGCCCAAAGGTAATTGAATTAATTGATGTGTTAAAGGCTGCTAATTTGATAAGCATCTATGATCTGACAAGTGGCCATGCTGGAGAAAGATCAGGACAAAATTGTTTATATTACTTAGGTTTACAGTTTTGCCTTTTGGTCTCCAAAACGTCCCTGCCACATTCCAAAGGTTAGTCAATAAAGTGCTGGTGGGAATGAGCCAGTTTGCATTAGTGTGCATTGATAATGTGGCTGTGTTTAGTAAAACCTGGGAAGAACACCTAATACACATTGACCAGGTGTTGCAACACATTGATAAAGTTGGGCTGAACATAAAACCAAAGAAATGCCAGATAGGAATTAAACAAGTCAAATATTTGTGTTGTATTGTAGGCAGCAGGATCCTCCGACCTGAAAACCCAAAGTTTTTGATTGAATCATTTTTAATTGAAGTGTATTTATATTTCCTTCCAAACATCTTCTAAGTCTGTATTTTACAACTTCATCATTTATGTGTTAAAAAAGAAAGCTATTATGATTATTAATTATTATTCTACAGATTACTCAGAAAGTGTTGCCTTGTAGCAATCCAATGTATTTGTACATTTTTTAAAAAAACCGTAGGATTAACTATTCATAGTTGTACAATTAAGATCTTACATAAGCATTAGCTTTTCTAACCCAATATCTTCATATCTATATATCTCTATATTAGTAAATCAAATGCTTCTAGGCCACTTCATGCATTCATGCATTCAGGGGAGAAAGTAAGAACTTATTTTGACCACAAAGATTCTTTAAAATTGCATGAAAGTAGTTTGCATCAGATTTGAAGTCTCCTTTGTAGGTTGAGGTTTCTTTTAAAGATTAAAAAATTATTTATTTAGAAATGCATATTTAGAATTTATTTAGAATGCATTGAATTAAGGCTGCTCCTGGAATCAAAGGTCTACTTGCTTTATTGCATGTATATTGTTTGCCAAGCAAATGGTAAGGGAGTAATGATTTATTATTTATTTTAACATCTTTATTTTAACATGTTTTAAACACATTACTTTAACATGTATAAGTGGATGAACTGTTTTAATTCTTCTGTACCACTCTGAGCCCACTTTGTGGAGAGGGCAGTGTAAAAGTTTAACTCATCATCATCATCATCATCATCATCATCATCATCTTTCTTGCTGCTTCATAACTCATACACTAGTTGTATCTCCCACACTGTCCTCTATTAATGAAAGCATCTAAACTACCAAGTGTTGTTTTTCCTCCTTCCACTTATAATGACACAGCACTTGAAAAAGTCGCTTTCTTTCAAAGTGCTTTTCAAACAGTTCAAGGTTTTAAGACTGTTTCTAAGAAACAGGTAATAGGTCTGGGGTGGGGGGAATTAAAGTGCTTGCCTTAGCAGAAAAACTTATATGAGAACCAAGGATCAGAAATAAAATAAAATGCCTATAAACCAAAGTCTTTGAAACGAATAGTTGCTACTGATTTTGCTTACCACTTCCTTTCTATTATCTTTTTCATCACCTATCCAATACTGCTGTATTCCTCTCCCTAGGATCTACTTCACCTCTTTTTACCTCTTGGTATCATTGAACTAGAAGCCTGCAGCCAGAGAACTAGCTGGCTAATTCAAATTAACATGTATTTATTTATAATCCACCTTTCTTACTGGTACTCAAGGTGAATCAAGGTGGATTACACAGAATAAATCAATGCAATCAACAATCAATAGACAATACAACAGGATTTGTCTTGTAGAGATCTGGAAACCTCACAGAGGTGAAGATAGTTTCAAAAGACAGCCATGCTGGTCTGTAATAGAACAACTAGATTTGAATTCAGTATCTGACGACGGGAGTTTTGAGTCTCAGAAGCACATATCCTGAAAATCTTCTTGGTCTCTAAGGTGCTATAGGTCTCAAATCTAGTGGTACAACCAGCAATGAAACACAGCATAGGTATTAACACAACTGTAAAGAAAAATGGTTCCTTACTCTGTTCTGTAAAGTAATCTTTGGTTCAGGCTGCACAGAGGCCTGCAAGAATTTTCCCAGAGACAGAGACAGCTCAGAAGTAGATAGTAGTAGTGACCTTGCCAGATAAATTGTTTTCAGCTGAGGGCTGTACCAACCACCCTTGGTGTTTCCAGTTAGCACATTCCAAGCCATTGCAAACCTGGGTATGGGGGCAGGGATGGACCTAGCTGCGGTATGGTTTTGTTTCTCTCGCGCACTCTCTTGTCTATTCTTGGATGTCACATGCCTAGTAACTAAGGGAGTTACATCACCTCTCAGGTATCTCATTGGTCCAAAGGTCTAGGATCAATCACAGACCATTTTGCCTATAAATCTAGCTAATCCTCACACTAGGGCATGGAACTTGGTGACTACTTGGCATTATGTCAGCAGTTCAAGAGCTCCCAGAATGGCATCCCACTTGATTCCTGCCTGGACTGGCTAAAGTTGTGAACATCTTGTCTTGCTGGAACTGATTACCTCTGCTGAACCTTGAATGGTAACTGGAACCTTGTTTCTGTATGTTTAGCTGTGCTGGAAAGGCTTAGGTTTATTTGTTTTATTTCCTTCAGTGTCTAGTCTTGTTTTAAATATTTTTGCACCTTAAATAAATAATTATATTTTTACTCTGTCATGGTTTTTGCCTTCAATAACCTCAAAGCCTTAATCCAGAGCCTTGGCTCTTGACCGCCTACCAGTTAACTGTTTTGTCTTGGAAACTCAGTGTAAAGTACTGGGTTTCGGGCCTCATGACTCGGACGACGACATAAGAGAAGACGCGTTTATTCGTACTTCACATAAGACAAGAACACGCAGTAACGGCCGGAGGCCAACTATATACAGTTAGGGGGGACGGCCCTATATTCCTATTGGCGGGTTTGAATCGCCCGCCAATGCTGCCATTGGTTCACTACTGGCGAGCTCAGGAACCTAGTCCCTATTGTTCTCAGAGAGTGAAGCTTGGCTGTATTTCGCCAGCTCTGCCTTCTGATCCCAGGACACAACACCCCTCCCCCATAGTTCGTCTCCTATCAGGTGACGTAGTCTTTTAAGTATGTTGGTGCCCTCCGTTCTCTTAGCGAACGTCGGGGGGCCGGTACCGGACTGGCGGGGCCCCTATCGGGTGGTCCGCCAGCACAAGGAGCTTGGATCTCTGGTAGTAGCCGAGGCGGTGACGGTGGCGGCTGTAACGGCGGCGGCAGCGGCGGCGGTGGTTCAGCTGTCACCGGGGCCCCCTCCGGATTCCGTGGACTTTCCGGTGCTGGCTCCGCTGTCGGTGCTTGCGGTCGATCGGATGATGGGGCGGCTGCGGCATTTCCCGGTAATTGGATCTCTGTGTCGGGGTCTTGCCGCCTCCGGAGCTGGTCGACGTGTTTACGGAGGACCCGGTCCCCATCTGTTAGGACTTCGTATGACACTGGCCCGGTGGGTTTTAGGATGCGCCCGGCCACCCACTGCGGCCCCGCCCCGTAGTTCCGGAAGTAGACAGGGTCTCCCGGTAGGAAGCTTCGGGGCGCCTCCCTGTTCTCGACCAGCTTTCTCTCTGGGGCTCGGTCCGGGTGGAGTCTGTCTAATAAAGTGGTAGGGCGGCGGCCCATTAATAGTTCTGCGGGGCAATGTCCGGAGATGGGGTTTGGGGTGGTGCGGTATGTAAGAAGAAAGCGGGCCAGCCGGAACTCCCAGTCCCCCTCCGTTATGCGGCTCAGGGCCTCTTTGGCGGTGCGTACCGTCCTCTCCGCCTGTCCATTGGTTGCCGGGTGGAAGGGCGCTGATCGTATGTGCCTGATTAGGTTCCTTTCGAGGAACGCTTGAAACTCAGCAGACGTGAACGCTGCCCCGTTGTCCGACACGATTGTGTCTGGTAACCCGTGCGTCGCGAATATTTTCCGCAGGGCCCTTATTGCCGCTTTGGCAGAGGTGGTAGACACTGGGCTTATTTCCACCCATTTCGAGTAGGAGTCTACCGTCACCATGAACTGGAGCCCCTGGAACGGCCCCGCAAAGTCTATGTGTAGGCGTGACCACGGCTTGTGGGTAGACTCCCAGCTTTGGGTTGGCGCTCTCGGGGGATTGGGGCGGACTTCCTGACACCGTGTGCACCCTCGGACCCAGGTTTCAATTTCGGCGTCCATCCCGGGCCACCACACGTAGCTCCTTGCCAGAGCTTTCATTCGTACAATGCCGGGGTGGGCCTCATGTAGCGTTTCTAGAACCCCTTGTCTCATGGGCCCTGGGATGACCACCCTGTCCCCCCATAACAAGCACCCTTTTAAGGCGGATAGCTCTTCCCGCCTGGCTTTGTATGCCGTGAACTCTGGCCCTGTCTGTTCCGCTGGCCATCCCCTCACCACCCAGTTTAGGACCCGGGAGAGAATGGGATCTCGGGACGTGCGGGTGGCCACGTCTGCAGCCTGAAGGGGGGGGTTTGGCAGCTCCTCCATTAACAATACTGCGGGAGCCGGGGCCGGATCTTCCCCTGTATGCGGCAGCGGCAGGCGGCTCAAGGCATCGGCATGACCCAGCGCCTTGCCCGGCCGATGCTCTAACTGGTACTGGTAGCCCGCCAAAAACAAGGACCAGCGCAACACCCGGGGCGACAGTACCTGCGGCGTTTGTTTGTCCGCCACAAACAGTCCCAAGAGCGGCTTATGATCGGTTACGAGCGTGAAGGGCCACCCGTACACAAAGTTGTGAAACTTTTAACCCCCGCCACCAGTGCCAAGCCCTCCCGGTCGATTTGAGCATAGTTCCGCTCCGCGAGGGACAGCGTGCGGGAGTAATAAGCCACCGGGACTTCCCTTCCATCCGGTAGCTTGTGTGCCAAGACTGCCCCGACCCCATACGGTGATGCGTCGCACGCAAGGATTACCGGGAGCTTTTCATCAAAGTGGGCGAGCACCGCGTTAGAAATCAAGAGTACTTTAACCCCCGAAATGCCGCCGCCTCCCTCGCTCCCCATGCCCAAGGTGTCGCCTTATCCAGCAGCCTGTGCAGGGGTTCGGCCACGGCGGCTTTGTGGGGAAGAAAGGCGTGGTAAAAGTTCAGGAGGCCTAAGAACGCCTGGAGTTCTGCCTTGGACTTCGGGGCGGGGGCCTCCACGATGGCCTTCACCTTGTCCCTCGCCGGATGCAGGCCTGTTGCGTCTACCCGGTATCCCAAGAACTCCACCTCCGGCACCCCGAGGAGGCACTTTTCCCGCTTCACTTTCAGCCCCGCGGCTTGGAAGCGTTCCAGTACAGTTCAGAGGCGGGCGGCGAAGCTTTCCGGGGTGGTCGCGGCGATGAGGACGTCGTCGAAGAACGGCGTCACCCCAGGGATCCCTTTCAACAAATCGTCCATTAGATTTTGGAATATCCCTGGGGCCACACTGACCCCGAACTGCAGCCGCTTCACCCGGAAGGCCCCCCGGTGTGTCACTATGGTTTGCGCCTCGGCCGTGGCCTCATCTACCGGGAGTTGCTGGTACGCCTGCGCGAGATCCAGCTTTCCAAATATGCGCGCCCCCGCCAGTGTGGCTAAGACATGGCTGACCACGGGTACGGGGTATGCGTGCGCCTGAAGTGCCTGGTTAATGGTGCACTTATAATCCGCGCAGATGCGGATTTCCCCGTTTGGCTTGACGGGTGTCACAATCGGGGTCTCCCATCGAGCGTTCGGGACGGGCTCTAGGACTCCCTGGGCCACTAACCGGTCCAGTTCGGCCTCTATTTTCGGGCGGAGGGCCAGGGGCACAGTGCGGAAGCGCCGTCGGACGGGCGTCACGGTGGGGTCTAAGTGAAGCGACACCGGGGGCCCTTTATAACACCCCAGTTTCCCGTCAAAGACCTCCGGGAATTCCTTGCACACCGCCCCCAGTCCCACACCCCGCACTTATTCACTCCCCCAATCGTTATGCCTAGGGCTTCGAACCATGCCCGCCCCAGGAGACTCACGAGATTTCCCTCTACCACCACCAAGTCCAAGTTCCCCTCAAAGTCTCTGTACTGCACTCGGAAAGTGCCGACTCCCCGGATGGGGACAAGGTTCTTTTGAAAGTCCACCAAGCTTAGTGGCGATGGACGAAGAGGGGGTCCCCCTAATGGGCAAAGTCTTTTTAAAGTGTCTAGGGAAATGATGGACGCTGCCGATCCCGAGTCCACTTCCATGCAACAGGGGGACCCCTCGATCCGCACGGTTACTTGGATCTTCGGGGCAGAGGAGAGGTTGGGGTTGGGGAGGCGAAGTACCTGCAGCGGCTGGTCGGTGAGGTGGTACAACTCGGCGACCTCTTCCGTCGTCTCGTAGGCGGTGGACGATGCGCGGTGCGGTGGAACCGATGCTCTCGAATTCCTGTAGCCCTTGGACCGGCAGACCCGTGCGAGGTGTCCCTGCTTTCTGCACCCGTGACAAACGGCATCCCGGAACTTGCAGGATTTCCTTCCGTGGCCTTCCCCGCAGCTGGCACAGACGGTCCGGTTGCCGGAAGGCTTGGCTGGCTCTCTGTTGGCCTGCTGGAACGGCGCCGGCCGGCGTTGTTGAGGTCTGAGGGCGAAGACCTCTTCCGTATCTACATTCCCGGGGCTTGGACTCCTTCCGACCACATGGGCGGCCGCGGCCGGGCGTTCCCCTTCCGCGGCCTCGTGGGCTGTTGCGGCGTCTAGGGCCTCGTCTAAGGAGAGCCTCCGGTGTCCAACCAACTTGCGCCGCAGCTTGGAGTCCGCCAGGCCCCACACGAACTGCGTCAGCAGGTTGTCCTCTACCTTCGGGAATCCGCAGTCCACCGCGAGCGCCCTTAGCGCGGCCAGGAAGGTGGCAATGGATTCCCCTTGGGCCTGGACTCGCCTCTGGAAATCCATCCTCTTGGCCAGGAAGGTTGGCCGGGGGCTGAAGTAAGCGTTGAGGACATCCAGGATCTCCCCAAACGAACTCTCCAAGGCGGTGCGGGGGACCAAGAGGCTCTTGGCGAGGCGGACGGTTTGGGTGCCGCAGGCGTTCAGGAGGATCGCTCGTTTCTGGTCGGAGTGGCGGATTTCGTTGAGCTCCAAGTAGCTGATGAGCTGGTCGACCCATGCGTCCCAGGTTTCTGGCTGCGACGGATCGAAGTGCTCCAGTGTTACATGAGAAGCGGCCATGGTTCTGTCTGGAACGGCGTGCGCCGGGGCGAGCGGTGCGGTGCTGCTCTCGGGGTCAGCGATGCGATGCTCGGCGAGCGGTGCGGTGCTGCTCTCGGGGTCAGCGATGCGGCGCTCGGCGGTGTCCTTTTCGTCGCTCATGGAGTCACGGAAGGCGTTGAGATCCCACCTTCGTCGCCACTGTAAAGTACTGGGTTTCGGGCCTCATGACTCGGACGACGACATAAGAGAAGACGCGTTTATTCGTACTTCACATAAGACAAGAACACGCAGTAACGGCCGGAGGCCAACTATATACAGTTAGGGGGGACGGCCCTATATTCCTATTGGCGGGTTTGAATCGCCCGCCAATGCTGCCATTGGTTCACTACTGGCGAGCTCAGGAACCTAGTCCCTATTGTTCTCAGAGAGCGAAGCTTGGCTGTATTTCGCCAGCTCTGCCTTCTGATCCCAGGACACAACACTCAGACTGCAGTCCCACTCTACAGGGCTGACTTTTCTTGTTAAGTTCCCTGAGAAGCCGGGAGGCTTGGTCTTTCTCTCCTGGGCTGTTGGGATAGATTGCAAGGCTAGACTCTCTCTGGTACTTTGTAACTGTGTTTTGTGATGCACTGTCCTTTTACCAAAAGTCCTTACCTGGGGTTGGGACTGGGACTTTTGACAATGACACAGTAACTGAAAGCAAAAATTACACAGTAGGAACCTGCTTTCAGCAACAGATTGTATGTACTATACACTGTGTTATAGTCTATAGCAGAGGAGTTGAACTCATTTGTTATGAAAGCCGGATCTGACTTAAATGAGATCTTGTTGGGCCAGGCCATGTATGTCATAAAATGTAATGCCAGGTAGCAGAGATATAAACTTTATAAAGGACCCAAACACAAAGATTTTTTTAACTTTAAATAAAACATGCTTAAAAAACCAGAACTCTTGCAATATTTTGTTTAACAGTCTCTGATAACTGACACTTCTTGCTCTGAATTACTGCATCAAAATATATCTGCTGTAGCAATCTTGAATATGCTGTTCAGGTATGAATCTGTAAGCTGCAAACCTACTTTTGATTTATTGGCATTTATCACAGAAATCTCATGCTCAGTGTTCTGAGCCTAGGACCTAAGAGAAAACATGAAATGACTGGGCATTGCAAGCTTTTGTACATAAATCGCTTTGTGTACTGGTCAAGAACACGATAAAGCAGCCTGACACAGACTGAGGGCTATGTGTTTGTCTACAAAACTATAGTCTTCCCCAGAGAAATAACTACAACTCCAATGAGGCAGTGCAAGAACAGAGAGACAGCAATATATAGTGGTCAGTATTAGCCTACTATCTGGGAAGCCTAAGTTTAAAATCCCCAGTCTACAAAGGAAATGCACTGGGTGAACTTTTTCTGGACATACACACTCAGCCTAATCCACCTCACTGGCTTGTTGTTATTCCTCATCTAAATAGTTCACATGCTTTCCTACTGAGAAAGACTGGATAATGAGTGCATGAATACAGTGTAAAGGGGAGGGAACCCAGCTGCACTCAAGAGAGCCCTGGCATAACAAGCCCAACAAAACACGCACACTGTAGCAAGGCACACAAAAGCTCATACCTTGAATAAAACTTTGTTGGTCTTAAAGGTGCTTTGTAGTTCTCCAGTGCAATTAAGGCAGCTGAGCAAAGCAAGGCAGGAGGAAGGGAAGGAGCTTCAGCCAGTGAAGGGGAAGAAAGGCTTGCCTTTGTCTCCTCTAGGATTGAGGCAGCCTGGCCAGGAAGCAAAATCTGGCTTGTTCCTTCCCTCCCTGGGAGGAGGAGAGGGAGGAGCCTCAGCCAGTGCAGAGAACAGAAGCTTGCCTATCTATCTCTCCTGTGCCATTGAGAGAATCTGCTAAAGCAAGCTGCGATGCAGCAGCAGAACTGGAGAAAAAAGCAGAAGACAGTCAGTTCCTTGTGAGCCGGATAGCCTGATCCATTCTTTTGGCTGCATGTTTGACACCCCTGGTCTACAGTCCTTAAACGTTTATTCCAATATTGAGCCCAATATTACTAATTCCTGCCCTAATTATCCCTTTAGAGTTGGCAGATCACAATGTTACAGTCACAAGAGAAGCTACAACTGGCGAGATTTTCTTCTGGAGCTAGATTCTAGATCTAGTCCCCTTTGTTCCCTGGCCCTTTGTAATTGTCCTTCCTTTAGGTTTCCCCTGCTTCTCAGTGCACTGACTTGTCCACACACTAATGTCTGTCTCATTTCCTATGGGCTCTATCTCCTAGTTTCCCTGCCTCCTAGACCTCTTCCCAGTCTTCAGGCTGCTCCTGTATCTATATGGTTTACAAATGACTGATAAATTAGGCACCTGTATCCAAG
Source organism: Gekko gecko (assembly GCA_029375565.1). NCBI lineage: Eukaryota > Metazoa > Chordata > Lepidosauria > Squamata > Gekkonidae > Gekko > Gekko gecko. The sequence goes on along the minus strand of JAPDNY010000002.1, from coordinate 103,094,986 downwards.
AACTAGACCCATGAAAGCCGGTTTAGAATGGTGGATAGTGGGTAGAACTTGCATCAGGGAAAGCTGTGTTCAGACTCCTACACAACCCTAAAGCTCATTATTTGACCTTGAGTCAAAATCTCTCTTTCTGTTGGCCTAACCAACCTTGCTAGCTTACTGTGAGACAAAAGGGAAAACTCCCACACATGCCAGTCTGATCTCTTCCAAGGACACATAGGATAGAAAGATAACATATGAATGAATATAATATCCAGCTAATATTTTCACCAACAAACAAACATAGATCTCTCTCTCTCTTTCTATTACGCATGTGCAATGCAAGTGCAGTTTCACAAACTGCTTATATATCAAATTCATTGAGAACAAAATTATCCATCTTGTACCTTACATGAGTAACAGAAATTCTTGGCATTGACCTGCTGTTAGACATCCCCTTAGTCTTCAGGAGGACTATAGTGCTCTCCATTTTCCACTTTTTTGCTGCAATGTATTGCTTATCACCACATTTTCCATTGCCCAAATGCTGCAAAGTATACCTGCTGCATGTTCCAGCCTCTACTTTTCCCCCAGAGAAATCCACAAAGCAAATTTAGTTTCCACTTTCCCCAGACACCCTGCCTCTCTAGGAATTTTAGCTGCTCATTTGATTTAGCTATTAGTGGCAGGAACCTCTTGAATCATTAAAAGCAGGATCAAGGTTTAGAAAACACTATCCAGAAAATAGGGTCCAGATTCTGTTGGCTTCTGGCTGCTACTTTTTTTATATCTGCATTAAAAAACAAAAAGTTGAAAACCAAGACTTCTGGTAAACAAGGGTGTTTCCAGTTTCTTGTTTCTGCTATTTTAAAAATTAGAGATGTCCACAATTTGGGAGTAAGTCCCATTGCAATAGGAGGATTTAAATACATAGGATTTCTGAGGATTTTTCTGATTTTCTTTCTGAGAAAAACTTTTCCAGCTTCTGAGCTCTGCGGAATATTATACAAATGTTTTACTCTTAGGGGCATGGCTTGGCAGACGAACATAGCAGTTGCATAGGGGCTTGTCTCCAACACCCTTCTCATGTTTTTCAATCTTAACCTCCTTAAAAATCAGTGATGTCTGCAAATAAACAACATGAGCAAAATGAGTCACACTCGGGCTTTAAAAATCTCAGATTCTTCATAACCGATGACCAGGTTTTTCACGATAAATGGCGGTACACAGACCTCGGACCGTGCTCTATCGCAAGGCCAGAAAATGGCAGCTGAAGAGATGACACTCGACGATGATGGCACTGTCCTCTCTCAATATGACTTCTTTTCAACAATTCAAAAATTGGAAGATACCATTGCAGATCAGATACATGCGGCTATCACGCCTCTCTCCAATGAGCTCAAATTGATAACAGAGACTCTTTCTGAAGTCTTGCAAGCAGTAGAATCTGCCCTAGAGGCCTCCATTACAGCACAAGACAACATACGCCGCCTTCAAAAATCAGACGAATGGATTAAATCCAAACTTATGGCATTTGAAAATAAACTAAAAGAACAGAATCTAAAATTCAGAGGCCTCCCAGAGAACTCGGAGGGTGAGTTAGAAATTAAAAATTTTCTTGCTACATGGCTTACAAAAGCTTTAGGCCTAGAAGATAACGTGGCCCCTTTAATTGATAAAGCATTTCGCATTGGCCCCATTACAAAACAAACAGACTCATTTTTCTGAGATATAATCGCCACTTTTCCTAATAACTGAACAAGAGATGCTATATTAAGAAAATCTAGAGCGGACTGCTGTCTTTCCTTCCAGAACTTACGCATAATAGTCTTACTGGACCTCTCCACTGAAACCCTGCAGCACAGAAGAAACTTAAAGCCAATCACCCAAAAATTATTTGAACACAAGTTGCACTTTAGATGGATCTCACCTACTGAACTGATGGTGATTTACCAAGGCCAACAATTATATGCTTATGATTTGTCCAGCAGTCACAAACTCTTAACAATCCTAGACATTGACTTTGATCTTCCATTGCCTTCTACACCTGAAGATCTGATCTCTCAAGATTCTGGCTCTTTTCAATGCTGGGCCCTTGTCAAACGTGGAGCTAATCCACAGCTTGAAGACACTTTAAAATGTTTTTTCTTTGCTGAAATTCCTTTTTTTTGTAGTAAACTCTCCTAAAAAGGAGAGGACTTTATTGCTTTTTATAAAGGGGGGGGGGTATACAGAGGGACAAAGAAAAGAGGTGAGTGAATTTCCTGTTAATGTATTAGATTTTTTTGTTAGTAAAAAATAGAGTTTATGGCTTCTACCATGGTTGAATGATCTTCTTTTCATCTTACTAAAAGTCCAAAACAAATCTGTTAGCAAAATTAGTAAAGTCCTTTGGGGTTAATTGTTAATATACTCCATTCTTGCGTGTCACACACAAATCATATCTAGGGGTGTCTTCCTTTCAGCTCTCTCAGGTTGTACGATGGTCCCTTCTTTGCTTTTCCCTCCTCCGAATCTCCTTCCTCCTCCTCTGGGCCACTGTCTTCTTCGCTACTTAACATTGTCCATTTAGCGAGTTCTGCATCTTCCTCTGAACTGGCGTGTCTCTTCAGGAATTCTTGGGCTTTGAAGACGGAATCAATCTTCTCTCTCTTATCTTTATATTTAAAGACCAGTCCTTCAGGGAGCCACCATTTGTAACTGACCTGGTATTTTTGCAAAAATAGGGTCAATCCTTTATATGCTTTTCTTTTCTGATGAATTTCATATGGAACATCTTTTAAAATCCTGATATTCTGTTCACCAATCTTCAAGGGCATTGCTGATGTCGCTCTTAAAATTTGATCTCTGGTACCATGCTTAGTAAACTTGGCAACCACCTCTGCTGGCAAATTATTTTTCTTGGTAAAGTTGGAGTAGGATCTGTATACCAGATCCATCTCTTCGCTTAATTTCTGCGCTTCTTTGCCAGTTATTGGTGCCAAAGCATTCGCCAAAATCGCTCTGAGATCTTCTTTTTCTTTTTCCTTTATGCCTTGAAAACAGAGAGTCAAGTTTGATTTTTCCATCTGCAGCATTAATATTCTTTTTTCCTGCATCTCTTAAGAGAACATAAGAACATAAGAACATAAGAGAAGCCAATGTTGAATCAGGCCAATGGCCCATCTAGTCCAACACTCTGTCACACAGCGGCCAAAATATACCAGGTGCCATCCGGAGGTCCAGCAGTGGGGCCAGGGCACCAGAAGCCCTCCCACTGCTGCCCCCTCCAGCACCAAGAATAGAGTGCATCACCTGCCCCAGACTGAGAGTTCTCATTCTATACCCTGTGGCTAATAGCCACTGGTGGACTTCTGCTCCATATGTTTATCTAATTTCCTCTTGAAACTGTCCATGCTTGCAGCTGCCACGACCTCCTGTGGCAGTGAATTCCATATGTTAATCACTCTTTGGGTGAAGAAGTATTTCCTTTTATCTGTTCTAACCCGACTGCTCAGCAATTTCATAGAGTGCCCACGAGTTCTTGTATTGTGAGAAAGGGAGAAAAGTACTTCTTTCTCAACCTGCTCAATCCCATTCATAATCTTATAAACCTCGATCATGTCACCCCTCAGCCGTCGTTTCTCCAAGCTAAAGAGCCCCAAGCATTTTAACCTTTCTTCATAGGGAAGGTGTTCCAACCCTTTTATCATTCTAGTTGCCCTTCTCTGCACTTTTTCCAATGCTATAATATCCTTTTTGAGATGTGGTGACCAGAACTGTACACAGTATTCCAAATGAGGTCGCACCAATGATTTATACAGGGGCATGATGATACTGGCTGATTTGTTATCAATTCCCTTCCTAATAATCCCCAGCATAGCGTTGGCCTTCTTTATTGCAGCTACACATTGTGTAGACATTTTCAGCGAGTTATCCACTACGACTCCAAGATCTCTCTCTTGGTCAGTCTCTGCCAGATCAGACCCCATCAACGTGTATTTATATTTAGGATTTTTGGCTCCAATGTGCATCACTTTGCACTTGGCCACATTGAACCCCATTTGCCACGTTGACGCCCACTCACCCATCCTCAACAGATCCCTTTGGAGTGCCTCACAATCCTCCCTGGTTTTCACCACCCTGAACAACTTCGTGTCATCTGCAAATTTAGCCACATCACTGCTTACTCCCAATTCCAAATCGTTAATAAACAAGTTAAAAAGCATGGGACCGAGTACTGATCCCTGTGGTACCCCACTGCTTACCACCCTCCACTGAGAAAGTTTCCCATTTATACTCACTCTCTGTTTCCTATTTATAAGCCAGTTTTTGATCCACAAGAGGACTTGTCCTTTTATCCCATGACTATTGAGCTTACTTAGGAGCCTTTGATGAGGAACTGTATCAAAAGCTTTCCGGAAGTCAAGGTAAATAATATCTATTGGGTCCCCCTTGTCCACATGTTTGTTCACTCCCTCAAAAAACACTAACAGGTTAGTGAGACAAGATCTTCCCTTACAGAACCCATGCTGAGTCTGCCTCAATAGTTTTTGTTCATCAATGTGCCTACTAATTCTTTCCTTAATAACAGTTTCCACCAACTTACCCGGTATCGATGTCAGACTGACTGGCCTGTAATTTCCTGGATCTCCCCTGGAGCCCTTTTTAAAGATGGGAGTGACATTAGCTACCTTCCAGTCATCAGGAATGGAGGCAGATTTTAAAGAAAGATTACATATTTTTGTCAGGAGATCCACAAGTTCACATTTGAGTTCTTTCAGAACTCTCGGATGAATGCCATCCGGGCCTGGTGATTTATTAGTTTTTAAATTGTCCATCAGTCATAGGACTTCCTCTCTTGTCACCGCAATCTGATTCAGGTCTTTCAAACCCCCTCCCGAAATCAGTGCTTCTGGAGTGGGCAAACACTTCTCCTCTTCCACAGTGAAGACAGAGGCAAAAAATGCATTCAGCTTCTCAGCCATTTCCCTATCATCCTTCACTACTCCTTTTACCCCTTGGTCATCCAAGGGCCCCACTGCCTCCCTGGCTGGCTTCCTACTTCTAATGTATTTGAAGAAAGTTTTATTGTTGGTCTTTATGTTTTTTGCGATATGCTCCTCATATTCCCTTTTTGCTTGCCTGATCACAGACTTGCATTTTATTTGCCACAGTCTGTGTTCCCTTTTATCAACCTCACTAAGACTAGCTTTCCACCGCTTAAAGGAATCCTTCTTACCTTTTACAGCTTCCATTACTTTATTTGTTAACCATGCAGGCTTTTTTCTATACCTATTTGTACCTTTCCTAACCTGCGGTATATATTTTTTTCTGAGCTTCTAGGATTGTCTTTTTAAATAGTCTCCAAGCTTCCCCAATGGTTTTGACCTTCTCCACTCTTCCTTTCAATTTCTTCCTCACATGTCCCCTCATACCAGAGAAGTTACCCCTTTTAAAGTTAAAAGTGGTCGCGTCAGTCTTTTTGGGCAACTCCCTATCTGTACAAATGTTAAACTCAATGACATTATGGTCACTGTTTCCAAGTGGTGCAATCACTTTTACATCTCTCACCAGGTCTTGGGTGTTACTTAGGACCAAATCCAGGATCGCCTCTCCCCTGGTAGGATCTGTGACCATCTGTTCCACAGCACAGTCATTGAGAGTGTCTAAGAACGCAATCTCTTTTTCCCGACTAGAACTCATATTGACCCAATCAATGTGTGGGTAGTTAAAGTCGCCTATTACAACACAGTTATTTCGTCTAGCCGCTATCTTTAATTCATTCATCATTTTATAATCCTCCTCTATCTTTTGATCTGGTGGGCGATAACAAACTCCCACTGTTAAGCCTCCTTTTGGACCCACTATTTCAACCCATAGCATTTCCAGAAGGGAATCCAATTCTCTTACCCTCTCAATCTTACTGGATGGTATACCCTCTCTGACATACAGAGCCACCCCACCTCCAACCCTTTCCCCCCTATCCTTCCGATATAATTTATAACCAGGAATCACCGTATCCCACTGATTTTCCTCATCCCACCAAGTTTCTGAAATACCCACAATGTCTATTTCCCCCCCAACACCAAGCATTCCAACTCCCCAATTTTACCTCGGAGACTTCTAGCATTTGTGTATAAACACTTATAGTTTCCCACGTTTGTTAAGCCCACAGCCTTCCTCTTGCTGCCTCGAGACCTTGCCAGGCAGTTCCTATCATTAGCCACAGTCTCAGTGGACAATTGTAATCTTGATGTTTCTCTATTTTGTTGACCTTTTTCTTAATTTTCTTGGTGTCTTCTGTCGAAGTCAGGCATTTCTTTGCAATCTCTTCCATCTTCTTCGCCGTGTCTGTTAGTTGCTTCTGTTGAGTATTGAGAACACCTTCCATGTTACAGAGAGTTTCGCTGATTTTTTGCATTTGATTCAGCAGAGGGCGCAGCATCTCACTCTGCTGATTGACAGCTGGTTCCGAGGGGGGGTGCCAGAGCCAGAAGTCCCTCCCAGCTTCTTCACCGGCTTGTCCGGGAGTCTTTTCTGCCCCGACATTTTAATTGTTTTATTGTTTACTTTTACACAGTCCGTGCCGCGCAGCTCAGGAGTTCAGCTATTTCCTTCAACTTCAATATAACCCCAAAAGGTATTTTCACCAATCCGCTTTTTCACTCCACCCCCCTTCAACTCTCTTTTATAAGTTCCGTTTTCTAAGGGGGGGGATTTTCCTTCCCCCCTCCCGTGCGCTTGTGCAATTAGGGGGGGGAACACATAAATGCTTGCAAGCAGATCTCCAACTCACGGTTTCCTGCCAATTCCACCATTTTTAATTCAGCCTTTGCTGTTTCACTCCAGGAAATCGGTGGCATTGCTAGGTCCCATTCGGGCACACCACAGTGGGGCCGTTGGGGTAAGGAGAAAGTCTCAATTTCCCAGCCGTCAGGCCGGCAAAGAGGCTACTCCCCAGGCGCCCCCTGGTTTGGAGCCTTTACCTAAGGCTCACTAGGGTCATTCGCTTGTGCGAAGACCCCCCCGACCGTGTGTAGGCTGACCATCTCCGGGAGAGTTCCGAGAGGTGGCCGCCATACGCTCCGCCGAAACCGAAACTCTCTTTGCTGAAATTCCTGTTTATTGACAGGGCAGAACCCTTAAGTCCGTTTTCATTTTTATTTTCTCCCCTTGTCTTCCTTTCTATTCATGTTGATACTAAGGTGCTGACTTATAGTACAGCCTTTTTGCATTTTTATTGTTATAAAATATTTGTAGTGGTGTTGAAAACTCATTCTCAGTCTTTGTTCTACCTTATGATGTTAGTTCTAATACAAAAGTTCTTACAGTACTGTTAACCTATTTTCAGTTTTTTGAAGGTGCTGATAACCGGATTTCAGTTAGGTGACTTATGTTCAATATTAGGCTCCAGATACTGTTCTTTACATTATGCCTTAACTGTTTATATTTTTAATTTTACCTTATGATGTCAGTTCTACTACAAAAGTCCTTTTAGTGTGGATAACCTATATTTAGTTTCTCGAAGGTGCTGTTAACCTGAATTCAGTTAACTGAGATATGCTCTGAATTAAATTTAAGTTGTAATTTTTCACAATATACCTTAATTGTGTCTACTCTCAGGTTAGGACCTGACTTAATACCAGGCATGTTGACTCCATTTTTATTCTTTAAAGATGTCAGATCACAATGGTATGCTCAATCAGTTTGTTGTTTTTTCTATCTTACTATTCACTGAGGAGTTTCATTATGGTGTAGTTAACCTAACTTACATTTTACTTTACTTCTATTATTTTTTCTGTTGTACACTCTCAGAGTCTATGACTTAAATCTGTACTAAAAGGTGATGTTAACCTGTTTTCCTCCCCCCCGCATTATTTAGATTCTTTATCTCAGCCAGATATACCTAATCTAAATTCAACACCCAGTTTATTCTGGCTTTATTTCCACTCACCAAATTGATCAATAAGTCACTTTAGGCAACATACGGTTTCACAATGCTATTGAATACCTAAATTTTGAACTTGTGATAATATTAAGATATTCTTATGCAATAATATAGTTACCCTGCCTGAGTTATATGTGTACAAACTCTCACTAACTTTACCTTTATTTTCTTTTTCAAATCTCTAGGAGGTTAAATGAATAAACTCAACGTGAATCCTGCAGGGTGGGGGGTTGAGACTTACCTGTATTCCCCCACCTGTTCATACAGTGAGCAGTGGGATACACTGCTCACTAACTTGTGCCCTAATATGCTTGGGCAAGCTTGTTTATTTTACCCTCACCAGGGGGAATTTATTCTTTGTTATTCTTTGTTCTAGTTCAAATGTTAAAATTGATGTTTTACTGTATTTACAGAAAATTGTCACCAAAGTTATACAATACAAGCTACATGATTCTTGTGTTTTGAAAACCAGGTAATAGCTTAAACAGAATATTGAAATCTATAACCATCTACTTTTGTTTCCTTTTCGTTCTTAGAATTGCTCATGGATAATTCTTTAAAAATACTTTCTTTAAACTGTCAAGGCTTAAACAATTGTATGAAATCCAGAAAAATGGCTTCATCTTTGATCAAATTACATCCCGATATCCTGTTTTTACAGGAGACGCACATCAGGAAATCTAACTAGCCTATTTTTATATCTAGATAGTTTACTTCTCAATACCAAATGACAGGGTTGTCCAAATCTGGAGGGGTTGCTATTTTGTTTTCAAAAAATGTGCACTTTCAATGTCAAGCCCAACTTAAAGATCCTAGAGGTCACTATATATTTGTAAAAAGGTCTCCTGAATAACTCCCTCCTTATGCTGGTCTCTATCTATGCCCCAAATCTAGGTCAGGAACAATTTATACAGGATACCTTGAAATGTTTAGAAAACTTTGAAGAAGGCCACAGAATCATAGGAGGGGACTTTAACTGTATCCCTGACACATTTTGGGATAGATCATACAATACTGAATCTAGGAAAATATAAAACCCTACAAAGGGGGGGGGAATCGCTTTTACAAAACTTATAAGTAAATGAACACCATAATATCTGTGACTTATAGAGGATTCAACATCCAGGCGTTACTTTTCACCTAGACACAATATTTTTACTCGTGTTGACCTTATTTTAACCTCTAATTCTTTAGTTAACCAGATACAGCAGTCAGAAATTGGTTTGAGAACCCTTTCAGATCATGCTTGGATGGAATGCTTGATCACTCTGGACATGGAAGAAAAAGATACACACACATGGACACTGAATAAAAACATTTTATTTAGCCAAACTGCATGTACAGATGTAGAACAGACAATCTCAGGATACTTCACATTTAACTCTTCTTGTGGAGTTCCAGTGCACATAGTCTGGGATGCCATGAAAGCGATTGTTAGAGGCAAACTTATTTCTATAACAGCAGTCTATAATAAAAAAAGAAATGAGTTAATGCAAGAACTTTTAAACAACATCAAAGTCCTAGAAAAGAAACACAAAGAGACAGCTCTAAACACAACTATAAACTTCTCTTAAATGAGAGGAAAAAACTAGAAGCATTAGAGACAACGCAAGTTCAAAAACATCTTTTATATCTCAAACACAAATATTCGTTCTGCAGCCCTAGAACTCTAAAACTGCTTGCCTGGAAGCTTAAAAAACAACAAGCTTCTAGGAATATAAACTCCCTTACAGATGCCAGAGGAAATCTTATTACCACCACAAAGGATATCCTCCAAACTTTTAAACATTATTATCAAAAATTATATAGTTCTAAACACCCTTCTGAAGTAGATATTGCTACCTTTCTAAAATCAAATAACCTCATTAAAAAACTCTCTCCTTTTCATAGAAAAATCATGGAAGATCCCATTATAACCCAAGAAATAACAGCCACTACAAAACAAATAAAGGTCAATAAAAATCCTGGGATGGCTTGCCAACCGAATTCTATAAGAAGTTTTTAAAACAATTAGTCATTCCACTATGTGATACTTGTAACTCTATTTTACATTCCGGCAATATCCCCGAAACATGGACTCAAGCTTACATTATCATTATCCTTTAAAAAGGTAAGGACATTTTAAATACTCATTCTTATAGACCAATTTCCCTTCTAAATTGCGACTATAAGGTATTCACAACTGTGATAACCAATAGACTTAACAGTTTCATTGGCAATTATATCCATGTCAATCAAACTAGATTTATACCATCTTGGGATATTACAGATAATATTAGAAAAACAATTGGAATTATACACTATAGTAAAAAAAATCTAAATGATACCTGCCTTCTTGCTTTAGATATTGAGAAGGCGTTTGACAAAGTTGAACCTAATTTTCTAAAAGTAATACTTAGAGAAATGAATCTTGGCAGTAATTTCCAAAGAATTATGCAGGCACTCTATGCTGGCCCCACAGCACAAATCGCACTTAATAACTCTGTTTCCTAGGAGTTCCCTCTCACTAGAGGAACCAGGCAGGGGTGCCCATTGTTGCCCCTATTGTTCGCAATGGCTATTGAACCCCTAGCTAACATAATCTGACAATTAGATACAATCCCTGGCATAGACATCAATCATACCAACTACAAAATCAGTTTATTTGCTAATGACTTTGTACTTTATGTTACACATCCTCAGTCCTCAATTCCTGCAATAGAATCTGCCTTATCAGAATTTGCCTCAGTTTCAGGTCTTTGAGTCAACCAGTCCAAAACTGAATTGTACCCAATTAATATTATGGACACCTCTGAGAGATATATAAAAACAAATTTTCTCTATCAATGAGTAACTCAGCATTGGTCCTATGTGGGAATTAAAATTCCCCTAAATCTAACACATCTCTTCAAAATCAATTACTTAGGCACAGTAGATAAATCTAAATCCTTACTTGATCAATGGCATAATCAGAATTTATCTTGGCTAGAAAGAATATACTCCGTAAAATCCTTTATATTTCCAAAACTTCTTTATCTCTTTCGTGCACTCCCTTTACCTATCCCAACCTTCTATCTCAAACGTTGGCAGAACAGCTGGAATAAATTGATATGGAGCTATCATAGGCCGAGGACTCATTTTACTACATTGAGAAGACCTATTAAACTTGGAGGCTTTGCCCTCCCTGACATTAAACTCTACTATGATGCTGCCATACTTTCTACGCTAATCAAAATTCTAAAGTCAGATCCCCCTCCAAATTGGGTCAAACTAGAGGAACACTTTTTAATGTCTTCTTCTTATTAGGTTGCCATATGGGACAGACTATCAGAGCACTCTCACTTGATCCCTAATCACACTCTTATGCAAGCTCTCTTTAAAATGTGGAGATTTAAATGCACAATTTTAGCTCCAGATATCTCCCTCATGCCTATCTTTGTGAGTCAATCTTGGTTTCCCCCAGCCCCAAAACTTAATACTTACCAGCAATGGAAGAAGGCCCATATATTACACTCTATGACATAACCCACAAAAAACACCTCCTAGAGAAATCCAACTCGACACTCTCACCAATTTCACGCTCCCTTGGTATGAATATTTCCAATTGCAACACCTCTTTTCTACTCCTAAGTTACAACTAGCATGAATAGGCCCTTTACTGAGTTTGAAAAGCTTTTGACATCTTCAATAGGAGCTGGTAAAGGATTAATCTCTAAAATTTATAAAATCTTAATTGACCCTAACCCATTTGACTTACCTTCATACATCTCCTCCTGGTCAGTAGACCTGGGTGTAGATCTTCCTGAAATTTTCTGGGAAACAGTCTGGTCCTCTTACACCTCCACTACAAAATCAATAAATGTTCAGCAGCAAAACTTTAAAATTTTGACCAGGTGGTACCTAACGCCATTGAAATTACATAAAATAAACAATAAACTATCTCCACTCTGTTGGAAAAATTGTGGTTGTATCGGTTCCTATATCCACTGCTGGTAGGACTGTTCTGTTGTAAAACTGTTTTGGCAAAGTGTTTTGTTCCAGATTAAACTGTTAACGGGATATGAGGTTCCCAAGAGTCCAGAGGTTATACTCTTGAACTGTTGGAAGGATATTCCTATTCCTCAACTCAGCAAAGAACTGCTTACCCTTCTCCTATCCACAGCGAAGACGACAATAGCGTCATGTTGGAAGAGTAACACTTCACTTAGGTACCTGGTACTCTAAAGTGTGGGACCATCTCCTCATGGATAAATTTTCAGATAGAATAGCTAACAATGATCCATCAGTTAACTCTTCTTTTTTCGGAAGGTGGCACCCAATACTGGAAAATTTGGAATCTTGAAAAGATTAAGCCCAATCAACAATTGCAATATTATAACTTTATAAGAAGAGACTGGATTTTCTAATGGTATGATTTACTAGGTTTATAAACTTGAACTCTTTGTTTGATCTTTACTTGTACAAAATACTCTTGACACAGTTACTTATCAATTGTAATAAGATTGAAAATACAATAAAAATATATATAAAAAAAATGTTTTACTCTTTATTGTTCCTCTTCTCGCAAGGAGGGTATGGCATTTTTATCTTGCCTTTCTAAAGAGTTAATGGTGGTGGTCATGGTTCTCACTTCTTCCACTGTATGCTCACAACAGTCTTGAGAGATTGGTTAGGCTGAGAGATAGTATTATTTATTTATTATTTCCGCTTTTACCTCGCCCTCCCCGCCAGAGCAGGCTCAAAGCAGCTCACATAAAACCAATAAAACAATATGTTATTCAATACAAAATACATCTCAGATACAAGTACATAATAAACCATTTAAAACAGTTAAAACCAACCATTAGGATACCAATGGCAGTATGCCAAATAAAGTGCAATCAGATTCGGACATCTGTACTCCCACTCTGGTAACATCTAACTCTGATCGACACAGAGCATGGCTGATATGGTGCAGCTCCTATTGAAAAGCTGTTGGAAGCCTTGCCCCCCAAATCACCTAATAAACTGGACGGAAAACTGGGAGTTTGAACCTGGCTCTCATCAGTTCTAATCTAGCACATTAACCACTAGACCATCCTGGGTCATGATGCCACCTTCCTCAATTATTACTGGCCCAGCTCTGCTCTCTGCAGTACCACCTTTTCATTGCTGAACACAATCTCATGCAACTTTATCTTTCTCTATCCTGTATGTCCTAAGTCCAGAGAAGATCCACACTTATAAGGGCAATACTATATTAGATGGTTGGTGATTCAACAAGACATACCTCTCTGTACAGGTCCTGTGCCAGCTGTCATGCCTTCAGCTGTTGTAAAGGTGCCAGCTAGTTCATCAGCTGCTGATTAATTTCCATGGGGAAGAGGTTGGCAACAATAGTATTCAATTAACCCCAGAGGAAACACTGCTGGAACTAGGAAAATCACAAAGCTTAATAATTGCACAGCTGCACATTATGTCATGCAAGTGTTGATTTTCTTTTTTCTCTGATTTCCTGTGCACTTCTTTAACAAGGACACAGCCCTCAAAAGTGGATGTTTTTTATACTTGCCAGTGTACAAGACTGCATTCATCTATAGAACTAGCAATTTCTTTTTCTTGGGCCAATCATTATCTCACAATCCAACCTTATTCACAGGGAGGCTGTGAGGACAGAATTGGGATTATCCAACAAAATATGACACCATGATAAGGTGCAACGTCCAGAGAACTAGATATATAAGACACTGTGAGCAACTGGAAGGAGGGAAAGAGTATAAACAAATTAATCAAATCAGTCGCTAACCAATCTTGTGACACGGACGAGATAAAAAAATCATTTTTGCTTCTCATTATTCTTGAAGTCCTTAGGCATTTAAAACTTCATAATTCTTACCTACAGAAGTTATAATGCCCAGCATATGTTGTTGATTTAACCTCTCTTCCTTCTTAGAAAAGCTTTCACATTCTTTAAGAGACTTTTAATCAAAGTTGTATGTGTGTATTTAAATAGATCTATAGGCTGAATCTGCTGAGTCATCCTGGAAACTGGAATAGGTAGATAGCATTACTTCTCATCCAGCAGAGATAAAACATTTGAGGATTTCTCTGGAAAAAAACAAGCTAGAATATGAGCCAGGAAAATTCATTGGATAAAGGTCTAGCAGCAGCAGCCAAGAAGAAAAAGGAGCATTTCAGGGTCTCTTGACCCATCCTTTCGAACAGTTCTCTGCAAAGAAAGTAAAACCAGTCACACCAAAAGAGGACTAAAGCTACAAAAAATACAGACTTTTTGGTTCTTATTATATTTCCTATCTTTCTTTGTTGTACTGAGAACTATATTTTACAAGAAAATCTTTTGTAGAAAAATTTCACTTGGCTGACAATTCATCCAGCCTATTCAAAGGTGGAAAAGGGAAGTTGCTCAGTTGCATCATGTGCTATGTATTCCTATTAAAATTAATTGGGGCATGGCTGGAGCCTAAGGACAGCCAGCAACTAGTTCAAGATTAATTCCAGTTTCCCATGTCCTTGCCACTGTTTTAAAAGCAGAAATGAGAACAATGTCTAGGACAGATTTGAAAGAATTATGTGTAGTGCTTTCTTTCTTTCTTTTTTGGAAGGAAAGTTGTGCCTTCATTATTATCTCTCCAGTAACAAGGAGAAGTGACATTTCTAAAATCAGAGACAAGGCCAGCTCAGTCTTGGGGTGCAATTTAGAGGCTTCATATTGTGGACAACTTAAGGCCGGCTCCCTGCTTGACAGGTTTCTCCGCCCCTCTTTTAGTGCTGCAGTAGGTCTTGTCAGGCCTGGACTCACTATGTTGCTCAGTCATGATGGTCTCAGGAATAAGTAAAGACCTCTAAGGGAGGTAGGGTTGCCAACCTCCAGGTGGTGGCTGTTAATGATGTACCTAGAGTATTTGGTGCCTGGGTGGGGCAGATAATTTTTTAACACCCCCTCCTCTATATATATATATATTTATTTCTTTTTTTTGCTGTCAAGTCACAGCTGACTTATGGCAACCTGTAGGGCAGTGGCATATCTAGCATATTTGACATCTGGAGTGGATCATTTTTTAACATCCCCCCTCCTCTATACAACAAAATTATTTTCAGTAATAACCATGAAATAAATGCACCTGTACTAACGTTTACCAAGTAACACTAGCCAAAGCATCACAAAATAGTGATCACAAGCTTCAAGCTTCACCAGACTGCATGTTAAGAAACACACTGCCCCCCAAAGAAGGTGCCCCCATCCTCCATTGTTTCCAAAGGACTAAAGTCAAACCAGATAATCTCTGC
Source organism: Gekko gecko (assembly GCA_029375565.1). Taxonomy (NCBI): domain Eukaryota; kingdom Metazoa; phylum Chordata; class Lepidosauria; order Squamata; family Gekkonidae; genus Gekko; species Gekko gecko. Next base: position 103,079,814 of record JAPDNY010000002.1, on the reverse strand, counting down.
AGTAGAAGGGGGGCATTTTTGCAAGCCCAGCAGAACCAGTGCAATGTACAGGGTACCCAGCAGTACCAGTGCAGTTACCAGAATGCCTAGCAGAACCCAGTGCCATTGAGGCAATGCCAGCTCAACAAGATTGATGTCAAGCACAGAATCACAGTCCAATAAAGGGAAAGGTTGGAAGCCAAGCAGAACCAGTGCAATGTACAGTGCCCAGCAAACCCAGTGCCACTGTCACAATGCCAGCCAATGTTGAGCACAGAATCACAGTCGGGGGGGGGAGTTGAAGCCCAGCAGAACCAGTAAAATGTACAGTGCCCAGCAAACCCAGTGCCTTCTGTTGATAATATTATGCTACTATACTATACTATACTATACTATACTATACTATACTATACTATACTATACTATACTATACTTAAATTCTGTCACCAAGCAGGATAGGGATGAGAAGGTCTTGAGACCAAGAAGTGAAAATAAAGAGAAGGAAGACACAGAAAAATTAGGTGAAAGGAAACAGAGATGAATGAGAAATGTGCGGGGGAAAGGGGCAGAAAATAAGAGAGGGAAAGGTTGTTTTATCTTGCTGCAATACTCTAACTACTGCTTTGCAAGATCTAGCTGAGTGGGATGCAAGGAAAAGAAGAGAGAAAGGCTAGACTATTGGAGAAAATGACCTGCAGGCTGGCATTTACTGTAGTAGCTATCAGCATGCTGGCTTGGTTGCACAATCTGTTAAGCAAGTTGGCTTCAGTCTTGGAGAAGGGAAGTCCTGTCAATACTAGAATGTTTTGCTATGCTCAGATTTTCCTGTACCCCTAGTGGTTGCACTCAGAATTGCAGTTTAAAAATAAAAGGAAAGATATTTGGCTGTACGTAGCATGATGCTGGCTTTAAAGGCCCCATCTTTAAGGGCCTTCCTCAAGCTGCACCCAGGGCAGACTGCGCCCCTGCCCCACCCTTGGTATGTTCCTGGTGGCTAAAGATCTTCTGAGATTACAACTGATCTCCAGAAAACAGAGATCAATTTGGAGGAAATGGCTGCTTTGGAAGGTGGACTACATGGCATTATATTTATTTATATATTTATTTTCACATTTATATCCCACCCATCCCATAAACAGGCTCAGGGCGGGTCACAACATTTCAATAAATACAATAAAATTTTAAAAATGTTAAAACATATAAAATCAATAGTCATGCTTGCTGTAGGAAGAATCTGAAACATTGATGTAGCTAAGTATGGCCGGTTATCAATGGGTGGGAGGCAGCAACCTCGGGGGGCCATATGTGGATGCCTGCTGCCTCAGCTAAAGGCCTGGTGGAACAGCTTCATCTTGCAGGCCCTGCGGAATTGGGTAAGATCCTGCAGGGCCCTGATCTCAATAGGGAGCATGTTCCACCCAGTGGGGGCCAGGGCAGAAAAAAACCTGGCCCTGGTTGAGGCTAGGCGGATGTCTTTGGGCCAGGGATCACCAGGAGATGTTGATTATCAGAGCATAATGCTCTCCGAGGCATATATGGGAAGAGGCAGTCCCTTAGGTATCTTGGTTCCAGGCCATATAAGGCTTTGAAGGTAATTACAAATACCTTGAAGCAGATCCAGTACTCAGCTGGCAGCCAATGTAGCTGACAAAGCACATGCCAAACATGAGCCCACACAGGCATTGATGTCAACAGGTGCGCTGCTGCATTTTCTACCAGCTGTAATGTCTGGATCAGTTTCAAGGGTAAGCCTGCATAGAGCGAGATGCAGTAATCAAGCCTGGAAGTGACCATTGCATAGGTCCTGGGGGGAGAGATAGGGCTTCAGTAGCCTGATCTGCCTAAGATGGAAAAAGGCAGATCTGGCGACCGCAGCAACTTGGGCCTCCATAGATAAGGAGGTATCCAGTGTTACTCCCAGACTCTTCACTGACTGGGCCATTGTGGGAAGCCTGGTGCCCACCTCCAAATCCCCACGACCCAGGTATAGGACCTCTGTCTTCGATGGATTTAACTTCAATTGACTCTGCCGCAACCATCCAGCCACAGCATCCAAAGCCTCAGCCAGATTTCCAGGAACGGAGGGTGGATGACCATCCATTAACAGATAAAGTTGAGTGTCATCAGCTTACTGATGGCAACCCAGCCCATAACTCCAGACTAACTGGGCAAGGGGGCACATACAGATGTTAAATAACATTGGTGAGAGGATCGCCCCCTGCGGCACTCCACATTCTAGCTGGTGCCATGGGGAGACACTCTCACCTAGTGCCACCCTCTGTCCCTGACCATGGAGAAAGAAGGAAAACCATTTCAAGGCAGTCCCCTGGACTCCTATGTCAGTGAGGTGGTGGGTCATAAGATCATAATCGACCGTATCAAACGCTGCCATTAAATCTAATAACAACAGCAGCGCTGACCTGCCTCAATCCTGATGTCTACGGTGGTTATCTTTAAGGGCAACAACAGCTGTCTCCATCCCATGGCCAGGGTGGAAGCCAGACTGGAAAAGATCAAGGATGGAAGCATCATCCAGGAAGGCCTGGAGTTGTTCGGCCATTGCTCTCTCAACCACCTTACCTAAGAACCGTAAGTTCAACACTGGGTGGTAGTTGGTCAGGACAGTTGGGTCCAATGATGGCTTTCTAAAGAGCGGGTGAACTACCACCTCCTTTAAAGCCTCCAGAAAAGTCCTAGGGACAAGTTGATGATTTCTTCTAGAGGGGCCCGAATGCTCTCTGCAGAAGATTTCACTAGCCAGGAAGGGCATGGGTCAAGGAAGCAAGTAGTAGGCCTCACAGCTGCCAGGGTCCTGTCAACGTCTTCCTGGGTAAGTTGATTGAAATGGTCCAATAGTGGACCAGAAGATGGGTAAGGGGCTTTCAGTTCCTTTACTGTCTCAATTGTGGCCGAGAGGTCCTGGCGGAGTGCCATGATCTTATCTGTGAAATAGCTTGCAAATGCCTCACAGCTGATAGCCAATTCCCTACTATTTGGTCTGCCCTGAGGCAGAGTCACAATGGAACAAATAACTCTAAATAATTGGGCTGGGTGTGAGTTCGCAGACGCAATGGAGGCTGCATAGAAATCCTTCTTTGCGGCCTTCACTGCCATCTCATAGGCTCTCATAAGCATCCTATAAGATGTTCATGACGCTTCATCACAAGCACGCCACCACCTTCGCTCTAGCCATCTTAGCTCCTGCTTCATCCTTCGCAGCTCCATGGTATACCATGGTGCTGCTTTGGTGCAGGGGCACAGAGGGCGCTGGGGGGCAATCTCATTGATGGCTTCAGAGAGCTGGTTATCCCAGTCCTCCACCAGCTCATTAAACAAGATGCCAGGGGGCACTGGATCCCACAGAGCCTCCTGAAGCCAATTAGGGTCCATTTGACTCCGTGGGCAAGAATAAATGAGCTCACCATCTAAACAGGGTGGGCATGGTATGCTCAGCTGGACCTTCAGAGCAAAGTGGTCAGATTATGGGACTGTAGTCATCAGATCCACATGTATCCCCATCCCAAAAATAAAATCCAGCATGTGGCCTGTTTGGTGCGTGGGAGTCAATATAAACATGGAGAGTCCCAGTGCCTCCATGGACAACACTAGGTCCCTGGCCTGGACAGATGCTGCATCATTGGCATGAACATTGAAATCACCCAGGATCAGGAGCCTGGGATATTCCAATGCCCAGTCTGATATAGTATCTAACAAGTCGGACAGGGTGTCTGCTGGTGAATTAGGCGGTTGGTACACCGGCCAGATAGCCAAACTCTCCTTGACATCACACGCTAGACCTACACATTCAATGCTGGAGATTGTTGGGTCAGGGAGCAACCTGAAGGAACAAAATTCATGGATAAGCAAAGCCATGCCCCCACCCGCCCATATGTCCATGAATGGTGAAAGAATGAGAACCCAGGTGAGGTAAGCTGGTTGAAGGTGACAGTTTTGCCATCTCTAACCCAGGTCTCAGTCACACAGGCCAGGTCTGCCTGTGACTCCATGAGATAATCACGGAGCACATCGATCTTATTATTGATGGACCTGGCATTGAGTAACACCAGTGTCAGAGAAGGGTAAGTTTTCCGAGCCCCACAACCAACATCCCTTGGGATGGGACATAGATGGGAAGAAGTCCGAGTATTTCCATATCTCTGATTTCTTCCATTCTAATTAGAGGAAGAGCACCTACACCCACCGCTATATCTCCCCCGCCCTGGAATCATTGGTATCCCTGACCTTTGCATGGCCTCCCTTCATCAGTGCTGTCAACCCCAACTCTCTCCAACAGTCAGCAAATGCTGTGACAATCCAAAATATAAGATCTATTTGGTTCATTGCTGACCCCTTGTCTAAGCAAAGTACTCTATATTGCCTTCTGCAGCTATTTAAACTATCTAATTTACCCACACTATTGTAGCTAAACCCAGGGCTATTTTTGGACAGGAACACACAGGAACGGAGTTCCAGCTGGCTCCTGAGTTGGCCACGCCCAGCAGGAACTCATTAGCATAACAGGCCACACCCAACAGCAGAAACTCATTAGGATTGGCTACAATGAGGGGTGTGTGGCCTAACATGCAAAGGAGCTCCTGCTCCAAAAAAGCCCTGGGTTTTGACAACAAACAAGGTAAACAGAATGAGAAGCAAAAGGTGGCTGTGGCTGGATGACCACTCTTCTGGCAGCATGGGGGTGTGGCCTAATATGCTAATGAGTTTCTGCTGTTGGTTGTGGTCTGTTATGCTAATGAGTTCCTGCTGGCTTTTTCTACAAAGAAAGCCCTGGCTAAACCAATTGTAGCTAAACCAATTGTATAACAATTGTATATCCCATTGAAGTCCCTAGCCTCCACAAACCCCACCCTCCTTACCCCCAAAATATCCATGCATTTCTCAGCCAAGAGCTAGCAACCCTAAAGGGAGGGATAATGGTGCATCAGGATGCTTCTGCAGAAAGCTTGATTAACTGTTCTCCCCACACCCATAGTTCTTGATGGATATTTAACTAATGTTTAATCAAATTAGATTAGAGGATAGTTCATACGCATGTATGACTAATACTAATGCTAGAAATTGAAGCCTGCCTCCTTAAGGCAGTAAGCAAAGGAAGGCAAGAACCCTGACACAGCAAGAAATAGCAATCTTTCAGTTTATTTTGAGGAAAGTATAAACAAAATATTTTTAAATGCACATAAACAAAAATGTAGTTAATTAAGAGAATGTGCCTTTAAGGTAAATATCTACATGATACATTCTCTAATTATATTTTCAAGTGAAGTAATCCTTCCTCCCAGAGATGATCTGCTTATTTACTATTATGAGTAGTTACAGGGGTCTTTTGGGGCTAGAGCGTGCCGGAGCACTGCTCTGGCAGCCCAGGAGCCCGCACTAATGGCGGTGGCAGCAAGCCCCGCTCCTAGCTCCCCATGCTGAAAGTGCTGTGGCTCGGAGGAGGCTGGAGAACCCCGCTGCCGCGTCCCCCAGGCCCGCACAGGAGCGCTGTGGCTCAGGGGACACCAGGAGAGCCCTATTGCTGCGTGCCCAGGGCCTGCACAGGAGCACTGCGGCTCGGGGGAGGCCAGAGAACCCCGTCACCACATCTCCCAGGCCCACACAGGAGCACTGCGGCTCGGGGGAGGCCAGAGAACCCTGCCGCCATGTCCCCTGGGCCCACATAGGAGCACTGTGGCTCAGGGGATGCCAGGAGAGCACTGCCGCTGTGTCCCCTGGACCCGTGCAGGAGCACTGTGGCTTGGGGGAGGCCGGAGAGCCCCACCGCCACATCCCCCGGGTCCGCGCAGGAGTTCTGCAGTTCGGGGGACTCCAGGAGAGCCCTGTCGCCACATCCCCTGGGCCCGCGCAGGAGCGCTGTGGCTTGGGGGAGGCCAGAGAGCCCCACCACCACATCCCCCGGGCCCACACAGGAACGCTGTGGCTCTGGGGAACGCCAGGAGAACCCCGCAGCCAGCTTCCACAGCCCTTGCCGAAGTGGTAAGTAAGGTATCCACAGGGGTGGGGGTGGCAGGAGCTTGATGGGGGGTGGGAAAGCCTCCCTCCCTCCCTCTATCTCTTTGCCATCTTTCCCTCCTTTCCTTTTCTTTCCCTCCTTTTCTTTCTCTCTTTCCCTTCTCTTCCTTCCTTCTTTTCCTCTTTTCCTTCTCTCTTTCATTCCCTCGTTTCCTTCTCTCCTATTCCTCTTTCCATTCTTCTTCCCTTCTGTCTTTCTTTCTTTCCTGCCTTCTTCTCTTCTCTTTTTTCTCCTTTCCCTGTTTCCCTCTTTCTTCCCTTCTCTCTCTTTCTTTCCCTCCTTCTTTCCTTCTCTTTCTTTCTCTCTTTCCTTCCTTCTTTCCTTCTCTCTACTCTCTCTCTTTCCTTCCCTCTTTTTTCCTTCTGTGGCCCAACTCTCATGAGAAGGCGTTTAACCTTTAAACCCCTTCTCTCTTAGCTCCCCCACCCAGGCCAGCTGGGGAAGGGAAGGGAGGCTTTTGAAGATGCCTCCCCCCCTTTTGCTTCCCCTTCTGACATCACTTCTGGTGATGTCAGGGGGCGTGGCATATGCTAATAGCTTAATAGCTCATTAGCATACCATATGCTAATGAGCTCCTGCAGCTGTTTTTCTACGAAAAGACCCCTGCAAATATCTATACCTTTTACACCTGAAATAATTTTGTTAAATGATAAAATAGCTTTAAAAATGTCTGTTATAAACAATGAACGAATTGCTTTACTTTTGTATGCTGCAAAACTTGTTATAGCTATATGTTGGAAATCTAAACGTCCACCTTCATTAATCACTTGGTATAATAAGTTGTGGAATCTTTATTTGATGGATAAAATTACTTGGTTTATTAAATCTCCAAAAATTGAAAAATGTAAATTGCATTTTACAACATGATCACCAATTTTAGATTACCTACATCAACAAGGAGAAATTCCTGCAATTGTTAAAAGTTTTTCTAATGCCTAACTTTTATTAACTACTGTATCCTTTGGTATTTATGAACTTTGCTACTCTATATTTTTAGGTCGTATCCATTCCCCAGACCCTGTAGGCTTGTAGTTTAGAAAAGCAAAATAAAAAAAAAAATTTAAAGGAAGGGCCAGTCAGAGCCAAGATGCATAAATAAAGCCGAGATTGTATCAAGGCAGCCAGTTCTCACATCTATTTGTTAGCTGTCACATTTGTGTGCTAATTTGCTGCTATTCATTGATCTTACTGGCTGCCTTGATACATTCTCAGCTTTACTATACATCTTGGTTCTGACTGGCTCTTCCTGATGGCTGCCCCCCCCCATCTTCCTGTATATAGGGCTTGAGGAAATTCTGTTTCACTGTATCTGAGGAAGTTTGCTTGCACATGAAAGCTTATACCTTTTATGATGCCATAGAGTACACCTTCCAAAGTGGCCATTTCCTCCAGATGAGGTGATCTCTGTTGCCTGGAGATCAGTTGTAATCCCAGATCTCCAGCTGCCACCTGGAGTTTGGCAAACTTAAACTCATGTGACATTGTACAAACAGGAGAAATGCAATTCTTATACATATTAGATGTCATGAAGTCAAGTCAAAGTAAGAGTAATGCTTCCTGCCTTCACTCAGAATGGGTGAATACTTTGGTCACATTTTACAAGCACCCTCCCCCCACAAATGCGGGGAGTTTTATGGGATTGATGTTCTTACAAAATTTTCCATGTATTTGGGTTCAACCAACAAAACACCAGAAGCAATAAGCATAATTAAGGGCAATAGTTATAATTTCACTACTGACTTCCGTTCCTGATCATGCATAACCTGATCATGCAGTCCAATACAATACAATGATACAATTCTATCAAACCATCAAATACTATGCAGCTGCCTTTACCAACTTAGCAGACTGTTTCTGTATTAATTCTGCTAGTTCCTCTACAGGCAACTAGTGGATTGCAAGGTGTGATGGATTGTACTTTAAAATCTCAGAAGAGGTAATGGACTGTAAAGGTTAATTCCTCACAGAGCCAGAGAGTCTTCAATGACAGGCTGCTCCAAGAGATCTGATTGGTTAGCATCACTTAAGTAGAGAAAGACTTGAGAGTTGAATGCTAAGGAGACAGAGTCTGAATTCAGCCCTGACTGAGAAGAATCTAATCTGATAGAGTTTGGGTCTAGCCCTGACAGAGAAGGATTTAATACTGATGGGGCTTGTGTTTAGCCCTGACTAAAAGCAGTTTAACACAGACAAAGTACTGGGAAGGTTTGTAGGAAAAGTGGGTAGTTAGGTGAAGACCCCTATTTGAGACAGAAAATGGGATAGATCTTCTAGTGAGAGAAGAATTTCCCTATCCAGTTAAAACAGAGAGATCACTCTGAAGAGTGGAGAGATCCCTGGTCAGATGTGTTTAGAAATGGCCTGTTAAATCCTGAGGAGTCAGTTAAAACTCAAGAAGAGTACTGGTGTGTTTAGTGAAGGAGTTTGGATACTGGACAGAGTATCCCTGCCTTCTGGAAACCAAAAGAGTCAAATAAACTCAAGAAAGTATACTGGAGTATTTAGGAAACACTGAAATAAAACCCTCTCATTTTAGAGATTGTGAGTCACTGTGAAAAGCTTAAGAAACTCTCATTTGCTTGAAACATATGAACTGTAGTCTGTCCCTATACTGATTTACCTCAGAAATTTTACCCCTGATTTCACCTGACCTTTCCCCTCTATGTTGAATACAATATTTTGTTATTTTTAAACTCCTAAAAGCCTTAAGTGCCATTTCAGTGGGTTAAGTTAAAGAGGGATCTCAACCCTTCCCTCAGGTTCCTGAGCTGAGCCAGCAACAAAATTAAATACTTTAACAGGGTGGGACATCCATAGTTCTTCAGAAAAGAAGAAAATAGATAAATACGGCTGCTCAGTCAGAAATTGAGAGAAAAATGGATGGAAAATCTGGCCTCTGAGGAAGGGACATGGGCAAGTTTGCCATACAAATCACAAGAATACAGGGTGTGCTGGAGCCCAGACAATAATTAAAAAGGTAATGTCCAGCCCCATTATCCTTCTAGCTAATTTTGTTTTCATGATATTGTGACATTCCCAGAGGATTCTGGTTGGCTATTCTTAGAAACAGGATTTTGGATTAGGTGGAGCTTTGTTCTCATCTAGCAGTGCTCTTCTTAGTTCTCTTCTTACAATGTCTGGTAAGACAACATGTCCAGCTGTATAAAGGCTTCCGTTCCTTGTCTGCTGAAGATTTGTTGATAGTGGGTTAGATGATGAATATAACACTTCTTAAAAAATCTTACCAAGATAGAGGTATATGAGAAACTTTTGAGTAAAATTTTGCTTATCCCAGAAAAAAATGTACCGACTGCTGCATTACTCTGCAAAATGATATAAGAAAAAACTGTAAGTAGTATATGACTATTTAGCAACAGAATATGTAATAGACAGGACACTGGGGCAATATTTTTCTTATAGTTGTCTTAGAGGAAATAGTGCCACCTGCTGAATCAGAACCTTTACTATCCATGTTTTACTTGAGTGCAACTACTATCCAAGTGTTAACCTGCTTAGCTAATAAAATTGCAGCCTGTGATGGCAGAGGCAATTAAGCTCATTCACCCCATCCGAGTCTCCTGTATCTTGACAATCTATACACATACTGGCATAATGATAAATGGATTTAATTGTTCTGCACTGATTTTGATGGAATAAAGCTGCCTTTGGCCCAATGTACTCCAAATTTACTACACATCAGAGGAAGATGCAGAAGAAGATGAAGATATTTTGAAAATCTGTATTATTCTGGTCAGTGACAGGATATGGGTGATGGGCATTACATACCATGTGGCACTGTTTCTAGTATTTCAGTTGCCAGACTAGCAGTATAATCTGAATACATGCTAGCCCAGAAATAAGTAATGAGAACAATGTGCCCCATGAATGCAGTTTCACATGCCATGACACCGCAATATCAAAGGCAGAGATGTTATGATGATGTGACATATACAGTGAAAATGGTTAGCAGTGCCCAAGTGTAAATGTGGCAATTATCACTTTTTAATAGTCTTCTCAAATTATTATTTACAATAGGAATTTTTGGTCATAGAAAAAATTAATTTTGTATCACTAACTTATATATTTGAATCTGTCTAAAGATCAGTGGAAATCCAGTTGTAGATAGCTGTTTATGAATACATGAAACTGCCTTATTCTGAATCAGACCATTGATCCATTAAGGTTTGTATTGTCTGCTTTGCCTGACAGTGGTTCTCCAGGGTTTCAGGAAGATATCTTTCACATTACTTATGACCAAATTCTCTTAACAGGAGATTTCTGGGATCAAACCTGGAACCTTCTACATGCAAAGCAGAGCTGCCTCTCCCCATCAACATTGTGAGTACATTAAGTGTGAAATTTGGGGAAAAAATAAGCATGCCATATATCCCATTGAAGAACCTGGCACATATGTCCAAGACTGGAATACCTGGCTTGGCAGTACGTGTGCAAAAGGATATTGTTCATGAAAAGTAATAGTTCCATTCTAATCTGCACCAGTCAGACTTTATCAGGAGCTGTGTCCATTTCTGGGTGATGCAACAAAGAAAGATGTACACAAGGAACAGGTTCAGAGGGCAATAAAGATGATTAGGAGGTCTAGAAAGTTTGAAGGAATTGGATATGTTTAGCCTTGAAAAGGCTAAGAGGTGACATGATCATGATTGTCAAATACCTAAAGGGCTATCACATGGAAGAAGGGAAACACTTGTTCTCTGCTGCTGTACAGCACAGGGCTGTAGCTAATGGATTTAAGTTATAGGAGAGCAGATTTTGGTTTAACACTAGGAAAAAACCTACTGGTGGTTCAGTTAACTCCACCACAAAACTTTTTCAGGGGAGGAAGATCTCTGAACAGAAGATGCTTAAACAGAGAGAAATTTCATTCAATACCTGAGTTCAAATGGGAGTTTTTACTCTGGTTCTGTTCTTAAATCTTCTAACTCATGCGTTAGTTTTTCAGAAACTATTTTAACTATTTATTGTGGGAGATTTTTACAAAATGTTTTAATCCTTATTTAACATGTTTTTAACTCCTGTTGTCATTTGCTCTGAGCCCATTCGGGGGAGGGCGAAATATAATTTTAAATAAATAAATAAAATAGCTGCAGGATTATTTTCAGTGCAATCCAAAAAGAATTATATCCGTCTAAGTCCATTGACTTGAATAGCTTTAGAAGAGCATAACTCTGCTTAGGACTGCAATGATAGGTATCTAGGGATCATTTGCTGCCTTTTGGCTTCTTAGTTTTTCAGATCAACTGTCAGCTTTTCAAACTTTTCAGACCTGGCATTCTTGAAATTCTTTCAAGAGCTTGAAGGGCATATGAACTCTGTGGTCTATATGCTGCCTGGGCACACAAAACCCCTGCTCTGCATCTGTGCTTCTCTATACAGTTGCAGTGAGTTTTTATAATAAAATGAAATATATTGCCTTAATTAGATTTTTGACAGTTAATATGTATGCTTTTTTTGCATCTCCTGTTTATTAAAAATCTTCTTCCATTAATGCATTTTAGTGAATACTGGCTCTGGTTTTGCATAAATGAACATCAGATAAATTTTTCAATAATTATATTTGGAATCTGTTTAAAAATACAAAACTATAAATATTTTAATGAATACTGAAAGTTTTATAAAATTCTGTAACTAGTTTTCAGAATGATGATAGCGTAAGTAATAGCAATGTATCTATTCATCAAAACCATAAAAAGATACAAATAATATCCACTGCTGGTCATAAACTCTGATACTATAAACAGAATTAGCTAAAATAATTAGCATTAAATATTCAGATTCAGACACTATAAAATGCTGTTAAGTGTTTTATGCTACTGCATTAGAAAGCTAATCCTGCTCTCAGGCAACATTGATCTCACTGGCTTTTGCTTTGGGCTTTGAAGTGCTCGTCCTTTATATGTCCCCATCCTTTTCTTGTCAGATGTTCTTTAATCATTTGACATCACTGCAATAGGCACTATAAATGAATTTCAATCACTATCTATACCAGCTTTGTATAACTACGGAAATATTTTTACATGAACTACCACAGCTGCATGTGTTCTGTCTGATCTTTCACATTCAAGAAACACCCAAAAATCAGCAGCTGAAAAATGCCTCATTATAATGTTCATCATTGTGATGTTCATTTTCAGTGTGTATCAAAAAATCACATTGATGAACATTAATTTTAACAGGGCATTTTCAGATGGCGATATTTGGGCATATCTTTTGGCTTATTTTTTACCTCCATTTCTCTCAATTTTTGATCAGATTCTCTCACCCATTCAAACAGCATGTGTGAGATGAAATTAAATGGGAAGTTCTTTAGCACAGAAGGTTAGTTCATGCTACTGTTCACACTAGCTTGCCTTAATTAAGGGTGAGACTTCTGTGGAGCTCTTTAATTCAAGCAAGCTTTGTGTGCTTCCATCGGGTTAACTTCTGTGATTGCCTAACACTGCCAGGAAATCCTGGCTCACTCTTTAAACCAGTGATGCAAAAAAGATTGGCTAGAACTTCCCAGTACTGATGACAGCCCTGCAGAGAATGCCTGTAGATTTAATGATGTACCATGTTATGGATGGCCCTCAACAGTAGTGTTTGTTTTTGCCACCATACAAGAATTATCATTGGGTTTTGTGGTGTGTTTGTTTTTTTGGTGTGGGAGGTTAAATCTTGGTGTTGTTCTCTTGCTCAAAACATGTGTTTGGGTTTTAAGCAGTGTTTAGAAGAGGTACTACACCATCATTATATAATAATGTCACTCTGCATCATGCCATCATACATCCGTTCACCCTCAGCACTGTGAATGGTCAATACAGCACATTTAATAGAGCTTTGATAACAGAAATTTGGGAGAGTGATGTCAGACCAGGATACCTATTAGAAGTGTGTCAAAAAGAGAAAAGTCAGGAATCCAGGATATATGTGGGAGAACCATGGTTCCTTTCCTCATATTGTCTCTTTTGTTTAATAATACCGGGGTAATGGTGTGCAGCAGTGAGTTTGATCACTGCCATCAGGACATCAAAAGGAATGGAAAAAATTGGTTGAAGTAGGGAACAGAGTTTTTACTTTCCCCCAAAGGCATCTTTTTCAAGAGAAAATGATTTATCCACAGATTCTCATATCAGATGTACATAATAAACGAGAAGTAACCTTACAAATTTATGGTCCAACATTTTAAAATGGGCCCCTGGATCTAATTTGAGCCTGAATGGGAGACCACTTGAGAAGCCCATGTATGCTGCCTTGAGCGCCATAGAGCAAGGAAGGTAACGTATAAATGTAATAATGAATAATAAATACAAAAATAATTAATATTGCATTACATCCTGTCTTGGGGTTCCTGGAAATTATGTTTGGTATTTCTTCGCCATCTAGTATGCTCCAGTTTTTGTTGTTGTTGCCTGTATATTTCCTTGTTTAACTTGAAAGCCAAGATGGGATATCAAGAAGGTGATGATGGAATTATTTAGCTGTGTTAGGTAGAGATGTTATACTAATTGACTGGAGCATTTATCACATAAAATAGAAAGCTGAAATACTGATTTGTAATTAGTTCCAAATCAGGTTAGAGATAAAAATATCAAGCTAATTGGCTTGCTGAACTGTGTATAGAAGGATGGCCCTGTAGGATACCTTAAGTACTGGATTCCTGGGGTTTTGCAGTATGACAGTGAGGAACTCATTTATACGAAAAATACCAGTAGGGATTCTGATAAAAAATGGGAAGTAGAAGATAAAAAGAAATCAGTCAAGAAAGCAATCTGATCTTTACAGTTTATGACAAAAGCAAGAATTATCTTCAGCACTAGGATGTAGTGGGAATTACTTGAGCTAAGGCTTGCATTTCTAGGCATAAGCTTTATGACACAAAAAGTATCAGGGGGGATTTTCCATAAAATAAATCACTTGTAGAGACTTCAGGTTTGTGCTGAGATGAGCTTTCCCCATTATAGAAAGGAAAGACTTGGGCCAGGGCCAAACTAGACGTGATAGTGCTCTTGTGTCCATTACAAGGACGCCATTGTCATTTTAAAGTGATTTTAAAATGTTGCAAGTGCCCACAGCATGGCATTCTTGTTTTCCCTTGGACCTTTTCAAGTGCTATAACAGCTAGGGGGTGCAGCCCCTTATAGGAGGGGGAAACAAGATTGCCTCAGCCTGCTGTGCCTTGGGCCCAATCCAGATCAGTCCCTCACAGCAATTTTAAATCACTTTAAAATGGTGGCATCCCTGTGGTGGCCACAAGGATGCCATCACATCTGGTTTGGCACTCAGAAACTAAGACAGCAATAAGATTTCATTCACATTCAGAATGAGGATGTATATGGCTGAATATCTGACTGTTTTGACATCCAAAACTTCAAACTACGTTTGCTTTTCATAATATGTTAACCAGAAAGGGGAATGTTTCATGACCATTTTCCCTTCATGCAATGTACTTCCCCATTTTGACAGCTCCCCCCCAGGTGGCATGTGACAGGGGACAAACAATTGCCCTGCAGCCCCCAGCTTCAACCTGTCTCCCATGCCTGTGCACCCTATTAACCACTCCTTTCCCTAGTACAATTTTTTAAAAATCTGTTCACAGAGCCTACCATCTGAATAGCTTTGTTTCCATCAATGGCATTCTAAGAATGGTGCTAAGGCAGGAAAGCAGCACAAAAATGGTGAGACTGGAGGAGGTGGCTGTGAAATTGTTAAGCCCTCAGCCCCTGTGGTAATTCCTCTGTTCACACTAAAATTCCAGTCTAGAGCAAATTCAGAACAGCACTAGTGAGCATGCTATAGTAAAATTGCAGAAGAGAATTTTGTGGATGTATTCCTAACACCCTAGGCTTCAGCAGGAAATTGCTTTGACTCCATGCCTTGTGTTTTCAAGCTAAATTCAAGTTTTATTTTATAACCACAAATCCCCCTAAGGATATTCATACACTGGAGCCTCCAGACTCAGATTTACTGAGATTTTGAAGAAGTACTATGCATGTTTGAAGCATGGAGTCCTGTTAGCTAAATTTCTATCTTCCAATAAAACTACTTGCACCCTCTGTCTGTTTCAGGTCTCTGCTTGTATATCACTCCAGGCTCCCTATATGTGCTGGCTGGAGAGCTCCTGGGATTACAATTGATCTCCAACTGACAGAGATTAGTTTACCTGGATAAAATGGCCAATTTAGAAGGTGGACTCTATGGCATTATATCCCATTGAAGTCTCTTCCCTCCCTTCCCCAAACCCTGCCCTTCTCAAGCTCCACCCCCAAAATATCCAGGTATTTGCCAACTTGGAGCTGGCAACGTTACAACATGAGTGAACTTTCTAAACTTCTGACTGGCTGGTAATTCACTTGGGCTCTTGCCTTGCCTCTCTATCCTCTGGACCCCAGTCCAAAGCAGGACGTCTCCCTGCTGGTCTGGGCTGTTCTGGCAATCACATAGTGAGCTTCACTCCTGGGGAGGCAGTGATTGCTAAAAGGAGAGATAAAGCTGAGATTATAAACCACCCAGAGTTTGAAAGAATGAGAAGAGAGGCTCATTTAGCTTGCATTCAATGACCACACAATGTGAGCTGACACATTTGCTTCCTACTCTGACTGGTAAAGGTTGACTGAGGGGGGAAAGAATACAAAAATTGCTTTAAGTCACTTGGAGGGCTCCTGTAATGTTCTGGGAGAAATCCAGTACTCTGTATGGTTGTGCCAGGAGTCTGAATGGCTTTGAAATACTGGGCAATCACCCAAGCATTATTCCTGTGTATCCTGGATTCAACCTAACTGGGGTTGTACATGAACAGCACTTGATGGATTGCACCTATAATGTACTGAACTATCTCATGGGATGGTTGTATGGAACAGTTAAAATGTAAATAATGTTAACCAACCTTGTGAGAGTAAAAGGAGGAAAGCAAACATTCATTATGTTTGTCAGCTGTTGGCCTACTTTCATTAGATATTTGGAAAATACAAAACAATACAATATTTAATGTGTTCTGCATATTTAGAGAATTGAAATGTAATTGGTTTTTTGTTTCCATATTTATATACTTGAAAATGGACAATTGGTGTATATATATGTATATATATATATATGTGTGTGTGTGTGTGTATATATATATATATATATATATATATATATATGTATATATATATATATATCTTTACTGGGAATTGTAATAAAATATATCAGAAACAATAAAAATTGAAATGATATTCCAAAACTAGGGATAATTTTCAGATTGATAAATAGCTTATTGGTGCCACATTGAGGCCTTTTTGAGTCAATAGTTCAATGCATGCCCTTGGCTTGTAACCTAAAGACCATATCTGGCACATGGGGACATACAGGAAGAGACAGTCCATTAGATATGTGGGTCTTAGGCCATGGGGCTTTAAAGGACATAATCAGCACCATGAATTGAACTTGTAAACAGATTGGCAGTCTGAGTAACTGTTTTAAGACAGCCTCCAACCAGCTCAGAGTCCTCAAAGGAAGAGCTGGCAGAGCCAAGGCTACCAGCCAAGGATGACCAGCAGGATCACGGGGAGCCTAACATGGCCAAGGTGCTTGCTGATAATGGTCCTGTAGCACTAAAAGTAGGGTTACCAACCTCCATCCAGTGGCTGGAGATCTTCCGCTATTACAACTGATCTCCAAGGTGACAGGGATCAGTGCCCCTGAAGAAAATGGCTGCTTTGGAATGTGGACTCTATGGCATTATATCCCACTGAAGTCCCTCCCTCCCCAAACCCTGC
Organism: Gekko gecko; assembly: GCA_029375565.1. NCBI lineage: Eukaryota > Metazoa > Chordata > Lepidosauria > Squamata > Gekkonidae > Gekko > Gekko gecko. Next base: position 103,063,047 of record JAPDNY010000002.1, on the reverse strand, counting down.
CGTCCTTAGGCTCCACCCCCCAAATCTCCAGGTATTTCCCAACCCAGAGCTGGCAACTGTAGCTGGAAACCATCCAGCCTGAGCCTGAAATGGAGGCCTTGCCATTGGCCCCTGAAATAGTCACCAGGCCTGCACTGGGCAGGACATGGATCTAGGCCCATAGCCGCACCAGGGACACTCTCACTCTGCAAGTATGGCAACACCGGAAGGCCTGGGCTGAGGTGGCCCAAAGCACTCAACTGGCTCCATGCAACCCCACCCCATAGCCAGGCAGTGAAAAGTTCCCAGCCTAAGCATAGAGCAGCCTCAGAAGCTCAGCACCTGGAGATAAGGATAAATCACTAATCCAAATGTGAGGTTAAAAGCATGGATCTGCAGTTTGATCAGCTGGATCCTAAGAAAAGAGAGAACTGATGAACCAAATGCTGCTGATAGAAACACTTGTAGCTGCTACACCAACCCTCGGCCCTTAACCTGGTCTGCAAATGCCTGCATTACTCTGAACACTACAGAAGGATCTACTTCTTCTGAAACATCAGGTTTTTTGAAGAGCATCATCTCTTATCGTGTATGTTGCACTGTCACAATTTGTATATCTCAATACATTCTGGTTCTAATAAAAACAAATTTACTTCTAAGCCTATTGAAGTAGGAACTTCAGCTATTGCTTCTTCCGCTCTGTTTCCTTAATAGCTCTGGACACAAGCTTCTCTGTCCTAGGTTCGTTTAAACCTTAGAAAATTACTCTTGTGAACAGCCAACTACTCTGGAGTCATACTTACTGGCTGCATGTGCAAGGAGATTACTGTGCTGCTGCTGTATAAAAAATGTATTCTAGTGGCTTTTTAGTGATCTAATTTAATCTATTTGAAGCTTCTGTAGAAATGCGGATAATCCTAGCAAATAACTCAGGGACCATAATACAGCCTACACTGTTGAAAACAGAACACCTGTCATCTTTCCCTTGTTGATGCATTGAAGCTACAACTTCAGTGCTGTGGATTAGCTCTCCTTCGAGAACAGCGCAAGGCAATGTTTCTTTTTGCAGGAGAGGTTTATTTTTTATTTGTAAAAATCACTGGATACACAGTTTGTGCCTCTTCTTGAAACAGATATATCTCATAAGGACAATTAATATATTGTCTGCTTCTTTTCCCTGTGCAAATCAGATGAAAATATTCTATTCCTCCTGTGCAATCCTTATATGTTGCAGAATTGCTATACGTTCTGTCAGGAAAGGGCTAGTCACCTTCCTGCTCATGGGTAATGTTTGATGCCGGTCCAAAAGGAGTAGGAAGAGGGGGGGGGCTTCTGTTTGTTGTTGATAAGATGGTGAAAGAGGTGCTAGTACTAGTTGCTGGCTCACATTGTCTGACAGACACATTTTAAAGCACTGTTTCTTTATTAATTGAAAAATTTATACCCTGCATTTCCTGCTGTCCACAGTGGCACAAAAGAGTTGCAGAGAGAGAGAGAGAGAGAGAGAGAGAGAGAGAGAGAGAGAGAGAGAGAGAGAGAGAGAGAGAGCGCCTGTGTAAAGATTTATGGTGGGACATAGTGACACAGAGTACTAATACAATTGTAAGCAGAGTTATATACTTCTAAGTACATTAAATTCTGTGAACATAGAGTAGTAGTAGGAGATTGGATTTATACCCCACCCTTCACTCAGAGTCTCAGAGTGACTTACAAACTCCTTTTCCTTCCCCTCCCCACAACAGACACCCTGTGAGGTAGGTGGGGCTGAGAGAGCTCTGACAGAAACCGCTCTTTTCAAGAACACCTCTGACAGAACTATGGCTTGCCCAAGGTCATCCAACAGCTGCGAGTGGAAGAGTGGGGAATCAAACTCCCATATTAAAGTCCACGCACTTAACCAGTGCACCAAACTGGCTCTCAGAAGATTCTGTGTTCAGGATTGCATTGTATGGTTCAGAAGAAAAAACTGGGGAACAGATTCCTTTACCCTGTATTCTGAAATAACTGTTGCCCCTGTCAGAATTGACAGGTCCTCAGGTCTCAGTCTGTTTTGGCTTTCTTGTATCTTTACACAGTCAGATCTCATTGACTATGTGATATTGTTATGAAGCCAAAACAGAGACAAATCAATTTTTTGCCATCATTCTTTTGGCTTTGTCACAATGTTTAATAGCCAGTGAGACTGTGATGTTACACAGCCAGTGGTATTTAGCTAAATTAGGATGTCTGAAGCCCAAACACAATGAGGGCAATGCTGCTATGCTCTTTCTAGATCCAAGTGGGCAGCCATGTTGGTCTGAAGCAGCAGAACAAAGTTTGAATCCAGTGGCACCTTTAAGACCAACAAAGTTTTATTCAAGGTATGAGCCTTCATGGAAGTGTGCATGCACACAATAGCTCATACCTTGAATAAAAATTTTGCTGTGATCACACTGGTGGCTTGGTGTGGTGGCACCTCAAATTGTACTAGTTCAAAGTGTAGCAGAGCATTCCATCCAGACCACACACCCTGTGGCAGGTTACCCATGCAGCCATCCCATGGGGGGGCATCCACATTAGTGCTGTATGTCAACCACGGGACAAGCTGTAAGGGTGGGTTTTGTTTAAAGGCAAGTGGTTGGATGTGCATATGTGCTCATGCGCATATAGACAGCAACTAAAAAAACAGTGGCAGAAATGGATTTGCAAGTTCAGACATCCCTTCTGGGTTCCTTTTGTATCAGTTGTCAGAAAACCCAGAGGGAACCTCAAACAACCTGTTAATACAGGATTTTCCCTGGTATCTGTTTATTCCACTTCCATTGCGGAACAGCATGGGCTACTGACAACCACGCCATAGGAGGCAGATGTTCTCGTCTGGAGGGGCCCATTTATTCCACTCAGGTAATGCTATTATAGTGCCACAAACTGCATGTGTGACCGCAGCCTTTGTTGCTCTTAAAGGTGCCCCTGGACTCAAACTTTGTTATGCTCTTTCTAGTATATTTTGCTAAAACGTAAGGGGGAGGGGGAATGATGTCCAGAGCAGCTCTGGCTATTAATAAGTGGACTGAATCCTGGGGTGAATATTTTGCTCTTGTTCTGTGATAATTGGAACATTGCTGGAAAGGGGGTTTGCAAATTGCAAGCAAGGCAGCTAAACTGGGAGGGGGGAATTTTGGCTTAACACTGAAACACATTACTGTATCCCGGGGGAACAGGCTGAAGCTAATAAACTCCTTCTTGCTAGGTATTGCTCCCTCTGCTTCATATAAGCTTCGACCATACTGTGAGGAATGAGAAAGCCAACAGTAATAAAGTGAACTTGTACAATAACAATCACTACAATAATCACAAAACTGCAATGGCCGTTATAGGAAAGGATGCAATGGTCCTTTGAACTATCCAGGGCCAAGTCTTGAGCAAAATGAAATATATGGCCCATGAACAGCAAATGTTGACTGGGTATGATTGATTTTCCCATTCCATGGAATAATGCTGTGGTGATCTCACCCTGTTTCCTCCCTCACAAACAGAATTTTCTCTTGGTTTCTTCTTTCTTGCTGAGCAGCCCCTATATGTATTTTCTTATTTGTTGGTCTTTGGCTGTCCCACCCTGTCATGTTGTTATATGTTTTGTTGCTGGCCCAGCCCAGGGACTTGAGGGAAGAGACAAAATCACCTGCCAATATTATAGTCCTGTAATGGCAAATTAGAGCCTTTTGAAAGTTCAAAAATAAACAAAATATTTTATTTAACTTGGAAGGGAAAAGGTCAGGTGGAATCAGAGGTAGGATGTATGAGGTGCACTGATGATAATCACGGATGTAACTATGTAATCACACTAAATCTAGCTAATATGTTTCCAACAAGTAAGTGTTTTTGCTTTTCAACAAGGTCTTTGAAACTCTGAGGAGAGAGGCTTTCTTTTCAGTTTCTTTAACTTGCAAGCATAGATTTCTGAGTTTCATTGACAACTTCATGTTTAGAAGGCAGGAATGTACAACAAAGTTCCCAAAATCTTTCTCTCTATACAGACCAGGGATCACTTCTCTTTCAAGAGCTATCTCCCTTTTCACTGGGCAGTGAGTACTTCTCTTAACTAGAATTCAAGACTTTTGGGCTTGAATGCGAATCTTCATTGATTTACTCATTCCTTCTTTGTCTCCTTCCCAGTCCTCAGTCAGTGCTAAACTGTCTTTTCTTCAGCTGTCAGTTCCCAACTGTCATTTCCTAACTAACACTCAACAGAATTCTGTTTGAACTGCCTGTCACTCAAAGGCTCTCAGACTCTGTGAGGCCATTAACCCTTGATAGTCCATCACAGAAGCATAAGATTTTTATTTCTCTGATGCACAGTATAATTATGTAGATTTTATCCTATCTAGATCTCAAAGCTAGTGCCATGAAATATCACTGAAAAAATTACTATGTATTTTTAAATATAGTATATACATATAATGATGCCTTACCCCAACTAGTGTATTTTGGGAAATGATAATATGCCAGGCTTTTTGCAGTATCAGCATGATAGAAGCCAGCTGCTTTCAAAATCAATGATAGCATACGGTTGGTGCTGTGCTAGTATATCCATTTCCTAGGCCTTTTCTGCACTCTCCTTTTAATCCAGGTGCACCACAGTGTCCTCTAAGCAATTCTGCACTAAAGTCGAATTCAATCTTCTTTTTAATCCAGGTTTTTCCCCCATTCTGCACTAAAATTGAGTTCAGCCTTCTTTTTAGGCTGTTTCCCCCCCAGTTCTGCATTACATTACCTCCCTTCAGTGGTCAGCCTGGTTTCAGCCTGCTGTTGTCCCAGGTTTTGCTGTGGACTTAAATTGCCTCGACTCAAACACTGTGACAATCTGGAATGGCAGGCAAATGCAAAAAAGGACCCTTTGTAACCTACCTACCAAGCCAATTTGGTGTAGTGGTTAAGAGTGGCAGGCTCTAATCTGGAGAACCGGGTTTGATTCCCCACTCCTCTACATGCAGCCAGCTAAGTGACCTTGGGCCATTCACAGTTTTCTCAAAGCTCTCTCAGCCCCACTTACCTCACAGGGTGTCTGTTGTGGGGAGAGAAAGGGAAGGAGATTGTAAACTGCCCTGAGACTCTGAGTGAAGGGTGGGGTATAACTCCAACTCTTCTTCTTCTCATACTGGTGTGACTGGCACAGCCTGGCAGTCATCTTGAAAATACTGAGTCAGATGCATTATTGAGAGATTTCAGCTCATACTTTTACTCAGTGATTTCAGAAAGTACAGACATGCAGGGCAAGCCCATGGGCTGCTTAAATGCACAACAACACTGACCCACACCCATACACCCATGATTGTCTATTTACATAGTGCCATCTCTGATAGGGTTCCTTTAGGATCCTGGACAGCCAATAGGCAGTTACCAGGATCCTATATGTTCACTCTTTTCTAGATCGAAGCTCTGGTCACCTCACTGACAGCGTGTGCAGGAAAGCCACGTGCTTGGGCTAAGTTGGTACACAACACATATTCTGATGTACTTCAAACAACTTCACATAACAGAATGCACTGTAATTGATTTTTTTAAAAAATGACAAAACATGAGTTAATAATGTTGAAGAAAGAATGGTTTACTAGAATAAGCATTTTTTTTTTTGCAAGAAGGATGAATAAAGCAGCCACAAAGAACCAAAAATGTACAGGTTCATGCATCAGTATTCAGTATATAATTAACTTTCTCCCACTGTAAACAAATAAGAGACATTTCACTCTAAGGTCATTGGATTATGACCATTTCAGAGAATGGAACGTGGGATGTTGAAAGGGAGCGATGTTTTGAACACCATGAATCCATGGTAGAACCTGGGACTTGAAGCCTGAGTATTACAGATTGAACTCGAGCCACAGAATTATATTTATTTGCTTATTTACATACTTTATCTGTAGTCAACCTTTCTCACTGGGTCTCAAGATGGATTACAAGATATGAACAATGTGATTAGACAGCATATTACCACAAATGAACAATGCAATAGGCCTAGGGTTAAAGAATTAGAGAATGTGAATGACAAACTGTCCAAGGCAAGGTATACTGTAAATGATACTATAAACAGAAAGTGGGTTACAAGGTAAAGACAATGCAGTAAATGTAGGTGATATGTCTAATAATCATTGCAGTGGAACTGGCTGTCAGAACAAAAAAATAAGGCACTATGATTTTAGGATAATTGCTAATGTAAAGAAGCCCTTTATCTGCCAAAGTGGATATAATTTCAACAAATAATATTAATATAGGTATCTTAGCCTTTGATTTAAAAAGAGGAATTACTATGACTGTTCATAGTGACTATTACAGCCTGTCCCCTGATTGCAGAAAAAAACTGCAAATGTGACAATTGACACATTCTGCAAACTGTTCTCTAAGAACAACTAGCTTCTCTTGGAGGTAAATTACAGTTTGACAGGATGAAACAGGTTTAAGATTTGTGAAAGATTACCTATTAGCTAAAATAATTCTTAGGACTGCCCCCAATCATCCGCTTCATGTTTCAAACCTTACATTTCCCTTGAATGCTGTAATTGCAGATGGCGTTCTTTACAAGGTGACAAGGACCAGCTGTTATGAGTTGGACTCAGGCTAATAAGGTCAAGTAATCTCCCAAACAAACTGACATCTTCACCTTGCTCCAAGGACCAAGTGGTTTTAGACACAGAGAAAATCATACATTAACAAGGAGATCTAATGTTCTTTTTTAGCAGTGAAATCTCTGCTGGTATGTTTTTCTTTTTCTAAAATTATTTTTCATGATTCTCTATGACAAATGATGAGCTGGATCCAGTGAACAAGCTTGCAAGATGGGGACTTGCCTGCTTTCCCCTCCTTGCTAAAATTTTGCTACTGGGGTCGAAGGGACTATCATGAAAAGGATGGGGTCAAAAGTGCGGGTCTGCAGTGAAAAGAAGAACTGGCAAAAAAATCCCACTCTCCTCTGCAAATAGAAGGACATTTCCATAAGTAGAAAAGGACAGACCAATGTCATGATTGAAGAGGTTATACAGCTCATTTTCAGTATTGTTTCTGCTACTATGCTGCTACCATTTGTGTACAATTTCTTGGTAGCAACCAGTTCCTTAAAGCACAAGAAATTTGCTCTGACATTTGAATGAGTATCTGTTTTCTCAGGTTTACAGTTCTAAAGGGCTTTCTGACCTGCATCCTATTTTAAAGACCAGATGGTATGTATATATGTAAGAGCAGTCTGTGGGGAGACTAGGCTCTGAACCTCTCTAGAAAATCCCAGATCTAAACTATCTGCTCTGTCTTCCTAGCTTCTATATATTATTTCATTCTTCTCTGATTAGCTGACATTTCAGGGCACCTGTACAATCAAATGAAAAGGAGTCCAGTGGTATCTTACATTTATTTCAAAATAAACCTTAGTGAGTCAGAACTCACTTCATATGGTAAGTTTCCTTCGAAATAAAGAACATAGGAGATGTGGGTTTTTTGTAATAAGGTTAGTGGTAAACATACACGATAAACAAATAGGCATTATAGGCAGGCAGCAACTGTTGCATATATGTGTCAATCCTCAACCAATAACAGTACCTTTGAACTACCAATATTGGCTTTACCAAACAGCTCTGTAAATGCAACTGCCCTTTTTGTCATTGTACACAAATTCAAACTAACATTTTGGCTTCCTCTTGTACTATGAGTTAGCAAACAGGTTTGAGAGCCCCTCCCTGGCAGGTAGGTATGACTTACATTGTGCACAAGTAGAATAATTAATGATCAGCTTAGTAAGTTATGGATGGCCACTGTGGATAACTAAGCAGAAACAACTGAGGAGACTGGTTCCCATTACGACACTGGGAACAATCATAAGCAGGTTTACTCAGAAATAAGTCCCATTTTATTCATCAGGGTTTGCTCCCAGAAAGTGTTCTTAGGATTGCACTCATTATGCCTTTCAGACTTGTTGGGCGAAATGCTCTCTAGGGGTGAAGCACTTCGCCACAGGTATAATTACTTTGGGATCTTTCGGTCTATGTTTACGGGGAATGGGCTGCCACGGGGACTTCCCAGTAAAGAAGCGAGAAACAAGGCTTCAGAATAATGTTTTGTTTACTCAATAGCAGTTTCACTCAACAAATACAGTTCACACACACATACATTCAAGGTCTAAGAATAGAAGATAGATAAAGCACAATTGCATGAGCAGGTTATCGTTGGTTTCGTTGAGGGCAATATTTACCTCCAAGGCGCGGCTCCTAAAGTCTTCCAGCGAGTGGAGTAGGGTAGGGTAGGAAGTATGGAAGAAGGGACACGCGGTCTAGACCAGCTAACACACACGTGTATAATTCCAGCGGCCGACTGGAACAAAGCGAGGCAAGGGTTCGGGTACAGGATGGGGGCTTAAGAGGGTAAAAGCAGACAGACAGAGGTCGTGGTTTCCGCAGCAGCAAGGTGGGGGTGTAGCAGAGCTCCCCGAAGCAACCCAGAGATCGCGTTTTTATAGCGTCTTGGGTGCTGGGCGGAGAAGGCCAGGCGGTGTACACCTACTGACCCTCCCAGTTGGCTGTGTCAGTGTCAATTTCAAATCTTATTGGCTACGCTGTCCGTTGGATACGCTGAGGGCTGGGCAGAGGAGGCTGGCTGGCAGGCAGATGGTGTCTCCAGGTAGCTGATGGCCCTGGCATTGTTGTGTGTATGGTTCTCCTATTGTCTGGGGTGGGGAAGGCACTTTAATCTCATCATGCAAATGACTGGCCGATGGAAAGTCCTTTGTCTGCTGTATGGCCCTTAATCTGTGTAGGTGACATGCAGCAGGTATGCAATGGAGTCCCTCAGAGCAAAAAGACAGCTTTTTCCTTCCTTCTGGGCTTCTCCCTTGGCATCCATTTTACAGTCTAACAAGCACACAGGCCATGTGGCAACAGCAAACAGTCCGTAACAAAGCCCCATAATGGCGTCGGGGCTAACATATCCCCCCTTGCAGACGTGGCAGCATCAGATGACATCGTCTGCACATACATGCCCGATGGAAACGTCGTCTCAGGGTTCCGTTGGCATCCACATCGGGTCAGCGTCTGGGCCTCTGGCATCTGCGTCTGGTCCTCTGGTAGCGGCAGCAGGCAGGCAGGCAAACAGGCGAGGTCGTCTGGTTACCATTGCCACTCAGGTATCCGATCTACACTGGTGTTGTATGTAATGCATGCCAGTAAGAGTAGCTACTCTACGCCTAATTGGTGTTGGCTGGAAGTGGCTTTTTGCCATCAGAGGTAAATACACAATACATTTAAACACATCAACCTTAACTTAAGCCTAAATAAAGAAAACATCCTAAGAAAATATTTCAAACGAAAACTACACACGCCTATTAGACTAACTTCACACTGTTAACTTATAAAACAGACAAGCACACAAAAACGAAAAGGAAAACATTTCATAAGAGTTCATGCGCTATCTTGTCCTCCATGCATTGGCAGAAGCGGAGGGCTAGGTGGATAAATGTCCTTCTCAGGGCTCCCGGGGTGAGCTTTGGGGCAACTTCTGTTAGGATGGCAACCGTCAGGATGCTGGCTAGGCACAAGAAAAGTCCATAAATGAGGCTTTGTTGCCATGCAATCCTGGTCCATCTTCCCGGAGGCGGACCCTCGGCGGGACCGCCTGGCGTGTGAGCAGGCGTGCTGTTTCGGGCTCTGAGGTTAGAAGCAGGACTCAGCCAAACCAATTTCGGTGTCCTCTGCGGGGTCCGCACAGTCCCGAGCTTGAAAGATCAAACACATGATTAGTTGAGAAACCCTCCCCGGTTCCCAGGATGGAAGGGAGGTTTGAACGGCTGGATAGCGAAAGCCGATCTTTAAACGGACGAGATGGGAGGGGAAGAAGTCAAGCCCTGGTGGTTCAGCCAGACTGGAGCCGCTGGCGTTGGGCGCTTTCGGCCAGCCTCAGAGCAATTCGGAGGCTGCCGATTTTACATCACCACCCCCCCTTGAGTGCAAAGAAGCCTGGGTTTGCGCTTGTGGCGATATACTTTTAATTGGGAGCCATATGAGCGGTCGTGGGACCCGGCTCCGGAGGAATGACTGTGGATCGTTCCTCTTCTAACTGGGGGAGTCCCCATGGGGCTTCGACGGGGCTCCCCACCTCTGTTGGACAAAAGGACTGAACAAAAATAAAAACAAAAGGAAAAACAAAACGTTGCGGGATGCCCCCCCTTTTCGCTTTGGGTTAGTCCGAAAGATGGACTCTTCCAGGGTCCCTTCGCATATGGAGTGGCTTGTTCCCTGGGCTGAATAATTCATGGTCGGGGGTCCCGTGTGCAAATCAGTTTCGCAAAGCCTGATGGGTACTTGGCTTTTGCGGCACATATAAAATTATTAAAAATCAAAAATAATTTGGAGGGCGAATCGGAGAGTCAAATGGGAGTTGGCTAGGCTTGGCAACCAATGGGTAGTGGTAGCTTGGTTGCCATGTTCTCTCCTAGAGACCGGGAAGCCACTCAAAACATCGGGCTTCCAAAAGTCAGGCTTGTTGGGGCAAGGCGGTGCTGTGGTTCACCAGGCTGGGAGTCCTCGGGCATTCTCATCTGCCAGTGTGGCGGAGGGAGAAATGGCACGTCCGAGTGGCAGCGAGCAGTTCCTCGAGCCCCAGAACTTGCCCATCTCGCACCCCAGCCACCAAGCAACCTGTGCATGACTCTCGGTTCGATTCCCCAGCTACCTCGGGCTCTTCAGCCCACCCTTTTCTGGTTCCAAAAATAGAAAAATAGAAGGCTGGAAACATTGGCTAGTGAGCTCTCTCTCTCTTTCACCTTTTGCAGGCGGGAGAGGGACGTACACACAACATGAAAAGCAAGGAGAAGTAAGAAGAGATAGACAATACACAGAAACAAAAGATTCTTAGAGGTGAGGCGGATCAGGTTGCTGTAGGAGCGCAATGGCTGGTTGGCACAGCCGTGATGTCATCTTATGAATTTGTTTGACTTGGGACCGGCCCCACAGTCCCACTGCTATTATCGCAAGTATGCACAGCAGTTGAATGGCCACTATTATTACTATGGGGTGGAGCATAATATTTAATATTCCATTTGAAGTTTCAGACCAACCAAAAAGAGATTCCCACCAGGAGAAATGGGATGATTTCTGAATATCAATGGCCAAGTTTGCAATCTCTGCTCCATTGTGTGCTACCAGTAAAGTGGTATTCTCTCCAGCGGCTTCTAGTTCTTTTAATTTGCGGCGTAGCTCCGGGTGCCTTAATAATTCCTGGATGACTTCCAGACCTATCCCTAGTGGTATAGGTGTGATGGTGTCGTATAGCTCCGGGGAGAACTGCATCTCCTGTTTGACCCAAACAGGGGGTTCAAATTGGAAATTGCAGCCCTCCACTGCAAATACTTGGCAAAAGCACCTATTGATCTTAGGAAGCATCGGCTGAATGTGGTGCGCATTGATGTAGATAAAAGAGCAGTGGGTGTGAATGCATACGCAGGCTTTGCCAATGTACACTACTGCTGATGAGGTTTCCTCTGCAGCCTCAAACTGACAGATGTCGTCAGTTCCCTTAAGGGGAGCCACACAGGGGTGGTGTGCTTCCAGCGCCTCATCCTCGCAGATGAATCCCAGGGTTTCCTTGTGTCTGCAGCCTTCAACGTTGACAGTTTGCCAGCCGTCAGAAGTGACTCTAGCCCACCTCTGGCTGTTCCTGGCATACAAGACTGTGCGTCTATCGACCTGCAGACCAAGGGGGACCACTGGATGTATGTGGAAGCTTTCCTTGGCGCTTGCTGTGACTATGATCAGGGTCAGCGTGTGTGTGGTCGGTGCATATGTAGCATTTGCGAGGGTCCACCAGTCTGCTACCCTGGCTTCCTCCTCGGTTACCTTTCTGTGTAGGAGTCCCCGGATTTCTAATGGGATCTCCCCTGCCATAGCTTGCGTTACTATGCTAGTGGCAGTGATTACATTCATAGCTTGCATTTGGGTGCATGCCAGTGCATATGAGATGTTTCTCTGGAGAGACTGGATGCCTTGGACCAGGGTATAGAAATCGTGTTCCATAATGAGCTCCCATTCGATTAGGAGTGGGTCAGTGCGACGTGGTAGATCTGCCAATGCATGAAAGGATTGAGACATGGGTATGGCCAGATTGTATAGGTCTGACCCTACCCGCGAAACCTTATTAGCTAAGATTTCTAGATTAGCCGAATTTAAGACTGCAGCCCCAGTTCCTATGGGTGCCAGCCAGTCAGCGGCGCTTCTCTTACGCCTCGCTGATATGTCTAGGGTTTGCCACAGGATAAGCCAGTTCTCCCAGCCTTGTTTGAACGGCTGGAGGTATTGGGCACATAACTTTTGTGTCCAAGTGGCTTTATCCGAATTTGGGGCAACCTCTAGATTTTTCATGTTTATAATGATTTTCCTAACATGCATTTGCGGCCGTATAAGTACCTGCTCTGATTGTTGGTACTTAACGGTGTGTGAGCCTACCACAGGGTCTCTTAGGTTAGCGAGACTCTCTAGGTTCTGTATGAGAGGGTCGAAAGTGATGCTGGTGTTCCAGTGCTCTAGGGTGAGTGTGTAATTCCCTTCCACGTGCCTTGTGTTAATTACTAGAAGTCCTAAGGTGTCGTAGGCACGTTCCATGAAAATGGGTTTACATGGGGTGTTATTCAAGTCAACCATCCATTCGGGGGTCCTTTTACAGACGTCATGGACGCATCCATGCCCCAGTCTACCTGAGTCCAGTTCTCCAAGTGGAATATCTGCTGTTTCTCCTGTGGATCTATTAGCATAACTGCCAGATCTGTTTTTGTCAACAATTCTTTGTTGGTCCCAATGGTTAAAATGATCTGGAGAGGGTCACCTATATTCCACACCGCAGCCGAAACTATGGCTGTCTCGCATGTGGATTTTTCTGTTTTCGGAATTTTGCCACCGCATAGGAGCATAACGAGCCTTTCTCTTAAGTCTCCTTCTGACGGGCATATCCAAATAGCATTTTTAGGTTCCTTCCGGGTACAATTAACCATATTGGGTGGAAGGCAGTCTTCCATAAAATCTTTAATGGATGTGGCATACACGAAGCCTTCTGACTCTATACGTGTAGTCGGGGTTAGTCCATCCTCTAGGCAAGTTATGTTTAAATCTACACCTTTTCCTATGCAGTTCCACTGGAGTGACTTCTGTTCTGGACTGGTTGCTTGCATTTTCCCTAGTCCTAATATTCCCAACAATAACAGAGCACATGCCATTTCCATAATACTTACTCCTCTCGAGAAACGTGGAGTCTTGTTCATTGTTGTATTTCTGTAAGAAAATAGATTATGCAACCTCACCTCGGGGAGAACAAAAACAAAAACGGAGGGGAAGGAAGCGCGGTGCGTAAATCGCACCTCCTTCTCGATTATGCCATGGTCGACCCAGATTAAAGGACTGGCATGGCATAGACCGAGAGGTGGAAGGGTTGTGACTTCCTGAGCTAAAAAGAAATAACATTTTTGCAAAAATCCCCTGCTGGGGTCGAGTCTGGTGCTTCTGCCTTCTTATGGCAGGCTTGGTGTTCTAGACACACTGTAGCTTTCCAGGTCTCGAAATTCTCTCTGGCTTTATTCCATTGCTACCATCTCACCTACCCTAGGAACTTTCTGTTCTGGGCCGTATAACCCGAGTAACAGGTAACCTAGGTGGCTACGAAAAATAGCATTGGCGTCATAGGGCCTTTTAAACTTTCCAGGTAACCATAACAGTGGGGTAACACAAATGCATTCTACAGTTTCCTTGTGGACAAATCTCTTTCTCTCCCCCCCTCGCTAACCAGGATCCCAGAGGGTGCTGGTTAGCATCTCTTCTAAATGAGCAAAGAATGTGTCTGCCAGCGTGTACTGGTGTGGGGTTTCTGAAGCAGGCAGGGGCAGCGAGATTTGCCGGATCGGCAGGGGCTGAGGAGCGGCAGTGAGAGGAGCCAGCGGTACGTCTGGCGGTTTGGCTGGTGGGCGGCTTTGCGGTTCTCCTTTCCAGATTTTCAATTGTGAGCAATGGAAGAACTTATTCCAAATGCTTCCGTCCTTCCGTGGAATCGCCACCTTGTACACGGCGGGGCTAATTCGCTCTACAATGGGGACCGGACCTGCCCACTTAGCGGTGAGGGCATGCTGTTTACGGGAGAACTTGCGGTACATAACCTCTTGCCCTGGGTCCCAAACCTGGGGGTTGCGCACCCATCCTAGCTTTTTGTCAACTGCCAATTGGCTGTAGCCGAGCATTTTGGCAACGTGTAGATGTATGTGCAGGAGTTCACTTAAGAGTTCTGCTACCCACAGGTCGTTGGCTACTTTGGGTTCTATGTTAGAAGGCATGTCAGAGTCTAACCAGAAAGCTTCCGGGAGGCGCATTCTTCTACCGGTCATCACCATGTGTGGTGAATATCCGTGTTTGGCTGTGGTTCCCCTAATGGCCATCAAAATTATGGGGAGCTTGTCGTCCCAATCTTTCCCCGTGGACCGCACCATCTTTCGAAGGGCCTCTTTCAGGGTGCGGTTAGTCCGTTCGATAGTGCCTGAGTTTGCTACAACTGGTGCCACCGGGGGCGTTGTTGAGTTCAGAGCCTGAAAGTCGACCATCATCCTCCATGTGACTCCGTCCGCTTTAAGAACGGGCCACAGGGGAGCATTGCAGATGGACTGCATGGGTCTAATCACATTCCATTTAATGAGGCCTTCAATGGTCTTGGCTATTCCGATTTCTGCCTCTATCGGATAGCGGTATTGTTTCTGTGGCGGAGGGTCTTTGCCTTCGATAAGAACGCAGGCATTCTTAACGGTACCGCACTCCGCTTTGTCAGTAATCCACACTTCTGGGAATTCTTGCACCCAAGGGTCAGTGTGCACCGTAAATACGGGCAGTGGGGCTTTTAGGGCAGCGCACCTATGGATGGCATTGATAAAGTCAGGGCCCCCTGGAACTTTCCACAGGAGACCATTGGCTAAATCAATTGTTACCCCATGGTCGCGAAAGAAATTGGCTCCTAAAATCCCATCGTCTTCTTCCTGATTGTCGCAGGCAACCACCTTGGTAGAAAGTTTTCCCACAGTTAAGGGAATATCTTTCCATACCCTAGCGGTGTGATTGCCTCCGGCAAATCCTTGGAGAGAGATAGTTCTCCATGTGAGCTGACCTTCCCTAGCGAAATTAGGGTGCAAAACCGTAGTTGAAGCTCCAGTGTCTACCAAAAGAGTTGCAGGCTTTTTAATTTTCCCGGGAGCCCCTATGCCTGCTAGGACTGTCGGTCTTCCCCAGGAGTCTGGCTGAAGCTGCGCCAGTGCTCCTTGCGGAAGTGTACGGGGCTCCGGGCATCCCTAGCGAAGAGACTGGTCGGGTGACGTGGTGACTTCCTTAGTCGTCACCACAGGAGCCATGGGGGCGCTGTTTTGCAATTCACTATCGGCCAATGCCCTGAAGAGCACTGAGTTTGGTTGCTTGTCAAATTGGTTCATGTCGAACCCTCTCTCTTTTAATTCCATCCAGGCATTCCATCGTAACTCATCCATGTATTGCCCCCCCCCTTGGTGCCAGTCCTGCCGCGGTCCATTGGGGCCGGGAGGCTGTTGGGGATTTCATACTGGTTGCCCGTTTACGGGTCCAGCTTGTTGTGGGGCATTTTGGGGTGGCATTTGCGGAGCCGATGGCTGGGCGGGCTGCCAATTTGCTTGGGCAGGCGCCTGGTAGTTCCGGTTACCGCCTCTATATTTTCCTCGGTAACCGCCTCGTCCATGGTTATTGGATCTATAATTATAGGGCTGCTGGTAGTTCTGCTGAGCATTATAAGTCTGACCTTTCTGGGGTTGCGCCACATTGTACTGTGAATGTGGGCCATTATTAGCATATGTAATGCTTTGTATTAGCTCTTCGTCCTCTTTGTATTTTTCTTTAAGCTTTCTGGGTACCTTGGGAACTTTTATGGCGCCTGTGCTTCTTAGCAACGTGGCCACTCTCCTGATTTTAATCAGTAGTGGGTCCCAATCCATATCTGTGGGGACGTCTACATTTAATGCCAGTTGAGTCGGGGGTTGAAACCTTTTAGCAATGCATCTTTGAATGCTATGTCATTATAGTCTGGAATTCCATCATCGTCCAGATCTACCTTTTCAGATAAAATGCCTAACAGTTGTTTCCTGGTGATATAAATCTCGGGGTCCTCATTTGGCCCTTGTTGGTCCATCACAAAATGTGCTTCTAACGACCGGTCGGGGGTGAGATGCTCTAAGACTCCCCGCATCCAGGTATACTGGTCTTCTTTATTCAGCATTTTGGGTGCTATGGCTGCGTTAATGGTCGCCAAATCGACCCCTGTAGCGCACCTTCTGGCTACGACCGAGAGGTCTTCGCCATTCAGGCTGCCGTAGGCGGTGGCTACCGTTGCTAGTCAGTTCAAAACATTGTCTTTGGTAAGGGGACTGACCTGGTCGGCAATGGCCTTAGCCTCCTCTGGCTTCCACACCCTGGATTCCGTGATAACTTTGGTCGTGGTATTATTACCTACTCTTGTGGTTTGCTCCCTAGTCATTACAGGATTCACCGGGCATGAGTTAGGGGTTTCCAGGGCTGAGGCTGAGGAATGACCGGTAGGTACATCCTCGCCTTCAGTGTCCTCTGGGTCCCTAAGACCTCCTGGGTGAATTGTACTGATGACTGCCTCTCTAATGCCGAGCTTCTCTCGGAGCCTATTGATTTCTTTGTGGCAAGCCTCATGGTTGGCCTGAACGTATTGCTCCTTTGCCTGGTCGGCCAGGTAGCGAGCCGCTTTTCGGGCAGTTGCGAGGTCGTCAGAAAGCCTGGCGACCTCCGCCTCTGCCTTGGCTGCCTTCTCTAGTGCCTGTGCGGCAACTTTCTTTGCCTCCTGGGCTGAGCTAGCAAGCCCTGCCTTTTCTAGCATGAGATTCATGTGTTCCGTCCTCATGTGGACCAGCTCGTCCTCCTGTTGCTCCACTAGAGCTTCCACATCATTTTGATGTCCCTCTTTAAGGGAATCAATCTCTTTGCGAGCTATTGCCAGCTCGGTCTCTGTCTTATCAAGTTTGTCACACACGGCACTAACTTCCTCTTCTTTCTCCTGTAATTCTCTCCGGTGTGCCTCTTTGATGGCCTTAATTTTGGTTTCAAAGTTCTGGGAGTTTTGCTCTATCTCCCTTTGATTTGCTTCCTTAAGCTCATTGATCTGGGCCGTTTTCCCATCTAGTTCTTGTTTTAGCCGCTGAATGGTGGCCTGGGATTCCTGTAGCGCTAGCAGAAATGCCCATGCACCGGCCCGGTCTTTAGCGGCCGTGCTTCTATGTTTCTGCTCGCAGTACGCTTGGTAGGCGTCTCGAGCGGCCTGGAGAGGGTTCTCCTTCTTAAAAGCTTGTGGTGCCCAAGGGTTTAAACCCTTCTTTGTGACCCATTTCTTGAGTCTTGGCAGTTCCTCAACTGTGCGGATCTCCATGGAGGCGGTGGAAGTTGCGTCCGCCATTTTACGGTGTGTTTTTAACCTTCCTGGGTTCCCTAACACTATTTTGCCTCGCGGGCGAGGTGAGCTTGGCTCGGTTACCCTCGTGGACCGTGAGTTTTGGTTTTTGGCAAAGGTGGGGTCCACGCCCTTGCCTCCGATGACCAAAAACGTTAAGATGTGAGATTTTTCGGTGAGGTCTCTGCCTCCACCTCGGCTGTTCTCACCAACCCTTCAATTGGAGTTTTGGATAGTGGGCTTGGCCTAGCTCTCACTTCCTAACTGGATAACTCTCTTAAACCAGTATTTAGGTTTTGGACACCTATCCTTCCGGGATAACCTCTATAAACCCGGGAAGGCTTCTGGAAAACCTCCGACCTGGATCCTTGGAGTAATATACTCCAGCGAGCGGACCTCTTTGCTCACTTTAACTCTACGCTCTGATCGGCAAAGCTGAGAGGGACAGGGAAATGGGCTTCCAGACGTCTCTGGAGGATTTTTAAGTCTTTGCTGCGGCTCCTCTTTATGGCTGCCTGCGTGGGGTGGTGTGTTGCGGTGCAGTGTGGTGCAATTCCTAACACCCTACACTGTCGTTCTTGGTTCCCACCCGCAAGATAGACCGAGAGATAGGCTTCGAGATAGCCTGTAGGACTTCGAATGGGAGGGCCCTTGCATTCGAGTTACCACGGGTTATAGCGGCTAGACCTCACCGTGGGCTCGGGGCGGCTGCCCTCGCGGTTCCTTAGTGCTTATGGCACAGAACCTCCACCTGAAGGAGAGAAGGGGGAAAAAGCCTCCCACAATAGAGTGCTCACTAGAGCCAAGCGCACAAGAGCCTTCACTCACACGTGTGTGTGCAGTGTTCTGAGCTTTTTCGCTCCCTACTGGAAGTTCGCGGCAGTTTCTTCCTTACGTCTGGTTGTCAGGACGAGACACGCATCGACTCGTGCTCGTTCAGACAAGCAGGACCGATCCCGGACCGAGCCCCCACTTCTGTTGGGCGAAATGCTCTCTAGGAGTGAAGCACTTCGCCACAGGTATAATTACTTTGGGATCTTTCGGTCTATGTTTACGGGGAATGGGCTGCCACGGGGACTTCCCAGTAAAGAAGCGAGAAACAAGGCTTCAGAATAATGTTTTGTTTACTCAATAGCAGTTTCACTCAACAAATACAGTTCACACACACATACATTCAAGGTCTAAGAATAGAAGATAGATAAAGCACAATTGCATGAGCAGGTTATTGTTGGTTTCGTTGAGGGCAATATTTACCTCCAAGGTGCGGCTCCTAAAGTCTTCCAGCGAGTGGAGTAGGGTAGGGTAGGAAGTATGGAAGAAGGGACACGCGGTCTAGACCAGCTAACACACACGTGTATAATTCCAGCGGCCGACTGGAACAAAGCGAGGCAAGGGTTCGGGTACAGGATGGGGGCTTAAGAGGATAAAAGCAGACAGACAGAGGTCGTGGTTTCCGCAGCAGCAAGGTGGGGGTGTAGTAGAGCTCCCCGAAGCAACCCAGAGATCGCGTTTTTATAGCGTCTTGGGTGCTGGGCGGAGAAGGCCAGGCGGTGTACACCTACTGACCCTCCCAGTTGGCTGTGTCAGTGTCAATTTCAAATCTTATTGGCTACGCTGTCCGTTGGATACGCTGAGGGCTGGGCAGAGGAGGCTGGCTGGCAGGCAGATGGTGTCTCCAGGTAGCTGATGGCCCTGGCATTGTTGTGTGTATGGTTCTCCTATTGTCTGGGGTGGGGAAGGCACTTTAATCTCATCATGCAAATGACTGGCCGATGGAAAGTCCTTTGTCTGCTGTATGGCCCTTAATCTGTGTAGGTGACATGCAGCAGGTATGCAATGGAGTCCCTCAGAACAAAAAAACAGCTTTTTCCTTCCTTCTGGGCTTCTCCCTTGGCATCCATTTTACAGTCTAACAAGCACACAGGCCATGTGGCAACAGCAAACAGTCCGTAACAAAGCCCCATAATGGCGTCGGGGCTAACAGACTGTTCTTGTATCCCAGGAAGTGTTAAATACTGGAATTAATTTGTACTTAATACTTTTGGACACACTTTAAGGGAATAATTATTGCAAATTAAGCACTGTTTAGGCTTACACAAAGGGGTCGTGCACACAAAAGCTTATATCATGAATAAAACTTTGTTGGTCTAAAAGTGCCACCAGACTCAAACTTTGTTCTTCAAGGGGGTCACATAAGCCAGTTGAACATTTTCTTTGAAAGCCAGCCTCTATTCCCAGGCTGTCTCCAACCGATTATGAAATAGCCATTAGTCTTGGATTGCCAGGTCACAAACTGGATTGTATTAGGAACTCTAAGGTTTGAATTCCTCAGTGGAACAGGAGATGTAGAAGCCACGGCTCCACCTGCTTGTTTTTTCTGCTCTGTCATCTGCTTCAATTTCAGAGAGAAGCTAAATGAATTCTTTGCAACTCTGTTCACTGTGAAAAGTGTGGGGCATGTACTCAGACCACAGCCACTATTTTCTGGAAGGCAGTCTGAAGAACTGAGTCAAATTGAGGTGACAAGAGATAAAGTTCTAGACCTACTGGGGAAATTAAAAAACAGTAAGCCTTCAGGTCTTGATGGCATACACTTGAGAGTTCTTAAGAATATCAAATGTGAGATTATTGATCTGCTAACCCATATATAGAATCATAGAATCATAAAATGTTAGAGTTGGAAGGGACCTTGCAGGTCATCTAGTCCAACTCCCTGCACAGGAGCATAGCCGAAAGATAGCCTTACAACATACCTGAAAGATGGTCATCCAAGCCTCTGCATGAAAACAACCAGCGAAGCATCCATCACCTCCCAAGGCAGTCTGTTCCACTGTTCAACCACTCTTACAGTTAGGAATTTTCTCCTGATATTTAGCCGGTATTGACTCCCTTGTAATTTCCACCCATTAGATCTAGTCTTGTAATCCAGAGCAAGAGAGAATAGATCTGCTCCATCTTGTACATGACAGCCCTTCAAATATTTGAAGACTGCAATCATGTCCCCCCTAAGCCTTCTCTTTCTTTCCCAGGCTAAACATACCCAACTCTTTCAGCCTTTCCTCATAAGACTTGGATTCCAACCCTCTCACCATCCTGGTTGTCCTCTTCTGGACATGCTCCAGAATGTAACTTGACCCTAAAATCAGCCACTGTACCAGAAGACTGGAAAGTAGTAAATGTTGCACCAATTTTTAAAAAGGAATCCAGAAGGGAACCAGGAAATTACAGGTCAGTTAGCTTAACAGGCAAATTCATAGAAACTGTAATCAAAGAAAGGATTATTAAGCACATACAGGAACAAACCCTGCTAAGGGGAAATCAGCTTGGCTTCTGCAAAGGGAAGTCCTGTCTCACCAACCTTTTCATGTTCTCTGAGAAAGAAAGCAAACGTGGAGGTAATGCTGACAAAGTAGACATAAATTGCAGAAGGTTTTGACAAGGTACTTCACCAAAAACTCATGAGTAAGCTTAGCATTCATAGGATAAGAGGACAGATTGCTTTATGGATTAAAAATTGGCTAAACAACAGGAAACAAAGAATAGGAATAAATGGACAGCTCTCATGATGGATCACTGGGCAACAAGGTGGCAAATGAAGTTCAATGTAGGTCAGTGTAAGGTGATGCAGCTTCAAGTATATACTAATAGGGTCTGAAATTGCTGAGACTGAGAGGGAAAGAGACCTTGGGGTCACAGTGGATTCCTCCATTAAAATATCAGCCAAATGTGCCACATCAGCAGAAGAGGCAAACTCTATGCTGGGGATTATTAGGAAAGGGATTGAAAATAAACACCCAGTATTATAATGCCCCTCTATAGATCTATGGTGCAGCCTCATTTGGAATACTATGTGCAGGTCTGATCACTGTAGCTCAAAAAGAACATTGCAGAGCTGGCAAAAGTACAGAAGAGTGCAACCAAGATGATTCAGGGGTTGGAGCACCTTTCCCATGAGGAAAGGCTGAAGAGTCTGGGACTTTTCAGTTTAGAAAAGAGATTACTATGGGGCGACATGACTGAGGTTTATAAAATTATGCACATGGTAGAGATAGCGGACAGAGAGAACTTTTTCTTTCTCTCCCCATATACTAGAACTTGAACACATCCAATGAAGTCGACGGCCATTAAATTTGGGATGGACAAAAGGAAAAACTTCTTTACAAAATGCCTCATTAAAATGTGGAACTCACTGCCAGAGGATATAGCTATGGCCACAGGCATAGACAGTGAAGAAGAAGGAGACGGAGAGTTGGATTTATACCCCACCCTTCACTTGGAGTCTCAGAGTGGCTTACAATCTCCTTCCCTTCCTCTCTCCACAACAGATGCCTCGTGAGGTAGAAGGGGCTGAGAGAGCTCTGGGAGAGCTGCTCTTGAGAGAACAGCTCTGAGAGAACTGTGACTGACCCAGGGTCACCCAGCTGGCTGCATGTGGAGGAGTGGGGAATCAAACCTGGTTCTCCAGATTAGAGTCTGCCACTTTTAACCACTACACCAAAGGGGAATTAGACAGAGTCATGGAAGATAGGCCTATCAGTGGCTACTAGACATGGTGACTAAAGGGAACCTCTGTATTCAGAGGCAATAAACCTCTGAATGCCATTGCCAGGAGGCAACATCAGGGGAAGGCCTCAGTCTCTATGCCCTGTTGGCCCTCCAGAGTAATGTGTTGGCCACTGTGTGTAACAAGATGCTGGACTAGATGACCTACTGGTCTGACTTAGCAAGGCTTTTCTTTTGCTCTTATATTTTCACATGTTGTAACAAGCAGACTTCAAGATGTGATGTACAGCAAGTGAGGATAAGGGATCAGGATCAGAGGCAGGGAGTAGACAGGAGAAGAAAAATCCCTGGTACATGAAATTGTATAAGGCTGCTATAGCAAAAATGAGAAAAAAGTAGTAACCCCACACAATTACATTGTCCTAGGGAGGGATAACCCACAGGCAGGAGCTGTGGCTCAGTCAAAGCATACATGCTATGCATGCAGGCTCTGTTCCTGGTATCTCCATTTGAGGACTCCCAGGTAGCAGGTGTTGTGAAATATTCTTTCTGTCTCTGACCCTGGAGAACCTCTGTCAGAGATTAGGCAATGTCAAGATAGATTATAGTGGGTCCAAGGCAGTTTCGTATTTTTAGTCATGATTTGACTGGCCCCCTAAGATATCCATCATATTGATCCTGTTCATTTGCAGGGTGGCATGTACAGAAGGCCCTGCTCAGATAAGCAAAACTGTCATGGCAGAACACAGGAGGAAAGGTAGTCCTCCAGATATGAGGGCCCAAGGCCATGAAGGTCATTATGTGATATCCCATGCCTTGAACTGAACCCAGTAACCAATGGCAAGTGAATGGAGTGACTGCAGAATGGGTGTAATCCAGCCCCACAGGAGGCAGCCAACAGCATGCCTCCTGAGGGTCACCTTTGCCTCCTCATGAGGAGGAAGGAGGAAGGGGCTGCGGTGCAGCCTCCACTCCAAAAGGGGCAGCGGAGCCGGCGCATTTTTTAATGGCTGGCTCCGCCCTACCCCTTCAGTGCTCGCTTTGCGCTTGGTAGCATTAACTGCTCCGAGCACCTCGGGGAGTCGTTAGCTTTAGGAGAGGGAGAGACGTGAGGCACAGGCATGGGAATGGCGGTTTCATGGCCGTAGGGTCGGCAGTGTGAGCAGTGGAGTGCGGCAACGCAGATCGGTCAGGTGGCAGCTGCAGTGGCAGCTTGTGCTGGGCTGCTCCGGTGTTGGCGAGCCCCGCAGCATTGGGACCAGTGGGATGGGCCACTTTTCTTGGGCGCCAGGAGAGCGTCGGCCCATTGGTGGCCTGCTTGTTCGGGCTGTGGAGGGGAGTGTGGCCACAGGGCGGCCCTTTGCAGCTTGCTCCATTGAGTTTAAACAGAATTTTACATAGTTGGCCCTTCTTTCATTTTGCTCCCCCACCCCTTTTCAGGGCAGTTAGTAAGGCTGCTGGGCCCCCAGTCTTTCATTACATGTGGGGGCCATTTCCTCCCCCTGCACACTTCTTCACCCCTCCCCCCATTTGAATGGGTTGAGTGATCAGTGGATCCATTTTATTTGGAGGCAGCCATATTAGCTTGGTGGCCATTTTAGGGATCTCAAATTCTTGGAAGGCAAGTAGAGGCAGCCATTGTGGGAGGGTGCTGAGGGGTGGCCATTTTAGGTGGCCCTCATGTGGTACTGTGGCGGCCATTTTAATAGGCCTTTTTAGGCAGCCTTTCGGGTGGATACAAGATCCATCAATTTTGAATGCTTACAAATAGTGCATATCACTTAATTAATAGTATACCCTGATATAATTTAGCATAACAGTATGGCATCTCGGAAGGGAAAAGGGGGGTCAAAGGGTAAGGGGCCCATGCTGGCACCCCCACCCCAGCGTACAGGGACTGTCCCTTCTTCTGATGAGGATGAGGAAGAACAAGCTGAGCAGCAAGCTATATTCAATAGGCTTGCTGCACTAGAGCAAGCTAGGGCTGTGGCAGTTCCTGCCCCCCAACAGGTGGTGGTGGGGTCTGACCGCAGAAAAGAAAGCCGGGCTGAGAGAAAGAGGTTTAGGGAGGAGGTTCTTAAGCGTCTTTCTTTGATTAAATGCAGGCATGCTGATGCTAGGCCTGATGCTGGGACTGATACCAGGGCGACTGGAGCAGCTGGCATCGAAACAGAGGTAGTGACGGTGGAAGTTATGGAGTCTGAACAGCCAGGTCCCAGGGGTAAGTGGGATCCTGCATTACAGTTCTGTCTGATGTGGCCATGGGGGCCCTGGGGCCAGGGAGCTGGCTCTGGGTTCCACCCGCCCCCCAGGCTAACACAACACAAAGCTCTGCAGACACTGGTCAACCCTGGGCTTGGGGACCTCCTGCTCCGGCTATGTAGTCCCCTTGGGGAGCATTTCCAGCTGGTCCTTGGGGTAGTTTGGGTTGTACCCCCCCTTGGGCAAACCCTTATGATGCTGTATCAGCATCGGTGATGCCATTTGGGGAAAATGCCTTACCTCTGGGCGATCACCTTTTACCCGCGACACGGGATAAGATTTGTAAAGGTGGCTACATTGACCTCTTTAGCCTTCTTTACCGGGATTTGGAGAAGGATAAAGAGGAGATGGATAATGAGGATAAGGAAATCCTAAAGCAGAAGAAGGTTGACAGGATGTGGGCTAATTGGCTGGCAGGTTATTTAATTTATGCTGGCCTGTTATCCCAGTCTCAGCCACTGAGGTCCCCAGGATTGTTCCAGTATTTGGACATAATTTACAAAGCCTATACTGGCTTTCCTGGCCCGGTATGGATGCAATATGATGAGGAGTTTAGGATGTGGGCAGCCATGAACCCCATGCTTCCATGGGATAGAATCCATCCTCATCTTTGGCTCCAAATTATGTCCATGCCTGGTCAACCTTCAGTGGAACGCTTGCATAGTAAGCACACAGTGCAGCGTTTGCAAGGAGCTAGTGCTTCCTGTGGTGCCATGGGGCAGGTGGTTCAACCCTGCTTGCTCTGTTGGGAGTTTGGGTCCCGGGGGGTCTGCAACAGGAAGTCATGCCTATACAGGCACAAGTGCCCAGTATGTGGAGGACCCCACTCATTCTCTACATGCCCTCAAGGAAGGCCCCCTAGGAGTCAGAGGCAGAGAGGTGGGGGTAGTTCGTCCTCCTCCACTGATAAAGGGTCCCAGCCCAATAAACCTGAAGGCACTTGAAGCCTGGCTGCGGGATTACCCTAAGGAGGATGACAGAGTTTATTTGTTAGAGGGTTTTACTGTTGGTTTTCATATACCTTTTCAAGGAACTAGGGCCCTGTTTATGGCCTCTAATCTTAAATCAGTTAAGGGCATGGAGTCGGTGGTGAGGGAAAAGATTGACAAGGAATTGGAGGAAGGCCATGTTTTGGGCCCGTTTTCTTCACCACCTTTTCCTAATTTGAGAGTTTCACCTCTAGGGATCATGCCTAAAAAGGCAGCTGGTGAATTTCGCTTAATTCACCACCTTTTGTATCCACGAGGTGAATCAGCTAATGATGCCATTCCTGATTATCTGTGCATGGTGAGGTACAGCTCATTTGACCAAACAGTTCGTGTGGTACAGTGCTATGGTCAAGTGGCAGAGTTGGCGAAGTGCAATATTAAGTCAGTGTTTCACCTCCTCTCCGTGCATCCAGATGATTTTGAGCTGCTGGGTTTCTCTTTTGATGGCCAGTTCTTCATGGATAGGGCTTTGCCTATGGGATGTTGTGTGTCATGCGCTGCATTTGAGCGCTTCAGTTCATTCCTGGAATGGGCCCTGCGTGCTAAGATGGGCCTTCAGGATGTTGCGCATTACTTGGATGATTTCCTTTTTGTGGGTCCTCAAGGAACAGGTAGATGCTCTCAGCTCCTGGAAGAGTTTCAGAATTTGGCCGTGGAGCTGGGGGTTCCTTTGGCCCATGAAAAGACTGAAGGCCCAGCGCAGAGTATTTCTGGGGGTGGAGCTGGATACAGTGGCTTAGACATCTTGACTGCCTCTGGAAAAAATTGCAGACCTGCAGGATCGCATTTGGGCATTTCTGACACAAAGGAAGGCCACCTTACGGGAAATTCAGCAGCTGGTGGGGCATCTTAACTTTGCATGCAAAGTAGTTGCCCCCGGTAGGGCCTTTTTGCGCAAGTAATGTAATGCCATGGCAGGGCTTCACCTGCCACACCACAGAGTGAACATTAACTGCGCAATGAGGGCTGATTTCATGGTATGGCAAGATTTTCTGACTTCCTTTAATGGAGTCTCCTTTTGGTGGGAGGACTTAAAACTGGAGGCAGAGCTGCAAGTCACATCAGACGCCACTGGGTCCCTGGGCTTTGGGGTTTATTTCGGCGGACATTGGTGCATGGAAGGAGTCGATTTCAGCTGGGTGGACTAGGGACCTGACATATTTGGAGTTCTTCCCCATTATCATGGCAGTTTGGCTGTGGGGGAATGAGATGGCTGATCACACGGTGCACTTTCGGTGTGATAATTTGGTGGTGGTCCATGTCATCAATTCCCTCACATCTAAATCAGCTAGGGTGATGTGCTTGGTGGGTTGGATAAGGGAAAATGGGGCCGTGAAGGATCAGAAGTGTCCTATTTCCCCAGCAGTGCTCAAAGGGTTGCATGCCGCCTGGTCCAGTGTTTGCAGTTCTGGTTATGAGGCCTGCCTTTTCCATGCGGCTTCGCTACTGGCATTCTTTGGAGCACTTAGAGTAAATGAATTGGTAGTGATGTCCAAGACTGACTAGTCAGGCAGGGCATTGCACAATCAGGACCTCCAATTTGCAAGGAAGGAGACGCACATCACTATTAGGGGCTCCAAAACCAACCAGCAACATAAAGGGTCAGTGGTCAAGTTGGGTGTCTGCTCCAACTCTGAGTTATGCCCTGTATTGGCTTTGTCTCAATACAGGGCTTTAAGGGCAATGCAGTCGGATACCTCTTCATCCATGCAGATGGGAGCCCGCTGATGAAGCACCAGTTTTGGGCTGTTACGGCCTGGGCTTTGGGATTGTTGGGCCTTTCTGGAGTGAAGCTTGGCACTCATTCAGAATAAGTGCAGCATCCACGACTGCAGCTTTGGGCTAGTTCACTGCTGACATTCAGTGCGTGGGCAGGTGGCGATCAGCTGTTAGCCGAAATGCTCTGATCAATAATTAATAGAGCACATGGGCTACCACGCTATTTCCCAATAAAGAGGCGAGAGACAGGAGTAAAATAAATCTTTGTTTACTGTGCAGTAATATTCAACAGAACACACACAATCACACACACTGTCATGCAAGAAACTAATAAAAACAGGAAGGAAATAAATAGCACATTCACATGAGCAGGTATTGAAACAATGAGGGGCAATATTTACCTCAGGGTGCGCAGCTCCAAATCTTCCAGTGGGTGGTTCAGGGAGGGAAGGAATATGGAAAAAAAGAATGGGGGAACACGTGTACTAGACCTGCTAGAGACACATGCGCTGCTTCAGCTGCAGACTGAAGCCTTAAAGCAAGCTAAGGGCTTGGGTAGAGTAAGCTGGATGTAAGAGGTAATAGCAGGCTGAGAGAGAGGTTGTTGGTAGGGGGTAGGCTGCGTGCTCTGAGAAGTGTGTGTGTTTTAAGGCTTCTCGAGCGGTGGGCGTGAGAGGCCAGGCGGCTTACACCTGAGGACACTCCCTGCTGGCTAGGGATTGGTTGTTAGGGTCAATTTCAAATGCTAGTGGCTACCTTGACCATTGGACACCTGGGAGCGGGAAAAGAGGAAGCTGGAACAAAGGAGGATGACTCTTCAGTATCCGGGCAGATTCTCCATGAGGAACGTGTGAGTTGGCACGTAGGGGGAGTTAATCCCTTTATTGTGGAGACCGGGAGTCTGGGCTGTATGCAAGAGTCTTTTGTTTGAGTGAAAACCTGTGAGTTAAAACATGACAAGCTGCAAGCAGGCTATGGGGCACCTCTGGAATGAATTCAGCCAGCATCTCATCGTCCTTGGCTGGCCTCTGTGTCCTCACTGGGTTTTTCCCCGGTGGTGCTTATCATACAGTCTCTTGGCTGGTGGCAGAGCTTTCCCACCCTCCCCCTCCCCCCTCGGGCTCAGAGAAGAGAAGAGGTAAGAGACGGGGGTGTAAAACCCCGCCTCTTCCCTGCCTTGCCTGGGCACCCTGGGGGGGGGAGAGGAGGCGAGGGCAGTGGCGCAGGAGGCGGTGGCTTCTTCTTTCTGGTGCTGGACAGGGAGCTCCGAGGAGCCCCGGGGGTGGGCAGGCGGGCTGGTCCCGGGCAGCATCCAAGATTCTTGCCGGCCAGGAGAGGCCTCGGGCGTTGGGGAGGGCCAGCTGCTGGGGGATCGGCGGGCCCGGCTGGCCCTTGGCGCCCTTGGTGCTGGGCCGGCTGTGCTGCCAACGCACAACTCCGGGATCGGAGGGAGGGTCCGGCCAGAAGACCTCCCCGACGCCGACCCCACGCCCCTGCTTGAGAGATTGGCCCGGCTGTCAACTGCCTTCGGGGCGCTGGGCGCGGAGGGACAGGCAGTCCACTCTGCGCAGTGGTGGGACTCGTCTCCCGGCAGGGAAAGACCAGCCTGGATGTCCTGCAGGGTGCTGGCGGCAGCAGAGGAGGAGGGCCGGGGAGCGTGCCCCCCCCGGATTCCAGGCCCCAACGGGAGGTTGGCATTGTGGGGGGCATGGGCAGCACAAGCTGGGCTCGCCTAGGGTGCCCAGACACCTCGGGCCAGCCCTGGCCATGGATGACCTGAAGTTTGTTCAGCGCTGATGGCCAGACACAGTAATTGTGTGGTCGACCATGATTTCACGCTTAGTATGGTGTAGTGCTGGGGATTGAGAGAGCTTGGCATAAGGCCAATGGGGAGCTCCGAAATATTTTAAAGGTTGGGTTGGGCGACTATTTGCCTCACCCCCAGATTCGGCTTGACTGGCTGGACATGTACAGGGGAAGAGAAACGGCATTTTCCTTCAGAATTTGCGGCAAGGGCTTAGGCTAGTTCTAGGTATTTGAGTGGGTGCAGGGGCCTGAGCAGAGGCTTGGCCATTGCGGTGGCAGAATTAGGTTTAGATAAAGTTCATGCGGCAACGTAAGCACCAATCATTAACCCCATGGGGGTGTATAGGGGTCTGCAGGATCAACCCTGTGGCCATGCAGCCAGGGATGAGGCTTGCAGATTGCCTCTGGGGATAGCCACGACGGAGCCTCTGCATTGACCGTGCTTCTCAAGGCACATCCCAATCATTGGCTCAGCTGGGTTTGCAAGCGACTTACAGTTGACTCCAACCCGGGGTCTTGGTGTCTTGCCTGTTATACGGTAAGGATGGGGTCAAAGCGACACCAGGCCTTGACCATGCCGCTGTTTATGTCTCCCTTGCTGTTACTTTTAATATGTTAAATAAAGTGGCCTTAGTTTCATCCAACCTTGTTGTCTGACTTGTTCTTCCATCTGAGGGGGCAATATGCATGTGTCACCTAATTCCTGATAATAACTGAGCTGCAGTATTCTGTCACAACCAGAGTCTCTGAGTTGACTTCAGGCACAGACCTATGAAGAGAGCATTACAATAGCCTGGGTCATAGATCCAGTTGGCCAGATTAGCCAAGTCAAGGTAGCCTTCTTCTGGGCTAAATAAAATGGAAAGAAAGTGGGATTGTTTTGCAGCTGCATTAACATGCTGCTGTTTTCCTGCAAACTCTTATTTAATTATTTTGTCTTATGTAATTCCAGTTTCTCTGTGACTGAGATGATATGTATGTAAATATTCTGTTATAAACAAGAATTAAAGAACAAGGGCTGGTTATTGCTTTCAGTTTTTTGTCACTACTGTCTGTAAGCCAATGCTGTGTTTTCAAATGTCAACTTTTCACACCACAGATGGTGCAAATGAATGCTCATCACAGCTGAAGCAAAATGGTGCACAAATTAATATTTTGCAACATTTCATTTCAGAGTTATCTCAGAATTTCAAACCTTTTCAGATTTTGAAACTTGAGACATACTTAAAAAAAAACCTTAAATTAAGGCAACATTGTCAAAGCATCAAGCTGTCATTTTTTAAAACTTCTTTTCTCCATAAAATCTGTAAAATAGAAATTTCCATAACTGGTAATGTTGAAGAAAATTCAAATTCAGAAAATATATTTTCAAGTATTTACAGACTAGTTTGAAAATGTTTAATCAGATTTGTTATAGCTCTGGTGGTAAAATACACTTGAAAACAGTCTCTAATTAGTTTATCACTCGCAAGGAGAAGGAATCCCATCTCCCTACCCCAGTGATGAGTGATTGTGTTCGGGCCTCATCTTGGAGCCCAGCTACAGTGGCAAGTGATGTCTGGGAGCTGCTCCAAGCCTGGAGCAGCTCCCAGCATCTGCCACTACCATGGCAGGGCCCAGAGTGGCTTCCAGCATCTGCCAAGCCTGGAGCAGCTTCCAACGTGTGCTGCAGCTGCTGGGCCCAGAGTTGCTCCCCGCATCTGTTGCCACTGTGGCTAGGCTTATTGGGCCTGCTGACGTCTTCTGCCACCATGCCAGGTTGGAGCACCTACTTCTGTGCTCAGCTAGGTTCAGTGGGCTTCCAGGCTGTGCAGCTGATGTTGCTGGTCCCAGCACAAAGCCCTGGGCTGTGCAGCCACCACCACTGAACACAGTGCCACTGCTGTTGACTGTCAGAGGTAAGTGTGTTCTCTGTGCTTGCGCAGAGCACACTGTTTACTTTGGGGGGATTTAACCCCTTTTTTAAACATTTAAGGTTTTTCTGCCCACCTGAGGAGTCCCCAAAAATGACAAAATGTCATGGGATGCAAGAGGCTGTAGTGAAGAGGAGGGAGAACTGGATGAAATAACCCTTACCTCCTTCTTCCACCAATGGATCTTCCTGTAACAGTGAAAGTTCTGTGGGTGGAAGAAGATGGGGAGATTTTTCTCAGTTCCGTCTGTCTGTCTGTCTGTCTGTCTATCTATCAGATTTATACCTCGCCCTCCCAGCCAAAGCCAGCTCACTGCATCCTCCTGTGGCATTCTGTCCTTGAAAAGCTTCTGGATTCTGAGCAGCTGTTTTTTAGGAGTCATAATGGGTTTCTGGGGGAAAGGGAAGGAGCAATGAATCCATTTCCAGGAGTGCCCTTGCGCTTATGGTTTAAAGAATCCAAGCCAATGTTGCTGGGGGTTTTTTGACTTGGATACATGAAAATGTTTATACTGCAGACAAATGGTTATGATAGTGTACAGCATTCAAACAACAAAATTATAGGTTTATGTACCCTATTCATTGTCCTTTGCCAGTTTATTAATAGCTGGAAATGGTCCACACCCCCTCTGACTGGATTGTTTGACTGGATCTTGTTTTCATCTCTGGTATCCTATGGAGTGTAACTTAACTATGACCATCTGGCCTCTCTTTGTCATAACTCTCCCCATGTTGTGATTTGTAGCACTGGGTACAAATCTTATTGCCACTTGATTGCAAAACATTATATATCTAGCAAATTGGGATCTGGATCATAAAAGCTTATGTCACAATACACTAATTTTTAAGGTGCCACAACATTTAGCAATATTTTGCATATGACGGGATATAGAAGGACTCTAGAGGATTGCAGAAATACATTGATAATTGCTACATCCTTCTATCTAATAAGAAAAAGCTATCTAGGAGAATTTCATTTTACTAGCTGCATTTTCATTAATGAGGTCATATTGAGCATGGATCTGTGACATATGTAAGTTATTGGCACATAAGAACAGTTATTAGAAGCTTATTTCATCCCAGAACCATGGACAGCTCCTTGCAATTTCTCTTAGTGCTCTGTAAACCATGGTTGCGCATAGCTTCTTGCCATTTTTGATGATTTCAGAAAAAGCATGTGAAGTTACTGCTGTAGTCTAGAAAGATTCATGCAACAACAGGGTTTTTTTAGTAGTCTAGCACATGCCTTATAGAATGGCTTTTATATTCACTGTATCAGCTAGAATAATGAAGGTTTTCACTAAAAATAACTACAAATATTTAATTTGATAGCAAGGCTGCTGTGACTAACACACAAAACAGAGAAGCACTGTGTTATGTGGCAGCACAATAATGGGAAAGTATTATTATATGACCTTTGCCTCCATTGCAAAGTGAAACACACCTGCTGTATCTTTACAGAACAGCTCAATGCTGTCTTTCTAAATAACAAAATGCTGTGCTATATAGCTAAAAGTCCTCTGAGATGGATTGATTCTGTGCTGAAAGCCAAATTAATTTCTGTACTCTCTCCTGTGATTCACATGTGTGGCATGCTCCTGAATCAATACAGAAGAATTGTGGTAGTGCTTCCACTCATTTGAACTGGCCTTCTAACAATGGAAATAGCACTAGCAATAACACTTTCAGAAAACATTCTGTTTTAAATTATAGAAAGCAATGACAAAACTGGAAATATCAAGTGACCTTCTGGAATGTAAATTTGTTTACAATTTCACAACTCTGAAACCAACAGTATAAGCCTTGCTTCCTACTAAACAAACTTCAAGAAACTGCAGGCTTTTAGAACAACAAACAATGCATGATGAGTTAACCAAAATGAATATCCCATGGTCATCTCTAAACCTTGGACAAACAAGAAAAGAGTCATATCCTAGCAGCTTTCTAAAATGCAGAGAGCATCTCAAGAATGGTATAAAGCCATTAATATCCCAAACAAGAGAAATTTGTGTTGCTTTGTCAAAAATTGGATAATAAAATCATAATAACCGAAAAATAGGGCCTTTGAAATTCAGGGTTGGTCATAATGAGAATATATTTAAATCACTAGGAAAGTTGCATCAGTATGGGACTGTGAGTTTTACTACTGATCTCTATAGGATGATATTAAAAACCTTTATGCTATAAGGACATCATAGACTGTGGAGCCATAGTAGCACAAAGATTCAGAACAGGTTTCCACAGCAACCTCACTGAGCTCTGCAACCTTCATTCTGCTTCATTACATAAACACAGAACATATATGCAGTGAAAATAACAGGCAATGTTTATATATCTAAGTGCCTTATGAAATAACTGCTGTGCAAATATTTCAGTATTCAGAATGAGACAATATTTAATTATTTATAAAATTTAAAAGGAGAAGCTATATAGGGAACACACCTGTTGAACAGTCAGGGTACTGGGGTATAATATTAAATATAAAGTCTAACTGAAATGCAAATAACTTCTTACAGTTTAACTTTGCATTTTTATAGGATATAAAGGATTTGAATAGCTTAAAAATTAGAGTCAGCATTGAAATCTGACATTTATTACTAAATGGGTACTTAGTCTTTTCTCAACAAAGTAACTATTAAGAATTTAAGATCCTTTTTCTTGTGCTTAGCCCCAGTTAAATAATTTCTAAAATAATTTAAATAAATAAATCATACAAAAGCACTTTCTGGATTGCAGTTTTGGACATTAATATCAGACTGCCCAGTGCAGAGGCCACATGCCAGCTCAATAGCTATTTATTATATTTGCATTCTGCCTTTCTTCAGTGAAACTCAAGGTGGCTTACACAGGGTTCCCATCCTGAGGGTGACCTATATTTCCTTAGCTACAGCAATGTGCAATAGTAAAAAGCCGAACTCCTTTTTTATATTGTTGAGATAATGCATTTTCAGGCTTAGTGCTGAAATTAGACTTTTACAGATGATCTGGAGAATATAAATGTATCACAGAAATAACACCTTTTAAAATAAGCACTATAAGTATTTGGACTGAATTAAGTTTGGCATTATCTGCAAATCAAAGAAAAGAAAAAGCAAGAAGGACAAAAACATTGCCTGTGATGTCTTTATATACATAGGGTGACATGAGACAATATACAGTTACAAATTTAACTGGAATGAGTGCTTCAAATCAAATCCATGGTTGCAAGTAGAAATCCTAACACGGAAAGAAATCAGGTTCTTGTGGGAGGTCACTTTGGTACTTCAAGCATTCATATGATATAACCCATACTGAAGTCACTTAGTAAAAGCCTGGTAACAAATGAGAAGCCACACAGTAGAATGATGGACCTCCTGATGGCACCTGGTATTTTTGGCCGCTGTGTGACAGAGTGTTGGACTAGATGGGCCATTGGCCTGATCCAACATTGGCTTCTCTTATGTTCTTATGTGCTACAGCTAGTCATTTCTGTGTTCTGTGCCCTTCTTTCTGCAAGCTCTAGTACAAAAGAAAGTTACAATCATCCTATACCAGATGCGTGATTTGTAAAATCTAAATTTGCTCAGAATAGCCTTTAAGATTATAATCCTAAATCCTTAGGAAGCAAGTACCATTGAGCTCAGGGGAACTAGTTTTTGACATGCATATAGTACAAGGGAACATATGCTCAAATTTGCATTACTTGGATAAATTGTGCATGCTATCTGCTTATGTAAGGTGAAACAGCACAGAAGCTATGGTGCAAAATCTCTGTGGGCTGCTGCTTGTCCAGTCAACTAAGGCAGTCAGCACATATCTTTGATTCTCTTCTTTCCCATCAGCAATATTGTATGGCTGCTATTTACAATGAGGCTGCAGCTAAAGAGACAGAAAAAGGCTGCTGCAAGGATGCCATGTGGTTTTTCACCTGTCGAAGCCATCTGGGAAAATGTACACCTGTCCATGTTGTGTAAGGAGGCAAGGGCACATACCTGCTGTAGTGCAGAAATGGTAGCCAGACGGAGGAACAGTGATGTTTTTCAACATTCCATTATTCCTAATGCTCCCACAGTGCCCTCTATACACCACAATACAAAATAAATGAGGCAATAGTGTTCCTCTCTCTTCTGTTTCCCCATAAAATGCTTTCAGCATATGTCTCCTTCACTAGGCAAGATCTGATTTTCTTTGTTGTGCACTCTCAAAGATGGCAAACAAGCATCCAAGAAATATTGCTGCTGACCCTGTGAAAATGCTCAGCAACTCTAAAATTGAGCCAACCTATGAGAAAAACAACAATCATTATAATCTGGTAAATGTGATGGTGATCTGATGCCAAATGTTGAGAGCTATTCTGGACAGATTATCAAAGTACTCACCTCTGATAGTGTTGATTAACTGTTTGGGGATGGGGTGGATTGACTAAATTTAGCACACACGTACCCTGCTATTCCAATAACTGATCAATGTTAGAGGATCTCAGCATCAGCACAAAGATTTCTGTTGTCAAAGGATACACCAAAAGCTGGCTGTTCATAGTCAGCTAGATACATAAAATATTTCAATTTCCTCCCATCAAAAATCCATCAATATTTTCCTCCCTGCCTTTATAGTTTCTGGAAATTGTAAGCTGTAGGCACATTCTAGAAAACTGAATAGGTAATATATTCATATTTCTGAGTCTCTCTGATTACAACTGGATTTTGAAATATAGAAATTTCTCCAGATTATGCCCAATTAATGTTTCATTCACACACACACACCAACATGGTATGCAGTGACATCTGCAGCTAAATTTGTGATCAGATTCCTATTTTTTTTTAGCATTTCATGCAAGGTTAAGGAAGAGGAAAGGGCCTTGTTCCACAATCCCCTATTCAGTTGCATGCATACACTTGCATTAATAGAAGCAGGATCTGTTGCCGCCTAGTAGCACATCAAGGCAATTTCTCTGTAATCATACTTGTAAAGGATATGAAGTTTTTAATGCAAGCAACAACCTGTCTGACAGGTGATCCCAGTTAAAGGTCCTTTAGTTGTTTTCCCTGCATTTTGTTTACTTATTGCTACAGAATTCCTCTAGGAAATATGCATCAGTGAGGGTGAAATAATGGTGAAGGTGATATTACAGCCAAGAATCATTCTGAGAGCCTGGGCTTCCAAAAGCAAATTGCTTCAGTCCTACGTACTTTTACTCGGTGGTGTGTACTGTTAATCAAATAAACATGTATATGACAAAACTGCATGGATATCATCCTCCAGCACCACAACCCAAGAGGTGTATAAAAGGGTAGTTCTCTAAAATTTTAGCTATTTTCATTGAATCATAGAATGTTAGAGTTGGAAGGGACCTTGCAGGTCATCTAGTCCAACCCCCCGCACTCTGCAGGAGCATAGCCGAAAGATAGCTATACATACCTACATACCTACTACATACTTGAAAGATGGTTGTCTAGTCTCCACTTGAAAACGTCCAGTGAAGGAGCATCCACCACCTCCTGAGGCAGGCTGTTCCACTGCTCAACCACTCTCACAGTTAGGAAGTTTCTCCTGATATTTAGCCGGTAACGACTCCCTTGTAATTCCCACCCATTAGATCTAGTCTTGCAATCCGGAGCAAGAGAGAGTAGATCTGCTCCATCTTCTACATGACAGCCCTTCAAATACTTGAAGACTGCAATCATGTCCCCTATAAGCCTTCTCTTTCCCAGACTAAACATACCCAACTCTTTCAGCCTTTCCTCATAAGACTTCCAACCCTCTCACCATCCTGGTCGCCCTCTTCTGGACACACTTGAGCTTGTCAACATCCTTCCTAAAATGTGGTGCCCTAAACTGGACACAGTACTCCAGGTGAGGCCTGACCATAGCAGAATAGAGCGGAACTACCACCTCCCATGATCTGGACATAATGCTTCTGTTAATGCATCCTAAGATTGCATTAGCTTTCTTCACAGCCACATCACACTGCAGGCTCATGTTGAGCTTGTGATCAACCATAACACCTAGATCCCTTTCACATGTGCTGCTGTCAAGCCAAGTCCCTCCTATTCTATATCTGTGCCTTTGATTTTTTGTATCTAAGTATAGGACTTTGCACTTATCTCTATTGAAATTCATTTTATTTGTCTCAGCCCACTGTTCCAGCCTATCTAGATCATTTTAAGTGCTAGATCCTATAATTCTACTCAAGAATTCAACATCAGTTCCCATAATTCTGTTCTACATCTCATTCTACTGCTGTTTCTCTTGACCTTGTCAATCTACTCATGATCCTTCTCACTTACTGCTGTCCAGTTAATATACTTGTAAATTGTGGCATTCCATTGTAGCCAATGCTACTGTGCTGTGATTCTACTCAAGATGCTGTTATTCCACTCTATTCTTGCTTCATTGCAGGATGGTTGTGGCAGAGTCAACTGAAGTTAGATCCATCGAAGACAGAAGTCCTGTTACCTGGGTCGAGGGGGCACTGATGTGGGCAACAGGCTCCCCATACTGGTGCACCAGGCTCCCCACACTGGCACACTTTGGTGCCAGCCCAGACAGTGAGAAGCCTGTGAGTAACACTGTCTGTCTGTCTGTCCATGGAGGCCCAGGTTGCTGCAGTTGCTAGATCTGCATTCTTCCATCTTAGGCAGATCAGATTACTGAAGCCCTGTCTCTCCCCCCAATACCTAGCTACGGTGATCCATGCAATGGTCACTTCCAGGCTTGATTATTGCAATTCACTCTATGCAGACTTACCCCTGAGGCTGATATGGAAATTACAGCTGGTATGAAATGCAGCAGCGTGTCTGCTGACATCGCCTGTGCAGGCTTACATTCCGCATGTGCTTTGTCAGCTGCACTGGTTACCAGCTGAGTACTGGATTTGCTTCAAGGTGTTGGTAATAACCTTCAAAGCCTTATGCAGCCTGGGACCAACATACCTAAGGGACTGCCTCTTCCTGTATACACCCCGAAGAGCTTTACAGTCCAATAATCAACAACTTCTGGTGGGTCCCTGGCCCAAAGGATGTCTATCTAGCCTCAATCAGGGCCAGGGCCTTTTCTGCCCTGCCCCCCCCCCCCGGTGGAACATGCTCCCTATCAAGATCAGGGCCTGCAAGATGTAGCTGTTCTACCAAGCTTTTGGTTGAGGCAGCTGGTGTTCACACATGGCCTCCCCAAGGCTGCTGTCTCTCACCTACCAGCCATCCATCCATCAGTAACTGGCCATTTCCATCTGTATTAATGGGTCAGAACTTTTAGTTATAAAAGTTCTGACCCATTAATATAACAGCTAATTCTAAATGTTTATATTGTGTTTTAAACTTTATTGTAACTGTTGTAATATGATGTGACACACCCTGAGCCCGTTCATGGGATGGGTGGGATACAAATACAATAAATAAATAAATAAATAAATTTGTGTGCTGCCAACCACTACACTCTTCTTTTGTGCTAAGCATTTGCATTCTGTTGATAGTCAATCTCTAACATTGCTGTAGACACTGGCCAGTCAGGTTTGCAATCTCAGTTTCCAATGGCATTTTGATCAGTAGCTTTATCTCATTTCCTTCTATCAAAGGATATCTACTACTACCATGTAGTAGGAATTATTTAAAAGAGCCTTTTCATCTCTTACAGGCAAATTTTCATGGTACAGAGATTATTTATTTATTATATGTATTTATTTAAAACATTTGTATGCTGCTTTCCCACCTGATCAGGGTCCCTAAGGTAGTGCACATAAAACATTAAAACATTTGAATAATTAAAAACAACATTTAAAATTATAAAATAATTCAATAAAAGCACATAAACAATACCAGAAGCAGGGAAGAGGGCCAATAACTGTATTGGGGGTATGCCAAATGAAACAAAAAAGTCTTCATCTGCTGGTGAAAGACACTGATGAAGACAGATTAATATCCCTGGAGGAAGGAGTTCCAGAGCTTTGGTGCCAAGACCAAAAAAAGCCCTTTCTGGGGTCACCACACAACTAGCCTCAGATGGCAGGCACAACTCAAGCAGGGCCTCTGAAGATGAACAAAGTGAATGGGTAAGTTCATATGGGAGAAGACAGTCTTTAAGGTACATTGGTCTCAGGCCATAAAGGGCTTTAAAGGTCAATACCAACACCTTGAATTTAGCCAGTGAAGACAGAACAAGACTGGAGTGATACGGTCCCTACAACCCATTCCAGTCTGCATCCAGGCTGCTAAGGTCTTCACCAAAGGAAGTTTCTGAACACTTTTCAAGGGTTCAACCCCATGTAGCGTTCATTGCAGTAATCTAATCTAAATGTAATCAAAGTGTACACCACAGTGGCCAGATCTGGTTAACCAGTCTGTGATGAACAGATTAGATTTGGGCTCTCCCTAAGAGTGATCAATGGGAACTGATGATATGTTGGTTAAACAGCCATTTGTTCAGCTGGAATCAGCTGGCTGAAGGAGGGAGTGGCTTGAGACAGCCTATAAACATAACGGCAACCTGCCACCGACTGAAAGTCAACTTTTAACGAAGAATCCAGAACGCGTGAGCAGGGCTATGGTTCAAAAGCTAACTCTGAAGAAACTTCATATTTATCTACTTGATTAGTTTCAGTGTTGTGTTCAAACCATAGCTAAAAGTTAACATCTTGCTTGCTTGTTTTATGTTTATGGGCACAAGGAAAGAAGCACACACAAACAGATCTTGTTCTTTAGAAATATACATAGAAGAAGAGAAGAGATTGGATTTATACCCTGCCCTTCACTTGGAGTCTTAGAGTGGCTTACAAACTCCTTTCCCTTCCCCTCCCCACAATAGACACCCTGTGAGGTAGGTGGGGCTGAGAGAACTCTAACACAAACTGCTCTTTCAGGAACAGCTGTGCCAGAGCTTGTGACTGACCCAAGGTCACAATAGCAGGTGCAAGTGGAGGAGTGGGGAATCAAACCCAGTTCTCTCAAATTATAGTCCACGCACTTAACCACTACACCAAACATATAGAAGGACATGGTGTGGCAGCATGTGACTGAAATAGTGGTTGTGTTCCAGTCCCCAACAGTTTTATGCAGTGTCAGAGTGAGGGGTGTAAAGGGGTAAAGTGGTATTGAGCTACCCCGTCTGGCAGTGTCTCTGGCTGTGGTCACACACACTAAATAATCCACTTTTAATCCACTTTAAGTGCCCTTTCCAACTGGATTTTACTGTATGAACTGGCAAAGTCCAGTTTGAAAGTGCACTGAAAGTGGATTATTTAGTGTGTGTGACCGCAGTCTCTGTGAATGGGAAAGGGGGGACATTGTGTGTGAAAAGCTCAGGGCTCTCTCTGTATTTTAAGAGGCAAGATGGGTGGTGCTGTGACTACCTGACCGATCTGTAACCATGAACATGTGTGACAGATGTTGTGATCAGTGTTCCCTCGAAGCTGAGTTAGTGTGAGCTAGCTCACAGTTTTTCAGCCTCCAGCTCACACATTTTTGTCTCAGCTCAGGGAGGATGGCTCCAAAGCAAACTGATTTATGCAGTAGCTGACAGTACCAACAGCACCACCAACTGAGACGTTATAGCTGGGCGTGAGCTGGTGGACAGTGTTCAGTTGACAACCAATATCGGAAATCTTTTAATATAAGTTGTATGATGATGATTTTATATTGATTGATAGAATTTTAATGTAATTTTATATATGTTGTTAGCCGCCCTGAGCCTGCCGAATGGTGGGGACGGAGGGATATAAATGTAAATATAAATAAGTAAAATAAATTGCTCGCTCACAGCTTTAATGCCAGTAGCTCATGAAGTGGAATTTTTGCTCAGGAGACTCCACAGCTTAGAGGGATCATTGGTTGTGATGGGTGGTAGAGCTTCTGAGTGGAAGTGAAAAAGGTGTCACATAGTCAAAGCTGGGAAAAGACACTCCTGGCCACAGCTGCTACCTATTTATCTAGCAGCGGAACTCAGTCCAAGAGGGATTCCAGGCTAGGGATCAGTTCCTTCAGGGGAAGTTCAACCCCATCCAGAACAGGTGACAGCTTGCAGCACTAATACATCAGTGGCACTAATACATCAGTGTATTGGTCTGTATCTACTCAAAAACTGCCTTCAGACACCAGCTTCGGGTTTCTTCAGCCTCCCTGGGATGGTCTGAAAGCACGAGCTAGATCTGAGTGCCACCACAGAACTCAGATCTCTAGATGACCTCACCCAGCAGTTTCATGTCCATGTTGAAAAGCACAATTTAACGTCCATCACCCATAGGATTTCTTCCACGCATCCGTGGCTATTAAGGCTGCCGTCATCTCTCTGTCCTCCTCACCCTCGAGCATAAACGAAGGATGTGCGTCTTTTGCGAAGCAGAGGGATTTCAACGGATTGTCCGCTTCCAGATAAATAAAGGCGCTATGAGGAACGAGGCTCCAGAAACCCTCGCGCGTTATCCACCACCCTAGTCCCACTCCAGCTCAGCCTCGGCGGCAGTCCGCGTTTTATCGGGCGGGTGGTCGAGGACGCGCGGGAAGGCTAGGAGCGAAACGCGTCGGCGCATGCGCCGGATCACTCAGTGGGTGGGCGCGCGGCGCGAGTCCTTCAGCAGCGGCGACAACAACAGCAGCAGTAGCAGCAGCAACAGCGGAGAAGAGAGCTGTGGGCGCTGCTTCTCCAGTCACCGTCGGGGAGACAGAGGGAAGCAAGCAGCCAGGCCCCTGACGGCTGGATTAAGGCGAGGACCTTGAGGAGCCTCGAGGGGAACCTGCCGCCGCTTCTGCTCTCGCTCTCCTCCAGGGGAAGAAGGAAGCCTCGGCTCTTCATCCCCCCTCCCTCCGGCCACCCAGCTCACCTGCCGGCCCAGGAAAGCGGAGAAGACGTCGCCGCCGCCACAGCCGCGGTGCCCGGGGGGCTGTGCGGAGCAGCGGCCCCGGGCTCACCCGGAGAAGCCGCCTCCGCTCGCCCATGAGCACCACGGCTCCACCGCTCCGCACTGGCAGGGGCCAGTCGGCTGCAGAAGCGGCGGCGCCGGCGGCGGGAGCAGCATGTGGTCACCGACCGAGGAGGAAAAATACGGCGTGGGTAGGTTGGCCGCCCGCCTCTTCTCTTCTGCCCGTGGGCTGGGGAGGCAAGGGAAAAGGGACGGGGTGCAGCCGAAGGGGGATTTTTTTTGGGGGGGGGGTTGGTGGGGCGACTTCTCCTTGTTGCGCACGTAGCCTGTGCCCGCTCACTTTTGGGGGCTCTCCCGGGGAGCTTCAACTTGTTTCTTTGTCGGAAAATGGCGTTTGGGGGGATGCTGTCATTTTTTTAAAAAAAGGAGGGTGTGCTGGGGGGGGGAGAATGTTACTGCCTTTGGATGGTAAACTGCGAGCCGCCTCTTCTCCCTTTCGGGAACCGTGGCGTGCGCAATGTTGTCAGCCTCGCTGCTGCTACTGCAGCCCAGCCCTCCCCCTCCCCGTTAGCCTCCTTTCCTCTCCCATCGCGGGAGGGAAAGCGAAGAAAGAGGGGGAGGAAAACTGGTTTTAATTGCCGTTCTTATTTAACAGGTTGTGTCCCAGTAATTAAATAAAAATAAGAGACCTTTTGTGCTTAGCCAATGAAAGGATCCTGTTAGTCTTTTTGATCCCATAGTGTAGATCGCTGGCGCGGATTTGAAATCCAAGCAAATAATATTTTTATTACTATATTTGTCGAGAGGTCGAAGTATAGTTTTCCAGAGCCCGCGTACCGGATCAGCCTGCGGAAATAGACAGAAATCGAGTCTCATCGTTTTAATCTACTTATTTGTGCAGTGCCTTTCTCTCAGTCTGTCGTCTATGATGATCTTGTTGTGGTTGAAGAGATGGAATCATGACTGTAGCATCGTTAGGGGGCGTTGGTGATGCACATGCTTTCAGTCAGTATCTTTCCAAGAAGAAGAGTAATCAAAACGCAACTTGATTGTCTAGAGTCGCTACACTGTTTAACAACATTTTTGTGGCAATCTACAGGAGCAGGGTTATAGATAATATACAATATTTGTGGCTTGTCTCATCTGCTAACATGGATTTCCATCGGTCTGTATAATTATATAACAGCCTGATTGTTATTTAGATACATATTTCATTTTAGGAGTTAATGTGGCCAGTCCCAGTTATTTGCCTTAGTTAATATTTTAGTTATGTAGCTTGTTTTCCTTTATCATACTTGTGTTCCATATACAAAGGTTTAAAAGTGTCAATGCTGTTGTAACAGAGATAACAGTAAGAAGAAAACCACTAACTGCTATGTACAATATTACCTTTCAAGATGATCAGAGCCTATAGTCTGAATTGATTTTCCTCCCCCCCACCAATGTTGTTTTACTTTCGTTCTGAATTGTCTAAGATAGTTTAAATACACTATGAATTGTGACACTACATTCATTGCCCAAAAGGTGTTTGCTCTTATGTAGGGCAGTCTTTTACATTTAAATATCTTTTTTGTAATAATTGGAGAATGCTAGATATAGAGATACCAGGGAGAGATGCATTTTAACAGTTCAGCTTTGAAAATGGACATCTGAAGATACTATAGCAGTATGCATTACTCAGTGTGGCATATGGAATTAGTCAGCATTGTAATAACTCAGTGGAGAAAAAAAAACCCTGTTAGTGAATTAAAGGCTAAAAATGAAGGAAATGTGAGTGAGCAATTGCTATATTTAATGGTCAGCATAGCTTTTACTGCACTGACATAATATTCTCAAACTGAATTAAGGTATGTACATCAAGCCCCATAATCAACTCATACATTGGACTTCACAACTGATAATAGTTGATTTAAATGTATGTAAATTATTTTCCAACCCAGCTCAATACATCTCAGATATAAAATGTTAGTACAGCTTGCTCATTTTAAATTTCTTCTAAATTTTGGTGACCATTCTGTTTTCTATATCATGTTGCAATGCAGTGTTGAGGTTTCATGGTGGCCTTGGAGGCCCGAAATTCTCAAATTTGCATTTCTTTAGTTTTAATCTTTATGTGATCTCATATTTGTATCTTAGGTGTGCAAACATGATGACAGCATTATCAAATAGAATTTTAATTCCTTCACGCCCTTTCCCTATTTAAATAGAATTTTGAGAATTGGTACCATAAGCAAGGAGAACTCAGCAACAATGTTGTGTATATTCTGCATGATTTAACTGCTTCTGAACAGAAT
This sequence comes from Gekko gecko, assembly GCA_029375565.1. Taxonomy (NCBI): domain Eukaryota; kingdom Metazoa; phylum Chordata; class Lepidosauria; order Squamata; family Gekkonidae; genus Gekko; species Gekko gecko. Next base: position 103,019,289 of record JAPDNY010000002.1, on the reverse strand, counting down.
TTTTTTCATAGTAAAGTGAACTTGGTTGGTTGTTATATTCATTGCTGTCTGTGATCATGATTAGCCAGAAACTTCAGCACTTGGCCTTTTCATTATGTTGCCATTAATTTATAAGTAAGAAGAGAGTGAAACATAAACATTATGTTGTTAAACATAAATGTGTAAGCAAGAAGTCTCCAAACACATTTTCTACTGCTAACAAAGAACTGGCTGGCACAGTTGGAAAAATTATATGGTGCAACTCTTGCTGAACTGTATCATTTGAGACTACAGATGTGGAAACTGCATGTTTAAAAGCTCTGCCATGTAAAAAGATCCACTTTGTGTACATCTCACACAAACTGAAGAAAGGTTTGCACACAATGTCTATAAAGGGAGGCTGCCTGAGCTTTCCCTCAGTTGTGCTGGGAAGCTTCCGGAATCTTAGCTGTTGGTTGTAGAGTAGCTCAGGGACACAGATCCTTTGTCCAGGATCCAAGGACCTACTTAGTATCATGCAGAGGACTTGCAATAGCCCAGTAATTTTTTAAAGTTTTCTTTGAATAGTTGACCTCCAGATTTAAAACTTGTAGGTTATGAGGAAAGGGGATAATGCTTTTGTGTGTGTGTACACACAGCTCTTGTGTACATGGAACTAATTTGATGTCTTGATTATGGCCTTTGTTCTGAATGCTAATGGGCTAGATCAAGAGGTATGCAATGCTGGTGCCCTTAAAAGACAGCTTTTCTGTCAGAGTTCATTTTGAGTAGTGCAGAAACCAGGCAGAAAAATCACTCAACTTTTGATTTCCACATCATTTGCATGCCTGTATGGAAAATACATATTTCCATGCAAAAATTCATGAAAACTTGTTTCACTCCAGGAAAATCTTATAGTAGCATTGCTTGAGGTATATTTACCCATTTATGTTTACTTCTTCGTATAACTATAATTGATTGGGGTGGTGATTGAGCAGCTTATGAGAGAGCAACTGATTGCACTTCTGGATGAAACATCTATCCTTGACCCTTTCTAATCTGGTTTCAGGCCCAATTCCAAGTATTTCATGGCCTGTGTCTTTCCTAATTATTAATCTGCATTTACTAGTATCCTGTCAGACAATGATTAGATTCTTCAGACAGTTTTCTCCCTTAAGAACATAAGAAAAGCCCTGCTGGATCAAACCAATGGTCCATCTAGTCCAGCACGTTGCCTCACACAGAGACCACCCAGTTGCTCTGGATGGCCAACAACAGGGCATAGAGGCTGGGACCTCCACCTGATGTTGCCTCCTGGCAAGGGCATAGACTTTCCAATTTCCGGGGGGTGGGCTGGGGCTGGGCCAGAGGCATTGCTAAGTCATTAAAAGAACTGGGACCCAATGACATCATAGGGAGGAGCCAGTGACATCACAGGCCACTGTCACTATCTGTGGAGGTAGAACTATGTGGCATTTAGGGAGGGGCTCCCCAGAAAATTAGGACAGCCTGGGAACCCCCCTTAGCAATGCCCCTGGGCTGGGCTAACCCCAGGTACAGGTGCCTTCTTAGCACACTGCTTAGAAACTCCACCTTAAAATGCAGCACAGATTCTATTGCTAGGGACTGTTTTTCCACTCTGGGAATTGTCATTACAGTTCTAGAGTAGCCTTATTGGAAAAACCATTCTGCATTTTCCTTGCAACTTGTTTTGGGCTGCAATGTATTTCAGCAGAGCCCATGCAAATCAATTGGCATTCCTGGCTCCCATTATCTCCAATGGGCCTTCAAGCCTCTCCCATTATTTCCAGTGGGCAATCCTGTCATTCCTTTTAGTACATCCCAGTTGGGTTCCCCTTTGAAACTACCATACCATTTTAAGTAACAGCAAAATGAAGAGCATGAACATAGAGTGCACATCCCTTACCAATGTTCTCTCTGGGCTGCTCACAGATCAAAAGGAAATTTTAAAAGGCCTCTGATCTGCATGCCCCCCCCCCCATCTTGTTCATGCAGATGGGCTTACAATTTAAAAATGAAATGGAGATTGAAAGAAGAGCTTAGGAGTGGCTGAAGCAGTCCGCCCCACCACTACCATGAAAAAACAACAACTGTTCTCAATCAAAGATATATAGACCCAAGTAAAATATACCCCTCCCCTCCTCCACTTGGCTGTTGTGCATCCTACATGAAGCAGGGTGATTCAGCAGATACAAGCCAATGTCAGTGGTCTGCAGCCACCATCTCACACAGAAGAACCAGAGCTTTCAGTTTCAGCACTGGAGCTAGGGGTGCCAACCTTCAGGTGGGACTTGGGAATCCCCTGGAATTACGACTCATTTTCAGACTACAAAAATTAGTTTCCCTGAAGAAAGTGGATGATCTGGAGGGTGGACTCTATGGCATTTGACTCCACTGAGGTCCCAGTCCTCCCCAGGCTCCATCCCCAAATCTCCAGGAGTTACCCTACCTGTATTGAGCCACCCCTCCCCCCATCCCCAGAGCTGGACTTGGCAACTCTAACTAGGGATGTTTTAACAAGGGAGGGAGGGAGGCGAGAGGTGGAAAGAAAGCAAATAGATGGGAAGAGAGGAAAGCAAATAGAAATCCCTCTCCATAATTTATCCAGGAGTTCAGGGGAGAGTTGGTCTTGAATGCATGCATTTAAACTCTTTGAGGTTTCACCTGCCCTTCACCTGCCCTCCTCCTTCCCCTCCCCCCTCCCTCTGCACAGGCTGTGTGTGTGATTTCAGTGATTATAAACTGCTGATTCCTGGCTTTCCTAATATCCTCTCTCTGTCAAGGGAAGGGGTGGAGCTCGACAAAGAACTCAGAAGAGCTCTTCTCTCCTCTCCAAGGAAATAAAGGGCTATGGTTAAGTAGCGAACTTGGGAGCGGGGAAACAACAGCATTGGCACAAGGCTACAGGAAAGGTGCCCAGGCACACAGCCACCCCAAGGCCGGCGATCCTCCATGGATGTTGGCCTCCCCCTCCCAACCTCCCTGCATGGCTCTGCAAGGCAAGCCTTGCAGGAAGAAAGAAAAAAAAATCAGAAGAACAAGGGCACAGGGCGCCCAGCCGCCCCGAGGCCAGCAATCCTCCATGGATGTCGGCTCCCCCCCCCAACTCCTTGCATGGCTCTCCCTTGCAGGGAGTGGGAAAACAACGGCAGCGGCACAAGGCCACAGAAAAGGTGCTCAGGCACTCAGCCACTCCGAGGCTGGCCTCAGCCAGCCAGCCTGAGCACTCTCTGCCCAGTGCCCACCACCCCACCCCTGAAAACATCCCCCCCCTAGCTGTTACCTTTCTGCATGGGAAAGCTGAAAGCACTGAAAACATGTGCAGGCCCCAGCTCCACCAGGCCCAGCTGAGGGTTTCTGGGAGTTTCCTCCCACTCCACACAAAATCTCAGAAAGCGGAGGGAAAAAACCCTTCACTTTCAAAATGGGTTGGGGGTGGCATGGGTGTGTGTAACAAGGCTTGTGAGCCTGGTTGCCCATGGGGGGCTCAGTCTTCCCTGGAAAATTTCAGGGATAGCCTCAGCCCCCAAGCCCCTCTGAAGTTGATGCCTATGCCTTCTGGCTCTGGTATTCAGAGGTTTAGTGCCTCTGAATGTGGAGGTTCTTCTCAGTCACCATGGCTAGTAGCCATTGAAGACTTATCCTCTATGAATCTATCTAATCCCCTGTTTATTCCTGTGGCCATCCTCTGGCAGTGAGTTCCACATTTTAATCACTGTCTGTATAAAGAAATATTTCTTTTTGTCCATTCTGAATCTTCTGCCCATCAGCTTCATTGGATGCCTGTGAATTCTATTATCTTGGGAGAATAAGAAAAATTTAATTTTGTCAACTCTCTACCCCATGCATAATTTTATAAATCTCTATCATGTCTCCCCTCAGTCATCTCTTTGATAAGCTGAAAAGTCCCAGACTCTTCTGCCTTTCATCATAGGGAAGGTGCTTCAACCCCCTAATCATCTTTGTCTCCCTTCTCTGTACTTTTTTCCAGCTCTGCAATGCCTTTTTTGAAATACAGGACCTTATGATGCCTTCCCTCAGGCTTGTCTATATGACAATGGTTAGGTTATGGGCTTTTTTCTGTAGTAGGCCCAAACCTCTGAAGCAGCCTACTTGTTTGGGTACAGAAGGTGCACTAACTTGCTGCATTTAGAAAGGTTTTATTGAATTTTTATTTATTTACTTTTTATTTAGTCATTTCATTTCAAATCTGTGGATTTTTTAATCTTGATAATGAACAATTATGTCATTTTGTGTCCTTGAAACTTGTTGCTTTCCTAGCCAACTTGAGTCCAAGGAAATAAGTGGATGGAAACATTTTAAATAAATAAACCTGTGGAATGTACTGCAACAAAATGTGGTGATGATGACCATTGACTTAGATAGCTTTAAAAGCAGATTAACACATTAATGGAGGATGGGTGTATTAGTCACTATAGGTGTATTAGTGACTTCTTAGTGACCAGGGGTCATTTCCTGCCGGAGTGCCCCAGAGCAGCTCTCTGGCAGTAAGGAGCCCAGGCCCCGCCCCCATGCCTTTCCTGGCCTGCCTGCAGAGAGACTCAGGGTGGGGGTTAAATGTCTGGGTTTCCAGCCCAATCTTCTCCAGGTGCCCTGCAGCCACGGAGCACCTGGAGAAGATTGGGCAGGGAAGCTAGGCATGTCTGCCTCCCTGCCCTTTCTTTCTCCAGCCAGCCCACTGCAGCAGGTTGGCTGTAGATGGGAAGGGGAGGTGAGCAGACATGTCCTCCTTTCCCCCTGAACCTCTCTGCTTTTGTGGAGAGACTCAGGGAAGGAGGGGATTTAGACTCATTTGCATATGCCTTAACTATTTTTAAACATTCCTGCCCTTTGTTATGGGGTGTAGCATATGCAAATGAGTTATGCAAATGAGATACTGCACCTCTTTTTCTAGGAAATGACCCCTGCTAGTGACTGTAAATGGAACTTCCCAGGGCTCTTTTTGTAGCAGGAACTCCTTTGCATATTAGGCGACATACCCCTAATGTAGCCAATCCTGCAAGAGCTTACATTAGCCCCTGTAAGAAGAGCTCTGTGAGCTCTTGGAGGATTGGCTACATTAGGGGTGTGTTGCCTGATATGTAAAGGAGTTTCTGCTACAAAAAGAACCCTGAAACTTCCTAGATTCAGAATCAATATGAGACTGCTGAGTACAAGCAGTTAGCAGTGTGTGTGACGGGTATTGTCTTTATGGTTTGCTTGTGGGAAACATCTGGTTGGTTAGTATTGGAAACAGCATGCTGGACTGCGTGGACAAGGTGGGTTCCAGCAAGGGACTTGTTAAATCTCATGGATTTCCCAAGTTTCTGTGTATGCAAAGCAAAAGTGTATTTTCTAGAAATTTGGAACTTAGATGTATAATATACTATTATTCATCAAGCCTAAATTTTAAAATATGAATGCCTTAGATTTGTTGAAACAAAACTGTAAGCATGCTATGCAAGTTCATATATCTTAGTTTTTGTTCTCTGAAAAGTAGAAAGAATAAACTTTGCAATACAAACTATCTATTGTGTAGTAAACAATTTCTTATTTAGGCTTGTAAACAACTACAATATAGTCAGTCTTATGCAGTTTTGGACATTGAATTAAACTTCAAAACATGAAAAGTACAGATCTCTTAATGTTCTCTAGAGGTCATCTGTTATGAGAGATGAATCTGATATGTGTAAGTCATTTGGGCCATGTGTAACATAAATTATCAAAATGCAATTTTATTAGTATCACTTTACTAGTATCACTTAATTAGCCATATTGAGTCAAGGGCAGAGGCAGGATTAAATATTTTAATACATAAATAAATAAAAACAGTATTTTATTCTGTATTTTCTGTCTGTGTTCTGGAACTTCACTGCATTTTTTTTTTATAAACATATAATTTTAAGATACAATTTTGACACCCCTGCATTAGTCTTTAAGGTGTCACAAAACTTCTACTTTAAAATGAAAGAGTCACCTGGGCCTTCAGGGCCGCTGGCTGCTCTGTCAGCAGACTGTGGAGGGAGGTGAAATGGGCAAGTAGCAGGAAACATGAAAGGATCTTCCCAGGATTTTACTCTGTTGTAATTAGTCTACCATCCTAAGCACTTCTGCAGGAGACTCACTACCCAGAAGATCCCTACCATAAAGCACATGCCCTTGGAAAAACACTTCCAGATGAGCAGGTGACCTGCAGCAGAGAAAGCAGATTCAGCTGCATCAGAGCTCAGCCTGTGGTGATGCCATTCTTGTTTCTCTTTGGTCCATTCTGCACCTAGCATTCATTCAGTTGTTTTACCAAACCCACACTGGAACAGAAAAAGATGCAGCTCAAAACCACATTCAAATACCCTGGGCCAATGCAGTAGTGACTACAGAATCACCCCTGAATTGCCATAAACAGCCATAAATCTATGCAAACAGTACCATAAAACTGAGAGATCAAAGGAAGTGAAACCAGCATACAGTGTGGAGGCTACAATAAAATCCAGCAGTCAAAGGAAGTGAAAGTGGCAAGCAATGTAGAGGGGAATTTCTGTTCCAACGTAAGTTTGGTAAAACAGCAGAGTGAATGCTAGATGCAGATTGGGGCATTGCTTCTTCACTTGATCTCACCAGAGCTACCTTTCACCATCTGCACTAATGCCCCACCTCTGACTGACCTCCTCTTCACTCCACCGCCAACTTGACTTGGGCCTGCCCTAAGAGGGCATCTCACTACCCCACTCACAAGCAACTCTACCTGTCCTTTGAGGAGTGCATGTCCTTGTTGCACCATCACCATGGAGATTGCATACCTCCTTTGAAGCAGCAGCTGCTGGGGGAGGGGGTGCCTTGTGGGTCATACGAATAGTGTTGGCTTGTTTGACCCCACCTCCCATAAACTGGTGGTGGTAGAAAGTGCAATCAAGTCGCAGCTGACATGTGGCAACCCCATATATACTATGTCAAATTAATTGTAGATAGAATTAGCCATATTGAAACTGTAGTCATATCTTTTAAATTGTATATGTCTGCTCTACAAAGGAATTTCTATATAATACTATAGACTGGCATCATAATACACAGTTCTCAGAAGGCATCTTGAGAGAATACAACCTGGACTTCAGTGTCTTTGGTGTAGTGGTTAAGTGTGCGGACTCTAATCTGGGAGAACTGGGTTTGATTCCCCACTCCTCCACTTTCACCTGCTGATGTGACCTTGGGTCAGTCACAGGCTCTGGCACAGCTGTTCCTGAAAGAGCAGTTTGTGCTAGAGTTCTCTCAGCCCCACCTACCTCACAGGGTGTCTGTTGTGGGGAGGGGAAGGGAAAGGAGTTTGTAAGCCACTCTGAGACTCCAAGTAAAGGACGGGGTATAAATCCAATCTCCTCCTCCTCCTCCTCCTCCTCCTCCTCCTCCTCCTCCTCCTCCTCTTCTTCTTCTTCTTCTTCTTCTTCTTCTTCTTCTTCTTCTTCTTCTTCTTCTTCTTCTTCTTCTTCTTCTTCTTCTTCTTCTTCTTCTTCTTCTTCTTCTTCCATTCAAAAAGAAGATACATTTCATATGAACTGCCCCCCTCCTATTTTTCTCCACTGGGAACACTGGAAAAGTCTGTAGGGAAAAACAGGGAAATGTCTTAGTTTTAACAACTTTTCCAGCCACCCTCCAAGGCTTTTAGGTCTCTTAGATTCAAATCTCAGTCTTCTATATAAAGGTAGAGGGCAAGGTATATGATCAGCAATTAATTTATCTGCTTGGGGAAAATGCCTGGAACACAGATTATGAGTTCTCAGCATTCTTCTAGACTAGGTCTCTGCAAGACTGGACTTTTGTTTCTAATGTTTCACTATGGCTTACATAGTGTCATAAAATTAAGTTAGAATGTCTTATTACATAAATTTTGTTGATGAAACAGTAAAATGCTAAGCCCAAGCATCTCAGTAATCACTGAACACTGGTTTTTCTAATTCAATTTACCTTTTTGATTTTGATAGCTGTATGCTGCCTTCAGCATTTACCATCTTAAACTGTTGCATCTTTAAATTGTAGCTCTGCAATCTGCTGCAATTTGTTGCATATTAAAGTAATATAAAATCTTGTTCTTCTGATGCAGAGTTTCCTGGGAGTGGTTAAAAACACTGATTCTACTTGATAACATCACCCTTATTAAAGCTATGCCAAAGCTGAAGCTGAATTATTGAAGCTTTGGAAAAGATACAGTGCCTATAATAAGCCCTTTTGTTCTGAATCTTAGAAAAGCTGTCTGAGTTTCAAGATTTGTGTTTACCTAGGTCAGAATGCAAATTTCCCCAGCTGACAAAGCCTGGCTGCTTTATGAAATACCATTTTCCTAAGAAGTTTTCTGCCTTGGAGTATAGAGTTTTTGAGTATGTACTGGTAGGCACAAGAAGCCCTAAGGTGTGTACCTCACAGGGTGTCTGTTGTGGGGAGGGGAGGGGAGGGGAGGGGAGGGGAAAGGAGTTTATAAGCCGCTCTGAGACACCTTTGGGTAGTGAAGGGCAGGGTATAAATCCAATCTCCTCCTCTTCTTCTAGTTGTCTAAGGCACCTGAGTGCTTAGTGAGGACATTAAATATCTTGGATATTAAATATCCCAGTGCTACTGGTGCTAGGAGGACACTCCCATTTCAGCATTCTAGGTTAAAGTGAGAAGTTGGAGGCTTTGCAGAGAGATGACTTCAAGTCCTTCATGAAAAGTTACGGGGAAAGAGAAGAAGAGAATGGGTTAGGATTCATGGTCCCGTGGGAGAATCTGAGAGCGTGCAGTGTGGAAACATTCATATACCATTAAACCCCCCATATGAAGACTTTGGTCATAATATTGACATAGATGATTGGTCCAAAAGATGCAAAACTTTAAAATTTACCTGAGCAATTCCTTATAAAGAAAACATATATAAAATGTTTTTCAGGTGGCACTGGTCATCAGATAAATTAGCTAAATGTTAAACAAACACCTCCAAAAACAGTTGGAAATGCAAACATAGTATAGGTACTTACTACCACATGTGGTGGAGGTGCAATATAACACAAAACTATTGGTGTAAAGTACATAAATTAATTAAATAAATCATGGATATAGATATACCATATGTACCAGAAATTTTCCCGTTAAATATATTACCAGACGAATGTAAAAAAGCAGATCAATATGTTATAACATATATGTTAAAGTTGGCTCATATTATGTTTGCTAAATACTGGAAACTAGAAAAAATACCTTCAAAGGAAGAATTAATTCATAGGTTGTTGGATATAGCAGAGATGGATAAACTGTCATTAATTTTACAAGGAAAATATGATTTGTTTAGAGAAAGATGGTATAGATTTTATACCTGGTTAGAAAACAAACATTGTAATAGACTCACAGTATTGTAACTAAGTAAATGTAACTGATATATCTCTCAGTGATGATATGAAAACTATAAATAAAATTCTTAAAAAAAACAACTAGCCTTTATAAATGAGCTATTGCCAATTTTGGGAATAAGTAGCAGATATTAAAACTGAGCTCAATTTCAAACCAAGCTGAATGGAGATTACCCTTCATTATTATCTTTGCCAGGCTCAGTGCTGAGGTCATCTTCTTCAGGCAGGGGTGGCTTATTTCACAGCCTGACAAGCTGCCTAGCCTGGTCTCAGAAACAGCCTAATCTCCAGAAACAGCCTGATCTCTCATTTTGGGGATCAGCAAAAATTGGTCTGCTTTCCAGCTATCCATTCCTTGCTGGCATGCCATGTATTCTCCCCTCTCCTTCCACCAGGACAAGGAGGAGGACTGGGCTGGAGTGGGCTGCTGGTTCTTGCTGAGGCCTCTCTTCTTCCCAAGAAATGTCCAGGAGCTGTCAGTGAGGGAGAGAGTGGAAATGAGGGCTGGGAGGCAGTTACTGCCCCTAGATGCCACCTACCTGTAGTCCACTTGGGCAGGTGACAAATAACACCAGGAATAGCTTGGGGGTGTAGCCAGAGGTCTGCAGAAAGTGTGTGTGTGAACTGACAGATATTACCACCATTTCTGTTCATGGAAACAGAAATCCCTCTGCTGCATCCAAGCTCTTATGTTCCTATATTAGTGGGTATGTGATACATAAAGAAACAGTGCACAGTAGGGGGCTGGAAGGCAGTTTGCCCCCCCCCAACCTAGGACAGGCACTGATCTCCACAGAAGGCTGGCTTGCACTTAGACAATACTGCTAACACCAGGATACTTAGCTTGTGTTACTATGGCACAATGATCTATGCAGCCATAGCAGTTCAGCACTTCAGTTACTATGGACCTTGCTTGTGCCTTGCATTATTTGTAAAAATCAAAACTGGAGTAATTTTTTTTGCTCAAAATCTGCACACAAAACTCTAAAAGTTATCAAACTTTGCAGAAAAATATAAAGAGCTGCTTTATTAAGGCATTGGAGAACTATGCAAGCCCTGAGCTAGCCCCAAGTGTTAAGCTCAAGCAAGCTCTTGAACTGACATTTTCTGAAGGATCTAATCCAAGTTCTTCATTCTACAATGTTATATCATTGAAGATTTTATGATTCATAGAGTCTATATAGTGATGTTTTGGTATGCAGGATTCCTTTTGATACACAGTAATGGTAGGCAGACTGCTGGTAGATTTTGCTGCCACCAAGAATGAGCAAACAGTTGAATTAGCTCTTGGCAGTATTTCTAGTAAGAAGTGTTTGTTTGTTTGTTGGATTTATACCCCGCCCTCCTCGCTGAAGCAGGCTCAGGGTGGCTTTAGATTTGTGGTATAGTTCAAGAATTATATTTGGGTTTTGCAACAGCTGTCCAGTAATGGATACATCTTGGGCTGCTTCAGCTTCAGTTTTGTATGACAAAATCAAATGATGTTTTCAGTCTCAAAATCTAGGTTACTCTTGGAAATATTTTACTTGCCCATCACAGTTTCAGCCTTAAACATAAACTTTAAAATAAACTTAATTGGCTTACTTGTGAGTGTGTGGTTAGAGTTGTATAGCATTATAGTAACTGTAATATCAAACTGCTCAAAACATATAGTACCTAATTTAAAATTATTACTACTTGTATTAGTATAATGTGTGGACCATCAGGACTTTGTTGTATTAGTATGCAACAAGTAGCATAGTAGTTGCTGCTTGCTATGGAAATCTTTCATCTTGTGTAGGCTGGATCATAAGGATAGTGCTGAAAAAACTTATTAATTCTTGACTAAATAAGATAAGCTTAAACCATTTTCATCACGTCTCCTAAATAATACATGCAGACATTGAAGGCTCTGAAATGATAGCTAGAGGAATTTATACTCATTTAGTGCTGTAACAAGACTTCATTAAATGTTTCTCTTGTAATTGACATATGTATAAAGTTCAATGGTTTTTATATCTTTGTAATGTTGAATAAACCAATAAAAATATTGTAATATAATTGACATATGTAAATCAGAATTTAGAACAGTTAAGGTTTATGATGTGTAATTGTAATTTGATCAGAAGGAAGGTAGCTTGTGAGCCTTTAACACACTCCTTGGTGACCATATTGACTTTTACACAGGTAAAGTAATGTCAAATGTAGATCACTGATGTGGATGTCTTACCCTGGCAATGTTGGACACAACTTCAACTACTGAACTGAATTTGTGTTTACATATTATAAAGCATTATGTGATTCCTTCCCCCAATATAGTAGGGCTCCCATTCATACCTATAACATTTAACATTTGTATTTGATTTATTTTAAGCATTTTTATTATGCCTTAGCTCTCTGGACTCAACCATATGCATCAACTGGGTTAAGCCTGAAGTTCATATCCAACATTACACCTTGCTGGGATCAGAAATGGAAAGATTTCCTGCATGATCCAGTGTTACCATGTGTGGTTAGAAGTCCATGTGAATGAGTCCTACTTTCCAATGTGATCCAGATTCATTCAACTTGAGCATAAGGAGGACATCTTCCTTCTGTCACCTCTCACTCATATAGTAAAGGGAGTATCTGGCTTGGACATTACACCCAGCTTGAAGTGAGAACACCCACACAAACAACTGAAGGGTCATTTGCAAAAGCATCAAGGCTTCTGTTCAGGCTTGGGAGAAATATTGAGACTTAAGTTATGGTGAAAACAGAGAGAGGTTTATTGAGAAGAATATTTAATTATTTGAGTGCTGTCCTAAGATTCAGGAGACCCAGGATCAAATCTCTCACTGGTGACCTTTGGGCTAGTCATTCTCTCTTAGCATGACCAACTCACTTTTTTCCCACCATAGAGAACAATGGAGGGAATGGGGCAACCTGTTTGGGGGTCCATAGAATTGGAACCCCTGGTCCAATGTTCTTGAAACTTGGTGGGTATCTTGGGAAGAGGCTCCAACAGCTATCCTGTGAGTTTGGAGCCTCTCCCTCAAACTCCCTCCACTCCAGCCCCCAGAATATACCTTATGTTTTCACCATTGACTTCAATGGCCCATAGGATATAATGGGGCTGAATTGCCGCCAAATTTCTTTCATTCCCTCCTTTCCTTCTTTCTTTTTCCTCTTTCCCTCATTCTGCTCTTCTCTCTTTCTTTCTTTCCCACCTTCTTCTCTTCTCTTTTTCCCTCCTTTCCCTGTTTCCCTCCTTCTTCCCTCTCTTTCTTTCCCTCCCCTTTCCTTCTCTTTCTTTCCCTCTTTCCTTCTATCTACTCTCTCTCTTTCCTTCCCTCTTTCCTCCTTCTGTGGCCCAACTCTCCTGAGAAGGAGTTTAAACTTTAAACCCCTTCTCTCTTAGCTCCCCCACCCAGGCCAGTTGGGGAAGGGAAGGGGAGGCTTTTGAAGATGCCGCCCCCCTTTTTCTTCCCCTTCTTACATCACTTCCGGTGATGTCAGGGGGCGTGGCATATGCTAATAGCCCAATAGCTCATTAGCATACCATATGCTAATGAGCTCCTGCAGCTGTTCTTTTACGAAAAGACCCCTGATATCAGGTATACAACAATGCCAAAGCTCACAGCTGGCCAGGGAGGCTCACTACAACAAGAAAATCTTCTTCAGATAAGTGAGGAGCAAACGCAAGATAAAAGAGGTGACGGGCCCACTGTTGGGTAAAAATGGAGAAACTCTGATAGAGGACAGAAAAAAACTCTGATAGAAAGGCTCAAAGCCTGTTTTGCCTCAGTTTTTTCCCTCAAGAAGAGAACAGGCTCATATAGAGATGATAGTAGGCAAGTCACAGCATCTGGGCTGCTGGTTGACATGGACAGAAGTAGCTGAGAAGCACCTGGCTGCACTGAATGAGTACAAATCCCCAGGGCCAGATGGTATGCACCCAAGAGTGCTCAAAGAACTTTCTAGAGAGCTTGCAGAGCCTTTGTCTATCATCTTCCAGATCTCTTGAAGGACAGGAGATGTGCCACAAGATTGGAGGAGGGCAGATATTACCCCAATTTTCAAAAAAGCAGGAGGGATGACCCAGAAAACTATAGGCCAGTCAGTCTGACCTCTGTCCCAGGGAAGATACTGGAGCAGATTTTAAAGGGATTGATCTGTGAGCATCTAAAAGATGCAAGCATCTGGACAAACGTGTCAGGGACAGGGCCAGCTCGAGGTGCTTCTGCACCTTAGGTGGGCTCAGATGCCAACCTCCCGGCGGGGCCTGGAGTCCCTGCACTGGCCACTGCCTCCTTCTCCACCCGAGGGGGGAGGGTGAGGGTGGGTGAGCTGCGCCACCACCGGTACCACCTCCTGTGCCCCGGCTGGCTGGCCAGGCATTCTCCAGCGGTGGCGAGTCCCCACGCTGGCCGCCTCCTCCTCCTCCACCCAAGGAGGGAGGGCGGGTGAGCTGCACCAGTGCCGCCTCCTGCGCCCTGGCTGGCTGGCTGGGCATTCTCCAGCAGCGGCAAGTTGACTTGCCGCCTCCTCCTCCTCCCGAGGGGGGAGGGGGAGGGCTGGCGAGTTGCGCCGCTGCTGCCTCCTGCACCCCAGCTGGCCGGCCGGGCATTCTCCAGCGGCAGCAAGTCCCTGCACTGGCTGCCGCCTCCTCCTCCACCCAAGGGGGGAGGGGGAGGGTGGGTGAGCTACGCCGCCTCTTCCTGTGCCCCGACTGGCCAGCCAGGCATTCTCCAGCAGTGGCAAGTCCCTGCACTGGCCGCTGCCTCCTCCTCCACCCAAGGGGGGAGGGGGTGGGCGGGCGAGCTGCGGTGCTGCCACCTCTTGCGCCATGGCCAGCCATCCAGGCATCCTTTTACTGGTGGTGATGGGCGGCGGCAGCGAGTCCCCGCTGGCCACCGCCATGCTGCCAAGGGGGGAGGGGGGAGGGCAGGCGATCTGCAGGGTGCAGGAGCACCCTGGCTGGGGCAGTTTGGCGCCCCTGAGGGCTGGCACGCCATAGGCAAGTACCTAGCTCGCCTAGCGGGCGAGCCTGCCCTGGTCAGGGATACTATAGGCTGATCCTGCTTTGTGCAGGGGGTTGGACTAGATGGCCTTTATTGCCCCTTCCAACTCTGTGATTCTATGATTCTGTGAACTCGGTGATCTGGGGAAGTCAGCATGGATTTGTCCCCAACAGGTCCTGCCAGACCAACCTTATTTTGTTCTTTGATTGAGTGACGAGCTTACTGGGTCGAGGGAATGCTGTTGATGTTGTTTACCTGGATTTCAGTAAAGCTTTTGACAGGGTTTCCCATGATGTTCTGATGGGCAGACTAAAGGACTGTGGACTGGACTGTAGGATAGTTAGGCGGATAGGGAGCTGGTTGGAGAACTGCACTCAGAGAGTAGTTGTCAATGGCATCATCTGAAAAAGAAGAAGAAGAAGAAGAGATTGGATTTATACCCTGCCCTTCACTACCTAAAGGAGTCTTAGAACAGCTTACAAACTACTTTCCCTTCCCCTCCCCATAACAGACACCCTGTGAGGTAGGCGGGGCTGAGACAGTTCTGACAGAAAAGGCTCTTTTTCAAGAACAGCTGTGCCAGAACTATGGCTTGCCCAAGGTCATCCAGCAGTGGCAGATTAACCATTAAGCAGACTAAGTACGTGCTTAGGGCACCAGGGTTAAAGGGGGCACCACAAAGTTGGGAATATGAATATTGGAACTTTGATACATTTAACTTGTGAAATATTAAAATAGATGTTGTATTGCATTTTTGTAGAACTTTATATAGCCAAAGCTTGGCTTAGTTTGTACAGTATATTGTGTTGTATGAATAAATTGTTGTATTGCTGCAACCTGCATTGTATATCTGTCAGACAGGTCAACAACTAAAATGGACTGGGTCAGTGTGGAAAGGAGGAGGGCACCAAGATTGGTCAGTGCTTAGAGCACCAGTGAGCCTTAATCCGCCCCTGTCATCCAGCAGGTGCAAGTGGAGGAGTGGGGAATCAAACCTGGTTCTCCCAGATTAGAGTCCACACACTTAACCACTACACCAAACTGGCCCCTGAATTGAGGGAGGTGTCCAGGGAGGTTCTGGGCCCAGTACTTTTCAGTATTTTGTGTGAAGGGGCTACTCATTAAATCTGCAGATGACTCTAAATTGGGAGGAGCAGTGAACACACCAGAAACTAGAGACAGAATGCAACGAGACATGAACATTCTGGAAAAGTGGGCAGATGTGAACAAGATGCAATTTAACAAGGATAAGTGCCAAGTTCTACATCTGGGTAACAATGAGGAACACACATACTGGATGGGGGATACACTTCTGAATGAATAAGATCTTGGGGTAAGGGTGGAACATAAGTTAGATATGAGCAACCAGTGTGATGCAGCGGTAAAAAAGGCTACTGAAGTCTTGGGTTGTATCAACAGAGGCATAACATCCAAATCACAAGATGTCGTAGTGTCGCTGTACACTGTATTGGTCAGGCCGCACCTGGAGTACTGTGTGCAGTTTTGGAGGCCTTACTTCAAAAAGGATGTGGACAGAATGTAGCACATGCAGAGAAGAACAATGATGATCGGGGACCTGGAGACCAAGCACTATGAAGAAAGGCTGAGGGACTTGGGAACGTTTAGTCTGGAGAAAAGGATGTTGGGGGAGGGGACACAATTGCTCTCTTTAAGTATTTGAAGGTCTGTCACTTAGAGGACGGCAGGGAGCAATTTCTGTTGGCAGCAGAGGATAGGACTTGCAATAATGCATTTAAATTAAGGGCAGGAAGGTACTGGCTGAATATTAGGAAAAACCTCTGTACAGTAAAAGTTGTGCAACAGTGTAATCAGCTGCCTAGGGAGGTGGTGAGCTCTCCCTTACTGCCAGTCTTTAAACTGTGTCTGAACAAACACTTGTCAGGGATGCTGCATTGAGGAGGGGTTTGGACTATATGGCCTGTGTGGCCCCTTCCAACTCTGTGATTCTATGATCTTAATGCCATATACACTGAGATACAGATATTTCAAATGCCCTCACATGTTGTACAATATGTACCACTAGGAATAAGGCCCATTGTGGAAATAAACACAACGAGCTCTAGAAAGAGGCTCTGGGAGAGTGCCAAGGTCTTGGGCACTCAGTGTCAATTTGCTGTGGCGACATCAAACCCCACCCTCTCCAGGCTCCATCCATGAAATCCCCAGGGATTTCCCAGCCTGGAGTTGGCAACCCCATCCCCTTCCCAGCTAACCATCAACCTACCATCATCTGCCCCTCTGACTGCAGCTGACTTCTGCCCTCCCTCCTGAAGATCAGTTGTAATTCTGAGTGATCTCCACCCCTCACCTGGAGATTGGCAACAGTGGTTCCACAGGAGAAAATGGCTGGTTTGGAGGGTGGAGTCTATGGCATTGTACCTGTCTGAGGTCCTACCACTCCTCAGACATCACCCTGTCCAGTCTCCACCCCTCAAATCTCCAGGAGTTTCCCAACCTAGAGTTGGCAACCCTATCTCCTTCCCAGCCAAGCATCAACCTGCCATTAACTGCCCATCTGATTTCAGCTTTTATCTCCTCCTCCCTTCCTCCTGGAGATCAGTTGTAATTCTGAGTGCTCTCCACCCCTCACCTAGAGATTGGCAACAGTGGTTCCCCATGAGGGAATGGCTGGTTGGGAGGGTGGAGTCTATGGCATTGTACCTGTCTGAGGTCATGCCCCTTCTCAATCCTCACCCTCTCCAGGTTCCATCCCTTAAATCTCCAGGAATTTCCCACCTGGAGTTGGCAAACCTATCTTCCTCCCAGCCAATCATCAACCTACCTTTATTCCCCCTTACTTTTCAGCTTTCCATCTCCCCCATCACCACCTGCAGCCTTTACCCAGGAGGAAAAGTAGTCTTTCTCTGCAATGGGGACCAGAGCAACCCACATCATTCTCCCCTCCCCCTTGTGACTTGCACAACAACACTGCGAGGTAGGTTAGGTTGAAAGTCTGTGACTGGTCCAAAATCACCCACTCAGCTTCTGCAGCAAGAACCTAGATCTAGCAGACCCTGCTCTGAAGCACTGACTGCAATGCCCAGGGTAGCCAACCTTCAGGTAGTGCCTGAAGATCACCAGGTATTACAACTTAACTCCAGCCAACAGATCTCTCCCCCCTGGAAAAATAACTGCATTGAAAAGTGGGCTTTATGGCATTCTGTTCAGCTGAGGCCTCTCCCCTCCCTAAACCTTGGCTTCCATAGACTGTACCAGAAAATCTTCAGAAAACTCCCTACATGGAGCTGGCAGCCCTAGTTAGGACTGGCTGCAATGAGTTCCTCACAAAGGCCTGCGAAGGGTTTCCTTCCTTTGTCCGGTTGCCTACTGTGGCGAAACGGGCTCCAGTTTATAACTCAGCTGGATGGGCTGGAGTCTATATTGATGCTGCCCTGCTCCTTGGGACAGTCACTCTTTCCCTGCACTTTTTGGCCGTGGGGCAGTTGGGAACTGTGCGCCAGCAGATGAGGAACCCCCATTCAACCCAGTGAGTGATACCCCTGCAGGCCACTCTTTGGAACTACAGAATTAAACCTTATGGGGGAACATTTTAAACAACCAATCACTGATGGCAGCCATCTTACAAACACAGGTAACTGCCATTTCATTACACCTACCAACAGCCACTGAGGGAAGAGTTAGTCCCACACAGGAGACAAGCAGGAGAAGTGTCTTCATCAAGAGAGAAAGCCGTTTTCCAGTAATTCTGACAGGGCACAGTGACTGAAGGGGGAGTGGGCGGGGAAGAGGAGTAGACCAGCATCCAGCCAATTACACACGAGTACTCAGGGCTGGGCCGAGGTTTTTTTGCACCCTAGGCAGGGCTACCTTCTGGTGCCCCCCCCCCGGCATGCGCCCAATTACGGGGTTGCCAACCTCTCGCCTCTCTACCACCAGGGCTCCCCAGGGCAAGGGAGGGCTCCCCCCCTCCTTCCCCCTCTCGCCCACCACTGGGGCACGCCTGCAAGCCTGGGAAGGGGCAGGGGGTTAAACCCCCATTCCTTCTGTCTGAGCGCCAGCTTGCCAGCAGGCCCCACAGCTGTGGGGCCTGCTGGCAAGCCAGGGAAGGGACGGTGGGGTTGGCGGGGCTTTTGGCGGGGGGCTTTTGGTGCCCCTAAGGGCCGGCACGCTCTAGGCGAATGCCTAGTTCACCTAGTGAGTGAGCCGGCCCTGCGAGTACTCGTGAGTGGTGGCTGATGGGCCAATGGCTGAGGGAATGCATTGCACAGCCAACGGGAGAGTTGCAAAGTGCCACTCCAAAACAGAATTATATATAGGGAAAGATTCTAGAAGGGGAGATGAGGCAGAGATACAGAACTTCAGGCAGGGCCCCCAAAAGTCTGGGCAGCCACTAATCCAAAAGATAAATTAAGGAAGGTAGGGACAAGTTACTGCTGAACTCTGGGGTTTGGAGTAGATGAGACTGTGCTTTGGGAGCAATTAAAGGGCTTAGGGTTTCAATAAATGAAAAGGTGTCCTTTTCCTAGCCTTGGGGAAGGAGAGGAGAATCCAAGCGAGCAAACCAGTACCCACTTTGATAAATTTTTGTCAGATTTTCTCAAAAAGGAAACAGGAATGTCTTGGAGCAAGGAAGAGATATATTCAAGGCAGTGTCAGACTTAATCTAAATAAGACAATTTACCACATGCCAGTTCTTGGATGATATCTGGCATGAGTACCCTGCTGCTATATGTGTTGATTGTTTCAAATGTTAATCTGTATTGTGTGTTCTAAAAGATTTTTAAAAAAGTTCTCTAGTTATCTGGAGGTTTTTTACTGTATAAGGCATAGCAGTCTTATTAAAGGAAGTTGAAAGATAAGGGAATCATAGGCATAGTCTCCATTCTTTCACAAGGTTTTGAATTAGGACTTGGTGACTGAAGATAACTAAAACCTAATCTCTATGGAAGCATAATGAAGAAGTTCTAATTGCCACAGGCCAAAAAGATAAGATGAACTATCATGGAATGGTTGAGTTATGTTCCTGAGGTGGCAAGCTACCAACTGAACATGTTGAACACATCTAGTAACTCTTCTTGAGAACTAGTTTGTTGTGTGACAATAGAAATGTCCCTGTGATGTCTATATCCTCTAGACCAGGGTTGTCGAACTCATTTGTTATGGGGGCTGGATCTGACATAAATGAGACCTTGTTGGGCCGGGCCATGTGTGTCATAAAATGTAATGCCAGGTAGCAGAGATATAAACTTTATAAGGGAAACAAAAACAAAGGGTTTTTTACTTAAAATAAAAACATTCTTAAAACATTAGCACTCTTGCAATATTTTGTTTATTTAACAGTGTCTGATAACTGACAGCTCTTGTCTGTGCTGTTGCAATTTTGAGTATGCTGTTCAGGTGTGTAAGCTGCAAACCTACAATGACACAGCAGCAGCAGAACTGGAAGCAGCAGCAGAAGACAGCCAGTTCCACTGCAGGCCTGATAGAAGCCCTCCGAGGGCCTGATCTGGCCCCTGGGCCGCATGTTTGACACCCCTGCTCTAGACTAGCTCTCAGTTATTTTGCCTCAGTAAGCAATTGCTGGACTGGTAAGGAAAAATATTTATTTCCTTGTCAGCAATGAGGAAATCCTTATAAACTGGGCCCGTTAACCCTTTTGTAATGTTACCAATTAACACTCATTCAAAAATTTTCTTATTCATCATATGATGACATCTATATATCTAATTCCCAAGTGGCCCCCTGTGTACGGATATCTAAATCCGCACATCGGGGGCACCTGGGGGGCAGGGAGATTTGAGAAAAATCTAAAAAGTTTAAAAAATTATAAGGGGATATCTAAATCCCCCCAAAAAGTAAAAGAGCCCTCCCTGCGCATGCGCAGGGAATGCTCTACAAACTGGCCATTGCTGCCAAGGGATGGGAGGGCGGGAGAAGGCTTGGCGGGCCAGCCGGCCTCGCCTCTGCTGCTGGGGAGGGAGGAAGAGGGAGGCTTGGCGAGCAGCCGGCCTCGCCGCTGGGGAGGGAGGCTGAAGCTTGGCGGGCCAGCCAGCCGGCCTTCCCCCCGCCGCCACGCCGCTTGAAAGGGAGGGAGGGAGGGGGAGGCTTGGCGGGCCGGCCGGCCTCCCCCCCGCTGCCGCCGCCGCCCTGCTGCTTGGGAGGGTGGGTGGGCGGGCCGGCCGGCCGGCCTGCCTCCCGCCGCCGCCGCCCTGCTGCTTGGGTGGGAGGGTGGGAGGGTGGGTGGGTGGGGGAGGCTGGGCGGGCCGGCCGGCCTCCTGCCGCCACCGCCCTGCTGCTTGGGAGAGAGGGAGGGAGGGTGGGTGGGTGGGTGGGTGGGGGAGGCTGGGCGGGCCAGCCGGCCGGCCTCCCGCTGCCGCCGCCCTGCTGCTTGGGAGGGTGGGAGGGTGGGGGAGGCTGGGCGGGCCGGTCGGCCGGCCTCCCGCCGCCGCCGCCACTGCCCTGCTGCTTGGAAGGGTGGGAGGGTGGGTGGGTGGGGGAGGCTGGGCGGGCCGGCCGGCCGGCCTCCAGCCGCCGCCGCCCTGCTGCTTGGGTGGGTGGGTGGGGGAGGCTGGGCGGGCTGGCTGGCCGGCCTCCCGCCGCCGCCGCCGCCCTGCTGCTTGGGTGGGAGGGAGGGTGGGTGGGAGGGAGGGGGAGGCTGGGCGGGCTGGCCGGCCGGCCTCCCCCACCCACCCACCCACCCAAGCAGCAGGGCGGCGGCGGCGGGAGGCCGGCTGGCCGGCCCGCCCAGCCTCCCCCACCCACCCACCCTCCCAAGCAGCAGGGCGGCGGCGGCGGCGGGAGGCCGGCCGGCCAGCTCGCCCAGCCTCCCCCACCCACCCACCCACCCACCCACTCCTGGACATTTAAGGGGTGGATCCTGGGGATGGTGGGGTTTGAGGAGGGGAGGAACTTCAGACCAGTATAACGCCATAGACTCCACCCTTCAAACCAGCCATTTCCTCCATGAGAACTACCATTGCCAGCCTCTGGGTGAGGGCTGGAGATCACCCAGAATTACAACTGTTGTCCGGGTGACAGAGATCAGTTCCCCTGGATAAAATGGCTGCTTTGGAGGGTTGAGTCTATGGCTCCACCCCCAGAAGGGAGAAAGAGTGTGAGATAGGTAAGGGTAGAGGGGAGGAAGCAAAGGTGTGAGGAATGGGATGACCATCCCGCAAGTTTCTTGCGGGTCTCCACTTGTCGCCTCTAATCTACATCTAATCTGGAAACACTGTATATCTAAAGCTGTTAATTCATTTAGTTATTGCTCAAAGATAATATCTGTATCATAAAGCAAACAGTCTGAAGTGGCTAAATAAATGATTTTCAACTGTTAATATTCCCCAATTGATCCACTATTTATTTCATTATTATCAAATACAGAAATTAATAATGGGAAGAGACCTGGTACAATTCATTGTTTCCATGGCTCTTTTTGTAGCAGGAACTCCTTTGCATATTAGGCCACATACCCCTAATGTAGGCCAATCCTCCAAGAGCTTAGAGAGCTCTTCTTACAGGGGCTACTGGGATGAAGACTGGATGACAGTACAGCCATGGAACTATGCTGTTGTTCTGGGTTAAATTTTTTCCAGAACCCATCTTGGAAGTGAGGACAGTAGTAACAATGCGAGCACCATCACTTTAGTGTTGAATTGGATTGTTTTAACTTTTGTTTTAATCATGACTTGCACCCTAATTGTTAGTTGTTTTAATCATGGCCTGGTGCCTAAAGTGTTAGCTGCCCTGAGCCCGTTTGGGGAGGGCGGGATATAAATCAAATTATAAATAAATAAATAAAAATAAAAAATAAAGAGTGACCCTGTTCCTTCCCTCAGGTTCCTGGGCTGCTAATAGTCAAAATATATCTTACTGGCAGGGTGGGACAGCCAAAGTTTGCTCAGGGGAGAAGATAACATATTACCAGGGCTGCTCAGTCACTGAGGGGACAGAAAAACAGAGGGAAAATCTAGCCTCTGAGGGAGGGAAGAGGAAGGGATCTATCATCCTGCTCAGAAGTGCTTGGCCCAGCACTTCTAGGCTCAACCCTTTTTCCGTATGGCTTATTTTAATGGCATTGTTCTGTTATTAGTGGCTTGTTTAAGCCTGTTTTAATAGTCATGTTTTGATAGCTTTGTTTTATTATTTTACTTGTAAGCAGCGCCAAGCAGGTCTTTGGAGAGGTGATTTGTAAATCTGCAATAAAATTACTTCTAGACAAGGAGGAGGAGATTGGATTTATACCCAGCCCTTCACTTGGAGTCTCAGAGCGGCTTACAAACTCCTTTTCCTTCCCCTCCTCACAACAGACACCCTGTGAGGTAGGTGGGCTGAGAGAGCTCTTTTGAGAACTGCCCTTTCAACGACAGCTCTGACAGAACTATGGCTTGCCCAAGTTCGTCCAACAGCTGCAAGTGGAGGAGTGGGGAATCAAACCTGGTTCTCCCAGATTAGAGTCCACGCACTTAACCACTACACCAACCTAGGTTCCCATTTAGCTGCGCCAGGCTGCGTTGGCACACCAATTTTCCCCGGTCAGTGCAGCATTTTTTTTACAGTGCCGGGGTGGGAGGTTTCCTTCCCAATGGCCATACAGGCCCGGGCCAAGGTGCATCTTCGCAGCGCTCTGGGCGGGTGAGCAAAAGGCAATGAGGAGAAGCGGAGAAGAGCACAGGGCACCTGCACATCCCTCCCTCTCCCGCTCTTGCCTGGGCAGGAAGAGACATGCTGCTGCAAAGAGAGCCCCCTCGTGCTGCTCTCGTCGTCCTTCCTTGGTGAAGCGCCACTGCCGCCACTCACCCATGGGCACCTCCCATCCCTCCACTGCCTGGCTTGCCTCCTCTCCCCGCCCTCCTGCATCCCTTTAGCATGGGGCTGGCTCCGGCCGGGCGCCCTCACCACTGCAGCAAGAAGCCCCTCTGCGGCTCCTGGCACTGGCAATTGAATGCAGAGAAGAAGCCGGGGTCCTGGTGGCTACCCGCTTTGTTCCCTGGTCGCGCTGGAGCCTGGGCCAGGTGGCCTGGCTTTATTTTAAACGGGAGTGCAGATCTGGGTTCATTGCTATATTTAAAGCTACAGAGCACCAGGAAAACAATGCAATAACCCATTCAGAGACCGGCTTGGTCTTCTCACCGTTCTGCCCTGTATAATACTGGGCATAGGGTTGCCAGGTCTCTGTATTCAAGATGAGGTATAATTCCAAGAGGTCCCCAGGTCCCATCTGGAGGGTGGCATCCCTAACTGTGTGTGTGTGTGTTATGCAGACATTTTCTCTCTGTGGGAAGAAGTCAGAAGACTTTCTGAAGAGGCCCTTCTGACAGTTCTGGCTGTTTCTCACAAAAAGAAACCCCTTCTATGTATGCCTGTGGGTGACTTTTCTGTGTATAAGAGAAGCAGGCTGACTGGAATGTCTAAATGGCCCAGGAACAAGCCTAGTTCAACAGCCTCTCTGATGCTCAAGCCAGGGCCAAGCCATCCAACCTCCAAGTAGTACACATCTTCTTTATTCAGACTTGGAGTCTCAGAGAAGCTTACAATCTCCTTTCCTTCCTCTCCCCACAACAGACACCCTGTGGGACTGAGAGGCCTCTGAGAGGCCTCTGAGAGAACTGCTGTGACAGAACTGTGACTGGCCCAGCTGGATACATATGGAGGAGTGGGGAATTAAACCCAGTTCTCAGATTAGAGTCCACCACTCTTTACCACTGCACCAAACTGGCTTAGAAGGGGACAGGGTTTAGAAGCACACACCAGTGAGGTGGGGAAAATCAGAGACTGTATTACTCGTTCTCACAATTAAAAAAAGAAAAGAAAGAAATTAGCAATTTCAAATTTTGTGTTTTCCATTCTTCCTAGTTTGAAAATTGGTGGGCACACAGGATGGTGGTGGTGCCAGAAGGTAGCCTCGCCTAGTGCATAAAAAACCCTGGCACTGGCCCTGGCTGGAGCACCCAGGCTGGGATCTATGCAGGATCACAGTCCATAGGCAAGTTTCTCTCTCCTCCAAGTCAAGCTTTAGGAAAAAGCAGTAATGCACCTTATATTTTTTCTGTGGTTTTTTCAATCTGCTATAAATGCTCCTGCACAATTTCAGTTCAGAATAGCTCTGTAAATTCCAGGATTCTCAGTTCAAATCTCCTTCCCCAGACCTATATGCTTTCCTTGTATGCTATTCCTTTTGCCACTGGTATTTAGCTGCCAGTGAGCCTTGTTGATACCTTGCCACAGAATGGAGTTTCATGTTCTCTCTTTCTCGATAATGCAGCAGTCTCACTGTGAAAAGGGCATTTTCCCAATTTGAACAGAGTTGGCTAATGATTTTCAAATAGCATTCTCAGTGTTGGCTCTTAATTAAAATAAAATACCATGGCTGATCACTCTGGAGTTGGCAGGCAGAGGGTGTGTATGATTTATTATTAGAAAAGGGGGGACATAAGGCTAAGACATTAGGCTAGGATGACTTAGCTAACTTGATGATACTGTTCATGGCTATGATGTATAAATGTATATGTATGATGTATAGTTTGAAAGAGTCATACAGTATGTTCCATATAAATATAAATGAGTTTAATATAAATATATGGCTTGTAATACAAATGATAATAGTATATATGTTATGTCTGTATGTTTTGTATGTTTGTACACTGAAATAATTTTTTTAAAAAATGTCGGCTCACAGTTTTAAAGCTAGCACCACTTTTGGCTCACAGGGTAAAATTTCTGCTCATGAGACTGCACGCCTTAGAGGGAACATTGCCCACAACCATTTTGACTCTGTGGGTACCTTTTTAAAAAATAACATTTTTTAAATAACATTTCATTTAACATTTTAAACAATAACCACACAAAATAAATTCTTAAACTTAACATAGAAATTAATAAATCATTAATGTTAACAATAATAAATGTGAAGATTATATATTGTATTAAATGCTATTAAAATGGAAAATGAATATATTTCTTAGGCAAAGTATTTCCTTCTGTTGCATGATTTGTGATGTATTCAAAAAAGGAAAATTATTTTTTGTCAAAGCATGATTGAAAGAAAGGATTGTCTGCCAATGCTAGTTGAGCTGATATCTTATCCATACTTTATGATCCCACACTTTTTGAAACTTGTGTTTAACAATAGGAATCTTAGCTGATTTCCAATTTTGAGCAAGTAATGACTTAGCTGCTGCTAAAAATAAATCGTTTCTGGACAATATGATACTGAATAGCTGGTGATATCCTTTATAACTGAGGTCATTTCCCCAAAAAAGGGTTGTATTTTTGGACAGTCCCACCAGGATTGGATAAACATACCTATGTTGCTGCATCCCTTCCAACATCTAGGGTCTTTAAGAGATTTGAAATGGTAGAGCTTCAGTGGTATCAAATACCATCTAGTGAACATGGCAGCTTGATGTTTAAGGATTTGGTTGTATAAAGATTAGACAACCAGATAAGATTCCACTGATTTTCAGTAATATTAATTCTGCGGTCTTTTTGCCATGCTTTTTGGTGTGTTGTAAGTATAGTCCAGTGTTTTTGATTTAACAATTTATACCAAATAGTAATTTCTCCTTTTGCTTTTTAAAAGTGATTCAGATGGGGTTGTCCCTATTAAGCAGAGTATGAAGACCTGATCTATGTACCATATGACGAATTTGATGATATTGAAATCAATGAGTATCAAATGTGTATTTTAATTCTCTGGAATTTGGACCACAGTTTTCCTTTTTGAGGGATGTCACATAGTCTATAGATACTCTTTTTCTCTTTAGGTTTTATACGAATCAGGGTGTCTTCCTGGGGTGAACCAATGTTGACCTAAAAAGGCTGTGGTAGGAGAGATGTCAGGAGTTAACACTTTTCTATGTTTGTCCCATATGTACAAAGTGGTAGATAGAAATGGATTTGATAAGATTGTTTTGGGCCTTTCTTTAGATTTGTTCCATGTGTCTTCTCATAGTAAAGACGGAGTAAGGCATGGCTGTTCGATTTTTACCCATGCCTTATCAATGGAAGCTGTTAAGTTGTGCAGCTTTGTAATAACTGTTTATATTTGGTAAACCTAGCCCACCAAGTTTTGTAGGTCATTAGAAGGAAGTTTACTTTTGACTTTTTGTTCAGCCAAATATTACTATTCAGTTTGGTTTGCCATTGTTTTAATTCTCTTGGAGGAAGCTTGATGGGAATATTTTGAAATAAAAATAAGAATTGAGTCAAAATTATAGATTTTATTAGTTCAGTTATTTTCCAGCCAGGTTAGATATAATTTAGCCTAGTCATTCAAGGTGTTATAAATTCATCTACTCAGTGGTTTGTAGCTATGGTTGAATATATCTTCTAAGTTAATAGGAATGTTTATACCTAGATGTCTCCAGGTTCTTGTCACCCAAATAAATTAAAAGTTATTAATGATTTTAATTGAGTCTTTGATTGAACATGTATGGCATAATTTTCTGTTTTTGAATAATTAATGGTAAAAACTGAGATTGTGCTAAAATGATTAATAATTTGCAATAAATTGTTTAATAATCTTATATACTAAGGACTACATCATCATCAAACATGCTTATTTAATGCACAGCTGAGTTGATTGTAATCACATTTAATGGTGTCAGAAATGCGAGTTGTTCTTACCAAGAACAAAGCTTTACAGAAGACGGACCTTTTCAGTGAATCAGAATAATTTATTGGAATATTACACTCTTGCAAGCGTGGGTGATCAGCTTCAAAGATCTGACCACACCTTGTATTTGAAAGCAGGCAGTTTTATACTTCCTTCCCCGACGCTTTGGAAAATAAGAAACGCCCTGGCCAGTCCCCATAGGCTGGAGTACGTGGCTCACATTCTCAAATCACGTCTCGCCTTTAGGACCCCGTGACAACACGCCTCTGATTACTCTTCCTCTTTTCCTAATTAGTCCACTCCTCTAAATATGCTAAAATCTGTTTACTTTCTCCTAAAAAAGTTATTAATCTTCCCAGCCTTCCCCTGATATTTTTCCACCATCTACTGCAAATGTCACTCTCGGGTGAGCCTGGTCATTCTTGTGTCATGTCTTCCTGTGACTGGGCTTTTAGACCGCAGGATATTCTATCCTTAGGGTTGTCTGCTTTCGAAATGTTCGTTCGACAGAATTAACTTCCCATTTTTCTGTTGATTATGCTCTGCAAGCAAATCAAGAATAGCAAACATGTCTCTATGCTGACCATTGTGTTTCTGAATAGGTACTTTCCAGATGGACTAGACATGACCTATCTTATCCCAATGGTCAGTTCTAATCTTAGGCTGTCTGGCTTTTTAGCCTTATAGATTCATGAAGCAAATGTATTAAGTTTCCAAGATACAAGCTTAACATTTTAATCAATAAAAATCTTCATTTTCATTTCTCACAATCCCTCCTCTTCTTTTCATACTTAGATTTTAATTTGATTAAAATGTCAATTAATCATATAAAACATCAAATCTAGCTTGTATAATAGCACAGTCTTTTGCCAAGTCTGTTTGTGTGTGTGTGTGTGTGTGTAATTCTGTTAACCTCTAGCCCCCCCTCTTTTAGGGCAATCTGGGCAACCCCCATTCAGACACCTGAAGGCCCTTGCTGTCTGATGTGCTTGATCATCATCAGGTTCCCATTCAGTTACTTTCCAGCGTCTCCATTCCCCATCCAGGCGCCAGGCCTCTATCCAAAACTCTGGTTCTAGAGTATTAAGGCAATAAATCCTGCCTGGGCCATACCTTTGGCTTAACCAAATAACTATAATTGCTTGTTTCCCTCCCCCAAAGTTAAATATGATTTGTTGAGTCCAGGTATTACAACAGTTGTGTTGAATTTCCCCCCAAATGCTCTGATTTTCTCCCAGCTGTTGAAATCTATCCCTAAACTCCTCCCCCAAGTCCATTAATTCTTTTACACCTGTCTTAGAAATCAAATCTTATACTTGTTTTATTCCCTTAGTTCCTTTTCCTTTTATTCTGAGCTATCTCTGTTTTCTAGACTTTCTGGCCCACTTTAGGCCAGATTTCAGTAGGGTGCAAAACCTTTTCCACCCTGGTTGTTTAGCTTGTGTGATTACAAATAAAGATAATGTGAGCCCAAAATCCCCAGAGTTTTCTTTTTGTGTATGCCAACTCCAGTCTTGACAAATTCTTCTCTTGTTTTCTACCTGATAATGTCTTAATTCCTCATGTGGACAGATTGGAAATGTATTCATTAATCTATATGGACCATTTTCCTTTATTTTTAACAAAACCCCTTTTTTACCAGTAGTTCCTAGCTATCTATGAGAGTTAATGGCGTTGAATTCTTTAAAATCCATTTCCAGTATTTGTTCATATAACTCCAAGTATTTTAAATATCAAAACAAAGGACAAAGAATAACAAAAAGCAATAACAAGACCACACAGCACCTTTTTTCATTAACTATGCCTGAAGATTCTATTGATTAGTCCTCATCTATCACTGCCCTACCCATCAATTCTTGTTACTTCCCCATAAAACGGTGTTTAACATTAAATTCTTTATTAATTCTCCAGGTCTCAGCTGCAGGTGTAGTTCACTTTCTGCCTGTTGGATCAGGCCCTCTCCTGGTTTCCACTGGTACAGATTGCTCTCCTCCTTGGGAGGTTGGTCAGTCTCTTTCTCAGTCAGGGTACCGTCTGGACTCTGATATGCCGGATCCCACCTTGCTCAGCAGCTTTTCTCAAGAGCACTTGGCATGGATCTTTCCTCGTGAGGACCAGATCTGGACTAGCACCCAGTTACCAAGAGTAATACCGTGGACCAGAGAACTGAAAGGAGTTGAAACACTGCAGCCTTCCTGTGAAGTTTAAATAAAAAAGAATATACGGCAGTAACATGTTCTTTTAACTATTGATTTCTTACATACAGATTCCTTGTCCTTCCTTCAACCTTCAAATTAACCACCTATTTATCAGACCCTCTTGTTCCATCTTCTTCAGCCTTTCATGTTTCACCCTTATCTCCCTTCACAACTTACCAAATGAATGAACCACCCCTTCGGTATATTAAAATCTTCAACTCCCATCACCCATAATCATCAAAATCCCTTCTACATCCTCATTGCTTTAAAAACACTTCTCATTGTACCATCAGTCCAAGCCTTAGCTTTTAATCTTTTTCTACTTTCCATCATTACAAACTTTTTGTATTGTCAGTTAAACTACATCCCCTTGAAATCAAGGCCTCTTTGACTTTCATGACACACACCATACTTTTTACAATAATAAATATTTACACTAAAGACAAACCATCATGACACAATTATTTACACCTTATTCCTATAATAATAGATATTTACACATCTGTATACCAGTAAGAATACCAAATTGATCTTTGAAATGATTGCTTTTAAACTGAAATGTGGAATTTATTAACTTATAATTTACCTTATGCTTTAATTATAAAAACAAAATTTTAATTCTTCATCTGACCTTTACTTAGAAAGATCCACCCCTTCAAAATGTATACATTGTCTCCCACAGACATTCTAAGTAATACCTCAGGATTGCATCTTTGCCCTGTATCATATATACTCAATAGTTTAACAGGATTTTCATATGTATCAATATTACTTTTAACAACAATTGTTAATATCATTATTATTATCAAAACTTTACTGCATATCTTCTAATTTCTGGTAATCATGATCTCTTTACAAACAAGAGATCATGATAGCATTGCATGTCAGAGCTTATTTTTAACCTTGCCTGTTTGTCTCTGTAAAACAGGAACCTCTTGTGGTTATTGCATACAGAGAGGACAAGCCACAGTTGTCAGCCTCCCGCCGGGGGAAACGGCTCAAGTTTCATTTCTTTCAACATTTTACATTATCAGTACCTGCTGTTTCCTGTCTTTGCTCTCTTTTGGCTTCCTTTCTCCCAGTGGTTCTCAACCTTCTTAATGCCGTGACCCTTTAATACAGTTCCTCATGTTGTGGTGGCCCCCAACCATAACATTATTTTCATTGCTACTTCTCCATGGTCATGTAGCTGGCATGACTAAACACCGAGGTGCACAGAACACTGCTGTCTTCCTACCAAAGTAGTACCTATTTATCTACTTGCAATTTCTTACTTTCAAAGTGCTAGGCTGGCAGGAGCTGGGGCCAGAGATGGGAGCTCATTCAGTCAGACAACACTAGGGTCTCAAACTCTTAAGCTACCCAACATGGCCCCTAGCATCTGGGAGACCCAGATTCAAGTCCTTACCCTGCCATGGAAGTTTGCTGGGTGACTCTGGGCCAGTCACACGCTCTTAGCCAAACCCACCCCACAGATTTATTATAAAATTGGAAGAGAGAACAATGTCAGCTGCCTTTGGTCATCATTGGGGAGAAAAGGAGGATATAAATGGTGCCAGCAAACAAATAGTAAGACATACCTATCTGAAAAATATTATACCAGAATGGCAAAATTAGCCTTTTAAATAATGCTGATTATTATTGTGTTACTTTTTATAGAAAAAGTTTATTGTGGAACAATGCTCTTTTCTCTTTCTTTCTTTCTTTCTTTCTTTCTTTCTTTCTTTCTTTCTTTCTTTCTTTCTTTCTTTCTTTCTTTCTTTCTTTCTTTCTTTCTTTCTTTCTTTCTTTCTTTCTTTCTTTCCTTCCTTCCTTCCTTCCTTCCTTCCTTCCTTCCTTCCTTCCTTCCTTCCTTCTTTCTTTCTTTCTTTCTTTCTTTCTTTCTTTCTTTCTTTCTTTCTTTCTTTCTTTCTTTCTTTCTTTCTTTCTTTCTTTCTTTCTTTCTTTCTTTCTTTCTTTCTTTCTTTCTTTCTTTCTTTCTACCATAAAAACATGGTAACATACCAAATTCAGTAAAGTCCTGTTTCTCTCCCCCCCATCCTCCGTGCTCCAAAGCAAGCTAATTCCTGCAACAGCCAAATCACCACTTTAAGGCCAGTATCTCACAAAGCAGACATTTTTCTCACAGCCTCACAGGACTCTGTGGTTTAGAGGGAGTATAAGTGACCGGCTTCTCTGCCTCCTCCAGACTCCATTTGCAAACCCAGGAGGGATCCAGACCCTTCCTCCTCAATTTCTCCTGCGGAGGAGCTGGTCTGTAGAGGGCAGCAGAGGCGGTGGCAGGGGGGCGATAGGCAACCCCTATGAAAGGGTCGTTCAACCCCCAAAGGGGTCTCAACCCACAGGTTGAGAACCGCTGCTCTAGACCATCATATTGGCTTTAGTCTTTTTATCTAATCTCTTCTTACATAAAACTCCTGTACCATTTTATTACAAATTCGTTTACAGCCATCTCTCTTTCTTTCCCTATAATAATATACATAGAAGGAGGGGGGGAGGAACTGGTCCTACCTCCCTCACTGTTGCATTAGCCCATGAATTATACCTACATAACCTCACATATCAAAGGGAATAATATTTCATAAGCACTTGGTAAGGGCTACCTTACAAGCTCCACACATTCCCCGATCCTTTTAATTACCCTCTGCATATTAAGAAGAAGAAGAGATTGAATCCACACTCCACCCTTCATTACTCAAAGGAGTCTCAGAGTGGTCTACAAACGCCTTCCCCTTCCCACAGCAGACACCCTGCGAGGCAGGCAGGGAGAGTTCTGACCGAAACCGTCCTTTAAGAATAGCTGTGCAAGAACCATGGCCTGCCGAAGGCCATCCAACAGATGCAAATGGAGGAGTGGGGAACCAAACCCGGTTCTTCCAGACTAGAGTTTGCTCACTTAATTACTATATTAAACTGGCTATTCTACTGCAGTGTAAAGGAAAGTGAAAGTCTGACTAAATTAATTTCTTTACCAATGTATTTCTAAGCAGGAAACAAAACAAAAAAACCAAACAAACTAGAGGGCTGTATGTTCCCCCTTAAGAACATAAAAATATAAGAAAAGCCAATGTTGAATCAGGCCAATGGCCCATCTAGTCCAACACTCTGTCACACAGTGGCCAAAAATACCATGTGCTATCAGGAGGTCCAGCAGTGGGGCCAGGACACTAGAAGCCCTCCCACTGCTGCCCCTCCAGCACCAAGAATAGAGTGCATCACCTGTCCCAGACTTAGAATTCCCATCTATACCCTGTGGCTAATAGCCACTGATGGACTTCTGCTCCATATGTTTATCTAATTCCCTCTTGAAACTGTCCATGCTTGTAGCTGCCACCACCTCCTGTGGCAGTGAGTTCCACGTGTTAATCCCTCTTTGGGTGAAGAAGTACTTCCTTTTATCTGTTCTAACCCGACTGCTCAGCAATTTCATGGAGTGCCCACGAGTTCTTGTATTGTGAGAAAGGGAGAAAAGTACTTCTTTCTCAACCTGCTCAGTCCCATTCATAATCTTATAAACCTCGATCATGTCACCTCTCAGCCGTCGTTTCTCCAAGCTGAAGAGTCCCAAGCATTTTAACCTTTCTTCATAGGGAAGGTGTTCCAACCCTTTTATCATTCTAGTTGCCCTTCTCTGCACTTTTTCCAATGCTAATCCTTACTTTACTGTAACTTCTAGTCACAATTAGAGAAATCCCTAGTCTTATAAGCCATTCCCTCCTAACTGGGCCATAACCCAGAAGTGTGTGGTTGATCCAGGCAGGAGGGGCATTTCTAAAAATGTCATCTCCTTTCAAAGAGACATTTCATATCTGTTACTACCAATTTATATTATATTACTTAAATCAGTCTGCATGTGACACAAAAGCAAAAAATCAAACCTCTGTAGAGTCTAAAGGGGGGGTGTTCATGCACATTTGCATGTCTTCCCTTTTTTCTCAAACCATTAAATAATCTATAATTTTTATAATCACTTTACTTTGTTCTGGTGGCCAGTGAGCCTTCAATTGACAAATCTTAGAATTTAAACAGGTAGTATTCCACATATTTATATCTCTCCTAAAGTCTCATTTTTATTGTCACTTTCTACCTTTATTTACTTTTATTTATTCTATAACTGGCGTCTGAAGAGGTGGTCTATATGAAAGTGGCAGATTTCTCAGAGCACTCCATTTAGGACTACCCTGGAGATCAGGACAGAGGCTGGCATTCCCCATCCCAGAAAAACTCTACCCCACAATCATATAGCAATTCACCTCATTCCTCTGATCATTTTCCTACTATATAACTTTCTAATCTGTTCCCAGTGTTATATTTGGAGGTGCAGTATCTTGATCATTTAGTCCTTTTCTCAATTTAGTACCTGGCCTGGCCATTTGGTCATATATACCTTTGGCCAAACCTTCACAAATCACCCCACGGGGGGGGAAACTCTAGAGTCATTTTATCTTAAAACTTTTACCAGAGGACTTTCCTCCTGAATACCATTAGTCCTTATTAACCTTCTTTGTTTCTTATATTTCTTCAGTTTACCATACTCAGATCTATTTAACTTAAGACAAGCTTGTATTTTTCTACCACATGGGGGGAATCACCCTTTTGCAAATATAAAATCTTTGGGATCTGTCTCAATGAGGCCAGAAGAGTCTCTGAACCTTTGTCTATGCTTTGGCCAATCTTAGTTTGTCTTTTTCTTTCCTGTTGTGGAGTGGGGGAAATTTTGTATGTCTTTGTAAATTTGTCTCATCTTTCTTTTCAAGAGAGCAAAGTCTCTATCAATTTGTTTCATTTTTCTTCTCAGGAGATCAAAGTCCTGAGGGCCTCCTGTTCTTTCAAGAGGTCTCCATTGTCCCCAGTTACCAAAACATTTCCTAAAGGACAAGAAGAAGGAAACACCTGAACCCCGGTGGGCCCAACCGAGGATACAGGGTCTCCCAGTTCTTCTCCTTCTACTTTTAATATTTTTGTTCCTTTATCTAGAAACATTTCATCTTTTCTTTTCCCCATCTCCTTTCAAGATCTCTCATCACATTTCACAAACACATTTTACATGAAATGGTTTTTCTTCTGACCAACAAGACAAAACATTACAGAACTTTAGAGGACTTTGACAAGACATTCAACATACATCAGTTCACTAATTTTACTTAACTGCAGAAATCTTTCCTGCCTCTAGAATCATTTGTTCATAGGACTCTCATCTTGCCCGAGACCAAGTTCCCAACTTTTGGTCTCCCCTAAGGAATTACTAACACCTGTGGAACTTTATCCAACTTTTAGTTTTCCCTAGTCCTGGGCTCGTCAGCCCAATATTCTAACATTAACCCCATCATGGACTGTCAGGGAAAATGTTTCCTGGAACTCCCTGAATTCCCTTTCCTGCTAGGCCTAGTCTTTGAGCACTTCCCATCCTATTTCACCTGAGACTTCTTACACCTCATATTCCTATTGCTTTATCCTTCTCTGCATACTCAGTTGTAAATCTCAAACACACGCAATCACTCCAAGTCTCTTTAGGATTTTCCACCAGCCTGAAGCAATACTTACAGTCCAATGTTCTTGCCTCTGGCCCCTGATCCCCAAGGCAAATACATAAGTCCAATTGTCTTACCTTGGCCTGCATGCAGGATGTGCTGGATCAGATGCGCGCTATTCCCCCTTCTGATTCACTGGGGTCTATCTCTCAGTTGGGTCTTTATAGTCAGCCTCCCCCAGGACCTCCACCATTGTAAGCAGGACCGTTGAAATCAACGGGACGCGTCTTCCTGCCAGCCTGTGGTAGCAGCCCCAGAAAATGGTGACTCTATATCCCGGATTAACGAGCCCCCAATTTGTCAGAAATGCGAGTTGTTCTTACCAAGAACAAAGCTTTACAGAAGACGGACCTTTTCAGTGAATCAGAATAATTTATTGGAATATTACACTCTTGCAAGCGTGGGTGATCAGCTTCAAAGATCTGACCACACCTTGTATTTGAAAGCAGGCAGTTTTATACTTCCTTCCCCGACGCTTTGGAAAATAAGAAACGCCCTGGCCAGTCCCCATAGGCTGGAGTACGTGGCTCACATTCTCAAATCACGTCTCGCCTTTAGGACCCCGTGACAACACGCCTCTGATTACTCTTCCTCTTTTCCTAATTAGTCCACTCCTCTAAATATGCTAAAATCTGTTTACTTTCTCCTAAAAAAGTTATTAATCTTCCCAGCCTTCCCCTGATATTTTTCCACCATCTACTGCAAATGTCACTCTGGGTGAGCCTGGTCATTCTTGTGTCATGTCTTCCTGTGACTGGGCTTTTAGACCGCAGGATATTCTATCCTTAGGGTTGTCTGCTTTCGAAATGTTCGTTCGACAGAGTTAACTTCCCATTTTTCTGTTGATTATGCTCTGCAAGCAAATCAAGAATAGCAAACATGTCTCTATGCTGACCATTGTGTTTCTGAATAGGTACTTTCCAGATGGACTAGACATGACCTATCTTATCCCAATGGTCAGTTCTAATCTTAGGCTGTCTGGCTTTTTAGCCTTATAGATTCATGAAGCAAATGTATTAAGTTTCCAAGATACAAGCTTAACATTTTAATCAATAAAAATCTTCATTTTCATTTCTCACAATGGTTTGGTCTTGATGTATAACTATGGCCAAGGGGTTTGATTGAAAATGCAAACAAAATAGGAGAAAGGGGATAACCTTTACGGGTATCCCTAGTTAAAATAAAATAATCAGATCTGAAATAATTAACTCATATTTGTGCTAAGGGAGAGCGGTAAAGAGCCTCAACTAAGTTTAATTTTTTTTGGCCAAAACCTGTATGTTTTAAATAGACAATTTCCAATTTGTCAAATGCTTTTTTGGCATCAAGGGCTAAAATAATAAATTCAATTTGGTTTGAGTTGCAATAATTGATAATATTCAAAGATTTTCTTATCTTATCGATTAAACTTTTACCCAGTATAAATCCTGACTGGTCTTGATGTATGTTGTGGGCAATAATTTTATTAAGTCTTGCTGCTAGTATTGAGGGGGGAAATTTACATTGTGATTTAGCAATGAGATTGGTCTATAGGATTCAGGTTTTGTTCTATCTTTACCACTTTTAGGTATTACTATAACTCTCGCTTCTCTCCATGTGTTGGGCATAGTACCATTCATAAATACATAGTTCCAGGTCACCATTAGGTCAAGAAGTTGGGTATTTCTTATCAAATTCAGCTGACAGACCATCTCTTTCAAGTGTTTTGTTGTTCTTAAGATTTTTAATCATATCGGCCACTTCTAATGTTGTGATGGGTTGCTCCATGAATGTTAAGTGAACTAAAGTAAGT
This sequence comes from Gekko gecko, assembly GCA_029375565.1. NCBI lineage: Eukaryota > Metazoa > Chordata > Lepidosauria > Squamata > Gekkonidae > Gekko > Gekko gecko. The sequence continues at coordinate 102,982,841 of JAPDNY010000002.1, read as the reverse complement.
CTAGACTTAAAATTAATGGATTTAAAGAAATTTGAAATAGAGATTTCCTGAGAGCAATTGGATTTATATAATTTTTGAAAGTAGTTATAAAGAGATTGAACAATATCATTTATAGTTGACAATAGATTTCCTTTGAGATTTTGAATTGTGTGTATCAGGCTAGATGAGTTTTTCTGGGAGACTCTACGAGATTACCATCGTAAGGATTTTGGGCTTTTCATTAAGAACCTCTGTTTTATATATAGCAAATTCTTTTGAATTTTTGAGGTTTCTAACTAGGGATGCCAGTCCCCAGGTGGGAGTAGGGGATCCCCAATTTTTAGGGCTGTCCCCAGATGCCAGCGGGGGAAGCCCCGCCCCAACAGTCATCTGTGGCCCCACTTGAAAAGAGAGGGCGCCATGCATGCTTGCCCTGGAAGCTGTGAATTCATGGCTTGCAGGGCAGGTGAGCGCGTCACCCACTTCCCCTCCCCCACACATTTAAAGGGAAGGTTCCCTTTCAATGGTTGGGAAAAAGTGGGGGGGCATGTATGTGTGGCACTGCATCCCCAACATGATGATGTCACTTTGCATGACATCATCATGTCATGGACAGCCCCTCTCTCTCCCAGGCTGCCCCCCCCCCAATCCCCCTAATGGGGAGAAGATGGGACCTGGCAACCCTATTTTTAACAATTCCAATTTTTTGCATTCATAGTTTAATTTATGTGGGGTTTTCTTGCCACCATATTTCATATGTCTGTTTTTCAGAGTCTTTAGTTTTTATTTTAATTGTTATATTAGTTTTTCTGTTTTTTAATAGGCAGTAGCAACTGAAATAAGTTTTCCATGCGTACAGCTTTAAAGGCACCCCAAACTTTGTCCTAAGTAACTCCATATTTCTTATCTCTGTAAAATCATATCAATCATTAATAATAACTTATTTAGATGCCAGTTTGGTCTCTTGTTGTCCAAAGTTTTATTTGCTAGCTGACAGGAGACTCATGAGTGATCTTACAGGTTTCTATTCCCACTTTCTGTGTTTGGTTTAATAAAGATTTCGAAACAAGAAGGAAGTCTGTACATGGGTATATATCATGAACAGCTGAATAGTAAGTCTATTACTTTACTCCAGGATTCAAAATTCTCCAGACATCTCCAAGGTTACAAAAATCTAAAGTCTTGCTTAGTTCTGTTGTTTTCTCTACCTTATCTTTGGAGAGGGAAAATGTGTGTGTTTTATCTAAATTTGGATTAATAATATAATTCAAATCACAGCCAATAATGACTTCTCCACTTTGAAAAGAAGCCATTTGTGGTAAGGTGTTATTAATAAAATTTAGAAATTTGTGGCATATATTGAAGTTAAGGTGATTGGGGATTCATCAAGCATGCCCCCAATAAACAGATCTACCTTTTGGATCAACTTTGGTTGCTATGTATTGAAAAGGCACATTTTTGGAAACCAGGATGGAAACAACTCTAGCCTTCGAAGAGCCAGGAGCTTGAAAGTCTTATATAAATCAGATTTTAAAACCTTTTTGACCAGTGTCTTATAGTGAGTTTCATGTAAAAATAAAAAAATCAGACCTTCCTTTGTCATAGTATTTCAAATTCTTCTAAGTTTTATAGGATTATTAGGCTCTATACAATTCCAGGTATAAACTTTAAGGGGAAATGCCATTTTTGTAAACTATTTGTTCATGTTTTACTACAAGGGCAGAGCTGCACCTGTGTTGCAATGGCCAGCCACTTTGAAACCTTAGCACTGCTAGTTGGCTCCCTAAAGGCTAAGTTACACTGCAGTAGAGGAGGGAAAACATGTAGCTGGCTACTTGTGAGGCTGTGTCCATGGCAATTCTGCCGCAGCGTAGTCTTGCAGTGTATTGTCAAGGTGGGGGTTCCACAAGGGGAGGGGCACTTTGGATCAACAGGAGAGGCCAGTCCCGGGGCAGATACCATTGCACCTGACAGTTGGGGGTGGTGGACAGCAGCTCGGGAGAGCCCCATTCTCCCCCTGCCCCCTGACAGAGACCTCTGCCAATGACAGGTGCATTGTCACTATAATTTGTTTGGCCTACATGCCAGCATGTTCCATGGGCAACTCCCCCAAGAATACTTCAAATCTGCCTGCTGCAGGGGTGCCCTCTACCACTGACTCAGGGAACCCCCATTACCCAGTGCTCTCCCTGTGCTCCTTGCACAGATGCCTTCCCCCCGGGTGCCAGAGAAATCCCTTCCTGGAGCAGACACACAGTTAGGAGCCTCATCCATGCATTCATTTCATTAGCGACCCTCCCCAGTAGGTTGCATCATTCCCTCTTCTCTGTTCCATCCTCACAACAAACCTATGAGGTTGGTCAGGCTGAGAGTGCATCTGCCATCTGGCCCAAAGTCACCCACCCAGCTTCCATGTAACAAGTGAGGAATGGAATCTGGGACTCCCATGTCCAGCCTCATGCTATAGCCAGCGTGATGAGGTGGCTCATTTACCCAGACCATCTTCTGGCTCTTCCCCCTTCACACAGAAGCTTGTGAGTTGAGCAAAGCCCACAGGGGGAGTGGCAGATGGGGTGGGGAGGGAGTGGGGCAGGGAGGAGTGGGGAGCTCTGTCTATGTAACAGAAACCAAGTAGCAGAGACAAAGTTGGGCCACAACATAGACTTTATTGCACTGGAATCCATGGCAAGGGGTGATGACTCTGTCCACTTCCATTCTGGGGACTGAGGGTGCCCAGCATGGCATGATCCTAAGAGGGATAGCACCCCAGGAGGAACTTGGAAATGCTTGCTGGGTACAAAACTCTGCTGCAAGAGAAGGGCTGGAACAGGTGACTGAGTAGAATGGGGGGGATTTGCAACACCCACAAGCCTCTTTGTTGAATCTCCACCTGCAAGACTGTAAAACAGAGCCATGGCAACTGGGCATGAGTGCCATGGCAGCCATAGCCATGGATGTCTTGTCCTGATAGGGTCTGCAAATACAGTCCCAATAACCCCCTTGAGACACATGATGGAATCTGCCAACTCACATTCACCTCTCCTGTGTTGAAGTGATCCCATTGCTTGTGATCCATCCCCCACAGGAGCTCCAGCTGAAGGCTGTGAATTGGCAAGGGACTGGTTTAAAGGGATACTTGCCAAGCTGGTTAACCACAAGCAATGGAGCAGTTGCTAGATCCCACCACCACCACAGACACACCGTGTACCCTGTTGAGTCTCATGGAAAACCTTCAAGGGAAGTTTTCCCATGGTAAGTCAGGGGACATGACGCTGTGCTGCGGTGACTTACACTGCCCCACACCTGAACCTAATACTGGGCTTGAGAGCAGGAAATGCTGTCATGGTGCTTGGGATGCTTGCCTGTGCTTACCTGTCAGTGCATGAGTGCCCCTGTGAGCCTCCGAAGTTAGGGTACCTGTTAGGGTGCAGAAATGGGAGAGGTCAGCCACAGAGTACAGACTTTGCTCTCTTCCTTGGGTGTCAGTGCCAAGTGGTTGCCCTGAAGTGCTGAAGTGCCCTCTCTGTGCGTCACCCACCATCAAAGTGCCTCACCCCTTGCTCTAAGTCCACACAGCAGGGAGCTTCAAGACAGAGTCCTGTGCCTCATGCCCTAATTACTGAGCTGTACGAGGTCCTGGTGGAAGGGGTGTTGGTGAAGGTGCTTGGATACTCTGGGGAGGGAGAGGATTTGCTGGGGCTGTAGTTGCCATCCTGAGCTCCTCCAAGGTTAATGGGTGGGAATACAGCAGCAGGGGAAAACTTAGTTTTGCAATCCGTGGGTGCCTATGGAAGAGAGCCAGTTTGGTGTAGTGGTTTAAGTGCACGGACTCTTATCTGGGAGAACCAGGTTTGATTCCCCACTCCTCCACTTGCACCTGCTGATGTGACCTTGGGTCAGTCACAAGCTCTGGCACAGCTGTTCTCTCAAGGACAGTTTCTGTCAGAAGTTCTCTCAGCCCCACTTACCTCACAGGGTGTCTGTTGTGGGGAGGGGAGAAGGGAAAGGAGTTTGTAAGCCGCTCTGAGACGCCTTTGGGCAGTGAAGGGCAGGGTATAAAACCAATCTCTTCTCTTCTCTTCTTCTCTTACACCATTTTTTTTTTGTTGGTGTAACTTTCTGCTTCTGACAGGGGGCATTCCCAGGCTGAAAGGGCTCAGGGAGCTGACTGACTCAGGCTGTGCCTTCAACACTGCCCACAACTACGCTGGTGCAGGGGCTTACAACTTAGTTGCACTGATGGCTGGCCGCTGTGCCCTACTGCCAGCAGCTGCAAGAAACGGGGCACTGCAGTGGCCCTGAGCTGTGGTAAGTGCCAGTTACGTTGACATAACTGGACTTACCCTGACATAACTGAGATGCTGACGTAGGGGTAAGTTGGCTCACAGAGCACTCCCCCCCCACCCCCCGGACTGCTCTGTAAATGCCTGAGATTGGAAAATTCTGTTGCAGTATGGGATTATTGTTTCTGCAGTGATCTTCACAGCAAATTTGATTTTATTCTGTATATCATATGCTGCTCTTAGCTAACTAGAAGGGTAGGAAAAGAAATCTTTTAATAAATGAGTACATAACAAAACATAGTCTAAATGTTTTGATTAGAGAGCTAGTTTGGTATAGTGGTTAGGAGTGTGGACTCTAATCTGGGAGAACTGGGTTTGATTCCCCACTCCTCCACATGCAGCTGCTGGTGTGACCTTGAGTCAGTCATAAGTTCTTTCAGAGCTGTTCTCTCAAGAGCTCTCTCAGCACCACCTACCTCACAGGTTGTCTGTTGTGGGGCGAAGAAGGGAAAGGGATTGTAAACCACTCTGAGACTCCTTCAAGGAATGAAGGGCAGGGTATAAGTCCAATCTCTTCTTCTTCTCAATAAAATAATAACTAATACTATAAGTCTAAATAATTGTAGCCCTATACTAAGGAAAGGAATCACAGGGCCATATACATTAATAGGGCTCAGGGAGTAAAAGTCAAAAACTCCCTGTCCTTTCTTTCATTGGGGGGAATCTCTCCTTATAATATTTATCTTTTGGTTTCATAAGATTCCATGCGCTCCCATTGGCTGTAAAATGCCCTCCCTCAGCCATTGGCCCATCAGCCACCACTCAAGAGTACTCGCATGCCATTGGCCGGATGCTGGGTCTGCTCCTCTTCCCCACCCACTCCCCCCGGCAGACAGCTCTCTCTCCTGAGGAAGACAGTTCTCTTGACTCCTGTGAGGGACTGTCCCCTCAGTGGCTGTTGGTAGGCAGCCAAGCTTGGTTCTGTGAGTAAAAAAACAAAGGACTTTCAGCATAACCCCCTCCCCGCCCATAACCCCCTCCCCAATGGCCACTTTCCTGTCAGAATAAATGGGAAAAGGCTCTCTCTCCTGCTTAGCTTCAGCATGGCTGGCTGGCTAACGAGGTGTGCCAGTGACCATCAAACTATTTTCTTCAACTCCCCGCTGAGCAGCGGACTTTCCCCTAAGGTTGCCAATCTCCAGGTGGGACCTGGAGATCTCCCACTGTTACAATTGACCTCCAGATGACAGAGATCAGTTCCCCGGGAGAAAATGGTTGCTTTGGAGCGTAGACTCTATGGCATTATACCCTGCTGAGTCCTTCCACACACACCCCAAATGCTGCCCTCCATGGGATCCACCCCCCCCCCAAATCTCCAGGTATTTCCCTAATCAGAGTTGGTACCTGTACTTTCTCCTCTGTCAGTAAAAGGCCCTTTCCACACCTATGTTGGCCTTTGGGAGAAAACTCATTGGGCCCAGTCCTGATCAGGTTGCCAACTCCAGGTGGACAATTCCTGGAGATTTGAGGGATGGAGCCTGGAGAGGGTGAGGTTTGAGGAGGGGTGGCACCTCAGACAGGTATGATGCCATAGACTCCACCCTCCAAACGAGCCATTCTCTGATGGGGAACCATTGTTGCCAATCTCCAGGTGGGGGCTGGAGATCACTCAAAATTACAACTGCTCTCTAGGAGGGAGGGGGGAGGAGATGGAAAACTAAAGGTAGGTTGATGGTTGGCTGGGAGGGAGATAGGGTTGTCAACTCCAGGTTGGGAAATTCCTGGAGATTTGAGGGGTTGAACCTGGAGAGGGTGAGTGTTGAGGAGGGGTGGGACCTCAGACAGGTACAATATCATAGACTCCACCCTCCAAACCAGCCACTCCCTCCTGGGGAACCACTGTTATCAATCTTGGGGGTGGGCTGGAGATCACTCAAAATTACTACTGCTCTTCAGGTAGCAAAGATCAGGTCCTCTGGAGAAAATGGTGGACTCTGTCATTATACCCTGCTAAGATTGCCACAGCAAATTGTCACTGAGTGCCCAAAGCCGGGGCACTCTCCCAGAGCCTCTTTCTAGAGCCCATTGTATTTATTTCCACAACGGGCCTTATTCCTATGTGAATAATAAAACAAAAGATCCATTCCTCCCCCCTCTTTCATTTGGAGTTACTTATTACCTGTGCATGAATTAAAAGACATAATACAACACATTTATCTATAAACTGTTAACAGAACATAAATGGTATACCTCAATATAAAATGTATATAATCTTATAAGTCTATATTTAATACAATGAATTTGAGTTAAAAATTGCTTACTATAAGTTAGTGTTGTAATTATATCTGAAATCATAACAGGAATGCTATACTTTAATAAACTAATTATACAACTGTGCAGGTCTTTTGATTTAGAACTAAAAAATCAACTTTGTACCGATGAATTATAAATATATAATATAACCAATTTACTTGACCATTACACCTCAATATAAATATATGAAGTATTTAAGTTTATAAATCCTTTCAGTCAGAGCTATGAATTTACTTTAAAAATGATGAACTATGTTGTTCTTTCTTCTATATCCATTATCACAATATGAGTACTAGACTTTGATAAATAATAAATACAATTGTGCAGTGTTTTTATGTAAAACTTATATTTCAGTTTAAGAATAATGAACTTTAGTTTGATGATATTACTAGTTAATCAATGAGGTGCATAAAGAACATGCATTACAGGTAATCATCTAATATAGTCAGTCACTGTAACCAAGAACTCAACTCTGACCAAATTTAACTGCTAACATATAAAGTAGAGATTACTTGCCAACAAGAGAAAAAAAGTTCAACAGTTCTTAAGACTCATTTCCCTTATCCTCAAGGGTCTGGTTTGGTTTCTTTATCTGCTGTCAGTTTGTCTTTGTGAGTCAGTTGAAGATTTAGAGCTGATAGAAGAGCTTTCCCTGTTTCCAAGTCTGAGGCTTGATGCATAACTCCTTTCCTGTAAACCATTATGTTTGTGGAGGGGCTCCATCTGAAATGAAAGCTGGCATGTACAAGTTTGGATACAATGGGTTTAAGATTTCTTCTTTTTAAGGTTTAAGATTTCTTAATTTTTCCAACGCTTCAGTATGGCTTGTTGGTCTGCCGCCATTTTAGGTCTCTCTTCCCTTTGAGAGCCTGAATGAAGGGATGTTTCACCCGATGAAAAGTAAGTTTTCATTGACAGGGAGTTTTTTCTTGAAGTTGTATTCTCGTTGCCGCTTGATTTTTCCGTCTCAGAGATGTCTTTTTGGTCAGTATTTAATCAGTATTTAAGTGGTGAGCTGAGGGTAGAGAGTTCTAGATTCATGTGTCTGCCACCATGAAGTGTTGCTCTGCCTCCTGTGGGTACCTTTGAAATTCTGTCACAGCTTGGTGGGCGCAGCCTCAAAATAGGTGCTGCAGGAGGAGGAGTCAGCCACAAAATGCTTGCTGCAGCTTACCTTCAGTCATAGAGTGAAGATCCTTGTGCTGTAGTGGCATCTGCTGCCAAAGCAAAGTTTTTAAAAAACTGAATAGCCAGTCAAATTTCCAGTGGCTAATCAGAAGTCTTGCTGGGCAAAAACTCCACCTGACCCCATCCACTTTCTAAAAACACTTGGTAGTTGCCTGGAAAGATGTGAGAGGGCACCATGGCACCAGGCCTGTGGCCAGAATTTGGGGGGGCTCTGGGGGGCACAAAAATAATAAAATAAAAATGAGTTCTCCAGACATTTCTCACAGCATTGCTCTTTCTCTTCCTTGCTGTATCTCGTGGTTCATACAAATTTCCCTCTGTATTTTGCCTGTGTAGCTTTCCCTACTTCCTCCCTGCTTCCCCCCTTGGAAACATCAGGCAGGCATCCAGTTTCTTCAGGGAAGGGGGGGGGGAGCTGTGAATGATAGACTCCAGCTGCGATGTAGCCCTTTCTGTGGTGTGGGGCTGAGGAGGGAATGGGGCATTCCTGCTGGACCTGCCCACAGCTTCTCCTGGGCTTGTAAGTCGGGAAACAGCTGGGACTTCTCAGTACAACCAGCTCCAAACTTCCTGAAACATTGTGGGAGGGCCAAAGAGATGGGTAAACTTACACTCTGAGTGAGTCCCTCACACTGCCCCCCACAAGCCACTCTCTATCTTCTCTACACAACAAAGGAAATGCACCGTTGCTGCTAAGCAAGCTGCTACTCAGGAAATGTGCCATTGGCTAGCAGAGCCAACGAGGAAGCATGGAGCAGGGTGTGGTGGTAGGTGCAGATTCATGATGTGGCATGGTGCAGCAGGCTCCGGGCTTATAAAAGGATCAAGTGGAGGGTGGAGAGCAGGAGGGGGTGGAGAGCAGGAGAGGCAGGGCAGATTCAGGCTGAGGCTTAGCCCCACCATAGCAACAGGCCTGTATGGTGCCCATGGACACCACGTTGGGGACTCCTGCCCTAGACTCTTAACGGAGTCAGCTAGGGCTAGTGGAACCCCATCAAATGTGGGAAGCATTATACCTTCCAAGACCCCAGTCTTCCTGACTAGCATTGCTTGGTGTAGCGGTTAGGTGTGCAGACCCTAATCTGGGAGAACTGGGTTTGATTCCCCACTCCTCCACTTGCAGCTGCTGGATCACTTTGGGCAAGCCATAGTTCTGTCAGAGCTGTCCTTGAAAGAGCAGTTCTCTCAGAGCTCTCTCAGCCCCACCTACCTCACAGGATGTCTGTTGTGAGGAGGGGAAGGGATAGGAGTTTGTCACTCTGTGTGAAGGGCGGGGTATAAATCCAGTCTCCACCTCCTCCTCTTCTTCTTCTTCTTGATTCATTTTCATCTTATTCACCATTGGCCATTTAAGCAAAGCAGCCAGGCACTGGCTCAGGTGCTCTATAGCAGATGGTCTGGACAAAGAAATATATTGCTGACACCCAATTCCAAAGCCACTAAAGATTACACAACATGGGAAATAAAACTGAGATTTGTTAACCCCACAGGACAAGTCTGACACTAACTGGTCTCCGGCTGCAGCCCTCTGAGTTTGAACTGAAGGGAGCACATTCTGTGATACTTCTAGGTACAAACATCTCAACAAAATCTACCATAAAAAGTTCATCTTCAGTCTTCTCTGCAGTCCCATGCTGGGGACTGTGCATGTGTAGGACAACTGAGGAGAAAAAACTGTCTAGTTTTAGTAGATTGAAAAGGTGCTCCTCCCCATCAGCACGAGGCAACGTTTTTCTGCTGAAAATGTCACGTGCCATGATGGAAGATCATTTTCTCTCAGTTCTCTTTTTGCTACTGTTCTGTTCTAGGGTTCTCCTAGGATTTCTTCATTATTCCTTTGTCTTTGGGTCAGTTTTTTGGGTTTGTTCTTTGTTCAGAAAATGTGCCCAGAGTGACACTAAGATGACCCAAACTGATGAACACACATTGTGTCTCCTCTTCCTTGGTGAGGTGCACAATGTTGTGCCTTGCCACCATTGCCAGCAATTCACTCTGAAGGCCAGGAGTGATAGGACTCCCCATCTCAAGGCTGCTCTTTGGGAAAAAGCCCTCTTGGCTTTGATACCCTGACAGCTAAATAATCTGCTACATGGGGACTCTCCTCTCACTGTTTGGTTCTGGATTTGGATCCACTAAGGAATCAATCCATGTCTCTGGGTCCTTCATATCTGCACTGGAGTGCTTTGGAGCCACATCTGGAAAAGGTTAGGTCCAAGTCTAACAGGATGGATTTGATTTAAATCAAATCGATTTAAATCACAGTTTAAATTACTAGTCAGTAAGACTAGATTTAAATCATGGTGTTCTACATAAAGACTCATTCTTGCTGGTATAATTTAGGGTTGCCAATTGCCCACTGGGGGTGGACAATCCCCCATTTTCACAGGCTCCTGCCCACAGCCAGCCAGCTGGCTGGTGAGAAGGTACTCCCTCCCTTCCCCCCAGACAGTGACACCACACGCAATGTGACTGTATCACCTGGAGCACATCACTGGCATATCAGTGATGTCAGGAGGTGATGCTCTGGTTTTTAGGCAAAACTCTATTGCTTGAAGCTGATTTTACCATAGAGTTTTGCTCAAAAACCAGAATGTTGCTCCCAACATCTCTGACATGCAGGTCACTTCTGTGTGATGCAGGCACATTGCATCTGATATTGCTGTTCGGGGGGAATGGGTGGTGATGTCACTTCCTGCTCCCGGAGTCAGGGCCGGCTGGAGGTGTTTCTGTGCCCTAGGCGGGGTGCAGATGCCAACCTCCCAGTGGAGCCTGAAGACCCGCCATGCCGCCCCTGCCTCCTCTCCCCCCCAAGGGAGGAGGGGGAGGGCGGGTGAGCTGCAAGCCCTGGAAGGGGTGGGGGGTTAAACCCCCACCCCTTCCATCCCAGTGCTGGCTTGCCTGCGCGCCCCGCAGCTGCAGGGCCCACCGGCAAGCCAGGGAAGGGGCGGGGGTTTCAACTCCCACCCCTTCCGTCCCAGCACCGGCAAGCCAGGGAAGGGGTGGGGTTTTGGTGGGGGCAGGGGGCTTTTGGCGCCCCTAAGGGCTGGCACGCTCTAGGCGAATGCCTAGTTCACCTAGTGAATGAGCTGGCCCTGCATGGAGTGTCACCCCATCCCGCCACCCATGGCGATCCAGACCTCACAACCCTAGTATAATCTTAAGTGTTTGCATTTTGCACACATGCCTGCCTTACCCATAGGTAGTGGAACTTCATTAAAATATTCCCAAACTGGGTCCCCCTTAAGGCCAGCTACTATTATAGGTTTTCTCCTCTAGGCAGAGAATAATATGATCAACCTTAGGCTATGTGCACAAAGATTCCAAAACTTGTGGCATATTCTGCTCAAAAGGTTTCACTTTCATTTTTACTGCTTACCCCTCCCTCCTCACACTTATCTCCTTGTGCAGATATATTCCACTCCAAACTATCTTCTGTTCATTGAACTACTTGAAATTTAGCACTTAAGAGGTAAGGGGTTGATTCTGTGTACATAGATTTGCAGAGGAATAATTGAATTAAGGTCTTTTTCTCAACTCAACATCTTTATTGTGAAGAAGAAGCATGTTATCTCTGCAGACACAAATTCACAGTTTTGAGAACTGCAAAACCAAGCATCTGTGATAATCTAGACAGAAAAATTGCCCCAAATACTCTTATAGAAACCTCTGGGAGAACATGACATTTTGAATGGATTAATTTACCAAAAAAACCCAACAACATTGCACAGCCTCATGCTACATAATTAAAAACTTATCTATATTTCATGATAAATAACCTTTGAACTATAATGTATCTTAAATAGAAAACTCTCTCTAGATAGATTTTTCCTCAGAAAGCATTTTATTAAAAATCTGATTCAAATAAAAAAACATTGTATATTTTTTAAAAATCCAATTTTTTTAATTTTAAAAAATCATTTATCTTTATTCACCCTGAAGTCTAAGCACCTGGACAAGGAGTCAGTTCCATCTTGGCCAAGGATTCAGGTAAATTATCACAGCCTACTGTTGAGGAACCAGCTGTTCTTGAAGAGGAGGTGATACGCATTGCTCCACAGAATACATCCCCTCATTTTCAATAACAGGATGATTCTCTATTGGAGAGTGAGATCCTTCAGGAGGAGCTGCCTTTGCACCCCACTTTAAAGAAGTCATGCTCAATTCCATCCCAGTCAGTTCCTTCTGGCATGCCTTGGCCAACACTGTTCCCTCTAGCTCCCTGGCAACCTTACTCAAACTTGCCATCATCTGCCTACAGCTCCGGAGGGGGGGACTTCTACTCTCAACAGCAATTAGTTTCACTGATGGCATCAGCTCTGTTCTGACTGCATCATCCTGATTGCAGCTCCTTTTTTCATGAACTTCTGGTTCATCATACCTCAGATTTTGAATGGGATGAAGAAGCTTCCTAATTTGACCTTGGTTCCCAGTTCCCTTTGGATCCATCCTCCAATGAAGCTTTGGGGGATTCTTCTGCAGTGTCTCCAAAAGAGCACCCATGTCTCTACTCTCAGGAGATGTTGTGCATGATGCAGGCACTGGAAATGGATGTGATGTGCTCAAATTCAAAGCCTAAAAATGAGATCTTGAGTGTCTTATATTCAGATATTCTTGTTACGGTGGCATTTCCTGTTGAAAGATTTTTTTGGATATTGTTGCATCCATTTGGGAGAAACTAAGTTCAGTTCCACCAACTTTGGTTAACATGAAAAACATGTACTAGGTGCACCAAAAGAACTGCATATTTCTCTTTACACATCCACCTCCCTTATCTTTGGTAGTAGTTGGAAGTTCAGTTCCTTTTTCAAAAAGGGCCATCCAACAGGTTCCTGTGTCTGACTTATCCCATAACTTCTATTCCAGATACTTACTGGAATCCAAAAAAGGGGTGGAAACAGATCTATTTTAGATCTTCAAAAGTTTAACAGGTTTCTTATTGTTAAGTTCTGTATGGTTTCTCTTCCTATTGTGTTATTGTTATTTCAATTAAATTTATGGTTCTCTGTTTTGGATCTGAAAGATGCTAACTTCCATGTTTATTTATTTATTTGTTAAATTTGTAAACATGTTCCTAGTCATCATAGCCACAGGAAGTATTTCTGGTTCATGTGTGCTGGCTCCTGTTTTCAATATACTGTACTGCCCTTTGTTTTGGCCACTGCCCCCACTGCCACCACCGGTGTGTCTTCACAAAGTGTATGGCTGTGACAGTGGCCATTTTATGGTCTAAAGGTTGTATCATTTTTCCAACGTTGGATGATTGGCTTCTTGTCACGCCTTCAGAAGGGAGCTACACTTTAATATCCAACTGTGGTGTCTATGTTGGGTTTGGCAATTTATTGGGAGAAGTCTAAACTGTACCTTTTACAACACATCCAGTTTATTGGGGTGCTACTTGATTCTATGGTAGTTAGGGTTTTCTCTCCACCTGACTGAGGACAAGCCCTCAAATTCTTGGTCTCTAGATTTGTAGGTTTCAATCACTATTTCAGATTCAGAGTTTGTTAGGTCTCATTGCCTTTACCACTATGGTTATCAAAATGGTTATCACTATCAATGCCTTCCTACAGAGTTGCAGTTCCCATTGTTCTCATACATTTATTCAGGGTACTTCTTCCCCAGATGAGGCTGCCCTGCATATACTCAGAATGATTCCTTACACCCTTGTTTTTTTAGCAGATCTATGCAAAAAAAATCACTTAGGTACAGACAGACTATACCACTGGTATGTTCTACGTCAGGAAACAAAGGGGAACGGTGTTGCAGTCTCTGGCTGAATTCAGACTGGCAGTTTGCCCCGGGAAGGAACCCAGGCCAATGATGATTCAATCCCGGAGTAAATGGGACATTCACACAGGCACATCTGCCTGGCGTCCCCCACCCGTAGCTAACCGGTGCTGTTGCGCTTCACTGCTGGATTAAAAAAACACCTGATAAAAGCCGTAGCAAATCCAAAAGTCTGCATGTGTCGCACGTTTCTCCACTTCCGGGGAGTCTGAATGCGCAGCCGAAAAGCCGGGAGCAACCCGCGTTGGGCACGAGGCAGCAGCGGTGTGATTGGCTGCGCTCCACTCCACTGCCCAATGCGGTGCCGGCGTTGCAGGGCAAAAAAAAAAATCGACAAAATGCGCTTATGCGCATGAGTGTTCATGCGCACATACACCCATACACCCACAGCCGAATTAATGGGGAAACAGCGAATATAGCACGCCTCTGGCGCGGCAGTCTGAACGCTCCCATGCGCCTCCATCCCATATCTTCCAGCAACGGCCCCTGCTGTGTGGACGGGAAAACCCGGTATAGTTTAATCCAGGGTTTTTTTGCTACGACTGGCTACCAGGGCAAACTGCCAGTCTGTACTCAGCCTCTGTGTGCAGAGGTGACAGCCGTCTGAGATTGAGCAGCATGTCACAATGTTATGCTTCAAGCCACACACATTGCTGGTTTGCACATTAAAAGGCAGATGCTCTCAGCAGGATAGGTCTGTTACATCACAAGTGGTTGCTGAGGGACAAGTACATTAATTCCATTTTTTGTTGATGGGGTTTCCTGCAGGCAAGAATGCCAAGGTTAGATGTGTTTGCTCCAGGGCAGGGAGTGACCCCTGTTCTTTAGGCAACACCTTCCAAATTCCCTGGGCTCAGGACTCATATTACACTATTCCTCCTGCTCCATTAATACACAAAGTTCTGTGCAAGATCAGGTCCCAGGGGGCACACTGCATATTAGTTACACCTTTTTGGCCTTGGCAAATTTGAGTTTCACCACTGAAGGAAATGGTAAGGGGCAGGTACATCAGTCTCCCTTTGACAAACAACTGTTTGTTCCACAGGGTGTCTATTTTACATTACAGTATTCCCGGGCTCAGGCTCACAGCTTCGCTACTGAACCTGTCCTTGTAGTGTTTCCTGACAGGACCCTTATGGTGCTGTTGAATGTACACAAGCCATCCACTTGCAAATCTTATTGTCATAAGCAGAAGAAGCTGTCTTCCTGGACTCTAGTGAAGGGTCATTCACCTCTAACCTTTGCCTCTGACTCTTGACCGTTTCTTTTCCCTAACTCCTTGTACATGGAGCTGTCCTTGAGATTGACCCAGAAACTGCAATTGGTTCAAAATGCAGCAGCGTTTTCTCACTGGGACACCCCAAAGAGCACACATACAACCAGTGCTCTGTCAGTATCATCATGCCCCTGTATAAATCATTGGTGCGACCTCATTTGGAATACTGTGTACAGTTCTGGTCACCACATCTCAAAAAGGATATTATAGCATTGGAAAAAGTGCAGACAAGGGCAACTAGAATGATAAAAGGGTTGGAACACCTTCCCTATGAAGAAAGGTTAAAATGCTTGGGGCTCTTTAGCTTGGAGAAATGACGGCTGAGGGGTGACATGATCGAGGTTTATAAGATTATGAATGGGATTGAGCAGGTTGAGAAAGAAGTACTTTTCTCCCTTTCTCACAATACAAGAACTCGTGGGCACTCTATTAAATTGCTGAGCAGTCGGGTTAGAACAGATAAAAGGAAATACTTCTTCACCCAAAGAGTGATTAACATATGGAATTCACTGCCACAGGAGGTCGTGGCAGCTGCAAGCATGGACAGTTTCAAAAGGAAATTAGATAAACATATGGAGCAGAAGTCCACCAGTGGCTATTAGCCACAGGGTATAGAATGAGAACTCTCAATCTGGGGCAGGTGATGCACTCTATTCTTGGTGCTGGACCTCCTGATGGCACCTGGTATATTTTGGCCGCTGTGTGACAGAGTGTTGGACTAGATGGGCCATTGGCCTGATTCAACATTGGCTTCTCTTATGTTCTTATGTTCTTATGTTCTTATGTCAGCTGTATTGGTTACCAGTTGAATTTTAGCTCAAGTTCAAGGTTACGGTGTTAACCTTTAAAGTCCTGTGTGGTCGGGGACCCACATATCTATGGGACCATCTCTCTCCGTATGTCCCTTGGAGAGTTTTATGCTATGCAGACCAACTAGGTCCAGAGCTTTCTCGGCTCTGGCTCCAGCTTGGTGGAATGCTCTCCTGAGTGATATCAGGGCCCTGCGGGACTTGTTATAGTTTCGCAGGGCCTATAAAATTGTTAGAGACAAAAATATTTGTCTAAATAGCAATAATGAGATGAAATTCAGCAGTGAAGGTTGAATTCTTTACTGTCAGTAAAGGAAACTTCCAAGAGCTCATTCAAACATTTGATGCATGCCCTCTTGCAAAAACATAGTCCTATCTCAATCGCCAAGTATCTCTCTCCTTCAGTCTGATTGGTCGGGAAACATCTGGAGTTACAATCTAGCCAACCGCCTACCATAGATCTCCCACCCTCCATCATTACAAAGCCATATTAGGACTTATGTCCTAATATGGTTTGCACATTATTCTTGCAATACATAAGCAGCTCCTGCCTTGTTGCTAAGTATTGTAGTTTTGCCATGGTTGGACCACCATGCCCTGAAGGCCCACGTGAATGTTTCACCCCAACCCTGTTTGGGCGGTGAGCATATTTTGGCTTGCCCACGGAGTCAAATGGACCCTCAGTGGCTTCAGATGGCTCTGCAGGAACCTATTCCCCCTGGCGGCTCGTTAGATGAACTAGTCGAGGACTGGCATGGTCGGCTCTTGGGAGCCATCGATGAGATCACTCCCCAATGCCCTCTGTGCCCTCGTTATGCGGGCTCCTTGGTTTACCCAGAAGCTGTGGCTGATGAAATGAGAGGTCAGATGACTAGAGAGACGGTGGCGGTGCGCTGATGACGAAGCAACAAGAGCATCCTATAGGACGTTTATGAGATCCTATGAGATGGCAGTCAAAGCCACGAAGAGATAGTTCTACATGGCCGCAGTTACGTCTGCTAGCTCATACCCAGCACAATTGTTTAGAACTATTTGGTCATTGACAGAGCTGCCACAGTGCAGACCAAATGCTAGGGAATTGGATATTGGCTGTGAGGCTTTTGCAAGCTATCTGGCAGATAAAGTCCTGTTGCTCTGCCGCGATCTCCCCGCCACAGTTGAGACAGTGAGTGAACTCGAGGCCCCATGCATGTTTTCTGGTTCTATTCTGGATTATTTCAGTCCACTCAGCCTTGAGGAAGTAGACAGATTGCTCTCAACGATACACCCAACCACGTGCAGCCTTGATCCATGGCCTTCATGGCTCATAAAAGCTGGCCATGAGGGGTTTTGAGGTGCCCTCAGGAATATTATCAACAAGTCCCTCACTGAGGAACTGTTCCCGGGAGCACTCAAGGAAGCAATGGTCTGCCCTCTTCTGAAAAAAACCATCCTTGGACCTGGCCGAATTGGCCAACTATCGGCCAGTTTCCAATTTGTCCTATTTGGGCAAATTACTTGAGAGAGCGGTGGCAATTCAGTTGCAGAACTTAATGGATGACACTTCCATGCTAGACCTGTTCCAGTCTGGCTTTTGGCCAGGCCATGGGACGGAGACAGCACTGGTCACCCTCACAGATGACCTCTGGAGGCATCTGGATTGAGGCAGCATGGTGGTGCTGTTGTTGTTGTTGGGCCTGTCGGTGGTGTTCGACACGGTCGACCATCAGTTACTGATCCACCACCTTGCTGACACTGGGATCCAGGGGCTTGCAAGGCAGCCTTTTACCATCTATGGCTGATTAGGCATTTGGTTCCCTTCCTCGAACACAATGACCTGGCAACAGTGATTCATGCTATGGTCACCTCGAGATTAGACTACTGCAGTGCTCTCTACAGCTAGTGCAAAGCTGCAGCTAGAGCAAAATGCGGCAGCCAGGCTGTTGATGGGTCTCTCTATACGAGATCACATCCAGCCTGTGCTGAAGGCACTGCACTGGCTGCCAATAGCATACTGGATTCATTTCAAGGTGCTGTTTTTGATCTTTAAAGCCTTATATGGTTGGGGTCCTGTCTATCTGAGAGACTGCCTTTCCCCATATGTCCCCCAGAGAGCACTGAGGTCAGGGTCACAAAATCGCCTGACTGTCTCTGGTCCGAGAGATGCCAGACTGGCCATAACCAGAGCTAGGGCCTTTTCAGTGGTGACTCCACACTGTTGGAATGAGCTCTTGGAAGGCATCAGGGCCCTGCAGGACCTTTTACAGTTCCGCAGGGCCTGTAAAACAGAGTTCTTCCACTAGGCCGATTAGGAGCTGCCACTGATGAATGAGCCATCAGAAATTGAACACACTATGGCCCCCATGTTATAATGTTGGATCTTGCCTTCTGTCATTCGTCTATTTTATAGTAATTGCCTTCTGTATTTGTTAGCACTTTATGTAATTGTTATTTATGAATTGTACTGTATTTATTGTTCTATCGTATTTTAACTATTGTACGCTGTCTTGAGCCAGTTTGTCTTGTCAAGGCGGGATACAAATAGAAATAAATAAATAAATAAATGATGTATGTTGTCCAGCTAGTTCCTATTTTCGTATAACAGATAGGTACTTTCCATAGTCTGTCTTGCGATTAGCCTTAGTAGCTTCCTCTGTCTGGTACTGTTATTGCAGGCAGCTTCTATATTAGCAAAGAGCTTTAGAATGCATTTCAGCTAAAGACATATATTTTAAATAAAAATAAAATAAAAGATTTGCTTAAACCAGATATAATCTTCCTTCCCCCACAAAATGGAGATGTTCCATCAGGTCTATGGCTGAGGTGGCAGATGCCTAGTTTATCTATCTGTTGGTTGCAGTTGGCCCTCTTGCTCAGACTGGCTTAAATCAAGCTCTCGTACAGACAGTCATCTCAGGGATCCATAAATTGTATTTGATTCCCATCTTATTATTGTAGCTTATTAATGGTACCATGTTCTTAATGGTTCTAAAATTTCTTGTATAATAGTTGTTTATAATTATTTTGTAAATCCCCCCTGAGCCCTGCTGTGCAGAGTAAGGCGGACTACAAATCAAATACATAAATGAAAGCAGCTGGTTAAGAAATGAATTCATCTACCACCAATGTCTGAGGTTAAGTTAAGTTTATATATTACATATTAATATGTAATTACAAGAATTTCAAAGCGCATTTGTCTTTATGTCATACAACAAGCAATTCTGATATGAAATGATAAACAGGCCTTGTACTTCCTCTGAGTATTGATTAGACATGCTGCAATAAAAACGCTGCTGAAAACCCTGGGTGCCACAATGAAATTTTTAGGCACTGTGGTAACCTGGAACCTTGGATTTGTTGAGTCTTGCATTATTCTTTACTGTTTTTGTATTTTCATAAACATCTGGTGACTAATATAACCTTAGCTTTTAAAAAAAATTCATATATGGTGGAATAAGTTTACAGGTAGTTTTACAGTCTGTTCTTATTCAGGTGGGTAGCCATGTTGGTCTGAAGTAGTGAAACAAAGTCTGAGTCCAGTGGCACCTTTAAGACCAACAGTTTTATTCAAAATATAAGTTTTCAGGTGCAAAGCACACTGTCTGAAGACGTGTGCTTTGCACACGTAAGCTTACACTTCGGATAAAACTTTGTTGGTCTTAAAGGTGCCACTGGACTCAAACTTTATTCTGTTTTTATGTAATTTGTATGAAACTGATATATCCTCTGACTTTTTAATGTTATTTTCCTCTAGTTATATGCAGCTTCCGAGGGACTGTGGTACAAGGCTTGGTTCTAGAACTAGGAGAAACTGTCCAAATTCTGGAAAAATGTGAAGGTGAGTATGATGTCCTGATGAGATTTTTGTTTGTTTGTTTTGTTTCTGGTGCAATGTTTCTCAAACTTTTTGAACTGCCCCTCCCACATACATCTACTTTGCTATTTGGGACCTTGCAGCCTAGTACTAACCATCTGGGTGGTGCTATGAATGTATGAATAGATTGTTTTATTTCAGTGCCCCTGAAAGTTTTTCTATTGGGGAAAAAATGGGGAAAGTTTTCAGGGAGGAATACATTCTAGTTTCTTTTCCAGGCTTTCACTTCTCTACATAGAGGCTGCAAACTATTCAAGTATGAACAAGAGGAGGAGTGGGGAATCAAACCCGGTTCTCCCAGATTAGCGTACATGCACTTAACTACACTAAACCACTATACCAAACTACACCAAAAGACAAAGTTTTACCCATTAAAAATGTGTGATACGATGATTTTTATGTAAGACAGTCTGCAACATTAGAGGATAATAATTTCTGTACATACTGTAGACTTGCAGTATTTTTGATGACGTTCTTATTGTTTAAATATGACTAACTCTGTCCTTAATATACCATAATGTGTATTATGATAATACAGACTAAAAAATCCAATGTTTTCAGCATTATAAAGTTTACCTTAATATATGCTGCTAGTCTTACTGTAACTCTTTGAGCCTGTTTTTTTCCAAATAATACATTCTTTCATTTACTACAGAATTTATGACATCTGTTTTCAGTTTCTGTTTTTTCCTACCTCATGTATGGCAAAAACTAATGTATATGTGTTAAGGAAGCATAAAAAGGTAAAGGTTTCCCTTGCTCAAAAGCCAATCGAATCCGGCTCTAGGGGGTGGTGCTCATCTCCGTTTCCAAACTGAAGACCCAGTACTGTCCGAAGACTTCTCCATGGTCATGTGGCCGGCATGACTAAACACTGAGGCGGCCGGAATGCTGTTACCTTCCCACTGAAGTGGCTTGATCTAGTATTCCCTGTATTTCCAATTTTCCTTATAGAAAATCAAGGAATTTTATACTTTTGCACTTCGTAAATATGTTAAATGGTAGTTTTATATGCTAATATATAAATTATGCATTTTATATTGGTAAAGTAGTAAACTAAGGAATTTTGATAAGTAATAAGCATTGAACATTTTTTTCAGTTTTCCCAAAAGTTTTTGAATTCCACCCACCCCACCCCAGTGAAAAAATGCTCCTCCCTCCTATGAGTCAAAAATTCTTGAAATTTAAATCGCTAATACAATGCATACTTACTACTCAAAGGGCATTAGTCCCATTGAATAAATAAGCACATGCACAGGGATAGGGAAGAAATATTCTTTTCATTGTTTCTTGGATCCTGATTGGGAAGGTCATGGAGGAAGAAGAGCAGTAGCTGCTGCAGCCTGAATTTAGCTTTATTTCATGTTGGTAAACCTTGGTATAGTTCAGCCCTACTGCCACCATTTCATTTACATGGGAGGGAGGACAATCATGGGGGTAGGGGATGTTTTCTGCTCCACATGCATAACTCTGGGAAGGAAGAGTAAAAAGAGGCTTGGAGTTTAGCATTATAGGTGTAACCATTTGGGCTTCTGTAAATGTAGGATGGTCCCTGCTAGGGGGTCTTTCGTAGAAAAACAGCTGCAGGAGCTCATTAGCATATGGTATGCTATTGAGCTATTAGGCTATTAGCATATGCCACACCCCCTGACATCACTGGAAGTGATGTCAGAAGGGAAGCAAAAGGGGGGAGGCATCTTCAAAAGCCTCCCCTTCCCTTCCCCAGCTGGTCTGGGTGGGGGAGCTAAGAGAGTAGGGGTTTAAAGTTTAAACTCCTTCTCATGAGAGTTGGGCCACAGAAGGAGGAAAGAGGGAAGGAAAGAGAGAGTAGAGAGAAGGAAAGACGGAAGGAAAGAGGGAAAGAAAGAGAAGGAAAGGGGAGGGAAAGAAAGAGAGGAAAGAAGGAGGGAAACAGGGAAAGGTGGCAAAAGAGAAGAGAAGAAGGTGGGAAAGAAAGAGAGAAGAGAAGAAGGAGGGAAAGAGGAAAAAGAGAAGGAAAGGAGGGAATGAAAGAAATTCGGTGGCAATTCGGCCCCATTATATCCTATGGGCCATTGAGGTCAATAGTGAAAACATAGGGTATATTCTGGGGGCTGGAGAGGAAGGGGCTTGAGAGAGAGGCTCCAAACTCACAGGGTAGCTGATGGAGTCTCTCCCCAAGATACCCACCAAGTTGCAAGAACATTGGACCAGGGGGTCCAATTCTATGGGCCCCCAAACAGGTTGCCCCTATTTCCTCCATTGTTCTCTGTGGTGGGAAAAAACTTACTTTTCACCATTGACTTCAATGGCCCATAGGATATAATGAAGCTGAAACTGACATTCGGCTGCCTGAAAGACTCCCCGGGACACCAGCTGGGGGTGGGGCTTGGTTCCTGAGCTCCCGGAGCTGTGCTCCGGTGCGCTCCCCAAAAGACCCCTGGTCCCTGCAAGTTATGTACAGTTATATTTCACCTTCTCTTCTATACCTTCATACCATCTTAATCGTCATAAAGTATTGTGGATCTGGACTAGGGCTGTTGCCATTACAAGGGGTGAAGAATGACAAGTTTGTAGGCATAAAGATAGATGCACAGGATAATAGTCACCACCCAAATAATCCATTACTTCCAGAGTGTCATATTTCTTAATTCCATTAACTTCTGCTTCTGCATTCCTTAAAAGACACAGTACCCTCCATCATACATCACCTTTCTCTGGCTGTAGTGAAAGCCTTAAGCTGAAAGGAAGGTCCATTTCTCTTGTTTCCCCTGTTAGCTATTCCTTTTCTCTATACAGCTGACAGAGAAAGAAGATATCAAAATGGAAGGGAAATGCATAAAGATCTATACCATGATTCCCGGTCTTGATCAGCACCTAAACCAGAAAAGCATAAGCTTCTTGCTGCCTTATCAGGAGAAGCTTCCTTGTCCCTAGCTTTGTTCCACTACATCCTCTTGAAATCCCCTCTAGCATACATTTTAACCTGTAGGCACAAAAGGAAGCAGAATCTGCCTTTGTTTTCCAGTAGGAAGGGAGAAACCAGTGTTCACCAGCAATCCTGTTGCACCTATTGGAGATACCATTGCTCATTCCCCCTTCCCAGGGGAAAGAGGGATCCCACAGATGGGGAACCTATATTGTAATTAATCATTTGGGAACCATGATGATTCAAATGCTTTCTAAAACCTAATCTAACCTAGTTTCCGTAAGAATGACTGGAGCATTATTGGAAGTAATCCACTCAGAAAGGGGGTCAGCATATTTATTAACCATCTGTCTAGAAATATTTGAACTCTGACCTCATTATCTTGTGGTAACAGTGTTTCATAAATATATTTTTCAAAAAGTCAACTTGAAAAAGGTATCCACAGTAGTTAGTGAATTTTTTTACATTTTTGATAATCACATGCTGTGATTTCATAACATATCACCTTATCATAAATTCCTGAAAACATTTTAATGAGTAGTGTCAGTGATTAACAAAGCATGTTGATATTTCTCTTCCTGTTTCCCGTGTATCCATTTTACTTATACAGTAAATGTTTGAAAAATATATTTATTTTAGTGCATTTTGAAATTATATAAGCTCCTACAAAAATTTTATAAATACATTCAGTCATCTGTTGAACTGAATCCAAAGGTTTTTTCCTTTTGGCATAAATAATTTTCTGCCAGTGAAAATGAGAGAGGAGAATTTTTGCTCCTTGAAATGCTGTTCATGGGGACAAAGGACCCTCCAGAACACCTTGGACTGTGAAACTGTTGTCTGGACTGGAAGAGAAGAATTGCCGAAGAAGAAACATTCTTCTGGCAGAAATCATCATTTAGCTAATCAGTGAATCTACTGCTTACTTTGGTTATTCTTGTATTTCAGGATGGTACAGAGGAATTTCCCTTAAGAAGCCCAATGTAAAGGTGAGGAAAGATTCTTTATTTAATAATAATGATCTTTACATTTATGCAGTTTTACAACTGACTACAAAAAAGTATTCAAAACTCCTTACACATATGCTTTCAAGCTATTTGTGGCATATCACTTAAAAAAAAAGGCTTGGGGTGATTCTTGTTAAGCTGTGTGTTAGTGGTCAGCAGTTACAGGTGTGAATTCATGGCTTTCTGTTATGCTGCAGAAACTCTGTTATAACTCCGTACTTTATGACTATTTAACTTTTGCAGTCCTTTTTTAGTTCACAAGTGTGGATTATTTCACCTCTGAACTGAGCAGATTTGAACATAGGGGAAGTGGTACCCAAATACTTTACATTTTTAAAAACCCTGTAAATCTTATATGCTCTGCATTCTAGATCTTTTTCATACTTTTAAAGTAAGCAATATTGAAATATTAAAATATTATACCAGTATTTTAACTATTTCTTATATTATTGTACTAGCAGCAAGGCTCGTTGCGTGGCCCAATTCAACGGGCGCTAGCCGTACTCCCTCTGGAGGCTCCGTCCCCCTCTGTGCCAGCGGTGCCTGCAGGGCGAGGCCAGCTTCGCCTCCCCCTCCCGGCGCAGCCCCACAGTGGCGGAGTGGCGAGAGAGGGAGGGCATGTCCTTCGTGCCAGACAGCTCTGCCGCCTCCTCCCCAGCACACAAGGCGTTGCTGGCTCCAGTTGCTTTGCGGGGGGGGGGTGCTGCAGCGAGGGAGGCCGTCTTTGAACTGGGGCTGGCAGCACACAGCTGCCAGAGCATCCGCCCGGTCTGGTGGCTGGAGGCAGACTGGGGCGAAGAGGCTGTCTGCTGGCTGTGTAGGTGGGACCAAGCCCACGCAGCCAGGTACGCCAGCCGATGGCCAGGACCCAACTGTGAGTGGCAGCCCTCGCGGCCAACCTATTTTGCTGCACATTTTTTCATTATTTGGGCATGCCAGCCGACCACTACACTTTTATATAATAGGGAAGGATATTCAAGGAACAATATATTGTGGTAATAACTGGTATTGCTTACTTTTATTCTGTTGCCATGCATGTGTTTTATACTGTTACATGTGTTACAATGAAGCAATGAAGGTTTAAATAAATACTGTTGTCATTAGTAAGTACTGAAATTGTAAACAACTGGCAAATGTCTTTTGGAAAAGAATATTATGGAAATGCAGCACTCTAAGTACATGGGGTTGGATCCAATGACTTCC
Organism: Gekko gecko; assembly: GCA_029375565.1. Classification (NCBI taxonomy): domain Eukaryota; kingdom Metazoa; phylum Chordata; class Lepidosauria; order Squamata; family Gekkonidae; genus Gekko; species Gekko gecko. Next base: position 102,958,235 of record JAPDNY010000002.1, on the reverse strand, counting down.
TTCCACTAAATGAGTTCTTCAGTTGGCGGAATTTGTAATCCTCTGAGAGAGTGCTTAAATTGTCAAATAAGCATTCAGAGTCACACACACTGCTTCATTACTGATGCCTGTGCAGTGCTGGTGCAGGTAGTTGATATGTATGTTATCAATATGGAAAGGATGATCACAATGAAACAGTTCCTAGAAGTAGAGAGCATAGCAACTGCACTGGAGTCTATAGCAACAGTGGTGACACTTACCAATCATAGAATGGCTTGCCAGTAGTGCCCCTGTGCCAGCTATGAATGTAAGCAAATGTAGCAACCTTACATCTTGTATCCTCTCAGCTCTTGTATAGCAACTAAGACAACTCAAGTACATCTAGACCTAGATTTGAATATAAAGGGCTTAATTGGAGACTGTGCGTTAGATCAGGAGTCCCTTAACTTATTGAGCCTGTGGGCATCTTTGAAATTTTGAGAGGGAATGGTAAACATCACCAGAAAATGGCTCCCACAAGAGAGAGAGCCAAACACAAAATGATGGATGCAGGAGGCAGGGTCAAATGCAAAGCCTCTGTTGTGTATCAACCAAGACCACACACGTGGTCAGGTTCGCACGTGGTCATGCGAACGCACGGAGCTTCAACCTTTAGGAACAATAGCCCCTAGGATTCTGAAACAGACCAGTAGGGCTGCCTGGATCCGGGATGGCTTCTATGGGAGGTGATACACTGTAAATAACCAATCATGGGGTGTGGTATGTGTTGGGGGTGTGGTTTGTTTGGGGATTTAAGCAGGGCTTCGGTCCTGCTGTTTTGTCTTAATTTCGTGTTCTTGAATAAACTATGAGCTGATGCACTACAATGCATCTAAGAACCCAGTACTTTACAGCCTCCATTGGTGCTTTGCAAAAGAATCACATGGCAACCATGCTGAACACATCCATCTGCCTTGTTCAGAGTCCAGTCATTGGTCTGTCAGGGTTAGGATTACCTGCACTTTAGTTGGAAGCATGGCCTAGCCACTGGGAGGACAGCAAGCCTGGAGAAGGAAAGGGAGGGCTTCTACTCCTAAACACTTGTCTTTGCTTATGCAGCAGTCGAGGTCCATGGGCTCTAAGGCTAGAGCAAAGCTCCCTCTTTGGCAACAGTCAGGCCTGAAGGGGGCATGGAACTTCATACTGGCTAAGGAAAGCCCTGATGCGAAGAAGAAGGAGGAGGAGGAGGAGGCGGCGATTGGATTTATACCCCGCCCTTCACTCGAAGTTTCAGAGTGGCTTACAAACTCCTTTCCCTTCCCCTTCCCACAACAGATACCCTGTGAGGTAGGTGGGGCTGAGAGAGCTCTTTCCAGAACTGTCCTTGAGAGAACAGTTCTGACAGAACTATAGCTTGCCCAAGGTCATCCAGCAGCTGCAATTAGAGGAGTGGGGAATCTAATCTGGTTCTCCCAGATTAGAGTCAGCACATTTAACCACTACACCAAACTGGCTTACCTGTTTTCCTGATCCTCCAGTGGCTGCAGGTCAAGTTGCAGCCATGGAAAACCCTTTTCAACTGAATGATGGCAACTAATAACAAGCTCTGCCTTATAAGAGCACCACTTACTTTCTGAAAAGCTTGGCAGGTGGCTTGATGTGCATAGGTACCACGGTGAGGAACCTTGTTTGTGCAGAAAAGCTTAAGTCAGAAGCAGATGAGACAAATCTAGTACAACTTGACCTCAATCTAACTGAGGCTTATGGAGTGGTTAGAGCATCAGACCAGAATCTGAAAGACCCAGGTTCAAATCCCCATTCTGCAATGGAAGCTTGCTATGTGACCTTGGGCCAGTCACAAACTCTCAGCCTAACCTACCTCACAGAATTGATGTGAGGGCTAAATGGAGGGCAAATGTTGTAAACCACTTTGGGTTCCCATTGGAAAGAAGAGTGGGGTCTAAATTAAGTAAACTAGTAAATAAACAAAATAGGTTTTAGAAGAGGTTCAGAAAGGGTTTCATTTAAAGACCAAGAAGCAGAGTTTCTGCTCCTTGAAGGGCCCCAGCCAAACTTGTAACACCTTAAACGTCCCCCCATTTTTTTGAGCTAGGACCCAATTGTAATAGGTTGGACTTTTGCCACAGATAATATATAGGGCTAGTGAACACCAGCTTTTTGAGTGAGAGAGCCCCAGCAAGGGAATATTACAGCGACAAACATCAGAAACAGGGTAAGAGGTGAAGGAGGTGAAGAAGAGATTGGATTTATACCCTGCCCTTCACTACCCAAAGGTGTCTCAGAGCAGCTTACAAACTCCTTTCCCTTCCCCTCTCCACAACAGACACCCTGTGAGGTAGGTGGGGCTGAGAGAGCTCTTGACAGAAACTGCTCTTTTTCAAGAACAGCTCTTATCAGAACTATGGCTTGCTCAAGGTCATCCAGCCAGGTTCAAGTGGAGGAGTGGAGAATCAAACCTGGCTCTCCCAGATTAGAGTTTGCTCACTTAATCACTACACCAAACTGGTTCTGTGAGTGAGTTAAGTGACTGCATGTTCATCAACAAGGTGAAGAATCCAGACTGTTGTTACTGGATATTTATTATTTTTTATATTGAAAAAAAGATCAATATAAATTTATATTGAGAAAAAATTATGCTGCCTCTCCAGGAACCCACCCAAGGCAGCTTACAAAATACAAAAGAAAAAAGAAAAAACAAACATTGGGACATATTAAGTAAAACACAGCATTAGAAATTCAGCCCAACATTAGAAACCCAGCTCATACCAATAGACCACTGACAGCTTAAATAAGTTTCCCAACTGATTTGGAAATATAAGGTGCTTTGAAATGCATTGGTATTTTCCGAGATCCCGACAGCTGTTTATTTTCCCAGGGAAGGGGGCCATAAAATACACCAAGAGGTGTGAGAGAACAGGAGATGGGTTTCCACTGGGAGATAACCATTTGTCTATCTGCCATGGACACAGGATGTATAGCTGTTGTAAACATGGTCTGGGTATGATGGTGTGTGAGACATGCACACCAGAATGATTGGAGGGCGCTTGGGATGCACCTTCTCATGTGGGGCAAGTCCCCAGAATTTGGATTGGGAGAGCTTCCCGCCAACACAAAGCAGGAAGGATTAAAATATTGAATCATCCATTAGTTCTTAATTCAAAATGCTTTGTCCAAACTCTGGGAGCCAGATCCCTCTTAATGAAGGAGGTGTTTTTTTCCTACCAACAACCAGGTGGGGTTGTCAGAGGTAACTGTGCTGGATTATTGAGTTAGACTTATGTTTTGTTTTTGTTAAATCTGTAACCACTAGGCTTGATAGCTATTTCCTCTGTCTGTGTTCTAGCCTAATATGTACCAATAAAATCTTTCCTGTTTAAGAAATCAGACTGTGATTCAGACTCCTCCTCATGGCACCTTAGATCACTTGCTCACATATACATCATGGGAGGCTGGATTTTAACTTGCGGTGGTGGCACAATGAAGAGGAAACATGCTTTCAGTGCACACAAACACACAGCATGCATGTAAGAACACAGAGACCCAGGGCAGGTTTCTGAGATAAATATCAGCCTCTTAATTGGGTGGACAGAGTGCCTTGGCTTGGCACCTAGAGGAGAGCAATGTAGATACCAGGCGAGCCTCAAGGGGAAGGGCATTCCATAAGTGAGATGTCAGTACTGAAAAGCTGTGTATCTCTGGCTGCCACCCACCTTACCTCTGAAGGTGGGGGCACAGGGAACAAGACTTGTGGCAGGTCTTAACTGGCAGGCTGGACCATATGGGAGAAGGCAATCCTTCAGGTCCCCTGACCCAAACCATTTAGGGCTTTGAAAGTAAGAACAAGCACTTTGAATTATGCCTGGAAACATAGCAGGCAGCCAGTGCAGATCTTTCAGCACTGGAGTAATATAACCCCTGTTTCTTGCCCCTGACAGTAGTCTGGCTGCTACATTCTGGACAAGGTGAAGTTTCTAGACCATTTTCAAAGGCAGCCCTGTGTAAAGTGCATTACATTAATTTAATCTGGTTGTAATGGGAGCATGGATCACTATTGTCAGATCACACTTTTTGAGGAATGGCCAAAGCTGGCATATCAGCTGAAACCGATAAAAGGTACTATGTGCCACAGAGGAGATCTGGGCCTCCAAGTGTAGGCCACAGTCCCACTATATCTCTAAGCTACAAACCTGTTGCTTGAGGGGGAGGGCAACCCAGTCCAGGACAGGCTGACTCCCCAGTTTTCAAGCAGCTTTGTCATTCACCAGCAGCATCTCAGCCTCATCTGGATTCAGTATGTTGGCCCTCATCCATTTCATTACTGTCACCAGGCACCAGTTCAGGACTTCCCAGACTGTTAAGGAGAAGTAGAGCTGGGTGTCTTCTGCATATTGGTGGCATCTTACTTGAAATCCCCTGATGATCTGTTCCAGCGGCTTCATGTAGATGTTAACCATAAGGGGGGATAAGATGGAATCCTGCAGTACCACATAACATAAATGCCATAAGGCTGAGCAGCAGTCCCCCAGCACCATTTTCTGAATTGGTCAGACAAGTAAGAGTGGAAACACCAAAGCATAATGCCTTCCACTCCCAAGTCAGCCAGCCTCTCCAGAAGAATACTGTGGTTGATGATACAGAATGCTACAGAGATATCCAGGAGAATTAACAGGGACACACTCCCTTTCTTACTCCCCCAGTGAAGATCATCAGTCAGGGCAACCTAGAAGAAGAGATTGGATTTATACCCCACCCTTCACTACCCAAAGGAGTCTCAGTGTGGCTTACAAACTCCTTTCCCTTCCCCTGCCCGCAACAGACACCCTGTGAAGTAGGTGGGGCTGAGAGTGCTCTGACAGAAACTGCTCTTTTTCAAGCTTGCCCAAGGTCATCCAGCAGGTGTAAGTGGAGGAGTGGGGAATCAAACCCGGTTCTCCCAGATTAGAGTCTGCGCACTTAACCACTACACCAAACTGGCTCTGAATGCAGATTGAAATCAGTCTGGACCTGTGGTTCCCAAACTTTTTTGAGCACCACCCCTTGAATTCATAAACTCATCTTCAGTGCCCCCGCAAAACCCTTTAACAAGCATTATTCAGAATAGCAGTTTGCATGACCGACTAAGGAAGATAATAACAATAAAACTCACTGCCACAGGAGGTGGCGGCAGCTACAAACACGGACAGCTTCAAGAGGGAATTAGATAGACATATGGAGCAGAGGTCCGTCAGTGACTATTAGCCACAAGGCATAGATAGGAACTCTCAGTCTGGGGCCAGTGATGCTCTGCATTCTTGGTGCTGAAGGGGGCAACAGTATTCTTGCCCCACTGGTGGATCTCCTGATGGCACCTGGCATTTTTGGTCACTGTGACAGAGTGTTGGACTGGATGGGCTATTGCCCTTTTCCAACATTGTCTTCTCTTATGTTCTTAAAACCGTAACAATTAATTGCATGTTTATTCAAAATCCAATTAAAACTTTTTAGATTAATTTATTCAGCAAAACTGATGAACTTGATCCAGTGATAGCAGCTTATCAAAGTCTGATAGTGATTTAGCAAGAATCTTAGATAACCACATTTAGTAACTACTTGACTGTTCAGTAAATTCCTAATGTTATGGATGAGTTTTATGAAGTGATATCAGTTTCCCAGTGTCTGGTTTAAAGTAACTTTTCAGGAGTCTTAAATCACCACATAATCAGCAGTCAACTTCTTTGCTTGGAGAGAGGTTCCATCACCACACTAAAAACATGTTCCACCAAATATAATGCTGAAAATGCAACAAGGAGCTTTTTAATGTCATTTTGTAGCTCAATTTGTTCTTCTTCCACAACTCCAACTTTCTCAATATCTGAAAATGGATTTATCACCGCATCTGGAATTTCCATCGGAAAAAAATCCTCAAATTGCTCAAACATATCTTCATGCAGCATATCGAAATGATCACAAAAAAATTGCAGATCATCTTGTATCCCATGTTTCTCTTCTAGCTCAGACAGACTTGGAAATTGGTATAGCTTGCAGCAGCTTATATTGCATCTGAATAGAGTTAACTTTGAAAGAAATGTAGAGATGACAGATTTGGCCTTAATAAGATTGACCTAATTTCCTCACAATTGCAAATTCATGTCATTGAATTTGTGAATAGCTCTGATAAATAAGCAATGTCATGCCTGATCTCTTTGAGTTCATCACTGAACAAAGCATTCATGGCTTCAAAAAAACTCCACAACAATGTCAAAAAGGTTATAAAAGCATCTCAAACAGATGCCTTTTGATAGCCAACTTTAGTACAAAGCAGCAAATGTTCAAAATCTTCATCATTATCAGCACAGAGCTCCCAGAATAGTTGATCATTGAGAGCATGGGTGGGCTACTTGCTACTCTTCAATAGCGGTCACTCTATGAAAGCTAATGTAGTGTAGTGGTTAGAGCTTCTGAGCAGGGTCTGGGATACCAGATTTGAATTCTCATCTTGCTGTGGAAGCTCACTGGGTGATTTGTGACCAATCACATACTTTCAGCCTAAATAGGAGGCAGATAAAAAGGAAGGTTGGTAAATAGCTGAGAAGGTAAGAATGAAGCAGGGAAAGGGGAAAGGATATGGGTGTCTGTTGAATGAAACAGGGGAAAAAGAAATACTGTGGGGAGGGGGATGCTGGGGAAATTGAGGTACCCTCCACAGGTGCTTGAGGGTTGCCTACCATGCAAGTGGACCTGACCCAGTGACCGGCATCACACAACTGGGCCACCATTTTCCTAGATAGAGGCTGTGAGGGAGGGCTCTGATGACAAAGGGGCAGATAAATGTAGGTTGGCTGTTGTGTAGAAAGGGGAGAAGGAAACAGGAAAAGGGGAGAGACTATGGGGGTTTTCAGGAAAGGGGAAATACTAGGGGAGGTAGAAATGAGACACCTCCCACATGTCCTTGTGGGTTCCCACTTGTTTATATTTACCATAATTTTTCCTCTTATTAGTATAATTTTTTTATTATTTATACCCTCCATTTCCCCTTCTGTTACCTATATTTTTCTTTCTACTGTCTAAATGTTTTCCTAAAAACATTTCCTTTTTGAAAACAGTTACTGAGACATTTTATACTCCTAATATAATCTGAAATATTAATATTGGCAGGCTGTGACAAAGTAACACATATATAGCTAAAAAGTGCACTTTGTAATCAACAGATTTGGTAACCAAGATCACAGGAAAATAAATACCACACTCAAATCAATACTAAAGTTAAAGACTTACCAGCAGAAACTTGAAAAATGACAGAGAGATAAAAACACAGGTAGTGATGACAGTTCCTGAAAATGCTGTCTTCTGGTCTGATTAGAACTCTGGTGCATATTTACTAAAAATTCCAATAGTTTCCAGCAGGTTTCAGCACTATGCAGAGGCAGAAACTTTTGAGTGCCATTGGCTGTCTTTAGATTTGTGGCATCTCAGAATCATAAATACAGATAAATGTGACCAAAGGAAATAACTTTAAAAGCAATAAGAGCAGTAAAACTTTAAAGACTAAGGGTGATTTCCCACTACAGCTGCCTCGGGGTTGCGCCGCCGTTTGCCCCGATACTATTAGTCAATTTCACACCCGAAGCCGCGGGGCTGCATCTTGACCCGCAGCTTTGCCCGATTTCCCCGCAGTTTTGTAATCCTCCAAAAACAGGATTACGAAACTGCAGGGAAATCGGGCGAAGCCGCGGGTCAAAATGCAGCCCCGCGGCTTCGGGTGTGAAATTGACTAATATTATCGGAGCAAACGGCGGCGCAACCCCAAGGCAGCTTTAGTGGGAAATCACCCCAAGTGAGGAAGGTGTTTCATTCTGGGCTCTAGGCTACTCAGTCATAAATAAGTGCACAATGTGGTTGAGGGGACCCACCTCCAGTGTCCTCCTGGCTCTTAGTGCCCCTCTAGGTAATTCCACTGCCCCCCAAGGGGTGGTATCACCCACTTTGGGAACCACTGGTTGAGATAATTCACCACCTTCAAGACCACCTGAAGCTGCTTGGCCACCACCTGTTGAAACACCTTGCCCCAAAATGGAATGTTGGCTACCAAGTGGTAGAAGATCAGGTTAGTGGAGTCCAGGAACAATTTCTTCAAGAGGGGTATCACAACTGCATCTTTCAAAGCAATTGGAACTACACCATCCTGTGATGGAGATTCTGTCCTCTTTTCTTTCCCCATTCAGCTCAGACTAATCAGCTTTGACATGCTAAATGGAATGTTGGAGTAGGTAAAAAAAGCCCTGAAAAAAAGGATTGTTGGGTTTTAGAGGTAGAAAGGTTATCTTGGAATAGGCAGGGAGTTCAGCAGGGACTTTAGAGTATTGTTAGGCAGGGCTGTACCTGTCATGACCCCCTCTGACCATTCCTGTGAATTGGACTCAGGAAGAGCCTAAAGAGCCAAGGCTGGATGCTGAGGAGGACCAGGGGAATGGGGGAGCAGTTCTGCAGAGGTGCCTTCTGACAATGTTCCAGCAGTATCAGAAGACACCCTGGGAGAGTCTGCAAGGGAAACCTTGCCACTAGCTCCTGAGATACATCAGGCCTCCAATGGGCAGAATGCAAACTGGAGTTCATAATCCCCCCCTCGCCCTGTTCCCATTCTTCAGGAGAAGGCCTGGGCTAAGGTAGTGCAAAGGAGGTAAATTGCCAGACTGGTTGGATGGAACCCCACCAGAGATCTTGACCAGTGCTCTGAGAGTAGCAGTTTTTCACAGGATACTGGCCAGGTACAGTGCAGCCTCAGGAGCTCCAGCACCTGCCAGTAGTGTACCTGAGCAAATCACCACACAGCCTACTAAAGCTGAGGCGTGAAAACACTGCCTTGCTGGATCAATCAGCCTACTAGGCACAAGACTCATGGCTGTAGCTTCCCAAGCTCAGCCCGCCCCAGTATCCCTGCAAAAGCAACCTGCAAAAGCAGGGAACAGAACATTGCCTGTAAAAAAACAAAAAAGTGGTGTGTTAATACTTGTCTGGTTATTATTTCAAAGTCTGAGCCTCTTAGAAAACATACTTTATGACTACTAAGCATAAATTAACGATGACCAAGATAACCAAGGTTAGCCCGATCTTGTCAGATCTCAGAAGCTAAACAGAGTTGGCCCTGGTTAGTATTTGGATGGGAGACCTCCAAGGAATACCAGGGGTATGACATGGAAGCAGGCGAGGCAAATCATCTCTGAACATCTTTGGCCTTGAAAACTCTATTGGGTTGTCATAAAATAGCTGTGACCACCACCACCACCACCAAGTGTTGATTACCTCTCAGCTCTTGTAACTTGTTTTATCTACCATACTAGAGTTGGAAGCCATTAAGTGTCACACTTACAAACTGCATAAACTTGAGTGTGTTTGTTACCCATGACACCTGATGCCTATATAAATTAAAGCAGAGTTTGTAGGATCTAGGGAAAATAGGGGTCCTGATTGGCATCAGTTGTGCTCTCTGTTTTAAGGATTAAGTGATCCTCTTTAAAGGAAAGTAAAAATAAATCCACATAACCAACAGTCCTAAAGCTGAAGGTGAACCATTTAGTAGAAAAGGAGGATCTAGTGAAGTAGCTCACAAGCTTTCAGCATGAGGGACTTGATTTAAGGTGATTAAATATAAAACATGAAAAGCCTGCATTGGGGTTTGGAACACCTCTCATAGAGAATGGATAGGTGTATAGTTCCAAGTAAATATCCTTACTTAAAGAAAAAATCATCAAAAATTAAAACCAGTCATGGAGGTTGAAATCCAACAGTGTGTGGAGGCTATTCAGTGTATTGTATTTATGGCACTGTGGATGAGATGGTGTTGGAAGGAAAAGTTTAGATATATTAAGCAGTGGGGAATGTTTAATTTGTGACAGAGGCAACACTTGAACTAAAATGCAACCTGAATGCTGGCACTTAATATAAAGTGGCCAAGTAGCTTTTAAACTAACTCTTGGGGAAAGTTGACAGGAGCTATAATGCATCTGGTTGCAGAAACATGCTGGGTTTGGTATAATCAGTGGGATGCCACTACTTCTAGATATAAGTTGTCTAGTAATGGTGGAGAAGGATACATCAGGGATACAGTGGCTACATGTCACAGAGGTTGTAGAGTGCAATTAACTATAAAAGGAGACTACATTCCTCATAAGAGTTCTGAGGGTTGAAATACCAGGTCCTAAATGCAACATACTGAGGGCTTATTATTGCTCATCTGACTAAAATGCTCGGGGAGATCTTAAAATGAAGAGAGACAATCAGAGGTGATACCTGTATAATAATGGATGACTTTAACAATCCTCATGCTGACTGGGTAAATGTGTGTGTAATTCATGGGAAAGAGAATAACATCTCTTGATACCATATGATCTTGGCTTGGAGCAGTTGATACTGACTAGTGGGGAGGCAACTGTGCACTAGGTCCTAAATGCTACTCAGAAACTGCTGTTGAGATGTAAGTGTTGGTGTACCAACTGGAAACAGTTATCACAGTGCTATTAAGTTCAGCATTTCTATAAAAGGGGTGTTGTCCAGACATTTAATTTCAGAACAGGAACCTTCTCAAAAATAAAGGTGTTAGCCAGAAGGAAGCTGGAGAAGGGAGAACAGAAAATCAAATCTCTTCAAGGGGCATGGAAAGTATTAAAATCCAAATAATGGAAGCTCAGTAGGTATCAAGAAAGGTGTTGGTGGGCACCACGCTAGGGACTCCTGGTTTAAATGACAAACATTCTAATGGTTGCTTTTAATGGTTTAAATGTTGCTTTAAATGCTTGCTTTTAAAAACAAAATTAACATCCCTGCTCAAGCTGTGAGCTGCTTCAGAATGCCATCTGTAACACAATGATTTTGTGACCCCTGATTGGTCATATTGCTAACTAATAGTGTTGTGTATTGAAAGATGAATCAAGCCTATCTTTTCCTATGTTAAGCTTGATTCTGGAATGTGGATTCTAAGCTGTAGCATTCGTATTGGTCGGTTTCTGCGAAACCAGTGTAAATAGCCAATCACTGTGTGATAATGTTGCAAAGCGGGAACAGTTGTGATTGGACCTTAACTCTGCACTGCCATTGGTCCGTTAACTATTTCTGGGTGTGGCTTTGACAGCCGGGAGAGTTTAAAAAGGAGCTGTGCTCCACTGTCTGTGTTGTGTGTTCCTGAGTTGGAGTTTGCTGTTGAATAAAGCTGAATCACTTGTTGAGCTTACTTCGTTGTTGAGTCTCATACTTAACAATTGGCGACGAGGATGGGATGCTAGAGCGGGTAGGCAGCCCCGCTGAACCGAGATCGCAACGGCAGACGAGGACACACACCCGGCCGAGCCGGCTGAGGCTCCACGAGTAGAAGTGGCAGCACCGACAGCCCCGATGGCCGTCAACCCGGCGTTCGAAGCGTTCGACCCGGCGACGGAGGACTGGGACTCTTACCTGGCACGGTTCGAGTTCCACCTCCAGGCGAATCAGATAACAGATGAGGCGAGAAAGAAGGCGACGCTCCTGAGCTCGTGCGGCAAGGCCGCCTTCGACATCGCCCGATCCCTGGTCGCTCCGACTGAGCTGAGTGCAGCGACGTGGGCTGAGATCACGGCCAAGCTCAAAGGCCATTTCTCGCCACAACCGTCTCGGATAGCGTGCCGGCACGCCTTTTACAAGCGGTGCCAAGGGCCTTCCGAGTCTATCGCTGAGTACGTCACTGCCTTGCGGAAAGCGGCAAGGCCATGTGAGTTCACAGATCTGGAAGACGCCCTCCTCGACCGTTTGGTGTGCGGCCTTCGAGACGAGCGCCTTCAACAGCGTCTTTTCGCCCGCACCCAACTGACGTATGCGGTTGCCTACGCCGAGGCCATCGCAGCAGAGGCCGCGGACAAGTCGACGCGAGAGGTTCGACAGCGGCAGACCCAGGTCAGCAAGGAGCCTGCAGTTCACCGGCAGTCCGCTGGCGAGTCTGACAGCGACGCCGACGGCGTGTGCCGAACCCGGGAGACACACCCACCGCGGACCAGACCGAGAACTTCGACGACCCGTCCCTGTGCAGGCTGCGGCGGTAACCACAACAGAGACCTCTGTTGGGCTAGAGAGCTCATCTGCCACTCCTGCGGGAAGCGAGGTCATCTGGCTCGAGTTTGCCGAGCTGCGAGGAAATCGCCACCGTCTTCGCGAAGAACAGACCCCAAGGTTCGGCCTCCAGATGACAGCAGGACGTCCGATTGCCACCAGACTGACACCTGCCCTTCGACCGTCCTGGCGACCGGTGACAAGGCCACTCGGAAAATTCACGTCACACTTCGGCTGGACGGCGTTCCGTGTACGATGGAGGTGGACTCCGGTTCATCCGTCACCGTCATCTCCACCGAGACGTGGCAGCGCTTATTTCCGAGGAGGAGCCGTCGTCGCCTGTCTCCAGTAACAACGCGTCTCACTGACTTCCAGGGACGACGCATTCCGTTGGCGGGACGAGCTACCTTCCAGGTAGAGTTCAAGGACCGGAAGGCTGAGCTGTCCCTCCTGGTTGCAGAGGGTGAGAGGGTCAGTTTGTTGGGCCTTGATTGGTTCGAGGCTCTGGGTATTGCCATCTCTGGCATTAACAGCATTTGCGACAATAAAAGGGAGTCCTTGTATCAAGAGTTCCCTGAAGTTTTTGGGGAAGGGCTTGGGTTGTATACTGGGCCCCCGGTTTCTTTTGATTTAGACCCTTCAGTGCGTCCCATACGACTGAAGTACAGGAAGGTACCCCTCGCTCTTAAAGCAAAGATCGAGGCAGAGCTGGACAAGCTAGTTGATCAGGGTATCCTGGAGCCGGTGCCCTATGGTCGGTGGGAGACTCCCATAGTAACGCCCGTAAAGGCAGACGGGTCGATACGCATATGCGCTGATTATAAGTGTACTGTGAACAAAGCGCTCCAGCAGCACTCCTACCCAGTGCCGGTCATCAGCCATGTGTTGGCTTCACTGGGAGGAGGAAAAGTTTTCGCTAAACTTGACTTAGCCCAAGCCTATCAGCAGTTGCCCGTAGACGATGCAACTGCTGACGCCCAGACCATCGTGACCCACAAGGGGGCATTTCGGGTCAAAAGACTACAATTTGGGGTTAACGTAGCCCTGGGGATTTTCCAGGGCTTGATGGAGGGGCTCCTGCGTGGGCTACCTGGAGTCGTGCCCTATTTTGACGACGTTCTGGTGGCAGGCTCTGACGAGTGCGAACTCATGGCACGGCTCAGAGCAGTACTAGGCCGGTTCAAAGAAGCCGGACTGAGGGTCAAACGCTCCAAATGTGTGGTTGGAGCAGACAGGGTAGAGTTCTTGGGATTCCTGATTGATGCGGATGGAGTCCACCCTACACCAGACAAGGTATCCGCCATCAAGAACGCGCCCCCACCACGGTCAAAGAAGGATCTCCAGTCGTTCCTGGGGATCCTAAATTTTTATCATGCCTTCCTGCCCCACAAGGCATCGATTGCAGAACCCCTGCATGCTCTACTCCACAAGAACGCAAAGTGGGAGTGGGGAGAGCGGCAGGAACGAGCGTTCACGGGCGTCAAAGAACTCCTCTCGTCTAGTGCGGTGCTGACCCACTTTGACGAGAACAAACTCTTGGTACTTGCGGCTGACGCGTCACCCTACGGGGTGGGCGCCGTTCTCAGCCACCTCATGCCGGACGGGTCGGAAGCACCGATCGCTTTCTACTCGCGATCACTTACAGCGGCGGAGAAGAACTATGCCCAGATCGACAAGGAGGGCCTCGCCTTAATCGCCGGAATTAAAAAATTCCATGACTTTGTTTATGGGCGGAGGTTCCTCCTTGTAACAGATCACAAGCCGCTTCTGGGCATCTTCTCCCCGGACCGGCAGACGCCGAACATACTGTCCCCCAGGATGTTGAGGTGGGCAGTATTCATGTCGGCATACGACTTTGAACTTGAGCACCGCCCGGGGAAGGCTATCGGGCATGCCGACGCCCTGAGCCGTTGCCCCGCACCACTGGACAACAAAGCACTCGAGCCGGAGTTGGACATTTTGGCGCTCGAAGAGCTCCCGGAGGCACCAGTAACCTCATCAGACATTGCCGCTGCGACGGCTAAGGACCCTGTGCTTGCCCGTGTCCTTAATTGGGCATGGAGGGGGTGGCCGGTAGGAAAAATGGCGCCTGAATTCAAACCGTTCGTTTCGCGCCAGAACGAACTATCGGTAACAAAGGGCTGTTTGCTTTGGGGGAGTCGGGTGGTGATTCCCGCCAAGCTGAGGGAGGATGTTTTGGAGGCGTTACATGTGGGCCACCCTGGCATGGTTCACATGAAAGCCCTCGCCAGAGGGTACGTGTGGTGGCCGAAGCTGGACGAGGACATTGAGGCCTGGGTAAGGCAGTGTATGGAGTGTCAGCAGTCCCGTCCAGAACCACCACAGGCTCCCATTCAGCCCTGGGAGAAAACGAGGAGGCCCTGGTCACGCCTCCATATTGATTTTGCGGGACCATACCATGGGCAAATGTTTTTTATCTGTGTTGACAGCTACTCTAAATGGTTAGAGGTGATACCCATGAGGTCAACAGGGTCCGGGGCAGTCATCAACGCCCTCCGGAGGTTGTTTTCGACCCACGGGCTGCCGGACTGTTTGGTCTCGGACAACGGGCCACAGTTCGTGTCAGCGGAATTTGAAAAATTCCTTAAAGACAACCTCATCCGCCATGTGACTTCTGCGCCGTTCCATCCGGCCTCCAACGGTCAGGCCGAACGGATGGTACGGACGGCGAAGGAGTCACTTGGGCGCCTGACGTGTGGGGACTGGAGCCAGAAGATTGCCTCTTTCCTCCTGAGGCAACACATCACCCCCTGTTCAACAACGGGGAGGAGCCCAGCTGAACTTTTAATGGGCCGTAAGTTGGCTACCCTACTGGACCGACTGCACCCTGACCTTGACAGGTCCAAGCAGCGGTCAGAGACCCCAGAGCAGGGGAGAGTGTTCTTGGTTGGGGACAAGGTGTTTGCCCGCAATTATGCGGAAGGTCACAGATGGCTACCAGCCGTGGTCACAAAGGTGGCAGGGTCCAGGTTGTATGTGGTCCGGCTTCCCAGCGGACGGGAGATACGCCGCCACATTGACCAGCTCAGAGAGCGCTGGGCAGACTCAACCGCCGAGTCTGTGCCCGAGCCTGAGCTGGTCCCCGTCCAGGAAGGGCCTCCCGGCGAGGAGGTGAGTACTGCGGATCGAGATTCGGAGTCTGGGGAGCCCCCAACTCCAGTGCCTGAGACCCCTGTATTAATGTCCCCTGACTCTCCTGCGAGAGAGACCATCAGAGTCCCCGAAGAGTGTGCCGCTCCACCGCCATCGGAGCAGAGACCGCTGCGCCGGTCAAACCGAAGCCGAGGTGCCCCTCCCTACCTGAAAGATTATGTTTGGAAGGGAAATGCTCCATCTTAGGGGGGAGGAAATTGTTGTGTATTGAAAGATGAATCAAGCCTATCTTTTCCTATGTTAAGCTTGATTCTGGAATGTGGATTCTAAGCTGTAGCATTCGTATTGGTCGGTTTCTGCGAAACCAGTGTAAATAGCCAATCACTGTGTGATAATGTTGCAAAGCGGGAACAGTTGTGATTGGACCTTAACTCTGCACTGCCATTGGTCCGTTAACTATTTCTGGGTGTGGCTTTGACAGCCGGGAGAGTTTAAAAAGGAGCTGTGCTCCACTGTCTGTGTTGTGTGTTCCTGAGTTGGAGTTTGCTGTTGAATAAAGCTGAATCACTTGTTGAGCTTACTTCGTTGTTGAGTCTCATACTTAACAAATAGCACCTCCATTTTATCTGGACTGAGCTTGAGTTTGTTGGCCCACATCCAGCCTCCAGGATCCAAGATCCAGAACATTCATCATCTCACATGCTGGGTGTCATTTGCATATTGGTTGAAATATCTAGATGATATTAGTTATTTCATGCTGGCATTAAAAACAGGGGATAAGATAGAACTGTGTAGGACTCTGTTGTGCAAGAACAAAAGAACATAAGGAAAGCCAATATTGGATCAGGACAATGGCCCATCCAGTCCAACACTCTGTCACACAGTGGCCAAAAATACCAGGTGCCATCAGGAGGTCCATCAGTGGGGCCAGGACACTAGAAGCCCTCCCACTGTTGCCTCCCCCCAAGCACCAAGAATACAGAGCATCACTTGCCCCAGACCAAGTGTTCCTAGTTATACCTTGTAGCTAATAGCCACTGAGGGACTTCTGCTCCATAGAGTCAAGCAGTTATCCCCCTGGATTACCTTCTGGTGCTTATCAGCCAGACAGGACCAGATCCAAAGAAGCACAGAAACCACAAACTCATCTCTGCTAATCATCTTAGAATGAAAATATGACCGATTTTATCAAAAGCCTTTGAAGGAACCAGGAGAATCGGGAGGAATGCACTCTTCCCGTCCTTTTCCTCAGAACAGGTCATTATTTAGAGCAACTAAGGCAGTTTTGGACCCAAAACCTGACCTGAAACCAGAATGAAATTGGTCTTTAGCCAATTTCCTTCAAGAAAGTCTGATGATTTCCAGCTACAACTTGTGCAACAAAGGTATGTTAGCTTTGGGGCAGTAATTATTCAGATCTTTATGGCTGAGAGGTGTTTTTTTTAAAAGATGGACCTTTCCACTGCCTTCTTCAAAACTGTTTGGACTGCTACTTTATTTATGACATTTCTGTGCTGCCACTTCAGAGTCCTGCTTGATGTAGCAGTGTAAAAACATGCCATTAAAAATAAGCCACTGGACATAAAAAGCATTAAAGCTATTGATAAAACAGAATCAGACAATTTAAAGAAGCTGGTAAGATAAATCCTTAATTAAAAGCTTTTGTAAGATGTGTTTTGGATGGTCTGCTCTCCAAGATTATTGAATCCTGCTGGTTTCCAGGGGTTCTGGTGGTGACTCGGTGGAGGCCCTTGTAGCTGCATGAATTATGGGCTGACTAGAACCATAAACAGACTTGTTCCTTGACATCCTCTTCCACACTCTGTAATGCCCCCAGTCCTTGGTTTACTGGGGAGCTGGGTGACATGAAGTGGACTGGAAGATAACTAGAGTGACGCTGGTGGTAGACTTTGGGTGAAACCGATAGAGCTTGATATAAAGCCCATTTACAGGCCTATGAGGTGGTGGTGAAGGCAGCAAAGAAGACTTTCTTCGCTGTCACCATTGTATCAGCAGACTGTCACCTGGCTCAGAAGTTCAGAGTGGTGCATGACTTGATAACACCTAAGTCTGACTGTGCAGGTGAAAATCTGGCCACCAGCGGTGATGTTTTTGCAAGGTTCTTTGCTACAATCTCTCTCTTATCTGTTCCAACTTGGAGATGAAGTTGAGGGCAGATCCTGTATCTGAGCTGCCAGAAGCACCTGCTTGTCCCTTTGTTATGGATTGTTTCAGACTGATCTTGCCTGTGGATGCTGATAGGGTCTTTAGAAGTGCGGGAGCCACCACTTGTGCTCTGGACTCATGCCAATTATGGCTTTTAAAATATTGTTAGAAAAAAGTATTGGATCCATTAGTGAAAATCAACTTCCCCATGATTTGAAGGAGATAGTTATTAGACTTCTGACCAAAAAAACCTTAACTAGTTAGAGATGAGGTAGCCAATTGCAGGTCAGTCTAGGGAAAGTGGTAGAGTGTGTGGTGGCAGAGCAGCTCCAGGGTTTCCTGAATGACATACCCGCCTTTGATCCATTTCAGGATCTTCAGGCCTGGGTTTGGTACTGAGACAGTTTTAGTTGCACTAGTGGACAATCTTCATTTAAATTTGGGCAGAAGTCAGTCTTCCTTGTTGATACTGTTGGACCTCAGCAACTTTTGATATAGTTGCCTCTCCATTTTTATCCACCAGCTTGAATATGGAATTGGTATTAAAGGTGGTTTCACTCTTCGGTGGTTTCACTCTTTTTCCAACAAAATCATTTGGGTAGAATTTATCTTGTAGGGTGCCACAGGGTTTTACTTTATATACACACACACAACCCCCCCCCCCGAAACTGTATTCAGACAGGTCAGAGGTACTGCTGGTTGGGAAAGCTGATATTCTAGAGGGACTGAACCCACTTGTTCTAGATGGAGTGATGTTGGCTGTTTCAGAGCAGATTAAGAGCTTGGGGGTGCTCATGGACCTTGCCTTGCTGTTTGAAAAGCATGTTGCCAGGGCCGGCTCGAGGTGTTGCTGCGCCCTAGGCGGGTGCAGATGCCAACCTCCCAGTGGGTCCTGAAGACACCCACCATGCCACCCCCACCTCCTTTCCCCCCCAGGGGGGAGGGGGAGGGCGGGTAAGCTGCAAGTCAGGGAAGGGGCAGTGGTTTAAACCCCCGCCCCTTCTGTCCCAGCACCGGCTTGCCTGGGCACCCCGCAGCTGCGCCCCCCCCGGCAAGCCAGGGAAAGGGTGGGGGTTTAAACCCCTGCCCCTTCTGTCCCAGCACTGGCTTCCCAAGGGGGAGGGGGAGGGCAGGCAGGCTGTGACGCCACCTCCTGTGCCCCACCAGGACGCTCTTCACTGGCAGCAGTAGGGAGGCGGCGGTGACGGTGGGCTTTTTGCGGGGGGGTGGGGTGCAGTTTGGCGCCCCTGAGGGCTTGCATGCTCTAGGTGAGCTGGCCCTGCATGTTGCCATGGTGTCCAGAAGCTGTATCTGATTCACCAGCTTATTTTAGTAAGCAGTGGTCTATGGGTTGTGAAGAGTCGGACTCTACTGTGCGACTGAACAAGAAGCTTACTGCACATTAATTTCATTGAGTTCCCACAGGTCCTTGTATAGTGAGAAGGAAAGAAAATTTTAGTGCCCTTTTCTGCACTTTTCCAATGCTATAATATCTTTTTTGAGGTGTGGTGACCAGAACTGTATACAGTATTCCAAATGAGGCTGCACCATAGATGTATACAGGGGTATTATGATATTGGCTGATTTGTTTTCAATCTCCTTCCTAATAATCCCCAGCATAGCATTTGCCTTTTTTATTGCAGTTACACATTGAGTCAACATTTTCAGTGAGGTTATCTACCATGACTCCAATATCTCTCCCTGGTCAGTTAATGCCAGTTTGGACCCTATCAACATATACTTATAGTTAGGATTTTTGGCTCCAATGTGCATTACTTTGTGCTTGCCCACCCTGAACCTCATTTTCCCAGCCTTAAGAGATCCCTCTGGAGCACCTCACAGTCCTCCCTGGTTCTCACCACCCTGAACAATTTAGGCTGATTCTGCATTGACTTTTCCCTCTGTTGTTTTACCAGACTCACGTTGGAACAGAATTGCATGCTGCTTTCACTTCCTTTGATCATCGGATTTAATTATAGCCTCCACACACTTTCACTTTCTTTGATCATCAGATTTTATTGTACCTTCTGCATAGATTTATGGTCATTTTATGGCCATTCACGGGTGACTTTGCAGTCAGTGCGGTGTTGCCCCAAGGTATTTGAATGTGGTTTTGAGCTGCACTTTTTCCTCCCAGTTGAGAAAATGTTGAGCGATTGCTAGATGCAGAATCAGCCTGTGTTTTATCCACAAGCTTAGCCACTTCACTACTTACTCCCAACTCTAAATCATTAATGAACAGGTTAAAAAGCACTCTACTTAGAACCAAGCACTCAGCCCAGACATCTCAGTCCAAAGCCCATACTCCCAACAAAAAAATGCAGGGAGGGTAAGGATGACCGGCCAGTCAAGCACAAGAAGCATAAGAAAAACTCTCCTGTTGGGGCTGCTTCACTTGACTCCATGGGCCATGAGCAGCAACAAGGTGTACCCCTCTCACCTTCGCTGTGTCCTATCCAGCTCACTGACTCTGAGCACGATATGGACTTAACACAGATCTCCTGGTCTTCCAGTGTCGAAAGCCTACACTCAGACTGCGGAGCCAGCACCTTTGTGCATCCTTCACCACTCCGACCCGATGATCGAGACGGCCATCGGGACCAATCCATCCACCACTACCCCCTTGGGATCAACAGCAATGGCAATACATGTATGGGGCCTATCTCTTCACAAGTGGCATGCCATGGTTCCCGCCCCAGCTGGTGGAATGGGATCATCAATCCACTTCTTCCTGACTTTCTCAGTATCGAGATCCTCTCCTGACGCTGGAGTTTGTGAAACTCCAGCCATCAAGACTGACAGGTAGACCAGCCAGACCACTGCCTCCAATAGTCCCCAAGTTTAAAGATCCATCGGAAACAATCCCATCGTCACCAATGTTGCCTATTTCCTTTTCCGAACCATCTGTGTCTTCTCATCTCTATGGACACAAATCTAAGTTTTCATCCACCACTCAATCTAGGGCAAAGACCCCTAAAGCCCCCAAAGAGAGCCTTTGACTCACATCATCTGCCTTTACCCCCCACCTGCCTATCTCCTTACCTGACTGCTTGGCAGCGAATAACATCAGATTAGTGAGTACTCTCTGTTATTGAGGAGGGGTACCTCATAGAATTTATCCAGATGCCTAAAGCCCCCAATTTCGTACTTACTCCACCATCCAGCATGCTCCTGGAAGAAATTCAGAATCTTCTTCAAAAGGATGCTATAGAACCAGTCCTGATGCTGCAACATCACTACAGGTTTTATGTCCATTATTTTACGGTCCTCCAAAAGGATGGAGGCCTCCATCTTATTATGGACCTCAGGAAACTCAACCGCTTCATCTCCTGTCGGAAATTCTGAATGGCAACCCTGCAAAGCATTTTCCCACTGCTTGGCAAGGAGGTTTGGATGATAACTTTGGACTTGCAACACACATATTTCCATATCACTATCCACTCATCTCACAGGAGGTTTTTGCATTTTGTGGTCGGGGAACGGCCATTTTCAATACAAAGCCCTCCCTTTTGGGCTCTCAACAGCGCCCAGAGTCTTCACAAAAATGATGATTGTCATTGCGGCTTACCTCCGTCTCCATGGTTTGTGGACTTTTCTGTACATTTCCGTACATTGAACTTGCTGGTAGCAAGTTCCAGAGAGACTCTGCTCAACCATATAGATTTGACACTGGTCACCCTAGATGCTCTAGGTCTGAGGGTGAACCTAAAAAAGTCGATGCTCCTTCCTTCATGCACCCAGCCCTGAAATGACCCTCACCATGGATGCATCCCTGTGGGGATAAGGAGCACATCTCAAAGGTGTATGCATGGGTGCCAGGTGGGAACCTCACGTGGCCTACAAGCACATCAGTTTTTTGGAACTGTTGGCCATCCAGTATGCCTTCAGGTCTTTTCATCACCTCGTGGCTCACTGCATGGTAGCAGTCCTGACCGACAACACTACGGCATTGTGCTACCTGAACCAGCATGGGGGAACAGTGTCCAGAGGACTCTGCCAACTAGCCTTGGAGATTTGGGATGAATGCCAATTGCGGGATGTGTTCCTCTTTGTGGCTCACTTGCCCGGGTCACTGAATGTACACGCAGACTTCCTGAGCGGGGGGAAGCATCCCTTCATGAGTGGGAACTCAACTGGGAGTATCTCCAACCAGTTAGCGACAAGTGGGGCCACCCAGAAATAGATGCATTTGCAACATATCAAAATGCAAACTGTTGCCTGTTCTGTACCAGGGTTGGACGGGACTCTCTGTCTTTGGGAGATGGTCTCCTTTACCCGTGGTCCTATAGGCACATGTACCTGTTCCCACAAATCCCTCTGCTTACCAAAGTGATCAGCAAGATCATGAAGGAACAACCTCAGTGCATCCTTGTGACTCCAACCTCAGTGCATCCCTGTGTCAGCATTAGTTCCCTGGTCTACTCCACATGTCCCAGGGCTCCTTCATGCACTTTCCTCCAGCACCAGATCTCCTCCTGGCTCAGGGGGTCAAGTGCTCCATCACGATGTACCACACCTCAAACTCAAGGCGTGGAGGATCCTTTAGCACAGCTTAAAAGTAGGATAGATCACATTCTGTTGAATTGTCATATGCTGGCCATGCGTGCTTCCTATGATGGGAAATTGAAGAAATTTTTAACTTACCTTGATTCGTTGGGTTTACCTCCGCCTCCTATGAATTTGGTCACAGTTTCTGGATTCCGGCTAGACTTGGGTCTTAGTTGTGCCTCACTGAAAGTTTATCTGGCCATTTCCGCTAATCACCCTACGGTGGACGGCTATTCCATTTTCCCTCACCCACAAATGAAGCAGTTCCTGAAGGGCCTTGCTTGCCTCTTCCCTCCTGCTCATGGCCCTACCCCCTCCTGGGATTTACCTCTCGTGCTGTCCAAATTGATGAACACACCATTTGAGCCCATGGCTACATCTAGTCTGCAACTTCTCTCATGAAAGAGTGCCTTTCTGGTGGCTATTACCTCAGCAAGAAGGGTGAACGAATTGTCAGCACTCTGTTGCAATTCATCATACTTAGTTTTTCACCATGATGGTGTTACCTTGGCACTGGATGTCTCCTTCCTGCCCAAGGTTGTTTCTGAGTTCTATTTGCAAGCTGACATTGTTCTTCCAGCGTTCTTCCCATCCCCTGTGAGCAGCGAGGAACATAGCCTTCACACACTGGACGTAAAGAGAGCCCTACTGTTCTACCTGGATAGGACAAGGCCCTTCTGGCAGTCCCCAGCCTTGTTTGTCTCCCATGCTGCACCTGTGCAAGGGAAGAAGCTCCCTTCTCAGCATCTATCCAAGTGGATTGTGGAGACGATCAAACTGTGCTATCTGCTGGCCAAAAGGCCACTCCTGGATCCACTCTGAGCACACTCCACCCGGGCAGTAGCTACATCTACAGCCTTCCTGAGAGGTTCATCGCTCAGTGACATCTGTTGAGCAGCAACCTGGGCTACTCCTCACATGTTTGTGAAGCATTATGCCTTGGATGTGCATCTTCATCAGTGTTCTGCAGTGGGATGAGCGGTGTTGCAGGTGGCGCATGTCTAGAACCTTCAGCTTCCTTCTCCAGGTAGACTGGTTTTTGCTTGTTATTTTCCCGAAGGTGTGATGCACATAGACCACAAAGAAGATAGGTTGCTTACCTGTAACTGATGATCTTCAAGTTGTCATCTGTGCATTCATACCACCCGCCCTCCTTCTCCTCTGCTTTTGGTCCTCTAGTTTTTTGCTCTGAGACTGATGGCAGTGGTCAGAAGGAACTGGCGGGATTGTCATGCCCCTCCCCTAGTCATGTGCAGTGGGGGAGTGGGCATGAAAATCCCTTTCACTTTCTAAAAAGTACCGATCGGGGTTGGTGCAGGCGCACTATATCCCAAAGGTGTGAATGCACAGATGACCACTTGAAGATCATCAGCTATAGGTAAGCAACCTGTCTTTCTTGTATGGGAAACACTGCTAGCAACTGTTGAGGGAGGAAGAGTTGTTGAGCCAGTACACAGTAGGTACATGTTGCAGTGAGGGATATTTGTAGCAGTCCATGCTTGAAGCAGGATCCTTCTGCTTTGCTTACCTGTGTGAGACCGCTTGTCCTTACATCCTCAGTTGTAGGAATGGAGGATCCAGTTTAGTGTTTGTATCCTGAGTAGGAGTATCTATAAGGGTTCTAAGCAGAGCAATGTTAATATCAATATTTGTTCTCATACTTGGGCTGCTTGTGTTCCCATTTTGTGAAAGTGCTCTTTGTTCTGACTTTCCATCACTGTGGTCCTTTGTGAATGTTCTAAGTTGTGCAACATGAAATATAGCCTCATAAAGCACTGTCTTCTGAGATATGGATGGTCTAGCTAGGTTTTATATAGTGGTTTGGATGATTGATTACAGATGTAATAATCTTAAGCTTTACTATAGGTGTGTAGGCATGACACAAGACAAGCAGAAGAGGGAAGGGGTATTTTTCACTCTCATTGTGTTCAGTGGGAGTGTTCATACTTATGCCTTTTTTTGGTAGTATGACATGCTGGCACTGGGGGATAAACATGAGCTTGATGGGACTTCTGATGTCCACATAGTCTCACTCCTTCCCTAGGATGGAAATCCATTTACAACTTGTAGTGAAAATGGGCAAGGTATTGGTTCCTTCATGTCTGCATCTGCATTCAGTCTGTGCATGCAGTTTCTGATCCAGCAAGGGAATTTGTGTATGGAAGTTGCTACCATGTGTAGATCAACCTTAAATACATTGAATGTTTGCTAAGAAAACTAAGAGTACTGCCTAAGTGCCATAGTTGATAATGAGGCTGCTGTTTTATCTGGCAATCTAGATTATATGTGTTAAGTTCCCAGTGCTAATTTTGCATTTAAAATGTCCAATTTATATGTAAAAAGCAAAAGTGCATGTAAAACTGTGTGGTCAAAAAGTTTGGATATTGAACAGAACAGTGATTGGCAGGGTAAATATTTGATCATATTTTTAGCCACTTTAAATTATGTGAAGTCATGATTTTAATGTTCGTTAAAATGAATATTACTTTCATCAAAGAAGCTAAAAGTACATGTGTTTTTTTTTCAGAGTTTTTAATTGGTTATCAGCTAGCAAATTTATTTACTTGAATACTTGCTGTTAAAGCTGTACTTGTACTGTGTGTCCTGATGACTAGAATTGTTTTTCTCTTGCAGGGGATCTTTCCTGCTAATTATATTCACCTGAAAAAGGCTGTGGTCAATAACAGAGGGTGAGTATCCCCTTTTGGTTTTTAAGAACTTGTGATGCTTGCAGTAGATAAGAGAACTGAATAAATTAGTCCTGACCAAATGGTACCTTTGAATGGCATTCTTAAATATGTTCTATATGTTAATAGAAAAGCTGTTTTACTTTTCTAATACCTTAATTTAGGCTCAAAGTTCTGATGCAGTTCCAGGGAACTGAATATATGTCAGGAAATGCTCACATATGAACATTTTGTTTTACTTGCTAAGTACAAAGTATGACGGAACAACTGTCTGTGGACTCATAATGCTAGATGTATGTGCAGGAAGTAGTAGAGAAGTGACATTAATTAATCTGTACTGTCCAGAATTGCTCCTGGTCACAGAACTTGAAAAAGGATGCTCTTTCTCCAGTAATTCTTAAGGTGGACAGTTTTAGTAAGGAATGGAATCACTACTTGGTTGCATGTAGGGTCTGCATTCAGATCAGCATCAAGGGAAGGAACTTCTCTCCAAACCTCCAGAACAGCCTTTCTTATTCAAAACAAGGTTCAAGAGTCTGTTCCATTTAGCTTTCCCCTATAGTCTTGCCCCCTATTTTAGTAAGCAGTGGGAGGTATTTGAGGACCAGCCCTCCCACTACCCTGAAGCCCAAGGAGAATTTTTTGTATTGTACTGATGGGTCTTCTCTTCACCTGGATTCATTCCCAGTTAAACTGGAAATCCTGCTGTCTCACCTGGATATATTCCCATCCCAGTTAAACCTCCAAATCCAGTGTGCTCTCAGCAGAAAAGGGCAACCTAGGCTGATTTCCCACAACCGCTGCTCCATGATCTCTCTTCCCTTTGCCCCGATGGTATGTATCAATTTCACACTAAGTGCTGTGTGGCCGCATTTTGCCACACAGCTTCGCGCAATTTTCCATGTGTCTACTCAATCCTCAAAAAACAGGCGCGGAGAAAATCGCTTGAAAATGTGGCCACGCAGCACTTAGTGTGAAATTGACACGTACCATTGGGGCAAAAGGGAAGAGTGAGCGTGGAGCAGCGCTTGTGGAAAATCGGCCCTACTCTGTTCTTTCTAGCTTCTGCTGCTACCTAACAAGCAGATGGCCTGAAGAAGATCAGTGGGCATGACTGATGCCTTTCTCTCTGCTGTAAGGCTGGGAAGAAGGCCTTGGCAGCAGCTTGGATACAGCAGCTGCTTCCTTACACCATTCATCCATAAAATGGCTTCCTGCTGCAGCTTTCAGCTGACTACCATTTCTAATGATGAGAAATAATCTTTCTGTGGCTTTCCTGTTGGTCAGGGGAACCATGACTTGAATCCAAAGTACACCAAAGGGGACCCCCCCCCATTTTTCAGATAACTCTTTTGATGTTAGTTCTTTTGGGAAAGAAAGGGAGGAAGGGTTGACTGTTGATTTCCCCTCCTTGACCTTTTTTAAACCTTATTTTTGCTGCAATTGATGTTGCAAACACTAATTTTCAATTTACTTCCTCAGTTTACTTCCCACAATTAGAAAAGATGCCTTTACACATTTATCCCCTATTTTGACATACTTATTGCTTTGCTGTCCTTTCCCCCCTTAATTAAGTCAAAATAACTGTTGGCCTTATAACCTTAGCTTGTTATTTAGTTTTGTCTTTGCATTTCATTATGCTACATGTTAATTTGCTGTTCAGCCTCTGTCTATAAGTTTGAACTCTATCTTCCATTCCGATGTATTTGAAAAAGTGTGCATGCACAGGAAAGCTCATACCTTAAATAAACCTTCATTGGTCTTAAAGATACCACTGGACTCAAAATTTGTTCTACTAATTTTCAGGCACTACATATCCTGTGGGGGGAATTGCCTGCTACTGGTTGTCATGCCAACTGCCTGCTTTTCTTGCATGAACAACAATGAGTTGATTCCTGGACACTGCCATGACCCCTCTGATTAGCCCAGTGACAGAGACTCAGATTTCTAAGGGGAAGAACTGGAGGAAGCAAGACTGTTGACTGTGGAGGACCCAAGGGAACAGGGAGGGCCTGACACTACAGATACAACTGCTGACAATGTGCCAGCAGCAATAGAAGCAACCTTGCCAGACCCTGCAAAGGAGACCCCACCACTGATTCCTGAGATAGCCACCAGGCTTCCACTAGGCAGGATGTGAACACCGGCCCATAGCCTACAGGACATGCTTCCATTCGCAGGAACAGCAGCAGCAGAAGGTGCAGGCCCAGGTAGCTCAAAAGAGGCAAAGTTTCAGACTGTGCATGGAATCCCTCCAGAGATCTTGAGCAGTGCTTTGACAGTAGTACTTCGTTGCCAAAGCACAGAGCAGCCTCAGATGCTCTAACACCCACTGGCAGTCTAGCTGGACCTAGTCACGTCCCAGATTACTTAAGCGGTACCCTGGGAAGATAACCTTGCTTGATCAACAGGTTCACTAAGCATAAACCTTGTATTTCCAGTTCCCCAATCCTGGCCAGCTGGTACCACTGGAGGAAACCTGACTGGGCCTGACTGCAGAATATAGGAGGGCCACACTATTTGAATTTAATAAACAGGCCCATTGGAACTGTTTCTCCTTCTTCTAATTGAGTGTTCTTTCTCTACATTGATGTCACTCTTAACATAAACAGTCCTCTCGAAGTGTGCTAACAAGCCTTCTTCAGTCTCACTGCTGGAGTTGGTTTCCTCCCTCTGTTAGTCATATCATCAGCCATTGACATCGTACTGCCATGCTTCAGATAGATTCATTTACCATACCAGAATCCTCAATCAGGGCCTTTGGTAACTCTAATACGACACTCAATAGCACACCCACTTATCCTTTACCTCCTTGAGATCAAGATACTTATTACACCCTGCCTCATTGGGACTGAACCTCTCTGGACAAACATCTCCATGGTCTACATCTGATCAGGACTGAAGTACTCAAGAGTGTTCCAGAGTACTCAGGGCATCCCATCTGATTTGGATTGAAGTACTCCAGATATGTCTTTGGCCCCATGAGCAGCTGCACAGCATCAGCCAGTACTGAACCCAGAATAGCCTCCAGCAAGTGATGATCCCTAGTTTCCATATTATCATTCTCCCTTGGTCTGTGGCTCCTCTAACTCTAAATGCACAGGCAGAATATTGGACTGGTCTTCAACTCTGATGGTCTCAGGCTCGAATCTTGCCTCCAGAAGACCTGAAGTTATACTTCAAGCAGCACCTTCATATGGCTAATACTCTTGGACTGGATAGTCCACAACCTGCTCCACCTGTTGAGGATTCCCTCATCCACTTACTAGATGCAGAATCTCATGCACCTGTAGCACTGCCTGTTTTACCAGCCTTCTTGCAAGTTTCTAAAGATGTCTGGTTAAAGATCTCCTCTGTACTGCCCACAGGTAGACATCTTGAGGGTATGTATAAAATCCAATAATCACTGTCACCTTCTTCACGCATCCAGAATGTAATTCCATTGTAGTTGAAGCAGCCCTATCCAAAAACAAGCAGAGGGCTCACTCTTTTACAGAGGGAGGGTTGTATCTTTGACAACATGGGTTGCAAGCTTGATTTCCTCCATAGCCCTCTCCTTAAAAATAGCCAACTATGCTGCATATCTGTTTGCTATTAGCATCTACTTGGAAAAGATTACGCTGTTGTTTAACTATCTCTCTGAAGATTGGCACCTATTGGCTTTTGGTCTTAAGGATGAGGTCTGGTACCACTTTCACTCTTATGGACAATTCAATGCAGCTTGCCTTTTAGCAGACTGAAGAGTAAAGTAGTTAGTGATTGCTGTTGCCATATACCATCATGCTTGGGAGCAATGCTCCTCCTTGGTGCCTGAGAAGGGTGCATGTACAGGGTCTTCCCTTCCCTGAGCCTGCTTTGTGGGGAGGGCAGGGTATAAATCTCATAATAAATAAATTAATTAATTAAGGAGAAGGCCTTTTGAATTCTAAAAGGGATAATACTCTACAATGAGTCCAGAAGCTACAATCCACAGCCTGTTCTATGGGCCTTTCCACCAGCCTTC
Organism: Gekko gecko; assembly: GCA_029375565.1. Taxonomy (NCBI): domain Eukaryota; kingdom Metazoa; phylum Chordata; class Lepidosauria; order Squamata; family Gekkonidae; genus Gekko; species Gekko gecko. The sequence goes on along the minus strand of JAPDNY010000002.1, from coordinate 102,929,687 downwards.
ATCCTCAGTACCAGTACTTGTGGTACCCTGCCCTCATGTCAGGGTAGCAACTAAACTTCTTCCTGTCATCACCCATCTTACTGTTCTCTTCCTTACCCAAAAGGACTTCCCCAAGTTCCAGTCTCTATGTCAGTTCTCCAAGTGTGCTACGTCCTCCAAGTGAACTATAGTCATACATCTCCCAGATCAGCCTACACCATGACACCACCTGTCAGCATGGGACAACATTACACAAGACTCATGCACCCTCACTATTGTTTGCATCAGCTATGCTATAGAATTCGTTGCCACTCCACCTAACATATTTATCATTATCTGTCCCTTCCCCCATTGGAATAAGCCTGCTCTCTCCTTTCAAACCAAATCTATGAAGATCTTAACAAGACTGTGCCAACTAATATGGAAAATAAAACAATGGTCCACAGATTGGAAAAATTCAGTCTACATTCCAGTTATGAAAAAGACGTAAGGATTGTAGCAGCTATTGGACCATCACATTAATTTGTCATGCAAGTGAAGAGATGCTCAAAATTTTACAACAAAGATTCTTATATATGCAATGAGAAATGCCAGATGTTCAAACTGGATTTTAAAAAGGAAGAGGCACTGGAGATCATATTGCAAATTTACTGTTTACCAGAGAATTTCAGAAGAAAACTAGTTTGTTTTATAGATTATGGCATAGCTTTTGACTGTGTTGATCATGAAAAGCTATGGTTGGTTTTAAAAGAAATGGGTGTGCCACTATATCTGATTGTTTTGATGTGCAACCTGTACTATGGACAAGAGACTACTGTTCAGAGAGAATATGGGGAAACAGAATGGTTTCCAGTTTGCAAAGGTATCATACAAGAATGTATATTGTTTCCCTATCTATTCAATCTATATGCAGAATTTACCATAAGGAAAACTATTACTTTTTGATGAAGGTAGAGTGAAAATTAGGAAAATTTTAACACTGGCTGCCCAGCTGTTTCTCGGCAAAATTCAAAGTGCTATTTTTTACTGTTAAGGCTCTAAATGGCTTGGGGTCAGGATACCTGAAGGACTGCCTCTTCTAGCCTACCAGTTAAGATCTGCCTTTCAAGCCCTGCTCTCTGTGCACTCACTTTCAGAGGTGAGGTGGGTGGTACTAGAATGTGTTTCTCCCAGTATAAGGCAGAATTATAATTGCCATCAAAGTAGATAATGTGTGATCTAACTAGTCAGGGGAAATTATTTAGGAACGGTATTTCTCTTCTCACTTACATGTTCTGCATTGATTGGCATGGTAGATAACTCTATACGCAATAAAGAAGTTCTTGTATAAATGAATGGCTTATCCTGGTTACTCGTCAAATCCAGGGGACAATAGAAGTAATTTTGTACTGTGTTTCCACCCCCAAAATGTCCTTTAACCTTCTAAAAATATCATGAAGGTTTTCTTAAATGTTTTCATTATTTTACAGGCAGTATGAAACAGTTGTTCCACTTGAAGATTCTGTTATCACTGAAGTTACAGCAACCCTCCAGGAATGGGCTGTCCTCTGGAAGCAGCTATATGTGGTAGGTTCATTGAAAATAAGAATAACATTTTATAGAAGTAGCAATGCATAGTAGTTGCATGCAGTTTACAGTCTTATGTGTGAAGTTTGCAAATGTTATAGAAGATCAGCTTCCAGGTATTGAGCTGTGTGTGAACCTGAGGAGGTTCTTTTGTGTGTGGATATCTCCTCAAGAAACAGGAAACCTCCTCAGGAAACAATCCATAGACAAAAGAACCTCCTCAGGAAAGCTCCTCCATTAGCGTATTCATAGCCTGGAGAACTATTACAAGATAATGACTCAGTCCTACCCCACCTTCCAGGGTAGATATAAATTACTTGCCTACCATTTTTCTGCTTACTTTGACACAGAGAGTACTCCATCTTTCTGTGTTATACCTCTGAGTATGCCAATCACAGCTACTGGCGAAACATCAGGTCCTACAATGCCAAGACCACAGCCACGCAACCCAAAAAATCTACAGCAACTAATGAACTCCAGCCTTTGACAACAAATCCTCTAATCTCTTTATAGTTAGAAGTAAGGAATTGTTGTAGCGATTAAGAAAAATATTTAAAGTGATGATGTAGCGAAAGAACACATTTAAACTTTATGCAGAACCCTCTTATATGATTATAAAGAACTAGATGTAGAAGATCGATTAGTCTGCCTTTATTCCTAAAGACAGGATCATTTCTACATGGCTGTGTTATTAGAGCATCATATATTTTCAAACTATCATGTATCACAGAAAGAATATAGGAATAAGTAGAAGATTCAGTTAACTTGAGGGTCCTCAAGATGCAGGCAAAGGGAAGAGATCTCAGAATTACTGGTCAGGATGGAAGATTCATTGTACAGTCCCCAGTATTTAACAATGATATGGTAGGTTTGGAGTTAGAGCAAACCTGAGGTAACAGGGAGGAGGGTCACACTCCAGCCGAAGGGGTTTCCTCTTCAGCTCCCAGTATTGGAGGCAACCCCGTCCAGCTTTCTTTTTTAGGTATAGTAGTAGTAGATAGAATAACAATAAAGATTGAAAGAACAGAATAGAAGTTAGAAGATTGAGCAACAATTTATTGGAAGACTTAAAGGATGTATAAAGGGATAAAATGTGATTTAAAGAGATTTGTATGGTGGTTTCATGCGTGGGTAGGATAAGGGAATAGGAAAAGAAGAGGTTGCAAACCGGATTGGGATTAAGTTTAATTTGTTAAGATTTATAGATGGAATGTAATCTCATTTTTTATTTTTTTTCTTTCATGTTTAATTTATGAAATGGAGTATAATATATAAGGAGATGAATTATTTTTATGTAGCATGAAATATATACTCAATAAAAATGTTATTGGAGTTAGAGCAAACCTCATGTCAGTGTATATTAAAAATAGTTTTAAAATAAAATGGTTGGGTTATGAAGATAAGTTTTGGAGTTGATAAATATACCCATAGCTACTAAATAAGTGCATTTTGAACCTTGTTGTAACTTTCACACATCACATCCCAAATTTTTAAAAAATGCTAAATGAAATCTCATGTCACACAGTCTCTGTGGCAACCTGGATGGAGGTGACCTGGGCAGAAAGTAAGCTGCAGGCACTTTCTCCAGTGATAAAGGTGTGGCAGTCTGCACTTTGGAGAAGCTTCTGTTCGCTGGATTGGCAAGGTCATTAAGCTTTTGGTGACTCCAGAGAAGGCTTCCCAAGTGCCCGATTTGACTGGGCAGTCTCCCAGAGGAGGTTTCCTCGGCTCCTCGCTGACCTTCCATCTTGGGCTGGCAGGAGAAACAGTGGGTGTGGAAATTACGACAGGCTATGTGGTAGCATGGAGTTTCTAGAGCATCAGTCAATGTGCTGATGTCACACATCTGGATTTTTTGGATGTGAGGTCTACATATAGCCTGAGATAGGATCTGCCCTTGCCCTGCTCTCGAAGCTCCTGGGGATGCCAGGATGCCACCTGGCATCCTTACTCCAGAGGGGGGAAGAGCTTCCCTCAGTAACCCCCAGTTTGGCCATGTCTTGCTAGCACACAGTAGGTCATAGGCCTCTTTCTTACTACCATGAGACAGCTCCAGTTTTTAATCTTTTTCATGGCCTTTTTTCTTTCTGAAAGATGACACTATGAAGTTTCCTTTATATGCTGAATGAATTAATGTTCTCTAAAATGTCCTGCCATTAGCAGTCTTGCTTGAGTCTTGCAAACTGCGGGCCACGGCTTCCTTAATTTTATTTATTTATTTATTTATTTATTTATTTGATTTGTAACCCGCCCTCCCTTGTGCACAAGACTCAGAGTGGGGAACAACACTTCCAAATAAACAACATTCACAGTTAAGTTAAAACAAAACTTCTTAAGCAATTCAATAATAGTTTATAGATGGTACATAAGAGATGGTACACAATTTGTGTCCTTGCCCTTTGGGGAGAGAAGGAAGGAAGAAGCCAGGCTAGTATCTGTTGTGGGGAGGGGAAGGGAAAGGAGTTTGTAAGCTGCTCTGAGACTCCAAGTGAAGGGCAGGTATAAATCCAATCTCTTCTCCTTTAGATGGAGTCTGTTGCTGTCCTCAACCATAGGCCTAGAAGAATATCTCTGTCTTGCAGGTCCTGCGGAATTGCATTTAGTCTTGCAGGGCATGGATATCATGTGGCAGAGAGTTCCACCAGGTCAGCATCAGGGCCAAAAAGCCCTGGCTCTGGTTGAGGACAACTGGATACTCTTTGGGCCAGAGATCACCAGTAAGTTCTTCTCTCCTGAGCATAAGGCTCTTTGGGGGGATATACCAGGAGAGGCGGTCCCATAGATATACAGGTCCCTGACCATTTAGGGCATTAAAGGTTAATACCAAAACCTTGATCTTGATCCAGTATTTGACCTGGAGCCAATACAGCTGACAAAGCACAAGTTGAATGTGGGCTGTTGATGGAGTTCCTTTAAGAACTCGCAGCACTGCATTCTGGACCAGTTGTAGTTTCTGGTTCAATCTCAAGGGTAGGCCTACATAGAGCGAGTTACAGTTTGGTCATCTTGAGGTTATCATTGCATGGATCACTGTGGCTAGGTCAGGACAAGATAGGAAGGGAACAAGTTGCCTAATCTGGGGTAGCTGAAGGAGTGCCAGTCTAGCAACATTTGTGATCTGGGCCTCCATCAATAAGGAGGCATCCAGAAATATGCCCAGGCTCTTGACAGGCAGCACTGGTGTTAAAGGCAAACTGTCAAGAGCTGGGAGTTGGCTCCCTAACCCTCAGTCCCCCCACCCAGCCACAGAACCTCCATCTTAGATGGATTCGGTATCAGCCAGCTCTGTTTCAACCATCCAACCATGGCTTCCAGCCCCTCAGCCAGAATAGCTGGGGTGGTATCTGTCGATCTATCCATCAACAGATACAGCTGGATGCTATCAGCATATTGATGATAACCCAGCCTGAAACTTCATACCAGTTGGGCAAGAGGGCACATATAGATGTTAAATAACATTGGAGAGAGGATTGCCCCCTGAGGGACCCCACATACCAAAGGGTATTGTGATGAAACCCTCTCTTCTAGTGCCACCCTCTGTCCTCAACCTTGGAGAAATGAGGCAAGCCACTTCAAGGCTGTCCCATGAATTCCTACATTGGCAATGTGGTGGGTCAACAAATAATGGTCAACCGTGTTGAATGCTGCTGTCAGATTGAGCAATAACATCAATGCCAACCCACCTCAATCCAGCTGCCTACAACAATCATCTGTAAGGGTGACCAGTGCTGTCTCCATCCCATGGCCAGAGTGGAAACTGGATTGGAATGGATCTGGAGCTGATGTATCCTTCAGGAATCTATGGAGCTGTTCTAGCACCACTCTCAGTTACCTCACCCAGAAATGAAAGGTTTGATACTGGGCAGTAATTGGACAGATCAGTAGGATCCAAATATGGTTTCTTTAAGAGCGGAGTTACCATAGCCTCTTTTTAGTCCCCTCAGGTAGAACCCCAAACTCAGGGACAGATTCATTAAGTCTACCAGGGGCCCCCGTATTCCCTCACCACTGGCTTTTGCCAGCCATGATGGACATGGGTCTAAGAGGCAAGTGGTCATCTTAACAATACTCAGAATCCTGTCAACATTGGCCTGGGAGAGTCAGTTGAAGTTATCCAATACTGAATCCAAAGATGGGCAAGGAGCCTTCAGTTAATGCACTGTATCCATGTTGGCAAGCAGGTCATGAAGGAATGACAAGATTTTATCCATGAAAAAGCCTGCAAAAGCCTCACAGCTAATGGCCAGATTGCTAACATTTTGAGTTCTCTCTGTAAAAGAAGTTAACAACCTGATGACCATAAATAATTGTGCCAGGTGAGAGCTAGTAGATGTGATGGGGGCTGTATAAAATTCTCTTTTTGCAGTCTTCACTGCCATCTGTTAGAATTTTATAAACATTCTATAGGGTGTTCTTGTGGCTTTGTCCCAAGATCATTGCCAAACTCACTCTACTTTTCTAAGCTTCCACTTCATCCTCTGAAGCTCCATGGTATACCATGGGGCTAATTTGGGATGGGAGCAAAGAGGACATCAAAGACAGGTTTGCTAGTCTTCTACCAGTGCATCTAATGAATTGCTGGGGGGCATTGGATCCCACAGAGCACTCTGGAATCCAATTGGGTCCATTATGTATTTATTTATTTTTCATATTTATAGCCCGCCCTTCCTGCAAGCAGACTCAGGGTGGATAACAACAAAATAGCAATACAATAAATACAATTAAAATATTAAAATATTAAAATAGTAGCATTAAAATTGGTGGTCACAGCTCAAAGACAGAAATTGGCTGGTTGCATGAAGTTCTCTGGCCCATTCGTGCAGATGGATATAGCCAGCTATTGTTGGATGGATGAAAGAAACCTCATGGAGGCCATACATGGATACCCCCACCACCTCAGCTGAAGGCCTGGTGGAACAACTCCATCTTACAGGCCCTGTGGATTTGAAGATCCCGCAGGGCCCTGATCTCAATGAAGAGCATGCTTCACCAGTCATCTCCATGGGTGAGCATAAATCCACTTGCTGCCTAGACAGGAGGGGGCTGGGGCACCCAGCCAGGCCTTCAGGGCAAAGTGATCTGACCAAGACTCTCCATCAATAGCAATCAGATAATATATTTTTGTCCATGCCAAATCTAGTGTGTGGCCTGCTTGATGTGTGGGACCTGATACAATGTGGGAGAGTCCCAGTGCTATTAATCTATTGAGTCATTCCATCTCATGTTGGGTGTTCCTCTTTCCCTGCTGCCTTAAACTTCCCCTAGCATTATTGTCTTTTCCAGTGACTCTTCTCATAATGTGACCAATTTGATTTGGTTGAGAACCCACTTATAAGTCTTTTTGGTGGTCTGCAGCATCTGTAAAACTCTCCCCCAACACCACATTTCAAATGAGTAAACTTTTCTTCCTCTCAGCTTTCTTTATTATCTAGCTTTCACACCCATACCTAGCAATGGGAAATACTGTGGCATGTATTAACTTTATCTTGGTCACCAGCAACACATCCTTACACTTATTTCTGTCTCTTTTATGGCTGCCCTTCCTACTCCTGGTCTCCTTCTGATTTTGTGGTTGCAGTCTCTGTTTTTGTTGATGATGGAACCAAAGAATAGAAAATCTTGAACAATTTCCTCATTGTCCACCTTGAAGTTGTGTAATTCCTCAGTAATCATGACTTTTGCATTCTTGATGTTCAGCTGTATTCCAGCTTTGGCACTTCCTGCTTTAACCTTCATCAGTGGTTGTTTCAAGTCTTCACTGTTTTCTTGTTCCATATATAGTAACTGTCTTTGTTGTAAGATTTTGAGCATTGCTTTACTCACATGAGAAATTAATGCAATAATACTATAGTTGCTGCAGTCTTTGATTTCTCCTTTTTCAGCATTGGAATGTAAATTGAGTGTTTCCAGTTTGTGGGCCATTGTTTTGTTTTCCATATCTGTTGGCACAATCTTGTTATGATTTTGATGGATTCCATTTTTGTGGCTTGGAATAGTTCTATTGATATCCCATCTACTCCTAGTAATTGTGCAGCTTTCACTACAATTTTTAAAACTGTAGGTTCTTCTTCAAAAGATTTTTCTTTGAAGGAACATGTCATCCTTTTATCTCTTTTGTATAGAACTTCAGTGTATGGTTCCTATCTTTTGTCTATTTTTATCCTGTTCAGTTAATGTATTTCCATGTTGATCTTTCAGCATCTCTAACTGTGCTTTAAAATTCTCTTTGATTTCTTGGATCTTGTGAAACAGATCTCTTGCTCTCTTTTTTGTTGTACTCTCCTATTTCTTTACACTGGTTATTATAATAGTTCTCTTTGTTTCTACATGTCAGTTGCTGGAATGCTGCATTTGGACTTCTGATTCTATATCTGTTACCTTTTACTTTGACTTATCATCTATCTTTAGCAGTTTTAAGAGTTTCATCAGTCATCCACTGAGGCTTTTCTTTTCACTACAGGAATAGTCTTTGTGCATTCTTCCTTGATAATATCTCTGGTTTCAACCTATAGCTCATGTTTACTTGAATTTAGTAATGCAAATCTGCTCCTTACATGGTCTTTAAACTCTTCAGAAATGCTGTTTAGATTATATTTTGGCACGGTGAAAATTTTGATGTTTTCCTCCTAGTTTATTCTAATTTTCGATATTAACAATTCATGGTTTGTACCACAATCAGCCCCTGGTCTTGTTTTTTAGGATTTTGAGCTTACCTTGTTTCATACTTCTCACTTTCCATGTTCCTATTATATGTGACAAACAATTTTGGACTTTCCTTTTGCATCCATTCTTGTCAACAACTGAGCATCCTTTCAGTTTTATTCCAGTGGCATCATTAAGAATAGCGCTACTTGTCCTCAGCTCTTCCCCAGTAGCTGACTGAGTGCCATCTGACCTGGAGGTTCCATATTCCAGCACTATATCTTTTTTCATTTTGGATTGGCTCCTAAGTGATATGGAAATAGCTGAGAGGCTGAATGCATTTTTTGTCTCTGTCTTCACTGTGGAAGATGAAAACTGCTTGCCCACTCCAGAACTGCTGATTTTGGGAGGGGTGTTGAAAGACCTGAGTCAGATTGAGGTGATGAGAGAGGAGGTCCTCTGACTGATAGGCAACTTAAAAACTAATAAATCACCAGGCCTGGATGGCATACATCCGAGAGTTCTGAAAGAACTCAAATGTGAACTTGTGGATCTCCTGGCAAAAATATGTAATCTTTCATTAAAATCTGCCTCCCATCTTTAAAAAGGGTTCCAGAGGAGATCTGGGAAATTAGAGGCCAGTCAGTCTGACATCAATACTGGGTAAGTTGGTGGAAACTGTTATTAAGGAAAGAATTAGTAGGTACACTGATGAACAAAAATTATTGAGGCAGACTCAGCATGGGTTGTCTCACTAACCTGTTAGTGTTCTTTGAGGGGGTGAACAAACATGTGGACAAGGGGGACCCAATAGATGTTGTTTACCTTGACTTCCGGAAAGCTTTTGATAAAGTTCCTCATCAAAGGCTCCTAAGTAAGCTCAATAGTCACACGATAAAAGGAAAAGCCTTTTGTGGATCAAAAACTGGCTAATTAATAGGAAACAGAGAGTGAGTATAAATGGGCAATTTTCTCAGTGGAGGGTGATAAGTAGTGGGTTACCACAGGGATCAGTACTCAGTCCAATGCTTTTTAACTTGTTCATTAATGATTTGGAGTTGGGAGTATGCAGTGAAGTGGCTAAATTTGCAGATGACATGAAGTTGTTCAGGGTGGTGAAAAGCAGGGAGAATTGCGAGGCACTCCAAAGGGATCTGTCATGGATGGGCGAGTGGGAGTCAACGTGACAAATGGGGTTCAGTGTGGCCAAGTGCAAAGTGATGCACATTGGAGCCAAAAATCCTGACTATAAATACATGTTGATGGTGTCCGAACTGGCAGAGACTGACCGAGAGAGACAGTGTGTGACTGCAATAAAAAAGGCCAACGCTATGCTGGGGATCATTAGGAAGGGAACTGAAAACAAATCAACCAGTATCATAATACCCCTGTATAAATCAATGGTGCGACCTCATTTGAAATACTGTGTACAGTTCTGGTCACCACACCTCAAAAAAGATAGTATAGCATTGGAAAAAGTGCAGAGAAGGGCAACTAGAATGATCAAAGGGTTGGAACACTTTCCCTATGAAGAAAGGTTAAAGCACCTGGGGCTCTTTAGCTTGGATTAATGATGGCTGAGAGGTGACATGATCAGGGTTTATAAGATTATGCATGGGATAGAGCAGGTAGAGAAAGCGGTACTTTTCTCCCTTTCTCACAGTACAAGAATTCATGGGCGCTCAATGAAATTGCTGAGCAGTGGGGTTAGAACAGATAAAAGGAAATCCTTCTTCACCCAAACACATGGAATTCGCTGCCACAGGAGGTGATGGTGGCTACAAGCATGGATGGCTTCAAGAGGTAATTGGATAAACATACAGAGAAGAGGTCCATCAGTGGCTATCAGCCACAAGGTATAGATAGGAACTCTTGGTCTGGGGCAAGTGATGCTCTGTATTCTTGGTGTTTGAAGGGAGCAACTGTGGGAGAGCTTCTAGTGTCCTGGCCCCACTGGTGGACCTCCTGATAGCACCTGGTATTTTTGGCCACTGTGTGACAGTGTTGGACTGGATGGGCCATTGTCCTGATCCAACATTGGCTTTTCTTATGTTCTTAAGTGGTTTACCATGGCCTTCTTCTGCACAGTACTAACCAGGGTTAGCTGAAGTGGCACTACTATAATCTACGAAAGATCCTCTGCCAGCGTCACCTTTCACTACTTCTGCTGCCCAGTAACTATTGCCCTTCAAGGATTCTTTCACTCTCATCACCATTGGAACTGTCTGTTGTCTTCTGCTGATGTGGCCATTGATCCCTAAAGGGGGTGGTGTCTCAGTTGTGATCACTCCACTTTGACTTTGCTAGGAATTTAGACCACTTACGGTATTGCTCTCAATTTCTCTGAAACACACAACTCCCCTCACCATGTTAAGGTGTGTGTCCAGGGGGGCAATCACATACACTATTATGGTCAAATACATTAGCTGACTATATTAATATAGGTAGCAAGCAATGATCCCTCTAAGCTGTGGAGACTTGTGAGCAAAAATCTACTTTGTGAGCTACTGGCATTAAAGTTGTGAGTAAGCAATTTGGCTACTGCGTAAATTAGTTTGCTCTGAAGCCATCCTTCCTGAGCTAAGACAAAAATGTGTGAGCTGGAGGTTAAAAAACTGTGAGCTAGCTCACACTGCTTAGAGGGAACACCGGTAGCAAAGGCATAGCGACAATACATGGGTCCTGGGCATTGTCTGAAGGCAATGTTTATCTGATGTTTATCTAGCTGAAGCTGAGTGGACCTGGATCTAATAAGTGGCGTGGTGTTTGGAAGGGTTAGCCATTTGACTGGTCAAAAAGATTTGGTCAGTATTTTAAAGAAGCAAACTATATGAGAACAATATAAAGAGATACTTTTAGCTACAGAACTAAATTGGTTAACATTGTGAAATTAAACCAACTTAAAATTTGTAATGGATTATTATAACTTTTGAAATGTTTGGGAAGTTTTCTATAAGTATGAACAATTCACTGAACAAGTCCTTTCTTTGATTTTGATTTTTAAACTGGAACACCGGGGGAGCTTACAATTTAAAAATGGAAAAAATAGATTAGAATAGATATATAACAAAGTAAATGGAACTATGAATAAGTGAAATAAGCTTTTAAAGTTGTCATGCCAGTTCATTCTGTTAGGAGATACTTGCAGTTAGCAGCTGGCCCACAGAAGTGTTGTTGTATTTGTCCTTGATTGCCGTAAAGCTAGGAGGCAAGCAGCTCTCACTCACACCCATAGTAAAGTAGCACTATGTTGAAATAAAAAAATGAAAACTTCCATTTATATACGGTCATTCTTGGTTTCAAAATATATCTGACAGTATTTGAGATCAGTTAATTAGGCAGCCATCTGATAATATCTGTCGTTGATCAGTGTGCTTATCCTAAGGGAAAACCCCGTGTGAATCTTAAGTCTGTTGCTTTACACTTCCTTGCTTAGCAGAAACATGTTATAAATTTAATTAATGCATACATACAGCTATACATACTCGTTTACATAATTAACTTGTGAAATTCAAGCTAATATAAGGAATATGTTCTGTGGCATATACAAAATGTATAAGTAGATAGAGTACAGGAGTAGCATTTTACTCTTCAGGTTCAAGCAGTGGGACAATTATCAGGAGAGTGATATTTGAGACCAGTAGTGCCTTAAAGACTAACAAGATTTCCGCAGTATAAGCTTTCAAGAATCAGAGTTCCCTTCATCAGATCTGACTAAGGTACTGTAATTCTTGTTTGATGTCACACACATCCAGAGGCTTGGGAAATTTCATACCAGATTATTATATCATTGAAGATTTTGTTGTGCATGTGCAGTCACCATGAGAAGTTATCCATGGCCTATTCCATAAATTTTCAGCAACTGCACAGCATACAAGAAAGCAACACCTGGCTTCAGTTTTTATATATATTTTCTTCTGCATGGGTGTGGATGTGTGTGTGTTTATCATAGTATTATTGACCACTGAGGAAAGCCCTAGAGGCCAAAACACATATCGTCCTGTTGTTCATTTGATATATGCATCAGTTACATACGTGATATCATCAACTCTGTATGTAAAATAACAAAAGCTTATTTCAAGCTCATGTTGATGTTCTATGAAGTCTGACCTTCAGACTGCTTGTTTTTAATCTTTTAATATTTGCTATTGTGTATACCATAAATAAAATATATTTTGATAATATTTATCTTTGAGTTAGCTTGACCCTTCAAACAGGTCTGCTATATTTTGGGTTGAGTTTGTCTTCCCCTTTGTTTTGTCCACTGCTGCAATTAAGCCATGTTGTGCAATAGCGGCAAAATTGTTACTATTCTTATTTAGTGTAGAGTATCCCAGGTTTCCATATCTGGCTATGTGGACAAAATATTTTGCAAGAAATTTATTGTAAGTGTGAAGCAGTGGTTAAAATGCTGACTAAGATCTGGGACACCCTGGTTCAGATCTCCACTCTGCCATGGAAGCTTGCTGAGTGACCTAGGGTCAGTCACAAACTCTCAGCCTAACCATACCTCACAGGAGGTTGAGGACAAAAGAGAGGAGAGGAGAAGAACAATGTAAGCCATTTTGGGTCCCCACTAAGGAATAAGGTGGGATATAAATAAATAAATATCCTTTCATGTGCAGTTTTCATTGTCCAATCTTTTTTTTTTTTTGGTATTTTTAAATGTGTGTGAGAGAGGGTGTGTGTACACTGGGAAGTAATGGTGACCTCTGGTGATTGACCCCCTACTGAGGGCCTGGAGGATATTCAGAGAGGTGGCTGAATAAAGCCTGCGCCTGCCTCTGGTATTTCAAGGAGGTCTCCCATCCAAGAGTCGACCCTGCTTAGCTTCTGAGATCTGATGAGATTGGGCTTGCTGGGCTACCCAGGTCAGGACTTTGCTATTCAGTCTTGCTTGATAATGATGAATCATGAATGTGATAATGGCTCTGTTTTAATTTCATATGAAATCATTCTAATTTGGTTCAGTAATATTTTTGGTAATAGGAATGGTCACTTTATATAACTATTGAGAACTCTTCCTGGGTCATTTATGGGTTTCTTCAGATTGGTTCCGGTGCAAGGGTGCATGCAGAAGTGGGTCTTTTCCACCCTCTCTTTCCCACAACAGCCTCTTGTGATCCTCCAAAAGCTGATATTGGGGTAACTTCATAGACAGATTGTCACAGAGTATAAGGGGCTGAAGTTAAGAGAAGAATCAGCTGAATCACCCTCATATTCCTCTTCTGTCAGCATAACTATGTGGGGATGATTTCACCCTGTTTTTATCATGGCCCAGAGTATGGACTCTTCCTCAGCTGGTGAAGAGGCCAAAGGCTCAGAGGAGTAGGCAACATCTGGGCTCCTAACATGGCCACAGAAGAAAGCAATTGAAACATTACCAGGAGCCCCAAGACTCTGTCAGCTTGCTCACCTGGGTAACAACCTTGCCTTCTGATTCAGACTTGAGCCCGGAATCCTGCAACCCAGAGTCTGCTGCTGAAGCAGAGGCCTTTCCTCAGTCTGTCCCTCAAGCCTCTCAAACAAAGCCCTGAACAACTTCAGCCATGTTACAATACTTTCTGCCACTACTTGATGCAGCACTTTGAACTACTGACACCCTGTTCCTGGAGGAGGAGGGCCTGTACCTACAACTCTTTAAAGTCATATTTAAGGCTGCAGTTCACCTTCAACCTTTGCTGCAGCAACATCCATGATACAATGATGGCTCCAACACTGGTAATGTGACTCCTGGACCTCAGCTTTGAGTGGGACAGTTTCCTCCCCTCACTACAGCCTCCCAAGGCCATGTGACATTTGTCCACAAGGCTCCCTGACTTCCAGTTCCATCACCAGCTTTTAGAAGTCAGACTGCTGATGAAAAGGGAAGGTGAGAAAGATCCTCATCTTTCTAGTCATGGTTTTAGAATTAAACCCTTTGTAGTTTTATTTTTTGATCATGCTCTTTCACAAGGAAATTAACAAAATCAGGTTTAAACTAAATCTTGGAGGAAAGCGGACAGGAGATGAAATGTCTCTGGTTTGGGATGGCTCATCTCTAAGAGATGAAGGGGTAGCTGTTATGTTCTAGAAGGAAATGGATTAGAACTGGGCACTGAGAGGGTGACAAACAATATTGACTTCCTGGCAAGGTCTAGAGGCCACAGGAGGAAGGTTGCAGGCCTAAAGTGTCTGGGGAATGATGATGTTTATATACAAATACTAGAAGTGTCTGAGGTAAAATGGGGAAGCTGGAATGCTGTCTCAGAGGAGAACATAGACATTGTGGGGATTTCAGAAACTTGGCGGGATGAGGATAATCAGTGGGATACAGTGATTCCTAGATATAAATTATTTCAGAAGGATAGGGAAAGAAGGGTTGGAGGTGGAGTGGCTCTGTATGTCAATCCAGTAAAACTGGAAATGTAAGAGAAATAGATTTGCTTACAGAAATGCTATGGGTGGAAATAGAGTGTCCAAAAGAAAGCTTAACTCTGGGAGTTCCTTACCCACCAGATTGAAGATTAGAGGGTGATTTAAAAACAGCAAAAGAATTAAGGAAAGCAGCTAGATGAAATAACTGTCATAACAGGTGATTTGAACTACCCACACATTGATTTGGTCAATATGTATTCAAGAGAAAGAGATTGGGTTTTTAGATACTCTCAATGACTGTGCCATGGAGCATATGTTCACAGAACCTACCAGGGGAGGTGATCCTGGACTTGGTCCTAGTAATACTCAAGACCTGGTGAGAGATGTAAATGTGATTAGGGATGGGCGTGAACTGCATTTTTGTGATTCGGTTCATGGTTCGGGGCTCTGAGCCATTTAAACCCTCAGTTTCTGTTCTCTGCCACTTTGAAGTGGGGGGAGCAAAACCAAAGGGTTACATTTGGGGTGAAATGCCTCCAAGGGGCATTTAACCACCTCCTTTCTGCTGGTCACGGCTTTACCCACAGCCAGCAGAAAGGAGGAGGTGCAATGTCCCCTGGAAGGCACTTAACCCCTTCCTATTTGGTGGCTGTGGCAAGCTGTGGCCAGCAGAAAGGTGGGGGTGATCTGCTCCTCTAGGCAGCTGGGCCAGCAGAGAGAGACTTCTTCACACCCACTCAGCTGCCTCGGGCTGCCTAGCACAGCCATTTTAAAAGGGCTGCATGAGTTGATGAGAGCAAAAAGGAAGGGGTGAAGTGCTTTCTTGGGGGAAGTAGGAAGAAGGTGGGGAAGGGAATCTCTCAGGAAAGGACTCCCTTCCACCTTTCCCCTGGATGTGGTGAGCTGTGACCAGGAGAAAGTGGGGGGGTCTGCCTGGATGGGACTCCCTTCCATCTTTCTCCAGGCCGTGGTGAGCCACAGCCAGCAGAAAGATGGGGGGAAAGTGACCCAAGAAGGCACTTCACCCCTTCCTTCTTTCTGCTCCCCATGGCTTTTCCTAGAGAGCAGAAAGCAGGGAACAGAAAGCAGCAGTGATTTAAATGGCCCTGAGCTAAAAGCAGGGATTAAATGGCTCAGAGCCATTTAAACCAAACAGCTGAGTGATGGGGAGCTCCTAGCTGCTCAGCTGTTTGTCCTGAAGAGCAGAAAGCAGGGGTAAACCCCTGCTTTTTGCTCTTCATGAACTGTCATGAAGCACCATGAATTGCGCCAAAACTCATGGAGTTTCGTCCCAGTTCTTCAGTTCATGAGTGGTTTAGAACAGATAAAAGGAAGTACTTTTTCACCCAAAGAGTAATTAATGCATGGAATTCACTGCTGCAGGAAGTGGTGGCAGCTACAAGCTTAGACAGCTTCAAGAAGGGATTGGATAAACATATGGAGCAGAGGTCCATCTGTGGCTATTAGCCATAAGGTATAGAGGGAACACTATGCCTGGGGCAGTGCTGCTCTGTATTCTTGGTTCTTGGGGGCAACAGTGTGAGGGCTTCAGGAGTTCTGGCCTCACTGGTGGACCTCCTGTTGGTACCTGGGTTTTTGGCCACTGTGTGACATAGAGGGTTGGACTGGATGGGCCATTGGTTTGATCAAACATGGCTTCTCTTATGTTCTTATCAGAACTTTGAGAAAATTGAATATTTAAGTTGTAATTTATGGGACATTTGAATATTTTATCATTTTGTTATTAGCATATTTTGAGTAGCCCCATTCTGAAGAATAACATTTGGTTATATTATATGGCTGGTTTTGTTGCTCTGAAACCTATTTCATAAAGCATATGTAAAATGTAAAAAGCTTATATCCTTAAAATTGTGTTGTCTATAACATGCCTGGATGAATCACAAGCTGGAGTTAAGATTGCTGGGGAAAAGATCAATAACCTCAGATATGCAGACGATACCACTCTGATGGCAGAAAGTGAAGAGGACCTAAAGAGCCTCTTGCTCAGATGAAAGAGGAGAGCGCAAAAGTGGGCTTGAAGCTCAACATCGAAAAAACTAAGATCATGGCATCTGGCCCCATCACTCCTTGGCAAATAGAAGGGGAAGTCGTAGAAGTAGTGACAGACTTCACGTTCCTAGGATCTCAGATCACTGCAGATGGTGACTGCAGCCATGAAATTAAAAGACGCCTGCTCCTTGGGAGGAAAGCGATGGCAAACCTAAACAGCATGATAAAAAGCAGAGACATCACCTTGCCAACAAAAGTCCGCATGGTCAAAGCAATGGTATTCCCCGTAGTAATGTATGGCTGCGAGAGTTGGACTATAAGGAAGGCCGAGCGCCGAAGAATAGATTCTTTTGAACTATGGTGCTGGAGAAGACTCTTGAGAGTCCCTTGGACTGCAAGGAGATCAAATCAGTCAATCCTAAAAGAAATCAACCCTGACTGTTCCCTGGAAGGCCAGATCCTGAAGATGAAGCTCAAATATTTTGGCCACCAAATGAGAAGGGAGCATTCACTGGAGAAGACCCTGATGCTGGGAAAGATTGAAGGTCAAAGAAGAAGGGGACGGCAAAGGATGAGATGGTTAGACAGTGTCATCGATGCAACAAACATGAAATTGAGCAAACTTCAGCGGACAGCGGAAGACAGGAGGGCCTGGCGTAATCTGGTCCATGGGGTCGCGAAGAGTCGGACTCGACTGTGCGACTGAACAACAACAACAACAACATAACATGCTACTGGACTTGGATCTAGCTCTTCTTCTGCAGCCCAACACAGCTTCTTTCCTGAAAATTTAAAACAATAGTCATTGTACTATGACTCACCATTCTGTGGAAATAGGATAGGGTTATGTAATTGTTAGCCCCTTCATTTGTTTTTTCCACAACTGAAGGAAAGCCTTGTGGCAGAAACATTGCTTCAAATCAGCATTTTTGTTTGTTAAACATTTGTAATGTTTCTTTTATGAATCCTTAATTTTTATATTTTGTACTATATGGCGGTGGAGATTTACTTTAATTTTTGTTAGTATGTTTTGCTTTATTGCTTGTTTAACTAAATTTTTATTAGTGGAAAAGAATGTTTCTTGCATCTTGTTTGTTGGCCAGATTCCTTAGCTTTATAGGAGATTATATCATATATAGTGCACCTTTAAGACTATTCTTGTGGCCTTTCTTAGGAGCAGTTTCTATAAATCCGAACATGTCATGTCAAAACTTGGATGTGAGATCCCCTAGGAGCAATATATGCTATTTGGAGAGTGAGGAGATTAAAATGTAACAAATTATACACGAATAAGGACTGATTCCAGGAAGGTGGTTGGTGAATTGCGTAACATCACAAGCTTCTGAACAGTTCTCAAGGCAGCCTCATATAGAATGAATGCAGAAGTTTAGAAAGAAATAGATGTAGGTTGTCAATTAAAAGAACTTCTCCACGGAATGCTTCTGTCATTGCCACCTCTTCATCAGTGGATAAATTACTATTAGATACTTATTATAGACCACATTTTGTTTACAGATTACCACCACTTCCAACTTGAGTAAAGGCATTAACAGAAGGTTTAGACACCCACGTCTCACATGAGTTCACATTATTATCCAGGATTATGGGGATACCACTGGTTTTAACCCTAAACCTCCTGAATTGCTGAAGAATCACAACTGTGTTAGATTTTACTTCGTCTGTATCTTCCCATCCCCCCAGCCATCATAGTTGATATTCCCTTTTAGTACTGAATTATTATTTTAAATGTAATCTGCCCTACTTTGTGATTCTGAATCAGAATAGAATATTTTAAAAAACAGGATACTGGCTTAGAATAAGGTTTTTTAAAAACAGCTGTCAATGTGGTATATTCACTGATGGCAACTAAAATAAATGTTGTGGCAAGAAAATCACTTTATCATGGGTGGACTTTTATGTAGTTGGGTAGGTTTCATTAGATTTTGTGCTCCTGAGGACCTAGAAAGCAGCAGGCAAGAAAGAGGCCTGCTACTTTAAAACTGTAACCTACCATAGCAAACTGTGATGATAATTGGACTGTTACAGGACGAAATAGAGGGCAGAATTTCTCTGTAGTGTTTCTTCCATGTTGGAATGTTCAGCGAGCTTCTCTAACTGTTTACATTTTGTTCAAATGTTGCGCATGTGAGGTGAGGGGGTGGGCAAAAATCTCTGACAGTCCCTGTTCTGTGGTTTCCCTAGATTTAAGGGACCTGAAGAAGGTAGGGAGATGATTAGAAGAACAGTGGAAAAAACTCATGCTGAATTTGAAAGAGCACGATATGACAGAGCTCATTTGAAAGGCTATGGCTGTGATCAGATGAGCTGATTGATCTCATGTTGTTGCTGTTGCCCTGCAGATTTAAAATGCAGGTTCAGGCAGCAACATCCATCTCCTGTTCCCCACTGATCAGCACCCCTTTTTCACCCATCTTCGAATCAGAGTTATTTGACATCAGGGAAAGTCCAGTCTTTATGGATGTCAGCGGTTTCACCCCCATTTTCAGATGTCTGATGAATCCATCGTGTTCTCAAACCATTTGGAAAGTCTGATTGCACACTTCCATCTTTGTGCCATTTAAAAAATTCAGTTAGCAATGTGTACATAACTGGATCTTTTCCCCAGGGTTGTGAATCACCACTTGCGCGTTTCTGTACCCAAACATTCTGTTAGGATCAAGAACCCTCAGGGAAGTTGTTTTTGAGTGACAAATTCCCCCCCCCCAAAAAAAACCCCTCTCTCCTGTTTCTTGGGGTTGGAAAGCCTTCAGAGTTTGCTGTTTGAGAGCGTCCCATGATTGACAGGAGTAAATGTACTGAAGTCAGTGGGGGTACTCTCATGTAAATCTGCACGTAAAGATGTTCCCAATGTATTCCAAGGAAGAGAGGCAAAGTGGAGGAGGCCAAGAGTACTTGGCGGAGGGATCGTGAAGCTGTCAAAATGGAGTGGTGCTTTGAATGAGCACTTCTGCACATGCATGAAGAACAATTTTTTTAAAGGATGCCAACCGATTAACTGTTCTGTGGTTACCACACAGCAATAATCTGAATGGTCAGTCACAGAGTGAGTGCATGTTGAGGTGGGTTAAGGGCAGCATGTTTGGAGAAACCTCTCCAGAACAAGTAACACCAGATAAAATAGAGGCCAGACCACGCCAAGCCTGTCATCTGACTGCAGCCTATGTGGTACTGAACAGCAACCTATCTCTCTGCTACTGTTGTACTGGCTGAAACATACGTAGTTTAATTATTTGAAGTTATTCGTACTTGGATGACTCCCTATAAGGAACTGAGATTTGTCTTTTAGCTGTGACATTTTTGCTTGATTCTTTTTCAGTAAAGTTTCTCAGATGTGCTCTGACGGACACCAATATATCAGTAGGTCATATGGTATGGGTGTCTACTGCACTGTCAGGTCCTTTATTGGCTTAGTCTCTCTGAAGTATATCAACAGAATTCTGGTTCTCATAATCTATGGTGTAGACTCCAGGGCTTTTAAAATCATATAAGGAACTGAGATATATACACAGGATTTGGAAATGGTGAACTTGCTAGTTCAGGGACCTGTATTAGATTTTAATTGAAAAAAGGATGCACTTGATTTTCAAATGTTGGCTAATTATAGATCAGTTTCTAATCTGCCTTTTATTGGGACAAGATTATTGAATGGGTGGTGATGATGGATGGTGATGCCTTTGATGTGTTTAATCTGGCTTTAGTCCTGGATTTGGGATGGTTCTAGTGGTCTTGGTGCACAGTCTTCATCTACCATGGGGAATGTCTCTTGTTTTCTTTGTGGATCTTTCAGTCATGTTTAATATAATTGATAATTTACTACTGTTAAAGTGCTTAGGATTTGATGTAGGAGTTGGTGATGTAGCTCTGAAGGGGTCTGATCCCCTCCCCAGTGGCTGAGCACAAAGCATGATGAGAGTCTGCTGTATGGGACACACTGTGGAGTATCCCACAATGTTCTGTTCTCTTTCCAGCATTGTTTAATTTCAGTGAGAAGGATGGACTAGAAATGAAATAGCAAACAAATAGATCCATGATCCTGAATGAGTTTGTCTACAGTTTTGTGGTGGGTTGCTACCATCCCAAGAACATCCACCTTTATGTACTATTAAATAAACCATGGAATGATGCTGTCTTTATCCTGTGCTGTGGTTAATTAATTCAGAGAATAAACTGTAACTGAATTCTGACCAGAGGTCCTTTTCACATTTGCCTGCCACTCCAGATTTTCTCAGTGTTTGAGTTGAGGCAATTTAAGTCCAGGGCAAAACAGCATCCAAATAACCTGGGGCAATAGCAGGCTGAAACCGGGTTGACCACTGAAGGGAGGTAATGTAATGCATAATGGTGGAAAACCCTGGGGGGAAAAGGAAGTCTAATCTAACCCACAGGAACAAATGTAACGTAATGCATAACGGTGGAAAACCCTGGGGAAAAAAGGGAGTTGAACTCGATTTTAATGCAGAATGGAAAAAAGAACCTGGATTAAAAAGAAGGTTGAATTTGATTTTAGTGCAGAATTGCTTGGAGGACACTGTGGTGAACTTGGATTAAAAGGAGCATGCAGAAAGGGCCTGAGGTGATGCTGGTCAGTAAGGTGTTTGCACTGGCTAGGGTTCAGCATTCACTGATGGACATTGTGAAGAGCATAGGAGTCCTGTTGGACTCAACTCTGTTATTAGAGAAGCAGATAGTTGCAGTAGCTAAGAGTGTTTTTTATCAGTTATATTTGGCCCATAAACTTCCCCCCTACCAGGAGACTGCTGATCTGGCAATGCATTTATTTATTTCCCAATTTTATACCCCTATTTTCTGCCCTCATCAGGGCCACCAAGGTGGCACTGTACTTTATCATGTCATTGTGCTTTGAAGCTCTTTATCTAAAAATACGTTAAAAGAAAAAAGAAATCCGCAGTGCAGTTCTGTGAACTGTGTGTATAGTGGTTAGGTGTCTGACTAGGATCTGGAAGACCCAGATTCAAACCTCCACTCCACCATGGAATCTTGTTTGGTGAACTTGGGTCAATCACACACTTTCAGTCTAATCTACCCCACAGGAACAAAGTTTGAGTCCAGTGGCACCTTTAAGACCAACAGTTTTATTCTGGATATAAGCTTTCATTTGCACGTGTAACCCACTAAGGTCCTAATATCTGCAGGGAGAGTGGGCTGGTTCAGTTGGTTTTGACAGTGGAACTCCCACCTATGATTATTGTGTAACTGCTGCAACTACACGTATACTTAAAACAGACATAAGAGAGGCAATACAACCAGTGCACTTTAACATTTAAAATAAACACTTTATATAAACAAAGCATGGAGGTTTTCATATAAATCCTCATTCATTCCTGGTTGGTTGCTATTACTTCATAGCAATGAATCTTCAGGGTATTACTGGTTACAGATATCTTCAACACCCACAAGGATGCACAGAACAAGAAAATACTAAACACATAGATATATTGTAGGTCCATATATTGTAAGCTCACAGATACTGGAACAGCATACGAGGTTTCCAGGCTGTACTTGGGAGGCTGCAGCTCTTCTCAGTTGAATCCAGGATTTACCTGCAATAATTCAAGGCAGGCCTTAACACAGCAAAGTCTATGCAGGCCTCTCCCCATCCTTCTGATGATGTTGCCTCCTCCTGGGCCAGGCTGAACTACTGGCTGCTGGGAATACCTAGCCTCCTTTAGGGAAAGCTACAAGCACTGAGCATGCTCATTAACTAAGTATAGGTGGGGGGCGAAGGGAGTTAATTGCCACACCACCTATTGGCAAAAGCAGATGTTCCTGATCCCTGTATGCTGTTAACAGCTACAAAACTGCGTGGGTTACACAAGCACATCTGAAGAAGTGTGCAGGCACATAAAAGCTTATACCCAGGATAAAACTTAATTGATCTTAAACATGCTACTTCTGCTGCTTCAGACCAACAAGGTTACCCACCTGAATCTACCCCATAGGGTGGTTGTGAGGATAAAATGGAGGAGATCAGCATGGTGAAAGCAACTGGGTCCCCTCTGGGTAGAAAGGTGTGGTATTGATGATTTAAATAAATAAGAAAACTTTCCTGAGAGTCAGCCCCACTGTAGGATTTCTGTAGGATTCTAAGTAGAGTTGCTTAGGATTGTAGTGGATAGATAGAACAAGGTATTAAAGCTGCATCGACACATTGTTGGATATTGCTGTATAGAGATCATTGGCAACTGGATTTTCTTGTATAGACAGGACAATTAAGGAGTTGCCAGTGATATGTAGTGCAGTTTTAATACAACATCCAACCATGTGTGAATGCAGTCTAAATGTGTCAAAATACTTTGCCGTTTGGTTAAACAATTGTATATTTGAATATTGGGCTCCAAATCTTTGTCCAAAGATAATTAACAAGTATGGGAAACTTGGTCACATTATTAATGCAGACAATTTTTAATTCCCCTGTATCCTGCAAAAGACAAGATTCAAAAGGAGACCAGCAAAATCAGTTCACTCCCCAGAACAAATCCCTTTGTAACCAGGAGCTTTCCAGTTTTACTGCTATTGATTATGCTTTTACCTGATCTGTTTTCCTGAAGTGAACTGACATGGTTTTTGTGTTTTCCTTATATTATTTATAGATTTTAAGTGCTGGAAGCTAGCTTTAATTGGTAATTTAGTGACAGGTTTCTTCATCTCATACCTTTAAGTAGTTTAACTAAAAGATAAGAAATTATTGTAATTAGGACCTCTGTTTATATAGAAACTTCTTGATATGATAAATTTTGATTCAACAGGTATCAAGTAATTCAACAGTTTAAATTAATATAACTAAAATTTTCAATTCTTTCCCCCTCATTCTCTCCACTCCTATATAAAACTTCACAGAAACATAAAGTAGATCTTTTCTACAAACTGCGTCATGTGATGAATGAACTAATTGATCTTCGCAGACAGCTTCTCTCAGGTCATTTGACCCAAGACCAAGTGCGAGAGGTTAAGAGGCACCTCACTGTACGATTGGACTGGGGTAATGAGTAAGTATGGGTATCGTTCATTTAATTTAAGATGTCATTGTAACTGCTACTGAACGCAGCTAGAACCTGCTTGCTGATATCCAAATGCAGATTTTAATAATATTCCCTTTTTTTAAGGTTATGGCTGAAGAAAAGATATAATTCAGAATGTTGATACTGTACATCTGCTTGTCTTATCCTAAACTGTAGATCAGGGGGATGAGTTTGATGTTGATTTAATTTTTGTCTGTTCCTTTTGGACTTTGAATCCTAAGAATTAAGTACAGCAGGTGCACACAAAGAATTTATCTTATGAACCGCATTTAAATACATGAGGATTTAAAGGTCACTAAAGTTTGCCAGGATTATGTCTAATATCTGTGTTATGGTTACCAAAAATCACTAACTTCTCAGTGAAAATTTAAAGCGTTATTGACTATGGCTGTGTAATAGTGTGCTGTGGAACATCAGAAGTGATGGCAGGAAACTGGAGTTATTGGGAAACATTCTAATTTATTCTCCAAAACTGTACTTTTCCCATAACTGTTTGTTTTATCATTGTGGCTTCTGTGCAGTCCCACATTGGACTGAGCTTTCGTGGGCTGGCCACCAAGAGGAGCTAGGAAGCTTTTAAAAGAATTTTCTAGACTCCCAAGAGTGCTCCCCCTCCCCTCAGTATTCAGTGTAACTTTCCCACTCAAAGTCACGTGATGTGGGAGGGGTGAGTATTCATTCCTCAATTCTCTTCTTGCTGCTGATGAGAGGGAACTAAAATCAGTGAGCTTCAACAATGATGATTCAATTACAGTTAGCTTCAACAATGATGATTCAATTACTTTAAAAGGCACTTTTTTAAAAGTACAGAGAGTGAGGGGCCAAAATGGCCCAAGATGATGAACACACCTCCTTTCTATTGTGTCTCAGTGAAGGACATAATATGGTCACATGTCAGGCCAGCCACCACCTCATGCCTAAGGTGAGAGAGGAAAGAGCAGCTTGTTTAAAAGTGGCTCTCTGGAAGAAAGCTCTAGCAGCCCCAAGCCAAACAGTGAAGAAACAACAGGAAGCTGGCAAACCTTCCAAAACATCATTGCTAAGCTCTATGCTGACCACCTTGCTGTCAGTCAAAAAATCTGTTGCCTGATCAACATCTGAACCACCTACAAAAAAAGCTAAAAAGAAATCAAAACATACCTGCCATAACTCTCTGGAACATTCCTGTTCATCACGGGACTGACAGTCCCTTTGATGTCAGGATTTGGACTTGCCTCTGTGCTGGCAAACACTTTCACCTCAAGGCCAACTGGAATCAACAGACTGGCATTGATCATGGTCTCTGGCTCAACATTGTATGGCAACACCAACTGACCGTACGTCTTTTGTCACCTCATCAACAATCTCCATTGAGTCTGATGGGCTGTCTTGTAAACAGAAAACCCCATTGCTGTCGAGATGTTGGCACCAATTTCCAACTTCCTCTGATGTTGAGATCCTTAAGGTCCCGGTGTCCCAATCAGACAAAAGGAAAGAAGGAACTGTATCTCAGGCCTCACAACACTCTGCACCTTGGTTCCCATGCCCAATGATGCTTTCAGCAGAATGGGGCTCTTGGGATGAATGCCAGCCTCCCCTTTGGTCTGCTCCATCTCAATCCTCGAGATCCACCAATAAGAAGGATCACACTAGTGGTCATTGTTCCACAATTGATACCGGCTCCCATTTCTCCTGATTTGAGGATGGCATTTGTCATGACCCCAGTGGGTTGCCGCCCTCTGCTGCCACCACCCTGGACTTACGGTCCCTTGAGAAGGCTCAGGGTACCCTCTCAAGCCCATCCAAAATGCCCCTTTCCAAGCCAAGAACCTTAGGCGTGATGATCAGACAGAGAACTTTTAAACAAATGGTTTATTTATACAGTAATGGGGCATTGTAAACAAGACAAGGTGCTTCAAAAAGTTGTAACAGTGTTTAAAAAGGCAAAAACCTTTGATGGGGCACCTTTGGTGCCGGTGTTGGAGGTTAGGAGTTTGGGAATGCTCCTGGACTCCTCTCTAACGATGGAGGCCCTTACCTTTAAAGCCCTATATGGCCAGGGTCCGACATACCTAAGGGACCACCTTTCTCCACATGTTCCCCCAAGGGCACTTCGGTCAGGGGCACGGCACCTCTTGGTAACCCCAGACCCCAAAGACACCAGACTAGCAATGACCAGGGCCACGGCCTTTTTGGTGGTGGCTCCTACCTGGTGGAATGAGCTCCCAGAGGAGATCCGGGCCCTGTGGGACCTTGTGCAGTTCCGCAGGGCCTGCAAGATGGAGCTCTTCTGCCAGGCTTTTGAGTAGGAGCCGCCGCCACAGCACCACCAACAACAATGAGGAGAACATCGGGGTGGAGTGATGGCCCGGGATAAATGAACTCTGGGGCTGCCTGAAACGGTTGCCATCTACTAGGGACTAGCCTGAATGACTAAGACGCCACCCTGCCATGGTAGAGCCTCTACTGTAATATGTGAACTCGCGAGGCTCTAAGGTTGAAATGGATTGTTTTGTTTTTATTGTATTATTTTTGTAATAACTGGCACTTGTGCCCTGACTGTTTTATTGTTTTAATAACTGGCACTTGTGCCCTGATTGTTAGCCGCCCTGAGCCCGTCATGGGGAGGGCGTATTATAAATCGAAATAAATAAATAAATAAATAAATAAAAATAGAATCTAATGCAGCTACCTATTACTCCTTAACTGTTATTACTTAAGGCCTACAAGCCTTCTTACCAGGCTGCACTACCTATAACAGTCACTCTGACTAGTGAGGGACCTTTTCCTCTCAGACCAGCCCTTCTCCCTCAGTGACTCCGTGAGAGGGAAAATTGCAGAGAGACAGCAAGATCCGTTTCCTCACGACACACAGAGTTTATCACAGTCCCCTTCAGTTCACTCCTGTGTGAAGAAAGACACCATTTTCCCACAGCCTACAGCTTAAGACACACCTCCACCAGAATGCAACAGTCTCCTCCCAGAATCCCTGCACTCCCATTGGCTAAAAACCATCTCCAAGCATTATGGGAATTGTAGGCTGTCTGCTTTCTACTGCCAGACAGGCCCCTCCTATAGTTTAGGCCTCTAGGCTCTGTCTCCGTCCTGCACAGATCATGACAGCATTGATATGAGGTCTGACACTGAACCAGAACTCACCTTGATGCCGTCTCCAAATGACACGGTCGAGGAATCCTCTGCAGAGGATTCTGAGGACTTCTGAGGACTTGAACCTATATGCAGAGCAGATCATACATAGGGCAAAAGCTCTAGATCTTGAATTTCTTTCTACTGAGCCACAATCAAAAGACCCTATAATGAATTTGCTCTTTAACCCAGAATCCAGCCCAGTAGCACTGCCTTTTTTACAAGGAACAGAAGATGTGGCGATGACTGCATGGTGCAAGCCAGCATCCAGTGCCACTTCCTCAAAAAGGCTTGAGAATCTGTACAGGGTGAGAGAAGACAGATGCACCTACCTTTTTCAACACCCCAACTCCCTGGTGTCCAAAGTCCTTCCTGCTAGAGGCCAGTCACGCACCCACTCTGCTCAAAGAAGGCCACAAGACTGATATCATGAGAAGAAAGTCTACTCTTCAGGGGCCATGAGACTCAGGGTGGTGAATTCCATGGCCGTAATGGGCCACTACCAAATGCTCCTCTGGGAAAGGATGACTCAGTTTGTATGACAAAAAGTCTTTGGCAAAAGCATTGATTATGGAAGGGCAAAACCTTGTAAAGCAACAGCTCAGTGCCTCTAGACATGACACCGATTGTCATGGTAGATTCATAGCATCAGGTTTGGTGATGAGGCAATAGTCATGGTTAAGATCATCAGCCTTAGCACTTGAAGGCCTCCCCTTCAAGGGCAGAGAATTATTTAGTGATCAAACTGATGAGGTCCTAGAATGCACATGCAAATATAGAATTACTGCATACTCACTGGGCATCACCTCTGGGGCTGTCCGCCAGTGCAAACAGAGGTATTGGCCATGGTCCTTGCATAAATTCCAATATGCTAGACCATTTAGATATTCAGAGTATAAGTACCAAACTCTATCCTACCAGCAACCCTATCCCCAGCAGACCCAGGGAAGGAGGCAAACTAGACCTAGAAATAAGCAACCTTCCCAGTCCACTAGAGATCAACAACCCAAGGGCTCTGGACTCCCCTGACTAACTTCTTAAACAGGTCATTTGCATTTTACAATTTTTGGTTGTCAATCACAGATAACAGTTGGGTTTTATCAATAATAAAACATGATTACTTTTTGGAGTTTCACTCGTTGCCTCCCTGCAACTTATCTCCTACTGTGCCAGCACATATGGCACCAATTCTGACCCAAGAGGTCAGCCTCCTGCTTCACAAGGATGCCATTATGAGGGTGCCATCAGATTCCAACCCCAGGGGTTTACTCCAGATACTTTACAATAGATAACAAGGGGGTGGAAAGAGACCCATTCAAGACCTGAGAACACTGAATAAATTTTTGAATGTACCCAAATTCAGGTTGCTCTCATTATAGGAGATCATCCCTTTTCTACAGACAGACCTGTGATTTGCCATTATTGATCTAAAAGATGCCTATTTTGCATAAATATCCATGCATCTTGTAGAAAGTATCTTAGATTCCTGTATGAAAATAATGTCTATGAATATACAGTGCTGCCATTTGGTTTGACATCAGCACCAAGGGTATTCACAAAATGTATGTCGGTAGTGGTCTCCTATTTAAGACTACAAGGCTGTACTCTTTACCCATGTTCAGATGACTGGCTTTTTGTAGCCAATACCCCAGAAACTCTCATCACTATTCTACAGTGTAGTCTACACACACTGAACAATCTGGGTTTCCTTATGAATATGGAAAAGTTGCATTTTAATCCTGTTCAATGTATAGAATTGATTGGGGCAACTCTGGACTTCAGGATGGGTACAACATCTCTACCCCTTTCGAGAGCTGAATGCATTAAAACACTAGTTCAGAGATTCTTAATGTGCCACTCCTAGTCGTTAAAAACATCCCAAAATTACTGGGGTATATTGAGGTCACCCTGCATGCTAGTTTATTCATGAGACCCATCCAGAACTGGTTTATTTGGCAATATCACCCTGCTTTTCACTCACCTTGTATGAGGGCTTCTAGTGTCCTGGCCCCACTGGTGGACCTCCTGATGGCACCTGGTATTTTTGGCCACTGTGTGACACAGAGTGTTGGACTGGATGGGCCATTGGCCTGATCCAGCATTGGCTTCTCTTATGTTCTTAGACTGTCAATCCCAAGACCAGTTCTCAAATCTTTAACCTGGTGGTCCTTCACTTCACACCAGTGCTCAGGCACCCCACTAGGTACACAAGCCCATGACTTACAGGTCTGTACAGACAGTGCCCTATTGGGTTGTGGTGCACACTGCGGTCCCCACACAGCACAGGGCCTATGGTCTGAGAGGGAGGCCAAACTACACATCAGTATCTTGGAACTTAGAGCTATAAGAAATGCTCTTTACTCTTTTGCTACTTTCTACAAGGTCAACGTATGCTCCTGGCTTACAGACAACATAATGCCCAAATTTTACATAAACAAATGGGGTGGGTGGGGGTACAGGGTTCATATAACTATGCACAGAGGCAGGTCATATATGGTGCTGGGCAATGAAGCACAAAGTGCATCTCATGGCCATCTCACGGCCATCCATTCAAGAGGGAATTAGATAAACATATGGAGCAGAAGTCCATCAGTGGCTATTAGCCACAAGGTATAGCTAGGAACTCTCAGTCTGGGACAGGTGATGCACTCTATTCTTGGTGCTGGAGGGAACAGCAGTGGGAGGGCTTCTAGTGTCCTGGCCCCACTGCTGGACCTCCTGAGGGCACCTGGTATTTTTGGCCACTGTGTGACAGAGTGTTGGACTAGATGGGCCATTGGCCTGATTCAACATTGGCTTCTCTTATGTTCTTATGTTCTTAACGCCGTATCAGATATCCTCAGCAGAGATGTAGCAGGATCCCATGAATGGGCAATCATAGACTGCTACTTTTACCCAATTTTTCAGGACTGAGGTTTCCCAGGCATAGATTTATTTGCTACAGCAACCAACAAGAAGTGCCCACATTTCTCCTCCAGAGCAGCACTGGATCCTGACTCACTAGGGGATGCTTTCTAATTTTTATGGTGTGGGTACCTGTTCTATGTTTTCCCCCTTTTGGAATTCTCCACAAGGTGGCAGCAAAATTGAACGCAGACAGGACCAATTGCATATTAATAGTCCCTTACTGGCCCAGAAAGACCTGGTTTCTATTACTTTGGAACCTGTCCAAAGGGATATTCAGAACCTTTCCTGCAGAGAACAGCTTTCTCCACTTAGACCCCACACACCACCCAGATCTGAGGACCCGGCATCTGATGGCTTGATGGTCAACCCCAACCCCTTACAGCATCCAAGGTTCCAGAAGTGATGATGACATCTTCTAAACCTTCCACAAGGAAGTCTTATGAATGCAAATAGAAGAGGTTCCCTTATGGGCAATTGGCCATGGGCTCTACCCAGAAACCTGTGCTGTCTTTAAGGTATTTGAGTACCTGCTCCATCTGAAAGAAGGGGGCCTATCAACCTCACCCATTAAACTTCATTTAGTGGCGATTTCAGTCTTCCATGAGTTAGTTAACAGTTCCACTGTATTCTCTACTTGAGAATCTAAATTACAGGCCAGTCAGTCTGACGTCAATACTGGGTACGTTCGTGGAAACTGTAATTAAGGAAAGATTTAGTAGGTACACTGATGAACAAAAATTATTGAGGCAGACTCAGCATGGGTTCTGTAAGGGAAGATCTTGTCTCACTAACCTGTTAGTGCTCTTTGAGGGGGTGAACAAACATGTGGACAAGGGGGACCCAATAGATGTTATTTACCTTGACTTCCAGAAAGCTTTTGATACAGTTCCTCATCAAAGGCTCCTGAGTAAGCTCAATAGTCACGGGATAAAAGGACAAGTCCTTTTGTGGATCAAAAACTGGCTAATTAATAGGAAACAGAGAGTGCGTATAAATGGGCAATTTTCTCAGTGGAGGGTGGTAAGCAGTGGGTTACCACAGGGATCAGTACTGGGTCCGATGCTTTTTAACTTGTTCATTAATGATTTGGACTTGGGAGTAAGCAGTGAAGTGGCTACATTTGCAGATGACATGAAGTTGTTCAGGGTGGTGAAAAGCAGAGAGGATTGTGAGGCACTCCAAAGGGATCTGTCGAGGATGGGCGAGTGGGAGCCAACGTGGCAAATGGGGTTCAATGTGGCCAAGTGCAAAGTGATGCACATTGGAGCCAGAAATCCTAACTATAAATACATGTTGATGGTATCCGAACTGGCAGAGACTGACAAAGAGAGAGATCTTGGAGTCGTAGTAGATAACTCAATGAAAATGTTGAGACAGTGTGTGATTGCAATAAAAAAGGCCAATGCTATGCTGGGGATCATTAGGAAGGGTACTGAAAACAAATCAGCCAGTATCATAATACCCCTGTATAAATCAATGGTGCGACCTCATTTGGAGTACTGAGTACAGTTCTGGTCACCACACCTCAAAAATGATAGTATAGCATTGGAAAAAGTGCAGAGAAGGGCAACTAGAATGATCAAAGGGTTGGAACACTTTCCCTATGAAGAAAGGTTAAAGCGCTTGGGGCTCTCTAGCTTGGAGAAACGACGGCTGAGAGATGACATGATCGAGGTTCTCCCTCGGAGGTGGAGGACATCTCCATGGGTTATTCCCATCGTGCCTTTAGGGAGGCAGGAAATAGTTTTTTCTCCTTCCTGTAGGAGCCTCCAGAATAGCCCATACCTCGGTTTTGTTCCTGCCTCACTAGGGAGCAGCAGCATAGACACAGCTAGTTTCAGCTCGTTTCTATTCTTTAGGATTTCTTTTGCTTTCTATTCCTTCTTTCCTTGCCTTGCCTTTTCTATCTATTTCTCTGTCTTCTATCTCTGCCTATGGCGAAGATAGAAGATTGTGGGGTTTTAGACCCGAAAAGACTACGATCTCCGACGACCGTCTCCAGGGCGGGAAGGGAGATCCCCGACAACCTTTCCTCTGAAGATGAGAAAGCTCCCGGTGGAGCTAAAGACGCGGGCTCATTTAGCACCACAGGGGCTGACCTGCCTTTCAGGCTAGATCGCGATCCCCCAACAACCCCAGCAGCGTCAGTTTCGGCGGCGGCGCAACACGCCCAGAAGCACCACCGAGTAACTTCGGATGAGGACCCCGCCATTCTAACGGCGCACGCCAAATATGCCGGCGGCCATTTTGAGGGTCTGGTGCTCGGCCCCGCAACCCTCCAACGCTCTCTCCTGGGCTCCTTGGGAGTCGCAGGTTCACAGCAGCGTTGTTTGCCTAATCAACCCAGCATCGAGGTCGGCGTGGAATTCGACCAGCTCAGCGGTAAGGCAACTGCGACGGGGCTCCTGTTACAGCCCATTGACCTCATGGTCATTATTCGTCAGGCTGTGCAGCAGGAGTATTCCGCTGCCAATCCCAAGGCCAGTATGGCTCATGGTTCCTGCCCCGATTGGATCCTCCAGCCCCCTCCCGGCCCACTAATGCAGCACAGAGGTCTCTTCCCCCCTTTTTGGAGGGAGACGGGGGGAGCGTAGGGGGAGGATCATTCCTCTTCTCAGTCCATTGAGGACAGAGAGGAAGGGGAATCATAAGAACATAAGAACATAAGAGAAGCCAATGTTGAATCAGGCCAATGGCCCATCCAGTCCAACACTCTGTCACACAGCGGCCAAAATATACCAGGTGCCATCAGGAGGTCCAGCAGTGGGGCCAGGGCACCAGAAGCCCTCCCACTGCTGCCCCCTCCAGCACCAAGAATAGAGTGCATCACCTGCCCCAGACTGAGAGTTCTCATTCTATACCCTGTGGCTAATAGCCACTGGTGGACTTCTGCTCCATATGTTTATCTAATTTCCTCTTGAAACTGTCCATGCTTGCAGCCGCCACGACCTCCCGTGGCAGTGAATTCCATATGCTAATCACTCTTTGGGTGAAGAAGTACCTCCTTTTATCCGTTCTAACCCGACTGCTCAGCAATTTCATAGAGTGCCCACGAGTTCTTGCATTGTGAGAAAGGGAGAAAAGCACTTCTTTCTCAACCTGCTCAATCCCATTCATAATCTTATAAACCTCGATCATGTCACCCCTCAGCCGTCGTTTCTCCAAGCTAAAGAGCCCCAAGCATTTTAACCTTTCTTCATAGGGAAGGTGTTCCAACCCTTTTATCATTCTAGTTGCCCTTCTCTGCACTTTTTCCAATGCTATAATATCCTTTTTGAGATGTGGTGACCAGAACTGTACACAGTATTCCAAATGAGGTCGCACCAATGATTTATACAGGGGCATGATGATACTGGCTGATTTGTTAGCAATTCCCTTCCTAATAATCCCCAGCATAGCGTTGGCCTTCTTTATTGCAGCTACACATTGTGTAGACATTTTCAGCGAGTTATCCACTACGACTCCAAGATCTCTCTCTTGGTCAGTCTCTGCCAGATCAGACCCCATCAACGTGTATTTATATTTAGGATTTTTGGCTCCAATGTGCATCACTTTGCACTTGGCCACATTGAACCCCATTTGCCACGTTGACGCCCACTCACCCATCCTCAACAGATCCCTTTGGAGTGCCTCACAATCCTCCCTGGTTTTCACCACCCTGAACAACTTCGTGTCATCTGCAAATTTAGCCACATCACTGCTTACTCCCAATTCCAAATCGTTAATAAACAAGTTAAAAAGCATGGGACCGAGTACTGATCCCTGTGGTACCCCACTGCTTACCACCCTCCACTGAGAAAGTTTCCCATTTATACTCACTCTCTGTTTCCTATTTATAAGCCAGTTTTTGATCCACAAGAGGACTTGTCCTTTTATCCCATGACTATTGAGCTTACTTAGGAGCCTTTGATGAGGAACTGTATCAAAAGCTTTCCGGAAGTCAAGGTAAATAATATCTATTGGGTCCCCCTTGTCCACATGTTTGTTCACTCCCTCAAAAAACACTAACAGGTTAGTGAGACAAGATCTTCCCTTACAGAACCCATGCTGAGTCTGCCTCAATAGTTTTTGTTCATCAATGTGCCTACTAATTCTTTCCTTAATAACAGTTTCCACCAACTTACCCGGTATCGATGTCAGACTGACTGGCCTGTAATTTCCTGGATCTCCCCTGGAGCCCTTTTTAAAGATGGGAGTGACATTAGCTACCTTCCAGTCATCAGGAATGGAGGCAGATTTTAAAGAAAGATTACATATTTTTGTCAGGAGATCCACAAGTTCACATTTGAGTTCTTTCAGAACTCTCGGATGAATGCCATCCGGGCCTGGTGATTTATTAGTTTTTAAATTGTCCATCAGTCGGAGGACTTCCTCTCTTGTCACCGCAATCTGATTCAGGTCTTTCAAACCCCCTCCCGAAATCAGTGCTTCTGGAGTGGGCAAACACTTCTCCTCTTCCACAGTGAAGACAGAGGCAAAAAATGCATTCAGCTTCTCAGCCATTTCCCTATCATCCTTCACTACCCCTTTTACCCCTTGGTCATCCAAGGGCCCCACTGCCTCCCTGGCTGGCTTCCTACTTCTAATGTATTTGAAGAAAGTTTTATTGTTGGTCTTTATGTTTTTTGCGATATGCTCCTCATATTCCCTTTTTGCTTGCCTGATCACAGACTTGCATTTTATTTGCCATAGTCTGTGTTCCCTTTTATCAACCTCACTAAGACTAGCTTTCCACCGCTTAAAGGAATCCTTCTTACCTTTTACAGCTTCCATTACTTTATTTGTTAACCATGCAGGCTTTTTTCTATACCTATTTGTACCTTTCCTAACCTGCGGTATATATTTTTTCTGAGCTTCTAGGATTGTCTTTTTAAATAGTCTCCAAGCTTCCCCAATGGTTTTGACCTTCTCCACTCTTCCTTTCAATTTCTTCCTCACATGTCCCCTCATACCAGAGAAGTTACCCCTTTTAAAGTTAAAAGTGGTTGCGTCAGTCTTTTTGGGCAACTCCCTATCTGTACAAATGTTAAACTCAATGACATTATGGTCACTGTTCCCAAGTGGTGCAATCACTTTTACATCTCTCACCAGGTCTTGGGTGTTACTTAGGACCAAATCCAGGATCGCCTCTCCCCTGGTAGGATCTGTGACCATCTGTTCCACAGCACAGTCATTGAGAGTGTCTAAGAACGCAATCTCTTTTTCCCGACTAGAACTCATATTGACCCAATCAATGTGTGGGTAGTTAAAGTCGCCTATTACAACACAGTTATTTCGTCTAGCCGCTATCTTTAATTCATTCATCATTTTATAATCCTCCTCTATCTTTTGATCTGGTGGGCGATAATCCTTATCTGAGGATGAAGAGGAAGAAGTTCGTCTTCTTGATCAGGCCAGTCGTTTCTTCAAAACAATCAATTTTTATTAAGCAAGGCTCTCAAGGCCTTGGACATTCAGGATCTCCCCTCCTCTGTATACCTGAGAGCCTTCAAGGCCAAATTTAAATCCAAGTGCAAAGGTAACGTAGAATTCTTTGCCCCTGAGGACTATTCGGAAAAGGTTTTTCCTTTCCCAGAATCCTTGAGCGTCAGCTGAGAGCCGACTGGGAGAGACCAGTCGTTAACAGAGAAGACCTTGCATTGGTTTAAAAGTGCTTTACGCCTTACCTAATTATGCTAACTAGTTATTGCAGGTGTCTCCTGTGGATGGTCCCATAGCTGCTCTGCAGTCTTCTGGACTTCTCTCTGAGGACAGCCAGGGTACCATCAGAGATCCCGCAGTCAAGAAGGCATCCGTTGCTTCTTGTGCTGCAATAGTGTGGATGTGCAGACTAATCCCGAAGAAAACAGAGGTTTTTCTTGAGGGAGCTTCTCGCGTCCTTAAGGCCAGTCCGTTACTGCTGACGCCACTCTTTACATCATTGCCTTCGCTTTGCAAGCCCTGGGTTCTACCACTGGGGTTAGACGGTTTCTCTGGTTACGGGTATGGTCGGCTGATGCCCTATCCAAATCTATAGTTACGGCCTACCCGTTCCAGGGAGATCGTCTCTTCGGTGACGCCCTCGATAAGATCCTAGTCGAGACAAGAAACTAGAATAAGGTCCATGCCCAGTTCCATCCGATGGCATGACAAAAGGAGTAACCATTCCTTTCGCTTGCAACACACTCTATCCAGGTTTCGCCAAGAGACCAGGAGACCACAGTGGGATCCTTCCACGGCGTCTGGCACCCGAGGCTCCTTTGGTTCTCGGTTCCATAAACCATCGTTCACCAGAAACGATGGAGGGGATCGTGCCGCAAGGCCCAAACAGGCATGACTCCAATCTCCTTCCGGTGGGGCACTCGTCTTCTCCATTTTGGACGCAGTCCCAGGCGGATGCCTGGGCGGTACAGTCTGTGTCTCAAGGGTATCCCATAGAGTTCATTCGGCTGCCACTGGAAAGGTTCGTAAAATCCCCTGCTAGCAAATCCGTGGACAGGAGGAACATTACCAACAGGGCCATTCAACACCTATTGAACATCAGGGCCATAGAACTTGTTCCCGACCTCACACGGGGTCGGGGTGTATATTTAATTCTGTTTATGGTCCCCAAGCGGAACGGTGATTGGCGGGCCATACTGGACCTCAAGTCTCTGAACATGCTTGTGAAGCTGCGTCCTTTTCGGATGGAAACTCTGGAGACCATCACAGTCTCCTTGTTACCAAACGAGTTCCAGACCTCCATCGATATCACGGAGGACTACCTTCATGTCCCGATCCAGCTCACAAGCGATTTCTCCGGGTTTTTTTGCGTTCCCAACTGCCACTTCCAATATAGAGCTCTCCCGTTGGGTCTTTCTACCGCACCTCGGGTATTTTCCAAATTAGTCATCAATCCGGTCGTATTTATCAGGAGCCATGGGACGCAGGTTCACCCGTACCTCTACGACCTTCCGGTGCGGTCCCACAGTCAGGCAGCATCTCTCTGGACACGGAGACTAATTTGAATTGCTTCCAGAATCATGACTGCTTGATCAATCTAGACAAGAGCTCTCTTCAACCTAATCAGAGGCTCGAGCATCTGGGAGCCATCATCAACACCACTCGCAATGCTCTCTTTCTACCACTATCCAAAGCGCAGAAGATCAGAGAGATGGCATCGCTAGTCTACCGCAGCAGATGTTCTTCCTTACTGGCCTTGGTCAGACTGCTGGGTCTGATGATTTCCTGCTTAGACACGGTCCAGTGGGCACATCTAATTGCCAGGCCTCTTCAAAGGTTTCTACGTTCATACCAACGTCTGATCATGGAGAACAAGGCAGTCAACCTTCGAGTTCCTCTTGAGACCAAGACCAGTCGGCATTGGTGAATGACCACTGGCAACTTGACAGCAGGAAAGGAGTACTACATTCCTCTGATCAAGGAAATCTTTACTGACGCCAGTCTGCTTGGCTGGGGAGCAACCCTAGACCATTCTCCAGTTCAGGGGAGATGAAGTCCAGCAGAGGTGAAGTTACCTATCAATCAGTGGGAACTCAGAGCGATCCTCCATGCCCTGACACATTTCAATACCTCTCTCTGCAATCTGCATGTCTTGGTGAGGACGGACAACATCTCCACCAAGGCGTATTTCAACAAACAGGGGGGATCCCGATCTTCCCAACTTCATTGAGAGGCGGTAAAAATTCTCTCATGGGCAGAGCAGAACATCAGGTCTCTTCGAGCGGAACATATCACGGGGATCA
Source organism: Gekko gecko (assembly GCA_029375565.1). Lineage (NCBI taxonomy): Eukaryota > Metazoa > Chordata > Lepidosauria > Squamata > Gekkonidae > Gekko > Gekko gecko. The sequence goes on along the minus strand of JAPDNY010000002.1, from coordinate 102,892,315 downwards.
AGCATACTGGCTCAGCAGGGAGACCATTCAAGAGGCAGAGTGGTCTCTCCATCCCAATCTGTTTCTTCTGATTTGCAACCAGTTGGGTCAACCGGCAGTAGATTTCCTTGCCTCTCCAGTGAAACACCAGCTACCCCGGTTCTTCACTCGATACTTCCACCAAGCTGCAGAAGCAACCGACGCACTGATTTCCACTTGGCCCAGCGATCTGCTCTTCGCATTCCTACCATTCATGTTGATCTCAAGGACTGTCCGCAAGATCCAAGAGCTCAAGGCGGAGGTAATTTTAGTAGTTCCCAGATGGGCGTGGTTCTCAGTGCTGTCCTTGAGATCACCGCACATTTCCTGCGAAGGGCTGCCACCAACGCAGCTTTCTTCAACATAGCTTCAGTCGAGGAAGTCTGCGGGGCAGCTACTTGGTCTTCTGTTTCCACGTCTGTACGCCACTATAAGAGTAACACAGTTTGCATCGGCCGATGCACCATTCGGAAGGAGGGTGTTACAGCATGTTCTGTCCTTGGAAGAAGATGATGACCCACTCGGATAAGGGGACACTGCTCTGGGAGGTCCCATGGAGATGTCCTCCATCTCAGAGGGAGAACGGCCATTGGCACTTACTGTGAAGGGTCCTTCTCCTCTGAGGTCAGGAGGAAATCTCGGCCCTCCCGTTCCTTCATCATCTTCCTTCCTACTATTCTTGTGCTGACCTATTCTCCTCCTTCTCTGAGTATACTGTTCCTTGTTAACATGTTATACTTGTCATTACAGTTTCGTTTGTCAGTATAATTTTCATTTAGAGCAAGGCCTTTCAGTTGCTGGAGAGTACTGCTTTCGGAGTCCCATAACTGAGGGATGGGCTATTCCGGAGGCGCCTACAGGAAGGAGAAAAAACTATTTCCTTCCTCCCTAAAGGCACGGTGGGAATAACCCATGGAGATGTCCTCCTGACCTCAGAGGAGAAGGACCCTTCACGGTAAGTGCCAGTGGCCGTTTATAAGATTATGCATGGGATAGAGCAGGTCGAGAAAGAAGTACTTTTCTCCCTTTCTCACAGTACAAGAACTCATGGGCGCTCAATGAAATTGCTGAGCAGTGGGGTTAGAACAGATAAAAGGAAGTCCTTCTTCACCCAAAGAGTGATTAACACATGGAATTCACTGCCACAGGAGATGGTGGCGGCTACAAGCATGGATGGCTTCAAGAGGTAATTGGATAAACATATGGAGCAGAGATCCATCAGTGGCTATTAGCCACAATGTATAGATAGGAACTCTGGGGCAAGTGATGCTCTGTATTCTTGGTGCTTGGGGGGGTCAACAGTAAGAGAGCTTCTAGTGTCCTGGCCCCACTGGTGGACCTCCTGATGGCACCTGGTATTTTTGGCCTCTGTGTGACAGAGTGTTGGACTGGATGGGCCATTGGCCTGATCCAATATTGGCTTCTCTTATGTTCTTAAGCTCTTATGTTTCTTAAGGGTTTGTTGAATTTATGCCTTCCTGTCCCTCAATGGAGCCTGTCATTAGTGCTTTCCAAACTGATAGATAAACCAATTGAACCAATGGTAACCATTGATCTGTCTCTTCTTTCATAAGAGATAGCATGTCTAATAGATATCACATCTGCCAGAAGGAATTAAGGTCTCTCCACTGTGATCCTCCTTTTCTAAAGTTTCATGTGGACAAAGTTGTATAGATATCTTGCCTGGAGTTTCTCCCCAAGGTAGTCTCCAGATTTCACTTAGTTCAGGACATCAACCTCCTGATCTTCTTCCCATCAACATCTTCCTCCTCAGAAAGGATGACACATTCACCAGATGTTAGGTGAGCTATCCTTTTTTTCTTTTTCTTTTTTTTTAAAAACACAATTTCAGGCTAGATAGAAATTTATACATATGTTTTAGAGGTCATAATAGAGGTAAATCTGCCTCTGCGCAGACACTTTTTAGGTGGATTGTTTCAGCCATTAACACAGCATACACTAAGTTAGGCACAAACTGCCCCCTCACGATGTCAGCACACTCCACCAGGGCTCAAGCTCCGTTGGCAGCCTTCTTACCTGGTCTCCTGCTGGAGGACATATGCAAAGCAGCGACCTGGTCAACATCCTAGACATTTGTGAAGCATTGTTCAATGGATGTCAACTCCAGGAGTGAGGCAGCTGTGGGGAAAGCAGTGCTGAAGTCAGTCTTTTGCTGATTCACTCCTTGGTGAGTGGACTTACTACTCTCCCATGTGGGACTGCACAAGAAGCCATATCAATGAAAATAAAGTTGCACTTACCTGTAACTGTTGTTCATCGAGTGGTCTTCTGTGCAGCCACACATCCCTCCCTCCTTTCCCTGCGGTGGGCTTCTCATTGTCTATGTACTTTACTTACGGTGGCAAAGGGAGAACTGAGGGAATAGTGCTGACCCCCTCCTACGTCACGTAACCTGGGCAGGAAAGTTACACTGAATATTCAGGGGGGGAACACTCTTGGAAGTCTAGAAAATTCTTAAAGAAGCTTGCCAGTTCCTTTCTGTGGCCAGCTTGCAAAAGCACAGTCCCATGTGTGCCTGCACAGAAGACCACTCAATGAACAGCAATTATAGGTGAGTCCAACCCTGTTTTATTTCACTTCACATTTTGAATGTCTTTCTCCACAAAAAATGTGAACTCAAAGCAGTTTACAGATATATCAAGCTATAAGCAACTTTACCTAAAAATGTAAATACCATAATTGTTTAATAACCCAGAATACACTACTGTACATCAGCATTGCTACTGTTTCTCAAAGCAAGTTTGCTTTTGAGCAATAAGCAGGTGTTCCTCCAGTTTGGAACTCTGGTGTGATTTGAGACTAATATTCATTCAACAAGGCATCATAATGTGACTACATTCTATATCCTTTAACTGTTTGTTTCTGTCTCACACTCATTCTGTTTTGTTTAATAAAAAGTTTAGTGGGGAGTTTAATTATCCTACCACTCCACTGAACAAAGCTTATTTATTAATTAAACATTTATACCCGACCTTTCCATTTGTATCAAATTTGAAAACTTTCTCCAGACTATGGAGCCTTCCTCCAATTTAAGTGGCTCTTTGTCCAACAGAAAGAAGGCTGGAAGAAGGCTAATTAAGCAATGGTTGGCTCTATCCTGTTATTTTAAAAATGCAAGATTTTTTCTACTTGGAGGGAAAGTCTTGCATTGTCCCTATGCTTTTCTCTCCTTGTCTCTATGCCTTCATACCCAGTTTGTAGAGATTAAAAGCTGCAGACTCTAATCTGGAGAACCAGGTTTGATTTCCCAAATCCCCATTTCTCCACATGAAGCCCGCTGGGCGATCTTGGGTCAGTTACAGTTCTCTAAGAACTCTCTTAGTCCCCCTACCTTTCAGGGTGTCTGTTTTGAGGAGAGGAAGGGAAGGTGATTGTGGCTGCCCAACCTTGGGAACCAAATTCAAATTTGTGTTTTCTTTTCAGTTTAGTCCATCAGGGGTTACATTCCACTTGTGCATTGTTCTGCTTACACTAGGACAGCTAGGTAATATTTAGAAAAAATAGCTATGCTATGCTGAAATCCAATAGAATGTAAAGAACATTAAACACATAATTAAGTAACCTTATTTACTTTACAACAAATTTAGAGTCCAGTGGCACCTTTAAGACCAACAAAGATTTATTCAAGGTATGAGCTTTCATGTGCACGCACGCTTTATCAAATACATTAAATGGCAGTCAGATCCTTGACTGCCATCCTAAAGGTACCATTGGACTCTAAATTTGTTGTACTGCTTCAGACCAACATAGCTGACCAACTGGATCTTATTTACTTTATTCATTCAATCGCCAAGAGTTGGACACGACTGAATCACTAACAACAACATTTACTTTATCAGGATTTTTTCATGTTTTGGATTTTATTCCTTATGTAGAAGCCAATCTTGCTTTTTTTTGGTGGATTTTGTTCACACAGTTTGTTTAGAATTAAGAGACCTCTCTCTCAGAAAGATTTATACTGAACAATTGATGACAACATAGGGTTGGATTGATTGATCAGTTATGAAAATAAGGATTGCAGATCTCTGTTTCCCTCCTCACATCAGTCAGTTTTGACTCTGGGAAAGTTGATTCCCCGGGGTTGTGGAACCCATGTGAGCTAATGGCCATGTTGGCTATGAGGACACTACACTGAAGAGGACTTTCTTTTCAGTTTATCAAAGAGATTACTAAGTGGGGGGGGACATGGAATGGAGAGAGTTGACAGAAATTTTTCTTCCTTTCCCAAAATACTAGAACTCAGTGGCATCCAATGAAACTAATGGGCAATAGGTTCAGGATGAATATAAGGAAATACTGCTTTCAACAGGGAGTTATTAAAATGTGGAATACGCTGCCAGAGGATGTAATGATGGCCACAGGAATAAATAGCTTTAAAAAGGGATTTGATAGATTCATGAAAGATAGATCCATCAGTGGCTACTAGCCATTTATTTATTTATTTATTTATTTATTTATTTATAATTCAATTTATATCCCGCCCTCCCCAAACGGGCTCGGGGCGGCTAACACTTTAGGCACCAGGCCATGATTAAAACAACTAACTATTAGAGCACAAGCTATGATTAAAACACATGTTAAAAACAATCCCATTCAGCACTGAAGTGCTGGTGCTCTAGATGTTACTACTGTCCTCAGTTCCAAGATGGGTTCTAATAAGAATTTAAACCCAGAACAGTTCCATAGCAGTGCTCCATCCATTCTTTGTCCCAGGGCCGATGGTTCCCACCCAAGTCATGGTGGCAGTGCATTGATGGTCCAATAGCGGTGGCGGTTCCTACTCAAAAGCCTGGCAGAAGAGTTCCATCTTGCAGGCCCTGCAGAACTCTGCAAGGTCCTGCAGGGCCCAGATCTCTTCCGAGAGCTGGTTCCACTAGGTAGGAGCCGCCACTGAGAAGGCCCTGGCTCTGGTCACAGCAAGTTTGACCTCCCTGGGGCCTGGGGTTACTAAAAGATGTTGCGCCCCTGACTGTAGTGCCCTTGGGGGAACATATGGGGAAAGGCGATCCCTTAGGTATGACTATGGTGACTATGGGAACCTCCACATTCAGAAGCACTAAGCCTCTGAATTCCAGAATCAGGAGGCAACATCAGTTGAAGGCCTTGGCCTCTATGCCCTGTTGTTGGCCATCCGGAGGAAGTGGTTGGCTGCTGTGTGAGACAGGTGCTGGACTAGATGGACCATTGGTCTGATCCAGCAGGGCTGTTCTTATGTTCTTATACTTTACTGTTACCAATGAAAACATCTGTATTATAGATAGGGAGCTATCATGTCTGTTAAGCATCTTGTAGCCTACACTTAGACTAAATAGCAGAATTACGACAATATTTATGTAACACTTTTTTAAAGAAAGCTATGATCCAACAGGAAGCTATGATCCAACGGGAAAAGGTATATTGGCCCCCAAGGTCTACTACTTTGCACTAACTCACCTTCCACCAAATCTAGGTGAAGATGTTTTTATTCTCCCAAAGCTTTTACATTTCCCCACCTTGTGGAGTTTTATCAGTTGTTTTTTAGACTGTCGTGCTTTTATCTTACGGTTCCTGTGTGCTTTTCTTGGTTTATCTGATGTCATTTTAGACAGCCAGAGTAGTGTAGTGTTTAAAGAGTGCTGGACTAGTACCTGGAGGACACAGGCTCAAATCCCCACTGTGTGCCATTGTGAGCCAGCCTAGCTTTCCTTACAGCATTGTTATTAGGATAAAATGGAGGAGAGGTGGATTATGTAAGGTGCTTTGAGTCCCCATTCAAAAGTGGGGTATAAATCAATTGAATAAATAAAAAATAATAACTTTCTCTGTTTTTACTCCTGGTTTTATCCTTTTATCTTGTTTTACTGTTAGAATTTTTATTGTTGTAAGCCAGTTTGCACATATTTATATGAAGTGGCAGAATTTAAATATTATAAATAAATATTAATATTAGCATTGTGCTTCTGCATGCGAGATACCCTGGATCTAATTCCTACAGATGTGTATTTACCTATTCCTTTAAAAAACTCTCAACGAAAGGGGATTCTACACACTATGTAAGCAGTCTGTTGTATGACTGTTGAATCTTGATTTATTTGGTATGACATCCACACAGGTAGGAGGCTTGGGGTTATTACAAAGGATTAACAGGGAATTAAAGAATGAGAATCCTTTGAGCTGAGAATCCATGGTGTTATGGGATTTTAACTAAATTTAGTATATCAGATTAAGTTCAAAGGTAGTTGTTGCTGTGTGCATTCCTGGCCGCTGGCACTGAATGCTATTAATTTGTGGATACCATGTCGCATAAACCATAATATAACTGAGAGTCATAACTGAGAATCTTTAAAACCATGAGATGTGCAAGCTGATTTTCACAAGGATTCATTTTCCCTCTGCAGTTTTTAGTGTCTAGAATAGAGTGCCTTGCAATTTTTCGTGTAGTAATCTTCATCAATATTATGGATATAAAGCAACAAAAACAAGACAACCTCTTCTTTACTAATAGCAGTTTCTATATGTTCACCATATATAACACTCATCAGTAATCATAGCATTAAGATTACCGTTATATATACATTAATTTGAAATAAGTCTTGAACGAAGCTGAACTTGCTTCTGAGTAAGTATGCATAGGACTGAGCTGTAAATGTAGAACAGTGTCAAAAATAAGTGATTAAATTGTACTAGAATTAATTGGCCAACTAAATAGTAACATTTTACTAAGAGTAAAGGATATTCACCTGAGAGTTCTTGAGGATCTCAAATGGTGAGCTTATAAAACTTACAACAAAAATATAGCCTTTATTAAAATCATTGTATTATACTGGGAAAAGATCCAGATAACTTAAAAGATTCTGCTTTCTGTCCTATTTTAAAAGGCAAAGTTGCAACATGTGTTGACAAAATTCATTGTGGAGGGAAAAGATACAGAGGCTGTGGTCACACACGAAATAATCCACTTTCAAACTACTTTCAGTGCACTTTCAAAGTGGATTGAAAGTGGATTATTGAGTGTGTGTGCCCACAGGCTAAATGTGGCTTCTGTAATGAGGAATCATACCTCCCCAGCATACTGGAATTCTTTGAAGGCATCTATAGTCATGTAAATACGGGTGATTTATTGGATATAACATATTTGATTTTTTAAAAAAATCTGCTGTGTTAGAGGCTCCTGCAGGAATATACCAGCCATTCCATAAGATAGTTAATTTATTTTATTTGTTTATTATGACATTTAGATTCCTCCTTTCCTCTTGGTTCAAGTTAGGAAGTGAAATCTCTTATGCATTAGATTTAATGCATAAAAAGGACAAGAATAATGCATAACAAAGGACAAGAATAAATGTATGGCTTTCTAAAGGCAGAGAGGTTGATAAAAAGTTATTGTAGAAATATATTGCCAGCAAGTTTAGGACAAACCAAGGGGACAAATAAAGATGTGTTCTACTTCTGGAGCTCCAGATAAGTGCTTTTCCATGTAACACTATGTTTATTAAAATAGATCTTATTTCTTAGTCAGACAAACAATGGTGGGCTGCAGTTCTTTCTTTTTCTGGAAAACAGTGTAGTGGGACTAAAACTGATACTGTAGAATTTTATTGGCTTGTGCCCTCTTCATTCTGACTGCTAAACAGTGCAGTCCTAAGTTGAGTTACACCTGAGCAGAGTCAATAGGATGAGTTGGCACAACAGGTTTTGGATTGCAGTAGAGATGTGCTGTTATCTGATCATTTGTTATATTTGTAGTGTATTTTAGAAGTTTATGTAACTGGCTGTATTAGATGCTATACTTATCGTAGAAAACTGGAGTATAATATTTTATAAATGAATAAATTTTTGTTAATTTAAAATCCAAGGAGGAAGGCAATACGTGGGATTGTATCAGAACAAATAATTGTTTTGGCGAGAAAAGTCTGTATCTTCTTTGTTCCTTGAGTCCTAAGGTTATTCAGTCTTTCTCAAACCATTTGTGACCTTTTTCATTCGCACAGCATGCCTACCACTTTCCACAACCTCTCTCCCACAGGTTCAGGGTTACAGGAAGGCCAGGCACTCAAACATCTACTCAGCTTCCTTTTATAATTGCCACTCAGTCAGACAGTACACAGGGCTATTGGGAACGGGGACTCAAACATTGTCTCAGTCAGATGCTGCCACCATATATTTATATTTATATAGACTGAGATCTTAGCTTGTGTGCACGTGTTTCTTTCCCTGTGACAACCAACCCACAGGATTAAACAAGGAGTTAATTTTTATTTAGTGTTTGAACATAACACTGAAGAAAGTCAGGTAGAAATTATAAAGTTTCTTTTCAATTGAACTTTTGAACCGTTTTCCTATTCCAGCATTTGGAAATCTTTGTTATAAATTGCATCTTTTAATTGGGCTTTAAGTAGCTCTTCTCCACAGTTTCACTCAGCTGGACTCACTCCCAATTCCCTACTTGCTGTTTCTAACTCTCTTAACTGCTGTTTTCAACTATCCTTCTCACTAACATTCTGTCAGCTCCCATTGATCACTCTTAGGGAGAGGTGAGACCTAACCTGTCTGTCACACCAACCCTTGATTATTATATAGTTATTAACAAGGAAAATGCAGAGTTGCTGAGGCAAAGAGTTTGAGGATTGCTGCCACCGCAGATGAGAATGGGGAGAACAGTCTGACCTTCACCTCTCTCAGCTGGCAAGATTTTCATCTGAGTCCTCAAAGGGGGTTGGGATGGATATCCTTCATTTGTGTTCCCTAGTCTTCTCTCTTCCCATTATCTTCAAAAGAATTTATCAGGCTTTGTAATTTTGCTGTACCTTAGCACCCCCTCCTGCAATGTATGGGCATATTTTTTACCCTCTTGTAAGCCGCCCTGAGCCTGTTCGCAGGGAGGGTGGGGTATAAATACAAAAATAAATAAAATAACTTACTCCCCCCAGAACCTGATTTTGATAGGCAGCTTATCATCCCTTTGTCTTGTTACCCACTCAAATTATAAGATTTGTGGACTGAGAATACCCGAATTTATAAAAGTGTCCCATGTCCGAAGCACTTCATGATGTATGGTTTTGCATTATTGTGGCCCACTTTGTTGGCTCAGCCCCCAGGGATGAGAGTGGGGGAGTCATTCCAGGGCAAGCCACTTCCCCATTACTTGCAACCTAAAGACTACCAAGATTTTGAAAGGAGAATCACCCAACCCAAAACGGTAAAAAATCTTGCTTTATTTAGTAACAGCATAACAGGTGCAGAAGTTTGAGTAAGTAAAACTGGAAGGCTCCAAGCCAAGTCAAAAAACTTAGTCACTGATATGAAGAATTATACCTGCATAATTAAAAGAGATTGTAGATCAGTCAGCTTTCAGCCTTTGTCTCAACGTAGCATGAATGCCTTCCAGGCCTTTGGTGATCAGATAAAATATTATAGCTTGCATCTCATAAAGGACTTCTGTGGGCAGAAGAGAGGCCAATATCTGCTGCTTCCCCCACTAGCTCATCCCATTCTTTTCTTGAGGTGTACTTGTTCCCCAGGGTCAACACTGTGGAGCGCATTTTGGGCAGTAGCAAGGGAGAGAAACAAAATTTTGCTCCACAGATGAATATTCCTTCTGTTTGTGGAAATCCTTCATGGAATCCAACCTCCAGACTTTTCTTAAAAACAAACCAACATAATGGAACAGTGAATTATGATCACTCAGAAAAACCAACTGCTGGAGTATCAGGATTCTTGGCCTCATCAGATTTAATAGTGGAAAGTATTGTCAAATCACAGCTGACTTATGGTGACCCCATAGGATTTTTAAGGCAAGAGGTGAACAGAACTGTTTTACCATTGCCTGCCTATGCAGAGCAACCGTGGGCTTCCATGTTGGTTCCCCATCCAAGTGCTAACTAGGGCCAGCCCTGCTTAGCTTCTGAGACCTGACAAGATGGAGCTAGCCTGGACCAACCAAGTCAGGTCTCTTACATAAGTAGAACTTAGTTAAACAAGGAGAATCCCATAATAATGACAGCAAACATGAAAGCTTGAATCTTGTATCTGCCTCAATAAGATATATTTATCAGGATCAGTAGTTAAATCATGAGAGATAGAATTGTCAATTATATTATGTTTCTGTGTCAAGAAAAATCTAGAGATGTAAATAATTTCTGGTCTTGAAAGATCTTTCGAAGTTCACATATGTTATGTTTCCAGAAAGATAAAAGGCACTTGTATATTGATTCAACTGGATGGTGATTTGCATGAATATGATCCGGTAGTCTCTCTGCACAGAGATTCCACTTTCCCCTGTCATCTCTTTATCATCTGTGCCAGAATACCACCTAAAGTGCAATTTTAATCTTTATTCTCCCTTAAGTGTTAGTAGTTCTACAAAATCTCTCCCAGGTTTTCTAAAAAGTTCTGTGCTTTCTCCAAGGAGTTTAGGACTAGGGATGGGCACAAACTGAATTATGAAGCAAAATTCATGATGAACCAGGTCCAGTTTGTGAACCTCAGTTTGTGCCATCCCACCTCTCGAGCCACATGAACCTTCCAAGTGAGTTCGTATGGTTTGGGTCAACAGACACGCTGGCGGCAGGTCTTGGAGAAGGCATTTAAAGAGACTGCTGCAAAAACCATTTAAAGGGATCCCTTTTAATGATTTTTGCAAGTTGCGACTCAGCAGTGAACTGAGAAGGCATTTAAATACCTTTCCAGTTGAATGAATGAATGTTATATTTAAACATGTGCCTTCTATGGCTTGTTGTCATAGTAAATGCCTTCCCAGTCGGAAGCGATTTCAGTGATCCCTTTTGTTCCCCCCCACACTTGGAAGTGGAGGGTGGCAAAAGGGATTGCTGAAATACTGAAATGGCTTGCAATGCTGAAATGATTTGAAATGGCAACCAAGCAGTGTTGAAATGGTTTGCAAAAGCCATTTAAAGGGAACATCCCCTATACATGGTTTTTGCAGGCAGTTCACCCAGAGGTGATGAACTCATCACTTGGACTTCACTCAGTTGTGGTGCCCGCCTGCAAAAGCTATTTAAAAGGAACGTTCCCTTTAAATAGCTTTTGCAAGATCTCCCCCCCACTTCCATTCTGCTGGCCTCAGGGAGCCGCTGCGAGCAGAAAGAAAGGAGGGAAGACCCATGAACCCCACAAACTGAACTGGTTCACAAACCAGGGGAGGTTCATCCCAGTTTGTGGGATTTCATGAATCATGAACTGGGATTAACCTCCATTTTCCCAGTCCGTGCCCATTCCTACTCAGTACAGTGTACCTGGCCCTTCCATCTTTTATCTGCACAGTAACCCTGTGAGGTAGGCTGTAGACTAGAGAGGATTACTAGTTAAAAGTCACCGTGGCACAGATTCACAACATCTGCTGTGAATCTGCTTGTGGTTAAGAAGAAAAACTGAAAGAGGGAAGTAGTTTCTTCATGGTGAGACTCTCTCTTTCTTCACTCTGAATTTTTGCATTCAAATATTCCAATCCACAGACAAACTGTTACCCAAATCAGTATCTGTGCAGGCCCGTCATTTCAGAGCATCCCCATATGTGTACGATCAAAATACATGATTGGGGTAAAATTGACATAATTTTGTCTAATGCATATAGTTTTGGCACAGTAAATCTCAGACAAAGAAAAATGGAAGGGAGACAAAGTGCTTAACCTGCAAGTAATTTTATTATGCTAAAAAGGTACAAACAAGGAATGAGGAATCAGTAAAGAACTTTGGAACCTAATGGCCATGGGTGAATTTGAGTTGTGTCCTGACTGAAAGACAATTTGATGCCAGTAGAGCATGTCAAAATTATTTAACAGGAGCTATACAATGTTCTGATGCATATACAGATGATTGGTTGAGGCAATTTTAGATCCCCAAATAAAGAAGCATGCAAAATGCTTGGGGATCTTTGAGTGAAATATCATAAAAATCTCCCCCCCCCCCCACTGTACCATTGTTCTTTCTTCTCTGCTTTTTCTCTTGTCTGTGTATGCCAAGAATCTTTGGGGTACAAACATAATTTATGGCAAAAAAAAAAAATCTAATTTGATGATAGGTGGCAAAAAGTTCTAGGACTAAGCTAGAGTGCTCACAAGACTCCACAGCTTAGAGGGAGCATTGGCAGTGACTCTAACACACTCCCCTTTTTTTCCCCACCTAAACACATTTAGGGGCTTGAACACCTAGACTCTACCCTACCTCTGTTTTGTTAGAATGTGCTGTAAACCACTGACTCCTAATATGGTGTCCATGATTGCCAAGATGCCTGTTAATGGATTTCCTGGCACCCTTGTGCTTCTTCAACAAAGCAGGTCTTCCACAAGGCAAAGAGCCATCAGGGACCATATTTGTGTGGAAAGGTGGCATAGAAATGTTTTAAATAAATATATAAAATAAAAACCTTAGCTTTTTTCTACCTCACTATGGCAGCAAATGCTTCAGAAAAATCATCCCCTTTGTGTCTAAAGAGAGCACCCTTTCAAAAATAGCTGCCTCCATAATAGGACAATGCTTGACTTACAATCCCCCAATGTTTCACGATTGGTCCCTGCACTCCATGGCAGCCATTTTGTGGTACTACTCATTCCCCATCCCCTGAATTTCAGAATTGCCCACAGACTCAATTATTGGAGTCTCATGCTTTAAGCAAAGTGCAGGATCAATGAATGTATCCTTATTTGAAATACTTGGCTCAAGCAACTAAGCACACGTTTGCTATGGAGAAACTAGCAGTATTGCCTCAGTCCTGTGTCTAATAGCAGTTTGTAAGGCCCTGTGCAGTGAATATATTTGTAATATTTGTGTTTTCTGAAAAAAATGCTTTGTAGAACTGAACTTGAGCCTTAAATCAGTTTAGTATGGTTGTTTTAGTGCACATACTGGTATTTCCATAGACAAAGTTTCTATGTCTGCATGTAGGCTAGATACATGGACAATACAAAATGTATTTTACTGTTGATCAGAACATACTTTTTCCCCACAGGCATCTGGGTTTGGATCTTGTTCCACGGAAAGACTTTGAGATGGTGGATTCAGATCAAATCAGTGTCTCTGATCTATACAAAATGGTAAGGTGTCTTGAAGTAGATCATTGCAATATATGGAGGTGCTTCTATGTATCAAAGTCAAAACAGTTTTATTCATTCTAATATTGATAATCTCAGTAACTGCAAAACAGTATTCTGTACCTTAAGCACAAATATAGGTACACTCTTAACTAGTTGGAGACTAGTTTGCAGAAAATGTGATAGATGAACTGCAGAATTTTTTCTACCAATTTTCTTATAAAAGTGTGGGCTTTGTGGTCTTCTGGGTCATGCATGGAACATTATGACAGTTTCTGAGTGCATAGGCAGGTCTCCACACACACATATTGTGGCCATATTTTAATGTTTTCTGATTTGAAATGTCCTCGGCATACTCCTGAGAGTACTAGATGGTATTTCCTGTCTGTATTTACTTTTGACTATCTCTACTATATAGAGCTGCGGTGGCTCAAGTGGTTAAGATGCTGAACTGCAGGCTGTGGAAGGTCAGTAGTTCAGCAGTTCGAGACCCGGGTGCCGCATGACAGGGTGAGCTCCTGTCTCTAGTTCCAGCTCCTGCCAACCTAGCAGTTCGAAAGCAAGAAATTGCAAGTAGATAAATAGGTACCACTTTGGTGGGAAGGTAACAGCGTTCCGTGCACCTTGGTGTTTAGTCATGCCGGCCACATGACCGCGGAAATGTCTTCGGACAGCGCTGGCTCTTCGGCTTTGAAACGGAGATGAGCACCGCAACCCTAGAGTCGGATTCGACTGGCTTTTGAGCAAGGGAACCTTTACCTTTACCTATCTCTACTATGGGGGCGTGGCGTCGGACGGGAAGATGGAGGACGCTTAAACCGACCGCTCCCATCCCGACCTTCCCTTCCCTCAAAGCGAACTAAAAATAACACAGAGGCAGCCTTAGAGCATGAAAAACACAGGGCGAAATAAAAACTCGTCAAAAGGCTTGCCAATACATACAGCAAAGGAATTCTTCTCTTCAGACTTGACTGGTGAGTTGGGGCGATCGGCGGAGCAGCACAATAACAAAATGGCGTCCAAAGATGCTACAAAAAATAAAGATCAATCAGACGAACTAGTCACGGTCAAAACCCTTCAAATTGCCCTAAAAAACTCCTTGCAAGAACTGGAGCACTCCATATTAGAAAATCTAACACAAAAAATAAATGGCTTATTACAACCAGTGGCAGAACAAATAACTGATTTAACTAAAGCCCTAGAAGCAACAGCCCAAACAGCAGAAACGGCACTAGCCCTCAGCCAAACTATTCAAACAGAAAACCAAACTATACAATTGGAAAATCAAGATATGAAGGAGAGAATATTGATCTTGGAATCTATGGCCAGAAAATGAAACCTTTAAATTTCGAGGCTTTCAAGAAGACCCTGATGAGATACCAGAGCTAATAAAAATAATGAGTGCATGGCTTGCAACAATACTAAATCTAAAGGAGGGAGAATACCCAACTCTGCTAAAAGCTCATAGAATAGGCTCCCATTATAATGTGAACAGAAAGTTCCCAAGGGATATCCTGGTAACCTTTGCAGATGTGAGAATAAAAATGGAAGTTTTAAAAATTGCAAGAGAACAAGGCCACCTACAGTATCAAGAACACCAGATCTCTGTTTTTCCAGATCTTCCCAGAGTAGCCTTACAAATAAGACAAAAATTAAAGGCAACTACTCAAAAACTAAGAGAAGAAAAAATCAACTATAGATGGAGTACACCAGGCAAAATAACTGTGAAACATCAAGGAAAAATTTATCATGCAACGGATGAAGACAGCGGATTACATTTTCTTAAAGAACTGAACTTTACCTCACCAATGGAAATCCCAAAAAAATTATTTCAGAGAAGACTACAAACGAATTTATCTCCCTACAAAGCTAGCAAAATTCCTATCAGAAGCTCTCCAATCAAGATCGGACTGTGAATGGAACTCTGAAGAGAATTAAAAAAAAAATCTTAAAACTGAAGTAACTTACAGGTAACAGAAATATGAAAGCACTGTTGTATTAATCTTCGCTTTGAAACTTTATTAAACTGTTATTGTTTAAAAAATGATATTCAAGGAAAGGGGGGGGAATGGGTGAAGGTATAGCCTCGAGTCAAAAACCTTTTAAAAAAACTTGAAAACAAAATATTATTATGGTCAGAACTGAAGTAAGTTAGATCAGGGTTGGGGGAAAGTTTAGTAGTTAAGTGTTTATTGTCTTGTTATTCTAGTTAGAGATTTCTATTATACACAGAGATTTGTGACTTAGAAACAAAATTGTTAACAATTTTAATTACTTTGAAGTATAACAACTGATAGAGAGTTTACAAGCCTAATTCAGAAAACTATTTGGTGAAATTTAATTTTGTACTATGGTTTATACTGTGTTATCATGGAATGTGAGAGGCATGAATAACAAAATCAAGAGAAAGAGAGTTACAACACAAATAATGAAATCTAAACTGGAAATAGTGTTCCTACAGGAGACACATCTTAAAAATGATTCTGATCCAATCTTGGCAGCTTCATGGTATAACCAGCAATTTGCATCTCCTGGGTCCTTGAAAGCTAGAGGCTCTGCAATTTTAGTAGCAAAAAATCTCCATTTTGTTTCACGTGCCACATTGAAAGATAAGGAAGGCAAATTTATCTTTATAAAAGGAGAATTGAAAGGGAAAACTGTAACTTTGGGATCAGTATATGCCCCTAATACAGAACAGTTACAATTTGCAAAAGAAATGTTGGAGCAGTTAAGGTTATTCCAAGAGGGGGAAATATTAACGGGGGGGGGATTTTAATTATATTTTAAATTCACATCTAGACAAGTCTACAACTAGAAAGAAAAAAGTTAAGAATTCAGACACAGAAACAGAACTCCAAAAGATTTTCAGAAAATATGGTCTATTTGATATCTGGAGAATCATGCATCCTCAAGACAGAGATTACACATTTTATTCAACTAGATTTAATTCATACACGAGAATAGATTATATTTTAGTTTCTCATACATTGATAACCAAAGTAAATCAAACCAATATAGATATCAAAATCTGGTCAGATCACGCGCCAGTAACATGTAAAATTAAGGATTTTCAAAAAAATAAATTATAAAAAAATGGACTTTGAATAAATCAATTTTATTAAATTGTACAATTGTATTAAATACAACAGCAAATTATAACACATATAAAAATTTTCTTTGAACTTAATAAAGTGGAAGACACTTCCCATCAAAACAACTGGGATACATTAAAATCAGTAATGAGAGGACATTTAATTTCCATAGCCTCCTTCCTAAAAAGAGAAAAAGAAAATTCTGTTAAGATATTGCAAACAAAGATAATTAAGCTAGAACAAAAACATAAAGAGTCATGCAATAAAAAAATTTATCAACAGCTCTTGGCAGAAAGGAAAATCTTAGAAACACTGGCTACACAAAAAATATAAAAAGATTTGTTATACATTAGACAACAACATTGGAAAAAGTCACCAAAAACTTTAAAATTCTCTCTTGGAGAGTCAAAGAAAAACAGTCTTCAAGGTATATATTAGCTTTAAAAGACATTAAAGGTAAAACACAAACGGATATACAACAAATATCACAAATTTTAGAAACATATTTTTCAAATTTATACAAGGCAAAAAGTATTGATATAGGGAAAATCACTGACTATCTAATATCTAATATATAACTAAATTGATTTCAACTCAACACAAAAACCTATTAGAAAAAAAACATTACTAATCAGGAAGTAGTGGACGCCATTGCTCAAACAAAAAATAATTCAACTGCAGGTCCCGATGGATTTCCTTTTGAATTTTATAAATTATTTCAATTTAATTGATTCTTTTACAGCATTATGCAATGATGCAAGGGAGAAAGGGGTTACCTCGCATACCTGGCAACATTCAGAAATTATCTTAATACCTAAACCTATGAAAGATAAGACGTTAGCATCTTCTTACCGTCCTATCACATTACTTAACACAGATTTAAAAATATTTACTAAAATTATAGCTAATAGACTGAAACAGGTTTTACCTGACTATATTGGAAAAGATCAAACAGGATTCCTCCCAAATAGAAATATTTTAGAAAACACACGGAAAATTATTGATTTGATTCAACACTGTGAAAGCTAAAAAAAAAGCCTTCCTTTTGTCGCTAGATGTGGAAAAGGCCTTTGATAGTCTAGATATAAATTTTCTTTAAAAACTTATAGAAATAATGGGATTTGGTGAAAAATTTCAAAAAACAATCCATACTCTTTATACAAATCCCTCGGCCAATCTGAGATTTAATAATCATAATTCTAACAAAATAAACCTACAAAGAGGAACAAGACAGGGATGTCCTTTATCCCCTCTGTTATTCATTATGGCGATGGAGCCTTTTGTTGAAAATATAAGGACAAACAAAAAAATAGAAGGAATAAGAATCAACAAATTAGAGTCAAAGATATCTTTATATGCAGATGATGTAGTATTATATATCACAAACCCTCAGGAATCTTTAAAAGAATTACAAAAAAATCCAGAAAATTTTGGAGAAGTTTCAGGACTTAAATTTAGCAAAGAAAAATCATTATTACATCCTGTACATGTAGATCAATCTTTATTAAAAGAAATCATAGGGCAATATAAATTTCAACTTCCAGATAAACCGTGGAGATATCTAGGTATTTACATTCCACTCAATTCAGAACAATTATTTGACTGTAACTTTAAAAAATTACACCAAGAAATAAAAACCTTGTTAAAATCTTGGAATAATAAGCTGTTAAAATGGTCAGACAGACTACATTTAATAAAAAAAATTATTACACCAAAATTTTTATTTCTTTTCAGAGCTCTCCCAATACAAATACTTAAAAAGAACATCAAAGAATGGCAAAGAGACTTAAATAAAAAAATTTTGAATAATAAAAAACAAGAACAAATTATAAGACAATTTTAGATCTTCTACTCAAGGATGCTTTGACTTCCCAAATCTATATACATATTACGAAGCAGCAAATTTGGCCGCTTTGATTAAAGCTGCAACAGCACTCAATCAACCAACCTGGGTTCAAATTGAATTCATTATCTAACATCCCTTTATATGATTTATTATGGAATCCAGAAATAATCAGAAAACAAAAAGATAATCTCTGTAAGACTCTACCTAACTCTTTAGATATATGGTGCAAAAGACAAAAATTACTAGCACCAGATATCTCATTTCAAGCATCATATACCAATCAAACATGGGCTGAGTTCAGACTGGCAATTTGCCCCGGTAGGGACCCCAGGCCAACGACGATTCAATCCCGGAGTAAATGGGACATTCATACAGGCACATCTGCCTGGCGTCCCCCACCCGTAGCCAACCCGTGCTGTTGCGCTTCACTGCCGGATTAAAAAAATACCTGATAAAAGCTGTAGCAAATCCGAAAGCCCGCATGTGTTGCGTGTTTTTCTGCTTCCGGGGAGTCTGAACGTGCAGCCGAAAAGCCGGGAGCAACCCGCATTGGCAGGAGGCAGCAGCAGTGTGATTAGCTGTGCTCTGCTCCACTGCCCAATGCAGTGCCGGCGTTGCAGGGCAAAAAAAAAAAAATTGGCAAAATGCGCTTATGCACATGAGCGTTCATGCGCACATACACCCATACACCCACAGCGGAATTAATGGGAAAACGGCGAATATAGCACGCCTCTGGCGCGGCAGTCTGAACGCTCCCGCGTGCCTCCGTCCCGTATCTTCCGGCAGCAGCCCCCGCAGTGTGAACGGGAAAACCTGGTATAGTTTAATCCGGGTTTTTTTTGCTACGACTGGCTACCGGAGCAAACTGCCAGTCTGTACTCAGCCATGGTTTGGTCCTGGCCAAGATTTGGCAGAATTTAACTCATGGCAACAAGCAGGCATTACAAGAATAACACATTTTTTGGGAAAAGACAGAATAATTGACAAGGATAAATTAGATTACATCAAAAAATTCATTGGTTTAAATATTTGCAACTGAAACTAACAAGAAGTAGACAAATGACTCCCTTTGAAACAATGTTAAATGAAGACAAAGAACAAGTTCCAGGTTTAATAACAAAAATATACTAATTTTTAATTCAAATAGATGAAGAAGAAACCACCTTATACCAAAAGCAATGGGTAGAGGACTTGAACACAGTTTTAACAAAAGATGAATGGCTTTCTATCTGGAACGCACCAAGTCAAGCTTCAAAAATTTTCCCTATTAAACTACAAGCCTTCAAAATTTTAACACATTGGCATATTCCTCCAACTACATTGCATAGAATAAATAATTTGTTTTCTCCAAACTGTAGGAAATGTGGGCAAATTGCTGACTTCATACATAATTGGTTGTCTTGCCCTTATATTATAGACTTTTGGACCCAAATTATAACAGACATTAAAAACATCACTTCTGTCTCGTTAAAATTAAAACCAGACGTGATCCTATTAGAAAATTGGGGAACTATACATATAACAACAAGTGTAAAAGAAGGAATTTCAATACTATTAGCAGTAGCAAAGTCGTTAATTGCTTTAAAATGGATAGACAAACAGCCACCAACTATTGAACACTGGCTGATGAAAATATGGGATTACTTTATTTTGTATAAATTGTCTTTTACGTTAAATAATAGTTCACCATTACAATATCAAAACAAAGTGGTAAAAATTTGGTATCCAATAATAAGTTATTTAGTAGAGAAAGATATTCTTCCACAAAATTCTTTGTATAAAAACTTGATTTATTTCTAATTGCTTTTCCCCCCCTCTGTGTATTTAAATTATCTATATTTTGTATTTGCACTTATATTTCTATGTTTATTTGTTTGTTAAAATGTTAAAAATTGTTAATAAAAAAAAGACTGTCTCTACTATGATTTCAGTCCAAAGTTAATTAGATACCCCCTTGCTTACCTGTAACTGTTGTTCTTCACTGATGGATTTGCTCTTATGAAGAGCTATGATTTGGAAACTTATAAAGAGATATTTCAGGTACAAAATCTCCTCTCCTCATAAATGCATCCTTAGACTACACATATCCCAAGGGAATGAGTCCCTACTTGATGCAACTTTCAAAACATACAAGCAAGTCAAAGTACCTAGCATAGTACTTTATGAAAGCTGTTGATTGTCCCCAACTAGCCCCTCTGCATAACTCTCGTCATGGTGTGCTTCTGGCAAAGGCTAAACATGTTGTTATGGCCCTCATAGTGTGTCTCAAAGAATCACTAGGATATCCTCATTGTAATTAAGTTGGATAGTTTGAACTACTTAGTGACTGAATCTCTGAGAGGAGACTAGTTTACCTTTTTTTCAGCCAGAGTATCAGATGAACAATCTGTTATCTTGTCTGAAGAAAGCTTTCTTTTCTGAATTAAAAGGCAAGTATTTCTGAACATCTAGAGAATGAACTATTCATTCAGTATCCAAACTTGGAGAGTGGTAAAAAGTTGGTAAGACCAAGGTCTGATTTGAGTGGAAATGTGAGACAATTTCAGGTAGAAAGTCAGTGTCCCATCTCAGAAGCGTTCCTTGATGAACAGGTAGCTATGAGAAAAGCCACCTTGAAGGTGATCAGATGAAGATCAGAAGTAGACATGACCTCAAAGCTTGCCCACTAGTTGTGTCAAGATGAACTTGTGGTTTCCAAATTGGAATTGGGAGACATGATTAAAAGATAGAGTCAAAAAGGCCCTGGAAAAACTTCTTCACCATACTGTTGAAAGAGTGAACATCCTTGAAAGAGAGTTTGAGCAGAAGGGATTGCAGTCAGATGAACATATAGAAATGAGTATGCTAATCCTAGAGACGGAAATGGAGCAGGTACTCTAAGATGGCAAATAGATCCTACTCACATTGGGAAGCAAAGATGGTGGAACACTTCCATTAGCACTCAAAATCTTCTGATAGACAACTTTCACATGTTGTTAAGGACCTTCTTCAATGTTTCTAGGATTGCTTAGCTGGCCGATGGATAGACCAACTGGAGGATGTGGATCGGGATGAAGATTCAACCCCCTTCCTGCCCAGTCTGAGTCATCTGCAGTGGTGGAGGGTGAATTCAGTATGCCCTCTGGTAGTGTCATCTCTGAGGAGGTGGATGTGAAATACCTTTGTACAACAACCCACCATTGGACAGCCTTCCTTTCATGCCACTTAGTGCTGGCACACCCACAGAAGGCAACCAAGATGATCAAGAGGTTGGAGCACCTTTCCTGTGGGGAAAGGCTAAAGAATCTGTGGCTTTTCAGTTTAGAACAAAAGATTGATAAGAGAGATTTTAGAGATTTATGAAATTATGCAGGGGTGGAGAAAGTGCATGATCCTTTTCTTCCATAATAGTAGACCATGGGGCCACCCACTGAAGTTTGATGGGGAGTTGATTCAGGACAGACAAAACTATATACTTTTTAAACTTAAGTAATTAAATTGTGGAATTCCCTGCCAGTGGATATAGTGATGGCCATGACCACAGATAGCTTTAAAAAGTGATTAGATTTTGGAATAGATTGATCAATGGCTACTAGCTATGGTGACTAATGTGATCAAAATTCAGAGATAGTAAGCCTCTGAATACCAGTGCAATTAAGCAACATCAGGGGAAAGCATTGGCATCTGTACCTTGTTTGCTGACTCTGCAGGGCAACTGGTTGGCTGCCATGTGAAATAAAATGCCAGACTGGATGGATCACTGATCTGATCCAGCAGGGCTGTAGTTATATTCTGTTGTTGCACATGAGTGGTCTCTGAATGACAGTTATGATAAGTATGACACTTAAAGGCAGCGTTCCAACAAGTGATTCAGCTTTAAGGTAGTGATTCAACAGCTCAGAACAGAACAGACAACACAACATAGAGCAACAGACTCTTATTTAAATAGTGAGGGCTAGCATAGCCACACCCACTTCAGTGGTAACAACCAATAGCATTGCTTGGATAAGGTCCAATCAGTTTGCTTCCCTCCAGTACAATCCTTGTATCCTAATTGGCCTGCTGTGCAGAGTAGCCAATCAGGTATTGCCATTCTGGATACCAGCCTGTCAGTGGGGGTGAAATCAAGCTCAGGACATAACAAGTTACTTGTAATCTGCTGTTGGTGCACAGTGGATACAGCTCTTTTGACCACTACAGCAAGCATTAGATGTTTCAAGGTTTACTCTCTTAATGGTGCCTTTCCTTTCCACTGGTATTCTGGATCTGTGCTTTCCCTTCCATTGCTTCACAACCAAGTTATCAGAAAGGTGGACACACGGATTGCTTTCTTATCATTCCACACTGGCTGAGACAACTTTGGTTTCCCAAGGGTCCTCTACCTATTCAAAGATCAATGTACCTCCTGAGGGTTCCAAACATCCTCTCTCACCATCATGGGAGGATCCTGAACCCAGACACCTTGAATCTGGCCACTTGGAAGAGACTTCTGGAGTCCCACTCTCAGATACCCTTAGGGAGGTTCTCCTGAGTGTCTGATCATCTATCAGACACTCCCAAGAGTGTAAATAGAAGCATTTCAGTAAATTCATTTCAACTCAAGGGTCAGACCTACTCACCTGTGCAAAGACCACATCCTAGAACACTAGCTTCATCAATGTTTTCTAGGACAATCATACTCTTCAGATTCATGTAGCAACCATCTCAGCTTCATGACCTCTCATTCTTCATCCTAACTTATGGTGAACCAGTTTTGAAATAGTCTCACTAACATCTATCCATTCATTAAACCACCAATACCTTTGTGAGACTTTCATCTTGCCTTCACCCAGCTCATAAGAAAGCCATCAGTCATGTGTGACCTGAGGCTCCTTACCAGCAAGGTAGCCTTCCTAGTTGCATTCTGTTCTGCATTGAGGACCTGTAAACTTCATATGCTATGCTCAAATCCTGTTTGTCTTCCATATTCACATTGGCAAAGTAATTCTGTGTCCAGATATCACTTTTGTACTGAAAGTAGTCTTGGATTTTGTCTAAACCAAGGCCTGGTCCTTCCATCTACTTTCTGAACCCAGTCTTGGAAGCACAGTGGACCTTGCATGTTTGGAAACCTCTGTCATTATATCTATACAGAACTGCTTCTTTAATTAAAGACCCTGGCCTGTTTGTTTGCTACTCATATTCAAAGAAAGGATACAGAGTGTCTTCAGTTACTCAGTCACAGATTCCATCAAGTTCTGCTATGATTTGGCCTACAAGCCTCTTTCTGGGTCACTCAGAGCTGATGACACCAAAGCTACTGCCATATCCTTCTCTTTCAGCAGAGGGATTCTTGTTCCTGAACTCTGTAAGGCAGCTATCTGGTCCCAGACTTCCACGTTTTTGAGGCACTGCACCCTTTCTAGCAGAGTAATAGCAGATATATCCTTCACCAGGGCCATGTGCCATACTCACTTCTGCTAGAGTCTTGTCACTGAGATTCAAGGAGGATTACACAGTGTAAGACTCTGCAGTCAGTAGGCTGTGACATCTAATAAGCAATGCAATCGGAGTAGGATTACAGAAATTTGAAACAAAGCAAAAAGTATTAGGTTGCGGTCACACACGCCAGAAAAATGGGGGGGAAGCGAGACTATTTTCTCTGGAGGAATTTAACCCATAGTTGCACGAGCACACTTCCCTTTGAAGCTGCAGGCGCAATCTGTCAGTGCAACTGCAGGTGAGTCATTCCCCCCCCCCCACATGCGCTTTACTGAGGGATCGATGAATTGCACCTCCACACCGAGGGCTCCCTGTGGAGTTTGCAATGATATGCGTACTGCGAAGGGGGGGGAACAATGGCACGGAGTTGGGATGGCCTGATCAGACCATCCCAACGACATGAGAGCGCGCTGGAGTGATCAGACATGGGAAAGTCCGTCTGTGGCCTGTCACAACCCATTAACTACTGGATTTCCCCTGGTGTCTTTTAACTCCACTTCTGCGGCGGAGCAGAATGGGTTGCTGATGGCTGCGGGGCGCTTCCCAGTTGTTGTTGTCCAATCGCACCCTTTAAATCTGCCCAGTATTCACACCTATGGCAGGTCTAATTGTGTGTATGATCGCAGCCTTAGACATGACATGTAAAACAATGAAGAAAATGTAATCACATAAGTAGAAGACAATGCCATAGGAGTGTACAGCAGACAGGTAATTCACTCTGTACACAATGGTCTAGTCAAAAGGGGGATAGGATTGCACCCCTTGGAACCCCACAGGATAATTCCCACACTGATAATAATTGGTCTTCAGCAGAAACCCTTTGAGTCTGGTCAAGGAGGGATTATTTAAACCCTGGGTGTCAAACATGTGGCCCAGGGGCTGGATCAGACCCCCCAGAGGCCTTCTATCATGCCTGCAGTGGAACTGGCTGTCTTCTGCTTCTTTTTCCAGTTCTGATGCTGCTGCTGCATCATCCTAGATTTGCAGCTTACAGATACACAGGAACAGCATACTCAAGATTGCAACAGCACAGACATTTTGATGCAATAATTCAGAGCAAGAGGTGTCAGTTATCAGACACTGTTAAATAAACAAAATGTTGCAAGAGTGCTAATGTTTTATGCATATTTTTATTTTAAGTAAAAAAAACCCTTTGTGTTTGTGTCCTTTATAAAGTTTATATCTCCACTACCTGGCATTACATTTTATGACACACATGGCCCAGCCCACACATGTCAGATCAAATAAAATCAAATTTATTATTATGGCCAATTGACCAGCAGTGCTGTAAAATAGTACAATAGTAAAATAGTACAATCACAGACAATCACAGACAATAGTACAATCACAATACAAGCCGCAAACCCCTATTAAAACCGCAATTCTATTCCCCAAATTCTAAGTCTATTCTAAAATTCTCCTCAGTCTGTGCTTTTTGTTAAAAACTTTTGCTTATTTATTACTAAAAACCAATATATTGCTACTACCAGAGTTACCAACTTATTAGTGTCTTCCAACAAATATTTCAGCAGCACAGTATCTGCAAATTTCAAGTAATTGTCCAAGGGTTTAAACTGGGCAAGTAAAGGAAAAATTAGCTGGTGTCTCTCTCCGACATAGAGTTTACAGTGTAAAAGAATCTGCACATTGACAACATCTTTCTTGCAGTAAGTTAGAAGGGAAGGCATCAAAACTCGCTCTGGAAAAAGCCCATGGGTACTTTTCATACATAATGTTAGAGAGAGATGGTGCTTATGTCAGATCCAGCCCTCTTAACAAATGAGTTCGACACCCCTGATTTAAAGCATTCCAAAACACATCCCATGATATCCATTTGTGCTTCCAAATGCCTCAACAAGATGGCATGGTCCGTTCTATCAAAGGCTATAGATAAATCTAGTAGGAGCAACAGAGATGCATGGCCTATGTCTACATTCAGATTGAGATCATCAACTGTCTTTGTTCCATACCCTGTCTTGCATTTTTGTCTATAACCCGTCCTGAAATAAGACTGAAAAAGGTCCAGAGTAGGTGAGTTATTCAAGAAGAATTAGTGTTGGTCTGCTACTGTTCTCTCAACTACTTTTCTCAGAAAGAGCAACTTACAGTGTGAAATAATTGGCTGCATGATTCTTTTGTAGGAATGATTTTTTTCAGTAATGGATGGATAACTGCCTCTTTGAGCGGCCAAGGGAAGGCACCCTGGGTCAGTGATTGATTTATGATGGGCACTAAGGGCTCAGTAATGTGGTCCTTACATGATTTTAAAAACCAAGATGGGCAAAGTTCCAGAGTAAGAGTAGTGGCTTTCAGAGATCCTAGGACAGTGATGGCGAACCTTTTAGAGACCGAGTGCCCAAACTGTAACCCAAAGCCCACTTATTTATCGCAGAGTGCCAACATGACAATTTAACGTGAATACTGAGGTTAGAAAAAACAACTCATATATTAACATCTTCTGTATAGCACTTTATCTGAACTAAGTGCTAATACATGAGTTTAAGGTCAGTGAAAACGGAAATGACAAGAGGGAAAGTGCAAGGAATACAACTGCTGAGGTAACTACTCCAACCACTTGGTGAATGGGTTACTAACAGCGCAGCACTACAGTGCATACTGCCACTTTCCACACACTCTTAAGATACTCAGTAAACATGCAGCGAGCAAACTTCGAAGAGGAAAGCTGTTGTCAAGGGTATTACAATATCTGATTCCTAGCCTCTGCTCCACTTGTTAGAACAAAATCTCATCTCACAGGCCCAGGGGCACCGAGACTTTATCATTAGAGGGGCAGCCCTAGAGAGCATTCAAATGAGCAACCAATCTCTGAGAGTGCCAGTTTTCATAAGAACATAAGAGAAGCCAATGTTGGATCAGGCCAAAGGCCCATCCAGTCCAACACTCTGTCACACAGTGGCCAAAAATACCAGGTGCCATCAGGAGGTCCAGCAGAGGAGCCAGGACACTAGAGACCCTCCCACTGTTGCCCCCCCCCCAAAGCACCAAGAATACAGAGCATCACTTGCCACAGACATAAGAACATAAGAGAAGCCAATGTTGGATCAGGCCAGTGGCCCATCCAGTCCAACATTCTGTCACACAGTGGCCAAAAATACCAGGTACTATCAGGAGGTCCAGCAGTGTGGCCAGGATGCTAGAAGACCTCCCACTGTTGCCCCCCCAAGCACCAAGAATACAGAGTATCCCTTGCCCCAGACCGAGAGTTCTTATCTATACCTTGTGGCTAATAGCCACTGATGGACCTCTGCTCCAGATGTTTATCTAATTCCCTCTTGAAGTTGTCCATGCTTGTAGCTGCCACCACCTCCTGTGGCAGTGAGTTCCATGTGTTCATCACTGAAGAAGGACTTCCTTTTTCCATTCTAACCTGACTGCTCAGTTTCATTGAGTGCCCAAGTTCTTGTATTGTGAGAAAGGGAGACAAGTACTTCTTTCTCAGCCTGCTCTGTCCCATGCATAATTTTATAAACCTCAATCATGTCACCCTTCGGCCATGGTTTCTCCAAGCTAAAGAGCCCCAAGTGCTTTATCCTTTCTTCATAGTGAAAGTGTTCCAACCCTTTTATCATTCAAGTTGCCCTTTTCTGCACACACAGCCTGACATCAGGGGAATTATTGCAAGCTGGCAAGAAAGAGAGAGAGAAAGAGGGAGAAAGAGAATGAGAGATAAAGAGAGTAAATAAAAGAGAGAGAGAGAAAGAGAGAGAGAGACAGGGAGAGATATGGGGATGAAGGAAGGAAGAAAGAGAAAGAGGGAGGGAGGGAAAGAGGGCAAAGAATTTTGGGAAAGAAGAAAAGAAAGGGGGGAAGAGAAAAGAGATGGGGAGGAAGGGAAAGGTGGCAAAGAGTGGGAAAGGAAGTAAAAGGAAGGGAGGAAGAGAAAGAGAGAGAGGGAGGGAAAGAAGAAAGCAGGGTGACAGAGAAGGGCGGGTGGGGGGCCTTGGGTGGCCTTTCTCTGCGGGTACACCTCGGCGTGCCGGCAGAGAAAGGCGGCGGGCAGGTGGGGGGGCCTCGGGAGGCATTTCTCTGTGGGTACGCCTCGGCGCGCCCGCAGAGAAAGGCAGCAGGCAGGCGGGGGGCCTCGGGAGGCCTTTCTCTGGGTACGCCTTGGCGCGCCCGCAGAGAAAGGTGGTGGGCAGGCGGGGTGGTGCTCGGGAGGCCTTTCTCTGCGGGCATGCCTTGGCGCGCCCGCAGAGAAAGGCGGTGGGTGGGCGCTCCAGGGCATGCGCCCACAGAGAGGGCTCTGCGTGTCCTCTCTGGCACGCGTGCCATAGGTTCGCCACCACTGTCCTAGGATACTGTCAACATCCATTATAGTAACTGGGTGAAAATGGTCCATAAACAGATGAGAGAATATACAAGTCATTTCTTCTATCTGAGTTATGTTACAACCAGTATCCAATGCAAAATATATTTTACCAGCAAAAATATCACACCTAATTATCTGTTCCTGAGACTATGAGGCTCAGATTTAGGAGTCAGCAGATGCCAAGATACCCCAAGCAACTGGGATAGTCCTGAACTAGCTGAAGCAACCTTAACAGAGAAGTAACATTTCTTTGCCACTGTTAACCACTGCTCTGTACAACTTTCTGTGGGCTGCCCCAAGGGTGGGAGAGGTTGACAAAGGATAACCTTATTGACAACTTCTAGAAACTTCATGTTCCAAGCTCCCACCAAAGTCTCAATGGAGCATGTGCTTGGAATCCTAAAATCTCTAAGCATTCTGTAATCCAGTAGGTTAGGTTCTATGAGCTTCTATGAGCAGATTATTTTAACTGGGCCCCTTTGCTTGCAGGATGTCAGAGCCACATTTACCCTTGCCTGGAGAAGACAGTGGTTAGATCATGGTACAGGTTGAATTGTCAGCCTTGAAAACAAACCTTTTAAAGGCTCAATGGAAAGTTTAAGTTGAATATGTGACCTTTTTCATGTGGTGGGCCCATCATGACTTGAGAGAGGCCCATGGCACCCAATAAAATCACAGGCTGATCCTGATGCGAATGTTCACATGAATGTTGAAGTCCAATAGAACAACCAGTCCAGATTTCTCAAGCACCATGTCAAAGAGTACCTCCATCAACTTAGGGTGACCTCTTGAGACTTAGATGACAGAATGCCTGATCTATCCTTAGTCTCCAATGTAAGGAGCTTACCATCAGTGCCAGTAACAGTTTGCAGTGGGAATCTGCAAAAGAGGAAGGACTCATGGACTACTTTTTCCCGGCCACAAGTTGATGAAGGACCACACATTCTTTTGTTCTAACCATCTTTCTCTAACAATCCAGAGCATTCTTGCCAAATCTCTCCCTCTTAGAAAATTCCTGCTCCAATATATACAAGTTCCCATCTGCACTGAAACAGTATGTTCATCAGCCATCCTACTCTAGGTAAAAATTACCCTCAGAACTACTAAGAAGCTCCCCACCACCATGACACCATCTACAGAGGAGCCATAAAGTAGAACTGGGATAATTTTTTTCAGGGCTTTTTGTAGAAAAAGCCCAGCAGGAACTCATTAGCATAATAGGCCACACCCAACAGCAGAAACTCATTAGCATATTAGGCCACACCCCTGACCACACCGTATATTAGCATATTAGGTCACACCCCCATATTATCAGAAGTGTGGTCATCCAGCCACACCCATCTTTTGCTTCTTATTCTGTTTACCTTGTTTGTTGTCAAAACCCAGGGCTTTTTTTGTAGCAGGAACTTCTGTGCATGTTAGGCCACACATCCCTAATGTAGCAAATCATAATGAGTTTCTGCTGTTGGATGTGGCCTATTATGCTAATGAGTTCCTGCTGGGCGTGGCCAACTCAGGAGCCACCTGGAACTCCGTTCCTGTGCGTTCCTGTCCAAAAATAGCCCTGATTTTTTTGATGTGTTGGAAGTTAGAGTTGTCCAATAGGTGTTGCTTTAGGAAATTATAAGTCAATAGTGCTTCTGAGTTCCAAAATACCATTGGTATCTTTTTACCTCTCCCATACTGGGGGAACTTCTTCCAGTCTCAGGGTGTACTGGTTAGGCCCCAGGCTTCAGGCCTCAGCTTTGATAGTCTACGCCCTTCAGTGTTATATAGAGACATGAAGAAGTAAGACAAGTTGCTTACCTGCATTCATCTGTACAGTCACTTCACCTGCCAATCTTCCTTGTAACCAGGCCTGTAGCCAGGAATTTCTGAGTCGGAGGGGGGCATTTAAATTTCTCGGGGGGGGGCACTTAGCCAATTTAGATCATTTATTTCTCCTCTGCACACACCCCTCTCAAGCCCTCTCCCCAGATCTCCAAGGCAGCCAGCATCCCCTGGCCTCCTTCTCTCTTTCTGGCATCCTCTCTGCCTGTTTCCAGCCTCCCAGCTCTCCCTTCCCTCCAGAGGCATCTCTTGCTCACTTCTTCACCCAACTTTCTCTCCCAGGCACCGAAAGAGGCTTCAGCCTGGCTCTGTTCTTCCCCATACCAATCGAGTCTTGCTGATACAAGCTGCTGTAGCCATTGGCCACCACTCACCAGCCCTTAGGGAACAGCTGCTTGGAGCCTGGGAAGGGAGCATGTCAGGGAGATCACTGGAGAGGTGAGCCATCCCTGGGGACTGTGCCCCCTTCTCCACGTGCGTGCTGCTCAGGCAACTGCCGGGGCATGCTGCCCTTTTTGCTGCGGGGGTCTGGCAGTTGGAAGCAAGCCATGGGGGTCTCCCTCCATGCCACAACCCCCCTTAGATGAGGAGGAAGTGCCCAGCTTTTGCTATTTGTCCTTGGGCAGCAAAAGCACACAGGCTGCTTAAGGTGTGTGTGTGGAGTGCAAGCAAACCTTCCAGCAAATCAGTTGGCCTTCGAAGGAATACCTGAAAAATGCAACAAGCACCCAGGAAAGTTGGCCCAGTGGCAAGCTGTGTGGCTGTTGGCAGGCAGGGAAAGGGAAGGGAAGGGGCCGCGGTGAGCTCTCTGGGCAGCCCAGAGAGTTGGGGGGGCCTGGGCTGCCTAGGGAGTCAGGGGGCACTTGGCGGGAAGTCAGGGGCCGGGCCCTGGAAGGCCTCACCATAGCTACAGGCCAGCTTGTAACAGGTCCCTTTAACTTGCTATGGCATGCTCTTTATTTTGGAAGGAACTGACTCCTTACTCCCCTTGGGTCTGCACAGTGGCTACTCATATCTTTGAGTGGAGAGGACTCTTGTGTCTAAAAGCTAACTCTACAAGTTTTGACTTGTATCTCACATCCTATGCATTTCAAAGGGACTTACACGTACATACTATGTATTACTACTTCTGCTGAGTAAAGTTTATCACTTGAAAACTGTGCAGCTTGATCCATGTTTAAGAGCATGTAAGCTCCACTGTACTCACTGGTGCTTACTGCCAAGACAGTTTCCTCAGTTCACTAAAATCCTAAACTAGTAAGACTTATCATTTGCCTCTAGAAATTGAGGTTATCAGTAACCCAGCGAAGTATTCCTGCAATGTAAAAACAAAGATTCAACAGCTCCTTAGGCTGTCCACTTCTGAGTAGAATAGATAGATAATGTTAATGGTTATTAATCATGTTAGATAAAAAGAATGTTCATATTTGAAAGCAGCATATCTCAAAATACTAGTTGCTGGGAAATATATAAAGAATGACTATCCCTTTTGTGTCTTGCGGATGAGCTTCCAGAATGTGGCTGGTTGCAATAGAAAACAAAACTTTGGAAGAGATCGACCTTTGTCTGGTCCAGCAGGGTGTTTACTGTCTTGTTTTAATATACTGTTGTTTTAATAATGGGAAATGCAATGGTTTTGTTAATTGTATATACATTGTATTTTTTTAACGTCTATTCACTGAAAATAGTTTGGTTTTCTATAAAACCCAATAAACTAATCATAACAATATATTAAAACTCAAGCTAAACCTATATATAATAAGGTATGGAAAATCATTGTGATATAAACCTTACTTCATTTGGGATTATTTTCATTTGGGATTACTTTCATTTATTATCTATTTAGAATACATCTATGCTACCTCTTCAGAGTCCTGCTCAAGGTGGCTTACAATTAAAACTAGGTCACAATATTAAAAACAAGCACAAAACAGAATGGAGAGCACCACAGCAGAAACAACTTCTAGTCAATTTTAAATACAAATAACATGCAAGAATAGAGCTTGCTCTAATAAGGAATTTAAGAACATAAGCCCTCCTGGATCAGAATAGTAGTTCATCTAGTTCAGCATCCTGTCTCACACAGTAGCCAAACACTTCCTCTGGATGGCCAACAACAGCGATAGAGGCCAAGGCCTTCACCTGATGTTGCCTCCTGGCTCTGGAATTCAGAGGCTTGGTGCCTCTGAATGTGGAGGTTCCCCTCAGTCACCATGGCTAGTAGCCACTGATAGACTTATCCTCCACGAATTTATCAAATCCCTTTCTAAAGCTGTTTATTCCTGTGGCCATCATTATATCCTCTGGCAGAATTCCACATTTTTTTTTATATGCCCCAATTGGGACATAAATTTTTATTAAGTATTTTCAATAAGACAAAATAATACTTGTCACATACAAAACATACAACACAAACACAAAACATACATGGGGTGTAATTTAATACATAATTGATTTCTATGCCAATAAAATCTAACTGCTATAACAACGTGTGTAACAAAAAACTAACAGTAATCTTCTAACCAATTTTGTAACTCTTATACGCTTCTTGGATATTCAGTGTCTTATCATTAAATGTTATTATAATTCTTATACCACGTATAAAATCTTGACCACATATTTTGAAAAGTGGATTCTGTCAAACCTTTCAAATGTAAACCTAGCCATTTTTGTAATCCAAATGTAAACCTTCAAAAACCTATCCATTTTTGCCACCTCCAAAAGTTTGTTAATAAGTTCTTTCTTCTTTGGAACTTCCAACATTTTCCCAGTATTTGGCATATAAAATTCTAGCTGTTGTAGTCAAATAAACAATAAGATATCGATCATCTTTTTTACAATTGTCAGGCAATATATTTAACAACAGTACTTCTGGGGTAAAAGGAACAGAGCAATCTAATATCTTTTGTAACATTTCATGTACCCATGCCCAGAATTCTTTGACTCTATCACAGTGCCACCACATATGATAAACGGATCCCAACTTATTCTGACATTTCCAACATTTGTTAGAACACTTACTGTCATATTTAGTTAACATCTCTGGGGCTACATACCACCTATAAAACATTTTATATACATTCTCTTTATATGAAACCGCTTTTGTTATTTTAATATTTTTTTCCACAGTTCAGCCCATTGCTGAAGTTCAATATTGTGTCCTAAGTTTCGTGCCCACTGAATCATATTAGTTTTTACAATTTCATCTGCCCTAGTATTGTCCAAGATATTAACATATCTTCTTACCTTCTCCTCAGTATGGACTCTAGGATAAATAAACACTTCCAGTGGTGCAATTAGTTTTGAGTTTTTTATATAGAACTGATTGTAGATTGGCTCCCATACTTTCAATAATGATAATGAGCCAGTGTTGTTTAAAATATTTTTGTGACACTACTTTCCCATACCATAGGAATGGGTGCTAACCCAACATCAAATAATGGTCTTCCAATTTTAGTATTCTTCGATCTTCTAAAGTGATCCAATCTTTAATCCAAGCTAAGGCTGCCGCTCTATCATACAAAAGCAAGTTGGACAAAGCAAACCCTCTTCTTTCCTTGAAGTCTTGTAGTGCCTTAAGTTTTATTCTTGGACGCTTCCCTTGCCAAATAAATTTTGATATAACCTTGTCTAAGTCTTTGAAGATTTTTTGATTTTGCAAGATTGGTATAGTTTGGAACAGAAACAACCATCTAGGTAATACATTCATTTTAATAATAGCAAGCCAGCCCATTAAGGATACTTGAAGATTTCTTAATTTTTCCAAGTCTTCTCTGGTTGTCTTTAATAGTTCTTTATAATTGTTTTCTTGCAATGCGCTGCATTTATTAGTTAGAGTGATACCTAGGTACTATATATTTTTTTGCAATTGAAAATGTGTTTCCTCCTGGAGCTTTAAAGCTTGTTCATTATTCATATTTTTTGTCATTATATGCATTTTATTTATGTTTACTCCCAGACCAGCTGCTTGTCCATATTCTTGTAACATCCCTTTTAAAATATGAATTGAGTCATGGGGATTTTCTAGAATGAAGACAAGGTCATCCACAAATCCCAAAAGTTTATATTCTTCTCCTCTCAATTTAAGTCCAGAAATTTGTACATCATTTCTGATTGCCTCATTTAAGATTTCAAGTGTGAAGATAAATAAAAGGGGTGATAATGGACATCCTTGCCTTGTACCTTTTTGTATTTCTATGTTCTGAATCTGACCGCCATTAATTAAAATTTTGGCCGTTTTCTATATATTGCCTCAATCATCTTAATAAAGTCTGTGCCTGCTTGAACCTTATTCAGAGCTTCCAACATAAAGTTCCAGTTAACATTGTCAAATGCTTTTTCAGCATCCAGGAAAACTTACACCAGCTCTCTTTCAGGGTGTGCTTCATAATATTCTATAATGTCGAAAAAACATCTGAGATTATTTCTAATTGGTCTTTCTGGTAGAAAGCCAGCTTGGTCTTTGTGTATTGTTTGAGACAAAAAAAAATTTCAAGCTTGTGGCCAAGATGCAGGCGAAGATTTTATAATCAACATTCAAAAGGGAGATAGGTCTATAGTTTTTAATTTCCTTTTCATCTGTGCCTTGTTTATAGATAAGAGTTATTAATGCTTCATTCCAAGAGTCATGAACTTCACCTTTTTCCATTATACTTTTGCAGACTTCTTTTAAGTGGTTTAATATCTGATCTTCAAAAATAAGATAAAATTCTACAGGTAAACCATCCGGCCTGGTGCTTCCCCCCCCCCACCTTTTTAAACTTTTTAACGCCTCTACCAATTCCACCATTGCTATTGGTTGGTTGATGATTTTCTTTTTTTCTTCTGTAAAAATCTTAGGTTTATAAGTTTCCAGGTAATGCTTTATAAAATCTGGGTCGGAGTCTCTTCTTTTATATAGATGTCTGTAAAATTCTTCCACTATTAGTTCCATTTCTTGTATTCTATTTAATTCTTCTCCATTTTTCTGTTTTAGCACCTCTATATAAGATTTTTTTCTTTCCTTTCATATTTTATAAGCTAACCATCTTGTGGGCTTATTAGCATTTTAAAAATAATTTTGTTTAGCGAACATAAACTTCTTTGCTAACTCTTGTGTAAGTAAACAATTCATTTGATGCTGTAGGAGTCTCAATTTATCTATCTTTTTCTGGTTTTGGGTCTTTCAACAGTCCATCTTCCTGTATTTTAATTTCTTTTTGTAAATTTATATAAGCCTCCTTCTTTTGTTTATTTACTTTGGCTGACTCCTTAATCATCCATCCCCTAGCATATGTTTTAAAGGCATTCCGTACTGTATTTATAGATATATCTGGTTGAATATTTATATCAAAAAAGGATTTGAACTCTTTCTTCATTTCCTTTACAATTTTTTCATTTCTCAAAAGTGATACATTCAAAGTCCATCTCTTTCTCGGCTTTATCTCTTATAGCTCCAAAGTGATCGGTTTATGATCTGCAAAAGTTCCTGGTTCAATTTCTGCTTCTAACATGTCCTTAACAACCGTTGATGTAATCCAGCACATGTCCAATCTGGACCAAAAGTTATGTCTAGCAGAATAATAAGTGTAATCTTTCTTTAAGGGGTTTCTAACTCTCCAAGTATCCACTACCTTTAATTCGTCCAGTAGACAATAAAGTATGGGTGGAAACTCATTCCCGCCTCTCTTTTTCTTTTTCTTTTTGTGGGCAATATCTGATTTTCTGTCAACATTTTTGTCAAAAACTGCATTAAAGTCCCCTAAGATGCAGATTTCCTGGAAGTCTTGTTTAGTAATCAATTTTTGTAGCCTTTCATAAAATTTTTCTTGATTTTGATTTGGAGCATAAATATTTACCATTAACATTTTTTTTCCTTGCCTTTGAACTAAAACCATTAAAATTCTTCTATCTTGTGAGGCATGGATCAGTTCTGGTTGTAAATGCTCTTTTACATACATGGCCATCCCTCTTTTCTTTTTTTCTTTGTCAGATGCTAAAAAGATTTTCCCTAAGCCTTTAACTTGCATATATTTTTCATCAGACTTTTTTATATGAGTTTCTTGGAGAGATATAATATCAAAATTTGTTTTCCTGAGTTGGAGAAAAATTTTCTTTCTCTTCTGCGGGACATTCAAACCGTTTACATTCACTGAGATAATTTTCATTTTCCCTTTACTCATGGTGACCCTTATTCTTTTTTTCCTGTTTTTCTCTTGTGTGTCCTAAACGTCCCTTGCTTCCTTGTGTTTCTCTTACGTGATCCAGATGGTGGTTCTCCCTCTTCTTTTTCCTTTAGCTCTGCAGACAGCTCTTCTCCATGTGTTTTCAAGAAATCCTCTGCCTTAAAGGTTGATGTAATTCTGTATCTCTTACTCTTATAGGTAAAGATCAGACCTTCAGGCAATATCCATCTGTAATTTATTGTATTGGCTCACAATAGTGTTGTGAGCTCCATGTATTCCCTTCTTTTCTCTCTAACTCTCCAGGGGATTTCTCTTAAAATGTTCACTTCAGTGTTCTCCCACATTAATGATGCACTATTAACTTCTCTTAATATTTTATCTCTTACTGCCCTTTTGTGAAATCTCACATGCACTTCTTTCGGCACCTGGTGCCATCTAGCATACAAGAAGTTCATTCTGAAAGCAATGTCAATCTCTTGAATAATTTTTTCTTTCTCCTCCATA
Source organism: Gekko gecko (assembly GCA_029375565.1). Taxonomy (NCBI): domain Eukaryota; kingdom Metazoa; phylum Chordata; class Lepidosauria; order Squamata; family Gekkonidae; genus Gekko; species Gekko gecko. The sequence goes on along the minus strand of JAPDNY010000002.1, from coordinate 102,856,022 downwards.
TTTAGAAGTTTAACCAACATTGTTGCCACTTTTATTTATAAATCTTCATTTTGCTCTTCAGGTATGTTCTGAAATCTTAACACAAAGGCTGCTCTTTCAACCTGAAGCCTCATAACATTTTGTTCCAAAGTAGATTGTCTGGTTCCTGAGTCTTGCATCTTGTCCTCCATTTGCTTTGTCTTTGCCTCTATTTTCTCAGTCATAGTGTTCAGCTCTGCAATCTTCTGAGTGTTTACAGCAATTTGCTTTTGTAGTGCTTCCATACTGGTAGTGAACTGTTGGGTAATATCTTTCATTGTCGTTTTAATATCTTGCATGGCAATGATGGGATCTACAGTTTCCACTATGGACCTTTGGATCGTACTTTGCACGAGGGCTTGCATCTCTTTATTTGGGGCTAGTAGCTTTGAGGCTGCTGAGCCTGGCATTCCTGGAGAGGTACCTAGTGTTTTTGCTTGCTTGGCTTGACTCATCTTGCAGCACTATAGTCTGGGAAAACCCAACTTTCTGCCAAAGTTTTGTTTACACAGGTGACTTAGGTTGTTTATAGCTTCTCCAAGAGTTGTTATGGAACACCAAACCACAAGCCAAGGTCAGGCAGAATGATTTTATCCCCCCCCCCAGTGAATAATCCAGAGTCTGTGTTCACTATGATGTGATTCTAAGGAAGGCGGGGGGAATAACTGTGGGGATATGAGCCGATTTCTGCCTTCAATTTATAACTGATCAGTAGTCCATAAAAAATCTTCACCCCTTTACAAAGCCTTTTTAATTCTTAAAACAGTCTTAAAACAGTCTTGTTCCTTCCTAGATGAGTTAAATGTCAATCTTCCCAGTGTTCCCAGTATGGTTTATAAGACCCCTTTAAACATTTGTAAAGAGTGTTCACAGAATCCACACTCTGCCCCAGATAGGGTAAAAATTGGGTTCGTTGAAAAAGGGTCTAAGTGGTTAAAAAGCAAGCTGACACTGTATCATGCAATTTTAAGTACAAACAGACTGATTTCAATTTAAATGTCGCCTAGTATAGAAAGTGAAAGCTAGCTCTTACAGACTTTCTCTCACTTGCTGCTTGTTTTATGGGGGGGAACCTCTCACCTGCACTCTTCACACTTTTACAAGGCAATTACAGTCCCGGTCCTTTTAGTAAATAAACGGTGAAAGTTTTACTCACGTCGTTCTTATGTGGTTGTTAGGCTGGCTTTCTACACACACCCCTTTGAAGGAAGTGACAGTTTGTGCCCAGAAAATGTAGGCTCCTCTTCTTGGTCTGCTGGAAGGTGATCAGAGGGGTCTCCCCAAGAGTAGCCACAACACGGGGGCCCTGATCAAGCCTCTGTATCCACCCCCCCTTCTCTGGGGGGATAGTGAGTCTCCAATCAATTGGAGACCCTTTGAAAACCAGGAAGTGGCAGAGTGCTGGAAGGCATGTCTATGTTCACTGCGTTGCAGCCTGCTTCTCCGCGAATTCCACATTTTAATCTCTCTTTGTGTAAAAGTAGTATTTCCTTTTGCCTGTCCTGCCCATTAGTTTCATTGGATGCCCTCAAGGTCTAGTATTTTGAGAGAGGGAGAAAAATGTCTCTTTGTCAACTCTCTCCATCCCATGCATAATTTTATAAACCTCTATCATGTCCCCCCCTTAGTTGTCCCAGACTCTTCAGCCTTTCCTCATAGGGAAGGTGCTCCAACCCTGTAATCATCTGGTTGCCCTTCTCTGTACTTTTTCCAGCTCTATAATGTCCTTCTGAAGATACAGTGACCAGAACTGTTCACAGTATTCCAAGTGTGGCCACACCATAAATCTATACATGGGCCATTTTATTCTCAATCCCTTTCCTAATAATCCCTAACATAGTTTTTGCTTTTTTCACTCTTGCAGCATGCTGGGTTGACATTTTCATTGAGCTATCCACTACAACCCCAAGATCTTTTTTCCTTTCAATCTCAGCAAGTTCAGATCCCATTAGCCTATACTTGAAGTTGGGATTTATTTTTTTATCCCAATGTGCATCACCTTACACTTACTAATGCTAAACTTCATTTGCCACATTGTTTCCCACTCACTCAGGTTGTGGAGGTCCTCTTGGAGCTCTTCACATTCAGGCTTGTTTTTCACCATCCTGAACAATTTGATGTCCTCTGCAGTCCTGGCCACTACATTACTTAGCCCTAGGTCCTGATAATTTATGAATAAATTAAATAGTACTGACCCCAATACTGATCCTTGCGAGACCCCACTGTCCACTTCCCTCCATTGTGAGACCTGTCCATTCATTCCTACTCTTTGTTTCCAGTCATTTAACCAGTTTTTAATCCATAAGAGAACCCATCCTCTTATCCCATGACTGCTAAGTTTACTCAAGAGTCTTTTGTGAGGTACCTTGTCAGAAGCCTTTTTAAAGTCCAGGTATATAATATCTATCAGGTCACTGATGTCTACATGCTTGCTCACTTTCTCAAAGAACTCCAAAAGGTTGGTGAGGCAGGACTTCCCTTTGCAGAAGCCATGCTGATTTTCCCTCAGCAGGCTTTGTCTCTCTGTCCTGGTCCTGTGGGCCCAGGATGAGGTCCACCCCCCCCCCAACTGTGACCTGATCAGAGCACTCACCCGGGGAGGGATGCGGAGCCCGGGAGGAGTTGAGGCAGCCCTGCTTACCCTGAAGAGAGCCCGGCACCCAGCTGGAGACAAATTCCCCTGTTGGGATTGTGGGCAGTCCAGGAGAAGAGAAAACGGCTGGGCGCACAAGAACCTGAAGCCGTGGCCTTCAAGAAGTGCTGGAGAGAGGTGATGGAGCAGGAACCCCACCCCTGGAAGCCCGAGATGATGGCACCAGTGGTGTGGCCCTTAGGCCGGCAAGGCCACTGCTGGCACAGCAGCAGCCATGCCCCGGATGCCAGGAGGGCATCCTGGCTTATCAAGGGGGGTGGGGCCTAATGAGGGATGGGGGAAGCGGGGAACAAGGACGGTGCTGGGAGTGGGGCAAGGAGGATAAAGGGAGGTGGAGACGGAGAGGCTGGGGAGGAAGAACATGTCAGGGATGAGAGAGCTGACAGAGCGAGAGAGAGACAGAGGGAAGCACAACAAGGCTGACTCCAGGACACGGGGCAGAGGGATTAAAGGGGTGACGATAACCCCATCCCCTGCCAGTCTGAGGCCTCAACATCTCCTCTAACCTTGGACCCACCCCAGCTTCCAGGACCACACTCCTGGCTTCGACACCTGACACCACGGCTACTGGCGGAGAAACACCCATGGTGCGGTGACAGCATGACACCCTCCGTATGCCCAATACTTTGATTACAGATATATGGGTTAGTAGATCAACTGTCTCACATCTGAGTTCCTTAAGAACTTTTGGGTGTAATCCATCAGGACCTGGAGACTTAATGGTTTTTAATTTCCCCAATAGGTCTAGAACAGGGGTGTCAAACATATGGCCTGCAGGACAGATCTAGCCTGCTCAGGTATGCAATCTGGCCCAAGAGCAGCTGACTCTGTGCTGCTTCCTGCCTAAAACCTAAGGGAAAACATGAAATGCCTGGGCATTGTGATCTTTTGTACATAAGTTACTTTGTGTGCTGGTCAAGAACATGTGAAGGCACCATGACACAGACTGAGGGCTTTGTGTTTGTCTACAAAACTATAGTCTTCCCCACAGAAATAACTACAATTCCTATGAGGCAGTGCAAGAATAGAGAGACAGCAATGTATAGTGGTCAGTATCAGCCTACTCTCTGAGAAGTCTAAGTTCAAAATCCCCAGCCTATAAAGGAAACTTTGTCTGGGCACACACAGCCTAATCCACCCCACTGACTTGTTGTTATTCCTCATCTAAATAGTTAACATTGCTTTCCTACTGAGAAAGACTGGATCATGAGAGCATGAATACAGTGAAAAGGGGGAGGGGAACACAGTTGCACCCAGGAGAACCCCGGCATAACGAGACCAACAAAACTCTCTCTCCCTCTCTCTCTCTCTCTCTCTCTCTCTCTCTCTCTCTCTCTCTCTCTCTCTCTCTCTCTCTCCCCGCCTCTCCCTCTCTGTAGCAAGGCAGAAATCTCATACCTTGAATAAAAAATTTTTGGTTTTAAAGGTGCTTTGTATCTCTCCCGTGTGACTGAGGGAACTAGGCAAAGTAAGCTCTCACTCTTTCCCTCCCTCCCCCTCTTTCTCCCCAGGGGACAAGGAGGGGGAAGAGCCTCAGCCAATGGAGGGAAGAGAGGCTTGGCTCAGTAGCTCTGCTGTGCAATTAAGAGAGCCTGGCAAAGTAAGCTCTTGCTCTTTCACTTCCTCCATCCGCAAGGGAGGAGGAGTGTGGAGGAGCCTCAGCCAGTGGAGGAAGTAGAGGTTTTGCTTTGTAGCTCCTGTGTGATTGAGAGAGCCTGACAAAGCAAGCTGTAAGGCAGAAGGAAGCAAGAGAGAAGGAAAAGGAAGCTGATGAGAACCAGTTGTTCACGGTCCAGATATGAGCCCTGTGGGGGCTGGATCCGGCCCATGGGCCGCATGTTTGACACCCCTGATTTAAGGTATAAGATTGACAACATCAAATATTCAAGATTGGCTCTAAGAGCTGCACACTTATTGGATGAAGCTCTGAGGTATCTGTTCAGTAGAATCCATTATAATACCTTTTCAGATTATGTTTTTGTATAATTCTTACTGCTGTATATCTTTGTTTCTGTTTCATTTTTGAAAAGCAAATGGTTAAATTTTGGAACAACAAACTCCACCTATTTATGAATGTACAGAATACGTTATTGATACTGGAGTGGCACTAGTATAAATATACCAATAAGAGAAAGATGGCATATGAAAAGGCTGTTATATATAAACTTGCATTGCTGACATATAAATAACTAAACAATGTGCCTTGGATCCTAAGATGCCTTCCTCCAACAGATGAGAGGAAGGAGATTTTTACTAGTGCCCCCTGCACTGTTCCTGGGAGTCTAATGACCCATAGGAGCACAACTGGGATAGAAGACACAGAAGTCTGGTCAGAGAGGGAGGCAGGGAAATTGCGTTCCTATGACATGGCTCTGCTGGGGTTGTCAACCTCCAGGTAATTTCTGGGCTTTTTTATATATATTCGGGAATTTCTAGCAAACCCGGAACAACAGCTGTGGGGCTGGAGCACATTGCTCCTGCCTCTCAAATGTTTTTTTCGACTTTCTTCTGCAGTCCCTTTAAACAAGGGGGTATTTAAATGGACTGCAGAAGGAGCCTGCAAAACAGCCGGGGGGGCACTCTCCTCGCTGGCTCAGCAACCAAATTGCCAAAGAGAACCACGGCTGAGCCAGTGGGGAGAGCTGCAGGATCGGCTACTTTGTAGGTTTAAACCCGGCTGCCCAGCAGAGCCCCAGTGGAGCTTGCAGGGAGAGTTCTTCCTGCAGGATCAGCTGCTTTGTGAGTTCTTTTGGGCAGTCCAGTTTAAAGGGACTTCCCAAAAGAGCCCCAGCTGTGATCCGCCTCTCAACTGCTACTTTTTTCCTCTCTATTTTTCACTTTGGGTCTATTGGACCTGAAAAAAATCAGGATTTCTGAAAAACCCTGGATTTGAATACTTTCCCGGTATTGGTGTCTGGGTTTTTTTGGGAATCCTGAATTTTTTTCCAGGTTCAATAGACCCAAACCAAAAAATACCAAGGAAAAAAAAGAACACTCCTGACAGCATCGCACCCTCATGGAACTTCCTTCTCAGGCAAATGCAGGAGTTTCCCAAGCTGTAGTTGGCAACCCTATATTCTGCTCATACTGCTTAGGATCCATGCTTGTGTTTTACACTGTCATTTCAAATATTAAAATACCTATTTTAATTATACCAATTTTGTCTGAGTCAACTCTGCTGGCTGAAATGCTTTTCAGGATGCTTTGCTACACAACATCTTTGTGTAATGTTGGTCTGCCAAATTTGGGTAGAGATGGCTGTTGCTGGCATAGCCGATACTCTTCCTGGCTGTTGCCCAAGTGTCATATCCTAGTATGGGACACCTGCAGAGTACTATGTTTTCCTGTGGCAAGAGGCTAGTATCAATATTTAAGTCATTTTCATGTCAAATAATAAAACTAGGTGTTTATGAGAGTACATTGCTATTTAAATGAGACTAGTCTGAAAATAATCTAAATTCTGTTTAGTGCTGCGAGCAAAAAGTTTTAAAAAACCATTAAACATAAAGAACTTTTTTTTTAATCTTTCCAGCATTTATCCAGCAGGCATAGTGTACAGCAGAGCACATCACAGGTAAGATAAACTACAGGAGCCTTGTTTCTTAACTCATAACTGAAGAAATGATAAGTTATGTCTTACAGTTAGAGTAGCTGCTTTTGCATCTTACCCTGTATTTATTAGCATTTAGAACTATATGTTCAGTGTTGTCATGGTACAAGTTTTGTTTTGTCTTTTGCTGAAACAGTTTAATGAAGGGATTTGCTGTACACTAATAATTTTATTCTTATAGTGAGGTAGCCAGAATGCCTTTTGTATTGAATGTGGCTCTGTTCAGATGAAGCAATTGGGAGCTGTGTGCATTTCATTTTACTACCTAGTTCCAGAATATATATAATACAAGTGGAGACCAGCAAGAAACTTGCGGGATGATTATCTCATTCATCATACCTTTGCTTCCTCTCCTCGCCCCCTACCTTTCTCACACTATTTCTTCCCTCTGCCCCCCTTTTCTTACTCTCTGTTTCTCCTCCATGCATGTGACTTCCTCTCTCTTTCTGACCTGTCATCTTTCTCTTTGTTTTTCTGTCTCCCCACTTCATCACTCTTTCTCTCTCTTTCTGCCCCACCCTATCATTCTTTCTTTCTGCCCCCATCACTCTCCCAGCCTCCTGCCTGCTTCCTCCCCCACTCCGCAGAGCAGCAGCAACAGTGATGGCAGTGCTCTCAGCCTCCCACCTGCTTCCTCTCCCCCCACAGCAGCAGTGGCAGCACTCTGGGAATCACAACGGATCTCCCAGCTACACAGATCAATTCACCTTGGGGCTGCCAGCTCCAGGTTGGGAAATTCCTGGAGATTTGGGGGTGGAGCCTTGGGACAGTGAGGCTTGGGCAGGCCTCAGCAGAGTATGATACCATAGACAACCCTCCAAAACAGCCATTTTATCCAGGGGAACTGATCTCTGTCGCCTGGACAACAGTTGTAATTCTGGGTGATCTCCAGTCCTCACCAGGGGGCTGGCAATGGTGGTTCTCCTGGAGGAAACGGCTGGAGGGTGGAATCTATGGCATTACACCAGTCCGAAGTTCCTCCCTTCCTCAAATCCCACCCTCTCCAGGCTTCAACCCTCAAATATCCAGGGATTTCCCAACCTGGAGTTGACAACCCTATTTCCTTCCCAACCAACAGCCAACCGACCTTTATCTGCCTCTCTGTCTTCTGCTCTCTGTCTCCACCCCCCAGCCTCTATCTAGGAAACTTACAGTCTTTCTCCACAGTGGGGACCAAAGCAGCTTTCATTATTCCCTCCTCCTTTTTATCTGCAGAACAACCCTGTGAGGTTGGTTAGGCTGAAATATGTGACTGCTCCAAAATCACGCCGTCACCTTCCACTGCAAGGTGGGGATCTGAACCTGGGTCTTACAGACCCTACTTTGAAGCTCTAATTGCTGCACCTCACTGGCTTTCATAGGGTGGCTGCTGATGAATGGTAGCAAGCAGCCGAGGCTAGGTGAGTCATGCAAATCAGGGGGACCTGGCAACCCTAGACTACTGCCAGGCCTAGAGTTGCCAACCTCCAAATGGGAACTGGAGACCCCCCAGAATTACAACTGGACTCTAGACAGCAGAGGTCTGTCTCCCTGCAGAAAATGGCTGCTTTAGAGGGTGGACTCTGTGGCATTATACCCTGCTGAGGCCTCTCCCTTCCCAAACCCAGCCCTCCTTAGAGTCCACACAAAATCTCTAGAAATCTCCCAGCCTGGCACTGGCAACTCTTGTGAGGCCTGGCCCCAAGGCTCCCTCTCTCCCTCCCTCCCTGAAAGGCCAAAATAGGCCTGGAAAGGGCCCTTCCCCCACCCTTTTACTGACAGAGCCAGTTAGAAGCCTCCCCCCCCCAACGTTCTAATATCTCACCATTGATGCCTGGAGTTAGGTCCCTGCAGAGGCCATTTCAAAAGGTTTGGGGGGGAATTCAACTGTCCCTGAAGGGATTTTGTTACTTTTTGGATTTTTCTACAAACCCAGGAAGTCTATTGACAATGTAAGAAAAGCTGTTGGGCGAGAGTGAGCCCCCTGTTGGTGGAAACAAGTATCTGCACATTTTGGCAATTAGAATAAGGATGTTTATTTAAGCACCACAGTTTTACAAGTATAGATTTGAAAAAGAGGAAATGTCTGAAATGTTAGATGGAGTCCATTTTGATGAGCCATATTGTTGCTCGCTGTGGTATGCATTAGTTGATGCTCCATGCTACACCCTTCATGTACAGTCCTTTTTCTTCCTTGTCATCTCTGTGCATGCACACATATGGGTTCATTTGGATTCTTCTAGAGCTAAATCTTAGAAGTGGCACCAAGAGTCCCATTCCCAAAAAGGAGAGCAAGTATGTTATGCATACTTCCTGCAGATACTTCCTTTTGTTTCCTTTCCTGCTCAATTTCCTTTTGACCACTACTGTAGCTCCATTGTTGGGTATTGTCTCTTCATCAACAGAAGCTTGTTTGCTTGCTTGCTTGCTTCCTTCTTCTCTTCCTCTCTTTCTCTCTTTCTGCATTTTGGGTTTCTTTGAGGGTTTTCCTGTCACCCTGCACTGCCAGTTGTGCTGCTAACACTCAACATGGGCATCACTCCAATTTCATCACACTTCTGAATGCATTACAGCTATTGGGCCCTGGTACTAGTCTTCCAAAAAGTCAACATCAGGGCCGTATCCACAAGGTCTGTATGGCTCAACACCAATATTTTTTGGGAGGGAGATCTGCCACTGTATAAGAATAAGGTGTTCTGCTTAACAAAGCAACAGACTAATAAATCATACCATGCTTGATTATGGTTCTGAAGCCATGATGGGCTCTGTCACTCTACACAGATACACTGGGCTAAAGTCCATTAATGACACTTGAAGCCAAATCCAGAGAAACTCTCCTTTGATGACTACAACTTAAGAAATAAGAACATAAGGAGAGCTCTGCTGGCTCAGACCAGTGATCCATCTAGTCCAGCATCTGGTCTCACATAGGGGCCAACCAGTTACTCTGGAGGACCAACAACAGGCATAGGGGCCAAGGCTTGTCCCTGATGATGCCTCCTGGCAAGTGTCCAGAGGTTTATTGCCTCCAATTATCGAGGTTCCATGGCTAGTAGCCACTGATGGGCCTATCCTAACCCATCTAACTACCCTTTAAAACCATCTATTTCTCTGGCCATCACTACATTCTCTGTCAGCAAATTCCACATTTTAAATCACTTGTTGAGTAAAGTATTTCCCTTTTGTCTCTTTTAAATCTACTGCCTATAAACTTCATTGGGTTCCCCCAAGTTCTAGTATGTTGGGGGAAAGAGAAAAAGTTCTTTCTGTCTACTCTCTCCCCCATGAATAATCTTATAAAACTCTTAGCAAATTCCCCTTTAGTCACCTTTCTAAACTTGAAAAGTCCCAGACTCTTCAGTCTTTTCTTAGATGCTCCAACGCTTTAATCATGTTGGTTGCCCTGTTCTATACTTTATCTAGTTCTGCTATGTCCTTTTTCAGTTATTATTGAGCACCAAAATTAATGGCAGTCTGGAACATATTCAGAAGCTTAAGGCCACAGCCCATGTCCATAGAACCACAGGGTAACTGCCCTCTCAAACATCAACAGTGGTTCTGTAGTTCTTACAACCATGGTGCCTCCTCTTTTCCAACTAGCCAATCCCTTAAATTTTATAATTTTGTCTTTTTAAAAAGAATCTTTTCAGTTCTCCAGTATCAGACTTCTGTGTTCCAAACTGTCAAGTGCCCAAACATAGCCTTTGATTTCTATTCTTATTCACAGTTACTTATATCTTTATATTGAGAGGCTTTTCTCCAGTGTTTTCCCCAAACACTCTAGTCCACTTTATTTGAGTAATCACTGACTCTTTTGGTGCCCAGAAGGCTGATACCATCTTCTCAGTACCCAAACCCCTTCACTTGGAACACCAGTACTCTTCTTGAGTTGTTCACTGACTTCTAAGGTCTCTACGGGCAGTTTCTAATCATACCAGACCAGAGATCTCTGTACCACCTTCATAGATAACTCTCCCTGTTTGACTGAGTAGGGAATCTTCTTCTCTCTCTAGATCTATCCCCTTTCCTTTGGCCTGAATGGGAGTCTTCATCTACTACCCAAACTTCCTTGCCAAACTCTCCCCCCACCCCAGTTCTCTGTCTGTTTTCAAACTGCTCTAAGCCGAAGCTGAATTCAGACTGCATTCAGTCAAGGTAGAAATCTGACTCTGTCAGCACTAAACCCATTTTCTGTAAGGGCTGTTCACAATTGGTCTCAGTACATGTCTCTTCACAATTAAGGCAGGAATCTGACTGAATCTCCTCAGCATGCAACTCTATCAAGATATTTTCTGCTCAGCTGATGCTAACCAACCAGATGGCTTAGAGCAGCCTGTCACTCAAGGCTCTCTGGCTCTGTGAAGAATTAACCCTTCAGAGTCCTTTAGTTGTTGGTACAGATCTTCTGAACCTCTTAAAAAGTGCAGTCTGTCACAAACCACAGAATGATCAATACTTTTACTTAGCAATAGTCTGCAGATGCTTCCTATATAAGGTCTTATTCTTCAGTTTATTAACAACTTTGAATGTTTTTTTTAAAAGATGCATGGTCACAGTAGATACATATGTGCTTTCAGTGGGGGACTGGGAACCAAAGATGGCCTTGGAAAGGGCCCCGACCACTAGCCTTCCCCTATCCTCACACTTCCAATTGAGGTGGGTGAGGAGCAAAAGACTTTCTTGCTGTGGCTCAAGTGAGCCAGCTGCCCATTGCTGCCACCATTGTTGTGAGCAAGTCAGTTGACCTGGACCCATGCGGCCTCCTCACTCACAGCAGCTTACGTGCCCTGTACAGAACTGGGGCAACTAGTTGCCTTGTGGTGGCAGCAGTTCCCCAGTTCTGCATGAACCATTGCTGTCTGCTCACCACAGCAGTTGCTGCAAATGTTGCCTAGGATATTCCCTGGTGGCCTTAAAGGGCCATCCACCCCTGAGTGTATTGCCTTTATATCATTCCCCTCCCCATTTTCAGACACAAGCATTTTCTGTGGAATCCAAGCCCCAATATTCAGCAGTGTTTGTGCTCTTTTTGAAATATGCATTTTAAGGTACATATATAAGATTAATTAGGATTCATAAGTTTTTAATATTGTGGGTATTCATAGGCAGGTTGCTTAACACTGGGTGAAAGAGATGTGAAAAATTATGCTTATAGAAAGACAATTTATCTGCACTGTGATTTTTTTCATATATGAAGCCAGGGAGTTTTGATTAATCTAGATTAAATCATCTGGAGTACTTCTTTGGCAAATGCATTAACATATATTGCCTGATAACAATACCCAATTTGTGACCTACTAGATTTCATCACCCTATATCCCAAGTTTGATTACTTCATGCTTGAGAGGAGACAGCAATTCCTCTTCTGTAGTGGTTTCTCAGTACTATTAAATGGATTCTACCTGATTTTAACCAACTGAGATGGAAGTGGTTGAAGAATTCTTGCTTCTTGCCCCATGTATTTTGTTCTTATTTTCATGGTAACTGATTGAAAGACCTGAATTAACTGTAGTGCTAAGGTTGTAGTGCAAGTGATTTTATTACCAGAACATGTCGCAAACATATCATAATGATCTTTGATTAATGTTTCTGGCTGGATTCAGTCAAATTGCAACAGGCCATTTACCAGATGGAACAATGTTTCTGTATGTGTTGCATTGATAAAGTAGTTTAAAAAAGAGCTTCAGGCTGCTTTCACTGTCACCTAATCGGCCTTCAAACAGAGGTCTGTGGGATATTTTTACTAAACAGGTCATCTGACCTCAAGCATGTGACTGTGTCTCATTTTGGCCATTGTACCAAGCAGGCTTCCAGAGTTCAGAGCCTGGGGGAAGGTGGTAACTAGGTTGCTGAACTACTGTGTGGATTAAAGAGAATGGAAATGCTCATCAGAACCTTCTCACATAAGAACCTACATGCAGTTTTGGAAGGCAAAACACAGCAGATGGTCAGATACTGGTTTTTCAGGGGAAGAGTCTGGAAAATATGGGAACATAAGTTTGCTATTAACATGTAATGGGAAAAATATGATAGACTAGTTTGCAAACCTGTTGATCATAGGGTTCTCTTGACATAAGATTGTCATAGTGCATAAGGTATCCTCACCTTTTATACCTAGTTGTTAACAGTGTACCCTTCTACTAGATGGTAAGTGATCTCTTAAAGCATGCTATATTTTAACAAAGAAATGTAGTCACCCATCTGTCAGATACAATAATGTAGACATTACCTTCAGCAATTCTAAAGGATACATGAATCCTCACACTCTATGGGATGGTCAAAATGTATTTTGCTAGTGCTAAATTTCTAAATAATTCAAACAAAAAACCAATTTATATATATAATGGTAATAGTATGACAGATATCTAGCAGAGTCCTTAATGAGTGTATAAATATGAAATATTTCCACAGGAAATAAAGCATTTGGGTTAGATCCCACATCAAATATCTTCTAATTGAAGACATTTTCATCAGTGGATCAGGATTTCTCCCCTCTCCCACCTGCTGCAGTTCAAGATGCCCTCCATGCTGCTCCTGATGACAGGAGGGGCCCAGGGAGGAGGTGGAATCAGTGGTCTGCTGTGGAAGGAGGAAACGGGCCAAAAAATTACCTCCCTTTCTATCAGTAGAAATTTCTACTAGATCCAACCCTATATTTTTTTTTATATCAGGTAGATACGATGCGCCCACGTCATGGAGAAGCATGCCGTTTACCAATCCCTCACCACTTCTTTCTGAGTCTAAAGAGTTTCACTTATAATACAATTGGAGAGGATGCAGATGTCTTCTTTTTTTTATACGATGTCCGAGAAGGCAAGCAGATCAGGTAAGTCAAAATCAGCCTTTTTCATTTTGCAGATTAGAGTAGTGTATTCACAGTTTACAGTAGTCAGAATAAAATGTTGCCATTTCCTGGTTTGGATTCTATGATGTGTGAGTGGAAGGTTGAGATTGTGGATCTTTTCCACCTCCCCTTTCACCTCCTGAGATCTCTGACAATCTGATGACCAAAGTCATAGGAGCTCCATGGACAAAATGCCGGGAGGGTGCTATGAAAAGATGAGAACTGGGCAACATCACTTCCCTCTTACACTGATGCAGCCTCTTACCTCAACAGAAATTCCTCCAGCAGAAGAGTGAGGAGAGGTGATGACACCCAATTCTGCCTCTTCGTAGCAGCTCCATGGCATTTTGTTTCTTAGCTTGGTTCAGAGAATTACTTGCCTCTAGTGCAGTCTTAAGAATGCTTTCCTGGGAGTAAGCCCACTGAGTACAGCTGGGAAGGATTCTGAGTAGACCTGCTTAGGATGCCACTGTTCTTTATATAACAAATCAGCGAATACAGGTATGTATATGAACAGAACTGTCAACAGTCCTTTTGGTCATTCCTGCCTAAGGACCTCTAGATATGTCAAACTATAAATCTGAATAACAATAAAACAGTTGATCAATGGAACATACTGCCTAGAACTACGGTGAGAATTAAAGACAGCAAACTCTAATCTGGAGAACTGGGTTTGAGTTCTCACTCTTCCACATGCAGCAAGCAGGGTGACCTTGGGTCAGTCATAAGTTCTTTCAGAGCTGTTCTCACAAGAGCAGTTCTCTCCGAGCTCTCTCAGCCCCAATTATCTCACAGGGTGTCTGTTGTAGGGAGAGGAAGGGAAGGAGATTGTAAGCCGCTCTGAGACTCTGAGTGAAGGGCAGGGTATAAATCCTCCCCCTCCTCTTCTTCATTTTTTCAAGTAGTTAGACAAATTACTATATATGTTTAAATGAGTGTCAGTGCAAAAAATATGGTTACATGTATTGTGAGTTTCTTTTTATCTCTGTTGTTTTGTCATTAGACCAAGATTATTTTATTTTTTTAAAATATGTAATTTTGAATGATGTATTATTATACTTCCATTAATATATTAAGTATTAATTGATCCTTTTTATCTGTATGGAGCAGGTGGGGGGAGTATTGACTGACCTGGTCCCAGTAGCTTATGGATGTAGCTATACTTTTCCAGCATAAGATAATGCTAGATTGCTGAATAAAATTCAGCACAGTAGAAAACATATACTTACATATCTCTTGTGTTTAAGTCATTTTTTTTGTTTTTTTGCCTTTCAGTGAAAGGTTTCTGGTAAGGTTAAACAAGAATGGGGGCCCCAAAAATCCAGACAAGATTGACCGAATGTGTGCAGTTTTCACAGTATGTAACACGATTTTTTAAAAGAAAACTTTCCAATGAGAATCCTTTTTTTCAGGCAAATTGTAACAGAAAAATGTGTTGTGTTTTCAGAATCATTTCTATCTGCTTGATTTGAACAAATCACTAACATGAAGGGTTTTTCTAAGGTTACTTGTACTGTAATAAAGGACAGTAACAATGTAAAATTAAAAGTGGATGTGGGACTACTCTGTTTCCCGCTACATTTGTCTTTCATTTGGCATTTGTTTTGCCCATTGCTTTTAATGAAGCATAAAATTAGAACCGTCTTTTGGTCTGCTGCTTGTGTTTATAGACAAACACCATTTGAAAATGCCAGCATGGTGAAAGGAGTAATTTGTTAGCCTTAATTTACTGCAGAGCAAGTACGATTAGCAGTATTTGGATTTTGGTCTCATAAAAATTTAAGGGGATTATGTTTGTGTGTGTGTGTTTATGAAGCTTGCTGTGGTGTCTTATACTGTCTAAGGCTCAGGGATAGGCAGTGCTGTGCAGCTGGTCTTGCTCAGCCCTGACTGTGACATACTATGTCTCTGGAAGTGGCAGCAGAGTTCTAGGCATAAATTATTATAAGCACCTATGATGTCCGTATATACTGTAACTCAGCCATTCTGAATGGTGTCCATACAATAAATTATATAAGATAAAATTAAAGTGGACTTGTTGCTGATACTAGAATGCTAAAGATAGTTTTACTGCTAACTTATATAGCCATAGTCAAGTCCAGTGGCACCTTAGGAACAAACACAATTTGCAGGGTACAAGCTTTTGAGAGTTAAGGCTGCCAGATACCTGACAACTCTTGAAAGCTCCTACCCCAAACATCTTGTTGGTCTCTAAGGTGCTACTGCACTTGAATCTAGCTATTCTACTGCAGATCAACATTGCTACCCTCTGAAATTATCTTATATAGCCATATCCTGTAACACAAAAATGAGCAAGGTAGGAGAAGGAAAGCAAGTGAACAAGAATTATTCAAGGAAGTCAACTGTTTTGGGAGTTATAAGATCCATCTAATTTAGACAGAATAGCTAGAATGCTCAATTTTATCACATATTCATGCATCCAGCAGCCATCTATGATTTCATCCTGGGTGAGAGTACTGACCTGGCTTGTATCACTGTGACTTGGCTTGGGGAGGGTAGGAGTTAATCTCTCCCAACTTTACCCCCCAGGATACTTGGAGATATATCAAAATACGTCTAGTGGGCAGGGAGGTGGTGTCGCTGTAGTACTCAAGGACCATATTTCTCTAGTGCTTCCAGGAAACTTCCAGTTTTGAGGCTGTTTACCTAATGTTGGGATTCAGAAACAGGACTGGGATTCTGTTGGTGTATCACCCACCCCACTGCCCAACAGTCTCTCTGTTTGAGTTGACGGAGCTGGTCTTAGGGATGGTGCTGAGGACCCACAGGCTAGTTGTCTTGGGAAACTTCAACATTCATGCTGAGTTCTAAACTGTATTTGTGCAAATCCATCTTTCATCAAAGAGAAATCTGTATAAGTATTATCATGCTGTCAGACCACACAAGTAAATCTTCACTTTCTCAATGAGCACAGTCTCTCAATGAGCACAGTCTATTATTAATGAAATTTGTCCAAGCTTTGGCAAGGGGCTGTGTTGTATTCTATCTTGAGCAGAGTTTATTATTATTCTGAATGATTCTTGGGATTACTCTAGTATTTACTGCACTGTTTCATAAGAATAATAACAATAATAATTTTGGTAGTGTTCAAAACACATCAGTTATCCTACAACCTGTAAGTATTATTGTTATTTAGCAGGTAGCGTGGGTCTGAGATTTCCTAAAGCCTTTTAGAGGCCTGAGCAAGCTTTGGCCTGAGCAGCTGAGGATTTCCTACCTCACACTTTTGGGCACTATATTAGCTTTCAGCTTTCATGCTGGGCTTCTGCATTTTCCTTCAGGCATAACATCATAACAATAAGTTCTGGTCAGGAATTTCTTTACCAAATGAATGATAAAGATATTTTTGAAGAGGGTGCTAACTGAAAAATAAATTTTTGCAGAAATGTCAGTAGTCATGTTTAAAAAGGTGATACCCAACATTACTTCCTAGAAGGACAAAAAATTCCATTTATGTAAGAGATATCTGCCCAAAGTGTTGCTCATTTTCACTGTAGCTAGGTTATTACTTTACCTATTGAATTCTACAAGCCCTACTCTTTCCTAGCTAGTGTAGTGCAAAGAGGTAAGAGTGCTGGACTAGAACCGTGGGGGAACCAGATTCAAATCCCAATTCAGTCATGAAGTTTACTGACTGACCTTGGGATAATCACTCTCCTTTTATCAACCTAACATACTTTACAGTGTTGTTGGGAAGGTAAACAGTAAGAGGGAAAACTCCTGGATATTGCTCTGAGTTCCTTGGATAAAGGATGGAACAAAAAGGTAAGAAGATCCTTCAGTGGCCCTTGGATGGACACTGAGAACATTTCCACATTCTCATTTTCCTCACTTGTGTGTTCTGGTTGCTTCAGGGTTTTTTCCTGTTCCATGTGTGTTTTGCTCCCTCTAGTCATGTACTTGATATTACATTATGCCCAGCATAAAAACCTGCAGATTTAAACTGCAGGTTTTTATGCTGGATATAAAGCAATGTAATATTGAATCAACCACTAGAGGGAGCAAAACATGTGCAGAACAGAAAAAAACCCTGAAGCAGCAGAAACACACAAGTGAGGAACATGAAAACGTGGGAAAGCCCTGAGTTCCGTCTTTCTATACCAACTGGATTTATTCATTCTATTCCAACAAGTTCTTATTCTCAGTTACAGGGCAGGAGAACAGGGAACACTTGTCCCAAGAAGGAACCAGGCTGCTGGCAAAATCAAAAAGGTGGCAGAGCAGTTTTTAAACTGAATAATGGGGGAAAGCCGACAGGAGAGGAAAAGTCTCTGGTTTGGGATGGCTCATCTCAAAGAGATGAAGGGGTAGCTATTACTTTTGTACAAGGAAATGGATTAAAATTGTCTACTGAGACTGTAGTTAATGATAGGAACTGCCTGGCAAGGTCTCGAGGCAGCAAGAGGAAGACTGTGGGCTTAACAAATGGGGGAAACTATAAGTGTTTATACACAAATGCTAGAAGTCTCCGAGGTAAAATCAGGGAGTTGGAATGCTTGGTGTTGGGGGGTGGGAATAGACATTGTGGGTATTTCAGAAACTTGGTGGGATGTGGAAAATCAGTGGGATACGGTGATTCCTGGTTATAAATTATATCGGAAGGATGGGGGGAAGGGTTGGAGGTGGGGTGGCTCTGTATGTCAGAGAGGGTATACCGTCCAGTAAGATTGAGAGGGTAAGAGAATTGGATTTGCTTCTGGAAATGCTATGGGTTGAAATAGTGGGTCCAAAAGGAGGCTTAACAGTGGGAGTTTGTTATCACCCACCAGATCAAAAGATAGAGGAGGATTATAAAATGATGAATGAATTAAAGATAGTGGCTAGACGAAATAACTGTATCGTAATAGGCGACTTTAACTACCCACACATTGATTGGGTCAATATGAGTTCTAGTCGGGAAAAAGAGATTGAGTTTTTAGACACTCTCAATGACTGTGCTATGGAACAGATGGTCACAGATCCTACCAGGGGAGAGGCGATCCTGGATTTGGTCCTAAGTAACACCCAAGACCTGGTGAGAGATATAAAAGTGATTGCACCACTTGGGAACAGTGACCATAGTGTCATTGAGTTTAACATTTGTACAGATAGGGAGTTGCCCAAAAAGACTGATGAAACCACTTTTAACTTTAAAAGGGGCAACTTCTCTGGTATGAGGGGACATGTGAGGAAGAAATTGAAAGGAAGAGTGGAGAAGGTCAAAACCACTGGGGAAGCTTGGAGATTATTTAAAAATACAATCCTAGAAGCTCAGAAAAAATATATACCGCAGGTTAGGAAAGGTACAAATAGGTATAGAAAAAAGCCTGCATGGTTAACAAATAAAGTAATGGAAGCTGTAAAAGGTAAGAAGGATTCCTTTAGGCGGTGGAAAGCTAGTCTTAGTGAGGTTGATAAAAGGGAACACAGACTATGGCAAATAAAATGCAAGTCTGTGATCAGGCAAGCAAAAAGGGAATATGAGGAGCATATTGCAAAAAACATAAAGGCTAACAATAAAGTAGGAAGCCAGCCAGGGAGGCAGTGGGGCCCTTGGATGACCAAGGGGTAAAAGGAGTAGTGAAGGAGGATAGGGAAATGGCTGAGAAGCTGAATGCATTTTTTGCCTCTGTCTTCACTGTGGAAGAGGAGAAGTGCTTGCCCACTCCAGATGCACCGATTTTGGGAGGGGGTTTGAAAGACCTGAGTCAGCTTGCGGTGACAAGAGAGGAAGTCCTATGACTGATGGATAATTTAAAAACTAATAAATCACCAGGCCCGGATGGCATTCATCCGAGAGTTCTGAAAGAACTCAAATGTGAACTTGTGGATCTCCTGACAAAAATATGTAATCTTTCTTTAAAATCTGCCTCCATTCCTGAGGACTGGAAGGTAGCTAATGTCACTCCCATCTTTAAAAAGGGCTCCAGGGGAGATCCAGGAAATTACAGGCCAGTCAGTCTGACATCGATACCGGGTAAGTTGGTGGAAACTGTTATTAAGGAAAGAATTAGTAGGCACATTGATGAACAAAAACTATTGAGGCAGACTCAGCATGGGTTCTGTAAGGGAAGATCTTGTCTCACTAACCTGTTAGTGTTTTTTGAGGGAGTGAACAAACATGTGGACAAGGGGGACCCAATAGATATTATTTACCTTGACTTCCGGAAAGCTTTTGATACAGTTCCTCATCAAAGGCTCCTAAGTAAGCTCAATAATCATGGGATAAAAGGACAAGTCCTCTTGTGGATCAAAAACTGGTTATAAATAGGAAACAGAGAGTGAGTATAAATGGGAAACTTTCTCAGTGGAGGGTGGTAAGCAGTGGGGTACCACAGGGATCAGTACTCGGTCCGATGCTTTTTAACTTGTTTATTAATTATTTGGAACTGGGAGTAAGCAGTGAAGTGGCTAAATTTGCAGATGACACGAAGTTGTTCAGGGTGGTGAAAACCAGGGAGGATTGTGAGGCACTCCAAAGGGATCTGTTGAGGATGGGTGAGTGGGTGTCAACGTGGCAAATGGGGTTCAATGTGGCCAAGTGCAAAGTGATGCACATTGGAGCCAAAAATCCTAAATATGAATACACGTTGATGGGGTCTGAACTGGCAGAGACGGACCAAGAGAGAGATCTTGGAGTCATAGTGGATAACTCAATGAAAATGTCTAGACAGTGTGTAGCTGCAATAAAGAAGGCCAACGCTATGCTGGGGATTATTAGGAAGGGAATTGAAAACAAATCAGCCAGTATCATAATGCCCCTGTATAAATCATTGGTGCGACCTCATTTGGAATACTGTGTACAATTCTGGTCACCACATCTCAAAAATGATAGTATAGCATTGGAAAAAGTGCAGAGAAGGGCAACTAGAATGATCAAAGGGTTGGAACACCTTCCCTATGAAGAAAGGTTAAAACGCTTGGGGCTCTTTAGCTTGGAGAAACGACGGCTGAGGGGTGACATGATCGAGGTTTATAAGATTATGAATGGGATAGAGCAGGTTGAGAAAGAAGTACTTTTCTCCCTTTCTCACAATACAAGAACTCGTGGGCACTCCATGAAATTGCTGAGCAGTCGGGTTAGAGCAGATAAAAGGAAATACTTCTTCACCCAAAGAGTGATTAACATATGGAATTCACTGCCACAGGAGGTGGTGGCAGCTACAAGCATGGGCAGTTTCAAGAAGGAATTAGATAAACATATGGAGCAGAAGTCCATCAGTGGCTATTAGCCACAGGGTATAGATGGGAATTCTCAGTCTGGGGCAGGTGATGCACTCTATTCTTGGTGCTGGAGGGCTTCTAGTGTCCTGGCCCCACTGCTGGACCTCCTGATAGCACGTGGTATTTTTGGCCGCTGTGTGACAGAGTGTTGGACTAGATGGGCCATTGGCCTGATTCAGCATTGGCTTCTCTTATGTTCTTATGTTCTTATGATGGAAAGGGTTGACTCCATCCTGAAGATGAAGGCAAAGTGATCTTATAATGCCAGCATCTTGACTGAGGAGAACTTGTTCAGTTTCAGTTGTTGGCTATGTCTTCATCTAAAAAGCAAGGTCCCATTACTGTTCTTGTGTCTCTCTTCATGAGTGAAGTCACAAAGTCATCTCAGGATGTGCTATTTCCTCTAAATATCTTGGCTCTTCTGAGTCAGTAAGGGAGGGTGAGAGAAAAGTCTCCCACAGCCTTAATGACTGCTTCTACAATGTCTCATTTCTCTGCTGTGAGGAGCTCCAGTGTTTTTTTTTGTGTGTGTGTGGCAGCCCTCCTTTTTATCTAAGAGTAGGAAAGGGAAAGAGTATCTGAGGAAATGTTATTTTCTAAAGTCCTCCAATTCAGTTTTTTTGCACCTATCTAGCCCTTAGCCCAGGGAAGGAAACACAGTGACTTACTGATGGGGGTTCATATGGGTGTTGATGCTGTAATGGTTCCTACTGAAGTGATCACTGATGGCCTCATGAGATGAGCTCAGGGGGCCCTCCTTTGCTTTAAAAAAGTTATTCCTTGCAGCTGCTGTGTGGCTGCAAGGAACCTGAATTTAGTCTGGGAACCTGGACCAGCCCTCAGTGATCAGAATGAAACCAGCTTTCTCTTCGTTTATTAACACCCTTACCGAACAGTAATGCCTCGTCTCCTATTAGTCTGAAATGTGTGTCATGAATTGTACTAAAATTGTAGGCTGCTGTGTTGGTCCATTGGAAAAGTTTTAATTTATTTATGTATAAATTTTTGATACTGCTGCCCTACACAATATGCATATTGCACAATATGCATACCCAAAGCAATTTATAGTGATATGGATCACCTCAGCAGTGGCACAGGAAAAATTAAGGAAATCTATCTAGAGTGGTATGAGATGAATACCACTGCTACCAGCTGTTCTCTTTCCAGGCTTAAGGGCTCACTGCTCCTCTGCAGTTACTAATGCAAGCCACCAAGGTCCTGAGAAGATCTTCAGAGTATATAATGCTGAATAGTGGTACCAGCAAACAACCATAGGCCAAAGGCCTTTTGACTCTGACCTTCTGATGTGCAAAATGCCTGTGCCTTTGGCATGGTCTGGGCTTTTCACATTACTTGGAAAAGGGAGGGACAAATGCTCAGCAGACCTTTCCTATCTGGGTCAGGTTCCCAAATTCGTTTTATTTGCACCAACTGAAACATTCCTAATGAGAAAGCTTTCAAGTTGTATAGTACTGTACCTTCATATGCAAGGAAGGGTATATTTATTAAGGGCCAAAGAAATATCCTAATTTTCCATCAGACTATGCAGCCATATATTCCTTTCCTTCTGCCTTTTAGGATCTGTCTTTATGAATGGAAAGAGAAAGAAATATATGAAATAAGTAAGAGCTCAACACTAGCAAGTCTTACTTGTGTAAAACATAGGTGAGGCCTCCTTCTAAATAAATGATAAACATTTGAAATTATATATTATTGCTTGAGTTTTTATATGTGATGAGAGACACAGGGATGACTTGTAAGTGCAGTACACTCTAAACAGATATTATTGAAAGTAATTTTTACTTTCATTTTTTCTCTTGTTTTATTAGGATCTCAGCAGCAAGGACATGAAGAAAGATCTATACATTGTTGCTCATGTAATCCGGATAGGTACAGTATCTTTTACTGAATAGTTTGGACATTAACTCAATCAACCTAAAGAGTATTTCTGTATATTTTATACTGTTTTGTATACCAGTAGGAAGCAGGAAGGGCTGTGGCTTAGTTGTAATGCATCTGTTTGGCAAGCAGAATGCCCTATCTTCAATCCCTGGAGTCTCCAGCTAAAAGATAGTAGGTGATGTGAAAGCCTTTGCTTGAGACTCTGGCGAGCCATTGCCAGTCTGAATGGATAACACGGGCTTTGATAGACAAGTAGTCTATTTTATACTGTATATTTTATACTGTTTTGTATACCAGTAGGAAGCAGGAAGGGCTGCAGCTTAGTTGTAGTGCATCTGTTTGGCATGCAGAATGTCCCACCTTCAATCCCTGGAGTCTCTAACTAAAAGAATCAGATAGTAGGTGATGTGAAAGCCTCTGCTTGAGACTCTGGCGAGCCATTGCCAGTCTGAATGGATAACACGGGCTTTGATAGACAAGTAGTCTGATCCACTGATCATGTGAAGCTCAGCTTAAGAGGGCACTAGATAACTTTGTATCGTTGCATATAAATGTAATCTTCATATAGTCATTTGGGATAGAAATTAGGGATGGGCATGAACCGGGAAAATGCAGGTTCGTGGAGGTTCGTGGTTTGTGGGGTCTTGTGAACCGCAAATCTCCATGATCCTTCCTGGTCAACAAACCGGTTTGTGAGGTTTCTCTCTTGTTTCTGCTTGCAATAGCTCCTCGAGACTAGCAGAATGGAAGGGGGGGGAGATCTTGCAAAAGCCCATTTAAAGGGAACAGGTGAACTTGCTGCTTGAACTTCACTCAAGTGCAGTGCTCGCTTGTAAAAGCTATTTAAACTTTAAATGGCTTTTGTAAATGGGCACCATGTGTGAGTGAAGTCCAGTTGGTGAGTTCAGCTCTTCTGGGTGAACTCACCACTTAGATTTCACTTGTACCCACTTGCAAAAGCTATTTAAAGGGAACATTCCCTTTAAATGGCTTGCATCTATTTTAGCTCAGTAGCCTAACAGGCTGAAATGGATGCAAGCCATTTCAGCAGTCCCTCTTGGTTCCCCCTCACTTCCCACTACAAACCCCATGAAACTCCAAAATCATGTGGAGGGGCATGGGAAGGTCGTGGATAGGAATGGGCATGAATCTCCGGATCATGAACCATGAACCGGTGATGTTCATCATGAAATTAGGTGCATGACAAGGTTTATACCCATCCCTAATAGAAATTGTGAATAGTAGTACCTTTTGGGTGGAATATGTTATATACATGCTTGTAATATGTGTGAGCAAATCGTGAATTAAAAGCTGGCCCACTGATATAAATCAATATACATAATGTATAATCCAAAAATAAACTGCAAATGCCAAAGAAATAAATAAATGCTATACTATTTTTGTGTATTCTATTTTTACATAACAAGGATGTTAATGTGCATGTATGACTAATGCAAATTTATAATCCAGTCTATATGTAAAGTCTCAGGTTTATACAATGTTCTCAACTCAAAGTCCATTCATACAAATCACCAGCACAATGAACTGTTGACAAGTGCTGTCTGTTGCAGACGCTTTAACAATTGTGTTCCAAATCACCATCGCAGCCAAACCACAGCAGTTGCTGTTACATAAATCTTGCTTCAAACAAATACACTGAGACAGGAAGTTGGCTATAATTAGCCTGTTTTGGAGACTTCCTTTCTCAAGGTTGAAGTATACACGTTTCCCTCATAAATAGCATTCAGTCCTGGAGCATATCAAAGGTACAAATTACTTCACAATCATTCCTCAGTTAGGGAGGCACAGTTCATTGTACTGGTGATTTGTATGAATGGACTTTGAGTTGAGAACATTGTATAAACCTGGGACTGGATTATAAATTTATATTAATTATATATGCACATTAACTTCATTGTTCTGTAAAAATAGGATACACAAAAATAGAATATATAGTATTTATTGTTTGGCATTTGCAGTTTGCTTTTGGATTATTGCTCTTTTCAACACAATTTCTCCTTTAAATTCCTTTATGTATAACTAGGAAGGGAAGCCCGTTGTGGAGCCGAGACAGTGGGCGCTAGACAGGCCCCCCCGTGAAGGTGGTGGAGGCAGGTGTACCTGGCGGCCATTGGGGAAAGAGCTCATCTGCCATCCCTAGCCTCCGCTGTCCCCCTCACTGAGACTCCATCTGTCTGGGGCTGCAATGTTCCCCTGGCGCTGGCCCTGGCCTAACTCCCCGCCCACCACCATCGGCTGGCATCGCAGCCTCCCTTCCCTGGCTTCTGGCAGCAGCGTTCCCTCGCAGCATTCGCCTCTCGCCTCCCAGCCAATGGCATGCCAGCAGCCTTGAACGGCAGCTGGCAGGCCAATGGCTGACGGTGCACATTTTTCTCCGCACCCCATAGGCCAATGGGGAAGGGAAAACTCAATTATATATAAGGAGAGATGTATAGGGAAAGGATGACCATATGACAGTCAGTGGACCACCTCACTTAATTTCTCTCAGCTTTGCTGTATGACCAGTTGAAACTCAAGGCATGGTGCCACTTCTTCTTTGGCACTTCTATCATTTCCCTGAAGCAGGAGCTCCTTGCTCTCAGCAGAATAAGAGAGTTGTGTGCTGCTTTCAACTGAGCAGGAGATGAGAGTTTGCCCAGATACCTAGTACATATAAGAGAGAGTAATAACTAGGGCTGGGAATTATCCTTCCTGCCCATCTGTCACATGACAGGGTGGGGCAAGTGCTCCTTCCCTCAGTCCTTTCTTTGCTGCTATGAAGATCAGATGTCTTCATACTCTTCTGCTCCTCACAGGTTTTTCTCTAGTGATTTTTTCCTTCTCTTCATTCTATTTGTCTCATCACCTTGCTCCATTCCTAAAAAACAGTGATAAAAAGGATGACTTTATTTTGAGCTATGGTTCTATTTTAAAAATGCATCAAATGTGGCCTAAAAATGGGGTTCTGGTGCCCCCTTGAAATCATCACCTGATCAAAGTATTGCAGATCTGTCTCCTGTTTCCCCAATGGAGGATCATTGTCTCTCCTGGGAACAACTGATCTGAATGGCTAAGTCTCTTAATGTTGAGATGATCTGCTCAAAACCCACTATGTCTCATCCCATTTTGAAGGTCCTTTACCCATTCAACTTAGGCTTAATCAGTTTTCTGATGCTACAGGGATTGCTGGTGATATCCAAATCCATCTGGACCAAGACAGCATCAGTCTCCCCAGTTGCCAAAAAAATTAGGGGACAATTACAGTTTCCTTTTTGCCCACCCTACTGCTAACTCCGTCATGGGAGAGGTCATCTCAGCCAAGCAATGCTCTGGGCCTCATTCCTCTCTGTTTGACTGAGAAAGATGTAAGCTTGGCTGCAAGATCTATACATAATTGGCCCTAACTCTACACATGGCAAACTTTAATGTCATTATGGGATGCTACCAAAAGTTCCTGTGGAACAAATGGATACGTTTACTTATTCACTCCTGGAAGAACACAAAGCTGTGGCCAAAGTCCTGCAGGCTTGGAAAGCAGCAACTAAATGTTGCATGACATGTCACAGACTCACTCAGTAGATCTATTGCGTCTACCATAGTCCTACAATGCCATTCCTGGCTCCATTGCACCACCCTTCCCAACAATACTAAGGCAAGAATCAAGGACCTCCCCTTTGAAGGAAGGAATCTGTTCAGTTCCCAGATATATGCAAAAAAAATAAGATTACCATAAAGTCCCTTAGCATCACCAGTCCACCCACCCAGACCCACAAACTTTGCTTCTTTCCAAGACACATGACTCATTCACACTCCTATTGGTACCAGCCCTCCTACACCAGTTCTTCCTTATGCCCTTTGTTTCAATACTCTCAGGGAAGAAGCAACAAGATTGGCCCTGCTCCTCCAGTCTTTACCTGTTTTACCCTGTTTATCACATTATGTCCCCCTTTGGGAGTTGGTTACTTATGACACTTGGGTTTGTCTTTGTTGTCCTGTGCAGTCTCACATGGGTACTGTGCAGGTGCAGGCCAGCCGCTGCAAGATTTTTAGCTAGCATAGCAACAGAGTGGGAGGAGCCCCACCCAACTGGAAACGTGCAATCCACTTCCTGCCTAGTGGTCATGTGGTCCAGGGAGGGTCTCCACACACTCCCTCAGTTCTTTCTTCACTGCACTGAAGAAGAGCGTCTTAGAGCTAGCTTGTGAGTATTGTACCTCAACAATCTTCAAACAGCATCACTGTTTTAAAAATGCTCCAAGTGCTCCACCAAAATGACAAAAAATGAAGAGCACAAGGTATGGTTGATTTGCTTGGGTGAGGGTCATAATGTTGTGGCATGTTCCATCTGCCAGCATTTCACCCCCAAGGCAAGAGCAGATAGAGCATCTCAGTTAAAAGCTGCTTTTGGGGAAAGAGCACTTTCTACCTCTAACAACCTGGCAGTTGATTTATCTGCCCAGGTGAAGCAAATGAAAGTTCAGATGGCACAACTGCATTCTGATCATGAGTCTTGAGTGCTGTCAGCAATCTCTGCACACTTGGTTCCGAGACTGAATCCGGTAAGGAAGCATTCTGAACAGCTTGAAACCAGTTCCATCTGGTTGATATTGGAGATACTGCTGAAAAAGCATAAGATGAAGTCAAAACACAGATTGCAAAGATTAGAATCCATGTCAACAGCAAGCAAATCAGAACCAACACCGACAGCTCCTAAGACTATAGGGACAGAGCCATCTATTCAGGCAGCTCCAGATGCCCTGTCACTGCTTTACATTTCCCCACTACATTCTCCTTTGGTGTGTGAGCTCCCGCCAACATATGTCAAATTATCCAGACCACTCCTACCATTGGTCACAAGAAGACACAGGGCACAGAGAGCCATACTGCAATCCATCTCATTGCAGGATGCAGCAGTCAGTTTTTTTGGAACTGACCGTGGAACTGCTACATCACAGAGTGGACACTATACACCCCCCTGTTGGTTAGGCTTCCAAGTTGATACTGATACATTACGGTTCCGAGGAAGACAACGACCATAGATCCATAGTTAGCTCCAGCCGACTGTCCAAACTGTCATCCGATGACACTGTGGGTAATTGGGACCCAGTATCACCTACCAAGGATTTACAGCTCTGTGTAGACCAAATGACTCATATGGCTCAGTCTCTAGACATCCAAGTTACATTGACTGAGACCAAACCAAGGGACAAGATCCTTTGTAGGCTCTATCCTGATATGCCTGGTGCAGTGATTTCCATTGCTGGAAGGGATTTTGGACGTGGCAAAGAGAATCTAGAACAAACCATCTTCCATTCCTACAACCTCTAGAAGAGTTGAAAGCATGTACAGAGTGCAACAAGACTCATGTCCATTCTTTTTCACATATTCAGCCCCTTCTTCTCTGATTCCAGAAGAAATGCAAGCAATATACAGGAAGGGAGAAGAATAGACGTACTGAGCCATAATCATTATCTTTATCTGCATAATCATCTTTATCTCTCAGAATTTCCAACTGCTAAGCCATCATGGCAGCTTATCAGTTATTTCTATGGGTGAAGGTTACACCATTGCTATACCAGCTACCTGAAAACCAAAAATCTCTTGCAAAAGTTATTCGTTTAGGAGCATTAAAACTGCCTAAACAATAACTGAATGCTAGTAAACATGCAGCAGGTGCTTCTGTCAAAACCATGGTGTCCTTAATTACACTGAGAAGACAAGCATGGCTTAGGTCTATGGTTCTCCCCCCCAGAGACCCACAGCAGAGTGGAAGACCTACCCTTTGAGGGCACATCTTTATTTTCTGATAAGACAGATGAATTCTTGTAACAAACAAAGAAGAATAAGCAGACAGCATGCTCCTTTGGCATAACCTTCACACATCAGTCTCAGTTTAAACAACAGTACCAACTAATGTTCCCTCTAATTTGTGGAGCAAAATCTGTGTTCCCTCTAATCTGTGTGAGCAAAAATTCTACTTTATGAGCTACTGGCATTACAGTTGTGAGTGAGTGATTTGGTTACTGCATAAATTAGTTTGCTCTGGAGCCATCCTTCCTGAGCTAACACAAAAATCTGTGAGCTGGAGGCTAAAAAACTGTGAGCTAGCTCACACTAACTCAGCTTAGAGGAAACTCTGGTACCAACCTAGGTTCCAGCTGACATACCAGCCTTCACAATGGCAGTATCCACACCATTACCAGTATCCCCAACTCAGGTCATTTCCACAACCACCTGACACCAACCAGCGTCAATCTGTTTCCAGGACCAAGACTAATCAACTGCCCCACCACTCTGAAAGGGATTAGGGGCAATGCTCCAGGCCCATTTTCTAACACTTGCGGACACCCTTCCTTCTTTTCATGAAGGCTTATCTAGATTCTTGCCAGCTTGGCAAGACATCACGTCAGGTAAATGGGTGCTTTCTATTGTTGCAATGGGTTACTGTTTGGAGTATACATAGTTGCCTCCATTACAGGCATCTGTTCATTCAGTTGATAATAATTTTCCAGAACTAGTTACTGAGTTAAATGTTCTGTTACAAAAAGGGGCAGTGCACAAACTGAACCCTGATTATTCATAGTTTGGGTTTTATTCAGAGAGCCAGTTTGGTGTAGTGGTTAAGTGCCAATTAGGTATAGTGGTTTGATTCCCCACTCCTCCATATGCAACTGCTGGTGTGTCCATGGGTCAGTCATAAGATCTTTCAGAGCTGTTCTCTCAAGGATGTCTCAGAGCTCTCTCAGCCCCACCTACCTCACAGGGTGTTTGTTGTGGGGAGGGGAAGGGAAAGGAAATGGTAAGCCGCTCTGAGACTCCTTTGGGTAGTGAAGGGCAGGGTATAAATCCAATCTCTTCTTCTTCTTCTTTTTCTTCTTCAAGGTTTTTTCTTATTAATAAAAAGGAGGTTCTCATGCTATCTTGGATTTGAGAAACCTTAATGCTTTACTTAATGTACATAAACCCAAATGGTTTCCTTGATGTCAGTTGCGCAATTACTGAACCAGTAATTTGTTGTTGTTGTTTAATTTAAATTTTTACCCTGCCCTCCCAGCCAAGGCCGGCTCAGGGTGGCTTACACAACAGAATAAAATTCCAACAATATAGTGATTGGCTAGCAGTATTAGATCTTCAAGATGCTTATTTTCATATCCAAATTAATGAAAAGTACACAAAATATTTACATCTTAGAGTACAGCGCATGCCTTATGAATATAAGGTCCTTCCCTCTGGCCTAGCAACAGCCCCATGTGTCTTTACTAAATGCATGGCAGTGGTGGTTGCCCGCTTGAGATCTATGAGGCATTCAGTTTTTCCTTGTCTTGACTTCCGGGTCATGGCGTGGCGATGGCAGTCGCTCTTCCCAAGGCTTGGGAGAGCGATTTGCACACTAGCGGTTTGGAGGGGACCTGCTGATGTGGCTCTCCCACAGACCCTTGGGTAGGGTTCCAAGCCATAGGGCTTTTGAGGGGTAGCCTCTTCGATGGTGTAATGCCGGAGTATTGAGGCACCCCTCCACCCTGACGGTCCTGTTGCTCAGTAGCCGCATGGCTCCAGCTATGCACAAGCTAGGTTGACTGGGACAAGCACCGGAGATGGAGCGATTAGCAGAAAGAGAACCGAGGTCGTGAGTGACCGACAATGAATGTGAGTTGGATATAACCAAAATGTGAATTAACCGGAAAATCCCTTAGCGCCCCCCCCCATCGGTAAACGGAGAGCGGAGGGAATCGCACTCGCGAGCGAGAAAAGTTACAGAAAAAGGGAGGGGGGAAGGGAAAAATCGAGCATTTGGCTTGTTTTGAGAGACTTACCAGAGTGTGTTCAAAGTGAAAGCAATTTTCAGAGGTGTTGAAACAGCATTTGGCTTCTGTAAACAATCTTCCAAGATGTCAGGCGCAGGGAGGAAAGGAACGAAACCGAAACTTATGGGCAGTCACAGTCCGAGACCGGAAGAGGGAATGGACGTCATGAGACTGTTAGCGGATATGCTCAAGCCTGTCATGGATCAACTCACTGGTATTAACCAGCAGTTAACCGTTCTTAACCAGACTTTCGTAGCGCAACAACTCCAGCTGGCAGAAACAGCTAAGCAGACGGAGCAAACGATGGGAATAGTGAAAGAGATGCATACCCAAAGCAAGATTTTGAAGAAGAGAGTGGACCAAATCATGAATAAACAGAAGCATCAGGAAAATAGACTGTTGTTTCTACAAATGGAGAAAGCAAATATGATTCTCAAATTCCAGGGAGTTCTAGGAGTAAATCACCAAAGGAAGATTTGAAGAAGCTTCTCAGTGATCTTATAGCGCCAGTAGTAGGCTTGAAAGCGGAAGAAATAATGCATGATATTGACTCCGCTGAAACTGGGAAGTGCTATTATTAAGACTTTAAAAGACATCCCATTTGAAATTCGCTAAAAACGAAAGAGTTATAAAGATTTAATTCTCTTTCTTCAAACCAATCAAGTCGCATATAAATAGACAGTTCCAGAAGGGGTCATCTTTAAGCTACACGATAAGAGAGAGAAGCTTGACTCCGTGGATAAGGTCAAGGAATTCCTGAAACGCCATCTGGGAACCAAAGAAGACGGTGAAACTGGTTCGAGTGGCTCCACACCCTCGGAGACGGACAAAGACTTGACTGCGGAAGAAGGCGCTGCTGCCCACAAATCAACTTATGACTAGAGATAGAAAGCCTAAGTAAAGGCAGAAGGATTCTCCATAAGAATTCTCCATAACAAGTAACTAGTTAACTTCTGAACAGAACTTCTGAACTTCTGAACAGCATACATTGTTTAGTAACAAAAAGAGTACTAACATAGATTCTAACTGGGTCAAGGATCTCCTCCTCTTGTTTTTTTAGTTTAGTGTGGGTTTACTTTCCTTTCTCCCTAGTTGTTAGTCCCCCTCCCTTTTTTGTTGTTGTAGTTTTTGTAGTGTATTAAAAAAAGCAATAAAAAATCCCCTACGGGGGGCCAAAAAAATATTTTTTTTCCTTGTCTTGATGATTGGCTCTTTACCACTTCCTCAAGAAGGGAGATACAGAATCAACTGTCATTGGCAGTGCAAACAGTTTGAGATGACACCACGTTACTGGCAGAAAATGCTGAAGAAACAACTACTGATGAAGGTTAAAGCAGAAAATGCCAAAGCAAGATTATAGCTGAACATCAAGAAGACAAAAGTAATGCCTACTGAGGAATTATACAGCTTTAAGGTCAATGATGAAGAAATTGAAATTGTTCAAGATTTTTTATTCCTTGGCTCCATCATCAACCAAAAGGAAGACTGCAAGTAAGAAATCGGAAGGCGACTGAGACTAGGATGGGCAGCCATAAAGGAGTTATAAAAGATTCTTAAATGTAAGGATGTGTCACTGGTGATCAAAATAATTCATACTGTAGTATTCCCCCTTACTATGTATGGATGTGAAAGTTGGACAATGAAGAAAAGTGACAGGAAGAAAGTTAATTTATTTGAAATGTGGTGTTGGAGGAGAGCTTTACAGATATCATGGACTGCCAAAAAAAACAAATAAGTGGTTTCCAGATCAAATCAAGTCTGAACACTCCCTAGAAGCTAAAATGACCAAACTGAGGTTACCTTACTTTGGTCACATTATGAGAAGACAATGTTACGGGACACTTCACTCCTCCACCCAGTGGAATAATTTTTTTTATTTTTTTTCTTTGTCATTAAGATTTTATGTCAAATGACATATGACAATATACATTTATTAAAAACCAATGCATTTCTTTTCCTATATACATTTTACATATGGAACATTATCAGACAGTACTTCTACAATAAATTTAAATAATAAAAATCCCTAATTCAGTGCTGAACATACGATGAATACAAGCGATGGAAGTGTGCTCTAAAGCAGGGAACCCCACCGTGATGCCTGAGGGCACCATGGTGCCTGCTGACACCTTTCCTCAGGCCTGCCAGGTGTTTTTAGGAAGTAGGTAGGGCTTTTGCCCAGCAGGACTTCTCTTTTTTTTAAAAAAAAAAATAATTTTTATTTTGAATTTTTTGAGGGAATACAGAAGAATAAACGGTAAGATTAACAAAACATAGTATAAAGATTACCAAAACATAGTATATTTTTTGCAAATGTAAAGGACAATCCTAGATTCAAATGTTTGAATTTTTAGGAAAATTATATAACATTATAACTTTAAAAACCACTATAACAGTCTATATATTCCCTCATGGATCACTGCCTTGTCGTGGCGAGGGGGCTTGCGTGGTTCGATGAGGCTGTGGGCTATGCCGTGGAGGGCCACCTAGGACGGACAGGCCACAGCAGAGAACTCAGACCAAGCGTGATCCCCCTGGAGAAGGAAATGGCAACCCACTCCAGTATCTTTGCCAAGAAAACCCCATGGACAGTTACAAAAGGCTAAAAGATATGACGCCGGAAGATGAGCCCCTCAGGTCGGAAGGTGTCCAATATGCTACTGAGGAAGAGCAGAGGGCAAGTACGAGTAACCCCAGAAAGAGTGAAGCGGCTGGGCCAAAGCCGAAAGGACGCTCAGTTGTGGATGTGTCTGACGGTGAAAGGAAAGTTCGATGCTGCAAAGAACAATACTGCATAGGAACCTGGAATGTAAGGTCTATGAATCAAGGTAAGCTTGACGTGGTCAAAAATGAGATGGCAAGAATGAACATCGACATCTTGGGAATTAGTGAACTAAAGTGGACAGGAATGGGCGAATTTAACTCAGAAGACCATTATATCTACTACTGTGGCCAGGAATCCCGTAGAAAAAATGGTGTGGCCTTTATAGTCAACAAGAGAGTGAGAAGGGCAGTACTGGGATACAATCTCAAAAATGACAGAATGATCTCAGTCCGAATCCAAGGCAAACCATTCAATATCACAGTAATCCAAGTCTATGCCCCAACCACTGCTGCAGAAGAGGCTGAAATGGACCAGTTCTATGAAGACCTACAACAGTTCATAGAACTAATACCAAAAAATGATGTCCTCATCATCATAGGGGACTGGAATGCTAAAGTAGGAAATCAAAAGGTAACCGGAATAACAGACAAGTTTGGCCTTGGAGAACAAAATGAAGCAGGGCAAAGGCTAACAGAGTTTTGTCAAGAGAACACGCTGGTCATAGCGAACACCCTTTTCCAACAACCTAAGAGGCGTCTCTACACATGGACATCACCAGATGGGCAACACCGAAATCAGATTGACTATATAATTTGCAGTCAAAGATGGAGAAGCTCTATCCAGTCAGTAAAAACAAGACCTGGAGCTGACTGTGGCTCAGATCATGAGCTACTCATTGCAAAATTCAGACTTAAATTGAAGAAAGTTGGGAAAACCACAAGGCCATTCAGATTTGACCTAGATCGCATCCCCGATGAATATACAGTAGAGGTGAAGAATAGGTTTAAGGGACTAGATTTGATAGACAGAGTGCCTGAAGAACTATGGACAGAGGTCCGTGACATTGTAAAGGAGGCAGCAATCACCGCCATCCCAAAGAAAAAGAAATGCAAGAAAGCAAAGTGGCTGTCTGATGAGGCTTTACACATAGCAGAGGAAAGAAGGAAAGCTAAAGGCAACGGTGAAAAGGAAAGATTTGCCCAACTGAATGCAGATTTCCAGAGAACAGCAAGGAGAGATAAGGAGGCTTTCCTGAATGAACAATGCAAAGTAATAGAGGAAAACAATAGATTGGGAAGGACTAGAGATCTGTTCAAGAAAATTGGAGAACTCAAGGGAACGTTCCATGCAAAGCTGGCCATGATAAAGGACAAAAACGGTAGGGACCTAACAGAAGCAGAAGAGATTAGGAAAAGATGGCAAGAATACACAGAAGAACTATACAAGAAGGACCTCGATGTCCTTGACAACCACGATGGTATAATCACTGACCTCGAGCCAGACATCCTGGAAAGCGAAGTTAAATGGGCCTTAGAAAGCATTACTAACAACAAAGCTAGTGGAGGTGATGGTATCCCAGCTGAGTTATTCAAAGTCTTAAAAGAAGATGCTGTTAAAGTGCTGCACTCAATTTGCCAACAAATTTGGAAAACACAACAGTGGCCAGAGGATTGGAAAAGGTCAGTTTACATTCCAATCCCAAAGAAGGGCAATGTCAAGGAATGTTCAAACTATCGCACAATTGCACTCATTTCACACGCTAGCAAGGTCATGCTCAAAATCCTACAAGCTAGGCTTCAACAGTACGTGGATAGAGAATTGCCAGAAGTACAAGCTGGGTTTCGAAGAGGTAGAGGAACGAGAGATCAAATTGCCAACATTCGCTGGATTATGGAGAAAGCAAGAGAGTACCAGAAAAACATCTACTTCTGCTTCATTGACTATGTTAAAGCCTTTGATTGTGTGGATCACAATAAATTATGGCAGGTTCTTAAAGAGATGGGAGTACCGGACCACCTCACATGTCTCCTGAGAAACCTGTATAAGGGTCAAGAAGCAACAGTTAGAACCGGATATGGAACAACTGATTGGTTTAGCATAGGAAAAGGAGTACGACAAGGATGTATATTGTCACCTTGCTTATTTAATTTATATGCAGAGTACATCATGCGAAATGCTGGCCTGGATGAATCACAAGCTGGAGTTAAGATTGCTGGGGAAAAGATCAATAACCTCAGATATGCAGACGATACCACTCTGATGGCAGAAAGTGAAGAGGACCTAAAGAGCCTCTTGCTCAGGATGAAAGAGGAGAGCGCAAAAGTGGGCTTGAAGCTCAACATCAAAAAAACTAAGATCATGGCATCTGGGCCCATCACTCCTTGGCAAATAGAAGGGGAAGTCGTAGAAGTAGTGACAGACTTCACGTTCCTAGGATCCCAGATCACTGCAGATGGTGACTGCAGCCATGAAATTAAAAGACGCCTGCTCCTTGGGAGGAAAGCGATGGCAAACCTAAACTGTATTATAAAAAGCAGAGACATCACCTTGCCAACAAAAGTCCGCATGGTCAAAGCAATGGTATTCCCCATAGTAATGTATGGCTGCGAGAGTTGGACTATAAGGAAGGCCGAGCGCCGAAGAATAGATTCTTTTGAACTATGGTGCTGGAGAAGACTCTTGAGAGTCCTTTGGACTGCCAGGAGATCAAATCAGTCAATCCTAAAAGAAATCAATCCTGATTGTTCCTTGGAAGGCCAGATCCTGAAGCTGAAGCTCAAATACTTTGGCCACCAAATGAGAAGGGAGCATTCACTGGAGAAGACCCTGATGCTGGGAAAGATTGAAGGTCAAAGAAGAAGGGGACGGCAAAGGATCAGATGGTTAGACAGTGTCATCGATGCAACGAACATGAAATTGAGCAAACTTCAGCGGACAGCGGAAGACAGGAGGGCCTGGCGTAATCTGGTCCATGGGGTCGCGAAGAGTCGGACTCGACTGTGCGACTGAACAACAACATAACAGTCTACTCAACATTCTACCATTTTCTCATAATATATTCACATTTTTATCCTGGAATAAACAATTTTAAAAAGACTTTGCCTAGCCTTTAGAGGCTTTTATCTTTTATTCAAAAAAGAAATAGTTCTCTTTATTTTGCAAAACATTTGTATGTTAAGTGCCATCAAATCACTTTAAATTTATGACAACCCTATGAATTTAATGTCCTCCAAAATGTCCTATCATTAACAGCTATTCTCAGGTGTTGCAAACTGAGGGCCATGACCTCCTTGACTGAGCCAGTCCATCTCATGTTGGGTCCTCCTCTTTTCCTGCTGCCTTCAACTTTCCCTAGCATTATTGCCTTTTCCTGTGACTCTTGTCACTGGCAACTAACCCCCCCACCTCACACTCTCTCTACCTAAATGTAATGGCTGAGGAAATTCTGTTTCACTGTTTCTGAAGAAGTGTGCTTGCACATAAAAGCTTATACCTTGAATGAAAAAAAAAATTGGTCTTAAAAACGCCACTGGACTCACACTTTGTTCTCTTGTCTTCTCAGTAACTTGTCTTCCAGTGACTCTTGTCTTTACTTGTCTTTTTACAGTAATTGTAGGGTTAATTTTTACATGTCTGTACTTCTTAATGAGCACTAAAATGATGCTCTATGATTATTGTAAAATAATTAACTCTATGATTATTGTAAAATAAGTGCTGAAATTATCAAAGATCCTAACGTCATGTAATTACATTATAGTGAGTAATAATAAACTGCTTTTAGGGATTATCAAAAAGCCCATGTCACACACACCCAGACACTCACCTAATCTTCTTCTGATACTTCCATCCAGAGAAATCTGATTTGCTTATCAGGTTAGTGCATATTTGTAGAAAAATATCAATCTTGTATTCCTCCAAATCTGTTCTCTCATAAGCATGTGATTACTATCTAGATAAGTGATGTTTTACACTAAATATGAGATACTCAATACAAGTGCAAATGAGCCAATTTGTAGGTGCATATGAGTTACATCTGATAAAGCAAGATATAAGGTCAATTTTAACTGTTACCTCTATTAAAAAACAATTAATCAAACTTTTTCTGTAACTGTTTCAATTAACTGTCAAATATTAAAATAACTTTAAGCATACAGAATTCACTGACATTTGAAGAGTGTGTGCACTCTTGGTTAACATGCAAAATCAGCAAGAAGAAACTGGTGAGGTAACCAAATAATGCGACAACAAGTCTCACTGGAAAAGACAATAATACTAGGAAAAGTTGAAGGCAGCAGAAAAAGAGGAAGACCCAGCATGAGATGGATTGATAAAGGAAGCCATCGCCCTTAGTTTGCAAGACTTGAGAGCAAGGCTGTTAATAATAGAACATTTTGGAGCTCATGAATTCACATGGTCACCATAAGTTGGAAACAACTTGATCACAATTAACACACATACACACACACACACACACACATATTCAAAGACCTCTACAGTAACCTTTCACTTCAGTTTTTTGGGGAAGTGGGGGTGAATCTGTAAGTTAAGAAGTTGTACACAACTATCTCATAACTCTGCTCATAACAAGTCTACAAATATCTCTCCCTTTCAACTTCTTGATTTGGAGTGGAGAGAACATTCTGTTGGGACAATAATGGAAAGGAGGATCCAGTCCCTGAGTGGCCTAGCTAGGGAGAACCTGGCCTCCCAAGATCAAGGCACTGACAATATGTGTTACAGATAATATAGTTCTAGATTTTTTTCTGGCTTGCACAAGAGACCTAGATTATGTCTATTTACATTAGGTTTGAGAAAGTAATGACTGTTGTGAAGCAAAACACCCTCCCTACCATTCCCCCAAGGGTTAACATGAACGGTGCTGTACCTGAGCTGACCTGCAGGTGTTGCTAACTGACTCTTTGGCCTGCAGGCTTCTTGTCATCCTCAAGGCCAAAGATGGAAGATAGTTAATTAGTTTCTCATGGGAACCTGTGATCTGTGATGGGAAGGGGGAGACTGGGAGAGGTGATGTAATCTTCCAGAGGTTTCCCTTGGAGACATGTTCTGATTGGACGCCATCATCACTGGACATGTGGGCCAGCAACTATAATTCAGTTGCAGCCCTAAGGAGAAGGAAGGTAGCTGAGAATTTTATGGACTATAGGCCCAGGCTACAATCTGCAATTACTAGAGACGTAGACTGTGCCGATTTGTGGCCTTCCTGTCGAAACTAGGGTTTGTGCCACATAATACAGTTCTGAACAGTGTTAGGTAGTTGAAGCTAGCTTTGTTATTTTCTGTTCTGTCTGATTTTAGAGTAATATGTTGGCAGTAATTTTTCCTTATTGATATCTTTGAATAAACTTATTTTATAAACAATAGTCTGGTTCTTGTGCGTACTTGCCCTGGGAGCCTACAGGGTTTGTCTCAGACTTCCTTGTCACTGTGTATTTCGTATTAATATTTGTTGTATTCATTTTCAGTACAATGATTCTGTTCATTACGGAAAGGGGTTAGGGGTGTGTCACTGAAGGATAATATAATGAATCATGCTTGTAGTCTTGGGGTGGTCCTGTGTAATCTCTTTGCCTGGAATTTCAAGTGGAGGAGATAAAGATTTTTGACATTCAGAAACTATAAACCATATAGACGATCTCTCTTGGCCTAGCTGGGTCCAAAATATATCCTTGTTAGAAATTGTTCTTGCCATCTTTGATGTTTACCTTCTACTTTGAAAATCCTTTATAATAAGAGTTAATCTGTTTTCTTGTGGCTATCTTCTCAAAGCAAACACTCTAATATTAGGACCTATAGGCTCAATCCTATCAATTTCTGCAAGTGGGTCAAAGCATTAAGAATATGTCACAATCGTTCTTGTATTCTCCAGGAACCGTGAGATTAATTTGTGGAGCCAGCTGTCATCTCTTCTGAAGGAAAGATTTTTTAAAATAGAATACAATTTTTTTAATTTTAGGATTTAAAAAAAGATTTTAATGATCACAAGTTTCATTCCTGCAAAACTGCCACAGAAAACATTCAAAAGTTGCTGACTAAGCTAAGTCGCTAAATTTGATGTAACTGTATTTCTCAGAGGAACTTCTCAAATTATGGCACAATATTTATAATTGTACCCTTTGTGTGATAAAGGGTACAGATATAGTGTAGTAGTATAGTGTTTGTGCCAGAGAAACAAGGCCTTGTTTTATGACAATTGAGCTGACAAAGCTCTTAATATAACTAAAGAGTTTTGTGGCACCTTAAATGTATTATGGCATAAGCTTTTAAAGCCAGTGCATACTTTGTCGTACTTCTGCCAAAGTAGGCCGTGGCTCACAACAACTTCTGTCATAATAAGTTTGTCAATTTTGTGCTGCAAGACTCTTCTTGTTTTGGCTGCAGCAGCCCTGTGGCTGTCCCTTTGGAATTAGCTCTTTATGTACTTTGTTTTAGCCACTTACGTACTAGCTGAGCAAGGTTAATTTTTATATTTGTTTTATGCCAAATACATTTATGCATGCACAACAGATGTTTAGGAGACTAGATGCTAAATTGTAATTGCAATAACTCTTTCTTTTTTAGGACGCATGTTGTTAAATGATTCAAGGAAGGGTCCTTCTCATCTGCATTATCGGCGTCCATATGGTTGTGCAGTATTGAGTATCATGGATGTAATTCCATCAATCTCTGAATTAAAAGAAGAAAAAGATTTTGTTCTTAAAGTTTACACGTAAGTTATTTATTATGCCAACAGAGGAAATTGTTTGTGTGAGGTCCGAAATCTGAATGTTATATAAAATATGAGTGGAATCGTCTTGGCCTAACTTGGCAGAATCATTCACACAGTTAGAGTGTTTTCATATCTCTGACAGGTTATGCCAATTGATTTTCCTTTTATTTTCTCCAAGTAGCAAAATGGATTTCCTTCAGGAGTGTGCATATGTATCCCTTATACTCATTCTCCTACCTTCTAATTTGTTTGGCAGTGCTAATGCACAGTGCTTTAAATAAACTTTGTGACTTGACAGTTGTTCTGTAAGAAAGCAAAGAGAAGGGTAGAAAACTGTCACTAACATTTTTCAACAGCTTCCAAGCAGCTTGAGAGCCCCATTTGTAATCACTTTCAGAGTTGTGCTTTCCTGCTGACTATATGTGAGCCAAGTTATTTATAAGCTTACTGAGTATAAGATTTCTGGTTAAGATTTATAGGCTTCCTTTTTATAACTGATGGCACAGATAGTGCTGCCATGCTTGGCTTTTAAAGTTTTGAAAATTTAATAAAATACTCTTCTCCAACTAAGGGTGGGTTCCCTGAGAGAGAAGGCAGCAGTACATGGCAAAGGAAAACAGCAATAGGTATAGAAAAAGCCAAATGGCCCTGCAACCACTTTTGACTCCAACTGCAATGGTGTAGCTGTGAGTAGCATCATAGAATCAGAGAATCACAGAGTTGGAAGGGGCCATACAGGCCATCTAGTCCAACCCCCTGCTCAATGCAGGATCAGCTTAGAGCATCCCTGGAAAGTGTTTGTCCAGCTGCTGCTTAAGGACTGCCAGTGAGGGGGAGCTCACCACCTCCCTAGGCAGCTGATTCCACTGTTGCACAACCCTTTCTGTAAAAACGTTTTTCCTAATATCCAACTGGTACCTTCCCACCCTTAATTTAAACCCACTATTGTGAGTCCTATCCTCTGCTGTCAACAGGAATTGCTCCCTGCCCTCCTCTAAGTGACAGCCCTTCAAATACTTAAAGAGAAGAATCAATCATGTCCCCCCTCAACCTCCTCTTCTCCTGACTAAACATTCCCAAGTCCCTCAGCCTTTCCTCATAGGACTTAGTCTCTATCCTCGTCCCTCTGCTCTGTACCCACTCCATTCTGTCCACATCCTTTTTGAAATGAGGCCTCCAAAACTGGACACAATAATCCACATGTGGCCTGACCAATGCAGTGTACAGTGAGACTATGATGTCTTGTGATTTGAATGTTATGCCTCTGTTGATACAACCCAAGACTGCAGTAGCCTTTTTTATCGCTGCATCACACTGGCTGCTCATATTTAACTTTCAGTCTATCCGTATCCCAAGTTCTTGTTCACACACACTGCTACTCAGAAGTGTATCACCCATCCGCGGGGAGGGCGGGATATAAATTTAAATCATCATCATCATCATCATCATCATCATCATCATCATCATCATCATCATCCTGTATGCCTGTTCCTCATTTTTGCTACCCAGATGTAGAACACAGCACTTACCCTTGTTAAATTGCATCTTTTTCACATTCACTCACTTTTCCAGTGTGTTCAGATCTCATTGCATTCTATCTCCATCTTCTGGTGTGTTTGCTGCTCCTTCTAATTTGGTGTCATCTATAAATTTAATGAGTAGTCCCTCCACACCCTCATCCAGATTATTTATAAAAATATTGAAAAGTACTGGGCCCAGAACGGAGCCCTGTGGCACCCCAGTGGACACCTTCCTCCATTCAGATGAAATGCCATTGACAACTACTCTCTGAGTGCGGTTCTCCGACCAGTTCCCTATCCACCTAACTATCCTAGAGTCCAGTCTGTAGAGAAGCAACAGGTGAGAAAAACCACCCTCCTCTCTGCTCCTGAAGCTGTTCTGTAATGCAGTTAGCCCCAGGAGAGTGCTCAGTTCCCAGGGTGTTTTTCTGGACTTAGGTTTTCCCATGGTGCATGTTACAGGATAAAGGTAAGAATAAGCCACAGATAGACCTGCTCAAAATGAGAAGTTTGTAGATCAGAAATAACTGCAAAGACAATAAGGAATAGTGATCAGGCTAGGAAGTAGTGTACAAGCAGAAAGGAGAAGAAAAGGGAGATAGTAGCATAACACCAAATAAGAAAGGTATATGGAGGTGACTCTGTAATGTTTACAATCTGTTGATTTGTGAGATTCTTTTTGGACTGCTTATGTGCAGGCCTGCCTCAGAGAGAAACTCTGCAAAGAATCAAAGGAATAAATATAAATCAAAGAAATAAAACTTTCTGGGTTGAGAGAGTGCTCCCCCTCCCTTCTGGAGCTGGTGTTCCCCACTCAAACCAGCCACGTGACTGGGAGAGGGGGAGTGATCTTCCCTGAGTATTCTCTTTGCCACCACAAGGAGAAGATCTCTGTTAGAGCTGTGAGTCTTTGTTTTGATTTCCTCAAGAATATTTTGGGTCTTTCATTCCTCAAGTCAAGGAAGATGACCTTATTTAAAAAATGTGTTGGCTGCAGCACAAAAATGGCCCGGTCTGATGATCATAACTAGTGCCTATTATGCCTGGGAGCAACCCATAATACTGCAGCTTGTGACCACTGTCGTCAGTTTATCCTAAAAGC
The DNA here is from genome assembly GCA_029375565.1 of Gekko gecko. Classification (NCBI taxonomy): domain Eukaryota; kingdom Metazoa; phylum Chordata; class Lepidosauria; order Squamata; family Gekkonidae; genus Gekko; species Gekko gecko. Next base: position 102,814,033 of record JAPDNY010000002.1, on the reverse strand, counting down.
TAGGCATGAGAAAGGTGCAAAGACTAAAAGCCACCCTTTGAGAGAAGGCTCAGGGGATACAAAATCCCTCATCCAAGGGTCTGCAACTTTCCCCAGAAAAAACAGCCTGAATGCCTTCAGTAGCATCTGTACCAACTGTGGTTCTGTTGGATCTGACATATAAAAAGGCATCAAGACCTTCTTCAAATCCAAGAACAGCTTTGGAGCTGCCCGCTAAGAAAAAGAAGATAAAACATATTTCGCTCCAGTACCGGTCTTCTTCGTTATCTGGCTTCTCTCTTCTCAGCACTTATCACCATCTTTGATGCAACGTCGATCACAGTGCCAAAAGAGTCTATGGTAAGATCAAGGATATCATCACCTTCTACACAGGCCTGTCACTCGCCTCCATCTTCTGAAAATGAGGTCTTTGGGGTTGTGCCACATAGGAGGTTGCCAAACCGAATAAAGCAAAAGACCCTGTGGGACCACCCTCTGATCAGCCATCATCTTATTTTCCATGGACCCCCAGCAAACAACTTGGTTTCCTTTGTCCCCTCCACCATGGTCACAGTGAGATCAGCAGGCTCTCTGGCAAGAGCCTCCATGGGCTATGACTCTGATGTCTGTTGGATCCGAACACCAAGCTTGTCTGCTGACATCAATGAGAGCTCAAAAGTCCTTGGCTTTATTAGAGCAGTATGAATCTGACTCTGAAGAGGTTGCTGGCCATGATTCATTGACTCCAAGGCCCTATCCATCACACCCCCTGAGGACACAGTGGAATCTCATTCCCCAGTATTACCTACAGAGGACCTGCAGATGTACGTCAAGCACCTGTTGCACATGGCAAAAGCACTGGACCTGGATGTTGTGTCATTGGATCCAAAGCAATTGGATCTAATTTTACAAGTCCTCTATACCGACAACATGGGTCCGATCACATTCCCCATGCTCCAGGAACTCCTGGACATGGCCAAAGATGTTTGGTCCAAACCTTCCTCCATACCTCCCTTGGCCAAGAAGCTTGATAATCTCTACAAAGTGGAAGAAGATGGCTCTGAGTTCCTAATGCATCATCCCCCAATGAACTCACTGGTTGCAGAGGTTCTGCCATCTAGGTAACATGCGGGGTCCTATGTGTCACCATTGGACAAAGAAGGTCACAAACTAGATGCCCTTGGTAGAACAAATTACTCATCAGAGACAGTGGGCCTGAAAGCAGCCAGTTTTATGGCCATTATGGGGAGGTGTCAGGTGCTTCTCTGGAAGTGTATGTCTCAGTATCTGGATATCCTCCCTGAAGATAAGAAGGCTTTAGTTGACGTGATGTATGCAAAAGGGGTCCATCTAGGCAAGCAGCAACTAAATGCCTCAAGATGGTCTTTTGACTGTTCCTCTCTAGCATCTTGGGATCTAGCGTCATCCTGCAGTGCCACTTCTGCCTGAGACCAGGCCTCTAGCCAGGATTTTTTTGAGAGGGGGGCCTTTAAACTTTTAAGGGGGCAGTTAAATTACAGTTTAAAATAATCTGAACGCCTGTCTTTAAAGGGGAGGCTCTGATTGTTGGAAGTGTATTGAAAGTACCACTCTTGAGTGCCCTTCTAAGCTTTCTTCCCCTCTGGAAGGAAACTCAAAAGGCATTTAAATGCCCTCTGAGCTTTCTTTTCTCAGGTCCCATGATGCTCCCCCCAAATTCCACAGTGGGAAGGAGAGGGAATCCTGAGCTCTCACCCTGGCTGTTGCCAGCAGCAGGTAGCGGGGGAGGGGGGGAGGAAGAGATGTCTCTCCTCAAAAATAAGGTTTCTGGCATGGTTATTTGTGGGGTGGAGCTTTTAATTAAGGAACCAGGGCCATGAAATGCCCCACAGTAGCTATGGGCCTGGCTGAGATCATCTGCACTCTCAGCAGATACCAAAGCCAGGGTCAAAGATGTGCCCTTTGAAGGCAAGGAACTCTTTAGTAACCAGATGCAAAAAAATGACTTGACAGCAAGATTGCCCTCTTGCTTCCTGGGGCAAAATGAGGTGTTTTCAGAGACATTCAAATCAGTTCTATAAGCCATATCGCTACCTACCTGCTCAGCAGCACTTCCAGGCTTCTCACCCATTCTATACATAGGGGCATGGAATAGGAAGCATCTGAATAAACACTGTGGGAAGCCTCAAGCATCCCCCCCGCCCCCAACAAGCAGGAAAAGGAAAGTCCTTTGCATGACTTGCCGGTGCACAAAAATTTGATAACCATGTGTCTCAGTTTGTTCACAATTGCTTGACAGTTACCAAAGATCGTTGGGTTCTATCTATAGTGTGTCATGGTTATTTCTTGAAATTCAACTCCGTGTTCCCATTGAACTGATCCGGACCCTTGGCTGGTGACCCCCCACACTTAATAGTGGAGGAGGTCAGGACCCTCTGGAGAAAGGAACTGTTAGGCAGGTGGCACAGGAGGGTTGCCAGGATTTTTTTTCCCTCAAGTACTTCCTCATAAAAAGAAGGCTTGCACCTCATTTTGGACTTAAGGTCCTTGAACAAGTCACTGAGAGTGGCCAAATTTAGAATGGTGTCTGTACAAGACATTTTCCCCCTTTTAGTGCCAGGGATTTGGCTTGGGGTCCTAGACCTTAAGGGTGCCTATTTTCACATAGCCACCCTTGAGAACTGCAGGAGGTTCCTGAGGTTCCAACGTGGTTCCTCTACTTTTGAATACTGTCTTTTTGAAGTGCATATCTGCAGTAATCACTCATTTTAAATTGAAAGGGTGCGTGGTATGCCCTTACATGGATGACTGGCTCTTTGTGGGCACATCTGAATGGGCACTACAATCCACCATGGATTTAGAAGTGCATTCCATCATGGATCTGGGCCTTTTAATCAATTTTGGGAAATCTCAACTTAGCCCCGCTTAATGTGTGGAATTTACTGGAGCACATTTAGACTCTGTCCAGGGTAAGGCCTTCCTCCCCCAGGTGATGTGTGAAGCCATACACATTGCCAGCATGCACAACATGCCCCTTCTCTTACAATCTTCTCTAGGGATGGAGACCCAAGATGGCATGCACAACACTCTGAGCAGGGACCTAAGTATAGATAGCAAATGGTCACTTAACCCCTACCTAAAGTCAATGGGGTCAGCCTTCAATAGACCAGTTTGCTTCCCGCCAAAATACCAAATGCTGCTATAAATGAGCTTGCTATTCTCACATGTGGGACTGCACAGAAGCTACAAAGATGAAAACCAGAGCAGCATGGGCCCCTGGTTCTCTAGAGGATGTGTTCCGGCTCAGTTTGCATAGGGAATTCTTTAGTCTCCAAGATCAAAGTAGAGGGAGCAAGGTCATATTTGTTGCCCCTTTCTGGCCAAAGAGCCTGTGGTTTCCCACTCTTTGGGACCTGTCCCAGGGAAGTTATATCCCTTTCCCCCTGGAATTTGATCTCCTTTGACAGGGCCCAGTAGTGAGTCACAATGTACAACCTCTGCACCTGGCAGTATGGCTGATTTCTTGAAACCCAACCTGCTGGCCAGAGTCCTGGAGGTTCTAGAAGCAGCATTGAAGCCAAGTACATATGCTTCCAAATTGAATATTTTGCAAACTGGGCTTCAAGGATTCTGTCTAGTTTCATGCCCTTTACCAATCATATTCTACTACCTACTGTTCCTTAAGGATTAAGGGCTGTCTGTCTCCTCTATCAAGGTACCCTTGGCAGCCATCTCAGCCAAAAAAATTCCTAAAGGGCCTGCTTAATCTATTCCCACCTCACATCCAGTCTGCTCCTCAGTAAAGTTTATCACTAGTACTGGTGAGCTTAATGGGAAAACCTTTCAAGCCATTGGCCACTTCGGACATCTCATCGGTTACTTATAAAACGGCATTTTTAATTGACATCACCTTGGCACACAAGGTCAGTGAGTGCCCTCAGATGTGACCCTCCTTTTCTTAAGTTCCACAGTGATAAGGTAGTTTTGAGACCTAGCGTGACCTTCCCAAAGTAGTGTCTCAGTTCCACCTGACACAGGACATATTTCTACCTGTATTTTTCCCAACTCCTCCTCTCCATCTGAACAATTGCTTCACACTTTAGATATCAGGAGATGTTTGTTGTTTTACTTAGACCGTACAAAAGAGTTACGTGGGGACAATGCTTTGTTCGTTTGCTCCTCTGGATGCAAGAAGGGTAGGGCAGCTTCCTCTCATTCTGTCCAGACGGGCTGTCTTGGCGATTAGAGCTGCTTATACTGCCTCGAACACTCCATGCCCATTCCCTCTGAGAGCTCATTTGACTAGAGGTGTCTTCAGCAGCTTTCATCAGTAAAGTCGCCTTGACAGACACATGCAGAGCAGCTGGTCGATTCCATGTACATCCAACACTGTACCATAAACATGGATTCCAGACAGGAGGCAGCTGTGGGGAAAGCAGTGCTTCAATCAGTCTTTTGCTGACCAGCCCCACACCTTCCTTCATGGTAAATGAGCTTGCTATTCTCACATGTGGGACCGCACAGAAGCTACAAAAATGAAAACATGGTTGCATTTAACTGTAACCAATGCTCCCTCTAAGCTGTGGAGTCTTGTGAGCAAAAAATCCACGCTGTGAGCTGCTGACATTAAAGTTGTGAGCAACCAATTCGGCTACTGCATAAATTAGTTTGCTCTGGAGCCATCCTTCCTGAGCTAAGACAAAAATGTGTGAGCTGGAGGCTAAAAACTTATGAGCTAGCTCACGCTAACTCAGCTTAGAGGGAACACTGCCTATAACTGATGTTCATCAAGTGGTATTCTGTGCAGGCACACATCTCTTCCTTCTTCCCCACTGTGGGCATCTCTACCTCAGGGCCCTACCCTTATGGCGGGGGAAGGGAGAATAAGGGAAGGGCACTCCTCCTCTCCCAGACACATTTCCAGGTTGGTTGCTCTCCCAACCTAGAAAGTTCTTTGCAGAGTTTCTGTTTGTGGCAGGCCTATGCATGCACACTCCCACGTGGGTCTGCACAGAAGACCACTTGACGAACATCAGTTACAGATAAATGGAACCATGTTTTTTCTTTAATGCAGATTTCATTTTAGATCATGTTATTTTTAAGAGGAAAACAAAATTTGCTTTTAAAAAATATAATTAAATTGATTGATCTTGGTTCCCACATGCTGTACCCTGAACTGGTCTGTAGTTTATGTGGGAAGGAGCTCCTCGATTAGTCCTCTACTTTCAAGTTCCGTTTTTTGACAATCAGGTTGCAGTGTTTAATGGCACTTTCCTGGGACTGATCTCCAATTCATAACATGAGATTTATTCCTGAGTAGACCTGTTTAGGATTGCTCCTTTAGAAAGGCACCAATGTCAAGATACTACAAGAAACACTGGGTTGAATTGTGATCTGAATGAGTTCAGAGAATACATTAGGAATATTTACATCACTCCAGTTTCATCCAAATACTTATGCAGATCCAGTGATTTTTATGTTACTCTTTGTCTTGCTGACTATTTTAAAGAAACTACCCTTAAGGTAGCAAGATTTTGCACACTGATGTGCTCAATAAGGAAACAACTGGTTTAGAATTTTAATAATTTTATGTTATCATTAATTGTAGGAATTCTGTATAGAACATGTGTTTATGTATCCAATGCTGGGTTTTTGATAGCTGATTGTGGATCATAATAAGCTATATATGTATAAAAAGCACAATTATACAGGTTTCTTCTAACATTTTTTTTGCACCATGCAGAGAACTTACAGAGCTGTCTTGTACTGTCAGATCATTGGCTCATCTAGTCCTGTATTCTCTCCTCTCGCTTTTAGCAACTTTCTAGATCTTGGGCAGAGGTTTTCCAGCCCTGCTTCTTGAGATCATTTACATAAAAGTACCTGTAATCATATGCATGCAAAGTGTTTGTTGGATAGCTTTGAATATCTCTGTGCATGGGAAGGCTTGAGGACAGAGTGTGTGCTGCTTTACATGCTCATGCTAAAAGTCCTGGGAGACTTGCCCTACACAGCTGGTGAGTGGATACGTGGATGCCACCTCCTGTTTGAATATCCAGTATTCCAGAAGCTAAGTAAACTTCATGTATAAGATAAGAAACAGCACATGCTTTGCAGAAACTGATGAGATTTGGTAATTTTAAAATTTCTGGCTTGTTCTATCCATGTTGTATAGTCACAGATCCAATGTAGGCCTTTAATGCCAGTGCTGTGCTACTTCAGTGTTTGCAGATGTCAGCCTTGTAGTCACAACTGATAGGTTGGGTCTTATACCAATACCTTTGCTTTAGTCAATGTGTGTTTCTTTCTCAAAGCTGTGGAGGTGTTCCTTCACTGTGAAACTTGGTTCCTTCATCTCTAAGGAATTCTCCTTGCACTAGTCTGGTGTTTTTCAATAAACGCTAAGGTGCCTAGTAGAAGAGGACTGTGCCCCACAGTGGAGGACCACCTCCACAGCACTCCAAAAGAAAAAAATGGAACAATGGTATAAGGTCCAGGCATCTATATTTCAATATAAAGTGTGACATTATGTATACACAGCAATTTTTACCTTGATGTGATACTTCTAGTATGTTAGTGTATGCTGCCTAAGCAAGTAAAGTTTAAAAGAGAGAAGTATATCCCTTAACAAATAGTTCACCAAGGTGCTATCAGTATTTGAGTGCCAATAGTATTTCAGAGGTTCTTAATTTGCAAAGGCTTGTCTTATTTTATATACCATTTCAGATTTCACTGCTCTTAAGCAGAATTCCATGGGATTTTTTTTAAACTTTGCAAATGGTTTTTTCCCTTTGTTGTGTGAGCTGTGAACACATGCACTTAAGTTATGTAAAGCAGTAGGTAAAGTTGGTTATGTTTTTGTAGGTGCAACAATGAGAATGAATGGTATCAGATCCATGAAAACATCATTCGCAAGTCCAGCACCAAATATACAGCACCCAGCTCAAACTATGGTAATATTTAATTTTGCCTATATTAAGAACTTCATAGTTTCTCTGTGGTAGTTGAGAATTGGACGTACAGCAGAATACATTTGTTTTTGGACTTTTTAGTATAAGTGAATATCCTGTACATAGTTTTTGCTTCTGAAAAGTAATATTTTCAGATATCTCATTGCTTTTCATTTGCTTCATTGGATCACTAAAGGGCCAATCAAAATGTAATGGTGTGTTCATGGCCACCACAGGGATACAGCAATATTATAGTGATTTAAAAATGCCATGAGTGTGGCAGGCTCAGGTGCTCTTACCCCCCCACACACACACCTTATCAGGTTCCACAGTGACTGCACTTCCCCTGCACACACATGGTTGTTTTAGCTCTTCAGATGGCATGGGGGGGGGCATCAGGCCTTCCGAATCACTTTAAAATGTCAGCAGCGTCCTCATGGCAGCCATAAGGATGCTGCTACATATAGTTTGGTCATTACAGCACAGTCCTAAACAGAGTTACATGTTTCTAAGTTCATTGACTTCAGTGGTTAAGATTATACTTAGGCTTGCTGGAGGTGACATCATCATGCTGGCCACGTTGTGGGTGGGACATTCTGTGAATCGAGGGAAAACTATGGTTTTCCCTCGAGTCAGGGTGCCCCACCCCCAACGTGGGCGACGCAATGACGTCACTTCCGGTGTCGTCATTGTGGCATGCGCGCACTTTGTGCGTGGGGAGGCTCCCAACGGAGCCCAGAATCCCCCTGCTTTGCGGGTAAGTCGACTTGGCAACCCTAATTATACTGCTAGGCTCACATATAAAGAATGTGAGAGAGTTCTAAGCTTTGGCTGTTAGAGCATAAAATGAATTCCCATAAGCATTGTCTCCAAATGTGCATATAAACACATCTTTTAGAAAATCCTGCTGTATTACTTTTGTAATAACCAGGGCTACTAAAAAGGTGAATGGGAAAAATAACCTGTCGCACCAGATTCCATTTCACTTAGAACCTGAAAGGTTAAGAGAATACAAATTAAGTGGTCCAGCGTTAAAATCAATAAGTATACAACATGTAGATAATACAAATGATACCAAAATACAGGTATTTATTACAAATTGGTTTAAGAACAATTATAGGCTCAAATATAGCCTCAGTAAGACTTCAGATCATACAATATAGACAATTAGGACCTTATGCAACCCTAAAACAGTCGTGTTTCGGCCAACTGGCCTTCTTGAGTGGTCAAGCATAAATGTTCCACATAGGCTCAGTTATTGCAATACTCATATTCATCAATATAGGACCAAGTGAAAATTATGCTGAAAAGGAAGGAAAAAGAAAAATATATTAATTTGCATGCAATATCTAATGGTACATACAATTATAAGCATACGAATATGTTGAAAATTGTATAGTGTTGAATTATATCTGAGAAATATCAGTGACACAAGGCAAGGATATACTATATATGCCTCATATGACATCGCCTTGTGTCCAGATCAGGTTCATGTACCCAAAATGGTGTTTCAATTGTGTACCTGAAAAAAATGATAAGCAAAAAAACCCCTAATAGCCAATTTATATAATTTAGAACATTTAAAAGTCCTGTAGACTTAATTGCCAAATTAATAAAACTGTAATAGTTACTCTCCTATTTTGATCCAGGAGATACAATTCCAAAAGCCATCTAGAGCCAGTGTAATGAAATAGTGTGTAGTGCAAAGTGACAGATGTCCTATCTCTTACATGCCAGGCTGTAATCCCAGATTCCATTTCTCCATCATCTAATGACAGAGTAAAAAAAAAAAAAAATGCCAGGAGCTCTTTACACATTCTTGAAAAGGGTGAATCTCAATATTCTGCCTTTATTTCTAAACACACAAACATAATGCATAGCCCACTCCATTTTCAAGATTTGCTGAGTATATTGGTTTTTAAGGCTTTAGTTAAAGGGCATGTCTAGTGCCTTTTTTAACAAGTGAAATGTTAATCAATAATTATAATCAATCAGCACATAAAAATGAATTTTGCTCTAAGTTGTGAAGGAAGAAAAAGACTAACATGTCATTTATGAGCTTCTGTGGATTTGCATTTTATAATTTACATAGTTAAATTATATGCGCCCACTTAGCATTACAGTAAAGGTATAAATTGTCATTGGGGCAAATACAAAATGCACAAATATTAAACTGATCATACATTGTCTCACAAAGTTCTTAGTTCTGAAGATAAAAATACCTGTTTCAATGGAAGCAATATAGAGCTATCCATGATCAAAGTAGTCCCCTATTTTCAGATGAGCATCAAAGTGATCATTCAGAACTCAATTACCATTATAATAAAATAAACATTTATTATCAAAAATTTGTAACAGTGAAACTGTATGTTTAAATGAATTCACAGCCTTCATATCGCCACAACATGATGTAAAATGTTTATGAAACTGAAGGATATTATCTACAAAATATGTTTTATGTACATAATGGAAGAAGATTGTACAAGGAACCCTATCAGAGAATAGTTTTTCTATAACTTGTATTTCTTTCTTAAATTGTCGTCTATAATATGATGTAACTCTTTCTCTCAGGCTTCTTGTCTCTGTGTAGATGATTTGTGTAGAATAATCTGCTACCTGCTCATGAAAAGATTAAGCAGATGATCAAATTCTCAACATGCTTATCCCATCATAAATCCTGTTCCAGTGGGGCATGTCATTTTATATTATTTTTAAATGTTTTGAGTGGTTTTGACTCAGTAAACCGTTTTTGTGTATGCTCAAATGCTATATACCTCTGAGGGCTTGCAGGACTTGAGAATAGTCCAAAATAGTTTATGAGGGCCCTGATAATTTTTTTTTATATAGTTATTTCATTATGGGCCTGAAGTGCATTCCTAAAAAACTGAAAAGTGCAGTGCATGCAAGAAGCATATGTTTTTATTTCATTTCATTTCTCCTCAATGGGGACCTGGAATGGTGTACAACCTTTTCCTCTTCTCCATTTTATCCTCATGGCCGCAACTGGCCCAAGGTCACCCAGGGTGAGGATTTGAACCTGAGTCGCCCAGATCCTGTTTGACACTCTAACCACTTACACATGTTGTATAATACAAGTATACTCATCAGTAATCCAGGATGAGCTGCAACTTCTCGCTGAGTGTGTAGTTGGTGGCATAATTGCTGCAAAATGTGCAAAACAGCCCACAGGCACAAACAAGAAATGGGGCATTAATAACTACCATAGACATTTCAGTTTCAAATGAATTTGTTGATCTGGAGCTTCAAAAGACTTCTTTACATTTTGAAAAGTGAGTAGGACTTGTTCATCCCTATTGTTACTACATTCATTTGGGTACAGCGCCCAAAATGTTTTGTTGTTAAATGGCAAAGACTTCTCAATTGTATATCTAAATATCTATTTGTGGAAATCTGTGGATTGAGTCCATGCTGAGAGTGATCAGATTTTTCTTCAAACTTGGGGAAATTCCCAGGTTTACAGAAAAATCTGGTATCTGTAAGAAAATTAAATTAAATTAAATCCCCACAAAACTAGATCAGTGTCTGTGCATGCACGATGTACTTACCTCCTTGATCCATGGTGATGGCCTCTGAGAACTGCTCCAGGCCCACCCTCCCAGGATGTTCTAGACCTGTCCTCAGCGGCCTGTGGTAGCAGCAACCGCCCAGATCCATATGGACTAGTTCTGGTTGGCTGGGTTGTGGTGCTCTGTTGTGGTCCAAGAAGAGCTGTGTTTCTTTTTTGCTTTTATTATCTATTGCCTGTTCTTTTGTACTTGCTGGTTTAGGTTTTGCTTTGTTTTTGTTTCAAGGCAGCTGTTTTGGCTGAATTGAGTTTCTTTTCTTTTGAGAATGTTTTCTCTGCGTTCAATCTGACAAAATGCTGAGTGTAGCTTAATTAGCTTTGGGTTTGAGGGAGGAGCAGCTGGCATACAGACAGATTGAGCAACTCCTCCACTACTATAGCTGTAGTTTTCTCTATGGCAACTTCTATCTCATGTTTTATTTATTATTTTAATATTGATATTATTATTATTATTACTTTAATTTGGGTTCTTGGGAGGGGGTTCTATACTTTTGTTGCCATTTTTACTGATATTATAATTTTGAGGATACACTTCATAGCTAAGTATTTGGAAGTGGAACTATGGGGACTAAGAGGGCATTACCTTTTAATGACTTAACACTACTCCTTCCCAAATAAAGTAAAAAAGATTATTATTTTTGCATGGCAGCTTCCTTATCTGTAACAAACAGATATAGCTGTTTTAGCAGTGATGTGCCAGCCCCTTCTGGCGATACTATTGTGGAAGAACTAGCTCCTTCTTCTTCACAGAGACCAAGGAGGAGAAGGAGTTTGCCTAGTGATTGTCTTCCTTGTGAGGATCAAGGAGTTTTTGATTATAATATGCTTGCTACTCAAACCTTTTAAATAGCTGAGACACTTGAAAAAATCCATACCAAACTTAACGACCTGAAAGATCAAATTTTAAAAATTGCTTGTTTTCATTCTAAGCTTTTAAGGAAGGGTGATGCTCTGAAACAAGATGGTAAAGTTTCAGACACTAAGAAGTTAAATGAGAAATCAAAAGGTTTATTGCTGACAGTCTATAATACAAGGCAAAAATCAACTTCTGATACGACAAAAATAAGTAAAAAAAAGGCCTTTTGTGCTAATTCTGTGAATTTAGGGCCTCTCTCTTTGAACAAAAATAAAATAGTTTTAAATATACTCCCTTATCATGGTACATTTATCTCCTGAAACAACAGATGAGAAGCAAAGTGGCATTTAGCTTGTCTTTTGAACCAGGATTTAAGTTTAATTGACTTGCAATGTGTGAAACGGATTCCAGGTTTGATTTGTAGTGACCGTATAGCCCTTAATTTTTATTCAAGATTTCTATCTTTAATATGTTCTGAAGCATCACATCTTAAACTGTACAATATACACCCTATTAGTGCTTTTGATACACTGGCTGCGATCACACACACTAAATAATGCACTTTCAATCCACTTTCAGTGCTCTGTCTAACTGTATATTAGTTTGTGAACTGGCAAAATCCAGTTGGAAAGTGCATTGAAAGTGCATTATTTAGTGTGTGTGATTGCTAGTTCTTCTACTTCCTAGTAAGTTTTCTCTATCTGGGCAAAGACTGGAAGGAAAAAGGTCTAGTGAAGAGCTTATGCTGATTGATCTTGTTTCACCTTCTCAGCAAGTGACTGTTCCTTCCTCATTCTCTATTAATCATCAGATAAAAGCCTCAAAGGACAAGTCTACTAAATCAACTATGGGATTTCACTTAGAACCAATGGAAACAAATGTTTCTGAATCATTTTGGGCTTTACATTTTATTGAACAAACCAACATAGTTAATAGATTGAAAATGCTTAAAGAACCTTTTTAAAAAATCTCTTTTTCTAGAGTTGAAGTTACCCCTCTGAATTAGCCCAATGTTCTATCAGTCAGCCATTAGTGATTGGAGGCCCCTACCAAGCCACGGAGAAAGCAGGGATTTGACGAAATACAGAGTTGCCAGGCTACTACAAATGTTTTATCTGGATCTGGGGGTTCTGGGGTGGGTGCTCAACAGGATCATGTGGCTATTTTTGGTATTAAACAGAATTCTTCTTTTTCACTCAAACTTAAGATAACCGTTAAACAACCTACTTCTGTAACTGGACAAACTAGATCTTGTAATGATTCTTTCCAACAGTTCCATGCCAGCCAAAGACTGCAAAATGTGTCAAATGTACCAAAGGGCCAGTGTTTGAAACTGCTCTCCTGGAACATTGCTGGATGGAAATTTAAAAGCTCCTCCCCAGAAATTAAAGAACTATTGACACAGAATGACTTTGTTTTTCTTCAGGAGACCTGGGCCCTAGACAAATCTTGTTCTCTGGGTTTCAAGCTTATTCACTTGTTGCTATTCAATCTGGTGATAAGGGAAGACCCTCATGAGGGCTCCTTAGTTTGATATCACTGTCATTATGTTTTGAAAGCTTCCCAGTTCCTAATCCCCCCCCCCCCGGCATTAGCAGTTCTTGTTGAAATAGGCTCCTTAAAATTGGCCTTAATAAATGTTTGTCTCCACAGTGAGTGAATAAGTCAACTGTTACTCTTTGGGATCAGTTTGATAACTACATATAGTATTTGACTTGCAGATATCCTGGGGCATTTTTATTTTTGAAAGAGATTTTAATGCATGTACTGGCATTGCCCTTAGAAGTCTTTCATTTTTTATCTCCATGAATATTAATGGAAGAAACGTTGGTTTAACCACCTTCAGTCTTTCCCAGCATCAGGGTCTTCTCCAGTAAGTGCTCCCTTCTCATTTGATGGCCAAAGTATTTGAGCTTCAGCTTCAGTATCTGGCCTTCCAGGGAACAGTTAGGGTTGATTTCTTTTAGGATTGACTAATTTGATCTCCTTGCAGTCCAAGGACTCTTGAGTCTTCTCCAGCACCATAGTTTGAAAGCATCTATTCTTTGGTGCTCAGCCTTCCCTTATGGTCCAATTTTTGCAACCATACCTTGCTACTGTGAATACCATTGCTTTGACCATATGGATTTTTGGTGGCAGGGTGACATCTCTACTTTTTATTATGCTGTAGTTTGCCTAATGATTTTGGTGCCCCAAATAGTGATTTGATAACCATCTGTTAAGACCATGACAAACTGAGATCAGTAAAATGGAGTTCTGAAAATTATACTTTGTGTAGAAACTTGATAGTCTCAGATAAATGTCATGCTCTTAAGAGAGAAATTACTCGAGGACCTAATGTGTATGATAGCTGCTGTAAACTAGAGCAAATCTAGTCCTATTTGTTGCCTGCATACTCTAAACCGATCTATCAAGACAAGGCCCTGAAACCTACCAAAAATAGCAGGTTTATTTTTGAGTGCAACTGTCTAAAAAAAATTTGCTATCTGGTACTTACAGAATACGGGCATGCTAGCTCTTGAATTATACTACAAGCTTTTCTTTTTTGGAAAAAGGCTTATAGACAAGCTTATATGCAAGAGTAAAGAAGATCACCTCACTAACTGGCAAAAGCTAACCAGAGCTGTGGGAAATAATTCAAATCTAAATGAATTTTGGAAGCCGGTTAGCACTGTTTTACATTCTAGGAGCCCACTTTCATCTCATATCTCCTTACATACCTGGAAGGAACACTTTACTAATAATATCTTCTCTAGTTCTTGTAGTAACTATGATTATCAGAGTAATTGGAACCTTGCTGAACTACCAGAATGGCCCCCTGCTCGACCAGCTGAAATTAGTTTTCTAATTTCTTAAATGAAGAATGGGAAGGTCGTTGTTGCAGATTTAATTCCCCCAGAAATCTTCAAAGCCAATATCTCATGGTGGAAGAATATATTGATGACAGTATTCACTTAGATAAATGCAACAGGAATGCAACAGGAGTTATGCCACTCACTTGGAGACATGCTATCATAATACCTTTTTATAAGAAGGGAGTAGTCTTCAGTTTCCTCTCCCAGTTCCGATGCGCTTTTTCCCACCGTTTTTCGCCTGCATGGGCGATCTCCAGCTTTTTTTTTTTTTTGGAATGTCTGCTTTATAGCATTATAGCACTATAACGCTATAACATAACAGCATTATAGCAACTCCATTGGAATGGCTGGAGTGTTGTGTTATAGTGCTATAGCGCTATAGCGCTCTAAAGCAAACATTAAAAAAAAAAGCCGGAGATTGCCCGCACGGGCAAAAAACGGCGGGGAAAAGCGGTGCAGTCTGAAATGGCAAACCACTTGAGACCCAGCTCTTTACTGGAAGGGGAAAGCCATGTGTGAAATGGCAGCCCTATACCGGTATACTCCACGACAGATCAAAAACGGATTCAAATTGGCTTCAAAAGGGTAATGTGAAATTCCTCTCCATCTGTGGAATTCTGAATTGTGTAGTGGGAGTAGAGTCTCCAAGCTGAATTGGGACAACCATCTCTTGAAGCTCGGGTTTGGCTGAAGGCTTGAAGTTAAAATTATATACGCCAACATCCAGGAGGGCTACCTCGGCTTAGTCAGAGAGGACTCTTATGTTTCCCACTGGGATAAACTTGTCAAGCAACAACTACAGCTCCTCAGTTTTTCCTTGGACTCCCTTTATGCAGTTACCAGGCAGGAAGCTATAAGAACTATTAAGAAATGCCTATTTAAGTACAATTATAGCAGTACAGTCTGTAGAACACAACATGTTTTTGTTGGTATTCTTCCACCTGGAGAGCTTCCTGATTACTGCTCATATTTGCTGTTCACTATAGGCATGCCTTTATGTTGGCATGCCATAATGCCCTACCATCTAGAGGTTTACAAGTTTCTGAGCCTAGAAATCTTTTAGTTCCTTTGCTACAAAATATAGATCATATAATATACAAATATATAGGCTTGAATTTGTTTTTCTAACACCACTTTCTCTTATCTGAATTTCACTTGTCCTGGCTGGATAAATGAATCTCAAATATTCTCTTCACAAGATGGAAAGGGATTTTACTTCACTTTAGAGAAAGGAATTACAACTGATACAGCTGTACAAGAGAAAATCTATAATCACAGGAACTGGGTACACAATAACCCATTGCATTTGATCCATAGCTCTATTGCCTGTGGCTATATTATAAAATAAAGGGTTTAGAGATTCTGAATGCAGTATGGAAGGCTATTAATATAACAAAAACTTGTGAGCTTCTTTTCCAAGAGGGTGACATTGACCCTGAAGACCAACACCATAATTCAGAATTAGGGACAGCCCAGTGTAAAGGTTCACATTATAATATATAACTGCTGTATTATAATACATAACTAGCTTTTCATTTGTAAATCAGTGCTACAAAACCTAGTTCTGAGATTCCTTGCACCAAGTAGTCAATAATTTAAAAAATATTTTAAGGTAGATGGGCCCATTGGGCCCATGTAAACTGCAAAAGGAAATTATTTTGGCAAAATTGTCTCTTTCTGAGTTCCAGTTCTTTTAATAGCCAATTAGAGATACCCTTCAGGGTGAAATTTAATTTGTTCTTCTAGTGCCAAAATAAATATGTACAAGACATTCCAGTTTCATAGTTATCCTTTTTGCTCCTTTTTAGATACTGCTAGTAGTTATTCTTTTTCAGAAGAAAAAAGAGATTTAAAACAGCATTCTGTGTACCGCAGGTTGTACCAGTTACAGTATCATATTTGAGCTTTCAGTTTCTGGCTGGCTGGGTAGTGGTGTTTTGTTTGTTGTTGTTGTTTGTTTGTTTCCTATCTGTTCTTTCGAACTTGCTGGTTTGGATCCTGCTTTGCTCTGTTTTGTTTTGCTTCAAGACTGCTGTTTTGGCAGGCTCAAGCCTCTTTTCTTTTACTTTCAGGATGTTTTCCCTATCCCTGTTGATAAGATGCCCAGTGTGAGGGGGGAACAGCTGGCATACAGACAGAGATTGTTTACTATCCTCCACTTTTATAGCTGTAGCCTTCCCAATGGCAACTTGTTCCATTTCATATTTTATTTTATTATTATTTTAATTCGGGTTAAATTGGCCTGGTTCCAAGTGTACTGAGAACAGTGCTGTGGCTGGAGGGTATCTGATAGGTTTCACCAGTTGGCTGAATGTGGTCAGATGTTTACAAGCTGCCATGAAGGAGCATTGCTTAACTTATTTTAATTGGTTTTAGCTTTTGTCTGCCTTGCTTTCATCTTTTAAATAATTCTAAATCCTTTTAAAAAGCTTTTTTAAGTGATCTTAGTTGCCCCAATTTAATCTAGAGCTAACTGGTTATATACTGATTATAGGACACAGATTTATAGTATTGATTATTGGTTATTGTAATGGGTAAAAAGCAGGCCCACCCTTTTGATGAAGATTTTAATATGAAACCAAAACAAAGCAGACTAATTGACTTTTTTACTAGTGTCTCTCCTTTTTCTTTAAAAAAATAGGTTTGATCAGTGCTTTTTTTGTAGAAAAAGCCCAGCAGGAACTCATTAGCATATTAGGCCACACCCCATTCATTTCCTTGGCTTGCCTGGGCGCCCTGCTGTGGATGCAGGGAGCCTGGGCAAGCCAGCCCCTGGACAGGCATTTAAATGCCTCCCTGATCCTTTCAGGGCCCCCCTGACCCACCTGCCTCAGAGTTGCTTGGGGGGGGTCACTCTCCAGGCCTTCCCTCGGTAGCCACACAAACAGGTTTGGGTTGTAGTGGGCAAGGCCAACTCTGAAGCCAGACGGAACTCCATTCCTGTGCGTTCCTGCCCCAAAATAGCCCTGAGTTTGATCCTTTAATGCTACCGAGCCAGGTGGAGGCTGATATCACTTTCTGGACCAAAATGATTCATTTATCTCAGTGGGGAAAGATAATATGGCAATTTCTGACAAGAACGTTAGAAAGAGGCCCCAAGATCTCAGTCTGCTAGTGTTGCAAATTACACTTATAGCAGACACACTGAAACTTATCTGTAAGAGGCTGAAGTTCATTATAGCCTATCTTCTCAAGATAAAACCACTGAACCAGGAATATTCAATACCAAGACTCAGGAAGCCACTTCATTGCCTAAAATGCCTAAAAAAGCATAACATCCAGTGAAAGACCTCTGTAAAACAATGATTTTAAGAAAAGGTCTTATTCCCCTTTTCTTTCCAAAAGCAAGAATGAGCTGTAGGTGAATAACCTTCAGATTATAGTGCCTATTTTCCCCTTTAAAGGAAAATTGATTAACTGGTGAGGAAAGTGGAAAACAAAAAACCATTTGTCCTACTTGTTGGATATACCAGTTTCCTCTGTTAAGCTAAAATTTACTGAGAAGCTAAAAGAGCCAATCTAGGGGGAGAGGTATGTTTTACATTTCGACTCACCTAGGATCCCAGTGATGATGTTCAAGAGGGCCACTTATTTTAAAAGGCACAGAATCCAACTTTCAAATTCCTTGTTAAATCTGAGCAAAAAGCCATTTATCATGTTTAGCCCCCTTAAGGACAGGAAAAGTATACACTCAAAGAGAATTCAACCTTCTACTAAGGATAGATCCCTGATTGACTTCTCACCAACAATTCTCACTATATTCATTAATCAGATTAAGTGCATGGACACTAATCTGGGAGAACCAGGTTTGATTCCCCACTCCTCCACTTGCACCTGCTGGATGACCTTGGGCAAGCCATAGTTCTGATAAGAGCTGTCTCAGCCCCATCTACCTCACAGAGTGTCTGTTGTGGGGAGGGGAAGGGAAAGGAGTTTGTAAGCCGCTCTGAGACTCCTTTGGGTAGTGAAGGGCGGGGTATAAATCCAATCTCCTCCTTCTCAAATCTTCTTCAATCATTTCATTCCTTACCCTTTGAGGAACAATCAAATTAACGAGGATCAAAACCAGGTGACCAATTCAAAAAAGGTATAATCAAATTACCCATTCAGGTCCCCTGATAAGAGTATGAATCAATCCTTAGCCAGCTCCCTAGATGAAACTACCCATTCTTTGACTAGTAAGGAGCCACATGTTCCAAGCCTGACAAAAGGGAAAATTCCTATCCCTCTTGAGTCAAAAATTATAATTAACCAGGGGAATGCCACCAAATTGCCAGCATTAAATACTTCAATAGCAAAAAAACGGACTAATTGGAACTTGTGGACTCCATATTTTGAGTTGGAATATTGCTGGCTGGACCTTGAGAATTTGTTGTAAAGGCACTAAACCATTTATGGCCTCCTTTGATATCCTACTCCTTCAGGAGACTTGGCTAATGGACAAACCTGTCTTTCCTGGTTACTCTACTCTCTTTCAGAGAGCTACCATAGGCCCGGGGGCGGGGCAGGGGGGCTTGGCCTGTTAATTCTTAACTAGATTGACTATTGGACCTTGTGATCTTTCGGTGGCAGACAATTTGATTATTACTTTCCTATTAAAGTTGGATGAAGAGACAGTCATCCTTTCCTCTGTTTACATTCCTCCATCCACTCCTAGTATATTGGTTCAGAGATTGGATCGCCTGGGTAAAATTGTTGATGACTTGCAAGCCTGTTTTCCAGAGACCCCTTTAGTACTAGTGGGTAACTTTAATGCAAGGACTGACCATGACAATTATATGCTTTTCTTTAAATTATTAGGCTCTGATAAGGATAAATTTATTAGCCATGATTGACTTAATAGAAAAACTAAGGACAATGTAATGAACAGAGGTGGTTTGGAATTGGCTACATTTGTGATTCAGAAAAACTTTATCCCTTTGAATGGCTACTCAGAGATTGATGGAGCTGGTGACTTCACTGACATGAGTCCTAAAGGAGCCAGTATAATAGATTATATCCTGGCCCCACTTGAATACTGCTCCCATTTTCCTATAAGTTGGTGACTTCTTGGGAAGTGATGATCTCTCAGTCTCCATCTCTATAGATTTATCTTTAGAGCATTATCTTATTCCAGCTCAAAGTTTCCCTGTTTCACAAAAAATAAAGTCTGTTGATTAAGTTGGAGCTCTAACTCCAGTAATAAGGCTCAAACTATAATGGGTTCCATATCTTGTAACACCCTTGTTAACAAGGTTTTGCACTTTGATTCAGTGCCTAATTGTTTGCATAATCTAGATGAGGTATTAAAACTGTTTAGACCACTTTACGTGAAAAAGAACCTTGATAGGACATTCCCTGAAGTTAAGAAGAATAGCTGGTTTAATGGTGACTGCAAAAGAATGAAAAGGTGTATTCAGCAGAAGCATTGTGAATTTAAAAGTAACTGTACAATATCAGCCCTCCAAGAGTTGATAGAACTGAAGGAAATGTACAGATGAGGAGACAGATGACCCTTAACAAGGAATGGGGATTTCTCATTTCAGCTATCAGTAATAATGATAATAAGGCCTTCTGGTCTATCATCAATAGTACTATAAATCCAGCTTCTAAATCACATGCTGTATTGCCCCTTTCATGTGGAGAATCTATTTCAAGAGGCTGTTCTCCAGTGCTAATGGGCCTAGTATATCCATCATTATTCCTCTGGATTTAACAGCATCCTGGCCTGAGGTATCAATTAAGGAGATCATTTGCCTTATCAAAGGATCAAAATTAGGAAAAACGACAGGTTCTGATCTAATCCCTAATGAGCTATTCAAGGCTGATCCATTATGGTGGGCCACAGTCCTGGCCCCAGTTTTCACTCAAATTAACGTCAGTGGACAAATACCTGATTCATGGAAACATTCTATTATTATTCCGATATTTAAAAAGGGGTCCAGAAGTGACCCATCCTGTTATCGACCAATCAGCCATCTCTCTTCTCTAGGAAAACTATATTCTTCTTACTAAAGAAGCTGCTGGGTTGGATGGAATCAGAAACCATACTGGGGCATGAATAGATAGGATTTAGGTGGGGTTTCTCAACATAATGACCATTGCCTAGTTCTCTATAACTTGGCTGAGAAATATTCATCTTTTAAGGGGGGAGGAGATTATATGTGGATTTTATTGACCTCAACGGGGCCTTTGACTCCATAAATCGCCCTAGATTGTGGAACAAATTTAATCAAACTACCAGGGATAAAAGGCTCCTAGGACTTATTGAACGTTTACACTCAGGTTTTGCTGCCCAAGTATGCTTTGGGTATGATGGGAATTTAACAAATCCATCTAATTTGCAAAAGGGAGTTTGTCAGGGATGCTTGTTGGCACCTTTCTTGTTTAAATTAAATAACATAGCATCGATTTTGATTATTATTGTCATCCATCAAAATTAGCTAAGATTGGTGCACCTATTTTGTTTTATACGGATGATGCCGTGATCTTGTATTGAACCAGGGTCGGACTAAAAATGGCCTTGCAATCTTTCTCCAGTTACTGCTGTCGAGAAAGCCTGGTGATTAACTACCCAAAATGTAAGATCTTAGTTTTCACCAAGACCAGAAAATGGAACCCATCTCAATGGTCTATCAACGGTTCCAATATTGAGCAAGTCAAGGCCAGCTGGGCTCTGAGAAGGGGCAGGTGAGGGAGCTGCTGCTGGAGTGGTGAGTGTTTTATTATTTGCCTTTCCTTAACTGCTGAGGAGAAGTAGCTGAGGTTATTGTGTGGGAGGACAGTGTTTGAGGGTGTGTGGGTGTGTATAGCCTGCTGGAGAGTGGTGCTTGTTTGAGGAAGTGTGGTTTCTGTTTGTCTCTTTTGCCTGGGTGTAACTGATTGCAGCTTTTAGTAGTTTTGCCTGGGGCTGACTGCTGGCCCTCTCCTGGGTGAGCTTTAATTATATAAGGCTCATTCTTGCCAGAGGCACAAGCCCTGTGGGGTCCTGTGGCTCTTAGCCTGGGGATCAGGCCTGGAGAACCCATAAGTAGTTAAGAAAATTGTATATTGTTGTGCTTGTTCCCCCTTTTGGCTCAGGTAGCCATTTGGTCAGTTCTCTAAGTTTCAGGGTACAGCAGCACACCAAGGTATTTCTAGGTGAAAGAATCCACTTGGGGGAAGAGATGATGAATGCTCTTAGACCATTTCCAGTCACCTGTGGGGAGTGTGCCAAATTTGTCTTCCTCCCTGAGAACAAGTTGGACTACACTTGTCAGAAGTGTAAGTTGATAGGACTCTTGGAGGAAAAAGTTTGAAGCCTGGAGGAAAGGATTACTACACTCCATGAGATCAAGGAAGGGCTTGAGTTCATTAACTCTTGATGTCCTCCATAGGGAAGCAATCAAAGCAATAACAATGTGGTTGACTGCCCTAACAAGACTCCTCAGTGCTGCAGCAGGACCCCTAAGGCATCGAGTGAGACAGCACTCTGTGCCATTACAACTAAGGAATCTATTCCAGGCAGTTGCGGTGGAGGCAGAGATGGAAACACTGCCAGTGGAAGTATCACAAACACAAGGGAGACAGAGGGGGAAGGACAGGGAGATACAAAGAAACAGCACTGGAAGGGAAAGGAAGGTGTTGGCCATGAGTGACTCATTGCTGAGGGGTATGGAACATCATGTGTCCAGGCCTGACCCCCTGGCCTGAGAGGTGTGTTGCTTGCCAGGGGCAAAAATTAAAGATATTACAGAGAAGATCCCTAAATTCATCAAACCTACATAGCATTACCCATTTGTGATGGTCCATTAATGACAGAGCTGTGAACAACATCAAAAACATTAAGGCTGACTATGAACCTCTTGGGAGGAAGTTGAAGGGAATGGGAGCGTAGGTGGTGTTCTCTTCAATCCATCCTGTCATAGGAAGAGGAATACAATGGGAACAGACGATAATGGAGGTGAACCACTGGCTACGTCGCTGGTGCTGGCAGGAGCAATTTGGATTCTGGGACTGCAGACTAGGTTTTTCTGGATGACAGCCTACTAGCACACGATGATCTTCACCTGTCAAGGTCAGGGAAGAATGTGTATGGCAGAAACCTGGAGAGATTCATCAAGAGGGCTTTAAACTGACACCACAAGGGGAAGGAGACGACCAACACAGGAATTTAAATGAAGGGGAGCAAACAACAGAGGCCCACCTGGGTCTAATGGAGGTGTCTATGCACCAATGCTGACAGCTTGGGTAATAAGAAGGAAGAGCTTGAGCTTCTAATGCAGACAGAGGGATATTATTTAGTAGGCATCACAGAGACTTGGTGGGATGATTCACATGACCAGAATGCAGTAGTGTATGGATAAGAATTGTTCAAGAAAAACTGAAAGGATCGAAGAGGAGGTGGAGTGGTACGGCATGTGAAGAAAGAGTTTGTTTGTCAGGAAATACTGTAGGAGGAGGGTGACAGCCCAGTGGAAAGTATCTGGATGAAGATAACGGAAGGAAGGACAAACAGTATGGTGGTTGGAGTCTGCTACAGTCTCCTGACCAGGATGAAGAGGTGGATGCTGCCCTCCTTGAACAGCTTGACAATGTATCCAAACAACATGATCTGGTAGTTATGGGTGACTTCACTTTCCTGATGTGTGCTGGGAGACAAACTCTGCAAAGTGTCCACAGCCACACAACTTCCTGACCTGTCTAGAGAACAACTTCCTTCATCAAATGGTGGAGGAAGCTATGAGGGGCTTGGCCATACTCAACTTAATATTGATCAACAGGCAAGAGATGGTAGATGGGGTGAAGGTGGTGGGGACCTTAGAGGGAAGTGACCATGTTCTTTTTGCTGTGGGGTACCAAGGATGTTTGTAACCACACATGTAAATTAGATTTCAATAAGGCAGACTTTAATAAACTCTGAGGTATGATGAGAATCATTCCAAGGGCAAGACTGCTGGAAGGGAAAAGAACAAGTGAAGGGTTGGCTCTCTGAAAACAAGAACTCTTGCAAGCTCAAGCTGTTGCTGTTCCAACAAGAAGGAAACATGGTAGGGGATCCAAGAAGCCATTGTGGATGAACAGAGAACTGTGTGACGTTGTAAGGGAGAAAAATGAAACGTTCAAGAAATGGAGGCAAGGACATACCTCTAAAGAAGAGTATCTATGGGTTGCTAGGCACTGGAGGTCAGCCATCAGAGAGGCCAAAGCTCACAGAGAGCTAAAGCTGGCCAGGGAGGCTTGCTACACAAGAAACTCTTCTTCAGATATGTGAGAAGCAAACACAAGATCAAAGAGGTGATGGGCCTGCTGTTGGGTGATAATGGAGAAACTCGGACAGAGGACAGAGAGAAAACAGAAAGGCTCAAATGCCTATTTTGCCTCAATTTTTCCCTGAAGAAGAGAACAGGCTCATTTAGAAATAGTAGTATGCAAGGTAAGGCATCCGGCCTGTTGGTTGACATGTACAGAGAGGTAGTTGAGAAGCACCTGGCTGAAATGAATGAGTACAAATCCCTCAGGCAAGATGGTATGCACCCAAGAGTACTCAAAGAACTTTCTAGAGACCTTGCAGAGCCTTTGTCCATCATCTTCCAGACTTCTTGGAGCACAGGAGATGTGCCACAAGACTTGAGGAGGGCAGATGTTATCCCAATTTGCAAAAAAGGGAGGAGGGATGACCCAGGAAACTACAGGTCAGTCAGTCTGACCTCTGTCCCAGGGAAGATACTGAAGCAGATTTTAAAGGGATTGATCTGCAAGCATCTAAAGAACAACTTGGTGCTCTGGGGAAGTCAGCACGGATTTATCCCCAACAGGTCCTGCCAGACCAACCTCATGTCCTTCTTTGAGCAAATGACAAGCTTACTGGATTGAAGGAATGCTGTTGATGTTGTTTACCTGGATTTCAGTAAAGCTTTTGACAGGGTTCCCCATGATGTTCTGATGGGTAAACTAAAGGACTGTGGACTGGACTCTAGGATAGTTAGGTGGATAGGGAACTGATTGGAGATCTGCACTCAGAGAGTAGTTGTCAATGGCATTTCATCTGAGTGGAGGGAGGTGTCCAGTGGCGTGATACAGAGCTTGGTTCTGGGTCCAGTACTTTTCAATGTTTTTATAAATAATCTGGATGAGGGTGTGGAGGGACTACTCATTACATTTGTAAATGACACCAAATTGGGAGGAGCAGCAAACACAGTAGAAGATATAGAATTCAATAAGATCTGAACGTGCTGGAAAAGTGGGTGGATGTGAACAAGATGTAATTTAACAAGGGTAAGTGCTGTGTTCTACATACGGGTAACAAAAATGAGGAACATGCCTACTGGATGGGGGATACTCTTCTGAGTAGAAGTGTGTGTGAACAGTATCTTGGGGTAAGGGTGGACTGAAAGTTAAATATGAGTAGCCAGTGTGATGCGGTGACAAAAAAAGGCTAATGCAATCTTGGGTTGTATCAACAGAGGCATAACATCCAAATCACAAGATGTCATAGTCCCACTGTACACTGCATTGGTCAAGCCACACCTGGAGTATCCTATGCAGTTCTGGAGGCCTCACTTCAAAAGGATGTGGACAGAATGGAGCACATGCAGAGGAGAGTGACGAGGATGATTGAGGGCTTGAAGACCAAGCCCTATGAGGAAAGGCTGAGAGACTTGGGAATGTTTAGTCTGGAGAAGAAGTTGAGGGGGAACATGATTGCTCTCTTTAAGTATTTGAAGGGCTGTCACTTAGAGAGAGCTTAAAACATGCCTAAGCTCCATATATCACAACTTTCAAAATTCAACAGCTACCTGTTTACCAGAAGAATACCAAATATATTGTGTAATGACTCAAAACAATTCTGGTCATTGATCTCTAGAGCTTTTCGGCCAGAAATCCCTACCCCTTCTGTTATTTTACCTTCTACTTGGTATCATTATTTTTCAAATTTATTCCAAGAGGACTCCCCAGACGTCTTGCACACTGATGGTTTTTCCTTAGATGGCATTTCCAAATAGCCTCTAGTAACCCCGGAAGAAGTAATAACACTTATTGATCAATTAAAATCAGGTAAAGCACCCGGCCCAGATGCAATACCTTCTGAAATTGTAAAAGCAGACCCTGAATGGTGCCCCCCCCCCGCTAGCTGCCTTTTTTACTATTGTAAATAGTACCGGGCATATACCTGCATCATGGAACAATGCAATTATTGTACCCATCTTCAAGAGGGGTGATCACTCAAATCCTGCAAATTTTAGACCAATCAGCCTCTTATTGGTAATTGGTAAACTACCGTATTTTTTGCTCCATAAGACGCACTTTCCCCCCCAAAAAAAGTGTGGGGGAAAGTGTGTGCGTCTTATGGAGCAAACACTGCAAAATTTGGGGGGGTGGAGCGCCAACTTTCCTGGGCACTCCGCAGCAGTGGCGCGCCCAGGAAAGCCAGGGAAGGGGTGGCCGTTCTAACTCCCACCCCTTCCCTCCCAGTCCCAGCGCCAGCTTTCCTGAGTGTCCCGCAGCAGCAGTGTGCCCAGGAAAGCCAGGAAAGGGGCAGGCATTCTAACTCCCGCCCCTTCCCTCCCAGCCCCAGTGCCGGCTTTTCTGAGTGTGACGCAGCTGCAGGAAAGCCAGGAAAGCGACAGGTATTCTAACTCCCGCCCCTTCCCTCCCAGATGATGTGCGTCTTATGGTCAGGTGCATCTTATGGCGCGAAAAATACGGTATATACTAAACTATTACAAATTAAATTTAACGATTGGCTGACAACTCAGAAAATTGTTGGACCAGAACAAATAGGCTTTAAGCAGGGGAAGTCTGTTCTGGTCCACTGTTTAGTCCTTTCCCACCTAATTAATAAATATGCAAGATGTACAAGATCCAAATTATATGTGGCTTTTTTGGACCTCAAAGGAGCCTCTGTTTCAAGAAATCTCCTATGGGGAAAAATGGCCAATACATCCCTTAATAAGAGGCTGCTCTTCCTTATTGGCAGATTATATAACGATACTTCATGCCAAATCAGATGTTCCACATCCGGAAGATTGACCCCCCAAATTTCCACCAATACGGGGGTCAAACAGGGTTGTGTGCTTGCACCCCTTCTTTTTAACTTTTTTTTGAGTGATCTTGCATTCTTCTTGACTCAGGTGGATGGATTTTGTTATATGCTGATGATGCAGTTCTGCTTTCCTGTTCCCAGGTTGGTTTACTCCGTTTGCTGAATAGCTGTCAAAACTACTGTAACATTAATCAGGTAGAACTGATGAGAAATCTAAAGTTATGGTCTTTTCCAAATCCAGAAAACAATTTATCTGGAGAGTAGGTGACCATGAGCTTGAACAAGTAAAAACTTTTAAGTATTTAGGCCTCCATTTTCAAGCCACTGCATTTTGGGTCCACCAGCGAAGAGTGACAATTAATAACTCCAAGGCGAATATCAATGCTCTCCTACAATTTTATTTTTCTGACCAAGGGAATCAATATGAACCGGCTGCGCTAAAAGTCTTTAACTTGAAAAGAAGGCTCCAGTTACTTTATGGTGCCCCAATATGGACTGATGCAGTAAACAAATCAATAGAACAAGTACATTTGTCCTTCTTACGGAAAATACTGGGCAATCCATCTTGGGTCCCATATGTGGCCCTATGTTTGGAATGTGGCCAAAATCTTATGACCACTAAGGCGTGGCTTGTGACCTTTAAATATTGGCTTCGGCTGCATTATAACTCTGACCCTTCCAACTATATTTACCAGCTTTTAATGGAATCTGAGTCTTCACTTTGGCTAGCAACTACAGAGAGTAAACTGGGAACTCTGAATACTTCCATTGAATCCCTCCTTTTACTTTCAGAATCTGAGGCGTTTCAAAAAATAAGGAACAGAGTATTCGAGACAGAGCTAGCCAACTTATACAATGCAGCCAATAAGACCTGCTCTCCTTTTAGCCAGGGGATATTCCCAACTGTAGGACTTCTCCCTTGTTCTTTTTACCAATTACAAACCCCAAAAATCCGCAGAATTTTTTTCTCTTGCCAGGCTTGATGTTTTACCGTCAGCAATTTTAACTGGAAGATTTCAGAGTATACCACTTATTAACAGACATTGCTCTTGTTTAAATGGATCTATTGAAACAGTGTCCCATGTGTTGTTAGAATGTTCTTATTATAACAATATCAGACAAAATATTTTGTCTCCAATCTTATCCAGCATTATGGATTTTCCTGATGCATATAAACTGTTGTTTCTACTTAACACTGGTGACAATATAACTGATTCAGTGGCAAAATTTTTATATGTCACCGTTTTTATATGAAGCAATTGGGATATTTTAACTCATAATATTTATGTATTTGTTTAAGGTTTCCCCTTTTAAAATGCCAATAAAGGGATGATGATGATGATGATGACTTAGAAATGGGCAGGGAGCTGTTTTGGTTGGCAGCAGAGGATAGGACTTGAAATAATGGGTTTAAATTAAGAGCGGGAAGGTAACGGCTGGATATTAGGAAAAACTTTTGTACAGTAAGAGTTGTTTGACAGTGGAATCAGCTGCCTGGGGAGGTGATGATCTCCCCCTCACTGGCAGTCTTTAAGCAGAGCTGGACAAACACTTGTCAGAGATACTGTAGGCTGATCCTGCATTGAGCAGGGAGTTGGACTAGATGGCCTGTATGGCCCCTTCCAACTCTGTGATTTTGTGATTCTATAAAGCCTTCTCCTATTTGGGGATTCTGTATTTGGCAGATCTGTCTTGGACCTCCACAATTCAGAACAGTGCTTAATAAAGCAAAACCTTGTGCAAGCACCATAAATAGACTCTTCCACAATAGGGGTGGGGAGTATATTCCAGGGGTGGTGCAAGCTTTCAATTTGAAAGTGCCTCCCCTCATTCTTTACAGTTCAGCTATTTGGATGAAAGCTATCTCTGATAATATTGACCAACCACTAGCCCAGTTCTTAAAGAAAGTATTGAATATTCCCTGCTGCATGTCAAACATCATATTACGGGCAGAATTTGGACAGATATCCTTGGAAGCAAGAGCATGGCTATTTGCAAGCAGCTCTGTGCCGAAGATGGTTTATTAGCTGCTTTAAATTGGAATACCAGACCCACAAATCAACATGGATGAGAAACTGATGAAAGTTGGAATGTTGATTGATGATATTTTTGAGATGGGCAAAACCAAAACATTTTCTCTGATCAAAAAATAAGTCCTGGAAATGGACCATAGTAGTTTAATTCTGAGAGTCCATGGAGTATGCTCACCCCTATTTTTTGGTATTTCTTATCCAAAATATTTACCCCCCCCATATGTATTATCTTACCATTTCATGTTATTGCAGAGGTTTTGGGGTTGTTGTTGTTGTTTTTGCAAGACTGAACATTATATCTACAATGGTTTGCAAGGGAGATTTTTGAATAGGCCCTACACTGACAGGATTTGCCCTTGTGGCCTTAAGAGGATGGATACACCCTTTCATGCCCTGCTGGGATGCAGATTTTTGAGATTATGAGGGATTACTATTTTAAGACAACCAATCGTCCCCTTATACTCTGGAAACTCTGGCTCTTTTGTTCAGTGATTAGGATCTTAAGATCACTCCAGCAATTGCAAAATTTATCTCAGTCCTTTTAGCCCTTGCATCTAGAAAATAAGAAATAAGTGTCTTCTGCTGCTCAAGATTCATGAATCAGTGAGCTTCTAAAGGTACAAAAGGAAAGGAAGGAAAGTATCATATTTGTGGGAGTCTTCATGATCAAAGAGGGTATTACAAACAACTCAATGCATGATAGTAAATCTGCCATAAATCTAATAGCACATAGCAAGCAGAGGAAAATCTGTGCTGCAGAGACTAATTTCTTATCTGCTCCAGTTACAAGAGGTAATATGACAGAGGCAAGCTGCTGTCAGTCTTTATCTTCTTTTCGGAACTTTTCAGTCATTTTGACAGTTTTTAAACTCTGTCTTAAAATTTGATATATTGTGTTTTAAAAAAAATTCTGTGAGAGACCTTAATGGCTAATGGGTATAGTGGTTCCTTTTAAGTAGGAGCAATGCAATTATGTAGGGATACACACTTTAGAAATACACAGATATGCAGATGAAACTAATATTTACCATATCAAGTGAATTATTATTAAAATTCAATACGAACTAAGGCAACTCATGTGACATTTCCAATATGACTATTAAGGGGAATAAGAAGAAGAAAAGAAAAAGAGATCAGATTTATACCCCATCCTTCACTACCCAAAGGAGTCTCAGAGCAGCTTACAATCTTGTTTCCCTTCCCCTCCCCTCCCCACAACAGGCACCCTGTGAGGTAGGTAGGTTTGAGAGAGGCCTTTCAAGATCTGCTGTTGAGAGAACAGCTCTGAAAGAACTTGTGACTGACCCAAGATCACACCAGCAGTTGTGTGTGGAAGAGTAGGGAAATCAAACCCAGTTCTCCCAGATTAGAGTCCACATTCCTAACCACTACACCAAACTGATGTGTCTATGAAATTTTATTGATTTTTTTACCATATGGGATCCATGTGAATTGGCTTAAACCTAACAGCTGACTGGTGGGGATTGAAATTGACTAGGGAAGCCACAGAGGGAAGTAAGTTGGCATTCGGCTAACTGAAAGCTGAAAAGGCCGAATAAATCCAGAAATAAATTCACAAAATTGTATTTAGTTGCCGAAAAGTTTCCTGAATTTACATTCAGTTTACGAATACTGAATAAATATTGACAAGGCATTTATTCAGTATTTTTTCCAGTTTGGGGAAGCCGAACGCACACCCCTGCTTATTAGCTCAATTTGCATATTAACAGTGGGTACATATACATCATACCTGTGCATGTATACATCTGTTTGTAAGAAAGAGCCAGTGAGTGTTCACTTTACAGTTGAAACCAGGGACCTGTGCATGAATACACGTCCATGTATAAAGAAAAATCAAGTGTCTGTACATACCTTCAGTGTACATGCCTTCAGAGATCATTGGTAGCAATTAATAATTAAAGGGGAAAGGGAAGAATTAGCATCCTGAAATCCCTGAGAATTTAAAAAAGGACATCTTGGGGGAGGGGTGTTTGCTAATTGTTCCCTCTTATGATTGTTTGTGGGCCTCCAGTTTGTTACTATATCAACAGTATAGTAGATAGGCCCATGCTAATAATGAACGCAACAAAATCAGGCCACACTCTTGGGAGAATTCTCAGGTGTGCAGAAAATATGACTGTTTAAATTAACCAAAAGGAGGGGAGGAAGATTGGCCTGATAAGGACTACATATGCTCCAGGAGTACATATGCTCTAGGAGTACAGAAAGTTGAAAGCCAGTAAAATGGAGAAGACTGAGGGGAAATCAGCCATGTCAGTCCACCAGAAGTTTATAGAACCTGGAAGGGGGAATCAGGAAGTAGGCAATTTTCAAATTCTCCCTCCTCTCCCCAGCTTGTGCAGTTTCTCATGCTTCTCCACATTCATAGAATCATAGACATTGTTTACTCCTTTGCTCAAACTCCATTCAGGTTGTCCTTCTGTTTTAGTATTTGGATAACTTTGGAGGTTTCAGCTTCTGACTTTCTGCCACCAAAGTATTAGTTTGGAGAGGAAACTGTATTCCGTACTACTGTCCATTGTAGGTTCCAGAAATAAATTCATATAACAACAATTTCCATTGTTTAACAATAATGTACTTTTCCCATATAAATTGTTTTCTAGAAAACAGGGCTTTTTTAAATCAGCTTGGTTGTGAGGCTGATGTTTTCAAAAAAAATAATTGTATTTCTTTCTTGCAGGACTTATAATTTCTCTTCAGCTGCTTCGTGGAGAAATGGAGCAGATTCGCAGGGAATACCCTATGATCTTTAACAGAGGGGTGGCTATTACCAGAAAAATAGGTTTTCCAGATGTCATCATGCCTGGTAAGTAGATTACCACTAACAGGGGGATTGAAGGCTACATTCAGCTCTTCATTCAGCTTTTTAATACTGATAATTGTAACTCATGATAGGTTAGTAAAATAAGCAGTATTTTTCTTCTGTATTTCCTGATAACGAGTTTCAGTGATTTAACTGCAAACTGTGTTTACTTTTATTGTGTAAGAATACTTTGGCAAAAGCATTTAAAAAAAAAAACTTTAAAATACTCTCTTTATTAAACATTTTATAGATTATATATAGGTCTGAT
Organism: Gekko gecko; assembly: GCA_029375565.1. Lineage (NCBI taxonomy): Eukaryota > Metazoa > Chordata > Lepidosauria > Squamata > Gekkonidae > Gekko > Gekko gecko. Next base: position 102,782,699 of record JAPDNY010000002.1, on the reverse strand, counting down.
GATATTTTATTATAACCTACATCTCTTCTGGTAGGATGAAAGAAAGGGGGTACGGGGGAAGGAATAGTATTTGGAGCAAAATGCACAAAACAGTGGTTGGGGGAAAAGATGATCTTAGGCTGGGGAATCTCTGGCTACAATCTATGGAAATTATTATATTTGAATTAGTGAAGGATCCTTTCTGTTGGTTATATCAGAGTATATTTTCACTGGCCTTAATCCAAGGTTAAGAAACTATGTGAAAGGGTTATATTAGCCAGGAACCAAAGGACTGCAAAACTAGTTCTGGGAGCTATGACTTATGGTGTGTTTTTTAAAGATACCCCCTCTTGCTGGATGGCATTTAAAATTAAGGAGAATTTCAAAAGCACTTTGTAATATGGGGCAGTTATTCCTTGGTGGAGGAAGTTATCCTTACCATGGGTTGTGCCTCCTCCTAGTTCCATGGGCAGGCATATGAAATTTTTTTGAAAAAGGTTTTCACTATCTTTCAGAGGTGGACCTCCCCCAGTCCATATCTGTCAACTCTATGAATGAACAAGTTTCCACAGCTCTCCCTCCTAGAGCTACCATTCTGAATCATCGAATAAATTGACAGTGCACCCCCCCCCAAACTCCCTCCTTCCTGATGATGGTGGGGGACAAAATGAAAAGAAAATTGCTTCAGCAAAAGTAGCTACCTGTGGCAGCACCCAGAGGTGAGTTTGCATAAAAACCTTAGGGGCCTGCTGCCACACTGTCCAGACAACACCATTGGCTCCACTGTTCATCTGCCCCCCATCCCCCAGTGTGGCAGGAAAACTGAGCAGGCAGCCAGACCTTCCCCATATTAAACGTCCTGTGTGAGAAGAGCCCAAAGCAAAAACCATCACCAGCTCCATCATTTCATGTCCTTCCAGGAATCAGCTGCCATTGGCCCAGCAAACACTGATTGCTCCTCTACTGCTTCCTTTACCCCCACCAAAGTTCCAGTGGAGGCAATGGGTGGACAGCTGGTCCTTCTTTGTACTGAAGCTTCAGCGCTGGTGAGGCCTAGGGATGCCATGTTACAGCTTATCACTGCTACCTCTGCCTCTCAGCTGTTTGGTGGGAGGTCACTAGCCAGCAAAATGGGTGTGTGTGTGATCAGCATCCTTGATGTGATGACCCAACTTCCTGCACAAGCTGGAAGTGACATCATCATGGCAGGCAACTCTATAGTATCCACCCCAAACTCTATTATCAAACCATAAACTTTTGGGTGAATGATTGAGTGACATAACTGCACTGTGAATGCTGATCCTTCTGCTTACCTGTAAGTTTCTACCTTCCCTTCCTGTAAGTTCCTAGCTCCTCCATATCCTGCCAGTTACAAGGCCACACTTGGCAATCCTAATTGGGTCCCAATTAAAACCACCTCCAGCTCCGGTATTCTGATGCCTTCCACATATCTTGGCCAAAGGCCCTGGCACATATCAACACCACCTATGCATTCCCCCCCACCACACACACACTTATACACACATACTCTCTCCCACAACTGTGGGCTAATTCAGGCAGGCAACTGGGGGGCAATGACCCAGTCATCCTTCTGTGGGAATGAGTCTGTGGGGAGAAAGATGTTATAGGTCCAGTAAATGCTGCTTGCTCTGCTGCTGTCCCCCCCCCCCGCCACATACACATCAAAGTTCCAGTGAGGACAGTGAGTAGACAGACAACCTTCCTCTGCACCAAAGCTCTGGCTTTGGTCAGGGACAAATGTCCCTCTTCTCCTTTTCCTCTCCCTCCTCCAGATGAGGCAAAGCAAAAGATATGGTAGCCAAAACAAAAGTCCTAGAAACTATCAAACTTATTCTTCAGAGTACCTGGGCTTCTACTCACACAGCACAAGGGGTTTTTTTTCCTGCAGGTCTCGGTGCACTGCAAGCACTTCTAGTCTAGCAGCACACAAAGCCTTCACTCAGCCTCATACTCTGCCTCCAGATCCAGATACTCTGCCCCCTCTGGCCATTCAGATTCACTGTACTCTGCCTCAGACTCCATGGCTTCAGAGCAGGAGAATGGTCAGGGGAGTGTATGTCTTCTTTTGGGCTGGCTTCTTCTACAGAACTAAATTCTGCAGCTGTAGCCATTGGCACCTCAGGACACCTGGAACATTGCATTTTCAGTCCCCTTTCCAGACTCTTTTGGTGAGGCTCTGGGAGCGATGGTCTTCTCTAGATGAGGGGAGGAGCCTGAGCTCCTTTGCAAAAGATTTACTCTTGTCCCTCCCCTTCTAGGAAAGCCCTGAATGTTTAACTGGGGGATGGCTGGTAGCTGTCCACATTTCAGGTGCTATTCTACCCAACAATGCCCTCAGAGACCATATCTACAGGAAGAATTTCTTCCTCAAAAAGGCCCATGTACTCCTCAGGGCTGGTGCTCATCAGGGCAAGCTCTGCCTCTTCTGTTTTTTTTTTCTCCAGAACTTCCATCTGCAGGTTGGTCTGAACAGGTTAGTCATGGGCAGAATCCTCTCAAGGTCAAGAGAGTCTCTGAATTCTCAGAGAGATGCCAGCCTAGACACTATATAGTCCTCAGTCCAGTCATCCATCCAGTAAATGAAATACTGGAAGGCTGATCATTTCTTCAGAACCAACTTCTTTGTGAGTCCTTATCAGGGAAGGAAACTTTTCGGAGGCATGTCCCTCAATGAGGTTCTGCTGAAAATGAAAGTGAAAAAGAAACCTATGCCTTCTCCTTCCATTAAAGAGGACAACCAATCTAACAGTACTAACTCCAATTATTTTGACCCACCAGAGGCTCCTTCCAACACAGAGATACCAGGGTTTACAGACTCTATAGCCTTCCTGGAACAGATCCAGATTCAAAACAAAGCATAACCCCATCTGATGCTACTGTAGGAGGGGGGCTCCAGGCCTTTTCTTAGGCCTAATTAATTCCACCCAGGGATGATGGGTCTGCCAAATTCTTTGGCTTATGTCATAAACCTTTGCCACCCCTCCAAAGGACAAGTCATATAACTGGTGTTGAAGAATGTGAGTTGTTCCAAGAATCTATGCTGTCTTGTCTGTTGTGCCCAGGGCTAACACTGACTACAGAGCAATCATAGATCTATAGCAGCTCAATAAACTAGGAAAAGGAGATTATGCATTGAGACACTCCAGTCAATTGTCTTTCCAAGCAAGGAACCTTTGGACCCCCACTGACCTAAAGGAGGCCTACTTTCAAGTATGCATCCACCTGCTCTCCAGACATTGCCTTCTCAGGTCCAAGCAGTACATGCCTCCCCTACTTGGATGTCCTCCATATCAGTTCACTGAATCTCTTAGTCACCCAGATGATCCTGCAGGTCCTCCAGGCCCATGGGTTCCTGGTGATTTGCCAGAAGAGCAGCCGCCTTCAGGGGAACAATTACTACACTCCTACATGTGACTTCAACAGACTTGATGATCCTGACATGCATCGTGGGTCTCATAATCTCCTGTCTGGTCATTGTTTCCACTTCTGTCCTCTCAAATGATAGGAGTCACCATATCAGAGGGTTATTCTTCAGCACTGTCACAGGCACATACCTGCACCATGCTGGGTACCTTGTTCTTGTTGTTGGTAGCTCGGGGACTTCAATTTGCTGGGAGGCATCCCCTTTTTCAGAGCCATGCAGAGTGGAGGTCACCACAGAGGCTAGCCTCCATACCTAGGAAGCACACTACCACTTTCAGTTTGCTGAAGGGAAGCTGAAGCAATGCAGAAGGCAGGCAGAAAAAGAAGAGTAGGTTTTTATACCCCACTTTTCGCTACCTTAAAGAGTCTCAGTGCAGCTTACAATCACATTCCCTTCCTCTCCCCAGAACAGGCACCTTGTGAGGTAGGTGGGGCTGAGAGAGTTCTAAGAGAACTGTGATTGGCCCAAGGTCACCCATCAAGCTTCATGTGGAGGAGTGGAGAGTCGCGGTTATCCAGTCTGCCTCTCTTAACCACCGCATCATGTTGGCTCTCACAACTTCTATTAGCTGAAGCCAAGAGCAGTTCTCCTTGCACTTCTCTCCTTTTAGCACCTGTAACAAGGGACTCAAATGCTCATTCTCTCTGTCTGTATGAAGACAAAAGCCTGCATCAACTGATAGGGAGAAATGAGGTGACAGGTGGTGACTTCGTCTTCTGTTCCCTGCCATTTTAAGGGCTGGACTCTGTCCAGGTACAGCCTGGTAAGGTGATTCCTCAGGTGAGTGTCTCTATCAAACTCCCACTCAACACTGTTTTCCATCTTGGGACTTGTATAAAATTTTGTGTCATCCAGAAGCCCTTGAGAATACTGTCCCCTCAGGTAACCTTCCTCATAAACATCACTTCAGCGAGAAGGGTCCCAGAACTCTCAACTCTCTTGATTAGGGAAGAGCTTGTTTCTTCCAGAAGCTTGACATTTTGAGGGCAAGCCGTATCCCACTAAGCACTCAGCTGCTTTTCAGATCTTGGAATCCTTATTTGTTTCATTTCCCCCCACCGCTATAGGGAGGAAGGCATCCAAAACAACTATAGTCAGCTGGATCAAAGCTTGCATATACCTGGCATATGAGGTAAAGTACCTTCCATTGCCCTCGAGTCACCACCCATCCCACCTGAATGTCTGTTATGCCAGCAGCACTCTCCATCAGTACCTCCATTGAAGAAGTCTGTAAGGCAGAGAAATAGGGATTAGACTCAGACTTCATGAGGCATTACAGGCAAGTTTTATTTGCTTCAGCCAAGGCAGCATATGACAGCAGAGCTCTTCAGTTGACAGTTCCCCAATAATGCTTCAGGCTTGACCTACCTGGGATATCAGAGCTTTTCAGTGTGGCACTATAATGATACCTTCCTCCACTGATGGAGAATGAAACATTGGCCTTACCGTGAGAGTTTCTTCTCATCAATGGATTGGAAGGCATCCTTCCCCAGTCTCATGCCTAAGTATGAATTGTGGAATTACTCTCACCTCTGGGTGGGATACTGACAGCATACTCATCTGTCTTTTAGTCCTTAAAGTATCTGTAGTTACAGGTCTTCCTGGAGAATCCTCCTCACATCTGTGACTACAACACTAGAGATGGACATCTTCATTGGTAGGTTAGCAAAACATGAACTGGGGGCCTGCCTCCTAAGAATAGTGTAAGTCTTTGCAAAAAAAAAAATTGCATATGCCCTGCCCACTGTAAGGATACCTTCCAATCCACTGATGAGAAGAAACCTTACCGGTAAGTCCAATATTTCATTCTAAATTTTAATACAGGGCAAAAGGACTTTACCACAAACCTAACTGGTAATCTGTATATTCTTAGGAGGATCTGGGAGGTGAGACATGAGCTATTGGCAACTGGACTTTAAATATGGACTTTAGTTATTTCTTTTAAAAACTGGATATACCCTGGCTCTATCCATCTTCTCTGGAATATAATAAGTAATAGATGAAAACATGCTTCTAGCATCTCAAAGCTGTTTGTCTACTCAAACGACATATGATGGAGTGGCCTACCCTTGAAAAGTAGAGAATATTGTGGGTTTAAACATTTTTGGATGGTATTTTGCTCAAAATGGCAGTATTTCTATTTCAAAATTGTAAGCTACTGCCTAAAATCCCAATTTCATTGTTTGCAAAGTCAAATATTTTGGGTGCTTTTGAAAACATTTCTTCCCTCTGAAAGAGTTAGCATGAGAAGCATATTATAGGGATTATATTTCCTAACAATTTGGATGGAGACATTGTATATACTGCATATATTTTTCTTTCCTATAGTATCTTAGTTTGAAAAGTTTAACTATGCTTTTGTTAAACATAGAAATTCTAAGATTAGGATTCTTTTCATTGTGATTGGTCGATAAAATAAGGCCCAGAATGAGTCAGTAATACTGGTAATACTGAGCAGTTGTGACATAGCACAGTTCCTCTCTGGCAATCATTCCTCCTTTTGTGGTATTACCTGGTCTAGTCATTTAAGGGCAGGGCCGACTCGCCCACTAGAGCCAGCCGCAGGGGCGCCAAAAGGCGTCCCCCACAAAAAGCCACCCCACCTCTTCCCTGGCTTGCTTGGGTGCCCCGCAGCTGCGGGGCACCCAAGCAAGCTGGCGCTGGGAGGGAAGGGAAGGGGTTCTAACCTCTGGCTTTCCTGGGGGCCCTGCAGCCGTGGAGCCTCCAGGAAAGCTGGCGCTGGGAGGGAAGGGGCGGGGTTAGAACCTCCACCCCTTCTCTGGGTTTCCTGGAGGCCCCGCAGCCACGGAGCCTCCAGGAAAGCCAGCGCTGGGAGGGAAGGGGTGGGGGTTAGAACCTCCGCCCCTTCCCTGGCTTTCCTGGAGGCCCCGCAGCCATGGAGCCTCCAGGAAAGCCGGCGCTGGGAGGGAAGGGGTGGGGGTTAGAATCTCCGCCCCTTCCCTGGCTTTCCTGGGGGCCCCGCAGCTGCGGAGCGCCCAGGAAAGCCAGCGCTCCGCCGCCCCCGGTCTCCAGGCCCCACCGGGAGGTTGGCCTCCCCGGTGGGGTGGGCGCCCCAGGCTGTCCTGCATAGGGCGCCCAGACACCTGGGGCCAGCCCTGTTTAAGGGTGCAATTCTGTATATAGTTGGACTTTGAATTCAGTAGGAGTTAACAGACCTAACTGCACAGAATAAATCATTTGCACAGAGCTCTGCAGAAACCACTTAGAAACAAAACACATTTGGTAATCTTTAAATCTCAAAAACTTGCATCTTGTTGGTTAATAATCAAAGAAGACTATGATAATGAGGGTAATATTGCTCTTTTCACAGTAAGGATTCATTTTTTCCTTCTAAAATCCTAATAAATAAGAGTATATCTGTTATGTAAAACAACAGCTGGGAAAGATGTGTGTTCTGCTTGCTTCCAAACTCTGCACAGAGTCCAAAGAATCCTGCTGTTAGTTCTGTGTGTGCAAGGGTGCATTGTACATTTGTGTTTAAGACAGAATCAGCCCTTGCAACATGGAAAATTACTTTTAAGAATGAGGGACATTTAAAAAATCTTTGTCATGTGACATGGTAATCTGCTGTTCAAATAAAATAAGGGGAGAAAGCTCCCCAAGGGATGAGTCCAAGCTCATGGGATTGTCTAAAACAATGCATTGGTTCTGGGTCTATATCAAATGGGTAAACATGAACTGAATAGCAGTCTGCTAAGCAAGCAAGTTTGTCTGTTTTCCCAAGAACATCCTTTCTCTTTACTTCATTCTAAATATTCAGTCTTTTATTTTGAGTGTCTGATAAAAAGTGCATTTATCATCTTTTAACTGTGAGTTTTATTTTGTTGTCTAAATTTTCCTGGCTGTTTGTTTACTTTCCCTTCATTCTCTCCCCTTTCTTAATGGCTCAGAGATGAAGATAGTTGGGTGTAAGTTTTTGCTTTACTGTGTTCTGTCCATTTATTGCTTGCTGTTTTCTCATCTTTGTGTCATATTTTTCATGGAATGTTTGAGGTTAATAAAGACAAAGTCATAACGTGATAATGAAAATATGTGTCATTAGTTGCTCATTTGGGAGTTGGAACATCCCTTTTTGCAGATAGTCATGTGCATTCTTACTAAAAATACTCTTCTGTGTGTTGCTCAGAGAATGCTAGCTGCAGCTGCTCCATGCAAAGTATGGTACTTCAGGTACCACTCATTGTGGGGGAGGGAATTAGGATGGCACTGAACAAGCATCTCTCTCTTTTCAACCTTCCTCTATCCACTGCATGTAGATGAGTAACAAACAGTGCTGGTAGGTGCATGTGGTAACTTTGAGCTTGCAGCATTAAAAATTGTATGGAGCATTTCAACTGATACATCTATTTTTAATGGTAAACCACAGGGAGAAGTAGGCATCTGTTAAACAGAGAGTTCAGGAAAAAAAACAAAGTAAACCTACTCTACTTGAGCTCTATATTTATAGTGCTGTACTGAGCTGGTTCTCAATTTAAAAAAACTGTTGCTAGGCTAGAATATTTATTTAAACCTTTTATTAGCCACCTTTCTCCCTTCTGGAACTCAAGACAGCTTAAATACTAATAAAACTTTGTAAAAACAAAATAAAAACAACTATTATAAAACCCATAAACACTTTAAAAACTCCAATTAGAACTGCCAGTAATAAAAGCTAAATCAATCATGATGCAGTCCTGAATAAAACTGTCTTCAACTGCCTCCTGAAGATTGACAATGAGGGGGCCTGGTACACCTCTTTATGGAGGTTTGTCTATAATTGTGGGGCTACCATGCCCCCTGTGGCATACCCACCAAACAAGCTTCTTTAATTGATGGGATAGTCAGGTGGCCATCTCATTACTATCTTTATTCTGGGTTAGGTAAATATGGAAGAAGATAGTCCTTCAGATATCCTGGTCTCAAGCTATGTAGGGATTTACAAAACCAACACATTAAATTGGGCTTGGATTGGTAACCAGTGTAATTGCTGTAGTATTGGGGATATATGCTTCTGATAGGTGGCCCCAACCAGCAGTCTAGCAGCATTCTGCACTAGCTGCAGTTTCCAAACACTCTTCAAGGGTAGTCCCAAGTGAAGCATATTGCAGTAGTCCAATCTAGATGTAACTAAGGCATGGATCATTAAGGCTGATCTGACTTGACCCAGGAATGGGCTCAATTGACACATCAGCTAAAGCTGGGCAACAACACTCTGAACCACTGCAGCCACCTGGTTTTCTAAGGTGACTGCTGTGTTGAGTAACACTCCCAAGCTGTGAACCTGGTTTTTCAAGGGGAGTGTAACCCCATCCAAGAAGGGAGATCTCACATCCCTGGTTTGCCTTTCTACTAACCCAGAGAACTTCTGTCTTCTCAAGGACTAAGTTTCAGTTTGTTCATCCTCATCCAGCCCATTACTGACTCCAAGCACCAGTTCAGAACATTAGCAGCATCCTCAGAATTAGGTGGGAAAGAGTGGTAGAGCTGGGTATCATCCACATATTGGTGATGTTGCAGCCCATACCTCCTGATGACCGCTCCCAGTGGCTTCATATAGATATTAAATAGCATGGGGGATAAGATGGAAATCTGCAGCACCTCACAGGTTAATGGCCATGAGGCAGAGCAGGAATCTCCCAACACTATCTTCTGAGACCAACACCTCCCTCCCAATTGTACTCAAACCACTCTTTAGTTCAAGTGCTGAAAGGTAGCTCAGTTGGATACTGTGGTCGATAGTATCAAAGGCCACTGAGAAATCCAGCAAAACTGGCAGATTCACATTTCCCCTGTCTAGTTCTTGATAGAAGTCATCAACCAAATTGAAATGGGTCCAAATTATCAGTCTCTTCCAAAAAAAACCCCTGGAACTGAGAGGCTGCAACTTGCTCTAGCTCCTTGCCCAGGAATGGAAGATTGGAGACTGGCTGGAAATTTTCTAACATAGTAGAGCTCATGCTTCCCCCTCCCCTAAAAAAAACAAACCCAGGTAAGATAATGTATAACCTGTCCCTTAGATAAAAGGCCTTTTCCCCAAAAGATGCTAAAATATTTTAGAGTTGGAACTTTGGCCCAGTTTACAACTTGGGAGGTAGCACTAAGGATCACATGACAATCTCAGATTGACCAGTGATTTCCTATGGTCAAATAAGTATTAACATTCTCTTTGTATTTCCTGTTGAGCTATGATTTGATGGGTTCACAATTCCCCAACTCAGTTTTTTGTACAACATTATGCCTAGCGGGCAGTTGGATAACACTTCAAAGAAACAGATGAAATATCAAAATAATTATACCTAAAATGTACTTGTCATTTACTGTTGACAAAAACCTCTGAAAATCCCTTAACAAGTAATATCACAGATAAAGGGACAGTTTGCAGCTAAGGAGAATCCACATTCCCTTAGGATCTGTCACTGATCAGATGGTAACAGACAATAGATATTGTTTGCTTTGAAATAGTTGTGTTCCATAGAAGTATGTTTATATAAGGACATTTATAGCTTCTTGCTTACATCTTTCATACAGTTCTTTTAAGAATATTAAGTATGAGAATTTTCTATACCAATACTTGTTTAGTTCTCAACTTCAATTATTTATTGACTTGGTTTTTGTTATGTATAGTCCACCTTTCTCACTGAGACTCAAGGCAAATATATACAGTGTAAGTCAGTGTTGTCAATAGGATGGGGCAGCCAATAAGCAGTATAATAGGATCAGGATTGTAGCAATCTGAAACAAAGCTGAAACAAAAATGCTTCCAAGAAGAAAAAAACGGCTACACTACTTTGGAATGGGGTCAAAGTGACTCCGATATTATAGCAAAAATAATGGAAACCTGATAGCTCTCTCAATCATGGCATTAGCTACTAAGAAGAAAATCAGGCCTCAAGAATAACTATCTTCAGCAATGCACAGAAAGAAGAGTAAAATTTGGAATTGGGATCAAAAATACCCATCATTGAAAACATCAAAATCCACAGAAACGTAAATGGGATCAAATTGACCCCCACCATTACAATATATATATATTATTTTAAGATATATTTTTAAATATATTCTGAAGCTCTTCCAGGGCGTATTGAGTACTGGTTCAAATGACTGAGAAGTACCCTGGGATGCCAGTTCTTCCATTGTTGTTCAAATGACTGAGAAGTACCCTGGGATGCCAGTTCTTCCATTGTTGTTCAAAGGAGTTTTAAATTCCAAGCCTAGGTTATTTGAATTTAAATAGGTTCGACAAAGGGGAAGTTTGAATAGGTTCAACAAAGGGAAACAATTAGTTCAGTGGAAACCTGGTAGCTCTCCTAATCATGGCATTAGCTACAAAGAGATCATCTAAAGTTCCAGGTTGAATGGCTCCTTCAAGTCTGAAAAATATGAATAAGTTCAGAGGATACCTTCAAGCATGTCCAGGCTTGTCTGCCAGGGGGATATAATGATCCCATTTTCCAGAATTGCAATACTCTTCAATTGGAGCTTTTCCATGTGTCTATGGACATAGGGGAAACTTTGACAGAGCGCAAACACAGTGCTTTTACCTGCTTGTACTATATAACACAACAATTCAGGTTGCAACATTGCAAACTCCCAATTCCAAAAGTGGTGTAAAACCCCAATGGTGGAAGTGTGATGATTTTTCCATGACAAATATCTATAGAAATAAATTTGGGGGTGGAGGGAGGGAATAGATTCACTATTTGCTCCCTTCCTACAAAATGGAGATAATAGGTATTGGTCTGTCTATTTATGCATGGAAACAGTGCTGATATCATTTTTCAATATTTGCTGAGGTCACTAGAGAACTCAAATATGATTATGCATAGTATTTTCATTTTCAAGCCAGGTCTATTGGGGGCTGGAATTACCCTTGTGATAAACCTCAGACTTAAGAAAGGCAGAGGGGAGGGAAGAGAGGGACTGCAGGGCACTGCAGTTCATCGGGGAGAAAGCATAATAGGAGTTTGGTGTCTGAAGAAAGCTTAAAATGGGTAAATCAATTTTTTCCCATGATTTCCAGGGTCAAAATAACCCCCATTTCTTAACAAGACATATTAAACAATGCAGAAATTACACCATAATTGCCTCACTGCAAGTAACACGTAAGTGGTTGAAGCTATGGCATAAATCATTATCTATTGTTTAAGTAGTCTTTACAACAATAAAAGGAAACATAATTTCTGAATTCTTTTTACAACAAATTTAACAAAGAGAACCAAACTGTTAGCAATGAACAACTAAGAATCTTTATTTGTACTTAGCTTACTGTATCCTAAATGTTCACAGCTGCTTCAGTGTAAAAGATAAATGAAATTTTTTCAGGGAAAATTTTTAGAGTTATAAAAATCAGTTGTCACGTTCATAGTCAAATCACTTATGTCAAAGATAGTTTAGGATTTAAAAATGATTGATTTGCATTCTAGATTTTTGCAGTTGTAGTAAACTGACTTTCATCATTCTGCAATAATTATCATTCTGCAGTAATTATTGTTCTTCTTCATGGTCTCTTTGAATCACCCCATGGGCTTTGTTCTTGCACAGAACTTAGATTCAGAAAAAGCAAGAGTCAGTTTTTAAAGTGTGAAAGTCCTCTTCCCTCAAAGGTTCAGTCTTGACTGCATGCATGCTCAAGAGGTATGAGTCACAGCTTCCTACTTACTTATTCCTTATCTGCTATGGCAGCATTTTGGAAGACCCCTTGAATGCATTAACACATGAAAGTGCCACTGGTTCAACAAGGTCACTATTGTCTACTTAGACTGACAACAGCTCTCCAGGTTCTCAGGTAGAGGTCTTTCACATCACCAATTACCTATTCCTTTTAACTGGAGATGCCGGGGATTTAATGTAGGACTTTCTGTATTCTGAGCAGATGTTCTGCCAATGAACTATGAATCCTCCCCTTCAGAGACCCTCTTAGGCAATGGCTGATTAATCAGAATCTACTGTGCAGAAACCTGTATTTCAGTATCTACATTCCGATGCCAGAGCTGTCAGTACTAAGTTGATAGTCATTGTTCTGTGCATAGGGACTCCACATGGGTACTGTGCAAGTACACAGGCCAGCCATGAGAAGATTAGCCTAATAACAGAGCAGAAGCCCCTCACGACTAGAGCTGTTGGAGCAGTTTTCCTGCCTAACAGTCATGTGTTCCATGGAGGGGCTCCGCATTCCCTCAGTACTCTCTTCCCCTCAAAAAGATATCGCTCTTTAAGAAATGTTCTTCTTGTTCAACAAAGATGATGAGAATTGATGAGCACTCCATTTGTTTACTGTGTTTGGGTGAGGTTCATAACATATTGGCATGTAAAATCTGCCAGCAGTTTACCCCAAAGGCTATATCTACATCAACTAACCTGGCAGCAAAAACATCTGCCCTGGTAACAGCCTATTTTCTCAACACCCAAACCTGTCTCTGGCTGTGCTTCTCATAAGTCATCGTTGGTTTCAATTCAACCAGTTCATCTTCAGAAGTGCCACCAAAGAAACACAAGTGGAAGTTGAAGCAGAAGTCACAGTCAAGCTCTGTGGATCTGGCAAAACACCTGGAACCGAGAAAATCAGATCCAAAGGAACCAGCTCCAAACACAGGTGTAGAGGTTAGTGACTGACTGCTACACGCACTTAATCTCCAGTCTGCCTGTCACCAGCACATTCCCCATCGGTATGGGAACTACCACCAGCAGTCAAGACACCTGCAAATCACACTGCAAGACCTTCTGCCCTACAGTAGGCTCCTTCGGAACCATGGCAACAATATCCTTGCTGTCACCCGTCTCGATGCCATCCTGGATGGTTGGAATCATTCATGAAACTGTTGAGCCAGATGATGTAATGGCCACAGACACCTGTGTATTGGACTCCTTGTTCAGGACTGATACCCCATGGTTCCAAAGACAAAGAGGATTGCAGGCCCATGGTCAGCTCCAGGGTTCCTTTGGAACTGTCTCCTGATGACACCATTGGGGACTGTGATTTGGTATCACTAAATGAGAACTTACAACTTCACTTGGAACAGATGGTGCAGATGGCGAAATTGTAAGAGATCTAGAGTACATTTACGGATGCTAAACCCCGAGACAAGCTCTTTGGCTGACTTCGTACTGATTCTATAGGAACTGTAGCCTTTCCTCTTCTAGAAGGAATTCTTTTTTTTTTTTTTTGGCCCCCCTGAAGGGAATTTTTTATTGCTTTTTTAATATACTACTAAAACTACAATGAAAAAAGGGAGGGGACTGTCAGGTAGCCCTGCCATGATGGATGGAGGGGAGGGAGGTTGGCTCTGGGCGCCTTAGTGGCGTGACAGGCGGGAGGTTGGAATCCGGGGAGTTGTTGATTTACGCCTAGGGTGTGAGAATGGAATGTGGCTCCTATTACCCCTATCTCTTGCAGCCTAGACATTCTGACCTTGAGGAGTCAGGCTGCGCGCTTCACTATCGCTGGCATAGATGTAGCTTGCTGTGAATAATGGGGGCGGTGGGAATTTCATTAGCGTAGTAACTTTCGATTTCCCAGTCGCATGTTATTCTTTGTATGGTAGAAGGGGGGGTCCCCATTCACCCCCTTCCCTGTATAACCGCTTGCTTTCTGTAACCAAGTCATTCTGAACAAGATACCTGTTCCAGTGATCTATCTATTGCAGCTTAATAAACGCTATCCTTGCTTGCATCACAAGGCCTGGTGTTTTGCTGACTAAGTTAGGACTTCTGACAGGGACTAACAACTAGGGAGAAAGAAAAGTAAACCCACACTAAACTAAAAACCCAAGAGGAGGAGATCCTTAACCCAGTTAGAATCTATGTTAGTGCTCTTTTTGTTAGTACACAATGCATGCTGTGAGTGCCATCTATCCCTGATCAAAGATTAGCTAGTTACTTGTTATGGGAGAATTCCAGAGCATCCCCCAGACTCGCTTCATAAAGGCAATTTACAGAGTCCTGTGCCTTTACTTAGGCTTTCTACCTCTAAAGTCATAAGTTGATTTGTGGGCAGCAGTGCCTTCTTCCGCAGCCAAGCCTTCGTCCGTCTCCGAGGGTGTGGAGCCACTCGAACCAGTTTCACCGTCTTCTTTGGTTCCCAGATGGCATTTCAGGAATTCCTTAGCCTTGTACACGGAGTCAATCTTCTCTCTCTTATCGTGTAGCTTAAAGATGACCCCTTCTGGAACTGCCCGTTTATATGCGATTTGATTAGTTTGAAGAAAGAGAATTAAATCTTTGTAGCTCTTCCATTTTTGGTGAATTTCAAATGGAATGTCTTTTAAAGTCTTAATAATAGCATTTCCCAGTTTCAATGGAGTTGCTGATGTGGCTTTTAGAATTGCATCTCTAGTTTATCTTCTTGAAAATCTGACTGTTATTTCTCCAGGTAGGTTGTTCTTTTTGGTGTAATTGGAATACACTCTATACGCTGCATCCATATCATGCATTACTTCTTCCGCTTTCAAGCCTACTACTGGCGCAATGAGATCACTGAGAAGCTTCTTCAAATCTTCCTTCGGTGATTCAGGAACTCCCTGGAATCTGAGGACCATATTCGCTTTCTCCATTTGAAGAAACAACAGTCTATTTTCCTGGTGATTCTGTTTATTCGTTATTTGGTCCACTCTCTTCTTCAAAATCTTGCTTTGGGTATGCATCTCTTTCACTACTTCTATCATTTGCTCCATCTGCTTAACTGTTTCAGCCAGCTGGAGCTGTTGCGCTGCAAAAATCTGATTGAGAACGGTTAACTGCTGGTTAATACCAGCGAGTTGATCCATAACAGGCTTGAGCGTATCTGCTAGCAGTCTCATGACATCTGCTCCGTCTTCTTCCGGTCTCGGACTTTGACCGCCCATAAGTTTCGGTTTTGTTCCTTTCCTCCCTGCGTCCGACATCTTGGACGATTGTTTACAAAAGCCAATCGCTGTTTCACCACCTTTGAAAATCGCTTACGCTTTAAATCCTCTCTGGTAAGCCTCACAAAACAAGCCAAATGTTCGATCTTTCCTTTCCCCCTCTCTTTTTCTGCAACTTTTCTCACTCGTGGGGGCAGTTCCCTCCGCTCTCAGTTTTCTAATATGGGGGGGGGGGCTGAGGGATTTTCCCGTTAATTCAAAATTTGGTTACATCGAACTCATGTTCATTGTTAGCCACTTTCGACCTCAGTTACATTTCCGCTGATCGCTCGATCTCCGGCGCTTGTCCCAGCCAGCCTAGCTAGTGCCATGTGGCCACGCAGCAGTAGGACCGTCAGGGCAGATGGGTGCCTTAATTCACCAGCATTGTGCCATTGAAGAGGCTACCCACCCCAAGCCCTATGGCTTGGAACCCTACCCGAGGGTTCCGTGGGAGAGCCGTGTCAGCAGCTGCCATCCAAACCTCTGGTGTGCAAATTGCTTTCCCGAGCCTTGGGAAAGCGACTGCCATTGCCACGCCATGAACCGGAAGTCTTCTAGAAGGAATTCTTGAAATGACAAAAGTGATTTGGGAAAAACCATCTTCTATCCCAGCCACTTCACAAAGGGTCAAATATATGTATAGGTTCAGCAGGAGTCCTGTCTATTCCTGCTTAACCATCCTATTCCATCCTATTTAGTAGCAGGGGAGATGCAGGCCAGAGAGCTGGTTCTCATTCCACTCCAGCTGAGAAGGAAGGTAAGTCATAAAGTTTAGGCATCATCATCATTAAACCTTAGAACAGCTAATTACCAAGCCATCATGTCAGTGTACCAACTATTCCTGTGGGAGAAAATAACCCCTTATTTAGACCAACTGCCTGATGTTAAAAGTCCTTAGCTAAAGTCATCCAGACTGATGCACTTAGACTTTCAAAGGAACAGTTGAATATGGGCAAACACCCAGGCGATGCTTCGGCCTGCGCAATAGCCTTAGCTCTAATCCTAAAAAAAATGCTTGGTTAAGGTCCTCTGCCCTCCCTCCTGAAATACTCGGGTGGAAGACTTTCCTTTTGAGGGCTCTTCGCTCTTCTTGTCAAAGACTTGCAATAAATCAGGAAAAATTGACAAACAGCTCACTCCTTTGGAATTACTTCATCCCAGGCTCCTCTGTAGAGGCCTAAGTATCAGTCAGGGTTCCAGCCATCCTTCAGAGCTTCCATCAGCCCAACCATCAACAGACCTACCAGTATCCTCCACAAAGATCTTCCTCCCAGCCTTCTCATCAGAACTGCCATAGATCTAACTCGAGGTTTAAGTCTGGTCTTATTCAACACCAGACTTCAAAGGACTACATACAAGCTTCCAAGCCTTCCTTCTGACTAATACTGGGTGACAACCCACCTCACCCCTCTTTCCAGAATGGTTTGTCCAGGTTCTTAGCTGAGTGGTATAACACTACCTTGGATACTTGAATGTTGTCGATTGTTGAAAACGGTTACCATTTAGCGTTCACCCACTTACCTCCAGTGATTACAACTATGCAAGCAGTTGATAGTGTTTTCCCAGAGTTGATTACTGAGTTATTTTGATGGCAAAGGGTGCAGTTCAAAAGTTAAGCCCCTCTGCTTCATTGTTTAGTTACTACTCCAGATTTTTCCTGGTGAATAAAAAATATGGTGGTTTACACCCTGTTTTGGTTCTGTGAGGTTTCAATTTCTTCCCCAACGTATGTAAATTCAGCATGGTTTCCCTTATGTTAGTTTTACAATTGCTCAACTTGGGTGATTGGTTTGCAGACTTGGATCTCCAAGACACTTATTTTCACATTCCCAATCATGTGAATCATAGGAAGTATTTACGATTCTTAGTTCAAGGCACCTCCTTACAAGTACAAAGTGTTGCCTTTCGGTCTAGCTACTGCTCCTCAGGTGTTTACCAAGTACATGGCAGTAGTGCCCATTTAAGGACTATGGGGTGCTCTATCTTCCCCTTCTTAAACGATTGGCTATTTACTGCCCCTTCTGCTCTAGAACTTGTCATAGGCCTTACAAACTTGCCAAAAGTTCAACTTACAGATTAATTGAAAAAGTTGAGCTTAATTCCCCACCAACAAATTGGATTCTGTTGCGGGTAGAGTATTCTTGTCAGAAGACAAGGCCTTATCTATTAAATGCTTGGTCAGGCAGTTCATGTCTAATCGCTTTCAGAAAGCCACCACCATCCAAAGATTATTGAGCCCAATGGCTTTGGTGTTCTTCACGGTTCCCTTTGCCCACTTATAAATGCAGCCATTACCGAATTGGTTCATAAGAGTGTTTATTACAATGGTGGGCTCTCAATAACTTTCTGATGGGACTCCCCTTTGGTCCCCAGTCTCCTCAAATCGCATGGTCCAGAACTGAATGGGGCTTACATATTACCCGGTTAGAACTGAGAGCAATTCACTATGCCCTTAAGTCTTTTTCAGCTCTGCTGCACGGGAAGGTGGTCCAAATTCAGACCAACACCACCACAGTGATATTTTACATCAACAAACTGGGGTACAGCCTCCTTCCCTTTGTGTCAGGAAACCACTGCCATTTGGGAATGAGCAATTGCAAACCATGCATCCTTCCAGGCCATTCATATTGCCAGCCTGGGACACCCCACACACAGATCAGATTGGGAGACCCCACACATGAGTGATCCATTCATCAAAATTATATCTACCCCATTTTTGCAAGACAGCATTTCCCTATGGTGGACCTCTTTGCCACAAGGCTCAACTCCAACCCACCCCTTTTTCCACTGCAGAGTGGGCACAGACTCTCTCTCTCTGAGGGATGCATTTCAGTTAATTCTGAACCAGACCCTATTTTATGCCTTCCCACCCCACCACTAATAGGCAGGGTCACAGATGACAAATTGGTCACAAACCATAAATTGGTCACAGACGACGCCCATTGCCTTCTGGCTGACACAGATTTGGTTCCAGGTCCTCCTACACAGGTTGAAAGGCAGGTTTATCCACCTCCCTCGAGTCCCAGATCTACTGAATGTAAAGGAGACCCCCGCTTCCAGGGGTGGAGAATCTGCTTGATTGCTGAAACCAGCGATCATTCCCTTTCAGACTCTGTAATTAATATTCTTGTTAACCCTCAAAACCCCTTGACTAGGATTTCCTATACCTTTAAATGGAAATATTTCCAACGATGTTTGGGAAATAGGTGTTATCTGTCACCTGCCTATAATATTAGAATACTTATTGTCTCTGAGACACTCTGGGCTATCAAACTCATCTATCAAGGTCCATTTGGCAGCGATTTCTGCTTTCCATGCCCCTGTAGAGGGAAAATTCTCTCTTTTCACATGAAGTTTCAAAAAGATTTCTCATGGCCCTCAACAATTTGTACCCACCCAGGTCTCCCATTGTGCCACACTGGTCTCTTTCATTAGTTTTGATGTACCTAATGCAACCTCCTTTTGAATCAATAGCCACTTGCTCTCTGGAGCATCTCTCCTTCAAAGTCTCCTTTTTAGTAGCCATTACATCTACAAGGAGAGTAGGAGAAATTATAGCACTTAGATCTGATTACCCATTTATAAAATTTCACAACCATAGGGTAGTGCTAAGACCCAGCATTCATTTTTTACCTAAGGTGGTTTCCAGTTTTCACCTTAGTCAAGATATTTCTCTTCCCACTGTTTTCCTGCACCCATTGTCTGAAGCAGAAAAGATACCACACACACGAGATATGTAATGTGCCTTACTGTTTTATTTTAAGAAGACAAGTGAGTTCAGGAAGACCTTGCAATTATTTGTCTGTTTCACTGGACCTTCAAAAGGAAAGGCAGTGTCAGCCCAGACAATATCTAGGAGAATGTCTCTGCTATCAAGATGGCCAATGAGTAGGCATCTGTCCAATGCCCATTATACATACGAGTACATTCGACTAGATCCCAGTCAGCATCTACTGCTTCCTGTTGACTGAGGTGTGCAAGGCAGCCACCTGGTTGTCTGCAGACACCTTCATTAATCACTACTCTGTAGATGTTAATACAAGAAGGGAGATATCAGTGGGGACAGCAGTCTTGCATTCTATCTCCCAGTGATCACTCACCCCGCCACCTGGTAAGTCAGTTTGTTAGTCTCCCATGTGGGACTGCATAGGACAAAAATGATGAAAACAGTGTTGCACTTAACTTTAACTGTTGTTCATTGGGTTGTCATTGTGCATGCACACATCCCGTCCTCCTACCCTGCTGTGAACTATTCCTCTGTTATATTTTTTTTTTCCTGGCTCATAGTGGCAGTTCAGGAGAATTGAGGGAGAGTGCAGAGTGCCTTCCTGGAGCATGTAACTGTTAGGTGGGGAAATGGCCCCAATGGCTCCAGTTGGGAGAGGCTCCTCCTGCTCTCTTACAAGGCTAACTAGAAAATCTTCTAGTTGCTGGCCTGCACACCTGCACAGTACCTATGTGTGCCTGCAGAGTGACAAATTGATGAACAACAGCTACAGGTAAGTGCAACCCTGTTTTCCTCAGTACCAAGCCAATAATAAACCAAACCACTGAAGTAAAGTTAGCAGGCATGATCACTGTAAGATCTGAGGAAGAAGAATCCAAAGAAAAAACAACATCAGCTTGACCTAAGGTAGATGAATGGAGGTCTATCTCATCATTCACAACCTGGCCTATAGGGTAGATCAGGGGTGTCAAACATGCAGCCCAGAGGGCAGATCAAGCTGTCTTCTGCTTTTTCTTCCAGTTCTGCTGCTGCTACATCATCGTAGGTTTGCAGCTTACAAATACACAGCTGAACAGCATACTCAAGATTGCTACAGCACAGACATTTTGATGCAATCATTCAGAGCAGGAGGTGTCAGTTATCAGAAACTGTTAAATAAACAAAATATTGCAAGAGTGCTAATGTTTTAAGCATGATTTTAAGTTAAAAAAAACCTTTGTGTTTGTGTCCTTTAAAAAGTTTATATCTTCGCTACCTGGCATTACATTTTATGACACACATGGCCCGGTCCAACAAGGTCTCATTTAAGTCAGATCCAGCCCTCATAACAAATGAGTTCGACACCCCTGGGGTAGATGTTTCTCCATGTATTTTAATAAAAGCACCGCTAGAATTGATCTTGCAAATTATTCAAGAGATCATCCTGATTGTGAGAACACCACTGACTTACTTTTTAGTCTAGGATTGTAATGGCCTTTGGCAATTTGCAAATAAATTACTACTGCTGCTTACAAGTGTCAAACCCCCAAATCCAACAATTAGGTTCCTTTTCTGTCACCATGGGGGTCACCTAGGGGCAGATGCCCATCCCACTTATGATATCCAGACTCTTCCAAATGCATGTCACCAAATACCTGGAATGAGCATTGACTTTCTTGCAATCGTGAGTACAATCTGGATTGATGGTATTGAGTTCAACCCATTTCCTCTTGCTCCTTACTACTTGGGCCTATAGGGTGTTACTACAGAGACTGAGCACTCTTTGGCTTCTTACAGGCATCGTTCACCATATACCACCTTGAACTACTGATGCAAGCACTCGTTATGAGCCCCAGTGAATTATACCAACAAATGGTCCCATTAACTGTAGTCACATTACAGGAAGAAACCAATGCATTGAAGCAGGTATACTAGGTCTTTCACTTACCCCAGGACAGACTGGATCAAAGTCTTCAGCATCAGGCAGCAGCCCTTTATTGGTTCTCCATCTCATCACAGGACAACTGCCTTCCAAACACAACCATATAAAGTTTTTCATGGGGGGGGCATCCTTATCCAGTCCTCCCACATAGCATCGTTACTGTTTGTGGGATCTCCACAAGGTCTTGAGAGTTTTGCAAAAACAATTCTTTGAGCCCTTGAGATCTATTCTATTGAGAATTCTGTCTTTCAAGTTGTACACTGTTGCTTAGAGAGGAGTTTAGGTCCTTTCGGAGGATTTGGTGAACTCATGCACTGACTCTTCTTCTTACCAAAAGCTAACTCTTTTTCCCCTATGGATCAGGAGAGCCATCTGCTTTCCATCTGTCCTCATCCCAACCACCTCCATTTGCAGGTCTATAGAAAGAATTCTGATAGCTACACTAGAGGTGGATAGGTAGATTTGTTTTCCTCAGAAGCTTGGCAAGAGATGACCTGGGGTGAGGTGTCTCCTCAGGATAGTAGAAACCTTTACAAAAAAAGTTGCCCATGGAGCAAGGAGGAGGCAAAACCCATGCACAGGTATTTTCCAATCCACTGATGGGAAGACACTGTCAATAATAAATCAAAACAGGGAAGTAGAATTCTTATCTCATTGCAGATGCTACTTTTCTGCATTTTCTATCTCTATAAGTATCCTCTAGCTTTAATCAAGCTGATTACATTTTTCATTGAACCTCTGCATCCTGACTCCAACTGGTCCTTCTTTACTATAACCCTTCCATCTTCTGACCCAGGACTGATAGCACTCCATTCTGTTTGTATCTGATAATGAAGCGAGCTTTTGATTCATTAAAGTTATGCTACTGGACTTGAATTTTCTTCTATTGCTGTCTACATGAAAATATGGCTGCTCCTGGTCTCTGAAATGCCACGTTTAGCCATTCTGCACTTAACTGACCTTATTGTTTAAACCAGGGGTGTCAAACATACAGCCTGCGGGGTGGATCCAGCACCTGCAGGGCTTGGATCTGGCCCACAAGCAACTGGCTCTCTGCTGCTTCCTTCTCTGGGGTGCTGCCTCCACTGCATCTCAGCTGGCTTTTGCCGAGCTCCCTCTTCCTGGTTCCTGCTTTGTGTGGGAGAGAACCAAGGCAAGTCTCCTTTCCCTCCATTGGCTGAGCTCTTCTTCTCCTTTTGGAGGAAGGGAGGGAACCCAGCCAAGCCTCCCTTCCCTCCATTGGCTGAGGTCTCCTCCTTTGAAAGGAAGGAAGAAGGAGGGAAAGTGAAAGTGAGTGTTTATGCAGGAGAAAGAGCTAAGCCTAACTCCCGTGGTACCCTTAGGACCAGCAAAGTTTTATTTCAGGTATAAACTTTCATTCTACTTCTCCTTCGTAACAAATGAGATCGACACCTTTGGTTTAAACTGTTAAATAATAAGAATTAATTTACTATTTATGTGAACATGTCTTTCAAGGTCAGAAAACTGACAAAGGGTTTTTGTGCCTGCCAAATGTGTGTGTGTCCCCCAATGCTGGTCTTACTGTTAATAGTGTGTGCACAAGAGTAACACTGGAGCTGATAACTTGTAAGGATATGAATGTGGGTTACATATATTGTTATTGTTTAATTGATAAAAAATTATTATTTAAATGCTAAGCAAAACTTGCATACTTAATGGAGAGTCTAAAAGCTAAAATTAGCTACTTACTCCCTCACATTTATCAACACTGAGACCCAGAAGCAGAAACGACTGTTTGGCTCCTTTTGTCAGACCAGGCCATTCTGCTCTTCTTCAGAGGCATTTCTTTGCTACATTGTGCAAACCCTCCTCCTTCCTCAAGTCTCAGTTTACCTCTCACTAGTGTAAATCGTCAGGAGTCTCTTTGACTTCAACCTCCCGTTCCTTCCTCCAGCTGTCTGGATTGCTATGAATTTCACTTGATAGTTGAGTTTACCTGGTTCAGTGACTTTGATCAGGGTGATTGGCAAACAACTCATATGACTTGCAAACAGGTCTCCAGATGCCTACGAGGTATAAGCTTGCTAGCTTTGAGTTGCACATGAAGGCAGCTAAACAAACCAGCCCTTTGTTTGAAGCAATTCTTCAGTGGCCTTACCAGGCTTCACCAACCAACTAAACCACCTTCTGGTCTTCATCCAGCTAACAGGGAAGCTGATTGAACCTCTGGCTACCTATGGTGAGATTTCTTACCTTTAAGGTTGGATTCTGGGGTTGTAATCTGTTAAGCAAGGAGGTCTAGTGAGCTCTGTGCTTAGACTCTCCTTATTTGCAACTTTCAGGGAGAAAGCAGTCCTACACCCAAATTTCTTTTTGCTGCCAAAAATTGTTGCTGAAGTCCACCTGAATAGGAACCTGCACTTGCTTCCCTAACCCCATCTGAGAAGGAGGAGGAGGATATATAATCTGTGAATGCCTGCAGGGCATAATTCTTCTACCTAAACAAAACTACACCACTCGGGAGACACCAGGACTTCTTCCTATGTTACCCAAGCCCCCTAAAAAGAACAAAAAATAGTCTTCCCACTGGTTCAGTCACTGGGTCATAACTTCTGTCATGTTCTGCTATGAGTTGGCTCATAAGGCACTCCTGGGACAGCCAGAGTTCATTCCACAAGAGCTTTTACCACATCAGCCTTCAGCAGGGGGATCATTTTTCTGTGCTGTGCAGAACAGCCATCTGGGTTCAGCCTTCATGAGAAACTATGCCCTAGGTTTCAGAGCCAGAGCAGATATGTCTTCAGCAGGGCTGTGCTCAGTGCCCTCTTCTCCTGGCTGTACATGTACCCATCTCCAGGTGAGTTACCTTGCTGTTCTTTTCCTCTTACCACTGTGATGCACGAAGGCCACAAAAACAGAAAGAGAAGTTGCTTACCTGTAATGTTCTTTGAGTGGTCTTCAGTGCATTTGTGTGACCTACCCTACTACCCTGCACATGTACTTTTAACTTGGGGGAGGGATGAGCAGAAAGATGTCACTCTTTCCTCTTGGACTGAGACTGCTTCTGAAGGGGGAGGAAAAATTTTGTGCCTAAAAGCTGTCTCTGAAAGTTTCTAAATCGAAGTAGGGGTGTGCATTTGCAATAAACCAAGCCAGAAAGGTACCTGAAAAATACCTTACTGGTATTTTGGGGGTATTTTTTTAGCTGGTTATTGATTGGGGCTTAATTTTGGCTAACTGAAATGGCCAAGCCCTGAAAATCCCAAAAATATTTGGGATTTTCAGGACCACCAGATAGCCAAATTTAAAGAGCATTTAAAGGGATTGCAGTATCTTTAAATGCCTTCTGGGTGATCTCACCACTTGGAGAAAGGGTTTAAAAGGATTGTGGTCCCTTTAAACACCTTTGGAGTTCACTTGCAGAGTCGCAGCTTGGTGAAGGCATTTAAAAGGATTGATTCTCCGTTATAATGGTCCTGATAAGGTATAGTGGAGCCCCCCAAAAAATCAGATTTCCTGAATATTTACAAAATCCAAATACCATAGTGGTAAGGGATTTCGGAATATTGGGAAATACTGATATTTTTCAGGTTCTGTATACCCAAACTCGAAAAATACTAGGGGGGGTGTTCGCTCCTAAATTGAAGATCTGTAGAAGTGCAAAGGCCATTTGTCTGAAGGTACAAATAACTATTCAAACACTCTGTCTTTTTCTGAAAGGCATGATGCATCTGTATTCCATCTTAGATCCCTTCCAGTCCGGCTTCCGACTAGGCCAAGGGATGGAGACAGCACTGATCACCCTCATGGATGACCTTCGGAGGCATCTGGATTGGGCCAGTTCGGCAGTGTCGTTGTTAGACCTGTCAGCGGTGTTCAACATGGTCAGCCACCAAATACTGATCCACCACCTCACCGACGCTGGGATTCAGGGGTCTGCCTTGCAGTGGCTTTCCTCGTTTCTTCAGGGTTGGGGACAAAGGGTGGTGCTAGGGGAACAGATGTCCTGAAGGCACCCACTTGTCTGCGGTGTGCCCCAAGGGGTAATACTTTCCCTGGTGTTATTTAACATCTATATGCGCCCCTTTTCCCAGATTGCCTGGAGGTGTGGGCTGGGATGTCACCAGTATGCAGCTGACAGCCAGATCTATCTGTTATTGGGCGACCAGTCTGACTCTAGCCTGGGAGATCTGGACCTGGCATTGCAGGCCATGGCTGGTTGGCTTAGAGTGAACCAATTGAAATTGAATCCAACGAAGATGGAAGTCCTATGCCTGAGTCAGGGTGGCTCGGGGATAGGGATCCCACTCCTGACTTTCAATAGTGTACCGTTGGTGTCAGTGCCGGAGGTTAGGTGCTTGGGAGTTCTCTTGGATGCCTCCGTAATGATGGAGGCCCAGATAGCAGCCACTGCTAAGTCAGCCTTTTATCATTTTTGGCTGATCAAGCAGCTGGCTCCCTTCCTCAAATGCAACGACTTGGTGACAATGATCCACGCAATGGTCATCTTGAGGCTAGACTACTGTAATGCTCTCTACATGGGGCTGCCCTTGTCCCAAATTTGGAGGCACATTCAACTTGTTCTAAAAGCACTGCATTGGCTGCCTATAGCATACCGGATTCGCTTCAAGGTGCTGGTGCTTACCTTTAAATCTCTTTATGATCAGGAGCCCACCTAACTGAGGGACCGCCTTTCCCCACATGTTCCCCAGAGAGCACTGCAGTTAGGATCCCCAAACTGTCTGGTCCTTCTGGGCCCCAAAGACTTCAGGCTGGCATCAACTAGGGCCAGGGCCTTCTCAGTAGCAGCTCCGCGCTGGTGGAACGAGCTCCTGGAAGACCTCATGGCCCTTTTACAGTTCCTCAGGGCCTGCAAGACGGAGCTCTTCCACCAGGCCTTTAGTTAAGGAGCCACACCCAACACACCAAGGCCCTATGTCCAATACCACCATTGACAGCCTGAGCTTCACTGACTTTAGCATCAATTACCAACTACATTTACTAGTATGTTGATGCTACCCTGCTTTCGCCATTGCCACTTAAATTGTTCACTAGCACCTTATGTTGCATTTTTAAACTTTTATTTATATTGTTGTTTTAACTACTGCATTTTATATAAGCCACCCTGAGCCTGCTCTGGTTGGGAGGGTGGAGTATAAATCAAATAAATAAATAAATAAATATTATATTTACAGTTTTGTGATTTTGCATAGTAATTTGTGTTTGGTCTAAGTGTCTTTCAGTGTCACTCCTCTCCATTGATAGACAAGTTAAAAAGTAGTTATGTGACCTGTTTCTAGATAAGTTGCACATATAACAGTGCATTCATTCCATAAAAGGAGTTAGAGAGATGCTCATATCTATTTTGCAATATGGACAGATGTCTGTTATCTAAATCTACCTCACAATGTTGATGCACATTCAATTTCAGTGTGTGCATTAGTTTTTTGATCCAACAAAGGAATCTTTGCATGGAAATGGCTTCTGTATGTGTGATTTCTTTGCTGGATCAAAGCTATCTTTTACATCGAGTGCTGAAGATATCTTGCCTTTGTAAAGCACATTTGTATGTAATGTGTGATATTAAACTAGACTGCTGATATATTTGCTGTCTTTCACTGCACCTCAGTAATGTGTGAGTCAGCTAAGAACAAGATACCCAGAACTGTAACAGGCAAAATACATTTCCAATTATTAACTCTTTGTATGTAAAAGCTAATTCTTCATATTTCACAGTATATTCCAATGGTCAACAACATAGGGCTCAATTTGAACAGGGAAACTGATTAAAATACACTCTCTGCCTTGTTATGAGTTACTGAATATCTGTTATTAACTTATAATATGGTAAGGTAGCAAATGATCTGAAAGTCATTGTAAAATCTCCTTGGTGCCAGCTTACATAGGATTTTTAAAATGTTGTTAACAGGTCTTAGCATTTGGGCATCCAGGCCATGAGATACTTTAGGCTAGAGAACTCTCATGGAGCTACACTGTAGGAATGAGGAGCAAGCCTGTATGTCAGATTCCTATTAAGAAATTGTCCCCAACATGCCAGCAAAGTGCAGTGCTTTGAATATTAAACAGAACAAAGGAGTTGTACTTATTATCCACAAAGACTGCAACTGGAAAACCTTCAAACCAACTACATGCTTTCTGCAAGGAAAGAAAATGCATTTGTAATACAAACTTTTTTTTTTTTTTGGCCTGGGAACAAATGCTTAGTCAATAAACACATTAAAATTCTTCAGTTGTTTTGAGCACCAGAGTAGAAAAGGATTATTACTACCAGTAGACCAGGTGATACTATCCCATTATTTTGTATTGAAACATTGTTTTCAGTAATGTGTTATTCAACACAGGGCTGGCAGATTGCTACACTGTGCACTTAGCTGATGATTCTCTAGAATATAATAATCTCTTTTGAATGTTATTGAAAAGTGGGTCAGCATTCCCCATTGTCCCCACTTTGCTATGGCCTGTACTAGTCAGCTTGGAATCTAGCTAAGTAGGAAGTTATTTTCATTCAGGTTAGAAAAACTGATGTTAATATTACAAACAGGTATGTGTAAAGAGAACTTAATGTTAAGTGAGGGTTTTTTACTCTTCCAAATCAACTGACAGTCACTTTCACTGGTTGTTCTTGAGTCACTGGACAGAGAGAATGTTCTCTATCCATTTTCTCAATACTACCTATCATTTTATAAAACTTTTCCATGTTCTCCACACCATAAACTTTTCGTAAACTAAAATGTTCCAAGCACTTTAGCTTCTCCTCACAGGGAGAGTGATGTAACCCCTTAATCATTTTGGTTGCCCTTTTCTGCACCCTTTGTAGCTCTACAATATACTTTTTTGAGGTGTGAAGGCCACAAGTATATACAATATGCCTAATGCAGCTGCACTATTAATTTATATAACAACATTGCAAAGTCGACACTTTATTTTCTCCTCTATATAGAATTTAACCTTTTTTACCACTGCTCGCTCAGTCTGATTCAGTTGTCCACCGAAATCTCTTTCCCAATCACCTGCTGCCCAGTTCAGATCTTACCAGTGTATATGTAAAATCAGGATCCCCCCCCACCGGTGCATCATTTGACCGTTACTAATTATGAACCCTGATGTTGTTGCCCTTCAATGCCCTGCAATAACACAAAGGCATCTGAGGCTTGCCTAGTTCTCATTTTGTTCTTGGAGTGACAGCCACATGAGAAGCTTGGTGCTGTTCCCTGAGTGGTTGCTTGAATAGTGCTGAGTAGGCATTCCTGGATGGGGGGCTGACTACAAGTAATCAAGAGCGGCTGAATGTCTCTCTTGGGTTATCAGTCAGTCACTCCTGTTCCAGAATAGTAATGCTGAGTGTTTGTAAACCATATAATTTAACAAAATAATATGAAAATATCCCACTTCCTTCCCCTTATTGCATAACAGATTACTTAGTTCATGAAGGCTTCATAATGCATTACTAACAACCATCTGATTTAATAGTGTTAAAATACTCATCTTTATTAACTATTTATTTTATACTTGGAATGAGTTGGATTCCCATCAGAACAGTGAACAAAAGTCACTGGCCTTCACAGAGGCATAACATCTTTCACAATGTTCTTTGAAATGTGATTCCTTTTCTCTGTTTATTTAGGTGATATACGCAATGACTTGTACCTGACTCTAGAGAAGGGGGACTTTGAGAGAGGTGGGAAAAGTGTCCAGAAGAACATTGAAGTTACTATGTATGTTCTTTATGCAGATGGAGAGATTCTTAAGGTAAAGATATGCAGTCCCATTTGGTTTTTGTTTTGTCTTAGAGATTTCTTTATGGGGCAGATATTTAATGATGGAAGGATAGAATTTTCTTGATGAGTTCTGTGCAGAGCTTTAGGTATGATTTATATGTCACATTTCCCATGTGGAAAGTGAGATGTCACTATGGAAAGAATTGTGTAAAAGCGTTGCCACACATTTGTTTTCACATGCCTGAACTTTGAGATTCTATATACAGTTGCTCTTGCATGTAAAGAAGCACATGAGTGACAACAAGGGAGCCCTTGGCTATTAAGTCCTCTGAGCAAACAAGTCATCTTCACAAGCTGTCAGTTTTTCCCTCTCCATCAACATTCTCATCATTCTCAGTTTTGCTGTTGCAGTGATCAGAACTATTTGGAGGTCTTTTGACACTGTCGAACAGAGGATTTTGTCTGAAATAATTTTGTTAGTCTCTACACCTTAAATAGTCATGCTTTTTGGCTTCTAAAACAAGTTAAGATTCACATATTGCATCTGACAACCATTAACAATCCTTAATCCAATTAAATACATAGTAATAATTTAAAACAAGCCCAAAGAGATGAAGAGGATTTATTTTTATGTTTCTTGGAACAATTATGCTCCATCTTTCCCCAACCAGGTTCAAAACAGCTTAAAACAAGAAAACTCCACCATATTTATAAAACTATATTTCCAAGAAAACCAATATAATACATCTAATTCACAACTTTTAAAACCCTCAAACATCATTAACAAATCTAGGCAAAAACTCAGATTTGCATCTCTTTCTGAGTATCAACAGAGATCAGCTCCTTCTTACTTCTTCTGGCTGGCTGTGCCTCAAGGTAGATATCATAACAGAAAAGTCACAGATTCTGGCAGTGAAGATGCTAACAACTTTGGGAGGAGGAGTGATAAGAAGAAACTGACTGAAGGAATGCTGCTGGCTATGGATTTATGCACAGAGAAGCAGATATTCAGATTTGTGGGTTCTAGTTTCTGAAGTCATTAAAGGCAAATATTAGCTTGGAAATAGGCACTCAGGTAACTGTTCTAACACAGATGTAGTAGGTTAGCATCAGGCAGCGCCTGATAACAGACATGCCATCACAGTTTGCACTGGCTGTATCTTGTCTGGATTGAACTTTATCTGGTTCTTTTGTAGCCATTCACCACTGCCTGAAGACATTAATTCAGAACTGAACTAGCAGCATCCAGGGCTCAGATAAATAAATGTAGGATGTGATATTGATGACACTCACCCTGAACCATTTCAATCAGTGGCCTCACATGAATATTAAAGGGATAACACTAATCCCTGTGGCTCTCCACAAGTCAGCTCTAAAACAGCTTACTCTGCCTTTTGGAGGGGTATTTTTTTGTTTTCCCCCCCACATATGCATGTGTGTGCGTGTGTACCTGGGAGTCATGGAAGTACCTCTGGTGACTGACCTCTACTGGGGGCCTGGAGGATATTCAGAGATGTGGCTGAATAAAGCCTGCCCCCACCTCCCACTTCTGGTATTCCTTGGAGGTTTCCCATCCAACTACTTGCCAGAGTCAACCCTGCTTAGCTTTTGAGCTCTGACGAGATTGGGCTTGCCTGGGCTATCTAGGTCAGGGCCTTACTCTGCCTTTTTGATGGCCAACTTTCTCATTTCTCAATCTAGTCCTTTCAATAGTAATTCCATACTCCACACTGTAATAGAATGGAATGATCAGCTATGTCAAACATTGAAATTACTTTAGTGGCCCTACTGAATGATCAATCTCAAGACCAGGAAGAGTAATACATTCTTTCACACCTAGTTGGAAATTGGCAGACTATACTAAACAGTCTTAACATCTAGTTTTGGTATTGCAGACCATGCTAAACAGTCTTAACATATGATTGGGCTGTATATCCACTAGTTTGCTTGTATCTGCGCACATTTTTAGGGATGGAGGCATTGGAGAAGTTGGCTTAGTCATGAGGTATACCATGCTCTCCAATGATCAGTGCCTCTACCATTGCTTTTCCACATCTATTTGAAGAACTCATCCATAGCTATGTTGTTGGGTGTTATCAATATGCAGATGACATTCAGCTTTATATTTCTTTGACCAAGCATCTGGAGCTGTTCTGAGCCAGTGTTTGAAACCTGTGATTGAATGGGTGAAGATGAACAGAATCTTGGACTTCTTTTAATCTGGTTTAAATTTTCTTTTTTAATTCTGTTGTGATTGGAATTTTAATGTTTTGTATATTTGTTTTATGGCTTCATGCCTTTTGTTGCATATTGCCCAGAGCCCTGCCTTGGCAGGGATAGGGTGATTAATAAATCAAATAAATAAATAATAAAGCAGAATTCAGAAATCAGATAAGATGTAGATGGGGGAACCATGGACTTTAGAGGTGAGAGAACTTCCTATGATTAACAGGGTTGTGATTCTATCTTATAGTCAGGTCCAGAGCTTGGATCCTGGATACAGCCCTTCTTTTTTCCTATATGTGACCAGGGAAGCATTTTATTTTGAATTTCGCCCGTTTTTGAACACAAAAGAGAAGGCATGTTTGAATGCAGAACATTCTTGTTCAGTCCTCAGCATCCTCAGCCGAAGGATATTTGGTAGTTAGGAAAGACCTTTGCCTGAGACTCTGAAGAGCCATGACCATTCAGTTGGTACTCAATATAGGGCTTTCCAGAAATGTCAACTAGTGCAAGCAATTGTTTTATGCCTCCTAATGGGGGGGTGGGGGAGTCAGCATGTTTAGCAATGTTGTGTCATTTGTTCTGGCTTCCTGTCAGCTTCTGAGCCCATGCTGAGGTGCTGGTGTAACCTCTGAAATTCCTCATGCCCAGGAACATACACACATCAACTATTAACTTCTATTATCAACCCCCACTCTTGCTGTATTTTTCAGACTGCTTTGAATGCCATTGCCTTTTCAGATGAGAACAACTGTTAGCAAAAACAGAGTGTTTGCAGTGGTAAAGCCTTTATGTTATAGAGAGCTGTTGCTTTTTCTATTTTTAAGAAGATTAGAAGTTTTTTTGTGTGTGTGTTTGCATTTGATATCTAGGTTAATGGGGTTCTGGAATAAAATAAGGTGGAATTGGAGGTTGTCTGATGAACAGAGAAACTCTCTCTAAACATGTTTTTTTCATGAAAGCTATTCTTGGTCTTCATTAGTCATCTCTTAGTACAAATGAAAATTTATGAACCTTGCATGACACTTAAATATGGCTTTTGTTCCTTTTTCATTACTTAAGTTAGATGTTGAAAAAGTCCTGGTGCATTATAGTAATTCACAGTGGAAAGTTGGTTGCTATGTTATTTAGGGTGTTACTTATTCACATGGGAGTCTTTTCTTACTGCTAATTAAAGAATTAGGACTTTATGTTCTAACTGTGCCACCTTTTCACTTAAAGTGGTCTGAATAGGAAGTGCTTCAAAAGTCCAAAAATATTAAGGTGTTTAGTGTTGTGCATTAGTAAGTTTCTGATGTCTGAAAATAGGTATAACTTAGAAACTGCTTGCCTAATTCAAAAATTTAACAAAGAAACAGCAAAGGAATAAGAAAAATTTAGTACATCTTACTTGAACACCCCTATTAGCATATACTAATTATTTGGTCTTCAGACCAAACACAATCTAAAATGAATCCTTTAAACCCTTTATTGCTAGCATCTCTAGATTCAATGATTTTTATATCCTATTTCACACCTGACTTTGTTTGCCAGGTGAGTGTTAATTATTTATCATATATATGATAATGATGGGTGACCCTTACATATGAATCAGAAAATCCTTAAGGGTGGGTACCCAAGGCTAGATTGTATGATTCAGAGAACCTGGGATAATCCTCAGGTGTTCATAAAAATATAAAACGTCCCCAAAATATAGGGGGTTAACGGGTTCAAAGTAACCTGTGAAATCAGTGCATGTGTGGGCAATGAATAAACAAAACTGTGTGACAACAAAATAAAAAGAATGTTCAAGGGGAGGAAGTGAATTGGCCTGTTGGATGGGTAGGGGACTGGGTAGAAAATGGATGATCACATGGGTGAGGGAGAGAGGGAGAAAAAAAGCAACTCATCCAAAATAAACCAAATCAACATAAAGCTTGAATGAACAGGAAGTTATCACCTGGTATCTAAAACGAGAAATACCAGGAGTCAGGTCAAGGTGGGGATCCAAATTAAGGGTGATCCAAGGCAAGGGAAATCACTAACCTGGATGATCATTCCATAAATTGCAGAAGGTATGAATTGTGCTTATAAAAATAACATTTCTGTATCCTTTACATAAGAATTCATCAGCATTATTGTGCAACTTCTGTAATGTTTTATATAATTTTGTTCTTATTTTGTGTTCTTTTTCTTTTTTCCCTCTAGGACTGTATCAGCTTGGGCTCAGGAGAGCCATGCAGAAGTGTATATCATTCCTTTGTCCTTTATCATAGTAATAGCCCTCGCTGGGGAGAAATAATCAAGCTGCCTATTCCCATAGACAGGTTCCGTGGTTCTCACCTCCGTTTTGAGTTCAGGCACTGTTCTAGTGAGTGTAACATGCTTCTGTGACTGCAAGGGACCTGATTTGCATAAACTATCCTTCCTTTGTAGATTTGTGCTACACTAATTTTACAAAGGAGCAGGTCAAACACATAATTGTCAGGATCTTGTTTTCATGACTATTTCAGTGCATCACAACTGCAGTAAAAGCCAGTTTGCTGATTACCAGCTGCAACCACCTTCAGCAAGGTGACCATTTGGTGACATACATGTGCTGACTCCTTATCGAAGGATAACACAATTGGAAGTCAGCATATATTTGATTTTTCTTACAGCTGCCACAGGAAGTCTCTGACCCTTTCCTGTTAGAAATAAGTGGAATTTGTTTAATAATAGTATTTATATAAATAGATTAATAAATTAAAGGTAGTCGTTCTTACTGATTAAGGAACATACGGGAAACACAATCAATATATTATTTTCTCTTTCTGTAAGTTTATATATGAGTTTGTTGTAAACTCTGCTTTCCCCCCCAGAAATGCATCCAGGAGTTATAGGCTTTTTGAATGCTTGTAACTTTGTTTCTCTGAATGTGTGTATAATACAAACTCTCTGGTGATAGACATGTTGGTTATTGCAGCAAAAAGTTAATACAGCCATCAAAGAATGCTTTCATACTGTTCTGAAATGTGATGAGGATTAATTCTGGGCTAATAGTACTTTACTTTATAGTTATAGTTACTGGTCACTTATAGCACAAAGTTTGAGTCCAGTGGCACCTTTTAGAACAACAAAGTTTTGTTCAAGGTATAAGCTTTTGCGTGCAAACACACTTCTTCAGTGTGCTTGCACACGAAAGCTTATACTTTGAATAAAGCTTTGTTGGTCTTAAAGGTTCCATTGGACTCAAACTTTGTTCTACTGCTTCAGACCAACGTGGCTACCCAACTGGGTCTGGTCACTTTTAGTCTGTGGTAGCATCTTCTGCCCGTTCCATCACCTTTAAACAACTATCCCCATTAAAATAATAGTGTATAATACCATTTTGTGACTGGAAGTTTTATGTATACCTGTGCAAACACTAAATGTGAACAGGATGCCCCCAGCCATTCTTCATTTATTTCCTATGGAGGGGGAAACAAACTCTGCAAGCTACTTCCAGGGCAAAAAGCCATGCCTGCAAGCAGCAATTCCTGAGAACAAGCAGCAACTCCAAGAGAACCACTGCAGAACCACAAGCAAATGTGCTAAGCCAGACAGAACCAAAATCAAACCAGAGAATCTCTGCAGTAGAAACTGAAGGTGGGGGAGGGGCATTTTTGCAAATGCAGCACAACCAGATGCAATGTACAGAATGCCCAGTAGACAGCACCAGCTCACCCGCTAGGTGAACTAGGCACTTGCCTAGGGTGCACCGGCCCTCAGGGGTGCCAAACGGCGCCCCGCCCCCCTGAAAAGCCCCCCCCCCACCGCCCTAACTGGGCGCCCGCTGCCAGCACCTCCCCACCACCGCCACCAGTACAGAGCACCTGGCTGGGGCACAGGAGGTGGCGGTGCAGCTCACCCACCCACCTTCCCCCTCTCCCCTCGCAGGGGTGGCATGGCGGCGGCCAGCAGGGATCCCCGCCGCTACTACCAGTACAGAGCACCCGGCCAGGGTGCAGGAGGTGGTGGCACAGCTCACCCGCCCTCGCCCTCCCCCCTTGGGGGGAAGGAGGTGGGGGTGGCATGGCAGTGTCTCCCAGCCCCACCAAGAGGTTGGCATCTGCGCCCACTTAGGGCGCAGAAACACCTTGAGTTGGCCCTGCCAGTGGAACCAGTGCCACTACAGCAGTGCAAACACAACAGGAAGCAGTGCAATCTGGGAAGCC
Source organism: Gekko gecko (assembly GCA_029375565.1). Taxonomy (NCBI): domain Eukaryota; kingdom Metazoa; phylum Chordata; class Lepidosauria; order Squamata; family Gekkonidae; genus Gekko; species Gekko gecko. Next base: position 102,747,647 of record JAPDNY010000002.1, on the reverse strand, counting down.
AGAAACAAAGGGGAGGGGAAGAACAGTCCCTGGGAGCCTGCAACTGCTGGCTCCTAATCTTCCCAGTAATTCTTGAATATTTCTAAGAATTTTCATGACCATTTTTTCAGTTTTCTGAAAAATTCCCAGATATACTTGGGATGCCAAATATGTCTGAAAAATACTGATAAAGTATTTTTCTCGGGTATATTTTCGACTCAGGTGTATTCGAATACATATTATGTTTCCATGAAAGGACAAATAGTATTTCCCTAGAGCCATTTCAGGTTCAGAATATTGGCTGGAAGGGAAGATTGAAGCCCTTCTCCCTATGCATCATAGTCCTGATATGAATTGGGTTCATATATGCATCAAACCACACTGCATTCATTGGCCTTACCTAGGGATAAATCCAGGAATGGTGTAATACATAGTTAGACCCTGATTTGCTAGGATGAAGAAAAAGTAGTTTGCACCCAGCAATATGCCAGCAGAACAAAAAGGGGGAAATGCCAGGTCTCGAGACCTTCTCATCCCTATCCTGCTTGATGACAGAATGTATTTAAGAGTAGTATAGTAGCAAATGTATGCTAATATTATGCTGGATACTCTGTACATTGCATGAGTTCTGCTGCTCTTACTGATGATTTCCATTGCAGAGGTTCTGTGGTCTGACGTTAGTCTTTTGGAAACAATGGAGGATGGGGGCATCTTCTTGGGTGGTGGTATATTCTTAACATCCAGTGTGGTGAAGCCTGTGAACACCATTTTGTGATGCTTTGGCTAGTGTTAGTAAAAGTTAGCACAAAGACAGACTTGTAGCTCTCAAAAATGCCTTGTAGATGTTTGGGATGGTAATTTCTTGGGCTTCAAAATGGAGAACAGAAGCCCTCCCAAGGACCTGCTCAGAACATGAGTGGTATGATGGAATTTTTTTTGCCATCAAGTCACAACTGACTTATGGCAATCCTGTAGGGTTTTCAAGGCAAGAGACATTTGGAGGTGGTTTGCCATTGCCTGCCTCCACATCAGCCTAAGGTTACCCACAGTGTTCCATGGCAGGATTCGGAATTCAAACCTGGATTTCCCAGATCCTAGTCCAACATTTTAAGCACCACAGCACACTGGCTCTCATGATGGAATAGTATGTTGGGATTTGATTTTTTTTTAACTAGTGTGATTATATATACAAAGATAAATACAAGAAATTTTTCACTGTCTGTTTCTTTTCTGGCCATTGAATACAAAGTTTGAGTCCAGTGGCACCTTTAAGACCAAACTTGGTTCTGCTGCTTCAGGCCAACTTGATCTCTTCAGATCTCATAAGTTAAACTGGGCTGACATGGAGGCAGTCAGTGGCAAACCACCTCTGAATGTCTCTTGCCTTGAAAACCCTACAGGGTGCAATAAGTCAGCTGTGACTTGACAGCAGGAAGGAAGGAAGGGAAAAAATTAACTGTCCTGGGCACCAATAGGCTAAGTATGCCACTGCTCATAAGAAACAGTTGAAACTAATATTCTTGGTTGGTTGGGGTGGGGGAAAGCTCCTCAAGCATCTGAATATGCCGTAAAGACTGGGGTATATGTTAGAGTGCTGAACTGTGATTTAGGAGAGTTGCTGAGATCATAAATAAGCTAGGCTAGGAGAATTACCTGAGGATTTCAATGGAAGGGTTCAGAACCCATCTCTCAGACGCACTGCATTTCTGCTAGAAATTAACTACTCCCTTTATAATTGTTGGGCTCAGTCTACATTCCAAGACATAGGTATATCGCTCTGGCATCTAATAGAAAATATAAAATGTGTTATGATTGTGAAAGGTACTATCTGAATTAGGACAATGCAAACTAGTTATCATGAAAGAGTTTTCTGTGTTTCTTGTAACTGAGAGAGACAGGCTGAAATCAGAGTTTTCCCATGAATCATGCAACTATTTAATTTTTTCTTTGCAGCAAAAGATAAAGGAGAAAAGAAGCTTTTTGGCTTTGCTTTTACACCATTAATGAGGGATGATGGTACCACCCTGTCAGATGATATTCATGAGCTTTATGTTTATAAGGTACCACAGTTCATTACTACTCATAGATAGTTTATCACTACTCGTGACTTGCCATCAGTTTATTCCTTACTTCACTCTAATTGTGCATGAGAAGATGTGTAATGGCTCACATTCTATGTGAATAAACAAGTACCTAGATGGACCATGTGTTCTCGCTTGAAGGGAGGAGGACACTCTGCTATGCTTGGGTTCCTCTTCCCATAATCCCTGGGGGCAGGAAATTGATTGAACTTTCATCTCCAGGGGAAGGAGGAGCCTACCTTCAGTCTTTTTTCCTGCTTCTGCCTGAGAGCAGTGGATTTAGAGAACTCCTGAGATTTTCCTTTAAGGAGCTCTTTTGGTTGCACTTTGTTTTTCTCTTTCTAAGCATGTGCCTTTTCATTTGTTTAAAAAACAAACAAACTGTTTGTTCTTCTGGCCTTGTCTTCTCTGAGGCTGTTTGCCTTTTGCCCTCTGCTTCAGTCATTGCAATGTCTGCAGCTCAGGTCTCCAGCCATGGGACCTCCTCTAAGGGAAAGTTGGAGAAGGTGATCCCCAGGAGGCAGAGTAGGAAATCCCTGCAAACATGCTTGCCCAGCTGTCCCGCCACAGCAGAGCTCCTGGAGAGAGCCAAAGGACACGAATTGCCTAATTTGGATCATGAAGAAGCAAGCACGGTTTTTGGCACCAAAACTTCACCTTCGACTGATCACTCAAGATGGCCTGTATCAGCCTGTCAGGCCTGCTCAATGCAGGTTTCTGCAGCTGTCAGAGTGGTGAATCAAAGGGAGACAATAGCTCCCCACTAGGGGGGGAAGACAGGAGGGGGAAGAGCCTTTTGTTGTCCCACCAGGCTTCCAGAACTGGCCAGAACAATTTGTCTCCAATCAGTTATAGGGGGGGAAAAGAGCTTCTTTACTTTCTTGGAAAAGACAAAGTAAGGGTTGTTCCCCCCTCTTCAGTCAAGCACTTTAAAAAAATAGCTTTTTCAAGGCCTCTAGACCCACCAGAGCCTTGGCCAACAAAGGCTGCCTGTAAAGCACCTTTCTCAGTAGGAGCAATTATTCAAATTGCTCAGACTACAGATATGAAGATAGGGATTCCCCTTAGGCTCTGAGGATTCTAATGCAGATCCGGATAAAGAGGAAGGCCAATTGTCCCTCAACAGAGCAAGCCAACTCACTGCCTTTTTTTCTCACAAGGAGCTTCCCACTGTCTTACCTAAAGCATTAAAAATCCATACAACTTTCTGCCTCAAGATAGAAGACCCCAAGGAGGAACAGGATGGTGGTGGTGGTGGTGGTGGTGGTGATGGTAATAATGGTGATGATGATAAAGGGGCACCTAAGGTTTTCTCTAGGGTTAGAGAGCTGAGTTCAACATTTCCCTTCCCTTCCTTTTAAAAAACTGAGATAAAAGAGGAATGGTCAGATAGGCTAAAAGAATCCTGTTTTCCTCTGCTTCAAGTCTTGTACTGTGGACTCCCTTTCTAAGTCTCGTGTGGCAACTTGGCCTTTCCTGGGTGACAAACTATTTGCGGTAGTCTAGAGGACATCTTAACCATTTACCTATAAAAGGGAGGACACGTGGCAGAAAAATTATAGTTTACAGTCCTTTTGTTCTTACAGAATACTTCCACGATTTAGATCAGACTCCAAGCAGCAGTTGTGGACCAAATCGAAACCTAACTTCAGAGCCACAAGTCAATACTACAGTTCAGTGCTAGCACCAGCCTCCAGTAAGGGAGGAAAACAGCAGCAACAACAGAAGTGATGCCAGGCTACCTCTGGTGGGAGGGCAGTTTTGAAAATTCCATCAAGCTTGGAATTTATCAGCCACCAACACATACACAAAAGAAACCATGGCTATTCAATAGAATTTGTCATCTCACCTCACGACAGATTTCTGAGCTCACCAGTCCCTCATTACCTCATCAAGAGACAGTGCACATGGGATGCCATCAGACTGGAGGGCTATCCTCAGCCTCATATTCCTGAACAGGTTTGTGAGGTACAGGAAGTTCAAAATGGAGACCTTGAAGACTATTGTGGAAGCCCTGCAGTTGGAGGACTTCGTGATCTCCATTGATTTGACTGAGGCATATCTACATGTGCCCATAATTCCACAGGATAGACAGTATCTGAGATTCACCTTCAGTCAAGAACACTTCCAGTTCAGGACCATGCTATTTGGGTTGGCATCAGCGCCCCGAGTATATACAAAACTTGATCATCTAATATGTTGCAAGCCTGCATCTCAAAGTGAATCCATATCCATCCCTACCTTGACAACCTCCTTATAAGGCCACCTTCACAAGAGCAGGCACTCAGAGACATTCAGGACACTATTCACAGCTCCCTAATCAACCTCCAGAAGAGCCAGTTACCACATGCCCAAGTCATCACACATTTGGAGTCAGTGACAGATTCAATCCAGAAAAAAGTATTTCTTCCAGTAGACAGAGCAGAGAAGATCATTCAGAATGTGAAACAGTTTCACTCTGTGATATCAATGTACATGATGATCCTAGGACATGATTGCAGCTACTGAGACAGTCCCTTGGGCTTGTGCACACTCTCGGGTACTTCAGTGTATGCTATTGCCACATCAAAGTCTCATAGCCCTCTGAAAGTACATCAGAGTCTGCATCAGTCAGCATCTCAGGAAGGATCTCCTTTGGTGGAAAACCAAGAAACATGTGCTTACAGGCAAACCCTTCCAAGTGACCACAAACCTACAGATCCCAATAGACACCAGCCTGATGGGTTGAGGAGCCCATTGCACACTGGGCCTCATACAGGGGACCTGATCCTATCAAGAAGCTTCCCTCAGCATCAGTCTTTTGGAACTGTGTGTAATTCATCTGGTACTTCTCCACTTCCAAGATTATCTGTCCCAATTGAACATATGTATACAGACAAACACCACGGCCAAGGTGCACATGAACTGCCAGGGAGGCACCAAAGCCAAGAAGCTACAGCAGCAGTCAACTCTCCTCATGTCCTAAGCAGAACAACATCTGGCCTCTCTCAGAGCAGAACACATCAGCGGCATAGCAAATGTTCAAGCAGATTGGCTCAGCCACACCAGGCTGGACCAGAGGAAGTGGTCCCTCATTCTACATTTTGGCCTACTGTGTATAGATCTCTTTGCCTCCCTGACCAATGCCAAGACATCCAGATTCTTCTTGAGACACTAATGTCAACAAGCAGACCCAAGTGGATGCTCTGATGTCTCCCTGGCCATTGGGCCTTCTTTATGACTTTCCTCTCCATACCTTTGATTCCAAAGGTTCTGAACAAAATGAAACAGGAGGAAACAAAGTTGATTTGCCTGGTCCTATTCTGGCCAAGGAGACCTTGGTTTTCCAGCCTTCTGAAATAATCAGTTCAAACTCCATGGGAACTTCCACTGTCATACAAACCCAGCTTGGCTTTGTTTGACAGGATGGAGATTGAGTGGCAAGTACTGATTGCAAAGGGTTTCTCTGATCAGGTCATGATGGTGGCCCAGAGAAGCTCCACTTCTAGAATTTACAACAGTTCTTGGAAGGCTTTTGTCAGACAACTTGAATCTTCCTCAGGAATTGTCTTTCTTACAGAATGGAGTCTCTCATGATCTCAGAGCAAGCACTCTGCATTGCCAGGTAGCTGCTCTGAGCACCATACTTTCATCAGTTAATGCTGCACCACTCTCCGGGGGTTCTAGGAAAAAAGCCCACAGGAAAAACCTCACGGTCATAAATGCTCACAGGAAAAAGCCCACATGGAAAAATGGCCACGTGGAAAAATGCCAACATGGAAAAAGCCCACACGGAAAGAAGCCCACATGGAAAAATACCATGTAAAGCACCATAGATATTTATAATGGTGAATAACCATTGATCTCCACTTATGAGAATTAATAGGTATCCTATATATATAAAATTGTCTTACATGTTGGCCATTTCCAGCTCTCCCATTGGCTATGCTTTGCACTCCACCAGCCATTGGCCCATCAACCACTACTCAAAAGTACTTGCGTGCCATTGGCTAGGTGCTGGGTCTTCTTCTCTCCTCCACCCACTTTCAGCCTGGACACTCTTCCCTTCACAGAATTAACTATCAAAACAGCTGTCTCTCTTGACAAAGACACTTCTCCTGCTTGGCTCTTGTGGGACTAACTTTTCCCTCAGTGGTTGTTGCTAGGCAACCAAGCTTGGTTCTGTCAGTAAAAAGACAAAGGAAGGAAACCCTTTCCAAGCCTTTATGAGGAACTCATTGGGGCTAGTCCTGACTAGGTTTGCCAGCTCCAGGTTGGGAAACTCCTGGATATTCTGTGTCTAAGGAAGCTAGTCTAAGGAAGCCAGAGTTTGGGGAGGGGAGAGGCCTCAGCTGAATAGAATGCCGTAGAGCTCACCCTCCAAAGCAGTTATTTTATCCGGGGGGGGGAGATCTGTTGTCTGGAGTTCAGTTGTGATACCCGGCAATCTTATTTTATTTATTTATTTAGATTTGTATCCCACCCTCCCCGGAGGCTCAGGGTAGCTAACAATGAGGCACGAATGCCAGAATTAAAGCAGATTAGAACAGCATAAAACAAAATAAAACCATATAATACAACAACAAAGCATTTAACACAAGATGGGGTAGGTCTTAATCTACGGCAAAATACCAGTAGCCTGTCATCCCTTCTCCTTCCAGGGTGACCCCGCACCCCGATGGAACCACATAATAATGGCAGTGGTGCAATGATGCATAGATAGCAATGGTGGAATACTAGTGGCGGCGGGTCCTACTCAAAAGCCTGGCGGAAGAGCTCCGTCTTGCAGGCCCTGCAGAACTGAGCAAGGTCCCACAGGGCCCGGATCTCCTCCAGGAGCTCCTTCCACCAGGTAGGAGCTGCCACTGAAAATTCCCTGGCTCTGGTGGCAGCAAATTTAACATCCCTGGGGCCTGGAATTTCCAGGAGATGTTGGCTCCCCGACCGAAGTGCCCTTGGGGGAACATATGGGGAAAGGCGGTCCCTTAGGTATGGCGGACCCTGCCCATACAGGGCTTTAAAGATAAGAACCAGCACTTTGAAGTAGATCTGGTATGCTGTTGGCAGCCAGTGCAGCGCTTTCAGCACAGGCTGAATGTGATCCCTCTTAGAGAGACCCATCAGCAGCCTGGCTGCAGCATTCTGCACTAGCTGCAGCTTCCAGATTTGCAACAAAGGCAGCCCTAAATAGAGAGCGTTACCGTAGTCTAGCCTCGAGGTGACTATCGCATGGATCACAGTGGCCAGGTCATCATGGTCAAGGAAGGGGACCAACTGCCAAGCCAGCCGAAGGTGGTAAAAGGCTGACCTGGCAGTGGCTGCTACCTGGGCCTCCATCGATAAAGAGGAGTCCAGGAACACACCCAAACTCCTAACCTCTGACGCTGGCACCATAGGCACCCCATCAAAGGTCGGGAGAGGGAGTCCCAACCCTGAACCAATCCGACTCAGGCCCAGGACCTCTGTCTTTGCTGGGTTTAGTTTCAACCGGCTCAGTCTGAGCCATCCAGCCACAGCCTGTAGTGCCCAATGCAGGTCATCTGGGGCAGAGTTCAACTGACCACCCAACATCAGATAGAGCTGGATCTATCTAACGCCTGGTGACGGCGGAGACCTCGGTGGTGGAGGAGGACCAGCGACAGTGGGAGGAAATGCTGAGGGGGGTGCCCCCCCCCTTCCCCGGCCTCTGTAGCTTCCCCCAGGCGGACTTTTGGGGTGATTGGACGGTGGGCCAACGCAGCTGTGAGAGGGCTTGCGCTGGTCCTGGAAACAATGTGAGGGCTGCGTCGGAGGTGAGGCGAGGCGGCGTTCCACATCACCGGTGGGGGAAGTGGCGACGATTGTCTGGCTCTCCGGGTGGCCGAGGAGGTGGAAGAACGGGCGCGGAGAGCTGGAGAGCCGGAGAACGGGGAGAAAGGAGCGCCCCTAGTGGTGGGCCGGAAGAGGTCCGGCATAGAAGAGGGTGGGGTGTTTTAGTAGTGGGGTGCCAGTCCTTGGGATGCCAGCATAGAAGTCTGGCCAGCAGTGAGGTGGATAGGGGTACCTGGTGCCCCTTGGCAGCGGTAGACATAGACCTGGGGACTGCAGCGAAGTAAGAACAGCTCATAGCGTGGAGTGCATGGGGACTAGCTGATGCACGTATAGGTTTAGTCGAATGCCAGTTAGAGTAGTATAGCCATTGTGATATGGTTGGGAGTAGGTAGGGGTGATACGCTTATTGAAGCGCTGGGAGGTGGGTGGGAATTAGCTGGTTAGGTCCAGTTGATTGACCATTAGGGTAATTAACTGTATTGTAATATAGTAAGATTGTAATTTGTATGATAGAATGTTGTATGATCAATTAATTGGACGGGAATATTTTCTGTGCATCAGCTAAGTGGAGATATATGAGAACGAGTGGGAAGCGCTAAGAGCAGATAGGGTAACAGCCCCAGGAAGGAGAACCACCTGTGAATGGGCTTTGATGGTCCGGAGTCACGGCGTGGGCTGTGTGAAGCGGCAATGCCATGGCAGCAGATCCCGGTGCTCTTGGGGAGGGGAAGGTATAGCGGTGGGTCCAGGCAAGGTGTTAAAGGAAGGGCACTGAGAAACAAAAGGGCTCGGTGCCCTTCCAGCCTGCGACCCATCCCAAAGGTTGCCAGCATTGGGGCTAGGATGAGTAACCCCCCTCCGTCATTGGCGTTGTGCAATGCCAGGTCTATTAATAATAAGACCATGGTGCTTCGGGACTTCATTATTGAACAACAGGTAGACCTGGCGTGCGTGACCGAGACTTGGGTGCGGGATGGAGAGACCTTAGCTCTCGCTCAGCTTGCCCCACCTGGATTCTCGGTTCTTCACCAATCACGGATGAGGGGGCGGGGGGGAGGTGTGGTGATATTCGTGCGGGAGGCTTACTCCTTCAGGGCACTCCCCTTGTTGGAGATTGCGGGCATAGAATGTGTCGGTTTGGTGCTGGAGGCCGAGGAGAGTTTGGCGATCTGCCTGGTGTACCGACCGCCTAACGCACCGGACAGTAGCCTGTCGTCCCTGCTGGAGGCCGTAGCAGGCTGGGCGCTGGAGCACCCTAGGCTCATGGTTTTGGGTGACTTCAACGTCCATGCCGATGACGCGGCCTCCAGCCGGGCAACGGACCTGGTGGCGTCCATGGCGTCGCTAGGACTCTCCCAGTGTGTGTCGACCCCCATGCACTGGGCCGGGCACATGCTCGACTTGATCTTCACAGTGGGGATCTCAGTGGACCGGATGACTGCTATGGCAGTTCCATGGTCGGACCACTATGCCCTGAAGGCCCGTGTGAATGTCCCACCCCGACCCTGTATAGGCGGCGAGCGGATTTTGGCTCGCCTGCAGAGCCAAATGGACACGGTGCGGCTTCAGATGGCCCTGCAGGATCCGATGCCCCCTGGCGGCTCGTTAGATGATCTGGTGGAAGACTGGCATAGCCGACTTTCCGCAGCTATTGACGAGATCGCTCCCAGGCGCCCTCTGCGCGCTCGCTCCAGGCTAGCCCCTTGGTACTCCCAGGGGTTGTGGCTTATGAAGCAGGAGCACAGACGGCTAGAGAGGCGGTGGCGCTGCGCTCGCGACGAGGCAACGAGGGCATCTTATAGGATGTTTATGAGAGCCTATGAGATGGCAGTCAAGGCTGCGAAGAGGAAATTCTACGCAGCTACGATTGCATCTGCAAGCTCACGCCCAGCCCAATTGTTTAGAACAATTCGGTCTTTGACAGCTCTGCCTCAGGGCAGACATAATAGTAAGGAATTAGATATTGGCTGTGAGGCATTTGCGAGCTACTTTGCAGATAAAGTCTCAGCGCTCTGCCGCGACCTCCTTGCCACACTTGAAACGGTGAGTGAACTTGAGGCCCCTTGTGCGTCTTTGAGTTTGGGTTTAGAATGCTTTGAACGGCTCAGTCTGGAGGAAGTCGACAGACTGCTAGTATCTGTGCGCCCAACCACATGCGACCTTGATCCGTGCCCCTCCTGGCTCATCAAGGCGGGCCACGAGGGGTTTCGAGGTGCCTTGGGGGAGATTGTCAACAAGTCCCTCTTGGAGGGACGGTTCCCCTCTCTTGAAGAAACCAACTATGGACCCAGCGGAATTGGCCAGCTATCGGCCGGTGTCCAACTTGCCCTATTTGGGCAAACTGATTGAGAGAGCGGTGGCGACTCAGCTACAGGGCTTTCTGGATGACGCTTCCGTCCTTGACCCATTCCAGTCCGGCTTTCGCCCAGGGTATGGGATGGAGGCAGCACTGGTCGCCCTAACGGATGACCTCCGGAGGCATCTGGATCGAGGCGGTGTGGCAGCACTGTTGTTGTTAGACCTGTTGGCTGCATTTGATACAGTCGACCACCAGTTGCTGATCCGCCGCCTCACCGACGTGGGGATTCAGGGGCTCGCTCTCCAGTGGCTTGCCTCTTTTCTCCAAGGTCGGGGACAGAGGGTGGTGCTAGGGGGGCAGCAGTCCTGGAGGCACCCGCTTGAATGCGGGGTGCCTCAGGGGGCAGTGCTCTCCCCGATGTTGTTGCGCCCCCTCGCCCAGATTGCCCGGAGGCATGGGCTGGGTTGTCACCAATATGCGGATGACACCCAGCTCTATCTGATGCTGGGTGGCCAGTCGGACTCTGACCCGGAAGATCTTCACCAGGCTTTGCAGGCTGTGGCTGGGTGGCTCAGGCGGAGCCAATTGAAGGTAAACCCTGCCAAGACGGAAGTCCTGTGCCTGGGTCGGACCGGTTGGGGGCTGGGGCTCCCACTTCCAACCTTCGATGGGGCATCGTTGGTGCCAGCGCCGGAGGTTAGAGTTTGGGAGTACTCCTGGACCCCACACTAACTATGGGGGCCCAGGTGGCAGCCACTGCCAGGTCGGCTTTTTACCATCTTCGGCTGATTCGGCAGTTGGTCCCGTTCCTCGACCGCGAAGACCTGGCCACAGTGATTCATGCAATGGTCACCTCGAGGCTAGACCACTGTAACGCCCTCTACATGGGGCTGCCTTTGGGGCAAATCCGGAGGCTGCAGCTAGCGCAGAATGCAGCAGCCAGGCTGTTGATGGGCACCCTTAGGCAGGAGCACATCCAGCCTGTGCTGAAAGCGCTGCACTGGCTGCCTATAGCATACCGGATTCGCTTCATAGTGCTGGTGCTTACCTTTAAAGCCCTATATGGCCAGGGTCCAGCATACCTGAGGGACCGCCTTTCCCCACATATGCCCCAAAGAGCACTTCGGTCCGAAGCTCAACATCGCCTGGCGGTTCCTGGCCCTAAGGAGGCCAGGCTGGTGGCTGCGAGGGCTAGGTCTTTTTCAGTGGCGGCTCCTATCTGGTGGAATGAGCTCCTGGAAGAGATCAGGGCCCTGCAGGACCTCTCGCAGTTCCGCAGGGCCTGTAAGACGGAGCTCTTCCGCCAGGCATTCGAGTAGGAGCCGCCGCTTCCCTTCCCCCCTCTGGCCGCCACCCCCCCTCCGCCACCAACTTCACTAACTTATGTGGTAGAGGGAGGGGACAGCCGAAGTGTGATCTATTGGGTCCCGCCGTGACCAACATTGCTGTGTCTAATGATCATTTGATGCCATCGGATTGAGATGATAGAGTAATTATAGAGCACTTTATGATGTAGGAATGTTTTAGTGGTTTTATGTTTTAACCTGTTTGTTCTTGGCACTGGTTGTCCTATTGTAAGCCGCCCTGAGCCCGCTTGCGGGGAGGGCGGGGTAGAAATGGAATAAATAAATAAATAAATAAATCTCATTTGCATATTGATGACACCCAAGCCCACAACTCCGGGCAATCTGGGCAAGGGGGAGCATGTAGATGTTGAACAACATAGGGGACAGCACAGCCCCCTGAGGCACCCCACACTCCAGGGGATGTCTCCAGGACCACTGATCCCCTATCACCACCCTTTGTCCCCAGCCTTGGAGAAAAGAGGCAAACCATTGAAGGGCAAGCCCCTGAATCCCCACGTTGGCAAGGTGGTGGGCCAGCAACTGGTGGTCGACTGTGTCAAATGCAGCTGACAGATCTAATAACACCAGTGCTGCCACACCACCCCGATCCAGATGCCTACAGAGGTTGTCAGTTAAGGCGACCAGCACCGTCTCTGTCCCATGACCCGGGCGAAAGCCAGACTGGAAGGGATTGCGGACAGAAGCATCATCTTCAGGCTCCACCTGGAGGTTGGCTACCCTAGGCATAGCCATTAGCACTTCAGAGCAGGGTCTGCTAGACCCAGGTTCTTGCTGTGGGAGTTGAGTGGGTAATGTTAGACCAGTCACAGACTTTTAGCCTTTCAGGGTTGTTGTGCAGATCAAAAGGGGGAGAGGAGAGTGATGTAAGCTGCTTTGGTCTCCACTGTGGAGGAAGACTGTACTTTTCCTCCTGGGGAATCATTGCTGCTAATCTCCAGGTGAGGGCTGGAGATCACTCAGAATTACAACTGTTCTCCAGATGGTAGAGATCATGGGCAGATAACAGTAGGTTGATGGTTGGCTGGGAATGAGATAGGGTTGCCACCTCTGGGTTGGGAACTTCCTGGAGATTTGAAGGGTTGAGCCTGGAGAGGGTGGGGGTTTGAGGAGGAGTGGGACCTCAGACAGGTACAATGCCATAGATTCCACCCTCCCAACCAGCCATTTCCTCCTGGGGAGCTATAGCTGCCATTCTCCAGGTGAGGGCTGAGATCACTCAGAATTAAAACTGCTCTCCAGATGGCAGAGATCAGTTCCCCTGGAGAAAATGGCTGCTTTGCAGGGTGGACTCTGAGTCATTAGATCCTGCTGAGGTTGCGTCCCCTCTTGATTGGGTCCCCACTGAGGATAACAAAAAAATAACAAATAATAACGGAAGTGGCACCCATGTTATGTAGTGCTCTAATTCCCTATTCCACTGCAGTCATCCCAGTGTAAATTATAAATGGTAAATTAATACATTTAAAGTATTTAATTTTATTTAAAAATATTTCTGTATAGAGTTTAATTTCTGTTATTGTTTTTCCTTCTTAATAAAGTTCATTGATAACAAAATGGTGATTTTTATTGCCTGCATTTTCCCTTCCAAGCCTTTATACTCAAAGAGTATTAAAGCCCCTTCATACAGGCCACTTTTGTATAGTAATTAAGTGATTTACGAATAACATAGCAAAATTATTATTTGATTATAATTGATAAAATCACAACACAAATTGTTGCATGTGAATATAGGTAATACCTGTTCATTCTCATAAATGGAGATGAATCGTTATCCACCATTATAAATATCTATGGTGCTTTACATGGTATTTTTCCATGTGGGCTTCTTTCCATGTGGGCTTTTTTCTGAGTGGGCTTTTATGTGTATGGGCTTTTTTCCGTGTGGGCTTTTCCCCATGTGGGTTTATTTCCATGTGGGCATTTTTCCATGTGGGCTTTTTTCCTGTGAGCATTTATGACCATGGGGTTTTTTTCTTTGGGCTTTTTTCCTGTGGGCTTTTTTCCGGTCACCCTCTCCAGGCACCCAGCAGTGAAGAGATTTCTGAAGGGAGTTACTTTGTCTCAGCCCCCTGCAGTGCACAGGTTTCTCTCTTGGAGACTTCATGTCATTCTTCAGGCTCTAACCAGTCCTTCATTTGAGCCTCTGAGGGAGGTTTCCCTCAAGTTCCTTACCCTGAAGGTATTTTTCCTGGTAGCTGTTGCATCAGCAAGATAAGTCTCAGAGATAGATATTCTTTCCATCAGAAAGGGCTTACGCATCTTCCATAAGGACATGGTGGTTCTGCGCACAGATCCCACCTTAATTTCCAAGACGCCTGAAGCCATCTCATCCTAGAGAGAAGAACTGGCACTTGCTTGTCCTTTGCAGAGCACTTTGCATTTATATCAGAAGGGCCAAGCCATTTAGGAAGTTGGATTCCCTTTTTGTGGCTTTTCATCCAGTAGTCAAGGGGAAAAGGGTTTCTAGGCTACACTAAGGAGGTGGCTAAAAGACTGCATCTCCTTGGCGTATGAATCTCAGGGTCTTCAAGTCCCAGAGGGGATCATAGCTCATTCAACAAGAAGTGCTTCTATGTCAGTGGCATTCGACACAAATGCATCCATTGCAGATATCTACAAGACGACTCCCTAGGCTTCGGTGTCAACATTTATCAGGCACTACAAGATGGACCCTGATGGAGTCCTACAGCAAGTGGTCTAGTCCTACTGTTATCTCTATGCTTGGCAGTCACTTTTCCCTCCCTGGATTAGATGAGTTTTTGTAACATCCCAAGTGTATCAGAGTGTCCTCCTCTCCTTGAGAGAGAACGGAACTTTGGACTTACCATGAAGGTTCCTTCTTCTTGAGGGCAAGGAGGGCACTCTGGATCCACCCTAGTTGGAGGATCTCCATTCAGCCTATTATACTTCCTAAAGGGTGCCTGACTGCCAGTCTCCATGTTTATTGTTCATTCACTGTTCTAACATTTTATCTTTACTTGTATGGTTTGTTTCATAGGGTTCTGTAAGCCTTGTTGTCTGTCTGTTTGGCACACACTGTGGACTGTTACCAGCTGTGGAAGTCTCCAGACTGAGGGTGGGCTCCTCCTCCCCCCAGAGATGGAAAGTGCAATCAATTTCCTGCCTCCAGGGATTGTGGGAAGAGGAACCCAAGTGTATCAGAGTGTCCTCCTCACCCTCGAGAAGAAGGAACCTTCATAGTAAGTCCAGTGTTCCATTAGCTGCTATTATAATACATGAAAAATCATGATATTTTACAGGGAGAAAGACCATTGTAGGTATCTGGGATCAGTATTTTAATTAATTTCTTATTCTTTTTATATACTGTATATGTTTAAACCATAGGCTGCTTTACACTTAGGGCTAAATACAGGAGATATATGTGTTTGGAAGCCTAAATTTTTGTAGTAGAAAATCCTCATAACTTTATATTAACTATGGTTTTAGACAATGACTTCCCAGACTTCTTGCATATAAGGAACCCCTGTGAACAGCAAAAAAAATTGCTGACACCTACAGTCAGTTGATGCAGTAGTTGCACTGTTAGTATCCATTCAGTGAGAAAATACATATGCCCCATTCAAGCCTATTATGAGGAGTGGTTCTCCTCAGAAGTAGGCAAACCGCCCTGATTCGGCTGATGCACAGTTGGGGTCCTCTGGCTGAGGATGGCCCAATACAGCCTGCCTGGATGGCAGCTTGGAGAAGGTGGACCATGTTAGGGAGAAGTGTGGCAAGCTGGCTGGCAGATGAAGCTCAGGCAGTAGTTGGCCTGATATAGAGATGACAGGGGCATGGCTGCCATAGAGGTAAGCCCAGGGGAAGGTGCAAACCTGCCCAAGCTGGATAGATGCATGGATATCTTGCAATCACTCCATGGCCCTCCAGGGATCCCTGATCCTCAGGTTCAGATCCACTAGTTTTAGGATTTAGGAATAGAATTTTATAAAGGAAAAACTTATTATAATGCAAAACTCATTATACAGAAGTTATATAAGAACATAAGAGAAGCCAATGTTGGATCAAGTCAATGGCCCATCTAGTCCAACACTCTGTCACACAGTGGCCAAAAATAACAGGTCCCCACTCACAAGCCCACCCTGACACAATCCATTCCCATATACAACTACTGACCAAAGCATTTATTTTCCTCACTCTCATAGGAAATTTTTTTCTTGTTGTAGAAAGATGGAGCCAAATGTCATGCAGAGACCCAATAATCAGCACAACCTTTCAGCAAAACAAACAACAAGCCACTTTATTTTAATCTGCTTACACTGAGTACTACTTAGAGAAGTAGTCTTTTTGTAGAAAACTTTATTTTCTAAAATGTGTACTGAATAAATGAATATAATGCCTTATATTTGTAGTATGCTTTGTCTATGCATGCATAGAATACATTTACTTTCTTATGTCTGCAGTGTGATGAAAACAGCACATTCAATAACCATGCATTGTACCTCGGTTTGCCATGCTGCAAAGAAGATTATAATGGTTGTCCCAACATCCCTTCAAGCCTGATTTTCCAGCGCAGTACCAAAGAGTCTTTTTCAGTGTCTACCCAGCTCTCCTCAACAAAACTCACACAGAATGGTACAGTAATTTTCATTTTAAGGAAATATGGAATACAAGAAGGTTCAAGGATGCTCAATTATTGAGCTGCAAAAAAAATTCTCATGTCTTTAGCCATGGGAAATGGCTTTCTCTCTCTTTACTCTTTGGATTCGGCTCCTTAAAATTCTGCAAAATTGATGGAATTCTGCAGAATTTATAAAACCCCAAGAATAAAGAGAGAATAAATTTCAGTTGTAATGGAATTATGGGAATTTGCTCATCCCTGTACTTCATTATTATATTTTAGTGTGTGTTTTACACACCAAAAGCATAGTACATAAAACATGTGTTTGATACAGATTCACATTGCAGGGAAATCCTGACTGACTGTGTTTCCTTGCAGAATGTATTTATACTGGCCATGCACAGCTACTGTGGGTATCTTGTGAAGTAGTCCCGAAATGTAATGCTGAAAGTAGATTCAAGGATTAGAGAAAAGTATATTTTAGTTTAAGTACTGACAATTATTAGTGGGTAAATAAGAATGCCTATTGACTTTTTTGGGGTCATCAAGGTGTAACTGACTTATGCCAGAGATGTTCAGAGGTGGTTTGCCATTGCCTGCCTCTTCCATCCAAATACTGACCAGGGCCCGCTCTCCTTAGTTTCCAAGATCTGATGAGATCAAGCTTGCCTGGGTTATCCAATTCAGGGCCTACTGGCCATAGGTCATAACATATCAAATATACAGATGCAACAAAGCACATATTCTCAGAATGACTGCATAAAAGTCTATAACAAATAAAATAAAACAAATTTTTAGGATTCTGGTGTTCATTGCCGTGGCTTTTGTGCAGTCCCACATTAGTACTGTATGTGCGCAGGCCAGCCATGGAAAAGGTTTCCAAAGCTTTCTAGTAAACTAGGAAGGCCCCTACTCCCTCTGGGGTTTTCCTGCCAAAATGGTTACAAGACCAGAAGGAGGGATGCTACTCAGTTCTCCTTTTGCTGCTGCGAAGAGAGGATCTCCAATGCTGCTCTGGTTTTTTGCCCCTCACCTAATTCTTGAGGCTTTCTTCTTTCTCTCAAAAGTTTTCATTTTTCTCATTAATACTCATTCTAGTGAAGAATAAACTACATTTAAAGAAGAAATGTTTGTAGATTTCCACTGTGTCATTATTCCTCAAAAGGGGCGTCTTCAGGATTGTGCCAGCTGTGGCTTTAAATGTGGCCAATAAATGCCCATTCTCTGTGCCAACTGTCTAGGGGTTCACAGAACTTAGGTGCCTGCTTTTTCTGTCACCCATATCCCCTGAAGGAGTAATTTGATAGAACTCTACTCAAAAGAGCTGTTTTTCTTGATGTGAAGTTTATTTATTATTTTTCCAAGTTACAACAAACATTCCTCCATTTTTAACTTTACAATAATATGTCTAAATTTTCACATCATGTTCACCCAATTATAAACACGTGCCCATCTCGCATAGAAGACATCATCACTTTTGCCCTGTAAAGCCAAGCTTAGCTTGTCCATTTCAGCCACCTCCAATAATTTGTAAATCACTTCTCCCTTGGTGGGGAGCTCATCTTGTTTCCAATATTTAGCTAAAAGTATTCTGGCAGTCGTCATAATATAGACCAACAAGTACTTTTCTTTCTGTTTAAGGCTACCAGGAATCATATTTAGTAAAAATATTTCTGGGGATAAATTTATACTTATATTCAATATTTCTAAAATTAGTTTCTGTATCATTTTCCAATACTTAAAGACTCTTCCACACCGCCACCACATGTGAAAAAAAGTTCCCACATTTGATTTGCACTTCCAACAGTTGTTAGATAACATCGGGTTACATTTTGCTACCCTATCAGGTGACCAATACCACCTATGGAATACTTTATATATATTTTCCTTGTAATTGGTCGCTTTCATATATTTTAAGGATTTCCAAGTCTCTGCCCATTTGTCCACATCCAGACTATGTCTTAAATCTTTCATCCAAGCTAACATTGATGAATTAATTACCTCTTCCTGCATATAGTCCTCTAATAATAGCTTATACAGCTTTTGTATTGGTTTATCATTTGTCGACAACCAGATTTTATCCAGCTGTGTTTTAGAGTCCTGGAAACCTACCATCGCATCCTTGACATATCTAGATTTAAATTGTATATTTTCCCACCATGTATATTTTATATTATAGATATTTAACAAAACTTCCTCTGATTTCAGGTTATTATGCTCATCCAATAATATCTCATAACATGCTCTATCCTCCATGCTGGTAAGGGAAGGCTTTACAAATGCTTCTAAGGGTGAAACCCACTTTGGTGTTTTACTATAATATCTCTCCTTAACTTCATTCCAAACTTTTAGAAGCGCATCTCTAACAATATGATTTTTAAAATTAGAGTGGATCTTATCTTTCCCATACCATGAATAGGCATGCCATCCCATCAGTAGGTCGTGGCCCTCTAAATTTAAAGTCCTAATATCTCCTAACGTTAGCCAGTCTTTAATCCAACACAAAGCCGATGCCTGATAATATAACCTCCAATTGGGCAACCCACACCCTCCTTTTTCCTTTCTATTCTGGAGTATCTTCCATTTAATCCTAGCTCTTTTAGGATGCCATATAAAATTTTTGGTAAGTCTATCTAGTTCGGTAAAGAATTTTAAATTTTTTAGTATGGGTAGATTTTGAGTTACAAAGAGGAACTTCGGCAAGATATTCATTTTAATGGTAGCTATTCTTCCCATTAGGGATAGCTGTATACCTTTCCACCTCTCTAAGTCTTTCTTTATTGCCTCAAGCAATTTATAATAATTATCTTCTACGAGCATATTGTTGTTTCCTGATATTATGATTCCTAGATATTGCACTTTCTTAACGACTTCTACTCCTGTAATTTTTTGGATTTCTTGTACTATCTTAGGTCTACAGTTTTTTGTTATCATTTTAGTTTTCCTCTGATTTATCTTAAGCCCGGCTACAGAACCAAATTTTTGTATCAGCTCTAATAGGGGTCCTAATGATTTCATCGGATTTTCCACTATAAATACAACATCATCTGCGAAGGCTCGTAACTTAAATATCTCACCCTTCACCCTCAAGCCTTGAACTAATTCACACTTCCTAACTTCTTCATTCAGTGTTTCAAGGGCAAAGATAAATAATAGAGGTGATAGAGGACATCCTTGTCTGGTGCCCTTTTGGATTTCAATAACTGATGTCTTATCTCCATTAACCACTACATTGGCATATTGTTTTCCATATATTGCTTGTATCATTGTCAAGAATTGGGTTCCACACTCCCAACTTCTTAGTTTTTGTATTATAAACTCCCAGGAGATATTATCGAACGCTTTCTCTGCATCTAAAAACATTAATGCCAACTGTTTCTCTGGATGTTGTTCATAGTATTCTATAACATCTAAAATTATTCGCACATTGCTCTTACTTTGCCTTCCTGGGAGAAAACCCACTTGGTCTTGATGAATCTCTTTCGTTAGCACTTTCTTTAACCTTGTTGCTAGGATGTTTGCATAGATCTTATAGTCTGCATTCAAGAGTGAGATGGGTCTATAGTTTTTAATATCTTTATCATCTGTAGCCGGTTTATGAATTAAAGTAATCGTTGCTTGTTGCCAAGAATCCGGTATTTTCCCTTTTATTCTTATATCTTGTATCAATTCTTTAAATGGTAAGCTGATCTGCTCCTCAAAAATTTGATATAGCTCTGCGGGTAAGCCATCCGGTCCAGGTGTTTTTTTCTTCTTCTGATTCTTAATTGCTTCTACTACCTCACACATTGAGATTCTTTCATTTAGTATTATTCTGTATTTCTCTTCTAGTTTTTTATGAGTTCTTTCTTTCAGATATTTACTTATTAACTCTTTATTCTGTGGTTCCTGTGCATAGAGGTTGTTATAGAATCCTTCTACTATCTTGACAATCTCTTGTAAGTTATATTTTATTTCTCCTTTATCATTTTTCAATGCAGATATCATCCGTTTCTCTCTTTCTTTCCTGAGTCTATAAGCTAACCATCTGGTCGGCTTATTTGCATTTTCAAAATAGTACAGTTTTGTGTACTCTATTTTCCTAGCTATCTCATGTGTTAGCGTTAAATTCATTTCGTGCTGTAGCATCTTTAGCCTATCTCTCCTGTCTTTAGACTCTGATTCTTTCAGTTTGTCTTCTTCTTTTTTAATTTGCACCCTTAGTTTGGTGTATATTTCATTCCTTCTTCTCTTTCTCCAGATCTCCTGACTAATACACCAGCCCCTCATGAAGGCTTTAAACGCGTCCCATACTGTTCCTATGGCTATTTCTGATTGCAGATTCCTCTTTAAAAAGTCCTGAATTTCCCGTTTAGTAAGCTCTATAAATTTTGAGTCCTTCAAAAGGGCTATATTCATTCTCCAACATGTGTTTCTCCTTTTTTCCTTAAATATCAATAGCAGGGGATTGTGATCCGCAAAAGTTCTTGGCAGAATTTCCGCCTCTAGCACTTCTTGAACCCAGCCGGTGGAGACCCATGCCATATCAATCCTTGCCCATGACCTATACCTAGCTGAGTAATATGTATAATCTCTGGTCCCTATATTTCTACTTCTCCACACATCATATAGTCCATACTCTTCTGCCATATCTAGAAATATTTTTGGCAAGATCTGTCCTACTTTCTTTTTCTGTAACTGCGACTTTCTATCTATTTCTGGGTCAAAAACTGCATTGAAATCTCCTACAATACATAAGTTCTCACCTTGGTATTCATTTACAATTTCATATATTTTTCTAAAGAAAGGTTCTTGGGTTTGGTTCGGGGCATAGATATTTATTATTATACCTTATTTTTCAAATCTTCTTATTTTTATTACTACGATTCTTCCATCCTCCAAAGCCATTAATAGTTCTGGAGAAAGCTGTTCCTTAACATAGGTCACTACCCCTCTCTTCTTACTCCTATCTGCCGCTATAAATTCTTTACCAAGCTTTCTGCATGTTAAATACTTAACGTCTTCTTTCTTAATATGGGTTTCTTGTAGACAGACCACTTCCGCTTTTAGTTTACTTACTTGGTGTAATATTTGTCTTCTCTTCTGCGGGCCATTGAGACCATTAACGTTTACCGATACTATTTTAAATTGCTTCCTATCTAACATGTTTATTTCTTAAAATAACGTGATTTACTTTTAAATTGAAGTCTTGTTTGCATATGCGTCGGAGTTACTTTTAAGCCTCTTTTCCCTTTTTTAGCTGGCTTTTTCCCTAGTTCTTGCCTGTGACTTTCTACCTCTTCTTCTGCCCTATCCTCTTCTTCTTCTACTCCGTCTTCTGCTTCTGCTTCCCTCTGCCACCCCAACTCCTCTCCGTATTGCTCCAAAAAATTTTCTACCTTAAAGATAAAGTCTATTCTTTGTCTTCGGGTGCCGTAGGTAAAAAGTAGGCTTTCCGGGATCAACCATCTATAGGGGATCGTATTCTTCCTTAGAAGGTTAGTTAGTATTCCATATCCTTGTTGTTTTTCTCTGACACGCCAAGGTACCTCTTTTAAAAAAAGAATCTCTTCCCCTTTTATTGTTACTTTCTTTTCATTTGTGGCCTTGAGGATTCTCTCTTTCATCTCCCGTTTATAGAATTTTATATGTGTCTCTCTTGGTTTATGATTTCTTCTCGCATAGGCTGAATTCCTCCTGTAGACTGCCTCAATTTCACTTGAGACCTCCTCTTTTGTTCCTATCTCCAGCTGCTCCACTAAATTATCTACCAAGACCTCTTTTAAATCTTTTTCTAGATTTTCGGGGATATTCTGGCACCGTAGGATTAACGCTGCTTTATCCATCTCCATGTGGATCAGGGTTTCCTCTATTTTATCACTCTTTAGCTTTAACTCTTGAAAGTCATATTCTAGCTCATTCACCTTTTTTTCTGTTTTGTAACCCCATTTTGTAATGTTTTGTATTTCTTGTCTATTATCATTTATTTGTTTCTTAATCTCCTCTGTTTCTTTCTTAATTTGGTCTGTTAGAGCATCTATTTTATTATGTATAAGGTCAATTTCCTTTCTCATAGCTTGGGCCACTGATTCCTGAATCATAGATTTCAAATCTTTGATAGATAGCTGGGTGATACTCATTGTGGCAAATTTCAATTGAGTCTGTCCAGGTGATGAAATTGAGGATTTTCTGCTGCCACCTCCTCCTCCTCCACTAGCCATCCGCTATTTACTCTATTTTTAATTTTTATTTATTTACCACTCTTCTGCTTCTTATAACTTTTGGGGCTTCTATCTCTGGCCCAACTATACCAGTTCAAAAATGCCACCCCTTTCACTATCTACAAACTAAATATCTAACCTTTAAGTCAGACTGTTATCAACAATAAACAGTAGACATAACAGCAATATACAACAATGCGCAATAAACTTATACTAATATGTATCAACCACCAATATTTTCCAAAGCACCCTTACAGTTTTTGTACTTTTCCACCTCTACCAGCTCCCCCCACTTCTCTCCACTTTATCCAAACTTCTTCTCCCTGTCTTTTTAAACTTTTCCCCCTTGTCCAGATTTATGCCTTACAATATATCACCCTCTATATCCCTTCGTTGTATTTTTCAGATCCTATTTCGCCTCTGTCTTTCTGTCTCTCTCGTGCTACTTCTCCTCCGTCTGTTTGCCTCCGTCTGCCTCTGTCTCTCTCGTGCTCCTTCTCTTCTTTCACAGTCAGTCAGTTCTTTGCTCCAGTTCTCTCTCTCCACTCGCAGCCTCTCATTCCGTTTTCACTGCTCCAGTTCACTCTCTCTCGCCGTCTCCTTCTTTTCCCATCTGTCTGTTCCACTCTGCCTCCACCTGGTCTGCCTGCACCGTCTCTCCACCTTTTGCCAGCACTTCACCTCCTCCTCTCGACCACCGTCGGCTCTCACTCTTTCTCCACGCTTCCACTCCTCTCGGCTTCAGCTTCGTCACTCTGGTGACTGCAGTAATCTCTTAAAGCCGCAGTACGCCAGTCCCAGAGCAGGGGCGAGGGGGGAGAGAAAAAACAATCAAACTGTAAATTATACCCTGATTTATCACCTTTCTAATTTAATGGACTGCCTTTTTCTTTTATTACCTCTCCTTACGGTTTATTTAAGCTTTTTGGGGTAAATTCTAAATAGCCTTTCTCCCACTATAAGTCCTCCCCCTTCTCTCAGTCCTTTTGAATGCTACGCCCTTCATCCCTACTCCACCACCAGCTATAGAAAAAAAAGGGGGAAAAATATACTCAAGATAAGCCCAACACCGAAAGAAAAAGGACAAAAACAGTGATTGTTGATACTTAGCTACGGTATTAAAAGAGCTGTTTTTCAAAGGCTTTGGCTGCATGCCAGCCTGAATAAAGGCACCTTCCCCTCCCTGGAAAGGTGTGGTATGACAGAGCCTTGGATTCACTGGCTCTTTTCAATGGCTTTTGCTGCATGCCAGCCTGAATAAAGGCACATTCCCCGTCCTTGGCTTCTGTGATCTGATGCCAAGAGGTTGTCCTGGCAGATATTGCCTAGCCAAAGCAATCCTTCCTCCTCCCTTCTTTCTGTTTGGAGCAAAGAACACTTGGAAGTTGTGGCCTAGCAGACACTGCCTAACTGAAGAAAAACTCCCCCCTCTTTGCCTTCTCTCAGATCTGACCAGAAGCCTGGAGGCATGGCTTGATAGAAACTTCTTTTAAAGGCTTAGCTATGCCTCACTGAAGGAACCTTTTCCATCCGTTTCAAGGTGAAATCCTTGGAGGCATGGATTCACCTTGCAATTCTCTGTGACTCTTTGTGAAAGGTGTTATGTATCAGAAAGGTATTGTGCCCTTTAGTTGGGGTTAATTTGGGCCTCTTCAGCCCCTGTAGTTTTGAAGAGTTGCTAAGTGGGTAAATTTCCTGTTCTTGTTGTTAGTTGTGTTGGGAGACAACAGGCTAGTTATGCTTTATTTTACCACTATTAACAGTTCTTCGGTGATCCTGGCTCCAAGCCCTCTTGTTAATGCCTAGTTCTAAAGGCTGACACACTGACACAGCAGCCTTCGGTCCACTATCTTGCTGCATTCTCTCAGCATTGAAACATAATCCTAAGGGTCTTTCAGCACAGGTGCTGTTTGAAGCACAGGCAAGGCTTGCTGTTGCCATCTCCATGAGGAACTCAGAAGTGATCAAAAAGTATGCTTTTCAGAGGCAACACTGAACAACTTGCCTCTCCTATCAGTTCCATGGTAGCCTTCAGAGCCATCAATGATTTTGGGAGCTCCTTAGCTGCTAGTGTTTTCAGTAACAATGATAAACCTGCACCTTGAAACCCAATCTTTTTGCAGGCAATTTCCCCATCAATTTATTGTATGCCCAGACTCCCTCCTCCTTCCAAGGAATGGCACTGACTCTCCTCAGGGTTCTCAAACTCACTGCTGCTTCTGGGAGAGAGTTCTTATTTCATCTGGGTACAGACTGTCTCTGGAGTCAGTCTTATGTGACACCATTTGTAATGAAAGCCGGTGTAGTACAGTGGTTGAAGCACTGGGCTGGGATCTGAGAGACCTAGGTTCAAATGACATTCTGTTGGAAAACTTGCTTGTGACCTTGGACTATCACATTCTTTCAACCAGTCCTGCCTCACAGGGTTCTGGTAAGGATAGAATGGCAAAGTATAAAATGTTATAAGGCACTTTGAGTCTCTGTTGGGAAGTAAGAGAAACTCCATACCTATCTTTTAAAAGGACACTTTATATTTTCTGCTCAAAAAAGCTGCCCTGTGGGAAAAGGCTTTGATGTGCAAACCGTAATTATTAGTTGATGTTACAGCCTTTTCTACAATCTTTTAGCAAATATATGCTTGTTTTCACTGGTCATCTCTATTGTCATTGATGGCCTGCAGGTTAAATAGCCCCTCATCTCTAATTCAGCCACTGCAGAGTGTGAGTAAACTATTAGCCTGGATGGGAAGCATAATTTCTGTGTAGCAGTTTTCGTTTAAGTTGTGAACCAACAGGTCAACATGGGCCTTTTACAATCTTCTTTGAAGGGAGCTTGGCTATGCTGGTCTATGCTGGTGATCTATGTGACAGAACTGTTGCTTTGATCTGAGTCAGTCTGTACTGCTCTAGTCAATGCTAGGAATTAGTATGTGGCATGGGAGATTGCATAGAGAGGCTATGAATTCTTCAGTCCAGTTGGACAATACTCTGTGGGGAGTAACAGGCTTCCTGTCAGATCCTTAAGAGTCACCTCTTCTTTGCCTCCTTCAAATAACATGAAAAAGTATTCCTTGCACATGAAAGCTCATACCTTGAATAAACCCTTGTTGATCTTAAAGGTGCCACTGGACTCTAAATTTGACCAACATGGCTGACCATCTGGCTCTACATTTTTCCCATGTGCAAAATGCCAGGTTCCATCCTTGGCATCTCCTACTGAAAAAGTCTCTGGTGATCAGACTTCTCAAAAATCCTTTAAATTGTTTTATCTCTCCTCTATGGTGATTTACTATACAAGAGAAAGAAAAATTATCTAGTCTGCTATCTTATCCACCACGCACAGGTTTCCTGCAATTAATCTTCATGGCTTCTGTACAGTCCCACATGGCCGAAACGCGTCAGGTCAGGTTTACAAGCCCTTGTGTTTTAGCATTTGATACTTATAAATAATGTGTGACTGGACCCTTATATATTTTTAAAGTTGTGTTTAATAAATACATGTATTTTTATATTTCCTTTATCAAGTTTTTAACATTGGCCCCCTTTCCCACATTTAATTAACCTTTGTCAGGTTCTGGATTCTAGGTTTTAGGTTCAGTTTTTTCCCCCCTTCCCCTCTCTTTTACTGCATAATTGAAGACCAGCCATGGAGAGGAGTTTCCAAGCTTCTTTTGAAGAAGTTTCTAGTTTCTGGAGTGGTCCCCATCCTCTCTGTCTATAGGGATCCCTTTTCCCACTCAAAAGGTTATGTGACAGAGCTGGGGCAAGCACTCCTTCCCTCAGTTCTCTTCTTGCTGCCACAAGTGCTTCTATCTAGCTGCTCTTTGGGGCCTTAAGATCAACAAAAGAGGGTTTTTTCCCCATGGAGTATTCTGAAGAATTTTGATCTACAAATCAGTAGGATGGCTCTGGAAGAGGAGGAGGAGGAGGAGTTGGTTTTTATACCTCACTTTTCACTAGCCAAAGGAGTCTCAGAGCAGCTTACAATTCCTCTCCCTTCTTCTCCCCACAACAGACACCTTGTAAGGAAGGTGGGGCTGAGAGAGCTTTGAGAGAACTGTGACTGGCCCAAGGACACACAACTGGCTTCATGTGGAGGAGTGGGGAATCAAACCTAGTTCTCCAGATTAGAGTCCGCTGCTCCAGCAATCTTCAGGTTGAAGTCACCTTAATGCCAAGACTCACCATCAAGGCTCGAGGTTGACTCCTTCACATGTCTGAAGGCACACACCCTGGCCATTGAGAAGGGCACTATGGTCACGAGATAAAGGATGAACAGACCTACAACCACCTAATCAGTAGTCATCTCAACAAAATCCATAGGGTCCATTCCCATTTATGATACTGCCACCGTGGGCACAGTGGGCATCCCTACAGGCTCCAACCCATGGCAACCTGCAAAAGAAATCATGAAATCCAGACAAGACTAACAATTCCAATAGTACTCTGAAGGGGCTTTCCCACAGGATGGCTCCAACTTAGAGGAGCCTTTTTACCAAATGTTAGAAGTGGGCTCAGAGAGCACATCATTGCCATCCCCTGAGGATATGGTCACTGACCCATCAGCCCCCTCACTGATGGAGGACTTGAAGCTCTGTTCAGAACAATCAATCCGAATGATGAAAGCACTGGGTTTGGAGTCCATTGCATCAGAACCACAACCTTTCAACCCTGTAATGAAGATATTATACACCCCTGATTCAGGTCCTATGACACTCTCTTTACCACAAGGGATTCAGGACATTCAGGACTTTGGGTTAAACTGGCATCGGCACCAGCATCATCAACGAAACTATAAAACCTCTACAGCAGAGGTGTCAAGCTCATTTGTTACAAGGGTCAGATCTAACATAAATGTCACTTTGTCGGGCCAGGCCATGTGTACCATAAAACATGATGCCAGGTACTGGAGATATAAACTGTATAAAGGACAGCAGCTGGTAAGCTCCAAGTTGGTGTATCTTCACTGCAAGGCCCCATGGACTGGGAGGGGTTGCAAAGGAAAACCCTTATGGGTGGACTGGAGAGCCAGTGGTGCAGTACTAGGCAGACACTCCCACGCTGCTTCACTGCTGCAGAGGAGGTTGTTCCACCATGCTGAAGCCACAATCGGAGTGGCTCTGTCCCCTCCCTCTGAACAGTCTCCTGTTCCCTCCTTTGCACAAGTTGCTCATGGGCCACATAAGAGCCCTGAACAGGTTGATTCCAGCCCCTGGGCTTTATGTTTTGACACTCCTGCTCTACAAGATAAAACAGGAAAGCTGCAACTTTTTATTTCATCATCCTCAAGTGAACTCCATAGTATCAAAGGTCCTACCAGCCATGGGATGAGCTAGAAGCTGCTCATACCTGCTAGACAAGGAGGGAAGATGTCTTGACCTGATAGGGAGAAAGATCTCCTTTTCAGGGGCTATGGGACTGAGGGTGGCAAACTTCACAGCTGTCATGGGCCGCTATCAGATTCACAGTTTCTAGATCTATTACCAGTTGATAAGCAAAGTGAAGCGAAAGTCCTCATTGCAGAGGGGCAAAAATTAGGGAAACAGATTAATAGCAGGTCAATAGCCTCTGGTATTGTCATAAGGAGGTATTCATGGTTACGCTCCTCAGCCCTCCCATTGGATATGCGATTGAAGGTAGAGGACCTCCCATTTGAAGAATGAGACTTATTCAGTGACCAAACTGATACAGTTTTGGATAGAATTAGAAAGAACTAACTGACAGCAAAATCCCTGGGCATAACCCACCAGTCACTTATACCTTTCAAACAAAGGTACTTCACAAGGCATATTTAGAGGTATCCCCAAACAAGACCTTACATGGCACAAAGTTACAGATACCAATTACCTCCACCCTTACAACAGGGTTTCAGATGACCTTACAACCAACAAGCCCAGCCCAAGAGGCAAAGCAGGCAAAGGGGAAGGAACCCCCACTAATCCCCTAGGGACCACCATTCTAGGAGTGCCCCATTGGCTTGACAAAAAAGGTGGAGGTAAGAAGCCCATCTTAGACCTAAGGTCCCTGAATAAACACCTGAAGGTGCCAAAGTTCAGGATGCTATGCATGCAGGAGGTGATATCCTTTGTAACACCCACTGTGTGGTTTGCCACACTAGATGTGAAGGATGCGTACTTCCACATCTTGATACATGAGAGTAGCAGAAAGTTGAGGTTTACCTATTCAGGTATCATTTATGAGTATACAGTGCTCCCCTTAGGGTTTGCAACCGCCCCCAGAGTATTTCCTAAATGTGTAGCTTTTCTGAGATTACAGGGTTGTACAGTGTACCCTTAACTGGATAACTGGTTCTTCATCGATGACTCACCAGAGAGTCTGAGAGCTTAAAATTGGCCCTGAATATCATCCAATCTCTTGGCTTCTTGGTAAACTGGGAGAAATCCCGGCTATCTCTCACATAGTCAGTCAACTTCATTGGGGCCTCATTAGACTCATTAGCCACCCTGAGCGTGCTTCGTGGGGAGGACGGGGTATAAATTAAATAAATAGACTCCCAGAAGGAGAAGGTGCATTTGCCTCTTAATAGGTCAAAACACTGCTGTGCTTGTTAAGAAACTCATTTCTAATAGACACCAGTTAGCTAGATGCATTCAAAAACTGCTGGATTACATGACGTCCACCACCACAGTAGTTCCACATGCTCACACATGAGGACATTACAAAATTGCTTAATAAGCTCAGATCCCCTCTGGAGAAAGTTATCCATTCCAAGAGCCATTGTAGGTCCCTACTGTGGTGGTCCATACCTGAAAACCTCTTCAAGGGAGTCCCTCTAGGGGTTCAGTTCCATGATATCTGCCTCTTCATGGATGTGTCACTCACGGATGGGACGCTCATTATCAGGATTTAAAGGTAAAAAGAACATGGTCTAAAAAAGAATCCACCTTACACTTTGATTTACGTGAGCTGAGAGCAATCAAACTTGTGCTCGCTTCTTTTACAGAGGTCATCAGAGGACGATTAGGACAGCTTACAATGAAGCTAAAGTCTCTTGTTCAATGCCACTAAAAGCTCACTCAGCATGGGCTCAGGCATCTTTGAAAGCCTTTTGTACCACCACAGGACATCTGCAAGGCAGTGATGTAGTCCACTCTCTCTACATTCATTAAACACTACTTGATGGACATGGACTCCAGAAGCAAAGCTGCAGTGGGAAAAGCAGTGTTACAGGCAATCTTCCATTAATCAGCCCACACCTTCCTCCTGGACAGGTGATCTTACTATTCTCCCATGTGGGACTGCACAGAAGCCACAAAGATGAAAACAGTGTTGCACTTACCTGCAACTACTGTTCATCGAATGGTCTTCTGCGCAGACACACATCCCTCCTTCCTTTCTCTGTTGTGGGCTACCAAAAATATATGGGCCTCCTCATGGCGGTGAAGGGAACTGAGGAAAGGAATGCTCACCCCACCTCTGTCACATGACCCTTTGGACACAAAAAGGGCTCCCTAGGGACAGAGGGTAGGGGGAGCACTCCAGAGCCTAGAAGCTTCTTCAAAAAAGCTTGGAACCTCCTCTCCTTGGCTGGCCTGCAATCATGCAGTCCCATGTGTTCCTGCACAGAAGACCACTCGACGAGCAGCGGTTACAGAAAAGTGCAGCCCTGTTTACTTTTCTCACCTATGTCACTTTGTAGGCTTAAACCCAAGATCTTCACAACCTCTCCTCTGAAGGTAGGTTGCCTGTCTCCCATTAATTAGATTGTTTAGTTCAGTACTACCTCAGGACAGAAAAAAGGTGCTATTTCAAATTATTCTTGTGCATTAAGGAGGGAACATGAAAAGGCCCATGTTCTGGTCCTGATCATCTAATTTTGTGCGGTATAATCTGAGCCCACGTTGGAAGGGCGGGATATAAATCCAATAAATAAATAAATAAATTTAAACTTTTGTTTGACTGTCTTGTTCATTGACCTCTCTACCCTTCCTGCAGACCGTCCCTCTGCCATTGCAGATGGAAGCTCCCAGTAGTAGAATTCCAACATTGCCCTTCGTTTGGGGTTATGCCTTGGTTGTTTTACAAAATACTCAGCAATTAGGGTGGCCCATGTGAAGCTGCTATACTGTTTTCCCTGCTCTGTTGATGGTTGGTTGTTATTGATCCTTTCCAGGGCAACCCTTTTTATCTTACTGATTGAGTTCCTTTTTGCCTTTCTTCATCTTTAATCAGTCTTTAGTCATTCCTTATTTTACTGATTCGTATTTTTTCCT
This sequence comes from Gekko gecko, assembly GCA_029375565.1. Lineage (NCBI taxonomy): Eukaryota > Metazoa > Chordata > Lepidosauria > Squamata > Gekkonidae > Gekko > Gekko gecko. The sequence goes on along the minus strand of JAPDNY010000002.1, from coordinate 102,717,119 downwards.
TCCACTTCTGCACTTCCTGGCTTTTTTACATATCTATATGTGACACCATAACAGAATTTGTATTTTTTGTGTATATTTCACCCTTCAGGGGATGCCCCAGTTTTGTTTTTCTTTCTTTCCAAGACAGAGCTAATGTGCATCATTCTGGTGGTCTCGGCACTGCATTTTTCTCAGAGCACTTCTTTTGACTCTGAGCCTCTAGAAGTTAGTGTCGGTGCCTCCTTCTTTATAGTGTGGAGACCCAGCTGTTGGCATGTGTTTCCCAGTGGCTCCTGGTCTTCTGTCATACAATGGTTTCACCTAGAGCACTAGGCATACCTTACTTTTGTCTTTTATTTTAGTGTAAACACTCCATATAGTCATGGAATGCACTGTGATTAATGATTTATTAATGACTAATCTGAACATACTACACTATGGAGCAGATTTAGCTTTCTGGCTTTGGACAGTAAAGGTCCTGCTAAGTAAAATCTTCTTCCCTATGATTTTTAAGTAGTGCTTTGTAAACCTTGGTTTAGATTAAGAAAATACTTCTCTATTTTCCTAATTTGCTGCTGTAACAGAGTTTCTATACCCTTATTCCTCCATACTTTGAATTTTAATCCAGTAACTAAAATATACATAAACACTCTCTGAACTTTCAGTAAGCTGGTTTCTGCTAATAAATAAAATAGTTTTATACTCAGGAATCACCAAATCAATCTTCAGTATTAGATTTTCAAATTAAAATAAGCCCCCCCCCCATTCCTGTACTATAACAGCTGCAGGTATATGGTACAGTCCTTAATATTAAAGATCTTCTGCACCATTATAAGTAATTGGGGGCCATATTTTATATTTGATAGAAATATAAAATTTCTCCTTACCAAAACATTTAACCAGTTTTTCCACTGAAATAGTTAATTTTACTTCCCTTTCAGTTTCTGATTGAAGATTTATGTCATCAGAGTGATGAATGTGATCAGTGACTTCACACATTCATCTGTCTAGCTTTTCGGTCTCATGGAGTTAACAGATATGTGAAGTGGGTATCACTTCTGTTTTATCAACAATTGGTGATTCATAGTGGCAGCAAAAAAGCAGCAGTGTGGCTTTCTTTGCTGCCATTCCCCTCAAAATTATAATGTAATGTAATGCAAAAATGAGCATTGGGTGTTGCATTTAAGCTTCCTGAGAATTAGACAAGTAGGTTACAGAAGATGGAGATTTTCTGTCACGTCACTTTTTATACCGTGATATTTGTCTCTGAAATATACCATTTATATATCTTATTCTGAAACTGGCCCCAGAATAAAGATTAAAGAATTCACACACTGGAGCTGGGGACAGCCAGGATAGATGTTTCTGTGAACTTATGAGGAAATACAGGCTTGCAGAAATAGCTTAAAAACAAGGGGGGGGTAAAGAAAAGTTTTTTACGATGGCAAGATGTCATGAGATCTCATCAGTCATTTTGAATAGCTCTGGTTGCCTAGGACTGGTTATCCAAAGTGGCTGCTGCAGTTTCATTTTGAAAATGAAGGTGTGCTGGGGAGAAAGGAAGAGTGGACAGGTAGGAAAGACAAAAAGATGGCCAGAAGTGAAGATAGTGTAGAGGGAGAAAGGAAAGAAATAAAAATGGAGTGAAGTGGGGCTAAAAGTAGGGAAAGAAGCAGGGAAAGGAGAGAAGCTGCTGGGAGGGAGGAAAGAAGGACTGGAGGTAAACAGGCAAGCAGAATGGGAAACTAGGGAGGGAAGGAAGCAGAGAAACAGGAGAAACTGCAGGGTCTGTGAGGAGGTGGGACACTGGAGAAAAACGGGGAGAAAAACTAGCAGGGGGGATGGCCTGCTCCAAGTCCTTGTGGGTCCCTTGTTTGTAGTCTCTCATTTCAGGGAATGGCCTGATCCTATATGTCTTTAGTCAGAAGTAAGTCTCATCAAGCTGAATGGAAGTTACTCCCAAGTAACAGTGCATAGGGTTGCAGCTCTGATAGCAATAAAGCAGTTATCTCCAACCAGTAGCTTGTGAGCTGCTGGTACCACTCCTACTTTGCAGCAGCCTCTCATGGATCCCATGGAAGACCCAGGCAGGAAGAGATCATGAAAATATCTGCTGTAACCTTTTTTATTTCATAGGATTTTCCTTTGTGCTGCTTAGCATACAGCTTCATTTTTGGTGCAGTTCCTAGTCCAACTTGGCAACTTCCTGCTGGGCAGGATAGTGGGAGAGTAGCTTGGGATATTTTTCATTATTCAGAAGTAGTTTTCATTAAATAAAAAGTTGGTTATCCCTGCTCTAAATGTTACTAATGTATAGTTTCGTCTTTGGGGAAATAAATGTTTACTATTGTTGTTTGTTTTCACAGGCTTCTTATAGTTTACCTTACCTTCTTATAGTTTACCTGTCCCTCTTTTGGAACTAGTGCATTTATCATATTATACCCATTATTTCTTTTAATAATTTGCAGTGGACCTGCTTGCTCTCTTAAAATGGAAGGCATATCCAGACCGAATAATGGATATCTTGGGAAGACTGAGGCATGTCAGTGGTGAAGAAATTGTTAAGGTACTGAATCATCTCTGAGCCATTGTTATACATGGCAGTTTTTAGTAATTCATAGTCTTCGAAGGGGCCAAAATATTACTTCCTCTGATTGCCTTTTGTCAGTTGGCAGAAATCCAGTTGTGATCATCTTAAATGTAAACCTATAAAATTATGTTCTGGAAGGCCAGAAAACAATAAAACTTGAGGAATATATGTAAAAACTAAATTATTGTAAATTCTATAGGTTCTAAAATTAAAAAAAATAATAAATGTACAATAAATATAACAAAAATTATCATAAGATATAAACCTTTTCTATTATTAATTGTAAGATAAAAGACCAAAATGCTTTTTGACAAGCTGGCTTCATCATTGGTCAACCATACAAAATTCTTTCTGACAAATACAGCTGATTCCTATGTCAAGAATACATGCAAAACATAGTTACCCACAGTAACCTAAAAATTAATTAAAAAAATTAATTAGCCCAATTTTCCCCATGGTTTCAAAATTTCCTGAAAAGTTATATCTCTAGCTCTGATCATGATGATATCATATTTCCCATTTTGTACTACTAGTTATTATTGTAGGAAAGATGAGGACATGTAAAGCTGAGTTTGGGATGGGAGCTACATGCCCTCTATAGTTTCTAATTCTAAATACAGTCATTGACTTTTATGAAAACAATGACATGATCTAATAAAATATTACTAATTGTGAATTCAACTGTTAAAGAGTATTATATTTAAGTAAGATGGTTATACTTTATGTAAGCATACTATAAAAACAGTATGCTTAAGTTTTTGTACAGAAGTATTAATTATTCAATAATATATCTTCAGTGAATTGGGCTTCCCAGATAAGTCTGAAAAGCAATTTCCTACCTTCCCCAATAAACTATATTTAGAACAGATTAATGAAATATGGACAAATCCTGTTTTGAAAGTGCAGCAGTTTGAGACCTGAATGCTGCATGACAGAGTGAGCTCCCGTCTCTGGTCCCAGCTCCTGCCAACCTAGCAGTTCGAAAGCAAGAAATTGCAAGTAGATAAATAGGTACCGCTTCAGTGGGAAGGTAACAGCGTTCTATGCACCTTGATGTCTAGTCATGCCAGCCACATGACCACAGAAACATCTTCAGACAGCGCTTGCTCTAGCTTGGAAATGGAGATGAGCACCGCACCCCTGGATTTGGATTCAACTGGCTTTCGAGCAAGGGAAACTTTTACCTTTACTGTAGAAATTCTTTAGATGACTTGAATGTACTAAATTGTGTTATTAAAGTTCCTTACATTATAAAACCTATGAATTAAGTGAGCAAAGGATATAATTACTTTTTGCCAACCAAACAGGGAGCAACCCAAAGGAGGTCTACTCAAAAATAACTCCCATTTTATTCAACGGGGCTTATTCCTAGGTAACTCTTCTTAGGATTGTAGCCATTGTGGTCTTTTTCCACAAGGTATGTAAGTGTTTAATATGATGGTTGGTGATTAAGCAGGTTACTGAATAGACACTTAAAACAAAAGATCTGCAGAAGATGAAATATCTAGGAATAATTACTGTTTCGTGAAGATTGGCAACTGTTTCTATTATATTGTATGTCTTCTGAAAACTGCAGCTGTTCAGACAATTTCCAATTATAAAATGAAATAGTACTATAAAAAGTAATATCTATGATGGCTTTAATATGTACTATAATTTTCCTTTTGAGTTTGGGGAACAGAGCCTTGAATGTGCTTTTATATATAATATAAGCAAACCACTAACTGATCTGGTTTTGATAGAATCGTTTATGAGAACATATTAAATAACATATTATGTGGATTTTGTGCCTTTCCAGTTCCTTCAGGATATCTTGGATACCTTATTTGTGATTTTGGATGACAATACAGAAAAATATGGACTGCTGGTCTTTCAGTCTCTGGTAAGCGTGACCTATTTCTGATGGATGAATACTTTCATCTTCCCTTTATCCAGTATTTTTCATTGTTGTTATGATACTGGCAACTAATTTTTCTAGTAGGTCACAATAAATGTGAGGAGGAGGTAGGAGGCAAACCATTCCCCTCTCCCCCCTGCATTTGTAGCAAAAACTGTAGAGAATTCTTTTCTTTTACCCATATCTTGCACTATCAATTATTTGTGGGAGCAAGTTGCAGTTTTGCTCAGTTTTTATTGTTTCAGTGAACCCAGTTTTTCTTCACCTTTCAAATGTCTGGTATGTCTGGCAATCATTGCCTTTGCAGGACATCTAAAGCATGCTAAACTATATGCTAAACCTTTGCAGTGCTTTTTGGTTGAAATGAGGTACAAAATTCAGTAACCAGGAGGGAAGTAAACTCCTTCATTGTCAAATATGTATATTAAAATCTTTCCAAGGATTCTTGGCTATGTTCATGACTAAGTCTTTTTGAAACTGGCTTTCTGATAGGCTTTCCATGGGTGAAATGTTAAGCAGCTGAACTGTTGATTTATGTGTTATTTATAATATTTATAATTGTATCTTTTTAGCCAGTCTTATTCTTGTACCTAGTGTAATGTGAGGTGGAAAGAATTTTTTAAAAAGACATGTATTCATAATTCAGGAATATACCCATTTTTAGATTAGGTTTACAAAAACATTCCAGTGAGAATATGTGCATATAACCAAGTATACAGATAAAAAATAAGAACAACTGTGCTAGATCAGGCCAATGGTCCATCTAATCCAGCATCCCTTTTTACATAGTAGCAAACCAGATCCCCTTGCAAGATTTACAAGCAGGGCATAGAAGCAAAGCCTCTCCCTGTTGTTGCTCCCTAGATCTGGTATTCATGGGGCTGCTACCTGAACATGGAGGTTCTATGTAGTCATTTTGACTAACAGCCCTTTGTGGCCAACCAGACAGACCCACTGGTCCAGGTGGGTGGCTGGAGGCCTCTTCCACTCCATTTGAGAGTAAAAACAACTGGAAGGGGCATGCTGCTGGGCATCTGGAGAATTTAAAAGCTGACAGGGAGGTCAGCTGGGGGGAGAAGAACAGTAGTGGCAAGGAGAAAGTGACTATAGTTGGGAGGGCCAGCATATCAGCAGATGGAGGAGCGGTGTCAAGAGTCATCACTGGGGGTCCATCCTTGAAGCAGCCTTGAAACCCACAGGAGTGCACAGCAACAAGGGAAACAAAAGCAGCACCTGCAGAAACTCTTGGGGCTGCCCCAGTGGCGCAAGCAAAGGAAGACCCATGTCTTCCCAGGCAGCGAGGCTTTGGGGTGGCGTGTCTGCAATCCAGGAGAGCGACAGAGCAGCATCCAAAAGGAAAATGACAGGAAGGACAGACCAGAGGAGACCCAATGAGATCTAGGCTGATCCTGCATTGAGCATGGGGATCGGACTAATGGCCTGTATGGCCTCTTCCAACTCTTGTGATTCTATGGGAAGCCAACCTCTTGTCAACAGGTGTAAAGGTGGTAATATTGGAGGGTAGCCCTGAAATGACAAGAGAAGGGACAAGGGAGCAGGTAGATGCAAGCCCTGAGACTGGAGGGAAAACTTTGATGGAAGGACTGAGGACCTTAAGCTCAGAGGCATTGGACATCCCGATAGCTGTGGGAGGACTCAAAAGGACTGGGAACAAAGGTGAGGCCAAGACAGAACTGGGAATTGGGATGAAAGGTGGCACAAAGTGGGAAGGTATGGAGGTCCCAGTGTCTGGACCTGATGCCTTGTGAATAAAAGGGTAGAGTCATGTGGCCAAGGAGAACCATTGGAGGGAGTGCAACCAATTATGGTGCCAATCCCTGGTCTAAGGCCCCCTGGTCTGACACCATTTACTTAATTTACATTACATTACTTGATGAATATTTAAATTGTGAAATTCACTGCTGGTGGATGTGGGGATGGACATGAGTATAGATGACTTTAAAAGGGAGATCGGGTAGGTTCATGGAGGGTATGTCCATCAATTGGTAGTAGACATAGTGAGTACAGGGAACAGGCGTTGTCAGGGGAATCTGTTCGTCTTGCAGTAATTCTTCAAAAAGAGTAAAAGATCTTTTACTCTTTATAAAGAATTATTACAAGACAAGCAACTGAGTATAAAATATATTTTTACTTGATTTTGCACCATTAGCCTTGACCTTATTTTTTATCTCCTGTGATTGGTGCAGCTCTTTATTTTCTTGCTATGAGTAAAGGGAACTTCCATGTACAAAGGTAGGAGGCAGCATCAGGGGGAAGGCCTTGGGCTCTGTGCCCAGGACAATTCGTTGGCTGCCGTTTGAAACAGTATTTTGGACTAGATAGACCACTGATGGTTCTAATGTTCCTATGGACCTATCCTCTATAAACTCATCTTGTCCCAACTGAACTAGTGGTTATAATGATTATCTGGTTATTGATCCTTGTCGGTGTGTTCTGTACATAAATTCTAGCTGACTAAACCCTTTCAGTGTTCAGCATATCTGAAGATAAATAAATCTGAGCACTCTGGCAACCAGGCTTGGCAGAAGATGTTAAGACTGACAAAAGTTTTTTCTTTGGGACCCTTATTTTTAGGGATCTTCTTCGTGGTCTCTGTGAATCACACCTCTAGGATATAGTGCGCCTGCGCTGACCCCGATCTGTATAATGAAAAGCGAAAGGGATTTTCGTGCCCGGTCCCCAGTCATGTGCTGGGCTCCACTGTGCATGACTAGGGCGAGGGCACGAGGATTCCACCAGTTCTCTTCTGACCGCCGCGCTGGTAGGACCTTTCCGTCTCAGTCGGTAATAGTTTGTTGGCCTGAAGGCCTCGTCTTGCTTCTATTTAGTTAGTTAGCAAAGTAGTTTTTAGTTAGTTAGTCTTCTTTTGGACTGGTGTCTGCTTCCGCGCAGACTTTTCTACTCCCCTCCCTTCAGTCTATGGCCGCTAGGTGGGGTTTCTTTAAATGGTGCAGGAACTGTGGCAAGAAAATTGCCCCCCCAGATGGGCATTCTCTTTGCCTTTTATGCCTGGGGGAATAGCACCAAATAGACTCCTACATCCATTGTGTCAAGTTCTCCAAACAGACTAGGAAAAATTGGACAGCCAGACTTCATGTGGCTTTGATGTAGTCAGCTCTATCTCCTGTGGCAGCCTCGTCACAAGATACCTCTGGGCATGCGTTGATGGCAGCGCCTGCATCAGAATCAGCAGCCACTCTGTCCTCAACATCGGCTCCAATTGACACCGAAAAATCGGTGCTGAAACGCCCAATTCAGGTGCAGCAGTCTGACACCCATATTCCTTCTAAGATCCAGAAGGAGGGCAAGGACATTCGGCTTATCAAGCATAAGAAGCACAAGAAAGGCTCTCTTGACAAGGCATTGAGTCCCCGAACTGAGGTAGCCATACCTCCCAGAGCCGCTTCTCTTGATACATTAAGCTGAGGGCAGCTACAAGGTGTTCTGCAGTCACCTTCACTATGCCCAAATCAGTCCACCGACTCCGACCGGGAGCTGGACTTGACTCAGATCTCTCGATCCCCCAGGGTTGAGATCTCGCACCGAGATCAGAAGGCACACACCATTGTCCCTTCGCCTCCCATCGGACCTGAGGGTTGGGATCGATCTCCTACACCCCTCCAGCCTCCGCACTGGGATCAGCGCCAGTGGCAATATCTATATGGTGCTTATCCCTTCCCGGGATCGATGCCGTGGCTTCCTCTGCCTCTGCCCATGGAGTGGGATCGCCAGTCCTCATCATCTCGGCTCTCTCGGTATCATGATGCATCTTCAACACTGAAATTCATTAGATCGTCTCAGTCGAGACCAAATGTTAAAGTCCCCGACCTCCAACCATTGGCACCGATACAGATTCCAGAACTGTCCAAACTGCTGCCATCAACATCAATACAGCAGACTTCATTCTCTGAACTTTTGGAGCAAGCCAGCTCCTCAACTTTTCAGTCAGAGGAGGATAGTCCTCATCAACCATCAGAACCGTCCCCACCTCAACAAGTGGAAGATGACCTCCCTATCTCCCCATCGGAAGATGTCAGATCTTAGGGAGATTTTGTGAAATGTATGGCTGACAAGTTGGCTTTGCCCACCACCCAGCCACCCCCAACTGTGACAGACTCAGTCTTTGACATCGTCCAGATGGACACTTCCACGTCAGTAGCCCTTCCCATGACTTCAGTCCTTTTGAAAATGGCCAAGGACCCTTGGACACATCCTTCTTCTGTTCCAGTCTCTAATAAACGACTGGACCATATGTATAAAATTCAGGAGTCGGTAGTGGAATTCCTCTTTACCCATCTGAAGCCGAACTCCCTAGTAGTGACATCATCCACCAAGGGAAAGAGCAGTCACTCCACACCTTCTGACAAGGAGGGTAGGAAGCTTGATTCCTTCGGTATAAAGTTCTACACTGCAGGAGTGATGGGGATTAAGGCATCTAACTATGCCGCCTGTATGGGGCGCTATCAGTTTGCTCTGTGGGAGCAAATGTCAGAATTTATCGCCACTCTCCTTACTGAGAACAGTCATCAGGCCCAACGCATACAAAAAGAAGGTATGCTTCTAGCAAAGCATCAACTAAATGTCTCCAAGCACACTCTGGATGTAGCGGCAAAGACTCTCACCTCTTCAGTCGCTTTACGTTGACATGCCTGGCTGCGTTCCTCTGCCTTACACACAGATACCAAAACTGTTATCGAAGATCTTCCCTTTGAGAGCAATGGTCTCTTCAGCTCTACTACACATGTAGTACTTCATGAGCTCGACAAAATGTCTCGCAGCCTAGGAGTCTCTCCCGCTACCAAGTCTACCAAAGGAAAACCCTAGACTGAGCAATGGGCTCGGAGACCAGTGTCGAAATCTCTTTCTGAAACCCACTGGCAAAGATCTGCAAGTGGGTCATCTTGTCCTTATGGAGGAAAACTCAAGTTTGCATCAGCTTCCCAATCACGACTCAAACCTTCAAAAGCTCCGAAGCAGAGTCTTTGACTCCAGCTTCACCATGTGTCCCACCCACCTGTTTCCTTTCCTGTCAACATGGAAACTCATCACTTCAGACTGATGGGTCCTCTCCGTAATAGAATCGGGCTACGTCATAGAGTTCTTTCAAACCCTTGCCACCTCCCCAGTCATTATCACACCACCTTCTGTTGTGCTTCTGGAGGAAGTTCAAACCCTTCTCCAAAAGAATGCCATAGAGACGGTACTGATAATTCAGCCATACACAGGCTTCTACTCTCGTTACTTCACGGTACCGAAAAAGGACGGAGGCCTCCGTCCCATTATGGACCTCAGATGCTTAAACCACCACATTGTCTACAAAAAGTTTTGAATGACAATGTTACAAACCATTCTTCCATTTCTGAACCCCAGAATGTGGATGGTGACATTAGATCTCAAAGACGCTTATTTTCATGTCTCGATTCATCCCACCCACCGTCCCTTCCTCCACTTTATGGTAGGCAACAGACATTTCCAATACAAAGCCCTCCCGTTTGGGCTATCCACACACCCCAGGTCTTTACGAAGGTAATGGTGGTCATAGTGGCGTACCTACGTTTGCAGGGCATCCAGATATTTCCCTACATAGATGACTGGTTGTTAGTGGCAGACTCGAAGGCTTCCCTTCTTGCCCACATGGACCTAACCTAAACCATCCTAGAGCCTTTGGGCATCAAGGTGAACTTGCAAAAGTCAGTGCTCCTTCCCTCCACAAGGGTACAGTTCATAGGAGCTATCTTGGATTCTGTGGCATGCAAGGCCTTCCTCCCTCCTCAGAGGGCAAAGGACAGTATTGATTTGGTGACTCTCCTACACAGTAAGAGGAGTGCCACCGCAAAGCAAGTCCAGCGGCTGTTGGGCTTGATGGCGGCCACTACCAATGTCGTTGTTTTTGCCAGGCTATGCATGAGACCATTGCAGCTGTGGTTTGTTCAGAAGTTCCGTCCACAGCAGCACTCTCAATCCCTTCGTCTCATACTACCACAGACTGTTCGGGACTCTCTCCTTTGGTGGGCAGACCTGGTGAATCTCTTGGCGGGAGCCCCGTTTCACCCACCCACCTCAGCTCATGCTGATGACAGATGCGTCCCTCTGGGGTTGAGGGACACCTCAGATGACTTTGCGTAGGGGCTCATTGGGAATCCCACGTAACCCATCAACACATCTATTTCCTAGAACTCCTGGCAGTACAGTATGTACTCAGGTCTTTCCGCCACCTTGTGACCCAGCAGGTGGTCACGGTCCTTACAGACAACACCACAGCCCTCTGTTACATCAACGGACAGGGAGGCACGATATCCAGAGGACTATGCCGGCTAGCTCTGGAAATCTGGAATGAGTGTCAACCGTGGAGCATGTTCTTGAGAGCTGCCCATCTTCTGGGGGCTCTGAATGTTCAAGTGGACTTCCTGAGCAGAGGAGGTGCATCAGGACATGAGTGGGAACTCAATTGAAGCTATCTCCAACCAATCTTCCATCTATGGGATTTTCCTGAGGTGGATGTGTTCACGACACGCCACAACAGGAAATGCCATCTCTTCTGCTCCAGAGTGGGGACCAATCCCCCATCTCTAGGTGATGGTCTCCTTCTTCTGTGGTCACCCGTGTATATTTTCTCTTCCCTCCAATTTCTCTGATCTCGAGAGTTCTCAGCAAAATACTGAGAAACTACACTGCCTCCTGGTGACTCCATGGTGGCCACGGCAGCACTGGTTCCCCATCCCGCTGCATCTATCCTTAGAATCCTAGGGGTTTAGCACATGGCAGAAAATTGTGTGATGTGCAAAAAAGAACGGCTATTTTTCACTCATCTCCCACTAAGTTAACATATAATGATGTCAGATGGCCAAAGTGAGCAATCTGTGTGCTGATTCTCTCCCTCTCCCCCTTCAAAAACAACCCCATAATTCTGACATGCTATACTTATTTCTGTCCAGTGGAGTTAAACATGTCAAGTGCTTGTTGGAAAAACAATATATAACCATTTTAAATAAATAAATGTGCTTTATTACGCATGCAAAACAGGACAGTTCTGGTTTTTTAAACTAAAGCATAGAAATCTAGGAATCTATAACAGGGGTCATCATCACATCCTACAACAGCAAATTTGCTTCTGCTATCCATTAACTTAATTGGGCACAGATGAATTCTGTTATTGTAGGGCAGGGAGAAAAAGTTTCTCTACCCAGTTTCTCCATCCTGACCGTAATTTTAGAAACTTCTGTCATGTTCCCATTTAGTCATCATTTCTGTGAACTAAAAAGTCTCACTTTTCCTAATCTTTTCTTTAGTGGAAGGCGCTCCACAGGATATAGATGGGAACTCTCAGTCTGGGGCAGGTGATGCACTCTATTCTTGGTGCTGGAGGGGGCAGCAGTGGGAGGGCTTCTAGTGTCCTGGCCCCACTGCTGGACCTCCTGATGGCACCTGGTATATTTTGGCCACTGTGTGACAGAGTGTTGGACTAGATGGGCCATTGGCCTGATTCAACATTGGCTTCTCTTATGTTCTTATGTTCTCCAACCCTTTGTTCACCTTGATTGATCTTTTCTTCGTATTTTCTACCTCTACAATATCCTTTTTGAGATACAGTAACCAAAACATTCCACAGTATTCCCATTGTAGTTGGGCCATCATTCTGTACAAGGCTATTACATTACAGGTTATCTTGTTCTCCATCCCTTTCTTAATAATCCCCAGCACAGAATTTTCAGCAAGCTATCGGCTGTATGTATGCTATCTGAACTGTATGTATGCTATCTGAACCTCCATTATTGTGCATCTAATTTCCAAGCATCCTTAAGGTATTTAAACCACTGTACCCTCCCTTTCAGCTTCCATTAGACTAATACCTCATTTTTGATAATACATATTAATTTTACCTTTGCTGAGGGTAAAAGAGGAGAGCAGAAAGGTTGGCTTGAAACTCAACATCAAAAAAAATAAGAACATAAGAGAAGCCAATGTTGAATCAGGCCAATGGCCCATCTAGTCCAACACTCTGTCACACAGCGGCCAAAATATACCAGGTGCCATCAGGAGGTCCAGCAGTGGGGCCAGGACACTAGAAGCCCTCCCACTGCTGCCCCCTCCAGCACCAAGAATAGAGTGCATCACCTGCCCCAGACTGAGAGTTCCCATCTATACCCTGTGGCTAATAGCCACTGATGGACTTCTGCTCCATATGTTTATCTAATTCCCTCTTGAAACTGTGCATGCTTGTAGCTGCCACGACCTCCTGTGGCAGTGAATTCCATATGTTAATCACTCTTTGGGTGAAGAAGTATTTCCTTTTATCTGTTCTAACCCGACTGCTCAGCAATTTCATGGACTGCCCACGAGTTCTTGTACTGTGAGAAAAGGAGAAAAGTACTTCTTTCTCAACCTGCTCAATCCCATTCATAATCTTATAAACCTTGATCATGTCACCCCTCAGCCGTCGTTTCTCCAAGCTAAAGAGCCCTAAGCGTTTTAACCTTTCTTCATAGGGAAGGTGTTCCAACCCTTTGATCAATTCTAGTTGCCCTTCTCTGCACTTTTTCCAATGCTATAATATCCTTTTTGAGATGTGGCGACCAGAACTGTACACAGTATTCCAAATGAGATCGCACCAATGATTTATATAGGGGCATTATGATACTGGCTGATTTGTTTTCAGTTCCCTTCCTAATAATCCCCAGCATAGCGTTGGCCTTCTTTATTGCAGCTACACACTGTCTAGACATTTTCATTGAGTTATCTACTATGACTCCAAGATCTCTCTCTTGGTCAGTCTCTGCCAGTTCAGACCCCATCAACATGTATTTATATTGAGGATTTTTGGCTCCAATGTGCATCACTTTGCATTTGGCCACATTGAACCCCATTTGCCACATTGACGCCCACTCACCCATCCTCGACAGATCCCTTTGGAGTGCCTCACAATCCTCCCTGGTTTTCACCACCCTGAACAACTTCGTGTCATCTGCAAATTTAGCCACTTCACTCCTTACTCCCAATTCCAAATCGTTAATAAACAAGTTAAAAAGCATCGGACCGAGTACTGATCTTAGATGTTAATAAACCTGAGTTTCTATATCTTACTTGGCAGCTGGTAGAATAATATAGTTTCCAGATAAGGAAGAGTAGTTGTTTATCTATTCCCATTTTATTCAATTTAACCCATAGGAGGTTGCTGGAAATTGAATCAAAGGCCCTTTTAAGTCAAGGAAAGCGCAGAATAGTTTTTTGGGGGCTTCTCCAGAATATTTCTCCACCAAGTGGGCAAGAGTTATTCAATGGTCTAATGTTGTACTACCTGTGCAAAACCCGACCTGCTCAGCTCCCAGAAGGTTTCAATCTGCAATTCAGGAGGTCAATTTATCTGACAGATGCCTTGCATAAAGTTTGCCCACTGTTGAAAACAGGCTTATTGGGCGGTAGTTTCCTGGATAATTTGGATCCCCTTTTTTGAAGATTGGAACTACAATAGCATTTGTCCATAAAGCAGGTATGGTCCCTTTTTTGTCTATTAGAGTAAAAAGGGTAGCCAGTGGGGAAGCCCACCAGTCCAGATGGTCTTTAAACAACTCAGGACTAGATGGGCCATTGGCCTGATCCAACATTGGCTTCTCTTATGTTCTGAACCTACCGGTAACTCTTGCTGCAGCGTGATAAAACTCCACCTCAGAAGTGGCAGCCCCAATCCTGAAGGCCCCAGAGTGTCCCACAGTAAGATGGTTGAAGGCCCACAGAGGCAAGTGCACCCAGGAATACTACACAGAAACTGAATCTAATAAGGTTATGGTGGTATATGTTGTTGTTGTTCAGTTGCACAGTCGAGTCCGACTCTTCGCGACCCCATGGACCAGAATACGCCAGGCCCTTCTGTCTTCCGCTGTCCGCTGAAGTTTGCTCAATTTCATGTTCGTTGCATCGATGACACTGTCTAACCATCTCATTCTTTGCCGTCCCCTTCTTCTTTGACCTTCAATCTTTCCCAGCATCAGGTTCTTCTCCAGGGAGTGCTCCCTTCTCATTTGGTGGCCAAAGTATTTGAGCTTCAGCTTCAGGATCTGGCCTTCCAGGGAACAGTCAGGGTTGATTTCTTTTAGGATTGACTGATTTGATCTCCTTGCAGTCCAAGGGACTCTCAAGAGTCTTCTCCAGCACCATAGTTCAAAAGAATCTATTCTTCGGCGCTCGGCCTTCCTTATAGTCCAACTCTCACAGCCATACATTACTACGGGGAATACCATTGCTTTGACCATGCGGACTTTTGTTGGCAAGGTGATGTCTCTGCTTTTTATCATGCTGTTTAGGTTTGCCATCGCTTTCCTCCCAAGGAGCAGGCGTCTTTTAATTTCATGGCTGCAGTCACCATCTGCAGTGATCTGGGATCCTAGGAACGTGAAGTCTGTCACTACTTCTACGACTTCCCCTTCTATTTGCCAAGGAGTGATGGGGCCAGATGCCATGATCTTAGTTTTTTTGATGTTGAGCTTCAAGCCCACTTTTGCACTCTCCTCTTTCACCCTGAGCAAGAGACTCTTGAGGTCCTCTTCACTTTCTGCCATCAGAGTGGTATCGTCTGCATATCTGAGGTTATTGATCTTTTCCCCAGCAATCTTAACTCCAGCTTGTGATTCATCCAGGCCAGCATTTCGCATGATGTACTCTGCATATAAATTAAATAAGCAAGGTGACAATATACATCCTTGTCGTACTCCTTTTCCTATGCTAAACCAATCAGTTGTTCCATATCCGGTTCTAACTGTTGCTTCTTGACCCTTATACAGGTTTCTCAGAAGACATATGAGGTGGTCCGGTACTCCCATCTCTTTAAGAACCTGCCATAATTTATTGTGATCCACACAATCAAAGGCTTTAGCATAGTCAATGAAGCAGAAGTAGATGTTTTTCTGGTACTCTCTTGCTTTCTCCATAATCCAGCGAATGTTGGCAATTTGATCTCTAGTTCCTCTACCTCTTCGAAACCCAGCTTGTACTTCTGGCAGTTCTCTATCCACGTACTGTTGGAGCCTAGCTTGTAGGATTTTGAGCATGACCTTGCTAGCGTGTGAAATGAGTGCAATTGTGCGATAGTTTGAACATTCCTTGACGTTGCCCTTCTTTGGGATTGGAATGTAAACTGACCTTTTCCAATCCTGTGGCCACTGTTGTGTTTTCCAAATTTGTTGGCAAATTGAGTGCAGCACTTTAACAGCATCTTCTTTTAAGACTTTGAATAACTCAGCTGGGATACCATCACCTCCACTAGCTTTGTTGTTAGTAATGCTTTCTAAGGCCCATTTAACTTCGCTTTCCAGGATGTCTGGCTCATGATCAGTGATTATACCATCGTGGTTGTCAAGGACATCGAGGTGGTATATATGCATGAGCAAACGTTGAGAAATGAACTGGCCACTCTTACTGGGCATGGACCAGACAATGTTGATGAGTAAAGATACAAATTGCTCCCTTGCCTCATATGGTCAGGGATGACTTATTAATCCAGAGGACCAGCCTCCCCCTTTTGAACTGCACATTGTTGTAGGACAACTTGCAACCAAAAGTTTCTGAGTAAGAGGCCATCATCTGCTCTCCTATCCTAAGGGTCCCAAAGAAAGCTAGGCAAAAAGCTGCTTTGAAAAAGTTTCCTTTGTACCGGGAATGACATATAGTGACCAGGATATAGCAGAGGTGGTACAAGATCTTATAGTTTAGGGGATGTCTTTGGTCAAGCCTGCCAGGCCTGTGATGGTGTCAGCCTTCAAGGGCCTGTCTGGTCCTATATGAGCCATTGGCCTTGCTAAAGAAGGAGATAGTCACTAAGCACATACAGTCATGGAGGCGTAGCTGAGTTCCATAAGTCCATTGGTTTGCAAATGTCCTGGAGATGGGCCAGCAGGGGATGCCTGTACATACCTACCTGTTTCCTTCCTCCCCTCCCGCAAACTTGTTCAGCTTAGTGCTAGTCTCAGACTGCTGTGGATGAAAGTTCTTTACTGGAATAATGCTTCTGAGTGCCCAGAAGCCCCTTCCTTTTGCAACATGAGTTCTGGACCATATTGAAACCTGCAGCCCTCGGGTTTGCTGACCCTGTCCTTCCCAACTAGGTGTAGGGTTGTGGCAAGCTAAGAGCCACTTGGCTGACCTTCAATACTGAGCTCTATTGCCCAGAGTCATCTATCCCCTCCTAGGGTTGCCAGCCTCCAGGTGGTGACTAATGATCTTAAGGTCACAGAGATTAGTTCACCTGGAGAAAATGGCTGCTTTAGAAGGTGGACTCTATGGCATTATACCCCACTGAAGTCCCTCCCCTCCCCAAACCTTGCCTTTCTCAGGCTTTACTGCCCAAATCTCCAGGTATTTCCCAAACCAGAGCTGGCAACCCTACCCCTCCGTCTACCCAAGTACAAATAATGCTCCTGTTTACAGCTGGCAGCTAGGCTTCTTTGTAATTTTTTCATGAATGTTTTCCAGAGTACAAGGGACTGATTTTGAAGGGATTTCTTTGTTTTTATTCTAGAAAGTACTGCAATTTTTCTATTGTATTTATGTGGGAAGACAACAAACACAGATAAAATACTGTTCTCTCTGAATTGTTTATTTTAATATATTATAAATCTCCAAAAAAAATTCCCTAGCACAAAACTCATTATCAGGTTCCTAACATCTTACTTTCTTACTAGAAGACAGAGGGAGCAGAAAAGTTATAATGAATCACATAATAATAATGCAGTAAAGCTTATGGAACTGCTAATGCCCATTTACTAATGTGCTATATTTTTATCTATGTCTTACTATTTATGCATACGTTTCTCTAAATCCTGCAGGTGTTTATCATAAATCTCCTACGTGACAGCAAATATTTTCATTTTCGACCTGTGATGGACACCTACATACAAAAGCATTTTGCAGGAGCACTGGCATACAAGTAAGTCCTGCTTTATAAGCTTATCACACATGGTGACAAGATCAAATTGTAAGTGGGTGCAGCTGAATAGTCAAAGTGCTAGAAAAGTGTTATGATCTGCAATAGTTGAAATTGGTGTAGTCTGGCACACAGATGACCATCTTATTAATTTGTAATATTTACTTAGTTTTCTTGTTTTACTGCTTGAAAAGTACCCAAGGGATCTAGGTGTCAGGCTCCTTAGTCAGGTCACACAACGCAGGGCTTCAGTAGAAGAATCTGTTTATTGGTGAATCATAGCTAAAGACATGTGTACAGCTTGTGTCAGGAATGCCCAGGAACAGCAGGGCTCCCTAAATTATTGTGGACTCAAACACCCCCCTAAATGAGCTGAAGCCAATGAGTATAGTTCATGTGTGTGGGTAAAGCAAGCGGGCAAAGCTTGCAAAACAATCTAAAAGCCGCTGATTCCCAGCAGAGGAATTCTGCAGCTGGAGACACTACAAGGTCATGAAGATGATAACATACAGACAGTAGAATAGTAATGGTCACAGGCTGGTAGACTGAGAGTACTCCCCTCGCATTCCAACTCCATGACAGGGCTACCTGACACTAGGGAGTATCCATAGGTCCAGCCCCCTACACGATGAGCTTTTCTGCATGCATTTTTCACTATAAGTTCTAGCCTCATACTGCTTTGGTTTATCCCCTGATTTCCACATGCAATTTTATGCCGTTAGTTTTTACTTCATCCCCCCCCCCAAGGTGGTTTCCAGTCGTTTTGAGACCACTTTTACCCTGATGTTTTTCTAGAACCTGATTTTGAGTCAGCTTTTTCTTAGTGTGTAATTCTATCAGGGTTTTTTGTCCCACTCACCTCCAGCTGACTTTTCAATTATTGGACTGTCATAATTGCTAAACCACTCCCCCCCCATGAGTCATTTCAGGTTTTTTGAAAAAATTAATCTCTATTATATTCCTTCTTGGAGATATAGGGGAAAAGATATATCTCCATAAGGGAACAGGAGGGAGACTTCCTTTAAAAAAAATGAAAGCTGGGAATTCAGGGAACCTGCTTAAACTATCATTATCACACTACATCATTATATCAGTATTTTAGGGATGTTTTTTAAAAATAAGGAGGTGTGCTCTGACACCACTGATAACAATATAGATGGCAACAGCATCCTCCCTTGAAAATCCTAATTATTTAAGCCTGTGTGGAAGAAAATAAACTGACCCGACAACTAGAAAAATGCACAGGGAGAGCAGGTGTGCAGAAGAACTTTGCTCAAACAGATTCCAATGGTTGTGGATACGCTCCCAAGAAAATCAAGAGTATCTTAAGGGTGCAGAAAAGGTCTATGACAAGATTACCCCCCCCTCCTGCTAGGGCTGAGGCATGGACCAGGCGCCTTTCATTTCCTCTGCTCCTGGGGTGCTTCGGGAGACTGTGGTGGGTCTGGTCACAGGTAGGTCCCTGCTGGGGACTCCAGGCCTGAGGGCTCTGCTGGCTCAGGGGGCAGTATCAGGGTCCTTTCAGGAAAGTCATGAGACCCCAACCTCACAGGAAGGGTCTGCCATGGTAGGGCTTGGGGACAGGTTGTCCATCTCTTCCTACAATGAGAACTTATCCTCCCATGATTCGCTGGGGTGATTCATGACAGTGGTACAGTTTGGAAATAGATACATTGATGGTGATGAGCAATTCTACAAATAGGTGTTATATCTCAGTATTAAGTGACACCTCACAATTGGCATAATCTCCACTCCTCCATCACCATCTATGACTTTCCATCAAGTCAAGACTGTGTTCTTCTGGGCCCATTTCTTTTGGTTCTGCAATCAACTTTGGGACAACCCACCTTAATTTTACTGATTTACTTTTCTACAGTGCCACCAATGGATTTCTCATCTTCCATTCTGCTACAAACAACATTACCACTTTCCATTAATAAAGGGGTGTTGTTTTAAAATTGTTTTTACAGTCAGCTTCTAGCCTGGGAACTGTTTCACGAGACTTGTTTTAAGCTGCTAAATGTTTTATGCTGCTGTAATGCTTTACCTGGTTTTTTTATGGGATCTGCATTTGAGTTATTCTGCATCACTACACCAAATCCAGTATTGTATGAAGAGTTTCTCACCCTTTTCAGGGGGATATACATAAGTAGTTTGGTACTCCAATGACAACATAGCTTCTAGTCCAGATATTTCAGTTCTGAAGAAAGGTGGGAGTCTTGCCAATCTCAGGGAAGTGAACACATTTATTTCTCAGAAAAAAGGGGGGGAAAGAATGAGTACCCTTCTTCTGGAGGTTGAGGCATGATTCATATCCATAGATCTCCAGGATGGCTCCATGCATCAAACAAACACTGATAACTTCTGCTGACAGATGGATATATGTGAAACATTGGATAGCCCCCACTTACATGCTGGCTTTTCACCTTCATGACTAGTTTTGTCATTTCAAGCAGTTGTGGTTAAAGATACGGTGATTATGCTGCTTCCTGTCCTGAGAATGATTAAGTATAGTGCATTGAGTTCTTCACCCTGATGGCACAGGACCTTAACTCCAGAGTTCCTCCTCCCCCAGTACTTGACAGAATATCCCTTCTCATTTTAGTTTTAAAGGGGGGGATTCATATTTTCTTTCCAAGCAATATCTGTTGTAACCTCTGTCTCTGATCTGTTTTGTCTGTCTCCATTAATAGGGCAAAACTGTTTTGAGATTCTAGAAATTATATTTTGTTGTTTCATTTATTTGCTAACATCTCCAAGTTATTACAGTATACTACAATGAAAAATAAACTTAGTAAAAATATTGCTAGCAAAAGAGATCAGAAGATGAAGATTTGTGCTTGATAACTTCAGAATTGGTACCCGATATTGTTCTGTTGTTTTTTTTATTCAGAGAACTGATCCGGTGTTTAAAGTGGTACATGGACCGATCAGCTGAACTTGTGCGACAGGACCATATTCAGGAGGCAATGAGGGTATGTCTTCTATGTGAATACCATTGTATTCAAAATAATACTTATTGGATGAGTTTGCTACTGGGCAGAGTATTGTCTTCTATGAAATTCTCTTGTTTACCTAGAGAAAATGAAAACTTTTTGTGCTGGACTGTTAAATTAGTAATCTTAGAGTAAAACTTACATTCTTTGATCTAAACTATAATTTAAGTGTCACAAAAAACTCCCAGAGATCTTTGAAATCTTTAAAGCAAATTTCTTATCTCTCCATGAATACATTTAAATAAATATTGCTTGTTCATTAAAAGTAGTTTTCAAGTGGCTACTTTCATGCTGACTTTGTGAGGCTACTGGCAAATTTTCTCAGTCAGAGAGATCAAATGTTAATTCATATTGAAGCTGTTTTTCTCTTGGTCATTGATGTGAAGGAAGGTCTGAAAAAATACCATATATGTAAAACCAATGTATTCTTCTTTATGTTTTACCAATGCATTCCAGATTATAACAGGAATTTAGGTAGTGACTCAGCACAGACTTTCCCTGATGTTTCAGCCTTGAAACCTTCAAGCATTAAACTGTTAGTAAAGTGAAACTTAATGACATAATATCAGCCCTGGTTCCCCTGGTGAGTTACCAGGTGCTGTTGGTGTCTGTGTCTGTATGCTCAGAGAGTTTCACGAGAGGAAGAGGTTTGCTTCTTATATAGAGTAGTATGTGCATGCCAGAGGAACAGATTGTCTATTGCCATCCTACCCATTTAGATTCCAGGCAGGGATACAGTAATAGTGTACTTCTGTTTATTAACATATACCAAAGCTTCCTTTGGTTTCATCTGAATACAGAAAAATGTGATTCTCCATCATTGAAGGAAGGTATCCTTGTGATAGGTTACACCTTTCACTTGTTCTACAGGCAATGCATACAGAAATTTAATTGCAAATCCTTCCACATTTGGCTGGAAAGGGACACCCAGTCCATGTTCTGTTTGCTCCATGCCCTGTATGAGCTTTCACAGTTCCTCTTCTTTTTTCTTTCCAGTTTGGTGTAGTGGTTAAGTGCACAGACTCTAATCTGGGAGAACTGGGTTTGATTCCCCACTCCTCCACTTGCACCTGCTGGATGACCTTGGGCAAGCCATAGTTCTGGCACAGCTGTTCTTGAAAAAGAGCAGTTTCTGTCAGAGCTCTCTCAGCCCCACTTACGTCACAGGGTGTCTGTTGTGGGGAGGGGAAGGGAAAGGAGTTTGTAAGCCGCTCTGAAACTCCTTCGGGTAGTGAAGGGTGGGGTATAAATCCAATCTCCTTCTCCTCCTCCTCCTCCTCCTCCTCCTCCTCCTCCTCTTCTTCTTCTTCTTCTTCTTCCTAGGATCTTTCCTAATTGAATGAGAGTACTAAGAATGCCAAATAATGAATAAGTCTTCAGATTTTTCAGACACCTCACACCTGGTATCAGCCACAGGGCAGACAAAAAAAAAGACTGTCTGGATACCCCAGGGGAGTATGTGGCTACAACCACATGCAACTCCAACCTCATCCATGCCGTCCTCCTGTGCTGTGAGAGTGGCTGGTGATCTACTGGCCTTGCTGAGCCTCTCCACAGTGGACTCCCCTGCCACAGTTTCAGCAATGGTGAGAAATGTTCCACTGGCCTTGCACCATGTTGAGGCTATGGTCTTGCCCACCTCTCACTTAGCCAGTGGAAGGAATGACTTTGCTCATCCTCAGTGATAACTTGATAGTGAAGTTGCACATGAATCAGCAGGGAGGCACAACATCCCACTCACTTTAACACAAAGCCCTCCAGATACTTCTTTGGGTGGAAGTTTACGTGGCGTTTCTTCAAGCACAGCATCTCCCTTGTTAATGTTTTTATACTATTCCTATGTTATTACTATTTTAATCCTTCTTATATCAGAATTGTACTGTTTTACTGGCTCTTGGTGTAATAAATTAGATCGATTGCACAGCATTTCCAAGGCTTATTCAATTTGATGGTTGACTGGCTCAGCTCTTGGGACCTGGGCTCCATTGTCCTTTCTTGCCTGCACATATTCACATCACCAGTCAACAACAAAGCCCCATTGTTCCTGTTGAGATTCCTGTCAGAGGAAAGAGAGAGAAGACAAACCATTTGGTGGTCCTTGGGTTTCTCTCAAATCCATTCAGTGAAGGAGCCCTCAACAGGATCTACAGGGAAGCAGCTGAAATCTTCAGCATCCTCTATTGGCCAAGAAAGTCCTGGTTTTCTGACCATGTATCAATGGCACAGCTTCCTCCCTGGATCCTCCAGCCAGCAAATGATGTTTTCTTTCAGGGGCTGCCATTTCACTTCATTCTAGGATGGCTCTGCCTCTCCTCCTGGAGACTGAAAGGAGGACTTGAGAAACTTTTGGTTACCAGCTAGGATTATGATGCCTTTTTGATCTCTAGATGATCTTCTGCCTTAAAAATGTATGAACACCAGAGAAGTCTTCACCTACTGGTATCCCAGGAACCAGGTCAGTCTCCAAGCAGTGGAAGTCTTGCCTTTTCTTCATGATGGTCTGGTGCAGGGTCTACCTACCGCTGTTCTTTGCTGCCATGTAACAGTCCTCTCCACGGAAAGACAGCCCTTATCCTTACCTAGCCACAGCAAGGTTTCTCATGGCCGTGTCCCTCTCTGTCTTACCACTATTGCCCATCTACCTACCAGTGTTCTACCTACCAGTGTTTTTTGCTGTCATGTAACGGTCCTCTCCATAGGAAGACAGAGCTCTTTGCAGAGTTCTTTGTGCATTGCATAAGTTTTCATTTGGACTCCTTAATGATTCATTTGAGGATTTTATCCTTCAAGGTGGCCTCTTGGTGGCCATTAAATTGAAAGTTTTCAGAGCTCCCCATCCTGTCAGTGAGACAGAATCTTTGCAAGTTCCAGAAGGATTCACTTATACTACAGATACACCCTGCCTTCATCCTGAAGGTGAATTCTGACTTCCACGGAAACAAGGAGATCTATTTTCCTTCTGCCCACATTCTAATCAACCTAGGGAGTGGGGCTGGCATGAACTGGGTGTTAAGAGAGTGTTCAAGACTCACATCAAGCACAGACTCCCTGTTCACTTCTTTTAGCTATAGAAACATGCGAAAGAAAGTTTCCAAATCTATAGTCCAGGACTTCCCATCTCCCTAAGGCATTAATGCCCATTCCACAAGTACAGCAGCCACTTCAGCTGCCCTTGCTACCAATGCTCCCTTAGGGCAAGTACTTGGGCATTTGCCTCTTCTTTCATGAGATGCTACAATCTAGTTAAGTGAATCTCACTCAAGGTGGCCTTTGGCAGGCAACTCTTCTGACAGTTCAATCCCAGTAATTCACCTTCATCTCCCAGTTATGATGACACAGCTTTTCAGCATCCCATCACAAGGATACATTCCTTGACTGTTGGAGCAAAAAACATTGGACTTACCATGAAAGTTTCTTTTAGATAAGTGGATTGGAAGGTATCCTTTCCCACCATTGTTGTCACTGAGAAATCTCAGAGAACAGCCATAAGATATAGAACCTTGACCATACTTATAAAATGCCTTTGAGGTCTTTGTTTGCACCTTTTCCTTCTGGTCCTTGCCCATTTTCTTCCCCTTGGCAGTCTCTCTAGTGCCTGATTTGGCTAAAGCTATTCTTGCCTTAAAACTTTGCAAGTCACAGACTGGTGTCCACCGCCAGCTAGCCATGGAAGCAGTTACAATAAAATTTGCATATATCCTACCTGTGGAGTGAGTAGGGGGCATTACACATCACAAGAATATGTTCTAATCCAGTACTGAGACAAATCCTCACAGTAAGTCCAAAACTTTTTAACTTCAGTGCCTTCAGTTTATCATTTTTATTGTGTACTGTTCTTTATTTCAATAAATTCAAGGAACTGGCTTCTTTAAAAGAAATTTTCTTCTGCCGTATATTTTTCATCTTTGCTATATGTTCCAGAATTGTAAAACAAACTACTTTTAAGGGTCTGGTGTATGGCAAGACATAGGGATGTGTAGATAGCTTTGTGTCAGAAATGTATATGGTCAGTATTGTATCTGTCAACTTTACACGCTTTGTATATTCTGATGAGAACTTCAGAGATTGGCTTCATGGCCCATATGAATGTTGTTACACTGAGTACAGATCAAGAATCTTTTTCAAGCCAAGCTGTTGTAAAGATTACTGAGTTAAAGCGAGTGAGGTGCTTTAAGGACTTTGGAAAAATGACTATTAAATGCTCTGTATTATGGCTTTGTAGCCTCTGGATGTTTTTCGGCATCATCCTTCTTAAACTATGGTTCCCATAACCAAGGATAGTACTGCAAATGAAATTTAACCTTCTTGTCCCCTCATCCCCAACTGCAATAATTTCTGAGAAAAATTTCAATACCCTAAATCAGTTGGGATCTGATTTAGCATGTATATTTGATTTTTGCTTGGTGCAGGGGAGCTTTAAAAGTACACCATCTTAATTTTACATGCCATATAAATATTTCAGTTTTTTTCCAATAGTAAAAATTACCTGAACTGAAAATTTTATTAGGGATAATATTATATGATTTGAGTGTGTGGGGGAGAGATTTGATATGCTTCCTAGCTGAAAGAAGTTAATCACCTCAAAACTGCCCAGTTTGATTGGAATTGTAACTGTTCACTAAGGAACTGAGTAATTTAATAATGCATTTTTAAAAATGGAAAAATTTCCATAGAAAAAAATAGCAGTCAAAAATATATCACTCTTCACATCACTACCTATATATTTTGTTCAGCAAGACAAATAGCAAGTTGGGGAGGAGATATTTACTGGGAGGAATGGCTTTATCATTGCACTGTACTGCAGCCCTGATCCAATCTGTGAATCCAATGGGCACTTTCAAAAAGATGAAATGTTGGGAGATCTTATGATGTATCTCCCAAGTCATGTAACTATTCATGCAGGCATATTTTAATTTTAATTATAGAGCCCTGGCCCTTGGTTTTGACATCTAGCCTGTGCTGCCGCTTGTATTAGGAAGAACATTGAGCAGAACATTTGTTAGAACAGTGCGCCATCCGAAGCAACTAATTAAACATTGCCAGCACTTTATGAATTATTTATGATTGAACTGTTTTTAGATGATTGTATGTAGATTTTAATTGTTATTTATGTATTAACCAGTGTTAGCCGCCCTGAGCCTGCTTTTGTGGGGAGGGCAGGGTACAAAATAAATAAATAAATAGTGAAGTATACATTTAATCAATATTTTTGTATGGTCAAAGTGTTCTTTGTACTTTACCTAAATGATTTGATCTGTTCAAGAATACATATTGTATGGCCAGTTTATTTTGAAAATACAGCTCATCCTAAGTTTGAGAACCTTGTAGGAGGAAATTACATACTCTGTAACTGCATTTCAACATGGTTAGTTTTAATATACTATTAGGAATAAAGGACATTTCTTCATGATCTCTGTGCATCACAATTTGGAAAATCTATAGCAAGAGCTTAAGCAAGAAAGTCCTATACCCTTAGAGATGTTGGTTGGATGCATGTACTGGGGGGGGGTGTAACTCAGTTCTCTTTCATCCACTGCAGCAGTAGCATTGAGTTGAAACCTTCTCTGTGATTCTTTTTTCTCTCAGAACTACTTTTCCTTAGCAGTATCACTTAATACATGTATACGTTTTTCTATAGTTTGTAGGGTATATATTTAGTTGTTAGTCACCCATTGTTCCACCAGCACTGTCTGCCACTGTGGAGGCCTGGAATTCCAGGATACGAGATTGAATTCCAGGATACCAGTCAGATAAATGAGGTCCAGACAGAATGCGTACCTCAAGTTAGGAAAGGTACCACTTAGTCTAAAAGCAGGCCCGTAGCTAGGACTTTTTAAAGTCAGGGGGCATTTGAATTTCTTAGGGGGCACTGACTAATCCATTTAATCTGGGGGAGAAGACCATGACACCCTGGACTAGATGGGAAGTCAGGGGGCCTCGCCAGCAAGTCAGGGGGCCTAGCCCCGAGATGCCCTCCTGTAGCTACGGGCCTGTCTAAAAGTATATCTGTGTCAAAGAAAACATAAAAAGTCATTCAGCCCCAGTGTTCCAAGGAGAAAATGCTTGATCTCAAGCACCTGAAGCTTTTGGCAGTGTACAATTCACTTTGTACCTGTATCCCCAGACAACTACATGGCAGTGTAGAACAGGTGGCTGTCAACAACACAAGCAACATGTACTACATCAATAACAGGGTAGTACAGTATCCAGAGTTCTGAACAGCCTGGCCTGCTCCCTATGGAAGAGATGTATTATGTACAACTTCAGTCCCATTGCCATTCATGTCTCCAAGGAACAACAGCACTCAACCTACTACATTAGTGGACAGTAGTGCACAAGTAGCTGTACCATTTTTGTTTTTAACAGCTGATATTTCCCACAAAATTAACCTCTTTGTAACTCCATGCAAAACCAAGTGTAACTGATTCTGCCCCAGGGCAAGAACAGGCTGCCTGTCCATGGGAGACAGCTTTCTTCAGACTTGATCGGGATGTCTGTTCTTTGTCTTCCACTCGTATCCCTCTTGTAACCATGGTCCAAGGGAAGATAATGAGGGACTCAGCAGCCTGCATTCTGATCACATTGTACAAGAGAAGCTGACCATGGTTCCCATAGTCACTCCATAAGAATGACCAAGGTGCCTAATCTGTCCTCATACCATAGTAAGATCTTCCATCAAGACACCCTGCACCTCATCTGCTTCAGAAAATAGTCTCCCTGTCCACTGATTTTCATCCTAGAATAATTTCATTTTCTGTCTCTAGGACTGGCATGCTTATCTCTTAGGGTCCATCTGGCTGCCATCTCTGTTTTTCAACTTCTGATTCATTGAGTTCAATATCCACTCAAACTTCAGGGAAACAGTTCTTCCATGGCCTTGTTCAACTTTATCTTCCAGTTCAGTAATCAGTTCCTGCATGGGACCTACGGGTGGTCCTCAGTCAACTCATGGACAAAGCACTGGAAAAAATAGGTCAATAGTGACCTGCTTTACTTAACTTCAAGGTGGCTTTTTTGTAGTCTGTTCTGTAAGAAGGGGTAGTGAACTTTGTGATATATAGTCTGTACTATTTAGAATATTTATAGCATCTAAAATCTTCCATAAGAAAATTATAAGTACACCCAATACTTCAGAAAGAATTGCAGTTCAAACTGCTGCATCCTGTGCTAGCATAGCACATGTTTCTTAATTTCTTTTGTCTGAGAGTTAGAAAACAATAAATGTTGATGGTAGAAAACAAATCTTGCAGTAAACAAAATAAGTGTGTTATTTGGATAGAAACACTCTCATAGGGTCACAGTAGATAGGATGATTAGCATATCTGAATTGTAAGTCAAAGTTTATAAAACTGGAAACACTGAACTCTCTGATAAACACATTACAGCATATTAATTGATGCCAACAATAGTCTTAAAAATGATATATATGTCTACAGGATGTATAAGAATTATCATTATTGATTGTAGATTGACATAAAATTTTGACATAAACATTTTCATACTGCACATTTTGATTAGAACCTTGTCTTTCATCTTCCTCATTCCCAAAGGAAAAATTCATAAAGATTATTTTTCAGTGTTCCCCAAAATGTCCCAGTTTTTACACTGAAAAAACTGAGACATTCTTCAGACTTTTTCATGTTATACATGTGTGAAACCATGCCTTAAGCAGCATTGCACTCATTGTAAAAAAGAAAATGCTTTAATAGTTTTTCAGTGTTCCCCAAAATGTCCCAATTTTACTGCTAGAATAATTGAAAGAAAATCCTTGGGGGAAATGGGGGAAGTTATTTTTCCGTGGTGGGGCTGGCCTTCACAACTATACTCAGGACCAGTGTTCCCTCTAAGCTGAGTTAGTGTGTGCTAGCTCAGTTTTTTAGCCCCCCGCTCACAGGTTTTTGTCTTAGCTCAGGAAGGAGGGCTCCAGAGCAAACTAATTTATGCAGTTGCCAAATTACTCACTCACAACTTTGATGCCAGTAGCTCACAAAGCAGAATTTTTGCTCACAAGATTCCACTGCTTAGAGGGAACATTACTCAGGACCCAAGAAAAGGCAGGGTGTCTCCTCTCAGTGGTTCATCTATTGGATCTTTCAAGTCATCCAGTTGTGCTGTCAGCTGGCTCATAAGCCACTTCCAGGGACAGTTTGAGTTCACTCTGCTTGAGCTATGGGTACATCCTCCATTCTCAGTGGAGGGCTTCCTCTTCCTGAACTCTATGGAACATTCACATCAACCCAGCCTTCCAGCTGGGCTAGAGCAAATGCATCCTTCAGCCAAGCTGTTTCCAACTTTTCCTGAAGCATCTGTACCCACCTCCAGGTAGATGGGCTTGCTAATCTACATCCATCAGTTTGATGCATAGAGACAATAATAAAGTAAAAACAGGTTGCTTACCTGTAACTCATGTTCTTCCTGGGATCATCTGTGTATTCATACACCTTCCCAGCAACAGGTATCTTTAACTTACTGTGGAATACTCCTGAAGTTTGTAGCTAACTGAGCAAGAAGTAGCAACCTCTCTCCATTGGATATGAACAATCCGAATGGTATCTCTGAGGGAAGAGAGGACTTCTATACCTGATGAAAGCTCTAGAAGTTTCCAAATAGAGGCTCTGCACAGCTGTAAACCCATCATTGGGAACACATAGAGGCAGGGCTTTTTCTACAAAAAAAGGAACTCATTAGCAGGAACTCATTAGCATAATAGGGCACACCCAACAGCACAAACTCATTAGCATATTAGGTCAGACCCCCATGTTACCAGTAGTGTGGTCATCCAGCCATACCTACCTTTTGCTTCTTATTCTGTTTACCTTGTTTGTTGTCAAAACCCAGGGCTATTTTTGCATGTTAGGCCACATACCCCAAATGTAGCCAATCCTAATGAGTTTCTGCTGTTTGGTGTGGCCTGTTATGCTAATGAGTCCCTGCTGGGCGTGGCCAACTCAGGAGCCAGCTGGAACTCCGTTCCTGTGCGTTCCTGCCCAAAAATAGCCCTGCATAGAGGACCACTTGACAAACAATGGTTACAATTAAGCAATGTGTTTTTAAGAAAAAAGTTGAAACATTTATCCCTCACTGATATCTGGGATGAGTAACAAGCTTTGTGTACTGTTTCAAAAATCTTATGTGCTCAGAGAGACTCCTAACTTCTTCACACAAATTTGTAATAGATATTAGTAAAAGACACAGGCAAAATTACCTTGCCATAATGTGCAAAATATAACAATAACTCTTAACTCCTTCCTTAGATGCATTTATACTGAATCTGTATTTTAGAGGCTTTTCGCATTTTTTAAATTTTAAATAACTGTAATGACTTTTAACTAATCAGATGTACAGTCTATTTGGAAAATGAATAATCTGTTTGTTAATCATTTGGCTAATTTTTCCCCTCTGGCTTTTTCTAAAGCTCCTTTACTTTTCTTTTTCTTTGTTGTACTGTCCTTCTTCTGCTCCTTAAGGCCTTGGAATACCTCTTTAAGTTTATTGTGCAGTCTCGGATCCTTTACTCTAGAGCAACTTGTGGTATGGAGGAGGAGCAATTCAGATCCAGCATCCAAGAACTTTTCCAGTCCATCAGATTTGTGCTCAGCCTGGACAGCAGGAGCTCAGAAACTCTCATCTTTACACAGGTTAAAAATATTCTACATTGCAATTCTGCTCTGAAGACACATATAAGTTTTTGCCTGAGAGTGTGATTTTGAGGAGTAATTTCATGCAATTCCTCATTATGTTGAAATATTTATGCATAGCTGGTCTACATCAAATTTAGAGATTAAAAACCTGTTAGCCTACTTTAAGGTTTGAAAGTTTGACAATTTAATATTTGGTTAGATATGTCTTTTTGCATTCAAATGTAATAATTTTGAGGAGAACCCTCTTTTTCATATGATTTGTGTAGTAGTAACTGAAGAACTTTTACATATCTGCATATTAAATAATGAACTAAATTTAGCATGTTCTATTTGTACACTAGGAAACATCTTAACACATGTGGAATGAGAGAAGCTCCAGCACTGATTAGCAGCAGTGAAAGCAAAGAAATAATCACTATAAATACATATTTACAGCTAGTTCCTGAATGATCTGGAAAAACAGTTCCAAATATACATGGGATCTTTGATATCCTCTGTTAACTCTGAAGTTATTCATTATGAGCGCAAAAAGAAAACCCAAGGGGGGGAAGTTAATATTATGTTGAATATAAATATTCACCTCTTAATAGTTCTAATAAAAATGTTTGAAAACCCACATAGTTGTACATAGAAATATGTTCTATATTCTACATAGGTTGAAAATCTTTCTAAAATGACTAACTTCTTCAACAGACTTTCAAGTTAGAGACTGGAAACTCTAGGGGAAAACTTAAAACAGATATAAACCTGTATATCCTTGTAGGGATTACAATCTTAGAATTTAGAGTTTCAGCACCTCTGTTTTTGTACCCTATTCTTTTGTGATTGTTAGTACTTAAATAAGACTAGATATGAGCTGCATTGAATCATCACAATAAACTGCGGCCTGTTTAAACCACAGATTGTACAGACTGTGGTCAGTTTGCTAGTCATATAGTTTGCTATCCCACCCCTTGCCTTTTATATTTCCACTTGGGAGAAGTTGAAGTCTCTGAGCCATGTTACTGTTTGGTGAGACATCACAACCTGAGAGAGGGTGTGTTGAGATAAGGCAGAGGGAAGGAAGGAGAGAGCATTTTTAGAAAGCACCGGCAACAACTAAATGTAGTGGGAATGGCAAAATTTTCTGCAGATCTCTGCTTTCTCTGTCCAATTAGCACTGTTCTCTTCACTACCTGCATAGACAGAAGGATTTCTGCATTCAGGTGTCACAACAGACCACAGTTAATACAAATAATAGATAACAAATCAAGTACAGAATGTGATTTAGGATCTCAGTTTAGTGTTCACCAACAAACCACTTTGTTGGACAACTTGCATTCAACATAACACAAAATCATCATTATCAATCTCCCTCCCCATTACTTTAATCACACAGTGGGTTATAAATTGTAGTCTATTATGATGTCTGAATGCAGCCATGATATCTGATACTGCTAAATAGCTATGATCCAAGACTGTGCATGTGCACAGTTGGAACAAATATGTTCGTGCTTTGGTAAGTAAAACTCATTGCATACACAAAATGCATTTCTATGTCAGAAAAGAGGCTCTTCCAGTAGTTGCAAAACCTCACGTGAATGCGTATGGCAACTTCACTGGACCACCATCAATATTTGTAAAAATGTTAATATATGTTTTGAAAGAACACAAAAGTAGATATTCAGAACAGCCTTGTTGGAATAACTTATTTCATTGTTATTAAAACAAGATGTTTTTCAGATAATGGTCTACAGAGTAACGAGGTGTTAATCACATAGCTGGAGATAACTCATTGTTTTTTGTTGTTGTTCAGTCGCACAGTCGAGTCCGACTCTTCGCGGTTGGTTCACATCAATACAAGAGTTTCTGTTTATATTAAATGTATATGATTATTTTTAGTGTACTGTGTTACTTCATGAGAGAAAGCTATATAGCAATATACGTTATGTTAAAAACTAAGGTGCTAGAAGTAAACAAAAAGGGTTTAATAGGTGTTATTAATATTCTGCACTTGAATATAGCTGCTGAGTGTTCTGGTGTTTGCCACTTTCAGAAACTAGGTAGTAGTCAAGAAGATAGATCCCTTTAATGATTGTCTTAGGTAAATGTTTCTGTGTTAAAGGTTTCCTACCAAACTGCGATAATTCTCAATAAAAGTTGTCAGTCACAGTGCAATATAAGACATTCGGCTATGAAATCTTTGATAATGCCTCCACAATCAGGTGTTTCAGGAATAGCTTCTTTAATAGCACCTTAGCCAAGGAGACTCCCAATATTGCTACATATTTAGGAAATATTTGTGAGAGAATGTGGGAAGGAATATATATTTTTTCTCAAAAATGTTCCTTAAATGTGCAATACTTTTAGGCTCTTCTTGACTGTGGCCTTGCTAATGAGACTATGACTGAATCACTTGATTAAGGAAGCAGTTATTCAAGATTCTAAGAAATCAGCTGTTCTGTTTTGATATTATGAAGAAAAGAATTGCAGAATTCTCTGACCACTGACTTTGAGTTTTTCCACAATTGACCTTGGTTACTTGAGGAGATGATATATTTATACAACATGACCTGTTTAATACTTCAATAGTTTACCTTTTTGTTTCCCATTTGCCACTGTGTTGCCCCTTGATCCTAACTGCCCCATAGGCCCCTCAGCCTGGAGGACAGGTGAGCGGAGCTGGGACATGTGCCCCACAAAAATGTGGTGGTACTTCAAGGCCATCGTTTAATTCTGTAAGTAATTAACCCCATATCCTGCACAAGTTTTCATCATAGATTTACCCAGTGACTGTTCTCCCCTACCTAATCCATTTTTTTCTGCACATAGAATGGAAGTACATCACAAAACCCAATGTTTGCAACTATGAATGATTTTCAGAGCACTCAAATAAACGGGCTACTCTGCATGTATCAGCTTGATTATAAGAACTGGTGATTTGAGAGAATTTGTTGGGCATCATCCTATAGCACAAAAAATGCTTAATAATGACATGGTAATACAAAGCAGCTATAAGTAAAATAATGTAAAATAATATTGAAAAAGAGAGATTGATTCTTGTCAGATGTCATTCTTGGTGGTGACTAAATATCCAATTAACACAAGAATCAATAAGGATAAGATTTTGGATTGGTTGCATTTTTTCTTATTACAGTCTGATTTTCCTTGATGATGGCCGCAAACAGCAATGTGTTCTCTCTAATTACAGGTCTTCTAGTACATCATTCTCTAAACACATACATCACTGGAGATAATGTCACTGTATAATAGCTGCTGAATATTGTATCAATGTGGACTAAATCTAACTGAGGTTTCACAAAATGTACCAATGATATAGTTTAAGTAAGACAAAGAGTTTTAAATGACAGTGAATGTATATTAAGGTGTTACCCTGTTTTACTACTGTTACGTTTTTAATACGTTGCTTCTGAATTTCCAAGTTATTTTGAACCATTTTGAAACAGTATAAATCAAATAAAAGTGCAGTCCTAAGCACAGCTACATTCTTCTACGTATCATGTCCCAAGAACTTGAGAGAACCAAAAAAACACCGGCCCCGTTCACACTGAGCATTTGCCCCTCTGAAGGCACGGGAGCCCTGCGGACTTTCCGTGTGCGATCATACGAGCACATCTGGGAGGTGTAGTGCTCCCGTGGCCAACCCGTGGCTTCCCGTGGATAATGCGGAGTAAAAAACTACTAGGTCCAAAGTACTAGTTTCCGGAAACCCCGGGGCAAAGGCTGGCATCTGATCGCGGGAGAGCCAGTATCCCGCGGCTTCCGACGCCCGCCCATGTCCCCGGGGTTTCTGGATGTTGTAAGTTTCCATGGGATGCGCACCAATGCTGAACAGTGCATGCGCACACACAAGACACCGACAGTGGCCCTCCCTCCCAATGGCGCATGCGCACTTAGCTGCTTTTTTGCCGCGCTGCAGCAGCGCGGTGTGATCGGGGCGCAGAGCTGGAGTGTGGCAACCCAGTGGCCCATGTGATCGGGCTACCGCGCCTTATTTAGCTCCAGGGCGAACTACCACGCCTCTCCCCCGCGTTTTCTGGCCCGTATGACCGGGGCCACCATATAGTTTTCCTTATGAAGATTATTGTGAAAAGGTATAAGGCTGGGGTTCCCAACCTTTTTGAGCCTGCAGGCACCTTTGGAATTCTGACAAAGAGTGATGGGCACAATCACAAAGTGGCTGCCACAGGAGGTGGAGCCAATTAAAAAATGGCTGTTGCAATAGGTGGAAACAACCACAAATGGTCAGAAAGCAAGTTAATATATAAATGTAATAGTAACTAGTCAGCTTTTCAGGCAGAAGCTCTGTTTAACAACATGCCTGTCAGGTTCAAAAGCAAGTAGATCCAAGCATTCTTAAACAAGAAGGGCTTTATTGGAGTACAGTGCTAAAACCCACAGTGAAGGGTCATTGTCAGGAATGGCGGGAGAAGCAGCGCAAGCAAGGTTATAATGTGATGCAAAATGCTACTAGCAAATGAACTGTAAGCGCGCGCGTGGGAAACTCCCGGCGGGAGAGTTACTTAATGGGCGGGAGACGACTCCCTCCTCCCCTCGTCTTCACAGGACTGGAAAATTCTCATCAGCTCAAGAATAGCCCAAAGCCTACATTCAAGGCCACCGTGATAAGACTGAGTGGCATAGAAGAAGCTCCCACGTTACTGCCAGCATACCTACGCAAGCGCAATGCAGGGACGAGATAGGGAACACAGAACAATGGACTCAGTGTAAAATAGGAAACAGACATTTCTGACACTCTGCCCTTCCCAAAATACCTCCCACCCACCACTCAGGAAGGGGAAAATAAGGGGCCTCCCGGTTTCGCCGGGAAGCGGGAGTGAAAGTTGTTGATGAGTTCAGGTGCATTGATATCAGCTACTTTCACCCATTCTCGATGCTGGGGTCCAAAGTGAACCCATTCAACCAAGTATAACTGTCCCCTTAATAGCTTAGAGTCCAAGATGTCAGCCAGTTCATAATGTTCCTCTCCATCTACCATCAGCGGTGGGGGGTGCAGGATGTTCTGGATGCCACTTAGTCGGGGGAAACGCTGGTTTGAGGAGGCTGAAATGGAAAATGGGATGAATTGTTTTAAGAGCTTTAGGCAGGTCCAGCTGGAAAGTCACTTTATTGATACAATGAATAATCTTGAATGGGCCAATATATTTCCAAGCCAGTTTCCTGGATGCTTGGGAGAGACGTAAGTTTTTTGTAGATAGATACACATAGTCCCCAGGCTGAAGATCCCATTCCTCCACCCTTTTCTTGTCAGCCTGTTTCTTATATTGAGCTTTGGCCTCATTCAACGTTTCTACAATCACTGGCCACGAATCACGAAAAGTCTTACACCACTTTGTGGCTGTTCCCCCCATTCCTTCAGGTTTCAAAAAAGGGAGAGGGGGGCTATCGTAGCCCAGCGCGGCTTTGAAGGGAGACATTCTGGTAGAAGCATGCCAGGAGTTATTATAGGCAAATTCTGCCAATGGTAATAAATCTACCCAATTGTCCTGTTGATAGTTGGTGAAACAACGTAAATATTGTTCCAAAGTTTGGTTCACCCTTTCTGTTTGGCCATGGTTTCCGGGTGGTATGCGCTGCTCAAAGCACGTTCTATGCCCATGAGGGCCATTAATTCAGTCCATAATTTGGAAACAAACTGAACCCCGCGGTCGGATATTATTTTGATAGGCAAAGTGTGGAGCCGAACAATGTGTTGTAAAAGAGCCCTAGCCAGGACTTAAGCCATTGGCAAGCCAGAAAACAGAATAAAGTGTGCTTGCTTAGAAAACAGGTCGACCACCACCCAAATCACAGTCATTTGTTTGCTAGGGGGGAGGTCAGTAATAAAGTCCATGGAAATGACTTCCTAGGGGCGACTTGGAGTGGGCAACGGTTGCAGGAGTCCCGGGGGTTTTCCTGCTCTGGGTTTACAATGGCTACAAGTTGGACAGGATTGTATATAAAGTGACAAATCCTTCTTCATTCGGGGCCACCAGAAAGTGCGTTGCAACAGGTGCAGTGATTTCATGTACCCAAAGTGCCCTGCAGGTTTCAAATCATGGACTGACTGCAGTACCTGTTTACGTGAGCTTTCAGGAACGAACAGTTTATTTCCCTTGTACCAGCAGCCATTGGGTTTGCACGCCAGATCCCCCCGAGCTTGTAGCTCTTTCTTCTCCCGATCAGTCACTGTTGTGGCAAAGCGCTCCTCCCAAGGCACCCCTGGGGTTTGGGGACTGGGGTCTAGCCAGCTCCACTTGCGGGTCACCACCGTCCCCCTCAATTGGTTTGGAGTGAAAAATGACTCTCTCACCTCAGCTTTTTTGCTGTCATGCTGGGGCAGACGTGAGAGAGCATCGGCTAGGTGGTTAGATTTACCTGGAAAGTGGTGCAGCGTGAATTGGAATTTGGAAAAAAAATTCAGCCCATCTGAATTGCTTGGCATTTAAGACTCAGGGCTTTCTTAGCACCTCGAGATTCTTATGGTCAGTCCAAATCTCAAATGGGACTCGGGCTCCCTCCAGCCAGTGTCGCCAAGTGAGTAGAGCCAATCGAATGGATGCTGCTTCCTTGTCCCAAATGGGCCAGAACCTCTCAGTTTCATTAAATTTCCGGGATACATAGGCAAGCGGTGGAGGTGCCCCTGGGCGTCCTCCTGCAAAATCGCCCCCCATAGCGGTGTCTGAGGCGTCTACTTGAACAATGAACTTCTTGGTCTCATCTGGGTGCACCAGCACAGGTTCAGAGGTGAACAACTGTTTAAGTTGGTCAAACGCTTGTTGGCACTGAGGTGTCCAATCTAAGCGAGCTCCCGGCTGGGATGCTTTTGCCCCCTCCCCTTGGTTTTGAGTAGGTCCGTGAGAGGGAGGGCGACCTGTGCAAAGTTGGGCAAGAATTGGCGGTAAAAATTGGCGAAACCGAGGAAACTCTGAAGCTGCCGCCTGGTTTTGGGGGGTTCCCAAGGTAAAACATCTTGGACCTTTTTCGGGTCCATCTCCAATCCATCCGGGGATATGCGGTACCCTAAGAAGTCAATGCGCCTCTGATGAAATTCGCACTTAGACAGTTTGACAAACAGTTTGTTCTCTAACAACCTCTCCAGTACCTCCCGGAGCATTTTGATGTGGGTGTTTAGATCTGGGCTGTACACCAAGATATCATCCAAGTAAACAACCACCCCCTTGAACAAGTAGGGGTGCAACACCTCATCAAGTTCATGAAGACCCAGGAGCCCCTTGTAATCTGAAGGGTATGACTCGGTATTCAAACTGTCCTAGAGGGGTATTAAACGCAGTCTTGTTCTCATCCCCTTGTCTAATGCGGACTTGGAAGTAAGCATCGCGCAAATCCAGTTTGGAAAACACCTTCCCTTTCGCCACCTCTGCTAACAGGTCTTTGATGAGGGGCATGGGGTAGGCATTGATGGATGAAACTGCATTGAGACCCCTGTAATCGGTGCAAAGTCTAAGACCCCCATCTTTCTTTTTACAAAACAGGACGGGGGGCCGCGAAGGGGGACAAAGCCGATCGAATAAATCCACGAGCTAGGTTCTTATCAATGAACCTACGTAGTTCCTCTTTTTCCATGGGACTCATAGCATATATTTTCCCTCTAGGCAATTCCTGTCTGGGGAGAATCTCTATGGCACAGTCTGGATTATGGTGGGGGGGCAGTTCATCAGCCTCTTCCTCCTCAAAAACACGAGCCAAGTGCCTGTATTCTTTGGGAATGTGGTTAATGTCCTCGGTCGCTAGGCAGGCTCGTGGGGGATTCCCCTCCCTGGGAAATAAAATGTACTATTCCTTCTTCCCAGAGAATATAAGGATCATGACCATGTAGCCACGGGCTACCCAAAACCAGTGGGAACTGGGCTTGTGGGACTATCACAAATGAACGGAGTTCCCAGTATTCCCCAGCGCCCACCCGCAAGGAGATGGTCTCAAACCGGCAGGGCTCTTTCATCGGTGACCTGTCCATTTGGGTAAAGGTAATGGGGTCCTTCAGACTAGTAACCGCTGCCTCTAGTCCATTTACCAGTGATGGGTTTATCAAATCCCTCCCGCACCCCGAGTCAATGAGGGCCCGGACCCTGATGTGGGTCATCATCACTGGATTCATTATTATTACAGTCACGAAGAAGAGGGAGGGGTAATTGCTCACCATTTTGGGCACTTCAGGAGTAGGGTCCTGCTGTGCTGCGCCACTTACAAACAGGACCTGCTCGTTTCCCTGCAGTTCAACCTCTTCTTCTTCCAGGATCAAGGAATCCACAGCATCTGGGTTGGCAAAAAGGGCCCGTGGATTGTGTGGCTTGGCTGTTCCCTTTCTTGGGGTTGGCATCGGCCGTCGCCTTTGTTCCTCATGGGGTAGGGCCCGACCAGGTTCCTCCTTGGGACAGGAGGCAGCAAAATGCCCCTTCTCCCCACACCTGAGGCACAAGCCCTGTCTCATGCGTTGATCCCTCACCCCACTCTGGGTGGAAGTTGGTTTGCTTCTGACCTGGGGAGTAGCGGTACTCGGACGACTGTTCCCAAGCGATAAATCCAGTTTCATGAGGTGCAGTCGGCTTTCGGCCTTCTCAGCCTCTTCCATCCAACCTTGGAGTGTGCGTGGCTCCTTGGAGCTAAGGATATTATGGTGGACATCCACCACTAGTCCCATTCGGTATTGTTGAGCCAGCACCGGATCAGTCCAGTCTCGGATCTTGGCAGCGTGCCTTTGGAACTCTCTTGAGTACTCCCGCACGGTCAGTTTGCCTTGTTTGAAGGTGCGGAAAAAGGCTTCCACCTTCGGGGCCGCCGCCGGGTCTTCAAAACGATTTCTCAAGGCCCACATGAAGTCATCTACATTCCCCAGCTCCACTGCCTCCAGATCATGCAAGGCCATGTACCAGCTGGTAGCAATTCCCCGGAATCTTGAAGCGATAAACTCCACCTGTTGCTCCGGGAACACATGGCCCCATCGCTGCACGAACTTCCCGACCTGTAAGATGAAAAACGACACAGTCTTGGGGTCCCCGTCAAACGTGATCTCCAGCATATCCTTGGGCTGTATTATCAGTGGGACGGGGACCATGCCTGGTACAGGTGCTGGCAGCGGTAGAGGTACCAGCGCAGGAGCTGGCGGTGGGAGGACCGGTGGGGGCTGCCCCGGGGCCAGTTGCCCTGGAAGGGGGCCTCCTGATACCGGTCCCGCCAGGGCTGGCTGGCCAGGAGCTGGTTGGCCTGGTACTGGTTGCCCAGGGACTGGTTGCCCGGGGAGGGGTTGTCCCGGCAATACCGGTGGTGCTGGGGCAGGAGCTGGTCGTGGCTGGGTCAGCGGATGTGCACGGATAGCCTGATCCATCATCTGAGGGAGGGACTGCATCAGCTTGCCCATGTCCCGCATCAACCTTCGGGTATCATCTTGGATAGTGTCCATGCGCGCATCAGCATCCGGGCTGGACCCGGATCTCGTCGACCCGCGCGGGGTCCGTCCCTGTGGAAGCCCAAAGCTACCTCGGGGGTCCAGTAAACTGTCTCGGCTCTGGCTTCCAGTTAAGGACCAGGTCGTCTGGGTTGTATCCAATAGATTCTTAGTCCAGTCCCGCGGCTTCCGCTGAGTAACCCACTTATCCCATGGGATTGGGGCACTGTGGTAGTAGGTTCGGGGTATCGCCCCTCCATGGCTCTGGGTCGGTCCCGCCGGGCTGTTGATTGGGAGAGTGTACGATGCTCCCACGGTGCTGATCAACGGAGGGGTGACAGGTCCGGCTGAACAGTACGGGATCAATGCGATCGTTACCGGAGTCGTAGTCACTGGTGCGACTGTAGCCGGCACGGTCGTAACGGGAACCGTGGTCACTGGGATCACCACAGTGGTAACAGGAACCGTCGTGACAGGTGTGGTAGTCACTGGGACCGTTACTGGTGTTCCTCCAGCACTGCTCATCTTGGTGGAAGGCAGGGGCTGGAGGTGGTAGGGAAATGGTATAAGGACTGCAAATATGTTTCCATAGTTTTATGTAAATGACACTGAGCATTAATTTTTAATACAAATGCCTTCCAACATAACACATTGTTATTTACTTACTTCATTTATAGTCCATGTTTCTCACAAAGACTCAAGGAATAGTACAGAATTTTTAAAAAATTCACAAAATAAAAACTATAAATAAAACATTTCCACAGCATTGAAACTTATTTTTAAAAACTTATAAAACCTTTTAGAAGGTGTTCCTTATAATATGATATCCTGATCTGTGTTTTCGCATTCTATGAAGTGATAGTTGTGCGTGAGCCTTCCTGACCTCTTCAGGAAGGCCATTTTTCCAAAAAGTGACTACACCAGAGAACACTCTGGTATGGTTTAACTGTTTACAGGGTGTCACTTTCAAAAGGCTTTTCTTAGAAGAGATAAGCTATTGTAGCTGAGTGTATGGGGAAAGACGGTCTTGCAGATACATGGGTCCCTGGTCATGAAGGACTTTATAACCACACCATTAACTGAACCCAGAAACTAATCCATAACCAAAGGAGACACTGCAGAATAGATGTACTTATAGTAATCAAGCTGCAGCATTTTGTACTGGTTGAATAGTAATCAAGTAATCAGCATTTTGTACCGGTTGAAGTTTCTGAATTATCTTCAAAGGCATTCCCATGTAGAGCACGCTATAATAATCTAACCTCAAGGTTACTTTAGTAGACTTTATCGTTCTGTCTTAATGATAGATTGTACTGAAATGCTCTTGTACATAACAATCTAAAGAGACTATAGATTAATCTGGTTTATAAACAACATGCTATATTTTGTATGGTAGGTCAGGAGTCAGTGTTTATTTTCTAAACGAGAGATGATGAATGTTGGTTCTGTCATCTAGCTATTCCCTCTTGTGTGGAACTTGTGTTTCAGACTTCCAGCTGTGTAAGTGTAGACTAAGGTGGAATTGAGGCATTTTCAGCTTTCAGACTCCCTATCAAGGGAAACAGGCATATAGACAGAGAGTGTAGGTGGTAAAATTATAGCAAGATATTTTATTAGTGCTGCATAATTCTGTTTAGACCAAGCGTGATCCCCCTGGAGAAGGAAATGGCAACCCACTCCAGTATCTTTGCCAAGAAAACCCCATGGACAGTAACAAAAGGCTAAAAGATATGACGCCGGAAGATGAGCCCCTCAGGTCAGAAGGTGTCCAATATGCTACTGAGGAAGAGCAGAGGGCAAGTACGAGTAACCCCAGAAAGAGTGAAGCGGCTGGGCCAAAGCCGAAAGGACGCTCAGTTGTGGATGTGTCTGACAGTGAAAGGAAAGTTCGATGCTGCAAAGAACAATACTGCATAGGAACCTGGAATGTAAGGTCTATGAATTAAGGTAAGCTTGACGTGGTCAAAAATGAGATGGCAAGAATGAACATCAACATCTTGGGAATCAGTGAACTAAAGTGGACAGGAATGGGCGAATTTAACTCAGAAGACCATTATATCTACTACTGTGGCCAGGAATCCCGTAGAAAAAATGGTGTGGCCTTTATAGTCAACAAGAGAGTGAGAAAGGCAGTACTGGGATACAATCTCAAAAATGACAGAATGATCTCAGTCCGAATCCAAGGCAAACCATTCAATATCACAGTAATCCAAGTATGTGCCCCAACCACTGCTGCAGAAGAGGCTGAAGTGGACCAGTTCTATGAAGACCTACAACAGCTCGTAGAACTAACACCAAAAAATGATGTCCTCATCATCATAGGGGACTGGAATGCTAAAGTAGGAAATCAAAAGGTAACCGGAATAACAGACAAGTTTGGCCTTGGAGAACAAAATGAAGCAGGGCAAAGGCTAACAGAGTTTTGTCAAGAGAACACGCTGGTCATAGCAAACACCCTTTTCCAACAACCTAAGAGGCGTCTCTACACATGGACTTCACCAGATGGGCAACACCGAAATCAGATTGACTATATAATTTGCAGTCAAAGATGGAGAAGCTCTATTCAGTCAGTAAAAACAAGACCTGGAGCTGACTGTGGCTCAGATCATGAGCTACTCATTGCAAAATTCAGACTTAAATTGAAGAAAGTTGGGAAAACCACAAGGCCATTCAGATTTGACCTAGATCGCATCCCCGATGAATATACAGTAGAGGTGAAGAATAGGTTTAAGGGACTAGATTTGATAGACAGAGTGCCTGAAGAACTATGGACAGAGGTCCGTGACATTGTAAAGGAGGCAGCAATCACCGCCATCCCAAAGAAAAAGAAATGCAAGAAAGCAAAGTGGCTGTCTGATGAGGCTTTACACATAGCAGAGGAAAGAAGGAAAGCTAAAGGCAATGGTGAAAAGGAAAGATTTGCCCAACTGAATGCAGATTTCCAGAGAACAGCAAGGAGAGATAAGGAGGCTTTCCTGAATGAACAATGCAAAGTAATAGAGGAAAACAATAGATTGGGAAGGACTAGAGATCTGTTCAAGAAAATTGGAGAACTCAAGGGAATGTTCCATGCAAAGCTGGCCATGATAAAGGACAAAAATGGTAGGGACCTAACAGAAGCAGAAGAGATTAGGAAAAAATGGCAAGAATACACAGAAGAACTATACAAGAAGGACCTCAATGTCCTGGCATAATCTGGTCCATGGGGTCGCGAAGAGTCGGACTCGACTGTGCGACTGAACAACAACAATTCTGTTTAGGCTACAGAAGAGATTTTTGTGAGAATTAGACCAATATCTTAGTGACTTAAAGAAAACTTGGGACTGATGAAATGTTAATGTAATATAAAGGGCAGTAGATACAAAGTAGTGGACAACAGAATCAGGTTGGGGGGTTGGATGAAATATAGCTGAAAGAGGTGGGCAGTCTTAAAGGATAGATGAAGGGAAATTATTATAGTCCAGGCAAAAAAATGAACGGCATATTGACAGGTATTTTTACACAGACATTGATGAAAGGGTGTTTGTAAGCCATTTGTTAAAGGAAAACTTTTTAAAAGTACATAAGTAAAGGGGAAAGAGTTATATTTATAAGAACATAAGATGAGCCCTGCTGGATCAGACCAGCGGTGCATCTAATATAGCATCCTGTCTCACACAATGGTCAACCAGTTACTGTTGAGGATCAGCATCAGGGCATAGAGACTGAAGTGCAGCATGATTCCAGGAGGGGAGGGAGGGGGTTAAAGTTTAAACCCCTTCCCCTTCTCTCTGGAGTTGTGCAACAGCTGTGGCCAGACTCTGGGAGGGGAGGGGAGGGTTTTAAACTTTTAAACCCCTTCACTCACCAAGTCAGCTCTGCACCTTTCAGCAAGTGAAGTTCTCCCCATAGGATATAATGGAGCTGAATATATTCAGGTTCCCCGAATACTAACCCAAATACCAGTACGATACCAACACTGGTAATTGGGGATATTTAGGAATACCAAATATTTTCAGTTCGTAAACACTCAAATCTGAATATACCTGGGAGGGGGGGGGGGTTCTTGCAGCCCCCTTCCTAATAATACCCAGCATAGAGTTTTCTCTGAGTAAATTAAAACTCTTGGCTTGTCCTCCTGCCTCAAAGTTCTTCTGAGGAAAACAGTGCAGTTTTCATTTTAGCATAGTGTATTTTCAAGGAAAAATAATGAATAAGGAGAGCACACAGCCTCTGAATATGGCTCTAAAAGTTCTGTTTAAAAATGTATGTCTTGTGGGCCAAAAAGTCTTCACCCCACCAACCTACACTTAGCCTTTTCTGCCTTGATGAGGAGTACACTGTTTCCTGATGCTCTGTTTGTAGGCAGCTCACACCAAAGGTGAAATATAATAGAACCTCCCAATTTAAGGTAGCTTTATGGCAGAAAGCTCTCTCTGCGTCTGTTTCTAAAAACCATCCTAACCCAGCACCTCTCCAGACTCCTGAGAGGCAGGCACATTCCTCGTTGGTTCCAGCAGTTCCAAGACCGGTTCAACATCTTTGAGTTGATCCTTAGTTCCAGCCAAGAACCTATCCAGTTCCAACTGCTCCCAGTTCCAACTGCTTCCAGTCATAGCATCTCAATGCCATCTCTGACGAAAACAAACATTGAGATAAGGCAGGTGCTTCGAACTCTTAACAAGCTGTCTTTGGTACTGACACTTCCTCAGCCCTAGGACATGTCTCTGGATTGGACCCACTTAGTACCCTAAAGGAAGTCATGCCAATTCTAAGGATGTCTTCAACTTCAAGACACTTTTCCAGCTCTGTGCTCCATGTCAGAGGGCAAAC
Source organism: Gekko gecko (assembly GCA_029375565.1). Classification (NCBI taxonomy): domain Eukaryota; kingdom Metazoa; phylum Chordata; class Lepidosauria; order Squamata; family Gekkonidae; genus Gekko; species Gekko gecko. The sequence goes on along the minus strand of JAPDNY010000002.1, from coordinate 102,672,864 downwards.
TTCTCAAACCCAAAGCCACAATATCAGCTCTGGGCCTTTCATCAGGCCCCCCCCCCATCTCACTGTAGCACTTGGATCCAACTGAGTTTGAACAAAGGTCTTCTGCAGGGTCCCCATACCAAGACTTTTACCATTAAACTAGCTCTCCCCTTATGGCACTCATGAAGAGAACCATTATGGGTATTATCAAGCTTGGGATCCATATGCTCTTTGTCGTTTGGATATAACTGAACCTGCACACTGTCCACTTGTCAGGCATCAACCATCTGCTTTACTAGGGCAAGATGCTGATCTGCTATTAGAACCAGTGCCTCTCCAGTATCATGGTCTCCAAGCAGATTATGACTATGCTTATTATGACAACTCAGAGCCAGTGCTCCCTCTAAGCAGAGTTAGTGTGAGCTAGCTCACAGTTTTTTAGCCTCCAACTTACACATTTTTGTTGTAGCTCAGGAAGGATGGCTCCAGAGCAAACTGATTTATGCAGTAGCCAAATCACTCACTCACAACTTTAATGCTAGTAGTTCACCAAATAGAATTTTTGCTTACAAGACTCCACAGCTTAGAGGGAACATTGCTCAGATCTTGAATGTTTTTCATAACTGTCTCTAGAGGACACTTTGGCAAAACCTGCTACCTATACTCATGTGAGGACTTTTGCCTGTATGGTGAACAGCTCATTTGCATGGTTTGATCCTGAGAAATTGCTTGTGCTTCCCACCACCCCCTGGTCATTGACCCTATCTTCAAAGGCATGCATAACAGTGCTAGCAGCCCTGTTTGCTTTCTAATAACAGATAGCCTCTTAGAGGGGACATCTGGGCCTTGGCTTAGACCTGCTTCTGTCCAACCCCTATACACCAAAGAATAGAATATTTATATAGAACAAAGCAGGAAGTGAGCCCATTCCTCTTCCATCATGGTAGATTCCATCCAGGACAGAAATAAAGATACTCAACACTGAGCCCCAATTGACCGGGAAGGTCAAAAATTAGCTGGTATGGGATGCAAAATCTATGCTTCTTCTGCCTTGTGGTTCAAAATTGCCAAGTTCTAGTCCATTGTGGCCCATTATCAGTTGTTTCTTTAGGATGGTATTGCCCTCGAGTTTCTCCCCAATAATAAATGGAAGCTGGCCAAACTTTTACAGCTTGAAGCCTCAAAACTTTCTAAACAGCAGATATCTTCTGCCAAACACATTGCCATTTGTTTAGCTCACAGTCTGGCCACAGCCATCTCCTTGAGATGTTACTCATGGTTATACTCCACAGCCCTACTTAATGAGACCTGCTCTAGAACTGAAGATCTCCCTTTTGATGGGATCAATTTTTTTAGTACTAAGATGAAGTCTTAGAGTGTATGAGAAAGAATTAAGTTGTCGAAAACTTTGGGAGTCATTCCTCCTAGCCCACCTCTTCAAAAATCCAATCCTTATTTTAAGGGTTGCTGTATAGTGGGCTAGACACATAATGAAACCACGGACAACGATGTAGTGATCAGCATGGTTCGCTATTATACAACACAAGACAAAATACCTGGCCAGGTGGCCAACTATATACATGCTAAGGGGAATGCCCCCTGGTGCCATTGGCGGGTTTGAATTCCTGCCGCCGTTCCCATTGGTTCCCCAAAGCAGGAGCTCGGAGCCCCAGTCCCATTGTGTTCCGGGACTCAAGCTCAGGCTCCTTTGCTGACTGCCTGCAGTGGTCAGCGGACACAACACCCCTCCCCCCATAGTCCGGACCCTGTCTAGGTGACATAGTCCTTCAGGTATGCGGGTGCTCTGCATTCCCTAGTGGACTGCCGCGGTGCTGGCATTGGGGCTTCTCCACTGCCAAATTGTGGGTGTGCAGTGGGGCCTGCCGCTTCACTTCCTTCCGTTGGGGTTGGTTGCTCCATCGGGCCCTCGACCATCGCGGCCTCTGGCTGAGGTAGCTGCCTGTCGCTGGGGCCCACCTCCCTGGGGTCTCGTTCTGCTTCTGGTTCTCCCGGGGCTTCCCGTGGGGCCCGCTCCACCTCCCTGGGGTCCCCCGGATCTCCTACTGTTGGAAGTAGGCGCCGCCTCAGCTGGTCCACGTGGCGCCACAGAACCTGCCTGTCGTCCATCGATACCTTGTAGGAGACGGGGCCGGTGGGGCGGATTACTTTCCCTGCTAGCCATTCCAGGCCCCGGCCATAGTTCCTTGCAAACACTGGGTCCTCTGGGAAGAAGCCCCGGGGCGCCTCCCGGTCCTTGACCATGTTGTGCACCATTGGAGCCCTGTCGGGGTGCAGGCGGTCCAGGAGGATGGTTGGCCTCCAGCCCATGAGGAGCTCTGCGGGGCAGTGACCACTGACCGGATTGGGTGTTGTTCGGTTCACCAGCAGGAACTGGGCTATGCGTGACTCCCAGTCACCCTCCATCAGGCGGCTTAAGGCTTCTTTAGCCATGCGGACCATGCTCTCCGCTTGGCCATTTGTAGTGGGATGGAAAGGCGCTGACCTGATATGTCGGATCAAATTGTCCCGCAGGAACCGCTGGAATTCCTCGGACGTGAACGCCGAGCCGTTGTCCAAGACAATAGTGTCCGACAAGCCATGCGTGGCAAAGATCTTCCAGAGGGCTCGGATGGTGGCGCTTGCAGAGCTGGTGGAGACAGGACTCACCTCCAGCCACTTGGAGTACGCGTCCACAGTTACCAGGAACATCAATCCGTGGACGGGCCCAGCGAAGTCGATGTGAAGCCGGGACCACGGTGTCCTTGTTGATTCCCATGACTGCGTGGGCGCGCTTGGTGGACTTGGCCGGACCTCTTGGCAGATCTGGCAACGCTTCACCCAGGCTTCTATTTCCCTGTCCATGCCCAGCCACCAGACGTAGTTCCGGACGAGGGCCTTCATCCGCACTATGCCGGGGTGTGCCTCATGCAGAGCCTACAGGACCCAGTGCCAGAGCGCGCTGGGGACTACAACCCGGTCCCCCCACAGCAGGCAGCCCTTGTGCGCCGATAGTTCCTCGTGCCGCGTTGTGAACGCGCTGAACTCCGGGCCCACCAGGGCCGTAGGCCACCCCCTCACCACCCAGCTGAGAACCCAGGAGATGATGGGGTCACAGGTGGAGCAGTGAGCGATGTCCGCAGCATGGAGGGGGGTGTCTGGAAGACTATCTATAGGATGTGATGAGCCAGGTCCGGGTCCTCCCCCTCGTCTGGCAGGGGGATGTGGCTCAGTGCATCTGCGTGGCCCATCGCCTTGCCCAGCCAGTGCTGCAGCGTGTAATTGTAGCCCACCAGGAAGATGGACTACCACAAGACTCGAGGGGAGAGTACCTGTGGTGTCCAGTGATCCGCCGCGAAGAGGCCCAGCAGCAGCCGGTGGTCCATTTATTCCTTGCTTTACCAAAGCAGACACCTAACATAAAATTTCCAGTTCCTCAATAATAAAACATAAGAGAACATAAGAACATAAGAGAAGCCAATGTTGAATCAGGCCAATGGCCCATCCAGTCCAACACTCTGTCACACAGCGGCCAAAATATACCAGGTGCCATCAGGAGGTCCAGCAGTGGGGCCAGGGCACCAGAAGCCCTCCCACTGCTGCCCCCTCCAGCACCAAGAATAGAGTGCATCACCTGCCCCAGACTGAGAGTTCCCATCTATACCCTGTGGCTAATAGCCACTGGTGGACTTCTGCTCCATATGTTTATCTAAATTCCTCTTGAAACTGTCCATGCTTGCAGCTGCCACGACCTCCTGTGGCAGTGAATTCCATATGTTAATCACTCTTTGGGTGAAGAAGTATTTCCTTTTATCTGTTCTAACCCGACTGCTCAGCAATTTCATAGAGTGCCCACGAGTTCTTGTATTGTGAGAAAGGGAGAAAAGTACTTCTTTCTCAACCTGCTCAATCCCATGCATAATCTTATAAACCTCGATCATGTCACCTCTCAGCCGTCGTTTCTCCAAGCTAAAGAGCCCCAAGCATCTTAACCTTTCTTCATAGGGAAGGTGTTCCAACCCTTTTATCATTCTAGTTGCCCTTCGCTGCACTTTTTCCAATGCTATAATATCCTTTTTGAGATGTGGTGACCAGAACTGTACACAGTACTCCAAATGAGGTCACACCAATGATTTATACAGGGGCATGATGATACTGGCTGATTTGTTATCAATTCCCTTCCTAATAATCCCCAGCATAGCATTGGCCTTCTTTATTGCAGCTACACATTGTGTAGACATTTTCAGCGAGTTATCCACTACGACTCCAAGATCTCTCTCTTGGTCCGTCTCTGCCAGATCAGACCCCATCAACGTGTATTTATATTTAGGATTTTTGGCTCCAATGTGCATCACTTTGCACTTGGCCACATTGAACCCCATTTGCCACGTTGACGCCCACTCACCCATCCTCAACAGATCCCTTTGGAGTGCCTCACAATCCTCCCTGGTTTTCACCACCCTGAACAACTTTGTGTCATCTGCAAATTTAGCCACATCACTGCTTACTCCCAATTCCAAATCGTTAATAAACAAGTTAAAAAGCATCGGACCGAGTACTGATCCCTGTGGTACCCCACTGCTTACCACCCTCCACTGAGAAAGTTTCCCATTTATACTCACTCTTTGTTTCCTATTTATAAGCCAGTTTTTGATCCACAAGAGGACTTGTCCTTTTATCCCATGACTATTGAGCTTACTTAGGAGCCTTTGATGAGGAACTGTATCAAAAGCTTTCCGGAAGTCAAGGTAAATAATATCTATTGGGTCCCCCTTGTCCACATGTTTGTTCACTCCTCAAAAAACACTAACAGGTTAGTGAGACAAGATCTTCCCTTACAGAACCCATGCTGAGTCTGCCTCAATAGTTTTTGTTTATCAATGTGCCTACTAATTCTTTCCTTAATAACAGTTTCTACCAACTTACCCGGTATCGATGTCAGACTGACTGGCCTGTAATTTCCTGGATCTCCCCTGGAGCCCTTTTTAAAGATGGGAGTGACATTAGCTACCTTCCAGTCCTCAGGAATGGAGGCAGATTTTAAAGAAAGATTACATATTTTTGTCAGGAGATCCACAAGTTCACATTTGAGTTCTTTCAGAACTCTCGGATGAATGCCATCCGGGCCTGGTGATTTATTAATTTTTAAATTGTCCATCAGTCGGAGGACTTCCTCTCTTGTCACTGCAATCTGATTCAGGTCTTTCAAACCCCCTCCCGAAATCGGTGCTTCTGGAGTGGGCAAACACTTCTCCTCTTCCACAGTGAAGACAGAGGCAAAAAATGCATTCAGCTTCTCAGCCATTTCCCTATCATCCTTCACTACTCCTTTTGCCCCTTGGTCATCCAAGGGCCCCACTGCCTCCCTGGCTGGCTTCCTCCTTCTAATGTATTTGAAGAAAGTTTTATTGTTGGTCTTTATGTTTTTTGCGATATGCTCCTCATATTCCCTTTTTGCTTGCCTGATCACAGACTTGCATTTTATTTGCCATAGTCTGTGTTCCCTTTTATCAACCTCACTAAGACTAGCTTTCCACCGCTTAAAGGAATCCTTCTTACCTTTTACAGCTTCCATTACTTTATTTGTTAACCATGCAGGCTTTTTTCTATACCTATTTGTACCTTTCCTAACCTGCGGTATATATTTTTTCTGAGCTTCTAGGATTGTCTTTTTAAATAGTCTCCAAGCTTCCCCAATGGTTTTGACCTTCTCCACTCTTCCTTTCAATTTCTTCCTCACATGTCCCCTCATACCAGAGAAGTTACCCCTTTTAAAGTTAAAAGTGGTTGCGTCAGTCTTTTTGGGCAACTCCCTATCTGTACAAATGTTAAACTCAATGACATTGTGGTCACTGTTCCCAAGTGGTGCAATCACTTTTACATCTCTCACCAGGTCTTGGGTGTTACTTAGGACCAAATCCAGGATCGCCTCTCCCCTGGCATTCTTTTGATTCTACCTACAAAGTGAACTTAAAAATGTTTTCTCTACCTTTTTAAAAGATACGGTACTCAAATTCTTATGTATTACTGTGGCAAGACTGCAAGATAGGACCATGAGACCATATGCCAAGTATGCATTATGTCCTATAGACAACAAGGTGTTATAAAGCTGTCTTAGTCTGGATTCTCTGCTTTTTCCTAAAGTACCATCATTTATTTGTTTCACACAAACCTGTGAATTTATATTCCTGTTGCAATAATGCAGATCTCAGTGGTCTCATATTTCTTTTATGTCCTTTTCTAGGCTGCTCTGTTGAACTCTTTCCCTGCAATTTTTGATGAGCTACTGCAGATGTTTACAGTGCAAGAGGTAGCAGAATTTGTACGGGGAACTCTTGGGAGCATGCCCAGTACAGTGCATATTGGACAATCTATGGATGTAGTTAAACTACAGTCTATAGCTCGTACTGTAGACAGTCGCCTGTTTTCTTTCCCAGGTAAGAGGCATTACATTTACACATGAAAAAATGCAGGGAAATGATAATATGCTCCACACTATATTATTGGGATACCACAACAGAAAACTACAGAGTGATCTATAAATGAAAAGTAATATAGAAAGATAGTAACAGTTGACTTTGTTAATGTACAGATAAGTGATAATAGAATGCTGCTAATGTTAATCCACTCTAAATGTTTCTAAATAAATATAATATTTCTATCCTGTTTTTATATGGGGCTTCTAGTATTTTCCCATGCTGGTTATGCACCAGGTCCACACTGACTCAGCTCTAGTAAGTCTGAAGCATCAAGTGCTCCCAGTCTATTGATTGGATCACAGGAATTTGCTGGTGATGTTAGTGTGAAGCACATAGGCACATACTACAAGGAATAGCTAGAAAACTTCTCTTACTCCAGTTGTCAAGGAATTTGAGGAATATCAAGGAAAATCACAAGTTTGCTATTGCTCAAAACCTCTTCTGTTGGATCCTGCCTAACATTTCTGTAGGCAAAGGTTTGGGCAGTTTTCACCCATTTCCCCACTCCAATGGAAGACTTCTGATCCTCCCCCTCAAAAAAATTATTTCTAGTATCCCTTGTCCCCTATGAACAGCATTTTGAGGGAGCATTTGGGACTGCAAGGGGGAGGTGGGGAAGTCATGTTTATGCTGACTGTAATCCTTCCACTGGTGAAAATTTTAGGTAGGATCCAAAGTGAGATCTACTTACTGAAATTCTCCCCTGTTGCTAGAAGACAATTAGTGCAGAACACAAATAATAATAGATCTGTGGAATGATAACAGAATAGAAATGAAAGCATCTGCTCAAAGCTGTGTTTCTCAAATTTATTGAACAAGGTCCTTTTTTTCAAAAATACACTTCCCTTTCTGAGCAATTATCTCTTTGATGGATAAACTTATGAAATCTTCACATGTAGTTAGTTCTGTGTAGCCCTCTTCTGAAAGTTTAGATATAGAAAATATAAGTATGTATCCAAGCATCTGCAATTAGAGTTCTAATTCAACAGTACCAACAGAAGTGGACTAGAACAGGATTTTTCCTTCCATAAGCCTACCCACTAGGGAAGGGAGCCAGGGAAGAGCTACTGTGGCCAGAAACGTCTATGTTTTCCCTCCTTTCTGCATCTTCCATAGCTAACATAGCAATTTTAATGGCTACATAAACTTCTAGTACGGGTGGAAGTGCCTCTGGCACTGCATGCTATAGGAATCTTTTCTTCCCTGGAGCTTTGTGCTGCCCCTCCATGCTTCTCAGGGATGCACTCCCACAGATTGAAAATCACTGTTTCAGTGAAACCCAGATTCTTCTGTCATTATATTTTATAATTTCAAGTTTTACAATCAGAAGCATAATAGGAGTGGAACAAAACTCTTTTTCTTCTCTGACTTAGAAAGTGTGACGCACCCTGTATACCTGGGATTAGGGTGTTTTAAGGGGCTGTAGACTGGTGGGGAACATGGCTTAGTAGTAGAGCATCTGTTTGGCATGCAGAAGATCTCAGATTCAGTCCCCAGCATCTCCATTTAAAAGGATCAGGTAGGAGGTGATGTGCAAGTCCTCTGCCTGAGACCCTGGAGTGCAGCTGCTAGTCTGACTTGACAGTACTGACCTTGATAGGCTAGTGATCTGATTCTGTATAAGGCAGTTCCATGTATTCATGTAGTAAAGTCTTCCAGATCATATACAAAGCCTCCTGATAGAGGCTTGCTTTGTGGTGCACCGATTTTCACCAGAGATCTTGCTCTGTGTGCCCCTATCCTCAGAGAAGAGCTATATTACTATCAGACTCAGTGCTTTTCCTGTTGTGTCACCACCACGTTGTAAAATTCTCTCCTTGCATCTGTCTCTCCAGCACCTACTTTTTTGAGTTTTAGGTATCAAATGTTTGCTTTCATAGCTTTTAATGTCGATTAACTATTATTCTGTTGGTTCTGTTGATTCCTCTCTTCTAATGCTGTTATTATTATTTGTTTGGTACTGATGAAATGTAGATGCCATTGATTAAATTATTATATAGATTTTATTGCATTTTTATAATAGACTGTGAGCTGACTCATGAACTTTTGTTGTGAGCCAGAATATAAATACTCTAAATAATAGTAAGCAGAAAGGAAAAGCAATCTCTCAATTGGACATTATGTGATACTACGAAAGATGTCTTCTGGGAACTAAAAACTATATCAGAGAGGCTTAATGGTTATCTTTGTTTTCAAAAGTGTAATTGAGGATGATATAGAAATATTCTCCATTTTCATTGTCATCATTCTGTGCAGTCCCACGTGCAGGCTAGCCATCTGGAAGATTTCTAGCTTTTTTTTCTTTGTTTATCAACAGAGCAGGGAGAGCTCCTCCCGCGCAGATCCTAAACCATCACATGCTTCAGGGGTCTCCCCTTTTCCCTCAGTTCATTCTTTGCTGCCTCTCAGTGGATAATGTTCTAGCTTAGCTCCATTTTTCTTTAAGTTCAAAATATCTTAGAAGGCTCTCTTTAAACAATGTTTGTCCTGTGCCACCAAACTGATTTACATGGATGAACACTCAATATGTCTCCTGTGGCTAGGGGAAAGTCATTTTGTGACAGCTTGTAAAATCTGCCAACAGTTCACCCCCAAAGCTCAGGCAGATTGCCCTTTGCGCCTAAAGGCTGCCTTGTGAGAGAAGCCTTTGTCAGGTTCCAGAGACCCAGCAGCTAAATCATCTGCCCCGGTGAAACTTGCTCCTCCCTTGATTTCTAAACCAACTGCAAATCACTCTTCTTGCCTGGCTTCAGTGATCTCCATTACATTGGTTTCGAGGTCAGATGTGACCTATGGAAGGTCAATGTCCCCAGAGACTGACCCTGTTAGATCTTCATTGGTTTCAAGGGAACTAGTGAGAGCTGTGGACTCTGTATCCAGGAAAAGGCATTACCAATAGTGCATGCACCTTCACCAGGACTACAATTCCCAACTCCTTCTGTTTCAGCAAGGTGGTTCCTGAGCAAGTTGACTTACCTGCCAACTCACCTTAGGTTTTAGCATCTTCAGCACCTCCGCAACCATGGTCTCAGGTGTATCTCCAAGGCCTTGGAACCAGTACTTTTTCTACTCCTCTCCATTTACTCTCATTCTTGACCTGAACCAGGATCTTCTGCTTCCAAACCTAAAGACAAGTCATCAGTGTCATCACACCTCAATATCAACCCCCCTAATCTATCTCTAGTTCCAAAGAAGATGAAGAATGCTGATCCAGAGCCAGCTCAGGGTTACCCTTTGATCCTTCCCCAGATGACACTTGGGATCATGACCTTGTATCATCAAGTGAGGATCTCCAACTTTATTTGGAACAAATGGTCAGGATGGCCAAGTCCTGAGACATTCAAATTACCTCCACTGACACCAAGCTACATGACAAGATCCTAGGCTGTCTCTACTCAGACACACCTGGCATCGTGGCATTTCTTTGAGGGCATTTTAAATATGGCAAAGTCCATTTGGACAAACCTTCCTTCATCCCTGCTATATCTCATTGGGTGAAAAATATGTATAGAGTTCAACAAGAAGGCTGCCCATTTCTCTTCACTCATCCTGCCCCATCTTCACTTATAGTGGAAGAAATGTAGGCAAAGCAAAGAGTAGTCTCTCACTCTACAACAAAGAAGGCAGGGAAATTTATGCCCTAGGTTGTAAATCTTGCTTCTCTTCTTCACTCAACCATAGAATAGTTAGTCACCAAGCAATCATGGGAGCTTATCAGCTCTTTTTATGGGAGGGGGGGAATTCATCTTACCTCAGTCAGCTACCAGAGGAGAAGAAATTCTTAGCCAAGGTTATTCAGAATCTCTGAGAGTATTGAAACAGCAAATAAACACTGGCAGACATGCCTCTGATGCTTCAGTTCATGTTATGGCGTCCTCAGTAGTTTTACATATACATGTCTGGCTCCGCTCAACTGTGCCCCCTCATGACATAAGGTCCAGTGTGGAGGACTTACTCTTTGAAGGATCTTCGTTATTCTCTGTCAAGACTAACAAGTTCCTACAGCAAATTAAAAAGGGCCAACAAACTGTCTGCTCTTTCAGGATCATCCAAGGCTCCACTTCATACAAGTCTAGATACCAGCTCAAGTTCCAACCTACTTAACAGGGTCACCAGTGCCCTTACCACCAGCTTTACCATTATCCTCCTCAAAGTTCCACTTTACTGTCCCCTCAAAATATGAGGTGCAGATCAGGCTCAATACCCAAGTCCGGCCACCAGCATCAACACCTTTCTAAAGAGTCTTCTCGAGCCTCATAAAAACTCTCCTGACTAGCTTCAGATTTTAGTTCATCTGCTCCTTCCTTTTTGGACAGACTGTCAAGATTTTTGCCTCAATGGCAAGCTAGTACCCTAGATGCATGGGTATTATCAATTGTTGAAAAGGGCTACCACCTTGAATTTCTGCAGTTTCCCCAATTAAAACCCATGGCCATTACCACTAACAATGCCTTCCCCAAGTTAGCTTTGGAGTTACCAGTTTTATTATGTAAAGGGGCAGTCCAGGGCCTAGGCTCTAATTATCATTGTTATGGATATTACTCATGTTTTTTTCTTGTTAATAAAAAAGGTAATGGCTTAAGACCAATTATTGATTTAAGAGGCCTCAATTTTTTCCTTAAGGTTCAAAAGTTCCACATGGTCTCCCTTCAGTCTGTTTTATAGTTCCTCAGCTCAGGAGTCTGATTTGCAATTCTGGACTTTCAAGACACATACTTCCATATACCAATCCACTCAGAGCACAGAAGGTTCTTATGTTTTAAATTCTTAGAATATCTTACCAATACACAGTGCTGCCCTTCAGGTTGGCTACTGCCCCATGACTGTTCATTAAATGCATGGTAGTGGCAGTGGCCCGCATAAGGTCCCAGGGGTATTCCATCTTTCCCTATCTGGACAATTGGTTGTTTACCACTCCCTCAGAACAGGACCTGCAGTCGCAGTTGTCACTAGCAATCAGGATCTGCCAAGAAGTAGGCCTTATGGTAAACTGGGAAAAGTCAAAACTGACTCCTTCACAGCAGGCCTCCTTCATTGGAGCCTCTTTAGATTCCACTGCAGACTGAATATTTTTACTTAATGACAGGGCCTTATGTATTAAAGGTCTCATCAAACAATCTGTCTCAAGCTGTTTTCAAACCACTGTCTCCATAGAGAGGCTGTTAGGCCTTATGGCATCTACCACCTTTGTGGTCCCCTTTGCCCCTCTGAGAATGAGACCATTACAAAATTGGTTCATATGTGTATTTAACCCCTCTATACACTCTCAGAATCAGAGATTTTCTATTCTGAGGTCAATCTTGAAAAAATTGGGATGATGGACCCTTGACTCCAGCTTATCACCCCCCCCCCATCTCCTGAAGTTACAGTTACCACTGTATACTTCCTTGGATAAGTAGGGTGCCCACTGCAATGATAGGTACATAAGGAAGAAGAAGAGTTGGTTTTATACCTCGCCCTTCAATACAAAAACGAGTCTTGGAGCAGCTTATGATCACCTTCTCTTCCTCTCCTCACAACAGACACCCTATGAGGTTGGTGGGGCTGAAAGAGTTCTGAGAGAACTGTGGGGTTACCCTTCGGTTGACCTATTTACGATGCACCTGAGCACCATGGCCCCTCTTTTTTGTTCCAGGGCTGGCCTAGACCTACTCTCCCTGGGAGATGCTTTTCAACTGGTTTGGACATGTACTCCATTCTGTGCTTTCTCCCCCTTTCCTCTAATAGGGAAAGTGGTAGCCAAATTCATCAGAGACAGCACTTTTTGCATCTTGGTTACCCCTTTCTGGACCCTTCAGGTGTGGTTTCAGGTCCTCCTCCAAAGGTCACAGGGCTGCTATATCCATCTGCCACGAGTACCAGACTTGATTTAGGTAGGGGAGACATTCTGCCACAATGTAGGTCACCTGCACCTGACTGCCTAGCTGTTGATGCCAGAGGGCCAGCTTTCTTGGAGCCAGTAGCCACAGTTTTATTGAATGCCTGTAGATTATCTGCTATAGTGTCCTATGACCATATATGAAATGCTTCTCTTCATGGGCCATCACTAAGGGTTTTCCCCTGCTGTTTGTCCCTTGCCAGTAGTCTTGGAATGCCTGTTGTCTTTAAAGACTGCAGGCTTAGTGGTTTCCTCTGTTAAAGTTCACTTGGCAGCTATTTCTGCTTTTTGCTTATTAGTAGATGGGAAGTCACTTTTTTCACATGACATCCAAAAAATTCCTCAAGGCTCTAAACAACCTTCACCTTCCAAGGATGCCCATTGTCCTCCAGTGGTCTCTGTCCCTGGTTCTAGCTCAATTGATGCAACATCCCTTTGAACCACTAGCCATGTACTCCTTGGATAATCTTTCATTCAAGGTTTTGTTCCTGGTAGTGATCACTTGAGCCAGAAGGATAGGGGAGATTACGGCACTGAGAGCTGACCAGTTCTACATTTCATGACCATTTCATGACCATAAGGTAGTTTTAAGACTTAGTGTACATTTCCTGCCCAAGGTAGTCTCCAAATTTCACTTGAGTCAGGATATTTCTCTCTCTATTTTTCCTCCACATCCATCCTCTGCTGCTGAAAGACAACTACACATGTTAGATGTGAAGCATGCTTTATTGTTTTATTTGGGAAAAAACAAAGTACCACATTTGTTCGTCTGCTTTGCTGGGCCCTCTAAGGGAAGAGCAGCCTCATCCCAGACTGTTTCCAGGTGGATTGTTGGGACAATTAGAAGGTCCTATGAACAGGCAGCTGTACCATGCCCCCTCCAGGTTAGAGCACAATTCACAAGGGCACAAGCCTCTTCTGCTGCTTTCCGATGAGGCATCCTGTTGGCCAGCATCTGTAAGGCCATGACTTGGTCATCTGTGGACTTGGTCATCAGACACCACTCTGTTGATGTTAACACCAGGAAGGAGACTTCAGTGGGAACAGCAGTTTTACACTCAATCTTTCAATGACTTGCTCACCCCACATCTTGGTAAGTCAGCTTATTAGTCTCCCATGTGGGACTCCACAGAACAACAATGATGAAAACACTGAGGGAAAGGGGGAGCCCCCCTCCCAAGCATATTAATGTTTAAGTGGGAAAACGGCCTCTGCTGGCTCTGTGCGGGAGGGGCTCCCCCTGCTCTGTTGTTAACAAAAAGAAAAAAGCTAGAAATCTTCTGGATAGCTGGCCTGCATGCGTGCAGACAACTTGATGAGCAACAGTTACAGGTAGGTACAACACTATTCTCCTTGTCTGAGCTTCTAGTGTGAGGGCCAAAGGACTCTAAAGCTCCATGACTGGAATTTCATGTATGTAATTTGGCCCTATAAAAGCAGCTGCAAGGAGGGCCTAGGTGCAGTTATCCTTCCACCTACCCATGTCATTTGCCTGATGGGACGATAGCTCTGGTTGGGTTGGTTTTAAATTCTAGTGGGGGCGGGGGTAAGCACACAATATACACAAAGTATAGGTGCCTGTTCTTTTATCCCAGTGGAGTATAGAACAGCCAGGAGACATTTTCTATAGAGGAAAGAACACAGGAGAAAAATAAATCCCTTGTTCCCAACCCTGTGGCTCCAGTCCCTATTCAGCCACGCCATGGTTGCTTTTTAGGACCAGATTTCATGTCTGAAGTTCCAGTTGTGGAATTCTACCATTGTGCCGCTATCTTGATTCTAAACAAACGAGACAAACAAGTTCATATGCATTTCCTATCTTGAAAATAGCAATAAGGATGCCAACAGTATAGTCCTATACAGAGTTATCCTAGTCTGAACCTATTGATTTCATTGACTTTAGACTGGAGTAACTCTGCACTGGATTGCACTGTAAGTCATCACCAACCTGAATTAATTCATAAAATGTGCTTTGATTTCCTATGTTAGCTATTTACCAGTGCTACCTTTTATAATATCAATGCATTTAAGGATTAGCAAGCCACCTCAAATATACATGGCCTTTGGATCACTCAAGCTGCTGCAGGAAGCAACAGTCATTTAACAAAGTGCAACATAATATTAATGCTAGTAAATTAAAATCTACACACATTGTAATTTCATTCACATAAGTGAAAAATTTATCATCCCTTTCCAGCTTACAACAAGGTGTAAATTAATGCTTTAGAATTCGAATCTGCTTGAGTGTCAATAGATTACATTCAAAATCTCTTTCCTGGCAGTCCTTAATTCAGCTGGCATATTGTTTATTAAGGGACGAGTTGAGAATTTTACAACGTCATTGTATTTATTTATGATAGCTGTTCACCATTCACATGCATGCTTTTGAACAAAATCAAAGCTTTATAGTGATAATTTAAATGTAGTTCTCAAATAATGTTGAGTTTGTGATATCCCCCTTCCAGAATCTCGACGTATCTTGTTACCTGTGGTTCTTCATCATATTCATCTTCACCTGAGACAGCAAAAAGAGTTGCTGATTTGCTCTGGGATACTTAGCAGTATCTTCTCCATCATCAAAACGAGCTCTTTGGTAATCTATATGTCTGCTTACTCATTATAATGCCTTATCCAAGCAATGAATTATGTATATCACGACATAATAAAGCTATTTGTGATAAATTTGCTGCAGATATGGATATAGGTTGAATTTTTTTAGTTGGAATTGGTCATATAATCATTTCATGTGGCAGTTGTAAACACACACCACAGAAATTTTAACAGTAGAGTGTATAGACATTTAGGTATTTGCATAGCATATAGATCAGAGGTGTCAAACTTAAGGCCCACAGGCCAGAAGCAGCCCACCCATGGCTTTAATCAGGCCCGCAGCTCTTTTCTCCCTCCCTCCCCCTCCTGTCCTCACTCTTTGGTGTAGTGATTAAGTGGGCGGACTCTAATCTGGGAGAACCGGGTTTGATTCCCCACTCCTCCACTTGCACCTGCTGGATGACCTTGGGCAAGCCATAGTTCTGGCACAGCTGTTTCTGTCAGAGCTCTCTCAGCCCCACCTACCTCACAGAGTGTCTGTTGTGGGGAGGGGAAGGGAAAGGAGTTTGTAAGCTGCTCTGAGACTTCTTTGGGTAGTGAAGGGCAGGGTATAAATCCAATCTCATCCTCCTCCTCCTCCTCTTCTTCTTCTTCTTCTTTCTCTTCTTCTTCTTTGAAGGTTGAGGCTGCCAAAGTTCCCAGCTCCCTCCCTCTTCTCTTTGCCTGCTTTGACAGGAAGCTCTTCTGGGCTTGCAAAGTTATAAAGAAAATCTGAAATGGATTTTTCCGTTAAAGTCTCTGCACTCAGATAGACTTCTCTGGGATTTTTTTTCCAGCAATAGGAACAGTTCTCTGGAACTGGAATGACTGTCTTTTCACTCTGATGGCTGTCATTCCTGTCCCAGAGTAGTCTGTCTGGGCCCAGAGACCTTAATAGGAAATCCATTCCACATTATTTTTTGCAATTTTGTGTTGCAGTGTATTTCAGTGGAGAGGAGTTCAAGAAGTTTCACTTTCCAGTGTTTGTATAGATAAAGCTGTTGCTTGCGGGAGTTGTCTCCTTGCAAATACAGGGTTGATGTTTTGAGCCACCTTGTCTCGGCTGAATAGACCTGAGAACAAGTGCCTGAGTGAGTTCTCTAACCTGGGAACCCACAGTCAAAGGAGGACATTACACTGGAGAGCCAATGCCACTCTGAGTAGACCTGGGGGGAGGGGAGAAGTTTGCAGTGCCCAGCCATTCTATGTTCCTTGGTTCAGAGCATTTTATATTTTAGTTTATATTTTTAGTTTCTGTTGTGATCCTTGTGCTTTTTCCTGATGTTTTTTTAAAAAATTGCATTGCCAAACCCAGTGTTCCCCAGCCTTTCCATCTTGGGGGGTTGGGAGGTGTCAGTTATCAAAGACTGTTAAATAAACAAAATACCACATGAGTTTTAAGCATATTTGTATTTTAAGTTAAAAATATCTTTAATTGTGTTTGTATCTTTTATGAAGTTTATATCTCTGATACTTGGCATTACATTTTATGACACGCATGGCCTGACCCCACAAAGTCCCATTTATGTCAGATCAGGCCCTTGTAACAAATGAGTTTGGCACCCCTGATATTGACCTCTAACTGAGATAGGAGGTTGGGTGTGTTATGAGTTAACAACTGCATTTACAGAGAAAAACTGATGCCTTAAAAACTTTCTAACATTAATAGAACCATAAATACTCATAAAATTTTGTGATATACAGGATTTTGAGTATCAAATTGTTCATAGAGCATTGCAGTGATATTTGATCCTGTTGAATTCAGGAACACACAGGATCCTGGACTGTGGTTTTAAATCTTATTGTAAGAACAGTTATATTTGGAAAGTATGTTTATGTACTTCAGCAATCCATTATTATTTTTTATTTCTATCTCTGAATTCCATATTCAATTATTTCTTCTGTTAAGAGCTAATGCCTGATTTCTCCTGAGATATGCTTGCCTTTACATTCAGTTCTGTGGAGTGATAACTATCTATGTTCTAACTACTTACTATAGGAGACAGATGTAGTTGAGGAAGTAGAGATGATGGTGGAGAGCCTCCTGGATGTACTTTTACAGACTTTACTTACTATCATGAGTAAATCGCAGTCTCAGGAGGCGGTAAGAGGGCAGCGTTGCCCACAATGCACAGCTGAAATCACTGTTAGTAACTAACAATCAGGTTCTATTTCCTGCTTATCTAACCTACTCCTCCCCCCCCATCTTCATATTCACCTTATTACCATTTCCTGAATGAACTTTGTCTCCTTTAAAACTTAGAAGCTTGAAACTTACATTCTCAGGTAAATTTAAGCACAGGCATTAGGTTGCTGATCAATTAGCCATTCAAATTATTATTGTTTTGCAGAAAACTTGCTCTCATAATTTAAAATTATCAGTGGGTGTCTCAGTAATTACCTACTGAATGTTCCTGTCCACATATTTATGCCTGGAAAGATTCTTTTCAGTTCCCTCTTCTAACTCTGTTGAAATTAGGATCCCTTTCTAGATAACATGTTGTATGCTGCTTAGGATATAGAAACATTATCTACAATGCAAATATGTTTGAGACTGGGCTTTTTCCATTTTGCCTGAACAAAAAGGAACTGGCATTTCTTAATCTATGAAAGGAGACAAAGCAAGTTCTCACACTATTTTATCTCTCTTGAACTTCATGTTTTCTTACCAAAACATTGTCTATACAGTATTAATTTACATAATAGGTGTTCTGTGCTGACTCATAAACAAGAACTAACTAGGACTGCCATGTTTTCGTTAGGCCCTGTTTTATGTGTTTAACACCACCCAGAACTTAACAATAAAGCAGGTGCTGTTTTTCCTTATGTGAAAATGTGACAGGAAAGGGTGTTTTTAAGTTTGCAGTGCCAAGGCCATGGCCAGAAACAGGTGACAATCCTAAAACAGAACAATTTATTTATGAAAATATTAATATGTTGCCTTTCTTACTGACTGTGTACATAGTCTGCAAAAGCATGACCCAACTGCATTTTATCACCTTGCGTGATATATTCCTCAAGTTTTTTTTAATAACAAAGGTACATTTAATCTATCTGTATGAATTAGATTGAAGCATGTGGAAAGAGGAGATTCAATATCCTGTTGCCATGATAGTGGAAATGGTATCAACCAGAATATTTGAAATTCTGCTTCATCATCTTTCCAAGGAAGAAGATGGGCATTAGAAGACATTCATGGGCCTCTTAGCACAGGGTTGGGCAATCTTTTTCCTCAGTGCCAAATGAAATGCAACATTTAGCTGTGAAGATGTTTGTGTGCTGGCAAACAAAAGTGTGTGGAAAGAGATGTTGGTCTCCACCGAAAGGAAATGGGTTGGCAGTGATGGCTTCCACTTTGCAAAGTGGCAGCAACACTGTACATGCACAAGCATCCTCTGTGCACTCTTATCAACAATGATTCACATCAGCACAGTACAACACCAGTCATTGAGGTGGTGGACTAGAAGACAGGCTGGTTGATGACATCTCTACTCCAGGCCTAAAAAAAGGCAGAGAGCTGTGTTTCAGTCAAGCCTGGTTCTGAAACTTCCCCGCTCCTGGGCTGGAACAAGGGAGCTGGCGTGTTGAGCGAAATGCTCTGACAGGCTCCCATTTGGGACAGATGCTGGGGGTTGCCTAACCAGGAGCTTCTTCTTGGACACCCTTAGAAGACAGACTTCCTCAGACAGCTGTGACAACTGCATAGAAACTGTGGCTAGGACTCATCCCATCACCGCCATTGTAGGCTCTGGAGCTGGGGGAAGATTGGCAGGCAGCCATGTGGTCTCCAGCCATCTGGCCTCATAGCTCAGTGCAGGGCTGGTGCCTTGTGGTGGCAGAAAAATGAACCCATTGTGTGGGCTTCTGTCATGTGGGGTGGGGACCAGCAGGCAGGTTTGAGGGCTGGGTCCTCATGCCCCATAGCTTTAAAACTGCACCACTGCTGGGACCTTGTCCCATTACTTTTCTGTGGCTTTCCCCCCCACCCTCCCTCCACTGTGGTTGTTATGGGTCTTTTGTACTGTTGTGGATACTATAATTTTATTATCACAGCTTTAGGCGGTTTGGGCATTGGGATGGATCCATTTGGTTCGGGAGGCAGTGTCTACATGCCTGCATCCCGCATTGGAGAAGCTCCTTAAGGGATCTTGGGGTGGAGCCAATTCAGCAGCATGCCCAGTTCAGGGACTCTCACCCCAGGTGACAAGGCATCCACATACCAGCTGGCACTCACATGACTCCCACAGGTTTGCCACTCCTTGGGTTCACCCCCCAACAGGTTTGCAGTTAATTGAGTGGCAGGCAGGTCACCTGATACAGGATCTGTCCCCATGCTGTGCCAATGCTCCTCACAATGTAATCAGTACAGCTGTGGTCTTTTTCCATTCCAAAGTAACCTAGGTCTGTTGTGTCGATTTCTCACCTGCACTTCTCTCTATGCCACTGGGCCCACAATTCCAGCTCCATGGGAGAGACCGCCATCACAGGTGTGAGGCATGGCTACTCTTCACCTTCCAAATATTCATTCTCACCCAGTTGTTATCAGCAATCCTAAACATCAGACAAAAGTTATCAGTATCATAGTGGCTACAGAGGCATCTTCTCAATCCAGATTACTTTGGTCTGAAAAAAATGGAGGAATTAGTGTATAGTACAGTATGGCTCAGATGCCATTGCACCATAAAACCCTAAGTCTGTCCTAAATGCGTTAAAGAAGGCTTTCCACAATATACCAAGTTCCCCTTACGTATCAGTATTTAATCACAAAAGCTCTTACTCAAGGACTTATTGAGTCTTGTCACCATCATGTTTTCTGTTAGTAAGCTATTGTTTTTCTTCGGCCACATCTCAGTAACCATTGCTGTATCATAAAATGGTATTGAATGCTACCACTTCTGGAATTGTCAGATGCTCCCAGCATGGTAGAATCTGCATACACGGATGGATGCTGACGGTAACATAGTGGGTTCACTTGTATCATTGCCACAGCATCACAACATTCTTTGTGTGTAGTTCTGCACTTATTATTAGTTTAACAACTTGCTGGATCAGAAGCTAAAATATTTATCTGCATAATTTTATTTTGTTATCATACTATAATAAGACCTTGAGAACACTTTTACTGTTTATTAAATGCAAATGGAAACATTCTAGTCTTTTCACTTACTGCAGCTATACTACTTTAAAAATCCAGTCATATGTTTTCCCTTCATAGATGTTGGAACATTTTCAAACCCTGTTCCTTTTCCCTCTACCCTAAAATTTGGTTTTATGTGAACTGTGCATGTGATCATTCTACTGAAATTGTTCTTCATTGGGATCAACAGGGAGAATATGTGTCCTGTCTTTTATCTCTACTTCGTCAAATGTCTGACACTCATTTCCAACATTTACTGGACAATTTCCAGAGCAAGGATGAGCTGAAGGTAAGAAAGAAAAAGCAGATTTGGTTATGTTTCATACCTGTATCTTGGATCTGTAGTACATTCCTTTATCTCCAGAAAATTTCCTGTGGCTTTGATGTTTTCAAATATTTCTCACACAAATCATCTCTATCACATTTAACAGTGGAGGCTTATTAGGTAAGTTCTTGAGTATATTATTACTCAGATCGGTTCACACCATAAGGAAACTGTTTTAAGTGCAACCCTTGAAGTCATAACATATATGTTATGTTCAAGTATATGTGAATACAAATCCATCTTACATCCTTTTGTTTAGGGTGAAACAAGTGGAGACCCGCAAGAAACTTGCGGGATGGTCATCCCATTCCTCATACCTTTGCTTCCTCCCCTCTACCCTTACCTATCTCACACTCTTTCTCCCTTCTGGGGGTGGAGCCATAGACTCAACCCTCCAAAGCAGCCATTTTATCCAGGGGAACTGATCTCTGTCACCCGGACAACAGTTGTAATTCTGAGTGATCTCCAGCCCTCACCCAGAGGCTGGCAATGGTAGTTCTCATGGAGGAAATGGCTGGTTTGGAGGGTGGAGTCTATGGCATTATACCGGTCTGAAGTTCCTCCCCTCCTCAAACCCCACCCTCCCCAGGATCCACCCCTCAAATGTCCAGGAGTTTCCCAATCCAGAGTTGGCAACCCTATTTCCTTCACACCCAACAGCCAACCTACCTTTATCTGCCTTTATCTGTCTTCAGCTTTTCGTCTCCACACCCTTACCCCACAGCTTCTACCAAGGAAAATTATAGTCTTTCTCCACAGTGGGGACCAAAGCAGCTTACATTATTCTCACCTCCTTTTTATCTGCACAACAACCCTGTGAGGTTGGTTAGGCTGAAAGTATGTGACTGGTCCAAAATCACCCAGTCAGCTTCCATCGCAATATGGGGATCTGAACCTGGGTCTTGCAGACCCTACTCTGAAGCTCTAACTGCTGCACCACTGCTGGCTTTCATAGGGTGGCTGCTGAACAGCAGCAAGCAGCCCAGCCAAGTTGAGTCATGCAAATTAGGTGGTATCAAGTCACCCAGAGGATGCTGCCTAGGGATGCCAGCCTACAGGTGGGATCTGGGGATCCCCTGGAATTACTGCTCAGCTCCAGACTACTGAGATAACTTCCCCTGGAGAAAATGGATGCTTTGGAGGGTGGACTCTAGGGCATTGTACCCCACTGAGGTCCCTGTCCTCCCCAGGCTCCACCCCCAAATCTCCAGGAGTTTCCAGACCTGGAGCTGGCAACCCCACTACCCCCATCCCCTGCCAGTGCCCATGGGGGGACCTGGTAACCCTAGACTGCTGCCAGGCCTAGGGTTGGCAACCTCCAAGTGGGGCCTGGAGAGTGAACAGCACAGGTCTGTCTCCCTGGATAAAATAGCTGCTTTGGAGGGTGGATTCTCTGGCATGATACCCAGCTGAGGCCTCTCCCTTCCCCAAATCCTGCCCTCCTTGCACTCCACCACAAAACCTCTAGGAATTCCCCAGCCTGGCCCCAAGGCTCCCTCCCTCCCTGCCTGTCTGAAAGGCCAAAAGATGCCTGGAAAGGGCCCTTCCCCCCTTTTACTGACAGAGCCAGTTAGAAGCCTCTTCCCCCCCCCCCAATGTTCTGATCTCTCACCGTTGATACCTGGAGTTAGGTCCCTGCAGAGGCCATTTCAAAAGGTTTTTTGGGGAATTCAACTGTCCCTGAAGGGATTTTTTTCACTTTTTGGATTTTTCTACAAACCCAGGAAGTCTACTGACTATGTAGGAAAAGCTGTTGGGGGAGAGTGAGCCCCCTGTTGGTGGAAATAGGTATCCGCACAAAAAACCCCTCTGGGAAATAGTATAAGGACTAGATGTGATGGTGGGAGATCCATGAATGGGGAACAAGCAAGATTTACATATTTTAAATAATTGTGTGGTGGTTTTCAGGCTTAAAAGCAGCTGGGAGTGGAAATTAGATCAGGATCATAATGTGCAATGTAAATTACACATACACAGATCTAGTGAGAAACATTCAGACTCCATATGATACCTGCATGATTTCACCTGCAGAGCACATAACAGCTTTAGGAAAGAAGTGTATTCAGTAGAATGATGCAAGATAAAAAGTGATGCCCCTCTGGTCACATGCCACTGACCAGATCCAGATTTGAGAGGGGGCACAGATACAATTAATACTCTAAAAAATAGCTATCAAATCGAGTTTGGCTTTAAATCATAAGGATAACATGAAGAAGGCTACTATTCATGAAAACTGTAGTATGGAGAACTGCCCAGATTCATAGTATAAATGTAAGTTTGTTGGAAGTTATAGGTTTTGTACCAGTTTCTTCCCAAAAAATCCTTAAAACATTAAACGTTTTAGCACAATGCACCACAAAAGCTGGTAGGTGTTTGACATGGATCACAGCAACCAGTACTAAGCTTATATATTACATCAATATATCCAATTTATTTATTTGCTTTATAGCCCACCTTTTTCATTGAAACTCAGAGCAGATTATAGAGCAGATAAAATAATGCCATCAGACAGCATAAGGCAGGAGTCCCCAACCTTTTTGTGCCTGTGAGCACCTTTGAAGTTCTGACACAGATTGGTGGACAGAACCCCAAAATGACTGCTGCAGAAGGCAGAGCCAAGCACACAGAGGAAGTGCAAGTGCAGGGTACAAGAGGGCTAATTTAAAGTATACACTGGGAAAGAGGAGTGAGAATAAAATAGACACTGTAATGGCAGCTGCTGCTAAAATGTTATTTTAATTTGCATAGCCAGTCAAATCTTCAGCGGCCAATTGGAAGCCCTTTTGGGCAAGAGCTCCACCTGGCCCCACCCATTTTTAAAAAACACTTAGTGGACACCAAGAGAGGTGTTGGTAGGCAACATGGCACCCATGGACACCGTTTGGGGGACCATTGCAATAGGACTAGAATTATGTAACTAGAAAACAGTATGAGACAACAGTATCTTGTCTAAGGCAAGATAAACAGTGGATTATAATGGTATATGACAATGCAGTAAAAGTAGGTGATACCTGCATTAATTATTACAGTAGACTACAATCCTTTTCCATTATATAAGTACCCTCCTGAACTGTTTGATTCTACTACAGTACTGATCTGCGTATGGGAATGCCCTTCTGAACATTTCTGTTCTGCACATTCTACAGCATGATTAGCAATAAACTCCATTACAAGCAAAATGTATAAGTTTTAAGTATGTATCAGGTAGCAATTAAGTGACTGATGGTGTAGACTTAAGCAGAGTTATGCTCTGCTAAGCCCACTAGTTTAGAAGGAGGTAACTTTGCTTAAAAATTGTACCTTTTAGGGGGAGGCGTTTCTGCAGATGTACTTAGTTTCTTCCCCACTACGCTATTCCAATGGTGGTTTACCTTATGGTGAATCTATCATGTCCTCCATCATATATGGTAGTACCATTCTAAAGTGTGCCAGAGAACATATGTGACCTCCTGAGTCTTGGTTTTGTGTCTAGTCTACTGAACTAAAAAGAACAGGTTTCAATGCAGTAATGGAAGATAAATAGCAATATAGGCCTGACTTTATGTGACATCCAAGCCCACAGAGTCTCCTCCTGTGTAGAAATACCATAAATAGATGTTGTCCTATAGGCTGGCCACCTTGTGCCACACACATTATCTACTATGTAGCAGTGACACAGAAATTAAATAAGAAGGATATATCTATCTTATGTTTGCTTCAGTAAGCAGGATGTGTATGTCTAGTATGTATCAGTAATCTCTGATTTTTCTTTTCTGCTAGGAATTTCTGTTGAAAATATTCTGTGTATTTCGGAACTTGATGAAAATGAGTGTCTTTCCTCGAGACTGGATGGTGATGAGGTTGCTCACCAGCAAGTAAGTATGGACTCAATTTAGAACACTCCTGGGGGGGGTTTCTGAGGATGATGTGATTTGTATATATATGTGTTTTTTTTATCCAAAGTTCAAGGTGTTGGTTTACCTTCAAAATGTGTGTGCTTATATATGGGTGTGTGTGTGTGTTTTGGGACACAGTTTCAAGTGTTACCAGTGTCTGAAATAAGACCAGAAATAAAATTTTCTTCCAAAGGGAGTATATTAACTCTGTTCTGTTCAAAAGAATAATACACAGTCTTTTTGGGCAGATTTTTGAGCTCTAGGAACTACTTTAAGGCATTGATCTGAGTCTGTAATTTGCAAGGTTTTTAATTAATTTTAATTGTATTTTATAGTGTTGTTTTAAAGGTCCTTTGAAGACCCAGGGAGGAATGAAAAGTTTTTGTTGTTGTTGTTGTTCATTCACAGTTGAGTCCAAGAAGCCTTGTCTTTTGGTACATGCTAGAAATTCTCTAACCTGATTCTAGCACTTAAAAAATCTAAGAATTCCATCTGTATGCTGGGATTAAAAAAAAGTTTTGCTTTTAGTAAACATAGACACTTTTAAGTAGAACACTGGAAATATATCTAGAGGTTATGATTACTTTGGAAGCAGATGTCATGTCTGAACTAAAGTACTGTAGGTTTGCATATCCCTTTCTCTTCTCTCCACTTTCCTCCTCCTGCTTCCTAGTACACAATAACCACAATTTTCCTTCAAATGAGAAATGGGCACCATAATCTGGAGTGGGTTTTTGACACCTGTTTAGAGATGTACTGTGGTTAGCAGTAGCCATTGAACCAAACTAGACGTAATATCTGCCATGATTTGGGTCAGAGATCCCAAATTTATAGGCAGATATGATGACAGGGAACATATGTTCCCAAGTGCTCTGGGGTCCAGTTCAGCTTGGGAGTGCAGCACCAGTGGGAGGGGCTTCAGCTTTCCCTCCTATGCTGCTTCCACAAGCTGAAACAGCCATGGGAGGGGGCCCATTTGCTCTGATGTTGGGCCCCATATGCACTGACTGTAACACATGGAGCCCCACAGTGGGGCAAGCAACCATGATCTCAAGAAAATTGCACAGGAGGGACTGCTGAAACCCCTCCTTCTCCTGTACCATATTCCCTAGCCAATCAGGCCCTAGAGCACTTGGGATCATTAGTTCATCTTTGTGTCTTCTGTGCAGGCCTGCTGCAGAGAAGTTTTCTACAAGCTTCTAGAATTCTACAGCTGAGTGCTCCCCCACCCCACAGCACTACAGAGCTCAGACTCAGTTTCCTCCCAAATGATCACTTGACAAGGGGTGGAGGGAGCACTCTTCGCTCAGTCCTTCTTCTGCCACCATGGAGGAAGGTAGTTCAACAGCGTTTCTTATTTACCTCAGATGATTTACCTCAGGAGATTAACATCAAATAGTAGGTTTTCTTCCTTCAGGGTTCTTTCCATTCCTCTCTTGAATGAACAGGGATGGCTCTTTTCAAGAAATGCCACTCTTGTGGCACTAAAATGGCATAGAATGATGAGCACACTCAATGCCTTATATGTTCGGGGGAAGGCCATAACACCTCTTAGTGTAGAGCATGTGGTCTTTTCACCCCCAAAGCTCAACAAGGACGTACCCTGTGGTTGAAAGCCAAGTTGTGGGAGCAATCTCTTGGGATTCCAAAACTCATGGATTACCCTCCAAAATGGACCAAGACTCCCTCAGTGGTGTTGGTCACTGTCAAAAAACAAAGGTCCCAACTGTAGACATCAGACCAAAGTCTGAGACCAGCATCTGAACCACTGGTAAAAAAGGCAAAAAAAATCCAAACTCATCTTCGACTGCCACTCCCAAGGCACTTGACTCCAAGACCCATTCAAAATCTCTGATTCCAGAGTTGACACAATGCACAGAGTTGATCTCACCACAGTGACACTCACTAGCATCAACCTGAAGTCAACAATCCAGCTCTCCTTGATGATCGCTGCCGACATCTGATTGCTGATTAAGGTCACTTTGGTGTCAAAGTCCTCATTCTCTACACCAGAGCAACTCTACATCATGCATGCCATCTCTGTCTCCAATGTCGAGAGATAGTCAGTCCTCAGATGATGATGTTGTTAAACTCATTCCTTCAACTCCGAAGATAGCTTTGACAAAGCATTCTTCATGATCTGAGGTCTCCAACCCCCAGACAACTAATTGGGGCTGTTCATCTCAATGAGGCCGTATTCCTCCCCTGGTTTATGCCTCCTTGGTACCAGTGGGACCCAGCTTCCAGGAGTCAAAGTCAAACACCTCTTCAATGCCCACAGTCATCTAGAAGTCACCGTTCCACTCATGAATCTACTCAGCATTCCACAAACCCAGAAACCTTGACAGAGCATCTTCCTGAAACTGAATCGGAGCCAACTTCCATGCCATCACCGAATGAGAATGTTGAGGATCCCACACTGGTGTCCCCTACTGAAGATCTTAAACTTTACTTTGAACAGTTAATTAGAATGGTGAAAGCCCTACATATTGAATATATTCCTCCCAAATCAACAGAGGATGATCCCATTATGGAGATTGTATATTCTGCAAACCCAAGGCCTGTAGCCCTACCTATAGTGAAGGTACTAAGAATGTCCCGGCTAAACTATGTTCCCTTCAACTTTTACCAAAAAAGTGAAAAATTGATATAAGATCGATGAGGTTCTGAATTCCTCTATCATCATCCTCTGCCTAATTCTGTAGTCACAGAGGTCCTTCCCTCTAAACAATTAGGTGGAGTGCACTCCTCCCCTTTCGACAAAGAGAGACTCAAATTAAATATATGGGGGCATAGTTTATACCTTTGGGGCTTTGGGATTCCGTATAGCCAAATTTAAAGCTATTATGACCTGATACCAGATCCCCCTATGGGATCAAATGACCCAGTATGTGAACCACCGGTAAAAAAGGCAAAGAAAAAATCTTGTCCTCTGGCAGGGATTCCACATGCTAAGACCATCAATGCTAGCTAAGCAGGAACTCAGTTCTTCAAAGCATGTAGCAGAGACCCTTAGTAGATCCATGGCCTTAGCTGTTGTTATTAGAAGACATTCTTGGCTACGAGCTTCCACTCTTCCCTCAGAAACCAGGGCTGGAGTAGAAGATCTCTCCTTTGAGGGGAAGACACTATTCAGTATGCAAACTGATGAGGTCCTAGAGAAAATTTGCAAAAATAGATTCACAGCAAGATCTTTGAGCATAACTGCCCAACAGCCAGCAACTTTTAAGTCCAGGTATTTCCCCTGGCATACCCAACAACCTCCTTTCAGAAAAAGAATATAGATTTCATCCTGCCAACAACCAACAATACCACACCCGATACAGCTCACATTATCAGTCTAGAAAACAGCAGCTGAAACAGAGAGGGCATCAGGGACATTCTCCCAAAGGCCCTTCGTTGAATGGTAGGGCCCAGTAGTGACTAGTTGTGCCTCAGCTTACAGCTAGGCTTGCCTCGTTTGAACAACATTGGTCTATTATTACAGATGATGTTTGGGGCCCATCCTAGACCTCTGACAATTTAACAACTATTTAGTAAAGGTAAAGGTTTCCCTTGCTCAGAAGCTAGTCGGATCCGACTCTAGGGGGTGGTGCTCAGCTCTGTTTCCAAGCCAAAGACCCAGCACTGTCTAAAGACGTTTCCGTGGTCATGTGGCCGGCATGACTAAATGCCGAGGTGCACGGAATGCTGTTACCTTCCCACTGAAGCAATACCTATCTATCTATTTGCAATTTCTTGCTTTCGAACTGCTAGGTTGGCAGGAGCTGGGTCCAGAGACGGGAGCTCACTCCGTCACGTGGCACTAGGGTCTCGAACTGTCAAATGACAGACCTTCCAGTCTATAGCTCAGTGTCTTAACCTATTAACACATCCATAAATTCCGTATGCTGACCTTGGAAGATAAAGAGTACTGGTTTGCCATACTTGATTTAAGGGACATATATTTCCATATTTACATTCACTACAATTGTAAAAAATTTCTTATGTTTCAGATTGGTAGGTCACTCATATGAGTATTCTGTACTCCCTTTAGGTTTGACCACAGCCCCAAGGGTTTTATCAAGTGCTTTTCAGCAGTTATCATCATTCTCAGAATACGGGACTGCTCTGTTTATTCATACCTGGATGACTGGCTCCTTGTTGCAAGATCAGCTAGCATCCCATATTTCCCTCATAGTAAACACGCTAGAGTGGGTACTCATGAATTTTAAAAAGTCCACTCTGACACCCACTCAGGAGATAGAGTTCATAGTAATGAGGCTCAATTTGTTCTCCCACAGGGCTTCTCTCCCAGTACCTAGGGCTGTCCTTAAAACGGGTTCTACCTTTTCTCACACACGTTTCCAGAAAGCACCACGTATCCAGAAACTTTGGGGGCTAATGTCCTCCACCACAGCAATGATCCAACAAGTAAGACTTCACATGCACCCTCTGTAAAATTGGTTCCTGAGACATTTTAGAATGGGAACAGACCCACAGTGGAAGAAATTCTCCATTCCTAGGGTGACCATTCACTTCTTGTCCTGGTGGTCTCTAGATGGCAACCTTCTAAAAGGTGTACCTTTATCCCCTCATGAGTCTGACCTCCATCTGTATACAGATGCCTCCTTACAGGGATGGGGAGCTCATTATGATTTCATCTCTATTATTGGGCATTGGAGTACAGTTGAAGCAAAACTCCATATAAATGTGTTAGAGATTAGAGCAGTTAGACATGCCCTTACTTCTCTTTCAGAATCAGTCTACAGGAAGACAATACTACTGTCCAGGGACAACATGGCCATGAAGTTTTACATCAACAAACAGGGAGACAGGCTCCCTGAGATTGTGCAGATGGGTTTCCCTCCTTTGGGAACAAGCCATCCTAAATAGGATACACATCATGGCCATATATGTGCCTGGGCACCCTAGCAGATCTCCTCAGCAGGGACCCCAGCTCCATCCACGAGTGACCTATGCACATGAAGCATCTCCACCCAACTTTTCAGACTTGGGGGGGTACCCCAACACAGATCTATTCACCTCAGAGATCAACACAAAGTGCCAGATCTTTTGCTTCAGGGTCACCACAACCAACCAGTCATTAGGGGATGCATTCCTCCTCCATTGGTCTCACCCCTTATACCATGCCTTCCCACCTTTTCCACTTCTTCAAAAAGTGATAATGAAACTCAAATCAGAGGAAAACATGTATTCTCATAGCTCCACTTTGGCCAAGACAGTCATGGTTCCCAATGCTGTGAAATTTCTCCAGAGGACAAGTCATTCCCTTACCTGTAGTCCAAGACATCATTTCCATAGGACATCTACAACACCACATTGTAGAAATGCTACACCTACATATGGTACATTTCTCCATAGAACACTGCTCCAAAAGAGTAGCCAAGGTTTTACTTCCCTCCTGTAAGCTAGCTACATGGAAGTCCTACGAACCTAAGTGGAGCGTTTCAGAGTTTGGGCAGAACAGTAAAAGGTCAGAAAAATTAAACTCAAATCCTGCCCCTTGACAGAGATTTTTGAATAACTCCTTTCACTGCAGGACGAAGGGCTATCTACCTCCTCTATTAAAGTTCTCTTGGTGGCTATATCTGCAT
The DNA here is from genome assembly GCA_029375565.1 of Gekko gecko. Taxonomy (NCBI): domain Eukaryota; kingdom Metazoa; phylum Chordata; class Lepidosauria; order Squamata; family Gekkonidae; genus Gekko; species Gekko gecko. Next base: position 102,643,008 of record JAPDNY010000002.1, on the reverse strand, counting down.
TCCATTTTGGCATGGATTCTAAACTTGTATTTTTGAATGCACTTTCTAAAGGGTTTATGAAAAGTTTGTTCAGTTTATACCTTCCTGTAAAAAATCTGCTCCTTCAATGGAGCTTATCTCTTGTACTTTCCCAGTTAATACATAAATCATTTGAACTGATGACTTCATGTGATCTTTCTTCCCTATCCTATAAAACAGCTTTCCTAGCTGTAGTTACGTTGGCAAACTAAGAGCATTAAGAAGACGAGAGAAGAGGAGATTGGATTTATACCCCACCCTTTACTACCCAAGGGAGTCTCAGAGCGGCTTACAAACTCCTTTCCCTTCCCCTCCCCACAACAGACACCCTGTGAGGTAGGTGGGGCAGAGACAGCTCTGACAGAAACTACTCTTTTTCAAGAACAGCTGTGCCAGAACTATGGCTTGCTCAAGGTCATCCAGCAGGCGCAAGTGGAGGAGTGGGGAATCAAACCCGGTTCTCCCAGATTAGAGTCCACGCACTTAACCACTACACCAAACTGGACATGATGCCCCTTTTCTTAGATTTCTCAAGGACAAGGTTGTTTTGAGACTGAGCCTTGAATTCATTCTCAAGGTAGTCTCTCAGTTCCACTTGTCTCAGGACATAGCTTTACCAGTGTGTTTTTCATAACCCTCAATCCCCAGTTGAACAAGCAATGTACACACTAGACGTGAGGAGGGCATTATTATTTTATTTGGATCATGTATCATCTTTCTGTAAAGACACAAACCTTTTCGTCTCTTTTGCTGAACCAAACAAGGGAAAAGCAGTCTCTGCACAAACACTTTCTAGATGGGTAATGGCTGCCATAAACATTTATTATGATGCAGCCCATTTAGAATGCCTGTTTCCCCTGAAGGCACACTTGGCCAGAGCTCAAGCCTCCTCTGCTGCCTTCCAAGCAGCCTTTGACATCACAGAGATCTACAGAGCTAAGACTTGGTCCTCACCATCAACTTTCATTAAGCACTACTGCATTGATGTGGACTCCAGGAGGGACACGGCTGTGGGGAAAGCAGTGCTGCAGTCACTGTTCCATTAATCAGCCCATACCCACCTCCAAGGTAAGTCAGTTTGCTAATCTCCCGTGTGGGGCTGCACAGAAGACACGAAGATGAATACATGGTTGCACTTACCTGTAATAGATGTTCATCGAGCGTCTTCTGTACAGGCACACATCCCTCCCTCCTTCCCTGCTGTGGGCCATACTCAGGATTCTTAATTGCCATTATGGCAGAAAAAGGAATGAGGGAAGAGTGCTCCCCCATCCCTCATCACATGATCGTTTGGGCAGGAACAGAGTCTGAGCTCTGTAATGCTGAGGGGAGAGGGAGCACTCAGCTGTAGAATTCTAGAAGCTTGTATAAAATTTCTCTGTGGCAGGCCTGCTCTGATGTAGTCTCATCTGTGCCTGCACATAAGACACTTGATAAATGAGTTGTTGTAGATTTTCCGGCCTGTATGGCCATGGTCTTGGCATTGTAGGACCTGACGTTTCGCCAGCAGCTGTGACTGGCATCTTCAGAGATATAACACAAAAAAGATGGAGTACTCTCTGTGTCAAGGTGAGAAGAAAAATGGTAGGCAGGTTATTTATATCTACTCAGGAAGGTGGGGTAGGGGTGAGACATTATCTTGTAGGAGTTTCCCAGGCTGTGACATGCTAATGGAGGAGCTTTCCTGAGGAGGTTCTTTTGCATATGGATTGGCTGTTGAAATTCTAAACTTATCTGTAGTGCTATTGTAAGATGTAGAGCATTTTGTGTTTTTTAAGGACAGGAAACCATGCCCTATTTATTTTTAAACTCTCTTCTTTCCTGTTGAAATTGTATTTATGTTTATGAATTTCAGTGGCTTCCCTGTGTAGTCTGACATGGTAATTACCGTATACCATGAAGATGTGGACAGGTTTACATCAGGACCACACAGCGTAGCATTCAGACAAGAATAAAAGAACATGAAAGACACTGCAGACTGGTGAAGCAAGACTGGGCCAACCTGAAAAATCAGCAGTGGCTGAACATAGCCTAACTCAAACAGGACACAGTATCTTATTCCAAGACACTGAAAGGCTGGACAACCCATCCAATTACTATGTCAGAATACACAGGGAAGCCTCAGGAAAGCTCCTCCATTAGCATGTCACAGCTTGGGGAACTCCTACAAGATAATGACTCATCCCTACCCCACCTTCTTGAGTAGATATAAATTACCTGCCTACCATTTCTCTTCTTACCTTGACACAGAGAGTACTCCATCTTTCTGTGTTATACCTCTGAGGATGCCAGTCACAGCTGCTGGCGAAACGTCAGGTCCTACAATGCCAAGACCATGGCCATACAGCCTGGAAAATCTACAGCAACTAATGAAGTCCAGCCATGAAAGCCTTTGACAACACTTGATAAACATCAGTTACAGGTAAGTGGAACCATGTTTTCCCCAACATCATGTCTGCCTGTAAGTCCCACTGGGGACTTGTGGCACACGCGCCATCTAGTTTGGCCCAAAGTTTAAACAAATTAAACACCATGGAAAATTATGGTTACTGCAAATCAGAAAGAATAAATATGTGTATGTGTTGGGGAGGGAGTAGGTGAGTTTACAGCACATTTCTAATGGGCTGACTGTAGTTTAGCCAAGGCACCTGTACTGGGACCTAGCCTCCATTTCTCTTTGGATAACCGACATATATCACAATAGCTGATTGTGAAGAATTGGAATCCACATGACTACATACCTCTATTACATTTTTATTCCACCCTTACTCAAAGTAGTCCAGAGTGGCATGCATAATTCCTCTTTCATAATTCCTCACAACAACCCTGTGTGGTAGATTAGATGGAGAGATGGTTATTCACCCAAGGTAATCAGTGAGCTTCGTGACTTGGGCCTTGAACCCAGTTTATCCCTTGTTCTAACCACTTCACCACACTGGTTCTCATAGTTATATGAAGGTGTTGTGAAGATTTGTTTGTTTTTCTCAAGGTTTTATGAAAACTTGCTTTGGTAGTTCGGGTGGTAAATGTTAATGACAAGGGAAATTGCCTTATAATGCTGTTGTAAGCCCCTAGGTTAAGGACTTTTTAACAAGGGAAAATAAATCCATCTATAATAAAATATTTGGTTTTCAAAGAGCACTGTCTTATCTGTAATGATATTACAAACTGTTTAAAATCTTTTATAATGAAATAATGATAAAAGGTGTTCTTACACCAGTTAGCATGAAATTTGTAACAAGCAAGGGAATGCAATCTGCACTGCAGATTGAAATAATACATGATGTGTATACAAAGATGCAACATGGTTTCTTCTGTTATTGCAGTATAATAGTCATAACCGTCCAATACCTGTCCCCTGCACTACATAAGAACTTCACAGAAACAGATTTTGATTTTAAGGTAAGGAAAATATTAACAGTCTCTTAAAATAGCATCTCGATTCATAAACATTTTGAATATTTACTTTATGTATTACCTTGTTATCAAATTGTTCAATGACAATATGATAAAAGCATTGCTTTAGCAAGTCAGTGAAGCAAGACAGAAATTCCAATAAGAGAGATATTAATAAGAAAATGTGCTAATGCTGCCTGCATGGTCATTATTCTAGTTTATTTGTTTATTTATTTATTTTCTGACTCATTATCCCCTGCTACAGCAGGCCTCAGGGCAGGTAACAACGTATTATAAAGATACCAGTTTCTAGTATCTATCTGAAATTGGATGTAAAATGTATATTGAATCTTCTCTCTATGGATACAGATCATCATATTTTGTTGTAAGTTAGTATATATGATCATTATTAGACCTGTTGAACAATAGTGATTGCTGAACTTAAAGTTAAGAACGTAAGTGGACTCTACTGGATCAAACCAGGATTGTACTGTTTTCACACAGTGAACAGCCAGTTACCCAGGAGGTCCAAACAAACAGGGCATAGAGGCCAAGGCCTCTCCTGATGCTGCTTCTTAGCGCTGGTATTCAGAGAATTGCTGCTTCTGTATATTGAAGTTAGTCACCAAGGCTACTAGCCATTTATGGACATCTCTTGCATGAACCTGTCAAACCCCTTTTAAAGCCATCTGTGCTAATGGCCGTCACTATGGCCACTGACAGTAAAGAAGTATTTCCTTTTTTTCTATCCTGAACCTGTCTTCCAACAACTTCAGTGAGTGCCCTGAATTCTAGTATTAAGAGAGACACAGAAAAAGATCTCTGTATCCATTTTTTCTACTCCATGCATATTTGTATAAGCCTCTATTATGTCTCCTCTTAGCCAGTTTTTTCCTTGACTGAGTCCCAGACTCCATAGCCTTTCCTCATAGGAAAGGTGCTCCAACTCCCTAAATCATCTTGGTTGTCCTCCTTTGTACTTTTTTCCAATTCTGCGGCATCCTTGAGGAACAGTGATCAGAACTACACACAGTATTTCAAATGAGTCTGCACCATAGCTACAAGCAAGGGCATTACAGTAATGCCCATGTTATTTTCAATCCTTTTCCTAATAATTTCTAGCACAGAGTTTGCCCTTTTCACCGCTGCCACACAATGGAGCAACATTTTATTTATTTATTTATTTATTTATTTATTTGATTTCTATCCCACCCTCCTCACAGGTGGGCTCAGGGCAGGTCACAACACACAAAATACTAAGGTCAGTCAATTTAAAAAAACTCTAAGACAACCATTCCAAATTCCGTAACAAGTAGCACATTTTACTTTTTGACATAATTAGTCCCCCCCCCATTAATAACAGTTTCTACTAATTTATCTGGAACAAATTTAGGCTAACCGTCCTATAATTCTCTAGATCCCCTTTAGACCCCACCCTGAGCCTTCGGGGAGGGCAGGATATAAATCCAAATAATAAATAAATAAATAAATTTTTAAAAAATGAGAGTAGCATTTGCTATTTTCCAGTCACCTGGCATGGAATCCAGTTTTAGAAAGACGTTACATGCTAGTAGATCAACAATTTCACATTTGACGTCTTTAAGAACCCTCAGGTGTATGACATCTGGACCTGTTGATTTACTAGTTTTAAGTTTATTTATTTGGTATTTACTTTGTTTCATCCTGTTTTATTTGGTTTTTATGCATTGGCACTTGGTGCCCCTGTCTGTTAGCTGCCCTGAGCCCGTTCGCAGGGAGGGCAGGGTAGAAATTTAAATAAATAAATAAATAAAATAAGTTTTCCTGGTAGTCCTAGAACTTTTGTCTTCACCTCACTTTGACTCTATTCTATAGACACTCTTTCCCCCAGTGTTTCATTTGCAGCTTCTGTGTTGCCTTTTTTGTGGTGTTTCCATAGTTGGTACCAGGGTTCCCAGTAAACTATGCTAGCCTGTGCTTGTGCACTAATTTTTACCCCTGAACATACAGCTTTTTGGGTGAGTGCAGGATGATGAAATTGTCTCCTGGCTGCTTGCTTCCCTGGCACTGCTGCAGTCACAACTTGCTTTTGCCCAGCTATCTCAATTATGGTGGGTGGGAGAGATACAAAGCCAAGCCTCCCCTCCTTTGGCTAAGGACTCTACTGCTTTTCCTCCTTTGGGGAGGAAGGGAGGGGGAAGGAAAGAGAGAGAGAGAGTAGGAGTCCCATGGCACCTTTAAGACCAACAAACTTTTATTCCAGGTATAAACTTTCCTGTGGTTTTGAAAACAGGAAGTGGACTTCCGGTTTCGGGGGGGTACTAACTGCCTGAGGCTGTGCTTCACTCTTTGCTTTATCTTATTTTATCATTTATTTTATTCTTTTACATTTATACTACTCACACCTGCATACTTCCTCCCCTCCTTTTAAGCCCCCATCATGGGTACTTTGTCTCCTGTTGCCTTTTATCGAACTCTTATAACTCTTTCCTATTATCAATGCTTCCTATCTTTGACTAGGATAAGTTTACCAGCGGTAACAGTCTCTTTCCCTGCTCCCCTCCTTATTAATCAAGGGAGGGGGGAATCTTACAAAGATGCTGGTCTGTTTTTTGTTTTATATTCTACCTTTTATTAGCTTCTACTCACTTTATTCGTGCCAATTTTATAAATTCTATAAATCTACTTTTTAAACTTTACTCATATTCTCATTTAATTATTTTCACTAATCTATTCAATTACCTATTTACTGCTGAAGAAATAGGAGCAATAGGGTAGGAGCCATGGGAACACTGCAGGGCTGAGCTGTACCCTGGAGCAATCTCTTTGTTTCTGCATATATTTTTGTTTTGTGTTTTTTTTAGTTTTCCACTTGTTTTATATTTTATTTTAAAGTTTACATATTTGTTTGCTCACTTCCCTGTCTATTTGTGTACATCCACACCATAGTTTGGCTCAATTTCTTCTTTAGTTGCTGCTTTCCCCTTTAAATTTTAACTCTAGTCTCAGCTACAGAATTTATTTCCTTGTTGACCGCCCTTGCCTGACCTAATGTATTGCACCTTTTCTCTGATACACCTCCCCTTCCCCCCACTCCTTTTTTTGGGTGCAGTTGAGTGGAGAATAGATTGAGTGGACTCCTTCACTTCATTTAATTTTACACTTGCCCAAACGAGGAGCTCATCCTTGGCCTCTCTCAGAGTTTTTGATTTTCTTTCTCCTTTTCCTTCTGCATTGGAGATTTTATGCTGAGGTCTTCCTGCTGTTGGAGCGAAGAATAGTTTAAAGGCTTTTAGGGGGGTTTCCTTTTGATTACCAACTTACTCTTAATTAGGTTCCATCCCTCCCCCCATTTACTTCACCAGGGAAAAGAAGATAAGAACTAAACTGCTGAGGGGGTGAAGGGAGAAGAACTTAATAGCAAGGAAATACCTTTCAGTCATTTAGATTGCCTGAGCAAGCAGGGGGGGTCATTTAATGCAATTTGCAACATTAGTGTGACTGTTATAGCCAGGACTAATACTTTTCTCCTTCATTCTACCCGTTCTATTCTGTTTTGTTTTACTTTTAATTTGTTCTCAATTTGCTCATAATGTGTTTTAAGGTTGAAACTGACAATGAGTGGGGCATCTATTCATTTACTTCCCCAACAAGGGTAGTAATTTTAAAAGTGTTGATTTTAACTTTAACTTTAATTCTAATCATCTCAGTAATCTTAACAATGATTCTAAATAATGACTTATCTAACTAGATATTTTACATATTTACATAGGAGACACAGGAATCATTTTATAAGGTTAGAGAGGTTGGGGTTTTTTTTCTCTCTTTCTCAATACCCTTAGAGATTAATTTAATACAGTAGACTCTAATATAATTGAGATAGGGGCCTTTGTTACTTTGGTAACCTGTTTGTAGATGACTATAGTATCAGGGATATGAGAAATACAAGCTCAAAAATTAATTAAGCTTTCCTGTGCACGCATACTTCTTCAGAGGGAAGGGGGATTCTTCTGACAAGCGTGCACACACAGTAGGCTCGTTTCCAATGCTTTCATTACAACAGACTTAAGTCCAAGGCATTCCATAGGTCTTAACTTTTGTGTGAGCATTCTACCCTGCTGAGGTCTCTTCCCTCTCCAAATCCTCCCCTTCCCAGGCTCCATCCCTAAGTCTCCCACCCCAGAGTTGGCAAACCTATGATTGGACTATATGGGATATTTGGTGAGATGCAAATTTGAACACTGAGGTACATCTGAATTAGACTCTTCTTTGACTTTTCCAGATAGAGTAAGTGATGATGCCTAGTGATTGTTCTTCTCTGAAGGCATTTCACAATCCTTGTTATTCTTGTGATCATTTTAAAAAATAGTCGATGACAATTATCAAAATTTATTTTAAGTAGTTCAGCTACTCTTTAGATATAACCTTAATGCAATCCTTTTGTACCCTTAAAACAACTTTCTTGTCTTGATTTTAAATTGCATGTATCAACCAAGGTTCAAAGAAATAAAGTCAAAATGGTCTAATCCAAAAAGATTTTGATTAGGAATTAGAACACCGTTAGGGTCTTAGTGTGTTCAATCAAGATTTCTTATTTTGATTGCCATAATAGGGACTGAACTGGTCTCTGTGTACACAACTCCTAGAGTTACCAAGAGGTCAGGAAGGAAGGAAGGAAGGAAGGAAGGAAGGAAGGAAGGAAGGAAGGAAGGAAGGAACCCTGCCAACTGAATGCAGGGAGCTCTACAGACATGATAATCTATGCAAATGGTCAATGTGAGAAATTTCAATGCATGCTTTTGCTGTTGTAGAGAGCAAGTGAGATTTCTCTAATAATGATATTTAGCATTTATATAGGGCTTTCAGTGTTCAAATTTGTCACATAATTGCAGTCATAATCCTTACAACAATCCTGCAAAATAGGCTCACTCAGAACTTTAAGGCTAATAAGCAGCCCCATAGCCAGAAATTTTGGGTTGGTGGGGCATGGGGAAATTTTATGGGACAGCAGGGGAGGGGGAGGGTGGGATGGAGAGGGTTGGCCACATTCCTTCCCTGAATTCCAAGCGGTGTTTTTTGTCACTTGGAGATCAGATGTGGGCAGCCCTCGCTAGAAAAACAGCATTTAAAAGGAACCCTTTAAATGCTGTTTTTCTAGTGTGGGCTGCCTGCTTGGATATCAGAGAAGGCGTGCAGCTGACCCTCTTCCTTGCAGGAGGTGAGGGAGAGGGGTGGCTACTGGCTGCACACCTTTCCTGAATTCCAAGCAGTGCCACAGCATTTAAAGGCTGTCAGCTGCCCCTCTCCCTCATCTCCTGCAAGATTTAAAAGGCCTACTGAGTGGCTGGAGGGCCCTTTAAATCTTGGAGGAGGGGAGGGAGAGGGGTGGCTGCAAGATTTAAGGAGCTAGAGGGCTCTTTTAATGTCATAGGAAGGGAAGGAAGGAGGGGTGAGGGTGAGAGAAGCAGCAGCTGTTGTTTGAGAATGCCGAGCCTCAAAATGCTTTCTGCTCACAAGGTAGAATTTCAGCTCACAAGATGATGCAGCTTAGAGGGAACATTGGTTGGTACTACTTATTTCAAGCATTACTATCTGTGCCACTTGGGACTGATGTTTTATGTTCAAGTTTTCATTTATTGATAGCCCTTGCATACATTATACTCTCATTACAGAAAAGCTTATTTAATTAAGTAAAATATTTGTACCTCACCTTTCTTTCTGGCTCAAAAACCTTGTAGACTTCTCTACCAAAGTACAATTCGAATACTGAACAGCACATTTTTTTTAACCCCCAGAGGGGATTTTTATTGCATTTTTCCAAACGCTACAAAACTACAATGAAAAAAGGGAAGGGAAACATCTACATCTAAGGAGAAAGTAAAGATAACCACAACTAACTAAAACCCCAAGAATAGGAGATCATCATATTAGCTTATAAACGTATTAGTCTAAAATGCTTATATAACAGTGAACATAGTCGAATAAGCTAGGTTATGAATCCTTTTAACTACTTTAATTGTTCAACAACCCTGCCCAGAGCATCATTAAAAGCAAATGCTTTACAACAGCCTTCAGAGTTTCAATCTTCATTTTGTTTTCTCTTTTTGGTCTCTCCATTGATAGCCTCATTTGGGGGCAGCCGCCACCTTTTCTGAATCAGAGTCCTCGTCAGAAGACATAGAGTCCAATTCACCATTAGATTTGCTGTCCTCTTTTTCTTTCGCGTCCTCTTCTGGCTCACCCAATTGCAGCTTCAGGAACTCACGCACTTTAAAAACAGAGTCAATTTTTTCCCTTTTATCCTTCAGTTTGAAGGTGACACCTTCGGGAATCAACCACCTGTACGCAATGCTGTTTGTTTGTAAGAAAAGAATTAAGTCCTTGTACTTCTTCCTCTTTTTCCTTACTTCAAATGGGATATCTTTTAGAATTCTGATAGTATTACCTCCAATTTTCAAGGGTGTGCTTGTAGTCGCTTTCAGGATTAAATCCCTCACATCTAACCACAATCTCCCCAGGCAGATTATTCTTCTTAATGTACATAGAGTAAGCCCTATAGACCATGTCCATTTCACTTACAAGATATTCCGCTTTTTAATCCGTCACTGGGGCTAATGCATTGCTCAGAAGTTGCTATAGATTTTCATTTTTGGCTTCAGTAACTCCTTGAAATCGGGGTACCAAATTGGCTCTCTCTATTTGCAGTTGCAACAGCTGAAATTCCTCCGAAGCTTGCTTCCTTTCCAGCACTTGCATCTTTTTTCTTGCTTTTTTCAAGTTAGCATCCATTTCCAAAACTTTCTCAGCTACCTGTTCCATCTTTTTTGAAGTTTCAGACAGTTGGAGCTGCTGTGCTGCAAAGTTCTGGTTTAAAATTACTAATTGCTGGTTGATGTTAGTCATCTGGTCCAGTAGAGGGCACAAAGAATCTTCTAGGAGCTTGGAAGACTCTGTGGTCTCTTCTGCTCTCGGACTCATTCCGCCCACTAGTTTCAATTTCGATCCTTTCTCAGGCTTTCTCCCTGCCATCTTTTCCGATAGTTTACTTTAACCGAAAGTTGCTAAAGTCTCTGAAAGTCGCCCAAACACTTGGTCGTGCTCTGGTAATGTTCTTAAAACAGATTTCTCGGCTTTTATCTCCACTCCCCCTTCTTAGAGTGCTTTTAAGTCTTTGCATCTGGGAGGGGCCCCTCCCCCACTTGCTTTCCACGCTGATCCCGAGAGGGGTGCTTTCTGTTTAAAATGTTGTTTTCTTGCCTTTACTCAACTCACTGCTCATTGTTGGTCTTCCGACCTCGCTTCAGTTCATTTTAACCGCTTGATCTCCGACGCTTGTTCCGGCTAGCAGCTCTAGATCCATACGGATGCAAAGCGGCTGGACCGACGGGGCGGAGGAGCACCTCAATTCCCCAGCATCGTGCTGGCGAAGAGGCAACCCCTCAAAAGCCCCATGGCTCGGAGCCTTTCACACAAGGCTCCAGGGGGGTGGCGAACGGTCACCCCCCCTCTGAACTGCTAGCACACAGATCGTGCCCCTGGAGCGACCAGGAGGCATGTCTGCTAGCGAGTCACCATAAACCGGAAACCTGAACAGCATATTAAGAACAGTCACTGTTTTTATATGATAAGTTTTTAAATACTTCATTCATTCCAGAATTTTTATTATGATATAAATTTATGATTTTGTTGCATTCTGAGATCTGTTTTCTCTATCTGTCAGAATGCCACTGTGTACATTTGAATCTGCACAGTGTGCACAGAAAAGGTGTCAGAGGATTGCCATGTTGTAAGGCAGATGGGGATATGTATCCTTATATGATGTCAGATTTGGCTGCAACATCATCAGTCACCTCTCTAAGGGAATAGTTACATGGCAGCTGAATAGGGGAAATGGTGCTCCAACAGTATTGCTGGCTGCTACCATGGTGGTGGCCATGGCAATTCCGCCTCAGTGTCCCAGTCCAGTGTTGTTGCGATATGGGGGTGGCATGATAGACAGGGTAGGCTGGACCAATGGGAGCCATGAGTCAAGGAGGCAGAGCCAAGCATTTGTCACTGCTAGACAGCAGAGAGGGGAAGCTCAGAAGAGCCATGCTCCTCCACTTCCAGACACCACCCCTTAAAGAGAACTGCTGCTGCCACCTGTCAGTTGGGAGACCCCCTGCTAACTGTCAGTCAGGAAGGGGGCCACACTCATCAGCCCTGCTCACACCCCATGGTGGCTCTCCACAGACTGAGCACACAGGGCAAAACTGCTTGCCCAGCAGTGCCAGGTGCCGTGTCTGTGTTCTGCCCACCACCAAGGACCGTGTGCACTTGCTCCCCATGCCAGGGAGCTGTCAGACAGCATCCCATGCTGCATGCCCTACTTCTGAAATTGTGGGGTGACCTCCAGAAACCATTTGTAGGGCAGGGCAGATCTTCATTGAGTGCCAGGGAGGGGTGGGGACAGTGTGGGATGTGTGCTTTTTGGGTGCATATTTGGCTGTATCCTAAGCTGCTTGGGTTCCCGAGGGTATGGCCGCAGCTAAGTAGGGAGCAGTGAACAGGGATTTACCACAGGTGTCAATGGGCAGCACCGCCATTTTTGCCAGTGCAATTTTATGCCTGTTCTTCGGGGCATTCTCACGCTGAAAGTGCTTAGGGAGCTGACTGACTGGCATCATGCCCCCGGCACACACACATTTCTGCCAGCATGGGGGTTCATGCCATTACTCTGCAGCATCACTAGAGTCCTCCGCTGGTGTAAATGCCCCCTACACCAGCGTATCTCTGAGATATACCAGAGGTCAGTTGGCTCCCTATTCCAATTGCCACCGGTCCCCCCGTTTGCTCTAATGGTATGCAGGTTTCATGTGTCACTTGAAACATTATTGCATACAACCAGCACTTACAGAGGCCTTTGTAGGCATTTTGTGAGTTTTTATTTTCCCCTAGTCCCTATTGGAAGTATGAGTTAATTTCAGGTGTAAAATGTCTTCATGAGATATTTATGGAACATAATATGCATGACAGATAACAACTATTTGTTTAATTGTTTTCTGCTTTCTAGGTCTGGAACTCCTATTTTAGTTTATCAGTTTTGTTTATAAACCAGCCCAGTCTCCAGATGGAAAATGTTACTCCAGCCAAGCGTAAAAAGATTCTGGATAAGTAAGAACATACTCAATGAGTTTTTATCTATTTCACTCATTATTTCTTATATATTACAAGAACTGAAAAAATAAAGAAAATCTTAGATACCATAAAATGCAGTCTAGCTGTTGAAATATTAATATTGTCTCTTAAAGCTTATGAATTAAACTATTGCCTTGCTACATTTCATACATGTAATGGAATAATATCTGTACCCTCTGTTCCAGATATGGGGATATGCGTGTAATGATGGCATACGAACTGTTCAGCATGTGGCAGAATCTTGGTATGACAGTCTTCCAGATTTTTCAATTTTTTTAATTTAATTGTGAAATAGTATGCAGTTGGTGCAATCTCATATGCTGAAACATTTCTTGACCTTACTTAAGGATCAACCAACATTACATCTGCCTATCCCATAAAACTCATTGAATGTATGCTATGAATTATAATTTTTCTAAGTATAATATCTCCTATTCTATTTATATAACACATGATCCTATGTTGGGAGTGTCTGTTAAATCTGTAATTTTTATAAAATATCAGAGCATACTAAATCAGACAGGCAATTAGCCACCAGCTATTTATGTACTGCTTGTTTTAACAGCTAGGCAAAGCAAAGTTAAAATCATATTTTTTATTTATCTTAACTTTGTTCTGCTACCTAGAATGATACCTTTAGTATTACATAGTACAGTTTCAGAAGTTCCTCAGCTTCAACTAAATAGGTTTAAGTCATTTATGTCAACTGCATCATAGTGTTAGGAAAAATATTAATTTAATACACCGATCAGCTCAGTCTTAAAACGTCTTACAGTAACATTTTTCATACATGTAATAATTTATTCTGTTAGAAAAGCAATTGCAGGTTTATTTTGTAACATTCCATGTACTTGGAAATGTATACACCTGTGGCAATCAGATTAGACACACCAGAAAATCTGTGAGGGTGCACACCAAATGCCATTATTAACACAGTGACACAAAACCTCAGAAAAATAAGAATTTGGGCAATAGGATTTAAATGGATGGATGGATCTGGGATCAGTGTTTCAGGACTGCTTTCATATTTCCAGTTAATTTTTTCTGATTACTAATAACCCTGTTCTCTGTATTCCTAATTACCTAGTGTCTGAAGTTTACTATATAATTTCACATAACAGATGCAAATTATTTTTCTCAAATCACTATTCATTCAGACATTTAAGCTGACCTTGCACTTAGAGACATCTCCAAATAACTGTAGTAGTCTAAGCACTTGATGCATTGATATTTGAAGATTTGTTATAGTTAAAAAACAACATTGACTGTTGCAATGTATTCAGCCTGTGACTGCCTTTGAAGACTGTCCAGAAACTACAACTGGTTGAAAACACCTTGAGTTCCTTAGAGGGGAGGCTGATTAAATATGGCATAAATATGTAATAAAGATATAATACTGTCACCTATCTTTTATTGGCAGTGAGCACATAACAATAAGGGTCTGCTGACAGACTGCTGTAGGAAAAGGGAATTGGTAGAAATTACTCCATCCCTTCAGTTGATGGAAAATTTAGTCTGGATCCAACTCAGAGTTTTCAGGGTTATTTTCACTCACAAGAATAAAGAAGGATGGTAGATAATATTGTTCTGAGAGCACTATTATGTGTTCTACTAATGAGCAGTGGACTGTTTCCACTGTTGTCAAGGTATTCTGTGTGGTAAATCATAGAGTTCATACCACTGAAAAATAGAACTTAAGCAGACTTGGCTATATCCATTAAGGCTTTGTAGTATTTGATTTATCTCCACGGGACTCTCCAGATGAGGGTCATTTTGCTTTGCTAAAGAATTAATGTTCTAAAATTTCCTGGAATAGGAAATATGCCACTGATTTCATACTATACTTTGTATAGCACTACATCTCCATTCTAATCCAATAATTCTCCATCCATACAAATTGTAAGATAGTAATTATGTCTACTCAGGAGTAATTCACATTATGTTTAATAGGACTGGACTGTTTTCCTCCCAGCCACCAACAGGATTGAAACTGATACTTTATTGAAGAAATAACATTCTGATCATTACCCCTCCTCCAGAAGCTCACACATTCCTTACCTGCCATTTTTTTCCTTCCTCCCAGAACCAAGACAAGCTTAGGAAATTAATAATTTCTAATTACTTTCACCATCCTTTAGATATACTCAAGAGAGGCATGCAAACACTCACTAATTACCTACCACAGCCTCTTTACCTTCATTTCCATAGCACTAAAACTCCAGAATAATTATTGCTTATTTACAATCTTATCCTTTGTTTTTTAAATTGTTATTAGTGCTATTTCACTGAAGTGCCTTTATCAAAACAAAATTACAAGGTCACTTATTTCCTCCATAAAACATTCGGTGTTCTTTTCCTATATGTGTGTGCATGCATTCACATACACAGACAGATATGCATGCGTACATATATGTTTGGATGTGGTCACTCACATGCAATTTCAAATTCAGGTCCCTTTTTACTTCATAGTAAGCCAAAATCTCTGATAATAAATTATTTTTTATTATACTGTTTACACATGATTTTATCACAGATTTGGAAAACAGTTGAAATTGTCCCAAAGAGCTGGTAACCATTTATTCATACGTGCAGAGGAGGAGGGTATCTGGCAGAGATCAGGAAATAATTAAAAAGCAGAAAGGTGAAAGATCTGAATGGGACAATAACTCTGGAAAGCCTCAATAGCACTGATTCTGCACATCCTGGCACTGCAGTTGTGGATTATGTCAAAAAGAATCCTCACAAAAGAGATCTGAAAAACATGAAACCACAATACAGAAAGTCTGGGAATAGAATAGGTTGATCACAGTGTCATCTAAATTTAGGGTTGCCAGCCTCCAGGTGGGGCTTGGAGATCTCCTGCTTTTACAACTGATCTCTAGCTGACAGAGATCAGCTCCCCTAAAGAAAATGGCTGCTTTGAAGGGTGGGCTCCATGGCATTGTACCATGGCGAGGCCCCTCCCCTCCCCAAACCCCACCTTCTCCCAGATCCACCACCAAAGTCTCCAGGTATTTTCCAACCCAGACCTGGCAGCCCTATCTGAATTGTCTACAAAAAATTAGTGAATAAATCATGGCAATTCCAGATTAAGTGGTTAGTCTGGAAAGGATGTAACATTAACAACCCTTTAAAAACCCGGATATGCTGTTCTTTTAAAACAAAGCAAGAAACACCATCTTAGGCTGCCTGAGTTCTGAAGATTGAGTATTTGAAGTTGGCATATGATGGTCAGTAAAAAAAAAAAAGACAAGAGGGGATGCAAATGGAATATCTTGAATTAACATGTGTTTTTCTATAACCTAGGTGAACATAAAATTAATTTTATTCCTGGAATGATTGGTCCCTTTCTTGGTGTTACACTGGTCCCACAGCCAGAGGTCCGAAACATCATGATACCCATTTTTCATGACATGATGGACTGGGAGCAGAGAAAAAATGGTAACTTCAAACAGGTAAAGGAAATTGCATATATCTAACTAGTAAATGGTAATGAAGATTTGAGCCAGTTTGCCCCAGCATAGGCAGGATATAAATTGAAATAAATAAATAAATAAATAAATAAAGTAAATAAATATTTGGTGGGAGATAAGTTATACTTCCACTTAAGGAACAAGTGCACAGTTTGGAGGAATTGTGGATGCCTCTTTGTGACTCAATAAACAGGTAACTACGGTAACCAGGAGATCTTTGTCGTGGTCTCTGTGCAGTCCCACACATGGGTTTGGCGCCTGCGCACAGCCTCGACTGGAGAAACTTCCAGAGCTTGTCTCGGAACCTTTTTGGTGGGCTCTTACCGCACATGCCTGGAGTGGGGGAGAGAGCCGCCTCCCACTCAGTTCCTTTTCGATCACCTTCGCATTCACACCTCGCTAGCGCTGCTCTTCGAGTTGCCTCAGCTGAGTATTTTTTCCACTTCTTTGGTTCTCTTCTCTCTTTTTCTTTGTTTTCTCTTGTTAACTTCTTCAACAACAGTTAAAAAAAAAGAAATCTCTTCTTTCTTTTCCTCACTTTGTCCCCCTCCCTCCTGTTTGGTGGGTGTGGTGGCATTTGTATGGGAAAGACAAAGTTTTTAAAAATGTGTTGTTGCCCGGCAAAAATCCCATCTAACGACAGTCACGATCTTTGTCTCCTCTGTTTGGCTGAGACCCATCGGGTAGATTCTTGTCCCCATTGTGCCAACTTTACTCGTCAGGCCAGACGTAATAGAGCGGCCAGACTTTGTACTGTTCTTTTGGAAGCAGCTTTGTGTCCTACCATGTCTTCAGCTGCCTCTCAGTCTTCGCTCCCCCAAAAGCCGGAAGAAGATCCTAAAACACCGAAGCATAAGCTGGAAAAGCATGATGATAAACTGGCGTCAAAATCGATAGTGAAGCCCTCAATGTTGCCTTCGGCCCCGAAGATCAACCCCATGCTGATTTCTGGTCTGGCAACCTCAACTTCCATACTGTCTTCACTCTCCCAGAAACCCAATCTTCAGCATCCAACGCTGCCACTCACTTTGTCTTCGGCTTCTGGCCATACCCCACTGGGCCAGTTCTTGAGATCTCCTCCCAGGCTTTCATCTCCTCATGAGTCTCGATCTCCTTCTTGTCACTCCCACGCGCCTATCCACAACTTGGAGGGCAGGGAGCATCTTGTCAAAGGTCGCTCCAGATCTCGGTCTCATGGAGGTGCTGTATTCGCCGCCCCTCGCCTTCTCCTTCGGGATCGCCATCTGATCAGTCGTGGTCTCCTGATGTCCACCACCAGAGGCTGTATTATCCCTGTTCTTACTCCAGGTCTCCTACGCCTCCCCAAGATCGTTATGACCAACTCCGACATTTTGAATGTCCCGAATGCCGACAAGTTCCTGCGTACTCTCAACGTTCTCATTCAGTGGCATCAGCTCGTTCTCTGGCACCAGGTCAGCCTCCAGAGCTCTTGAGATCTATGGATGCCCCAAAGAGTTCTCCATTAGAACCTCAGTACCATCCACCTCCTGATGACCAGATGCCTCTTGACATGTCTCAGCCATTACAATCACCTTCTCCTTTGTCTTTATCAGACCATTCGGAATCTGATGATCTTGATCCCGATGTTCCGCACATCGATGATGAGCCTCGTTCCTCAGGTTCTCTATCTCCCACTGAGGGTCTGAAAGCCTGTTTGGAGCTTGTGACGAGGATGGCTACTGCTCTGCAGGTCCAAGGCTCTACTGAGATGCCCGCAGTGACTGATGTAGTCCATAAGCTGGTTCAGGCCGATTTGCCACTGTCTACAGTCTTGCCTCTACTTCCCGTACACCTTTCTGCTCTCAAGGAATCGTGGGATCACCCTGCTTCGGTTCCCCCAATATCGATACATTATGAGGGCCTCTATAAGGTTCAAGAGTCTTCTGGGAAGTTCCTTTTTCATCAGCCTCCACCAAATTCGATGGTTGTGCACTCATCTTCGAAATCTAAACAACTGGTCCGGCAGTCTGCTCCCCCTGATTGCGAGGATCGCAAAGTCGATGCTATTGCCAGGAAAATGTATTTGGTTGCTTCTGTGGATTGATACCTATTTGTGATACCTTTCAGCCTATGCCTTTAATGTGGCCACTGCCGTTCGTCAAGTGCTGGACTTGGTCCCGGAGGAGTACCGCCTTACTTTGTCGGCGGCTTTGTCTGAAATCTGTACGATCTCTTAAGCAGCAGATCAATTCTATTTGTCATGATGTAACCTGTTCTTCTAAGGTCCTTGTCTCCTCTGTTGCTCTCCATTGTCACGCTTGGCTTCAGGGCACCTCTCTTCATCCAGATGTGAAATTCCTTTTGATGGCGAGGGACTTTTCCACTCTACCACTGATTGAAGGCTGTTGATGATAGCCAGAAGCAGGCTCGAAACCTTGGACTCTCGGCCTCTACACCTCGATCCTGGTACCAGTCCTGGAGATTGCGGGCGTTGAGTGTGTCGGCGCGATGCTGGAGGCTGAGGAGAGTTTGGCGATTTGGCTGGTGTACTGACTGCCTAACAGACCGGCCAATAGCCTGCCATCCCTGCTGGAGGCCGTATCTGGCTGGGCATTGGAGCACTGTAGATTGATGGTCCTGGGTGATTTCAATGTCCATGCCGAGGACGCGACCACCAGCCGGGCTACGGACCTAGTGTCATCCATGGTGGCACTGGGACTCTCTCAACTGGTATCAGCCCCAAAGCATCGGGCCAGTCACACGCTCAATGTGATCTTAGCAGGGGGGGGTGATGGTGGACTGGATCACTGCTGTAGCAGTGCCATGGTCGGACCACTGGGCCCTGAAGGCTCATCTGAGGGTGCCATCCTGACCCTGTGTAGGTGGCGAGCAGATTTTTGCTCACCCACAAAGTCTGATGGACCCTAGGCGGCTCCAGATGGCTCTGCGGGACCCGAGGCCCCCTGGTGGCTCGTTGGATGAGCTTGTAGAGGACTGGCATGGCCGGCTCTCCATAGCCATTGACGAGATCACTCCCAGGCGCCCTCTCTACACTAATTCTAGGCGAGCACCCTGGTATACCCAGGAGTTGCGGCAGCTGAAGTGAGAGCTGAGACGGCTAGAGAGACGGTGGCGTCACGCTCGCAACGAGGTGTCAAGAGCATCTTATAGGACGTTTATGAGATCCTATGAGATGGCAGTCAAGGCTGCTAAGAAAGATTTCTATGTGGCCAAGATTGTGTCTGCGAGCTCACCCCCGGCCCAATTGTTTAGTATGATTCAATCTTTGACAGCACTGCCACAGGGCAGGCAAAACATCAGAGAATTGGATATTGGCTTTCGTGAGCTATTTTGCAGGTAAGGTCCTGGCCCTCCGCCGCGAACTCCCTGCCACAATTGATACAGTGAGCGAACTCGAGGCCCCTTGTGTGTCTTCAACTCCAGGTTTAGAATGTTTCAGGCTACTCAGCCTGGATGAAGTTGACAGATTGCTCGTATCTGTACGCCCAACCACATGTGACTTTGATCCGTGCCCCTTCTGGCTCATTAAGGCAGGCCATGAGGGGTTCCGAGGTGCCCTGTTAGAGATTATCAACAAGTCCCTTTTAGAGGGACAGTTCCCTGAGGTACTCAAGGAAGCGATGGTCCGTCCTGAAAAAACCATCTCTGGATCCGGCTCCTGAAAAAAACATCTCTGGATCCGGCTCCTGAAAAAAACATCTCTGGACCCGGCCGAATTGGCTAACTACCGGCCGGTGTCCAATTTGCCATATTTGAGCAAACTTATAGAGAGGGTGGTGGCGATAGAGCTTCAGGGCTTCCTGGAGGATGCTTCAGCCCTAGATCCCTTTCAGTCCGGCTTCCACCCAGGTCATGGGATGTAGACGGTGCTGGTCGCCTTGACCTCTGAAGGCATCTGGATTGAGGCGGCATGGCGGCACTTTTGTTGCTCGATCTGGCAGCCGCATTTGATACGGTCGACCACCAGTTGCTGACCCACCGCCTCTCTGACGTGGGGATTCAGGGCCTTGCCCTTCAATGGTTCGCCTCTTTTCTTCACAGTCGGGGATAAAGGGTGGCGATTGGGGATCAGCAGTCCCAGAGGCGCCCTCTTGATTGTGGGGTGCCTCAGGGGGCAGTGCTGTCCCTGATGCCGTTCAACATCTATATGCGCCCCCTTGCCCAGATTACCCAGAGGTATGGGCTCGGGTGTCATCAATATACGGATAATACCAGCTCTATCTGATGCTGGGCGGCCAGTCAGACTCCGACCTGGATTACCTTTATCGGGCGCTGCAAGCTGTGGCTGGATGGCTCAGGCTGAGTCGGCTGAAACTAAACCTGGCGAAGACGGAGGTCCTGGGGCTAGGTCGGGCCGGTTCGGGGTTGGGACTCCCTCTCCCGACCTTTGATGGGGTGCCTCTGGTGCCAGTACCAAAGGTTAGGAGTTTGGGTGTGCTCCTGGACCCCTCTTTAACAATGGAGGCCCAGGTAGCAGCCACTGCCAAGCCGGCCTTTTATCATCTTCAGCTGGCTCGGCAGTTGGTTCCCTTCCTTGACTGCGATGACCTGGCCACAGTGATCCATGCGATGGTCACCTCGAGGCTGGTCTTCTGTAACACTCTCTACTTGGGGCTGCCTTTGGCGCAAATCTGGAAGCTACAGCTAATGCAGAATGTGGCAGCCAGGCTGTTGATGGGCCTCTGTAGGAGAGACCATATCAGGGCTGTGCTGAAGGCGCTGCACTGGCTGCCAGTAGCGTACCGGATTCACTTCAAAGTGCTGGTTCTTACCTTTAAAGCCCTCTATGGCCAGGGTCCGGCATGCCTGAGGGACCGCTTCTCCCCATATGTTCCCCCATGGGCACTACGGTCGGGGGCCCAACATCTTTTGGCTACCCCAGGCACCAGGGACATCAAATTTGCTGTGACTAGGGCCAGGGCCTTCTCGGTGGTGGCTCCTACATGGTGGAATGAGCTCCCGGAGGAGATCCGGGCCCTGTGGGACCTTGGGCAGTTCTGCAGGGCCTGCAAAACGGAGCTCTTCCGCCAGACTTTCGAGTAGGAGCCGCTGCCACCACTGTACCATCACTGCACCACTACCGCAGAGAGCAAGGAGGCCATCATGGTGCATGATGGCCCTGGGGCCGAAGATCAGAAGGCAGGGTTGTCCTGGAACCTGCTTCGCCGTTCTGGGTACATCTTCCAGAACCCATCTTGGAACTTCGAACTCTTAGAGCACCAGCACTTTACCATAATTTTGTATTGTTTTGTCTGGTTTTTAACTGTTTTACTATGGCTTCGAGCCCTTATTGTTAGCCGCCCTGAGCCCATTGGGGAGGGTGGGATATAAATGTGAATAATAAGTAAATAAATAAATAAATAATACTATTGTAAGCGTCAGCCATCTCCTGCATCCACCTCTCAGTGGAGAAAGAGGCCTTATGATTCCTGCCAGTCTCACTGACCCCATCAGCAGACCCCTAAAAAAACCCAGCAACCAAAGCAGTCCGTTTGACCACTTCAATCACCTGCCATCACCTCCCTCCTACACCCCTCCCATTCGGACCCAACTCTCCCCTTTCCTTCCAGCCTGGGAAGAAATTTCCACTGATTTCTGGGTCCTCATCATCGTATGGGTCGGGTACGCCATAGAGTTCGTTTCGCCTCCCATCCTCCTTCACTATGTCGTTACACCCCCAGATCTTTTGCTATCCCTGGAGATCTCTGCCCTTCTAGACAAGAGTGCTATCGAGATCATTCCGGAGGTGCAACAAATCCTAGGCTTCTACTCCAAGTATTTCCTAGTTCCAAAAAGGGATGGCGGCTTGCAGGCCATCATGGATCTTCGAGATCTAAATCGATATGTTCGATGCCACAAGTTTTGAATGGTGACTCTGCAATCTATTCTCCCTCTTCTTTCCAAGTCCAGCTGGCTGGTTTCAATAGTCCTCCAGAACGCCTACTTTCATATTACCATACATCCCCAACATTGGAAATTCCTGTTTAGCTGTCAGGAACTCCCACTACCAATATATAGTCCCTTTGTTTGGACTTTGCACCACCTCGAGGGTTTTTACCAAGCTAATGGCGATTGTGGTTGTGGACCTTCATCGTCGAAGGATTGCTCTTTACCCCTATATTGACAATTGGCTTCTGGTTGCCCCTACGCAGGACCAGCTAGCCCAAGACATCCAGGTGATCTTCTTCCTCCTTCATGCCCTAAGGCTTTGGGTCAACCTACCCAATTTGTCTCTCCATCCTACCCAGACCTTGCAATTTCTGGGTGCCCGCCTCGATACCACCATCAAGACCACCTTTCTCCCAAACTCTAGAGCATTGGACATAATCTCATTGGTGTCCTCATTCCAGACCTCTCCCTGACAATCCGCTCGGTCCGATATGAGGCTCCTTGGATACTTCGCATCCACAGTCTTCGTTGTTCAGCACACCAGATTCAGGATGCGTCCTCTCCAGCTTTGGCTTCTCCGTGCTTTCGATCCTCTCCAGAGTCCGTGGCACAAAATCCTGTTGATCCCAATTCCAGTCATCGATTCCCTCACCTGGTGGTCCCTTCCTCAGCATCTCCTCTCCAGCATGCCCTTTCGGCATCTTCCTCCAGAGATTTCGCTGTCCACAGATGTGTCTCTTTGGGGTTGGGGAGCCCAGTGTGGAACGCTCTCAGCACAGGGGACCTGGTCTTCTCAGGAAGCCACCCTTCACATCAGTGCATTGGAGCAGCGAGCTGCTCATCTCGCTCTACAGTCTTTTCTCCTGATACTGCAGGGCAAAATCATCCAAGTTGCCTCTGACAATACTACCACTGTTTTCTACACAAACAAGCAGGGTGGGACTGCCTTTCTATGCCTATGCAAGGTGGCCATCGAACTTTGGAATTGGTGCCTCCACCATTTGATCATGCTCTTGGCAATACAAGTTCCGGGCATTCAAAACGTCAATACTGACCATTTGAGCTGTTCTAGAACACCAGACAATGAATGGTCCATCCATCTTCAATACCTGAGACCGGTCTTCCTCGAATTCAGTCGTCCCACTGTCGACGGCTTCGCCACTGCAGAGAATGCTCGATGTCACCTCTTCTTCACCAGAGGTCCACCTTCTGCTCATTCTCTTGGAGATGCCTTTCTCCACACGTGGAGGGGAACCCTATTTTATTTTTCCCCACCCTTCCTTCTGATCTCTTGTGTAGTTCGGAAGATTGTACTTGATGCCACCTTCTGCATTCTCTTCACACCCTGTGGCCACGCCAGGTCTGATTTACGCACCTGCTCCATCTCTTCAGGCTCACGTTTCAGCCCCTGCCTCTCATTCCCAATCTCCTCTCTGGGGATCAAGGCAGGATCCTGCACCACAATCCAGCCTTCTTCTGGTTGACTGCCTGCATTAGACTTCCCGCCAGAAGTGTCTGAAGTCCTCCTTAATGCCAGGAAGCCCTCTACCCGTACCACTTACCACTTGAAGAGGTTCCAATCTTATGCCTCTCGCCATTCCTTCAATCCAGTCCGAGCATCTCTGCATGAGATCTTCTCATACGTTGTCTCCTTGAAGGAATCTGGCCTCGCTTACTCCTCCTTACGGGTCCACTTAGTGGCCATCTCTGCATACCACCCCTTGATACAGGGTGCTACAGTTTTTTCGCACCACCTCACGAAGTCCTTCCTCAAAGGTCTTCTTCAGCTGTGTCCCCCACAGAAGCCCCTAGTATCTTCTTGGAGTCTCTCACTCGTCCTCACTCAACTTATGGCCAAGCTGTTTGAACCCATGGCTTCCACAGATCTCCGCTTACTCTCATGGAAGACAACTTTTCTGATTGCAATTATGACTGCTCATTGGATTGGGAAACTTGCTGCTTTTTTGTGCTGATCCCCCCTATACAATTTTCCACAAGGAGAAGGTTGTCCTTAGACCAGAGCCTTCTTTCCTCCCTAAAGTCGTTTCTGCCTTTCATCTGTCTCAGTCGTCTATCTTACCTACCTTCTTTCCAAACCCAATTGATGCACCTCAGGGAGCCTTACACTGCCTTGATGTTCACAGAGCGCTCTCCTTTTATTTACACCAGACAAAGCCTATCCGTAAATCTCCTAGGCTTTTCGTTGCCTATGGTCCCTCAAATGTGGGGCTGCTGATTTCATCTCAACGCTTGTTGAAATGTGAGACTTCTACCATAGCCCTTTGTTATGAGCTGGGGCAGTATTGACTTTGACGGCCTTCCTGGCTGGTGTCCCATTGGAAGACATCTGTGCCGCCACTACGTGGTCCTCGGCATCGACCTTTGTGACCCACTATGCACTCGACATCCAAGCTCGACGGGATGCTGCATTCAGCCAGGCGGTGCTGCGATCTCTCTTCGCTTGATCCTTCTGCTTCTTCAGGTAGGACCTCTGATTTTAATTGATGATGCTGTGTCCTAACCAGTATTCTTCTTTTTTTCAGCTGCCAGCTCCCTCCTCTGACTGGTTCAGCTCTTGTAATCACCCATGTGTGGGACTGCACAGAGACCACAACGAAGATAAACAGGTTGCTTACCTATAACTGATGATCTTCAAGTGGTCGTCTGTGCAGTACCGCAATCCCACCCAGCCTTCCCCGCTGCTGGCATCTCCTGATCACTTACTTTGGTTTGATGGGACTTACCTGTAGCAGTCGAAGGAACTGAGTGGGAGGTGGCTCTCTCCCCTGCTCCAGGCATGTGCAGTACGTGCCTGCTCCCCAGGGCCAGAAGAGAGCCCACCAAAAATGTTCTGAGACAAGCTCTGGAAGTTTCTCCAGTCGACGTCATGTGCAGGCACCCAACTCATGTGTGGTACTGCACAGATGACCACTCAAAGATCATCAGTTACAGGTAAGCAACCTGTTTTCTCTTTTACTTTCTCAGGCTGGTGCGGTAGCTTCAGCCATTCATAGTAAAATTATTATTGTTGTTAACAGTAATCTTTGGATTGATTGTTAGCCACTCCAGGAGACTTTTGTGCTAGCATATAAAATACTGAGCTGTATCCTAGCTCTCTTCTTCCTCTGACCAAAGAAACACTTAATTTGGAAGAAGACTTCAAACTTTGCTGAATCAAGTGGTAGAATACAGGTTATCAAAACAAATATGTTCAGGTATTTTGCAGTAGGCTGATGGTTATTATGGTGCCTGTTATGGTACGGATTGCTTTCAATGTGTTTATGCTCTGTAGCTAGCAAATTGTAGTTTTAGTACAGAATAATATGCCGGGTACATTTTTACCATTATATCTATTTTCTAGAAAATCTTTGTGGGGACTACCCTGAAAAAATCAGGAAGGGGGAGAAATGTAAGATTTCAAAGGCAAAACTAGCCCATTCTACCTTTGGCTGCCTTATTCTACCTTGAACAATATGAGACAAATGAGGTGCAATTTTCTGGAAGTGCCTTTGTTTAATGAAAACTAAATTGGATCAAGTCAGCCTTGAGAACCATCTTTTCATAAAAGCAGACATTCTGCAGAACATATGAACCATAAAATATAATTTTCCTAACCTCACTAATATTTGGGAGTTACAAAAATAAATCTGATTTTATGGATTATTTCTCTCTTATTTAAGGTGGAAGCAGAGTTGATTGATAAATTGGACAGCTTGGTATCAGAAGGAAAAGGAGATGAGAACTATCGGGAGCTCTTCAGTCTGCTGTAAGCTTTATTATTAATATGACAGGAAACTAATTAATAAACACATGCAAAAATGGTAGTATGATGATTAAAGTCTTTCTCCAAAAAGCGCTAAAAAGGTACTCATGTGATAGCATAAAGCTCAGTTCAGAAAGAAAAGTCTGGAAATTATGTCTAGCCTTTAAATATGCAAAATAACATGATCTGTATTTGTATGAGAAACTAGTATTAATACTGTATATAAATTTTGTATACTAACACTTGAGAAGTGTGCCATTATTTTAATACCCTTTTGTATATCAATGCAATTACATAAAACCACAGAACAATTAGTCCACATAATTTAGTCTCCAATAACTTTCTTCTTCTTTTTTTTAAAAAATGCATTTAAAGTTTCTTCTTTCATATTAGATGGCTAGATTCATCAGCTGTTTTGGGGGAGGGCAGGTCCTTTTGGTCTCAAATGCTGTTCCACAGTACTTTAGGGATGTACAATTGAATTTTGCCAACTCAGTAAAATGTCTGATATTTCCAGGATTGGATTAGCAATAGCCAATAGTGGAAAGCCACCCCCTCAACTATTCTTTATTCTGATATTTCCACTTCTGATAGTATTAGAATGGGGAATAAGTGCAGAGGCGACAGGAATGGCTTGGGAAGAGGGAGTGCAGTCTGGATGATTTGCAGCACTTCTGACCTTTAAACTTTAAAGGGACATTATTTTTTATGAGAAGACCTGGCCTCTGGATAACAATGATCCTAAATTACTAAATAAATTTATGGTTAAAAAAACAGGAAAATTATAAGGAAAATAAATAGATTAGTAAAGCAACGTTAAAAACTAAATAATGCAAAAAAAAAGCCTACATCCTCTTCTGGAGAAGATTCTCATACAATGGAGAATGTGGAGGAGGAGAACTTGCTTACTGATTTAGAAGACCTGTTTTCTGGAATCTTACACTCAGACTTCGTAGATGATGCTAAGGTTTTTCATGCATTTAGGATTAGCTCCCAAAGATCAAGAGCTAGGAATGTCTCTAGATATACTTGGGTAACTTTTGATTCAGTATCTTTGAAATAAAGTTAAATAGGAAATTAAGTAAAGGTTCTTTAACAATCAATAATAGCACTATAACGGGTCTTTCAAGTCCTATCACCTATAACATTACAAAGGAGAAGAAGCCTAGGATTCCTAACTGAAAAGTTAGAGAAAAGGAGATTGATTGTAGGTAGGACTTTCTCTTCAAGTTGAGATTTAGCATTGAGGCCAAATTATGTACAAGTAGCTCAATTGATCAAGCAGAAGATAATGTTTTAATTTTTTTATGGTTAAGTAAACTAGATATATTGGTACTGGGACACAGATTGATACAAAGTCTTTTTCATTTTGAATAAAAGTCTTCATTTAAAGTGTTTTCTGTTAATGCGAACAGTATTAATGAACCACACAAATGGTGAAGTATTATGTATAAATTATCAAAGATAAAAAGCAGATACAACCTTACTATAAGAAACTCATATTAGGATGTCGCAATCTACCCTAATTGATAACCCAAGGTTAAGATCTCTTTATGTAGCTGCAGACACTCATAAAACTAAGGGGGTAGCTGTATACATTAACAATCTGAAGATAAAAATTACAGAAACATTACAAGATGAACATGAGAGGTATATATTTCTAAAAGGTCTCTTTAAAGATTGGCTCATAACAACAGGGAATAATTAGGCACCAAATCATCAGCAAAACCAGTTCTATAAAGATCTGCAAGAGAAACATACATTTTACTTTAGGAAAATTTTACTTTTTACCCTATATGTTTAAGAAAGCTATAAAAATCTTCAACCTAACTGATCTTTGGTGCGTAACCCTACAACAAGAGATCATACATTCTTCCCTACAGTGCATAATTCTTACATATAGATATGTTTTTAGTATCCTTTTCCATGGCACGAATAGGTGTAAATGTCTATATTGACCATGCACCTGTAATGTTATAATTTGTTTATAGGGAAAATAGAGCTACTCTTCAGAAATTAGATAACGATCTGTTAAACAATAAAATGGTTAGGTGGAAACTCTGAGATCATTACAAACGTATTTTCAACTTAACTCTGGTAATGGAGTATCTCCTGTGACATTATGGGAGGCAATTTATAAGAGGTAATGTTATCAGTATTTCAACACATTTGAAAAACAGAGATTTAGAGAGGACAAATCTGATAGCAAAGATTACAATTACAAATAGATTTAGCTGAAATACCCAAGGAACTGAAAGAAACAAGTACTAAGCTAGAAGAGCTAGATGTGTGTAGGATTCATAATAATATGTTATATATACAAAGCAGCATTATTTTGAACATGGCAATAAAACTAGTAAATTCTTAGTTTATAGGCTGAATAAAAAGAAAACTGCAAGTTCTATAGTGGCAATATAAACTAAAAATGGTTATAAGATTACACAAGTAGATTATAATGGTTCAAGAATTTGCAGACTTTTATAAGGCTCTATATACGTCACAAAATCCAAAGTGGGAGGACTTCTAAAAGTTCCTTGTAAGTCCAAGTTCTCTCAAATATCAGAGCATAATAAAAGCTTGATGGAAAGACCTATTACAGTTAATGAAATCATGCAGGCGATAAAAAATCTAGATAAAAACAAAGCCTCCAGCTTTGATAAATTTATTCCAGAATTTTACCAAGCATATACTTCAGTAATAGCTCCACCCCTATTAAGAGTGGTCAGTGAGATGTATAATAGTAATATTTTTGCCAACAATGTGCACTGAATCTAAAATGATTATAATATTGAAACCCAATAAGGACCCACAAAATATTAGTTCATATAGACCAATCTATTTAATTAAAATTTAAAAAAAAAACAGATTATAGGTAAAGATATTCTTTCCAATGAATCAGGTTTTATACCTAGCAGATCGTCATCTAGAAACATAAGAAAAGTTCTAAATTTAGTAGAGTATGTCCAAAATAAGAAGATTAGATCAGCTTTTCTTTTCTTGGACTCATAAGAAAGGCTGAACATTCATATTTATGGAAACATTTGAGAGCATTTGGGCTTTGGTAGATTTTTCCAAGGTTGGGTGAAGATTATCTATTATTATCAGTCAAATGCAGTCAAACTTATCTGTTATCATCACTCAAACTCAGCATTAGGGATGTGATATCTTCTCCAGTCAAAGTTTCTAGAGGAGTAAAGCAGGGATGCCCTTTTTCTGCTTTACTTTTTAATATCACTTTAGAACTTATAGCAAATGTAATGAGAGGCTCACAAAATATAGTTGATATTAATATTGGCACTTATCACTATAAGATAAATTTATTCACAGATGACATAGTTTTGTTTTTTTGTCAAATATAGAAAAATAAAGTATTTCATTAGAGAGTTTAATTAATGAATATATGGTGGTCATGGGCTACAAATTAAACCTGGATAAAATGGAAATTATGCTCTTCAACTTGAACTAGCATGAACTTCCTCTTCAAAACTGGTTATCTAAGATAGTAAATTTATTACATATTTAGGAATTAAAAATGGAAAATATAACTTGCCCTGATCTGTGGGTGCCATGGCCAAGTGAAGTCCAAGCAGCGAGTTCACCCAGAAGTGGTGAACTCTGCTTGGACTTCACTTGACCATAGTGCCTACTTGCAAAAGCCATTTAAAGGGAATGTTCCCTTTAAATGGCTTTTGCAAGATCTTGTAAAAATAACCATGATAGTTCTGAGAACTGCCATTGAACAGTCATATGTAAATATGCCATTAAAGGCTTTTAATGGGTTAATTGTCTGGTTAGGTTGCATTTTTTTTAAAAAAAAAAGCTTTCTCCTGGAATTTCTTCTTATACCTCAGCAGTGAAAGAATTGAATAAAATACAGAACTTTCATTTAAATCCTTTTGAGAATTTAACTAGATGTGTATATTAGTCTCCTTGTAGGCAGTACAGCAATCTGTTATGATGTGGTCACAAGAATGAACAATCAGATATCGAAACCTTTCAAATATCCAGAACTTAAAAGCTTTTTTATAATAAAATTGTGAAATGGTTCTATTATAAGGAATTTAACCAAGTTTGAAAGTTGCGGACAGGGAAACAAGAGCATGTTTTCCCCTGAAATTCTTGCTATTATATCCAATATAAATATAAACAGTAAACAGGATTTTCCGTTGAAGTGGGGAAAAGACTTTGATCATGAAATTCCTTATGAGTAATGGTGTTTTGCATATAAACAGGGTTCTACTTTTACTGTCTCACTTCAGTTTACGAAAAATTGTTGCATAAGTGGCATTTATCCCCCACATAAGTTAGCGATGATATTTAAGAATTCACATAGTTCATGTTGGCATTGTAACTCTTTAAAGAGTGGATTTTCTTTCAAATGTAATGGACTTGTGCAAGAGCTATAAACTTTTGGCATCGAATTGTAAATACAATGAAAACTAGTTTAGGCATGGATTTCCCATTTACTGTTGAAACGTTATTACAAAACTTTGTACCTATGTGTTCCTAAGTATCTATATAACATTATTCTACATTTCATAACTGTGGCAAGAATTGTTTCTGAAAGGCAATGGAAACAGGAAATGGCATCTAAAACTAAAAAAAAGATTGATAAATGCAAATAAAAATACAAACTGATAAAGTTAACAGCATTTAGAAAGGAAGGATGTAAAGTAGATTGAATCAATATGGCATCTAATCATTGAAAAGCTTAATGAATCTGCTGGGTAGGGTACATATTATCTCTGTATATAAAATTCTTTATTTGAATTGTAATTAATTGCAAACCTAAAGTAAATTTTTTAAAAAGTTTAAAAGGCAGAAGCATCACAGATCCATTTGGGGCTGGCGCACACTTGTTCTTCCTCCCTCCTTGCTACGGTTATGTTGTGGGGGGGTTTCAAAATTTATTGCTTTAAAGAGGCATGATTATTGTTTTCACTCAGGAGTATTTTTCCAATGTTTATTAAAATGACTTCCCAGTACAATAACAATATTCCTGATGCTTTCTGAAAATACTAATAACACCTTTCCCAACTTTCTGATACAGAATTAAGATTCTAATTTTTGAATTGTTCACCAATAATGAATAGTATAAATAGTATCCTTAGGTTTTTGGCCAAAAGAAGGCAGGCTAAGCTCCTAGCCACCCTGCTATTTTTAGAGTTGACTACACTACATACTAATATGCATGTAACAGTTACTAAAATGACTGCTTTGGAAGGGGATGATTTGGACATGGTAAGTCATGAGGGAGAAGTGGGACACGTGACCCTTTCCCTGCCCATCATTTTTTGCTAAGGAGCTTTTTCCTGTACAGAGTTCAAAAAGCATGCATAGTACATTTCATATTTTTACTTCAGAATCTCTTATGATCTGTGTTTTCTGAAGGGAATGGCTTCAATCCCTTGATGCTATCAATGACTGTGGAAAGTGGTATTATCCTACGTAAACACAGATTTTATACTACTGGATTAATGTAGTTTATTTGTTAAGGTAGTGGTAAGATTCAGATCATTTTTACCTGCTGAGTCTTCAAAAACTCTCTTCAATTGACTAACAGAAAGAAGAGTTCTGCAGTTATATGTGATCTGGGAAGCTTTTTCTATATGGGAAGCATATATAAGCGGAGTCCTCTTGCAGAGTGACAACAAGGATCCTTAAATCCCAGAGGTTCCTTATGTAGTTAACAGGCAACAAAGTCTTTGCTCTCTTTTTCCAAGAATGTTTAGGGTGCATGGGGAGCCACCTCCCCAACAGCCTCAAAGCCAGAGAAGCAGGTGCACACAATCCTGAAACACTCTCCTGCCTCAACAAGTTTTTCCTACTTATGGCCTACTATTCATACAGCTAACTTCAGCCAGCTAAAAAGGCAGGTCGGAAATAGCAGAACAATCCCTAGAAGCCTTCACCTCATGTGTTGTCCCCTCATCTTGAAAAAGTGGAAAAGGCCAGTCAGTTCTTCTCCTGAGACTGATTATTGCCAGCCAAGGCAAAATACTCAAACTCACTCAGCTCCTGCCATTGCCACCATTTCTGAGACAGGAAACAGTAAACATAATTAATCTTCCCATCTCTCTCGCTGACCAGCAGGGGTCTTTTCATAGAAAAAGAGCTGCAGGAGCTCATTAGCATATGGTATGCTAATGAGATACTAGGCTATTAGCATATGCCACGCCCCCTGACATCACCGGAAGTGATGTCAGAAGGGGAAGCAAAAGGGGGGGGAGGCATCTTCGAAAGCCTCCCTTTCCCTTTCCCAGCTGGCCTGGGTGGGGGAGCGAAGAGAGAAGGGGCTTCACACTAGAGTTGGGCCACAGAAGGAGGAAGGAGGGAAGGAAAGAGAGAGTAGAGAGAAGGAAAGAAGGGAGGAAAGAGGGAAAGAAAGAGAAGGAAAGAAGGGAAAGAAAGAGAGGGAAGAAGGAGGGAAACAGGGAAAGGAGGAAAAAAGAGAAGAGAAGAAGGTGGGAAAGAAAGAAAGAGAGAAGGGAAGAAGGAGGGAAAGAGGAAAAGGAGAAAAGGAAAGGAGGGAATGAAAGAAATTCGGCGGCAATTCGGCCCCATTATAGCCTATGGGCCATTGAAGTCAATGGCGAAAATATAGGGTATATTCTGGGTGCTGGAGAGGAGGGGGTTTGAGGAAGAGGCTCCAAACTCACAGGATAGCTGTTGGAGCCTCTCCCCAACATACCCACCAAGTTTCAAGAACATTGGACCAGGGGGTCCAATTCTATGGGCCTCCAAATAGGTTGCCCCCATCCCCTCCGTTGTTCTCTATGGTGGGGGGAAAAGTTATTTTTTCCCACTGTGCTGTTAGTAGCTCTGGGGGGGAAGGGGTTTGAGGGAGAGGCTCCAAATTTTCAGGGTAGCTTCGGGAGCCTCTCCCCACATACATCCCCACGTCTCAAAGCAATTGGACTAATGGGCCTAATTCTATGGGCACCCAAACAGGTTACCCCCATTACCTCCATTGTTTTCCAGTGGGGAAACCCAGCCAGCAGCACTTAAGGTAGGCAAGCAGGCAGCCATCCAGCAGTCAGACTCTCCCAGAGAATCTCAGGGACAGTGAACTGTCTTGGGAGGTGCTTGTTTGCCAGGAGAACAAGGGGCACACTCCAGAACAAGTGGCACTGTGGCAGTGCAAGCATGCCACAGTGCCACCCAGAAACCCCAAAAGACCAAAAGGAACAACATTTATACATCTATAAACTGATGGTGCAACCTTATTAGACCACTCACACCACACACACCTCAAAAAGAATATTGACTGACCATAATAAACAACTAGTACTACCACCAATCCCAGCCCAGAAAGGTGGTCCAGAAGAATACCATGACTGATGGTATCAAAAGCTGCTAAGATATCCTGGAGAATCAACAGAGTTGTACTCCCTCCATTCATCTCCCAGAGCAGGGCACCACCAAAGCAAACAAGGCTGGTTCAGTCCTATAACCAGACCTAAAAACAATTGGAAGGATTTGAAGAGTTTGCCTTAAAGCTTGAGGAAAGGAAAGCTCAAAGTTGTCCAGCCACCACCCATTCAATCACCTTACTCAAGAACAGAACATTTGACACTTGATAAAGTTATTGAGATTTTCTGGGTCTAGAGTTAGTATCTTCTTTAGAAGTGGACACACCAGAATCATTAACTACCTCTTGGACCCAGTCAGCCAGCTGCCTCAGCCAGCAAATTTAATTAACCAGGAAGTGCAAGGGTCATACAAACAGATGGTAGACCTCAAACTTCCAAGGATCCTGTCATTAATCTACAGGGACACTGGATAACATAAATTATTTGTTGTGTGTTGCAGTTAGGGAACTGATCTTTTGATCCACTGGGTTAACAAATCATTTAATAGAACAAATGTAGAGTTCAGTGGCACCTTTAAAACCAACAAAGGTTTATTCAGGGAATGAGCTTTTGTGTGCATGCACACTTTTTTGGGGGGAAATGGTGCATGCACATGAAAGCTCATACCCTGAATAAACCTTTGTTGGTCTTAAAGATGCCACTGGACTCTAAATTTGTTCTACTGCTTCAGACCAACACGGCTGCCCATCTGAAATTATTTAATATTTAAACTTTGTGAACAACAGAGGATCAGTGCCCATATTTGTCCTGTATAAGATGCCAGTGCTTGTGTACAACCATTCTAACATGATATGATAGCTGATAGTGTTCCGTGGACCAAAGAAGATAGTGAAAGGTAGATGATGAAACAACAGTCATCACAGAAAGAAGGCCAATGCAAATTTATTTTTCATAATGGCCAAAATATGGGGATGTTTGATTATATCATGTTAAAGAGAAATATGTTTGAATCTATTTATAGTTCCATAAAAAGACTGGGGGCAGATTCTAATATTGGCATAGTGTTCCCTTAGTATGAAGTAGTCATAATGTATCATCTTAGATCAGTAATCTCCTTGTCTTTACTTCATGCAACATGGATCAGAACTCAGCTCTTTGGGCCCTACCCCAGGTAAGGTGATGATTGTTTGAGTTTTGTGTGGAAGTATTATAAATACTAAAATTGCTTCCAGGGATTTCCAGGCTTTATAATGTTTCCAAGGAAGATTTATACACTATTTAATTTCACACAGCCTCCTAGAAAAGATTGAGCAGGAGACTTGGCGGGAGACTGGCATCTCTTTTGTTACATCAGTTACTCGTCTGATGGAGCGCCTCCTTGACTACAGGTAACAAGACTTTTGAACATTCACAGGTATCTGTTGCATAGGGCTTATGATATCAGTGCTTACAAGACACACAACTTTTCTCCATTATGTTTATAAAATGTTTTATCTCTTTTTAAAGAAACACTGCCATTTTAACTTAGGTTCCAGGGCTTGGATCCAATTGTGTGTTTCTGTTGGTGCAAGGATTTCTGTCTGCATGGTAAGTTTTCTAATCCCCCCCCCCTCCTCTGTAGCCCAAAATGCTGCTTCTGGGGGACAGGGGAACCTGAGGAACAGCATTTCAGGGAACATTTGGGGTTTCAGCAGAAGAGGGAGGTAAGAAAGTCACACTCCATAGAGGGGAAATCCATCAGCCTATGGAAACACTTGGCTGGATCCAAACACATATCAGTAATTATATTATGTGTCAAGTATATATTTTTTAAAAATTTTAATGTCATTGCTTCTCTGCTCTGTAGCTTGAGTACTTTATTTAAAACTCATGCAAATCTAACACCTCTTCCACAGCAAAAAGAAAACATTTTGATTTTGATGTGCATATTCCCACTCCCCCCACATGCACACTAATTTTTATTTCTGAAACATAATTTTGAAATACGCATATTTCAACAATTGCTACCCTCCTTTTCCACAGGGACTGTATGAAAGGAGATGAAACAGAGAACAAGAAAATAGGCTGCACTGTTAACCTTATGGTAAGAGTAGTGTGTGGTTTTGTGTTTGGTTGTGTATGTGTATTGACTATTCAAGTTCCTTTGTACAACATTTAGAAGAGAAATTCAGAGATAATGACCTGTAGAATTTCTAATAGAGTTTTGTTTTCAAAAATGAATATTTGGCTTACTTTTATAGTGTTGAATTCAATGAACTACAAGATCTTCGACATGGTCTCTGTGCTTCACACCCATGGGATGCAGTGCGCCTGCGCTGAACTGATCAGTGATGTAGAAAACTCTAGATGGGATTTTTGTGCCCCTCCCAATGGCCACTCTTTGTTTGGGTGAGGCTCATCGCCCCGACTCCTGCCTGCACTGTGCCAAATTTTCTAACCAAACCAGAAAGAACAGAGCGGTAAGGCTTCGTGTGGCCCTGTTAGAGTCAGCGCTTGCACTGGCAGCCACCGAGATGGACTCTGATGTGCTGCCAAAACCCTCGACCTTGACAGCCATTATGGCCTTGAAATCAGCCTCCAATATCATTCACTCGACATCAAAAAGTTCCACATCAGTCCCTCAATCAGGATTGTCCACTCCTGCGAAGAAAAAAAAGAGAGATAAGTCGGATAAAAGTCATAAGAGCTCAACTGAGGGCAGTTCTAACCCCCTAAACTGAGTGCTACGGTCGACACCATGGGCCCTGCACTGAGCTCTGACCCACAGTTGTAGCCCATCGTCATTGATGCCCCGATATTGGACCTGCCTAAGGTCACGCCAGCACCACCCATCCAACTTCTGGATTCACCTACCAGGGAACTGAACCCCCCGATGCCGCAGCACTTGAACACTCAGCTCTTCTTCGATATTGACTATGTCAAAGTCCTCACCAGCCATTGAAGCAGCTTGCCTTCAAGATCTTCATGTGCATCTGACTGCTCTTATTCTCCTGCTGATAAGGAGGGTTGCCATCAGTGTCGATCTGCCATCAACATCATCGTGCCTCGCTACGTGCCCCAATCCTTTCACCAATCCCACTCACCAGTCCCTGTTGATCGTCACCATTCTTATGAGGTTGGCGGTATGCACCGTTTTCCATGGGATCCGCATTCCCCGTGATGCAGCTATTCTCTGGACAGGTCCCTACAAAGTTTCCATCCTGTGGCAGCGCCAATGGTGGCTTGGGACCAGAGGAGATTCCAATATGTTTACAGGGCTTTCTCACTTTCATCATCAATGCCATGGCTCACCCCTGCTGGGTTTCCAGATTGGGACCGTCACTCCGCCCACCATTCTCACTCGCCGAACTGATCACGACCTCACCCCTCCACATCAGTATCGAAGCCTTCAGCAGCGGCATTGAAGCCTCCGGATTTATCTCAAAAAGACTCTCGGCATTTTTCACCCACCCCGCCAACACTGAAGCGCCTGGTGTCGACACCTCCCCCTGCTCAGGCAGAGGGATGTCCTTCGGAGGTACTTCCACCAGTCCAGCTTGAGATCTCTGGCTCTTTAGACTCCTCTGGGGAAGAGTTGGATGCTGCTGCCTCCGATGCTCATAGCTCACCTGAGGACCCCTCACCAAAGCCTAAGGTTTCAGACAATCTGCCTATATTACCTTCAGAGGACCTCCCTTCTTACGGTGACCTCATAAAACGTATGGCTCACTCCTTAGGATTGTCTGTGGTACCACCTCAACTATCTGTTACCGACGCTGTCTTTGATGTTGTCCAGTTAAACACTTCTACAGCTACTGCACTACCAATGTCTACAGTACTTTTGCAAGCCACCAAGTCACCTTCCTCTGCACCTGTCTCTTCCCATCACCAGGATCATATGTATAAGGTCCAGGAGGCAGGTGCAGAGTTCTTTTTTAACTACCCAAAGCCCAACTCCATGGTGGTTACTTCAGTGTCCAAATCTAAGACACACTTGGCACCCTCAGATAGGGAAAGTAGGTAGCTCGACTCCTTTGGGCAACGTTTTTACTCTGCTGGAGCACTTGGGGTGAAAACCACCAACTATATGGTTTGCATGAGCCGTTATCAATATGCAACATGGGAACAACTCATGGAGGTCCTTTTGGCTCTCCCAGAAGACAAGCGTCACTTAGCTCACAAAATCTTAGCCAAACAACAAATCAACTCCAAGCATGCTCTGGACACCTTTTCTAAAACCATGATGTCGGCCATCGCTTTGTGCAGACATTCTTGGCTGCGCACCACTATGCTTCAGTCTGATACGCGTGTGTATATTGAAAATCTACCCTTCGATGGGGTGGGGCTCTTCCATGCCACTACTGTCTCTGTCCTACAGGATATGGACAAAAGTATAAAGGCTTCACGTATTTTGGCTGTTTCTTCCTCGTCTAAACCCTTCAAACCTCGCACCTGGTCTCGTTCATGGCCTAAACACCTCTACACTAGGCAGTCCCCTGACTGCTCTTGGCGACCACGTACATCTCCTGTGGGGCAGAGATCTACCTATTCTTCCAAGGTCAAATACAGATCAGGACAACAATCCAACCATGCAAAACCAGTAAAATCAGCCAAACAGAGTCTTTGACTTCCCTTACTCCTCAGCTACCAGGACTCGCTTGGCTCCCTACCTCCCCACTTGGAGAGAGATCACAAGCAACACCTGGGTTCTCGCTATCATTTCCCAAGGATATTTAATAGAGTTTATGCAGAGCCCTGCTCTCCCAGTATTTGTTGTTACTCTGCCATCCCCTGCTCTCTTTCAGGAGGTCACCGTTTTTCTCTGCAAGGACACCATAGAAGAAGTTCCAGCATCGGCCCAGGGCACTGGATTCTACCTCCGCTACTTTACTATCCCCAAAAGGGACGGCTGCATCAGACCAATCCTCGATTTAAGAATGCTGAATTCCTATATCGAGTACCGCCAGTTCTGGATGGTTTCCTTGCAGGTGATTCTTCCGCTTCTCCAAAGAGGTGTCTGGATGGCCACTCTCGACCTACAAGATGCCTAGTTTCACCTAAAAATACAGCCCTGTCACCGCCAATATCTCCGGTTTGCGATAGGTCACCGTCATTACCAGTACAAGGTACTCCCCTTCGGCCTCTCTACTGCACCCCAGGTGTTCGCCAAAACCATGGTAGTAGTAGCCGCATTTTTGTGCCTCCAAGGAATCACCATTTTCCCGTACATAGATGGCTGGTTAATTGTTGCTGACTCTCGAGATCGCCTACTATGGGACATTGAGTCCACGCTTTTCCTACTGCACAGACTCGGCCTCCAGGTGAACATGGAGAAATCTCACTTGGAACCCGATCGGAGGGTTCAGTTTGTCGAGGCAGTATTGGACTCTCTTACATGTCTGGCTTATTTGCCAGAGGCCAGGGCAACTCCTATCCTCACTCTATTGCACCTAATACAATCCTAGCCATCCTTGTCTGCCTTTGAGGTTCAGTGGCTACTGTGGTCCTCATCTTTGCAAAACTAAGGATGAGACCTCTTCGACTGTGGTTCATCAATGTTTTCAACCTGGAAATTCAACCACAATCTACCCAACTATTCCCTCCCCTTGTGGTCAGGAACTCCCTGTCCTGGTGGAGGTGCCAATCCAATTTGCTTCAAGGGGCACCTTTTCACCCACCAACCCCACAATTGACTTTGACTACAGATGTGTCTCATTGGGGCTGGGGCGCCCACTTAAACAGATTATGCATCGGCAACAGATGGGATGGCTGTCTTGTGCTTCACCATATCAACTACTTAGAACTCCTTGTGATAGAATTTGCACTTCATGCCTTCCTACCACTCATCACGGGTCTCTGCATAGCGGTGCTAACTGACAACACTATAGCTCTCAGCTACATCAATCGCCAAGGTGGCACAGTCTCCCATCGCCTTTGCAGCCTGGCGCTTCGCCTTTGGAAATGGTGCATATCCCACAATCTCTTCATACATGCTACTCACATACCAGGCCCTCTGAATATTCAGGCAGATCTGCTCAGTCGAGGACACATCCAGTTACATGACTGGGAACTCAACTGGACTTACCTTCTACCAGTCTTCCATCATTGGGGAATCCCAACAGTGGATGTCTTCACCACCAGGTCCAACAGAAAGTGCTCCTGGTTTTGCAGCTGTGGAGGGGTCGACCTGCTCTCCTTTGGTGATGGTCTTCTATATCCATGGACTCACCATTTCCTGTACATGTTCCCTCCACTTCCTCTTCTGCCACGTGTGGTCCGCAAGCTGGTGAGGGACAAGGCAGATTGTATTCTAATAACTCCTTGGTGGTCAAGACAAGCTTGGTTTCCAATACTCCTACCACCACTTCCCATCAGCCCCCCATCTCCTTCTGTTGTCAGGTGGTCATCTCTTCTACCACAACATCCCATGGCTGAAATTGACAGCATGGAGCCTGTTCCACCATTCTTCTCCAACCATGTCACAGAGGTGCTTCTGAACTTGCACAAACCATCTACCCATAAATCTTACAAATATAAGTGGTCTAGATTCTGTTTGTTTCTTGGCCCTTCTCAGTCTGCATCAATCACCATCAGTCTGGTCCGCATTTTTGAATTTTTGCTTTCATTGGCTGATGCGGGGCTGTCACACTCCTCTATTAGAGTCTACTTAGCTGTGATCTCGGCATATCATAGCTGGGTTGACGGTTTCCTGTTTTTGTCTTACCCTCTTGCCAAACGTTTTCTTTGAGGACTCTTACATTTGTACCCTCCAGTCAAACATCCAGCCCCACCTTGGGACCTCCCTTTGGTCCTACGTCAACTCACTTTCTAAGTGGATTGTCAGGTTGATCCAATTCTGTTACCTTCTTGCTAAACGCCCTCTTCTTGGACCTCTACAAGCACACTCCACAAGGGCTATAGCAACAATTATGGCTTTCCTCAAGGGAGTTTTGCTTGCTGACATCTGCAGGGCTGCTACATGGTCCACACCTAATACGTTTATCAAGAACTATGCGCTTGATGTCCGCAACTCCAATCGGACAGAGATGGGTCGGATTATTTTGTCTTCTGCTGCATCGTGACCTGCCAGCACCCTCCTCCAGGTAGGCTAATGCTTGCTAATCTCCCATGGGTGTGAAGCACAAAGACCACATCGAAGATAAACAGGTTGCTTACCTGTAACTGATGATCTTTGAGTGGTCATTTGTGCATTCACACCATCCTGCCCTTCCTTCCCCACTGCTGTCAGTCTCGGTATCTTTAATCTGATTCTTCAGCAATCAGAAGGAACTGGTGGGATGTCCATGCCCCACCCCCTGGGCATGCGTGGTTAGGGTTCCCATGCATGCCGGAGGTGCTGGTGCGAAAATCCTATCTAGAGCTTTCTATGACACCAATCAGTTCAGCGCAGGCGCACTGAGTCCCATGGGTGTGAATGCACAGATGACCACTCGAAGATCATCAGTTACAAGTAAGCAACCTGTTTTTCCACTCTGCTCATGAAATCACTAGGCATTATGTAGGACTCGGTGGGGAAAGAGAGAAAATCAATAAAAATCCCCCTTCTCTGGCAGCAAATCTGTCCTTCAACCAGTGGAAAACAAATATTAGACATAACTCATTTGAAAATGTTAGTGTCTTTGAGCTGCTTTTGGGTGAAAGCTCTGATAAAGATAAGACATTGAACATTTTGCATGTGGTTTCTTCTTGAAGAGAATAAACAAACAATCCTCATTTTACTCTGAATGCTTTTTATGCCACAATATAAGTGGTCACAGTTCTTGTTTGTTGAATGTGTGCCTGTTGTTACTGTTGAGACTCTTTGTAGAGACATTTGTTAAGATATCCCTTATTTGGAACTGCAGAATTAGACTGAAATATATAATTTTTAGTTTTAAACCAGTTTAAATAAAAACAGAATTGTCCCCTTCATATTTTAAATGCATTTGTATATATAAATTTAGATCACTAAAAGTATCCTAATGTAGACAACTTGTTAAATATTCATTCTTTACTTTTGCTACAGAATTTTTATAAATCTGAAATTAACAAAGAGGAGATGTATATCCGCTATATCCACAAGTTGTGTGACATGCATTTGCAAGCTGAAAACTACACAGGTATGTAAAAAAGGACACTGCAGGGAAAGGGGAC
Organism: Gekko gecko; assembly: GCA_029375565.1. NCBI lineage: Eukaryota > Metazoa > Chordata > Lepidosauria > Squamata > Gekkonidae > Gekko > Gekko gecko. The sequence goes on along the minus strand of JAPDNY010000002.1, from coordinate 102,601,885 downwards.
TGGCAAACTTTAAATAAACATTTAAGAAAATTCCTAAGCAAGTAATAAGCTCCATTGTTTCAGGTGGGTAGCTGTGTTGGTCTGAAGCAACAGAACTGAGTTTGAGTTCACTGGCACCTTTAAGACCAACAAGGTTTAATTCTGGCTGTGCATACAAAAGTTTATACCCAGAATTAAACTTTGTTGGTTTTAAAGGTGTCACTGGACTCAAGCTACATAGTTGTTGTTTTTTAAAAAAAGAAAACATGCAGATCTGTAAATCGAATATTACAGCCAAGTGGCATATGTATACAGTAGTATATAGTGACCTATTGTTATCTAAATGACATCACAGTTAAGGATGCCTGAACACTTGTGAGTTTAGATTGTTTCATAATCACCACTTGCAAATCAGCCACCTATTTATCAATGATCAGATTACTAATCAGATTGCTAAGCCATTCATAGGAGTTCACTGCACATCAGCACATATGCACTCTCTAAGCTTCCACAAATGTCTGTTGTCTCTTACACACCCAAATGACACTGCTGCAGCACAGGTATAATTCTTTTCTCCACAAACCAGTTTAGTCCTGGCCAGGGCTCTTTTTGTAGAAAAAGCCTATCAGAAACTCATTAGCATAATAGGCCACACCCAACAGCAGAAACTCATTAGCTTATTAGGCCACACCCCTGACAGTACAGCTCATTAGATATTAGGCTACACCCCCATGTTACCAGAAGTGTGGTCATCCAGCCACACCCACCTTTTGCTTCTTATTAAGTTTTCCATAGAACACAAAATGTATCAAGAAAAGCAATGGCCACTGTGAGACTCTTACAATTGGAGTAAACTTTTCCTGCTTTATTTAAAACAGAAATCCTGGTATTATAATGCCAAGAATTTAAACACCCAAAAAATGGATAGGCATATTCATTTAATAAAAGACAAAAAAGGCACAGTACAATCAAAAACAGAACAGATTCTTAACACTTTTGTGGAGTACTATCGCAAACTATTTACCTCCCAGAAAGTATCTCAAACATCCATAAATGATTTTTTTAAAGCCAATATGACGTCTGAAAAGTACTGAGACTGAAGAGTGATTTCAGCTCTCACATACTTTATTTAGATCAGGAACAAGACAACTAAGCCGGCTCGCAGGCCAGCTTTTTATCCCCAGTGAGCCCACACCTCAAACACACACAACACCCGTGATTCGCTATTTACAGTTGATTGGATTACCCCGGGCTCCTCGATTGGAAGAACGCGAGGAGCCTACATTCTATTGTCTACAGACACGAAGCTCAAGCCTTAGCCTGGCCGCGTGGCGGGCCGGTCAGAACCGGTCCGAGCACATGGTAGCCCTGCGTCCATGTTTCCCTGTGGATACACCACACTCCTCCCCCCTTGGTCCGTGAGACACCCACAAACAAAGTCCTGCGCCGGGGGGCCTACTGGTGCCAAGGGACGTGGAGCGGTTGTCGCGGCGGCGGCCGTCGAAACATCCGGCACTGGGGGCATTGGTGTGGCCGCGGAGCTCTCTCCTGGGCTGGGGGTTGCGGCTCACCTGCTTCCTGCAGGCCGGAATCCTCGTAGTCCTCTGGCTCCCACGGCTCAACCCGGCGGCGAAGCTGGTCTGTGTGGCAGTGCATTGTGGTGCCATCCTCGCAGGAGACTTCATACGATCATGGCCCTCGGACCCGGACCACCCATGCTGGGACCCAGGGTGGCCCCACGGTGTAGCTTCTTTGTGTAGTACACAGGGTCCTCCGGAAAGAACCCTCTGCTGGCTCGTTGGTCCTCAGTGTCCGGCTCACGCTCCGCTGTCCGGTCTGGATGTAGCCTGTCCAAGCACGACATGAGGTGGTGACCCAGGAGGAGTTCCGCCGGGCTGCGTCCCGTGTTGGTGTGCGGGGTAATGCGCTGTCCAAACAGGAAGGCGGCGAGCTTATACTCCCAGTCCGGGGAGTCAAACTTACGGAGGGCATCCTTGGCGGTCCGGACCATCCTTTCCGCTTGCCCGTTCGTGGCAGGGTGGAATGGCGCGGAGTGTACATGCCGGATCCCATAATACGCGGTGAACTCCTGGAACTCTCGGGAGGTGAACGCGGTGCCATTGTTTGTGACAAGCGTGTCAGGCAGCCCGTGAGTGCTCAGAATCCGCCACATTGCCTTGATGGCGGCTTTGGTGGAGGTGGATGCCACCGGGACGACCTCCAACCATTTACTATAGGCATCCACCAATATGAATAAAAGCTGCCCCTGGGACGGGCCGACAAAGTCCAAGTGGAGGCATGACCAGGGGCGGTGGGACGATTCCCAGGCTCTGTCCGGGGCTCTTGGTGGCTCCGGGCGTGAGATCTGGCAGGGCTGGCATGCCCTCACCTTGTCCTCGATGTCCTGATCGAGGCCTGGCCACCAGACGTAGCTTCGTGCTAATGCCTTCATGTGGACGACGCCTGGGTGGTGTTCGTGTAGCACCTCCAGGACCTGTTGCTGTAGCGGTCCTGGGATCACCACCCGGCCTCCCCACATCAAGCATCCTTTATGTGTGGACAGTTCATGCTTGCGGGATGCAAATGGGGCGAACTCGGGGCCCTCCTTGGCCACTGGCCACCCCCTCCCCACCCAGTCCAAGACACGGCAAAGGACTGGATCCCGGGCCGAAGGGCAGGCCACCTCCTGCACATGAACCGGCCGGGTCGGGAGCGCCTCCAGGAGAGCAACCATGTGCACTGGGGCCGGGTCGGGGTCCATGGTGGCCAAGGGAAGGCGGCTAAGGGTGTCCACATGTCCCATAGCCTTCCCGGGTCAGTGCGTGAGGGAGTATGTGTACTCCGCCAGGAAAATGGACCACCGCAGGACTTGGGGTGAAACCGTGTGCGGTGTTTGGCAGTCAGCGGCGAGGAGTCCCAGAAGTGGCTTATGGTCCATCAAGCTCTCGAATGGCTGGCCGTAGAGGTAATGGTGAAACTTCTCCACCCCAGTCACAATCGCCAGCGCCTCCTCATCAATTTGTGCGTAGTTCCGCTCCGCCAAAGAGAGGGTCCGGGAGTAGTACGCAACTGGGACCTCCCGGCCATCCGGCAACCGGTGCCCCAAGACTGTGCCGACTCCGTAGGGAGAGGCGTCGCAGGCGAGGACCACTGGGAGCGACTCCGAGAAATGGTGGAGGACCGCGTTTGACACGAGTAAGTCCTTGACACCTTGAAAAGCCGCTGCCTGTGCCGGGCCCCAAACCCAGGGCGCGTCTTTGTCAAGGAGGCGGTGGAACAGCTCCGCAGGAACGAGTGGTAAAAATTGAGTAGGTCGAGGAATGCCTGTAATTCCGCTTTGGAGAAGGGTGGGGGGGCGTGTTTGATGGCCTTCACCTTGTTGTCCGTGGGGTGGGTCCCTTGCGCATCCACCGCGAACCCTAGGAACTCGATGCGGTGCACCCCCAGGAGGCATTTCTCCTTCTTAACCTTGAGGCCGGCTGTGTCGAACCGTTGAAGGACCTGGCGGAGACGATTTGCGAAGGAGGTGTTGTCCGGCACTGCGATGATCACATCATCTAGAAAGGGCTGTACTCCGGGGATGCCTTTTAAGAGAGAGTCCATAAAAGATTGAAAAATCCCGGGAGCTACACGAACCCCAAACTGAAGCCTCGTGACCTGGAAAGCCCCCTTGTGAGTCACAATAGTCTGGGCCTCTGCCGCGGCATCATCTATGGGCAGCTGTTGGTGAGCTTGTGCCAAATCGAGTTTACCAAAGATTCTTGCCCCCGCCAGGGAAGCGAGGACATGGCTCACCATTGGGACCGGGTATGCATGGTCCTGCAGAGCCTTGTTCAGGGTGCATTTATAATCCGCGCAGATCCGCACGTCCCCGTTTGGCTTTACTGGCGTGACAGTCGGGGTTTCCCAGCACGTGGATGCAACTGGCACTAGCACCCCCGCTCGACAAGGTGGTCAAGCTCGGCCTCGATTTTCACTCGCATGGCTAGGGGTGGGACCCGTGCCTTAATGCGGATGGGGTGGACGGCCGGGTCCAAATCCAGGGAAATGCGGTCCCCGGTGTACCGTCCTAGGGTCCCATCAAACACTTTCAGGAACTCCTGGCATACCACCTCCCAGTCGGCCACCCAGATTTGGTTAAGTCCCGATATCTGGAGACCCAGGGGCTTGAACCATGAAAGTCCCAGCAAGCTGGTTAGGCACCCTCCCACCACCAACAGGTCCAGCTGCCCCGAAAATCCTTTGAACTGGATCCAGAACTTGCCCCAGCCACGGACCACCACAGGATTTTTGTTAAAGTCCCGTAACAGTAGAACCTGTAGCTTGCGCAACTGGGGTCCCCCTGTTGGGCATAAGTTGCGGAGGGTCTCGACTGAAATTATGGAATATGAAGAGCTGGAGTCAATTTCCATCCAGCAGGGGGACCCTTGAATTAAAACAGTTACATGCACCTTGTCCGGGCTGTCGGGGGCAAGTTACATACTGTCTGGTGGTTGACGGAAACGGTGTGGAGGTCCTCTGTCTCGATCTGCACTGTGAGGTTTATACGATGCCCCTTGGAGCGGCAGACCTTCTCGATATGTCCTGCTTTGTTGCAAGCCCGGCAGATCGCGGAGCGAAATCAACAGGTCCATCGCTCGTGAGCGCTGCCGCAGCTCGCACAAGCTACGGATGGCTGGGATTTGGCCTCTCGGGTCCGCAGAGGTCGGTGGGATGGTCGGTGGCGTACCTGGAGTACCTCCTTGTCGTCCGATACGTCAGACCCTCGCGTTGTTTGCATGCGGTGGACTGCCGCACTGCGACTGTCTTGGTGGGCCTTTTCGTAGGCGGTGGCCTCCTGGATGGCCTTTTCCAGTGTGAGGTCATTGTTGCTCACCAGTTGCCGCCGTAGTTTGGACTCCCGGAGGCCCACGAGAAACTGGTTCAGCAGCGTGTCCAAGAGGCTTGGGAACTCGCATCTCGCCCACCGAAGACCCACCAGGAACTCCGTGCTGGACGCATCTGAGCCCTGGACCCTCACGAAGAACCCCAGGCGCTCGACGAATTTTGTGGGTTTTGGCAAGAAGTGGTCCGTGAGGGCCTTTACCGGCGCCGCATAGGACTCCCCCTTGGTGGTCTTGGGGTTTATGAGGTCCCACAAGAAGAGGAGGGTATCGATGCCGCAGACACTGAGGAACAACTGCTTCTTTTTCTCGGCGTCCACCACATCATGATACCCGCAGTAGTTCTCCAAGGTCTCCAGCCAGGCGTCCCATTTCTGCGGTTGGGAGAGATCGAAGGCGCTTAGGTGAGTGGTGGGTGCAGCCATCTTACCACGAGGGTGTGAGCGGGGTTGCGAGTTGCTGGAGGCTGAAGGCGCACTGCTCTCAGGGTCAGCGGTGAGGCTCGGGAGCGGTGCGGGGAGCAGCAGGCTCGATGTGGTGCTCGGGAGTGTGGTTTCGGTTGCGGTAAGCGGTGCGGTGCTGCTCTCAGGGTCAGCGGTGCGGTGCTTGGGAGCAGTGCAATGAGCGGCGGGCTCGATGCGATGCTCTTCTTCGTGGTCGTTGTTCAGGGTGGGAGTTGGCATCCCACCTTCATCGCCAGTGAAAAGTACTGAGACTGATGAGTGATTTCAGCTCTCACATACTTTATTTAGATCAGGAACAAGACAACTAAGCCGGCTCGCAGGCCGGCTTTTTATCCCCAGTGAGCCCACACCCCAAACACACACAACACCTGTGATTCGCTATTTACAGTTGATTGGATTACCTGCGAGGAGCCTACATTCTATTGTCTACAGACACGAAGCTCAAGCCTTAGCCTGGCTGCGTGGCGGGCCGGTCAGAACCGGTCCAAGCACATGGTAGCCCTGCATCCATGTTTCCCTGTGGATACACCACAACATCAGAATTAAAAACTGACAGGGCCAACTCCCTCACTATGTGAACTAGATGTTCGCCTAGAGCACGGGGCCATCATGGGGGTGCCGAGCCTGGGAAGCCAGGCAGCTGCCGGAGGCCCTTCCCTGGGCCCCGGCTGGGCAGCTCAGGAAGTCACCTGATTGGCTGTGGAACCAAGCCAAGCGCCCCAGCCTCCCTCCCTCCTTCCCACCATGGCTGTGTGTGCCAGGGGGGCTCTCTCACAGTGGACCCTGCTGCCCAGCTCCTTTGCACCATGGAGATGCAGCAGGTGCTGTTCCCAGGCAAAAACGCCGCCCCTCGTCCACCCGCCAGTGGAACAGGGCCGAGCAGGGTGGAGGAGGGCCCCGGCTAGCAGGGGGGAAGAAGCGCAAAGTGGCAGGGATGGCACAGCTGGAGAGGGAGGGAGCTGAGTCAGCCAGGCCCGCCTGCTGCCCGCTGCCCGTTTGACCCTGTTTACTGCCACTGCCGGCTCTTGGGGTCACAGTCCCCTCTCTCTCCCCTCCTTTCTGTCCGGCCAACACCTCTGCCCCCCACCTTCCGCTCAAACCCGGAGCCCTGCCAGAGTCCAGCAGCACCCAGAAGACTCTCTCGCTGGTTTCTGAGGCTACGGGCAGATGGACCCTTCTTGGCCAAGACCACATTTCTCTGTGGTGGGATGGGATGGGGGTGAGGAGGGGAAGAGTGCGGGTTCAGACCCCTGCCGCAGCAGTGGTGGGCAGGCAAAGGGACCAGCCAGGTCCCTACAGGAAACCTCTTTGACCCTTCACTCTCCTTCGCGGGCCGCTGGCGATGCCTTCCCTCACCCAATGAGGGTCTTCTCGAGTCCCACGGGTCGCACCAGGGTGAGTGAGGAGGAGGGGCATGGGTCCCAGGCATTCCCCTCCCAGGGCATCTTTCGCTGCCTTTAACATCTTTGTCCTCCTTATTTGGTTTTTGGTTTTTTCTCTAGCAAAGGGGGGACACAAAGAGGCCAGATGGGAGGGAAGTGGCTGAAATCCCTGCCAGGATCTGGGCCGAGCCGGCTTTCTCCTTAAAGCAGGCAGCCTCCTTAACGCCGCTCTGCAGGCAGGGTCGGGGGGTGCGGGGCTTTTCTGTGTTTTCTGCAGTACTGCTGCCAAATCTGTCACCAGCCCGGAGGCCGGAGAAGCCTGACGGACAGCGGCAGGAAGAGGCAGGCTCTCTGGCCCCCAGTCTGCTGGCTGCCTCCTCGCTTCCCCCACTCAGATGGGGCAGCAGCTGGGCAATGCCTCCGTGTGTGTGCCAGAACGTCACCGCCCCCCTTCCTCCCGGGAGCAGCCTAGAGGTTGGCAACCCTGTAATTGGTGGGCACATGTGGGGGTGCCAGAAGGTAGCCTCGCCTAGGGTACAGAAAAACCTTGAGCAGGCCCTGAAAACTGAGCATAGTTCCTTTCTAGATAAAGACTATTCAAAACAAGAGGTTCTAGACAATTAAAAGAGTGAAGGTTCACAAAGCCCCTAGACCAGATGGCTTTTCATCTTTTTTTAATAAAAGTTTTTCTAAGACCCTTTTAGACCCATTATTGAATACTTGCAATTTTATTCTTAAAACAGGGCGCCTCTCCCGCTCCTGGCCTCAAGAAACAATTGTGGTTATTTCCAAACAGCACAAAGACAACTTGTTACCAGCCTCATATAGGCCTATCTCTTTATTAAACATAGATTTCAAAAAATTTACATCCATATTAGCACAGCATTTAAATCAGATAACACCAGAATATATAAATCCTGATCAAGCTGGTTTTATCCCGGGAAAAGATTTAGTAGACAACACCCATAAGGCCTTTAATATACTGCATCATGTCCAAAAACTTAATAAAGTGTATTTAAAAAAAAACCCAAAGAAATGATATGTGGCTGAGTTATAGAATTAAAACTAAGTGTGGCTAGAATGTGTAAATCATGTGAATCTTGTTTTCAACCAGTTCTTTCATCTCTCTGGAAGATGTGACAGCTCAGAATTTTTATAAATAGTTTTGAAAATGTCCACTTAAATTACTAGGGTATCTGCATAAATGTGTAACATGGGAGAGAATAATTTGTTCAACACTGAACGCTAGTTGGAGGGCTCCAGCTAATTAATTTTAGTTTCATGCACTTAACATAATTTTTAAATGTTTTTAATGAACATGACTGTGTCCAGAATTCAAATAGGACAATGCTTTCATTGTATAGTATTTGTATGTTTTAATCAAAAATCGTTGCTTTCAAATGTTGATATATAGTTTTTAAATTTGTATATAGAAAAATATCATACATAATTTTTCTTCTTTAATGCCTCGTTTCTTATTATTTGTGTCATTATATTTGTAAGCTGCCAATCTAAGGTGACCCAAATCTAGGTCCTGGTGGGTAGCCATGCTGTTCTGTAGCAGAGCACCAAGGTGCTATTCAAGCTGAATCTTGCCCATCTAGGTCCATCACGCTGCCTGCTGAGTGATGCTAGCTTTGCTCTATATATGGAGCCATTTCCTTGAAAGTGAAGGGAGCCAGGTAATTTTAGAGGGATATTCTGAAATCTAAAGAGGCAGTGGAAAACCATGGAAGAGACTCAAGGGGAGGTTGCAGGAATCAAATTGAGAGATAAATATTACACAGATGAGAATTTTTAGCAGTAGGAATAGACAAGAAAGCAGATTATACTACAATGGTCTGGTATTATGTAACCTTTAAATTATAGTGTTATGCTTTTATACAAAAATGTAAGGTCGCAGGGAAGAAATCCAAGAACATATTTATTTTATGTATTTATTTGTTTGCATTATTTAAAGTCTGGGACTCAGGGCAAATTACACAGAGTGAATCAATACAATCAACAAGATGAGACATTCATTACACAATGAAATAGGATTTGGGGTTGTAGAACCCAACCAAAAGTCTAAAAATGAATTAAATGCTGTGAAATTACACAACAGGATCCAACCTACAGCAAACTGTACACAGTAGTATGGAACACTGTCCCCAATAACTTATACAAGTAACTTTGTGAAGTCTTTTGTACAATGCTACCCTATTGCCTGCATAGAAAAGTCCTCTTGAATAGTTCAGTTTTGTGGAAAGCCAGAACAGTGGGAGCCTTTCTGTCCTCCTCAGGCAGGCTATTCCACAAGGTGGGAGCCACAGCAGAGAAAGCATGTGTATGGACAGTTGTTGATTTTGACCATTTGCAGATTGGCACTTGCAGAAGGTCTTGCTCGGATGAGCAAAGCTGTTGTGGTAGAGCATAAGAGGAGAGACAGTCTCACAGATATGAGGGCCCAACACCTTGAAGGGCTTTTTATGTAATAGCCAATACTTTAAATTGAGCCCAGTAACTGATGGACAGCCAGTGGAGTGACTGTAGAATGGGAGTAATATGCCTGCTTCATCTAACTCCTGCTTTCTGCACCAAATGAAGCTTTGGAATTGATTTTGAAGGGGGCAATGTACAGTGCATTACAGTAGTCTAGTCTTGATGTCACCATGCCATGGATCCAGGGGCTATTTTTTGAGCTAGGCTAAGTTGGAAGGAAGCCTTCTTTGCAACAGCATTAAGTTGCTCCTCTAGGAATAATGTTAGGTCCAGTATAACCTTGAGGCTCTTAACGGAGTCAGCAACTGAACCCTATCGAAAGTGGGGAGCATAATGTCCTTCAAGACCTTTGCCTTCCCAACCAGCATTACTTCTATCTTTCCAGGATTTATTTTCCATTTGTTCACTATTAGCCATTTACCCATAGCAGCCAAGCACCAGTTTAGGACCTTTACCACAAAGATTTGGATAAGGATATGTATTTGTGTGTATGTGTGATCTGCATATTGATGACAGCCAATCCCAAAGCTACAAATGATTTGGCCTAATGGCTTTACATAAAGATTGAAGAACATAGGGGATAGGATTGCGCCCTGTGGGACCCCACAGGATAGGTCCCACACTGAGGATTGATTGTTACACTTGTGCTGTTTCTGGAGGACTCCTTGACCCCAGGAGGAGCTTAGGGGCATTTTAGACTGCAGCAGAGGGCCAGAATCAGGGAAGTCACTCTTCTGTATGTGGAAGTCCAAGATGAGATCCAACCTTGAGTGTGGTATAGTAGCAATAGTTAGGATTAATGTGAGAAATCCAAGTTCCTATCATCACTCTACTGTGAAAGTGACTAGGGGAACTCGTGCAAGGCACCATCTTATTCTAATCCTACCTCACAGGCTGTTAAGAGACAAAAGTGTTGCTTCAGGTTCATGTGAAAAGACAGGATACAAACGTGATAAATTAAATATGATTTATTATTTCACATTCACATTAATTTTTCAAACAGCAATAGCTGGTGGTCTACATAGTTTGCAAACTATGGCTGAGTTCAGACTGGCAATTTGCCCCGGTAGGGACCCGGGCCAACGACGACTCAATCCCGGAGTAAATGGGGCGTTCACACAGGCACATCTGCCTGGCGTCCCCCACCCGTAGCCAACCCGTGCTGTTGCACTTCACTGCCAGATTAAAAAGATACCTGATAAAACCCGTAGCAAATTCGAAAGCCCGCGTATGTCGCACATTTCTCTGCTTCCGGGGAGTCTGAACACGCAGCCGAAAAGCCAGGAGCAACCCGCGTTGGGCAGAAGGCAGCAGCGGTGTGATTGGCTGTGCTCCGCTCCACTGCCCAATGCGGTGCCGGCGCTGCGGGGTCCTCCCCCAATCAGCAAAATGCACTTATGCGCATGAGCACATACACCCATACACCCACAGCCGAATTAATGGGGAAATGCCAAATATAGCACGCCTCTGGCGCGGCAGTCTGAACGCTCCTGCGCGCCTCCGTCCCGTATCTTCCGTGAACGGGAAAACCCAGTATAGTTTATTCCGGGGCTTTTTTGCTATGACTGGCTACCGGAGCAAACTGCCAGTCTGTACTCAGCCTATAACTCCAGGGTAAATAACATTAAATTTAATCTGTTGTATATTAAATCTGTGGTATCTAATAACATCTTTTTAGATAATATCACAGATTTTGTTAAATGCATATATTCAGGTTTGGAAGAGATGCTGAAAAACAAATGATAGCCTGGAAAAAAGACAGGTTTAGTTGAACAGCTGAAAATCCTTTTTGAGTTGTACATATCTTTAACTTTAAGAAGGGCAGTCACTTTCTTCAGATACCATTTTCTTTTTCCAGTAGCAGGTATGTATTGAATGGAATAGAATTTAACTGCAGTGTGGTCATTAATTCACTTTCTATTTCGTCCTCATACTTTTGAGATCACGCATAGCTATTTAGAAACTGACAGTTGGAAATTTTTTGCTCAGTGTTCACAGCCCACTCTTTCTTCCAACAGAGGCTGCTTTTACATTGCTGTTGTACTGTGAGCTGCTTCAGTGGGAAGATAGGCCTCTTCGGGAGTTCCTGCACTATCCATCCCAGACAGAGTGGCAGCGAAAGGAAAGTCTTTGTCGGAAGATTATTCACTATTTTAATAAAGGGAAGGTATGCAAAAAAGATGGAGATAAGTCATACTGTGGTACTGCTAATTACTATGTATGGTTGAGAAAGCTGGACAATCATAGAATCATAGATCATAGAATCATAGACTGTTAGAGTTGGAAGGGATCTTGCAGGTCATCTAGTCCAACCCCCAGCACTCTGCAGGAGCATATCCAAAAGATAGCCCTACATACCTACAACATACCCAAAAGATGGTTGTCCAGCCTCCACTTGAAAACGTCCAGTGAGGAGCATCCACCACCTCCCAAGGCAGTCTGTTCCACTGCTCAACCGCTCTTACAGTTAGGAAGTTTCTCCTGATAGTTAGCCGGTAACAACTCCCTTGTAATTTCCACCCATTAGATCTAGTCTTGCAATCCGGAGCAAGAGAGAGTAGATCTGCTCCATCTTCTAGGTGACAGCCCTTCGAGTACTTGAAGACTATAATCATGTCCCCTCTAAGCCTTCTCTTTCCCAGGCTAAACATACCCAACTCTTTCAGCCTTTCCTCATAAGACTTGGATTCCAACCCTCTCACCATCTTGGTTGCCCTCTCCTGGACACGCTTGAGCTTGTCAACATCCTTCCTAAAATGTGGTGCCCAAAACTGGACACAGTACTCCAGGTGAGGCCTGACCATAGCAGAATAGAGCGGAACTACCACTTCCCGTGATCTGGACACAGTGCTTCTGTTAATGCATCCTAAGATTGCATTAGCTTTCTTCACAGCCACATCACACTGCAGGCTCATGTTTAGCATGTGATCAACCATAACACCTAGATCCCTTTCACATGTGCTGCTGTCAAGCCAAGTCCCTCCCATTCTATATCTGTGCCTTTGATTTTTGTACCTAAGTGTAGGACTTTGCACTTATCTCTATTGAAATTCATTTTATTTGTCTCAGCCCACTGTTCCAGCCTATCTAGATCATTTTGAATCCTGACTGTCTTCTTCAGAATTAGCAATCCCACCCAGCTTTGTGTCATCTGCAAATTTGATAAGCATCCCTTCTATGTCTTCCTCCAAGTCATTTATAAAAACATTAAACAGCACCGGGCCCAGGACCAAGCCCTATGGCACTCCACTCAAGACTTCCCTCCACGTAGATGCAAAGCCATTTATGAGCACTCATTAGGTATGATTTTTCAACCAACCATGAATCCATCCAACGGTTGCACCATCCAGCCCACACTTAACCAGCTTATCCTCAAGGATATCATGAGAAACTTTGTCAAATGCTTTACTGAAATCTAGATACACTATATCCACAGATACGCTATATCCACAACAATGAAGAAAGCTGTCAGAAATAAAATTGATTAATTTTAAATGTGGTGTTAGAGGAGAGTTTTACAGATACCATGGATCACTAAAAAGACAAAGAAGCACGTTCTAGATCAAATCAAGCCTGAAGTCTCCCTTGAAGCTAGTATGACCAAACTTCAGCTAAACGCTATAGTACTTCGGACACATCATGTGAAAACAAGAGTCACTGGAACAGGCAATAATGCTAGGAAAGCTTGAAGGCACTAGGAAAAGAGGAAAACCCAATATGAGATGTATTGACTTAATAAAGGAAGCCGCAACCTTCAGACTGCAGGACCTGAGCAAGACTGTTAATGCTGTTTTGGAAATCATTCATTCATAGGGTTGCCATAAGTCAGAAGTGACTTGATGGCACATAGCACACATGCAAAAAAATTGCTCTTTTTAATTAGCTTTGCTATGACCTAGAAGCAGAACTAGATAATATGAAAGTTGTGTGACTGCCACTAAAAGCAGCAGCACTGCATCTTGTTCTCCCCCTGTCCTCAGTTAATACAAAATGTGTGATTCCATCTTAGTGAGTTTCCTCCCCTCCCTACACCATTCCCCTCAAGCTGTACACAACCAATGAATAGCACAAGGTGCTACTGAAGAATGGTGATTTTATCATCACGCATCCTGTCAGTTCTGTAGACTATTCAAAGCTGCTCTGAAATTCCCCACCCCAGTAAATGCAAAGGGCACATGGATACAAAGCAGTTGGGCACCATTCCAATTAGTAACCATATCCTATTATTACCAACAGCTGAACAGGATTCCTGCTGTCAGGAAAGTTATCTGAGTCAGAGGTCATCTAAGAAGGAATGAGCTTGGGATAGTTTTTTCTTTCACTGCAGGATCCTACTTTGAAATATCTTCAGCAGTGAAGACAACCATGACCCTTACCAAAGATTCCTCTTTGCCACCATGAAGTATCAATCTGCTTAGGAATAATTGTGATCTAGAGCTATGCAGAACCATGCATTTTGTAAATGTGTTTTCTAAGGATATAACAGTGTCCACCTTGTCTTCTAGAACAGTTCTAAACATCCTTCCTGCTTTGCCAGTTGCCAAAGAGAAGGTGTTCTTTGGAGCCTCCTTTCTGGTGCAGGGGTTTTAATATGGCCTAGTTGCTGTCTTCTTGGACATATTTATTTGTTTTAAACATTTTATTTATTTAATTTACAAAATTTATACCATGCCTTTCTGCCCTCATCAGGGCCACCAAGGCGGATAACAAATTTAAAATATACATAATAAAACACATCTTAAAATCCTTTAAAACCAAACAAAAGGACATCATTTAAATGATTAAAATACACATACATAAAACAACAATTAAATACAGTACAGGAAGGGAGGGATCACTGAAAGAACACCAAAGAAAATAAAAAATTGGCAGCCAGTGCAGATGGGCCAAGACTGGACTTATATTGTCTCTATAGTAGACTTCAGTCAGCATCCGAGCTGCAGCATTCTTCACCAGTTGAAGTTTCTGAATACTTTTCGAGGGGAGCCCCATGTGGCGTACATTGCAGTAATCTAATCTAAATGTAACCATGGCATGCACCACAGTGGCCAAATCTTTATTGCCCAGTAAAGGCTGTCGTTGGCTAATCAGTTAGGACTAGTAAAAGGCACTCTTGGCCACAGCTGCCACTTGACTATCCAGCAGTAGGCCTGGGTCCAAGAACACCCCCCAAACTATGGACTTGCTCTTTCAAGGGGAGTGCAATCATGTACAGAACAGGTGACACCATAAGTTCTGGGTCATACTTTTCATTCAGCTGTAGTACTTCCATCTTATCAGGATTAAGCTTAGTTTATTAGCCTGCATCCAATCCAAAACTGCCTCCGGGCATCAGTTCAGGGTTTCTACAGCTTCCCTGGGTTTGGCCACAAGCATAACATATAGCTGAGTGTCATTTACATATTGGTGACAGCCCAGCCTAAATCTCTGGATGACCTTATTCAGCAGTCTTATGCAGATGTTGAAAAGCATAGGAGATGTGGAGGCTTAAGACCAAGAAGCTATATCCTGTAAGATCTAATATAATATATTCCTTATATGCTGAAATAATAAGCCTGTTGATTGAACAATTTGTGTGGCTTGCTCCCAAGCCACATTTGGTTTAATGGGGACATTTTCTACATGGGCTCTATTGCTGCTTTTTGCCTAGAAGGTGAAAAACCTGGGGATATTTGAAAACCAGTATAATGGCATTTCAAGATTTGTTTGAGAATGCCCTGCAACAACAAAACAAAGAAAGTTAGGATTCCAGTATTCAAGAATTTATGGATTCATGGCTACAACCAAAAATTAATCAGTTAGAGTCCAAACAGAATTCTGAGCTCCATGGAGGTGGTCTCGTGAAAGGAAGTACAACATTTTTGTATAATTATCTCCTAACTGGTAAAACTTATCAGCCATGGGTGGAGGAGATGGGTTGTGCTAGGAAGACTCTATACTGTTGGTGGTCTTGACAGAAAATTCAGTAGTTTGGGGCCCAGGTACTAGACATGGTAATGACATTGCTGGATACCGGATTATTCACATTCTCTCTCAGTAGATCTATTTGCAGTGGAGGGATTGCAAATATTTTTCAAAAGTGTTTCAAAATATTCTAATTGCTGCTAAAACGACCATAATAGGCTACTGGAAAAATATAAATTCATCTTGGATTCAGGATTGCATGCATATCCTATAGGACATTTTACTTTTAATAAATCATCTCAACAAGTTGCCCCCAGGAATAGTACACAGGGAAAAAAATAACTTTTCAAATTTAATTTTCTTTCTAGTGTGGGTAATATTTTGGATTTGAAAAATTGTTAGAGAACCTTCTTTTAAAAAGAATAAAAGGCCTGGTGCAAGAGCAGCTCTGAAGTATTCCACCTGTAGGATTTATGGGGAGGGGTGTGATCTTGTCTGTGCATCCTTTGCGATCACATGGTTATAACTACTAAAATTTGCATTTCAACTCTTTTCTATCTTAACTTTGGTATGTCTAAAAAATCCTATCTGGTCTGGGATTTTGATCTTTTTTTTCAGAGCTGGGAATTTGGAATCCCATTGTGCAGAGAGTTGGCTATTCAGTATGAAAGTTTATATGATTATCAGAGCCTCAGCTGGATTCGGGTATGTGAAATAAGCCTGTTTGTGTCTTTGTTTTACAATGCGTATTCAGTTACATGTGCATTAGAAATGTGAAATGTTCTTATTTTTTCTTGAGAAACAAATGAGCTAAGCAATTATTTGCATATTTACTCCATGGTGTTATGCAGGATCCGTATTGCGATCACAGGGGTAAGGATCAATCCCTTCAAGATTTATTGTTTCTCTTTGGATGCTGCAAATTAATCTACTATTCTGTCCTCTGTAGACTGAATGAGGGCAGCCTTTTGGCCCTCTTCTCTTAAAGGAAAGAACTCTTTAAGGCACAATTCACACAATATAATGTCCTTCTGGCCACCACAAGGACTTTGTATCATACATGCACAAGTATTTCTGTGCCTTTCAGACTATATTCCAATATCAACTGCTACATGCATGAAGAAGTGGCTTCAGACTTCCCCCTGTACTGTTTTTACAAACTGAAATGGTTTCAGGGAGCTGCTGTTCGTTCTGTTGGAAAATTTAAAAGTAATGATAGTTACACATAAGAGAGATCCTTTAAACAGCAAGGGCTGGGAGGCTGAAGCCCTTCCCTAAACGTGCCACAGGACTTTAATCATATGAATTGGCCCTGAGACCAAATAAACACTGTCTCTTTCTAGAAGTTGCCTCTCTCAATGCCTTACGCAATAGTTATATAGAGCACTGGGTAGGTACCAGATCCACAGGATAGGGCTGATTTGAAAGCAAAATGAAAAACAGCAATTCAAAACAGAGAGCAAGTTCAAATGTTATTCATCCTTGGAAACTGTGCAAAGAGAATAATGTGCGTGAAAACATTAATAAAATTGTGGGTGAGGTTGCCAGCAGCCTGGAGAAAATAAAACATCCTGCCATTTTAAAAGAGGCTTAATAGGATGGTATTTAGCAGGTGATGTTATTTACTTCTGTGCCATGAAAAGTTTCAGATGCCCATTGCCACACACTAAGCCTCTGTTAAAGGGACAGGACATTTTTTTCCAGATTGTTAACAATCCTAATTATGGGTTGGATCCAGCTTTCTATGAATTTATCCAGTCCACACAGCTATGAGTCCCTTTAGGTCCCATGATCCAGAGAATAAACTTTCCTGGGGTCCAAAGGGACTTCTGGGAGAAAGCAAGAAACAGCTGCACCATCAGTTTTGTGTGCTGATTGATTGCTGGAACCAACTCTATGTTTGTTTATTTCTTGTGTTTTACCTTACAAGAAGTTTCAATTATTTAAATAAAAAGACTTGCATACTATGTTCTATCTAGCAGTAGTAGGGTGTCCTGTCTTCTAGGAGCTTAGTATGAGCATTGTTCAGTTTCTGTAAGGTTCTTAATATAGATTTGGATTCAGGAGAAAATTTTTTGCTGGTGAATGGCGGATGGTGTTCCCCCACCAAAAACAAACCTCGGATTTTCCCCACATATTATTCTCATCTCCTAGGAGTAGCATGTGGAAGGGCATTTGGGGTCACAGCAGGAGGGGGAAGGTAGAGAATTTTCACTGCAATGATGGAAGTTTGGTATAGTGGTTAAGTGCATGGACTCTAATCTGGGAGAACTGGGTTTGATTCCCCACTCTTCCACTTGCAGCTGCTGGATGACCTTGGGCAAGCCATAGATCTTCGTCGTGGTCTCTGTGCAGTCCCACACATGGGGTTGGGCGCCTGCGCACGACCTCGATCGGAGAAACTTCTAGAGCTTTACCTCAGAAGAGCTTTTGGCGGGCTCTCCCCCCGCTCTGGGGGAGGAGACATGCACTGCGCATGCCCAGAGCGGGAGAGAGAGCCGCCTCCCACTCAGTTCTTCTTCGACCGCCTTCGTGTTCACACCTCGTTCCTGTCGTTCCTCCATTTACCTCAGCTGAGTATATCTTTCTTCGCTTTCGCTTTCTTTTTCCATCTGCTTCTTTCTCTTTTAAAAAATATTTCAAAAAAAAAAAATCTTTGTCTATCTCTCTTCCCCCCCCCCTCCTTTCTTTGGAGGGTGGGTGGGGATTTTTGTATGGGAAAAACTCAATTCTTTAAGGTCTGTCGTCGTTGCCCTGCTAAAATTCCATCCAACGACGGGCACGACCTTTGCTTAGTTTGTTTGGGAGAGGCCCATAGAGTAGATTCTTGCCCTCATTGCGCGAGTTTCACTCGTCAGGCTCGCCGTAATCGAGAGGCTAGGCTCAAAGCTCTTCTTGTTGAATCGGCTCTGCGTCCCACAATGTCTTCGGGAGCTTCCCAGGTCTCGGTAGCCAAGAAATCGGACACCTCCTCGAAGGCACCAAAACAGAAACCTAAGCGGGCTGAAGATAAGACCCCTTCGAGGTCGAAGGCCACGCCCTCTGCTTCGGTTTCGAAAGTGGACCCCATCATCGTGACTGGGTTGTCGACGTCGATGCCGGCCCTTGCCTCTACATCTCATCAGTCTGCGGCTCGACAACAGACTCCGCAGCACCCCCACTCGTCACCTACGGGGACGATACCGTTGGGCCAGTTGACCAGATCGCCTCCGCACCTGTCTCCGCGAACAGGCTCCCGGTCTCCACGGAGGCGCTCCACTACCCCGATCCACACTTTGGACGAGGGTCTGGTTGTGCACCGCCATGCTCGGTCCCGATCTCGACTTAGTCGTCGATGCCTGATCCGTAGGCAATCCCCGTCGTCGTCTGATTCCGCCTCTGACCACCAATGCTGGTCCTGCGAAGACCGTCGGGAGCGTCCAGATGCGGCCTACTATTATTCGAGGTCTCCGACACCGGAGAGACACCGCTATGACCGAATCCGGCATTCGGAACGCGGAGATCAGGCCCACGCCCCTGACCGCCCTCGGCGCTCGGCATCTGTGGCCTCGGCTCATTCTGCCTCTCAGGAACGGCCTTCTGACCTTCCCAGAAATCGGGACGCTCCAAGGAGTTCCCCAATGGAACCTCGACACCGTCCTGCCATCGACCATCCGGTCGTCGACCTTGTCCAACCCCGATCCTCCTCTCTTATGTCGATCTCGGACGGGTCGGATTCGGCAGAGTTCGATCCCGAGGTCTCTCGGATCGAGGACGAGCCTCGACGCTCGGGGTCGATTTCACCTACGGAAGGCCCTAAGGCATTTTTGGAGCTCGTTACCAGGATGGCGACTGCCCTCCAAGTTCAGGGCTTTACGGAGTCCCCAGCAGTGACCGACGTCGTTCACCGATTGGTCCAGGCTGATCTTCCTCCGTCTCCCGTCTTGCCTTTGCTGCCTGTCCACCTTTCTATGTTGAAAGAGTCATGGGAACACCCGGCTTCGATCCCTCCGGTTTCGAGGCGCTATGATGGGTTGTATAGGATCCAGGATGCTCCTGGCAAATTCCTCCTTTCTCAGCCACCACCGAACTCCATGGTGGTTCACTCTTCTTCGAAATCGAGGCAGCCTGCTCGCCAGTCCACGCCCCCTGACCGTGAGGGTCGTAAACTGGATCTTCTGGCCAAGAAGATGTACTCTCTGGCCTCCATGAATCTCCGGGTCGATACTTATCTGTCGTATTTATCTGCTTTACACATTCAACGTTGCCAATGCAATTCGCCCTGTCCTGGAGTTTGTTCCGGAAGAGCACCGTCCCACTCTCTCGGCTGCCTTGTCTGAGGTTTGTGCCATATCAAAGCAACAAATCAATTCCGTTCGTCATGCAGTCAGCTGCTCCTCTAAACTCCTGGTGTCTTCTGTCGCTCTCCGGCGTCATGCCTGGCTGCGGGGCACCTCCCTACAACCGGGCGTCAAGTTCCGTGTAGAAGACCTCCCCTTTGACGGAAACGGCCTCTTCCACTCCACCACCGACGAAGTGTTGAAGGCTGTTGATGAGAGTCGTAAGCAGGCCCGAAACCTTGGAGTCTCGGCTGCACCTTACCGTCCCAGAAACCGTTCCTGGAAACCTTCCGCCTCCAGGCGATACCTATCTCCGGCACCTCACTCCCAGTGGAGGAGGAAACCGTACGACTCCCGTCCTCCTTCCAAACACCGTTCCCAACCCACCAAAAAGCCACCGCAGCCTAAGCAGTCTGTTTGACTGTCCCCACCGTCTCTCTCCAATGTCGTTCACTCCTTCCGTCCGTACCCGCCTCTTCCCCTTTCTACCAGCCTGGGAAGAAATTTTAACCGACTCTTGGGTCCTCACCATCCTGCGGGTCGGGTACGCCATAGAGTTCGTTTCGCCTCCGATCCTCCCACACTTTGTCGTCACGCCTCCAGACCCCCTCCTCGATCTCGAGGTTTCTGCTCTCCTTGCCAAGGGGGCCATCGAGGTCGTCCCAGAGGCGCAACGAACTCTCGGCTTCTACTCGAAGTATTTTCTGGTCCCCAAGAGGGACGGCGGCTTCAGACCAATTATGGACCTTCGGGATCTCAACCGTTACATTCGGTATCAAAAATTCAGAATGGTCACTCTGCAGTCGATCCTCCCTCTCATTCCACGGGCAGCGTGGCTCGCGTCAGTCGATCTTCAAGACGCATACTTCCATGTCACGATCCGTCCCCAACATCGGCGGTTTCTCCGCTTCGCCGTTGGAGATGCCCACTACCAGTACAGGGTGCTTCCCTTCGGCCTTTCTACAGCTCCACGGGTGTTCACCAAGCTGATGGCTGTGGTGGTAGCCGAACTCCACCGACGGGGAGTCACTCTTTATCCTTACATCGACGACTGGCTTCTCGTAGCTCCAACGCCAACTCAATTGCTCCACGACACTCGGGAGACTCTCTCCCTCCTCCGTGCTCTTGGCCTTTGCGTCAACCACGCCAAGTCCTCCCTTCAGCCCCTCCAAATCCTTCGATTTCTCGGGGCTCGACTCGACACCAACCTCGAAGCGGCTTTCCTTCCGGAGTCCAGGGCTTCCGACATTCGTGCGATGGTGTCCGCCTTTCAGACATGTCCCCAACAATCCGCCCGTTCGGTCATGAGGCTTCTGGGTCACTTTGCCTCTACGGTGTTCGTTGTCCGCAACGCCCGGTTGACGATGCGGCCGCTTCAGCTCTGGCTCCTACGAGCCTTCGATCCCCTCCGGAGGCCTTGGCACACGATTCTGTCGATCCCACAAACCGTCCTCGCCTCCCTCGAGTGGTGGGCTCAACCTGTCCACCTCCTTTCCGGGATGCCATTTCGTCCTCCTCCTCCCGAGTTCCTGTTGACCACAGACACTTCCCTCTGGGGTTGGGGAGCCCAGTGTGGAGCGCTTACTGTACAAGGGGCTTGGTCTGCTCGAGATGCAACTCACCACATAAATTACCTGGAGCTGCAAGCAATTTACCTGGCCCTCCGGTCTTTTCTTCCGACCCTCCGAGGCCGTGTCGTCCAAGTGGCTTCCGACAGCACCACAGCTGTTTATTATGTCAACAAACAGGGCGGCACTGCCTCTGTTCGTCTCTGCACCTTGGCGATAGACCTCTGGTCCTGGTGCCTCCGCCACTCCATCACGCTCTCGGCGATCCATATTCCCGGGGATCAGAATGTCGATGCAGACCGGTTGAGTCGTTCTGCCTCAACGGACAACGAATGGTCCATTCCCCTCCGGTATCTTCGGCCTCTGTTTCGGGAGTTCGGTCACCCATCTGTCGACGGCTTCGCGTCCGTCGACAATGCTCGATGTCGCCTGTTTTTCAGCAGGGGTCCCCCGTCTGCTCAGTCGCTCGGGGATGCCTTTCTCCACAAATGGAACGGAACCCTGTTTTATCTGTTTCCTCCGTTCCCTCTCATCTCTCGGGTCGTGCAGAAGATTCGTGCAGACCGCACCTCCTGCATTCTGATCACTCCGTGGTGGCCACGCCAGGTCTGGTTCCCGCACCTGCTTCAACTCTCCTGTCGTTCCTTCCATCCCCTCCCTGTCGTCCCAGATCTCCTTTCTCGGGCCCGAGGGAGAATCATCCATCCCAATCCGGGATTTTTCAAATTAACGGCCTGGAAGATCCAGCCCTAGACTTCCCGCCTCAGGTCTCTGAAATCCTCCTGAATGCTAGGAAGCCTTCTACTCGACGTTCCTATCGGTTCAAGTGGAACAGATTCCAATCCTATGCTACTGATCACTCCTTCGATCCGATTCGATCATCTCTCCGTGAGATCTTCGCCTACATCGTGCATTTGAAGGATGAAGGCCTGGCATACTCGTCCTTGAGGGTTCATTTGGCGGCGATCTCCGCCTACCACCCCCTCATCCAAGGCTCATCAGTGTTCTCCCACCGTCTCACCAAGACGTTCCTCAAGGGTCTTCTTCGCATGTGCCCGCCTAGGAAACCGTTGGTGCCTTCCTGGAGCTTGTCTCTAGTCCTTTCTCAACTCATGGCTAAACCGTTCGAGCCGATGGCTACCGCTGACCTCAGGTTAGTGTCCTGGAAGACGGCCTTTCTCGTAGCCATTACCACTGCACGCAGAGTAGGGGAACTAGCTGCCTTTAGGGCAGATCCCCCTACACCGTTTTTCATAGGGAGAAGGTGGTCCTTAGAACAGATCCTTCCTTCCTCCCTAAAGTCATCTCTGCCTTTCACCTCTCTCAGTCGTCTGTTCTGCCTACATTCTTCCCGAACCCGACTGATGCCTCTCAGAGAGCCCTGCACTGTCTAGATGTGCGCAGAGCGCTCTCTTTCTATCTACACAGGACGCAGCCCATACGTAAATCTCCTCGGCTGTTCCTGGCTTATGGCCCCCCTCACGCGGGGGAACCCATTTCTTCTCAACGTCTCTCTAAGTGGGTGACTTCCACCATAGCCCTTTGCTATGAGCTGGCGCGTCAACCCGTTCCTACCTGTCTCACTGCCCATTCCACACGGGCGGTGTCGACGTCCACCGCTTTCCTGGCCGGTGTCCCGTTGGAAGACGTCTGTGCGGCTGCTACGTGGTCCTCGGCATCGACCTTCGTGACCCACTACGCACTCGACGTCCGAGCTCGGCGGGATGCTGCCTTTGGTCAGACGGTGCTGCGATCTCTCTTCGCTTGATCCTGGTACACCCTCAGGTAGGACCCGTGGGTGATTTGTTTTGATGGTGATGCTGTGTCTTAACCAGTATTTTTGTGTCCTTTGCAGCTGCCAGCTCCCTCCTCCAACTGGTTCAGCTCTTGTAATCACCCATGTGTGGGACTGCACAGAGACCACGACGAAGATAAACAGGTTGCTTACCTGTAACTGATGATCTTCGAGTGGTCATCTGTGCAGTACCACAATCCCACCCAGCCTTCCCCGCTGCTGGCATCTCCAGATGTCCTGTTTTGGATTCTTTGGCCTTGACAGTGGCGGTCGAAGGAACTGAGTGGGAGGCGGCTCTCTCTCCCGCTCTGGGCATGCGCAGTGCATGTCTCCTCCCCCAGAGCGGGGGAGAGCCCGCCAAAAGCTCTTCTGAGGTAAAGCTCTAGAAGTTTCTCCGATCGAGGTCGTGCGCAGGCACCCAACCCCATGTGTGGTACTGCACAGATGACCACTCGAAGATCATCAGTTACAGGTAAGCAACCTGTTTTTCTGTCAGAGCTGTTCTCTCAAGGACAGTTCTCTCAGAGCTTTCTCAGCCCCAACTACCTAACAGGGTGTTTGTGGAGGGAAAGGGAAAGGAGTTTGTAAGCCTCTCTGAGACTCCCAAGTGAGGGGTGAGGTATAAATCCAATCTCCTCTCCTCCCTTCTATCAGGGGAGATTTTCACCAGGTCCAGTCTCATTTTTGAAACTATTCCATGGTTGGCACTGTATAAAGGTGAAGTGTTATTTTCAGGCCTGAAGTTCTACAGAGGTCTTCCATTATAACAGTGTCTGAGCCCATTGTTTTTTCTTTCCATCTTCAGAAAATGGAAGCTACCTATTATGATAATATAATGGAACAGCAGCGGTTGGAACCTGAATTTTTCAGAGTTGGTTTTTATGGAAGGAAATTTCCCTTCTTTCTTCGGGTAAGCCATTCAGAATAAGAATTAATCTATGAAATACTGTGACAGCTTACAATGAAGGGGTTTGGGTTATTTGTGGAGAAGCAGGAAATATTAAGTAGGCTTTTTTGTTCAGTTTAGTGACAAAATAAGTGCTAATTTAGAAAGAAAAACAACTGCTGAATACAAAGAGTAAAATACTTTCCACAAGGCTTGTTGTTGTATCTGTGCTTTGTATTTAATATTAATGCTATTTTTTAACTACTGGGGCAGGGAGAGGCCAGTCAAGTTGACCTTTTTAGGGTACACAAACATACCCAAGAGACTGTGGGAAAAGATGCTGCATTGTCATTTCTTGCTCTAGGAGTCTATATAATTCATCATCATCATCATCATCATCATCATCATCATCATTATTATTATTATTATTATTATTATTATTATTTCTCAAATATCTACCCCACCCTCCCAGCCAAGGCCAGCTCAGACTGACTGATGAAAATAGATATACCTTGGTGTAAACTGTAAGAAGGATTTTACATTGCAATCCAGTGTAGAAAGCATTAGATTTTTTTCACAAAATGGTGCTACTTCAAATGTGTTGGGGTATCTTTTGGGAAATAAACTTGTTGCGAGTTTTCCGTACATTTTTTGTGTGCAGTTTTGCTCCTTTTACCTTAACTAAATAAATATAATTAAAGTGAAATATGAAACAACTGGTATAATAATAATAATGACCATAAGGACTGTAGCAAACACAAAATGAGCATAAGCATTGTATAATGAGCATAAGCATTAAGCCCAAGCATTTACACTGAGCTTAAGCATTGTATAATGAACATAAGTATTATAGCAAACACAAAATGGAGGGAAGGGGAAGTAGGGTTGCCAGGTCCAATCTTCTCCCCAGCAGGGAGATTAGGGAGCATTCCAGGAGGGGTGTGTGGCCACCCATAGTGCAATGATGTCACTCTGCACGAAGTCATCATGCCCCCGCTTTTTCCCTATCATTTAAAGGAAGCCAGTTTGGTGTAGTGATTAAGTGTGCAGACTCTAATCTGGGAGAACCGGGTTTGATTCCCCACTCCTCCACTTGCACCTGCTGATGTGACCTTGGGTCAGTCACAAGCTCTGGCACAGTTGTTCTTGAAAAAGAGCAGTTTCTGTCAGAGTTCTCTCAGCCCCACCTACCTCACAGGGTGTCTGTTGTGGGGAGGGGAAGGGAAAGGAATTTGTAAGCCGCTCTGAGACTCTGAGTGAAGGGCAGGGTATAAATCCAATCTCCTCCTCCTCCTCCTCCTCCTCCTCCTCCTCCTCCTCTTCTTCTTCTTCTTCTTCTTCTTCTTCTTCTTCTTCTTCTTCTTCTTCTTCTTCTTCTTCTTCATTGATTTGTCATACCATATTTGGATTGCTATGAGCAACTATGACAGCCAGTTTTGGCTGCTAAGCTAGATAAAGATCCAATCAATCAATACATGCAGTAATAAGAATTTATTGAGGTAACTGTATTTTGAGATAATTATTTTATCTAGGAAACGTGTATAAAGATAGGAAAAGGGCAGAGGTCAACAGAGAAAAACAGGTGAAAGTGGAGAAGAGAGACCAAGCTAGGGGACACAGTGGGCATCAACTTGAATGCTATTGAAAAATTGATTTTTTTTCTCACTTCCCCACAACTTCATGACGCTTTAATGCACCCTGCGGGATTTTCCTGGCTTTCCTATATTCTTTTCAAAACTTACTTTACTCTGGTCTTTTTGGAATGACCACAGCAAAGCTGGGTTGCTGATTTTTGGATAGAAAAGTGTGGATCTTTCCTAGGCCCCGTCATTACTGGCATTTTCCCTTCCAAGCCCCACAGTCACCATTTACTACTCACACCAGAGGGCTTTTTAATGCTCTAGCAGTCTTTTGCAACAATGTACTAGTTCCTAGTGGGGCTGCCAATCCCCAGTTGCAGGTAGGGGATCCCTTGGTTTGGAGGCCCGCCCCCCACTTCAGGGTTATCAGAAAGCAGGGGAGGGGGAAGATGTCTGCTGGGCACTCCATTATACCTATGGAGACTGGATCCCGTAGGGTATAATGGAGAACCAACCCATTAAATGTGACGGTCCCTTTAAATGTGACGGCCAACTCCACAATCAAAAGGGCTAGAGAGTTGGATTTTTTAATGGAAGTTGGGAACTGGGAGATGTGGAAGTAGATCACCATTTTATAGTGCTTTAGCAACCTGGTGATACTCAGGGGTTGTTTTGTTTTTGGGTTTTTTGTCAAGCCCTTGGTGTAAGGAGAGATATTACAGCTACAGAGGGCTGGGAAAATTCAGGGAAACTTACCATGTGGAAGTTTATGGTCTGCCTTTCTGACAGGGTCTCAAGGCAGATTATGCATAGTGAGTCAGTACAGTCAACAAAATTGGACATTCAATAACCAATGCATTAGGATTTTAGAAGTCTGGAACTACCAGAAAGAACATATATTAAGCAGGACAGAAATTGTATAAATAGGATCCTACTTACAATA
Source organism: Gekko gecko (assembly GCA_029375565.1). Classification (NCBI taxonomy): domain Eukaryota; kingdom Metazoa; phylum Chordata; class Lepidosauria; order Squamata; family Gekkonidae; genus Gekko; species Gekko gecko. The sequence continues at coordinate 102,575,701 of JAPDNY010000002.1, read as the reverse complement.
AGCTTTATGCAGCTGTATAGGCCACAGTTGCAATCATTTATCCAAATAAGTTTGTGAATCATTTTGTACAATGCATTCCTATTACCTGCAAAGAAAAACCCTCTTTTGCATAATTCATGGGAGACTGGGAGCTTTCCTGACTTCCTTGGATAGGCCATTCCACAAGGTGGAAATCACACTGGAGAAAACATGTGTACAGGGAGTTGTTGATTTTGCAGAATATAACAGAAGCCAATGCTGGATCAAGCCAATAGCCCATCCAGTCCAACACACTGTCACACAGTGGCCAAAAATACCAGGTGCCATCAGGAGGTCCATCAGTGGGGCCAGGACACTAGAAGCTCTCTCACTGTTGCCCCCCCCCAACAAGCACCAAGAATACAGAGCATCACTTGCCCCAGAGTTCCTATCTATACCTTGTGGCTAATAGCCACTGATGGACCTATGCTCCGTATGTTTATCCAATTCCCTCTTGAAGCCATCCATGCTTGTAGCCACCACCACCTCCTGTGGCAGTGAATTCCATGTGTTAATCACTCTTTGGGTGAAGAAGTACATCCTTTTATCTGTTCTAACCCGACCACTCAGCAAATTCATGGAGTGCCCATGAGTTCTTGTATTGTGAGAAAGGGAGAAAAGTACTTCTTTCTCGACCTGATCTATCCCATGCATAATCTTATAAATCTCAATCATGTCACCCCTCAACCGTCGTTCCTCCAAGCTAAAGAGCCCTCAGCCGTCGTTCCTCCAAGCTAAAGAGCCCCAAGCGATTTAACCTTTCTTCAAAGGGAAAATGTTCCTACTTTTTTATCATTCTAGTTGCCCCTTTCTGCACTTTTTCCAGTGCTATAATATCCTTTTTGAGGTGTGGTGACCAGAACTGTACTCAGTATTCCAAATGAGGTCACACCATTGATTTATACAGGGGCATGATACTGGCTGATTTGTTTTCAATTCCCTTCCTAATAATCCCCAGAATAGTGTTGGCCTTTTTATTGCAGTCACACACTATGTCGACATTTTCAGTGAGTTATCTACTACAACTCCAGTCTCCAAGATCTCTCTCTTGGTCAGTCCCTACCACTTCAGACCCCATTAACGTGTATTTATAGTTAGGATTTTGGCTCCAACGTGCATCACTTTGCATTTGGCCACATTGAACCCCATTTGCCACATTGACACCCACTCGCCCATCTATGCCTCACAATCCTACCTGCTTTTCACCACCCTGAACAGCATAGGTGAAGATGTTGTGGCAAAGCATAAGGAGAAAGGCTGTCCCATAAATAAGAGGGGTGAAGGGCATGAAGGGCTTTGTATGTGATAGCCAGTACCTTAAACTGAGCTCAATAACAAATAGCCAGTGGCGCATCTGCAGAATGGGAGTAATATGCATGTTCCATATAGCTCCTGCTAATATTCGAATCACGGCAATCTGGAGTTTCCGAGTACCGTTATTTTCAAAAGATCTGCAGTAGAACAGATGTTGGTACACAGTACAACAGATTTGAGTCCAGTAGCACCTTATAAATCAACAAGATTTTGGGGGTATGAGTTTTTGAGAGTGAAAGCTCCCTTCATCAGATAAAATTTATTGACATTAGATTTATTGACATTAATAATGTCTGCATCTGTATTTATTCTGCAATACAGCTTTATTGTAATCTTTCTTATAGCAGAGTGGGAATTAATAAAATTAACTACCACATAAAGCTTCATTCTTCTGCTTTCTGTTTAATGATCCAGTAAACAGATATTTCTGAAATTGGATCCATTAACGAAAGTATTTCACAGGTTGGGAATTTGATGTTGGAGAATCAATAATAATAATATTTTCATTGATTTAAATTGATGTGTAGGTCCAGAAATTAATAAATGGGCATTTTTAAGATAATATCCTAAGGAACATTTGTTTCGAGAGGATTTTCTGTCTACAATGATGAGAAAACACTTCAGCTTTCATACTTCTTTCTTTTATCTTTTTTTTTTCAGAACAAAGAGTATGTTTGTCGAGGCCATGATTATGAGAGATTGGAGGCCTTCCAACAAAGGATGCTTAGTGAGTTTCCACAGGCCATTGCAATGCAACACCCAAATCACCCAGACGATAGCATCCTACAATGTGATGCCCAGTGTATCCTTTAACACAGAATTGGTCTAGTGTTAATCAGATTACTGTAAGATGGAAAAAACCTAATGGTTAAGACATATCTATAAGAATTTTGATCTTTTATATTCCCTTTTTTAAAAAATAAGTAATGAGTAACTCGTTTTTTGCTCAAAAGTAAAATAAAAATCAAAGTTGGGAGAATTGTGAAGGAAATCATTGTGCAAATTCTTACCTGTATATTCCTTCAAATATTCTTTTAATATTTTGTTTTATTATTTTTATGTTGTAAGTTGCCTGGAGCTGACTCATTGCAAAATTCAGACTTAAACTGAAGAAAGTTGGGAAAACCACTAGGCCATTCAGGTTTGACCTAGATCACATCCCTTATTAATATACAGTGGAGGTGAAGAATAAGTTTAAGGGACTAGATTTGATAGACAAAGTGCCTAAAGAACTATGGATGAAGGTTTATGACATTGTACAGAAGGCAGCAATCGGCACCATCCCAAAGAAAAAGAAATGCAAGAAAGCAAAGTGGCTGTCTGATGAAGCTTTACAAGTAGCAGAGGAAAGAAGGAAGCAAAAGGCAAAGGTGAAAAGGAAAGATTTACCCAACTGAATGCAGATTTCCAGAGAACAGCAAGAAGAGATAAGGAGGCCTTCCTAAATGAACAATGCAAAGTAACAGAGGAAAACAGTAGAATGGGAAGGGCTAGAGATGTCTTCATTAAAATTGGAGAAATCAAGGGAATGTTCTGTGCAAAGGTGGCCAAGATAAAGGACAAAAATGGTAGGGACCTGACAGAAGCAGAAGAGATTAGGAAGAGATGGCAAGAATACACAGAAGAACTATACAAGAAGGACCTCAGTGTCCTTGACAACCATGACGGTGTGATCACTGACCTTGAGCCAGACATCCTGGAATGTGAAGTCAAACGGGCCTGAGAAAGTATTACTAACAACAAAGCTAGTGGAGGTGATGGTATACCAGCAATTCAGAGTCTTAAAAGATGATGCTGTTAAAGTGCTGCACTCAATATGCCAGCAAATTTGGAAAATGCAACAGTGGCCACAGGATTGGAAAACATCAGTTTACATTCCAATCCCAAAGAAGGGCAATACCAATGAATGTTCAAGCTATCACACAATTGCACTCATTTCACATGCTAGCAAGGTCATGCTCAAGATCCTACAAGCTAGGTTTCAGCAGTATGTGGATTGAGAACTGCCAGAAGTACAAGCTGGGTTTCAAAGAGGTAGAGGAACGAGAGATCAAATTGCCAACATTCACTGGATTGAGGGAGTACCAGAAAAACATCTATTTCTGCTTCATTTATGCTAAAGCCTTTGATTGTGTGGATCACAACAAACTATGGCAAGTCCTTAAAGAGATGGGAGTACCAGACCACCTCACATGTCTCCTGAGAAACCTGTATAAGGGTCAAGAAGTGACAGTTAGAACCAGATATGGAACAACTGATTGGTTTAGGAAAAGGAGTACGATTGGCATAGGAAAAGGAGTACGACAAGGATATATACTGTCATTCTGCTTATTTAATTTATATTCAGAGTACATCATGTGAAATGCCAGCCTGGATGAATCACAAGCTGGAAGAAACATCAACAACCTCAGATTTGCAGATGACACCACTCTAATGGCAGAACGTGAAGAGGACTTAAGATCTTCTTGCCAAGAATGAAAGAGGAGAGTGCAAAACATGGCTTGAAACTCAACATCAAAAAAACTAAGATCATGGCATCTGGCCCCATCACTCCTTGGCAAATAGAAGGGGAAGTCATGGAAGCAGTGACAGAATTCATGTTTCTGGGATCCAAGACCACTGCAGATGGTGACTGCAGTCATGAGATTAAAAGACACCTGCACCTTGGGAGGAAATCTATGGCAAACCTAGACAGCATAATAAAAAGTAGAGACAGCACCCTGCCAACAAATGTCCGTATGGTCAAAGCAATGGTATTCCCAGTAGTAATGTATGGCTGCGAGAGTTGGACCATAAGGAAGGCCAAGTGCCAAAGAATGGATGCTTTCAAATTATGGTGCTGGAGGAGCCTCTTAAGAGTCCCTTGGACTGCAAGGAGATCAGATCAGTCAATCCTAAAAGAAATCAGCCCTGGAAGGCCAAATACTGAAGCTGAAGCTCAAATACTTTGTCCACCAAATGAGAAGGGAGCATTCACTGGAGAAGACCCTGATGCTGGGAAAAATTGAAGGTAAAAGAAGAAGGGGACGGGAAGGGATAAGATGGTTAGGCAGTGTTATCGATGCAATGAACATGAAATTGAGCAAACTCCAGAGGATGGCAGAAGACAGGAGGGCCTGGCATGATGTGATCGCAAAGTGTCAGACTCAACAGTGACTGAACAACAAGTTGCCTTGTGCAAGTTCCTAAAGAGGTGGTGTAAACGTTTTCTAAATGAAATAAATAATAATAAATACATGTTAAGTTTCAGCAATCACACAGTGAGAGCTCTCCTGTATCTTTGAGAGAAAAATTGATGTTTTCAGTTGTATTTGTGTTTCATCACCTTCATCCTGATTGTGCTATATAGGCTGCAGAGTGCCCACAGTGATAGGCCTGCAGAATCTTCTCCATAGATAGTGATGGATATCCCTCTGCAGTCAGGGCCTGTCCGAGGTTTTTTTGCACCCTAGGCAGGGCTACCTTCTGGCGCCCCCCTCTGAGCGCACCCACCAATTACGGGGTTGCCAACCCCCATCCCATCTCTCCCCTGGAGGCTTGAAAAGGCAGGGCTGCAAAGTCTCCCCCCCAGGTTTAGACACACTTCTCAGGACCGGAGACCCCCCCCCCGTCCCTCCCTCCCACCTGCCTGGCACAAGAGGCAGAAAGAGGAGTGGAGATCCGGACAGGGAAGGGGGTGCTTTATTGAGCCAGATGCTACGGGGGAGGAGCCTGCTGGCTGCTCTCACTTGATGCGCATGAAGGTGTTCTTGCCGACCCTGCGGAGGAGGAGCACAGGTGGTCAGGGGGCGCCAGCCAGGCCCCCTCTCCGACTCCAGCAGCAGGGAGCCCCTCCCTTCCCTTGAGCCAGTGGGTCCAAGGACCTCCCCCCTCCCTGCAGCCATCGAGGGCGGCAGGCCTGCTGGCTCCCTCCCACTGGCTCTCCAGGCAGGTATATAATGCAAGAGTGGCATATGCCAGTTTACCGTGTAATGTGTGAAACTGACCTGACTTATCTTGTTGGGTGCTATGTATTGTTTTTTTCTTTGACTGGGGTTCTTCACAGATTTGCAGATCTATGCAGTGACTCCCATTCCAGATATTATTGATGTGCTACAAATGGACCGTGTTCCTGATCGTATAAAGAGCTTTTATCGAGTTAACAACATCAGAAAGTTCCGCTATGACAGGCCATTCCATAAAGGCCCAAAAGACAAGGAAAATGAATTTAAGGTTGGAATGCTTAGAAGTATTCTGTTTATCCTCAATGCATTTGTGGTCCATAAGTTAGATGCATGCTTGGAACAGTAGCCTTAGGTAATTTGAAAGTAAAAATACACTATAAAGTATCAGAAGGTAATAAAAGCAAATAAATAAATTGCACTAAAATGTAATAATTGTAATGAGCTGTATCTCACAATTCTGTTCAGCTGAATACAGGTTGTTCTTCCAGCAGAAGAAGTATTTCTTTGGCAGAGGATCCTCTAGTATCTTGCTCTGTGGGTACTCATGTGTATCTGGAAGAAGCAATAGGATCCAACACATTGAATAGATATAATAGGAAAACATAATTTATGCATTTTTTCTTGCATAACAATGATTCATCCTCTTAAAAGCATTCTAAACAATGTTATTTTTAAAAGTGGCTAATAAAACAAATAAGAGCTTCTGAAACCCCAAGAAATGTGAAGGACATAGAAAGTTGTTGCTATCTTAAAAACTGGAATGGAGCAGTTTGGGATTTAAATTTTTTTCTCCAGGTTAAGCCATGGACTTTATAAATAGAGTCTATTGAAATTAAATGTTGTAAACTTGTTAATCATACTTTCTCCAGATTGTCTTAGTTGCCATTCTAAAATAGGTTACGAATGTAAGAAGAACCCTGCTAGATCAGATAAAGTCTATATAATCCTACATCCTGCTTCCAACAGTGGGTAGCAAATTGTTCCCAGGAAGTCCACACAGTGACTGATGAAGGTACTCACCCTCCCTGTTTGCTTCCTTAGCAACTGATGTTCCAACCTGGTTCCATTTAGAAAAGATGATTAATAGTCATTGATAGCCTTATCCTCCATTAATTTTTGCAATCTCCTTTTAAAGTGACTTAAACTGATGGCTATCATCAAAAGGGGACAACAGGTTTATAAAATGATGTACTGTGTGGTTAAAGTGGATGAACAGAGAATTTTTCTCTAGTTCTCAGGATCGATAAAAGTAATTTTTTCACACTATGCATAATTAATTTATGAAATTTGCTACCAGAAGATGCAACATGCTTCTGAATAGCAATCCCTGGTGGAGCAAACCAACAGGGAAAGCTGTTACCTTCAATCTCCAATTTGTGGAAGCACCTGTCTAGCCATTCTTGGGTAGGGGATTATATGTATGAAATCCAGCAGACATTTCCTTATGGCCTTATCCTCTGCACATACTCCAGTTTTGTTCTGTATTTTCTTTTGCAGAGCTTGTGGATTGAACGCACCACTCTCACCCTGACTCACAGTTTACCTGGGATTTCCCGGTGGTTTGAAGTAGAGAGGAGAGAACTGGTAATATGGATTATATTTGTTGCTTAAGAAGTGAATAGATATTTACAGCAAAAGAGTAGAAAAGTTTCTAACTGTTCACCATGTATATAATTATATTAGGTTGTATCTTATGAATCTGCCTGTTTTTCCTTCCCCTAGCAGCCCCCATGATCTCCCAAAAAGCTGATCCTGAGGATCTGGGGACTCCAAGTGAAATTACCCCCACCGTTCTCATTTTATAAGATCAAACCCACTATCATTAACACTAGTTGAGATAGCATGCATAATTAGAGGACCAATATTGAGTGATTAAGGAGAGCCCACTAATGGTAGCCTGCCACATTGTAGGTGTTTTGTTTTTGTCAGTCCAATATGACTGCTGTGGTAACTGTTAACCAAGCCTAATGTTTGGTAAGATCACCTGAAATGCTGTGCTGTCAGTCTGTGGCATGTGTCCACAGATACAGTATTTACTCCAATGCAAGGCTAGGTTTTTTCCCAGGTATGACATCAAAATAAAAGAAAGGGTCACCTTACATGCATATAAAAGTTAAAATTATGTCAACTAAGATTTTTTCTTTGTGTAAACTTTTTTAGGGGGTCCTCTTACATTCAGGCTCATCTTCCTTTTGAGTGACTAGTGCAGTTTCTTTTCTTTTAAATTCTACTACAATAAGGGCCTCCTTAGATGATATGTGAAATGTGAGTTGGGTTGGGGATTCCCCCAGCTTGACTTGCATTTCCCATCTGACCGGAGATGCACCTTAAAAACAGTGTGTGGGCGGGGATTTAGCTCTGGAGTATGGCACAGCAGCAGGAAAGGCTTCATCCTTTCCTCCCTTCCACCCCATGCTGCATTCAACAGAAAAAAATAGTGGCAAAGGGGGGCTGTTTTTCTTGCTTCCATTTCCAGATGTCTGCCCAGGATGGTATTGAAGTGTCCTCTGTTATCTTGCAGGTTGAGGTAAGCCCCTTGGAAAATGCCATTCAAGTAGTGGAGAACAAAAATCAGGAATTAAGGACACTGATCAGCCAGTACCAACACAAACAAATGCACGGTAACATCAACCTGCTCAGTATGTGCCTGAACGGAGTTATCGACGCAGCTGTGAATGGTGGCATAGCACGATATCAGGAGGTAAACTGAGGCTGTTTATTATTTTAGCAACTCTTTCACAGTATCAATTTTCTAGCTATATTGAATTTTTAATGAATAATGTAAGAAATTGTGACAGATGCTCATAACAGGAATTGAACAAAATTAAAATTGTTCTGGTTAATTAAAATGTATATACAGCTAAGCATTGCCATGAGCATTTTATTTTGGGGATTTCAGTATTTTGAATAATTTGTATATTCCAATTAAGGAAGTAGAGATAGTTTAAAACACTTCAGTCCCAATACAGTTAGTGAATTTCACAGAAAAAAACCCTGACCTTGGGAACTGGTTATAGAACAGAAAGCTACTGCTGTCTTTAGAAAACCTGTTGCTAATCACATAGTACAAATTATTTCCTGTACTAATGTTAAATGCAGGCCTTAAATACTTTTCTGGAGGATGGGAGAATTGTCTTTGTCCTCATTAATGTTCAACACAGCCATAGCCCCAAAGGTATATCCTCTCCACAATTTTGTGAGTCAGGAATTAGATATATATTTCTAAAAGAACTTATGTAAAATTATTATGCTGACCCATATTTGCATCATGAGTGCCCTACAGAGAATGCCAATATACATTCCTTCTTTTTATATTATTAATTTTTAAGTTGCTCATTTCCCACATTGCTTATTTCCCACAGCTTTTTGTAGTATACAAATAAGAGAAATTTTAAAATAATTGAAGATGTAGTCAAAAGTGATGATTAACATGTGCATTTGGATCAAATGTATGCTTCCTTGGGTCTTGGAAATGAGTGCCCTGGAGTATTGAGTAGGAATTATTTTACGTAAGGAGAAATTGTGTGTACCATTCATCTTCAGCTGCAGGGCTTGAACCTGCGACTGAACTATGACTGTAAGGTGGATCATACCAGGTAGTACCACCACCATCATTTTTGTTTTCTGTTTAAAGCTTTTTAAATATGGGAAGAAGAAAAAGAGGAGAAAAATGGGGCTGGACAAAAAAAAAGTAGAACAGGAAAAACAGAGGGGGAAGAATGAACATACTATGGTAAAAAATATAAATTTAAGTCCCATGTCCAAAATTAGGGCCTGAGCTGAGAACTGCATATACATGTATGTTCTAAAACACCTAGGTGAAACTAGTGTAAAAACAGGACTGCTGGAGTCTTTTCTGCCTTCTTTACGGTCTTCAAGAAACATTCAGTTCCTAGTCAAAATTTGTTTTTTCTTCCGCAGGCTTTTTTTGATAGAGATTATATCACCACTCACTCTGGAGATGCGGAAAAAATCACACAACTAAAAGAGTTGATGCATGAACAGGTAGGTATCCCTGCATTTTTAAAGGTGAAGGAAAAGTACTGAGATTGGATTTGATATCTCTAGCAAAATAGTCAGTAGCTGAGAGTAAAGTAATTGTTTAGAGCCTTATTTGGGTTTTTTAGATAGAAATGTTTACCTTGTATTGAATAAAAGTGATTTTCTGAGTTTTTTTCTACTACTAATCTTACATTAAACTAACTTAGTCTAGCAATTGTTCCACAATAAATAGATTTCTATGTAGATTATGGAAGTATGCCTTTACTGAGTTTTCCCTCACCAGAGTCTTAAACGATTAGATAACCAATTTGTCACAAGTTTGGATTAAATACCTAGAATACCTAATTGTATTAACCATCACTTTACACTGTTACAAAACTCCTGATTTCCTTAAAGGTTTAACATTAAGAACATAAGAACAGCCCTGTTGGATCAGACTAGTGGTCCATCTAGTCCAGCATCCTATCTCAAACAGTGGCCAACCAGCTCCTCTGGAAGGCCAACAATAGGGCTGAGACCTTCCCATGATGTTGCCTCCTGGCTCTGGGATTCAGAGGTTTAGTGCCTCTGAATATGGAGGTTCCCCTCAGTCACCATGGCTAGTAGCCACTGACAGACTTATCCTCTATGAATCTATCTAATCCCCTTTTAAAGCTGTTTATGCCTGTGGCCATCACTACATCCTCTGGCAGTGAATTTCACATTTTAGTCACTCTTTGTGTAAAGCAGTATTTCCTTTTGTCCGTACTGAACCTACTGCCTATCAGCTTCAGTAGGTGCCCTCAAGTTCTAGGATTTTGGGTGAAACATTTCTCTTTGTCAGCTCTCTCCACCCCATGCATAATTTTATAAATTTCTTTTCATGTCCCCCTGTCAGAGACCATAGCCTGGTTCCCCTGGGTCACTGCTCCTTGCTCCTTGAGTAATACCCAGCCCTGAAGTTCCTTGAGGTTAAATGCACACAAATAAAGCAGACCTTTTAAAAGAATATATAGGTTTATTCAAAGGTTTAAAAAACGATATCAGTACGCAGTACAGTCTCTATAGTTTAGCAATAGAGAAATAAGAAAGCTAACTGTTCTATCTAATACACTTGGTGCCTGGCATTAGATGGCATATCTTCTTGCAGCACAAGAATCCAAGCTGTAGCCTAAAGATTTCTGTATGTTACAGTCCATCATGATGAAGGCTAACATATCAAAGCATACTAGTGTGGCATATGCAGAAAGTTAGTAAGGTTTCCCCCATGCCCTTATTATAGCATTTTTTGCCCTTTGGAGGTCCTTTGTATCCAGTTAGGAATCCTTTTTGATGGAACTTTCCCAAGGACTTTAACATCTGCTCCTAATTCCCCCCTGCCATCTGATTATACTGATATTCTTGTTTTTAACCAATTACCTGATGTCTGAGTCCAGCCTTGAAAGAGATAAGGATGGTAGCTGCAGGAAGGCTCAGATCACAAACACCTGCAAGCCAGGCTAGATCCTGTAACAATCACATTGCCTCTAGCGCTGGCACTCAGAGGTAGGCTGCCTCTGTATATGGAGATTATCTTATGGCTAGTAGCCATTGATGGAGCCATCACAACATCTACTACCAGTGAATTTCACAATTCAATTACTCAAGTAAAGAAGCATTTCTCTTTGTCTGTCTTAAACCTGTTTCCTATCAACTTAATTGAGTGCTCTGACTGGTAGTATTATGGGAAAAGGTCCCAGACTCTTCAGCCTTTCCTCATAGGAAAGGTGCTCCAACCCCTTAATCATCTTGATTGCCAATTTCTGTACCTTTTCCAGCTATGCAATATCCTTTTTGAGGTTCAATGAACAGAACTACACACAGTGTTCTAAATAATATTACCATGACCTGTGGGAGTATTAACACTTCATGACCCTTATTGACTGCCCCAGACCAGTCTTGAGCCTTAGCAACAGAGTGTACGGGTCAAAGAACTGATTCCTTCTCTGCACAATCAGGAGAACCAGGCCTCCCTTCTCCTTCACTTTAATTGTGTTTTAAGTAGCACAGGCTGAGCAGCTGGCTCTGGGAAGTTTTGGTTGCAAACTTATAAGGGGAAAGGTACTGGTTGCATGTTTCTCCTTATAACTCAGCAAATAGTGACTGAGCAGCACCCATGGAGTATTGAGGCAGGGAAAGTGCAGGGAGAACTTCCATGTGGACATTCAGTTACCACCACAAATATTGCTGCATTCTCAGCAGTTACATGGAAAGCAGTCTCAGCAGGGGTCTTTTTGTAGAAAAAGAGCTGCAGGAGCTCATTAGCATATGGTATGCTAATGCGCCATCAGGCTATTAGCATATGCCATGCCCCCTGACATCACCGGAAGGGATGTCAGAAGGGGAAGCAAAAGGGTGCTGCATCTTTGAAAGCCTCCCCTTCCCTTCCCCAGCTGGCCTGGGTGGGGGAGCTAAGAGATAAGGGGTTTAAAGTTTAAACTCCTTCTCACTAGAGTTGGGCCACAGAAGGAGGAAAGAGGGAAGGAAAGAGAGAGAGTAGACAGAAGGAAAGAAGGAAGGAAAGAGGGAAAGAAAGAGAAGGAAAGGAGGGAAAGAAAGAGAGGAAAGAAGGAGGGAAACAGGGAAAGGAGGAAAAAAGAGAAGAGAAGAAGGTGGGAAAGAAAGAAAGAAAGAAAGAGAGAGAGAAAGAAAGAGAGAGAGAGAAAGAAAGAAAGAGAGAAAGAAAGAGAGAGAGAGAAAGAAAGAGAGAGAGAGAGAGAGAGAGAGAAAGAGAGAGAGAGAAGGGAAGAAGGAGGAAAAGAGGAAAAGGAGAGAAGGAAAGGAGGGAATGAAGAATTCGGCGGCAATTTCAGCTCCCTTATATCCTATGGGCCATAGGAATGGTGAAAATATAGGGTATATTCTGGGGGCTAGAGGGGAGGGGGTTTGAGAGAGAGGCTCCAAACTCACAGCGTAGCTGACAGAGTCTCTCCTCAAAATACCCACCAAGTTTCAACAACGTTGGACCAGGGGGTCCAATTCTATGAGCCCCCAAACAGGTTGCCCCCATTCCCTCCATTGTTCTCTATGGTAGGAAAAAAGTTACTTTTTCCCATGGTGCTGTTAGTAGCTCTGGGGGGGAGAGGGAGGCTCCAAACTTTCAGGGAAGCTTCAGGAGCCTCTCCCCACATACACCCCCATGCCTCAAAGCAATTTGACCAATGGGCCTAATTCTATGGGCACCCAAACAGGTTACCCCCATTACCTCCATTGTTTCCAATGGGGAAACCCAGCCAGCTGCACTTAAGGCAGGTAAGCAGGCAGCCACCCAGCAGTCAGACTCTCCCAGAGAATCTCAGGGAAAGTGAACTGTCTTGAGAGGTGCCTGTTTGCCAGGAGAACAAGTGGCACACTCCAGAACAAGCGGCACTGTGGCAGTGCAAGCATGCCACAGTTCCACACAGAAACCCCAAAAGACCAACTGGAACAACATTTATACATGTATAAATTGATGGTGCAACCTCATTAGACCACACATACCTCAAATAGAATATTTATAGCACTGGGAAAAATGCAGAAAAGGGCAACTGCAGATGAAAGGAAGTACTTCTTCACCCAAACAGTGATTAATACATGGAATTCACTGCTATAGGAGGTGGTGGTGGTGGTGGTGGCTGGCATGAACAGCTTCCAGATGGAATTTGACAAGACGTATGGAGGCTGGAACAGACAGGAAAAAAACAATCCCCCCTTCCACCAAGCAACAGCAACCAGCAGAACTTTTTAAAGTTGTAAACCTCGTAAGAACCAGAAAACCTTTCATTTCTAACTTCTAACCTGACTGCTCAGCAATTTCATTGAGTGCCCACTGAGTTCTTTGTCTTGTGAAAAAGGGTGAAAAGTACTTCTTTCTCTACCTGCTCTATCCCATGCATAGTCTTGTAAATCCTCTGTATCATGTCAGCCCCTCAGTCATTGTTTCTCAAAGCTAAGATCCCCAAATGTGATAACCTTCCTTCATAGGGAAAGTGTCCTCCTCTTATTATTGCAGTTGCCCTTTTCTGCATTTTTCCCAGTGCTATAAATATTCTTTTTGAGGTGTGTGTGGGGTGAGTGGTCCAATGAGGTTGCACCATCAATTTATACATGTATAAATGATGTTCCTTTTGGTCTTTTGGGGTTTCTGTGTGGCACTGTGGCATGCTTGCACTGCCACAGTGCCACTTGTTCTGAAGTGTGCCACTTGTTCTCCTGGCAAACAAGCACCTCCCAAGACAGTTCACTTTCCCTGAGATTCTCTAGGAGAGTCTGACTGCTGGGTGGCTGCCTGCTTGCCTGCCTTAAGTGCTGCTGGCTGGGTTTCCCCATTGGAAACAATGGAGGTAATGGGGGTAACCTGTTTGGGTGCCCATAGAATTAGGCCCATTGGTCAAATTGCTTTGAGGCATGGGGGTGTATGTGGGGAGAGGCTCCTGAAGCTACCCTGAAAGTTTGGAGCCTCTCCCTCAAACCCCCTCCCCCCCAGAGCTACTAACAGCTACTAACAATGGAGGGAATAGGGGCAACCTATTTGGGGGCCCATAGAATTGGACCCCCTGGTCCAACGTTGTTGAAACTTGGTGGGTATCTTGGGGAGAGACTCTGTCAGCTACACTGTGAGTTTGGAGCCTCTCCCTCAAACCCCCTCCCCTCTAGCCCCCAGAATATACCCTATATTTTCACCATTGACTTCAATGGCCCATAGGATATAGTGGAGCTGAAATTGACATTCGGCTGCCTGAAAGACTCCGGGGACGCCAGCTGGGGGTGGGGCTTGGCTCCGGTGCGCTCCCCCCCAAAAAAGACCCCTGAGTCTCAGCATGGAAGCAAACCTGGAAACAAGAAACTGGATTAGATAAAACCCTGGTCTGATCCATCAAGAGAGTTCTTAGATTGCTAAAATAATTTGCCCCATGCCATCCATTTGTGTCCTATTCCCTGTTGCTTGTTGTTGCAATCTGGAATCCAGATATAGTAATCATGTGCAACCTGACAAATTGAGCTACAAATATTTACAAACTATTCTTCGGTGAATGAGAACTGCACAGCTCATAATTACGAAGTCTTTCTGATTTTATTGTTAATAGGTACATATCCTAGGAGTAGGTCTGGCAGTGCATGAGAAGTTTGTACATCCAGAGATGCGCCCGCTACATAAAAAATTAATTGACCAGTTCCAGATGATGCGATCCAGTTTGTATCATGTAAGCTGATAATCATGGGTTTTAAAAAAAAAAGCTGTATTTTGAAATAACTTACTGTGTCTTAAAATAGTAGATGTGGGGAAAGCTGGATATACACAACATTAATCTACTAGAAATCAGACATTAGAATATTATGGGGAAATGGAAATTTTTCTTTTCCTCTGTTCATTTAATTTGCATCACAGATGTTCTAGAAAGAGACTGAAGGGGTGATTGTGAGACACAGTGGTATATAAAATATAGTATAAATAATACGTATTTTCACTAAGAGTAAAATGCATAGTGAATGTGGGAACAAATAATATAGAAATCTGGAGAGAAATGTGCATCAATGCTTGCTACAAATATTTAGTATAGCCATTAACTGGAAACCCTAAACCATAATTTGGGGGACTTTGATGGCTTATTATTAACTATTATAACATACTTGCAATGCTGGCACATTATTACATATGGTAAAATTCTACTGTTACTCCAGTCTAAGCCTATTGATTTCCATGGGATTTGACCATGGATACTTGATCTGCCGCCACAGAGAGGAGACACTTTTTAAAAAAGTAAGTTTACAAATTAATTTGTGTGGAATGTTCAGCTCCACAAATAATAGCAATGTCCAGATTTTATTTCACAAGCAACACAACTTTTTTTCTCTTCTCCCTTGAAAGGAGTTGCCTGCTTTGGATAAATTGAGTCCAGTCTGCTCAGGAACCAGCACACCACGCAGCAATATGCTTGCATCACATAGTCCTATGAGTCCAGAGAGCATCAAACTGGTACATCGTCATAGGTATTTGCTTTTAATAACTTCTTCATAAGGAAGGTCTTTACATAGCAGCCTTTTGTAGAATAAAGTCTAGAATGAAATAACAGCTGCATACCTCCCAGATACGGATGCAGAGAGAGACTTTAGAGTTACAATGAAGTCCAGTAATTTGCTGTTCAGCCTGTCTATAAATTTGAACTGTTACCTTCCATTCCAGTGTATTTGAAAAAGTGTGCATGCACACGAAAGCTCATACCTAGAATAAACCTTAGTTGGTCTTAAAGGAGCCACTTAACTCAAAATTTGTTCTCCTCCAATTCATAGTAAGATGCTGATACTTCTTTGGTAATTGAATACAAAACAGTGGAGTCAGAGTAGATAATGAAGTTCTACTAGTCTAATATGAGTTTTCTGTTTATATGAATGTGAAAATATATTCTGGACCACTGTATTTAAATAACAGATTAGTGTCTACTGTGAATAGAATAGAAGACGCAGGGGCCATTATTTAGCTCAACGTGGTTTCATTGTTGATTTGCACACAAAAGAATAAATGTGTCTTCTATAATATTCTAGCATTTTTGTTCTTCTGGTGATGTTAATGATCTTCAGCTGGGCAAAACCTGAACATCACTATTTAATATAGTGACATTTCTGGTATGAACTGAAAATGAACAAGCATGTAAAGACTTTCATCAGTACATTATTTCAAGATTTTTTAAAAAGCACAGAACTACAGCTTTCAAGTGTATGAGAGGTGCTTTTTCTACATTTAAAAAAATCTGAGTCTCTGATCAAAACAAACATTAACAAATTATTTGACCTATTTTTCTATCTCTGTAGCCCATTGAACATGCTGGGTACAGTCCGACACTCGTCCTCTTCTCTTTCTTCCCATACGTCAAGTGAAGCAGGAAATTTGGTTATCCTAACCGACAGTTCAATTGGAGAAAATGCAGAGGACATGTATCACATGCAGGTATACCCTGTTACGCTTCAGGAGTTCATTGCAAGGAGTATGTAGATTTAACATGATGTATAGGGTCACTTAAAGAAAGTGTATCTACAGTGAGCAGCTGTAGAAGTTATATGTAAAATTTAGGCTTCGTAATAATAAATGCAAAGTTATGAGAATGATGGACATTCCCAGTACTACATAAGATATTAAAAGGACATTTAGTGTTTGTTGATGTGGGTATCTCCGAGTGATTGAGAGCCATAATGCATAGTAGTAGAATGTTGAACTAGGACTGGGAAGACCTGGATTCAAATCCCCACTTTGGGAAAGAGCATTATCAGTAGTTGAGTCCATGGGGAAGACCATACCAAAGAAGGCTAAACTCTTCGAGTCTTTGAAACTCCCAAAACAATGTCAGAAGTCTTGGGGTTCATTATCTACATTGGTACTGACAGTACAGCCTGAGCCCATCATACTTTGTGATTTGGAGATTCCCAAAATCCATTTTCTGATTTGGACAAGCTTGAACTCCTCACTGAGGCCAAACTCATCCTAAATATACTAGCAGCTACCATTCTGAAAACACCTTCCTCATAGGCAGAGGTACCTCTGAGAACTTCCCTGGAATACTCACCAAGAACATTTCCTCAACACCTATTCCTGTCAGCACCAATTCCCCCTTCACCAAGGAAATGCTTGATTTGCATTATCATTGTTCTCCATGCTATCTTCCGTCCTGTAAACTGTATGAGGACACATGGCACTGACAACTGCAAACACCTGCTGAAGTAAGATTTCATCACCCACAACCTTCTGCCCTTATTAGCCAGAGGCAGGCCATAATATTGAACCATCTGCCTGACATGCAACCTTCTATACCAGCTACCTCGCCCTTACTGGGATTGACCCATCCACTGTTGAGAAAGACCAATATCTTACTTCAGGGCTGATTCCTTCCTTGCTGCCTTTGCACATTCAGTAGCAGCAACAGCACCACCACACTCTGCTGAATAAGTCTGTCACTCAGGTTCATCCCAGCAGCTTCTGCTTTATCTCCATACCACCTGAAGGGAGTGCTTCCTGTACTGAAAAAAAGCTTCTTCCTCTACCTCCCATAGTAATTATGCCACTGGTTCTGAACACCTACAACCATTCCAGTCCCTCTTCTACTACTCCTTCCTCAAGATCTTCTGCATCCTCTTAGTCTTCTTCACATCTTTGGGTTCAGCCTCTGAGTTGGAAGAACCTTCAGGTTCATCCCCCGTGGATGGACTCTAAGAGCACTTGTAGTCTTCTCCAGTGGATAATTTAAGAATCTACTCAGAGCAAGTGGTCTGTATGTCTGCAGCTCCCAGTGGAGAGGTTGTGTGACCAACTCCACAAGAAGATTTCTTCTCTGGTGTTGTACACTATGGCACTCCTGTTCTTAACTGTTCTCTTGGACATGGCAAAGGAATATTGGAGAAAGCCTGCATCAACCCCCTCCCCTTCCAGAAAGATTGGAAATGTCTATTTCTTAGGAAGGCATTTCATACTCATAGTTGAAAAAGAAAGAAAGTTAGATGTCCTTGGTAGAAATATCTACATCTCAGCAGCTATGACAATGAAAGTGGCAAATCATTCAGCATATATGGGGAGATAATCAACATTTCATTTGGGAAAGTGTGCCAAATTAACAGCAGCCACATTTCAGGAACAAGGTCTCAGACTGTCACCTCAAGAAGGTTCTCTGGAGAGGCAGCACTGAAAAATTCTAAATAATAAGCAAACAGATCATGATGGCAAAGTACATAGCTGAGTGTGGGCAAAAAATATACACATTACTATGCTTGGGTAGAATCAACATGTTTGGCCTCAGAAACCAGAACCACAAGAAACTACAGTTCTGTCTCAGCACAGGCAACAGCTTCTGCAGACCATGGCTGGCTGGTGATCAGAGCTAATTAACTGAATAGCTGAGGCCAAAGTGGGTGTGCTTGGGGCTACCTTGCTGGAACATCAGAAAAAGAGTCCAGAAGCTGCAGCTCTATCTCAGCAGAGGCAACAGCTCTGGCAAGTCATAGCTGGCTGGTGATTGGGGGGCGGGCATGTATTGACTACAAGGGTGGGTAGGGTGGAAGTCCATCGCTTGGCTTGGACTATTGAGGGTTTGGTTGATTGTGGGGTTTTCGGTGCACTATAAAGCTGCGAGGGTGAAGAGGGAAACCAGAATAAGCTGCGAGATGTGCCTAGGTGGCCAGGGAGTCCCTGTAAGATAGGGAGGTGGGAGGTATGGTGATGGGCAGAATTAGGTTTAGAAGGAGACCGAGATATTTCTGCTCAAGGCTATAGCTGTATGAGCAGAGAGACAGACAGACAGACATGCTCAGTTCCCTTATAATCCCTATCACAAGGTATGATGGTAGAAGACCCAGACTTCTTTGCCTTCCTCTTCAAGCCTGATGTTGTGCAATGTCAGATCAATTATGAAGAAGATTGCCTCCCTTGAATAATTTATTAGGAAAGGCAATTTTGATCTAGCTTGCTTGACTGAGATCTAGGTGGACAAGGCTGAAGTGATGGCTCTCACTCAGCTGTCTCCCCCAGGAGACTCAGTCCTTCATCAACCGTGAACAGGAAGATGAGGGGTGGCAATTCTCATCCGAGATACTTTCTCCTTCAAGCAGCTTCCTGCACCAGACATCACTAGCACTGAATGTGTAGGCCTGGCATAGGATGCCAGGGAGAGGGTGGGTTTACCATCTTGCTGGTTTACCATCTGCCCAGCTTATCAGCTGACTCCCTGCTGAGGTTGGCTGAGGCAATGGTGGAGTGGGCCTTGCATTTCCCCAAACTGATAGTTTTGGAGGACTTCAATGTCCATGCCAACACTGCCTTGTCTGGTGCCTCATTAGACTTTATGACTGCCATGGCATCAATAGGACTCTCCTAGGTGACATAGGCCCACGCACAGAGAGCAGGCCACACATTGTGTCTGATCTTTCATGCAGGAATTTATCTGGATTCAGTGGCACTTTGCAAACCATTACCTTGCGAACTGGTGCCATGGACCTCATTTCAACTGGTTTCAGACTATCTCTAGATTCTCTCTGATATTACAACATTTGTAGCAGAAGCCAGTGTGGTATACTGGTTAGAGCTTTGGGCTACGATCTGGGAGGTTCAAATGCTGTTTTGTCTGAAAACTTGGTTGTGACCTTGGCCTCATTACATTCTCTCAACCTGACCTATCTCACAGGGTTCTGGTGAGGATGGAATGGTAAAGTATGAAATGTTATGAGCCACTTTGAATCTCATACCCATATTTTTAAAGGGCATCTTATGTTTCTACTCAGAATAGCTGCCCCATGAGACAAAGTCTTTGACATGCAAACTCTAATTAATAGCTGATGTTACAACCTCCTCTACAATCCTTTAGTAAATATATGCTTGATTCCACTGGTCATCTCTATTCTTGATGACTTGCAGGTTATATAGCACTTCATCTCTAATTCAGTCATTGTGGAGTATGAGTGCTGTAAACTGTCAGCCTGGATGGGAAGCAGAATTTCTCTGCAGTGCCTTCCCTTTAAGTTGTGAATCAACAGGTCAATATGGCCTTTTTACTATCCCTTTTGAAGGTAGCTTGACATACTGTGTCTCACAGCCTATGCTGGTGATGTATGTGACAAATCTGTTCCTTTGATCTGGGTCAGTCTTTTTTTTTTTTTTAAACAAGATTTTTATTGGAATATATTCAACATTTTTAAACATAATTTCCAATTCAAGTTATAGATTATATCCCTTCCCCCCTTCCCCCCCAATAGGCTTCCAACACTGCTATTGCCAATAACAAAAAACAATAAAAGTAATCAAGTTTAAACTTATAACAATCTATAAACCAGTTAACTTATGTTTTATATACAAAAATCTAACTTAATCTAACGTAACTACATTTTCAATAAGAATCAGGGTTATACATTTTCCCTTTCATTTTATGTTCAGTTTCCATATAGATTTTCAAGTCTTCCCATTCTTTTAAGTATTGTTCTGCCATTTGTCCATTTAGTTTTTTAGTCATTTTGTCCATTTCAGCTAAAAATAGCAGTTTCCTTAACCAGTCCTGTACATCTGGTACTTTATCCGTTTTCCACTGTTGTGCAAAGGCCATTCTCGCCGACGTGATCATATACCATAATACTGTTCTCTTTTCTTGCTTAATTTTTTTCATTGTCAAACCTAAGAGAAGAAGTTCCAGACTTTTTCTAATAGGGATTTTCAATATTTTCTGCATCTCACAATGAACATTTGACCAGTATACTTTTGCTTTCTCACATGTCCACCACATATGATAAAAAGAACCCTCTATTTTTTTACATTTCCAACATTTGTTACTCAAGTTCTTATCCATACTTATATTGGCAATCTTTTTTGGTGTCATGTACCACCTATAAAGCATCTTAAAACAATTTTCTTTTATGTTAACCAAGTTGATATTTTTAGAGCTTTTCTCCACAAAAATTCCCAAGAATCCATTGAAATTTTCTTATTCATGTTTATGGCCCACTTTGTCATTTGCTCTTTAACAGTTTCATCCAAAGTATATACAGTTAACAATATTTTATACAACTTAGAAATCATTTTTCTCCCTTTTTCCAACCAAATATCTTCAAACTCATCATTTTTAGCTCTAAAACCCACCTCTTTACAATCTTTTTTATAAATGTCTCATATTTGTCCATATTGTAACCAACCATATTCAAATGTCAATTCATTATTTGGTTTTAAAACAAATTTCTTCCCTACTTTTTGAAGCAGCTCTTGGTACGTTAACCAATCATTACCTTTATATTCTGAAAAAGGATGAATAACTGCAGCAGGAACAATCCCCTTTCATCAGGAATTGTATTCCTGTATCTGGTCCATGCTTCAAACAGCGTTCTCCTTATATAATGATGCTTAAACATTGGATCAACCTTGTTTTTCCCATACCAAAGGTAGGCATGCCAACCAAATCTGCAGTCGTGGCCCTCAAGGGCCAATAGTTTTCTATTTTCCAAATTAACCCAATCAGACAACCAAGACATACATACAGCTTCATGGTACAAACACAAATTCGGGACTTGAAAGCCACCTCTTTCTTTTGCATCATACATTATTTTCATTTTAATTCTTGGTTTCTTTCCTGCCCAGATAAATTTAAAAATTTCTCTTTGCCATTTCACTAGCACTTTCATGTCTTTCACAATTGGTATTGTCTGAAACAGAAACATTAACCTGGGCAGAACATTCATTTTGACAACGGCAATTCTTCCAAGAAGAGATAGTTTAAGTTTCTCCCATTTTTTCAAATCATGACTTATCAAAACCCACAGTTTTTCATAGTTATTCTTAAACAAATCAATATTTTTCATTGTAATATCAATTCCCAAATATTTAGTTTTTCTAACCACTTCACATTCTATCATTTTTTGTAACATTTGTTGCCTTACAGTAGTCATATTTTTACATAATATTTTTGATTTATTTTTATTTACATAGAACCCTGCGAGTTCACCAAACTCTTTTACTTTTTCTAGAACCAATGGCATAGTGTTAATAGGATCTTCAACAATAAACATAATATCATCAGCAAATGCTCTTAGTTTATATGAGAAACCTCTAATGTTAAGACCTTTTATATTTTTATCATCTCTGATCGCTTGCAGCAATATTTCCAAAATCCAGATAAATAATAGTGGCGATAAAGGACAGCCCTGTCTAGTACCTTTTCTGACCTGGAATGGTTCCGTTGACTCTGCATTAACAATCACCATGGCTTTTTGCTCTTTATAGATCGATTTGATCATTCTTGAAAATTTTTCGCCCATCTGCAATTTTTCAATCACTCTAAACATAAATTCCCAGTTCAAATTATCAAATGCCTTTTCCCCATCCAAAAATAAAATGCCAACTTCATTTTCTGGATGTTTTTCATAATATTCTATTGCGTCCAATACAACCCTCAAATTGTCTTTTATTTGTCTATCCGGCAGAAAACCAGCCTGGTCTTCGGCAATAACTCCTTTTAAATACTCTTTGAGGCGTTCTGCTAGTATTTTTGCAAAAAGTTTATAATCATTATTCAAGAGCGAAATAGGTCGATAATTTTTAACGTTAGTTAAATCTTGTGACTCTTTTGGTATCAAGGTGATTGCTGCTTCATTCCAGGAATCTGGAATTTTCCCATAGTCTCTGATTTCATTTAAAAGAATCTCTAGAACCGGCACCAGGTCTTCTTGAAATTTCTTATAAAATTTGGCTGAAAATCCATCTGGTCCTGGAGCTTTGGAGATTTTTGCTTCCCATATTGCTTTGCTGATTTCTTCTTTAGTTATTGCAGCATTCAAGAATTCTTTTATTTTTTCACTCGGTTGCATCAAATTTACCTTTGATAATCCTGAATTTTCTGTGGATCCACTTGTTTTTGATCCGGGTCAGTCTTTTTACTCTGTTCTAGTCCATGCTAGGAACTGGGGGGAAGGCCCCACAGAGAGACTATGAATTCTTTAGTGCAGTTAAAGTACACTCTAAAGGGGAGCAACAGGCTCGGTGTCAGATCCTTAAGAGTAGGGATGGGCACAAACCTTGTCACAATCTAATTTTGTGACAAACATCACTCAGCTGAGGGTCATGCAATTGCACCTGTAACAAACCTCCCACAATCCTCCATGTTTTTTTGCAGATGTCTGTGTGGTTCGTGCAGCAAACACACTGTCACTGATCAATTAATTGGCAAAGCAATGGGGGATGGACTTCCAGGTGAACTCGCTGCTTGGACTTCACTCACAGGAGGCATAGCTTGCAAAAGCCATTTAAAGGGAGCATTTTTGCAAGCTGCGCTGCACAAGTGAAGTCAAAGTGGTGAGTTCACACACTTCCAGGTGAATTTACCACTTGGACTTCACTCGTGCACAGCACGGCTTGCAAAAGCCATTTAAATCCTTTTGCAAGCCATGCTGCATGCGAGTGGAGTCCAAACGGTGAGTTCACCTGGAACTGAGTGAACTCACCGCTTTGACTTCACTTGTGTGGTGTAGCTTGTTGTTTTTTCCCCCCTGGCTGTTTTGCTGCAAAGATTGCTCTGCAGGCTGCACAAAGTTCATTTCTTTTCTTTGGCCACATCATGCCTAGTTCACTGCATTCATTGTTATGGTGCAGATCTGCTTATTTTAACTGCTGCTGACGACTTTGGTAGTTTTTATCAGCTCCTTTTCTGCATTGTAGCAGTATCCTCAAACTTTTCTGAGTGGCAAGCATCATTCCTTCACTACCATATCTTATACCACTAAGTAGAAAAGAGTCTCCACTGAGGCTGTCACAAGGTTTGGACCTTGTGTCTTGTGCTGTTAATTATGTTTTGGCCACTGATAGGACTCAAACTCTCTAAACTTTCATCTTCCCAACTGGATTTCTAAAGATATTACAAACAGAAATATAACCCCTTGTTTGATTTTTTGCACTTCCCTGGTGCTTTATTTTTTTTTTTACTATGCACACTTTTTTTAGTATGCAACACTTCCAACAGTGGAATGAGGACATTGTGGGCTCCAGCCCCTGCCCCCTCCATTCATGAAGTTTCATAAGGTTAGGGTCTCTAATACCCTGGCCAGAATCCCTACCAGGGATTGTCTCTCAGTCTTCATGTTGCACAATGCTATCCTTGTAGTTGTTTCTGACATCAAACATATCTGCACTTCTTATATTCATTGAATGTGACTTTTCTTGGGTTTTGGACTGCCAGGGACCTAACACTACCTTATATTAGTCTCTCAGGTTCCAAAAAGCACTGGTCAGTGTCTTCACATAACCTGTCCTCATGGGTTGGTAGAGGCTATCACTCTCTGTCTTGAGTGCATGACTGTTCAATATCACTTTACACATCACAGCTTTCTCCAACAGAGTGCTGTTTTTATTTGCCACATTCCTGCATGTATTTCATTTGGACACTTGTAGAGAGCTCCTTGTACCTTTAGAAGACAATTCTGGCTGAATGTCAATATGAGATTCTAAACAACTGTTGGGAAGGTGGTCCTCCTTGGTCTCTTCCTTTGGGAGCTTCACACCCAACTCCTTCACTCAGTGAGCTTGCTAATCTCCCAATGTGAGACTGCACAGAAGCCATGATGATGAAAACAGGGTTGCACTTACCTGTAACTGTTGTTCATTAAGTGGTTTTCTGTGCAGGCACGCATCTCTCCCTCCCTCCTGCCCCACTGTGAACTCTCTGGAAACTTAGTCTCTTGAGGTCTCTGGTGGTGGCACGAAGAGAACTGAGGGAGTAGCATCCCTCTTCCTGGTCATATGATCATTTTGGTGGGAAAGAGCCAGAGGGAAGAGGGATGCTCCGAGTATACTAGAGTTTTGAAAATCTTTTCTACGGCTGGCTTGCACACATGCAGTCCTAGTGTGTGCCTGCACAGAAAACCACTTGATGAACAACAGTTAATGGTAATTGCAGCCCAGTTTTCTGCTTACAGCTTTTGAAGGTTCTATGCTGTGGCCTAAAAGTGTGACTGTACAGATAATCACGTTAAGCATAAAACTATGGGACTGCAAACTTTTGAATAGTGGGAAAAGTCTTCAGTTAGCAGCACCTTAAGTTTGCAAATTTTGATAAAAAATATATGAATTGAAAAAGTCGTACATACATTTATTTATTTATTTGATTTATATCCAACTCTCCCAGCCAAGGTGGGCTCAGGGTGGCCTACCAGAATTAATAAAATACAATTAGAATACATACTTGATATGAAGCAGATAAACTTGTAACACCCAGGTTCCGTCAGTCATTTCCTTTGGTAACTTATGTCATTCCTATTCTGATCCTTAACTCAAAATATCAGAATTGCTAATATCAGAACTGTTGTTTGTGTTGTCTTCTTCCTAGGCCAGTCCTTCCACCTCAAGCCTGAGTTCTACCCATTCTGCTCCGTCACAGATGATTAACTCTGCTCCTTCTAGTGCACGAGGTAAGAAGTAGGTAGCTCCTTATATGAAGTTCTAGAAATAGCCATGATGTTTCTGCTTCAGTATTCTTGATTGTGCTGTGTTTCCTCTCTTGACAAATGGAATAGTTTCATTATTACAAAAGCAAATTATTCCAAGATTTCTTTTATAATGATCCCACATAGCATGTCATCATCTCTGATCCCTTTGGTGTATTTCTTTTAAGCAGTTGAACCGTTTGTCTCCAGTGTACACACCAAACTTTCAGCCTGTCCACTTATACATACAACCTAAGAATAACAACATGAGGCTGAAAATTAATGCCAAGCTTTTATCAAAAGAAAATTAATCAGGACAAAAGAGTTAAGAGAATGGGTAGCATGAAACTAAAATGGATGAAATAAGATGTACAAGATTGGTCTTCTTTGCGTCGGTTGTGAGTGAACCAGGGGGAGACATAGAACAGGTTTTGCTATCTAGAATTTTCTTTCTTTAAAACTAGTTGGGACCTCAAAGACTCACAACTGGTATCAGTACTCTCTGACAGCTTATAAATGGGTACCAATTCGTGCAGATTTATATATGTTACACTTCAGTTTGTTCTCTGTGGGGTTGACTGACAAATATGTGAAGTCCCTTCCAGATGCAGCAGACAAGGAAGTGAGACTCAGTAAATGGATAGCATGACTTTGACGAGGGATAGCTGTGTTGCCCTTACAGCTCTCAAACTCATGGCTTTATAAATGCACAGTAAAACATAGGATGGGAAGTGGGCAGATTTCAAAAAACAAATACACTCAAGAGCTGAAACTGACTAGATTCCTCAAAGCTGCCAAAGTTAAAAGAGCCAGATGAAGAATCTGGCATCAATTAAAATTGAAACATTATTTTTAATCATTATAAGTTATTGTTTCAGTAACAATAATTATAAACGTCTAGCAGTTCTCTGCTGGAGTAATGCAGTGCAGAAGCACATACCAAAGTGATTTAAAAAAAAATACTTCACAAAGTGTACGAGTGGATAATCACCATTGATGCTCACAAGCAACATCAGCTAGAGGGTAGAGACACTTCATGGAACCACATTCCACACAGCTTTATTGACAGCAGTGGCTCTTATAGCTCAGAGGAGAATTACATTTTCTTAGTAACAAAATATTGTTGTCTAAGTGCTAGGAAAATGCAATAACCCTGCAACAGAATTCTTATAAAGGAAGATATCTGGGTTTCTTTAATAAGAACATAAGAAGACGATCAGCCTAAAGGCCCATCTAGTCCAGCATTTTGTTGACACAGTGGCCAACCGGCTACCTCTAGGAAGCCCACAAACAGGAAAACTGCAACAGCATCATCCTGCCTGTGTTCCCCAGCAACTGATTTAAGGAGGTATACTTGTGGTACTGGAAGGAATAGTTGTTATTATGATTAGTTATACCATGATTAGTTGTTATTAACAGCTCAGTCCTACATGAATTTGTCATCTCCCTTTTAAAGCCTTCCAAGTTGGTAGCCATGACCACATCCTGTGGCATCGATTAACTATGCACTTTGTGAAGAAATTAGTTGTTAGGAGCTGCGGTGGCTCAAGTGGTTAAGACGCTGAACTGCAGGCTGTGGAAGGTCAGTAGTTCAGCAGTTCGAGACCCGAGAGTGCCGCATGACGGAGTGAGCTCCCGTCTCTAGTTCCAGTTCCTGCCAACCTAGCAGTTCGAAAGCAAGAAATTGCAAGTAGATCAATAGGTACCACTTTGGTGGGAAGGTAACAGCGTTCCGTGCACCGTGGTGTTTAGTCATGCTGGCCACATGACCACGGAAATGTCTTCAGACAGCGCTGGCTCTTCGGCTTTGAAACGGAGATGAGCACCGCAACCCTAGAGTCAGATTCGACTGGCTTTCGAGCAAGGGAACCTTTACTTTACCTTGTGAAGAAATACTTCCTTTTGTCTCTCCTGAATCTCCCACCCTTCACCTTCAGTGGTTGACCCCAAGTTCTAGTATTATAGAAGAGGGAGAAAAGGTTCTCCCTGTCCACTCTCTCCATGCTATGCATAATGTTATAAACCTCTTATCATGTCTCCCTTTACTCACCTTTTTTGGGGGGGCTGAACAGCCCTAAAGGCTCTCATCAGGCAGTTGCTGTAGCCCCCTGATCATCCTGGCTGCTCTTTTCTGCACCTTTTCAAGCTCTACAATATCCTTTTTCAGGTGCAGTGATCAGAATTGAACATGATATTCCAAGTGTGGTCTCACCATAGATTTGTATAAGGGCAGTTTGATGGCAACAGTTTTATTCTCTATTCCTGTTTTAAATATGGCCAGCATGGAATTTGCCTTTTTTTCACAGCAACCGCACACTGGGTCAACTTTTTCATCAAGCTATCCACTATCATCCCAATGTTCCTTTCTTGGCCTGCTGCTTCCAGCTCAGATTCCATCAGTGTATATGTGAAGTTGGGATTTTTTGCCTCAATATGCATCACTTTACACTTTCTCACATTGAACCTCTTTAGCCATTGTAATGCCCATTCCCCCAGTTTGAAGAGATCCTTTTGGATCTCTTCATGATCAATTTTTGTCTTAACCACCCTAAATAATTTGGAGTTATCTGCAAACTTGGCTTCCTCACTACTTACCCCTAACTCCAGGACATTTATGGACAAGTTGAAAAGCACCAGTCCCAGTACAGACCCCTGAGGGATCCTGCTGCTCACATCCCTCCATTGCGAGAACTGACCATTTACTCCTATACTCAGCTTCCTATTTTTAGTCAATATCCAATCCAAAAGAGAACTTGTCCTGTTATCCCATGGCTCTGTAGTTTGTTCAGGAGTCTTTGCTGAGGGATTTTGTCAAAAGCCTTCTGGAAATCCAAATGAACACTATCTACCAGCTCATTCACGTCTCCATGTTTATTTATTAATGAGTCTGTGTGGGCCTACTTTGGGGAGAATGTGGTCATGGGGACCTGAATATGGGAAGATTCTAAAGGTCTGACAGAAGCCAAGAAGCTTGCAGACACACTTCCTCCACATGCACACCCTCTTGACTGGTAGTTGTTGCTGTGAATTGGGAAGACCATGATGTTCCCAACCTGGCTAAACTCAGTGTATAGCAAAGCAAGTGAATTTCTAGAAGTGTATTTGTTGTGGAATTAAAGGCCCACCACAGGTGACTGTTTCATTTGCCTTTTCTGCAGGACATACTCATAATCAAATATGCAGAGACCATCAGCGTTGCTACTCATCCATGCTGCTTTATTTTAGACAAGGTTTTAGTGTTTGCATTTCTTTGCAGTTGCTACTGAAAATTTCTCTTACAGGTAGACCTAAGAATGAAATGTTGCCTCTGCTGCAGCTACTAATCTATTGAGTTATAATAAATGAAAAGTCATCCTTTCCTTAGAGATTGACTTTACTGTCCAGCAAGCAAAAAATCAGTTGGGCCATAAGCATCTAAACAACAGCCCTTGAAAAAGGCTTTTAAAAAGAGAGAGAGGTACTGGCCTTGAAGTTCTTTGACCTCTGGTACCACTTTGCACTGAGCGCAAAGCTACTTGGAGAATCAAGATGGGATAGATCAATTTTTCTCCCAACTCTCTGAGGCACCCAGTGTAAATCTGATGTGAAAATGTGTTCAGAAAATCATGGGACACTTTTTACTCAAGCAAAACAAGCCATTTGGTATAACTTGCCTGTTTCATGTTCTTAATCTTTCTGTTTATAATTCAATATTCCGAGAGCCAGCTTGGTGTAGTGGTTAAGACTGGCAGACTCTAACTCCTCCACATGAAGTCAGCTGGGTGACTTTGGGTCAGTCACAGTTCTCTCAGAACTCTCTTAGCCCCACCTACCTCACAGGGTGTTTGTTGTGAGGAGAGGAAGGGGAAGGTGATTGTAAGCTTCCCTGAGTCTCCTTCAGGTAGTGAAGAGTATAAAACCAACTCTTCTTCTTTTGAATATTGAAATATTGGAAGGAAACTTGATATGCGTGTTGAGAACATAATTTTACATTTCAAGTTTGATCCCACCTCCATATGCATTTCCAAGCAGGCTGGGAAAAAGATAAAGCATTGTGATATTAAATGAAACTTTGAATGTACAGGTATGATACCACTCTCTATTTCAGGTTCAGGCATCAGCTGACACCCGTACTGTTGTTCATGGGGAGATGGGAAGATAAAAATGTATTCTAATCTTATATTTGAAACAAATCCTCAGACATTTTACTTTGCTACTTATATCTGAAAACTGTGCTAGTGGGTATTTATTTTTAATTTGATTTTTCCCCTCCATTTTGGAGGTCTGTAGTTTTTAATTGCTGATTTGTATTGTGATGCCTTTATAGCTAAAACAACAAAAATTGTCATAACTGCTACAAGAACTTCTAGTGAACCAGAGGAACTTGATCATAACTCCTGTGAGTTGGAAAATCGGTTTTACTTTCTCCCTAATTGTCATCCTTAAGTAATCCAGATCATGGGGGTGCTCTGCTCTCTGCACATTAGGAAGCAGGTTCTCTTTGAAGATGAAGAATTGGGCCAGGGCTGGGCCAGGAGGCATCTCTCATCCCCTGTAAAGCCAGTCCTCATTGTCCCATTGCAGTGAACAGACAAAAGTCCAGCCTTGTCTGCACGCTGCTTCCTTTTACAGGGGCCTTGCCTTTCTGCAAGTCAGGATTTAACATGAAGAGAAGACAGAAGAAGAAAGAAGACCTTAGTGCTGTTTGTGTGAGCTGGAGCTTTTGCTCTGAAGTGACACTAAGACAGCTTCACAGCTGTTCCTTGTCTCTCTTGTACCTTTTTTCATTTGGAGAATGATCCAGGGATGAGTCCTGCATCCTTATTGTGGCCAGGCCTTATAGCATCAACCCATATGCTGCCAGCCTCTTCTGTAGTAGTGTTGGAGCACAGAGTGAGCATAAAAAGTATTGGTCTGTTTTGCTCGTAAGAACTGGAAGTTGGTATGCTGAGGTAGTCTTTTATGTATACAAAACAGGGTGAAGGTTATAACCTGGCTCCCTGCCTCTCTTGATCTCCGTGTGTCTGTAGGCATAATTTTTGATGGACTTTGCCACTCAGCCCTCATATGGCTGAAGTCATCTTGTTCCCTGGCTTGAAAGCTTTGGGGTTTTCCCTTGGGCTATATGGCATTCTGCCTTTGGGCAGTGTCTACTGGGTAAGGAGTGCTCTTCCTCCTGCCTCCTTTCTATCCACTGAGATGATTTAGCTCTTGCCCTCTCCATGCAGTAGTGGGGGATAGAGCTCACCTTGCTTAGCTTACCACAGCAAAGAAAGAGGGATATAATAGGTGAGTAATGTAGTTATGGCTCCATTTGGTCCTTTTCTTTTTCTGACCCCTTCCTGTTGATAGAGACCATTGTCCTTGAGGGTTTCTCTACAAAGTGAGAGTAACTCGTCATCACACACACACACACACACACATTTTACCTAGTCTGTGTTTAGACTCCTCAAGTTCTGGGCTGCTGGCTGGACAGTGGGAAGGATTTCTTCTGCAGGGGTCGCAAGAAATTTGTCTGCTGCCAACAGACTGGCTTGAACCTGTTTCGTTTGTGAACCACTAAAGCAGCTTTTGTTTGTTCTTCCTAAGTTTGCTGTGAAGAAAGCTTTAGCCTTTAGCTAAAAAAAAACCTGCTAAAAAGTCGCAGATTCTTATGAATTAGTCACCTGCTCAGGCTCATGAGTAGATTTTCAAACCCCAACCAGTACAAAGGAGACCTCTCAGGAGCAAGCACTGCCCCCTCCCAATCTGCTTCTCCCCTGCAATTCCATCAGTCTCTGAGACAGAATGTTATTCTTTCTTTACTGGGTTTGGACATACCACCCAGGACACTAGCCCTTCCCTCACCCTGCTGAGGCAGCTATTGCCTGCCCAGCAAGGGACTCATTTTCTCTCTGGCTGTGACCACCAAGTTTCCTCAAGGTCTAAAGAGCAGCATTTTTTTCAAAGCTTCTTAGATGAGGGGTTGGGAGTGGAACCTGCTCCAAATCTTTCTATGGTAACCATACTATCCAAGTAGTGTTCCCTCTAAGCTGAGTTAGTGTGAGCTAGCTCACAATTTTTTATCCTCCGGCTCACAGATTTTTGTTTTAGCTCAGGAAGGATAGCTCCAGAGCAAACTAATTTATGCAGTAGCCAAATCACTCACTCACAGCTTTAATGCCAGTAGCTCACAAACTAGAATTTTTGCTCACAAGACTCCAAAGCTTAGAGAGATCATTGCATCCAAGAGACCTCAAACTTTTGTGTGTCACCCTCTCCCAGATCTGATCAGACTCTCAAAAGAATGCCATACCCACTTGTACTTTTCTTCATCACTCCTCACTGAATTCATACCTAAGGTGCTGTCAGCTCTGTATCTACAGACTATGGCCCTTTCTGCACTCTCCTTTTAATCCATGTTCACCATAGTGTCCTCCAAGCAATTCTGCACTAAAATAGAGTTCAACCTTCTTTTTATTCCTGCTTTTTTGCCATTCTGCATTACATTACCTCCCTTCAGTGGTCAGCCCGGTTTCAGCCTGTTGTTGCCCCAGGTTATTTGGATGGTGTTTTGTCGTGAACTTAAATTGCCTCAACTTGAACATTGAGAAAATCTGGAGTGACGGGCAAATGCAGAAAGGACCTATGCTTTCTAATCAGAAACTCAAAGAAGGTGCTCCAAAATAATCTGAATTCATGCTTACAACAGCCAGAGTACAGATGGCCATACCCATGTCCCAAGTTTCAAGGACATGTCCCTGAGTTTCTGTGCTTCCTGGCTGAAGCCAGAAAGACTAGTGAGACCCACCAGGATTTTGGAGAGACTGTATCCTTTTGTAAAAGGCTATAAGGATTTTTGCTCCCAGCAGTTGATGAATTGGTTGCCATCCTAGCAAAGGAATCCTGGTTGCCTCCTAAAAGAAATGCTCTGCACAGAAAAGAGACAGATCACAAGACAGAGATCTTTTCCCACAGAGCTATGGAACCCAATAAAACAGACAATAATATTGTGTCCACCCCTTTCTTGGTGGCCAGAGCCGTCTTCACTTGTCTCCAGAAGGTACAGCTTAAGAGTGAACTGTGTGGCATTACACCCTGCTGAGGTCCCTCCACTCCCAAATCCTCAGGAATTTCCCAGCCCAGAGATGGGAACTTTAAATGCTGGCAGGACCACAGTCATATTTATGATAGCTAGGAGGTCTATATGGCTGAGACCTTGGGATGAAGTCATGTCCACCAAGTCCATTCTTACATCTTGAGGTTTCAAGGGGCTACCTCTTTGATGAGTGCCTCCATAAAGCTGCAGTAGAAGGGGGGAGGAAAATCCAAATATAGGTGCTACCATGTTTTCAGAAGTGGCCCTTAAAGACAAGATAGGGGAGATAGCTTCCATTTCCACAAGTTCTAGTACCAGAATAGGCCATCCAAACTATTCAGATCTTTCAAAGTTTATAAGAACTCCACATCTGACTCAAAGTTCTGGCAAAATATGCCTTCCCCTAACCTTCTAAGGGAACTGCTAAAAATCCTTCTGGTTTCATGTGCCACAGTATGTCTCAGGGGTTGGTTACTGGACTTCAGTCTTGTGTCACAGCATCCAGGTCAGGCAAGTGCCTTAAAACAGATTCTTAGTCTTCCTTTGCTCTGCAAAAGCAACAAAATGCTGTCTCATGGCAGTAACAATCAAAGACTGGTGAATATCAGAGCCACAGAACTGGAGAGGGAAACAAGCATCTACTGGCACCTTTCTCTCACCTTAAAAAAGTGACCAAAACCTCAAAAAGGTAGCTTGAGATCTACCATTTCAAATTCAAGAGTCCTCCATCCTCTGTGTAGTTTATCCATGGAAATTTCTGACATTCATCAACCTCACAAATGCATATCTGCACATCCCCATCCGTTTTTCAGCACAAATTCCTTGGGTCTTTTACCAGGGGTGGTACTCTCAGTAACATGCATTTCCATTTGGGCTTACCACATCGCTGAGGATGTTTCCTAAGATTCTTGTGACAATTGTCTACATTTCTCCAAGTGGTGTTGAGCTTCAACATGAAGTTTTAAAGACTACTGCAGATAGAGCTCATCTCAAGCTGTGGCAATGAGAATAAGCATACATTTATACTGTCTATACATATATTTCAGCAAATCTACAAAATTTCAACAGACTACATGACTATGAGGCAATCCCCATTCATAGAATGCCCCAGATCATGGCTTTGCAATCAACAGGAAAAACCAGTTGATTCCAGGGTAATACAGTCTACATTGGAATGTGGTGGTCAATGCCTGTTCCAAGGTGTTCCTGTCTAAGGACAGAGGGAGGGAGTTCATCAGCTTGGAGGTACAGGAGCAGGAGAACCCTTGTCTCTCACCTCAGTCTCCTCTCACAGTTGACAGACTTGTTGGTTTCTGTCATTCCATCTTTGTCCTCTGCAGTGTTTCCATCAGCCTTATCACCATGTCTTTTTGGCCAGGGAGGACTGTTTGATGCAAGTTCCAGACAGTTTCAACTGTTCCCTGGTCTGGTGGCTGAGCACTTAGCATGTGCAAGTAAGGATACTGCTTTGCCAAATGCCTCTTTGGATCATATTGACAACCAGTCCAGCAGTTGGGGAATTTGCTTTGTGAACAAGCTAACACAGAAACAGTGGCTGAAAACTTCTCAGGAGGCAAGCCTCAGCATCACTCTTCTAGAGTTCAGAGCGACCTGCCTTGCCTGCCATGAATTTCAACACCTTTTCCAGGTGACAAATATAATCATACTCACAGACAAAACTGCAGCACTGTCTTTCTGGAGACTTCTGATCCTCAGTAATGGTGAGAGAGGCAGACTTCGAGTGGGCAGAAAATGTCACAGTGTCAGTTGTATATCAAAGGTATGTCTAACATCCAGGCAGATTGCCTAATAAAATGGGCTCTGGACACAAATGAGACATGTCTTCACAAGAAAGTATTCAAACAGCTGAAACTTTGCTTTGGAAACCCATAACTGATCCATTTGGCTCCCCAAATGATGCCAAGGCCCCAGGGTTTTTCACCAGGACCAGGGACAGCAGAATTCTCAGTATGGGCACCTGCACAATGTCTCTTGCCAAAAGAGCACCTCAGTGCTTTCTCCTCTATTTCTACTATTGTCAAGAGTGCTCAGCACAGGATCAGACAAAGAGAACCATCCCATTCAGAGACATTAAAACTCTCAATACCAGTACCAGGAAGCAACATGAGAGGAAGGCCTTGGCTTCTATGCCCTTTTCTTGGCGCTCCAGTAACTGTGTCATGGGCTGGGTGCAGAGCCAGGAAAGCGTGGGGCAGTCAGAGCACAGTCTGAGGTCAGAGCTGGCCGAGAACAAACAACCAAGTTCCAGGGGCGAGCGGGGTGGTCGAGAGACAGTTCAGAGTCAGAAGCTGAGCAAGCTGAGAAAACCAGGGAGCCAAGTCCAAATTACCAACCGGTAGGGTGGTCAGGAGGTCCGAGAGTTGAGGGGCCAGAGTACGAGAGCTGTGAGTCAAGAGTCCGAGAGCTGAGGGACAGGAGTCCAGGGGTGCGAGGTGCACAGTAGCGAGGTCAAGATGAGCCGAGGTTGAGAAACTGGAGGGATCAAACCAAGAACAAGGTGTCAGGAACCGGAGTGGTGCGGCGCAGAGCTTCACGGATGCAACTCGTTGCTGGCATGAGTCTGATGTCATGCCAGCACAGGCTAAATAGTAATCCCAGCAGCTGGTAATTAGCATGCTCTGAGCGCAGCCCAGCTCCTGCTAATACTCTGGGCTACACGAATGCCAAGTGCACATGCATACTTCGCAGCGCCAGGCTGCCATGTCCCGCCAGCGCTGCTCCCGTAAACGAGACACCGGTGGAGGCGAGTTAGGGGACGTGTCACTTGAGCAGCGATCTGCCCCAGCTGTTGCTGGGCTGGGCTCAGAGCTCGCTGCGTTGTCAGGTGTGAAGGTTTCTCGTGGGAGGAACTCATCCGTGTTGACACTTAGCTCCTCCACAGCTTCCGAGGGCTCAGGCGCGACAGGAGCCGTGACAAACTGGTTGGTTACTGTGTGAAACAGGATGCTAGACTAGATGGACTACTGGTCTGATCCAGCAGGGCTGGGTCTTCTTACATTCTTATCAGGAACATTCAGATGTCACCTTGATTGGCCTCCGGTAGCTATCCCTTGTTACAAACCTCATCAGACTCCAACTGCATCTTCACATAAAGCTACTGACTCAAACAACATTTTCTCAGCCATGTTAAGAACAGACCTGGTATTCTTAGACAGAAAGGTCCTTAAGGCTTACCTCAAAAAGCATTTAACTTTTTAGAAGATGTTTAGACCAAGGGGCAGTAGGGCTTCCAATACCCTCTGAAAGCTTAGATATCTCTCTCTCTCTCTCTCTCTCTCTCTCTCTCTCTCTCTCTCTCTCTCTCTCTCTCTCTCTCTCTCTCTCTTCCTGAACAAACAGATCTTGTGGTTTCAGTAACGTACAGCAGTGACATGGTCCTCTGTGCACATATTTACTAGGCACTATAGAATTAACCTTTTTGCTTCAGCCACAGTATACGGACATAAGAGAAGTCAATGCTAGATCAGGCCAATGGCCCATCTAGTCCAACATTCTGTCACACAGTGGCCAAAAATACCAGGTGCCATCAGGAGGTCCAGCAGTGGGGCCAGGACACTAGAAGCCCTCCCACTGTTGCCCCCCCAAGCACCACACAGACCATCATTTGCCCCAGCCTGAGAGTTCCTATCTATACCTTGTGGCTAATAGCCACTGATGGACTTCTGCTCCATATGCTTATCTAATTCCCTCTTGAAACTGTCCATGCTTGTAGCCGCCACCACCTCCTGTGGCAGTGAATTCCATGTGTTAATCACTCTTTGGGTGAAGAAGTACTTCCTTTTATCTGTTCTAACCCGACTGATCAGCAATTTCATTGAGTGCCCACGAGTTCTTGTATTGTGAGAAAGGGAGAAAAGTACTTTCTCTACCTGCTCAATCCTATGCATAATCTTATAAACCTCGATCATATCACCCCTCAGCCGTCATTTCTCCAAGCTAAAGAGTCCCAAGCATTTTAACCTTTCTTCATAGGGAAAGTGTTCCAACCCTTTTATCATTTTCCAATGCTATGATATCCTTTTTGAGGTGTGGTGACCAGAACTGTACACAGTACTCCAAATGAGGTTGCACCATTGATTTATACAAGGGCATAATGATACTGGCTGATTTGTTTTCAATTCCCTTCCTAATAATCCCCAGCATAGCATTGGCCTTTTTTATTGCAGTTCCACACTGTCTAGACATTTTCTTTGAGTTATCTACTATGACTCCAAGATCTCTCTCTTGGCCAGTCTCTGCCAGTTCAGATCCCATCAATGTGTATTTATAGTTAGGATTTTGGCTCCAATGTGCATCACTTTGCACTTGGCACATTGAACCCTATTTGCCTCGTTGATGCCCACTCGCCTATCTTCGACAGATCCCTTTGGAGTGCCTCACAAATCCTCCCTGGTTCTCACCACCCTGAACATCCTCATGTCATCTGCAAATTTAGCCACTTCACTGCTTACTCCCAACTCCAACCATTAATAAACAAGTTAAAAAGCATTGGACCGAGTACTGATCTCTGTGGTATCCCACTGCTTACCAACCTCCACTGAGAAAATTTCCCATTTATACTCACTCTCCGTTTCCTATTAATTAGCCAGTTTTTGATCCACAAAAGGACTTGTCCTTTTATCCCATGACTATTGAGCTTACTTAGGAGCCTCTGATGAGGAACTTTATCAAAAGCTTTCTGGAAGTCAAGGTAAACAATATCTATTGGGTCTCTCTTGTCCACATGTTTGTTCACTCCCTCAAAGAAGACTAACAGGTTAGTGAGACAAGATTTTCTCTTACAGAACCCATGCTGAGTCTGCCTCAGTAGTTTTTGTTCCTCAATGTGCCTACTAATGCTTTCCTTAATAACAGTTTCCACCAACTTACCTGGTATCGATGCCAGACTGACTGACCTGTAATTTCCCGGATCTCCTAAAGATGGGAGTGACATTAGCTACCTTCCAGTCCTCAGGAATGGAGGCAGATTTTAATGAATTATTACATATTTTTGTCAAGAGATCCACAAGTTCATAATTGAGTTCTTTCAGAACTCTTGGATGTATGCCATCTGGACCTGGTGATTTATCAGTTTTTAAGTTGTCTATCAGTCATAGGACCTCCTCTCTCATCACCTCAATCTGACTCAGGTCTTTCAACACCCCTCCTGAAATCAGCAGTTCTGGAGTGGGCAAGCACTTTTCATCTTCCATAGTGAAGACAGAGGCAAAAAATGCATTCAGCTTCTCAGCCATTTCCCTATCATCCTTCAGTACTCCTTTTACCCATTGGTCATCCAAGGGCCCCACCACCTCCCTGGCTGGTTTCCTGCAGGAGGATTCTTCAGTCTGCTATTGAGCTCTAGCACTTCCAGACTCCTGTCCCTCTATTTCTTTTTCCTCCTGAGACTTCAGACATTTCTTTTCAATACCCTCTGCTCTAAATTAAAAAGATATATCCCATTCTACCTTTCTACCATTTCTGCTGAACATGCAGTTGTAAAGACCTCCTTGGTATTTTTGTCTCCTCTGTGGTCAAAACTGATAAGGAAGTCCTTTGAGGTTATAATAATCTACAATCTTCAGCTACTTTCCCTCAAACTAGCACACATGGAAGTAATGACTTTGGAAAGAGGGTCGATGAACATTCACTTCTGAGGTGCAGTCCTTTGTGTCTTAACATTCAAGAAGTGATTCTGAAGCCATTCTTCCTGCCTAAATTATATGTATGACTACTATGTCAGTCATGATAGTTTTTTTCCTATTAAATGACAGAAATAAGTGTTTATGCTTATTTCATTCTTTTTTGTATTTAAATACACTACCACACACACCCTTTATCTCAGTCCAGTTCATACATGGCAAACTGCTACAGGTATTATGTGATAAAGGCTGAGTTAATCATTAGTAAATGAAATAAAGGTGATAACTGCAATGAAAATAAAGGTATGTTAATATACTGCCTTAGGGTTTTCGTCTGTAGGGAGTCTATGTTTTTGGGGAAGAGGAGCTTGACTAAGTAGTCGCTCATAGCTTTTCATAAATTCAGTACTCACGGCCATGGGAAATCTATCTTTCTGAGCTGCTGTTTTGTTTTACGTGACTATATAAAACAATAGCATCTTCCACTGACAATAGATTACTCACAGAATATAAGATATGAAATAGCAAAAAAAACTCTTAATTTTAAACTGTTTTTAAACACTCTCTGTCATATTTACTTATGCTTTCAATTCTTGCTGTTTCTGATAAGTTTCAGAACACTGTTATTTCTTGACTCTTTTGCTCAAATTAGCCAAAAATTTCATGGGAGGCAAGTTAAAAGAAAAATCCCATATCTTTCTCTACTTCAGTGTACAAATTATTGGATTGTAAAATCTCCACCTGGAATGAAATTGTGTAGCAGAAAATAAGCTTCATGGTATTGGGGAAAAGATGGGGTTTATTTTTTTATTTATTCATTTTTGTGTACTTTTAATGAATTTTATGTTTACAAAAATGAGAGATTGATAAGCATTGGCACTACAGCAAGGTGCTGTGCAAAATTTCACATGCCTAGCTCTGCCATTATGCTTCAGTCCTTTTATATTTATATTCTTTTTAATTTAGTGCTGATGAAAGGTGCTGGATTGACAACACTGGAGGCTGAAGCCCTCTATTTATCCACAGAACAGATTCAGCATGGGCGGCAGCAGTGCAAGCTTCCCCACACTGCCCCCACCAATGTGCCTCATCTCTGTCCTGGAGGGACCACCTCTAGAGGTGAGAGGATAGATCAGTCTCCATGAAACCATTCAGTCCTTGGCTTTTCTGTTGAGATTGACAACAAAGTTAGTCACCAACTGTGATGGAATGCCTTGAGACCCATCCGTCAGCAAGTACACCAGACAAATACATTTCACTGTCCCTAATTTCCTCTGGTAGATTACACAGTGATTTAAAAAGTTACAGTAAAACCTTGATTTACTGGATAACCAATTTACCTTTCAATATTCACAGTCTGACAGAGGCATAAAAACACCTCTCCCAATTACTATACCTTTGCAGCCAGCCACATCTCTGTCTAATCTAAAGTATTCTTATTAGCCCCTTCTTGATAATCAAGTAATAGCTAAAATTAGCTGAGAATCAGAAAATTAGTTGAGAATCAGCTAAAATTTGACACCTCCCATTTCTAACATTTGATGTATCAACATGTCAATATCAATGAGTAACATAGGAAAACTTATTTTATATACAGTTTCCAGTAATATTGCAATATATTAGATGCTAAAAGAAAATTTAATCAGGATAACATGGAATCCCTGAAATTCATGCTTACTGAAACAGAAATACATGGTGTAGTGTTCCATTTTACAGCATAATAAGAATGCTACATAGTTAACTCTGTACAGCAGTGTAATATAAATCAATGTTTGGAATGAGTAGACACACTCAGCACTGTACTATAGGGATGAGCTTATTAAGGCCAATTCAAATTTGACATTAACAGTTATTATAGATCTGAAAATAGCATGCTTCCCAATATTGTAACTTCTTAATTAAATCCTTATCAAGGACAAGTTGTGGTCTTATTTCAAAGACACAGCCTCAGTATCAGTAGACTACCAGTGCAATCCTAAAAACACTTTCCTGGGCTTAAGCCCCATTGAAAGATCTGTGTAGGATTCTAAGTAACCTGTTTAGGATGCCAGTGTGTGTCAGAATCTTCAATCTGTCACAACGTAAATGATTATGTGGTTACAATATAAACATCTCACAAGTGAACATACTTAAAATCAGTGTTCTAAAGCTGTATTTAGAGTATGCCTATTGGATTTTGAAGGCAGCTGCCTACTGTGTACTCACAGAAGGAGCTGTCAGGTCATTCTTGCTGCTGTATTCAGACTTCTATTTGTTCTGCTTAGTCACTGCTGTTTAATCAGTTCTACATAGGAGCATCCAACACCCTACTTTGTATTTTAAAATTTTAATTCAAGTTGAATGAGTGAAAAAAATCAGTTCATTTTTGAACTACAAATAAATTATTTAATAACATTAGCAACACAAGCAATTACATTTGTACATCACTTTTTCTAAGTTCTTAAAATATTTCACATATGTTATCTCAAGTCTAGTAGATATGTGCAGCAGAATGAGGTGGCAGAATGAGTTGTATCACTTCAGACTAGGTGGGGAGAGCTGCAGTTCTAATCTCCCCCTGTGCAAACTTCTTGCAAACAAAAAATCAGGGCATCCAGGGAGGGAGCTGTAGCCTAGCCCTTCAAATGCTGTGCTAGCTTTCCAATTCTGAGTATTATTAAGGTAGTTGAACAAAGAAGAATGTAATACCCTTCCCTGCAGTCTGAAGTCATGCAGTTCATTCTACCACCTCATTATTCTGTCACCTCATTACCAGCTCATTCTCAGTCAGGCCTCTAGTAATCTTTACAACTCTGTAAAGTAAACCAGTGGTGTTACCCCTGTATTAAGTGACTGAAAATACTTGAATGGTTAACAGTTAGAAAAACTGGCTTGCCACACAATAAATTCCTGGTGGGTCTGAAATTTGAACTAGAGACGTCTGGCTCATACGTTATGCTGTCAACTGCTGTACCATACTAGATTCATATTAATAAATGTGTAGGATGCTGGGATTAAATAAAATGTGCTTCTTAAAGTTACACTTTTCTGTATCAGTGTTTTGCACTCATCAAAATTTAGCACAATATATATGTAATGTTGTTTGATTACATGTAAAAAACATAGAAGTCCCTGGTGCAAATGATGTCACTTTACAAGCCATATCCAACAATAGCTATTGCTCTTGTGAATCTTTCATGATTCTACCAATAGATTTATTATCCTGCAATGGCTTTACAATGGGACTGTGTTTGCAGAGGTGGGACACTCAGATATTAATATTCCCCCGGCTAAGGTATCCATTACAATAATGAGAACTATGCAGCATGTGGTTGCACAAGAGTCAGAAGCATCTACTGAATAATCCCAGTCATTAGTGTTGATGGGTGCAGAATATAACTGTTATACATAAACCTCCCCTCATCCAATTTCTATACTACTTTGTCCCCACCCAATCTGTATACTATTTTGTGACCTTTATTTATTTACTGTTTTAGAAACTGAGCATTTCCTTGCTGTGCCATTCATGTGTTGCAGTGCTGCTTTTTGGTGATAGATAAAATAAATAAACAAACATGTTACCTGAAACCAACACTTTATATAATGTATGTATACATACTGAATAGTGGGCTTTCAGCAGGTTAAATATATTAGTGAAGTTCCTTATAGGTATTAGAAGTAGCTCAGAAATAGTAGGCAGTTCAGCCTTTAAATGTCCTGGTTGAAAATAGACTTACACATTGACCAAAAATAAGTATGGGCAGGTTTTTCCCCCTCTGCTAAGAGGATATATCTAAAAGCATGGGTGATCCTATTAGTTGCTTTACAGAACCAGAAAATAAAGAAACTGTGTGTGTGTGTGTCATATTGTTTCTTAAACTTTAAAAGTAGTTTGGGGAAAATACTGCCCTCTGTTGATTATTTATAGGTACAGAATAGGTGTGTACATTCGGTTTAACTGAGCTGTAACAATACCCGAAAAATACCATTTTTTAGGGGGGTTTTGAAGCCAGTTACCAAATGGGGCTCAATTTTGGCTATCCAAAATGGCCAAGCCCAAAAAATATTTGAGATTTTCAGGGCTTACAGATAGCCGAACCTAAAAGGATGACAGTCCCTTTAAATGCCTTCTCTAAGCCATGCAATTCCACGGCGAGCTCACCCAGA
Organism: Gekko gecko; assembly: GCA_029375565.1. Classification (NCBI taxonomy): domain Eukaryota; kingdom Metazoa; phylum Chordata; class Lepidosauria; order Squamata; family Gekkonidae; genus Gekko; species Gekko gecko. Next base: position 102,533,651 of record JAPDNY010000002.1, on the reverse strand, counting down.
AGGCGTTTAAAGGGCTTGCAGTCCCTTTGAATGCCTTCCAGGTGAACTTGATACTTGGAGAAGGTGTTTAATGGACTGTGATCCCTTTAAATACCTTCAGACTCACCGCGGAGTCATGCAGCTTGGAGAAGGTGTTTAAAGTGATCATAATCCCTTTAAACACCTTCCTCCCATTGAAAACATTGGAGAATGGGGGCACCTTTTGGGGGGCCCATAGAATTAGACCCCCGGTACAATCTTTTTTAAACTTGGGGGGGTGAGGAGAGCCACCAGTAGCTATGCTGCAAATTTCATGCCTCTACCTCAAAAATAGCCCCCCAGAGCCCCGGATACCCCCAAATTGATTCTCCATTACAGCCTATGGAGACCATTAACTATAATGGTTCCCATAGGGTATAGTGCAGCCGGGGAAAATTGGCTTTTTCAAACATTTACCAAATCCAAATACCATACTGGGATTGGGATTCAGGAATATCGGGAAATACCGATATTTTTTCGGTTCAGTATACCCAAACCCCAAAAATACCAGGGTTTTTTGCACACCCCTAGTGCAAATAAAACGAGACAAAACAGGACTCAAACTGGCCATGTCACCAAAAACCACCAAGGACTGGTTTCAGTCATGCCAAAGCTATTTTGGAGCCATGTGCTTTCCTATATTAATGGATCACCTATCCATATTTGTATTCCTTTGATGATATCAGGAGAGATGTTTGGAATGTGTTTTGTGCCTTCGCACAGTTGTTGGTACTCCTAAAAGAGCAGTGTTTTATATTTTGTCATACAGAAATAGGACTATCTTTGAAGTATATGTGAGTAAATGAGACTGCATAAAATATTAAGTAAATATTGTGTATGATAGGATGTTTAGATTATTTCTTTGTGTTTCGTGGTGAAAAGAATTATTGGGAATTAGGAAACAACATTTAATCATACAGTAGAGTATGTATTTCTTTAGGCTTAATAACATAAGAGAAACTACACTAAATGTAGGGTGCTTTATTGCTGTGCTGACCATATTGTTACACTCTGTGCTAAGTCTCAGTCTACAATCTGCATGTCATGCTTCTGTTGATGTGAAATCCTTATCAACTAGGTATAATATCTGTTTTGTTGTGGTATTCAGATATTACTTGTGTGATTGTGAAAAGCTTGCAAAGAGGAGCATGCCATCCTCAATAGCAAGCATGGCGATACAACAAGCTGTTTGTACCTGTCTGATGAACTCATTTGTGGCAGAAATAAATTGCAAATTACAACCCAGTAGCTTTACCAACAGCTTTAAAATATACATCAGGTTCTATAGTACATCAGTTATGGTATTTTTGTTACTCTGTGATCATGACAAAGTTTAAATAGATGTAAATTCATCAAGTACTTTAATGTTATAACTTCCCTCAACAAAACCATGAAGTACCCCAATGTCTCAAAATGGAGAAAATGTTTTCCATAGAACTCAGAATTGAAGCCTTCTTGTAGTATAGGGATATGTTGACTAATATCACGTTTTCACATTTCTGTGTGAAATGTACTGCTTGTTAATTGCACAATATTTAGTATACCTGAAAAGCTATGACCCAGTAATTTGTTCCTGTCAAGTTGCACCAGACTTATGGCAACCCAATATGGTTTTCAAGGCAAGTGACATTCAGAGGTGGTTTGTCATTGCCTGCCTCTGCATAGCAACCCAAGACTTCCTTGGTGTTCTTCCATCCAATTACTAAGGCTGATCCTGCTTAGCTTTCAAGAACTGACAAGATCATACTAGCCAGCTCAGAATATGTGCAGTCAACTATAAAAGTGCACTTTTAAAAAGCATGTACACCTAAGGTGACCTAGCAAAGAAGATATGTGTGTAAACAAACAGCAGGATCTTCCAGATGTACTTTTATTTTTGTAAGAAGGAGTTTGCATTATGCATTCATTGACTTGCTGTGCTGTGTGCCATAAACCCAACAGAGTGTGTGTATGTTACATTTTTGCTATGAGATGAACACTAGTACTGTGATTCCTCTGAATCATTATCTGCTAATTGGGTTCATTACCATCTTATGTTGAAGTTTTATAAATGCTTCATATTTGCTGTTTACGAGTCTCAGAAAAGCTAGATAACTAGGTCATAAAGAAGCCCAACTATGTTTTGTCATATATACGTGATTATTCTCACTTGTTTACAGGCTCTCCCTCTCTACCAGATAAATATCGCCACAATCGGGAGCTGATGATGCTACTGCCAGCTCACCGGGACCGACCCAGCAGTGCCCTGTACCCTGCAGCTATCATGGAAAATGGTCAAGTAAGGATTTCAGTTTTTTCTTAAGTATACCAGCTGTAACATGAAATTAGCATACGAGTCCATTTTCCATACAAGTATATTTCCAAAGTACCTTTGGATGTAAAAAACAAAACAATTTTTTGAGTAAACAAAGTGATGAATTTGAAGTTGATCTTTCTGGAGATTCAATTTATTCATTATTTTAAATAATTGTTATTCTGCCTGTCAGCCAAATGACTTTTGGGACAATGTACACAGAGCAATATTAATAATCAAATAACACATAGCATCCTAGCAATAAAATATATAAGTAAAAATACAATTTATAATTTAAAAAATTAAATCAAGGTTGGGTAAATGAACATTTTGAACCTGGTGGCCTACACATAGTAAAATAGGCATAAGGCATTAATAAGGCATTATGGGGACGATGTGAAGGTCAGAGTTTTAAATGATGCTGAAACAAAAGTTGCATGATATAAAGCTTGACCAATGGGATCTCTATCCCCAACTCCTCTACCTGATAGATTTAACTCAAGTGGCTTCTGAATGTAATAAGTTCAGCACCTGTGAGAGAAACAGAATAAGAACAATAACTTGTATGTATTCCTAGGGATAGGGAATAAGGTGGTTTGGAAAAGAGGATAGAAACAGTTTATAGGTGTAACACAGTCTTCCTGGGTCCATTCTCTTATCATACTGCAGTTGATAATTTAACAGTGTAGAGAGCAGTTAGCTGTCAAGTTTTCCCCAGAGACTAGATGCTAAGACATAAATATTGGCAAAGGATTTCTTTCAGCCCCCTCCTCTGGAGGCACAATCCTCTTTGCACCTTTACTATTGTTGCCTGGTCTCATTCAAGAGGCAGACTCTGAGACCCTTGAAGTCTCCTGAGACAAGACCTATCCCACCTAACACCCTAGAGATACAAACTCTATCTAACTGAAACTGAGTATCCTCTTTTTTTTCCTCACTCACTCCTCCTATCTGGCTCTTCCAGCCCTTCCATGAATCCTGGTTGGCTGCTAGCTACTCTGCCCATACACCAAACAGGACTAAAAGGTTATTGGTGTTTTTCAGAAAAGGGCAGAACCTTTTCCCATCCATCACAGAAGGAGTGTCATAACCAGGGTGCCACTAAAGAAGAGGCTCTTTTCCTGTCCCAGCCCAAGAGCTACAGTTCAGCTGCTTCTTTGGCTTCCAGGCAATGCCATATTCTACTGCTTTGCCTGTTGTTCTACGTTTCTTCTTATCTTCTTAAAAGAAAAGAAATAAAAAGGCAAAACAAGTGGTTCTTATACTCCTGGTATAGGCAGTTAGCACAAGCAGCTTCTGATGCTGTAAATCCTCACAGGCTGAAGTATTACATCTGCTGCTAGAATGCCATTTCTAGGAGTAGCTTTTCTTCCATGGAACAAAAGATCTCTCCTTGTTCCTCCCCCCCTTCATGCCATAATTAATGTTGTTTTTTCCTTGATCTATCTTGTACAAGGTGATCTAGCTACACTGTCCTCCTTCAATCAGCTTCTTATTACTTAACCAAAGAGACGAGGCTTGTATCATGAACTGAATGTCAAAAATCAGGTCTCTAATGAATGCTGATGGAGGATGCATATTTCAGAGTTAAAGATCCCCTGTGAGAGAACAGACAGAATTCTATAAGAAAAGAATAGGGATGACCTCCCGTATACTTCATAAAAAACATAAAGTTAGGTAAAGTTGTAAGAATCGCATATTTTGCTGGTATCAAAATTTTTTTAAAAAAACAATCTTTCACTTGCAGCTTGTTACTGTATGGTTTATTTACTATATTTGAACACCACATTTTAATTGAAGTTTCCAATGGAATAAGACTATTAAAAATGATTTTACAATCAATTAAAAACCAATACACCCTTAATAGAGCAAGTTGAGCAGCAGCACAAAAAAGCATAAACTCAATAAAAAGGCCATCTTGAAAGGAGGCAAATGTTGGGGTTAAGCAACTCTCCATAGGGAGGGCTTTCCACAATATCAGGGCAACTACTAAAAACATAGTATCTGAAATACTTTGGCCCAGAGCATTTCAAGGCCCAGCACATTGAATTGGACTGGAAACACTCTAGTAAGCAGTGCAGCTATTGTAGAGTAGGTATCATATGTTCATATCAGCCAGTACCTGTTAAAAGCCAAGTAGCAGCATTTTGAAGCAGTTGAAGTATCTGGATTGTCTTCAAGGGCAGCCATATAGAGAGCATTACAGGAGTCTAATCTGAAAGTTACCAATGTATGAATGATAGAAGCCAGATCTCTGTGTTTCACTCAAGGGAATAGCTAGGAAACCACCCAAATATAAGACTCCATAAGAAAGGTGAGCCCAAGAGGTACCTCCAATCTATGAACCTGATTCTTTGGGAAGAATGTGATCCCTGGCCTAACAGGTGTTTTTTCAGCAAACCAGTTTATTATTGTTTAATTTTGATAAGGGGGCTATGCATACTGCAGTGGTCTCATTTGGTATTCACCGCCCTAGACAAATAAAATAATAGCTCCATCCTATAAGAAACTTTATAATTATAAACTAACTAAACAACTAAGTTGAATGGCAATAGCATGAAAACAAAATATGCCTCATCTGTTTGTGTGTGAATGAGATCTTCCATTGCTGTAAAGAAAATCAGTAATTTTAAGGTTCTGTTTGGCAGGTCTGTAATGTTTGCCCTTAATTTCCTATGCTTCCTTTCATTTCTTCTAGCACCCAAATTTCCAGCGAGCCTTGCTTCACCAAGTGATAGGACCGTGCAAACCCTGCAGTGATCCCAATCTGTCTGTTGCTGAGAAAGGTATTATTTGTCTCTGCTTTATATTGTGGATTAGTTACTCACATAGACAAGGGCTGCACCCAAACAGGAGTGAAATAAGTCACTTGGCTATGGAGATATTAGTAAACAGAATGGAGGCATTCAAGGACACTATCCCATTGCCCCATCCTCATGCCACTTGCTGCTAGCTCTGACCCTCCCCACACCACCTCCTACCTGCTTTTCGCATTGGCAGAGAAATGCATACTGGATGAGAATCCTCACCACCCCACAACAGTCCCCCCACAACAGCTGAACCATATGGAAGCTCATAAATAAAATGGGGGTATGCTGTGTACTACCCAGGAAATAAACCCTGTGTGGAAATTGCCCAGGATTCTAAACAGATGTGTAGAATTCTGTTTAGAATCCTAGCTTGTCTGGAGTAAACTGTGGTGCCTGCACTTGGATAATTAATTGGAGATTAATCACACCTGCAAGTTTTGTGTCACGTTCCAGACTCTAAAGGAGGAGGGAGGAGCAGGCACAGCAACAAATGATGTTCATGCCTGACCAGAATATAATTGCAGCTTGTTGTGATGTCTGAATAGAGTCAATTTTTTTCCCATTTTCTGCATTGATTTTTCTTGAATAACACAGTTTAAAGAAAAAACTTTTCAAACATGACTTCCCCATTGATATCTAATCTGTAAGGAGATAATCTCTAAATGCATACTCCTGTAGGAGATGGATTGACCACTACAGAGCAATGTGAACTTTCACAATAGTTTACCTTTGAGCTGATTATTGAGCTGGGACAAAAATAGTTACAAGTTATTCAACATCAGGATTGTAATTATAATCTAACACAGCATAGACATAGGTGGAGACAGATACAGTAAGCAAAGACATTGCATATTTTATTTTGGGTTTTCATATGTGCTTTGTAACAGATGTTATTAGATGTCCCCAAACAGCCAAACAAAAGGAAATAAGTGAAATGTAGATAATGCTGCTGAATACAATACTAGTATGTCAGTTTTGGTTCAGTTAGGAAACATTTTTATTGATCAAGAGGAAAATGTTGTGGAAGCTCATGCCTTGAGCTTTTAATCTATGCTTGCAAATCACAGTTATTTTTACAAGGGAATATGTGGAAGAATTGGAGAATTTGTGTGATCAAACTGGAGTACAGTTGCCAACCTCCAGGTGGTGGCTGGAGATCTCATATCACTAGACTCATGCTACTTGTCAAAATAAATTAAGAATTTAAAACAAGGGGAAAAGTAATCAATTGAGCTTTTACACCAATGAAGGGGAGAGGATGGCAGAAGGTGCAGAGTGGGCAGAACTACCTCAGTGTGGGTAGGGGAATGACCGAGGGTCAGCAAAAGGAGAGTAATCCAAAGGACTCTGTACGCTTTTGAATTACTCTTTGGCTTGGAAGTGAAACAAGGGAAAAATTGGCACAAAAGCACTCTCAGAAAACCCACGAAACAGCGACCAGAAAGCAAACTGAGTGCTGAAGGGAAGAAAATCAATGTGGAATGAAAAAGAAAACCCAACAGACATGCACAGTGAAAGCGAGGGAAAACACCCATGCATAATAGGCCCTTGTCTGTCTGCAGAATGCTATTCTTAGGCTTTTCTTGTAGAACAGTCTAGAACTATGTCTCAGTCAAAAGGCAACTAAGTTTATCTCTTTCCTATCCAGTTTATTAATTCCTGAATAAAGCTTTTGTTTCTTAGTGTCTAGAGCATTGCATGGGAACTCTGCTAACACTATATTCATATAAACAATTCTTCAAATTAATCCATACTGAGTCCCCTAGTTTACACTCGTTTTTTGAACCATTTATAGCCCAAGTGACATTAGCTATCACAAAGCATCCTTTGGGCCCTTCAGCTTGTGATAATGAAAGTTTTAAAATAATAATATCACTGTCAGGTGTCATCCATTTCTTTTCATATTAATTTTGATTATTTCTATGTCTGTTCAGTTACCATAAGTCAGAAATGCAAATAACAATGCTAGTCTTTAGCCTTGTGTACCATGCAGGTTGGAGCTTTCAGCATATAGATTCATTTATTTATTTATGCTGTTTAAAATTATATCTGCCAAGCTGTAATTAACATCCCTTTGTGAAAGAGAAGATCTCTAATAATCAACCATAAAAGTGATTCAGGAAACAAAAATTGTACCAGTGATAACCCATATTTATCACAATGTATGCCTAAACCCCTCCAAGAAGCTTAGGGTAGCACCCATGGTTTTTTTCCTGTTTTACCTTCAGTACAAACTTGTGAGATGTGTTAGGCTCAGGGAACAGCAGAGATCTGAACCTGGGTTTATCAGATCCAAATCTAGCATTCTGTTCACTAGAATATTTTCAGTTCTTGTTGTAGTGTACCTTTGCATCTTCTTATCCCAGGTTAGATTATAGACTGAGAATTATACAAGCACTTTGTTAAGAGTCTTACAGCCCTGTCTAAGACTCCAATACTGGTGAGGTGAAGAGCCAATGCAGGCATAGCATCTTATGCTGCTCTATGGACGGGCAATCAGTGACCAAGCATCCCAAGGCAACCCAGCAATATCCACCAGTCACAGAGCAATGTGCCATCAATGCCCCAATGAGTGGCACACACAGACACCGCAATCTGCTCATGACGCCATAGTCCCTGACATCAGGAAGTTACCACCCACATGCAGAGTACCAGAAGGCAGAGAGAAAAAATGGCTGACCCCTTTACTCCCAAGAAGGCTGGTTGCCTACTCCAGGGAACTAAGCACAGGCAACTACAATGGATCATCCAAGAAGTATTGTCATTGTGCTGATGATACATAACTCTGCCTTTACTTTGCATCCAGTTCCAGAGAGGTGGTAAAAATGCAGAACCGGTGTCTAGAAGCGAGAACATTCTGAATGAGAGCAAACAAACCAAACCATTTAGATAAAACAGAAATGCAGTAGATCAGGAGTAGAACTGATACAGCAATAGGTATACAACTTGTTCTGGATGAGGTTGTCATCCCCCTGAAAGATCAGGTATACAGTCTAGGGCCACCTGTGGACTCCGTGAATTGAGTGCTTTCTGTCAGCTTAGTCTAATTCACCGGCTGTGTACATTCTTAGGGAAAGCTGGCAGGACTGCAGTTACATTCAGACTAGATTAACATATTCTGCATGGGACAGTTCAGATATTCCCACTGGCACAAAATATCATGGCCGGAATGCTAACAGGGGTCTGCTGCAATGAGTCTATTAAAAATAAGTATTATACCAAATACATTAACTTCCACTTTGTTTCAAGCCCAGTCAAAGTGCTGGCTTCAACCTTAAAGGCTTTAAAGAAACTGCTTGGCTCCGAAGTTACCTGAAAGATTGCCTTCATCCTGTCTGGGTTCTGAGGTCATCCATTGTGGCCTTTCTGTAGGAATTCATGCTTTTGAACATTCATCTGTTAAGGACCTTCTTGTCTGCTGCTCCTGAGCTCTGGAATTCCCCTAGAAAATACATTTAGTGTTGCCATCCCAGCCTTCTAGCAGCACTTGAAGACAGTTTTGTTCTAAAAGGTTTCTGTAGAGATTTGGTTATTCCTGGGATTTCAAATGTTGTCAGTTGAAATTTATTTTACATTTTTAAAATGTTTTACCTTCCAAATTACCTTGGGCAATTTTGAATGGAAAAGCAGGATAGACATTTTCTTAGTAAATATTTTTTTTTACTTCATCTTGGTAATCGCGGCACAGTAACAGGCTCTCTTGTGCATATTGAAATTTCTTTGATACAGTTACTTTTATTTTGCTTGGTTTTTTAAAAAAAACTTTTTAAAGTATAGAAACTTTTCTTAGTTCTTCTGATCATGTTAGTTCCATTCTTGTTATCAAAAAGTACACAATTGTCTATCACTCACTGCCTTCAAGGCAGGACATATCTACCAGCATGGGGCCAGTTGCAAAATACTCCAAAGAATTTGAAAAGTCAGTCCATCAAGTCCCAGTGAAGTTTGTGCTATAGTATTATCCAAATTCCATCTGTTTCCATCCTTCAGCTGTTCCAGCAGCACCAAGCAGCTGGAGTCTGGACAGCGGAACCAGAGATGCTTTGCCATTCCTGTCTGCTCATGTTGGGAGCATCTTGGCCCCACCAGTACCTCCCCGAAGCCTACCCCATGGTAAGGAAATGGCTAGTAGGACTGCAGTAAAAATTCTGCATTAATGCCCAGATAAATGTGAAGGCCAACACTGGCATCTGTTTTCCTTTTGAAAAAAGAAAGGAACAAAGAGAAGAAAAGTCTTTCCTGATTCTCGTGGCTAGCCGTTAGCTTAATGTTGAAAACTTCAGCAATTCCATGAATGTTCTTTGGGACTGGAATTAAGTTTGTGAGTGATATAAACTAACCTCATGTATAGCTAGCCTGCAAAGAAATACTTATTGATTGTCAGTTGCTGAAAAGAAATTGAGATTTCAGATGTTTAATGCTGAAGAGCCTGTTGTCTTGCCACGGGAGCCTTGATACAATCATAGGAGTGGGTAAAAGCCTTTTTCCTAGGTCTGAATTTTTCATTTATTTCTTTGTTAATGTGAAATTGTAGGTTCCAGGTTACACTGTGAAAGGGTTGTTTTCTAGGAAATTGGCAATGGGTCTTACAGGATTTATATCTGTCTAACATCACAGAAAACTTAAGAATTGTGAACAAATACACCAACTCTGATCTATTGTTCTTCTATCTTGTTTAAGGCCACTACTCCTTGCATTTTGATGCCTTTCATCACCACCTTAATGATACTCCACCAGCACTGCCTGCACGGACACTTCGCAAGGTAAAATGATTGCTCAGATTTGCAGAACCCTCAACCTAATCTAAGGAGCAAGTTTTTGACATCCCCATCTGTTTGTTATTTATACTGATTTGCTCCAGTATTTGACCTGAGAGATTAACATAAAATCTATTACTCTCCTAGAAACTGAAGACATAACTGCTATCTCCTAGACCAGGGTCCCCAGTACAATGGCCGTGGGTGCCATGGTGCCAGCCGACACCTTTCCTGGTGCCCACCAAGTGCTTTTAGAAAGTGGGCAGGGCCATATGGCTTCCTGTTGGCCATTGGAGATTTGACTGCCTGCAGATTTTTTAAAATGTTGCTTTGGTACCACTCTGCTTCCACAGCACAAAGATCTTCACTATGTAACTGAAGGTAGACTGTAGCAGCCATTTTGTGGCTGGCTCCATCTCTTGCAGTAGCCATTTTGTGGCTGAGCTCACAGTGCTGTGCATAGGCGTCAACCTCAGGGGGGCTTCAGGGCTACCCCCAAAATTTGGCTACCCCCCAAATTTTCCAGGGATAACTGAGGCCCCACAGGCAACCAAGCTCACAAGCCTTGCCACCATCCCCCACACATTTTGAAAGTGGAGGGTTTTTCCCTCCGCTTTCCGAGACTTCGGGTGGGGTGGGAGGAAACTCAGGGCTTGCTTCCAGAAAGCTAAGCCCCACCTCCATCTCCCAGAAACCCTCAGTTGGGCCTGGTGGAGCTGGGGGCTGCACATGTTTTCAGTGCTTTCAGCTTTCCCACGCAAAAGGTAAGGAACTGGCCTGGAGCTCCAGCAAGGGTGGGGGGGATGTTTTCAGGGGTGGGGTGGTGGGCACTGGGTAGAGAGTGCCCTGGCTGACTGGCTGGGCACCTGAGCACCTTTCCTGTGGCCTCATGCCACTGCTGTTGTTTTCCCATTCCCTACAAGGCTTGCCTTGCAGAGAGGCATGCGAGGAGGTTGGGGGGGCAGCATCCATGGAGGATTGCCAGCCTCGGGGCAGCTGGGTGCCCTGCGCCCTTGTTCTTCTGGTTTTTTTCTCTGACCCAATACAGGTTGGGTAACTCCTGGAGATTTGGGGATGGAGCCTGGGGAGGACTGGGACCTCAGTGAGGTCCAATGCCATAGAGTCCACCCTCCAGAACATCCATTTTCTTCAGGGAAACTAATTTTTGTAGTCTGAAAATGAGCTGTAATTCCAGGAGCTCCCCCAGGTCCCACCTGGAGGTTGGCACCCCTAGCTCCAGTGCTGAAACTGGAAGCTCTGGTTCTTCTGTGTGAGATGGTGGATGCAGACCACTGACATTGGCTTGCATCTGCTGAATCGCCCTGCTTCATGTAGGATGCACAACAGCCAGGTGGAGGAGGGGAGGGGTGTATTTTACTTGGGTCTATATATCCTTGACTGAGAACAGTTGTTGTTTTTTCATGGGGGGGCTGCTTCAGCCACTCCTAAGCTCTTCTTTCAATCTCCATTTCATTTTTAAATTGTAAGCCTATCTGCATGAACAAGATGGGGGGGGCATGCAGATCAGAGGCCTTTTAAATTTTCCTTTTGATCTGTGTGCAGCCCAGAGAGAACATTGGTAAGGGATGTGCACTCTGTGTTCATGCTCTTCATTTTGCTGTTACTTAAAATGGTGTGGTAGTTTCAAAGAGGAAATCAACTGGGATGTACTAAAAGGAATGACAGGATTGCCCATTAGAAATAATGGGAGAGGCTTGAAGGCCCATTGGAAATAATGGGAGCCAGGAATGCCAATTGACTTGCATGGGCTCTGCTGAAATACATTGCAGCCCAAAACAAGTTGCAAAGAAAATACAGAATGCTTTTTCCAATAAGATTTTCATGCCCAGATAGGCTACTCTAGGACTGTAATGACAGTTCCCAGAGTGGAAAAACAGTGCCTAGCAATAGAATCTGTGCTGCGTTTTAAGGTGGAGTTTCTAAGCAGTGTGCTAAGAAGGCACCTGTTCCTGGGGTTAGCCCAGCCCAGGGGCATTGCTAGGGGGGTTCCCAGGGGTTCCCAGGCCACCCTAATTTTCTGAGGAGCCCCTCCCTAAATGCCACATAGTTCCACCTCCATAGATAGTGACAATGGCCTGTGATGTCACTGGCTCCTCCCTATGATGTCATTGGGTCCCAGTTCTTTTAATGACTTAGCAATGCTGCTGTCCCAGCCCCAGCACTCCCCCCCCAAAAAAATTGGAAAGTCTACGCCCTTGATGCTGTGTCAGAATTCCAAAGGTGCCCTCAGGCTCCAAAAGGTTGGAGACTTTCATGACATTTCTAACCTGCAGCTTCTTAGATTAATCAGTCATTAAAACTATAGTAACCTGAAACTACCAATGAATATAAGAACACAGTATTTTTAAATGTAGGTAGAATAAAGAGCAGAAATCAATACCAAGGACTTTTCTACATACTCAGCTTACTCCTGATTTTCTTGGGATTCAATCCACAAGCATTGGAATTTATTTGGGCACAGCTGTTCCTCACATCTGCCCTCCCTGTACATTTAGCTGGGTATTGATATTGCACTGCCATCACAAACAGGTGCTTATATTTGGAAAGCTAGACAATGTGAATGTGGATTCACAAAAACTATGTTTTGTAATCTACGTAGAATAACCAGCATAGAGGTATAGAAACATTTCTTTGTATATTTTGGCATATATATATATATATATATTCTCTTTTTCTTTTTCTAATAGTCACCTCTTCACCCAATCCCTGCATCACCCACAAGTCCCCAGTCTGGCCTGGATGGAAGCAACTCCACCCTTTCAGGCAGTGCCAGTAGTGGAGTGTCCTCGTTAAGTGAAAGTAACTTTGGGCACTCATCTGAACCCCCTCCTCGAACAGACACAATGGATTCTGTGCCTAGCCAGGCCTGGAATACTGATGAAGACTTAGAGACACCCTACCTCCCAGTCAGGTACAGTCTCTCAGAACCTGATGTCTTGGAAACTCTTAAATCCCAGCCATGCCGAAGTCACTCTGCTCCATCTGGAGTCATTCCTCAGGACACTATGGATCCTCCAGCATTACCCCCTAAACCATATCACTCTCGCCTCCCAAATATGGAGAATGAGGATGTAATGAGAATGGAAGAGGATGAAAAACATCGGGCACTGCATCGCAAAATCTCCCAGCCAACTGGTGGTGCAAAAGAAGAACAGGCCAGAGTAGCATGGGAACATGGCATCAGTGAGCAGTAGGCAAAGTTATGTGAGAGGACAGTTTGCATGATCATTCCAGCTCTAAAGAATCAGAAGAGAGATGTATAAGTCTTCAGAAAAGGAAAAAGTGAACTCATTTATTCTCTGCTGCTGTGAGTTAATGTCTGGAGCCAGAGATTGGGCCAGCATGTGCAGTTGCTGCTTTCCTTTTTATTTAATTTTATACTTTCAAATTTTTAGTGGTTTGGGGTTTTGTCTATTTTTTGCAGTGGGTGCTTCATTCCTTCTAAAGGTGATCAGAACACAGGAAGTAATGTATATGATATTAGCTGTAGACTCTTGGAGAAATGAAGAAGGATTAAAATTTTGAGGGGGGATGTGGCATGGAATTTTTATAAGCTTTCCTCGTAGTTTTGAGATGCGCACAAGTTGAAGCAGTTGCACTAGAAATGTGTTTCTTTGCTCATTTTGAATTCAGGGATGCCATGTTGTGTCACTTGAAGGTGCACAGTAAGGAGGCACTGAAAATTTGCTGAAAAAGAAACTAGATCTTCCAGGTTTGTGGGCCTATAAACTTCTTTACAGTGATCTCCCTGCATTGGCTCAGGTGTGCTCAAGCAATCGGACCACAGCTAACTGGCTTCTGTGTTGATTTTAAAGCAAAATTTCAAACTAACTGTTCCTGACAGACTATTTGATTTCTTGTTTTTTCCCATTGTCACATTCATCTGCATTTACCAATACTACCGTTTAAAAGGAAATTACATAATCATGGTTCCTGTAGTCTTTCTGTGATGAAGCCTAGATAGTTTGCTATACCCAGGTCAGGAGAGGGAACAGTTTATGCTGGAACTGCTAAGTAGCAGAATAAAATGGGAAGATTTGAGCTCACAGCTGTCTGTTGGTTCAAGGCTGGGTATCTGCACAGTCGAAATCATTATTCAAGTCATAGTATTTGTTACTGTACAGTCTTTTCTACCCAAAGCATCTCACTATTCCTGGACAACAGTACTTCCATCTGTTACAATGTCATAAAGACACCATAACCTTCAAGAAATGTCCATGATGTTCCAGTGTGTCAGTGGAGATTTTAAGCATTTCCCATTGAAAAGAAAAATATTTTCTCTTTTGCTTTTTATTTAAAGGTCCTGAAATGTTTACAAAGAAGGAGGTTAAGGATGGGAAAAGGTGCAGTACAAATATATAAAATCAGGAATGAATGTGTGTAAGAAAGGAGCTATTGTATTTATATACAGGAACTAGATAGTAGTCAATTAATAGCCATAATTGTACAATTTTAATCAAAGGAACTACTGAAAAAATTGACCTATTAAACATACAGCCATGGGCTATGTGGATTCTAGCCATGTAATCTTGAAAGCAGAATAGAAAGCCTATGAAAAAAAGAAATATTAATATGTATTATCAGGATGATATGAGTTAGTAGATTAATAATTAGTAGACTAATTATGTAAGGTAAGGAAAAGAACATTTCTTTATGCAAACTGAAGAGTTTGAACTTGAAGGACTTTTAGGCAATGTTTCCATATTCCTGTTTCATTCTAACAACAGGTTCAGACATTTAGGAAATAGCTGTACAAGACACAGTTTATCTTTTGTCTGACTGCTTAAATAAAAATAGTAATACTCCCAACACTGTAACAGACTCAAAAGCACATTATGATTTTTTTTATACTGAAAGAGAAATTGGAGCATCTAGTAGGAAAAAGACTGACCTAGTTTTCAAAATAGCCAGTGACAGGAATAGAAACAGAGCCTAGATATTAATTTCCTTATTTAGTCTTCACCATATATACTCTAAATAGAGATATTTGTCCTAAATAAATAAAAGTTGCATATTGTTGTTGTTTTCCCAAAACTGGTTCTACATGGTAATGGCATTTGCATTCACTGTTCTTGTCGACACACCACACCATTTCTCCCACTAGAATGAGTAGCTTTCCAATGCCATCTTAAACATCTCCTACCAAGCACAATTTAAATTAGGACTATAACAATGGTTATTTCTGTATGTAGGAGGCATACTTCGGGTTAATGTTACAATCTCAAACATTCAGGTAGCATAAATGTTACCCATCTATGTTCTGGAAGGCATGTCAGTTTTTCTGGAGTTTGAGAGATTGGCAACAGAACATATTTACTTAGAAGTAAGTCTCATCTGAGAGTTATGGAACTCATTTCTACACAATGCCTTGTGCATTGTTTTAGTGACTTTCAAAAAGGGGATTCTGTGTGTGTGCATGAGATTTTCAGTGTATTTCAGCTGATGAGTGTGGAATTAAGCATCATATAAATCACAAGCCCACTAAGTATAGTGTAAATAATACCTTGGGGTATGTGAATGGAATTCCAGTGCTAAAATTAGTGTCCTATACTGCATTACTAAAATTCCTTTTTAGATTTTCAGACTTCATCAGTACATGTACCATTGCATGGGGTTTCTGCTGGCAGGCTTTGAAAAGCATAGTTATACCTTCTTTGGACACAGAAAAATTAAAGGAAGAAAACTTGTTTCAGATACATGGATAGCACACACAATCATGGTGCCTTGGGAAAAAATTATTAAATGCTCCAAAATATTTGTTTTTTTGCCCTTAGTCTAGAGGAGAATAAAGGGTCAAAGATGCTGATGGAAGCGAATCAGCAGGGAAAAATAATTCCATCCTGCATTGGATTATAACTGAATTCTTTCACAACAGGAAAAAATGTAAGGATTTCTTCACCAATGAACATCCCCACACTTTTCTTTCTTATTTCTCTCTATAAAAGGGAACTAAATCATATCCTACATGGGGAAGAATGAGACAGCAGCAAACTTGGAGAGGGGTAATCATGTTACTTAAATTTTCTTCTCATCCTGCTTCTGTGTAAATATCCCACTTGAATGCTGTGTATTTGTACAGGAAATTGAGCAAAAAATGTATAGATTGTGAAGTCTGACTGGTACTCTGCCCTGTAAATGTGTTTTTAATCTTGGCAACCCGTTACTATTTTAAAAACAAAAAAAACCCCTCTCCCCTCTAACCCATTCTTTTTTGTGTATTCATGTTCAGAAAACCTATATTAACTGTAAGGAATAGCAGATTTAAAGCGAAAAAAATTTGTACCAGAATCCTAAAGATATTTCATTGTATATATTGTGATAGCATGTTTCTTGAATCAAAAAATAAGTGGTGTGGATTTTAGGTGTAAATATTTGCTGTTTTGTTTGGGGATATTTTTTCTTTCCCTTTTCCATTCACTCAACTGCTGTGATGTGGAATTAAAGATTAATACCTAATATTAAAGCAATGAGTTGATATACTCTCTGATGTACCAATGACATATTTATTCAAATGCCCCAATGCATCTTACCAAATCCCATAGGTAAAATAGATGCACTTTGTATCCTGTTGACCTCATTCTCCCTTTGCTATGTAGTTTATATCAAATGAAGTTACACGCCAGGAAGTTGGTGGGTGGGAAGGCTGCTGGTATTGTTTGCACAGGGAAATGTCTTATCATCTGCTTGACCCTCTTTACTCAGCAGTGTTAAGCCATGCTAAAAATGCTGTCCCCAAGATTTGTATCATTTTCAGTTTCTATTAATTGTTACCAGTAATCTCAAGAGAGGAGGAGAAAGCTTCTTGTAAGGAGGGAAAGGCTGCCAAAAGTTCACTGCCAACTGGAGCAGGTTTAGCTCTGAAGATTCCAGATAGGGGTGGAATAGCCCCTATCTAGGTGAAATGAGGATTCTTATCAGAATACAATTATCTTAACTAATTTTTGTCATGCTATAGCACTCTGCTGGGGCCAACTGACAGTATAACTCTAGGCTAATTGGAGCAGCTTGGCCATTCCCCCATCTGTTGCCTATCATGAGCTGAGTAAGTTCAGCTCGCTCATTTTCATCACTCCAGAAATGTGCCCTGAACCTGAGCTGTAGTATTCATTTCACAACCCAGGAAACAGCTTCTGGAGATAAGATTATGTTGTCAGCAGCATTTTTACTACCCCATGGCAGAACAGAAATGAATAGGTGCTAGAGACCAGAACATAAAAGTTCCCTGTCATATTCATAGAGAATCATTCAGCACAAATTTCAATAATTTCAGTTTCACAACGTCACATGCAAAGAACAGCAGGTGGAAAACAGCTTTGCTTGTTACGCATTTACCTTTCAAGGCACCTAGAATGAACGATGGTATGGTATGGTATAGGACAAAAAAAGCAACATCTCAACCAAGTCGGGCAAATATGATGACACAATATGGGATTAATTTAGGATTTGTGTTTGAACATTTTACTTTTAATTAAACTTTAGTGGAAAAAATCAGTGCAGAGAGAGTAGAGTTGGCATTAGGACAAGAGTGTCTGTATATCTCTAATCATATAATAGCCTTACTAAGAGCTCTTGGGGAAGTCACACACCTAATTGAGGTTTGTAAGGACCTTTTCAGACAATCACTACATTGAACAATAAATGTGCAGTAGGTTAATTGCAGAGTACCAAATATCTTTTCCTCTATTAGCACATTTGTTATATGGGAATTATGTTTCCACAGCACAAGCCCAGCAATCCTTTGTGGCTGGGAAAATGTTACTAGACACACACACACATAAATCTCACAGTATAGTACTGGTGCTGTGTGGGACATGCTTGTATAAGTAACAGAAGCCCTCCTGGACAGTGTCTATGATATCATTGATGATAAGTAACTCCACACTCATGGCTGTACCATTCTGTAACTTTTAAGAGGTTTGGATTTTTTTAAATGTCAGCAAAGGTTGAGCAGTGCACTCCTCTTCTGTATTGCTCAAACACAAGTGTACTCATGAAGCTCTTTAAAAACAACAACAAATGTTTATTTTTGTCCTTGGTTATTTATTTCAACATGGATTATCAGAATAGATACACAGTTGCGTTTGTATATTATTACTGACTTGTTAATACTGTCTATTTTAATGCTGTTGAATGTATGGATTATTTGACCATATATAACTGTAATTCTGTTGATATTACAAATGAATAAAAAGATTAAAAGGGACAAGTACAAGTAGGACTCTGCCTCCCCTAGCAATGCCCAACCCCTTTTGAAATTTTTCTTTCTTTTTAATATTTTTCTCTTTCTGCTGAGATCTTAGAGACTATGCGCTTTACCCATCCCTCTGGCACAGGGCTTACATCTCCAATAAAGCAGTAGCAGGGTGCTACCCCACCACACATCTGTAAATTCCAGCAGGGGGTTGTCTAGAAAAGTGGAGTAATAAAGAATTGTGGAACATCTTAAAGTACTTTTATGATTTTTGCAATAAACAGAGATGACTGATTCAGCAATCAACATCTATGTAGTAGGGGCTATGTGTCTATATACAGGGGAAAGAGGTGCCTTTTACATATATACAATAGCAGTGGATGCCTACATACAAGTGGATATAGATCAACCAGGATATGATGTGCATCATCACATTTGTTCTCCATAGCCCCTGCATTCTGTTGGTTCTCACATCATTACATTCTCACCTGTCCTATTTCACATATAAATTCTCATGTCGTTTGAGGTCATTGCATACAGCTCTTCCCCACCCATCACTCACCAAGAACACTCATATCTCTGAATATGGGCCAGTTACTATTTGCCACTCTTCAAAGCAAGGCAGTTGATAGCATGCAGTTTTTAATATGTAGGCCCTGCATTAGAAAGCTGCTGTTCTGATTGCCAGGCAGATCAGCATTCCAACAAAAAGGATGACTATATGCAAAAGACAAAAATTAAATAAAATTCACATGATTCTGGGAAGAAGACAGCTGTGGTAAGTTTCACCTGAGCAGAGCCTTTAAGAAAACTCTGATTTTTGCTGTAAGTGGGCGGAAATAAGTGGCCATTTAGGCTTTCTGACTTCTGTTCCTGTTACGACAAGCCAATGTCTTGTTAGCCAGACCACAACTGCTTGTGATTTGTAGCTTCTCTACCACCAGAATCATCATTTTAAAATAACTACCCATCCTAAGTTACCAGAGTAAAACAAAAGATTCATTGAAATGAAGCCCTATGTTATGCCGCCTTCTTCAGTGGTTAGTAAGGGAGTTATTTAGTGCTTTGAGTGTGCTATGTCATGCATCTATGAGATGGATCGCTGATGAAAAGTTACTTAGCAAAATGCCTAGGATATATAAACTAATCCTTTAAAAACTGAGTCCAAATTAACTCTCTGATTGACATTAAACAAGCACTGGCAATTTTACGAAATATTGGTGAAATAGGAGGAAATAAGAAAAGATACTGGCATTAAAGAAACAGCTGTTGATTTAAAACCATAAAGGCCAGATAAGGAGAGAGCCTAGTGTTTGGCTGAGGGGTTTCAGAGCTCTAATTTCTGAGTCCCCATCTGTACTTTACAGAGTCTTCATATTATATTGTTGGGAACATGATGAGTTTGTATCACAGATGCACCACCAGTTTTGTGCCTTCCAGACAAACATGGGCTATTTTCTGTTTGTGACTACAGCAGACAGGGAGAAGCAGCGTGAGCGCCCATCCCCCCCCCCGTTTTTGTGTTCTCAAACTGTCATAAGAACATAAGAGAAGCCAATGTTGGATCAGGCCAGTGGCCCATCCAGTCCAACACTCTGTCACACAGTGACCAAAAATACAAGGTACCATCAGGAGGTCCAGCAGTGGGGCCAGGACACTAGGAGCCCTCCCACTGTTGCCCCCCCCAAAGCACCAAGAATACAGAGCATCACCTGCCACAGACCTAAAAACATAAGGCAGCTGCTCCTGGCACCATTGTAAAACTTAGGTCAAGGCACATAAGTAATGTGATTTTTTACAACAAAATCAATAGCAGCTCCATGGGGCAGTTTGAGGACATGAAAACAGTACATGAGGGGAGGCTAAAACCACTTATCCCTGGTGTGCTTTGGTCACAAAGAGAGACACATCTGGGAGGCAAAAAACTCCTATCACATGAGGTTCAAGTCCTTTTGCTGTTGCCCAACAAACACAAGGACTCTGTAATGTTAGTTGAAGCCTTAGTGTAGGGGTGTCAAACTCATTTGTTATGAGGGCTGGATCTGACATAAATGAGACCTTGTTGGGCCAGGCCATGTGTCATAAAATATAATGCTAGGTAACAGAGATATAAACTTTAAAGAACACAGACAAACTTTAAATAAAACATGCTTAAAACACTAGCACTCTTGCAATATTTTGGCTATTTAACAGTGTCTAATAACTGACACCTCTTACTCTGAATTATTGCATCAAAATGTTTGTGCCTCTGAGGGCCTGATCCAGTCTGCAGGCTGCATGTTTGACACCCCTGTCTTAGTGACTGCTCAGCTGCTAGAAAACTGGATATCTTATACCGGTACACACAGAGAAATGTTTAAAATGCTACAGTTCAGGTGGCAGGGAATTGTGTTTCCTTCTTCAAGAGTGGCACAACTCAGCCATCTCATTCCATCTAGTCCTTGGCAACATCTGCATGTCTTTTGTTACATCACAGTGGGCTGTTTGAAGCAGATTGAATGGGCATAGAACAGCTGAACTCAAGGAGGTTTTCTGGGACAGAAATTTAAAATGTGGGTGAAGCCAAGATACTTCAACAGAACCAGAAGCAGCTATGAAGAACCTGTCTCCAAATTACAGTATTTGATTTGTGTTGTCTCAAACAATTCTTGGTCCATAGAAGGCAATAAAACTGAACAAGAAAAGGTGTTTTCTTCTTTTCCATTTTGCATTCTGCTTCACCTGATCAGTGAGGAAAAATACCAAAACTGTCCCCCAGTTCCATTGAGTTGCCTGTGTGTAATCCAGGAAATACGTGTCTCTATACATGTACATATAACTTTCCCCCCAAAATCCATCCAGTGAAACAACCATGTTTAAACATGTTTAATTAAACCATGGAGATGTTATGCATGCGGTGTTTTCCCTCGCTTTCACCATGCATGTCTGTCAGGTTTTCTTTGTCATTCTGCATTGATTTTCCTCCCTTCAGTGTTCAGTTCACTTTTTGGTTGCTGTTTCCTTGGGTCTTCTGAGTGCTTTTGTGCTGATTTTTCCCTTGCTTCCAAGCCAAAGGTAATTCAAAAGCATACAAATTCCCTTGGATTTCCCCCCACCCTTTTGCCACCCCTCAAAGGTCACTCCCCCACCCACATCAAGGTCTTTCCACCCACTCTTCACCTTCCACCATCTTTCCCTCATCAATGTACAAGCTCCATTTCCTCCTAATTTTTATTTTATTTTTTTACAAGGGGCATGAATCTAGCAATATGAGACTATTGCTAGTCTCAGATCACTGAATTAAAAAAACAATGAGGGAAGGTTTAAAAGAGGCCGTGCAAGGTTTAGTTCCCTGCTAGTGTTGACTTGTACTGATTCCTCTATAGTTTCCATCATCTGAAAAAAAATCCAAGCTCCAGAGTCTTCTCCTTATTTTGTATGCCTATTAAAGACGTGATCGAAAGAAGGATTCACCTATCAACTGGATCCCCCCGGGGGGGAGGGAGAGGTAAGAACAGAGGAGTAAATTCTCTCTGTCCTACAGCAAGATAAGACTGGAGCTTTTAGAAATGCTCCTATTCAGGCCACCATTTTCCCAGAAGTTTTTTTTCTTGCCCAAGAAAAAAATTTGCCCCACAAAATGAAAAATCCTGGCTACGGCCCTGAACCACTGCCTCTCTTCCTGCCCTGAAGACAAGTTGTTTCTTTTTTTTTAAGGCAGTAAAATATAAATATATTGATATTCTGTTGTAATATGTTAGCAGGCTGTCTGAATTCCCAGCTTTCATTTTTTTAAAGTAAATCTCTTAACCATTTTCCCTTGTGGAGATATGCCTTTTGCCTTATATCTCCACAAAGGGAGGAGCTAGAGCCTTACCATATATATTTTGTTATGTTAATATTTTAATGCCTTCTTTTAAAATGCAGCCATGATTTTGATATTTCAATGTAAGCATGCACAAAAAAATCAAAGGAGCGTGCTGTGATGCCACCAATGACAACAGCACCCTCATTGATTCTGTAAGGCACGTGTGTAACAAAATAAATGGACTCCATAACTATGAAAATGCAGAGGGAGGACAGACATGCAGAAAAACCCTGCCCAAACTGATTCCAGTGCTTGTAGATTGACTGCCAAGAAAATCAGGAGTAAGTCAAGCATATGGAAAAGTGCTAGGGCTAGCTCTGGCAGTTATATGTAGGTGGGTAGCTGTGTTGGTCTGAAGCAGTAGAACAAATTTTGATTCCAGTGGCACCTCTAAGACCAACAAACTTTTATTCAAGGTATAAGCTTTCATGCGTGCACGCACACTTCTTTAGATACACTGAAGGAGAAGTTACCAGTCCACACATATAGGTAGAGGGTGAGCAGCAAATTAGTTTAAGCATAATAAATCAAGTTTAAGAGATGCAAAGACCCAACTCAAATAACCGGCTTAGTATATATGGTCACCATTTGTTTGGGTTTAATTCGGGGGGACGGGGGGGACACACATAATGAAGGAAATAGATATATCAAATAGATAGATGGGCAGACCTACCCTTCTTAATTGGGGAATGCTGAGAGTAATTAACTGAGGCCCTATTGTTAGTTCCATCTGTCTATTCTCAAGCATGGAGGTAATTTTACAACCTCCTTTTCTTTGAGGTGTGGTAATTGGCTGTGCATAGTATATATCTTTTGTCCCCAGACCAGAGAAATACATTTCAATCTACCATTCCAAATTACATTACATTCTACTATTCATTACATTACAATATTCCAAATAAGAAATAAAAAAAGAGGATGCCCTTTTTGGTGAGAATACAGATGTAAGTACTGAATGAGGTTAGCATACAGTGGGAGAGCTTCTAGTGTCCTGGCCCCACTGATGAACCTCCTGATGGCACCTGGTATTTTTGGCCACTGTGTGACAGTGTTGGACTGGATGGACCATTGGCCTGCTACAACATTGGCTTCTCTTATGTTCTTATATGTAGTGAGATAAGAAGCCAATATCCCTGTTATGTCCTGGGGGTTCCATTGTTACAAGTGTTATAACCTGTAACTCAGCAATTTCCCCTTCTAGTCTGTTTCTGAAGTTCCTTCCATGGAATGTCCTGGAAGGTTGAAGTGTTCTCCTACAGGTTTCTCAGTCTCCTTAGTCTTACATTATATATTCCATTAAATGCCAACAATGCCCTTTGGTTCTCTACCCTACACCAAAGGAAAAATGGACAGAAATTTAAAATACAGAGCAATAAACTGGGTGGGTTCGATATCCAATCCACCACTAGAGGAAGCAAAACAGGTGTAGAACAGGGTTGGAAACGCAAAGAAGCAGGAACAACGAGTAAAATGAGAATGCTGAAAAACCCTGTATTGGAATGTGCATGTAGGCCTACAATCGCACCATCCAGAAACATCATAGAGCAAAGGAACCTTTTTCTTAACTAGTCCGGGACAAGTACACTGCGATACCCCTTATAAATGCGGCACCTTCTTGTGTCCAGAGTCTCAAGTCCTTCATTTCGAAGTAGTTATTTTAAATTTTCTTCTCCGTTTCTGAGAAAAGAAGCCAGGAAAGCGATGGGCTCACTTGCAAAACTAAATGTGAGGTTCTGGGCTAAGGTGCCTCCCAGAGACGCAGTTCCGTCCCAGACAAGAAATTCCCCCGGCCTAGGGAAGGGTCCAAGATCTCTGGGGGCGGCGGACCAAAGGCGACGCTGCAAATGTGTGCCTGGACAGGACATTCATAACTCAAATGTGTTCTTCGGAGTTTTGCTCTATAAGACGCCTCAGACGCTAGTCTGGGCAGGGGAGGAGTCATTCACGAGCGTAAACTGGAGCAAACTAGGTGGAGGTGATATTCACGGCCCTGCGTGACACGTGCGAGCGAGTCTGAAGTAGTTTCTTGACGCGAGTCAGTCTCTGCTCGTCATCAGAACCACTTCTCCAGCATAGATATGCCTCAAACAAAGATGGCCACACCCTCCCCCCTTACATTTATTTGGTCCTTCACCCTCAATAAATATGGCTCCGCTACGGGTCCGGTTTGTCAGAAAATGTACCTCACCCTCTTGCCATTCAGAGGCCGCTCAGCCAATCGGCGGTCGCCAACTCTCCTGTCCCGAAAGCCGCTTGGCGAATCAGGAAACGTAGCGTGGAGTCCTCAGGCAGAGCAGACCAATGGCTGCGCGAAATGTAGGAAAAGGAAAGAAGCGGCAGCCAATGGACTGGCGAGTGGGCGGTCCGCGTGTCGTCAAGGTGCCGGCTGGGAAGGGGCTCAGTGCGAGCCGAGCGAGTGGCTTGAGGTGGGTTCGAGAGGGAGGATGCGGGCGGCCAATGGGCTCTGGGCGGCGTTGGCCTTAATCCTGCTCCCGGGCAATAGCCGAGCTCTGCGGGAGGGCGACTGCGAAGGTGAGTGTGCGGTGGAGGACGAGAGCTTCGTGCGGCAGGTGGCGGAGGCAGCCGGTGTGCCGGATGGGGTTGTCCTACGAGAACGTGGCTGTTGCGGCCGCCGCCTCCGTGAAGTCTCTCCTGCTTCTTTTTGCTTTCCGAATGAGGGTCTTGTTAGGGGGAATAGCCTTGGCGGTCTAGCAGAAAGTGGTGGCCTCTGTAGAAGAAGGAAACGAAGCGGCCCACTCCGTGAGCTGGTAGCCCCGTTGGTAAGGAGCCTGTTGCCAGGGGGCCAGGAGGGTCCTCTGGGGTGGGATGGGGTGGAGGTCAGCTTCCCGGCCAGGCGTGCGTTAACGCGTGGGAAAGAAGAAGTGTCGGCCCTCCCCCTGCTTCGTCAAAAAATATCCATCCTATGATGAAGCCCAGTTGTGGATCCCAGGTAAGGAAGAACGGTGGAACTGGGTCACAGCATGCATTTCAGGCTGGTGAGTAGGCAAGGGTGCGGTACCATTGTAAAGTAAGGGTGGGCTCTTGTGTCTGGAGACTGCCGCGATTTGTAGCTGCTGTACAGCAGCACTTGGGGCATGTGTTGTTTTACACAGTCAGGGTAATTGCGGTGACACACATGAGGCCTCCCTGCCACATGGCTACTTTTAAAGGTTAAAGTTCTTTCTTGTGCAGTTGGGCTTCTGCTCTCACGCTGAGGCAGAGATAGTGTGAGTGAACTGCTTTCTCTTGGAAGAAGGGTATGTTCCTTGTTCACTCCTTACCTTACAAACAACGTGGGGTACTACTTGTGACAGCTTACAATTTATTGGTTTTATTCGTGTATATTTGGGTCAGAGACAACTGAAGTTTCACTGGAATACATTAATGGTAAATTTTCTATGTAGAATGTGTGAAAAAAATCACCAATAATGGAATTACAACAGTTCCCCACACCGCTGGGATTTGATACATGGGCCTCTGGGGAAGTCTGCCCTGTCCAGTTACATGACACACTTCTGTTTTAGGAGCTGACTACCATTTTTCAGTTTTATTAATTTTGCCCCATTGGAAGGTATTTTCTTCATATATAGAAGCTTTATTCAGGGTAGCTTATCTGTGGTGATGATTTCATACAGCAAAGCTGATCATGTGGCAGTTAACAAGTGATGAAGATGGCTATACAAATTAGTCCTTAATAAGTGGGCGGGGGGAAGGTCTGTGATAGGTAAAGGCTTGGGAACATAATGATTGTAGTGAGCATGGCTTAACTTCAGGGCTAGGTGACTGACTTCATGATCTACTAGCCCTGACATTTGGCAGGCAAATTCTGTAGCACATTAGCACTACAATACTGACTGTTGGGGTTTGTGGATGAAGTGTGCAGGAATCACTTAAAGCAGTATAGTGCAGGTTTGTGTATGTAATCTTTATCTCTCTGGAGAGTTAGATAGCCAATTGGTATTGGAGGGTATGTGCTGGTTCCCTCAGACTTTTCCATGCAAGGGTAAATGTTATAACCTTCCCCCACCCCTGTATTATACTGTATATTTCTTTTCTCCATTTCCCTTTGCTGCTAGGGATTTCACTGGGGCCAATTTCTCTCCAATCCCCTTTCTTCCTTTTGTAATTACCTTCAACTTTCTGCTGCACATAGAAAGTGTATTTATTTGTTTAAAACATTTTTATCCCACCTATTCACCCAGTCAGGGTCCACAAGGCTGTGAATTTATTTATTTTATTGATTTATCTTATTGATTTTTATCCCGCCCATTTCGGCCTAGGCTGGCTCAGGGTGGCTTCCAACAAGATAAAACTTCATAGTACATAAAATACATTAATCACAATGCCAATGTAAATGAATCATACAATAATATAAACAGTGTTAAAATCGACAGTATTAAAGTGCTAGAAATTCCAATATTCAGAAGTTCTGTTGGTCCACTTCTATTCTGGGGGAGAGGGGGATGGACCAGGCAATAGTCTCAGGGACCTACTGCTCAGGGCTTCCACCACAACTGTCTGTTGTTATTGGCAGTAATGACGGCAGCAGTGGTGGCGGCTCCAAAGGCCTGGTGGAAGAGCTCCATCTTGCAGGCCCTCTGTCATCATTGGGCCACTTTTCAGTTTTTTAAATGGCTTTTAAATGAGTGTGATTTCTCTGCCTCCTCCTTCCTGCTGCAGCCCCAGAACAACATGAATCAGAGGTGTCTTGCAGGAGGGGAGAGTCAGCTAAAATCTCCTTCCCCGCTAAGGGAAAAGTATTGGCAGGATCCCATTGTACCTATTTAGTGTGTTTATATGCTGCTTCTTTCATGCAGTGGGTCATGAAGGAAAAGTACAAGTTTAAATTAAATATAAAACATTTAGGATAAAATCACCATGACACATCTTTAAAATCATGACCAGACTTAAGTGTGTAAACCACAAGTGTTATTGCCTAATCAATCCAAGTTGAAGCCCTTCCAAAAAAAAAAGTCTTTAAATCACCCTGGAAGACCTTTAGGGTATACCAATCTAACACACAGTTTTCTGCATCTCCCAAGTATGCAGAAACTACCCTACTGATAGCTATAGGAGTACCACAATTGATGAGGGGTTATGTAGGAGTATTTATCTCACTCATTGGGACAGGAGTGTTGGTAGTGACTGATTGGGTGAGTAGCTGCTGAATGAAATGAGGGCAATACATACTTTTCTTATACAACCATTGTGAATTTGGAAGGTAATTCTCTCTTTTTTGTTAGAAGAAGAAGAAGAGTTTGGATTTATATCCCGCCCTTCACTGCCCAAAGGGCGTCTCAGAGCGGCTTACAAACTCCTTTCCCTTCCCCTCCCCACAACAGACACCCTGTGAGGTGGGTGGGGCTGAGAGAACTTCTGCCAGAAACTGTCCTTGAGAGAACAGCTGTGCCAGAGCTTGTGACTGACCCAAGGTCACATCAGCAGGTGCAAGTGGAGGCATACCTTTGCTATTTCACCAGCATAACCTTTGCTATTTCAGCAGCAAAGAGAGGGGAGATTCCCATTGAGAAGAGTTTGGGAAAGGCTTGCTACTTTATAGTAATGCCTACTTCATACTTCAAAATGTACATAAGTAATGCCTCTCAGAGGCAGGTGACTTACAATTCCTTGGTTATGAGCACTGCGGCCAGCCTAACATCAAGTCTAGAAAATAAGGGATTTTCTATTAGCCGCAAAAGCTTTCCTAAAAGTAGTTAATACAGGGCTGCCAACTTAACTACTTCTCTGCACTGCAGCCATAGTTTCAGAGTTGAACTCTGAGTCACTAAACACATATGCAGAGTATGCCTAGTATTTTATTATTGAAATAGGCTCCATTTTGGACTATCAAATGCCCTTCTCACATTAAAAGGGAGGGCGTGAGTTGCTGCAGCACAGTGTCTTCTTAGTCCACCAGTATAATACAAGGATCCTGCAACTGGTCTTCTCCCTGTGCCAGCTTCATGCTTTGGAACCTGAGAAAATGTTGTGGTGTCCTTGGATTTTTTGAATGTTGCCAGCAGCACAGAAAGAGCAATAGCTTCCATGCTGCCAGTGACTGGGGGGGGAGGTGTGTCTGCCATTGAACAAACACATCTTAAGAACCCAGAGCTTTGTAATGTCATGTACAGGCAGATAAGTTCCAGTTACATCAAAGGTTTGCATATATATTGCTTGGCCTGTATAACTGTTGCCCCTAGTATGGGCAAGAGGTAGGTGTCTTAAAATTCAAATCTGGAGTGAAGTTGAACAGCAGGAAAATGCTAAGATGACGTGTTTCACCTGTTTGATATGGGTGGAAACAAACTGGACTTATGGCAAGGTGACACATACTGCCTCTACTTATTGACTTAGGAAGAGGAAGTGCATGCCATTCTGCACTTTGTGACAGAGCACATATGCTATAAGGAATTGTACCTAGCATTTGTCTTCAATGAATTCAAGTTAGGTGGGCATGTTTTTCCACCAATGGTTGCTTTTCTAGTATGTTAAGTGTACAGTAATGTTGTCTTCCACATTAGAGGTTGTGACTTCATGTGTTTATCTTTCATGTCTGTGAATTCCTTGATGATCTTCATAGGCCCTGCTCCATTAAACTTATAGGAGACATAGGTTCATCCATTCTGCTTGCAAATTACAAGACATTTTGCATTACAAGTCTGTCCCTCTTTTCTTCCCTTCACAGTATGTGTGTCATTCATGGGAAGATTCTACCAGAGCTTAAAGGACAAGAATGCTGAATTTACACCAACCAGTATTGAAAAAGAGCTTTTGAAATCCTGTAAAGAGGCAAAAGGCAAAGAGAACCGGCTGGTAAGTGTAACAGCACTGAGATTCTGGTTCTGAAGCTGATCTAATGGAAAACAATAACAAAAAGACCAAAGTTCTTTCAAGACTTTGTCTTAGTTGCTGGATTGATGTACTGGGCTCCAAGAAGCACTGCTGAAAGTTTGAAGGGATAAATTTTAAAGCAAACCTTGAATGGAAACTAATTTCATGGTCTAAACTATACAGATATTCATATCGGGTGACTAGGTCTCTAAATACACACAGACTTCGACAGTCATGAGTGTATCTGCACAAGAAGTCTCTTTATAACAAGTGTTTGAACAGCTTGGGACTAGATGTAGCTCTAGAATTATCAAGTGTGTGATGTGAGGGTTAGTGTCTGGGAGTGGTCAGGGTGCCCCCATCAGTGCTCCCACTTACAGTGGCAAGGCTCCTGCAGTAGGCTGCCCCAGGGGGTCCAACAAGCAATCCCAAAATTATAGGGACATGGCCCAGCAACATCCAAAAGTTGGTGCCCTTCCCATGGCTCAGAAGACCAGTGAAAGTATAGCTGGAAGGCATGGCTGTGTCAATCACACCTCTGTACTCCAGTTGGCCAGCATGAATGTTCAGGTGAGGCAGAATAAGGGCCCAATCCAGCCAAGGGGTGGAGACCCAATCAGGGAGCTGATTGGTCAGGAGGGGATGAGAGGGTGGGGTCCCAATTAGAGTGAGGTGGAGAAAGCCTTTAAGGGCCAGTTGTCCCAAGCAGTAAGTAGTGGAGCATATTAAGGCTGTGAGGGCCTATTTTTAAAACCTCTCTCCCTCAGGCTGAGGAGGAGGTTGTTGGGGTGGCTCCTTTCTCGAAGCTGGTACAGAGAGAGGCCAGAAGAGACAAGAAGGAGCACCTTGACAGTAGGAGGAGGACATGGGTGAGGTCTGAGGGACTTGGAGGCTCTGACTTCACCTCCAGCTGGGAACCAGGTTTCAGCTGCTGGCTTCAACTCCTCCATTCTCCACTCCAGTACCTGCTTGGCTGTTCTAAGCCACCTTTCCACAGCTGTCCTTCTCTACAGCAGTCCAGCACAGCCTAAGCCTCTCACAGAACAGAAGTTCACTTTCCTCCATCATTTACCAAACTGTGCTTGGGGCAAACAGGGTAAGAGAGATGGCACAAATAGAGTGGGAGTTTGCAAAGGTACAGCAGCTAGGTTTCCTGACTTTATAATTCAGACATTAACAGCTTGAGTCTCAAAACCATAACCAAGTCAGAAACAGCATCTGTCAAATGTTCTGTCAGAGGTTGAAGAAAAGCCAAATGAACCATGAACAGGTAGTCATATTGATCTATTAGAACTTTCTTGGAAACATCATGTCTCTCTTGGTAGCTGAAGCTTCACATTGTCCATGCCTCATGTAAGGGTGTGTGTGTGGAATAATAGAATACCTCTAAATACTGGGAGAATGCAGTATTGTACTGGTGTTGTCACTTGTTTTTAGTTTTAGAGGAAGCAGAAATCTTTAAAGATATTAAGCTTAATAGCTAACACATTCAATTTTGTGAGACGAATCTGACAAATTGCTAGAAAAAGCTGCAACCAAAGAAAAACCTTGCATCCAGAAACTCCATTTCTTTGCTGCTTCTTCTCCTCCTAGTGCTATTACATTGGAGCAACCAGTGATGCAGCCACTAAAATCATTAACGAGGTGTCAAAACCTTTGAGTAATCACATTCCTGTTGAAAAGATTTGTGAGAAGCTGAAGAAGAAAGATGGTCAGATCTGTGAGCTGAAGTATGGTGAGTAAAAGCAGACATATGCTAAAGGGTTTATTGGAATGTGCCTTACATTCTGAAATGGTTGTGATTGTCTTATGCTGTTAGCTGTTGCAGTAAAGATCTATGCATACTTGAGAAAGATCTGTATGAGTCACCTGTGCTGAGTTTCTCTTTGTAAAGAGGGCCCGGTTGCAGTTGCTAAGTTCTATTATGGAATAAAGATTGGATATGAACATATCAAGTAGTAAGAAGTGTTGTGATGGTCGGGTAACATAGCTCTTGATAGTTCGCTAACTAAGAAGGTTACAGTGCTGAGGTAGGGCTGTCTTGTAAACAGTATGACTTATGCACAGTAATAGTCAAAGTGTTTGGCCTGTAGAATAAAATATTTGTTTCATTCGTATGCACTGGTCATCTGTGTATCCATTTGTGGTCCCTACACTGTGAATTAGGGTGACCCATCACTGTAATGACAAAGATAATAGTTTAGAATGCATTTCTGGGAGGGAAATGGTTAACTTGTAGAAATGGCAGTTTGGGAAGATCAACTTTAACATGCGTGAAAGATTGCTAGAAGAACCCCACTGCACCATGAAGTTATAAGCTAAGCAGAGTGGGAGCTAATTGTTCTCTGAATATAACAAGTAAGACAAGACTACAAGTACTATAAAAATTATTATAGAAAAGAATTAATAATCATTGGGACCTCTGTTGCTGAATAATGCAGGGGTCTTTTGGGGGGGAGCGCACCGGAGCTCAGCTCCGGGAGCTCAGGAGCCAAGCCCCACCCCCAGCCGGGGCCCAGGGGAGTCTTTCAGGCAGCCGAATGTCAATTTCAGCTCCATTATATCCTATGGGCCATTGAAGTCAATGGTGAAAACATAGGGTATATTCTGGGGGCTGAAGGGGAGGGTTTGAGGAGAGGCTCCAAACTCACAGGGTAGCTGATGGAGCCTCTCCCCAAGATACCCACCAAGTTTCAAGAACATTGGACCAGGGGGTCCAATTCTATGGGCCCCTAAACAGGTTGCCCCTATTCCCTCCATTGTTCTCTATGGTGGGAAACAAGTAACTTTTTCCCCACAGAAAACAATGGAGGGAATAGGGGCAACCTGTTTGGGGCCCATAGAATTGGACCTCCTGGTCCAATGTCTTTGAAACTTGGTGAGTATCTTGGGGAGAGGCTCCACCAGCTATCCTGTGAGTTTGGAACCTCTCCCTCAAACTCCCTCCTCTCCAGCCCCCAGAATATACCCTATGTTTTCACCATTGACTTCAATGGCCCATAGGATATAATGGGGCCGAATTGCTGTCCTTTCCTTCTCTCCTTTTCCTCTTTCCCTCCTTCTTCTCTTCTCTCTTTCTTTCTTTCTTTCCCACCTTCTTCTCTTCTCTTTTTTCCTCCTTTCCCTGTTTCCCTCCTCCTTCCCTCTCTTTCTTTCCCTCCCCTTTCCTTCTCTTTCTTTCCCTCTTTCCTTCCTTCTTTCCTTCTCTCTACTCTCTCTCTTTCCTCCTTCTGTGGCCCAACTCTCATGAGAAGGAGTTTAAACTTTAAACCCCTTCTCTCTTACCTCCCCCACCCAGACCAGCTGGGGAAGGGGAGGCTTTTGAAGATGCCTCCCCCTCTTTTGCTTCCCCTTCTGACATCACTTCCGGTGATGTCAGGGGGCGTGGCATATGCTAATAGCCTAATAGCTCATTAGCATACCATATGCTAATGAGCTCCTGCAGCTCTTCTACGAAAAGACCCCTGGAATAATGTATCTTTTATGTCCAGATGTATTCTTTGAATAGAGTTGTGGTCCTGTTTAAAGGAAAATAGACAGTGTCATGCCCTTGTTTTTAGCATTCATAACTGTTTTTTCCAGGAGTCTCCTCTTCCTGCTTGTTCCTTTAATCTACCCTCCCTCATAATCTTTTCTAACAACCAGTGGTTTCAAGTTTTTATTATGTTCCTTTCATTATGTTCCAGTCAGGCAGCGGATCTAGTATCATCCATGACGGGACTGGGACTCTCCCAACCTATATCATCCCCCACACACTGAGCAGGGCACACACTCAATTTGATCTTCTCGGCTGGGCTGATAGTGGACCGGATTACTGCATTGGCAGTACCATGGTCGGACTACTATGCCCTGAAGGCCCATCTGAATGTTCCACCCCAACCCTGTTTAGGTGGCGAGCAGCTTTTAGCTTGCCCGCGGAGCCAAAAGGACCCAGTATGGCTTCAGATGGCTCTGCAGGATCTGAAGCCCCCTGGCGGCTCATTGGATGAACTTGTGGAGGACTGGCAAAGCAGACTCTCCACAGCCATCTACGAGATCGCTCCCCAGTGCCTCTGTGCACTCGTTCCAAGCGGGCCCCATGGTACTCCCAGTAGCTGTGGCTTATGAAGCGAGAGCTGAGACGGCTAGAGAAACGGTGGCGCCATGCTCATGATGAGGCAACAAGAGCATCTTATAGGACGTTTATGAGATCCTATGAGATGGCAGTCAAGGCCACAAAGAGGGAATTCTATGTGGCCATGATTGTGTCTGCGAGCTCACGCCCAGTCCAGTTGTTTAGAATGATTCAGTCATTAACATCTCTGCCACAGAAACAAAACACTAGGGAATTGAATATTGGCTGTGAGGCATTTGAGAGCTATTTCGCAGACAAAGTCTTGGCGCTCTGCCGCGACCTCCCCGTCACAGTTGAAACAGAGAGTGAACTCGAGGCCCCTTGCACGCCTTCGGTTCTGGGTTTGGATTGTTTTAACCCACTCAGCCTGGAGGAGGTCGACGGATTGCTTGTATCTGTGCGCCCAACCACATGCAGCCTTGAACTGTGCCCTTCTTGGCTCATTAAAGCAGGCCACCAGGGGTTTCAAGGTGCTGTAAGGGAGATTATCAACAAGTCCCTCTTTGAGGGGCAGTTCCCTGAGGCACTCAAGGAAGCAATGGTCCGCCCCCTCTTGAAAAAACCAACCTTGGACCCGACTGAATTGGCCAACTATCGACCAGTGTCCAACCTGCTCTATTTGGGCAAATTAATCAAAAGGGCGATGGCGGTACAGCTACAGAGCTTCCTGGATGACGCTTCTGTCCTAGATCCTCTCCAGTCCAGTTTTCACCCAGGACATGGGATGGAGACAGTGCTGGTTGCCCGTACTGATGACCTCCGGAGGCACCTGGATTGAGGTGGAGTGGCGACACTGTTGGTGTTAGATCTGTCAGCTGCGATTGACACGGTCGACCACCAGTTGCTGACCCACCCCTCGCCAACATGGGGATACAAGGGCTTGCCCTCCAGTGGCTTGTCTTTTCTCAAGGGTTGGGGACAAAGGGTGGCACTAGGGGAGCAACAGTCCTGAAGACACCCGCTTGAATGCAGTGTGCCCCAAGGGGCGGTGCTCTCCCTGATTTTGTTTAACATCTATATGCGTCCCCTTGCCCAGAGGTATGGGCTTGGGTGTCATCAGTATGCAGATGACACCCAGCTCTATCTGATGTTGGGCGGCCAGTCAGACTCCAGCCCCGAAGAAACCGGGCTTTGCAAGCCGTGGCTGGGTGGCTGGGAGGTCCTGTGCCTCAGTCGGGGCGGTCAGGGGTTGGGGATCCCTCTCCCAACCTTCAATGGGGTGCCTTTGGTGCCAGCGCCGGAGGTTAGGAGTCTGGGAGTGCTCTTGGATTCCTCCCTAACTGTGGGGGCCCAGGTGGCAGCCACTGCCAAGTCAGCCTTTTACCATCTTAGGCTGATTCGGCAGTTGGTTCCCTTCCTCGACTGCGATGACCTGGCTACAGTGATCCATGCAATGGTCACCTCGAGATTGGACTATTGTAATGCTCCCTACATGGGGCTGCCTTTGTCACAAATCTGGGAGCTGCAGCTAGTGCAGAATGCTGCGGCCAGGCTGCTGGTGGGTCTCCCTAGATGGGAGCTCATCCAGCCTATGCTGAAAGCGCTGCGCTGGCTGCCAATAGCGTACCGAGTTCGCTTCAAAGTGCTGGTTCTTACTTTTAAAGCCCTATATGGCCAGGATCTGACATACCTGAGGGACCACCTTTCCCCATATATACCCCAAAGAGCACTACAGTCCAGGGTACAACATCGCTTAGTGATCCCAGGCCCCAGGGAGGCCCGGCTTGCTGCAACCAGGCCCAGGGCCTACTCAGTGGCAGCTCCTCCCTGGTGGAATGAGCTCCCGGAGGAGATCAGGGCCCTGTGGGACCTTGTACAGTTCTGCAGGGCCTACAAGACAGAGCTCTTCCGCCAGGCCTTCGACTAGGAGCCGCCACTACCACCACCAACGGAGCGGCCCTATGACGACCACACTTCAGTGGCACGGTGGATCGGTACCCTGGTAAGGGTATGGGGGCAACAGCTACTGGACACCATCTTGTCTTAATTTAAGAGCATTGATCACTTTATGTAATTTCTGGTATTTACTCTGTTTTATTCTGTTTTACTTGGTTTTTATGTATTGGCACATGGTGCCCCTGTATGTTAGCTTCCCTGAGCCCATTCATGGGGAGGGTGAGGTAGAAATCTACATAAATAAATGTTGTTGATTTGTGGAAATGAAGGTGGCCTCTACAAATATTCCTGTTGCCATAATTTGCTTTCTCAAAGCTTTTACTCCATACGGTTCCATCCTGTACAAAGGGAGGAAGTTGTATCAGTAACAAATAGCAGTTGGCCTGGGGATGGGGGGAATCCTTTTAGGAATCCTTAAATCTATATTCCACCCTTCACTAGTCACTTAAATGACCCTTATGGGCTTCTTGACATCCCCCCCACCAATACTTTTTAATATAGATTGTAGCTGGTCCTGCTTTTCCCACTTTTCCAGTGACTTCATACACACAGGAATGTGTCTTCAACAGTGTTTCCTCTAAGCTGAGTTAGTGTGAGCTAGCTCACAGTTTTGTAGCCTCCAACTCACACATTTTTGTCTTGGCTCAGGAAGGATGGCTCCAAGGCAAGCTACTTTATGCAGTAGCCAGATTGATTGCTCACACCTTTAATGGCAGTAGCTCACAAAGTAGAATTTTTGCTCACAAGACTCCACAGCTTCGATGGAACATTGGTCTTCAGGTTCTCTTTTGAACCTTTTCAGTTTTACACTTTGGACAATTTGCTAGTTCATTGTTACTTGTTCCAATTTGCAATCTTCTGAACAGCTGGTAAGAAGAAATAAACTTGCCAATTTGGAAAAATTGTACGTTTCCGCTTGGTGGTATACAGTCAATCTAAACCTCACCCAAAGCTTTTCTACAGGGGCCAGCAGTCTTTTATAACTGGAGTCAAACTATGGTAAACAAAGAGAACCTATTTGCATAGCTGAAAATGTTAGTGATAATTGAAAAGTTGCTTAATCATAATTTCTGTAGCCCAAACATTAGTTATTGTGAGTCATTTAATTTGAAGTAGCACACACAAGGTCTCATAATAAATGCATGCAAGACCACCTTGTCTAATTATTTTAGCACATTGGCACATGGTTTGCACATGGATTACTATCAACTATTCACCTCTATCATTTCCCATTCTGTAAGTGTCTCTAATCTTTGCCTGCCATTCCTTTCATGTGGTTATTCTAGTGTCCCTTCTACTCCTCCAATATACCTTAAAAGTTCTTGTTTTCTTTTTTAAAGAGGTTGCAGACCTCTCTGGTATTTGGTATAGATTGAAGTCTATGGACGTTTAAGCTGTTGTAAATTAGAAGAAATTATTAGGTGCTCTAGCTCATATTTTTTTTCTGATGACATAATGGAGGTATATGAATTAACTATGATGCTTCTCTTTCAATAAAATATAATAAGCACAACAGAGGAAGTTGAATAAATATGGCTTTAAGGATGTTTCCTTGAGACTTGCAGATATAAACCATATACACAACTGGGAGCAAGTCCTACTGGAATCTGCATAGGGATGTTATGGAGTGTGCTGCTATATGGGGCATTGCATTTACCAGTACTCTTATCCTCCCATCAGATAAACAGATTGACTTGAGCACTGTGGACCTGAAGAAGCTGAGAGTCAAAGAACTGAAGAAAATTCTAGACGACTGGGGTGAAACGTGTAAAGGCTGTGCTGAAAAATCGGACTACATTCGCAAAATCAATGAACTGATGCCTAAATATGCACCAAAGGCAGCCAATTCACGGACAGACCTCTGACCACTGTAGTGGCCTCTAGCACATTAGCACGTCACACACAAACTATATTAATCTTTCTATTTTCTTTATGGAAAACTGTTTTTGTAACTTATTTAACTGAGTTTGACATGTCAGATTGAAGCAATTCTTGCAATGCTGGTTCAACTGCCTCATGTCTTTAGTTATTATTTCTCTTGTCTCTGATTTATGCTAAGATATCAACATATGTATGGAATTTTTAAAATAAAGTTAAGAAATCCAGTCTGGCCACTTTGATATTGAGTTGGTTTGAATTTAGTGCAAGTGTTGAAGTCAAAGTAATCTTCAAGTGCACACACTGCATGATTGAATATATGTAAGAGAGGGTACCTTTTCATTGTTTGAAGATGCACTGGTTTAAGATGTCACTCTGTAAGATAAAAAGGCTGCTTTACTATCATCTTAGTTGTGAAGACTTGCAATTTTGTACATTCTTCTGTATTTGGCTTTTTATCCAGGTGGCCTGGACATGTATAGAATGTCAGGACTCTGAGTGAACAGGCATGCTGTATTTGAATAGGCCTGTGACGTGATCTAAATGAAACTTGATATTCCATAGGGATTAGCTGAAATTAGGAACAGTGGCATTGTATCCTTTTTATATAAAGGTACAGTGTGTAGGCCTGAACAGCTGGAATACTAGTGTGTAACTTGACCCTTGTTCAGAGCCCTTGTTCTTGCTATCATGAATGCAAGAGCTCACACTTTTTCAGTTCTCTATTTTTCAGCTGGGTATGCAGATAAGAAGTCTCACCTCCAAATGTATACTGAAAGAAATGGGAAAATACTTTCTCTCCTTGACCGTATACAGGCCCATAGCTATGGTGGGACATTTTGGGGCCTGCCCCCCCCCGACTTCCTACTAAGGCCCCATGACTTCCAGAGGACTCTCACTGCTGCTGCCCCTTCCCCAAGTTCTTCCAGGGGCAGGGCAACTTCCCCACCTGCCAGCAGCCCCACCAGCTCCATCCCGTGCTGGTGGTTGTGGGGAGAAGGGCTGTTGGTCCTGAGCTGGCAGCAGCAAGGTGGTTGCCACAGAAAGTGGCCTGAGAGTCGGGTGGGCCAGCAGACTAGGTAGAGCCACAAGACCTTGACCAGCATTTATCCAAGCCTCCCTCTCTGGTGTTCACCCCCATTTGGAGGGGCTTTCTTCCTTCTCAGTGCGCAGCCTTCACTTGGGTGGCATTGCGCCTTCCCCATTAGCAGAGGTCAGCTCCCATGGGCCACCCCTCTCTTTGCTACCCTCTTTGGCTTCACTTTTTGATGTGTGGGGAGGGTACTGTGGGCCATGGGCGGGGTGTGCCTGAGAACTGGGGCGACCTTCACCTGATTGCCAGCAGGGTCAGGGAAGAGGAAAGGCTAGCAAGCAGAGGGCAACTTGGAAAAGGGGGGGTGGGGTTCACCCTTAAAACTACCTGGGGTGATCATCCCTCTCTGCCCTAGGACCATTGGTGTTTCAGCTCCTGAGAGCTGGAGGGGAAAGGAGGAAAATTGAAAGGAAGGACTCCAAGGCAAGCCAGGATGACTCCTCCAAAGCCTGAGTCACTTGCTCATCCACCCTCTCACCCTGTTGCCGGCTCTGCTGGAGCTTGGCCCACCATTCCCTCCAGCCACCACATGAGCCTCCATGGATGGAGCAACTGCCTGCTCCAACTGGTGAATGTGAGTTTTTTTTTATTTTATATTTTATTATGTGACATCAGTGCCCCCAACTTATCTAAAGGCCCCCCAAATTAAAAAATCCTGGCTATGGGCCTGCCTGTATGATACTCATCTGTATGACAGATGAGTTTGAGGTAGTAATCCAGTGTGTACCAATGCAGAAAGGGAAGATTATGTTTGGATATGTCCCCTTAGATATCTTCTGGGAACTTTATTTTGGGATAATGCATTCATGAGCTTCTTGAACTGGAGAGATACCTCTACACTCTCCATGTCTTTTTTTTTTTTAATGCATTTCAGGGCTCTTTTTGTAGCAGGAACTCCTTTGCATATTAGGCAACACACCCCTAATGTAGCCAATCCTTCAAGAAGAAAATTTTTTATAACCCCTACACTCTCCTTGAGAAGAACTTAGCAATGCCAATTTTAGAGTTCTATATCTGTTCTTAAAAATAAGAGCTGCTAGTGGACTGTTACTTGTTGTATACTTTTGAATAAATACTAACTGAAATATTTTAGTTGAAAGGCACTATTGAAGAAATTTTTAATTTAAAATGAAATTGCTAAATGTACAATTGTCACTCTAACAGATGCTTCCAGAACATGTCACAGCTCTATATGGAAAATATAATTGGATTAAAAGAACTGTCAAACAATGTAGTGTTTATAATAGGGCTTATTTTACCTCAGTATTACAGTGAATAACAGAACTAGGAAAAATCTACTAGGACAAGGAAACTTGTGAAGCAAAACAGCGCAAGCTTCGCCTGCCTGACTTGTGGGATGTTGTTAAATGCCAAGGGGCAAGAGCCACGGACACAAAATGGGCAGCCTTTGCTTTTTCCACGCGCTATGAGGACGACCGCCGCGAGGCGGTGGCGGGAAAGCGGGCAGTTGAAGGTATCAGGACGCTTGGAAGCCTCGTCACCCTGACACAGCGACGCAAACAGCGCTTCCTCCCCCGCCCTTTCGACGGCGGGAGGGGAGCATTGCGTCGTCGTCGCCTGCCGCCGGAGCCATTATAAGTGCGGTGGCCCGTCGCCCGCTGTCTCGCTCGCGGCGGGGACGCGGGCTGATGACGTGACGGGCGCACTTGGCGCGGCAACTGGGCAGAGCCGCCTTCGTTCGTTCCCTTTTGTCCAAGATGGCAGCTGCCGCCGGAGGCGCCTCCTGAGCCGCGGGCCACGGAGCCATGAAGCGGGGGAGCGAGCGGGATTCCAGCCCAGCCGGGTCGGGGGGAACGCGGGGCGCCTCCTCCGCCAAGAGGCCTCGGGAGCGCGAGCGGGAGAGCAGCACCAGCGGCGGGAGCAGCAGCAGCAGCCGGCGGGGCCCGCACCGGAGCTCGGCCGCCTCCGCCTCATCGCGCAGCAGTCGGGACAAGTCCGCGCCGGGCGGCTCCAGCTCGCGCAGCCACCGCGGAGAGGAGCGGCCTGGCGGCGGCGGGAGCAGCAACACCGATTCCAACCACCGTGCCGCCTCGTCCAGCGCCAGGAGCAGCACCAGCAGCCAGGCCGCCGTCGCTGCGACCCCGCCGTCTTCCTCGACCTCGCGGGCCCTGGGGGTGACCAAGGCCAAAGTGCCCCCGGCAGCGGTAGTGGCGCCCTCCTTGCTGCTGGGCGGACCTCCGACGGTTGCCGCACCGTCCTTGTTGTTGGCTCCCGGGCTGGGATTGGCAGCTGGGGTGGGGCTGGCAGGAGAACCCCCTGGCTCCAGTGAGTACAAGACTCTGCTGGTGAGCGGCCTAAGCCCGGCTCTGCCTGATCAGTTGCTGGAGGATGGGCTCTTTCGCCAGTTCCAGAGGTTTGCCAGCGGTGGTGCCAGTGATATTAGCGTGAAACTCTCCCATACTCCTGATCTTGGTCGTGTTGCCTATGTCAACTTCAGGCATCCAGCAGATGCCCGAGATGCCCGGAGGCATGCCAGAGCCCGACAGCTTCTCCTCTTTGATCGCCCCCTCAAGGTGGAGCCTGTGTACCTGCGAGGGGGGCGACGAAGCCGCACACCCCCACCCACCCCATCCCCTGAACCATTGGCATTTCTGCCTCCCATCCATGGTGTTTATCCATATAAACAGCGATCGCTGTCACCTGTTGCTAGCCCTTTGCTCAGGGAGCCCAGGCCACGACATGCTCAAGCTGCTGCTGCAGCCTTTGCCTTAGAGGCAGTTGCTCTGGGACTCTCCAGGGAGCGGGAGAGGGTGCTGGATTACTATGGACTATATGATGAACGTGGCCGCCCCTATGGCTATCCCATAGTGGCCGAGGAGGATCTCATGCCTGAGGATGATCAGAGAGCCACCCGGAATCTCTTCATTGGTAATCTAGACCATGGTGTTTCTGAAGTGGAACTGAGACGTGCTTTTGAAAAATATGGCATGATTGAGGAAGTGGTGATCAAGCGCCCTGCACGGGGCCAAGGTGGAGCCTATGCTTTCCTTAAGTTCCAAAACTTGGACATGGCACATCGGGCTAAGGTTGCCATGTCTGGTCGGGTTGTTGGCAGGAACCCTATCAAAATTGGCTATGGGAAAGTTAACCCCACGACCCGGCTCTGGGTGGGTGGCCTTGGTCCTAGTACTTCTCTTGCTGCCCTTGCCCGGGAATTCGACCGCTTTGGTAGCATTAGGACTATTGACTATGTGAAGGGGGACAGTTTTGCCTATATTCAGTATGAGAGTTTGGATGCTGCCCAGGCTGCCTGTGCACAGATGAGGGGTTTCCCTTTGGGTGGGCCAGATAGAAGGCTTCGAGTGGACTTTGCCAAAGCAGAGGAGGCACGATATCCTCAGCAGTACCAACCTGCACCACTGCCTGTACACTATGAATTGCTTCCTGAAGGCTACAGCAGACACAGGAGTCTAGAGCAAGACTTAAGGGTCAGGGACAGGACTCCTCCTCATCTCCTCTACTCAGACAGGGAAAGGAGCTTTCTAGAGGCAGATTGGGCCAGCCCTGTGAAAAATGCTGAGCGCAGAAATAATTTAGAGACCTACAGCCGGTCAGCGCGCAGCCGCAGCGGAGAACGTTGGGGCAGTGATAGTGACCGCAGTGTGCTCAAGCCTTGGGAGGAAAGGCGTAAACGCCGCAGCCTTTCCAATGACCGTGGGAGGACTGCCCATTCCCCTTATGAAGACAGAGGCAGGACAAAGGCTGGTGGGCCAGCTTCAGATCGCAGCCCAGATAGGGTTCGCAAGGAGAATCACACAACCGAATCTGCTGCAGAGAAAGAACAGAATAACTCTCTTCAGAATAACCGGCATGCATCAGAGGAGAAGCCGAATCGTGAAGCATCTGATCCTCCTCAGCCTAAAAAAAGGGACAGCGAACGCAATCATCGAACTGGTGAGTCTGAATCAAAGAGTCCTGAAGAGTCAAAATCTGAAACAAAAAAACTAAAAAGCTTGTCAGATTATGCCCACACATTGCAGCTTGCCTGGAATGGGCTACTTGTCCTGAAAAACAGCTGCTTCCCTACATCTATGCATATCCTTGAAGGGGACTTGGGAGTCATCAATGGACTTCTGAAAGACCACTCGTCTGGTGGAAAGCTAACACAGCTCAAGATCGCCCAGAGACTTCGGCTTGACCAGCCCAAGCTGGATGAAGTAACTCGACGTATCAAGCAAGGAAGCCCTAACGGCTATGCTGTACTGCTGGCTACCCAGGCTGCCCAAGGAGGGGCAGGTGCCGAAGGGACCTTCCCTGTGGTGGAGCCTGGCTTGCAAAGACGGCTTCTCAGGAATCTGGTCTCTTACTTGAAACAGAAACAGGCTGCTGGGGTGATCAGCCTTCCTGTGGGAGGGGCAAAGGGCAGAGACAGCACTGGCATGCTTTATGCTTTCCCTCCTTGTGAATTCTCTCAGCAGTACCTCCAATCTGCACTAAGAACACTGGGAAAGTTAGAAGAAGAACATATGGTGATAGTGATAGTCAAAGACACTGCCTAGCATATTCTCTCTCTTTCTCTCTCTCTCTCTGATTCCATGTTTTCTTTGTTTCTTACCCCACCTGGTTGCTTTTAAGGCCAATTATTTTGAGTGGGACCCCAAAAGACCTTCAAGAAAATTCTACAGTTTTATTAGTTTCTAATTAATTTTAATACCATTTTAATGAATCCCATTTTATTTGTTTTTAATACGTGACACTGTCTGCTGTGTTCTTATTTTTTAAATGTATGGGAAGTTGTCAGTAAAGCCTTGTTCACCGATGGATTTTTAACTTTGTGCAGTGTCCTGGTTTCTGTTGTCTGGCTTTGGCGGGTTTTGTGTTCCAGTAGATACAAGTAATTGTTTCAACCTATTTGAGTCCATTACAGCCCTTCCTTCTACTGTTTGATAGGATTATACTGGTTGTGTGATCTTTTGATTTCTTTAATAGTTGAAGCCAGGTTGCTTCGTTCCTCATTGGTTAGCTAGCTGGCCACATATCCTTTATTGGACCAACTTACTCTTGGCGAAGAAGAGTTTTTGAAGTCTTTGTAACCAAAGAGAATAGTGAAGCTCAGTTAAAGGCCTCAACAAATCTTGGTGCAATAAAAGAGGACAGGTACCTTGTCCCCCCCATTGTGTTTTATTTTTGGATTGAATGTAATAGTGCAAATTCAATGCTGTTTTTAGCTATCCTGTTCAGTAATAAGTGTAGGCTCCTCAGGAAGACAGATAACCAGGCATTTGAGTGGGACGATACCAAATTTAAATAATTCTGTTTATCAGTTCTTTTAAAATAAATGGAAAAAATGTTTTGTGGACACATGTATGCTAAAATTGTAGTAAGATCTCCAAATAGTTTGTCTCCTTAATTATGCATAACAGGCAGGTAGAGGTAGGAGTCTGCTGAAAGGAGAGGCTCTCATGCACACTTGTTCTTCCTTGCTCCCTTCCTTGGGATTATCATGAGCTATTGCATGACCCTTCTTCATAAGGTCCACTTTGCAGCCTGTCATTCCTTTTGATTAGCCTGCTCTCCTAAACCCTTATTGCACAGGCAACTGAGTAATGTACAAAAAAGGCTCTTTTTTGTATACAGCAGGAAACCAGCACTGGCTTATAACAGGTACATGAGGGTTGCATATTAAAATATACATAGGATTTTCCTGTGTATAAGTACCTTTTGTGAAGTAGTGTGGACTTTAAGAGAGATTTCACCCAGTAAAAGAAGAGGTGCATATGGTAAGCATATGCCACAATCTGCACCAAAGACCCACCACCATTTGTGTCTAAATTATGCAATTAATACATTAGCTAAACTTGCATAATTGTCTTAAAAATCTGAAATGTTTCATAAAAGGAGCAAAGAAAAATTAGATAGCTGGATACTACAGAGCCATGAAACTAGGCAGAGTGCTTAAGGCCACAGTTCTGGCTTCTGAGGTTTCAGCACACCAGTCCACCAGCTTCTTCCTATGTCAATTAAGGCTAATAATATAATTCAGGATTTTAAAAAAAGAGCTTGAGAATTTCAGGGTAACAGATTCTCTTATTCTATACTGAAATCATGGAAGATGCAGAATACTCATTAAAACTAGAATCCATTGGCACTGTATAGAGTCAGACTAACAAGTTTTCATGATTCAGAGTTTAATTTATCAGATGAACTCTCACAAGATGATCCCAGCATGAAATTTGTTAAGTCATTGAGGTGCTGCTGGACTCCTGTCTTATTTTGTGGCTAAAGATTTACACAATTACTAATCTTGAATTATAATCCTCAGTGTTAGTAAATTGCTGATTTGAAGAGGGATAATTGAACAATATTTAAACCATTGTTGATACACCTCTGTAATATGCTTGATCCACAGGTCTTGCACCTTCGCCTGGAATCCTGTAGGC
This sequence comes from Gekko gecko, assembly GCA_029375565.1. Classification (NCBI taxonomy): domain Eukaryota; kingdom Metazoa; phylum Chordata; class Lepidosauria; order Squamata; family Gekkonidae; genus Gekko; species Gekko gecko. The sequence goes on along the minus strand of JAPDNY010000002.1, from coordinate 102,489,501 downwards.
CTTGCTCCAACTGTAGTTAGGTTTCGTTTTATGTGCTTATTGCAAGACCCTGAAACAATTCCATTTGATACTGCCACACCTAATTTATGTTTTAAACCAAAACTCATGACAAAAGAAGCAATAAATAAACTACAGATTCCAGTAAGGACATTGTGTCTAAAGTTACTAAAGCATTTGTTTATATTCCATTATATAACGGGATAGCTTGAGTCTCACTGAATGAGAAGAAGCTCTTCACTCTGCTGAAAAGGGGGCCTGGAGCACTGAGTTAGGAAATCACTTCCCCTTCTCCCACCCACCCACTTTAATGGCTTTAAAATTTGTTTCTACATATATGTTCAGTTACTTTCCAAAGACCATCTGATGGGATAGGAGCTTTAAGAAATAGTACTTATAATGCTTTAAGAGGACTCCCCCCCCCCAGATTTCCAACCCCTTCTGAAGAGAAACTAGGTCAGGTAGCAAGAGTTTACTCACCTTAAAAATGCTATTGTAACTAACTTTTAAAATGCACACTAATTTTTCCTGTTTCTAAACTAAATATCACACTTATTTACAGCTGCTTCTATGTAAAACAGAAAAACATGGAGCACAAAATTATTTTTCTTGTAGCATGAGTGAGCCAATTTGTGTGTACTCCTAAATACAGACAGTTAAGTCCAGGAACCAAAGGCACGGTCAAAGGGAAAGAAATGGTATTAGCCATCCCAACTCAGTACAATGGCACTTTACTCCAAGCATATTAGGTACCCCAATTGGAACCAATACATTCACCACATGTGATCAGTCTTCTTCCCAATGACCAAAACTATGAACGACTCACTGGTTAATTATAAACAAAGGGCATGTGTATCTAAAACTCAGTATGTCCATCTCAGCAAAGATTTTATCCTAAGTGCACATGTGGGGAGTGGGGGAAGCTAATAAGATGCAGGCAGAATGTAAGAAGGGCTTGAGTAAATCTGCACTATACCTAATCTTGCAATGTGAACAGGCTGTTAAGATTTCATGTTGAGATCTGTATCTAGGTCTTGTAGCATCAGTATCCACCTTTTTTGCCTTAGGTATTAATTTCACTGATACAGAAATGAAGTTATCTGTATCTAGAATTTTAATAAACTTAGCAAGATAGCCCTCTCAACAGTGGGAGGTTGGAAGAAGCTGACCAGAGCTGCTTTATTGCAATGTAGATGGTGTCTAGGCTCTGCCTAGTAAACGTGCCATTTATTATAGTGGATAGGAGCCCAGATAGTTATTGGAACATTTTAGCAGTACTAGAGATGCAATGGTTACAACCTGTCACTTCTAAAAGCCTTTGTATATCAGAAATTCCTCTAGTTAGAATATATGCCTAGGACAGGACCAATTACATAGCTGATGCTCACATCCTGTGTTCCAATTCCAGAAAGGTCACAATTCAATAACCAAATTTAGACTCTGCAGCTCAACTTAACAAATCAACTGATAAGTGTGTTCAATTGAAACAAGCCATAAGTCTGTCCCACCCAAAGTTATCTATTCCAAAAAGTGTAATGACTAAATGTCAGATAGGAGGAAGTGCCCAGTTCAGATCTCACCTCAGCCTCCACCGCTTTTCTGTATGGTGAGGATAATATAGGCCTGCTATAAGAATGACTAGGAGAAAGCATGTGAACCACCAGGAACACTCAAGAAATTATTTGGATTTGTATCCCGCCCTCCCCTTAACAGGCTCCTCTTAACGATAGGAAGGCTAAAGCTACATACAAGATAAATGTTTTAGAAATTTCCCCCTAACACAAATCCCTTCCGCATTACTGGAAACTTAGGGACTTCAACAGGCCAATTTCACCATATTTCACAACTGTCCTCAATATGCTCTATTAGAAAGCAATGGGCATGCTCAGATTTCATTGACTGGGAAGGATGCCTTATTTCTTCATTTCCTCTCCTCCCAACACTCAGGGAATACTCCAGAGTGTAGAAGCCCCTTCCTTGTCTGGGTGTCTCTATTTCATTGCCCTTGGCCATCAATGTCAGTATTAGAAGAAATAAGTGCTGGGCATGCAGAGCCATGGAAAGAGGATTTCATCCTGAGGTTTGGGGTAATCTTGAAAGCTATGTCGAGCTCAAGCAGGTCACTCCCCTACATTTTTTTAAAAAATGAGGTTCAACTACCCTCAATAGTCTTTGGGTCCAGGAGGGTAAAGAGCATGTATATACTCAGGCTGTCTGATGGAAAGGTTTTTTTTCTTTTTTAAAATTCACAATACACTTCTAAATACTTGTGGAGTATGCAGAAACCCCTTCTTTTATCTGTGGGTTGCTGCATTTCATTGCCTCCCTACTGAGAGACAATCAACCATGAACTTTAGTATTATAGAATGAGAATGTTTTCCCATCAACTGGTATCAGTTGAGCCAAATCCTAAAGACATTTATGACAAAAGAAACCTTTCACCACAATGGGAAGAGCCCTGGTTAAGACTGGGTGATATCAGGGCAGGCTGCCAGTACACTTAGCACCGGTCACATAACTGATTACCTGTTTACAAGCACGTGAAGTCCTTAAAACTCGCAGTGCTGAGCACTTTCTATGTGCGTTTGCCAGAAGAACACTGCAGCTACATGACAGCAGCCTTCAGAAAAAAAGAAAGGAATAGTACCGCCCCAACTTGTTCATCTGAACAGAAGCAGGGATCCCTCTTTCCCTTCCCAGAGTGCCTCTATCCATCACAAGGCAGTAGGACAGCATAAGAAGCAGAGCCTACAAGAAGACTACCTTCATGTGATCTAACTGAACTTGATCCTCGAGAAAAGCCTCACATATGGCCTTGTTCTTAAAAATATGTGTTAACAGTACCAGAAGACCATCCTCCAGAAATACCTAATGCTGTCAATTATCTTCACGTGAATGCAGTCACAGATCCTGAATGAATAATCCTGTCCTTGTATCTCATTCCAGGGCAACGCACAGATAGCCTAGGGACATACGGCAGCTCTAAATTATAAACAGACAGGGCTTGCATTTTATTTATTTTTTAATAAATACAATTTACATTAAAGAAAAAGGCCTTCAGTTCATAGTTTGCACACACAGGGCAGAAAGGAAGGAAAAAAGATTTAAAATTTCAATCACGAAAAAGGGTCATCTGGGTAAGTAGGAGCTTACAGACTAGAGTCCTTCATCTCCAGCAATGGCAAGTTCTAAATAGGACAGAACCCAATCTCCAATCATTCCCCATGGCTACTGCAGCACGAACTCTCCTTGGGCTTTGAAAGGACCAAAAAAAAAAAAGATCATCTTCATAGCAGGTGGCAACACCTCCATTACAAAATTATATTTAAAATAAAAATCACTCATCCACAGTTTTACAAACCATGATTCACTTACTCCCCTTCCCCACTCTTTTCAGTAAAAATGCCCTTTTATTTTTAAACTTTCTCCCCCCCCTCCTCCCCCCAAAAAAACCCTCATGGTGACTAGGTATTAGAAAGATACAAGCATACTTTCTTTGTAACACCTGCCTGTTTTTTTAAATCTTTTTTGTTTGTTTCATATAAAACTATTGTTCTTTAGGAAAGAACTTTATACAAAGAAAATATATTGTGAAATATCTTCAGAGATCTCCACAGAGAGGAGAGTCATGTCTCAGCCTAAAAACCAAAAAGAAGAAGGCAGAGAAAATAAAGCCCAATCCACTGGTCTCTTTGTCAGAAAGCTCTGGCTGTACCAGGAACCTGCATCTGTCCACTGCAAGAACTGAAGGGCTGGAGTTCTTTAGATGTTCTCCCGAGAATTAGGATCTGAGAGGGTGCTGAATATCACCTCCTGATTTGGTCTCCTTGCTTCTGAGAAGGGAGATTTCCTGCTGCCAACTTCCGGTGGATGGCTACTCCTCACTCATTCAAAGACAAGATTATGTCATCTTCCAAATCCGAATTATCTGAGCTGTCAGCTGGAAAGGAACAAATTGGTTATTTGTCTGAACAGTGCAAAGATCCAAATGTCAAGAGATGACAAGTAAGGCAACCTGTTTCAAAGCAAATATGTAACACTGTAACCACAGTATTACCAGATAGACACACAGCCATCCCTTTGAGCAGTATTTCATTCAGAAAACCAGTGTCAAGTTCTCCAGAAAGTCAGTCAAACACTAGGCTCTATAAAGAAGATAGCGTTTATTGAAAGCAGTTCTAAGAGATACGTTAGCAATACATTGTCAGTGATAACTAAAGCTTAACGGCACCCACGGTTATACTAGCTTTGAAATGCTCCCCCCATCTATCTACCAATAGTTGCCAAGCGCGCGTGTGGCAAAAGGTGCAAAAGTTGTAAATAACCAAAATGCCCAGAACTGTCCCAAACAGAGGAAAGAGTCTGTGGGACCCAAGGACATCTGGTGAGATAACAGATTGCCCAGGCGCTGTAAATCTGGGTTCCCTAGGCAACCTGTACACCTCCCTACATTCCAGAACATGAAAAGCTGCAGACCATCCCTCCCTCCTTCCCTTCCATCCATCTCATGTCAGGATTACCTGACAACCAGCTACCAGTAAGCGCTTTGATTCCAAAGCCCCTTTTGGAAAGAAATTGGTCAAACTGGGCTCTTCTGCCACAGGCCAGGTGCAATTTTCCAATGTTAACACATCACTTACCACAAGTGAGATGTCACTGTAACTTACTGAAAACACATCAGAAAAAAAAAATCACTACGGCAGTTTCAAAATGCTCTGTGTACTGCAAATGCAAGAATAAAGTGACAAAGAACAGGGTGAGAATCCAGACATCAAGATCACAAGATCTCGTTTCTAAACTGAAGCATGTATTAAGCATTTGTGTAGGACAGCAAGCACCGGAATCATTTGGAGCCTTTATGGTGTACTGGTTAGAGTGGTGCACTTCAGAGAATCTTAGGTTCAAATCCTCATTAAACCTTAAAACTCATTGGACAACACTGAACCAATCATTGACTAGCTGAGTCAAGTGGCATGAGTGGAAGTGAACTCCCCCCCCCCCATGCAGCCTATTGTGATTACCAAAATTGGGAGTCCGCTGTCAGGTAATCCTGCCATGAGATGGATGGAAGGGAAGGAGGGAGGGATGGTCTGCAACTTTTCATGGTTGGAATGTAGGGAGGTGTGCAGGTTGCCTAGGAGATTCAGGATTCCGCGGCCTGGGCAGTCTGTTATCTCACTAAATGTCCTTGGTCTCACAGTTCTTGTTTTCTCTGTCTGAGACAGCTTTGGGGCAGTTTCGTTATTTACTGCTTTGGTACTTTCGCACCTCTTCCCACGCGCGGGCTTAGTGACCATTGGTAGATGGGAGGGGGGGCACTTTGAGCGGGTATAATTGTAGATGCTTCTTTCGACTGAGTCATCCCTGACAAAGAGATGTTACCGTGCCTTTAGAACTGCTTTCAATAAACACTATCTTCTTCATGAAGCCTGGTGTTTGACTGACTTTCTGAAGTGCCTGACAGATTGTCAGGGATCCTTTCATTCGGGACTCGGTTTGACACCACACTTCTCTCGCAGAGATGAGTGACGAGGAAGAAACCATCCCGATCCCAAAATCCACTTCAGGGGACGGGGTCCCTGTAACGACCGCGCCTGTAATGACGGCGGCGGTCACCCAAGAGAACCCGGTTTCGAGCGCCCCTGCGCCATGGGGTCCGGACTACGACCTGGGAGGGTTCTACGGAGAGGCGTATGGGGGAGCGTTTGCTGGAGTGACGACCCAGCTGCGAAAGAGGCGAGATTGGGCCAAGCCACTAGCCGAGACGCAGGAGACGTGGTTTCTCACCCCCCAGGCTTCGATCCAAGAAAGCCGAATGGAAAGGTCGATCTATTGCCTGAGCATGGCCGAGGGTGGAGAAGAGACCCACCCGGGAGCCAGAGAGCTGGAAGGGGCCGTGGGAGGACGGAGATGGAGTGGGGACCCCAGCCAGGACTGCTTACTCTGCCTGATAGACGAGTCCCTACAACGTATCCTGAAGATGATTTCAGACGGGATACGGGAGGAGATAGACCGGAGGCAACCACAAGTGCCACCGGGGCCCCAAGACCTAAGGCCTCCTCCGCAGCCAGTCGGATCGCTGCCTGGGGGTGTGCTGGGGCAACCCGGGGCACCTCCGGGCCAACCCGCGGGGCCACCCGCAGGGCCGCTGGCACCGAGACTGCTGGGAGTACCGAGAGGTTGGGGGCCGTTGTTGCCTAACCCGGCTGAGCTATTGGATGCTACCTACGACGGCACTCCGGAGAAGTTCTCGTTCTTCCTGGTGAGGGCCGAAAAGTTCGTAGAGAACTGGGGCCACTTGTTCCCAAACGAGGAATGCATCGTAGACGCGACTGCATCCCATCTAAAAGGTACCGCCACAGATTGGTACGTGGCCCTGCAGCAAGAGGATGGACGCGAGCTGAGGGAGGTCGACGCGTTCATGTGGGCCATGAAAGACCACTTTGAAGATGCTAACGCGAACAAAACGGCCTGAGCTTTCCTCCATACCTTCCGACAAGGGACGAAGATTGTGCGTGAGTACACTGAAGAGTTTCGGAGGCAAGCCGCCCGGATCCGAAGATGGCCGGATGGAGTCCTAGCCGAACAATATCAGTTGGGCCTGAACCCGGAGATCCAATGCACGATCATGAGGGGGCAAGACCCGGAAACCCTGTCGGGATGGATGAAGGAGGCTGCGGCCACCGAAACCTGCCTGCGGACCATCTGGCTGGATGATGCAGCCGCCCTGGGGAAGACAACCCAGCCCATCACTACCCCGTCAAAAGGGAAGCCAGCGACCATACCACACAGGCAGAAAGACGGAACTCGTGAACTACGGATGAAGCAAGGGAAATGTGGGGAGTCGGGCCATTTCGCAGCTGGATGCCAGGGGCAACCCCCCCCCTCGAGCGCAGCTAGAGGGTCCAAGAAGAAGTTCGAAACCTCTACCCCGAAACCAGTGGCTAAGCCCCGAGGGGCGAGAGCCCTTCAGGCAGCCCTGTTGGGTGAGGAAACCAAGTCATCCGAAGAGGAGGCCGCCACGGTGGTGGGAAACGAGAAGGACCTGCTGTGTACAGTGCTGAGCAGCAGGTCCCTGACTCCCAGGTACTGAACCCAGTGAGCAAAACCCCTTTCCTCTTCTTTATGACTGTGACTTTAATAGACCCCGACCTGCAGACCCATATAAGGGTGAGGGCTCTGGTAGACTCGGGGTGCGGGAGAGACATTATAAACCCCTCGTTAGTGACGGAATTGGGAGCTAAGGCTGTAAAGTTGGTGGAGCCGTTGATCTTCACCCAAATGGATGGCTCCACAATGAAGGAGCCCTGCAAATACGAGACTGTGCCACTACGAATGGGGGTGGGAAAGCACTGGGAAGTAAGACCATTCGTTGTAACCTCCGCGGCAAGGTTCCCACTAGTCTTGGGGAGCCCGTGGTTTTTCGATCATGACCTGCACATACTGTGGGAGGCAGGGGTAGTCAACTTCATCTCCCCTTGCTGCGAGGTCCATGTCTGGAAAGACGTGTGGGGTCCCACCCCCTGTGGCTAACTCACTGCCGGTAGGTTTGGCGGAAGCTGAGCGAAGCGTGATTCCTTGGGAATATTCGGACTTGTCGGCTGTATTTGAGGAGGAGGAGGCGGATGAATTACCTCCCCATAGGAACTCCGACTGTGCCACTGAACTGCTACCCAACCAAAAACTACCCAAAGGGAAACTATATTCCATGAGTCCGGCCGAAAAAGTGGAGTTAAGAAAGGTCATTGACAAGAACTTGGCGCGAGGTTTTATCCGGCCAGCATCCTCACCCTGTGCTGCCACTGTGCTGTTCCGGAAAAAAAAGGATGGGGGGTTGAGGCTCTGCCCAGACTACCGGGGTCTTGATGTGGTCTCGGCAACTAACGCTTACCCGCTACCATTGATCAAGGACCTGCTCGCGGCCGTAGCGGGGGGGGGGGATTTTCTCTAAGCTTGACTTGAGAGATGCATACTTTCGGGTACGCATCAGGGAAGGAGATGAGTACAAAACCGCTTTCAATACCCCGCTTGGTCAATTCGAATATTTGGTGATGCCGTTCGGCTTACGAGGGGCCCCTGGAGTTTTTATGAACTTAATTAATGAAGTACTGCATAAGCATTTGTTCAAGGGGGTCCTTGTTTACCTTGTTGATCTCTTGCTGTACTCCCCTGATAAACAATCTCACGTCAAGTTGGTGCGTGAGGTGCTCCAAATGTTGCACAAGCACAAACTGTATGCCAAGCTGTCCAAATGCGAATTCCGGGAGTGTGAGTTCCGGTGTCTTCGAGAGCAGACGCACGGAGAGTGTGCTCCGTGCACCGTCAGCTTTTTCCAAACCTTTTTTGGACAATTTCACCAGTCAAAATGCTCTCCCGAAGAGAGAAACTTTTGCAAGGAGCTTTGCTGAAGCTGGAGTAAGGCAGCAACCCCTCCAAGTTTTTTTTCAGCCAGCTCCAGAAGCAGAAAGGTTGTGGAAGCTAGAAGAGACGAAGTTTTCGCCTGTTCCAGCATAAGAAGGGACCTTACAGAACCCAAGGAGTCCAAGGGATTAACTCAAAAAAGGAAAAATGAAGCTAAGTATTGTACTGCATTGTGTATTAATATTAACTCCAGAAAAGTGAAGTTTGGAAGGAGTAGAAATAACTTGGCTTGCAGTAAGTTAAAGGGGAAGCTTCAAGGGAGGGGGGGACGCCCGGTAGTCTAGAGAAGCAATAAGAGTACAGAAAGCGGCTAGAAAAGGTTAGCTTAGGAAGGTTTGGTTAAGCAAAGGTAGAGGCGTGCTATAAACAGCCAGAGGGGGTTTAAAGTAGAAAAGAAGCTACATAACCTTTTTTTTCTTTGTGTGTTTCTGTGTTTTGTTTCCTTATGTGTGGTGCCGAGAGTGCTGCTGAGAGCGGAGCCCTTTAAGACACTGGTGGTGCTGACGAAGCAATTTAGCAGGGACCGGAGAGCGCAGAAGCAAATTGCAAGAAGAGGAACTCAACAGAGCAGGCGCAGGGAGGAGAGCAACGCAGCGTGACAGAGAGAAGGGGTGGAGTGACGGAGCAACACGACGAGAGGAACAGAGAGAGAGCAGAACGTCAACAACGGCCAGCAATGTGATTAATATAGCTAATTAAAGTCAAGTCTACAGCAGCACACGGAGAAAGGAGGAAAAGCAGCAAGGGAGGGACGTTAGAAGAACACATTAAAGAGATAGTATACAGAGTGTTTAAAGGGGCAGTACGAAAAAGATAGAATTACAAAGCAGAGATAGATGAACAGATACCAAGCTTGAAAACAGAGACAGATAGAAGGAGAGTTAAGAAGATCTATAAGAAAGGTATACAAGCACTTAGTAAGTTAAAGTGGATAAAGAGCTGTCTGAGTTAAAGAATATAATTTGAAAGTTAGAGAAGATACATAGGGGAGAAAGTGTGATACTCATAAGGTACTTGTAGAGCACTATCTATAATCTAAGGTAAAAAAGAACAAACTGATATAAGGAGCAAAAAGAGGGAAAATAAAAAATAAACAAGGCAATAACAGACAATACACAAAAGTAGATGGCATCAGGGGGAGCAGGGGCAGGACCAGGTAGAAAAGGATCCATACCCTCACCAAGCCAGGGAGGGATAGCATCACAACTAAAAATGAATATACCACAGTTGACGATGAAGGAACTTAAAGGTCTCATACAGGAAAGTATGGCACAATTATTACAACAGACAGTGGAAGTAACATTACCAGAACTAATCAAAAGGGAAATAAAGCCAGTTCATACAAAAATGGAAGAAATATCTAATCAAATTAAATTAGAGACGGATGAAATAAAAAAACAAATACTAGAGAATAAAAAGGAAATAACGAAAATAAAGAAGTTTACTGATAAGGTGGATGATAAGGTACAAGACTTGGATTTGGAAGTACAAGAACTAAAAATAAGGAGTGATAAAATGGAGGAATCGTTAATTAACCTTGAAATGGAGAAGGCTGGACTTATATTGTCAAAATATAACAGAAGATATAGATAAAAATTTAAAAGATGTGCTTGCACAGAGCTTTGCAGAACAGTTAAATCTAGGAAATAAAGAGGAAATCTTGGCAGGAATTGAAACAGCATATAGAAAGAACTCTGCTTATGCGAAGAGACAGAAAATATCTCGGGAAGTCCATGTAAAGTTATATAGAAAAGAAATGAGAGATAGAATTTTAAGAGCTGCAAATGACAACAAAATGATAATTGAGGGAAAGGAGATTAGAATATTAAAAGACATACCCTGGAGAGTGAGGGAAAAACGACAGAATTATGCCATACTAGCAGACTTGCTAAGGAAAAAAGGGACAATATATAGATGGTTAATTCCGGAAGGATTACTATTTACACTAAAAGGGAAGAGGTACAGAATAGATTCGGTGTTTAAATTAGAAAATTTCCTTGAAAGAGAAGGTGAAGATCTGGGTTGGCAGAGGGAGGAAGAAGGTGATGGAGAAGAAGAGGAAGAAAGGCCAAGAGAGGATGAGTTGGAGGAGGAAGAAGAAGTTAAAAGACATGATAAAGAAAGTGGGAAAGAAGACAGGAAAAAAAAACCAAGGAGTAGACCTACAGGAAGAACACAGTCACAGATGATGACCAGATTTCAGTATAGAAGTAAATATAGTAATCTGTTGAACAAAGATGCTGGGAACTAACAGCTTAAAGATTATTTCAGTGAATGTAAATGGACTTAATGGCCCGCAAAAGAGAAGAAGGATTTTCCACCAATTAGTAAAAACAAAATCAGACATAGTATGTCTCCAGGAAACTCATATAAAAGTAGAAGATAACAAACACTTAGAATTTAAGAGACTAGGGAAAGCCTTTATTGCAGCGGATAAAGTTAAAAAAAGAGGTGTGGTAATATATGGGAAAGAACACTTACATCCAGAACTACTTTTTGCATCAGAAGACGGAAGAATAGTAGTTATTAAAATTATAAAAAACGGAAAGGAGATGCTGATTATAAATATATACGTACCTAATCAAAACCAAGAAAGTTTCTATGCAGAAATTAAGAAAATCTTAGGAAATAAACCACTAGAGGACATTTGTATTATCGGAGACTATAATGCAGTCTTTGACTCTAAAATAGATAGGAAAAAACAGGGGAAAAGGGAAACTCAGGGCTTTTATTACCAAAGTCATTCCTGAAACTTGCGGAAGAGTACAGTTTAATAGATGCTTGGAGAATTAGAAATATAGAAAAGGAAGAATATACCTACTATTCCTGTAGACACAACTCGTGGTCTAGAATTGATATGGCATGGCTATCTATATCTATGATAAAAGAGTTAGAGGATGCGGACATATTAGCCAAGACATATGCGGACCATAATCCGCTGTTGTTGGTTTTACATGGGAAACAAAGAACAACAAGATGGAAAATGAATGTAGGACTCCTGAAAGATAAAGACTTTATTATGAAAACCAAGATAGAAATACAAGAATTTTTTAAAAGGAATAGACAAGAAGACTCATCAATCAATGTAATATGGGATGCATTCAAGGCGTTTCTGAGGGGATGGTGTATTAACCAAGATGCGTGGAAAAAGAAGCAAAAGAGACAAAAATTTACAGTATTAGAAGAGAAAATTAAGGCTGAAGAAAATAGAATGATCAAGAGTGTAGAGGTTGAAAAAATAAGGTTAAAAATAAAAATGTTACAGCATCAACTAAACATGTTGACAATGCAAGAGATAGCTAAAAAAATAGAATTTGCGAGACAAGAGTATTTTGAAAACGCGAACAAACCCACCAGATGGTTGGCATATAAATTAAGGAAAGAGAAAGAAAAAAGAATAATTGTGGCACTAAAAAATGGAAAGCAAGAGATTAAATATAAAAGTAAAGAGTTGAAAGAAATTGTAGAAAATTTTTATAAAAATCTATATTGGCAAGGAACACAAAATCCTACGCAAATAGAAGCATATTTAAAAAAGCATAATAAGAAAAAGTTTACGGAAGAGCAGAAGAGAATTTTGAATGAGCCAATTTCAACTTGTGAAATTGTGGAAGCAATTAAAAAGCAAAAAAAGAAGAAAACACCAGGCCCAGATGGACTGCCAGTGGAAGTATACCAAAAATTTGAGGAACAAATAACGATGCCATTCAAGGAGGTGATACAAAACATTACAAAAAGTGCAAGTCTACCAGAATCATGGAATGAAGCACTCATAACGTTAATTTACAAAGCGGGGACAGAGGAAAAAGAAATACAAAATTATAGACCTATATCTTTACTCAACGCTGATTATAAAATATTTGCAAATATACTAGCGACAAGATTTAAAAGAGTATTAATATAAAATATTCATCAAGACCAGGCTGGATTTTTGCCCAAGAGACAGATGAAAAATAATATAAGAACAGTTATCAATGTTTTAGAATATTACGAAGAGCATCCGGAGAAACAAATGGCGCTACTCTTCTTGGACGCCGAAAAAGCATTCGATAATGTATCTTGGGAATTTTTAAGACAAAAATTAGAGGCATGGGATTGCGGATATAACTTCTTAACAATGATCTTGGCTATTTACCAAAAACAACAGGCAAGGATAATAGTAAATGGGGAGATGACAAGTAGTTTCAAGATCCAAAAAGGTACGAGACAGGGCTGCCCATTATCTCCATTACTTTTTATTTTTATATTGGAAACGTTGAATGACAATATAAGACAAAACCCGAAAATAAGAGGTTTAAAAACAAAAGGCAAAGAATTTAAGTTGCAGGCTTTTGCCGATGACTTAGTGTTTATCTTAGAAGATCCCTTAATAACAATTGAGCATTTGATGGAGGTACTGCAAGAATATGGAAGTCTGGCAGGACTTAAAATAAACTTTAAAAAAACAAAAATGTTAACAAAAAACTGTACTCCTGGCCAAACAGATAAGCTTCAAGATGTAACAAAAATAGAAGTTACTTCAAAAGTTAAATATCTAGGTATAGTGATGACTAATAGAAACAGTACGCTGTTAGAAAATAACTATAATAAATTGTTAGAAGAAATACGGAAAGATCTGAATAAATGGAAAGAATTGCAAATTTCTTTGATGGGCCGAATTGCAACAATAAAGATGAACGTATTACCACGGTTCTTATTTCTTGCACAAAATATTCCAATTTTAAAGAGGAACATATACTTTTCGGAACTAGATAAAATAGTTAGGGCTTTTATTTGGTTTCCCAAAAAAGCTCGTATTAAAGGGAAAATGATGCAAGACAAGAAAGAAAGAGGAGGATTTGGACTACCAAATTGGGAATTATATTACCAGGCGGCGGCCATGGGATGGATCAAAGATTGGATCCTACTGGAAAACTGGAGAACTCTGCACTTGGAGGGTCACGATTTACATATGGGATGGCATGCGTACATCTGGTATGAAAAAGAAAAAGTGCATGCTAACTTCCAGCATCATATAATAAGAGGAGCATTGATAAAGATATGGAAAAAAATTCGAGAAAGGTATTATATCAAGATTCCTAAATGGGTGTCACCATTAGAAGCATTTGTAAAACCAACATTGATGACAGAGAGTAATATAGGAGCGTATGACACTCTGTTAGATGAAGCTAATAATTTAAGAACAAAGGAAAATCTAAAGTCAAACAATATAAATCTCTCTTGGTGGGAGACTACCCAGTTGCAATCAAGATTTACGAAAGATAAAAAAACTGGTTTCTACACAGAGAAAACAGACTTAGACAAATTATGGTTGTCAACTAGTGATAAGTTGATACAGAAATTATATAGTTATTTTTTAGATGATTATATGCAAGATGAGTTAGTAAAAACCACTATGATATCGTGGATGAGAGATATAGGTTATAATATCCAAATTGATGACTGGCTAAGAATCTGGAAAGTGATGAAGTATGTAAAGGCAGTTCCATATAAAGAAAATATTTACAAATTATTCTATAGATGGTATTGGACGCCTGACAAGATTGCTAAAAGTTATAAGGTTATATCTAGAAATTGTTGGAGGTGTAATACTAATGTTGGTACATTTTTCCATATGTGGTGGAAGTGTGGAAAAATACAAAAGTTTTGACATACTATTAATAAGATGATAAGAGAAATTACGAATATTGACTTAGAATTGTTACCAGAAACATACCTGTTGAATATTATACCTGAAGGTTTTGAGCAAAAAGATGTATGTCTAATAACCCATATACTTACTGTGGCCAGAATATTAGTAGCTAAATATTGGAAGTCAGATGGATTACCAGTAAGAGATGAACTAATTAAGAAATTAATAGAGACTGCAGAAATGGACAAATTAAGTATGATATTGCAAGGGAGAGATGGAAAGTGGTTCCAGGAACGTTGGGATAGAGTTTATAAATGGTTAGCGTCAAAATGTGTATAGTTGACTCCGAAACTAGACTACGTATCATTGTGTAAACAGAAGATATTGTTATATTCTTAAAAATATAAATAAAATGGTAAAAAAAAAAACAAATGCGAATTCCATCGGTTGGAAATCTCCTTCCTGGGCTACCACATTTCCCAGAGAGGGATTGAGATGGACCCCGCAAAGGTCCAGGATGTGGTGGGGTGGGAGCCCCCCAAAACACGGAGGCAATTACAAGCATTCCTCAGGTTCACGAATTTTTATAGATCATTTTTGGCGAACTTTGCTCAGGTGGCCCTGCCCCTCACGGACCTCCTTAAGACTAAAGGGAAGGGCCCGGATAGTACTAGACCAGGGGCCAAGTTAGAGTGGACGGCCGAGTGCCAAGAGGCATTTAACCAGCTGAAAACCCTCTTTACCTCAGAGTCCGTTTTAGCACACCTGAACGAAATGAAAAAATTTGTCGTGCATGTCGACGCATCTGATGTCGCTATGGGAGGGGCCATTTTGCAGGAGGGGGATGATGGGAAACTTCACCCCCTAGCCTATGTGTCAAAAAAGTTTAATGACACCAAGAGGAACTGGTCAGTGTGGGAGAAAGAGGCAGGATCAATAAAGTTGGCCCTCTCAACCTGGCGGCACTGGCTGGAAGGGGCACGCATGCCGTTCGAGGTATGGACCGATCACAAAAACCTCAAACTGTTACACTCCGCGTGGAACCTGAACGCGAAACAGCTTCAGTGGGCTGACTTCTTTTCTAAATTTGACTTCACGTTACACCATTTCCCAGGCAAGGCGAACTCTCTGGCCGATGCCTTGTCCCACCTCCCCCAACACGACAGCAAGAGGGAGGAAGTTCGGGATTCGTGTTCACACCCTCCCAGCTGGGCAGGGTGGTGATGACATGGAGTCAATCCAGGAAGCCGCCTACCTCCCCCCGCCTCCCTCTTGGGAGCTGAGACTTGCATCCGCCCTTTCCGACGCTGACCGCGCCTCCTTAGAGAAAGAAGGAGGGGTGACACGGGATGAGCAGGGCTGCTGGCGGAAAAATGGAAAGGTCTTCGTCCCGCTTTCACTGAGGGGGGAAATCATGGAGTGGGCTCACGGGACTAAGCTGGCTGGCCATACCGGTTTTGTTAAATCACTACAGTAGTTACAAAGACAATTTTGGTGGCCAGGGATGAGAAAAGATTTGTCGCTGTTTGTGCAGGCGTGTCAAATGTGTTTGATGCGCAAACCCCGCCCTGGGAGGCCACCAGGACTACTACAATTGTTACCGACCCCCACCCGACCCTGGGAGGTTATCTCTATGGACTTTATAACTGACTTACCCCCTAGTGGGGGGAAGACTGTCATATGGGTGGTGGTGGATTTATTTTCTAAACAAGCTCACTTTGTGCCCTTTAAATCGATCCCATCGGTGAAGAAGCTTGCGAGGGCTTTCCTACAAAACGTCATAAGACTTCATACCCTCCCTATCAAAGTGGTCTCAGATAGGGGGTCTCAGTTCATCTCGCACTTCTGGGGGGAACTGATGGCACTGTTGGGGGTGGAGAGGGCAGTTAGCAGTGCATATCACCCAGAGACGGATGGCCAGACTGAGCGAGTTAATCAAACTTCAGAACAATACCACAGGTGTTTCACCACTTTCCAGCAAGACGATTGGGAATTTGGCGGAATTCTGTTACAATAACACATGCCATTCATCCATGGGAGTCTCTCCGTTCATGGCTATGAAGCTCCCCCCCTCCCATTTTTGGCACAGCAAAATCTGCCGGCTGGGGAGGCTGGGGACTGGTGCAAACAGCTTCAAACCGCGTGGCCCGTTTTGGCACAAACGTTGGATGATGCTAAGTCGGTGTATAAGGCTCAAGCAGATAAGAAGAGAGACAAAGGGTGGGACCCTAAACCAGGGGACTTTGTGTATCTATCCACCCAGAACATTAAGGGACTTCAGCCCAGTCGGAAACTGGGTTGGAAGTATGTGGGGCCTTTTGAAATTTAATGGGTGCTTAATGCTGTGACTGTTGAACTGATATTGCCAAAATCATTGAGAGCAATTCATCCTGTATTTCACCTCAGGCTATTGAGACATTCACCTGGGAAGAATCACTGGAGACCGCAACGACCAGCGCCACCCCCCTTGATGGTGGTGGTGGGGGGAACCACACTACGAAGTTGCGCAAATCTTGGATTTGAAGATTTCTTGGAACCGCTTATATTACTTGATTGAGTGGGTGGATTTTGGGTCTGAACAGAGGGAATGGGTGAGGGAGGAACATGTTCACGCCCCCCGTTTGCTCTGCCGATTCCACAAATTATACCCCCATAAGCCTGGAAAGGGGGGGTCTGTTATCGGAGGGCAGAATGTCAGGTAATCCTGCCATGAGATGGATGGAAGCGAAGAAGGGAGGGATGGTCTGCAACTTTTCACGGTTGGAATGTAGGGAGGTGTGCAGGTTGCTTAGGAGATTCAGGATTCCACGGCCTGGGCAGTCTGTTATCTCACCAAATGTCCTTGGTCTCACAGTTCTTGTTTTCTCTGTCTGAGACAGCTTTGGGGCAGTTTGGTTATTTACTGCTTTGGTATTTTCGCACCTCTTCCCGCGCGCAGGCTTAGTGACCATTGGTAGATTGGGGGGGGGGGGCACTTTGAGCGGGTATAAATGTAGATGCTTCTTTCGACTGAGTCATCCCTGACAAAGAGATGTTACCGTGCCTTTAGAACTGCTTTCAATAAACGCTTTCATGAAGCCTGGTGTTTGACTGACTTTCTGAAGTGCCTGACATCCGCAGAAGCAGCCCCCCTCCCCCTGGCAGAAATGCCTTCTTCTAGTGAAAAACATGGTTAGAATCTAAGCCACTATCTATGACCTTAACTTACCTCCCAAGGTCACTGGAGGGGCGGGGGGTGGCCCTATGTATGCCACCATGAGCTCTTCCGAATAAGTGCAGGATTAAAATGCTATGTTAGATAAATAGATCTGTGCCGTGTTTTGGCTAACCAGTCTCACCAAGAAATTATTACCAAGGGAAGTACATATAAGGCATATTAGTTGTCACTTAATAGGCAGTCATTTTGCCACTCAATCATTGCATAACCTATGCAAACATAGATGGCTGCCTAGTTCTATTACATATTATCCTTTGGATTGCTTTAAATACTAAATTTGAAAGGCTTTCGAGATCAGGGTTTCTGGCTGAATTACTGCCCAAGGAGGAATTTATTTTATACAGCAGGCTTCAGAGAACTAAAATAACTAGGGCTACTACTTCTTTGTTTCTGATCTGACTCTCATGCTTTTAACAACACCTTTCCAACAGACAGGAACTTAGTGGCCATCAGCACAGGTAGAAGAGATTGGAGTACTAGATTCCCAGGCTTGCTAGCATGTCATTCCTTGAGGGCCCTTCCCCATCTTACGGCTTTAACATTAAAGCAGCCTAGCAGAGAATGGCATTCACACCTCTTGTCTTCAC
Source organism: Gekko gecko (assembly GCA_029375565.1). Lineage (NCBI taxonomy): Eukaryota > Metazoa > Chordata > Lepidosauria > Squamata > Gekkonidae > Gekko > Gekko gecko. Next base: position 102,471,647 of record JAPDNY010000002.1, on the reverse strand, counting down.
GGTAACATTTACGGTAATCTGTCTCTCTCAGAAAGAGCATCTGTACTCCTGGTCAACTGATGGGTACCTTGCTAAGAACAAGGATGCAGCTGAAGAGACGGAAGAGATTGTTAACCACTGCATTTCTTATATGTCATGTCTTGTACTATTCCTACTGCATTCTTTTAAATTTTGTAATCTGGCTTGAATTTCAGAGAGAATGGTAAATTATACATAAATAAATCCCTATACAGCCTGCTTCTGAGACATGCACAAGTCTGCCCAGGACCAAGGAACTTCTTCACCACTGCAATGCTCAGAAATACGTCAGCAAGAGTGCTAATCGATAAGCAGGCAATTCTTTCTGAGAACTTCTGCCATTATTAAGCAGACACTTTCATAAAGATGACAGCAAAGCACATGCCCTCCAGGACACCAACAAAAGAATTAGGGGGCCACCCTAAGTGAGTTGGGTGCCAATATCTAAACAGGTTGCTTACCTGTAACTGATGATCTTCGAGTGGTCATCTGTGCATTCACACCCATGGGATTCAGTGCGCCTGCGCTGACCTGGTCAGTGTCTGTACAAAGCTCACAACAGGATTTTCGCGCCCTTCGCCCCCGGACCTGTGCGGGAACCCCCACCGCGCATGCCCAAGGGGCAGGGGCAAGGACATCCCGCCAGTTCCTTCTGACCGCTATCAAATCCAGCCATGTAAGAGAACAGCTGAGGATCACAGCAGTGGGGAAGGACAGGCGGGCGGTGTGAATGCACAGATGACCACTCGAAGATCATCAGTTACAGGTAAGCAACCTGTTTATCTTCTTCGTGGTCTCTGTGCATCACACCCATGGGAGATTAAAAAGCAGTGGCTCACCTGGAGGTGGGTGTTGGCAGACTCAGCGAGCCACAGAAGACAAGACCAGACGACCTAAGTCACCCTTCTGTTGCGCACGAACGTCCAGAGCGTAGTGCCAGATGAACGTGGTTGGCGTGGACCACGTAGCCGCTCTGCAGATAGACGAAAGAGATGTGCCCTTCAGAAAGGCCGTTGAAGTCACCATAGATCTGGTAGAATGTGCCCTTAGGCGAGGGGGGGGCAACTGCTTCGCTAGGGAGTAGCAGAGTCTAATCGTTTCAACAATCCACTTAAGAGAGTCGTTGAGACGTGATGCAGCGCCCCAAAGAAGGCGAGCTGTAGGACAGAAACAGTGATTTGTCACGTCTGGTTGAATGAGTCCGATTTATGTAAAAGAGGAGTGCCCTCTTGACATAGAGAGTATGGAGTAAGCGCTGTCCATCATCTTCTGGATGTGGGAAAAAATCCGGCAAGAATATTTCAGTACTGAAATGGAACTCTGAAACAACCTTCAGAACGAAGGACAGGTCTGGTACCAGACGCACACCATTTGGTAGGAAAACCAGGTAGGGTGGGTCATGTTGCAGTGCCATGAGTTCACTAACTCTTCTGGCTGAGGTGATAGCCACCAGGAAGGCCGTTTTCCAGGTTGCATACCGGAGGTCACAAGTAGCCATCGGTTCAAATGGTTGTCTGGTAAGTTGACGTAGTACTAGTGGTAAGTCCCACAGGTCCATAGGCGGAGTCACCGGAGGGTATAGTCTAATGAGGCCTTTCAGAAATCATTTGGTGGTCGGATGGGAGAAGATTGTGTGACCATCCAGGCCTTGATGGTACGAGGAGATAGCTGCCAGGTAGACCTTAACTGACGAGTGAGAGAGACCATGGTCCCTGAGGGATAGAAGAAAGTCCAGGATTCTGTCAAGACCGACAGAAGTTGGGGTTTCTGTAGTTGTGTCGAGATACGAGAGGAACTTGTGCCACTTCCTCTGATAAGATAAGCGGGTAGATTCCTTTCTCACATTGCAAAGGACCTCTGAGACTCTGGCAGAGAACCTCATGGTCGAAGTCTCCAGGCAGTCAGTTTCAGGTTGTCCACCTCTGGGTGGAGCACCGTACCTCCTTCCGCGGTGAGAAGATCTGGAACTTTGGGGAAGTGATGGTATGTGCCCCTTGCTAGACGTAATAGGGTGGGGAACCATGGCTGTCTGGGCCACCACGGCGTTACGAGGATGCAATCCGGTCGAAGGTTGGCCACCTTGTGCACCACTCTCAAGAGTAGGGGCAGTGGAGGAAACATGTAAAGGAGTGAACTGTTCCAGGGCATTAGAAGGCGGTCCCCTAAGGAGAGAGGATCTCTGCCTCCTTGGGTGCAGAATTGGTCGCATTTCTTGTTCTCCCGCGAGGCGAACATGTCAATGGTGGGAGTCCCCCAACAGTCGAAGAGAGGCTGAAGATAAGCCGAATTCAGTTCCCACTCGTGGTGGTGAGTGTGGCCCCTGCTGATTAGGTCTGCTTTCATGTTTTGAACACCAGGGATGTGGGTGGCCATGGGGACGATTTGGTTGGAAACACACCAGTCCCAAAGATTGATCGCAAGCCAACAAAGGCTTCTGGAGACCGTTCCTCCCTGACGGTTCAAATAACTGAGGGCCATGGTGTTGTCCGTGAGGATGGCAACACAGTGTCCTCGTAGGAGAGGCTGAAAAGCCCGGAGAGCCAGTGAAATAGCCAGTAGTTCCAAGTAGTTGATGTGATGGCTTGCGGTAGCAGCATCCCACTGGTATCCCACGCTGATGCCATTGAGATGGGCCCCCCATCCCCATAGAGAGGCATCCGTTGTCAGAGTGTAACGAGGAGAGGTAAAGGGAGCACCCTCGATGATATTTGGGATGACAGTCCACCAGGCCAGAGAGTCCTGTACAGTCTGAGGGGGGGTCAGGGGCTTTGATTGAGGCATGCAGGTTGGACGAAAACTCTTTAGAAACCATAGTTGAAGAGGCCTCATGTGGAGTTTCACTAAGGGGAGGACCGAAGTCGTGGCGGACATGTGTCCCAAGAGGCATTGGATCTGATACGCTGTTGAGGATGGAGAGTCACGAACAGAGGTTGCCAGGGTAGACAAGGTTTGAGCTCTGTCCATCGGCAGGAAGGCTTTGTTGGCGACAGTGTCGAGTAGGGCCCCGATGAATTGCACTCTTTGGGACGGTTCCAGATGAGATTTTTGGAGGTTCACTTGAAGTCCCAGTGATGAGAGGAGTTGCAGCGTCAGCACAATGTCCTCGCGCAGAGAGGTCGGGGAATCAGCTACCAGAAGCCAGTCATCGATATAGGGGAAGATGGTAATCCCCTGGAGATGGAGGTGGGCTGCAACGACTACCATAGCCTTGGTGAAAACCCTCGGTGCAGTGGAGATTCCGAATGGGAGGCATTTGTATTGGTAGTGACCGTCCCCTATCGCAAAACGGAGGTACTTCCTGTGGGACGGATGAATGTTGAAGTGGAAATAGGCATCCTGGAGGTCGATGGTAGCCATCCAGGCACCGTGTGAAATCAAGGGAAGGATAACTTGCAAGGTTGTCATTTTGAATTTTCGGTATCAAATGTAAACATTGAGATCCCGAAGATCCAAGATGGGACGTAGACCTCTGTCGCGTTTTGGTACAGCGAAGTACCTGGAATAGAATCCCGTGCGTTCAGAAGCTTTCGGGACAGGTTCTATTGCTCCCTTCCTCAGTAAGGAGTCGGCTTCCTGAAGAAGGATGGAGGAAGGAGGGGTGGAGCGGAAGATCGGTAGGGGTGGGAGGTCGAGGAATTCAATGAAATAGCCCTCGGTTACAATGGATAGGACCCAGGCATCTGTAGTTATTGTTCTCCATACAGGAAGGAAAGGATGGAGGCGAGTTGTTTCTCTCCATGTCGACAGGACGAAGTCAGATACCCTGCTTTGGTCCACGGTTAGATTTAGCCCTTGCCTGTGGATGTTGTAGTCTGGACCTCGGTTTGGGCTGGTACGGTTGACGAGTGTGGCTCGGAGATTGGTGAGGTCTCCAGGCGGTGTTCGGAGACGGTTTTGCAGGATATGGGCGTTGTGGGGTGTACCTGAACCACAACCGGTGTCGATAAGATCTCTGGTGCCGAAACTCCTAGTGACTTTGATGCCTTGATGTTCTTATCCAACTCCTGCAAGGCGGCGTCGGTGGAGGAGTGGAATAGACCGTCTCCATCAAATGGGAGATCCTCAATATAAGACCTAGTGTCTTGTGGGAGAGATGTAGTACGAAGCCACGCATGGCGGCGGAGCAATACTGACAAAGCCATCAACGTCGAGAAAGTGTCCAGGGAATGTTTCGTGGTGTTCAAAAGCTGTTTGGCCACCAAAAGTCCCTCCTTTTGAATTGATCTTGCTTCAGCCAGCTTGTCATCCGGCATGGAAGGGAGGAGTGCAGACATCCGCTGCCATAAGGCATATTGGTATCTCCCAAAGCAGGCTAAATAATTGGAGGATTTTATCCCAAGGGCTGCAGAGGAGTATATCCTGCGTCCGTAGGCATTGATCTTTTTGCTCTCTTTATCCGATGGAGTGGAATTAGAGCTCTTATTTTTCGACGAGGTAGAGATGACCAATGAATTTGGGCGAGGGTGTAGGTAGAGGAAAGAGGCCCCCTCTTCCTGTATTCGGTACATGTGGTCTAGCCGCTTGGTAGAGACTGGTGCCGAGGATGGCTTACCTCATGAGGACTTAACCGCCTTTAGGAGATGCTTGGACATCGGTAAAGCTATCGGCGTAGAGGCGTCGATTTCGATGATGTCGTACACCTCATCTGCGGCAGACGGCTGGAGTTGTACAATAGGCAGAGCAAGGGAGTGTGCCATGCGTTTTACTAGGTCCCTGTATGAAGACATGTCTTCTGAAGGAGAAATTGGGCTATCCCCAGAAATCGGCTGCTTAGGAGGTGGTTTGACAGGGGAGAGAGCATCCTCCAGGTTGTCAACATTGGAGTCCTCCTGAGAGGAAGCCGAACCAGAGCTCAAATTCTGAAGTCTCAGTAGCGGTGGCTCAGCTATCGGCATTGGTGGAGCAGTAGCTTGGTCGGGTTGGACAGGAAGGTGAGATGGGGACGGTGGCGGTTTCAACACTGTTGCCGAGGACGGAGGGCGGTGCGGCAAGCGCGACCTATATCGATGGGATTCCCAAGATTTGGGACATCCTGGGTGGTTCCATGGCCCAGAAGAAAACCAATATGGCATATCATGCCTGTGGGCAAAGGGGAAGTTAGGAGGTCCGTATGGATAAGACGTATGGTACCTGTTGTAGCGTAGGTCATACCCCTCCCGTCCACGTCGATCCAGACGATAAGGGGATCTGGAGCGGTCCCGAGGGTGATGTCGAGAGTGGCCCGAACGGTCACTAGCCCAAGAGGCCAACGAAGGGGAGCGAGATCCCACTGCCTGGGCATTAGAAACCAGGTCAAGGTCGGTCGGAGGAGGCGACATCGACTGAGGAACGTTATGATGACGGTGAACTTCCAACTTCGGGGGTTCAAGCTGACAGGGTGGAGAGTCCAAGATCTGTATCGGAGGCTCCACAAGGATCTTCGGCAGCTCCGGTGCCGGATGAGACAGCTGCAGGGGTTGCTGAGTTGCATCAGCACGGAAAGCAGAGCCCCTTGGAGATACAGCACTGCTCACACCGTGAGACTTATGTGTGCCTCCCACCATCTTGGAACCCAGGCTCTTCGTTTTGTCCTTCTTGGACTTCTTTATCGGGGTCGAAACAGACAAGGCCGTCTTCGATCCACTCTTCTTCTTAGGGGCCCCTTCAGTATCAGAGGAAGATTTCCCTACCTTGGGAGGCTTCGGCGTCGGGGGATCCCTCTGTACCAAGGCAGATGGCTTCGATGCTGAGGTGGCTGGTTTCGATACAGACTGATTGGTCTCCATGGTGGAAGTTGGAGGAGCAAGTGCCGACTCCCACAACGCAACCTTCAGCCTAGCAGCTCTGTTCTTTCTCGTTTGGTTGGAGAAACGAGCACAGATGGAACAGGCGTCAGGTCGGTGGCTTTCCCCCAAACAAAAATACAAAGGGAGTGCTCATCCCTCAAGGCTAGTTTGCTTCCACAGGAAGAGCACCATTTTAAGCACCCCCACTTTCGGTTTTCCATAAAGGACCCTGCGATCAAGAAAGGGTCGTGGGGGGGGGGGTCCGTAGACCGGGAGAAGTTCCAAGATGGATCTTGGCCCTGTAGTCAAGAAAAAGGTTTTTGGAAGAGCAGAGGGAAAAAGTTGAAGAAAGAAGCTGAAGAAAAAGCAATCCCTGCTGTGAGGCAGAAAGTCAGTCAGAGCGTTCTCGGAGACACCAACACAAGCTGCTAACAGCGAGGCGGTCAGAAGAGAACTGGCAGAATGTCCGTGCCCCCGCCCCTTGGGGTTCCCCCGCAGGCCCGGGGGCAAAGGGCACGAAAATCCCATTGTGAGCTTTGTACAGACACCGACCAGGTCAGCGCAGGCGCACTGAATCCCATGGGTGTGATGCACAGAGACCACGAAGAAGATTAAGTGGTTTTCTCCAAGACTGTCTGACAAGACAAATGAAATAAAGCTAATGTCAAGAAAATTCCACAGAGAACTTTTTCGGAAGTACAGTTTGCAAATATTGATGAAGAAACAGAGTACAATGAGTAAGAAGAAAGAGGGAGGGATCTTAGGGGTTTTTTGGGGGGTTGGCACTGTGGTGTTGAAGTGGGAGGGGAGAAACAGACCTATACATTACTCATCATTTTTCATCATCTGAGCCTCAGTCAAGGCAAGAAGATGAGCGTTTTTACAAGAAGTACAGGAAGTCACTATAACTGGGAGATGGGCTTAAAGTATCGATGAAACTCAAGACACCTACTAGATTTGCATAGCGATGTCAAACCAAAGGCCAAATTTAGAGCAACATCACAATGCACACAACGCATGATGGCCTCCGATATGAATGTAAATTAAATGTCTCACTGGTGCTATCTGTCTCTGGGGGCTCAAAGCAGAAGACAGGAGATACCATTTCAGCCACTTTTCTTACTGGACCTCTGTACTAGCTCATACCATCTTACTTTCAGCCTCGGATGGACATGTTTCAATAGGGGCTGCATATGTGAGATAGCACAGTAACTACACAGAGCTTAGCTTTCCAAATAAATACACAGACAGGCTGAACAAGGAAGAGGAAACAGTTTTTATATATTGCGGTGTTATAGACAGAAGCTGCCTAGAGCCAGTGGGAGCCAGCAAAATAGACATGCAATAAAATTATAAATAACTTCAGTCACCTTTCCTTCCATCATCACTGTCCTTGGCTGCCAAGGCAAAGTGACTTGCAGGTGCACTCTGGAGCCACAAACTTATTTTCCTCAGTAATGCACAAAAAAGGAAGAATTACTACTACATCAAGGTACAATTCTTTTTTTAATTCGATCTGTGTAACATGTCCTGGTGGATCGGACAAAATACCTACCACCTTTTAAGAACACAGTGGGCTGACAGACAAACATACAAGAAAATCACTGGAGACCTGACAGGCTAGTGCCCCCTGGTTCAGGAGCCTGATTGCAGAGAAGCAGTGCTGCACTACAACAAAACAAGAGAAGAAGAGCACAGATGAGTCTGTTGGCAAGATCTGCCACTCCAGACAAAATCTAAGGACATGCCTGGGGCAGAGGATGGCATTTTAAAAATAGTGCCTGTTAATCTCCAAGCCCCATGCAGCTTACATAAAAACTAGGTAGATATTATTCCTCTGCTGAGGTCCTGCAAATTCAGAGAGCCCAGATTTCATCCTACACCAGTTCCCACCCCCATTGCCCCCAACATATTCCATTTTCCATTATTCCCTTTCTGGAAGAATTCCACTTTATCGTCAACTAATGATGAGCAATTTTTAAAAATTTGCTGTGATATATGGAAAGTGTCTCTGAGCATGCGAAGATTTGTCCCACCCTCGACTGCTGCCAGAATTAAGGAGAGGGGGAGAAAGATTACAGGGAGGACTTCATGGTTCTAATGCAGGCTGAACACCACTTCTCACAGTTTTCAGCACAGGCCACCTCCCTTTGCCAGCATTCCATAAACTGGAAACAAATCTACATTCCCTGCACTTCATCACTCCTCCAGTCAAACAAATTTAGAGTCCAACAAAGGTTTATTCAAGGTATGAGCTTTTGTGTGCACACTTTTTCAAATACATTGGAATGGTAGATGAGGTTCTAAACTTATAGACAGGGATTTAACAGCAAATTAACATGTAACATGATGATAATTAAGTTATGCAAAGTGAAAAACGAAACAAGTTAAGGTTATAAGGCCAATAGTTTTAAAGCAATAAATATGTCAGAATAGCAGATAAATGTCTAAAGGTGTTTTTTCTAATTGTGGGAAGTAACAGAATCTTAAATATCTCCTCTCAGGCATAGAGGGCACTTAACAGCATATTTTGCATTCAGTATTCTAATATACTATTTTAAAAAATAAATACACTAAACTACAGAGGATTTATAGTCCTTTTTGTTGAGATTACGTATGTGAGAGGTTTCAAGTCCGCCATAAAGATGTTAGCATATTGTGGAGCCATGCAGTTGCCCATGGCTGTACACAATAATGCAATATCTCATTTGAACATGGACACTGGGACCAGAGTTTGCAATTAACCCAGATGCCAACTTTGCTGCCACATACACCCAGACTAACAACATCAGCTACAGGGGCTCATTCACTTGCTCATCTTCTAACATTGTATATGCCATTAAATGTCAACAATGCCCTTAAATGTCATCAATGCCCTATGGTTTTCTGCATAGGACAAACAGGACAAACCTACACCAGAGGATAGATGGACACAAATCTGACATCAGGAATCACAAGACTGAGAAACCTATAGAAGAAACACTTTAACCTTCCAGGACATTCAATGGATGACCTCAAAGTAGCTGTTTTATTACAAAGGAACTTCAGGAACAGAATGGAAAGGGAAATTGCTGAACTACAACACTTGGAACAAAAACCTCCCCAGGACTCAACAGGGATATTAGATTTTTATCCCATTACATATGCTAATCATTCAATCCTCACATATATATTCTCAACAAGAAGGACTATAAATCCTCTGTAGTTTAATGTATTTGTTTTTCAGAATAGTATATTAGAATATTGAATGCAAGGAATATTGGGATATCTGCTGACAACATTACATTCAGCTCAAAATATGCTGTTAAGTGCCCTCCATGCCTGAGAGGAAATAATTAAGATTCTATTACTTCCCACAATTAGAAAAAACACCTTTAGACATTTATCTGCTATTCTGACATATTTATTGCTTTACAACTGTTGGCTTTATAAACTTAACTTTGTTGTTTCGTTTTTCACTTTGCATAACTTAATTATCATCACGTTACATGTTAATTAGCTGTTAAATCCCTGTCTATAAGTTTAGAACCTCATCTACCATTCCCATGTATTTGAAAAAGTGTGCCTTGCACACGAAAGCTCATACCTTGAATAAACCTTTGTTGGTCTTAAAGGGTCCCAGTGGACTCAAACTTTGTTCCACTGCTTCAGACCAACATGGCTGACCATCTGGATCTACTCTTCCAGCCAGTCCTTAACACTCTTTATTTTATTTTCTCCATTACACATACAATTCATGCCTCCCTGCTGCCTTTGGAGTCTAATGTGACCAAATGATCTGGGCTCATCAGGGTTAAACCCTGGAATACATGATGATATAATTAAGGAAACCATCTCTAGGCACATGTTGGAGGGTGGCTTTGTATTTTCACTAATCAACCACTGCCTACCCACACACATATATACTATTAAGAGGAATTATTTATTTATCACATTTATACCCCGCCCTCCCCGCAGTTTTCAGGGCATTCACAGCATAGTTCCAATGCAAGCTGAAACCCACCACTTCTCTTGACATCATTCTGTACTACTATCCTTCCTCCCCTCTTCGGCATTTTTTTTTCTTTTGAGTCCCCTCTCCCCCTGCCCAGAAAAAGGCCAGGTACTCCAGAATTGGGATAGAAAATTTATAGGATGCCATCTTGTACTCTAAATTCTAATTTTTGTATATTTTTATGGCATTATGTCCAGATATACACCACCCAGAGCCCTGCAAAAGCTGAGATAGAGCAATTAGCAAATAATAACAACAACAACAACAACATACAAAGACTATTCCCCATCACAAAAAATCCATGTCAGGTTCAGTGCTCCCTCTAAGCTGTGGAGTCATGTGAGCAAAAATTCTACTTTGTGAGCTACTCGCATTAAAGTTGTGAGTAAGCAATTTGGCTACTGCATAAATTAGTTTGCTCTGGAGCCATCCTTCCTGAGCTCAGACAAAAATGTGTGAGCTGGAGGCTAAAAAACAGTGAACTAGCTCACACTAACTCACACTAACTCAGCTTAGAGGGAACATTGGTCAGGTTCCCCCTCTTTACCTCTCATGCATTCCTTTCTTTATCCAGCCAACTTTCCCCCATAATTTTCCTTGCTCATTCCTTAACTAACCCAACTCCCCATTCTGCTTTTAGCCTTCAACAAAATAGAGAGTTCTGAGAGAAAGCTAAGGTAGATGGACCCCAGAGGCACAGGATAAGACAGGGGTTCTAGCAATCGGCAGTTACAGCAAAAGTAGATCTACAGGTAGATCTTGAACGTCAAGCATAGATCTTGAACAGTTCCGCAGGGCCTGTAATACCGAGCTCTTCCACCAGGCCTCTGAGTAGGAGCCGCCACCCCCTCTAACGCTATTTCTACCATCTTATGTGGTGGAGGGAGGGGACAGCTGAGGAAGATCTATCTGGGCCCGCTGTGACCAATACCGCCGGATGGGGCCAAATAACACCGAATGGCAGCCTCTGTGAGTCTGATGCCATCGGGCTGAGCTGAGTGAGTAACTGTTGAGCACTTTACTGTGAATACCTTTCTGGAATGTTTTATCTGTTTTATATGTTTTAAGCTGTTTATCTTTGGCACTTAGTTGCCTCATTGTAAGCCGCCCTGAGCCCGTTCGCGGGGAGGGCGGGGTAAAAATGGAATAAATAAATAAATACAACATGACCTCACAGCTTTATCATTTACTTACTGCTGATTTCCTCAAATTTGAATGACCATGCTCCCTCCGTGATTCTTAAAGGGGTGGCTGGTTACTTTCATGTACTTGCAAGCCTGACTTTGCAAAGCTAATGAAAAATGGGCAAGAGGGTGGCAGGGTTGGCTTAATCAAGTGCCCTTCCATTGTGCTGACAAGCAGCTAACTTTGGAGGATTATTGCAGCTTGAGCCTACAGCATATTTACTCACAGATAAGGCCCATGGAGTCTAATGTGACCACTACCAAATAAACAGAGACTGGGAAGCTACATCATGGTTACTGAATCTCAGCAATTTCCATTCATCAATTATTTTTACTTGACACTGGTAGGAGGTGGGGATCCATCATATTCTTGTTTCGCACTCAGGAAACCAATGTAAGGGAAGTACTGAAAGCTCCACAATCTACATAGAAAACCCATGGCTGCAAGGCACAAGTGTTACATGCAACAAGTGCAAAGACATGCACATCATCAAACAGCCACCCAATCAGGGTTCCCAGACAGGTTTTTAAAGATGTGTTTATGTTGTACTTTACCTGTTTTCTGTGGGAAACAGCCATATACACCCAGCTATCAGTTTTACAACCCAGATTATGGAAATGTCCTTAAATAAATTGGCTCATTTAACTCAGGAATCTGAGTTCTGGGTGGGGGGGGGGGACGACAACAGACTTCCTCCTCAATGAAGTGGTTTCACCACTATTAAAGGATATTCCAGAATTTTGGGGGAGCTTTCATTTTTAATATCTTCCCAAGCTAAAACGGAAGTGAACCATTTAACACTTCTCATCGGAAAGGGATGCACACAGATAATAACTATGGAAAATAAAGGCTGCTGGCTCACCACAGTCCCACACCACAGCTTGAGCTATAATGGGAGCTAAAAGCTCTGCATCTAAATCATCAAAAAGGTGTTGCAGGGGAAGTAGGGACTGGCTTTTCTATGAGCCCCTGAACAAGACAAAAGTCACAATGAAAGCTGACACACTGGCTTGGGCCTATTTGTGCAAACTAGTTCCTACTTCTGTGATGTCAGAAGTATCTTAAGTATCCTTTGCAGCTGCACCTTCGGCTGATTCAAGAGTGGCTTCCTCAGGGCTATATATACTTACTATCACCAAGGATGAGCTCAACTTCCTCATCTGCATCAGAATCTTCATCCTCTCCTTCATCCCCCTCTTCCAGCAGGTTGGCCAATTCCTCATCATCAGAAGGAGAGAAGTCATTTTCTCCATCCTCACCCGCATTCTCATTGGTTTCCTCTTCCTCCAAATCAGCCTCCAGCAGCTGGTCAGTGTCCAGTTCGTCAAGATCATCTGTGTCATCATCATCTTCATCATCATCCTCTTCTTCCTGTTCTTCCTCCTCCTAGAGAGAGATCAAAACAGCCATAATAAGAACAAAGTCTGAAAGGATGATGTGCAGATGTACAGTCATTTGTATCTTCCAAACAATGGTTTGGGTCTTCCAAACAATAAGAGTGCTCACAAGCACAGGTCTTTCCTTCTTCCACCAGCAGCCTCTTGAAGCATTCAAAAAGCTGGTGCTTGAAGTTATGAGAAGTACTATAAACAAAATACAGCAAGGAACAGCTCTGAAAAGGGGGAATGGGACTACAGTGTCCCTGCTTACCTTTCCATAGATGTTTTTATGGACTCAAGGGTCTATTAGCATGATAGGGAAATGGTGACCACTCTTTACAGTTGTCATGCACACCATGATTCCCATGACGCCAAGCTTCACCTTTTTCAGAGGTCTACTAGGGAAGTGATCTGCGACTACATGTGTCGTCTGCTTGTACAAGCCAACCCAATGTGCATTCAGAGTTTAGAACCGCTTTCCCCTACTTTCCATGGAATGTGAAAAAGTTCTTGCTTATAAAGGTAATATCACTGAAAGCCAATGCACAGTTGGAAAAGGCTGAATGGTGATAAACTCCCTGTTACATTGCCAGTGGCTCATCACCTATAGAATGCTACAGAGGCTGCTGAACAGGCACCAATAATAGCAAATGGCTCTGGTTACTATCAACATAGCTAATATCAGCAGCTGTACATAATGTTTCAGTATCAGCCTGATCACCCTGAATTAGTCAGCATAGCATTTTTAAGCATTTGTGTCAGGCTGTTGTCTAAGCTCCTTATGTAGCACTCTTTGTTGAAATACACAATTTTGTCTTGCATTTCAATGTGTGGCAAATAAAACACACTGAAATGTAAGACTTAATTATATATTTCAACAAAGAGTGCTGTATAAGGAGCTCAGACAGACAACAGCCCGACACAAACTAAATTCCCATCAAGCTGAAACCACACGGTGGATTTTATGAGCACATGTCCTTAGCACAGTCCAGTGACGTTAAAGAAGCAAGCGCAACTTTTGATACTCTATTAGTCCTGTAAGATTTGTTTATGGCCTGTAATTCAAATCTTATGGACCATCAAAAATGTACATAGTTTACAAATAACTCTGCGAAACACTTTCTGGTCAGGACAAACATTTTCTAGGTATGCTCTATCAAGATCAACTGGCTCAGGCTTTCATTGGCTAAGAGAAAAACAAGCTTCCATCAACCTTCCATGATGAAGCATTCTGCTCACAGGCACATGGAAATCAGGAACAGCTCTGGCAAAGAAGAAGCATGTTTCAGTTTATGGAAACAACATATCTCCAAAGCCTGCTGTATACCTGAAATTTCACTTCCATCCATGCAATGGAACTGATGACAAGGCAGAAAGTGATGTGCCCTAACGCAAAGTTAACAGAACAACTTCTAACTAAAGGCAAGGTGCAGCTCAGGTGCAACAGCTACTGACAGAACACATTTAAAGACTACACTGAAGAAAAAGGCTGTGTGAGTCCTTATTCTGAGGCACCATGAACAAACCACCTGAAACATTTCTATCAGGATCTACAGAATCCCTCAAGCCATAAGTTGAAAACCTGCTTTGGTCAACAGGCAACATATAATACTTAATATTAAAAATGCTGTAGTAACACAGTGCATTTCCTAAATTCTGAAAGCACTTCATGCACATTTTCATGGGAGTAACAAGAATTCTTTGCTCAAGCATCCAAAATGCTAAGTATTGTCACAATCAATACGTCCCCCCAAAATCTTCTTTCAAGCCCATATTACCTTTAGAAACTAATATGAAGGGAGAAAAGAAGCCAGGAATATGGCGTTCATTCTCCAGATCCATTTTAAAATTCACCCTTTCAGGCAGCATAAGCACAACACTAGAATTGGTGAGGGCTGAGAAAATTCCTACTCCAACACTGAGTGATCTTGGGCCAGTCTCCCAGCCAATCCTACTTCACTGTGGTGATACACAGGAAGAAAGAGCTATGCATTTCACCCTGAGCTGACTAAAATAAAATGTGAAAGAGATTCTAATAAAGTTTGTTACTTCATTGTTTATCACCTACACTATACGTACATCACCTGATAATATCCTCCAACCTAAGTTTAATTTTCTTACTAGCTTTCAAAAGCATGCTGATGGTACACAGTTCCCTCACTTCCTCTTTCTCATCTTTACCTAATCCTAGGTAGGCAGTGAAAGTGCTGAATCAGTGTCTGGAGGCAATGAAATACTGCAGAAGGGTGAGCAAACACACTTAATTCAGGCAAAACAGAAATACTGTAGGTCAAGAGGAAAGCTGACACAGGACCAGGTGTATAACCTACACCGAGAGTGGGATTGTGGTGGTGCAAAGCACTGTCAAGTCGCAGCTGACTTATGGAGAAAGTGGAGGGTTTTCGAGGCAAGAGACAAACAGGTGCTGTACTGTCACTGAAAGAGCAGACATGCAATCTGGAGGTTCTGTTGGACTCCTCACTGGCTCTGCATAGACTGGTTCGCCAACTGAGGCAGTTTCTGGACCTGACTGTTAATTACATCCAGGATTACACTACTGTACTGTAACACATTCTATAGACAGCTGCTTCTGAAGACTGTTCAGAAACACGATCTGGTAGAAGACAAAGTGGCTAGGATCTCTCAGTTGCCATCCCTAAACTGTGGAGCTCCCTCCTTCAGTGTGCAATTAATGCCACTGTTACAAAGCCTTCGATACTCTTGAAAACTGACTTGTTCCAAAAAGTCTTTGAGGAAACCTGATTATTACGTCTGAAGTTTCAGTGTATTTTTACTAATTGCTTTTGTATATGGTGCTGTAACTGTTTTAAATATCTGTCCGTCATTTTGAGTGTTCTATAAATGGAAAAGAACTTCCCTCTTCTTGTTGCAGCTTTGTGTTCCCCTTGTGAATGGCATGGGGTAGGGTGCAGGGGGCTGCAGCTTAACAGTGAAATATATGACCCCCAAAAGAACCTTCCCCTTTGTTCAGCAAGTGTTTTCTGCTTGTATTATGTATTTCCGTAACAGCATTTTACCTATAAAATCATCTTCAAAAGCTTTCTCTTCAAACAACCTCATTTTCAGGAATATCAACTGCATTGCTATCACCACTGCTATCACCACTGCTAACCCTATTTATAATTCCCTCCTCATTGCCTTTAAAGAATAACCCAAGTCCTTTTTAGGACCTGCTATTCTCCACCACAGACAAACTAAAATGCCCTCCTGACAATGAATCTCTTGTTCCTTAAGTATCCCTTTCACCCTTCGGCAATGGTATTCTCAGGAGGACATTGTACTTTTAAAAGCCAGGACATTCCATTTCTGACCTCAAGGTCACGGTACTCAAGAAAAAGAATGTCTGAAGGACAGAGAGTGATGCTACTAAACTGGAGTTCACTAGCAGATCTGACTATTTCTTCTGGCTTGAACGGAGAGCCTAGATGGTTTAAGTCTGTATAAATGGCAATTCTCTCACATGCTGTATCATGCAAACTAATTCCCAAACAGCAAATACTGGGTGTGTCTACACAGTTCTATATTTGTGGGCATCACTGATTCACCTAATATAGAGAACTGTTGTTTTCAGTAGGTGATGATTGGGTTTTTTAATCCCATCTGACATATTACTCAGACCTGTGCATTCTATCAATCACAGACTAAACAGTGAGCTTCAGTTACATATATCCCTATGAAATCTATCTGTATAACACACATTTGCTTATACATCCTTATCCCATTCAAATTTTGCATTTTTAGTACACTTAATATATCAAGTGTATATTAATCACTCACCACGCAATCCCCACAACTCTCTCTGACTTTGTACGTGCTTGTAAATAAATACACACACACACGTAACAAAGCTGATAAGGTTATGGAATCTCATATATTAGCCTCTAAATTGCTACAAGATTTTGTTGCTTTTGCTATCAAGGACTAACATAGTTACTGGTTTCAGCTGAGATTTCTAATGAAGTGTACCACGACCAACACTTTTGGAGGACTGGAATAAATACAGGAACTTTTGTGGTCAAGGTAATGTCTTTAAATACCCATTCTATTTCAAAGTGTAAGTCTGGATTAGAAAGAAAGACATTTCATCAAGCTGCTATAGTCAAATGAAGTGTTTTTATTGCACTGACTCAAAGTCACAGCAAACAACAAACAAACCTGCTATAATTGATTTGGTTCCCATTTGACCATCTATTGCATATTATGGATATAATGACTTTTTTAAAAAAAAAAAAAAGCCTGTCTACTGCTATGTAAGGAATCATTCTCTGCTGGAGCAAGAATTCTGACTTAGCAGAAGGGATTCATTTGATCCCATTTAATAGAATATATTTATTCTTATTTTTGTGCTTCAAACAGAGATTGCTGCAGGCATGTTTGCTTCCCTTTTTTGAAATCAAGTTCTGTAATTATGGATTGCAATATGCACCCATTGTTGACAGCTAATGCATAGAGAGTGGCACAGAATACACATTGGCCAGCAAATTATACGACAGCTGCGGAATTAATGAGGACCAGGGCTCTGCAACCCACTTCCCCATAAATCCCACTCCCCCTCCATTTTTCTTTTTTTCCATATATATATATATATATACACACACACATACATACATACACACACATACACACACATACACACACACACACACACAGACATAGCCAAACACACATTGTGCTATGTATCTATAAATTAAACAGATGAACCCTATTTATTCTGAAAATTCCCCTCACCTTCTTTTGTTGTGCTTAATTTAACCTGTCTACGTGTAATTGCCGCTTGCCAAATCCTTAACTGAATGGCACAGGCGGCTTTTCCCAAAACTATGCAATCCACATTATTTTTACCTTCCTTTCTATATATTTCTTGTCCAAACTTTACCCTCAATCCATTCTTACTCCCAAACCAAATTAGTGCTCATTCACCTCTTTCATCCTTAAAAGCATGAAGCAGAACAGGATCCAACACCTGCATGAGCTAGCTGAAGGCCCTTCTGATCACATGGGGTGATCTGTAATTTCTCCCTTCCATCAGCAGCATCCGACACCATTGTCCACAGGTCCTCACAAACTGCTCTCTGATGATGGCACAGTGGGCCACAGTAGGGAGGTAGGAAGCTCTGTTCTAAGAATGCAACTCCACTTGCCATTGGTTTGGATCCCACCCACAGACTCCAGCATAAGTGGACACAGTTATGCCTGCTTTTACCTCCAAGCATTTGCAAGCTCCTCAAGGGTCATCCAGCTCATAATACCAAACTCTGACTAGGCATATTAACTCACAAAAGGCAAGGTTCTTACCATAGGTTTCTGTGTAGACCCAGAAGACATGGATAGACGGAATACACGTAACACAGCAAACAATTTGTCATACATGTCAAATCAGAGCGAAGAAATAAAAGACAGTTATTGCCATTCTATAGTTTTAGGCGGCTAAAACAAGCACCTACAGTAACTATGACACTCTGTAACAGTATTTCAGGTACTCTGTGTTTGGTGTATAGCCACATATTGCATTTCCTCTAAATTGTAATACTATGCTTTTACTGTAAAAATTCTATGAAAATCACTGCTAAGAAGTCAATACTAGGAAATTGCTACATTTAATAAGAGATCAAACAATTAATTTCAGCTTATGCTTAGTGTATTCTGCATGGATTTTATCAAAGCTACAGGGAGAATCTATACACTTTCAACTGTGTATTTCACCTATACAAGCTATACTAAGTGAGCTCCAAAAAGCTTAATTGTATAGATGAATAATCTGTCCATAATGCTTAGCTGTGAATTGTTTTGCATGACAGTCTATAGAGAGTAAATGCTCCAATGGGAAAGACTAGAACTCAGCTAAACATAATGAGTTTTCCTCTGGTAAAAATGGTTGGATGAATTGTTCAGTATTTTTAAAACGTGTTATGGTGTGCAGGTTTAATGTTAGCTGGCCCCTTATGGAAGGGCAAAGGATGGGGTATACATTTTTAACGTAATATGTACAATGCATTGATTTTTCAGGCACATTTTAGAGACTGCATACAGATTTCCATTCAAGAAATGGAACTGTTCAGAAAACAGATCATCTCTGTGGAGGAAAATGTCCATCTTCATCATATTTAAAGTATAAGAGACCCAATGAAAACTCGTTATAGTACCCCTAACCCACTGTTTTAATTGTCCTCACTGATAACCACCCTGAGCTACCGGATAACCAGCCACCCTGAGCTACTGGATAGAGCGGGGTATAAATCTCAAAATAAATAAATAAATGAATAAATGAATAAATATAAATAAATAACCATGGATTAACAACACTTCCTTGAAATGATGATGGGGTAGAAAAGCTCATCATCTGTGACTCTGCCTTTCATTTAAGATGACTGCGCATCCTAAAAGACAACATAGATCCACCTGTAGTTAATCATATTAAATGACACAAATATTTGTGCTTGCAAAGAATTTGGCTCTCTACACACATTATTAAATAATAGCTGCAATACAAGTTGGGCCAATCAACACTCTTTATACAATGCCTTACTGTTACATAAGGAAGGAAGGCTGGGAAGGCTGGGCTCATTTGTTTTTACCCTTACCAGCTCCAGAAATGAGTGAAATACGGCCACGTCAGATTATAGCCTTCTAGGCAAGCCCAAACATACAGACTGCCAGAAAGCCCTTCCACTTCATTTATGTGAAACGGGGCTTTCCTGGCAAGAGTAGCTTGAAACTACTGCCCATTTTAGCCAGCATGGCAACCAAACATGCCGGGCCTAGCCTCGAAAACCAATTTAATGCCAGGGTTTAGGTCTGGGACATGTGATCTACAGTGAGTGTGCTGTCCCAGCTATCCCACACACATTTGAGCAGAAGGAGGAGGACTTCTGAAGCAGAGATTATTGCTTCCACATCACAGCTTGGGTCTCAGCCTCTCCACTGTTATGCAACTATTGCAGTAAAGCAGTCGTTCTGCCCAAGACTTGCTTCCCTTATCCCACTGTCCATAAACAAAGCACTCCTGCTTGTATATCATCTGCCAGTAGCCTGGGAGATAAGTAAAACTGGCTGACAGACATGATTGCTCTTATTGGCAGGGGTCCCTCTGGACTGTGGAAGGCCTGACACATGAAACAAGAGAATGTTTGGGCTGTCAACACCCATTCCTCCAACTCCTGGCACACCTAACATTTCCACAGTCAGGGTTCTGGTATTAGAGGGCTCGTGTCAAGCATCTGACAACTTTCTTGACCTATTGCCCTGGCAGCATCGCCTCAACTACTGCAGACAGTGTATTGTGATTGGGAAAACTTATGCTTAACATCTATGCAGAGTTTTTCAAGAAAGAACACTACTACGGTTTTTCAGCCAAACATAGGACAGAAAGAGCCAATAATTCCCCAAAGCCTAATGCAGGGAGAAGACTCAAGATGCTTCCACGCACAAGATTTTCCATTTGACAGAAGCATTGATGCCCACTGCTCATCCCTGCTAATACACATGGCAAGCCAAGAGCAAGCAGAATTGGCACACACAACACAGTCCCATACTGTTATGAGAAAAAAACTCAGGCTCCATATTTCCTCTGTTTTGTGTTGGGTCTTCCAGCTCACTGCCAGTTAAACTCCACGAGACAAAACAAGTCAGGGGGAAGGTGCCACTTAGATCAGGGGTGTCAAACTTAAGGCCCACAAGCCGGAAGCAGCTCACCTACGGCTTTAATCAGGCCCACAGCTCTTTTCTTCCCCCTCTCCCCCTCCTGTCCTCACCCTTTAAAGCTTGAGGCTGCCATGTCTCTGCCCAATCGACAGGAAGTTCTTTTGGGCTTGCAAAGTTACAGAGAAAATACAGAATGGATTTTTCCATTAAGGTCTCTGCACCCAAACAGACTACTCTGGGATTGTTTCCAGCAATAGAAACAGTGCTCTGGAACTGGAATGACAGCCCCCAGAGTAGAATGACGGTCCCTAGCAATAGAATCTGTGCTCTGGGACTGGAATGACAGGGCGCAGAGTGGAATGACAGGCCCTGGGAGTAGCAGCAAGCAGCAGTTCTGGTCACCACACCTCAAAAAGGATATTATAGTGTTGGGAAAAGTACAGAAAAGGGCAACTAGAACGATAAAAAGGTTGGAACACTTTCCCTATGAAGAAAGGGTAAAACACTTGGGGCTCTGTAGCTTGGAGAAATGACGGCTGAGGGATGACATGATCAAGGTATATAAGATTAGGCATGGGATACAGCAGTAAAGAAAGAAGTACTTTTCTCCCTTTCTCATAATACAAGAGCTTGTGGGCATTCAATGAAATTGCTAAAAGGAAGTATTTCTTCACCCAAAGAGTGATTAACACATGGAATTCACTGCCACAGGAGGTGGTGGCGGCTACAAGCATGGACAGCTTCAACAGGGAATTAGATAAGCATATGGAGCAGAAGTCCATCAGTGGCTATTAGCCACAAGGTATAGATAGGGACTCTCAGGCTGGGGCAAGTGATGCTCTGTATTCTTGGTGCTTGGGGGGGGGGCGACAGTGGGAGGGCTTCTAGTGTCCTGGCCCCACTGCTGGACCTCCTGATGGCACCTGGTATTTTTGGCCACTGTGTGACAGAGTGTTCGACTAGATGGGCCGTTGGCCTGATCCAACATTGGCTTCCCTTATGTTCTTATTCTGGGAATGGAATTCCAATCCCAGAACACTTCTGCTACTTCTAGGGACTGTCATTTCACTCTGGTGGCTGTCATTCCAGTCCCAGAATAGTCTATCTGGGCCCAGAGACCTTAATGGGAAATCCATTCCACATTGTCTGTGCTGTAATGTATTTCAATGGAGTGGAGCTCAAGAGATTTCACTTTCCAGTGTTCATATAGTTGAAGCTGTTGGTTGCCAGAGATGTCTCCTTGCAAATATAGGGTTGATGTTTTGAGCCAGCGTGTCTCTGCTGAATGGACCTGAGAACAGGTGCCTGAGTGAGTACTCTTTAACATGGGAATCCACAGCCAAAGGGAGATATTACACTGGAGAGTCACTGCCACTCTGAGTAAACTGGGGGGGAGAAGCTTGCAATGCTCAGCCATTTTATGTTCCTGGGCTCAGAGCTTTTTATAATTTTTAGTTTATATTTTTAGTTTTCACTGTGATCCTTGTGTTTTATTTTTAAAATTTTATTGCCAAACTTCACTATTCCCCCACCTTTCCATTTTAGGCAGGCATCATTTTTTTTTGGGGGGGGGGGTGGTTTGGGAGGTGTCAGTTATCAAAGACTGTTAAACAAAATATTGCAGGAGTTTTAAGCATATTTATATTTTAATTAAAAAAGATATCTTTAATTATGTTTGTATCTTTTATGATGTTTGTATCTCTTCTACCTGGCATTACATTTTATGACACACATGGCTTGATCCCACAAAGTCCCATTTATGTCAGATCCGGCCCTTGTAACAAATGAGTTCAACACCCCTGACCTAGGCAATTACTAAAGAAACAGTATTTCCACAACAGCAGTGGGAGAGAGAGAGCAATACATTAGCAGAGCTAAAACAGCTTGCAAAAGAATTCCTCACTGGTTCTATCATACATACGCAATAATTTTGCCAAATTCATACTCATGGCCCTACCCTTCTACAATCCAAAAGCAGCTATATAACCAGGCAAATGAGAACCCTATTTTTTCCAGGTCTGACTGCTCAGCGTACCTCCCTTGTTGCCCATTTTCTCTTGCAGCAAGCAACAGTGAGGGTACTAAGGAAGTTACAGAGACATGGCTCAGGAATTCACAGCTAGAATCGCCTGCTCCCTCAGCACTGGCTCAGACTGTTTCTCTCTGTTCCATGCACAGCTGTCTGGGAGTGAGGTAGAGACTTCAAGGAACATAGAGAAAAGCTCATATACTTCTGTCTTAACCATACTACAAAACCAAAACTTGAACACCCCATAGGGAGGGTTCTGCAATGTGGGACAAAGTGTTTAAGATGGTTTTAGGTGGACTAGGCAAAGATTTTATGTGAGACTTTATAGGCTTTTGATGGACAGGCACAACAGTAAGCACATATCTTTTATGCTGATAGCAAGGAGCAAAACTTTTTTTTTAACCTCTTAACAACGTGAATAAATTAGTGACATTTTGCTCAAGAAAATCTACCTTTCATGCAAACTACCTTACAAGACACCTCTGAAAACCATGAAACAGAGCATTTCTATACTGAGGTAAGTTTCTTAAAAGCACTCAAAGGCAACAAAGTTCAAGAAAATATTCCCTCCTCTTTAATTGTCTTTTGCCCTGACAGCTCCCTTGACTTTCCATTGTGACCACTGGTCATATTTCTACCCTGAAACAAACAAGCATAAGCTAATCAACTCTGGACCTCTGGATCTCAACTCCTGAGATCTAGACTATAGAGGACATTTCTCTTGGCAAACAAATCTGAAGACTACCACAAGCTTCAAAAGCAGCCAAATACAGACATGCAACTGCACTGTAAACAGTAATATTAGTTTCTGCAGCCATAGGCAGTAGCAGCAGAAGCCAATGGTTAGATAATAAATGACAGCAAGCCCATCAGTGAAATAATGCCCTCACCCAGACACTAGAACAAAAGGAAGAGTAGACTCTATAAATAGATAGGCATTCTTTTTCACAGTACACAATGACAACTTTCACCGTAAAGTGTACTCATTTCGTAGTTCATCGCCAGAAGCGTAGAGCATAGACACTAGACTGCCATGGAAACCAAGAATCCTTGCAAGACATCTTAATTTCTACCTCTGTTTCTCTTCAAATTGACTGTTCAGATGCGCAACGAACTGATTGTGCATACCATTACTCTCACCCTACCCCTGTCATCTATGGCTAAATGGCTGGCAACCAATGAAACAGCATTCTTTTTTTTTTGTAAAAACTTCTCCTAAAAAGGAGAGAATTTTATTGCTTTTTCTGTAGAAAAAAGGTAGGGTATATAGATGGATTAAGAAAAGGTTTGAGTGAATTTTCTGTTAAAGTATTAGTTTTAGTTAGTACAAATAAAGTTTTTGGCGTCCACTGTGGTTGGAAGATCTTCTTTTCATCCTACCGAAAGTCCAGAATATATCTATTAGTTAAGTTAGTAAAGTCCTTTGGGGTTAGTAGTTGATCAGCTCCCTTCTGCCGCCTCACGAACAGCTGCTATATCTTGGGGTGTCTTCTTTTTAAGTCTCTCAGATTATATGATGGGCCCTCTTTTGCTTTCTCGTCTCCCGCTCCAGCACCTCCCTCCTCTGGGCCGCTGTCCTCTTCGCTGCTTAACACTGTCCAATTGGCGAGTTCTGCATCTTCCTCTGAACTGGCGTGTCTCTTCAGAAATTCTTGAGCTTTGAAAACGGAGTCAATCTTCTCTCTTTTATCCTTAAATTTGAACACCAGTCCCTCGGGAAAGCACCATTTATAAATGATTTGGTGTCTTTGTAAAAACATGGTCAATCCTTTATATGCTTTCCTTTTCATACGAATTTCATATGGAACATCCTTTAAAGTTCTGATAGTCTGCTCTCCAATCTTCAAGGGCACCGCTGAAACTGCACGCAGAATTTGATTTCGAGTACGCTGCTTAGTAAACTTGACAACCACTTCTGCTGGCAAATTATTTTTCTTTGTAGGCTCTATAGGCCACATCCATCTCATCCTTTAATTCTTGTGCTTCTCTGCCAGTTGGTGGTGCCAAGGCATTCGCCAGCATAGCTCTAAGATCTTCTTTTTCTTCTTCCTTTATGCCCTGAAAGCGGAGAGTCAGATTTGATTTTTCCATCTGAAGCATTAAAATTCTTTTTTCTTGCATATCTTGATGTTTTTCTAATTTGTTGACCCTTTTCTTAATTTTCTTGGTGTCTTCCGTCGAGACCAGACACTTCTGTGCAATCTCCTCCATTTTCTTTGCTGTTTCTGTCAGTTGTTTTTGTTGACTGTTGAGAACACTTTCCATGTTGCAAAGGGTTTCGCTGATTTTCTGCATTTGATCCAGCAGAGGGCGCAGTGGCTCGCTTTTCTGTTGATTGACAGCTGCTTCTAGGGGGAGGCTGCCAGGACCAGAAGTCCCTCCCCCCTTCTTTACCGGCTTCTCTGGGACCTTTTTCTGCCCCGACATTTTTTATTGTTTACTTTAACAAAGTTCATGCCGCGACACCCAGGAGACAAGCTGGCTTCTTAATCTTCAGTAAAGCCCTAAAGGTACTTTTACCAAACCACTTTTTTGCTTCGCCCCCTTCACTCTTCCTTTAACAGTCCCGTTTTTTAAAAGGGGTGGGGATTCCTCCCTCCTCCCATGCGCTTATACGTTTATGGGGGGGGGGTGCATTTATGCCGCTTCAAAACAGATCTCCAACTCACGATTCACTGCCAATTCTTCTTTTATAATTCATTCCGCTGTTTCTTCACTCCTGGAAGTCGGTGGCGTTGCTACTTCCCATACGGGCACAACGCAGCGGGGCCGACTGGGGCGGGGAGAAAGCCTCAATTTCCCGGCTATCTGCCGGCAAAGAGACTACTCCCCAAGCGCCCCCGGTTCGGAGCCTTTGCCTAAGGCTCACTAGGGTCTTTCGCATGAGCGAAGACCCCCCCAGCCGCGTGTGGGCTAACCATCTCCAGGAGCGTCCCGAGAGGTGGCCGCCATTCGCTCCGCCGAAACCGAAAGTCCATGAAACAGCATTCTTGATCATGGCACCAAGATTATGGGATTCCCTCCCCACCGAGATTCATCTGACTATTTGTCTATTGTTGTCTTTTCCCTAGTAGGTGAATGCTTTTCTGGTTTGTCTGGCATTCCTTCACTGATCTTCAAAGACCCTTCCCCCCATTCATGTGTTACTTGTTTTGTTCCAATGTTTTTAATGGGGTCTGTGTGTGTTTGTGTATTTAATCCTGTTTTAATGTTTTTATTGTTTGCCACTGGGGGACCCTAAGCTGGGTGGAGAAGGCAGTTTAAAAATGTTTTAAATGAAAAAATCTGAAGCTACTTCGATACTGTAAAAGGTATCACCAGAACTCAATTCAGTGTAGTTTTTCTATGTACTATAACTTAAAACATAGAGTAATATAGGAAAGAATAAGAACACTTTTACAAAATGTTCACTTGAAAAGTTAGCTTGTGATGGCCACAATGACACTACACTTCTCACCTGGTCTTCCTCCTCATCCTCTTCATCTTCTGCCAAGCGCTGCCTTCCCACCTCGTACAGCCTGCAAACTGTGTCCATGTTCATGGCATCCATACTTCCTTGGTTCTAAAACAGGAACCCCACCCCCAAAAGTAACTGCATTAGCTTTTAATAAGACATATTGTGCACACTTACATGCAGCAGCACCACCTGTCTAATAATCTCCATCCATGTTACACATACAGAACATCAGTTTTACAACTGACCCAACTGTTCCATTTAACTTGGCAAGGATGGTCACATAACAAATGCTACCACATTTCTTGCTACTCAAGAATCATACTTACTTCAATAACTGCCAAGTAACAGTCCTTTGAATCAGTACACAAGTCAAAGATGTTCCTTTTTACATCAATGGTGGCTGGAAAAGAACACATCGGAATCAACAGGAGTCCCCATACACCTTAATCCACCCTTTGTGCCAACTACTAAAAAACAAATCCATCCCACTGAACAATGGCTGTCCACAAGGAAACCACTTTCTCTGGAGCCTTGAACAAGAATTTTCATGAGCCCTGTGGGCATTTCCTCAGACAGCTAGACAGAATTTATCCACAAAGAAAACTGAAACACACAAATACTTGCCAAACACCATTTCAGACACAATAAACTGTCTTTACCAATTGGTTTGTAGTCTGTAGCATTGAATGTTCTGAAAGAAGATCCAAAGGGGCTCCGCATCCTCTCTTCCAGCAGGTCATCTTCATCATCAGCCTGTAACATTGCTGATCGAGGGAGAAAGGATTTTTAAGTAGAGAACTGTTTCTGTTCTAAAACAGCCCCAAAATATTAACTTTTAATACACATTTGTCTCTAGAGTGGAACAAAATGGGACAAAGACAACCAGCAGGCCAAATTCAGACAATCAAAAGTATTAAGCATTTCTGTCAAGAACATTTACAAATTGTAATATATTTTGTCTGGAAATTTGGAGTTTTCTGCTCAGTTATCTTTGATTGCAGGGAAGGGGATAAAATACTGAGGGCAAAGGAAACTGTTCAGAAAGTAAAGGAAGAATTGCAGAAAGGGCCAAAGGGTAGGAAAAAGAGGAGCAACAGGAGGAGCAGGGAAGCACCAATACTCTAGGACAAGAAGCTGAACATCATGGTAGAAGCAGAGAGCCCTAGGAGCTGGAAAAGGGAAGTAGTCAAACAGAGTGGGTATGAACATCCCACAACAGATATTTCCTATCTCTTTTGTGTTTCTATGAGGTAGCAGAGAGAAAGGAAACAATTCTCTGCATATGTTAAGCCCACTTGATGGGGATTTCATGTGCCTTGCTGACCCAGCAAGTATCCCTGGCTATGAAAGTTATTGTTTTGCTCTCCACCACACACATAGGCAAAGGCTATGGCTCAGGTGTAAATGCAAACACAAAGAATGACCAATATATCATTCATGCTAACCAGCATCTTACCTCCATACATGACTGTTCCTGTGTGGTTGAAGACTACACGACACTGATCCAAAGCTGGCACTGTGTGTAACAAGTGGAAAGTCCGCAGGTCCCACTGGAGAGTGTGTTATGGAAAATCAACAGAACAGTCTATGATTTCTGGCAATGGTGATCCAGTGTATTACTGATGGCTGTTGCAGAACATCCCTGTGGCAATAAAGCTAGGATCCAGCACAAGGATTCAGTTAATGCCACTAACATAAAGCTAGGATTTGCGTTGAGGTCCCAAAATGCTCTAGCCCCAACAACTCATCTGACTGTGAGGGTAATGGCAGCACATGGCCCACTCTTGCCCTCCCTCCCAGATTGCACCGTCTCCCTTGAGACTCACCCTCACTCACAATTCCGAGTCAGGCAAAAGATTCCATCTGAGGATATGGATATGTGACTTTTACAAATAACCTGACAATAAATTTGCATATGTTTCCTCAATCTGTATAATATGTTCTAATCACAGGACAAAAGGTCCCAAAGGTTTTTTTAATTTTTATACCAAAAACAGAAATTAAAGGGTCTTATAACAAAAAGAAAAAAAAATAATTTCTCAATGACATCAAGAATTCAGCTTTAAGACTATCCATAGTTTTTATAACCAAATCGAGAAGTCACCACCGGCAAGAAGCCTCACCAATTGAAACATCCATCATGTCATCAAATAACCAAGGGACGCTTCCTCATTATACAACTAAGGCAAAATTCAAAGGGCCCCAGACCAACCAAGCTAAAAGTTATCTTGTATGGATGAACCATCTTGGGTTTTACGGCATTACTTGCACTTCCACTACAGCTGTTGAAAATGCCAACTCAGAGCCATCTGCTCAAGAATCTATCGCTACAAACTGCTGCTGACTCAGAGAATCCTACCTCTACATTTTATCAGACAGAACAAGAACATTACACCAAATACTGCAATTAAACCATTTGCTTCTCATACCAAGCTCTTTAAACTGTGGAAATCACAGCTGAGGTTAAAAAAAAGATACAATCTCTGTGTTGACTATAACTTCCAGACCATTGGGATGGAATACGCCACTGATGGTCATATTGAATTTGTCAAACTTATGTATAGCCTGTGCAGAGCGGACATCCCAGAGGACACCATCATTTAAGACAAGGTCGTCTGTAGGGTTAAAGGTGGCACAATTCTTCTTGTAGTTGTTGGCAAGATCTGGGTTAAACAGAGTCAACAGCTTGTTGCCAGTCTGAATATCATAGATCTTTTAGATTAAAAAGAAGAAAAAAGGATTACTCAAGATCTGCAAGATGTTAGTATCCAAAAGGAAACAAGTATACACCCTCATTTCCAAATAAACCCCTTCCTTGTGGACAATGATCTCCCCTTAGTTGTTCATTAATCTTCAAAAAAAGCTCAATAGGTTCACGTCAGGTTCTGTGGAAGAACTAGAAATCAATATAAATGCTATTGCAGTAGAAAACAATTACCTATACACCACTATATGAAATGTCCTCTTACTAGTGTGGTCATTGAACACTTCTCCCTGAGGTTAAAAAATAGCTACCCTTGATTTGGAAGCTTGTGAACAGAAAAGTAGTTTCTACTACTTCCATCTTCCCTTTTTAAAAAAATGCTACAATGAGGAATATATTGTTAAAAACGATGACAAATACTTACTCTTTCTGGACTGCTCTACTGTCACAGTCACTAGCTCCCTTCATTTCCTAATTCAACTGAACACCTCTAATTGCTCTCATGACACTTGTATACTCCATACAGTGCTCAGCCCATGGCTGATGCTAAATAGTGGCACTTGCAATTGGTATATGTCTTTCACTGTCGGAAAAACTTACCACAACATCTCCCAGCTTTGTAGCAGGTAACCAACAAGGCTCCTTTACAAATTAACCATATGGAAACAGAAGTTTTTTAGCGTATGCACATGATCATTCTACGGCAATGTAGCCTAAGGAGCAAACTCACAGCTGCTCATTGATCAGGCTACTGCTTCTAATTTCCTGAGCTACTCCCCATATTCACAAGATAATCTGCTGTGCTGTGTGCTCAATTTGCTGGGAATGTCTCAAGTCAGGACCAAGCAAAAGGGGTTTTAACTGAGCTAAGGGCCTGTGGATTATTGTAAAGAGGCTGCTACAAAAAGAGTCCATGTAACACACAATGGAGAATGCCTGACAAAATGAGAAGAAATGTTAGCATTACTGGCACATGTCACTAAAAGCTTTTTATGGGCACATTTCTTTTAACTACTATTTTCGTATACATGCTGAACTAGGAAGCAGTTCTATTTATCATACTTTGAAGATTTGCCTTTTCTCAGATGCATTTCATTTATGCATATTCCTAAAACGCCAATTTCCCTTTGGATCCTGTGGCATAGCTAAGAATAAACATTGTTAGCTTGTTGCCTCACAAATGGGCAGATCATGAGTGGAGATCAGATTTCCTTCGAAGGCTAACAGAAGGAACAGCAAGGCAACAGAGAAAGGTACTTTGTTTAAATGCAAATGCCTATGGAAATGAATAAAAGGCCAAGGAAAATTGTCAACTATTTGAATATCTTTATCCTTTCTGACATTTCTACATTTGAAGAGGAAAAGAGGCCCTTGAAATTAATTCTGCCAGAGATTGCCACCTTCAGAATGACCCTAACTCTTTGGAATTGATGTTAAGTTGGTGAAACAGTTTAACTACTGATTCATCATCATTTATCCCACATCAAAGAGCTACTATGAAGAGAACAAATTTTATAGATTCTCTCTTTAAAAACCCTTTATTATTCCCAGACAGTAGGGAAGCATTTAATGAAATACAACCAAAATACTATTAATTGCCAGGTGAATGTGTTCTAAGAAACACCCCAGAAAATACTACAAAATCATAGAATCATAGAGTTGGAAGGGACCTCCAGGCTCATCTACTACAACCCC
Source organism: Gekko gecko (assembly GCA_029375565.1). Taxonomy (NCBI): domain Eukaryota; kingdom Metazoa; phylum Chordata; class Lepidosauria; order Squamata; family Gekkonidae; genus Gekko; species Gekko gecko. The sequence continues at coordinate 102,441,759 of JAPDNY010000002.1, read as the reverse complement.
CTGCACAATGCAGGAAATTCACAAATATCTCCCCACCCCCAGTGACTGCTGTTCCATGCCCAGAAGAACACCTCTTAAGAATTAGTCAGTCAGGCTAGACACTGATCCATTTCTCCTGCAAACAGCGAAATCTGCTGCTTTCTCAGTACAGCTCCTCATACACCTTAAAAAAATCCACTCGAGAGTTGGGGACCCTCAGGAACAGCCTGAAATTTGGCACATGGTAGGGGGATGGAGAAGAAAGGGGAAATGGTAGAATTCTTTCCTTATCTCTACATGCACTTTTGTTCCACTTCCAAAGCTTGCTTCGCTTTTGAAAGAATGGAGAAGGGGATTCTGCCAATTCTCCCTTCCTGCTGTAGCCTCCACACTGCTCCCAAGAGTCCTACCACCATCAGTAGTTTTGGGGTGCGCAGGGAACTGCAACAGGAAGATTGTAAAAACACTTTGTGAAGTCACTCTGTTCACAGAAAAATTTGATCCTGTCCTGTAAATGCTCAGTGGTAAGAATAATTACCTTGAGAAGGAACCTGTTAAGTATTCACAGCATTAAATCAGACTATGTAGTCCAGTCCTACAAAGCTTGTTCCATCTTTTGATCCTGTTGAAGAGTCTAACATTGCTGCCTGGCTTTCATGTTTGATCTCACTGACAGCTGCCTCAAGCAACACCAGTGACGCTCCATCAGCACACATTTCTTCCTTCTAATTACCAGTCAGCTCATGCTTCACCTTCTACAAGCAGCCCCCAACTCTCGAGTGGTTAGTTTTGATGGTGCAAAGGGCTGCAGCAGGAAAGATCCATTCTGTTCACTGTTGTTTGGATCCACAGTTGGCCTTGCAATTTATACTGTTTACAGCCCAGTGCTTCAATCCCTCCAGTTCTTTCAGTATGAACCACATCCTTTACACCATGTTTTGCCCCTGTTGCCCATAAGATGCAGTGCTAGTTTGCAAGCTGCTTTCAGTACCTCATCAAGAATATTTCATGGCCTTAGCAATTCCACAAGAGATACTTACATGGGCAATGTCCCCCTTCGTGCCAATGACCCTGTCCTGAGAATGCTTGCTGAATTCCACATAATGGTCATCTGTGAAGGAGTGCCTGCACAGGAGAATCAAATGTCAAATGAAGCAGCAGAACAGCCTTTTCTCTAGGGTCATTTATCACACTTCTCTGTAGAAATTTAATGCATCAGTGTGTCATGTATTGAATGCTGGTTACTGAGCCAGCAGAAGGTGGTCATTTCCCTTCAACTTATAAATGCTTTCCCCTCTAAGACAATCTTCTACCTGTTTATCAGCAGCCATTCATGTACTTGAACAGCATCGAGTTGGACCAAAACTTCATTTTCTGCCAGCAGAAGGGAGTGTGTGATTTTCACCAATTCTACCCTCCCACTGCAGACAGCCATCCAGTGCTCAGAGCTATTCCTGAGCTATTCCACTGACACTGGGGAGCAGCGTTTGGGGAACTGCTGCAGGAGGCAGGAAAAATTTCCAATTTATGAGCAGTGCTCTACTTCAGATCTAACCCATTTCTACAATGCACTCAAATTCATGAGATTATAGCTTCTTAAAAGATTGCTTATTTCACATTCTGGTCCATTTAAGGTTGTGAGAATAAATTAAAAGGCACACCTACTTGATATCAAAGACAGACTTCATTCCCCACAATGCAGACAGAGGCTGGCTCCATGTTGCAGATGTAAGCAATAAAGAGCCGTCCTGTGGGATTGAAAAGGCAGACAAAGGGTATTATTGTTAGTTATCTGGACACCTCTATGCAGCATGTCTTTAGACAGATTCTCTGCCTATCATTTCAGCTTGGGAAATTGGCTAAAAGCACCACAAGACAAACAATATTTCAGGTTACCAACAAAACCACCACTATATTATAAGCTATAGTTAGATTAAATGATTATTACCAATTAGTAATTTTTCAGTAAAGTTTCATCATCATGCACAGTGGCAAAGAAGGGTGATGAAACATAGAATTTTGATACCTTTCAAAGATGATCCAAGGAACACTGAAAGTGAATAGCACCTGGGATCTTTTTCTTGTCTTCCACTATTTGAAAATATTTTTCCACACAACAGTAGTACTAAGGTTAGCTTTCACGTTTTCCCCCTCTTTCAATACAGAATACCCTCTACAGCAACACCCTTCCAAATATATATAATTTTGTTTCTACACGTAGTTGTGATACAGCTCCCTCAGGCTACCCTTAAGCTACAAAGCTGAAAAAGATTTGACAAATAACACTTTTTCCTTTTGTGCATTATATCACCACATGCTCAAGCTGGAGTCCTGGAGATCTAGGGCAATTGAAAGACAACAATGGCTGCATTCAGATTTCATGACATGCTTGCACATTTGCCTCCCTCCTTCCCCTGCATATGGAGCACAATCAGTCGTTTCCATATCTGGGAAGCTGTGAATCAAGTTCCAGTTTGCCACAATATCTGACTACAGACAACTGGGCAAATTAAACTTTTTTTTCCCTACCTCACAAACCAGGATTTTAAACACAAGATGTAAAATTTGATTTGTAGACAGGAAAAAAAAACAAAACTGCAATTTGCCCAGGTGCCTACAATCAGATCAGGCATCATAGCAAAGTGGAGAGTGATTAAAGGATTACCAAATGCATAAGCCTTCAATTGCACTCTGTGCATGAGGGGAGAGGGAAGGGAATATTCAAGCACAGCAACAAGTTGTATTCATGCCCATGACAAGTATCTGTTAGTCACGACAGCTTGTGCAAAAGACTACTTACAGTGACTAGTCTACTATACTGTTTAATCAAACATAGAACCATCCTAAATTGAAAAGAACAAAAACATGCCTGATACATAAAGAAGCCTGGATATAGGAAAGGTAGCACTTCTCACAGAGCTTAGCTGGTAGTTTCTAATGAAGTGTGCTCTGGCTTAGAGAAACTTATGCACAATAAATTCATCAGCCTTTTAAGGGGTCACAAACCTCTTAGCTAAAATAAGAAAAACCCATATCATTCACAACAGCCACAAGGTTATAATGGACCAGGAGTCCACAGTAGCATATTAATATTCATAACACTTTCCCTACCCTGGATGGCTCAAGGTGAGTGATGGCAGAATTGTGGCAACTGTAACTGGCCTCCTCCTGCCCACTGAAGACATTGTACAACTTCAGATGCCCTGTGCAGGTACCCAGCATCAGGAAACGCTCCCGGGCAGAGAACGCACAACATGTAAAGCCACTTTCATCTTCATTGGCTTCCCGGAACACAGAAATTGGACGGAACCTGGGAAATGAAAGAGCAACTAATTAAGAAAGTGAACTTCAAAGTGAAAGAGGACGGCGTGTAGGTGACAAGCAAACTTTGAAGTTTGAAAACTGCATCAGAAAGTTTGCTAGGATGGAAGCGTTCTTCTTAAAAGGGAGACAAGTTTCTGTACAATGATCCAAACATGGAAGTTGCTGCAGGTAGCTATCAGTAGAGCACGATGAAGAACAGCACACCAAAGTCTTCCAAATAAGTCACCATGAAATCAGAGTTTCTACTCACACTGCGACATCCGCATGGGCACTGGTTTTTAGATGGGCTGGTCAAAAGAACCATAGGAATTCAGAAAACATCTTCCTTACCTGCTGAATATAAGGTGTCTATCAAAGCATCCACCATCCACCCCGCCATACTTTGGAAAGGCTGCCCTGCGAGTCAGACGTGAGGTAAAGTTAGTTGGCGCTTGGCGCCTCTGTTTTGGCTCTGGACACTGGTGGGGTGTAAAGAGAGAAAAGGGGGGGCAAGTAGCCACAGGGTTCTTGCAGCGAGCATGCTGCTCCCTAAGGTACTCTGTGATTATGCTGTCCAGCGTGGGAGGGGAAGGGAGGTGCCTGTCCAATTGTTTTTTGATAGCTGGGCTCTGGCTGTAGGCGCCATGGTCTGACTTTTGCCGCAGCACTCTGATTTTCCTGCCATTGCAGGGAGACGGCCTCTCCCGGATGAAGCTAATCCTGCCAATCACAGGGGAGTTGTTGGCATGAGATGGACCCGGGAGGGCAAGTGAGCTCTGGGGGGCAGCCTGCTTTGGCTGGGTATGGACAGAGGCAGCACTGGAAGCCACAGAGGTATGGCCAGTCAACCGGGCTGAAATGCCATTTGCTATACGAGGGGTACGAGGCAGAGGCACGGGAGAAGCCGCGGCAGCCACGGGGGTGAAGGCGGAGGAATGAGAAGCTGCCGTCATGGGTAGGTCTGCCTCCCTGGTAAGGACCGTGGCAGTTTCTCCCAGCCCTTTAGAGATGAGATGGTTCCTGATCAGAAGGAGCAGCTCTTTCTCAGGGAAGGAAATCCTTGACTGAGCCACCACATCTGCTTTCTGCAGTCGAGCCAGTGAGACGTCCGTTCCGATCAGCAAGGGTTTTCCTGAGACGCGCTCTATCAGCTCGGCAGCATACTTGCAGAACTTGACATGCTCGCTGCGCTTGTCCTGAAGAACAGGCTCCTTCATCAGCTGCTGGATCTGGCAGCTGCTGAAGAGGGGCAGTTTGCTGATGATCTGCCGGACTGTGCTGCTACGCGACAGCCCAACCAAGGCTTTGCACGCCAGGGCTCGTATCTGGTCTGCGTCCGTAATGGGCATTTTTACAGACAGCAGTGACAGCAGCACTTTGATGCCGTTGTTGGACTGCACCACATTCCACATCTTGGCCAACGTGTGCTCGCTACTCCTGGGTGCCTGGGGAAGCTTACGTCGAGGGGTGCCGGAGATGAACTTGCCGATGCTGGAGATGCGATTATCTGGGCCACACACACAGTTAATGATGATCTGAAGGGCCGACTTCTGGATTTCTGCATCATGGATGAAGAATTCACCTTCGGCAACTCCCAGGATGATGCTAATACCTAATCACAAAGGAAGCATTTCCACAATAATTAATGTAAGAGGCAGGGCCAGTTTTGACATTATAGAAACAGCACAGTTGCAGCTCCCCTATGTTGCCATCTCACACTAATCAACTAACATCAGAATAACAGAGATCATATAGGAGGGTGTATACATGGAGCTGACTTACCCTGAATGAGCCCACTGATCCATCAAAGTCATTGCCATCTACTCAGACTGGCCGCAGCTCTCCAGTGTCTCACATAGAGGTCTTTCACATCACCTACTGCCTGGTCCTTTAAACTGGAGTTGCCAGGAATTGAATCTGAGATCTTCTGCATGCCTAACAGATGCTCTGAGCCACAGCCCCTCCCCTGAAGTAATTATTTCCCATGCCAGCATACCTTCTTCCCTCTCTCCTAATTTCTTTCCTTCACAATATGGTAAACCATTAACAGCTCTCATATATAACCTCTCCTCTTTTTTTAATTACCAACAAAATAGGGGGAAGCAGCAGTCAAGTTACTCCTCTAAATATGAGAATTAGCCCATTGACTGCACAAAAAAGAACATAAACCTGAAAGCTTCATTCCTGTTCCCTCGAAACCCTCTTTAATGATGCCCAGAGGCCCACCAAGAGCTACATCTGATCTAAGAGTACCAGCTCCCCTTGCCCTCCCACACAGTACACACTGATCCCAGACCCAGCAGAAAGTCAAACACAGTTTCTTCTACACTGTTGGTTTACAGCTAAGCAATTTAGAAGCACACACTGTCTTGTGGGCCAGAAAAGAAATTGTCGATACAGAAGTGGGGTTTTCCGCAAAAATTAAACAGAAAGAAGCATGGATAAAGTGTGCTTGCTCTTAAACAACGAGGACCACACACAACCTTAACAATGACCTAGATTAAAAAGAAGTTCTAGAATTCACACCATGCGTTTTTGGGTGGGGGAGGAGGTCTCCATCACTTAATTCTGCTTAAAACACACTAGTAGACACAGCCAGACAAATGAAACACTCAGGTGTGCATAAATCACCTGTTCCCTACCAAGCATGAAGGTAAAAACAATTCTCTTCTCTGTCCCACCATACTCAGTATTCCTTGTTCTGATGGAGCCCAGCAACTAGATATAGCTAATTCTTTAAGCTGTGATGCTAAGGTGCAGCCAACAGGGGATAATAAAATCAAGGAAAAGTGAAAATATCATAGCATTCAAGCCTAAGAACAGATTCAGCTGGGTAGTCATGTTGGTCTGAAGCAGAACAAAGTTTGAGTCCAGTGGCACCTGGTATATTTTGGCCGCTGTGTGACAGAGTGTTGGACTAGATGGGCCATTGGCCTGATTCAACACTGGCTTCTCTTATGTTCTTATGTTCTTATGTTATGTTCACCTCTAAGACCAACAAAGTTTTATTCACGGTATCAGCTTTCATATGCCAAGCACACTTCTTCACATACAGTGAAAGAGAATTTCCTTAACCATTATGCTCAGTTACTTACGCACCTTGATTCTGGCTGGCCCTTCCTGGGAGCTAGCCCCCCCACCAATATTTAATGGTTGAGGAAATTCTGTTTCACTATATCTGATGAAGTGTGCTTGCACACAAAAGATTATACCTTGAATAAAACTTTGTTGGTCTTAAAATTGCCACTGGATTTAAACTTTGGTTTTCAAGCCTAAGAACAGTTCTACATGTGCTTGTAAGGATTATGTCATGCACCAGTTGTTACAATGACAACTTGCCACAGATCATTCAACATCCACTTCCTTGAATAATTTATGAAGCCTGACACTGAAGATCTCAGGAACAAGCAAAGCAATTCATAGAATGATGGAACCTAAACAAAGAAGAGGCCAAACTGTACATACCCACAGTGGAAACAGTAGATCCTGCCTCATCCAACACATCCACAGACTCTGCTAACTGCAACTGGATCTTTGGGACCACAGTAAGGATGGCCAGGACGTCCAAAGCATAACGTACTGTATCATTCCTAGAAATGCAAAGTATGAAATTACCAGACAAATGCTAACAATGCAAGCCACTATACCTGCAGTTGTGTCAGGTTCAATAACAAGTGGATCCAGTCATTCTTGTACAAAGAAAGGTTTTATTGGATTATCTTGCTAAAACCCACAGTAGGAGGTCATTGTCAGGAATGGGGGGCGAAGCAATGCACGCTAACTTATAGTGTGATGCAAAAAGCGCCTAGCAAATGAAATATGAGCGCGCGCGCGGGAAACTCCCGGCGGGAGATATACTTCATGAACGGGAGACTACTCCCCCCCTCCTTTGCCTTCCCAGGACTGGAAAATTCTCAGTAACACAAGAATAGCCCAAAGCCTACATTCAAGGCCACCGTGATAAGGAAAAGCGGCAGGGAAGAAGCTCCCACGTTTCTGCCTGCATAGCTACGCAAGCGCAAAGCAGGGTAGGGAACACATAACAATGGATTCAGTGAGAAACATCAAGGAGCATTTCTGACATTCTGCCCTTCCCAAAATACCACCCACCCACCGCTCAGGAAGGAGAGAATGAAGGGCCCCCAGGTTTATTAGGGTAGCGGGTGTGAAACTCCTTCAGGTGATCAGGTGCATTGATATTAGACACTTTCACCCACTCCCTATGTTGAGGCCCAAAGTGTACCCATTCAATAAGGTACAGCAGTTGTCCACGGAGGATCTTAGAGTCCAAAATGTCAGCAATTTCATAGTGTTCCTCATCATCGACCATCAGTGGGGGGGGGGGTGCTGGACGCTCAGGATGCCACTTAGGCGGGGGTAATGCTGGTTTGAGGAGGCTGTAATGGAAAATTGGATGTATTGCTTTAAGAGATTTAGGTAAATCCAGTTGCACAGTCACTTGATTTATACATCGCACTACTTTGAAAGGACCAATATATTTCCAAGCAAGTTTCCGGGATTGTTGTGCCAGCCTCAAGTTTTTGGTGGAAAGGTAGACAAAGTCTCCCGGTTGCAGATTCCAGCCACCCGCCCTCTTTTTGTCTGCCTGTTTTTTGTATTGTGCCTTGGCCTCGTTTAAAGTTTCAATGATTAGGGGCCAGGACTCCTGGAAAGTTTTGCACCATGCTGTGGCTTTTCCACCAGCCTCGCCATGGCAGCTTTGAAGGGAGACATATTTGTTGAAGCATGCCATGAGTTGTTGTACGCAAATTCTGCTAGTGGTAATAAATCTACCCAATTGTCTTGTTGATAGTTAGTGAAACATCTTAAGTATTGCTCTAGGGTTTGGTTTACTCTTTCTGTTTGCCCATCAGTTTCTGGGTGATAGGCACTACTGAGAGCGCGTTCAATACCCATAAGAGTCATCAACTCCGACCACAGTTTTGAAACAAATTGAACCCCCCTGTCGGAGATTATTTTGAGCGGTAATGTATGTAGCCCGGCAATGTGCTGAAGGAAGGCTTTGGCCAGGACTTTGGCCGTCGGCAGGCTAGCAAATGGTATAAAGTGAGCCTGTTTAGAAAATAAGTCCACTACCACCCAAATGACTGTCATATGTTTGCTGGGAGGAAGATCAGTGATAAAGCCCATGGAGATCACTTCCCAGGGTCGGCTCGGGGTGGGCAAAGGCTGTAGAAGACCTGGAGGTTTCCCTGGTCTAGTTTTGCAACGATTGCATGTTGGGCAGGATTGTATATAGAGGGATAAATCCCGTTTCATTCGGGGCCACCAGAAGCTGCGTTGCAGTAGGTGTAGCGACTTTACATAACCGAAGTGCCCAGCCGATTTTGCGTCATGGGCTGATTGCAACACCTGGGCTCGGGTAGCTTCTGGAACGAAGATTTTATTGCCCTTATACCAACAGCCATCTGCTCTACCTTCCACATCTTCCCGAGCTTTTAATTCAATTGCTTCTTGTTTAGTAATGTCAGTGGCAAATTGCTTTTCCCAGGTCGTGCCCTGGCTTGGGGTTAATGATTGTGCTTGCCGGTTTTTCGGGTTACTACTGCCCCAACTAGCTGTTCTGGGGTGAACATAGACTCTCTTATTTCTGTCCTCTTACAAAGGTGTTGGGGAAGGCGGGAGAGAGCATCTGCCAGATGATTAGATTTACCTGGAAAATGGTGGAGGGTGAACTGAAATTTGGAAAAAAACTCAGCCCACCGGAATTGTTTTGCATTTAGATTCCGAGGCTTCCGCAGCACCTCAAGATTCTTGTGGTCAGTCCAGATTTCAAAAGGTACCCGGGATCCCTCCAACCAGTGCCTCCAGGTGATTAACGCTAAACGTATAGAGGCTGCTTCTTTATCCCAAATGGGCCAAAATCTCTCCGTATCATTAAACTTTTTGGACACATAGGCAAGGGGTTGTAGCTGCCCCTGAGCGTTCTCCTGCAAAATCACCCCCCCCATAGCGGTATCCGATGCGTCTACTTGGACCACGAATTTTTTTGTTTCATCAGGGTGTGCTAATATAGGTTCAGACGTGAATAACTGTTTTAGTTGTTCAAATGCTCCCTGACACTGGGGAGACCAGTTCAAAGGGGCCCCGGGCATTGAAGCCTTTGCCCCTCTCCCTTTAGTCTTCAGAAGGTCTGTGAGGGGGAGGGCCACCTGAGCAAAATGAGGCAGGAACTGACGGTAAAAATTGGCGAAACCGAGAAAACTTTGGAGCTGCCGCCTGGTTTTGGGGGGTTCCCAATCCAACACATCTTGGACCTTTTTTGGGTCCATTTCTAATCCAGCGGAGGATATGCGGTACCCGAGAAAGTCAATGCACTCTTGGTGGAACTCACATTTTGACAGCTTAACAAACAGTTTGTGTTCTAATAACGTTTCCAACACTTCCCGCATAAGTGTGGTGTGAGATTTTTGATCTGGGGTGTAGACCAAGATATCATCCAAGTAAACAACCACCCCCTTGAATAAGTAGGGGTGTAACACCTCATTGATTAAGTTCATAAAGACCCCTGGTGCCCCCTGTAATCCGAAGGGCATAACCCGATATTCAAATTGCCCCAGCGGGGTGTTAAATGCAGTTTTATGTTCATCACCCTGTATAATACGGACCCGAAAATAAGCATCACGTAAATCCAGTTTAGAAAACACTTTCCCCTTTGCCACCTCTGCCAACAAGTCCTTGATGAGGGGCATTGGGTAGGCATTGGTTGCAGATACCGCATTAAGACCCCTATAGTCCGTGCACAGTCTGAGCCCCCATCCTTTTTTTTACAGAACAACACGGGAGCTGCGAAAGGGGACGATGCTGGCCGAATAAATCCACGGGCCAGATTCTTATCGATAAATCGGCGTAGTTCTTCCTTTTCTATGGGACTCATGGCATAAATCTTTCCTTTTGGTAATTTGTGGCCAGGAAGGATTTCAATCGCACAGTCGGAGTTACGGTGGGGAGGTAGTTCGTCCGCTTCCTCCTCCTCAAACACCCTGGTTAAGTACCGGTATTCTTTGGGGATGCGATTAAGGTCCTCTGTGGCTAGGCAAGCCCGTTGGAGGTTAATTGCATGGGGGTTTTCCCCACCCTGGGTCCCATTTATGCTCTGCACACTTCGGGGAGATAAATCGTACGCTCCCCTCTTCCCAAAGTATATAAGGATCATGACCATGTAACCATGGGCTACCCAACACTAATGGGAACTGGGCTTGAGGGGCTATTACAAACGAGCGTAGCTCCCAGTGCTCACCAATGCCTACTCTCAAAGGAATAGTCTCAAATCGACATGGTTCCTTCATCGGTGACCCATCCATTTGAGTAAAAGTTATCGGGTCTTTTAGATTGACAACAGTCGCCTCCAGCCCCATAACCATAGATGGGTTTATTAGATCCCTCCCGCACCCCGAGTCAATGAGGGCTCGAACCCTGATATGGGTCATCATCGCTGGATTCATCACAAGTACAGTCACAAAGAAGAGAGAGGGTAATTGCTCACCAGTTTAGGCGCCTCAGGGACAGGGTCCTGTTGTGTAGCGCCATTCACAAACAGGACCAATTCGTTTCCCTGCATTTCACTCTCCTCCTCCAGCATCATGGTATCCGCTTGGTCGGGGCTGGCAAAAAGGGCTCGTGTGCTGCGTGGTTTCGCTGTTCCCTTTCTTGGGGTAGGGGTTGGCCATCGTCTGGGCTCCTCTTGTGGTAGGGCTCTGTTGGGATCTCCCTTCGGGCAGGATGCAGCGAAGTGCCCCCTCTCTCCACACCGCAGGCAAAGGCCCTGTCGCATACGCTGATCTCTCACCCCGCTCTGGGTGGAGGTTGGTTTGGGTCTGGTCTGGCCTGCCGAGAAACTCGGATGGTTGTTACCCAGAGATAAGTCCAGTTTCATGACACGCAAGCGTCTCTCAGCTTTTTCGGCCTCCTCCATCCAACCTTGGAGAGTGCGAGGCTGCTGAGAGCTGAGAACATTGTTGCGGACATCTACTGCTAGTCCCATTCGATATTGTTGAGCCAGCACAGCAACAGTCCAGTCTCGAATTTTCACTGCATGCCTCTGAAATTCCCTTGAATATTCCCGCACGGTGAGTTTGCCTTGTCTGAACGTGCGTAGGAAGGCTTCTGCCTTCTGGGCCGCCCCGGATCCTCGAAACGGTTCCTCAAGGCCCACATGAAGTCATCGACATTCCCCAGTTCCACTGCCTCCAGATCATGAAGGGCTACGTACCAGCTGGTAGCACTCCCCCGGAACCTTGAAGCGATAAACTCCACCTGTTGCTCCTCATCCGGGAACACATAGCCCCATCTCTGCACAAATTTCCCTACTTGCAATATGAAAAAGGACACAGTTTCGGGATCCCCGTCAAAAGTGATCTCCAACATGTCCTTGGGTCGGATTACTGGAGGAACAGGGGCCATGATCGGTGCAGGAGCGGGCAGCGGAAGGGGTGCTGGAGCGGGGGGTTGAGGTGGAGGCAAAGCTGGTGGCTGGATAGGTCCTGGCTGCCCTGGCCCGGGTCCCGGTACTGGGCTGGCCGGTGGAGGTGGGGCCGGTGCCGGCTGGCCTGGCCCTGGGGCCGGTGGAGCAGGAGGTGGCGGTCCCGGTGCCCCCGGTGGTGCAGGCGCCGGTGCTGGTCTCGGTTGCGTCAGCGGATGGGCTCGAATTGCTTGATCCATCATCTGCGGTAGTGATTGCATTAGTTTGCCCATGTCCCGTACCAAACGTCGGGTATCCTCTTGAATAGAGTCCATGCGAGCCTCTGGATCGGAGCCGGATCCTGTTCTGGGAGATCCTCGAGACATCCGTCCCTGGGGAAGTCCGAAGCTCCCTCTGGGATCCAGCAGGCTGTCCCGGCTCTGGCTCCCCGGCATGGACCAGGTCGTCTGGGTAGTGTCCAGCAGGTTCTTAGTCCAATCGCGTGACCTGCGGTAGGTCACCCCTTTGTCCCACGGTGTTGGGGCCCCCGGCACGTAGGGTCGTGGAATGGCTCCCCCTTGACTCTGCGTTGGCCTGGCCGGGCTATAGATTGGGAGAGTGTACGAAGCTCCCACTGTGCTGATCGATGGAGGGGTGACCAATCCTGCCGCGGATTGCGGGGTCGGCGCTGCCAATACCGAAGTTGTAGTCACTGGAACAACGGTAGTAGTCGGAGTGGTGACCACTGGAGTTGCCACGGTGGTGACCGGGGCCGTGGCTCCCGAAGCGGTAGTCACTGGGACTGCGCCTGAGGTTCCCCCCCCAGCTCCGCTCATCATGGTAGATGGCAGAAACTGAAGGTGGGGAAATGATGGTGATTCCTGACAATTTCTGTCAGGTTCAATAACAAGTGGATCCAGTCATTCTTGTACAAAGAAAGGTTTTATTGGATTATCTTGCTAAAACCCACAGTAGGAGGTCATTGTCAGGAATGGGGGGCGAAGCAATGCACGCTAACTTATAGTGTGATGCAAAAAGCGCCTAGCAAATGAAATATGAGCGCGCGCGCGGGAAACTCCCGGCGGGAGATATACTTCATGAACGGGAGACTACTCCCCCCCTCCTTTGCCTTCCCAGGACTGGAAAATTCTCAGTAACACAAGAATAGCCCAAAGCCTACATTCAAGGCCACCGTGATAAGGAAAAGCGGCAGGGAAGAAGCTCCCACGTTTCTGCCTGCATAGCTACGCAAGCGCAAAGCAGGGTAGGGAACACATAACAATGGATTCAGTGAGAAACATCAAGGAGCATTTCTGACAAGTTGTTTCTGGCTAGGAAACAGTGCACCCTTCTCACATGCTGGACACTTGCCTGGAGCAATCATCAGCTCCGGGCACAAGGGTGTGTTAAACTCCATCATGCTCTCACCTGGCATAGTAGGTCTTCCAGTCACATGCTATTGAAATTAGTTGAAGCATAAGTTGCACACAAGACAGTTTGAGAAAGACCTCTGCTGGCTCCCAATACAGCTGTGCAGGCCCATATTCTATTAGAAATTCCATCATTTCTACAATCTGTTCATGAGTGTAAGAACAAGCCTGCAAAGAGGAGAAGTAATAATAGTTATGCTCCTTAGAATATTTTATTTTTAAAATTTCCAATCGGCGTTTCCACAAAAGGCAGCTCTTGTACACTTATTTTAAAAAGAGCACATGACAACAGTTAACCCATGAAGCTACCAAGGCATGAGAATCCATCTGTGAAGTTCTGTATCTAATAACACTGATGAAAAGCACACCAGTGAAATTCCCAAGTACAACAGCAAGCAGTCCATCTACCTCTACTCACCTTGTACGGGGGCTGTGGATGGACCAGAATGCCACCCTCTGTGCGCTGAAGGGACTGTTTCACCTGCTCTACTTTGATAGCAAGGTGCGCCTCAAAATACCTGCGCATGGCCATGCAAGTGTGTTTCCCAGTCTGGCGGCTGGCAAAGATCTCATCATCACTTAATAGTGCACCCTGGTCCTCTAGGTTTAAGATCTCAAGAGTGCTGATCTAAAAGGGGAAAAGAAGCATCTTTTTTAATCATCTTATTTCCAAAAAATATGGAATATAAAAGCTCATCACCTTCCTATTTTATTCATAAAAGGAAAAAAGAGCTTCCTTCCTCCTACACAAAGAAAACTGGTACACCAGGGGGCTGTATTAATAGTGCTGTCAGAGAAGATTCGAACATACAAGCAACTGACATGGGTAACTCTCACAAAAGTAATCAGGACTTATTTCCAGATGGTCAGCTTATTTATTTACAATGAAGGAATCCGTATTCAACCAGAGAACATTTAACACAAGACTACAACACACACACACACAAAAATAGCTGCACAGTGCTTATGTCTGCACCCAGAAAAAATGAACCGCGAAAAGGTCAAAGAACTGGGATAGGGGCATTATGTCATTGCAATTGGCTTTGACCTCTAAATTCAGTGTGACAAAGTTCTTGCTGTGGGAAGTTAAGATGCCTTATTGACTCTGCTCACCTTGTTAAACAAAGAGGTCCTAGATTGGGGTCCCCAACCTTTTTCAGCCTGTGGGCATCTTTGGAATTCTGACACAGGGTGGCATGCAAAACTACAAGATGACTGCCACAGGAGGAGGAGCAAAACACAACATGGCTGCTGCAGGAGGCAGAGCCACCAAAGGAGAGAAAGCCCAAGCACAGGGGAAAGAAAGGTAATTTTAAAAATGTGGTGGCAGCTGCCACTAAAACATCATTATTTTAATCTGCACAGCCAATCAGATTTCCAGTGTCCAGTCAGAGCTCTGCTGGGCAACAGCTCCATGGGGCCTCATTCACTTTCTAAAAATAGTCGGTGGGCAGAAGGAAAGGTGTTGGCGGGCACCACGCTGGGGACCCCTGTCCTAGATGCTCTCTTTAGTACTATTCAAACACACCTCAATCATACCAAAGGCTATCATTGCCATCATCACCATCTTCTATTAATTCCTTAAATACCTCTAAAATGTAGCATCTATGAAGAGTAGACAGTCTGGTGTACTGGTTAAGCATGCAGGCTCTAATCTGGGAGAACCAGGGTTGATTCCCTCCTCCTCCACTAGCTACTGCTGGATGACCTTGGGCAAGACATAGTTTTGGCAGAGCTATTCTTGAAAGAGCAGTTCTGGAAAAAGCTCTCTCAGCCCCAGCTACCTCACAGGGTGTCTGTTGTGGGGAAGGGAAGGGAAAGGAGTTTGTAAGCCGCTCTAAGACTCCAAGTGATGGGCGGGGTATAAATCCAATCACTTCTTCTTCTAAGTAGGGTGAGCATGTGTCATCTTAAAGAAGAATTATCTCCTCCTAAGTCTACTGACTTTGATGGAAGTAGAAAGTGGTAGTTTTGCTGAAGATGGCACTGTACGTGCCCTGAATGCAGTGATGTCAATAAGTACCACATAATGCAATTTACAGCTCTCTTTTGCTTGCACCGTAAATTACTTGGCAGACACGCATTACACAACGCAGAGGAGCTAAGCTAGGACCACCAGAATAGCCAACTTCACTTCAAAAACACAAGGAAGGAAGTGTTCAAAAACTGAAATATGCAAAGGCACCCAACAAGGATGTTCGCTATCACCTCTACTCTTCATTTTCACTTTAGAAGTTCTATGTGAAAAAATAAGAAATGATAAATGAATTATTGGATTAAAGATAAAAGGCGAGGAATACAAAATACAAGCATTCACCAATGATTTAGCAATTATCCTGCAAGATCCTTTTCAATCAATGGGCAACATTTTAAACACATTACAACAATATGGACAACTTGCAGGCTTTAAGATCAATGCAAATAAAACTAAAATAATGACCAAAAATTGTAATTTAGAGCAAATTCAAGAGCTTCAGAAAATTACTGGATTTGAAGTCCAAAAAAAGATAAAATACTTAGGTATCTATATTACGAATAGGCTAAGTTTGTTATCACAGGATAACTACCTTAAACTTTTAACAGATACTAAAAAAGATCTGGATAACTGGAGAAATTTACAACTCTCCCTGATGGGGAGAGTTGCAGCCATCAAGATGAACATACTTCCAAAAATCTTATTTCTCTTCCAAAACATACCCACTCTTAGAAACCAGTCCTTTTTTAAAGATTTGGGTAAATTAGTATGAAACTTTATCTGGCAAAAAAAAAGATCCCAAATTAAATTAAAACTACTCCAAGAGAAAAAAGAGAGAGGTGGACTAGCCCCACACTGGACTGGCGATTGTACTATCAGGCAATGTCTTTAACATGGATTCGTGATTGGATATTACTCAAAAATCCCAGAACTCTCAAGCTTGAAGGACATAACCTCCTCTTAGGCTGGCATGCTTTCGTATGGTATGCAAAACAAGATTCACATACATATTTTAGACAACACATGCTTAGAGCGGCACTATTAAAGACTTGGAATGAGATCAAAATATCTGTTTATAATAAAATTCCCAAATGGGTAGCACCTCTAAAAGCCTTTACCAATCCAAACCTGTTGGTCAAAACACGTATGTCAACCTATGAAGAACTTCTAGATCATAAAGATGATCTGAAATCACAGGAAATGCTTCAACATCAAAACATAAATCTCACTTGGTGAGACAGAAGTCAACTAGTGTCTAGATACACTAAAGATAAACAAGTAGGTTTCTATGTCAAGCAGACAGATTTCGATAAAATTATCCAAACATTATACTCTTTCCTTATTGATTCTAAAATGCTCGATGAAGAAGTAAAACCATCAATGATCATTTGGGCCAAAAATTTAGGTCGTAATATTGAACTAAACAAATGGGCAAAGGTCTGGTATAATATGAATTATCTCAAAACAGTCTCCTTAAAAGAGAACTTATTTAAGATGTTTCATAGGTGGTATTGGCTCATTTCTATCCCAGCATGTCTAGCAGGTGCTGGAAGTGTAACTGCAAGGTGGGCTCCTTCTACCACATCTGGTGGACATGTGGCAGGACTAAGAATTATTGGAGTGAGATCCACTATATCCTATCACAAATAATTGGTGTCCAGGTCTCGTTAGATCCAGAAATATTTTTATTAAATATAATGCCTGAAAATCTGCGAAAATCAGATAAATATTTGTTTATACACATAGTTACAGCCGCTAGGATTATATTTGCAAAATTCTGGAAGAAGGAAGAAGTACCATCCAAACAGGACCTAATTAATAAACTCATGGAGGTAGCAGAATTAGATAATTTAACAATGAAATTGCAAGGAAAGGAAGAAACTACTTTTCAAAATACTTGGTCACATGTTTATGACTGGATGGAGAAAAATTTCTAAACTTCTTTTATAAGAAGGAATGATATAAGAGCAAAACTTTTCAATTGTAAATTTTGGTTAAGATGAGGGGTTCCTGCTGTGTGTACTGTCTGTCTTTTTGTTGTTGCTTTCTGTCCTGTTTGTTCTTTGTCCTTTGTTTGGAAAATAAAGGGGGGGGGGAGAAACACAAGGAAGGGAGTAGTGTCCCTTTATGGCTACACAGAGGGAACATTTTAGAATATTAAACAAAACTACTGTAATACTTACCAAGTTAACTAGGCGTCGTAAGCCATCATGCCTATCGAAGAGCTCTAAGACTGCACGGAACGAGAAACAAATAGAGAAGAACATGGTAGCGTGGCAGCAGCCTGAGGCATGAGAGCACTCCATCAGCCACAGGGTATAGTTCACAACATCTGATAATACATTGTGGGGATGCATGCACACCTATGGAACAAGAAGACGTTATAGCAATCGTAATGTCCACTCATGCAAATAATATGCCAAGTCTGTGCTTTGCCCTCTCAGTAATTTCCACAGTAACTGCTGTAGCAAGGAAGCGAACTAATAATTCAGCCACCTGTAATCTCTGCTACTACCCAAAACAAACATTTTGAACCTTTTAGATTTCTGCATTGGAAACCATTGAAGAAATATTATACAACGTTTGCAACACTGTTTAATTTTTTTTAAAAAAAATTGGCAACATCAATCATATTCTCTCCTTAAAAGCCTCCCTGAAATATCCACATGACACTTAGTCTACTCTCTACTGGTGTCAAACTAATCAAATAAGAACATCAAACTGTGCCCTGACCTGGATAGGCCAAGCAAGCCTGATCTCGTCAGATCTCAGAAGCTAAGCAGGGCTGATCCCGGCAAGAACTTGGATGGGAGACCTCCTTAAAATACCAGAGGTGGGAGGCAGGGGCAGGCTTTATTCAGCCACCTCTCTGAATATCCTCCAGGCTCCCAGTGGGGGCCAGTCACCAGAGGTCAACAGGACTGCCAGGTGCACACACACGCATGCACATATAAAATAAAAACAAAAAAATACCAAGAACATCAAACTGTAACTTGACAAGTCATCTTATTAATGAGTACAGCACAAAAACCCTGAAACTAATAACATGACAGAATGCCCACGCATGACAGTATAACGAAATCAATATATTATGAGAAAAATGTGGTTATGTGAACCCATCCAATATGGAATCTACCATATCAAGAACTTTACAGCTTCATCACAGTGGGATCTTACCCTCTCCATGGCATCCTGATTGTAAGACAAATAATACAAGCACATGGAGACACCAGTAGCTGCCATGGAAGGACGAGGAATCTCCAGTAACTTCTGTACCCCTCCATGAGCAACAAACTCTGTGGCAAACTTATTGTGGAGAAGCAGGGATGCCAAGTGCTGTGGGCAGAAACACAAGCATCAGTGTGGAAACCACCACTCACCTTTCTGTGCTCTCCCAAACAAGTGAAATGTACTTCCATGTTCCAAAGAGTGCTAAAGAAAATGAGACTGCTTTGTCCTTATGCAACTGTCAGCTTAGGCAGAATGGCTACCTAGACTGGTAACGAATATCTTCCAACTCAAATACCAACAGAACTCAATGAATTTTATGAAGCTGTACCACTCAAATAATACACAACAGTTAAATACCTATACACATTTAATACAAACTTTCAAATAGCAGTATCTCAAACACAAATCAAACACAAGAACTTTCAAGCATAGAGCAGCCCCTCCCTTTTGTAGCCCATCTGAAATACAAAACAGCAGTTTCATCTCAGTGAAGCATCATAATCAGAACTCTGGAGAAAGCAGTTTTGTGTTCCATTAGTTTCAAGAGCGGAGCTGAGTAGAATACTCTGTACGAAGCTCTTCTAGTGCAGCAGCATGGAAGGGGCAGATCTATCTAGGCAATGGAACTGTGGATTTCTCTGGAATGGCCTAACTCATCTTGGAAACAGTTCCTGCAAGGCTTAGCACCATAGTGAGCAAACTGATCACAGCCAAATTTTATTCCTTTATGGGGACATCTGTTACTCAAGAAGGTGTGAAGGCTGCTTGCCCCCCTACTCCTGAAGCAGTTAGGGTCAAGCCTAGCAGCACAGAAAGCTTTTCCTAGCAGCCAGCAATTACGATTGCAGGCATCTCAAAATAGGATGTCCTGGCTTGGATATGTACTTTGCACAACCACCTGGTAAACATCAGCTTATTTTTAACTGTTACTATCACTTTGCTTTATTTCTGTTTTAATTTTTTTAAAGAAACCAAAAGAAACAAAGAAAAATGAAAAGAAATCTGAAACTGTAGCTGATTCTGGTATTCCAAGATAAAGGTTGAACAGGAAAAAACTGCCCAGTGAATCATTCACTTTTACACAAACCTTGCTGTTAAAGTTATAATTTATCAAATTTTAAAACGTTTCCATTGTTTCAAAGTGTCAGTTCACTACCTTGTTTTCATGATTAGTTTTAACATCAAACCTGCTGTTATCTTTTTGTGCTATTCTAATCAAGTTAATACTTAATCAGCACTGGACAAATCCTGTTTTGGCCAATCAGCCTTAATTCCCATTGCATGAAGCAGCTCTGAACACCTCTTCATAAACTTGGTACAATATAATTGCTAAAAGCTGCAGATTAGGAGATCCCTGGCACAGCCTTAGCCTCCAGTTGCAAATATGGGGAGAACAACACTGGCCTGTCTTACAGAGCAGAGGGATTAGAAGATAACAAATGTGAAGAGCTCTGAATGCTCCAGAGCATTATACAAAAGGCATAACAGCAAATGCCAAAGGGACATTTAATGGTGCAAAATGATTTTTGCCTTGAAATAACACTTGGAAATAAGGAAACCCAAAGGACACAGAGATTTTTAAAAAGGCAATTGAGTAAAATACACCGAAGCTAGGATCAGAATCAGTGTTACACCTGAATATACCTGCTCCTAAGCACTTTCACATCTGTAGGTCTGCCACAGCAGAGCTCCAGGTAATGAAAAGACTATTCAATTCCAAAGGAAAAATATTTTGTGGGAAATGGCAACAGAAGCATTTCTCAAACCAAACCGCAACAGGAACATTTCTCAAACTTACAGCAAAGTAGTACGTTCTCAAAGTCTACTGCAACTTCTGCGCCAGCAATCTATATGGATCCAAAGCCATTCTATTCACGTTAACAGATACAGGTAGTAAATTGGCTCTGGTGAACAAATAGCTTACTATATTATAGTTTACCTTTAGGGCTTCAAAAGTGAGTAATACATCATTGGTCCGCTTCAAATCAATATAGAACATCATCAGTTCTCTTGATCCAAGTTGCATGAAGATGGGCAGTAGCTGGTGGGGAAAGTAAAAGATATGCTTAAAGTCTGAAAAAAGTATTAGAGGTCTGTTGTCACCAACACTTTTCCCCTAGGACGGCTGGGATCTCTGGTGAACAAACACTTCCTTGGATTTCCTTCCGCTACAGGTAACAACTTCTTACCCAACTTTCTGGGAGCAAGGTGATGAGCCAAGAAATACATAAGAGTCATTCCCTGTTCAATCTCTGCTGTATTTTTTTTTCAAATGACTAATTCTCACAGCATGCTCTAATCATTACATAGGAACAGCTCCTTGCCTCAGTACACACAAGTCACAAAGGGCAATAGAATTAAAAAACAGTTTCATTTCAAGCCTTCTCACACTTGCAGACTCTTCTCAAGATGCTCTGTGCATATCCTGAAGTGATCATGTTGTTCCTCCACAACACAATTTAATTCACTTTTAAAAGGAAACCGGACCCCACCTATTTTTACCCATTTGCTGTACTCACCTCTTGGTACTCCCCTAGAGGAGTCAGGTACTGCAGAATTAATCTTTGCTCTATAGCGGGGGTCAAAGGGTACAAGCTATAGTTTGTGCCAATCACCCATGGAGACATCTCTGACCAGCTGCTATTAGACAGTTCAACAAACATCTTTTCTGGTTCTGAAGAAAAGCCCAGTTTCTGTTTTGCTTTCCGGAAATTCTCTCTTTCATGCTGTTTCCCTGACTTTTTTGTGGCAGAATTCACCCGACTACTAGTCTTATGACTTGAATCAAGATTAAACGAGATTTCCATGTCCCCTGTAACTTCCTCCTGTTCCCCATCCACAGCCATCTCTCCATAGTCCATGTCCACAGCCTCTTCGTCAAGAGGCAAAAGAGGGTCTGAGGGCACTTTTCGGGGGCTGAGCCGCTTGTTTTCCTGTTTTGTATTCATTTCATTAACTTGGAGTTCTCGTAAGCGTCGAAGTACAAACGCCACCTGTGGCAAAAAATACAAGTATGCATCACTTCCCATCAAGAAACCATCCAATTTACTACAAATTTTGAGTTCCTGCTTTGAAATGAGACACACTGAGCATATCACTGAAGTCTGAGACATCCTAAAGTAGGAATGAGAAACAGGACACACCTATGAGCTTATTCTCTTTATCTGAAAAAATATAAGCATGTCCTAGGTAGGTAATGTGCAACTTTTCAACATTTTATCAGGCAGAAAAAAGTAATTGTGCAGAGGGACAAATGCTATTCATGTAGTTATTACCAGCTGAGAATTCTCATCTCTGTAGTTGGCTGCAATATCTTGGTTCTCCATGGCACCTCCTAGCAATCCAGTTGCATATGTTCGCAAAGGCTGATCAGCCTCTCGCGCCCACTTGAAAAGATTCTCAACGATGCCTTCCTAGAGTTACCAGAAAAACCCAAAAGACAGACATTAACATTTTCAGTTCTCTCTCCATAGCCCATAAGGTCACAAGCTGTTCTATACCTAATGCAGAGAAAGTAAAGCAATGAAAAGTTTATTTTCCTGGATGAATTAACACTGCTTGGCTTGGACTCTATACACAGTAACTCTGATTGACTGGCTTCTCAAACATCACACTGCATTTATATTAGTAGAAGAAGGATAATTAATATTTTTTGCTTTACACTGTTTATCACTTCCCAGATTTATTATTAACAGTATTATTAAGCTAATTGTCCTTTACAAATAGACAAAAGAATTACATCTATGGGCTCAGTGTTCTTGGATATTTTTGCTGCAGCACCTCCCACTGGTGATGAATGAAAAGACCCTTTACAAATCAAACCACCACCTGCTTCTTCAGCAGTGGTACACATCACACAAAACTCTAGCAGTGCACAGGTTCTCCCTTACATGCACGTATCACTTTTTTGAATCTTGGCCATCAGCTGCAATGCTATCAAAACCTATATAACTTAACATATGATTACAAAAACAGCAGAAGAAGTCACGGTCTTGGAAACTATGAATAAAACAGGCTTACTACATTCTACAAAATAATTTAATTTATAATGCAGAATTGCCACTGGTGGTCACCACTGGCAACCAGAAATTGCTCCCAGGTGAACAGGTGATGAGAAAGAGCCTCTGACTTAAAGAATATTCCTAAGCACAAGTCTAACCCAGTGAAAACCTTTTATGTAAATATGGCCACGATTATTTCCTACAAGTGTTCTTTTGAAGTTGCATCAATGTTTAATTTTATTTAAAACACACCCACACCTCTTTTGTAATTTTTCTTTCTGCAGTGTTAAAAGAACTGAAGGTTTTGTTTTTAAGTGCAGACCTCAGGCTTCCTCATCCACCAAAACTATTTTCTCTCACAATCTATAAGCTTCAATTTCCAGGCAGGTAATGGTTTTTAAGAAAAAGCAAGCAAGCAAGCAAACCTTTTAAAAATTATTATCTACATAGATTGCACGCACACACACACAAACACAAATAAAACAGCAAGAAGAGAAGACTTTGAAAATGTTCAACTTGATGGTTAGGAGTATCTATGTATCTTCTTATATGCAACACCTTTTCCTGAAAGACAACAGCAGTCTCCAGCCCAGGCATGATGTCTAGAAGGAGTCGGCAGGCAGCAGTATTCAAGGGTGGCTCTCTGCTTATCATCACATAAGCATTCACCAGCTGAGAAGATATCAAGAACAGGATTAAACCAGTCCTCTTTTTTATTTAATAGTTAGCCCTACAAAAAAGTAAATTAAGATTGCAGACTTCGATTTCCTGCCATACTTTACACAAACAATTTACTGAGTCCTTTACTGATAGTTTTGTTGCTCTAATAATTCCTTGACAAAAAGTCTAAAAAACAGGAATGTCCTAACATCCAACTTTACTATAAGCAATCCAACAAAGTCTTGTAAAACTTTCAGAATAAGTGAAAATAAATGAGAAGATAGTAATATGGGCTAGAGCCTAAGGTCCATTAACAGAACAAGCTCAAGGAAGTGGTTTCTACCATCTTCACCTGCTGAGCACAGGGGAATATCTAGACCTGCATACCATGGAGCACTGGAGGCAAGTCAGAAAAAGAGATTTAAGTGAGAAGGAGGACTCAACAGGCTCAAGAATGCCAGAGGACAAATCCTGATGAGTTCCACTTCTTGCCACAGAGCCCCCATGCAGCACAGCATACTTTTGTGGATTGCCCCCCAATCCGCAGCAGCAACTTTAAGGAATGGGCAGGGAGTTGCTGGGGAAACTGCTTCCATAACTTCATACCATTCATGGAAGCATTAAATATCATGTCTATAATGGTTCTAACAACTGCAATCCTTGCAGAGTTACAGTCTTCCAAGTCCATTGAAGTCAATGGGCTTAGAAGAGTGTAACTCTGCTTAGGACTGCACTGTTAAGTCACGCTGCCTCTGCATCAGGGGATGTTTGTTTCATTCCCAGAAAAATAAAATTTTGCTAAATCAGAATTTAAATCTATTTATGCATTACCATATTAATTAAGGCAGCATGGTACATCTCCACTCCTATACATGTTTGGTAATAAAGGACAAGTGGGAATCTACAAGGACTCATGGGAGGCACCTCACTTCCATGTCTCTGGCTTTTTCCTCTTTTCCCCTTCTGAAAGCCTCCATAATCTCTCCCATTTTCCTGCTTCTTTCTCTCCTTCTAGGGTTGCTAACCTCTGGGTGGAGTCTGGAGATCTCCTGAAATCACAATAGATCTCCCAAATACAGAAATTAGTTCTCTTAGGGTTGTCAGATCAAGGTTGGGAAATCCCTGGCGATTCAGCAATGGAGCCTTGAGAGGACAGAGGTACAATGCCAAAGAGCCCACCTTCAAAGCAGCCATTTGCTCCAGGGGAACTGATCTCTGTAACTTGGAAAGCAGTTGTACTGTCAGGTGATCTCCAGCCCCACCTGGAGGTTGGCAACCCTAATTCTAGAGGAAATGGATAGTTTAGAGGGTGGAGTCTATGGCATTATACCCCTCTGAGGTCCCTCCCCTCCTCAAACCCCACCCTCCTTAGGTTCCCCCCCCCAATTTCTAAGAATTTCCTAACCTCTTTCCCTAGTCTTGTGAATCCCAACATCCTCTCCCTGCCTCATTTTTTCCTTCTCAGCTATTCACCAACCTACCTTTTATCTACCTCCCATCCTCAGCTATATCCATCTTTCTCCACAATGGGAACCAAAGCAGCTTACATTATTCTGTTTTCCCTTTTTATCCACTCACTGACTGATCCAAAGTCACCCAGTCAGCTTCCACAGCAAGATGGAGATCTGAATCTAGGTCTTGGAGACCCGACTCTGAAGCTCTAACTACTGCACCATACTGACTTTCATAGGGTGGCAGCTGTTGAACAGTAGCAAGTATCCAGGCCTAGTAGAGTCACGCAAGTTGAGTGGTGCCAAGTCACTCAGAGGGTGCTGCCAGGCCTAGGGTTGCCAACCTTCAGGTGGGACCTAGAGATCCCCCAGAATTATAACTGAACTCCAGACATCTGTCTCCCTGGACAAAATGGCTGCTTTGGAGGGTGGATTCTATGGATGGCATTATACCATGCTGAGGCCTCTCCCCTCCCCAAGGCCTGCACTCCTCAGACTTTATCACAAAATCTCCAGGAATTTCCCAACCTGAAGCTGGCAACTCTAGCCAGGCCTGGCCCCAATGAGTCCTCCCTCAAAAGCCAAAATAGGTGTTCCCCCCTCCCTCTGCCTTTTACTGACAGAGCCAAGCTTGGAATGCTGTGGTTGCCTAGCAACAGCCACTGAGGGAATCCATTGCTTAAAGGTACTTCATTTATCATTTTCAGATTTTTTTAAAGCGGCCCAGTGTATTTTTTTAGCTTTCATATTTTTCTGCAAACATAGGGCCCTTTTCAGTTTGTAGAAAGAACTGTCTTGCCTTTTCACAGCTCCAGTCATCAGATTTAAGTATCCAAAGATATCTGGACTTCATTATTAGAATATAAGACGATCGGTGCCTGACTGCCAGCTGCAAATCAATGGATAAACATTAAACCTACCGCATTCATGAAGTCATCATTTTTGAACAATATTCTCAGCAAATGGCCAAGCATACAGTCCGGATCTGCTCGACCTGAGAAGGGATGGGTAAGAAAATCAGACACCCACATGTAATAATTAGAACAAACAAACAGCAGTAATCCAAAGAAAGGCAAGCATAAAATAATATCAATATAGAATAGCTAATTGAAGCATATCATCATCTCAAAGGTTCTGAGTTAACAATGAAAGAATATTTCTCATGTTACTGTTTTTAAAAATGTGTTGTTGTAAGATATTTTCTATACTGTACAACGTATACAAGTTCAAATATAACCAACCATCCATATGTATGACTGTCATAATTCACAGATGGAAATGTTAATTATAAAAAGAGGACAGAATTGTGGCATAACATGTCACAGGAAAACATCAGGAGATAAAAATATGAAGGCTATGGAACTAACCATTTCTCATTCTTTCCATCTTTAAAAGTCAGGCATTAAAAAGTTTCAAGAATCTAGCCAATAAAAATCCTTAATTTCAAATAGCTATGCAAATACTGTTCTAATTATTCTTTTTTTTAGAATGCATAATGAATATTCAGATCATCCAGTGAGAAAGATCTTCTATTCACACATCAATGAATGGAGAATACTGCGATTTCAAATTTTGTAAAGGCAAATTTTTCTGGTGACAAATGCTGTCCAGCACTTCCGTAAACTCAAACACAGCATGCACAGACAAAGGAAAAGAAGACTGCTCTACTAACTTAACCTGTGTGGTAACATCAATGAAAAAGAAAGCCACTACTAAATAGTCCTGTATTGCTGGCATATCAGGACTTGACCTGTATTCTATTGCCAACATAAACAATTCCTTATTTTCATCAAACAATCTCTGATATTCAGTATGCGTTTATCAGTAATTTCCGATGGCTCAATTTTATGAGCTGATTTTAATGGCATCGAGAAATATCTTTACTGACTCTGTAACTGCAGGCTGATTCGTTATTGTACACCTCCTATTATAAAATTAATTCCAGCTTCACTTTCTTTGTAATCTGTTTAGATATACTGCTATCTCAGGAACTCACAAAGTCATTTCCAGATTGGAAAGTACAGAGGAAATTTCAGAAGCCCCATGACCAGCAGGGTAAGAAAAGATTTTTAAACGCTTTAGTTGTACTTTTAAGAAGAGTACCATTAGAACTGAATGCTCTGGGCAGCAATGGTTTTATCACTTGGTCACTTGATCAGAAACTTTATTCACAATTTTCATCCTACACATATTCTTAAAAAGCATGCAATGGAAGTGTTTGTAAAGCCACTCACACCATGAGTCAAGCAGATAAGGTTTGTGCAGTTTTTCAAAGTAATAGAGGAAAACAGTAGATTGGGAAGGACTAGAGATCTCTTCAAGAAAACTGGAGACATCAAGGGAACATTCCATGCAAAGCTGGCCATGATAAAGGACAAAAACGGTAGGGAAAGCAGAAGAGATTAGGAAAAGGTGGCAAGAATACACAGAAGAACTATACAAGAAGGACCTCAATGTCCTTGACAACCACGATGGTATAATCACTGACCTCGAGCCAGACATCCTGGAATGCGAAGTTAAATGGGCCTTAGAAAGCATTACTAACAACAAAGCTAGTGGAGGTGATGGTATCCCAGCTGAGTTATTCAAAGTCTTAAAAGAAGATGCTGTTAAAGTGCTGCACTCAATTTGCCAACAAATTTGGAAAACACAACAGTGGCCACAGGATTGGAAAAGGTCAGTTTACATTCCAAACCCAAAGAAGGGCAATGTCAAGGAATGTTCAAACTATCGCACAATTGCACTCATTTCACACGCTAGCAAGGTCATGCTCAAGATCCTACAAGCTAGGCTCCAACAGCACGTGGATAGAGAACTGCCAGAAGTACAAGCTGGGTTTCGAAGAGGTAGAGGAACTAGAGATCAAATTGCCAACATTCGCTGGATTATGGAGAAAGCAAGAGAGTACCAGAAAAACATCTACTTCTGCTTCATTGACTATGCTAAAGCCTTTGATTGTGTGGATCACAATAAACTATGGCAGGTTCTTAAAGAGATGGGAGTACCAGACCACCTCACATGTCTCCTGAGAAACCTGTATAAGGGTCAGGAAGCAACAGTTAGAACCGGATATGGAACAACTGATTGGTTTAGCATAGGAAAAGGAGTACGACAAGGATGTATATTGTCACCTTGCTTATTTAATTTATATGCAGAGTACATCATGCGAAATGCTGGCCTGGATGAATCACAAGCTGGAGTTAAGATTGCTGGGGAAAAGATCAATAACCTCAGATATGCAGACGATACCACTCTGATGGCAGAAAGTGAAGAGGACCTAAAGAGCCTCTTGCTCAGGGTGAAAGAGGAGAGCACAAAAGTGGGCTTGAAACTCAAAATCAAAAAAACTAAGATCATGGCAGCTGGCCCCATCACTCCTTGGCAAATAGAAGGGGAAGTCGTAGAAGTAGTGACAGACTTCACGTTCCTGGGATCCCAGATCACTGCAGATGGTGACTGCAGCCATAAAATTAAAAGACGCTTGCTCTTTGGGAGGAAAGCAATGGCAAACCTAAATAGCATGATAAAAAGCAGAGACATCACCCTGCCAACAAAAGTCCGCATGGTCAAAGCAATGGTATTCCCCGTAGTAATGTATGGCTGCGAGAGTTGGACTATAAGGAAGGCCGAGCGCCGAAGAATAGATTCTTTTGAACTTTGGTGCTGGAGAAGACTCTTGAGAGTCCCTTGGACTGCAAGGAGATCAAATCATTCAGTCCTAAAAGAAATCAACCCTGACTGTTCCCTGGAAGGCCAGATCCTGAAGTTGAAGCTCAAATACTTTGGCCACCAAATGAGAAGGGAGCATTCACTGGAGAAGACCCTGATGCTGGGAAAGATTGAAGGACAAAGAAGAAGAGGACAGCAAAGGATGAGATGGTTAGACAGTGTCATCAATGCAACGAACATGAAATTGAGTAAACTTCAGCGGACAGCAGAAGACAGGAGAGCCTGGCGTGATCTGGTCCATGGGTCGCGAAGAGTCGGACTCGACTGTGCGACTGAACAACAACAACAACAAAAATACTATTAAGAAGAGCACACCACATTGGAATACATTCTCATGCCAACTTACCTGGATGTCTGTCATCAAACGGATCTGGATCTCCCTTACGGTACTCTTCAGTCTCTTTCTCAATCAATTCTGACATTCTAGACAGGGAGAGAAAACAATGAACCCCTTGATCTCCCCCTCCCAAGAAGCTCTTCCATAAATGATCACAAACCCATTCCAATTGTACAATAGATGACCAAGATACACTTGAATGACTCAACAAGAGACAGCTGTAAGAGACTGAGGCACTGCACTCTGCTGAAATGAAATCTATGCTGCTAAGAACCATGCAGTCCTCTACCACGAACAGAGGCTGTCCCTGTCACATAGCCACCAACAGAGATACAAGAGTCAGCTGGAAAGAGCTGGTCTCTCAAGGGGCTGCTATGAAGGAAAATACCTTACTATTGTTATACTTTATTATTATGGATTGGCTACCACAGTCTCTTGGCTCCACCCATCCTATTTTTTAAAAATTATCCCAGCTCTCCTCATTTCCCCAAACTTTCAAAACTCAACAGTTATATAGAAAATAGGAGCAAGTATAGCAGATGGAGAATAATTACTTATCCTTTCAAATACACATGAATCATACTTACCGAGTAAGGATGGGGACCATGTCCTGTCCACTGCCATGTTCCTTCTCCCACTGCTCTAGCAAAGCAGTAAGCTCAGCTTTGGAATCCAGATACCCAGAATTTGAAGTCATGACTTACCCTAAAGAGAAAAGGGACAAGCCAAGATAAAACTGAAAGTTATTCAGTAAGACAATTTTATTAAAAAGAAATGAGTATTACCTATACCTAAAAAAATGATCAAAAGATCAAACATAATTATAAACGTCTTCCTCCTACGTTGTAGAGGGAAACCAATACAGACAGTCAATGTGATGTAATGGTGAGAGTATTTGACTAGGACTGCAGAGATGTGGGTTCCAATCCTTACTGAGCCACAAAAGATTGCTGGGTGGCATCAGGCAAGTTGTTCTGTCTCAGCCTAACCTATCATACAGGACAGCTGCAAAGTTAAAACAGAAGGGAAGGGCTAGGGATGCCATCTTGAAGGAAGAGAAGAGGCCATTATCTCACATCTCATATAGCTAAGCATTAATTGATTTAACACTGTTTCTTTATTACAAAAATTCAGATACCCTTTCTCATCAAAGATGAACCAGCTGAGATATAATATAAACACATATGTGGGGGGGCTATTAGGAGCTGGAATGTTCTAAATGTATAAGAAAGCCATCCAAATGAAGCTTGCGAATAATTTTCTGTATTACAGCAAAGTCTCAGATTTTAGAATGCCACTGGATAACTGGGGGGAGGGGTACTAGCAGATGATCATCATCTCAGCCATAGCTAGAAAGTATTTTTATGCAGAGAGCTTTGCCTGTTAACTTCAACAGTGTTTTCTCACTCAAAGAGCTAAAGTAATGCCAGTAATCTCAATGCATTACATTTTATCCTACTCTTCTCCCAACAGCTCAGGAAGGTATGCATATTTATTCTCCTCTACTTTATCCACAAAACTTCCCTGTGAGGTAGGTTTGAAGGAGCCTAACTGGACCAAGGTCACCTAGAGAGCTTCACAGCTGAGTGAAGATGTGAATGTGGATCTCCCTAATTTTAGTATGACACTCTAAACACACCACCATAACAGCTCTCAATAATGAAGTATTATGCCAGTAATAAAAAAGTCAGTAATAACATTCGGAATCTCTCAGCTCAAAATAGGGAAGCAAGGACAAAAATAATGCATTTCTGTAAGTCAATAAAGCCCTCTGGAGTAGTTGAAATGACTGCAGTAAGTAGGCACTTCTAGACGTGTGAAGGATATGGGGGAAAGTTAACAAAAATGAAGGGAGGGGTCTCTCCCAAGGAATTTTCCAGAGTAAAAAAAAACTAGAAAAATTTGGGAGAAACTGAGAAGGGGGAAGTCTTATGCAATATTTTCTCTTCTACAATTTTAAGTGAAATTGTTTTTAAAGTAGTGCTTTAAAATATTGCAGCCATTCACATCAATGCAAAACTCCTAAATCCACAAATGTTGGTAATAATGGCATTTTGCCTTAATTACCAAAGAAGCAGCACTCTTAGGATGAGATATTGAAAAAATGGTTTTCAAGTACAAAACAGAGAGCATTTTCAAACTAGGCATCTAGCAAACATATTGCCCTTGTAATAAGACGGTTACATCTTTATATAGCACAGCTTCAAATCTGTCTCATCCTCCTTCATCTTCTCTTTTTTTTTTTTTGGTAAAACTCTCCTAAAAAGGAGAGAATTTTATTCTTTTTATCAGAAAAGGAAGGGGTAGACAGATGGAGAAAGAAAAAAAAGGATGGAGTGAAGTTTTCTCTGTTAATATGGGTTAGTTTTAGTTAGTAATTAATACCATCTTTCGGCATCCATCATGGTTGGAAGGTCTTCTTTTTAACTTTGCAAAGTCCAGAAATACTCTGTTAATACAGTTAGTAAAGTCCATTGGGGTTAGTAGTTAAACAGCTCCTTACAGATGCAACACAAACAGTCCTCAAGGTGTCTTCTTTTTAAATCTTTTCCAGTTATGGACTAAGTCCTTTTTAACCTTGATGGCTTCCTCTCCTTCACCTCCTTCCCCTGGGCTGCTGTTTTCCTCGCTGCTTCTCATGATTTTGAGTGCTGCGTCTTCCCTCATGCCGGTGTGTCTCTTCAGATGCCTTTGCATTTCAAGGATGTAGTCTTTCTTCTTTCTTTTCTGAGCTTCAGATTTCCCGGGCGCCATAACTACTTCGCAAAAAATTAGATCTGCGATGTCTTGTTTGCTGTGCTCGACCTCCCCTTCTACTGGCAGAGTAATTTCTTTTATAAAAGCAGAATTGGCTTTGACAGCCATATCCACCTCTTCTTTTAAATCTTTCGCTTCACTGCCAGTCAGGGGTGCCAATACATTCGTCAAACTAAATCCGAGATCCTCTTTCTCTTCTTCTTTTACGCCCTGAGAACTTAAAATCCATGCTTTCTGTTCGAATTCCGCCATCTTCCTTGATGTTTCCGATATCAATTCCTGTCGACTGATGAAGACACATTCCACTTTGAGCAAAGTTTCATTGATTTTCTGCATTTGCTCCAGCAGAGGGCGCAGAATCTCATTTTCCTGTTGATTGACAGCAAGCTCTGGGGGGGGCTACTCGGACCGGAAGTCCCACCTCTCATCTTTTCCGGTTTCTGCAGGACTCTCCCCGTAGTCGACATTTTGTTTTATTATTTACTTTTAAAAAGTTCGTGCCGCATCCCCCCAGGAAGTTAATACGGTCGTATTCTTTTAAACAACCCCAACGGTACTTTCACCAACAGTTCTTTCTCTCTTCCCCCCTCCGCGCTCCCTTTGTAGATCTTGCTTCTCAAAAGGGGTGGGGACTCCTCCCTCCTCCCATACGCTTAAGCGCTTGCGGGGGGGTTCAAATTCACGCTTCAAAATAGACCGTCCACTCACGATTCGATGCCACTTCTTCTTTTAAAATTAAATCATCTCGCTGTCTTCACTCCTGGACCTCCTTCATCTTCTCAATCAAATGAAATAAACCAATGTATGTGAAAAATTTAACGCACAAGGAAATATTAAAGCTACAACATAATACATGAAAAAATGATGATGTTTCTTTAAATTCATGCAAACATTCCACTTTCTATAGTCAACGATACTCAAAATAAAGTCAGAAGCTTTATGGATTCTTCAGATGGTTCCAATTAAGGAAGTTTACATTATAACAACAGGACGTGTGAGAATATAATTCAGGACAGACTGACATGAATACTAGAAACCTCCTTTTACACCTGTCCTGCTTACTTTAATGGAACACACTGTTCCCAATTAAATATGCTCAAGACTACAGTCTGTATATAATGATGACCATCACTGCAAACCGGCCTGGGTAAAAAAGTCCTGTTCTCTTATTAAATGGGCAGTAGAAGTGCATCATGTACTGGAAGTCCTTTGTTACATCGTATATCTGAACTCTTCCTGAAAATCCAAGTTTCTTCAATTACTACATTACAGAGCTGAGATCTAGGCATCGTTTCCAAATCCAGATAATAAACCCTTTCTTTCAAACCATGTCTACTGTAGTAGATATACTTTTCATATTCCCCTTACCATTTTCCCAAATGGCAAAACTTAAGATCCACTTAAGATACCATGCACCCTGTTTCTATGCATGTTTACTCAGAGATAAATCCCATTAATGGCAGTTACTTCCAGGTAAGAATGATCACAGTCTTACAGTTCAGCAGCTTATTTCTAAAACTGGGTATTTTAAAACTTATTATTTGAATAAACAGAAGCATCTCTACTTCTAAAAATTTTATCAGTAAAAATCAAACAGTAAAAATGTTATGGACTAACTAAACCAGCAACAATAGAGTTCATGTATGGAGAGCAGTAAAAGAAGCTTCCGTTTGATAAAGCCGTACTGCATATTAATCATTTTCCCCTCTGTGTCTTTAAGACTTCCAGACATATTTGTATGGTGATTCCACAGGCCCTAGAGAAAGATCTGCACCAGCGAAGCCAGATCATGAGGGCTGCCATAAAGACTTTATTAAGCTCCGCGTGCCTTGGATGCTGCTACCAAGACACTGAGAATCAGCAGCTGCGGGGCAGCGCATGAGCTACAACTGGGTGACAAAAAATCCCTGTCTCCTTCAGAATTGTAACAGCTGTCTTCCAGAGAGGGGCGTGGGTCTATTTTTCCTAGGCTCACCTTGGCTGGCAGATCACCAAAGGAGAAATCCCTCTAGGGAACTGGCAAGGGCAAATCTCTTCACTAGATTATCATTCCCCCCTACCTGAGTACATGTAGATTTTAGCATTTAGAAGGCAGGTTACACAAGGGTTTTTCTTTAAGGCACTAAGTAGGATTGATTTAATTAATTTTGCTGTGCCTATGCTGATTGTTGTTTATGTTACTGCAGTTTTTTGTGATATTTTGCTATATTATTGTTTTAGGAATTATAGACTAAAAGCAAGATAACAAAAAAACTAGAAAAATTGGCATGTGTGTCTAAAAAAAGAATTATGTGCATGTCTTTTTTAAAAGGCATTCCAGAAATAACTTTTGTATGTATGAATCACACTGATCTAAAGTGAACTCAAAGCAAAAGAGGACTTGAACAGTTACAGCAGCCCAAAGTCAAAAAAAGTGCTGGGTACCTCCATTTATGACTTGGAACATATCCTACAAACAAATGGAAGACAGGCAAGGAAGGTACTGGTAAAGATTGAAATAGCCCCATTCTGGTCTAAAGAAGAGAACAGGAAACAAGTACCCCTGAATTATTTATTAGTATTTTGAGATCTTCCTTTTTTTAAATCCAATATAATTTATTCAATTTTCAAAATTCCTTAAACCACATATCATCTCTCCGATTTTCTCTGTTTGTGGCACATTGAAATTTGGATGAGTGGCACAGTGGGAATGCACTAAAAAGCAAATCACTATCTCTAGTCCTGGACAAATCACCCAGTCTAGCCTTTTTATCCTGCCCTCCCTCTAAGAAGCTCAGGGTAACATACACAGTTCCGTCTTCCTCATGTTATCCTCATGGCAACCCTAGTAAACTAGACTAAGGAAGTGTGACATGCCCCAAGGTCACCCAGAAATCTCCAAGGAAGAGTGCTGATCTGAACCCCAGTTTCTCAGACCTTGGTTCAACCTGAGTCCACTGCAGCTCCCAGTCACTATAGCACTTTCAGCCTCAATCTTAAACTGGGAAATAAAAGAAAAGAAAGGAGGGGAAGGGGCCTGAAAGGCCACAATCCTAAATAAGTATATCTGTAAGCAAGTCATAATAAAATTAGCAGATCACGTTCCTAACAAACTTGATGAATTCAGGCCTTCACAAATTGTCTTTGGCTTTAGGAGCCCATCCAAAAATTCAGGAGCCAGGCTCATTTTTCAGACATCAGGGTTTTGTGTGTTAATGTCCATATTTTTAAGGTATTGTTGCCATAAATCTTATCCTAACCTCTTCAGTTTGTTAGATTTTTATTAAAGCTGTGATAAATGTGGATATGTAGGACTAATTTTAATTGTCATCACAACAAAAAAGCTAATTTTTTTACTCTAACCTAACTTTACCCCGGTTTCCTATAATTCTACTACTGCTTTTAAAAAAACTCAATTTAATTGTGTCTTAGAGCCAGTATAGAAAGCAAACGGTTAAGAAATTATTTCATCCATCACTAGTGAAAAGTGTAATATTAAGTTTACATATAAATAAACAATAAGAATTTCATGCACCATTATTTTTATGTCATACAAAAGACATTCTAGTGCAAAATGATAAATAAGCATTGTACTTGCACTAAGTAATGCTGATGGATACCACAGTAGAATATTTGCTGAAAATACTAGGTGCTATGATACAATTTCTAGGCACCATAGCAACTTGGAAACTGAGACTTGTTAAGTCCTGGGTTAAAAATTAAAACTGGATGGACTAGATGACCTTCATAACTTCTCATTCCCCCAACCTGAGATTAATCAAAAACTTAACATCTATATCCAGATGACACTATACACTGATGCACAAAATATTCAAAAGGACCCTAGTAATGGATGAGATTAGATTTATAAAAGTGTTGTCAACTGAACCCCAATTCTGGGGCAGAGAAGATTTAAATACTGATCAAGAAACGTCCGAGATAATGTTTCGAATGGCCTAATGAACAGATTGGAGCAGCCAGTATTGTAGTACTGATGAACTTAAATGCATGTGTACTAAATTCATGTCTGTGGGCATTAACCCTGGAAGCCCATGGGCTTTCTAAGGAGCAGTGGGATCTCTCCTTATAATATTTGCCTTTTCGCTCTGCAACATTTGGTGCCCACCAACAGTGTTTGGCTGCTCGAACTGTCAATCAGGCCGCCCTCACTCCCACCCACCCCCACCCGCCCAGGAAAAAGCCAGCCTCGATCCCACCCCCCACCTACCCAGGAGAAAGCTGCCCGAGACAGCCTCGATTCCGCCCCCACCCGCCCAGAAGAAAGCCACCCGTAACGGCCTCCATTCCACCCCCAACCACCCAGGAGAAAGCTGCCTGTGACGGCCAGGGAGCCACCATGATGGCCTCGATCCTGCCCCCCTCGCCTAGGAGAAAGCCAGCCAAGCCAGCCAGGGAGCCACCACGCTCCGGGATCAGGCCCTCCTTCTCCCCACCCACCCAGGAGGGAGCCGCAGTGCACCCGCCCCCCCCCCTTTGCTTCTCCCCCTCCCCACCAATCCGGGCACACAGGAGAAGCTCCCGCAGGCCCCCACCCACCACTTCTCCCACCCTGCGCCTTCCCCCTCTTCTTTCTTCCTTTCTCTCTCTCTCCCCTCCCCACTTTCTCTCTCTCACACACTGTTTCCCCCTCTTCTTTCTTCCCTCCTCTGCTTCCCTCCACTCTCTCTCAATCTCTCTGTTTCTACCCTTCTTTCTTCCTTCCTGGCTTTCAATCTTTCCCCCTTCCTTCCAACCTACCTTCCTTCCTTTCTTTCAAACTTACGGCCATGACCTCCCCCCACTCTGTCTCTGACTCCCCCCTCTTTCCCTCTCTCTCCCCCCCTTTTCCTCCCTCCCCCCCTCTAACTCACTCTCTCTCTTCCTTCCACCCACCCTTCCTTCCTATCTGGGGCCCGTTGTCTACTGCCAAAACGGGCTTTCCTCACTAGTATAAACATAAAGTAAAGTATTACAATAAGGTCCTGATCTGGATGGCCCAGGCTAGTCTGATTTCATCAGATCTTGGAAGCTAAGCAGGGTTGGGCCCTGGTTACTACTTGGATGGGAGACCACCAAGGAAGTCCACAGCTGCTACGAAGAGCTAGGCAAGCTACCTCTAAATGTCTATTGCCTTGAAAACCCTACAGGGTTGCCATAGGTCAGCTGCGACTTCACGGCATTTTCCTCCTCCATCACCACCATTACAAAAGGACTTCTAATCCTATAAATGATAGCACACTTAACATAGTTTCCTCTAAGCTGTCCTAGAGGGCACTGGTGCACAACACTTTAACAGGCAGCTCAGGGAATTTCTGCTTCAGCCAACAGATATTGCTTCAGCCCATTGCAAACAATTGAGGATGGGGGCACCTCCTTCTGGGGCCCATAAATTGGACTCCCTGGTCCAATCTTTTTGAAAGTTGGGGAGGTTTTTGAAGAGAGGCACCAGCAACAATGCTGCAAATTTGGTGACTCTACCTCAAAAAACAGCCGCTCTCAGCCCCAGATACCCCCAGTTCAGTTCTCCATTATAGCCTATGGGGCTCATTGACTATAATGGTCCCCATAAGCTACAATGGAGACGGGGGAGGGGTTTTTTTGCACACTCCTATTATGCTTCTCAATTTGATTTGTAAGCTTCACAGGGGAAAGTGGGATATAAATATTTGAATACATAAGTACTTTGGGCAGGTTGATAACATTTAAGCAACTTCCTATGTTTTAAGTTAGGCAGGGTTCTGACAGTGATTGTTCCTAAAAAACTGAGCAGTGACTCATGAAAGTTCATACCCTGCCATATATTTTGTAAGTCTTTAAGATACTACTGGACTCTTGATCTTTTTTAATGTTCCTCCCCAGGCCCGTAGCCAGGATTTTTTAAGTCAGGGGGCATTTAAATTTCTTAGGGGGCATTGGCTAATCAAATTAGTCTGGGGGAGAAGGCTGTGATGCCCTGGGCTGGATGGGGAGTCAAGGGGCTTTGCCAGCAAGTCAGGGGGCCTAGCCCTGAGATGCCCCACTGTAGCTACGGGCCTGGTTCCTCCTCTGTTATACTTGACCTGTAATGCTGGTTGTCATATTTCGCTAAAAAAACAACCCCAAAACAGACTACAAGAGCTCCCCCCCCCCAAGTGCTGGTATGTTTTCTAAGGCTTAGCACAGGGTGACTGTCTGAGGCCAGGTCTACCAATATAGTGGCAATGTGTAGGTAGACCTGTTCTCCGGAGGTCAGGTCTACCAATACAGTGGAAAGGGGTAGGTGAGATTTGACTTGATTATGTTTTCTCTTATAATGTTTAAATTATTCTTAAAATATAGTTTAAATATAATTTAAAAGAATTTATTGTGAGATTTTTACAAGGTTATGGAAGTAATCTAAAAACACTAATTTAAACAATAGTCAAATATAGACTTGCTCACAACTTTAATGCTATTAGCCTTTTTTGGCCACAAGGTAGAGTTTCTGCTCACAACCCTGTGGTGCTTAGAGGGAACATTGCACTTAAATTATTTGCTTGGTTTTTGCATCTCAAAATATTGTTAATTTTACCTGAATATGAAAAATCCTATAATCTACATTTAAATCTACATGTATTCAAAATGGAACCAAAAAACTTAAATGGGCATGAATTAGTACTCAATTGCAGGACAGTTCCATAACTGAGGATAATTCTAGCAATCACATGTTGCCCACAGTGGGGAGGGGGACAGTCTAACTTCTAAAATTCTGAAGAAAGCAGCACAGCAAGTGCTATCTATTCTACACTGTAGATGAGCATTACTATAGCTGACTCCTGCATGACCAAGCCCTTGCTAATAGGCAGCACCTTAATGCAATGCAAAGCAGAGCACTGATAAAAATCAAACAAGAACAGTTTCACAATGGCTGAAGAATCCAACATTGTCTGACTGTGGACATATACAATGTGTGTTCCACTTGGCCAATCAAATAAAGTAAATTGGCCACTCTCCCAAACCTGCCCAGACCAGGCGGCCAGAAATAGAAATCTTAACAGATTCCAGATGGTAGGTACGGAAGTCTCTCACAGTCAAGACAACAAAGACATATGTGGCACCTTAAAGATCAATACATTTAATCATGCCAAAGGCTTACAACTGATGAAGAGGCATTCGTCTCTTGAAAACTTAATTCTATCGAAGTGAGTCTTTAAGATGCCACAAGACTATTTGGTATGTGCATGTGGTGGATCTTTGTTTTAGTCTAAAGCCATACTATAGTTTCATTAAGGTTAAATAATCCTGACTCCTACCTTCAGGATTGCTTCCTACCATTTTTCAAAATCCCTGCTACAGGCCTTTTTCATATTTAGTAAACAACAATGATTTGATGTACTTCTGTTCTGTACAATTCCTCTTTTCTCAAGTTGTGTGCAAATTTACTGGGCCTACCAACTGCACATGCAAGCTGACAGCCAATGCAAGATAAGGTGAATAATACTGAAGCAATGCTGTTTCCACATAGCTGTTTTGAAATCTGATTGGGAGTGCAAAATCCTTGGCTTTTAGATGTACCAAATATTCTCAGTGAGCCTAGAGTTCAGCACTCTCTCACACAGTGGTGCAGACTTCCAAATTTAATGCTAAGGTTTTTTATATCATTGATGCACTGTAAGCAGAAGGACAATTTACACTTTCTGTAGCTCTTCCCATTCATACATTGTGTCCTATCAGCCACACTATCATAAGTAGCAGAGAAGAAGAAAGTTGCAGCTGTATTTGAGCAATAAATTAGAAAAGCCAGGAAAAAATAAAGAACATAACCCAGCATTAACAAATATCTTGGGGAGGTGGATTAACTGAGGCACAAAAGCCTCAGTTTTTTTCCTCATTTTGCCTCAAAAGGGTGATTTCAGGCTGGAAAACAACACAGGAGAAAAGGCTTAAGGTGCCATTCTTCCTCCCCGTGACATGGTCCCAATACAAATCAGGGGCCTATACCCTACTCTTCAAAAGAGAAAAAAACACCTGGGAGCTCATTCATGGAACATCTGGTTTGTCTCAAAATCACCAAGATGCTTTCTACAAACAGAAGGAATAGGTCTGTTGTTTACAATTTCTGACAAACCGGTGTGCAACAAGACTCATGACAACAAGATCACTTCATAAACTCTGCCAAGTACTTTAACTGGTTACATTTTTTGCAGTTATGGTTCCAGGTGTGCTTAAAAAGGCATTGCATGGATTAGCTTCAAAGAGCAACCTTTAAAGAATCAAACCAAGCAAAGAATGAAAGTTCAGCAGCAGTACAACAAAACCAGCACACTCCTGAGATCCAAGTGCTAATCCCATGGCAAGACAATGCTTTGCTCAAAGCATCATGTTCTAACAGATATAATGTACTTATTCTAATCCTTGTGCACCCTTGTCCAGAAGGTTCACTGTATCAAGAGAAATAAATCCCATGAGCAGCTGTTGACTGTTACAGGGGGGAAAGCCTAACAATGGGACATTGAATACTGCAAGAAGTACATTGGTATCTACACCTCCACCACACACAAGAACTGCAGTGAATGGAAGCCCCCCTTTTATGTGGCTCAGCAAAGGGAAGATGCAAGTACAACCACACTGATGGGGTGCTGTCATTTTAAATGGTAAGCAAGGAGGATGTCCGTCTCAAAAGAAACTACCTGTCAACAAGATGTGAAGAAGAGGATACCTATCAGAATTAAGTAGACAATAAATCCCATATTTGATGTCAGTAAACCTTTATTCAAAAAGGAACCCAAACTTCTATGATCTAGCAGAGAGTGTGACCAAGGAGACCTTGATTCAGATCCTAAATGGATTTGAATCCAGGGCTCTTAAGATGCTATTTCACTCGCTCCTCTAAATGTGTTTCTTATCTTCAAAAATGTAACAGTTAACAGTTGGTTCAAAAGTGCAAAAGATAAAGGCTACATTTTCTAGCACATCAATTAGTACAATCATGAGATCAACCTCTTTGGTGTCATGAGTGCCAGTTTGGTGTAGTGCTTAAGAGCACGGATTCTAATCTTGGAGAACCCGGTTTGATTCTCCACTCCTCCACATGCAGCTGCTGGTGTGACCTTGGGTCAGTCACAAGTTCTCTCAGAGCTGTTCTCTCAGAGCTCTCTCAGCTCCACCTATCTCACAGGGTGTCTGTTGTGGGGAGGGGAAGGGAAAGGAGATTGTAAACTGCTCTGAGACTGAATGAAGGAAGGGGAATAAACCCAATCTCTTCTTCTTTTCTTCCAAACATTCCATCCCACACTTCCAACACTGTACTACTAATGTACTACTGCTGCGTGACCAGGGCAGAGCTAGGTAAAGAGAAGCCAGCTTTGTTTTCAAAGACTCCCATGGAGTTCTATGCTGCCACCTAGGCTTTACCAGGAAGCAAAGTATAAACAACTGAATTGCTTTATTGTGTTTTTATTGTTAAAATTTGTTTTTATAGTATACTAGGTTTTGCTTTGTTGTTGTTTTCTGGAGAAGCAGCATACAAGTTTTCTACATAACTAAATAATGCACAAAGTTAAATGGGTTGCAATCTGCGAGTACTTCAGATTTAGCCAACACATAAAATCTGTGCATCTCTATGGGTTAACAGGAAGAAGAAAACTTATATACATCAATCTGAAATCCTTGGTGGAAAGGTGGGATAAAAACATAATTTACCGGGCCACTTGAATGGCTGTCATTCACATCTGGGAAAAAGAAGGCTTCCACTAGGGGTTATGTTGCAATGAAGGCAAAACCTGTCCACTTACCTCTCCTGAATCACCATGTACAGCCCCAGGAATTATGTTTCTAATACACACACACACACCTCCACTAGTCACAACTGGAAGGTTTTTAGGGAAGACAATACATATTGAGGATGGGAAACTTTTCCATGGGGCAAAGCAAAAGGGCTACAATTCAGGACACAAGACATGAGAAATTTGTCACAGATACTAGGATTACCAGGAACATGAATGACTTTAGCCCCAACTGTATATCAAAGCCAACTCTTTCATTTTCCTTGGTATAAATACTGCTAGCACTTTAATATTATATTATTTTAATGAACTGTTTTTAGATACTTTATGGCAATTTGATTGTTATTATGTTTTTACCTGTGTAAGCCTCCCTGAGCCTGCTTTGGCAGGGAGGGCAGGGTATAAATCAGAAAAATAAATAAACACAATTCACTCATTCAGGGGCAACACTACACTGAAAGTAAAACCTACCTTCTCTATCTGCCACTGGGCAGCCTGATCTCTCATGAACACAATAAAGCTGCCTTATAATGAATCACACCATTGATCCATCAAAGTCAGTATTGTCTACTCAGACTGGCAGTAGCCCTCCAGGGTTTCAGGCACAAGTTCTTTCAGATCAGCTACAACCCGATCCTTACTTGGAGATGCTGGGGGTTGAACTTGGGACCTTCTGCATACCAAGCAAATACTCTACCACTGAGCCACAGCCCCTCCCCAACAGAGAGCCAAATAAGAGTATCTCTGTATTTATTTTACTCTCCCCCAGAAATTTCTACTAAACAATCCCACGAAAATAGAAAGCATTTTTCTAATTACATGCAACTTCTGCCAAAATACAGAACACAAAAGGAGAGGCTAGGGCATAAAGGGTACCAAACACACTGAATCAGCAGCCCTTTACTATCATCACTATTTCTCAGGCATTATTTTCTCAGATTAAAGATGCTGGGACAGCAAGCCCTGCCCACAGTCCAGGATGCAGGAAATGAGCAGGTCGCTGTAGCCATTTAGGGAGGGAGGAAAAGGAGCTCTATACAGACACAGGCACCTTCTCTTCCAGTTTATTTACGTTCAAGGGGCAAATCCAAGTACTGAAAGTACCTGGGGATGTTTTCTGGCTCGCATAAACAGTGTAAACATGGCATGTAAGTGCAACAGAATGAACACAAGGGCAGGCAAAACGTCCCTGGAGAGTGTGCAGAAAAGCCGCTATTCTACTACCACGAGGATGACAGCTGAGGCCGAAGGGAAGCTCGCGCTCCGCTGCAGAAAGGCGCGAAAAAAGTACGCGAAAGGGAGAAAGTATTTAGGAAGTATGGAGCCCTCCGAAGCCTCCCCAGCCCACAGGAAGATCGAGGGCGCAGCAGGCGCAGGCAGAGAGAAGAAGAGGGGGAGACTTGATTCTCCTCAGCTCGGATCCCTTGTTCGTAGCAGGGATGCTCCCACCCGCCAGGAAAAGGCAGAATCACCCAGCCCTTCTCCTTCCCCACTTGGCCGGCACAGTGCTGAAAAAAAATGGGACAGGTGAGTCTTGTTCTTCGGCTCCTCGTCCTGCGACTCCCATAGAGCCACACGGCGAGCTTCATCCCACGGGCTCAAAAGCAGCAGCCGCCTCCTTCCCCCTCCCGCGTCCTCCTTTTGCCAGGCGAGCTGAGCGAGGGGAGCTCGGCCCGTTCCTCTCATCGGCCTCGACCCACTCCACTTCCTTCCTTCTGCCTGCCAGGCCCGCGCAATACCTGCCC
The DNA here is from genome assembly GCA_029375565.1 of Gekko gecko. Taxonomy (NCBI): domain Eukaryota; kingdom Metazoa; phylum Chordata; class Lepidosauria; order Squamata; family Gekkonidae; genus Gekko; species Gekko gecko. The sequence goes on along the minus strand of JAPDNY010000002.1, from coordinate 102,399,017 downwards.
GACGTGCCCCCGCCGCTGCTGTCCTGTCGGCCTCCTCCCGGCCCCGCACACGCACGCACCACGGCCCGGCGGCGGCTATCACTATGGCGGGCACACACTTTGCTCGTCACCGCGCCATTATACCGTCAGCCCTTACGCAATAGTCACACACGGACCCCACAAAGTGTGGTAGTCGGCCGGGAAATGTAGTTCGGTAGCAAAGGAACCCAAAGCGCATGCGGCATGCGTCTACATTCCTTTAACTCTTCCCCCCCCTTCCTGTCTCAATGTTCTTTGGGAATGGTAGTACCTACAGTCTTTTGTGTTATGTACGTTTACAGAACAAAGTTTGAGTCCAGTGGCACCATTAAGCCCAACAAAATTTTATTCAAGATATAAGCTTTCGTGCGCAAGCACAGTTCTTCATACAGGGAGTCTATATGGTCGCAAGAGAAGAAGTTCAATGAAGGGAGCGATTTTTGCGAACTATTGAGGGAACGGATATTTTAAAAAGTTTTTCCTGGGAAGCGTGACGCGCAAATCTTTACAATAAGGGAAATGACGTAAAAACAATTTTGTAACGAACAGGAAATGTAGAACACATAAAACAATAGTAGTATTATTACGACATGACTGATTCAGCATAGCGTTAGGCAAGTACGTAAGTACTATTTGATAGACAATCATATGCAAGTTTACTTCCACATACATGTGCATAGGATTGTCGCAAAACCCCATACTCTATATGGGCTATACAATAAATTTATTCAAGGTTTGAATAATTACTTTCTACAAGGAAGCTTAGTAGAGTTCTTATTGTGTGTAGGGATTACTATAACAAAGCCCTAAGCAAATTATAAAAACTCTTTAGGCAATGATTGTCACCTCATTCTATATATTAGAGAGGAAGCAAAATTTCAACATTAAAATTTCAGAATTGTTAACAGAATTTATCATTTTGTTAAAGGAATGAAAATATAAAATGTGCTACATTCTGTTCCAAATTATTAGCAGATGTTTTCAACTCGACTACTTCTGCACAAATACTGCCAGATAGTGTATAATACTGCTACTGCATGTCAACTGTAAAATCTTTTGAAATGTTCATGACTGTTTATGTAATAGTAACAAAGAATGATGGCAACTACCTATAAGATATTGTCAAATTTTGCAGGGGGGGAATCCTCACATCAAATGTAAATACCAAATAGAAAATATTTTTGAGAATATTCTGAGAATATTCATATTGTTTTAAAGGCAGGGAATTGGAGGCAACATTATTTCATCCCTATGTTCTATATATACATTGTTGGAACTATATAAATTACTAATAGTTATGTAGTTACATAATTATATTTCAAGACCTTTACAGTAGCTGTCAGGGGAGGAACACAGGTTGCTAGTAACAAGCTAGCAGCACCTGAGTTTATTCTCCATTCCTTGCAGTTAAGAACGTAATCCTAAATTATACCCCTAAGCACATTGGCATCTATGGATTTAGAAGGGTATGGCTCAAAGTAGGAGTCCAGTGGCACCTTTAAGACCAAAAAGTTTTATTAAAGGTATAAGCTTTTGTGTGCATGCACACTGGACTCGAATTTAGGATTGCACTGTTAGTCTGGGCAGGACCAGAGGCAGGAGCCAAAGATGAAGTTTCAGTTAAATGCCATGGAAAATCAATGGTACGTTTGTAAACAACAGAAACTCCTATAAGATTGTATCTGAACAATGTATGTATCTAAAGCATGGAAGTGACAGACAATAGGCTGGAGCCCACCATACCCCTCAGCTAAGTGTGAAGCCTTTGTCCTCTATTTTTAACCTAGGCTTACTCTATACAAGGAGCTGCAGTAGCTCAAGTGGTTAAGACGCTGAACTGCAGGCTGTGGAAGGTCAGTAGTTCAGCAGTTCGAGACCCGAGACTGCCGTATGACCGAGTGAGCTCCCGTCTCTAGTTCCAGCTCCTGCCAACCTAGCAGTTCGAAAGCAAGAAATTGCAAGTAGATAAATAGGTACCACTTCGGTGGGAAGGTAACAGCGTTCCGTGCGCCTTGGTGTTTAGTCATGCCAGCCACATGACCACGGAAACGTCTTCGGACAGCCCTGGCTCTTCGGCTTTGAAACGGAGATGAGCACCGCAACCCTAGAGTCGGATTTGACTGGCTTTCGAGCAAGGGAACCTTTACCTTTACCTTTACTCTATACAATCTCAGGTTTATTCACTTGCTCATCTTCTAACATTGTATATGGTATTAAATGCCAGCAGTTCTCTACATAGGTTACACCCTATGCCAAAGAATAAATGGACATAAATCTAACATCAAAAATCAAAAAACTGAGAAATCTGTAAGAGAACATTCCAGCCTCCTAGGGCACTCTATGGGAGACCTCAAAAAAGCTGCTTTATTGCAAAGGAATTTCAGAGACCAACTTGAATGGGAGATTACTGAATTACAAGTTATTACAACATTCAGGACAATGGAGCCCCCAAGGTTCCTATTTCACTACACTACACAGTTCTCACTTGTACACAGAATTAAACTGTGTTGGGTTTTAAAGGTGCCACAGGACTCAAACTTAGTTCTCACATCTGTTGTTAACTCCTTTATTATCTGTATGTCAATTTGCTGCTATCTGCAGGTCTTATAAAATGTGTTATTCCAATCTTAGCTGTATTTATTGCTCAGTTACTTATGCTAACACTTATATTATCTGTATGCCAATTTGCTGCTATCCACAGGTCTTACCAAATGCATTATTCCAATCTTAGCTGTATTTATTGCTCAGTTACTTATGCATCTTGACTCTAATTAGCCCTTCCTGGCAACTACCCCCCAACACCTGTATGTAACATTTGAGGAAATCTGTTTCAATGTATCTGAGTGTGCATCTACACACGCTAAGTCTCTCCGTTCTCGCTTATACCCAGAATTGAACTTTGTTGGTCTTGGAGGCAATACTCCCTCTAAGCTGTGGAGTTTTGTGAGCGAAAACTCTACTTTATGAGCTGCTGGCATTAAAGTTGTGAGCGAGTGATTTGGCTACTGCATAAATTAGTTTGTTCTGGAGCCATCCTTCCTGAGCTGAGATAAAAATGTGTAAGCCGGAGGCTAAAAAACTGAGAGCTAGCTCACCCTAACTCAGCTTAGAGGGAACACTGCTTGGAGGTGCCACTGGACTAAAACTCAGTTCTCACATCTGTTTGTTAACTCTTGTATTTTTATGCTATTTTTATGCTAATTTTATGCTAATTCATTGCTATTCACAGATCTTACCAACTGCCTTAATCCAATCTCAGCTATAATTGCCCAATTACATATGCATCTTGACTCTTAACTAGCCCTTCCTGACAACTAACCCCCCATACCTATATGTATTGGTTGAAAAGTTTGTTTCACTGTATCTGAAGAAGTGTGCATGCACACAAAAGCTTATACCCTGAATAAAACTTTGTTGGTCTTAAAGGTGCCACTGGACTCAAACTTTATTCATTTATCACGTTGCTGTTTATTCTGACTGCCTTATTACTGTCAGACTTTCTCATTGCTGATTAGTACACACACACACACACCATTTTCTTAAATAGGAGAATGCTTTCAGAGCACAGATTCTTTTTTTAGCCAGAGTGGTGGGAATTGGCTCTGAATGCAAGACTTAACAAGCAATGCCTTTGGCAGCCTGTACTGACTTTCGTTTTTCCCAGTTCTGTTTTACAACAGTTGTTTGCCAAAACAAATATTACCCCTCCTTTGAATCTGGCAGAAGAGGGGAATATAAAACTAATAAACTGCATAAATGTAAAGCCATTTCTAGAAGAACCAGCTGTATCATTCTGCTTCGGTATTTAAATCCACTTAAAGGCCAATGTGATGCGTCTCTGATGCTCATGAAAAAATCCCCCTGAATTCAATGGGACTTACTTTCTAGTAAATGAACATGGGGTTGCAGTATTATTTGAGAATAGAGTAGTCCATTCCCCATAAGTGGTTCAAAATTTGCAGCTTTATGACAGGAGTTGTCTTATTCTCTGCACTTGCAAGTAAAAGGTTAATAAAGGCCAACATGAGTGATGTGTCAGTGGTGCAGCACCAAGAGCTCTTCCACTGCACTAGCACTGCCTGCTAGCCAGCCCAAGGTTTTTCTTTTTTTTTTTTTAATAATTTTTTTATTATTTTTCAACGAAAAGCAGATTTCAAAAACAAACAAACAACATAACATACAAGGTTAAATGCAGTAACGTGGAAGTAACTTACATAACAGTTAGAAAGCATTGAGAATACATATATTCAAACAAGTTATCAGATGCATAGATTACTATTCCAATGAAAGAATTAAGTTTACTGTGGGCATGAGTTTCTCTTATTCTGTCAGAATCAGGTTGCAACATAGAATATCTGAGCATTGTGTGCGCTGCCCAAGGTTTTTCTGATGCAACACAGTGCACCAGCAGAGCTGTCCTAATGATACATTGCTGCAACATTTCTGGGGATGGGGTATGGCAGAAGGAGAAAATGGGCAAGAGTGGGAGTGATGAACAGGGCAAACCTAAACAGACTAGTTACTGTCACTAGGCAATACATTCAGACTGGTAGCAAATGGGCTTAGAAGGATGTAGCCCTCTTTGGGATTGTCTTGTTGCTTAATGATTTCAGCAAACTTACGTGCTTGATATGTCAGGATAACATCAGGAGGGGGGTGGTTCTTGCAAGACCCCTGTATCTTGAACAAGAAGTTACCCTATTCCTGTATCTCTATGCCAGAAAATCAATGTCTGTTGAAATTTTGCCTGTTGAAGTAGATGTTAATATCACTGAAATCCATGCTCAAAACATTAATAAATGTGGCAATGTACTCCAGTGGATAGCAGTCAGAAACGAAGAATTGGGGGGGGGGGTTAAAAGAAAAAAGGTGAGGGATTAATCAGAAGGGTGGGTGAAAAGAGTGGAGGAAGCAGAGACTGCTCTTCTGGAAAAAAAAAAACCACTATGAGGAAGTTGGACAGAAGGACTCCAGGGGAAAAAAACAACTCAGGTTGGGTCACTCTGGCACCTAGTAGTGCATACATTGGACTGGCACTGTCGTTGGATGAAACAGATGCAAAATGAAATTAAGTCATTACCACAGGAGTAATATCCAATATTTGTTACTATCTTGGGACAAAAGAGGGTGCAGAGAAATGTTCACTGCATGATCAGAAATATCTCGATACTTGCATTGCTTTAAGTGTTTGTACAAAACATATTTTTTTAAAAATGTGCTTTTTTCCCCTTATAAACAGGATGTTTATTTTTCTCCCACATGACCATAATTGGCAAACTCTTTTTTCCTGAGGTTTTATAGCACCTCAGCCAACACCTTGTAAAATCTGACATATACAACCCCCCACACAACTCTAGGAGCACTGACTCATGCAACAGTGGCTGAGCTGTGCACAACTTTTTCAACTATCTGGGACATATAGTAAAAGGTGATGTAAAAAACCTCTGCCTGAGACCCTGGAGAGCTCCTGCCAGACTGAGTAGACAATACTGACCTTGATAGACCAAGGGACTGATTCAGTATAAGGCAGCTTCATGTGTTCATGCGTTCTTCTGCTTGCTTGTGCACTTTTTGGAATCTAAGTGGTAGTAGATATATGTATGTTCTTCTGTCTGAGTAAAGAACAAAATATTATAAACTTTAACTACAGCTATGTCCTGTCATTTCAAGAATATTTTCTTTCTTCTCCTTTGAAGGATATGTGCTGTCCTGTCCCTGTAGCACATTATGCATCTTTGGGCTATGTTTTTGTCTGCACTGAAAAAAATGCAGTGTGAATACAGAAAAAATACATATTTCAAAACATATCATATTTGTGCACTCATTAGAGAATGGGGATTGATTGTGGATCTCTGTTTAGGATACCCTTGCTAGCAAACTCATTTTTCCAGTGCTAGACTCAAACTATACTTGCTGCAGCCAGCATTTTTTTTTAATGGAAGGAAGGAGGAGGAGATTGGATTTATAACCTGCCCTCCTTCACTACCTGAAGGCGTCTCAGAGCAGTTTACAATCCCTTTCCATTCCCCTCCCCACAACAGACATCCTGTGAGGTAGGTGGGGCTGAGAGAGCTCTTTCAAGAACCGCCCTTGAGAGAACAACTCTGAAAGAATTTATGACTGACCCAAGGTCACACCAGCAGCTGCATGTGGAGGAGTAGGGAATCAAACCCTGTTGTCCCAGATTAAAGTCCATGCTCTTAACCACTACACCAAGCTGGCTCTAAGATAACAATCAACTCAAAAATAGTTTGGTAGAACCAGCAGTGGCTCAAGTGTCTTGAAACTGTTTATAGTTGCAGTTACTGAGATCATTTCTAGCCCATACTGATAATATACAAACAAGTTCAATCAATGGGGCAAAAATATCAGCACGTATTGCAGAATATTTACAGCATTTAAAAGTATTTGTCTTAAAGATTGCTGATGAGCCTTGCTGGAATGATATACCATCTCAAAAACCTTTATATTAGTCTGTTTGGGAGGGAACCCTACTATAAGAAAACAATTTTATAGTATTACTTCCAAGTATTTTTCTTGGTTAGCTATGAATAAGATGGACCATTAAGGAAAATACTGCTTGCAACTGGCTGCATATCTCACTGTGGATTCACTGGTGCACGAAGGAAAGGATGTTGGATGTAGGGTTGCCAGGTCCTCCCTGGTCACCAGTGGAGGATGAGGGTAGGGCTGCCAAATCCAGGTTAGGAAACTCCTTGAGATTTGGGGGTGGAGCCTGAGGAGGACAGGGACCTCAATGGGGTACAGTACCATAAAGTCCACCCTCCAAAGCATCCGTTTTCTCCAGGGAACTGGTCTCTCATAGTCTGGAAAGGAGTTGTAATTCCAGGAATCCCCAGGTCCCACCAGGAGGCTGGCATCTCTAAGTGGATGAGATTATTTTGGTGATCTGTATATACTGAAATGCTCCTTTTGGATTTTCCCATTAGTGCCACAAAGGAGGTGGGGAAGAGGAAGAGGAAAAGATGAAGCATCCTCAGTGCCTGGATATCACAACATGCTGTACTTAGATCACACTTTTATTAGCTCGTTATTATGATATATGCACCTGATTAGCAAACAATGGAGAATTAAATTATTGCATTTGAACTTTGTCTTGAATATTTAAACTAAGAAGTTTCACGAGCAGTTACCAGGACTTATGAGAGACTTTGATAGTTGGATAAAGGTTAACCAAGAGAATTTCATTTCAGAATCATGTAGCGCAAAAGAAAGTGAGAATATGTTATTCTGCAGCTACTCTGGCTACAGACCTAAATTGGAGGTAAATCACGCTGTATATGGTGGTACTTCAAATTAAACTTGCAAGACATTGTATGATGCCAAGATGTTGGAAAAGGGCAGGGCACCTTTAAGGGCCCCGCAGGGAAGACCAGCTGGGGTCAGTAGTGTTGGAAGTGAAGGACTTTTGCAATGTCTCTTGCCTTAGACTTCAGAGGGGAACTAAACATTGAGACAGAGTGACAGAGAGGCCAGGCCTGATCATCCTCTCCTTTCTGCTTCTCTGCTGCTATCCCTTTGATCTGTAGATTGCTACTCTCAGGGTAAACTTCCTTCTGGGTTTACACCCCTCTCACACACACATTGCTGGAGAACTCTCCATCTTGGCATCATGGATACAAAACATGCTTTCCTGCATCTCTATCCATCCATCTTGTTAGACTAAATTAGAAATCTATCTCTACTCTATACTATCTAGAAATAGAGTTCCCTGTAATAAAGGACTCTTATTAGTTTGAAATAGCAAAACAGAAGAAACTAAAGGCAGCTCGGAAAGGGAGTGCAAAGAATTACCCAGAGGATCCTTGTCTGCTGTATTGAAGAATAAAAGTTTATCATCACTGTTATGTCCTGAGACCAGGGACTAGCGTCAGCCAGAAACAACCTAGCTTCAGTCCAGAAAACAATAGGGACTAGGCTCCTGAATTCTCAGTAAGGAGCCAATAGGAACCTTGGTGGGAAATTCAAACCCTCCAATAGAGCAACGGGGCATTCCCCCCCGTTTTGTATATAGTTGACCACCCGGCTGTTGTTTGCTGTTCAATATGTAAAGTACCAATAAATGCGTCTTCGCTTATGTTGTGGTCCGAGTCCTGATGTATGAAACCCAGTACTTTACAGTGGCGAAGAGGATGGGATTCTGTTGAGTCAGGCCTCAATTGACCCAGCACCAAGCATTGTTCCAGCCAACACCGCGCAGCCTCGCTTCCGAGAACCGTAGAGCTCCAGGGCACTGCACCGCTCACAAGCACTGCATCACCCCTGGCCACTGCACCGCTCACAAGCTCTGCACAGCGCCCTGCATCCCAAACATTGCTCCCGCACAGCGCTCGAGTCATGGCCGCCACTCACAGAAGCCTTGACAAGTTCGATCCCTCCCATCCCAAAGTTTGGGACTCCTGGATGGACCAACTCATGTGCTACATAGAGCTCAACGAGTTAAACGAAGTCAGAAAATGGAGAGCACTCTTCCTGAGTTCCTGTGGGACTGACACCGTTTGCCTCGCCAAGAGTCTCCTGGCTCCCCGGTCCATCCTGGAGTGTTCGTTCAAGGAGATAATGGAAGCCCTCAACAACTACTTCAGCCCAAAGCTGACCTTCCTGGCTAGATGGATGGGGTTTCAAGGACGGGTCCAGGCCCAAGGGGAATCCGCTGCTGTATATATGGCCGCCCTGCACGCCCTCGTGGTGGACTGCTCTTTCCCGAAGGTGGCAGACAACCTCCTGACTCAATTCATGTGGGGGTTGTCGGACACCAAACTGCGCAGGAAGACGGTCAGTAACCGCCAGATCACCCTGGAAGAAGCCACGCAACTCACCTTAGTGCACGAGGCCTCGCACCAGGAGTGCCCAGCAGCCGCTGCACATCTGGTCAGATCGGGACCTAGCCCGATCAACTCGGACAAGAAGGAGGTCTGCATCTTCCAGCAACCGCACCACCGCACGCAGCAGGGGCCACAGGCCAGCAACAACGCCAGTAAAGCCCCCAACCGCCTCCAGTGTGCCAGCTGCAGAGAGGCACATGAGAGGAAGACATGTCACTTCCGGGACGTGACCTGCCACAACTGCAGGAAACAAGGCCATCTCGCCAAAGTCTGCCAGTCCAAGGGCCCCAGGAACATGCAGGTTTCCATGCAGCCCCGCCGCTACACTGCCACCGCACACGAGCCAGCCGTGGAGACCTCCGATCTCTACCACCTCACCGACCAGCCACTTCAGGTACTTCGCCTCCCCAACTTGTCAGCCACCCCGAAGATCCAAGTACAGGTCCGGATTGAGGGGTCCCTCTGTTCCATGAAGTGGACTCTGGGTCAGTGGCATCCATCATATCCGTGGACATGCTGCTAAGACTTTGCCCATCAGGGGGACCCCCTCTGCGACCCTCACCATTGAGTTTGGTGGATTTCCAGAGGAATCCAGTCCCGATCAGGGGGATCGGGACATTCTAGGTGCAATATTGGGACTTTGTGGGGAATCTGGACTTGGTGGTGGTGGAGGGTAACCTTGTGAGCCTACTGGTCTGGGCCTGGTTCGAGGCACTGGGCATAACTATCAGGGGGTGTGCATTGAGGGATTTTGGGGAGGTGTGCTGGGAATTTCCCGTGGTGTTTGACGGGGCTCTGGGCTGTTACAAAGGGCCCCCGGTGTCATTGCAGCTAGACCCAACCATAGCCCCCATCCGCCGGCTGGTGCTTCCAAACTGTGCCCCTATCCTTATGGCCAAAGATTGAGGCCAAACTGGATTGGCTGGTTGCCCAAGGGGTGTTGGAACCCGTCTCCCATTCCCCGTGGGAAACCCCGATAGTAACCCCCATGAAGCCTAATGGTGACATCCGCATCTGTGTGGATTATAAATGCACAATTAATCAAGCCCTACAGGCACACTCTTACCCAGTGCCGATAGTGAGCCATGTGCTGGCGTCCCTGGCAGGGGCCACTATTTTCTGTAAGCTGGATCTCGCCCAGGTGTACCAGCAGTTACCGGTTGATGAGGCCACAGCCTCGGCTCAAACGATTGTAACACACCGGGGGGCGTTTAAGGTTAGGAGGTTGCAGTTCAGGGTCAGTGTGGCCCCTGGGATTTTCCAGCAACTTATGGACTCTTTGTTGAAAGGGATCCCTGGCATGACGCCATTTTTCGATAACGTCCTCATAGCAGCTGCGACCCCCGAGGACTTCGCCACCCGTCTCCGCGCAATGTTGGAGCATTTCCAAGACGCCGGATTAAAAGTGAAAAAGGAAAAGTGCCTCCTGGGGGTGCTGCAGGTGGACTTCTTGGGGTACTGGGTGGATCCTACGGGCCTCCACCCTGCACGGGACAAGGTGAAGGCAATTGTGGAGGACGCAATGCCACAGTGCAAGGCAGAGCTCCAGGCCTTCCTGGGCCTCAGTAACTTTTATTATGCCTTCCTACCTCACAAGGTTGCTGTGGCTGAACCCCTCCACAGACTCTTGGACAAATTGGCCCATGGGCCTGGGGGTCGCGGGAGGAGGAATAGTTCCAGGTGGTGAAAACCTTGTTAATTTCAAACATGGTCCTCGCTCATTTTGATGAGTCCCTTCCTGTAATCCTTGTGTGTGACTCATCACCCTATGGGGTAGAGGTAGTTTTGGGTCACCTCCTCCTGGACGGGAGAGAGGTCCCAGTCGCATATTATTCTTGCACATTGTCACCCGCTGAGCGCAATTACGTGCAGATAGACTGGGAACATAAGAACATAAGAGAAGCCAATGTTGAATCAGGCCAACGGGCCATCTAGTCCAACACTCTGTCACACAGCGGCCAAAATATACCAGGTGCCATCAGGAGGTCCAGCAGTCGGGCCAGGACACTAGAAGCCCTCCCACTGCTGCCCCCTCCAGAGGAGCTAGCCATCATGGCCGGCGTGAAAAAAATCCACAATTTTGTATACGGCCGGCCTTTCACGATCATCACAGATCATAAGCTGCTCCTAGGGTTGTTTGCGGCTGATAAGCAAACGCCGCAGGTCCTATTGCCCTGTGTCCTGCATTGGTCCCTGTTCTTGGCAGGGTACAATTACAGGTTGGAACATCGGCTGGGCAAGGCGATGGGGCACGCTGATGCCCTGAGTCAGCTTCTGCTCCCTCTGGCAGCTGAAGACCCGGCTCCAGCCCCGGGGGTACTCATGTTAGAAGGGCTCCCAGAACACCCGCTACAGGCCTTGGATGTGGCTGCCCACACTTCCAAGGACCCCGTCCTCTCCCAGGTCTTGGGCTGGGTGATAAGGGGATGGTCACCGGCTCCCGCAGGGACAGAGTTCGCAGCATTCAAGGCCAGGAAAGATGAGCTCTCGGCTCTAAAGGGATGTTTGCTATGGGGGGACAGGGTGGTGGTCCTGGGATCCATGAGACGGGGTTCTACACACACTCCACAAAGCACACCCAGGTGTAGTTCGCATGAAGGCCCTTGCAAGGAGTTACGTGTGGTGGCCCAGGATAGATGCAGAGATACAGACATGGGTCCGGGGGTGCAAAATCTGCCAGGAAGTCTGCCCCAACCCCCCAAGTGCCCCAACACAGAAGTAGGAGTCCACCCAGAAACCATGGTCCCGGCTACATGTGGACTTTGCCAAGCCGTTCCAAGGACTCCTATTCTTAATTACTGTGGACTCATACTCAAAGTGGGTAGAGATCAGCCCGGTGTCCACCACATCGTCCAAAGCTGTAATAAAGTCTCTCCACCTAATCTTTTCCACACATGGCTTGCCGGACACACTTGTGTCAGATAATGGGGCCGCATTTACCTCAGCCGAATTCCAGGCATTCCTGCAGGGAAACCTCATACGATACATAAGGTCGGCTCCCTTCCACCCTGAGACTAACAAACAGGCGGAGAGGGTGGTCCAGACGGCAAAGGAAGCTCTGTGCCGCATAACAGACGGGGACAGGGAGTTTTGGCTTTCCCGATTCCTCCTGACTTAGAGGACAATGCCAAACCCTGTCTCCAGCCACAGCCCCATGGAACTGCTAATGGGCCACACCCCCTGCAACCCTCTTGGATCAGCTCCACCCCGACCACGCCCCCAAGTCCTGGAAGCTTGTTGAGGACCAAGAGATGCCCAGGGGGTTCTTTCCCAGGGAACCCGCCTATTTTAAGAACTACGGGGCGGGTCCACAATGGCTGGCCAGTAGGATCATTAAGCCCATCAGCCCAGTGTCCTATGAGATTGACATAGAAGGGGACAAGTTACTGCAGAAGCACGTCGACCAACTGCAACGGCGACAAGCCCTGGAAGTCGCAGTGCCCTCGAGGCAACCTGACGACCCTGAGATCCCCACACCAGCACCCAAGGTACAGGCCCCAACCACAGAGGGACACGAATCCATTCCCCAAGGCGAAACCAGTCCAGCAACAGGCGACACAACAGTTCCACCGCTGCAGCAACCATGGCCACAACACCTCAACCGGCAGTTCCGGACTCTCCAGCCGAAAGGCCAACCACAGACCCGGTACCAGCCCCCAGAAGGTCTCTCCGGGAGCGCCGGCCCCCTTCATACCTGCAGGAGTACATCAACCTGGGTAGGGACAGAACCAAGTGGGGAGGGGTGTTATGTCCTGAGACCAGGAACTAGCATCAGCCAGAAACAACCTAGCTTCAGTCCAGAAAACAATAGGGACTAGGCTTCTGAATTCTCAGTAAGGAGCCAATAGGAACCTTGGCGGGAAATTCAAACCCGCCAATAGAGCAATGGGGCGTCCCCCCCCGTTTTGTATATAGTTGGCCACCCGGCCATTGTTTGCTGTTCAATATGTGAAGTACCAATAAATGCATCTTCGCTTATGTTGTGGTCCGAGTCCTGATGTATGAAACCCAGTACTTTACAATCACAACCCACATTGAGTCCAGGGTGCATGTTTGAGGAGAATAGAAGGCTGACCCCAGCTAAGTCTGTTAAAAACTCATGGTACTGGCCTTGCAAGCAGGGCATGGGAGCACAGAACAAGACCTGGAGACAACACCTTTGGGAACAATTTAGTTTTCAAAAGGAGATTTCTACAGCAGAAGGAAGATGGCCAGATACGTCCATGCACTCCAGAGAATTGACAGTCTGGAAGGCCCAAAGAGGTATCAAAAATGGGTACAACCAAGTCGGACTCAGAGAATTTGGCATTTTTTTTTATTAATTTGCCTCTTTTAATTAAAATGTGCAATTCTAGGTTTTATTTTCTTTGATTTGTTTTAGCCATTCTTAATTACTACAGCATCAGTAACTGAAATTATCCTTCTGGAATTTTACTTACATTCTCTGTCTGATCTCATATGACAATAAAATCCATAGGTTAAATATGTAATATATTTTGAACATTTTGGGTTTTCAGTGTGACTTATATTCTTGAACAATGTCAAAGTTACATAAAGGAAGAGAACTTAAGTTGTCTTTCTTCCACTATTCATTTATTGTCTGCCATGCCTGCACTTCTCAGTCTCTCCAGAATTAAATCGTTCACTTCTTTTTCACCTCGTAGCTGAAGACTTTCATTCATGTGTCTCATCTGTGGATTCTGAACATGTCTGTTCTAATATGGGTTTAACTTTTATACAGCAATTTAATCTATAGTCTTATTTTTAAAAATGTCATTTGCATTGCCCACTTTTGTGTGGTAGAGGAAAAAACAAACACCCAGTTCTGTTTGGCTGAAGGTCTCTTTATTAACAGTAACTGTAGGGCAGGGAACTTGTCTATTGGACTAAGGATTAACAATATTTAACTAAGCTGTTTGTAGAGCTCTAGGAGGCTGTGCACTCTTGCAGGCTGCTAGCAGGGAGAAGCACTAAATAGGGATGGATATGAACCAGCTGACGGCTGTTTTGGAGTTCTCCAAAATTTGGGGGCAGTATGTGGAGGTTCGTGACACTTCGTGAAGAGCAGAAAGCAGGGTTTTACCCCTCCCTTCTACTCTTCACGAGAAATAGCTAAGGGGGTGGAGCACCCTGCCACTCAGTTGTTTGCTTTAAACGGCTTTAAACCCTGCTTTGAGTTCCCCATGGCTTTTCATGGAGAGCAGAAAGCAGGGTCTAAATGGCTCAAAACCATTTAAACCAACAGCTGAGAGGCAAGGAAAACTCTCCCTGCCATCTCGACTGCAGGCTACCTTCTGCAGCCTGGTTTAAAGGGGCTACAGGAGGGAGCCCAAGACAGCAGAACCAGCAGAGAGAACTCTCCCTAGTCTCCACCAACCCAGCTGTGGGCTCCTTGGTACAGAGCTCTCTCCCTGCTGGCTCAGCAGTCTTGGGCTCTGTTGAGTACTGGGTTCGATGCATGGAAAAGCTGCATGGAAAAGCTGGATGCTCATGGTTTATTGGTACACAACATACACACAAACAACCGGCCAAAACAGCCAACTATATACACTCCCTGAGACCCACCCACAGGTCCCATTGGAGGGTTTAACCTTCCCGCCACAGTTCCTATAGGTGCCTCCTTGGAGGGTTTGGATCCTTGGCCCCTATTGTCTTTGGAATCAAGCTCGGGTTGCCTGCCACTGGCTCCTAGTGGCAGTCCACGGACATAACACCCCTCCCCCCTGTAGTTCGAGCCCAGCCTAGGCAACAGTCTTTCAGATGAGCTGGGGTCCAGCGCTCCTGCAGGGAACGTCTCGGAGCCTGGACTGGGGTGTCATGAGCCTGGTCTGGCAAGTCAGCCAGAGTACTTGGATGCAGATTTAGGGGACCCTCCCCCAGCACAGCAGCAGAGGCCGGAGTCCCTGGTTCTGGGTTGGCCATAGAAACGGGAGCTTGCTCCTGGAAACTTCCATCAGTACTCTCTCATTCCGGGCTGTCCAGCTGGGCTACTTCACTGTCAACTGGAGCAGGGATGTCCTCTGAGGCTGGGAACAGGCACCTCCACAGCTAGTCAATATGTCTCTGCAGGACCTGGCTGTCTTCCATTGAAACCTCATAGGACACCAGTCCTGTTGGGCGGATGATTCGGCCCATTGTCAGAGACGATGGTGTCTGGCAACCCGTGAGTTGTGAAGATCTTGCGAAGTGCCCAGATGGTGGCCCTGGTAGATGTGGCAGACAGGGCTTATCTCCAGCCACTTTGAGTAGAAGTCCACTGTGACCAGAAATAGCAGTCCATGAAACAGCCCACTAAATCTATGTGGAGCCTTGACCACGGCATTCGGGTGGATTCCCAGGCTTGGGTGGGTGCGCTTGGCGGATTTGGCTGGACGGCTTGGTACGTTTGACAGCGCTTCACCCAAGCCTCCACCTCTGCATCAGTCCCTGGCCACCATACATAGCTCATGGCCAGGGCCTTCATGTGGACAATCCCGGGATAGGCTTCGTATAGGGCCTTCAGGACTTGGCAACATAGGATGCTGGGGACTACCACCTGGTCCCCCCACAGTAGACATCCCTTGTGTGTGGACAACTTGCCACGGTGAGCTATGAAGGCTGTTAACTCGGGGCCCGCTATGGCCATGGGCCACCCCTTCCACACCCAGCCCAGAATCCAGGAGATGACAGGGTCCCTGGCCAAGTGGCGGGCAACATCCGCAGCCTGGAGGGGAGAGTCGGGGAGGTCCTCAACCTGGAGGACATGGTGCGCAGGGGCCTGGTCGGCCTCGAGGGATGGCAGGGGTAGACAGGGTTAGACAGCTAAGGGTGTTGGCGTGACCCATAGCCTTCCTGGGGCAGTGCTCAAGGGCATAGTTGTAGCCAGACAGAAAAATGGACCACCGGAGGATCTGCAGGGAGAGGACCTGTGGCATCTGCTGGTCCATGGTGAAGAGGCCAAGAAGAGGGCAATGGTCTGTGGCAATGGTGAAGGGCCGGCCGTAGATGGAATCATGGAATTTATTGACACCGGCCACGATCACCAGGCCCTAGCGGTCAATCTGGGCGTAATTCCGCTCTGCCGCTGATGGCATCCAGGAGTAGTACGCGACAGGCACCTCCCGCCCATCCAGAAGTCAGTGGGCCAACACTGCACCCACGTCATAGGGGGAAGCATTGCAGGCTAGAACCACCAGCAAGGATTCATCAAAATGTGCCAGGACTTTGTTCGAGATCAACAGCACCTTGACCCCCTTGAAGGTGGTGGCCTGGCAGGGGCCCCGAGACCAGGGGGCTTGCTTATCCAGTAGGTGGTGCAAGGGCTTGGCTACTGCCATCTTGGGGGGAGGAAGGTGTGGAGTTCCGTCTTGGATTTGGGCTGGGGAGCCTCGACAATGGCCTTCACCTTGTCCATATCCAGATGGAGGCAGTCCATGTCGACCGTGAAGCCCAGGAAATCAACAGACAGAACCCCTAGAAGGCACTTCTCCTGCTTCACTTTCAGCCCAGCCTCGTGGAAGCGGCAGAGGACAGTGCGCAGTCTGGAGGTGATCTCATCTGGCGTTGCCATGGTGATCAGCACATCCTCGAAGAATGGTGTGACACCCAGGATCCCTTTCAAGAGCAAGTCCATCAGATGTTGAAAGAGCCCCAGGGCCACACTCACCCCAAACTGCAGTCTCTTTACTTTAAAAGCCCTCCTATGCGTAACAATTGTTTGTGCAGCAGTGGTTGCTTCGTCAACCGGGAGCTGTTGGTAAGCCTGGGCGAGATCGAGTTTGCCAAAGATCTTCGCCCCTGCCAAAGTGGCCAGCATGTGGCTTACTACCAGGACTGGGTATGCGTGGTCCTGAAGAGCCTTATTTAGCATGCACTTATAGTTCGGTTTCACAGGGTTGACTATGAGGGTCTCCCACCCCGCATGGGAGACTGGCTCCAGCACTCCTTGCTCTATGAGATGGACCAGTTCCACATCAATTTTCGGTCACAGCGCAAACGGGACCTTCCTGGAATGCATGTGGATGGGGCCCACTTGTGGGTTGAGCTGTAGTGACATGGGGGGACCCATGTAGCAACCCAGAGTCCCATCGAAGATGGCCGGGAAGTCCCTGCAGACCTCGCTGAAGTTCTGTGGGGCGCAGAGCTGTACTCCCTCAATTGAGATTCGCAAAGGGGCGAACCATGCACGGCCCAAGAGACTGACTAGGTTGCCCTTAACTGCAATCAAGTCCAAGTAGTCGTCAAACCCCCGGTACTGGACCCAGAAGCTCCCCACACCCCGGATAGGAATGCGGTTCCTCTGGAAGTCCATCAGAGTTACAGGAGATGGGCATAGGCAGGGGGCCCCTTTAGGACACAGTCTCTTATGGGTCTCCACCGAAATGATGGAGGCCATGAAGCCAGAATCCAGCTCCATGGAACAAGGGGACCCCTCTATTTGGACCCAAACCTGAATTTTAGGGGCTGAGGTCTGGCTTGGAAACCGCAGTACCTGTTCTGATGATTCACTCGCGAGGAGGTACAGCTCTTCTTGGAATGCGTAGTCCTTGTAATGCATGGCAGACTGGCGGCTGTGCTGTGGTTGTGATGGTGGGGCTCTGGACCCCTGGGAATGGCAGGCCTGTGCGATGTGTCCTGAGCGGCCGCAGCTCTGGCATGTGGCATCCCTGAAGTAGCAGGTTTTCTGGTCGTGCCTGTCTCCACAGCTGGCGCATTCTTGACATCTGGACTCCTTGACAGGAATGGAGTGTGGTGCTGGCCCTTGATCTCGCCCCTGTGCCAGATGTTGGGTCCAGTGGACCTTGTCTCCTTCTAGGTCCATGGGGTCAACGCTTGCCTGGTGTACAGTGGTTGTTGTGGCCGGATGGATCCTCTCCCAAGCTGTGGCGGTAGAGAGGGCCGATGCCAGGGTGCACTTTTCATCCTCCAGGACCCGCTGCCGGAGCTTCTCATCGCTGAGCCCACAAACCAGTCTGTTGCGGAGGGAAATCTCCAGTAGGGGCCCGAAGGTCCACTCGGAAGTGAGCCTGTGGAGCTCAGCCAGGTACACAGTGACAAATTCACGCGATTGCTGGTGCTGGGAGTGGAATACCACATAGCATGAGATCTCCGATGGCCGGGGAACAAAGTGGTCCTGGAGTGCCTTGATGATCTGTTCGAATGTGGCCTCTGCTAGCTTGGTTGGGGAGAGCAGGTTTTGAGACAGCTCCACGGTGAGCCGATGAGGAGGCCCTTCTTCCTCTCTCTGTCTGTGACCTTGTAGAATATCAGGATGGACTTGAGTCCCTTGACCCAAGCTTCACAGTGATGCGGCTGGGTAGGGTGAAAAGGAAGGACCAGTCCTGTTCCTGGAGCGACTGCCATTGTGCTGCAGGGTTGTTGCGGGGAAGCGGATTGTGCACCTTCAGTGCTCATGGGTTGAAGCAGCAGCAGTTCCCAGTCTTCCTCAGTTGCCCAGCAGCCTGGCCAGCTCAACGGGATCCCACCTTCGTCACCATTGTTGTGTATTGGGTTCAATGCATGGAGAAGCTGGACATTCCGTGATTAACAGCTCATGGTTTATTGGTACACAACACACACACAAACAACCAGCTGAAACGGCCAACTATATACAGTCCCTGAGACCCACCCACAGGTCCCATTGGAGGGTTTAACCTTCCTGCCACAGTTCCTATAGGTGCCTCCTTGGAGGGTTTGGATCCTTGGCCCCTATTATCTTTGGAACCAAGCTTGGGTTGCCTGCCGCTAGCACCTAGTGGTTGTCCAGGAACATAACAGGCTCCCTCCTGCAGCCCCTTTAAATTGGCCAGGGAGCCAATCTTCTCTGTGCCAGCCCAGCTGTCTCAGGCTAGCTGGTGCAGCCCATTTAAAAGGCTATGCCAGGGATCCAGAGGCAACTGAGCCAGGGGTCACTAGCGGGGTCACTCACGCAGCCTGTTTAAGGGGGTCTACGTTAGGGAGCCAGAGGCAGCTGAGCCAGCAGGGAGAGCCTTCTCTGCGTGGGCACAGATGTCTTGGGCTCACTCATGCAGCCCGTTTAAAGGGGCTACAGTATAGAGCCAGCTTAGCTGCCTCTGGCTTCCTGTTGTAGCCACTGGTGAGCAAGACCGAGACAGCTGGGCCCATGCAGGGAGGGCTTTCCCCATTGGCAAGGAGATCCACTTCTCCGGGAGGGGCTACATGGTCAGGAGAAAGGGAGATGGGACACCTTTTCCCTGGCAATCCTGTCTCCCTTTCTCTTGGCTGCATGTCCAGGAGAAAGGGAGATGGGAAGCCTTTCCCCCCATGATCCCGTCTCCCTTTTTCCTGGCTGTGCAACCAGAAGAAAGTAAGAAGGAAAGCCTCTTCACCAACAATCCCATGCAGCCAGGAGAAAGTGAGAAGGGAAGCCTCTTCCCTGGCAATCCCGTCTCCCTTTCTCCTTGCTGCGCCACCAGGAGAAAGTGAGAAGGGGAACCTTTTCCCCAGAGATGCTCCTCTTTTTTCCTGGCTGTGCAGCTATGACAGACCCTGGTCACTTCCCAACTCACAGGCAGATTTTCCCACCAAAGTCTTTTAGTTCCCCTCAGTGACTGAGTCACCCTTAGTAGCATGTGTGCCTTTTCTTTTTCTTAAATGACCAAACTGACCCACCCTATTACGGATATTTGTTTAGGCTTATGACCCAGCAAAGGAACCTGAGGTAAATGCAGGAGCTGTCTTATTTTTAGACCCATTTTAAATGGCACTTGAGGTAGAGTAGCTTTCAAAACAGAATAAAGATTTTATTTAACTGACAGGGAAATATATATATACACAAGTGGGGACCTACAAGAAACTCACAGGACGGTTATCCCATTCCTCACTCCTTGGATTTCTCCCCTCTTATCCTACCTCTCTCACACACTTTCTCCCTTCTTCCCCCCTTTTCTTACTCTCTATCTCTCCTTCATGCATGTTACTTCCTCTCTTTTTCTGCCCCTCATCATTCTTTTCTGCCTCCCTACCTCATCACTCTTTCTCTCTCTGTCCCCACTCCATCACTCTCTTTTTCTGCCCCCATCACTCTCCCAGCATCCTGCCTGCTTCCTCCCCTAGGCCTAGGGTTGCCAACCTCTAAGTGGGACCTGGAGACCCAGCAAAATTACAACTGAACTTTAGACAGCAGAGAGCTGTCTCCCTGGAGAAATTGGCTGCTTTGGAGGCTGGACTCTGTGGCATTGTATCCAGCTGAGACCTCTGCCTTCCCCAAACCCAGCCCTCCCTAGACTCCATCACAAAACCTCCAAGAATTTCCCAGCCTAGCACTGGCAACCCTATATACTGAACTGAAATCTTAAAACATACAAGGGAGTGTTGTTGTAGCTTCTTTTCAGAAGTTTCTAGATCTGTTCAGTGAGAGGTACTTTTCTTAGTATACTTCAGCAATAACACAAGATCTTAATATTGTTTCCTGGAGAATAGCTCTTTCTTAGCGTTTCTAGATTTCTCCCTTCAGAAATTACAGCTTTCTACTAATTCCTGATGTGTTCACAGATTATTCCCTCTGTTACAGACCCTGGGTTCTCAGAATACAACTTTTTTTTACTGGCAGGAATTATTCTTCTTTTCCCTAAGAAGCAATAATTCTAGCTGGCTTGACTGGGAGTTTCAGCCTAACAGCCCAGTCACTTTTACCAAATCTGTCTTCCAGTACTTTTATCTGTGTAAAGCAGTTTGTAGCTTTCTGGACCTAGAATCTACTTGCCAACATCAAGTAAATGGGATAATGTAGAACACAGCCTCCAAGGATGACTTAAGACTAAGTAAGTAAGTGTTCATACAAGAGGAGCCAGTTTGGTGTAGTGGTTAGGAGTGTGGACTCTAATTTGGGAAAACTGGGTTTGATTCCAAACTTCTCCACATGCAGCTGCTGGTGTGACCTTGGTTCAGTTACAAGTTCTTTCAGAGCTGTTCTCTCTTGAGCAGTCCTTGAAAGAGCTCTGTCAGCCCCATCTACCTCACAGGGTGTCTGTTGTGGGGAGGGGAAGGAAAGGTAAAGGTAAATGACACGAGTTAGGATGTGACTGGATCAGACCCAAAGTCACCTAAGCATGCTTCCATGGCAGAAAGCCACTCTGAGACTCCTTTGGGTAGAGAAGGGTGGGGTATAAATTCAATCTCTTATCTTCTCCAGGCTATTTAGGACCTTAAAGATCAAGACCAAGTACTTCCAACTGGGCCCAGAAACCGATGAAGTTAGTAAACGATTTTAATTACATGCTGTGTGGGCCATGCTCTGGTTAATGTTCTTACTGCCACATTCTGGGCCAGTTCTAGCTCTCAAGCACTTTTCAGAAGCAAGCTGTTTGTAGGTGTAGAGAGATTAGCTGTGTTCTAATTTGGATGTTATGAAGGCATGGGTGGCTTTGAAGCTTCATGGGTATTTGCACCTGATTTCTATATCCCATGTCCTGCTTTGTTCTTCCTGTTTGCCTCCTACACACTTCCTGCACCATCATCCCTATGTCTAACTTCTGTGAAACTTTTTTGCACTCCTTCTTTCTCATGGCTGCTGCATGCCTATTTAAGGAAACATGCAATAGTCATGTTTTTGCAAGCAACCCTATGGCTTTGTTTAGTAATCTAAGTGGGATTGGTCTTTAACTTGTTGTGGGTGTGGCTTTGACAGCCCAGGATAGTTTAAAAAGGGAGCTGTGCTCCGCTCTTGTTTTTGTGTGTTCCTGAGTTGGAGTTCGCTGTTAAATAAAGTTGAAATCACTTCTTTGCTGAAATCCTGTTGTTGAGTGGCATACTTAGCACGTACCATCCTCTAGATGACAGCCCTTCAAGTATTAGAATATGGTTATTGTATCACCTCTCTGTCGTCTCCTCTCCAGGCTAAACATACCCAGCTCCTTCAACCTTTCCTCACAGGACCCCTTGCCATCTTTGTTGCCCTCCTCTGGACATATTCCAGCTTGTCTATATCTTTCTTAAATTGTGGTTATTTCATTTTATTTATTTTAAACACCTAAAATCAACTCCTGTACTTTTTTAAAAAAAGAAGAATCCACCAATCTTTCCCACTGAGGCAGCTGAAGTCTCTGAGCGAAGTCCCCTATCCCCTTTCCCCCAAAGCCTCAGTATAAGATGGAAGAGAAGGAGAAGGAGAAGAGCTGGATTTATACTCCACCTTTCACACAGAGTCTCAGAACACTTACAATCTCCTTCCCTTCCTTTCCCCACAACAGACACCCTGTGAAGTAGGTGGGACTGAGAGATTTCTGAGAGAACTGTTCTTGAGAGAACAGCTCTAAGAGAACTGTGACTGACCCAAGGTCACCCAGCTGGCTGCATTTGGTTGGAAGGCACTCTCAGTCCTCCTCACCAAGGTTCTGGAACAAGAGCATAGTGCATCTTCCTAGGCCTGCTTTAAAAACTCACAGGGTGCACATACTCCCTTGTAACTTCCTCCTCATAAGTGGCCAGGAATGGCACGGCCACTTGAAGCTCCTATCCAGAGCTGCCGTTAAAACTCAGCACTTACCTAGCCACCCTTTCAGGCAGCAGGCCAGAAGCCTTAAAGAGTTCCATACCATTGCTTCCAATCTGCTGGGAGTCAGGCCAGGAAGTCTTGAAGGGGTTTGGCATTGCTTTGACATGCCAGTTGTACTGCAGAGACCTTCCCCTGCTGGACCCATTTGCTGGCAGTTGGAAGTAGATTCCCCAGTCTCAACAGACTGTAAACAACAAACAGCTGCTGTAATCTTCATCAGAGACCATGCTTTGTGTACATCCAAAGGTGAGGTGGGCCCATTAAGAAGAGTGCCTGCTCTGTTGTGGCAACCCCGACCAGATATTTATTATGGAAAGTTTTCCCTGAGGCTTCCTGATTGACGGCAAATCTGATGTATTTTTGGCAATGAGTAAAATCTTTCCTATTTGCCCAGGATTTTTCAGAGGGCTATCTTTATATTTCTCAGGGTTTAAAAAAATATTTTATGTGTTCCTAGGGTTGCCAGGTCTGGGTTGGAAAATACCTGAAGACTTTGGGGTGGATCCAGGAGAGAGAGGGGTTGGGGGAGGGGAGGGGCCTCCGCATGGTACAATGCTGGTATAGAAGAATAATTGCTCATGGTAACTGTCCTAAATGGCATGCTTATTTATGTGAAAAAGATCAATTGGCAGGGGAAAACTCTGACCTTCTGCTTCACAAGCACGCTGCAGTATTTCCTGCCAAATTGATTCATACCATAGGCTGAGCAATAGGTTGACTTGCTACTGCTCCATGTAGATGGAGAAAAGAAATACATTGGAATGTATCTGCATGCAAGTGGTTGAAGCATACCATAACTGCAAATTAGTAAGTGTTTTGGTATTGGTGGGGAATCACTTCTGCTCTAGTATTTCCCCCCCATTTTTAACAACCCTGATTGTTCATATTGGTGGCTTAAGAAATTCCTAAATGCATCTGCATTGGGTCATCTTGAACATTTGTTTTAATCTGAAATTCCACTCTGCCAGATGTCTCAGAATTTTTCCTGTGTCTTCAGATTGTTGTTGTTTGACTAGTTGCTTGTTCTCTTGTTGTTTTTTTTGATGAGTAATTTATGTGCGCGCATGCACCTGGGAGTCATGGTTGACTTCTGGTGACCCCTAGTGCGGCATGGACATTTCAGAGACATGGTTTGCTATTGTCTGTCTCTGCATCCTTGCCCTGGTCTGTGTGTCCTTGCCCTGGTATTCCTTGGAGGTCTCCCACCCAAAATTGGGAGTGTGTTTGGAAGTAATTTATTTGTATCTGTATAGGCAGGGCTTTCTTAAGACTCTGAGAGGCCCAGGAGCAGACTGTTCATTTGAGTCCTCCCCCCACCTCATTTTCATTGAATCCCTTGTCAATGTAATATTTTGCTCTTGGCAGTGTAGAAACACATATATAATCTTTTCAAAAATCAACATCAACATTAACTCAACTGTATATTAAAAGTTTATATCTTACAACTGAAAGCCAAAAATGCACTTTGGGTTTCACAGATAAAGTATGGGACTCTTGCATATAGAATCATCTTGTTCATTTGTTCACATTTTATGCCTTATAAATTAATATAAAATCCAGCAAATTTATGCATTATGACAAAAATAGTCTTTTCTGGTTTACCATCATACTAGATTTATAAACTCTGAGATTCTGTAGTCTGTTTTACATCCCACAGCAAAACAGTAAGGTAGGATATGGAAGGCAAAAAGGCTACCTTCCAAAACATAAAGTCTGACTGGTGATGCACCATCAACCAGAATGTGTGTTTCTGTTAAATGAATTGATTTTTAGCATGACGGTGTTACTTTTCCATAATGAGTGGATGGTTGTTGATTTTTCTCATTGTCAGTTTTTGAACAGCAAGTTAGTGAGATTTTGAAAGAGGAAAAAAGTTGGAAATGATTTCTATCAAGAACTTTGGCTAAGCCAAATATCGATTGCTTTACAACTGTTGCCCTTATAACCTTAGTTTGTTATTTAATTCTGTTTTTGCATAGCTTAAAATATCTTAATTATGTTACATGTTAATTTGCTGTTCAGCACATCTGTAAGTTTGAACCTTGCATTCCATTTCACTGTATTTGAAAAAGTGTGCTTTGCCCACCAAAGCTCATACTTTGAATAAACTTTTGTTGGTCGTAAAGGTGCCACTGAATTCTAAATTTGTTCTTTGGCTAAGCCAGTAAATATTCCTTGCTGGTAGAGACTGGGAAGTTGATTCAGTTGCCACACCCTCAAAACAAACTATCAGCCATGTCAAGAGAAGACAAAATGACTCTCAGTGCAAGCCTAAGCAGAGTTATACCCATCAAAACCCATTTACTTCAAGAGACTCAGAAGAGTGTAACTCTGCTCAGGATTGCATTTTAATGGGCTATGTCTTGTGGACTGGACTATTGGTTATTGAATGTAAATGGAATGTGCGGGTTAATGTAAAATACCAAAGTACTTATTGATCTCATGTTATATTTTAAGCAATTACAGCCAATGTTGTGTATTGGTTACAGTATCAAACTAGTATCTGGAAGACCCAGGTTTGAATCCCTACTCTGCCATGGATGTTTGAAGAAGAAGAAGAGATTGATGCCCCACCCTTCACTGACTTGTTTATTAACGATTTGGAATTGGGAGTAAGCAGTGATGTGGCTAAATTTGCAGATGACACAAAGTTGTTCAGGGTGGTGAAAACCAGGGAGGATTGTGAGGCACTCCAAAGGGATCTGTTGAGGATGGGTGAGTGGGCGTCAACATGGCAAATGGGGTTCAATGTGGCCAAGTGCAAAGTGATGCACATTGGAGCCAAAAATCCTAAATATAAATACACGTTGATGGGGTCTGATCTGGCAGAGACGGACCAAGAGAGAGATCTTGGAGTCGTAGTGGATAACTCGCTGAAAATGTCTACACAATGTGTAGCTGCAATAAAGAAGGCCAACGCTATGCTGGGGATTATTAGGAAGGGAATTGATAACAAATCAGCCAGTATCATCATGCCCCTGTATAAATCATTGGTGCGACCTCATTTGGAATACTGTGTACAGTTTTGGTCACCACATCTCAAAAAGGATATTATAGCATTGGAAAAAGTGCAAAGAAGGGCAACTAGAATGATAAAAGGGTTGGAACACCTTCCCTATGAAGAAAGGTTAAAATGCTTGGGGCTCTTTAGCTTGGAGAAACGACGGCTGAGAGGTGACATGATCGAGGTTTATAAGATTATGAATGGGATTGAGCAGGTTGAGAAAGAAGTACTTTTCTCCCTTTCTCACAATACAAGAACTCGTGGGCACTCTATGAAATTGCTGAGCAGTCGGGTTAGAACAGATAAAAGGAAATACTTCTTCACCCAAAGAGTGATTAACATATGGAATTCACTGCCACAGGAGGTCGTGGCAGCTGCAAGCATGGACAATTTCAAGAGGAAATTAGATAAACATATGGAGCAGAAGTCCACCAGTGGCTATTAGCCACAGGGTATAGATGGGAACTCTCAGTCTGGGGCAGGTGATGCACTCTATTCTTGGTGCTGGAGGGGGCAGCAGTGGGAGGGCTTCTGGTGCCCTGGCCCCACTGCTGGACCTCCTGATGGCACCTGGTATATTTTGGCCGCTGTGTGACAGAGTGTTGGACTAGATGGGCCATTGGCCTGATTCAACATTGGCTTCTCTTATGTTCTTATGTTCTTATGTTCACTACCCAAAGGAGTTTCAGAGTGGCTTACAATCCCTTTCCCTCCCCACAACAGATGCCCTGTGAGGTGGGTGGGGCTGAGAGAGCTCTCCCAAGAACTGTCCTTGAGAGAACAGCTCTGAAAGAACTTATGACTGACCTATGGTCACACCAGCAGCTGCATTTGGAGGAGTGAGGAATCAAACCCAGTTCTCCCAGATTAGAGTCTGTGCTCTTAACCACTACACCAAAGAAGGTCACTGCTGAGTGCCCTTGGGCCTGTTGCACATTCTCAGCCTAACCTACTTTACAGGGTTGTTGTGAGGAGACAATGAGGAGAGAACAGTGTTGTGAACCACTTTGGTTCTCTGTTGGGGAGAAAGGTGGAGTATAAATCAAGTACATAAATAAATGAAAGAAATACTGCCTTGAAGGAAATGCGTGCCGCCCCTTCCCTGGCTCTCTCCGGGCGCCTCGCAGCTGCGAGGGGGTCAGGAGAGCCGCGCCGCCCCGTTCCCGGCTCTCTCCAGGCGCCTGGCATCTGTGAGGGGCCCGGGAGAGCCACGCCGCCCCTTCCCCGGCTCTCCCCGGGTGCCTCGCAGGTGCGCGAGGTGCCCAGAACAAGGCTGGGCCCTCTCCAGGCCCCACCGGGAGGTTGGCATCCCCGGTGGGGTGGGCGCCCCAGGCTGTCCTGCCTAGGGCGCCCAGACACCTGGGGCCGGCCCTGGGTGGGCTATTGTTCTTGGGCTCCAAGCTCAGCCAGTCTCTGGCAGAACAGTCCTGGGATGTTTCAGTCCCAATACATAACAATTTCAAAGACTGTGTGGGGCCCAGGGCAGTTCTCTTATCCCTCTTAAAAAGGCCCTGACTCCATGCAATTGTGTTGTCTCTGTGCATTATGAAAGTATGACATGGGTTCAGATCAGGGATACCAGACCCCCCGATGAGAGCAGGGGTCTCCTGCTTTCAGCTAGCAAAATGAGCTGACTTAAAATATCTGTGTATAGTTATTCCACTTGACTGTCTGCATCTTGACAACATGTTGTTTAGGGTTGCCAGTCACCAGTTGGGATGGGGAATCTCCCAGATTGGTGGGTTCCTGCCCACTGCCAGCCAGCTCAGCAGCGGGAGGAAATCCCCTTCAACACAATGTGGAGCAACATGCCTATGTCACTCAGGAGTGATGTGGGCATGTCAGTGACATCAGGGGGACTCTCTGGTTTTTGGGCAAAACGCTATGGTTTGAGGGCAGTTTTACCATAGAGTTTTGCCCAAAAACGAGAGCATCATCTCCAATGTGTCTACATCACTTCCAGTGTGCAACGTCACTTCTGGAGATGTCAGCACATTGAGGGTGATGCTTCTGGCTCCTGGAGTGTCCCCCCATCCTCCCACCGGTGTCTTGAAGAGACCTGGCAACCCTAATTGTTGTTACATGTTTTATTGTTCTCAGAGTAGTGAGAAGTTTCACAAGAAGCACTCATCTGAGGGCCAAACTTGATGTGATGGTGTCCACGGTTTCAACCCATGGATGCTGCCATCATTTTAAAGTGATTTAAAAATGCTGTGATAGCCCAGGTCTGATCAGGCCTGCAGCATGGCAGGCTGGGATGCTCGTTTCCTTCTCCAGGGGTGTTCACTCAAAAAGGCATAGAGGGAGAGACAAGAGTACTTCAGCCTGATCATGCCCTCGCAGCATTTTTAGATCACTTTAAAATGGTGGCAGTGGTATCCATGGTGTCCTTCATCAGTCCCAGTACTGTCCAAACACTTGTTCATAGTGATAGTTTTTAGGGTGTGAACTGTCAGATGTAGGACAAGGCAAACTCTTTTCCTTGTGTTAGGGTGCTGTCTCACTGACCTCTTACCACAACTTGCTCCTGCTGTCAGCATATCTGAGACTTTTTTATTGGATTAAAACTGTTCAGACAGCCACGCTTCCCAAGGGGCGGTACGGGATTTTTTTTTTTTAAATACATTTGCGCATGCACAAGGGGGGAAAAAGAGGACCAAATCGCACTCATTGTGAGATGGCAGTCCAGATAGGGGAATGTGTGGAATCGCAGCTGAAACACCTGGAAAGTACTCATTTTTCCAGGTGTAGGAAAACATGGGAGAGAACTGGGAGCATTGCATGAGTGAGCCCGCTTTGGGGCGGGAGATGGATTGGCCTGTCTGATCACCGAATTTACATGCGAGAGGGAACAGCAGTGAATCCCAATCAAATCAACCATATGACCGCAGCCGTAGTCTCTTAGGAACCTTCCCCAAGAGCCCTCATTTGTCATGCTGGTGGATTTAGGGTAGCAGGCATTCCATAGGCTGCTAGACACAGGGGTTCATTTCTGGATAAAGTAATCTGCATGTGTGCATTAGCTATCAAACAGCACAGACAGAACTTGCATGACACCTCAGATACAGTAGAGGAATTCATACCCAACTAATAGCCAGTAATCATTAAATAACCAATGAGAAAGGAATGTTGTAGTGCTGTGCATACATACATGAGACTAAATCCTTTCATACATAAATCAGATTTATTTCTGAGAAAATATATGGCTTTTCCACATTTTTGTTCAGTTCTGGCCCCATATTGCTTTGGTTTATCCCATGATTTTTTCATGCATTTTTGTGCCTTTAGTTTTCACTTATTTTGTGTTTGTGTGTTTTTCCCTGTTCTTTTCCCCCTATTTCTTTTGAGACCACTTTTACCTTGATCTTTTTCTGGAAGTTGATTTTGAATTGGCTTTTTCCTGTGTGTAATGTTTCTGTCAGTTTTCTTCTGTCCAGTCCCACCCACCTTCAGCCCAGTTTTCAATGACTGGACTGTCATTATTGTTAAACCACTCCCTCTCCTCCCCTCTGCCCTGAAGACGAATGGTTTCATTTTTTATTATTAAAAAAGCACTAAAATATCAATTTCTAACCCTGCCCAGCAGAAATATGCCTTTTTCTTTATATCACTGCGAGGGAAAGGGTAGAGACTTAATGAAAGCTGGGAATTCAGAGAACCTGACTGACCTATCTTTACAGCAGTATATCTATATATTGATATAAGATGTGCCACAAAAGGGTGTGTGTGTGCTGATGATGACAACACCCTCTCTTAAAAATCTGACTATTTAAGGCACATGCAGAAGAAAATAAACAAACTGACTCCACAACCTTGAAAATGTGGAAAGAGGACAGATGTGTGGAAGAATCATGCCCAAACCGATTCCAGTGCTTGTGGATCAGCTGCCAAGAAAATAAGGAGTAAGTTGAGCATGCAGAAAAGCCCAGAGAAGCTGCAGTCTTATGTATGTTTACTTGGGAGTAAAACCAGCTGTAAGCAGTAGGACCTGCTTGCATGTACACATTAAAAGTCTGAGGTAGAAAAATAAACTTGCTGAGTATGCAGAAATGGTGACACTAACAACTTACTTGAGAAACAGATCAGTTATGAAATTTGAATAGAGATGGTGTATTATATGTATGAAAACAGGAGACATATCTAGAATGAGAGGCAGTCTAAAATACTGCATATAAATGTATTGAAATGAAGGTGCAGTATGAGAAGTAGTTTTAAATGTTGAATATAAATGTATCCCAACAGAAGTTATTTTTATTGTACCTTATAGACTGCTTGCGGGGACAGTGGGATATAAGTCCAATATATTTTTTTAAATTAAAAAACTAAAAAATAATGCAATGAAGGGGGTGTTGGGGAGAAATATTTTTATTTTTTGTTTATGACATATAATTACCTTTATTTTTCTGTATTCTCCTCATATTATCTGTTTGCTTTTGTGTGTGTGTGTGAATGTTTAGGGTTGAATGCAATGGACCTACACGTATAAAGGCATCTGTCAAGAACTTCTGTCAACCTTCTCTGAAACTGGCCAGTTCAAGTCATCACAAGTACTGCTGTGGTCTCCCATGCTGTGGTCTCCCATCAATGTCCAAAGCCTTTTCCATTTATTGTTCTTCTGCCATCAAAGTAGTCTGGTTTGCTTCAGTTCATGGCTAACCTTTTTGTGAAGCAAAGTGAAATAATTACTTTGGGTAGCAGATTCCAGAGAGACAGGCATTTTCCTTTTTTTGACCTTTTTTAAAAACATAAATAAAAGCTGCAGTTCAGAGCAGGAATATAATTTCAGCTTCTTGCTTCAAGCATGAAAATGTGTAAGGCCAGCACTGCAAGAGCTCTTATGCTCATGCTTGGAACAGCATGAATGGCAGCTGGGTACCCTAATCCCCCCCATGTGCCATTTTCATTGGCGCAATGGTTGAACAGATGACCTCAATAAATATAGGTAAGCCTCCCTGTTGGCTCTTACGTTTCCCCAAACGTGTCCTCTTTTAACCATTATGCCACTGAAAATGGAGCTTGTACTTAATAAAAATATTTATTTGCAGAAGACCCGAGTGCCATGTGATGGAGTGAGCTCCTGTCTCTGGTCCCAGCTACTGCCAACCTAGCAGTTCAAAAGCAAGAAACTGCAAGTAGATAAATAGGTACGACTTTGGTGGAAAGGTAACAGCATTCTGTGTATCTTGGCATTTACTCATGCCAGCCACATGACCATGGAAATGTCTTCGGACAGCGCTGGCTCTTCGGCTTGGAAACGGAGATGAGCACTGCCCCCTAGAGTCGGATTTAACTGGCTTTCAAGCAAGGGAAGCCTTTACCTTTTTACATAGATGATATACTACATGACAGAATAGGTGCTCTTTTATTGATGGAATGTGACAGCTAATCGAGCAGGCAGCAGTAGGAAACACTTCAGCAATATGGGAAAACACAGTCTCCATTACCTTTGCAACTTATGTTATGTCACTGACTAATAAAAAATAACATTATGATATGACCAGATCCCACTGGGAGTGGGGAAGAAGGGATTGTAACCAGCCTTTTTGAATGCTAGAGACAAATTGTAAAAAATCAGTGCTAGCAGTATACCACTCAAAACTGAAGTCTTTGGGAATGAATCTCATTGAAATTAGCAAGGTTTACTTTAAAATATGTGTAGTTAATTTCAAACTACAACTGGTTTACTGTAGTATGAAACCAGTAAGCCTCTTTATTTCTACTCAGTTTTTCTTTATACCTCATGCCTTGTTTATTCTGTTTTGTTTTGACTTTTGCCCTCAAGTCACAGATAACTTATAGCGACCTTAGGGTTTCCAAGGCAAGAGATGTTCAGAAGCAGTTTGCCCCTGCCTGCCTTTGCATAGTGACCCTGGATTTCCTTGGTGGTCTCCCATCCAAATACTGACCAGGGCCAATCCTGCTTAGCTTCCAAGATCTGACCAAATCAGTCTAGCCTGGGCTACCCTGGTCAGGGCTTATTCTGTTTAGAGGTGCTGTATTCTGTCACAGTGGTTCAGAGGGATAGGAAGCCCTGACCTGGATAGCCCAGGCTAGCCTGATTCTGTCAGATCTTGGAAGCTAAGCAGGACTGTCCTTGGCTAGTATTTGGAAGGGCAACCTCTAAGGAATACCAGGGTTCTGATGAAGAAGAAGAAGAGATTGGATTTATACCCCGCCCTTCACTACCCAAAGGAGTCTCAGAGTGGCTTACAAACTCCTTTCCCTTCCCCTCCCCAGAACAGACACCCTGTGAGGTAGGTGGGGCTGAGAAAGCTCTGACAGAAACTGCTCTTTCAGGAACAGCTGTGCCAGAGCTTGTGACTGACCCAAGGTCACATCAGCAGGTGCAAGTGGAGGAGTGGGGAATCAAACCCAGTTCTCCTAGATTAGAGTCTGCACACTTAACCACTACACCAAACTGGTTCTCAGAGCAGAGACTGGCAATGGCAAACTACCTCTAAAACATCTCTTGCCTTAAAAAACAGTTTAGCTTGCTATCTGTTGGTACATAACACTAAAAGAGTTTAAACTTCTGCCTGTCTGACAATCTTAGGATCTCCTGGCTATTCTACTCACAATGCCATACATTAATTGATTAATTTGAGGGAAGGGAGATGAGAAGACCCTGCTTCCTCATGGTTCCTGAAGAAGTATGGCTACAGTTTGCCCCACACACTTTCAACAGTCACTTTAAGATCGAAGACACTTGCATGAACATGCAGCATGGCTCACTACTGAGCTGGTCTGCATATGACCCTTTCATATCCAAGTCCTTTTATATGCAAGAGATATTTTGGAAAAACCCAAAAGATTAACTTAATTTGGGAAACTGAGGATGGGGCAAGTTGCCTATAACTCCTTGCATGTGGAAGGATTTCAGGACGCACAAGAGAATGCCAAACAGTTAAAATTACACAGCCTGACTAAACTAGTTCCGAACATAAGGACTTACAGTTCTTCAGGGTCCTGGCTGTAAGGCTGCGAACTCTGGCTTGGGAAACACCTGAAAATTTTAGTGTGGTGCTTGGGGAAGGCAAAGTTTAGGGAGAGCAAAGATGATGCCATAGAGTCTGCCCTCTCCAGCTGCCATTTCCTCCAGGACAACTGATCTCTGTAGACCGGCGATTAGTTGTAATTCCAGAAGAACTCCATGCCTCAACTGCTGATTGGTAACTCTTAAACCATGTTGCCCAACATGGGGTTATTTTCTGTTGTTTGTTCCTGGAAAAGTCAATAGTCTCTCCTAGCTCAGGGTCTTATCATCAGTTTTGCTATAATCACATCCCCTTGCGTTAATAAGTGCTCTGTTCCTGCTCTGGCTAGAGCTAAGCCTGTCAGTTTTCTTTTGGAACTCTATTGCTACCTCTTGGGGTGATGATTTGCTGTCTTTTTCATGATCTTAACAGAGAGGCTGCCCAAAGGACCTTAATTAAAATAGGAAAATCATGAGGACTAGGATATGGGGATGCCAGCCTCCACGTAGGACCTGGGGATCCCCTGGGGACCTGGGGATCCCCTGGAATTACAGCTCATGTCCAAAGTACAGAGAGGAAATGGATGCTTTGCAGGGTGGACTCTATGGCACTGTATCCCATTTTGGTCCCTGTCCTCCCTAGGCTCCACCCCCAAATATCCAGGAGTTTCCCAACCTGAATCTGGCAATCTTACCCCCTATTCCCCACTGGTGGCCAGGGAGAGCTGGCAACCCTATCAGGATGGGATTATAACACTCTGGTTATTTGAGTTTCCAGTGGTTATAAAAATGAACTTCTTACTATAGCCCAGCTCCAAATTCTTCCTAAAGAATATGGATAGTGCAAATCCCGTACATTCAAAAGGTAAGATGTAAAAATTTTAATTTAAACTCAACTTCATAGTAACATAATTCCAAAATCAAGAGTTTTAAAGGGGGGAAATCCTCAACAGCTGCAAGGGATAGAAGAGCACAAATTGACGTTATCCACAACTAGGAATAAGGCCCATTGTGGAAATAAATACAACGGGCTCTAGAAAGAGGCTCTGGGAGAGTGCCCCGGCTTTGGGCACTCAGTGACAATTTGCTGTGGCAATCTCAGCAGGGTATAATGACAGAGTCCACCATTTTCTCCAGAGGAACTGATCTTTGCTACCTGAAAAGCAGTAGTAATTTTGAGTGATCTCCAGCCCTCACCTGGAGATTGGTAACAGTGGTTCCCCAGGAGGGAGTGGCTGGTTTGGAGAGTGGATTCTATGGCATTGTACCTGTCTGAGGTCCCACCCCTCCTCAACACTCACCCTCTCCAGGTTCGACCCCTCAAATCTCCAGGAATTTCCCAACCTGGAGTTGACAACCCTATCTCCCTCCCAGCCAACCATCAACCTACCTTTAGTTTTCCATCTCCTCTCCCCTCCCTCTAAAGAGCAGTTGTAATTTTGAGTGATCTCCAGCCCCCACCTGGAGATTGGCAACAATGGTTCCCCATCAGGGAATGGCCGGATTGGAGGGTGGAGTCTATGGCATCGTACCTGTCTGAGGCGCCACCCCTCTTCAAACCTCACCCTCTCCAGGCTCCATCCTTCAAATCTCCAGGAATTGCCCACCTGGAGTTGGCAACCTGATCAGGACTGGGCCCAATGAGTTTTCTCCCAAAGGCCAACATAGGTGTGGAAAGGGCCTTTTACTGAGAGAGGAGAAAGTACAGGTGCCAACTCTGATTAGGGAAATACCTGGAGATTTGGGGGGTGGATCCTGTGGAGGGCAGCATTTGGGGTATGTATGGAAGGACTCAGCAGGGTACAATGCCATAGTCGACCCTCCAAAGCAACCATTTTCTCCCGGGGAACTGATCTCTGTCATCTGGAGGTCAATTGTAATAGTGGGAGATCTCCAGGTCCTACCTGGAGATTGGCAACCCTAGGGGAAAGTCAGCTGCACAGCGGGGAGTTGAAGAAAATGGTTTGATGGTCGCTGGCTCACCTCGTTAGCCAGCCAGCCATGCTGAAGCTAAGCATGAGAGAGAGCCTTTTTCCATTTATTCTGACAGGAAAGTGGCCGTTGGGGAGTGGGTTATGGGCGGGGGAGGGGGTTATGCTGAAAGTCCTTTGTTTTTTTACTCACAGAACCAAGCTTGGTTGCCTACAAACAGCCACTGAGCGGACAGTCCCTCACAGGAGTCAAGAGAACTGTCTTCCTCAGGAGAGAGAACTGTCTGCCAGTAAATCTGACATGCAAATCTGTCTGAAGGGGGAGTGGGTGGGGAAGAGGAGCAGACCCAGCACTTAGCCAATGGCACACGAGTACTCTTGAGTGGCGGCTGATGGGCCAATGGCTGAGGGAGGGCATTTTACAGCCAATGGGAGCGCATGGAATCTTACGACTCCAAGTGACAATTATATATAAGGAGAGATGTTCAAAGTACTTGGTCTGACTTAAACGACGGAATAAAAATATTTACTGATACTGTACTGTGCCTGTGCCAAAGGCATTGCACTGGCTGCCTATAACATACCAGATTCGTTTCAAGGTGCTGGTTTTTACCTTTAAAGCCCTTTATGGCCAGGGACCTGCATACCTGAGGGACTGCCTTTCCTTGCATGTACCCCAGAGAGCACTGTGATCAGGGGCCCAGAACCGGCTGGCCCTTCCGAGTCTCAAGGAGGCCAGACTAGCAACAACCAGGGCCAGAGTTTTTTCAGTGGTGGCTCCATTCTGGTGGAATGAGCTCCCAGAAGAAATAAGGGCCCTGTGGGATCTTTTGCAATTCCACAGGGTCTGTAAAATAGAGCTCTTCCACCAGCCTTTTGGAGCTGCCGCCACTACTAACAACTGACAGCTTAAGGCAGGAGAGCCCTGCCCTCCTGGGATTTCTAACTACAGCCTGAGCAAGCCGCCTAAGATGATCTAAGAGACCAAACAGCCTACTACGAATAGAGAGAATTGAGTAAGAACAACCGCTGTGAAATTATTGACACTAGCACTTTATTATGTTTTAGAATTGTTTAATTGTTACTGTTAATCTATTTTATGTGTATTGTAAATTTTATGTTGTCTTATGTAAGCTGCCCTGAGCCAGCCTCAGCTGGGAGGGCGGGGTAGAAATCTAATAAATCAAATCAATCAAATTTCACAATGTATTTATCAGAACATGAAACTTCTTATTGGGGGGCATCATAGCAACATATACCAAATCAAAACGTTTAAGTTCAACAAATGGACTTACAAAAATGGGTTCACAAGTGACAGAAGTTCTATAACCTCACACAGGTCACATGGTAAGGGCCATCTTAAGTCCTGTTCACAAGTTACAGTGAATGCATGTACAATCTGTGTATAGTGTATACACTAGATTTTTATGTGCATTGTGTGAATCTCATACTACATTCAACACATGCTTGACACGTGATTTACTTCCCTTCTTTATAAGATATTATCATCATGTGTAGAGGACAAAGTTATTTTGGGACAACAGCAAGCTGGATTTTGCAGAGTTGTTCATACAGTTGATCATTGTCATACTTTTCAGTATATCATAGATAAATATACCAGCCCAAAGGATGGCATGTTGGCTGTGGTCTTTATGGACCTTCGAGCTGCCTTTGACTCAGTGCCTAAACAGAGATTATGGATAAACTGAAGAAATCATCTATTGACAAGTATTTCCTATTTCTGATTCAACAATTATATGGTTGGCCTACAGTTCAAGTAAGATGGGGTCCACTGAGTAAACTGCCTAGAGCTAATGTATTGAGCAAAGGAGTGAAGCAAAAATGTATCCGCATTCCTCTGTTACATAATTTGTACATCAATGATCTAAATTCTTATATTTCCAGATATGAATTCCATCTGCTTTATCTAGTTTATGTTAAGTTGCCATTTCTTTTGTATGTGTATGATACAGCTCTTCTCTCAAGATCTGTGACTGGCCTACATAAATGTATAGCCTCTTTTTCAGAGTATTGCTTCAAAGAGGCCCAACTATTAATGTTTCTAAGTCAAAGGTCCTTCTCTTTAATAAAAAACAATGGACAAGGAATATAAGTGGACAGTAGCAGGTCAACCTATGGAGAAAGTAGAGCAATGTAAGTCTTTAGGAGTTATATTTCAAGTGAATATTTCTTGGAAGGTACATTTGAACTCTGTTATAAGAACAGCCACGAGTACTGGGAAGGCTATTTCAAGATTTTATTATTCCTCTGGGGGACAATATGTTTCTGCAGCAGTTAAAGCATTTAATGCTAAAGTTTCTGGGCAGTTGTTGTATGCTGTAAGGGTTTCGATTAGTGTGATAACAGATAAATGATAGACTGTTAGTAAGATTTTTATACAATATCCTGGGAACTCCAAGATGTGTGACAGGAATAGCTTTGAGAGCCAAGATTGGGGAGATGTTTTTTGAAGCAAAGGCTTGATAGAGAACATTTAATCTGAAAATTAGGATGCTGAAACTGAATTTAGAATCAGGATTTGTTGGATTAGTTACGCTGGTCCATCATATGAGTGACTGGGACAAATACTTTAAATTATTACATCTGGCATCACCAGTGATATGAATTGAGTCAGTCCATTAAAAGATGTTTGATGGATTTTGATTATAAGGTTATATGCTAGATACAGCTCAGAGTATCTTCTTCAGTTTGGCTGAACTGCCTTCCCTTGGCCTCAGACAGAGTGGGATCCCATATCATCCTCTCCACTGAGATGGAAGCCTGAGCTGACCTCTTCCCCCAAGCCTTTTAAGGTGCTTAGGTAGGCCTGAGGCATGTCCAATGGCTTCCCTCTATCCAGAAGCCTTATGGGGGTTGGGGGTGGCCAAGTCTGTGAGGGACTAATAGTGTCTTTTGAGCAATTTCTGCCCCCTCTCCTCCCAACAGCTGATTGCCAGAGAGCTGGCTGTCTAAGGGCCAGCTATCAGTGTGTGCCTGACTCCTAAAGGGCCAGATGCTATTGAGCTGCCGGCTAGCGTTCAGACCTTTATAAGGTGCATCTGTAATCCCTCTGTGCCTGGTGGATGTCGGGCTTGACCATGTGGGAGGCTGAGAAAGGGTCCAGGGGTTGTCTCTTCTGCCACCAATAAAAGTGAACACATCTTAGTTCTCATAAACATGTATACATATACATATACAATATACGTGTGTTCACTGTAACATGTGAATAGGGCTATTATTGTTGCCTTCAGAAATAACATGCAGTGAGCCTGTTCCAAGACAAGGAAGACAAAAAACAGATCTGCATCTCCTGCACTTCTAGGTAATCTGAACCTGACATGTGTTTCTTCTGTTTGAATCAGGCCCATAGCCAGGAATTTCTAAGTTGGGGGGCATTTTAATTCCTCGGGGGGCACTGGGATACTGGCTAATTTGATGAAAAGTAATTCAATTACCAGCTTCTCGGGCTCTCGGGCGGTGGTGCCCTCCGCTTGGCCATCAGCTTGGCCATCTTGTGCCTCCTCCCTGGCACTCCCCTTCACCCACCCCAGCTGCCAGCCTGCCCGCTCACCTTCCCCCAGTGCAAAAAAGACGCTCTGGAGGTTGCTGCCGGGTTGAGGGGGAGGCTGGGGGTGGGGAGAGAAGGCACTGGCTTCCCCTGGCTTGTGAAGGGAAGAGTTGGCAGGTGGCCATAGGGACTAGGCTGAGAGGGGGCTCAGTCAGACCACTGCTTCCTGGACCATGGAGGGCCAGGGTGTATAAAAATAGCACTGGCCTGGCTTCTCTCTCTCACTTAAGCTCCAAGCCCCTACGCCACTCCCTGGCCTTTTAGCTGGGATGGAGTCACACCAAATCATGGAGGTGGGAGCAGCGGTGGGGAATGGCCCAGAGAAAGGGGGAAGGCAAGGAGAGCTGGCTGCCCCAGTGGTGCAGGAGGAGTTTGTAGCGGCTGCCACATCTTGTTAGAGTCGGGGGGCCTGGGCTGAAAGGAAGTAATGGTGCCTTGGGAGGAAGTCAGCGGGCCAGGCCCCAAAATGCCCCAATGTAGCTATGGGCCTGGTTTGAATAATGGCTCAATCACATGTTGTGGGAATAGAAGCAGTGCATGTACCTATGACATATGCTATAACATGTGAAAGTCATATGTCTTCTTTTCAACTGTCTTGTATCTTTGTAGCAAACATTCTGTGGATCCCTTTCATGTTAACCATTCTAAACAGAATGTTATCTGTTGTTGGCTCAGTTCCGAGTAAAGAGATACAGGGATGGAGGTTTCACACAGCGAATTTCATTCTGTTGAGCTGTCTCTGAAGCAATCTGGCCATTGCAAACGTGTCACACTTTTTCACCACATGATCTTACTTCAACTTTTTTTTTGAATGTATATAGTGGTGCCAAGGCATCTCAATAGTACTGCTGTCAGATCCCCACAGCAATCAGTTCCCAACAACTTTCATTCAGAAGAGTAAAGTTTATTGAGTATAGTAAAAGCAGGTCTGCTGTGCATACATTCTGTGTTAGAACTCCTAGAAAGCATGCCCAGTGAGGAGTTATACATAATTCAAAGGATCCCTTGATGGCCCAGGTCCAATCAGAGCACAAGCAAAAGCCTGCCTAACCTAACATGTCTAGTTCCCAGGGAAAAGCTGTAACAAGGCACCAAGGTCACTAGCTGTGGCTACATAGATAAGAAGCACATAGAAGAAACAAAACTTAAGATTCCAGTACAGAGGCAGACCAACATCTCCCCCCCCCAGCAATGCCAGAGGCTCAGCTGACAACTGCTGTAGCACTGAAGCGCTAGGTTGGTCTAGTACTATAGTGTACACTTACTTTTTCCGGTAAAAGTGTTTGAGGTCTCCATTTGGCCAGTAAGCTTCCTCGACCTAAAGCAAGGGCTTGAGGTTTCTTGCCTTCGTTTTTTTCCTGTTTTGTTTTTGGTTTTTTTTTAACAATCTCGCAAAGCCCTGCCAAATCAAGTAAGCACTGGGACGTTTCGTTTACGATGTCCCAACTTCAGTTGCCGCTTTATATCTTGCCGTTCGTTCCAGGCCCGGGATGCGGGCGCCTTCCAAAGGTTCTCCGCCCCACACCCCGCCCCCCGTTTGACGTTTCTGAGCTCGCCGTTTCCTCACCGTTCCTTACTCCCAAGGGATGTGGGAACCTTTCTACACCTCACGGAACCTTTGCTGCGGAAGCGCCTGTTGCTGCCCGGGGGATCCGCTGGGTGGCTCCGACTGAGGGGACGTTTTACTGTTGCGGACCCCCCAGCGGAGGGAGCCGGAGTGAGACAGAAAAGCGAAGAGAAGGGAGGCGGTGACAACGACGTGGGTGAGACGGCCGAACGGGGGCAGGCGCGCCTCCAACAGCGTGCCGAGCGCCTCGGCCCCCGTTGTCTCTCCGCGGCCAGGCCTGCAGCCCCACCAGGAGGTGAGAGCCGGGCTGGAGGCGCAGGGAGGGATCATCGCGCACAAACGGAGGCGCCGCTTGGGGAGCGGATGGGCCCAGGGGTGGGAGGCAGGCAGGCAGCCATACCCCTCCCCTCGGCAGACCCAGGCTCTGGGGAAAGGAAAGGAAGGCCGGGCGGCGCTCCGGGAATGTGCAGCGACGGTGCTGGCTCAGCCTGGGCACCTGGGGGCGGGAAGGCGGGCATGGAAATCAGGCAGAGAGGGAGGGGATCTGATGGCCAGGATTAGCACCAGAGGGAACAAAAGCTTAGGAGTTAGCAGCACCACGGGAAGCAGGTTTCCTGAACAATGAGGTGGAGCCCGGTGGCTTCAACGTGATACCGGCAGCGAGGTATGGAGGCTTCCGGGATTGCTGAGGGAACTGGAGTTTGATGATGTACCACAAAAGGAGAAAAAGTCTCAGACACTGTGCTTGGACGCGAGGGACAACTTGTTATTGCCCGAGGAGGGAGTATTAGAGTTGGGGATGGAATCTATTTATGAAAGTGTGTGAGGCTATTTAAAAATACGGTTAACTGGGTGGATTTTTTTTAAGTATCTGAATGTTACAATCAACATAACCCTGTGACTAGCTGAAAAAATTAGTTTGGAAAACTTCTTTGGGGAGAAACGTTGATGTTTTTAAATCCTGGCCACGATTATACCATCTATTATGGCTGGAAAGTGGCAGCATGGTGATTAAAACTTTGAAACTTCCCCATGTGGATGCACATAGCAGGCTGCCTTTTTATCTTTGTCATGACTATGATTATTGGCCTTTTTCAATCCCACCTAACCCCAGTGTAGTTAGTTCTGATTTGCTTAGATTTGACAAGGTGTGTTTCCATGTTAAGAACAATTTTTTGCTTATTAATAATGCACAGCACATGCAGAAGAAAAAAATGCTGCTACTACTACTGCCTGTCTTGTATGGTGTTCTGGGTGCTGTATAGGAGGTTGAAATGGCTTGTTCTGTGCCTAGAGGGGTCTGCTTAGAAAGGTGGAGGGAAAAAGTACTGAGGACAGATTGATCAGGAAACACATGCTGGAAGAAGAAGGGTAGAAAAAGAGATTATCATAACATTTCCTCCTTCTCCTTAAACCGGGGCAAACAGAAAAGGGATTCAGAGTATAATCAACGGCAAGCCAGGTAGGGAGAAAACAAATGAGGGAGACTAAACAAAGATAAACTTATGTTGATGAACTTATGTTTCCCATCTGTTGACCTGAGGAGGGAAAAGAAAACCCAAGTGCCCTTTGCTTTCTATTCCTGTAGATCTCTGGCATCTTTCCTGAACAAGAGAAACCTAGGCTCTTGATGCAGGGACAGCTTTTACAACTCATAGGCAGAGAGAAATGACAATCAGAGTGATGTAGTGGTATACATTTTAGAAGAGGTAATCTGAACTGACGTGAGAAGAGAAAGAAGAATTTAGACCATTGGTCCATGTGCTGACAGTGGCACACCAGTTCATTTAGCTTGGCACCCAGGGACAGATCTCTGCCCTGGCAACTAAGACACTGGCAGCACTGCTTGGGCCAGCTGTGTGAGAGAAGACAACAGGCATAGATTGTGCCTTTTCTCACCAACAGAGTCCAAGGCGAATCCCTGAGATGCAGGCTGTGGTGCTGGACCTTACTTTGCTTCAAATGTACAGCCTTTTTGGCCTCTTCCCCACTCTTTTGTTTGCTAGTGTGTCAACATCTTCACAGGGTATCACTAACACTTGGGGCAAAAAGGTCGACTGACCCTGGTTTTGGTTATTAGATTAGAAATAATATTTTAGCAATACTCAGAAAGGTGGATATAGATGATGGAGTGGCAGGACTGGATGTGGGTGGAAAAGGAAAGAGGTGAATTCAGCTTTACTCAAAAGTTTTATGTTTGAGGGGGAAGGGAATAATTTTTTTTTACAGTAGCAGAAAATAATCAGTTTGAGTTATCGGAATAGGATCTCAGCCTTCAGTTTAGTACAATAGATTGTACAGGAGAAAGTGTTAGTGATACCCTGCAAATGAATCTCCTTCTTTTTTAAAAAATTGGAAATAGTAGCTTGCGTGGGCCTCTGTTCACATTTGGGGAGAAAGAGGGATTAATCCCCCTATGCTGTATTTGCGTACTTAGTCCCCAGCATCTCCTAGAGCAGTGTTTTTCAACCACTGTGCCGTGGCACACTAGTGTGCCGTGAGATATTGTCTGGTGTGCCGTGGGAAAAATTCCAATTTCATCCGTAACATATGAACAATTATAAAATAAAGTATTATTATTTCATAATAAAGTAATTATAAAATAATTTCATTGTGTTTATTTGATTCCTATTCAAGAGAATTACTTTATATATAGTCAATATAGGCACAGAGTTAATTTT
The DNA here is from genome assembly GCA_029375565.1 of Gekko gecko. NCBI lineage: Eukaryota > Metazoa > Chordata > Lepidosauria > Squamata > Gekkonidae > Gekko > Gekko gecko. The sequence continues at coordinate 102,356,934 of JAPDNY010000002.1, read as the reverse complement.
TTTTAACATTTTCTAATGGTGGTGTGCCTCGTGATTTTTTTCATGAAAAAAGTGTGCCTTTGCACAAAAAGGTTGAAAAACACTGTCCTAGAGCAGCTGTTAATCCTGCAAAGAAAGCCTACAGATAGCATACTGGCATTTATATATTTTTTATGAAACAAATAGCTGCTGGGGGACGGGAGTTGAGATTCTGAAAACACAGGGGAGGGAAAGGGTTAACCCCACATCATGACTTCAGTTCAAACTGGGACTCCTGGGCTGGGAAGGGGAGCAATTCATTTACTGATCTCCCAGTGGCTGGACTAGTTTGACCCACAGTTAAAAGATATGTGAGAGGTCAGGATTGAAAATTTATATTATTTAATTCATTTATTCCCCATCTTTCTCCCCAGTGGGGACCCAAGGTGGCTTACATTATTCTCCTCTCCTCCGTTTTATCCTCACAACAACCCTGTGAGGTAGGTTAAGCTGAAAGACTGTGACTGGCCCAAGGTCACCCAGAGAGCTTTCAAGGCATGAGTGGGGATTCAAACCTGGGCCTCCCAGAAAAGGCAGATCTGAGAGTAAATCTTATCTCACAGGACTGTGATTGTAAGATCTTGACTCTTTTGTAAAGCGCTATGACTGACATAGAACTACAAGAGCAATTGATTTGTCTCCTAAGTCTAACAGAACAGTAGTGTGCTGTAATTTTGCTGTTCTGTCTCTGCTTCTGTGTGTGTGTGTGTGTGTGTGTGTGTGTGTGTGTGTGTGTGTGTGTAAGATAGCATTGAAAGAGGAGGGTGGGACATCACTTGTTCTTCTGTCTCATATTAACATAGGGTGTTTATTCCCTCTGCCTGTACTACCCTACATCCCATATGGAGGACATAGATACAGGTGAAAGCAGTAGTTTATCTCAGTTAGTGTGACTGTATTACTACAGAGATTTAATGGGGGGGGGACTCTAGGTAAACCCAGTTCTATGCCTTTTGTGGAGTTGAGTTTCATTTCCAGTGGGATTTACTCCCTAATAAGTGCACATACAATTGCTGCCTTATTTAATCTTGAATGAATTCCACTTATTTGGCCCACGAAAATTTGGTACTATTGACCTGGAATTTTCATTTTCCCCCAGACTTATTCATGGCTTGGGCCTAAAAATTAGGTGATGCCTGAGAATTTGAAATACTTTTCTAGCCCTAATCTGTCAGATCTTAACCAATGTAGTTCTGGCTTCCTTTCTCACCATGTGAAATAGACCAGTCATCTAGATTGATTCGCATTATGGAAATAATGAACTGAGTATAGTAAAACAAGTTTTGGGGGGAAAGGGAAGGAGAGTACTTCATAGTGCACATGCTGTGATTTGCCTTATGGAACAAGATACTGGTGAGGGTTAGGAGCAAAGACACTGATACTCATGCTTTTCTTAAGAAACACAAGGTTGTATTGTTTTGACTCTAACAGTGCAATCCTAAACAGAGTTACTCCAGTCTAAGCCCATTCTAATCAATGCATAGCTTTCTGCTTTGAAATTAGGAAATGCCATTTGTAAGCTTTGGTCTGTTAATTTCATGCACGATTAGTTACTGTTTGTAAAAATTGAAACACAAAGAAATTAAAACTGGTGATTTTGTCAAAATATGAATTTGATAAACATTTATGCTAGTAACAATCATATGTAGTATATTTTAAACAGATTTATTTATATTAGAGATAGCTGGCCCACTGTTGGAAGATGTTAATATAGAAAGAAAGATGAAGTAACACAAAATAAGTAACATTAAACTTAAATTAGTATCCTTGCTTTGTGATGAAAGCTACTGGCTTCCAAATTTCAAGTACAAAGTATATGCTTCCTTAGCCAAGAGCTATAATGTGTTACATTGTATTGTATCTGTGTTTGATTAGGAATGTGCTGGGCATTATAATGTATACAGCACTGCTGTATAAATGGTGCTTTAGAGGGTAACATAAGCACAAAAGATGGGTCCCTGTGTAAGGAGTTTACAGTATAAATATTAACAGTGGGGAGATCATAAAAGAGAATAGAGGAAGGTGAAAGGTAGCAAGGATTGAATGTTGGCAAATATAATTGTATTAAAGGATTTTTTGGGATGACTACTAAGGAGCTAAGCTATAGGCTTCCCAGTAGAGGTGAAACTTCAAGGAAAGAAATGGGGGTGTACCATGTAGACAAATCTGCCAACAGGTGTGGAGAAAAATTCCCTGTCCCATTCATAGAGGCTCTTTCTGTGTGGAAACTGGAAGTTAAATCTTTTCATGGCATGGTAGTAAATAACATCCTATTAAGCTTCTGTCAAAGGACATGGTTGTTGGCAACCCTATGCATAGATGTTCTGAGTGAGAATTGCAGGCAAAGAGGACAGCAAGGGAGAATGGCTGGAATTCTTATGAGAGCAGGTTTTTTTTTTTTGTTTGGTTGGGGTTTTTTTGCATCAGAAGGTGGTAGAGTTGGAGGACATGCTGGACAGAAAAGTTGGGTTAAGGCACTAGAAAGTCTCAAAAGTAAAGATAAGGAGTGTGTGCTCCTTGTAGAAGGGGGTGGAAAGCAAGTGAATTGTTTTGGCAGCAGAATTTTTGATTCTGATGAGCGGACTGCATCTGCTCTTCTGGCTCCATTAATAATAAATAATGACTCACCAGCATTCAGCATTATGTAACTGAAAATTATCCAGACTAAACCATGGGGTTTGATGTTCCTTTAAAAAAATTAAGGGCTACTTTGGTTACTGCTTTGAAGCAGGTGTTTTGCTACTAGGGGGAAAAGTGTGAGATACATTTCTTGCAGGTTAAAGCTGCAGTTATAAATTATCAGTCAGGTTAAAAATCATGGTGGTGAATGTCTCTGTTCAAGATAATTTGTGCTGTACAGACTACAGTAAAAAGTTTTGTTGACAGGATGTTGTTACTTACTGAAAAAGGGAGAAGGCAAAACCTAAATGTATCTCCTATGCCAGTGGTTCCCAACCTTTTTGAGTATGAGAAACATCAAAAAGAATGTGTCAGCCCCCATATGGTAGAGAAAATGCATAATGACAAAAAGTCAAATTGACACTGCTTAGTGTGCAAATTGATTGGCATAAAAATGTTTAAATAAAACAAACTATTTCAAGAAGCAAGTGAGAGCTGAAGTAAGCAAGTCATAGAAATTTTTCTGTTTCGCTTCGCATATCACAGTTGTTTCACCTATCCTGCCTGTGTTTTAAGTTCTGAAGTCCTTCTAAGGATGTCGCCATGTTTATAGGTTAGATAGGTGGTTATGGGATATATGGTCTTTTCCCTGGTGACAGATTATAGAACACTGCCTCAGGCATTTTGGTCAGATTATTGTTGTTCTCTTTTAGGCACCAGGTAAATGCTTGCCCAAGCTTTTGGTAGCATTTAATTCCCCCCCCATATATTCCCTGCTATTTTATTAGCTACTGTTTTTATTTTGCTGTTGCTTTTTATTGTTCCTGATAATATTTTAAGTATTGTAAGCTACCTATTATAAGCTACCTAGGTTGAACAATGGTATATAAGGGCTTTCAGTAAATCATGAGAGTATTCTTATGAACAGTTTCACATTGTGATTTTAATTTGTAGCCCTTTAAACTTGGAGTTGTACTAATACTAGATTTGAAAGCACAAAAATGTATACCCAGATGAAAGTTTATAGATAACCTATTGGAAACTAAATCAGAGGAGGTTTTGAAACATTAGTTTTCTTTCCTGCTTTTGTTAAACTTAATTTAGCTTTCAGTATGAAAGAATTTGGAATGACAGAACTTAGTTTAGGAGAGCTAAATTCAGGCTGTGACAGATTATCAATTGCTGATGATTTTCCCAGGCTTGGTACCTTGCAGTCCCAAGCTTTACGAGGTCTGGGGCTTTGTAACTGGTTCTTGGAGTCATGGGCCAGACTCTAGTCAAGTGGTCTCTGGCCAGAAGAAAGAATGCAGCCCAGAAGGTTGTGGTGTGTTATGCAGGCTATGACAGCTGGCCCTGTGGCACAGGCTATGTGGTGCTGGGCCAGGAAAGGCAGAAGTCATGGTTTGAGTTGCTTCCTAGAGCTTTGTGCAGGTCAACTGTTAGTATTTGACTGATCAATTGACCAGTGTATCAACTGCATGGGATTAGTTTAAGGGGAAAGACAGGAAGGTCATGTCCCTTCAGGATGTTTGGAGGTTGTTTAAATCCATTGTAAATCCACCTGAGTAAATATATATGTCACAGAATACATATGAATGGATCCTGAAGGGTGCCAGTGTGGTTCAATAACAGCAGGAGGCTCCCTTTAAAAAGCAGATGTCTTGCCCAAATGAAAACAAAACAAAAATTTCAGCCCCTAGGGTTCTCAGGGTAGCTTACAAATATAAAAATTACAGCCCTGATATGATTCAGCTACTGTGGATGCCCTGGTCTAAGTTCATTTAGGGGTATAAAGGAAAATGCCAGCACTTTGAATTGGGTCTCAGAACAAACTGGAAGCCAGTGTAATTATGGAAAACAGGGAACATATGGTCTCATGGTGTGCCCTGATTAATTAATTCATTCATTTCATTGATCCTTTGCAGTTCTCAGTGAGGACCCAAGGGGGCTTACATTGTTCTCCTCATTCAATTTATCCGTACAACAACCCTGTAATATAGGATAGGCTGAAAGTGCATGACTGGCCCAAGGTCACCCAGCAAGCTTCTATGGCAGAGTGCGGATCTGAACCTGGGTCTCCCAGATCGTAGTCTAAAACTCTTAAGCCCTGCACAACACTGGTTGATGCCATAGTTGCCACACTCTATACCATCTGAAGTTTCTGAACCATTTTTAGATGCAACCCCATGTACAATATGTTACAACAGTCTAACATAGATATTAACAAGGTATGTGTAATTGAGGTCTGGTTCTTAGTTTTCCATGAATGTTTGCAATGGATAAACTAGCCTAAGCGGGGGGGAGGGGGAGAGAATCATTCCTGGCTACCTCTGCTACCTGTTTCTCAAACAGCAGGAGAGGACCCAGGAGCACCTCCAAACTGAACATGCTTATTCAAGGGGAATGTTGCCATGTTCAGGGCTGTAACTGTACTCAGGGTTGTGGTTTACTGCCAACACACAGTGCTTCTATCTTGTCTAGATTAAGCTTCAGTTGGTTTCCCAACATCCAGTGTTTCACTGTTTCCAGCGACTGATTTAGCATCTTCACAGCCTCTCTGGATTTAGTTGGGAAGAAGAAAGAGAGCTATGTATCAAAACCTTACAGACAATACTGCACTCCAGATTTCCAGATGTCCTTTCATAGCAGTATAATGTTGAAGCTGAAATGCGTAGGAACACCTATGTAAACCAAGTGGCAAAACAAGTCTTCTGTAAAGCAGTATCCTCTTCCATCCACTTTGGATTACTATCTCAGAAGGTTGGCATAGTTGACAGCTTTGAACGCTGCTGAGTTATCTGAAAGCACAACAGGCCCAAGGAAGTAACCAGAGCACTTTTTGTCTCAAAAACAATATGGAAGCCAGACTGGAAACAGTCTAAACACTTTGCAAGATTCTACCATAGTGAACTTTGATAATGTGCAAACAAGGAAATAAGGGAGAAAATTGATGTGTGTGAATGAAAGAAAAGAGGAAGCATATCAGCTGGAGGCCCAAAGAAGAACAAGCTTAGCTACAGATGAAACAGCATGACTTTCACAGTGAGAAGTTCTGTCTCTCAACCGTTTATTTTTTTTGCCAGTGTTAACACACTTGTAGGCTTGATCCTTGTTGCTATACTTGGTTTTTGAAAACTCCCTCACTAAAGATTCCTGAATAAACTTAATAGGCCTGGGGTAAGATGATGGCTGAATGATAAATCACCCCTCCCCCATTTTGAAACAGCTTACCCTCAACAACAACAGAAATTATAATCATTACAATGTTATAGATACAGTATTTAAAGCTTGCTGGTATAACAATTAATTAATGCTCAATCCTGTCTATTTATTCATTTCCATTATCCTATGTAATGTAAAAGTGAGGCACAATTGTACAGGTCTAATGCTATATTTTTACTCTGGAAATAGCACACACAGAAGAAATGGAGTTGCTCTAGTAGTGAGGCGAGATGTAGCACAAGCAGTCAGGGGCTATAATGCAAAGTGGCTGTATAGTATCAATCAAACTTCATGGAAAGCCTGTCAACATAAACATCATTCAAGTTTATGCTCCAACTACAGATGTTGATGAGGAAGAAACTGAAAGCTTTTATGCAAGTGTCCAGGAAGAGATTGACCACACACCTCAACCAGATGTGCTGTTATTCATAGGCGACTCAAGTGTAAAAGTTGGAAATGAAGCAGAATCAAATATTGTTGTCAAAGGCTTTCACGGCCGGAGTTCATTACTTGCTGTAGAATTTTGTTCCAAGACACTGAAAGACTGGGCAACACTTCTAATTACCATGTCAGCTTACACAGGGAAGCCATTGAAATTCATAAACATAAACACAATTTCAACAGGAAAGAAGAGAGTTTAAAAATAAATAGGTCATGGTTTCCTGTCCTGAAAAACACAAAATGCTCTGCAGCTGACAGTAGCACTACAGATAAGATTAAAGTTTCAATAGCCATTCCACACACAAAAGAACCTCCTCAGGAAACAATCCATAGACAAAAGCACCTCCTCAGGAAAGCTCCTCCATTAGCATGTTCATAGCCTGGAGAACTACTACAAGATAATGACTCAGCCTTACCCCACCTAACAGGGTAGATATAAATTACCTGCCTACCATTTTTCTGCTCACCTTGACACAGAGAGTACTCCATCTTTCTGTGTTATACCTCTGAGGATGCCAGTCACAGCTACTGGCGAAACATCAGGTCCTACAAGACCACGGCCACACAACCCGGAAAATCTACAGCAACTAAAGAATCAAATATTGTTGGAAGGCTTGGGCTAGGAGCATGAAATGAAGCAGAAAAGATCATATAATTGTGTGAGGACAACAAGTTGATCATTGCAAACACGTTTCAGCCAGCCAAACAGACATATATATATGAACATCACATGATAGCTAATGTAGAATAAATTACATGATCAGAAGCAAAAGATGGAGAAGCTCTATTGTCTCTGTTAAAACAAGACCAGGAACAAATTGTGGTATAGACCATGAATTGTTAATATCGAAAATTAGAATAAAGCTGAAGAGAAACACTGAAACATGCATAGTGCCAAAATACAATCTAAACAACATTTCCAAAGACTGTGTAAAGAACAGATTTGCATTACTAAGTTCAAGCGAATATGAATTGGAAAAAGTATGGGTTGAAACCAGAGCTCATATCAAGAAGAATGCACAAAAACTATTCCTGTAACCAAAAGAAATGAAACGTTTCAGTGGATGACTGATGAAAGTAAAAGCCAAAGGTGACAGAAATAGAATCAGAAGTCTAGATGCGGTGTTCCAACGACATGCACGTAGAGACAAAGAGAACGATTATAATAACCAGTGTAAAGAAATAAAACAACAAGAAAGGAAGAACAAGAGAGCTGTTCCACAAGCTCTAAGAAATCAGAGTGAAATTTAAAGCATGGTTAGGTGTGCTGAAAGATCAACATGAAAACACATTAATTGAACAGAACAAAATAAAGAAAAAATGGGACTCATATACTGAAGAACTATACAAAATAGGTGAAAGGATATTTTGAAGAAGAACCTACAGTTTTAGAAAGTGAAGTAAAAGCTGCACTGAAAGCAATTGGGAGAAACAAATCGCCAGGTGTAGATGGGATGTCAGTAGAGCTATTTCAGGCCTCAGAAATGGTTCATCAATATCTTAACAAGAAAACAATGTCCCACAGATTGAAAATGCTCAATTTATATTCCAGTTTTTAAAAAGAAGATGTGAAAGACTGTAGCAATTATCGGACCATCATATTAATTTTTCACACAAGTAAAGTGATTCTGAAAAGTCTTACAACAGAGACTGTAAACATATGTGGAATGAGAAATGCCAGGTGTTCAAGCTGGATTCAGACAAGGAAAAGGCACTAGAGATTATATTGCAAATTTATGTTGGTACTGGAGCATATGAAAGAATTTCAGAAGAATATCAGCTTCTGTTTCATTGATTACAGCACAGCTTTTGACTGTGTGGATTGGTTTGATGTACAGTCTGTACTCTGGCCAAGAGACTACTAATAGGACAGAATATGGAGAAACAGAATGGTTTCCACCACAAGGATTTTTTAATCACCCTGTCTGTTCTATCTGTATGCAGAACATATAATAAAGAAAGCTGGATTAGATTTTGATGAAAGTTGAGTGCAAATTGGTGGAAGGAACATTAACAATTTGAGATCTGCAGATGACACCACATTACTGGCAGAAAACAGTGAAAACTTGAAACAACTCCTGATGAAGGTTAAAGTGGAAAATGCCATAGCAGGATTACAGCTGGACATCAAAAAGACAAAAATAATGACTACTGGGGAACTACACAAAGTTTAAGGTTGACGATGAAGAAATTGAAATTTTTAAAGATTTTCCATTCCTTGGTTCAATTATAAACCAAAAGGGAGATTGCAACCAAGAAATAAGAAGGAGATTGGGAAGAACAGCCATGAAGGAGCTAGAAAAAATCCTTAAGTGTAAGGGTGTATCACTGGTGACCAAGATCATGACAATTCATGCCACAGTACTTCCCCATTACTATGTATGGGTGTGAAAGGTAGACAATGAAGAAAGTTGATCCGTTTGATATATGGTATTGGAGGAGAGTTTTATGGATACTGTAGACCCCCCTCCCAAAAGTCAAGCAAGTGCATTGTAGAGTAACTAACAACAAAGTTAAGCCTGTAAAACACTTAATACTAAAAAACAAATTAAACTTCGAAGTAGGTCCATCCGTGTAACCAATATGTTATTTAGACATGGAAGAATGGGGGTGGGGGGGATTCAAATTCTTTGTGTGTCCACTGTGTTTCACTGTCATTGGGTTGAACAAACATTACTTTTTAAAAAAGACAGCCTCATTACTGCAGTGCTTGTTAAAGCTCTTTTCATTGCAGAGGCTGCTATCTGTAGGGTGAGGTTGTAAATAAGCTACTCTACAGCTTTGGGGACTGCAGTGGGGAGATACTGAAGACATTCTGTGGGTCATACAGTAGTTGGTGACTCAGTCTGTGCTGCCACCAGTCTTTAATGAATCACATCTGTTATGGTGGATTTATTTTGCCAAGATTTTCATGCAACCCTTACCTTTTCCTCATCCCAATCACACAATGTGATTTTTTAAATGTTACCCTACAGTGTTCTTGAAAGTCCTTAAGGATTACCATCTCTCTGACAGATTCTCATCCTGCATTGCCTGAAAAACCTAGGGAAGTTATTTGTAGAGATTTTTTTCTCCTGCAACCCATTACAGTTAGGAAGAGTTTTGACAGGTAAACTATTTCTCTTTTATAGCTGCTTCAGCCTATTCTTACCCTTCCTTCATTGGTCTCTTTTCTTTAGCAGACTTTTAGACATACAAAAATTGTTGTAATATTCTGCTAAATCTTCGAAGATAGTCAAGGCAGTTTTTCTTCCTTCTATTGTATCTTCAAAATCCTTTACAGGCTTTGCTGCGATCCTCTAAATGTCTTCATGTTTGTATGTTGATGTGCATAGACTTTAGCTGAGCTATGTACATCAGAATGATTGCTGCATGTGGTCTGCAGGAGATGCTTTTTGTTCATGCAAAGAAAAGTTGAGTATCTTTTAAAACCATTAGATACTTCGCAATATGTTGCTTGAACTCATATGTTTATATAAGGTAGCGTTTTCCCCCCCCAGTGAGAATGTTGTTGCTTAATAGCATTGTTAGGCTGCTCTGTCAAAGTAATTTTGTTTAAAAAACTTTCCTCTGTCTTGTGTTTTGCAGTTCTTCCCAGTTTTGTTTAACCTGTTGTGAATAAAGAGAGATAAATATCACTTATTAAATGACCATCTTTAACTTATCCCTGGGTACATAAAGTCACATGGTAAACTGTTCATCTGGTTATCCTAAGAATATTATAACATATCTATACTTGACCAGAATCTGGAGAGCAGGAGATGGTAACGTTGTCTTTATCGCTTCTGAGATTGGTGCAGACAACTGGCTTGCCAGATGTGTGGTGGTGGAAAGTGCCATCAAGTTGCAGCTGTCTTATCGTGACCCCTCATGGGGTTTTCAAGGCAAGAGGCAAACAGAGGTTGTTTGCCATTGCCTGGCTATGCATAGTGACCCAAGACTTCCGTGGTGGTCTCCCATCCAAATGCTGGACCAGGCCCAACCCTGCTTAGTTTCCGAGATCTGATGTGATCAGCAGGGCCGGCTCGCTCACTAGGCGAACTAGGCATTCTCCTACAGTGTGCTGGCCCTTAGGGGTGTCAAAAGCCCCCTGCCCCCACCAACCCCCCACCCCTTCCCTGGCTTTTCGGCGTGCCCCACAGCTGTGGGGCACGCAGGCAAGCTGGTGCTGGACTGAAATGGGTAGGGTTTTAAACCCCTGCCCCTTCCCTGGCTTGCCGGTGCGCCCTGCAGCTGCAGGCTGCACAGGCAAGCCAGCGCTGGGACAGAAGGGGCGGGGGGTTTAACCCTTCGCCCCTTCTCTGTCTTGCAGCTTTCCCCCCCTCCCCCTCCCCCTCCCTCAGGTGGGAGAGGAGACGGGGCGGGCATGGAGGGTCCCCAGGCCCCACCGGGAGGTTGGCATCTGCGCCCTGCCTAGGGTGCAGAAACACCTCCAGCCGGCCCTGGTGATCAGGCTAGCCTGGGCCATCCTGGTCAGGGCCCAGTTACATGCAAGCTATGGTAAGTTATCTCTTATAAAATGATCTGTATTTACCCTTTGTTGATGGATAAATGGGGCCGTTTCTGCCATATAAACCCTGCTATTGGATGCCAGGCAGAATGTTCACATCACATCCCTTTTGCAGACGACTCCATTAGTTACCAATCGGTAACAGGGTCAAATTCAGGGTTCTAGTTATTACTTACAAAGCCTTTAATGGCCTTGGGCCTACATATATACAGGACCATCTTTTTTGTTAGGCTCAGGTGGGTAGCTGTGTTAATCTGAAGCAGCATAACAAAGTTTGAGTCCAGTGGCACCTTTTAAGACCAATAAAGTTTAATTCAAGGTATAAGCTTTCTTGTGCAAGCACACTTTTTCAGATACTTCTTGTTGGGCTTCTCCATGACTGCTCTGTTTATTTCAATAAAACCTTTTGGAAGGTGTGACCCTGCAAATGAGTACAATCAGCAGTTGTCCATTCACACACATTTTCTGTGCTGGCTCCCACCTTGTGGGACCTGCCTGAAGAGGTCAAGGGTATTTTTAATAAAGGGAGTATTAAATGTAATATGGTGGTAGTGTAATGGAATGGTTCAGGAAGTTGCTTTTATGAGGGATACGATTGTAGTCTGTTCCCATGTTTGTTGTTATTGTAGTCTATTTAGTGTTGCCAGGTTGCTCCTGGCAGCTGGTGGGGGATGAGGGAAGTTGCCAGTAGAAAGAAGGTGGCCTAGGCCGTAGAGTTTTTGCCCAAATACCAGAACACCACCTGGAAGTGGCAGAAATAAATGTTATGACGTCGCTTTTGGTACAACACCAGCAATGTGACCTAGGCCTTTTTCTTTCTACTGGTAAGTCCCCTTGCTGGCCAGCTGGGGCAGGGCCTAGTGGTGGGCGACTCCTGCCACCACCAGTGTGTCTGGCAACCCTAAGTCTATTGCAGTTTCTTCAACCTTTGTAACACATTTTCTGCATTATGGTTTGTCATTTTTTAGACTGGGGGTTCCCAGCATGGTGACTGTGGGTGCCTTGGTACCTGCTGACACTTTTTCTGGTGCCCACCAAGCGCTTTTAGAAAGTGGATGGGGCTAGGAGAGGCTTTTTCCCTGCAAGGCTCCTGATTGGACACTGGAGATTTGACTTATACATATTTTGACAGCACAAAGGTCTTTACTGTGTGGCTGCAGGTAAACCATGACAGCTAATGTGTCGCTAGCTCCACTTCCTGTGGCAGCCCATTTTGTGGCAGCCATTTTGTGACCGCACCCACTGCACTGTGTCAGCAGGCTAACCTGTGTTCTATATGAAATGATATTGCTTGGCTGCTGGAGGAGGGCTAGGAAAAAATAGAACTCCTACTGAGGAGTTTCCCACCTTTTGAATACTTGTGACAATTTGCAGAGAGAAACAATTTTTTAAAATGTAATTCATTTATTAAAACAAAGAAAGCTTTGTCTAGGGCTGTTTGAAGGGCCCTTTTTATTGCTAGGTGTAAAGTTTGGAGCAAATTAAGTGAAATTATTTCCTTGCAAGTACACTGGAAACATTAACAACCATATTCTTTGGCATGTGAGCATGATATCAGCTTCGTGTAGCCCCATTACAATACAGTGCCAACACAATTGTAGTTGCCTTTTGATCATATACACGTTGCTTTTGTAAACTCAAATGACGTGTGTAGCTGGGGTGCTTTCTCTCAGTGACTTGCATGGTAAAACCTTTTTTAGTGGGCTGAGAGAGAATTTTATTACTTAAAGGATTGGTTACCAAAATATGCTTACATGAGGTTACTTTGAGAATAGGTTGGTACAGTATGCAGCGTCAACCTCATTTGTGTAGCAAGGGGGAAGGGAAGGGAAGGTTCTGTCAACTGCCTTGATTCTGAATCCTGTTCTAGGAACACTGAAACCTGACTTCTTTGTAGAGGATCTCTTTCTGCATGAAGAAAGGCCATGTGTTGTTCTGTTTTACAACTTACATTGGGATAAGTAATTAAGTTGGTTTTATTGGAATTTCTATCAGTGCAGTAGCTTGTAGGTTTGGGCTGTAGGTTCCAAACTGATAGCTCAGGCTGGCCCGATCTTGTGAGATCTTGGAAGCTAAGCAGGGTCAACCCTGGCTAGTATTAGGAAGGGCAACCTCCAAGGAATACCAGGGGCATGACACAGATGCAGGCAATGGCAAACCACTTCTGAAATGTCTGTTGCCTTAAAAACAAGTCTAGCTTGCCACCTAGTGGTCAATAATGCTAAAGAGCTAGAACTTTTGACTGCCAGACGATCTTAGAATCTCCTGGCTATACTACACACATTGCCATATGATAATTACTGTTATTCCTAAACTGAATATTATGTTTATGAAATACTTGGTGGATGAAGAATCAAGTTGCATCAGATGAATTAGTATTATTTACCTAAAATCAAATGGAACTGTTCCTTAGTGATAAGTAATATTCTGACAGAGACTGCCTAACTTTTATTAACGATAGAGCTGGTTTAACTTTTATCCATAACTAATGATTTTTAGTGACTGGAGCTTGTTAGCTCTTTGTTATCTTTACAATCTTTCATGCCTAACCTTACAGAGTTGGTCCAGATCACAGGTTTTGTCATAGAATCATGAACCTTCTAGGAATATTGCCTACATTTCTTAATATGTGTAAACTCCTCTTTGTGTTGTGCTTGCAACTAAAATACCAGCTTTCTGTTTATTTCCCAGTCATACTAGGAAGGTGATTTTAATAAGAGATATTTGTGAAATCTAAATGAATTGTGTGATCATTTTGAAGGTTATAGTTTTGAAAAGAGCTCTGGTTCCAGAGATCAAATAGTGAATGTGGGGCTTGGGAGTGGGGTGTTGTTGTTCAGTCGCACAGTCGAGTCCGACTCTTCACGACCCCATGGACCAGATTACGCCAGGCCCTCCTGTCTTCCGCTGTCCGCTGAAGTTGTGAGGTACCTGCCAATAAAACAATAGAGGCAAGTGTAATCAGGATGCATTATGTAATTACCCTTGGTAGATGTTCTGAACTGGGTCAGACCTGCATGAGAAATGAGGGCAGGCTACTATTTGTAATTCTTACCTGTCTGTGGTGCAGTATTAATGCTGTATATCTGAAGATTGCCAGGCCGGCTGGAAGCCCTCCAGAGGAGCATTGCTTATGCAACTGAAAACAGGGCAACCACCAGACAGTGGGGTGGGAGAGTGGACTTGGTGGGCTGATTATATGATAAATCCTTAAAGAGTTCACCCTCTTGTTGTACTAGGATCATTGAAAGCTTGCTTAACTTTTTAGCAAAATAAAACAGCTTTCTTGAGTCAGAGCTCACTTCATCACACTGCTGAAATACATTCTCAGCGAATATTCATGCTGAAATAAACATTGTTAGTCTTTATGGTGCCCCTGGACTTCTGTTTTGTTTTTCTTCAGTAGACTGAGGTACTACCTATCTGGATTTGTGTACTTTTTAGAAAGCAGAAACTATGTAGTTACTGATTTTAATAGGCTACCTGCAGACTTGAGCATTGCAGCAATGTAAGATGATATGAAAGTTGAATGTAACTTTTGTTGAGATCAGTTGGCTCTTTTAAACATGTATGGTTTTAGTTAAATTTCTTTTAAGCGGTAACTGAAATATAACCACATATTTCACAAGCAGAAAAATGGTCAGTGTAAAAACCATAGTTTAATTAAAGAACTTAAATTGTGTTAACAGCATTAAATTCATTTGTTGAAGAAATTTCTTATTTTTAGATAATGTTAAATGGGATAAAGTTTTTGTGCTATTTGGAAGTAAACTTATTACAAACATCAGGGGTTGACATATCCAGCACCAGATAGCCATGGCAGAGGCTAGTATTTTTAGCACTGATTTTATTATGATGACAGCCATGATTACCACCATATTTATTTATATGCCTCAATGCTTTTGTAATGGCATAGCTTGAATAGAATTATGAGAAACTGTGAAGGTTTTAGCAGTAGGTTTTATGGTAGTAATAATTAGAAAACATCATTAAAAAACAAAACCCTGAATGCTGAAAAATGAGTCAGGTACCAACATTTTTCAGCTAACTCCTAGACTGAAAGTGTATTTGTTGGGGCCTGTGAGGTACATTTTGGTATGTTAATTTGTCTGCTGTAGCCAGAAACTCTCTGATATCCAACAACTTTTGGGAAAAGATATGCACTTTTGAAATGAAACTTAAATTCAGGTGGCTCAGTTGGTTCAGTTATGCTGACCTCTAAGGAGTTTTCAGTAGAAATACCATCTCCACAACTGAAGGCCTGAGACCAACCTTTTTATTTTAGTTAAAAAATGCTCACACTTTCTCATTCTGTGTTCACTTGGAAGGCAAGTTTTGTGGAAAAGAGAAAATAAATGCTGAGATAGATTCTGATGTTTTATCTTTCTCAAACGCTGCGTAGTTCAAGGGAGATGTGTTTTAACCTGCTTCTTCTTTGCATGTCTGCTTCTTGTCTCCCTTATTTTTCTTTCTCTCCCTCCCCCCACGGGTGCTTACTCTCTCTCTCTGCGCAATTGCATAATTAAAATAGATGAGAAGGTTTGTTGACTGGAGAAATGGCAAGCAATCAGGAGATGTTTAAGGACTCTAAATTTGGCATGTTAGTATCATCAGCAGTTCTCATTTTTCCCACAGCTGTTTAGGGTGGTCATCAGTATTTAATATTTTGGAAAGTAGAAAATTGTTATGTGGGACATCATAATAGCAGTAAGACATGTTATTGCTTGTTAAGGAATTTCACCTAATTTGTTATTGAAGGTATTTGGATCCCATGTTCAAAGACTTCAAAACTGTTTAACTGTTTTGCCTGTGATGGACATCTGGAGTTTGAATTTACATTGGAGAATCAAGGAGCTGTTTGCTGTTGTTGGGTTCCCTGGAATTTCTTTTCATATAAAGAAATATTTATCTCATGCAACCATTATTCAACCAGAGCTTGTAAAAACATGTTGCTAAGAGTAGATGGCAAATTCAGATGGGATATCCACAAAAATCAGTCACTGAATAATTTCTTTTAAAATGGCACTTAAATATATGCCATTTATCTTAAATAGCTTCACACTTTAGATTTGCACTGTGCGACTTTTGAAGGGAGAATCCTTGCATATACTCTAGTCATTGGTGGAGACAGTGCTTTGTTTGAACCAGGATGAAACTGGAGGTAGGTTATGTCTTATTTAAAGTAGATGAGGGGAGAGTAAACATTCATTGACAGGCCAGGACCTTCTCTAATATAAACCTTTCCCAAGTGGTATATATGGCTGTCTAATTTGAAGCCTTCAAGATTATGACTCCCTCACACACACACCCCATAGCTAGTGATTACAAATAATGCTAAAGCATCCTCCTCCCCAACAAAACCTTGCTCCTAGAACCTTCAGAGTTAAATGCAAATTAGGTGCATATACTTTTGGCTTCTTTTTAGTGCAGCTCTGATTTAGGAAGCCAACCAGGGACTACAATGGTAGTTTCTGGGGATGGAAAATGGAGGAGAGGAGGATCTTGGGGGAAGAAAGTGCTTTCCCCCCCAAACTTGTGCACACACTTTAATTTATTGATAAAGTATCAAAATTACTATTTCACAAAATGAAACATGCCTTCTTCCCATGCTCTGGTAAGTTGTGTATTCTTTTTTAAAAAATACATGTTGGTTTTTGAAGTGTCTGGAAGTTGGCAGAGGTTGGGGGTGGGAATAAAAATCAGAAGGGGAGACTTTTTTCTTGAAGGGAAAAGTTTTGGGCTCAGTTGCTTATAGCTGAAAATCCTGCCTAAATCAGTGGCCAGAAGCAACCTATTCCTGAATTTAGCTGTGTAGAGAGGCAGGAGACTGCAGTCATTCAGGGGTGGAACATTCTATGCATGCGCAGAGGTTGGTTTTTTTCCCCAGCGCTTGCCTGTAGTGTTGAAAACAAACTCCTAGGCTAAACCCTGGTGAGGACTTGGCATAAAATTAAGTAATTACTTCCAGATACAAATTCCAAACATGTAGCCATGTTAGTCTGTTCTAGTAATGCCCAAAAGGAGTTTTGTGCCAGCCTTTAAAACTAAGGTTTATTGTAGCTTCATATCTAGAACCTGTTTTATCAGATACATGACATAAATTCTTAGTTAGCCTGAATGCTTACAGACATGGCTCTAGAGTGGAAATATTGTGAACAGTTGAGTTAAAGTAAGAGGTACAGTACCGGGCATAAGGGTTTAAGACTGGGTTAATACAATAAAATCTCTTGTTAAATTCTAATTCAACAAACTATTTATTCACCAGCTATGCAACAATAGATCTTAGTATTTGCGGTACTACAAAACTCCTTTGTATTTGTAAGGGATGAGAGCAGTTGTAACACCCAGAAGAAATACTTGCTGTAGTAGAGTTGTCATCTTTTTTAATGAATTTATAGTATGTGTACTGTATATTAAAAAAATCAAAGTAAATAATATCCCAGGAAACTGAAGGTTATTTTCCATGAACTTAGGTTGTGCTGTTGATGGTAGTGGGGAAACATGGCTAGGAGCTGACGGGAGAGTCATTGGCAGAAGATTCGTGCTGGATCAGACAAAGTGCAGCATAGAGCCCTTTTACAAGCACCTATGTCCAGCTCCCTTTTAAAAAGTCATATAACTTTTAGCTATGAAGTAGCTCAAGACAGGTAGCCGTGTTTGTCTGTAGCAGTAGAAAATAGTAAGAGTCCAATAGCACCTTAATGACTAACAAAATTTATGGTAGGCTTTTGTGAGTCAGTGCTCAGATACAGCTAGAATGTGAGTCCATCTGTCCTATATATTGGAAAGTGAAGTGATTTCAGATGCCAAATTACATAAGCAGGCAAATGACAATAGCAGGTGTGATTGGATTAGGTGTGATATGCAGAGAAGTAGTAGGCATGGAGAAATCAGCATGAGACCGGAAACCTAGGTCTCGATTCAGTCCAGGTGGATGCATTGTCTTGAGCTTCATTGTAGTTGCAATTCAGCAGTCTCTTTTTCTAATCTCCCTTTGAAATTCCTTTGAAAGATAACTGCTACTTTTAGGTCAGCAACTGAATGTCCTGGAAGGTTAAAATGTTCCCCCCCTGCACGTAAATCTGACATCAGAAACCACAACATTCTTATGTGCATTAATTCTTTGTTAAAGGGACTGGCCTGTTAGTCCAGTGAAGGGAGTGGAAAGGCATTGCTGACATGTGATGGCATAAATCCCGTTAGAGGATGAGCAGCAGTAGGAACCTGAGATGGTATGGCTGATGTTGCTGGGTCCACTGATAGTGTTGCTAGGATCTATATGAGAGCAAAGTTGGCATCTTGGTTTGTTGCAGGTCTTGGTACCAGAGTCCATGTTACTGTTAAGTAGCTTATAATTGCATGAGAAGTTTTTTTAGGTTAGCAGGCTGTCTGTAAGCAAGAAAAGGTTGCCCCCCCCCCAGTGCTTGTGTGAGGGAAGTGTCATTATCCAGCATGGTTGTAGGTCATTAATAATGCCTTGAACTGGCTTGAGTTGTGAGCTGTAGGTGACCACCGGCAGTGTTCTGTTGTTGTTTTCTTTGGGCTTGTCTTGTAGCAAGCTGTTCCTAGGTATCATTCTGGCCTTTCCAATCATCTTTCTCATGATATCAGGAGGGTACTGTTGTCGCAAAAATGCCTGTTGCAGATCCTTCAAGTGAGTATCTCTGTCTGAGGGGTTAGGGCACATGTGATTGACTATACTATAGTGTAGGGCTTGGCGATACACAGTGAATTGTTTGATGTGGTTGGGGTGGTAACTGGAGGCATGTAGATATGTTTGCCAATCTGTCGGTTTCTGGTATAATGTGGTACTTACGTGTTCCTCGTGTATCCATATTGTGGTGTCCAGGAAGTTTATTTGTTGTGTAGAGTAATTCATAGTTAGATTGATGGTGGGGTGGAAGTTGTGGAAAGCCTGGTGAAATCTCTCGAGGGCTTCTTTGCCATGGGTCCAGACAATAAAAATGTTATCAATGAATCTTAAGAAAAGGAGAGGTGCCAATGGGTAGGAGTTCGGAAAATGCTGTTCTATAAATCCACCATGAAAATGTTGGCGTACTATGGAGCCATGTGGGTGCCCATGGCTGTGCATGCTTCTTTAGTACATCTCATTTATTAATTGAAGAAATTATATGCTCACAAGTCCTAGGTAGCCATTTCTAGCTTATGGGACCTGGAGAACTTGGTACTGACTGAGGTTAGACTGCTATCTTCATCATACCAAAGAATTTGTAATTTAGTAACTGAGTTTTAATTTTTCCCTCCTTTTTTCCCTCTCACAGGGCTGCCTTAAATAGACCATGAGCAGGTAATGCACCAGAGGCGCTATTGGGAATCATGTCGGACGAGTCAGTCTCAGGGAGTGATCCGGATGTGGACCCGGACTTGGAGCAGGAGGATATGGAAGAGGAGGAGGAGGAAGATGAGGATGAAGCAATGGAGGAGGACAATGATGGGGATGATGAGGAAGATCTACTTGATGAGAATGGTAAATAATTGGCCAGGGAACCAAAGAACATTTTGCTTTGTGTAATTACTGCAAATGTTAAATCTGGTGAATAAATCCTTTGATTTTATGCAAGAGGCAGATGTGCTCACTCTAGAATTTGTGTGTGGAGCAGTACATTTGTACATTTTAGTCTGTAGATGATACAATGAGCATCAGGTCCCAAGTTAATGGCTTGGGCTACAGTAGCTAAATCAGGTACAGACACAATAAACAGCGCAGAGCCATTTACCTGTATACCTACTGGGGATGCCCCCTTTCTGCTATTATATCTAGAGGAATACTGTGCAAGAAAATGTAGTTCTTGCTTGTCTGGACATATTGTGAGAGTACCAGTTATACTTTTCCTATAAGGTTAATTGGACAGTAGGCATGACTGAATGAGAGGGCCTAAAGCCAGGGCTGCATGTACTCTGTGTTAAAAATAATAAATTCAGTGCCAAGAAAGCATACTTTCTTTTAATTTGTTTAATACTATTTTCCAAAATTTATTCTGGGTTTGCTATTCAGGTGTAGAGCTATGAAGAGCATTGACCTCTCCCCAGTACTGGATATTTTCTTTAGGCACCCCACTGGTTTCTGAGATTTTAGCAGGAATTGACCACACGCTTTCTGGCATTTATCTGCATACACAAGGGCTGGAAGCTTGGTGTCTGTTTTAATGAAAACTGACTTTCAGAAAGCTGCATTAGAACATCAGAACACAAGAAGACTCCTTCAGGACTGAGACAAAGGTCTATCTAGGCAAGTATTCTTGGTGGCCAACTACCTGCCTCTTAGAAACTGACAAGCAGGAAATGAAAGGGATGGTGTCCCTCTTTTATTTACTCTTTATTTTAGAATGTATGTCTTCCACTTCACAGCCCATACAGGAATCAGTATAGCTTATGAACCCAGCCTGGGTTCTACCCACCACCTAGTATGCAGAAGTCTTTGGTTCTCTTTAACTACCATGGTTCGTAGCTGGATAGTTTGTGTAATATGAACCTATCTAATCTCATGCAAAAGTCATCTAGGCTGTTAAATCAGGCAAGTCTGTGCTCAGTACCAAATTTTATATTCTTGTGCAATCCTAACATGTAAATATAGCCCTTACTAGAGAAAAAGAAAGAAGTGTCCCCCAATTTCCCAAGGTTCAAGCTCCTTTAAATGCATCTCCAAGCCTTCCTGTCCCTAAAATGTGGCTTAATGCATGGTCCTTTGGTGGTTCCCACAGAGTGCCTCTGTGTTAGGAGGGAGGAAAAAGAAGGAAATAGGAGGTCTTGCTGTAACATTATTGCTGTAAAGGCACAGGAACCACTTCGGAACATTCATGTTTGCTAGCCCCCCTGGACTGGCCATTAAAAATTCTTGCTGTTCTGAGGTGCCACACTCTCCATTATTCTGCAGTTTCTCAACTACCATATCTAAACCACATTGAACTTATCTAGCTGCACCGGCTTGCAAGGAATCTGACTCCAGCAATCAGCATCCTTTACTATTGCACAAGGGAGTCTGTCTTTAACACAGATAGGCATAGTTTGGGACAGAGTGTGCATTGCCACAATTGTGCTGTTCCCCTGGGTCAGCCACCTGAGGCAAAAAGCCCAGTTTGCCTCCTGATGAGTCTGCCTTTTGATTAGGTAGCATGCTACTACATATATTGGAGCCAGAATAAATGCAAATAAAGATTCTCTTGTTACACTTCAATACTTAAACTTTGGAAGGTTGACTTTGGATGGTAGTTGCTGTTTTTTATGATTTGGGGTTGTGATGATGGGATATTTGGAAATATAGTGTTTCTGCTGATCAGGGTGAAGGCTTGGAATGGGAGAGGTAAACTAAAGAAGTCTATAGCAGATAAATTCAGTCCGTATGCTTTGGGGTTAAGCATTTATTAACTGATGTCTAGTTTAAGATAGATGATAAACACACATCCCACCAATCCACAATCCAGCTATCCTGCCTTCTTTACCCTATATATTTATAAAATAGCAACTTCCCTTCTTACTACTTTGTGTGCGGGGTTTTCCCTTCTAAGGCTATGTCACAATTGTACTGACAGTACTAGTTTTATGAGCTAGCTTGTGGGTCATTCACAAATTCTCTTTTAACTTTGAAAGAAAGAAATATTCATTTGTGTTTATTGCCACCTGTTTTTTGTGGAAGCAATGTAGGATGTCAGAAGGAAAATTTGTTTGAAGCTGATTTTTTTATTCTTGAGTGAAACAAATGAAAGGAATGAAGAATTCATTACTATAGTTTCTTACTTAATCTAACAAAAATTGGGCATATAGAAATATTATGTCTAATAGCCTCTTTACTGGCAGGAATGCCATCTAATCAACTTCAAGGATCTTTACTGGCAGGAATGCCATCTAATCAACTTCAAGGGTCTGGAGGGAAATGTTTTATGTATCTGGAAGTTCCATCTGTTGTGTGAACACTCCACATTGTTATCTAACAGACAGTAGTAGTCAGTGGATGTTAGCTAGCAGTAGAGCCCCTGGTAACATGCTTTTTTCACAGAGCTACCATAATGTGTGTTGAACTGAGCAGCTTGCTTCCTTGCTGAACAGAAGATCAAACAACACAGCTGCTAAGCTGAGTCCTTACCTTTTACAGAGATAGTTGTGCATCCTGTATTTTAGCAAAAGAACATAAGTACCTTAATAGATTGAATATGGGTTAGCCCAGTAACTTGTTGCCTTAAACAATGGCTACTTTGAGATGTTCACAATGAAGATATGAGGACTGGAGCAATGCAGTGTGATAATTTTTTTAGAAATTGGACTGCATATTTAAATTCCAAAATTAAAAGAAGAAGAAGAGTTGGTTTTTATACCCCACTCTTTACTACCCAAAGGTGTCTCAGAGCAGCTTACAATCTCCTTCCCTTCCCCTCCCCGCAACAGACACCCTGTGAGGTTGGTGGGACTGAGAGAGCTCTGAGAGAATTGCTCTTGAGAGAACTGCTCTGAGAGAATGTGGCTGACCCAAAGTCACCCAGCTGGCTGCATGTGGAGCAGTGGGGAATCAAACTCAGTTCTCCAGATTAGAGTCTGCCATTCTTAACCACTACATCAAGAAACACTGACAATGATGCTGCAGAACAGCATATAACTTTTTCTCAGGGAGTGTTTGCTATTTAAAGTGGCAAAATTCCTGGTAAATTAAAGACAGGGCTTTTCAGTACTGGGCAGTGATTGTTACTTTTGGTATTTTCCTTTTCCCTTATAATTCAGACCTGGACTTGTTACCCAGTTTGGCACACATTTAGGAGCTGTGCTGCTTAGAGTATCCTCCTTGCATATTGGATCCAACAGGTGTTGCAGGGACAATTAATTCAGTGTTGAATTAGTATATATTCAGAGGCAGCACTCCAAATAAACGAGGAAAAAATAATTCTTTGAATAGGTTAAATCTTTGTCCCCTGACAAGACAAAGAGCAGAAAATGGAATGGCAAGAATAGTAAAGCAAGGCAGAATATGAACATAAGGTTTGTATGCAATAGATCAATAAAACCTTTGCACGCCTACTTGCCTATGAACTGTTACCTACTGAGGAGAAACCTCGGGGGGGGGAAGAGACTGGCTAGCAGTAAGGTAAACAGAGGTGCTCAAGGAAGGGAGAAAGTAACACCTCTGTTGCCTGGACCTGAGAAGAAAAAAAATCCAAGGAGTCCAGTCCAGGCAAGGTGATGAAGAATGGATCCAGAGATGAGGTGAGCTGTGGAGTTGGAGCAGAAAGCCTGGGATGCAGAACCAACTACAAGAGAGATTGTTGCTGTGCCCACCTGTAATATTAAACTAGATCTTTTTCCCAGGCTGTACTAGCTTCCATGAAGCCAAGATTTCTTACATGAATGTGGAGGGTTCTGGAGGGGGCAAGCTCACAGGTATCAGACTTTTACTAAGGCCTGCTATTATTGAACTATCACTGTCACTAATACTTCAACCTTTCCTGCTTCAAGGAGAAGCAAGGAGCGTTCTATATCTTACATTGCCAAGAAGATGCGTTCTTTTTTTCCCTAATGAGAGTTGGCTGAATTAAGTGGCAAATCCTGTTCCATGCTGTTCTTGAATGTTATCATTACTAGCAATTTATAATTCCATTTTAAATGAGGTCATAGAGAACGCTGTGCCCTTCAGAATTATCCTTTTTTTCTTCCTAGCCAAGATAATTCTCTATTAGTGACTCTTTGGAAAATATGGCAATATTTAAAGAGGATTCCTCCCACAGTGCAGAAGCACATCAGACTTGATTGCTGCTTAGATTGCACCCAAGTCTACATTGTAAGTTCTTTGAAGCACTATGTTGCATTTTTAGAGCTTAATTGGAGTCCGGAAAATGCCAGAATAAAACTGTAGTCTTCTTGTAGTCTAACTTTGAAAAAGAAATCTTAATTTTTATATGGTTAGAACAGAATGGAGGATTTGTGTTATGTTTTCTCTTTTTTAAAGAAGGGCTTGTTCAGTTTGTGAAATGTAGTCTAAATAGTAATACAGTTTTGCATGATGTAAGAGAGTTGCTGTTGAGAAGTGGGTAGTGTTCTTCAGTAAAATGAAGGATCAGTGTTCATTTTAGCTCTGGTAAGTACCTTCTGAATGTGTATAATGATTCCACATTCTCATTTATGTGTTACATTTTAGATATCCAAAGCACTTCCATAATCTTACCAGTCCTTACAACAGCACTGTCCAGTAGGCCACTGTTGTATTCCTGTATTGCAGTCGCAGACTGAGGACTGAGAGAAAAAGAGCTCACAAGGCCACCTAATGAGTTTGAAATTAAGCAGGTAAAGCAATTTTTGGCTTTGAGATAAAATTATAAGAAAAAGCTTCTCTGCCAGGAATTGTTTCACCAGCTTAGTTCCTGCTTGTTGGGCAGCGTTAGAGGGTCAGGATCAAGCCCAGTAAAAATTTCATCAACTCCAAACATAATTTTCCTGGCAGAAGCATACAAATAAACAGTACAGTGTGTAATCCTCCTATAGTAAAGGTAAAGGTTTCCCTTGCTCGAAAGCTAGTCGAATCTGACTCTAGGGGGTGGTGCTCATCTTTGTTTCCAAGCCAAAGAGCCAGTGCTGTCCGAAGACTCCTCCATGGTTTATGTGGCCAGCATGACTAAACGCCAAGGTGCATGGAATATTGTTACCTTCCCACCAAAGTGGTACCTATTTATTCTACTTGCAATTTCTTGCTTTCAAACTGCTAGGCTGGCATAGCTTAGTACTATTTCTGTTTGTTCATGTAAACATAGCAAGTAGTGTCATAGTAAACAAGCTACGTATTTAAGTATAATATTAGGCATTTTACAGTGTTTCCAGCATTTGAATCCTGTACAGTTGTGTTTAACTTAGGTCCTGTATGATGAGGTCAAGTGAATGTGGGAAGACAAGCTGAAACTGAATCCAGACATGACGGAAGTTATGCTGGTTAGCAGAGCTGATGTTTTAGAGGGGATGGACCCACCTATTTTAAATGGCCTAAAATCAGGGCTCTTTTTGTAGGAGGAACTCCTTTGCATATTAGGTGACACACCCCTAATGTAGCCAATCCTCCAAGAGTTTACAGAGCTCTTCTTACAGGGGCTACTGTATTGGCTAATATGCAAAGGGGTGTATTGCCTAATATGCAAAGGAGTTCCTGCTACAAAAAGAGCCCTGCCTAAAATTATAGTTATCTGAGCATGTGAAGAGCTTGGAGAGCTCTTAGAGACTAATTTTTGAAAAACAGGTACAGAGCATAGCTGAAAATGGTTTCTCCAGTGCATTTTGTTACCTCTTCATCTGAGCTGGACACACTGCCATAATCTCTTGGGCCAGATTACTGTAATTCAGTATTCTGTATGTCTTTGAAGAAAACTGGAAAGTATCAGCAAATGGAAAACGTGAAAATGTGCCCTCCTGTTTGCTGATTGGGAGAGAATGACAACACTGATACTAAAACAATTACTTTGGCTGCCAATCTGCTTAACAGTTCAATTCAAGATGTTGGTTGTTATCTTTAAAGAACTTCATATATCCAAAGGACCATCTTTCCTGGTATAAACTCACGTGCCTGCTCAGGATTTCACCGGTTTCTTTTTAACTATTCCCTCATCTTGTATAGTATAGCTGGGTTTAATCAGAAGCCAGCATTTCCTAGTGGCTGCTCCCCTCTTGTGAAATAGTGTGCTTAAATCTTTGTGTCAGAATCTCTCCTTTCTGGCCTTTAGGAACGCATGTCTTTTCTTAACAGTGAGTAATTTTCAATATCTAGATTGTTGGTTTAGTAAATGGTTGGATTTTCTCCTATTGGTTTTTGAAGCTCTGGATACCTGTTGCTGAATTATGATCATTCAGCATTAAATTTGTCAGGTAATTCAGTGAATTGTTCTAATGAGCTATATGCATAATCCTGCTGTTTTAATTTTTGCCATTAACTGCCCTGAGCCTATTGGGACAATGAATACATAATATTTTAAATAAATAAAGCAAAAATGTTTGAGATGCGAACAAAAGAGTAAATAAGGGAGTTCCTAAATTTATTGTAAGCCTACTTGAGAAATAAGTTTGGATGAGAGTATGGGGCATAAGTGCTGAAAATAAACAAGTACAGTAATTGAGGACCTGGAGGGAATCAGTAAATCCCACTATAGACTCATGGCTCTTTTGGTCTGGTTGTTCTGTTTTAGTGTAGTGATGATGTTTTTTTA
Source organism: Gekko gecko (assembly GCA_029375565.1). NCBI lineage: Eukaryota > Metazoa > Chordata > Lepidosauria > Squamata > Gekkonidae > Gekko > Gekko gecko. The sequence goes on along the minus strand of JAPDNY010000002.1, from coordinate 102,330,939 downwards.
AAAGCCTTTCTATGGATTTTGAGAACACTTAGTACTTGGACTGTGTGTTTCTGACTCTATCTGATATGGATGAGCTTGAGAACTTGCTTCCCTCACTCTGTTTAATTACAGTTTATTGTGGCAGGGAGTATGTGGGATGGAAGCATCTTAGCTAAATTTGTGGAAATACAGAAGAGTAATTTGAATTAAGGACTAAGGTTATGAGGTGAATTCTTTCTTGTTAATTCCTGAATTTTAACCAACTCTCTGAACTGTTATCTATTGTTACCTAAGAGATCATCATTGGGGCGGGGTATGACTTTAATGCTGATGTGGGAAGGAAGGAGAAGAATTTTTATCCCCCCCCACCCCCCAGGTTTCACAGACAAACAACATTTTGGGCAAGATTCCTTTTTAAGATATAATCAATGCTTTATTTCGTATTCTCATGAACAGGAAAGTATCACACATCAAGATTGTGTTTCTCCTGACTTGCCCCATCCTGTGCTTTCTATGATAAATTTCTTTTTTGAAAAAAGTGGCGCAGCTTCTGGCAGAGTCAAAACATTATATAACCTAGAGAAATGACTTGCATTACATCTTTAAATGCCAGTGTCAGTGAAGCCAGGTCCCCTTCTTTTGGGTCAGCTGAATGGGCCTTATTCTCTTAATGGTGGTAAAACTGCTTGCTTTTTCACTATAGTTGCCCCAGAGCATAGTATATCAGGTAAAACTGCTGTTTGGAGTACTCTGGACCACTGCCCTATTAGAAAAAAAAATACTCCACCAGAAACTCTGTGTCATCCTTTTCCTCAAAGCTTCTTGATCATATCAACTACAGATATCAGAGATGAAGTTCTGAGTTAAGAAGCTACACAATTTCCCATGTATACAAGAAGTAATCTCTTCCTGTCCTATTTATTTCTGGGTTTTACTACTTTTTGCTTAGAGCAGCCGAAGTGAACTTTTTCAATTTCGTAACACCCCCCCCCCCAATCTTTCGTGTATTCTTATTCTTACAGAAATTATTTGCAGGTCAGGAAACTAAAGAACACACCTGTCCACAAACAAACCTGGGTTTTAGTAAAAAGATTCAAATCTATAAAATAAGCATAATATCATAGTTTTTGTATATTATGCTTATTTTACAAATTTGTGGTATAGTTATAACTCAGTCAAGAAGAACGTGGTATTTATCATTCTAAGTCAATTTGCTTTCCTCAGTATTATTTGAAACCTCTTTTTGGAAGCTGAAGGTTGAAATTTGAAACTTTATATGGCTGCCAATTTGTAATACTTGCACTGTGGCTTAAAGGCAAGAAATCAATAAATCTTATTCTTTCAGTGTAGTCTTTCTCCCTTAAACCTATTACATACTCTGTGATTTATTATTCTTGGGTTCCTCATGAATAGTGCTTTTAAACATCAAATATTCTTACAGAATGAAGCATTCCATTTGGGGAAGAAAATGCAAAACTGAGGTTTGGGGGAGTGCCAATCATGTTTAAATGTCCACTAAGCTTTTGGATTAAGCCCATTAAAGCCGATAGACATTTGTATTTATGTGATGTAAAGGCATGGAAAACCTCTGAAAAATGGTTGAGGGGAATCTTTTCTTCTTGTGAAGACTCCCCCCGCCCTGCACTTATGAAATGTTCTTTCTTAATTGGAATGCTTTTAAGACAAGGTTTTAAGATATTGTTTTGGCTGTCATTTGATACCTTAACACAGAGGTGTCGAACTCATTTGTTGCAAGGGCCAGATCTGACATAAATGTCATTTTGTCAGGCAGGGCCATGTGTGCCATAAAATGCAACATGGTACTGGAGATATAAACTTTATAATGCCAAATGGCAATAGCAGGTGTGATTGGATTAAGTGTGATTTGCAGAGGGGTGGAGATCTCAGCATTGGTGTGATATGCAAAGGCATGGAGATATCAGCATTAGTAATGAGACAGGAAACCTAGGTCTCATTCAGGAGGATTCAGTCCAGGAAGATGCAAAGAATAAATGGAAATAAGTCTGAAGAAGTGAGCAGTGACTCACAAAAGCACATACCCTACTGCAATTTTAAAGCTGGCCGCAATGGGCTGCATAGCGCCCTAGGAGAAATTGTTAACAAGTCCCTCATAGAGGGACTGTTTCCTGGGGCATTCAAGGAAGCAGTGGTGCGACCTCTTTTGAAGAAACCTTCTTTGGATTTGGAATTAGCTAATTACTGGCCAGTTTCCAATTTGCCCTATCTGGGCAAAATAATAGAGAGGGCTGTGGCAATTCAGCTACAGAGCTTTTTAGATGATGCTTCCATTTTAGATTCCTTCCAGTCCAGCTTTCAGCCAGGACATGGGACGGAGACAGCACTGGTCACCCTCACAGACAGTCTCCGGAGGAATCTGGATCAGAGTGGTTCGGTGGTGCTGTTGTTGTTGTATCTGTTGGCAGCATTCAACATGGTCGACCATCAGTTACTGACCCACCACCTCACCAACATAGGAGTTCAAGGACTTGCCTTGCAATGGCTTGTCTCCTTTCTCCATGGTCGCGGACAAAGGGCGGCATTAGGGGAACAGCTCTCCCAGAGATACCCAAGGGGCAGTGCTATCCCCAATGTTATTTAACATCTACATGCACCCCCTTTCCCAGATTGCCCAGAGCTATGGGCTGGGATGTCACCAGTATGCGGATGTCAAGTCGCTGCTGTTCCCCCGATGGCCTTCCGCCCGTAGCCGTGACAACCAGCCCTCCTGCGGGGATACGGTGCTGGGAGCTCCGGCGGGCTTAAAGGAGTTAGGGGTTGTGAGGCCTCAGAAATGGCAGGGGGTGGGGTTAACGGCACCCCTCCTGCCCCTCTGCCCCGTGTCACAGAGTCCCTCTGACTGTCCAGCCCTTGGCTCTCTCTCTCTCGCTATCCCAATCGGGTCGTCCTGGCATGTTCTTCCTCCCCGGCCTCTTTCCCCGTTCTGCCTTTTATTCCCTTTTCCCTGCTTCCAGCACCGCTCTCGTCCCCCGTCAACCCCACCCCCCTTGATAAGACAGGACACACTCCTGTCGGCTGGGGCGTGACCCATCTTGAGCCAGTGGCGGTCCTGTTGGCCCGGGGGCTGCGCCGCTGCCGCCGGCCTCGGCGCCCGGGACCTTCAGGGGTGTGGTTCTTGCTCCGTCGGTCTGCCCTGCAGCTTCCTGCGGCAACGCGGCCGTACCCGCCCGGTTCTCCTCCCTGGGTCGCTTTCCCGGTTGGCGAGGACGTCGGTAGTCACCTTCCCGATGGTCTTCACCGTGGGCTGGTCGGGCTGGCGTGGGGTTTCGCACCCCAACGTAAGTAGGGGTGATGGGGGCGCGGTCGGGGGGGCGGATGGCGGTCCCCGTCCCAGACCCACCGGACCGGGACAGCGGATGACACCCAGCTCTATCTGATGTTGGACGGTCAGTCTGGCTCTAGACCAGAAGATCTGGACTGGGCGTTACAAGCCGTGGCTGGTTGGCTTAGACTGAGTCGATTGAAACTGAATCCAACAAAGATGGAGGTACTGTGCTTGAACCGAGATGGTCTGGGGGTAGAGATCCCACTTCCGACCTTTGATGGGGTGCCAGTGGTGCCAGTGCCAGAGGATTGGAGCTTGGGAGTGCTCATGGATGCCTCCTTAACAATGGAGGCCCAGGTAGCAGCCACTGCCAAGTCAGCATTTTACCATCTTCGACTGATGGGGCAGTTAGTTCCCTTCCTCGAATGCAATGACTTAGCAACAGTGATCCATGTGATAGTCACCTCGAGATTAGACTACTGTAACACTCTCTACATGGGGCTTCCTTCGTCACAAATCTGGAAGCTGCAGCTGGTGCAAAATGCTGCGGCCAGGCTGCTGATGGATCTTCCCATGAGGGAACACATCCAGCCTGTCCTGAAGGCATTGCAGTGGCTGCCAATAGCATACCGGATTCACTTCAAGGTGCTGGTTCTTACCTTTAAAGCCCTTTATGGCCAGGGTCCAACATACATGAGGGACTGCTTTCCCCCATACATACCCCAGAGAGTGCTTCAGTCAGGGTCACAAAATTGTTTGGCCCTTCCAGGATCCAAGGATGCCAGGCTGGCTGTAACCAGGGCAAGAGCTTTCTCAGTGGCAGCTCCACACTGGTAGAATGAGCTCCCGGAAGAGACCAGGGCCCTGCGGGACCTTCTGCAATTCCACAGGGCCTGCAAGATGGAGCTCTTCCACCAGGCCTTCAATTAGGAGCCGCCACCACCTTCACCAATCGTAGAGCCTGGTGCTTGGTCTACTACTGACAGCCTGTGCCCACCGTTCAGATATGAGAAGATCAACAAGCTGAATACTCAGACAATTTGTACAATGTATAGCACCATCTATATGATAAAAACATCATTGCTAGCACTTTATATTGTATAATGTGGTTTTAATGAATTGTTTTAAAAGTTTTATGATATTTGATTATAGTCACGTTTTATCATGTAAGCAAGCCGTCCTGAGCCTGCTTAAGCGGGGAGGGTGGGGTATAAATTTGAAGAAATAAATAAATAATTTTGATAGTTTTTAAAGGTGCTACTACTGGACTCTTACTCTTTCTACTACTATTAGAAACCACAACATTCAAAAACCAGTGGGGAACATTTTAACCTTCCAGTTGTTCACCTAAGAGTAGCAGTTCTCTTACAAGGAAATTTCAAAGGGAGATTAGAAAGGGAGACTGCTGAATTGCAACTGATAATGAAGCTCAAGACAATGCAAACTCCTGGACTGAATTGCGAGCTAGGTTTCTTCTCTTATTACCAATGTCTGCTATTGTCATTTGGCGTCTGAAATCACTTCATTCTCCAAGATATAAGGACAGATGGACTCACATTCCAGCTATATCTGAAGAAGCGAACAGTGACTCATGAAAGTTCATGCCCTGCCACAAATTTTGTTAGTCATTAAGATGCTGCTGGACTCTTGCTCCCTTTCACTAATAAGTAATGCAAGCTGCTCCCTTTCACTAATAAGGAATGCAGGCTGTGCTGTTAGGTTCCCACCCCCATCTCTTAGAAATGGAAAGGGGAATCTCTCCAAGTGCCATGGGATTCCCCCCCCCCGCATGCTCTCTCTAGGTCTTTCCCTCTCCTCCTCTCTCTCTCTCTCCCTCTCTGTCTCTCTGTCTCTCTCTTATACTTGGAATAAAATGTTTTTGGTCTTAAACACAGAAGTCTCTCTGTCTCGCTCTCTTTCTGGATCTGGCCCATGGGCTGTATATTTGGCACCCCGCCTTAGCATTTTTGCATCCCCTCCAGTGGTTCTTTAGTCCCTTTACATAGTTTGGGATGTGGCTATCCATCTGCATGTGGGCATGATCCAGCAGTAACTGAGTATTTATTAATTTTTGTGCTGCCTCTTCAAGGAACCTGCCTAAGGCAGCTTACAAAAAAAGCATAATAAAAACATTAAACATCATGGAAGTTGCCAGTTAAAACTCAGAATTAAAAGTTCCACCACAGCATAAAAGAGTGAGCAGTTTAAAATAAGTTTTACAGTCTTCAGGCTAAAAGTAAAAATTGTGTTTAAAAAGATCAATCCTTTAAAAGTTTGGGCAAAAAGAAATTATTTACTTGGTGCCTAAACGAGTGTAGAATAGATACCAGGTGAGCTGCTACCACTGAGTAGCCCTTTCTCTGGTACTGGATGAGGGCTAATAAATGGAAACTAAATTTATATAAAGCAGATTTGCTGTTGATTGACGGCACAGTAGATCCAGGAAGAGGTGTGCTGAGTGAAACTGCGGTCCCCTGAAAGAGCAGGTTTGGAGTGTGGGAGTGCTCCTGGACTCTTCTTGGATAATCAGGCGACCAGGGGCATTTCCCCCAGCTTCAGTTGATTTGCCACCTGTGGCTGTTCCCAGTGGAAGTCAACCTGGCGATAGCTACACGTGCTTTGCTAACATCCAGAATAATATATTGTAACATGCTTTATACAGGGTTGCATTTAAAGACAGTTCAAGAACTGCAGCAGCAAGTATGTATGTCTTGGTTATCTGAATGGGTAAATTTGGAAAATAGAAAACTTTTAGCTCTTGAGGGGCACGATTGCAGATTTGGCTGGCATGCCTATCTTTGGTATGGGAAAAACAAAGCTGACTCCATGTTTAAGCATCATTATGTAAGGAGGACATTATTTGATGCATGGACCAGGTATAAGGATACAATATCGGATGAAAGGCCTCTGTGGATTGTTCCAGCTGCAGTTATACATTTGTTTTCAGAATATAGAGGCAATGATTGGTTGAAGTATCAGGAATTGTTGCAAAGAGAAGGGAAAAATATGTTTTAAAACCAAATAATGAATTAGAATTTGAGTATGGTTGGCTACAATATTGTCAAATAAGGGACATTTATAAAAAGATTGTAAAGAGTTTGGTTTTAGGGCTATGAATGATGATTTTGAGAATATATGGTTGAAAAAAGAACGGAAAATGATATCAAAAATGTATAAAACTTTGTTGACTGTATATACTTTGGATGAAACCGTTAAAGAACAAATGATAAAGTGGGCCATAAATATGAACAAAGAAATTTCTATGGAATCATGGGAATTTTTGTGGAAAAGATCTTTTAAAATGTCCACTTGTATTAACGTAAAAGAAAATTGCTATAAGATGATGTATAGATGGTATATGACACCAAAAAGATTACTAATATTAGCATGGATAAGAACTTGAGTAATAAATGTTGGAAATGTAAAAAAGTAGAGGGTTCTTTTTACCATATGTGGTGGTCATGTGATAAAGCGAAAGCATATTGGTCTAATATACATTGTGTGATGCAGAAAATATTAAAAACCCCAATTGAGAGAAAGCCTGAACTTTTTCTCCTCGGTTTGACAATGGAAAAAATTCCACAAGAGAAAAGGACACTGTTATGGTACATGATTACGTCGGCGAGAATGGCCTTTGCTCAGCATTGGAAAATGGAGAAGGTACCAGATATACATGACTGGTTGAGAAAATTGTTTTTTTTAGCAGAAATGGACAAAATGACAAAGAAATTAAATGGACAAATGGCAGAACAGTACTTAAAAGACTGGGAAGGATTGAAATTGTATCTAGAAACTGAATATAGAATGAAGGGGAAAATATATAATTTGGATACGTACGGATATTGAATGAGAAGTGAAATGAATTTTGAACTGTATGTACTGTTATACATAATATGCTGAAATTGTAGAGGTTATATATAATTTAAATGTGTTACCTGGTTTGTCGAGGTATTTAAGTCTAAACTTGATTGCCTTATAATTTTTTCTGTTTGTTATTAGCAGTGTTGGAAGCCTATTAGGGGGTGGGGGGATTGGGATCTTACTTTTTGGAAACTGTATTGGTAACGTGATTGGAAATGTTGAATATATCCCAATAAAAATTTTGTTTCAAAAAAAAAAAAAAAAGAACTGCAGCAGCAAAAATGCTAACTAGGGTTTCTGCCTTGGCCATATAATGCCAATTATATACTAGCTGCACTTAAATATTCAGTTTCTTTCTGGGCCCCAGTATTGCTGGTGTTAACGTTTTAAAACCCCTACAAGTGCAATGCTATGCTGAGTTACTCCAGTGTAGGCCCATTAAAATCATCAGATGTGAGATGATCTGAGGAGCAGTACTGTGGGTGCCTATGTTGAAAGGTACACATGAAGGCCTGCTTTCACTTCCGTTAGACTTAGTAATTCTCTTTTTGAGAAATTGATTTGGTCCCCTCTTTGCTGACCTTGGTGTCAACACCTATTCTAGAACGGCTTTTAATAGTTGCTTATCATCTCTGGTTTGGGCTTATATATAGTGTTAGTTTTAAATACTTTTACTATATGCCCCAGTGTGCATAATTTTATGAGAAGCTGGTACAAAAAGATCCTTAAAAAATATTTGTATCCTATCCCCACCCCCAGTTATATTCAAAGCAAACTTAAGTCCTATTGATTTAATTGACAGAATAAAACACATATGCATACTAGATCATGCTTTAATTTGAAGTCAGTTCCTTTTGCTAGCTTTCAACTGGAGAACTTGTTGAAAAGTGACTGTATGTGGAAGGAACAGCTAGTAAAAATATAGCAGCTTGAGAGAAAACAGTGGGACTGAGAATAAATTGTTTAGCTAGGTCAAAACTTCAAGAGAATGAAAGGATTGTTTGGTCTACAAAGTACAGCTATTGGTAGAAGAATAGTCTGGCAAACAATGGTAAAAAAGAGGGTCATTCCAACTCCTTAGGAACAGTGAGGGATCAAAGCAGAATGGGAGTGCTCAGTGGGGGGGGGGGTGTAGAGAAAATCAGGAACAGAGAGAACATGCCAAGATTATGTAGTGTTTTTGCAGAACGATAAGAGAGGACATCTTACATAGAACAAGGAGGATCATCAGACAACAGTGTGGCATGCCATCAAAGAGTAGCGGGATGATAACTATTCCAGCAGAATTTAATTATTTTTATATAACTCAATTTAAATGGTCTCCTAAGCTATCTTGTTTATAAGCTAAAATTGATGAGTCTAAGGTTTAATTTTTCTGAAAGCCATTGAACCAAAGAAAAGATTGTTTCAAGCAGCAAACTGACACATTTGTAATAAGCAAACTGGGAATGTCAGGTTCATTCTGTGCTTCAAACTTGTGCTGTTACATTTTACTGCAGCCGCTTTGGCTAGCTTCATGTTTTCATAATCTCAGTTAATGGATAAGGATTGTGGACCAGAATGCTTTTTAAAACTTGCTAATAGCAGAGAGAATATGTAACCTTCTATTATTAGGTGTTCCGAAAAAAACAAGACTTCCTGATTTAGCTCCAGGCCAGAGGTGGTTAGATCTTGAATTTAAGGTGATGGAGGATTGTGTTACATAGTTATTTAAAAGGTGTCTGGATGTTAGATGTCACTGTGTCACCCACCAGCATACTATTCTTTTAAAACTGTATATGGAGTTGGTAAGTAGGAGAGTGTTTGAAACAATGATAACAAGTTAATATTCGATTACTGCTTAGAGTTCCAAAGAGAAGGCTATAGAAGCATTATCTGCTGCATCAGAACCGCATTATAACTAAATGAAGACTTGGTTGAGTTGGAAGACCAAAAGTTAAATCCCTGCTCAGCTGTGAAGTATGTCAGTGTTTGCTTGAGTCAGCCCTTACTTCCTAGTTAGTATGCTTAAGAGTACAGTCTGTTGTGTGGCTTATTTTGAGCTATTCAAAGGAAACGAAATAAATGAGATTTAATGAACAGCTATAATAAGCCTGTTGTGAAGATAGGTTCTATTTAGAATGGCTCCATTCTGTAAAACTTCAGAACTTAAAAGACCGTTTCACTGCCTCTGGATCATTATTGGGCACAGTAGCTAAGTTTGAAAATAAATGTTTAGTGTCAAAGCCAACCAGTCAGTGTTGCTTGCCACTGTCTGGGTTACAAGTTTCTCATGTGACATGTCAAAGTTGTTGACTTCATACATCTGGAATTACTTGAGGATCAGCAAGCACTTTTATAAGTGATTGTGAATGTAAATCTTCTAAAGCACTCTTTTGAAAAGCAGGGAGCAGACTTGTTTATTAATTTGCACCCTTCCCCATCTCCCTGCCCCCAAATTAATTTCTGGAGTTTTTGCATATTCTGCTGTGTGATTTCCTGTTGCCTGTTGAAATTCCCCTGTGCAGGGCCCCTGTTGAGTTTGAATGGTTATGTAAGGATTTTGTTTTATTTCTGCTCTCTGTCACTAGTTCAAATGGATAATGCGCTGAATAAATGGGATCAGGTGAACACAGTGTGCAGATTCGTTGCAAAAGCCAACATAGCGAGAAGAGGTCTCCCAGATACATATGTGATTTTTTTTCTGCTTAGGAAACTATACAGTTTCTCAGGAGTGGTGCTTTGGTACCTCCTCTAATTTATGCTGATCACAGTCAACCAAACAGAATAACTGCTCTGATTGGTTCCAAGCTACCTCCTGGATTCTATATACTCATTGCTTTGAGTACTTGAGCAAGGGAGGAAGAGAAGTGCAACTGCTATTTAGAATAAACCCTAGGCATATTTAATTGGTTATGTAACTGACCCTCCTCAGTCACAACTGAATTACAGGATGTATTTTTTGTTGGGTGTGCTCTTTACATGGGTTTATGGAGTAGAGTACTAAATGCCGTTTATCAGAATTTCTGAACACTGTGAATTTATTTTGGACTTTCTCACAACACTTTGGAACTACTTGAACAGAGAGCATACTGTGGATAAAGCAGCATCGTTTGTGAATTATGGTACTCCAAACTGAGATGGTATGTAGGTTGCAGTGACTCAGACATTTGGTCTGGAACTAGAATAGCTGACAGGATTTGACAGCTTGCCACACTGACTTTTGCTGAAGTTACTGAACCAACTGCTGAAGGAAGCTGTGTTTTGTGTAACCATCTGCATGTGTTGAGCAAAATGCTCCTCTTGGATGAGTCTCAGCAGTTTCCAGGTAAGATATAGGGGGTCGGTCTCACTCACACTCTCTCTCCCCCTCCCCCTCCCCCCTCCCCCCTTCCCACTGCCTCCCTACATTGCTCTAACAAGCAATTCATTGTAATGGGGAGTGAGAGGTGATAATGTTTCAAGGGTGCTTTTGATATTCTCATTGTGGAATGTGATATGATTGGATTATAATATTTTTTGACACAAATCACCTTGTGAACCACTAATTATTCTGCAGTCAATAGAATCCTTATTAGTATAATATTCTGGCTTTTTAACACTTTAAGATTCTGGTAAAGGAGCCAATTAAATATTTTGTATCAGAATTGGTAGCATTATCATTCAGTTTTAGATATTGTCCCTTTTGCACTTGTTGCTTTACTGACCAAGGATGTGGTATATTCTCGATCAGGTGTTAAATGTTTTCTTCCTTTCTGATGCGCTCCTAGTTTTTTGTCCATATACTAGGGGAGTTCATGGAGCTCTCACTGGTCATATACTCCTTGGGACTGAGTAAATGGCAGGGTATGTATCATACATGCTCCTTTTAAAGCTCTTGCTGATCCTTTTTTTTTCTCCCATACCACTGCTCACAAGCAGGTTTTTCTTTATCCCCAGCATGCCGAATAGTAGTCTTCTTGGCCTTCTCAGTTCAGTGAAACAGGTTGCAGTTTGTTCTTGTGACTAAAGTTCTGAAATTCTGTTGTGAATACATCATTTCTTATCTCATCATGTTCTTATCTCATTTCACTGCTTGTGGTTTTTAATTTTTTAAAAATAGTATTTCTTTTATAATAGAATCCATCATTCTTACCTAACCAGGCTGCTAATTGATGAAATAAATCTCTTTCCTTAAAGTTCGTGAGGAGAAGGTGAACTTTATAGGATTCAGAGAGTTGGATCGTACATTAATTTTCCTTTGCCCAAAGGGATGTATATCAACAAGCAGAACTTCTTTACCTCTTGTTAGCCAAATTGCTCTATTTTAAATATAGCAATTGGTTTATTATTATTATTATTATTGGATTCTCGCCTGTATATACAGAGAATGCTGCTAGTCTGTAATGGTTCCCAGTAAAAGACACAGAGACCAGGTATAATTAATAAAATATTATTTTACTGAATATAATCCTTATTTATTCATTCACAAACACACAAACAGTATTCAAGCATTCACACACATAAAATAGAACTAAGAAAGCAGAGGGGATTGATGGCTTATGGAGAGGTGATACTACCTGTCAGATGTGCAGAAGTCCATGAAGAAGGATTGTGGCCTAAACCCAGAGGGTTCAGGGGTGGGCTGCCATTTTGGCTCATGGCAGAGACACACACGGTCTAAGGCCATGCGTCTGCTGGGATATACCCACTGTAAGACAATGCAGCCCAATGGGTGGCCCAGGGGGCTGGTCTCAGGTGAGAACAAAAGATTTCCTGGACCAATGATGAGTCCCAGGGGTGTGTGATGTCAGTAGAGGCAGACCTTAGGTATGACCAATCAGGTTCCAGAGAGGCAGGGTCTGGATTAAACAATAGAAGCCAGGTGTTGGGTGGCTAGTTGAATGGATTATAGGGACTTGCTGGCCAGGTAAACAAAAGGTGGGAGACTTCCCTGATTGTCCCTGATTAGCATCAGGAAGGGTCGTTAACAATTTGAATGCTTGATTGGGTAATCCCTTCATGGACTGGCAGAGGAAAAGTCCTTTGTCTGCTGTATGGCCCTTAATCCGTGTATGTGACATGCGGCAGGTATGTAATGGAGTCCCTCAGAGTAAAAAGACAGCTTTTTCCTTTCTCTATGGGCTTCTACCTTGGCATCCATTTTACAGTCTAGACAGACCATGTGGCAACAGCAAACAGTCCATAGCAAAGCCCCATAATGGCATCGGGGCTAACATATCCCCCCTTGCAGATGTGGCAGCGTCAGATGACATCGTCTGCACATACACACTTCGATGGAGACTTCCCGGTATCTTGAGGGACAGAGGCAAGAAAGACAAAGAAACACCAAAGGCTGGGTGAGGTGCTGAAGAGTGCCAGGTGGCTTCTAAAGACTTACCTCTGGAACTCATTGTTATTCCATGAGCATAATCTCTGCTGGGTGGAGGGGGAAGACTTGCTCTGAGGTCACCTTATGAAACCTGAATATGAAATCCCTTTTGCAGACCACCTGCAGCCCGACTCTGTGGTCAAGCTGAGAGTGCCTGGCTTTTTGGACTTCAGGTTAGAAAGTAGGGCACCCCTGTTTTGGGGCTACCCAAGAATAAAAGGCAGTGCCTCTGGTAACACTCTACACTCCTGTGGCAACCCAAAATGTCCCCAAAAGGCTGCTCTTGGGAGGCAGGGAGGATCCCAGGAATAGTGCTGGAGAGCAGCAGGAAGGGTAAGCAGTGAAAATGGCCCCCACTTCTGTTCATGGAAATCCTCCATGGGATCTAACCCCAGTATACATACAATTGAAGCTGAAACAGATAATTCCCTAAATAGTGGAATTTCTGAATATTTTCATTAGACTCTAGATTTGCATACATGGCCAACAGAATGTGTAGGCCTAGATGACTAACCTAATGCCCAAAGTGAAAAGATCATGAGAACTATATTTAAAAATGTATAGAGTTCTTAAATATATTAATGGAAGGTGGATAGTCTGGCTGAAAACTTAGTTATGTTGGAAGGAAGGACATGAATTTAACTTGATTTAGTTCTCACTGCAGTCAGTAGGGTCTAGCATGCAGGCTTAACTGGTTAGTGAATCAGAGTGGAAGTTAAATACTTAAAACAGTTTTTTAATTTTTTTTTATTGAGACATGAGACCAAGTCTGAGAAACATAAAAATGTATGGATGGGAGATGCACCCAAGTTTTGGAAGTCACCCATTTAATCAGACTGCCCCAAAAGATAAAATTGGAACAAGTTAAAAAAACACTACAATCTCAGCTTTGTCTTAATTGACCATCTGGCAGACCATACTGCCCTTGAAGGCCTGTTTTTATTTGCAGCAGGGAGTTCTGGGAGTTTATCTTCTATGCAGCCAAGAAGCATTTTATAATTGCTTATGTTCTTAGAAGATACAGTGAGGAAACCCTCAAGGAAAACTCAAGGCATTCTCTTTAAAGCAGATGGAAGGACAAATGGGATTGAACTTGGATCTTCCATGCTAAGTTTGCTACACTAGAAAGGCATTCACTAATGTATCAAACAAAAATTATTTCCTGTAATTTTATGGTTTGCTTTGCGGTAGTTATGAAAACTGCAGTCTGACATTCTCAAATGTATCTGGAATATCTGCTTTTATAGCTGGCTTTTGTTTCTAGGGGCACTTTAATGTTTTACATGGTTGTACCATGCAGTATATTCATTGTCTTCCTTTTTTATAATGTAGAAGCATTTTTTCCCTACGTGGTAGAATGACAAAGGTTTGGAAAGGAATTTTGTAGATCCGTATTGAAGTTACAAAATGCATTGCTCAACATTGCCAGTTGGAGAATGATCCATTATTCCAGAGCAGCAGTTTCACCAAGCGTAATGGATATGTTTTACATAAGACATCACAACAAAGTAACTCTCTATTTTATGTCTTAGTCTATCAGGAAATTTTTAGTACAAGGTACTGTATATCAGACATTATATTTAATGGGAGGGGCATAATGAACCTGATTGATCAGTAACAGCCAGGGGAGAAAACTTTTATCAGAAGCACCAAAAGTGGGAAGAGACAACGGTTTTATGTAACCCCAACTTTATCAGTGACATATAACTGTATAAATTTGCCAGGACTATTTGTACAGCACCTTCTTTGCCTGAGATGTAACGTCAATTTGCCTAGTTAGAATAGCAAGGAAATAGTTAAAGTGTATATTCTTGTGTTTCTTGTTTTGTGTGTGTTTTGAAGGACTGCCTCAAAAGTAACATAAAGAAAATCGTCAACCAGGAAACACTGAGGGGCTGCATTCAGATGTCTCATTAACCACAGTTAAGGAAAAATGTGTGCAGACCTGGCCTGTTGGCAGGCTGTTTGTGTGCCTTGTTCTTCTGCTCTCCCTTTCTTCATGTAGAGACACAGTTAAAAACTAACAGTAGGTATCCCTGGCATACAAATGCATCTTAATGGAAGTTGCCCCCCCTCCCAATTCTAAACCAGAGTTTGATCGCGGTTTAGAATCTTGGTTAGCTGTGGGAAGGTAACTGGTTAACACATGCGCCTGCATTCAGAGTTAGTTTTCAACAAGTATTTTTATAAGGGGGTGGGGGTGGAAATGTATAAAAAGTTAATCTAATTTTCTTCATATTCAGTAGTTTAATGTGGGTAAAAGCTTTTCATATAATATGCTGGCTTTGTAGTCATAAAGAAATCAGGTGATCGCAGTGCCAGGCTCATAATAAAGGTAGGCTTTACATTACAGTTGCAGGCTTATAGATGACATTAATGACAATTTTCCAACCACAAAAAAGTGATCGATTTATTTTCATGTATTTATGGATTGTTACTCCTCAAATATTTGGCTGTGATCAGATGTATGCATGTGACAGTCAGTATGTGTGGTGGTTTGCCAGATTAAGACACTTTAGATTGCCTCATGTGACGGTCCTCTCATATGCAGTGGCAATCTGCAAATTAGGCAGTTTTCTCCATAGCACTATGAGGCTTATTCCTTGGCTGACTGTGATGTTGTGGACAATATTTCCAAATCTTCACGGGGAGCCACTTCACATAAAGGGCTCAATAAAAGTAATATTTATAGAGGCAAACATGTGGAGACTATTGTGTGCACGAGCTTGTTTTTATCCACTTCTTCCACGAAGGAGCTTAGGGGCAGCATTCATGATTTACCCTCTTTTAGTTCTTACAACAACCCTGTAGTTTGACTTAGAGATGGCAGTTTGGATTCCACCTAAAATTCCTGAGTACAAAAGGATTTCAGTTTATGAAGCACAATTTCTCTATCTTACTCCTCTGCACAAAATACACCCTGAAATACTGCTCCTGGGGGATGGGACGCTGCTAGGAATAGCTTGGGGCAGGGTGAGCCAGAGGTCCCATCTTCCTTCATGTAAATTTTAGGATTTATCCGAGCCGGTAACAAGATCTTCCACTGAATTTTGTGGTTGCAGACACTTCTGTTTACTCCTCCACATTAACTCTTGGATCCAGTAAATTATGTATGTGGTGTGCCTTGCAAGCTAATGTCCCAAAATAACTGTTACTCTCCCTATGAGAATGGTGAGTTGCAGAGCTGGTGAACTGTAATGGAGGCTGTCATGAAGTGCACAAATGTCTTAATGGCTATATAATAATGGTGTGTTTTAGTTGTTTCTGAATCACCTTGCCACAAAAATCAGGAAAGGGGCATTTGGTAATTCTGGGGCTCCTATATGATGATGTTTCAAAGCAGGTAGTTTGTGGCAGAGTCCATAGTTACAAGGCTCTGTGGTAGTTGAACAGAGCACCTTTTTTCCTATCTTGGTGACTGAGAGAAGCACATTATAGTAATAGGCCTTTCCCTATTGTTTTCTATCAGTTTGAAAATGTAGTATAATAACATGATTCACAACTGCCTACTATAAACTAAAGCTTATGTAATCATTGTGTGCCCTGACCTGGATGTCTCAGACTAGCCTGATCCCATCAGATTTCAAAAACTAAGCAGGATCAGCCCCAGTTAGTGCTTGGATGAGAGACCACCAAGGAAGTCCAGGGTTGCTATGCAAAAGCAGGCAATGGCAAAGAACCTCTGAAATCTTTTGCTGTGAAAACCCTACAGGATTGCCATAAGTTGGCTGCGATTTGACAGTATTTTCCACCACCAATCATTGTATAATGCCCTTTGTAATCCAATCTTCATTTCCCAATTTCCAAAAATTAGAAAAATAATGATGGTATCTACACTGGCTCAGCAAGGGAAACATGTAGTAAATATGAGATGTAAATGTAGTTCCATGGCCCAGAATTTTCCCAGTACAGTAGCTTAATATTTCTGCACTTAGAACAGTTGTATTTTAATATGCTTTTAATTTATTCCTGGGATTTGTTCCAGGATCGAAGGGTAGTATATAAATAGTCTTAAAAATAATTGGTCCTCATATGGATATCTGCTTGATGGTATTTTGCAGGAAAAACTAGGTAACAAGGCTTTGTCAGAGTGCAGTTTCTCATTCTTCCCACATAGCTGATGAAAGTAGTAGCTTGTTTCAACTCCCTAGCTGAAAAGACTGAAAAATACTGTGGGTCATTGTGACCGAGTCTCTGTTGAAGAGAGAGGGCTGAAAGCAGAAATGTCAGTTTTCAAAGGAATTGCTATGAAATTAAAAGCATACATTTCCAGGCTTTTAAAATTTACCTGTGTATCTTTTTCTCCTTTCCCCTTTTCCCGGTCAAGACTTCGGTCGTATAGACCCGAAATAAATGAAATGAAATTTACCTGCTGATTTAAATCTTTGTATTATGACTTGCCATGCATGGGGGACATTTTTGTGGAAAGTGTTTACATTTCAGGTAGAGTTGGAAAGGTCATAGAGTTCTAGTTTTTAGCTGGGTAACAGAATAATGCTACTTTCTCTTCCTTTGCCTCTCCTCATGAGACTTTTGGATCATTGTGCAGGCAAGTAATTAAGTGTGCGCACACACAAAAGCTTATAACATGAATAAAACTTTGTTGGTCTTAAAGGTGCCACTGGACTCATACTTTGTTCTACATCCTTAATATTACAGTATGATTGTGCTATAGCTGAGAACAGAAATCAGTTTTCTAGACTCTTTTCGAAATGCTTCTGAATTCTGAAGAGAAATGGTGTAGTGTGAGCTGATAACTGTGACAGTAATATTGTCCTCTGGTGTCTAGGTACATGCTGTGTAAGTGAGCATGTGTGTGGTTATACTTAGTAAGATCAGCTACCTGGTTTCTTCTTTTGGTTCTGTGTTGATATTTAGACACATGCCCATGAAGCTTATATAAGTGCTCTTTAGCATTTATGTAATTCAGGCTTCTCTGCTGTGTGCAGAAGTGAGGTCTGGACAGAATAAGAGCTCTTGAGTGTTTGGGACCTTGGTCAGCTTGCGTAATGTTCAAGTTAGAAAATAAATTGCCTGTCGCTGAAGTTGGCCTTTAGATGTTCTACGCTTACGTTCTCTGCCTTCCCCCCCACCCTTCCTTTTTGGTGTTGCTTATTTCCTCTCCCTCCACTCCAGTCTATGTTCTTCTTCACGACTATAGTAGATCCAGAGTTTTACTAAACAATGTCTAAGACATGGCAATAAGACATGGCAATCAGGAATGAGTGGCATTTTAATTTTTAACTTGTGTTTATGCTTCCTTATCAAGAGAGAACCTGAGGATCTTCTGTTGTCAAACTTGGAATTTATGAAACTGCAGTTGATTTTAATCCTTTTAATATCCTAGCTTTTATTTGCTGCTTGATTTAGTCACAAATGCAATACAGATCTTGCACAATTAAATGCCTGATAAAATCAGCATCTTGAATTAAGTGAAGTGAATGTGTGCATGTATGACAGGCCATGTGACTATCCATATGAAGAGGTGTGTTTTTATTTTCCACAAAAAAGCAAAGGCATTGCAGTCAGTGGTCCTTAAAAAACCCGCCTCTTGTGCTTTACGTTAACAATGCTGCTGACTGCTTTTTTAAAAAATACAGTAGAGTTGGTGAAAGTTGTTCACTTCTGGGGGGGGGATGTAACCTGTTACATAGGGCAAGGGATTGCCATGTTGTGCTTTTCTTCCCAGTGGAGATGTTGTTGGCTAACTCTTTGAAGAGGCATATGAAGCCTCTGAACATTTGTGGGAACCAGTTTGACAAGGGGTTGAGAATAAAAATGAGGAAGCAGTAACTAATGGAGTGACAAGCAACTAACTCCTTATAGATGCTGGTACTCTTTTTTGTAGCAGCAAGTATTAAGGGAAGTGTTATGTTCAGTGTGTAGAGGAGAGATAAAGGTTTTGGTGATTTTCTGGATCCTGTTAGCTTCTAAGGCTTTGGGAAGGAGCAGGTCTAGGTAGGTGTGATCTTATATAATCGTTATATAATTAGTTTTTTGTTAGGGTGCTCCAGGGTGGGAGGGGCTCAGAGCTGCTCAGTTGCCTGAAGAGTTGAGACTGCTGTTTTATTAGGTGGCCTAGTAAAAGCTGCAGAGTTTTTAAAGACTTGGCACTGGGATGTCTGGCAGGGAGACTGTCTCCTTTCCAATGCTTACTTGGCAGGTGAATTTATTTATTGTATGTTTGTTTGGGCCAGGATAAAACCAGGAAGTATGCGGCTAGTACTGGACTGGGT
Organism: Gekko gecko; assembly: GCA_029375565.1. Taxonomy (NCBI): domain Eukaryota; kingdom Metazoa; phylum Chordata; class Lepidosauria; order Squamata; family Gekkonidae; genus Gekko; species Gekko gecko. Next base: position 102,312,209 of record JAPDNY010000002.1, on the reverse strand, counting down.
TAATATTTGCCTTGGTTTACAAAGTAAGGATTTGACCAACAACTGCAATTTACCTGCTTGTGTGTTGCCCAGTACACAACCTCTCTAGGAAAGTCTTATGCACATTTTCATATTGTAGATGATGCTGTAAAGATTGCACTGTTTCCTCTGACAACTCCCACCTTGACTAATTATCTAGAGCAATTTTCCTTCATTTCATAGTTACGTGACATTCCTATGGCAACTAAAATAACAGTTCACATGGACACACAATAGGAGCAGTTTATTTGCAGCTTCCTTTGAACTCGGGGTTCTCAAACTCCAAAGTAAGAAATTACTAGGAGGCAGTTCATATTTTCTCTCTAACACTCCCTCTCCCCATAGTTTGCATATTTCCTGATTGGTCAGGAGGGTAGAATGTACATTGCGATTTGGTATCCACTCATTACTTATATGGCTGAGGCTGAAGTAATCCCAAGAAATCCACTTTATAGACAGCTGATCTATTTTTGAACTTCTTCAAACCTATAATAAATTGCACTTATTAGACCTGGTAACTCATATCAACAGACAATGCTCTTAGTTGTTTATGGACAAGTTTTATTATTTATTTATTTATTTATTTATTTATTTATTTATTAATTATATTTATACCCTGCCCTCCTGGCCATGGCCAGCTCAAGGTAGCTGACAACAAGATAAAACTACAGAAATAGCAATAAATAGTAAAATCATAAAACCAATTAATAATTAAGACATTAAAAGGTGCTAACATCTAGATGGGACCAATAAACAAGTACTGGTTTGGTGTTCCATTTGAGATGGAGCACGATTTCTATGCTGTCCAGGTGGACGGTCTGGGTCTAACATTAGGCAGGTGACTCAGGCTGCCTCACGGTTTCAAGGGGGCAGGGCATTCTCTCCGGGGCGGCTCCTAATTAAACGCCTGGTGGAACAGCTCTGTTTTGCAGGACCTGTGGAACTGCATAAGGTCCCAAAGGCCCTGATCTCCTCCGGGAGCTTGTTCCACCAGAGAGGAGCCACCACCGAAAAAGCCCTAGCCCTAATTGATGCCAGCCTGGCTTCCTTAGGTCCGGGGAGGGTGAGTCCGTGTTGAGACCCTGATCACAGTGCTCTCTGGGGAGCATGTGGGGAAAGGCGGTCCCTCAGGTATGTAGGTCCCCAGCCATAAAGGGCTCTAAAGGTAAGAACCAGCACCTCAAAGCAAATTCGGTATGCTATCGGTAGCCAGTGCAATGCCTTCAGTGCAGGCTGAATGTACTCCCATAGTGGGAGACTCATCAACAGCCTGGCTGCAGCATTTTGCACCAGCTGTAGCTTCTGGATCTGTGCTAAGGGCAACCCCATGTAGAGAGCATTATAGTAGTCCAACCTCAAGGTGACCATTGCATAGATCACTGTTGCCAAGTCGTTGTGTTCAAGGAAGGGGACCAACTGCCTGATCAACCGAAGATGATAAAAGGCTGACCTGGCAGTGGCTACTACCTGGGCCTCCATTGTTAAGGAGGGATCCAGGAGAACTCCCAAGCTCCTAACCTCTGGTGCTGGCGCCAATGACACCTCATCAAAAGTTGAGAGTGGGGTCCTTACCCCCAATCCGCCCCGACTCAGGTACAGGCCCTCCATCTTCAATGGATTCAGTTTCAGTCGGCTCAGCCTGAGCCAACCAGCCACATCTTGTAGCGCCTGGTCAAGATCTTCCAGTTTGGAGTCGGACCGGCTGCCCAATAACAGATAGAGCTGGGTGTCATCAGTGTACTGGTGACAACCCAGCCCATGTCTCTGGGCAATCTGGGTAAGGGGGCACATATAGATGTAGAATAACATTGGGGATAACAGAGCCCCCTGAGGCACTCCACAGTCAAGTGGGTGCCTTCTGGAAAGTTGTTCCCCCAGCACCACCCTTTGTCCCCAGCCCTGGAGGAAGGAGACGAGCCGTTGCAAGACAAGCCCCTGAATTCCAGTGTCAGCGAGGCGGTGGGCTAGTAGCTGATGGTTGACTGTGTCGAACACAGCTGCCAGGTCCAACAGCAACAGCACTGCCGATCTGCCTCAATCCAGATGCCTTTGGAAATCATCTGTGAGGGCAACCAGCGCCGTCTCCATCCTGTGCCCTGGGCGGAAGCTGGACTGGAAGGGGTCTAGGACGGAAGTGTCATCCAAAAAGCTCTGAAGCTGCATCGCCACGGCCAAATAGGGCAAGTTGGAAACCGGCCGGTAAAGATGGTTTTTTGAGGAGAGGACGTACTACTGCTTCCTTAAGTGCTCTTGGGAACAGTCCCTCTGAGAGGGACGTTGATTATTTCCCAAGGGCACCTCGAAACCCAACGTGGCCAGTTTTAATTAGCCACGAAGGGCACGGAATAGACTAGACCTGACTCTAGATAATGTTAGTACTGTTAACACTGTTGTACTGTTTGGGTATACTTCTTTTGGAGTTATCTCAATTACAAGGCTTTTAAAGCTCATTTTATATTTACTTCATAATAGTATACTTAGTTGGAATTTTATGCTTAAGCATTATATAGAACTATTTTTATGTAGTAGGTATGCTATTTGATTATAGTAATTGTTTAATGATTTAATAAAATTAATAAAAAAAAATTTTAAGGGTAGAATGTGGTCTTCCTCCCTTGCTGTTATCTCAGCCAGTATAACACTGGCAATTGTGGATTTCTCTATTACTGACTGTAGTGGTAGAGCCCATTAAAACAGTTCTGTCTTTTTTTGGGGGGGGGGTTCTTGAAAAACCCTCATTTTGGAGAACCTTGATCTCCTTTTGCAGTGGTACTTGCTCTGCAACTCATAAAGAACCACCTTTGCAATTGTCATCAACCAAAAGAGCCGCTTGAATACTGTATGCCCTGCAAACCATCTCACTGAATGTGCACGTACAATAATATAACTTAATATTAAATATATCATGATAGCCTCTTAAATTAGTAGAGCACCTCTGGATTGTCTCTCCCCATCACTGTTGAACCTTATCTAGCTCTTGTGTATCTGGAGTGAGGGGAAGGGCTTCCCTCTGTGCCTTCCTACTCCCTCCTCAGTGTGAGGTATGAGAATGAAATTTCCAAGGTGCCTGGAAGAGGGCTAGTAGGTTATGGAACAAGGAGAGTATGTGTGTAGGGTGGGAAGAAAGAGTATTCATAGTCAGTTCAGTGCTATCTCTAATATCTGGTACTGAAGAAAATTCAAGCTGGTTTTAGTGACCACTTGGATTCAGGCTGCAAAGCTTTTAAGCTTGTGGAGACTGGAAGTGATAAGGTTAGAGAAGCCTTTCCACTTTGATCCCATGGCCACAAAATTCTTCTGAGTTTTAGGATTTTGAGGCATGTCCCAGAGTATGTTGTACATCATTGCTATGACTAGTGAGGGTGGCTGGACCCAACTGAGTGGACTATAGAATGGCCATTCTTATATTGTGTTGTGCAATATAGAAAAATGATCCAGAATTATGGCTGGCCTTTGTGTGCAGTAGAATGTGGTGGCAGAACCCTGCAGTAGTAGGCTGCATAATTTCAGGCAGCAGGTACAGAATGCCATTTCTACCTTCCCCCTACAAGTAAACAATAAAAATAACTCAGAGAGGAAAGGTTCAGTCCAACCTTGTTCATTGCTATTCTAGTTTTCTAACTGGAAGTTTTTCACATGGGGTGTACTGCGTTAAAATAGCATACCCCACTCCAGTAATTTGAGTATGGTCCATTCTACCACTGTAGAACTCTGCCTTTACATTTTGGCAATGTATCACTGCAATAATAGCTAACAACATACAAACATGGCTAACACTCATACTCTTGGATCCTGTGAGAGATCCCCACTTATAGAAGGTATTTCCTGTCTTCAGACCAGGACGTCCTTCCTGCCTGCTGCAGCCCATAATGCCTACTGAAGTGGTGCTTCTGAGGGGTAGGGAACCCACAGGAACACCATGAGTACTAGAACGTTTACAGTGGGAGGGGGCAGTAAGTGAAAATGTCCCCCCTTTTTGTCAGGAGAAATTTTCCACTGCTGTTTTTCTGCTGCTGACCCGTTTTAGGATAGAAATTACTTTTGCTTTTGACACAATTCACCACCAGGAAGTACAAAGCAGAATAGGGAAGGAGAATTCAAGGAAAAGGACCAAGAAGATACAGACATAAATTGATTGGGAGAGAAGCAAAGGAGGTGGCTACTCCTTAGGCTGAAGCCACAAGATTATGGCTCCCTTATTCCATTTTGGCTTGAAAGGGAATTTGGGAGAGCAGCCACTCTCCTCTGGGGTTTTGCATACAAAGTTGGTATGTATGGGAGGAGTAGGTAGAGCAAACATTGCCTTTTTATTTTTTCACAGATTGCAGAAAAGATAGATCAGAATGACCAATGTGCTGTTGGATCCCAATGTTTCATTGCTTCTTTTGCTGCAATGTTACGTGAAAACAATACAAAGATGTATTACAGGTGCTTATGAAAGCTGTGGCTATCGCTGATATTTGATTTTTTCAGTCCCTTAGAATTATGCATGAACTATGGCTTTGTTTTTGGCTCTGGGAAAGTCACTGGTTTAATGACTCATCCTGCAGAATGTGGTCACATGTGCTGCTGTTGGTGCTTCCTATTGCCCTATTTTATCCAATCTTTTGATCTAGTTATATAATTGTGAATGAAGGGGGGAAGGCCACTGGTGCAAAAGAGCTGCGGCTAATATTACTAACCTCATTTGACTTGATGTGCCAGGAATTGTGATTTAACATGGATAGCAGATTTCTAGTTTGAAAAAATCCAGGAAATTAGATTCTGCTTCCAGTGCTGGGACTGCTTAGAGTAAATACATGTAATCTTTAGTCTATGGGCTCGTTTGTTGTGACATCTCTGTTGCCACATACTTCCCTAATGGCCCTCTCTGTACTAGAAAATGTATCAAGTTCATGTTGTAACCTAGAGTAAGCTTGCGGCAAGAGAGAGGTCAGCTGTGGTTCAGCTACACTTGTTGCTTGTGTGAATATCAAATAAAAGAGCAAATAGCTCTTTGCCCTGTTGATCAGACTATACAGTTCAGTCCTTTTGTTTTCTTTTAAAATGCTTTGTTAGAACAGAGGGTTTGATTTTTTTTATTCGTAGATTGGAACTGGGGGAGTCGGATGCTTGCTGGTTTATGAAATGGTTCTTGGCATATAGTGACACTATTATATTCAGATCAGCTTTGTCCTTTTTTTCTTACCATATCCTGATTAGCAGTAACATATGGACAATTCAGATGTAACCTTTGTAGCACAAGTGCTGCATGGTCTGCATGGTCCAAGTACATGCTGTTTGAGTGAATATTATGGTTAATGAGGACGTGATGGTGACCTGGTAAGTAACCACATTATCCTGACCCTGTTCTAGTTTTACTGAAACAGTATAGGGCCACATAGAAGCTTCACCCATGTTGCAGGCCTGCTTTGAATTAAGCCATTGGTGACCTATCCAGAGAGCATGATTTTCCTGGTTATATGAAGTCCTGTACAACATTCATTTTGGCCACTAGGAGAATGTGAATGGCTGGTCAGGATCCTTGTGTGTGAGAAACTGTGCCCATACTGACATTCCTCATTTCTTTTCCTGCCTCAGTGGATTCCTGTGGTGCGGTTTGTACATTTGTAATAAATACATCTGTGACAGGCTTTTCTATCAACTGAGGGTATTCATACAAGATTTGGGGAACCAGGTTGGTTTTAAACTGTAAGACTTTCGCTCACTTACAAGACGTTCCTGGGATGGCAATTGTAAAGGGTTCGCTGCTGTGAGGTAGGTTTTATGGTGAGCAAGTAGAACATGGAGATCACTGAGGTAGGAATTGTCTGTAAATAACTACAAAGTTTTATTTATTTACAGGTTGTTTTAAGGAGCAGATCAGCATCACAGGTCTTCTGATAGACAAAGGAGAAACCTGGTGGAGGGACAGAAATTTAACCTAGTTATGGCTTCAGAGTGTGGTCTGAATTCTCTTTAATGCTTACAGGTATAAACAGGCTTTCACTGACTAGCCACTAGGTTGCATCCTTTCACACACACAGGATTCCACCCATATCATTCAGCCTGCCCTTTCCCAAGAGTCAGACTAAATGTTACGAGGTCTGCTCATCACCAGAGATGGGTCTAACAACCCACTACTCTATCCTCTCCCAGAGGTAGAGCTCAACAGCTCTGCCACACTGCCAGGCTGAGCTGCCCTTCAAACTATCTGTTCTTTTTCTGAGGCAGACCCAAAACTTATCACTGTGCTCTCCCTGAGAAAGATCTGAACTAAACCCTGCTGTGCTTCCCTCCCACATTCCATCCTCCCCGTGAAAGGATATTGGATGCTGAAGCAGCACTCCAATAGGCTCAGCTGAATGGGGCAGGGCAGCCCTACAGTCTGTCACAACATCAAAGAATAATATGTGAACTATTTGTGGAAAGTGCCTCTATCTGCTCTGTCAAGGAACAGGCCAGTGGGTTGGCTGGAAAGGTTCCAAATGTCACTAGAACCTTTGTATGTCTATGTAATACTGGAAGTGCTGGCTGTTTAACATCTCTAGGACAGAGATGTTGTCTTGGAGGCCAAATGATCAATAGTAGGAATATAGGAGTTGAATCCAGGGAAGGTACTGACAGTCGTGGATCTTTCTCAAACTACCTTGCCCCCAGCAATATTTTCCACTAGGAAGAAGGCCCGTTGCAGCAATAAATACAATGAGTGCTAGCCTGGCCGGGTGGCTGCGGGCTCCCGTCTCCTCCCCCCTGGCTACTCGAGTCCCTGGTGGGTCAAGACAGCTGGCGTCATTCCTCCCACACCCCAGGTGATCAAGGAGCCAGCGAGCCAAGGTAGCAGGTCTCGCCTCCCTCTGCCTGTTCAAGGTGGCGTGGGCCAAGCCACCCAGTCTCGTTCCTCCCCCCCGCCTGTTGCACGGGGAGGCCAAGGAAGCCAGCTCTGAGAGGCAAGGGGAGGTGGTGTAAACTGCCTCTCCTTCCACTGGCTTGCTCAGCTTCCCCATGGGGAGGCTGAGGAAGCCAGCTCAGAAGGGGAAAGGTGAGGCGGTGTAAACTGCCTCTCCTTCCACTGGCTTGCTGGGTCTCCTCACGGCTACGGGGAGGCTGAGCAAGCTGGCTCTGAGAGGGAAGGGGAGGCAGTTTAAACTGTCTCTTCTTCCACTGGCTTGCTCAACTTCCCTGTGGCTGCGGGGAGGCTGAGCAAGGCGGCTCTGAGAGGGGAGGGGGAGTGGTTTAAACTGCCTCTCCTTCCACTGGCTTGCTCAGCTTTCCCGCAGCAGGAGGAGTGGCATCAGCCCGAGTGCCCTCAGCCCGGTGCAGTGGTTGGGTCGCATGTCGCCTCCGAGGAGAAAGAGGGCTGAGCCCCTGCTTTGGCCCCCTTGGCAAGACCCGAGGCTGGAGGGGCGACAGAGTGGGGCAGCATGGGCTTCCTGGCTGGTCGGGCACTGGCAGCCTCGGTGCTTCCTTGAGTGTTCTCGGCAGTGCTGGCATGCCAGTGCACCAGCCCCTATGTGGCAGCAGGCTGGGTGGCAAGGTGGATTGGGCCTCGGGTGGGGACAACAAATGCGGAAGCAGGAGGATCCCTGGCTTCTCCCCCCTCCCCAGAGTCCAGGATGGAGGGACAAAGGAATGGGGCGTCACTGACTCCCTGCCCGCCCAGGTGGCATCCATGGCCATCAGCCAGGCAGCCTCTGCCCAGTGGCAGGGCATCCAGCTACCTGGAGGCGACCTGGGCTGATGATGAAGGCTGTAGTGGTGGCAGGATTGGCTGGGGGCTCGCATGCATCCAGCCACCGGAGTGTCCATCCCACCCGGCGGCTCCTCACAGACTGAGGGCGAGAGGCTGCCCGGCGGGTCTATGGGTGGAACTGAGGCAATGGAGGAAGGCAGTCTGGCCAGGGGATTGCCCCCCCTGCTGAGTGACAGGTCAGGCACCCAAAGGCTGGGGAAGTGTGTGGAATGTTCAGGAGACAGTCACACTAAAACTCTTTTATAATATATTTTCCATGGCTAAGTTTATCCCTGGATTTGTGGGACCCATGTGCATTAGTGGTGTGGGTTGGATTGCTGCAGAGGGAAGGGTAAAAGGGCACAAAACCACCCTTTCTACCTTTGTGTCAGCCCAGCTTAGCTGTCAGAACAGGGAAGAGAGGACAGTTCCACACCTTTTCCTATCACTTGTTCAGCTTCCTGACCCATATGGCTGTTAGTCTACACTGTAGACTCTATAGCAAGGGCATCAAATTTGCAGCCCATGGGCTGCATCAGGCCTGCACAGAGCTTAAAATCAGCCCCCAAGCAATTTTCATGTTTCCTTTCCCAGGGCTGCTCCTGTAGCCACCTAGCTTGCTTTCCCCACCAGCTCTCTCAGTGGCTCTTTGCTTCCTGTTTCCTGCCTCTTGCCTCCCCCCCCTCCTCACACATAGACACACACACAAAGCCTTCTGGCTGCTTTGTGCCAGAGAGATACAAAGAAAAGTCTGCCTGCCTGCCCCTCCCTCCTCTCACAAACACGCACAACTTCTGCTTTCTTCTTCAGGACTGCTCCTCCTCTTTTTTTGGGGGGGGGAAGGGAGGAGGGAAAGAGAGAGAGAGAGAAACAAAATTGGAGCCCAACTTTAAGACCAACAACTTTGTGGGTGGGTGGATGGATTCTTCTGACAAGCACAGGGTACACTGAGGAAATTATTTTGGCATATTCTGAAAAGGTTTAAAAAAAAAGATTGGATTTCTCTGTTCCGATCTGGATTTATTTTCTTTCAAAAAGACCCTGATTAGGAATTAGAACACTTGGATTAGTCCTTATACCTTGGAGAGTGGACTGATTTCAGATGCCGAATGATAACAGCCCACATTGGTAATGAGACAGGAAAACTAGGTCTTAATTCAGTCCAAGTGGATGCATTGTCTTGAGCTTCATTTTCAATTGCAAGGCAGCAGTCTCTCTTTCTAATCTCCCTTTGAAATTCCTGCTACTCTTAGGTCAGCAACTGAATGTTCTGGTTTCTAATAGATTTACATCCATCCTCCTGGATGGAATTGAGACCTAGGTTTCCTGTCTCATTACCAATGCTGATATCTCCACACCTCCTTCCCCTCTGCATATCACACCTAATCCAATCATTTGGCATCTGAAATAATCTTTATAAAGTTTATATCTCTGGTATCTTGTGTTGAGCTGCGGTGGCTCAAGTGGTTAAGACGCTGAACTGCAGGCTGTGGAAGGTCAGTAGTTCAGCAGTTCGAGACCCAGGTGCCGCATGACGGAGTGAGCGCCCGTCTCTAGTTCCAGCTCCTGCCAACCTAGCAGTTCGAAAGCAAGAAATTGCAAGTAGATAAATAGTAGGTACCACTTCGGTGGGAAGGTAACAGCATTCCGTGCACCTTGGTGTTTAGTCATGCCGGCCACATGACCACGGAAACGTCTTCGGACAGCGCTGGCTCTTCGGCTTTGAAACGGAGATGAGCACCGCAACCCTAGAGTTGGATTCGACTGGCTTTCGAGCAAGGGAACCTTTACCTTTTACTATCTTGTGTTACATTTTATAGTACGCATGGCCTGGCCCAACAAAGCGACATTTATGTCAGATCTGGCCCTCATAACAAATGAGTTTGATACTTCTGCTCTACAGGGTCCCAGGACCTCAAGAATAAACTTTCCCAGGGTTGGAAAGAACTGCTGGGGCGTAGTGAGTGCAGGAAAGATTCATAGTCCTTACATCTTCAGATCACCTGACCCTGGAATCAAGTCTCTGAACTTGAATCCAAATTAGTATGTGTATAAAAAAATAAAACCTTGTATTTGATGGATGTTTTTGTACAGCTCATTGTAAATTTGCATTTTCAGACCAGACCCATGAAGCAGTGTTTAGCAGCGATCGTGTGCAGCATGGTGAAGATGGGGAATGGCAACGCTCTACTTCAACTACCTCATCTCAGAGTGAACAGGCAGAGAAACTGTTGCAGAATCAGCACAAGAGCCTGGCCTCTGAGGACACCAAAAAGAAGAGGGCTCAGAAACCTTCTCACATGAGGAGGAACATAAGGTGAACACCACTGAAAAAAGTACTTTTGGAAGTATAGGGACTCTGGACACTTTAGCAGGTTGCAAATCACCCTCTAGTTTCTGGTGACATGTGAAGAGCTCCCAACAAATGTTCAGGTGGGAAGGAAATCACTTTGTTGAAGTCCTGAAAAGGAAAGCTAGAGTACCTCTGGTAGTTATCAAAAAGGAAATGCTTTTATTGCTTCAGATATATTAAACACAAATTTAAGAAGGCATTCAAAGACACAGTATTGTCTAGTGATAGTGACAGATCTAGAGAGATCACCAGCTTTTCTGTCTACAGACAGCTCCAGGTATGTCGTTTCACCAGCTGCTTATGTCTCTCATTTGGAGATAACCAAGTCACAGGCAAGCATTTACACTTGCTAGAAATCAAGCTTGCCCCTCAGCAGTTCTAGAAGGACAACATTAAAAAGTCCCGATGGAAAATAGGTTATATCCTTGTAGTATAGGGGAGATTGAACATATAGAACATGTTTTATTTCGCTGCCCTTACTACCAAGAAATTTGTATTAAGCTTGTCTCTCCTAATTAGTAGGTACCATGGTCATCCAGAACTAGTGTATACTAGATTTCTGCTAACTGAGGAAAATATGCTGATTTTAGCAAGTAGAACAAAGTTTTTTGCGGTCGCTTACAGAATTTGGCAGATAAATGCCCCATCATGCATCATGCCCCTGTATAAATCATTGGTGCGACCTCATTTGGAATACTGTGTACAGTTCTGGTCACCACATCTCAAAAAGGATATTATAGCATTGGAAAAAGTGCAGAGAAGGGCAACTAGAATGATAAAAGGTTTGGAACACCTTCCCTATGAAGAAAGGTTAAAATGCTTGGGGCTCTTTAGCTTGGAGAAATGATGGCTGAGAGGTGACATGATCGAGGTTTATAAAATTATGAATGGGATTGAGCAGGTTGAGAAAGAAGTACTTTTCTCCCTTTCTCACAATACAAGAACTCGTGGGCACTCTATGAAATTGCTGAGCAGTCGGGTTAGAACAGATAAAAGGAAATACTTCTTCACCCAAAGAGTGATTAACATATGGAATTCACTGCCACAGGAGGTCGTGGCAGCTGCAAGCATGGACAGTTTCAAGAGGGAATTAGATAAACATATGGAGCAGAGTCCACCAGTGGCTATTAGCCACAGGGTATAGATGGGAACTCTCAGTCTGGGGCAGGTGATGCACTCTATTCTTGGTGCTGGAGGGGGCAGCAGTGGGAGGGCTTCTGGTGTCCTGGCCCCACTGCTGGACCTCCTGATGGCACCTGGTATATTTTGGCCGCTGTGTGACAGAGTGTTGGACTAGATGGGCCATTGGCCTGATTCAACATTGGCTTCTCTTATGTTCTTATGTTCTTATAAAGAAAGTTTAAGAAAGGTTAAAATTGTACTTTTAAATATTTTAAAAATATTTTATGTTTTAAATATTATATTTATTAATAGTCTTTTAAATTCGAATGTATGAATATGTTTTATTCTGTTCTGGTCAAGGACCATTTTAATAAAGATGGATTGATTAATAAAGATTGATAGTGTGTCATGTTAGGACCAGATAGCCATGATTTCAAATCCTTACTAAGCCATGAAATCGGTTGGATGACCTTGCACTAGTTGGAGCCTCTCTTTACTTTAATGATAAGTAAAGAGAGACAGCATCTAGCGCAAGCTGTGTCTCTCAACCAAGCCTCCCTCAGAGGGCAATTGTGAGGTTGTTGAAGATAGGAAGTGGAGGAGAATGTTTCAAACAACCTTGAGCTCCTCTGAACAGGAACAAGAGAAAGTTAATAATATAGATCAGTCGGTCATTGTTATGCTGGTTGAAAGAGAGCTTATTTGTACTATCAACATGTGAGAAAATGAATATAATCTGATGCCCTTTCCTCTTAGCCAGCATCTTCTTTTGAGCTCTAACAAGAATTAAAGGGAAGTGCAGCATTTCAGCAGGAGTCTGATTTTCTTCTTTCTGGCATGTTTGCAGTTCACAACTGTGGCACATTCAAGATAGGGGCAGGCAACATTAGTTCTTTTCTTCTGGAATAATCATTTTATAAGCAATTTACCATCTAGAAGCAGTGTGAGGCTGCAGGGACCAGTAAGAGCCCATGGTTTTACACAGGGTCTCCCTGGTCCAGAGAGCTTTAACTAAGGGCAGGAATGGGGTGAAGGTCTTAATCTCCTCTTTGCAGTTTATGGCAGCTCCTAATAATACAGCTAAGGGTCTTCCTGCTCAGTTGTTTGTTAATTACAAATGAATTAACAGTACCATAACCCTTATAGAGCTTTTATATTACCCTTCTAAAGACTACTTTACTTTTTATTCTGGTCCATTGCAGATAGAAGTCATGTTTTCCATGTTTGACTGTAGTCAAAAATCAGTTCCACCATGTTGCTCTAGCATGTATTAAGAAAGAGCAACATGTTAGTGTATCTTTCAAGCCACAAGTATGCTTTATTTGGCTAGATTATGGCCTGTAGGGATTTTCTCTTGTTTGTGTGGAGGCAAGTGCTAAAAGAAAAAAGGAATTAATTCCAAACAGAATAGATGAATTTGTTTTAGAATAATATATTTTGTGTTTGGGGACTAAGAAAACTGCTGCGGGAGGACCAGTTGGAGGCTGTGACTAAAGCCGCCCAGCAGGAGGAGTTAGAAAGAAGGAAACGGCTTGAGCAGCAAAGGAAGGATTACCACGCCAGCATCCCCACAGTACCTCTGGAGTTTCTCCCAGGTAAGCAGCACAAAGTACTGAATGTAGCTCAAACCAAGGAGTGGAGACCCAAATCATAACAGTACTACTTTCAATCCTGCCATCGTGTGACACTTATTTTATTTATTTATTTATTTATTTATTATTAGATTTATACTCCGCCCTTCCACAAGGGCTCAGGGCGGCGAACAAGAGGCCACAAGCCATACATTGCCGACAACACATAGGGCAATGACATATAAAATACATAAAAACACTAAAATAAACAACAATAAAACCATTAGAACACCGGCAAACAGAACAAGTAAACTCAATTAAAACCAGTCAACTCAACACTCTGGCGGCATGTTACCCCTGCCCCCCAAAAGTCCCACCAAGTTATAATCTCATCCCAGGGCCAGGATGCCTCGTGTTATCCCACAGTGATGGTTCAATCGTGGTGGCAGCCCCTACTCAAAAGCCTGGCGGAAGAACTCCGTCTTGCAGGCCCTGCGGAACTGCACAAGGTCCCGCAGGGCCCTGATCGCCTCTGGGATCTCATTCCACCAGGTAGGGGCCGCCACCAAGAAAGCCCTGGCCCTGGTAACAGCATATTTGACCGTCTTGGGGGCTGGAATAACTAGCAGGTGTTGTCCCCCGGACCGTAGCGCTCTTGGGGGAACATATGGAGAAAGGCGGTTCCTCAGGTAAGCCGGACCCTGGCCATATAGGGCTTTAAAGGTAAGCACCAGCACTTTGAAGTGGATCCGGTACGCTATTGGCAGCCAGTGCAGAGCCTTAAGCACTGGCTGGATGTGATCCCACCTTGTGAGCCCCATCAACAGCCTGGCTGCCACGTTCTGCACCAGCTGCAGCCTCCGGATCTGCGACAAAGGCAGCCCCATGTAGAGAGCGTTGCAGTAGTCTAGCCTTGAGGTGACCGTCGCATGGATCACAGTGGCCAGGTCATCACCGTCGAGGTAGGGAACCAACTGTCGCGCCAGCCGAAGATGGTAAAATGCTGAGTTGACAGTGGCTGCCACCTGGGCCTCCATCGTTATGGAGGAATCTAGGAGCACCCCCGAACTCCTAACCTCCGGCGACAGCATCAGAGGTGCCCCGTCGAAGGTCAGGAGAGGGAGCCCCAACCCCAGACTGGTCCGGCTCAGGCCCAGGACCTCTCTCTTCGCCAGGTTTAGCTTCAGTTGGCTCCGCCTGAGCCAACCAGCCACAGCCTGCAATGCCCTATGCAGGTCATCAGGGCTAGAGTCCGATTGGCTCGCCCAGATAGAGCTGGGTGTCATCTGCATATTGGTGACACCCAAGCCCATTACTCTGGGCAATCTGGGCGATGGGCCACATGTAGATGTTAAATAACATCGGAGACAGCACTGCCCCTTGCGCCACCCCGCACTCAAGGAGGTGCCTCCGGGACCGCTGACCTCCAATCACCACCCTCTGTCCCCGACCTTGGAGAAAGGAGGCAAACCATTGAAGGGCAAGCCCCTGAATCCCCACGTCGGCGAGGTGGCAGGTCAGCAGCTGATAGTCGACCGTATCGAACGCGGCTGACAGATCTAACAACAGCAATGCCGCCACACGGCCTCGATCCAGATGCCTTTGGAGATCGTCAGTCAGGGCGACCAGCACTGCCTCCGTCCCATGACCCGGGCGAAAGCCGGACTGGAAGGGATCTAGGACTGAAGCATCATCCAGAAAGCTCTGCAACTGTACTGCCACCGCCCTCTCTATCAATTTGCCCAAATAGGGCAAGTTGGACACCGGCCAATAGTTGGTCAATTCGGCCGGGTCCAAAGATGGCTTTTTTAAGAGAGGGTGGACCATCGCCTCCTTGAGTGCTCTGGGGAACCAGCCCTCGATAAGGGACTTGTTGATAATATCCCGCAGAGCACCTCGAAATCCCTCGTGGCCTGCTTTAATAAGCCAGGTGGGGCACGGATCAAGGTCGCATGTGGTTGGGCGGACAGCAGCCAGCAGTCTGTCAACCTCTTCCAAGCTGAGCGGACTGAAGCACTCTAAACCCGGAACCGAAGACATGCAAGGGGCCTCGAGTTCACTCACTGTCTCAATCGTGGCAGGGAGGTCACGTCGGAGTGTCAAGACTTTATCTGCGAAATAGCTCGCAAAAGCCTCACAGCCAATGTCCAATTCCCTATCATTTCATCTGCCCTGTGGCAGATTTGTCAGCAACCGAATTGTACTAAATAATAGGGCCGGGCGCAAGCGTGCAGATGCAATCTCAGCCGCAAAGAAATCCTTCTTAGCCGCCTTGACTGCCACCTCATAGGCTCTCATAAGCGTCCTATAAGATGATCTTGACACTTCATCGTGAGCACGGCACCACCGTCTCTCTAGTCGTCTCAGTTCTCGTTTCATCAGCCACAGCTCCTGGGTATACCAAGGAGCTCGCCTCTGACAAGCCCGGAAAGGATGCCTGGGAGCGATCTCGTCGATGGCTGCAGAGAGCTGGTTGT
Organism: Gekko gecko; assembly: GCA_029375565.1. NCBI lineage: Eukaryota > Metazoa > Chordata > Lepidosauria > Squamata > Gekkonidae > Gekko > Gekko gecko. Next base: position 102,296,957 of record JAPDNY010000002.1, on the reverse strand, counting down.
GCCAGTCCTCCACTAGCTCATCCAGTGAGCCGCCAGGGGGCCTCGGATCCCGCAGGGCTTTCTGGAACCGGATAGGGTCCATCTGGTCCTGCGGGCGAGCATAAATCCGCTCGCCGCCCACAACGGGTCGGGGTGGAACATTCAGACGGGCTCTCAGAGCCAGGTGGTCCGACCATGGCACTGCCTGCGCAGTGATCCGGTCCACCTCCACCCCTGCCGCAAAGATCAGATCAAGCATGTGACTGGCCCAATGCGTGGGGGCCGAGATGTACTGTGAGAGTCCCAGCGTCGCCATGGTCAACACTAGGTCCGTAGCCCAGCTGGAAGCCGCGTCCTCAGCATGGATGTTGAAGTCACCCAAGACAATCAGTCTAGGGTGATCCAACGCCCAGCCTGATACGGCCTCCAGCAGGGACGGCAGGCTACTGGCCGGTGCATTTGGGCGGACGGTACACCAGCCAGATCACCAAACTCTCTAAAGCCTCCAGCATCACGCCGACACATTCTATGCCCGGGATCTCCGCAGGCGGGAGCGCCCTGAAGGAGTAAGCCTCCCGAATGAAAATGGCCACTCCTCCCCCCCGCCCCCTAGTCCGTGATTGGTGAAGGACCGATTAACCCGGTGGGGCAAGCTGGGCGAGCGCAACCATCTCACCCTCCCTCACCCAGGTCACCCACTTGTTCCATCATTTCTCTTAACGGAGGAGGCTTCAACAGTAATTAGCCCTTGATTTGTCTGTTATAATTATGGCTCAAGGTGGCTTAAAAACCACAGTTTAAATCATACAAACTGAAGCTCTGAATACCCCCCTCCCAATGCCTGCACTCTATATCCTATTAAAAGCCCTGGCAGAGGTTTCGGTTTCGGTGCTGCGAATGGCGGCCGCTTCTCGGGACGCTCCCGGAGGCGGTCAGCCCACGCGCGGAATGGGGGGGTCTTCGCGTTTGCGAAAGACCCTAGTGAGCCTTAGTCAAAGGCTCCGAACCGAGGCGCATAGGGGAGTAGCCTCTTTGCCGGCAAACTGCCGGGAAATTGAGGCTTTCTCCCCGCCCCAATCGGCCCCGCCGCGTAGTGCGTCCCGAATGGGACTTAGCAGCCCTGCCGACTTCCAGGAGTGAGGAAAAGCGGATGAATTACTATGAAAAGAAGAAATGGCATCTAATCGTGAGTTGAAGATCTATTGTGAAGCGAAAATTAAAAACCCCCGCAAGCGGATAAGCGTATGGGAGGAGGGAGGAGTTTCCACCCTCTTCGAAGAAGCGAATTTTTAAAGGAAACGCGAAGGGGGGTAACAAGAAAAAATGTTGGTGAAAGTACCATTGGGGTTTTACAGAAGATTGCGGCTTTAGTTGCTTTCTGGGGGATGTGGCACGAACTTTGAAAAAGTAAATAAAAAATAAAATGTCGATGCTGGGGAAAATCCTGCTTAGAACGGAAGAGAAGAGAGGAGGGACTTCCGCTCCAGTCAACCCCCCCAGAACTAGCTGTCAATCAACAAGAGACTGAGATACTGCGCCACCTGCTGGTGTAAATGTAAAATATCAATGAAACGCTTTTAAAATGGAAATTGTTCTCATCAGACTATAAAAACAAATGTTGGAATCAATAAGGTTGATGGCAGAAAATATATAGAAAATTAATTTGATGCTAAAGTTCCAAGTTATGGATGAAGAAGGGAAAGAAGATCTCAGATTTATTTTGACGAAAGTCTTGACACCTCTATCTGGCAGTGGAGCGAATAAATAAAAGAAGAGGCGGATAAGGCTCCCAAAGCCTACTCCGCCTTTAAAAAAAGGATATACTCTGCCAGTAGAAAGGGGTGTTGAGCTTAGCAAGTAATGGAGATCTAATTTCAACTTGAGTGTTAATGGAGCCAACGAGAAATGACTGCCAGAAACAACATGAAAAAAGAAGCGAAAGAAGATGGATTAAAAAATTTCTGAAGAGACATACCAGCACAGAGGAGGAAGCAGCACTCAAAATTTGGATTTTTGAAGAAGACGGCGGCTCGGGGAAGGAAGTGACGGAACGGGAGGCACTAAAGCTCAAAGGACTTAATGATAATTGGAGAGACTTAAAAGGAATTTGTTCGTGTAACATCTGAAAAGATTTGATTTAACCCCAGTGGACTTTACTAACTTTACTAACAGAATTGATTTGGACTTTGTAAAGCTGAAAAGAAGATCTTTCGACCGTGATGGATGCCGACAACTGGAAGAAATAAAACTAACCTTTACTAACAGAAAAAAAAACTCACTCCGCTCTTTTTTCTCTTCCCATCTGTCTACCTTACCCTTTTCTTATAAAAATAAAATTCTCTCCTTTTTAGGAGAGTTATTTCAAAAAAAAAAAAAAAAAAAAGCCCTGGCAGATAAGGTGGCCATGCAGCATGTCCTGTTTTTAGAATTATTTTTATTAGAAACAAAAACAAAAACAAAAATCAACCTGAAACATATCATAGTCATAAAAATATAAGGACCAGGAAAAGTGGAAGTTGAGACTGTACACTGAAACAACCTTAACATTATTAATAGAAGGAACAGAAATTTTAAATATTGGATGCAGTAAGAATCATCTAAAGTGAGGTACCCAGATATAAACACATTTTGTTCTCCAGGGAATGATGGAAGGTATACCAGCTTCACAGGAAAAAAAAACAGTCAAAAAGGGACATACAGGGAGAGGTGGCCATTTGTTTCTTAGCTTGCTGGAACATGTCAGCCAGAGGCTTAAGAAATCAAACAATGTTTTTCATAGTGTATAAAATCGCACTGTTGAAAGATTGACTCATTATCGTCCCTTTTAAGGTAAACTGGATTTGGAGTCTCTGTGGTCAAAACTGTGACTACTCGTAGCATCTGATGCAGAAGCTGTTCAGAGCTGATTATACTGCTATTTGTCAGTTATCTGCTAGAAGCTCAAGTGGAAATGTATGGATAAAAGCTTATTTGTACATTTGCTGTTCATAAGTAATAATCAGACTTGCTGAGGGTTTTTATTATTTTATTTAGTATGAGTTGCAAAAACACTTTTTATTTAAGTTAATCCTTTAAAAATTCATGGTCATACTGTAAGGCAAATGATATGATAGGTTGTGTTCTTTCCTCTTTCCTCATATATTTTATATAGATAATTTTTATCACGTAACAGGACAGTATATATACAGACTATACAGAACCATATCACTCACATTAATGTAAAAGCCAGCATTAATATGTAACTGTTAAAACTAGAATTAGAATAATGAGTTGGATCCAGCAATATATTAGTGGAAGGTGCTGACAGTCGCTGGATCCAACCCATCCTGTTATAGTTTAGTGGCTATATATTAATGGTGGCTGCTTTAAATTACAATACCACTGGCAGTCCTTTCTGATTGCCAGAAAGTTTATTTCTAAGATTGCAAGATCCCTTGAGGTCTAAAAGCCACATAAGTTGAGAGGCTACAGTGGGGAGAGGGATAAAACTGCCCTTCCACTTCTATCAGAGGAGCTCTGCTTATGGAAGAGGAATAAAGGAATGATTTCACTCTCTCCCCACTGCAGCCTGCTGGGTGGTGTGGTTGTTACTCTGTGAGTACCACAAGTAGGTTTGCCAGCCTCCAGGTGAGATCTCCCACTATTACTAATGATCGACAGACAATAGAGATCAGTTCCCCTGGCGAAAATGGCTGCTTTGGAGGGTGGACTCTATGGCATTATACCTTGCTGAGGTCTCCACCTCCAAAGTGTCCAGGAATTTCCCAACCCAGTGCTGGCAACCCTAACCATGACCCCAGGAATAAACTTTCCCAATCACAGAAAGGACTGCTGGGGGGAAGTGTGGGAAAGTTCCATAATCCTTGCATCCACAGATCACTGGATCCAGCCAATATATTAATAATGGTAAGTTTTTGTATAATCCTTTACAAGTCAGTAGGAACAAACATATATAAATTATTACAAGAATCCAAGAAATTAAAATCTAAGAACATATCAGTCATATACAGGAAGAAGAATGTATCAGTCATATATAAGAAGACTGCAGTTTTGATGGATAGATTACATACACGCATGGTGGTCACACCCAAAGACAGAAATCTCCCAGAATACTTTATGCAAGAAGGTTTCAATAAAAAGTGGGCAAATCCCATTTTCCTGAGTTTGCATTCTTGATAAATATGAATGACATTTTAAAATCTACATATTATTCATGTCCGTAGCAGCAAATAGTACAACAGTGAAAGAAACTTCAATCACTAAATGAATAAGCATTTCTGGCTTTTGAAAATATGGGTTTACAGTTAGTTTAAAGTGTAAATCCATGCAAATGTCACAGTTTTTGGATGCTGTTTATATGTTCTGCAGTCTAAAGGAGATGTGAATAGCAAAAGGCTAGAGACTTACTGAATGTGCTATTAATGATGTAATATTATCCACTTCTGTTGGCTTAATGCTATAAATGGAAAGTGTTGATTAATATTTTTATTGTAGTTGTTCATGCACTGGTACAGATAAATATCTGGAACAGTAATGCAGACATTAGAATTAAAAAGGGGGGAAAGACAAAAAAATCACCCTATTAACCTGGCAAAACCCAAATAGCCAATTTTAATTTGGGTTTTGGCATGTTATTACAGTGACTTTTAATGGGTATGCTGGAATGTAACTGTATGAGAAAGGAAGAAACAGAACCTAAACTTGCTGGTATAACTCTAGCAAACTGAATTTTAATTGCAATAAAAGTAAAAGTCAAACTACTTTAACATCAGGGGAAACATTAAAGTTCTGTGTTTCAGAATAACCTTTTATATATAGTTATTGTGATCTACTAGGGGCCTACCTCTGCTCACCAATCCTGCAGCTCACTCAGCTCACATTATTTTTTCCCCTATGGGCTCCCCCTGTACACTTCACAGGCTTAACCCCACAAGTAAGCCTCCTATAAGGATATGCATTTTTAGTACATTTTGTATGACAAAAAGTAACTATTCTGCAAAAGAAATCAATTAGAATATCTGAATTTAACAACATGCAGCATTTGGATTACTTCAAGTGTTTGGTATTTTTGGTATAGAATATAACATAACAATATAACATAACAAGAAGATATTATTTTATATAAGTTATATTCAACCATTTTACATCTACGCAGATGTAGTAAAGAATCATAACAACTAACAATTAGGCAGCAAATATTAATGAATAAATACCAATTACTTATGGAAATGGTCAGGTCGCCTTGGGTCTCATTCCTCCGAGGGGCAAGGACTCCTAGCCTTATTGGCTGCTCTCCTTAGCTTCCCACCTGTGTCAGTCAGGCACTTTCTCCTGCTTGGGGTCTTTTGTCTGACTTCTTATGGCTGTTCCCAGTTCCTGTCTTTCTTAACTTACTCTGAGGAGACCCGTTCTCCCCAGAAGACCTCTACAGCGCTAAGGGAGGCCTTTCCTCCACAGGGAGCTAGTGCTGGCTGTTCCTTAACTACTATGGCAGACCCTCTGTCCTGCAGCTGTAACTCTGCCTCCCTCAACACTGTATCCCTGCTCTCCCTTTCTTCCCTGTGGTTTGGTGCTCTAGGGTGTGCCACATCAGTTGCACCCCTTCACCCCCAAGGACACCCAGTTGTGATCGATAGGAAAGCTTCCTTATTATACTACATTGATTATACTACCATGAGCAGTTAAAATAGTGTACTTCAATTACCCACTCTTGAGCATCCTACATAAAGTTGCCTATGTGCAAAGGAAGGGTTTTGCAAATCGAAACAGACAGAGGTGTCATTTTATTATTGCAGATTTAGTTCATTGGTATTTCACCTTTCTCTCCAATTTGGACCCAAAGTGGCATACACCATTCTTCATTTTATCTTAACAACAGCCCTGTGAGGTAGGTTAGGCTGAGAATGTATGACTGGCCCAGGGTCACCCAGCAAGAAATAAGCTGGGCCAGGATATTCTGATTCCTTTCATTTTGACAGCTGTAAAGCCCATGATCACCCCAAGCTGGTGGCCAAGTTTGAAACACCTAGCTATATTTTCTGTTAAGTTATGCTTGCCACAGACAGACAACACTAGTTTTCATTGCAAATACCATGGGTGGTGGTAGTTTGGGGGAGAGCTTGAGCTGGGATATTCCAATTCCCTTTATGTTTGGTACTGCATCTCCCGCAATAATCCTGAATCTACTGGCCATTTTTGAGACTCCTAGCTTTATTTTCTGGTGAGTTATGTTTGCCACAAACAGATGGATGGACACACAGACCCTTTAATTAATATTAGATGATACCACACTTGCATAAGTCTAAGCCAGTGGTGAAAACAAGGGAACATTTCTATGCCTGAACTCCTTTTTGATTTATCACCTGGTATTTTTAGTGTTACTCATACATTATTGTTTACTATTTTGATACAGAGGAGATTGCTTTAAGAACTGCAGAGGTTGCTCAGCTTCCTCCTCAAGTGTTAGCTGAAGAAGTCATCTGTTTAGACAGCACCAGCAGTGGCAGTGAGGATGATTCTAAAGGAAGACTCCACAGCATTAAAGATGGTAAGGATGAATGGTAGCCTTCTGGCATTGCTGCTTACAACACCCTTCTGTCTCAGTGGATCTTGTGGGCTGGAGCCCATGACGCCCTTCTGCTAAGTTGGAGCCACTAAATTGGAGTGTTTGACTTTTTTTTTGCTAAGTCTTCAGTCAAGGGAGCAAAACTTTCTCCAATGGAGAATGTTTCTTTTGCCCTGACCTAGATAGCCCAGGCAAGCCCGATCCCATCAAATCTCGGAAGCTAAGCAGGGTCGACTCTGGGAAGTACTTGGATGGGAGACCTCTTTAAAATACCAGAGGCAGGAGGCGGGGGCAGGCTTTACTCAGCCACCTCTCTGAATATCCTCCTGGCCCCAAGTAGGGGTCAGTCACCAGAGATCGCCCTGACTCCCAGCTGCACACATACTCTCTCTCTCTCTCTCTCTCTCTCTCTCTCTCTCTCTCTCTCTCTCTCTCTCACACACACACACACACACACACACAAATACAAAAAAAAGATTTTTTTTTCTGAAGGAGGAAAACCTTCCTTTGTTGAAGGAAGTCTTTCTGTGTTGGAGGAGGATTTTATGGAAAGGGGGGTCACAGAATCCAGCTTAGCAGAAGGCAGTCTTAGAATCCAGTCCTATGGAAAATTTAAAATGTGTTGATATCTAGTGCGCATCTTGAATAAGTAGTACTCAGGCTGTCCCCAACTCATTTTTCTAACTCTGTCAGCCCAAGACATTTTGCATTAGGGTAAACAATTTATTACAATGTACATTTGAATAATTTCATTTAACACTGCTGCTTTAGTTTTAGTTTTAGACTATAGACCTCCTTGCATCTGTGTTAACATATAAATCCATAAAATTACTAAAATTAAAAGTACTTTTTGTTTGCCATTTACATAGTATTAATTGCTATTGTTAAACTTATAATCTCCATATATCTACTTAGCATTTTACATGTGTGCTGATTTGAAAAATGTTTATGTTTTTCTCTCCCTCTCTTTCTCTTTCCTGAGGTGAATTAAGCAAAATAATGCTATTTTGAAGATGAAAAGTCTGAAAATTATTATGCTGGCGTGTAGAGTAATTGAATGTGTCAGTTTGACATGTTGGAATTTTTTTTCAGTGCCAGTATATTTTATAGGTTCCTTGAAAGAGGGAGAGAAAAAAATTACACAATACAGTTTTAAATATTTCTTGTTATACAGAACGGTGGATGTGCTAACCCCCACATTTGATTGTTTTGTAGAAGTCATAGAATTAAGTTCAGGAGAAGATGAAGCCCTCCAAATAGTAGACAGCAGTGATTCTGGCAATGAAGGGGATGAAGATGCTACTGAAGAAAGCAGTGGCGCTCATGTGAATGATGCTTTAAATCAGTTAGATGCTTCGGGGCAAGTAATTGTCAACATCAATCATCCTCCAAATGAAGAGGACATTTACCTGGCTCCACAACTTGCACGGGCAGTAAAGCCTCACCAGGTATTGGACGCTTTGGGTCTGGACATAGAAGGATTTGAGACCTTACCTTCCAGAAGCTTTATTCTAGTATAACACTCAGTATTTTTTTGCCTCATCGAGCTGTATGTACATGTGACTAGATGCAGATTCAGTAATTGTAATTCTTTGATTTCTATCCAGATACTTGTTATCTCTTTGGTGGTAATGTATGTTACTCTTTCTAGATTGGTGGTATCCGTTTCCTGTACGATAATCTGGTGGAGTCCCTGGAAAGATTTAAAACCAGCAGTGGGTTTGGCTGTATCTTAGCCCACAGCATGGGTCTGGGAAAGACCCTCCAAGTCATCTCGTTTTTGGATGTGCTTTTCCGGCACATCAAGGCGAAAACTGTCTTGGCCATCGTACCTGTAAGTTGGCGAGACAAAAATAATTAATGAGTTTCTTTATGTGGTGTTTAAGGGTGCAGGAGGAGGAGGAAGAGGATTCTTTAGATCTCAGAAGAGGCACTTGATAGTTCTTGACTTTCATTTTTAACTCTTTAATTCTTCCCATCCATGGGATTGTACAGAAGGACCAGTTCCCCCAGGCACGCCCCCCCCCATATTGAGGAACGCGTGCAAGAACTACCTATACTTTGTGGTAATCCTTAGTGTTTCTTCCTGATATAACTGAGAGGAGAGGTTTCTTTCAGATTTTCAACTGAATGCATTGTAGGTTATGTTGTACCTGATATATTTACATAAAACAGTGTAGTGTAAAATGTGCATATACATAAATACATCTCTGGATTTAAATCTGAAGGTCTTGTTTTGTTTTTTGAATGCACATTGTTGTTGGGCTTTGGAGTTCTGTGGTTTTTTATGTAACCACCTTTTTCATTCAGAATACTAAATGATATGACTTACTCTTCCCCTCCTTTGCTTATAGGTAAACACTCTTCAGAACTGGCTAGCAGAATTCAACATGTGGCTTCCAGCACCAGAGGCCCTTCTTGCTGATTATGACCCAAAAGAGATTCAGCCCCGCACCTTCAAAGTTCATATCCTAAATGATGAACACAAGTAACTACTATTAATATCCTTAAAGATATATTGTGTACATTTATATGCTGCCTTATGTAATCCTCAAAGAGTCCTTAGGGCACCCTACAAAATATGCATCTATGTGCAATAGATTTAACATTCAACAATAAGTAAAACTATGAAAGTCAGAAGAGGCAACTCCAAAAAACAGTACTTGCTTCAATATGCTATGCCAAAAATCTTCTGAAATTGCCCTGTTTTATATGAGCTTCTAAAAGCTGACCCTGAATAGCTTTTTGTAGAGCTGCCTCAAATGAACATAAGCCTGCAGAGTGGTTCCTGTTGGAGAAAGTAATCACACAGGTTTCATTTACCACCACCTCATTTCTCCAAGAGATAATTTGGAAGCCAGCAGTGTTACTTGAATACAAATGGCAGGTGCTCCATAAGGCTGAACTTCTGCGTGCGCCTTATTTTGGTCTAGCTGAAATTTCCAAATGGTATTCAAAAACTGCCATATATAGGTCATGAAAGAGGAGTCCAGGTAGAGCATGTATGGCATTGGTAAGATCCACTTGCTTTGCTATGATGGATAGGGGAGTATGGATAGATGATAATCAAGTGAAATCTATTACCAGTATTAAAAAGATGGAAAACGGTATGAGTAGCTGAGGACTATTCATTCACTGTTATGTAGAATTTCCCCTAAATTCTACCATGCAAAGTCTGTCTAAAGCATATTGTTTAATAAATAAAAACATGACATGTTGTTCACCACTGCTGAATCAAACTTACAGTTCAATCTTACTCAAGTTTACTGAATGGGGCTTATTCCCATGGAAGTATTCTTAGCATTCATTAATAGAATAGAAATATATGCTGTTTTTTGTTGGTTGAATGGCATTCTGGTGAAGAAATTATATGTCTTTTCCATCAATAGGTGTACCTAATTGACCTGGTTAATAGTTTTAATACATGTGTTTTGTTATGTTCAGAAGCACTGATCCTTTTGTGCTTTTTGGATTTCTGTACAGGACCACAGCAGCACGTGCCAAAGTGGTAACTGATTGGGTGACAGATGGTGGTGTGCTGCTGATGGGCTATGAAATGTACCGTCTCCTTTCCCTGAAGAAATCCTTTGCCACAGGCAGGAAGAAGAAAACAAAGAAGCAAACTGGTCCGGTCATTATTGATTTGGATGAAGAGGATCGGCAACAGGAGCTCCTAAAAGGTGAGAGGTTTTTAAAGGTTTCCACTTAAGAGGTATGCTGCTAGTTTTACTAATATGTAGTCAGAGGTGCATTTTAGAAGTGGAAGGGACCATTCAGGTAAGTTCCTCTGCTAATACTCAGAAAGGATATTTACCTGGTAAGACCAAATCTGCCCTGTATTACTTACAGGAGTTAGTTGCTTAGAAACAGATCTCCTATATTTTTTTTGTGTAGAACCTAGATCAGGGGTGGCCAAACTTGCTTAACATAAGAGCCACATAGAATAAACATCAGAAATTTGAGAGCCGCAAGACATGAACAAATATTACAGGTTTTTACTGGAATATATGCAAATTTGCTTTTTATTAACGTTAAATGAGACTGCCAAAAATAATAACAAAAGCAGTAAAAGCAGATATTGATAATGATATTTACTTGTCCAATGATATTTGTTTGCTAATGATATTTAGTTTCTCCAGCTGCCCTGCTGGGAGCCGCATAATATGTGCGGAAGAGCCGCATGCAGCTCCTGAGCCACAGTTTGGCCACCCCTGACCTAGACGGAAATGCCTGTTGGCTAGTACTTTCACTGGCATAAAGTAACTCCTTCAGGATGGATTTTATATTTGTTATAGTTTTACTTCCAATGAAGGTTCTACAGAGACAGTTTTAGTTACAAAGAGCTTGTATTTCCAAGTGCTTGTTTTGCTTGTTTGTTTATTTTCAAAATTTGTACCCTACTATTTTGTCTGTCTCAGCCCAGAGAGGTGGTGCAGAAGGAAAAATTTACTTCCTGTGTCCATCTACTGGCACAGGTCATCCACCAGGGCGAGAAAAAAAGGAGGAACAAGTTGGAAGGGAAAGTAGTTTATATGACCTTTTAGATCCCAAGGCAACAAAGGCCGGGGCGAGGAAGGCCACTTGAATCCCATAACCAGGCCTGAAACTTGACTGGAAAGGATCCAGACAATCCACTTCATCCAGGAATGCTTGAAGTTATTCAGCCACCACCCAATCCCCTTGCTCAAGAACGGAGCATTTGAAACTTGTCAGTAGTTACTGACATCTCCTGGGTCCAGTGTAGACTTCTTTAGTAGTGGACACAGCACAGCCTGTTTCAAGGCGGGGGAAACAACAGTCTTTCTCAAGGTGTTACTGTGTTCTTTGGTTAGCTCATGGGAAATTTTAAGTGACATCAAAAAGATGGAGCCATTGCCCTTTGTCAGACTTGAATAGATATCCCTGAAACTTCATTGTTCTTTCTGAAGTTTTCTCAAACTTCATAGTGGAGTTTCCACATACTCATTTTCCTTTCTGTTAAATTAAGAATTATGAATAGTAGATTCCTATGTGTTTTCCTCTTCCTTCAGGAATTGAAAAGGCGTTATCCCGCCCTGGTCCAGATGTGGTCATCTGTGATGAGGGACATCGGATAAAGAATTGCCATGCCAGCACCTCTCAGGCTTTAAAGAACATCCGGTCTCGGCGGCGGGTGGTACTGACTGGCTATCCTCTGCAAAACAATTTGATTGAATACTGGTGTATGGTGGACTTTGTTCGGCCAGACTTCCTTGGTACCCGGCAGGAATTCAGTAACATGTTTGAGCGCCCCATCCTAAATGGGCAGTGTATTGATAGCACCCCACAGGATGTTCGTCTCATGAGGTATCGCAGCCATGTCCTACATAGCCTACTGGAGGGCTTTGTACAAAGGTGAGTCCATGTTAGCATCCCAGAATCTCAGTTTTTTGAAGTAGCTCTTTAAATCCTGTGGGCTGAGTAATGGAACTTTGGGTATTGTTTTACCTGTTCAAGTCAGGCAGCTGAAAACTAGCTAAAGAATAAGGCTTGTTGGATCGGAAGTTGCATTCATCATGCAGAAAAGGCTGAACAGAGTTACAAATAGAGACCAACAAGAGTTTTGGAGTATAAGCTTTTGGGAGTCAGATCTGACAAAAAGAGCTGTGACTCTAGAAAACTTATATCCTGAAAATCTTATCGGTGTCTGAGATGCTACTGGATTTGAATCTCGTTCTTTTTCTGCACACCAACATGGCAACTCTCTGAAATTGAAAATAAATTACTGTGAAGCCTAACCTTGAATGTTTAAATTTACACTTTGCCATAGAAGTCCTGCCAATAAGTATGCAGAAGTTTGAAGTCCATTGTACTTCCGGATTTCCTGTCAAACTCTTTATTTATGTATGAACTGAGGCTGCTTTGACCTATGCTGTATTCCTTGGGAGTAGGGGTATATTTCTTAGGAATACTTGTAAGGAGCTGTGTCCCACAGATGGAGGGATATCTTCAGTGGTAACATTTTGATGTTTGCATCATTCAATATAACTTTGCAGCATGAACAGCAGTATACTTAATAGCCTTTCCTATCCTAGACTGTGAAAACTTTTACCAAGATGTGCTAATTTAAGCATGGCAGATTCAGTTTGAATTGTATAAATATAGTTTTATCACAGACTGAAAAACTGAGGAAGTTACGCTTTGGCCTACTATGTACAGAGTATATGTCCTGCTGTAACCTGCCAAGGAAATCCACTTCCACTTTAGTTAATGTGTTTGTCATGATTGAGATTTGTCTAACTGTTCACCATAGCATAGAAAACCGAAATCTTGCCCCAAAATCATCTGTAAGGTCTCCAGAGTGTGAACAGTGCCTCTTCTGACCCATTCTGTGTTGCTTCTATAGGCGAGGGCACAATGTGCTGAAAGTTCAGCTTCCCTATAAGGAAGAACATGTCATCTTAGTGCGGTTGTCAAAGATCCAGCGGGCTCTTTACACTGAGTTCATGAACCGGTTTCGAGATGCAGGCAACAGCGGCTGGCTGGGACTGAACCCCCTTAAGGCTTTCTGTGTTTGCTGTAAGGTGTGTATAAACAGAGAAAGGGGGTGATGGTCCTGTGCAGATTACGCGGCAAAAGCAGAAATCCCCTGTGTAGGGATTATGTGGGGATTAGTGTCACAGTTTTCATGCCTTGCCATTTTCCTTGTGTATCTTGAATACTGTTGTTTTTTGTTTTGCTTTTAACATCACAATGATGACGACAAGCAAACTCAGCAAGACTAAGTTCCTGCTGGTTAGTATTACATTTTTCGTGAATGCTGCTAATTTTATGTTACTGAGCTTCAGTTTGTAATTTATTTGGATTTGTATATTTTTACTACAGTGCTTTGAAGACTTGAAGATAAAAGCTGGTTAGGAAGTAATGCGATATAAAAATATTTCTATATATTTAAAGAAACCTTCATAAAATTGTCAGATTAAAGGCTTCTAATTTTATTTTTTGGAATGCCTTCTTTTGTTCCCTTCCTTGTGTACAGAATAACTATGTTGCAAGTCCCTTGAGGACATTGATTCATATATAGTTTGTGATGAAATTGCTTTTATTCTGTACTCTCCCCCCCAATTTTGTAGCCTATAACTATAAATAAACGGAATAGCTTATCTCTCCTGGGTTACTCCCTAGGAATTACTGTTTGATGAATGGATTTCCTAATTATTTAGTTGCAAAGTGACATCTTCAAAGTTTTCATATACTTACAAAGTTATGCCTCCTTCTTTCAGATCTGGAATCACCCTGATGTATTATATGAAGCACTGCAAAAAGAGAATTTGGCAAATGAGCAGGATCTAGATGTGGATGACCTTGGCACAGCTGGTACCAATTCACGCTGCCAGTCACAGGCAGTGAAAGGGAAATCTGAGAGCAATGCTTTGGCACCACCAATTGGAGAGGCTACCAACAGCAAATACATTCAGGGTATTGGCTTCAATCCTTTTCAGGAGAGGGCCAATCAGGTTGTCACTTATGAATGGGTGAGTACGAAAGTCACAGTTCCGAATGAGGTTGTTGCCAGTTCTTTCTCCCAGTAAAAAGGAAGAGTTCTCAACCTAACATTGCAAAAATTTCTTATAGGTTTCCTGTGCATTGTTATGGCTGTTGATGAACTGAGCATTTCCACCTCATATATGCCATTCCCCTGTGAAGATGTTTGTAGGAAATGTGTACACTGTCGCACGTGAAATCAGGCATGTCAGTTCTGAAACAGTTTGTGGAATGCAGTAATTTTAACTGCAGTAGAATAAACATGAGTGCCTAACATCATTTGTGACAATGTGTATGATTTTCTACAGGTAAGAAAAATGTCCATACATGAAACAACCTCACATAGCAGTGGTATTATCCTTAATCACTTTCTTACATGTCATAAAAAGCCTCCTGTCCTGCTGCCCTCTTTGTTGTGATCAAGGGTGATCTGTGAAGCTCAGTGGCTGTTAGTGCTGTGTAGGCATTTAAAGTCATTTTGAGCAGATACGTGGAAAACGGTTTCTCTGCTTTTCTCAGAGAGTGGCTGGCATTCAGAACTTTAAGCAAATTGGCTAGAGTATAGTCTGAGTAACATGAACATGCAAACAGTGAGCCAAGAGCAACAACTCATCGTACTGAAGAGTGAGTTCTGTCTGCGAACAGTGATCAAATTTGTCTACAAAGCACGCTCAAGAAACTTGAACCCCCTGTGTTTCCCTGTCAATTGTTATTACAGTTGAGGTGCCTTATGCTAAAAATCTCCAGGTATGAAACACAGGATGGTAAAAAGCTTCTTAAGAGGGAGATTATGAAAATTTGTTTCTATCCCTGTTTTTGAAAGACTTGATGCTCATGTCATTATTTTGTGTGGAAAATTTGTTTCTGGATGGAAGGCTTATTTTCACACATGGACTATAATATCGAATGAATTGTCCAGTATTGCCTTGTATTCTGTTTCTGGGGAAGTTTGAGTAAAGTAGGAAATTCTTGAGTGGAAGCTTAGAGAACGCCAGGAAATTGTGAAGTACTTGATTCATCTCACTAGAATTATATAGAATTAAGTGGTCACTTGTGACACAGCAGCAAGCCTCTCCTTAGGTACTAAGTATTCTGTTCACCTACAGGCTAAGGACATCCTTTGCGACTACCAGACAGGAGTCTTGCAGAACTCACCCAAGATGGTGTTGCTGTTTCATCTTGTGGAGGAGAGTGTGAAACTTGGAGACAAAATATTGGTCTTCAGGTAACAGGCACTATTACTATTTGCTGTTTTTATCTCTTTAATTTATGTTGCTGTAATTTAAACCACTCCCAGCATTCTCCTCTCCCCGTATAGAGTGGGATGGAGTAGTTAGAGTGTCAGACTAGGATCTGGGAAGCCCAGGTTTGAATCCCCACTCATGCCATGGAAGCTTTCTGGATGGCCCTGGGCCAGTGACATTCTCTTGGCCTAACCCACCTTACAGAATTGTTATGAGGATAAAATGGAGAAGAGGTGCTTTGGATCCCCTTTGGGGAGAAAGGTGGGGTATACATGAAGTAAATCTCTCCTTATATATAATGCTGTTTTGGGACTCTTTCCTGAATGTTCCACATGCTCCCAAATCAATTCAGTCCCTGATCTGTCACTCAGGAGGTGTGCCAATCCCCTGGCTGCATTGCCTTGTTGCCTGACCTCAGTCCCACCCACAGAGCCAGCGTCCAGCGTCTTGGGCTCAGTCTGGAGGGAGCCGGTAAACGGGATTGATCCTCTCAGTTCCCGGCCACAAACAGCTCCCATAGCAGTGGAAAGCCAGCAGCATTCGCCAATTGAGGCTTGCGCTTTTAGTGAGGGAAAGCAGCCAGGGAGGGAAGGAGACGGCCGTCTGGCCATGGAGACCCTTCACTGTCACAGGGAGACAAGTCTGAAAGTCGCACCTGCCAGAGACGAGGCAGACCGATGCGGGAGGGTCGACTTTCACTCATTGCCACTTCCCCAGGCACAGAGAGTTCCACACGGTCTGAGCAAGTGAGTGTGCGCAGGGGGCACGTGCTGTGGCACCCACATTGCAATCATGGCTCACAAGAGCCAGGAGCGGGAGGCGCAGTGTCACTCACCATCGGGCAATGGGGGGGTGAGAGAGAGGGGCCAGCAGGGGATGCGGTGAGGGAGAGGGGAGTGGGTGTGGTGTGACTGGGCTAAGCATAGGAAGGGCTGTGCGGGAGTTCCTTCCAGCCAGCCCAGCCAGCCAGCCACCCCTCACGGATGGGGTTTCAGGCCAGCTTGGCCTCGTTCCATTCGCCCAGTGCAGCCAGCCTCCTGGCCAAGCCGCACACAGACCCTCCGTGGGCTACCATGGTACCCCCCATCCCATCGGATGGCCAGCGGCAGGGATGGACAATGACCTGGCTTTGTCTGCCTGCCATGGGAGGGAAAGAGGCTGGTCCCAGAGAACCCAGGCCCAGCCCCCCCCCCCCCCGGAAACTGGAAAGTCTACGCCCTTGTGCCAGGATGTAGGAAGGTGGCCGGGCGGCAAGCCCATGAAAATGGCGTCCAGCCTCTCGCCCTCGGTGTGCTGTGAGATCTTGCTAGTGCCCGTTGTATTCCTTTTACAACAGGCTTTGCTACTAGTTAATAAATATTTTCTGAGCTACCCTTTGTACAGAGATAGTGTTGGGAATACTAGGGATGGGCATGAACTGGCTCACAAGCCAAAATTTCTTCCCAAACTGGGCCGGTTTGGAGCTCAAGATTTTTTTTTTTGTTGGGAACTATCTCAAGGGCTTTGACCACTAAGAAATCAAAATTTCTCCTCTTCCCACTATCCTTTGAAATAATATTATCTAATGGATTGTATCCATGGGTTCCCTTCCATTTAGTGAGGAATGTTCTGTTATCTGAAGGACTCCTACTGAGGGAGGAAGATTGCCCATTCATGAAAGAGTCTCCCATAAACAGAAGATTCCTCACTTAATGGAAGAGAGCCTTGGGATCTGACCCATTTGCCCCTTCAGATAGAGCCATTGCTGAGTAGCTTATCTACTCTAATTCCTGCCAGTACCTCATGCCAGGGCCGGCTCACTCACCAGGCAAACTAGGTGTTCTCTTAGGGCGGGCCGGCCCTTAGGGTGCCAAACTGCACCCGCCCCACCACCAAAAGCCCCTCCGCCAAAAGCCCTGACCGGGTGACTGCCAGAGACCGGGGTGGTGTGATGGGGCCGGCCGGCCAGCGGGAACTGCCAGCTGCAGCAGGAGAGAGAGCCCACCAGCTCCATGTCGGGAGCTACTGCGGCGGTGGCAGCTCCTCCCAAGAGCTCAGGGCAGAAGCGAGGTAAGGCCCCGGGCTTGGGGTGGGGTGGGGATAATCGAAACCTGGCGGTTCTGTGGGCAGCCATGGCCTCCACCGGGCAGAACCCTCCTCTTCTTCTCCTCCACCGGGCTGGGGCTGGACTCCTTCCCTCCCGGCCTTCAGATTTCTGCCCCCTCCTCAGCCCAGACTCGGTAGCTTTCTTGCCCCCCCCCGGTCCAGTCCGGCTGGCCTTCTGCAGAGGCAAGGGCAGCGGGTGGTCAGCCAGGAGGGAGCCGCACTGGGGTATGGGGGGGGCCTCGATTGTTCCGTCTCTGAGGTGCGTCTTCCCAGTGGGGTACTGGGAACCCAGAGGGGCCAGCCAGCATATGGTGCAGGTGAGACACCCATTCATTTGTGTGAAGTTGAAAATCTTGTGTAGTAAAGTACCAGTCCAGACAAGCTCTTAAAGTGTGAACATAGCCTAACTGTACTGCAAGGTTTTGATTTTCTCATGGCCCATCTGAGCTGACAATTTGTCTTTGCAGCCAGAGCCTCTCCACATTGTCTGTCATTGAGGACTTCTTGGCAAAGAGACCAGTGCCTTCCCCCCCAGGTGTGGATGCACATGGAGTCCATAACTGGGTTCGAAATGTGAATTATTACAGTAAGTACGGCATGTCCTTGCACTACTCATAGTGCAGTCCTAAGCAGAGTTATCCATTTCCAAGTCCATTGAAGTCCATGGGCATAGAAAGGTGTAGCTCTGCTGAGGATTACACTACTAATCTGGTTGTTGCAGGGCTGACCTTCCTGGAGCATATCAATTTTCTGCAGTTTCTCCAAGATCCTTTCTTTGGTTTCCTATGGGCATGTCCAAGGTTTCATTTCTTGGCCATTTTCAGGCTGATGCTTTAAAGTATTTGGAAGATGTATCTTCAGTTTCACCAGAACTGGCATTTTCTTACCAAGTACCCTTAATTTTAAAAATATCCATTAATATGGAGGTATTTGCATCCTATTTGCATACCTTATGAACATTATCAAACAAAGTTTGGAAACCGCACATTGTAATAATTTTATTTTGTTGAATAGTTTGAACATATTGTTCATAGTTCATCTGCTTTTTCCCTTTTTTAGGACTGGATGGCAGTACTTCGGCCTCCGAAAGAGAGAGATTGATTAACCAGTTCAATGATCCCAGCAACACTTCTGTATGGCTCTTCCTTCTTTCCACGAGGTAAGCTGACTGCATGATGAGAAAATGGAATGGGGTATGTGATTAACTAGTGTATGTGTAGTTTTTAGGAGCACACAGTTGGGGGTAAGCTTGTTGTCTTCAGCACTTTTTTTTTCTTCAGAAGTTATTGTCTCAGATGAGTTTACACCAGGGGGGTGAGCAGAAATAGCAGCCCTCAAACAATAGAAGAGTCACAGATGCAGTAGAACAGGTGAAACATAAGGCCATGATCAACTTGGTGTAGTGGTTAAGTGTGTGGACTCTAACCTGGAGGAACTGGGTTTGATTCCCCACTCCTCCACTTGCTCCTGGCTGGATGACCTTGGGCAAGCTGTAGTTCTGATAAGAGCTGTTCTTGAAAAAGAGCAGTTTCTGTCAAGAGCTCTCTCAGCCCCACCTACCTCACAGGGTGTCTGTTGTGGGAAGGGAAAGGAGTTTGTAAGCTGCTCTGAGACTCCCTTGGGTAGTGAAGGGTGGGGTATAAATCCAATCTCTCCTCCTCCTCTTCTTCTTCTTTTATAATAATAACTTTTTTTTTTTTTTAAGAGCTGGATGTTTGGGTGTGAATTTGATTGGTGCAAACAGAGTAGTAGTATTTGATGCTTCATGGAATCCATGCCATGATGCTCAGGCAGTGTGTCGGGTTTATCGCTATGGACAAATGAAGCCCTGTCACATCTATCGATTGGTTTCTGATTATACTTTGGAGAAGAAAATATACGATCGTCAGATCTCCAAGCAGGGGATGTCAGGTAGGCCAAACCTTCCATGCCTCTCCATTGGCTCTATGTTGCTATCTGTTTTGAGTTTTGGAGTCCAGTTCTCACTTTTGTTTTTAGTTGTTATACAAGTGCAGGCATTTGGAAATGACACGATATAAGGAATTTTATTGGAAGGACAGCAGATGCAGATAAATCAGGAGCAGAATTTTGATGCTTTCTTTTCTTTTCTTTTTAAATCAGTGTGTATTCTCCTTTTCTAGATCGTGTTGTAGATGACTTGAATCCGGTGTTGAACTTCACCCGGAGGGAGGTGGAGAACTTGCTGCACTTTGTGGAAGAGGAGACAGAACCTGCTCAGCTTTCGTTCAGTACCAGCAAGATTAAGGAATCTGTTTTACAGCTGGCCTGTATCAAGTACCCTCATCTCATCACCAAGGTAAAGGGGTGTGGAGGGGAGAGAGAACCCTATTGCAATTACCTCCAATTTGGAAGCTAACTGCAAAACAAGTCTAGGAACATAAAGTGTGTTTGGGATGTATGGTGCCTGCTGTAAATAGCACAAAAAGTGGGAGCTGTGCTTTCCTGCTGTGTATGGTTGCCCCTGCAGTATCCCTTGGAAACTTCTCCATCAGTGTTACCGAAGAAAGCCAAGCTAAGTTCACTCTTCTGTTTTCATTCTTTCCTCTAGTTTTCCTCCCCGTTTCTTAGTATGAGTATTTGTACTTTCCTGCTGGTTCCCATGTTTATGGTGCAATTTCTAAAGCACCTTTAGGAAGTGCTTACATTGTAGAGCAAGCTACCCCATCACCTAATATTTGAGAGCTATAACAGAGAGACAGCCTTTGGCATGGCAGAGCTCAGCATCTTCATTTTGTGTCTTCACTAGTTCTCACCCCCATAAATCAGCAGGCAGGCTTTTAGGAACTTTGATGGTGATCACCAGATACTACTAATGCTCTCAGGGAGGGCAAATATTACATACCAGTTATTTAAAATAGTGCCTAAAGCTTCCCAAAAGTTTTATGTAAACACTGGTTGGTTACTGGCAGGTATCCTATAAAGGATTGTTGCTGTCTCTTTTTTACTTCCTACTTTCCTGTGGGGGTTTTTTTTGGTAAAGGATTGTGTTATTAAAATCATACCTCCCTGTGCTCTGGCCACAGGAGCCTTTTCAGCATGAGTCACTGCTGATTGATCGGAAGGAGCACAAGCTCACCAAGGCAGAGAAGAAAGCAGCCAAGAAGAGCTACGAGGAAGAGAAACGTGCATCCGTCCCTTACACCCGTCCATCGTATGCTCAGTATTACCCAGCCAGTGACCAGAGCCTGACAAGCATACCTGCCTTCAGTCAGAGGAACTGGTGGGTACTTGGTTTCTTTTTGTCCTGCTAGAGATTTCTGTCTATGGAGGAATGGCTAGTCTTGATGTCCTATTTTTTCTCCTGTCTTAGAATTTTTCCCCTGGCTCTTAAAAATAGGAAGAAGAAAGCTGTTGCCACTTCTTAGCCACTGCAAATAGTAGCAGGTGAGAGAAAGTCAAGCAAACAGATGGCTAGGCGGCCAGGGTTTGCTGTGTGGAGTCCAGTTGTACCCTGTGAACTAGCCTTTGGTGTACTGAGCTCTTTGTATAGGCCCCTGCAAGTACAAGGCATAGCAATGTGCATTTCCTACTTGAGATTTTCAGAGTACTCTTTACAAATACTGATTTCTTGTAACCGAACTCTGAAGAGATTGAGCGTTTCTGTTTTGTATGTACTTTGTTACAGATTCTCCCCAGAAATGGTGCAATGAAAATCTATGGTTTGTGTTATTACATTGTAGATTTTATAGTCAAGCACATACAGATTTTCTGAAACTGGTACTGGGCGATAAAACACAGTCCTCAAATCAGAGGAAGCTTAAAACGTTATTGGCAGGAGTCAACCAAAGAATTATGGTCTCTGTTGCCAAGTTTTTGTTTTCTGCTATGAAAATAAGTGCTGAACTAGTGTCCCATGTATAAATGTTAAGGTTTTAAATTTTTAACTTGCGGTTTTGGACCTGGATGAACATTGGAATTTTTGTGGGTGTCAATTATTGATTGTTTTGTATTTGCATGCCTTGTAGGCCGCAATGCAGAACTACTCTACAATTTGTGCCTCAGGCTCTATTTTACCATCTATAACAACTTCTCTATAGCATGTCAGTGGGCTTGCTTAAATGGTAGGGATAATTTGCTTGGTAGGCACCTTTCTGAGAAGCCCCTGTCCGTTACTTATGGAGCCCTGTGGCCTGGGTGGCATAGGGACTATGGGGCTGGAAGGCGAGGTCCCACTTTGTATTGGGAAGTTGTTCAGGATGGTCTCCTGGTCCCTTTCCCCTGTGTGATTCTGTTCAATACGAGCTCTTCCATTTCTCTTCCCTTTCCACAGGCGACCAAGCCTCAAAGGTGAGGACAGACCAGTGGCAAGCGTACGTCCCGTTCAGTCCACCCCCATTCCTATGTTGCCTCGCCATGTCACCTTGGGCAGTATGGGTTCAGCTTCTGTTTCCAATCCTGGTATCAACTTCCCCATCAACTACCTGCAGCGAGCTGGTGTCCTTGTGCAGAAGATTGTCACCACAACAGGTCAGTTTCTTCATGTGCATAAGGGTCAAGAAAGTGCCATGTGACTTTACTCTTGGCTGGCCAAGAGCAGCTGCAACATCTGCCGCTTACGTTTAATAAGCCCTTGCCATGTGCTAATCCCGAACACAGAGATGGCACCATGCCTGCTCAGAGAGCTTTCAGTCTGATGTGAGAAAGTAGAGCTGTGAAAATCTTACTTGTTGGGGGAAAGCATTATGATTCAACTGCCTTGAATAAGAGTTGTGTCCTATGGCCCAAGTAAGCAGTCTTGTGATTTTTAGCTGTAATAAGGTCTGCTACTACAATATTACTAAGCTGCTGCTTTGCCTTTTCCACACTGCCTCCTCTTCTCCAGCTGCCTTCTGAAGCTTTATATTCAACATTCAAAGATTATATACAACTACTTTCTTTGCCACTTGTTCAGTCACATCTTTGCAGATGAGGAGGAAAAGAAAGGCCTCTCCTAGATGGGAGATAGTCTTGTACATTTGCTTATTACTGTAATGTATAAAACAGCTCTGAATCTGGCTTCTTTTGATTTCTTATAGTGAGGCTGCTTAGTTTCCACTGACCTCACTGGGAATTAAGCAGCCCAACTATACGCAGGGTGGCAGCCCTTGACTGTCAGCATTAAAAAAAGAGGTTATTCACATAGCCATGTTTATCATGCTATGGCTGTCATGTAGTTAGCCACCATAGGCATTTTTTGTTACATGCAGTATCAGTGAAGGTGAGGTATTAGGTGATGAGATCTTGTTTTCCAGCAGCTCTTTGACCCCAAAGGGCAAAGCCAGTGGGGAACATAACTGGATGTTCTTGTAAGAGGCATTTGAATGTGTTTTAATTCTTTGCCACCCTGGTCAGTCACATGACTAAATGGAGTAGCAAGGAATTAGAAAAAAGCAGTGACATCATTGGGTACAGAGTATCTCCCACCTGACTTATCAAGAGAGTCTGCCTTGCCTCTTGCAAAGAAAGGTATTGTTGTTTTAATTGTAAAAATAAGCCAGTGCTTTACCCGACTACAGAATGAGATCTAGGGAATCTCCTATTAAATTATGGAGGGGTGCACAAGAAGTCCAACTATATTGTCATGTTGCATAAGAAGGTTCCTCTCTGGCCCAGAGAACTGTAGGAGGGAGGAGAGAAAGAGATGAACAGGAGGAGGCTGATCCCAGTGGACAGTGAACTCAATCCCTCAGATACATCCTCTGATATCAGACTTTCTTTCCAGTTAACTCATCATCACTACTTGTCTAGGTTATTGAATATTCCTTCTCAATTGCTAACCACCACCACCCATCACTCTTTCATTACAAGCAAATACTGTTTCCTTGTCTAGCAGCAGGTACAGGAAAAAGTTAAAATGTCCCTATCCCCCCCAATGAGTTCTGCTCTGTAAATGTTTGCAGTCTGTAAATGCTGTTTCTTCCATTTCAGATATTGTGATTCCAGGCACAAATACTTCCACTGATGTGCAAGCAAGAATCAGCGCTGGAGAAAGTATTCACATTATCCGTGGGACTAAAGGTAACAGGGGTAGTCTTCTGCTTTTGGAGTGGGGAAACATAAACGCATTCCTCAGTTGTTCTTTAAAATTGGAGATGGGGTGTGAGATAGTGGAGATAAAGAGGAAGCAAACTGTGTTTGCTGGAGAGATGTTAGCAAGACCATTTATTTAACACTGTGACTTTAACACTAAAATTTCCATGCAGTATCGATCCACAAGCTTTCTGTTCACATAAGGATATTTTGGAGATGTGTCTTTAATCAAAGTTCACCAAAATGAAGCCCACACTTGATAGTTGACTCTCTTTGTTCACCAGTAATAATTTTTTCTCATTATGCATGATTATAGCTAACTTGGCTTCAGTCAGGAAGCTTTAAATGGTCAGCCTCACAATTTTATATTGGAAACTGAACAAGGAAAGGAGATGTAGAGCGGGGGGTTTAGTTTGTCAAGTAAGGATTTTTTGAGCCAAGTCAGCATGAGCTCACTTCTGACTATCACTTGTGCCAGCTGCATCTCATTCCATTTCCCACTTCCCTGAATAAGCTGTCCCCTTGATTTCTTTACTTCCACACAGTTAACTTAGACATACACAACCCAACACTCAAGCCATTGCCCTGCCCTCCTTAAGATACCCACTTCACAGAGCTCTCTGATAGTTGCGTGGATGTACGTACCTGGCTTGCATAGGTAACTTCAGCTGCTCCATGCTCCCAGGAAGACACTTTCAGCCATCCACCACCATCGGCACTGCCCTATGCTAACAGTTCATCAGGGTTGCATTGGGGTGTGGGCATAGAATTGCACATGTTTTATTTGCTTTGTTTATGCCTAGCGTTACTCCCTAATGCATCGCCCTCCTCTCCTCTCCACCCTATGAGGTTAGTTAGGCTGAGAGAGAGGGATTGGCCCAAATTCACACAGCAAAGCTTCTGTGGCGTGAGTGGGGATTCAGACATGGGTCTCCTAAATCCATATTTAGGTCACAGTGCTGAGAGGAACAAACACTGATGTATGAGAAATGCAAGAAAATTATTTCTGGGATCATAATTATCTTTCAGTATTTGCTAAATGCTCACAAATTGCTAAGTGCATTCTAGCAACAGAAGTGGCCTTGGCTCTGCCCACACATTTACATTCTGAAATCATCCCTTGAGAATTTGGTTAATACAGCTGAAGTTCCTGATCTGTAGATTTACCAGTGGAACGTGATCATCTATAACACTGAAGTAAGGGGTTCCTACTCTATAAGGTGGGTGTTTTCCCTGCTCAGTCTGTAACTGCCATTTTTCTTCTGATTGAGCTTCCTGCAAGCCATCCTGTCATCAGTTAGAGATGGCTGAAGTTTGACATCTTCTACCCACCTATTTTTTAGGGACATACATCCGGACCAGCGATGGGCGGATCTTTGCTATCCGGACTACTGGCAAACCAAAGGGTAGTGAAGATCATCGCATGGTTGCCTCAGGTGAGGGACCTGTGCTCTCAAAAATCTCTTTTGGTGGATTTCTCTCAAAAGCTGTCATCTGGGAGATAATGGGATTGAATCCCTTCTAAATTCCATGCACAGAGGTACAATTCCCCGGCCCCCCTTCTCCAGCATGCAGACTTTTTCTATGGGATCCAACCCAGTGTGCCTTTTCCTAAGCATTGCTCAGTTGATGGTGCTGTGAATGTCATGTTTCCTCTGCTGCCAAGTAGTATAAATTGACATTTGATGTCAAAACTCTCGTATGATAGTCTGTCTTTTCCCCACTGACTCAGTTAGGTTGCTGCCTCAGACTTACCTATTGTAGTCTCTCGTTTGCAGGATCCCAGGGTCCATCTCTTGAATCCACAAGCAATGGGAGGCACAACGCCTCCTCACCCAAGCTTCCCAATTCAGAGGAGCTCACTCGGCCCATCTCCCCTGACAGTCCTGAGATCATCAGCGAACTGCAACAGTACGCAGAGGCTGCCGCCGCCCGAGAGTCCAGACATAACTCTCCCAGCACCCACACAGCACCTGGACACCCAACCCGGAAAGACAGTGTACCCCCCTTAGTGGCTCGTGGAACTGACCAGCGGGCAGGAGCCCATTGTTTGGCTTCATCATCCTCTTCAGCCCTGCCAGCCACAAGCCAGCACACCGACAGCCATTCGGTGCTGGACTTACGAGGCAACAAGCGCAAGTCAACTTCACCCTCCGGCCCAGAGGAGCCAGCTCACCGGCAGCAAAAGAAACGTCCACTCCCTACAGCAGTTCAGCCATATGAAAGTGGGTACCCTGTCTCTGGTGGCTTCACCATGCCCTCTGTCCCTTTAAACCACAACCTAACCCATCCATTTGCTCCCCAAGCAGGCAACTCCTTGTACATGGGCACTGGCTCCTCCTATTACCAGCTGCCTAGTTTGCTACCAGACCCTCATCTGGTGTTCCCTGTGACTACTGACCCTCTGTTGACAGCCGGCACCGCCAGTTCCTCTGCTGCTACCTCAGCCACCGCCAGTGTCCCCTCTTTCATGTTAAACCCCTCCATGACGGGGATGCTTTCCAACTACTCGCTGCCCTTCACGCAGTCACTCCTGCCTGAGCCCAGGATGTTTGCTCCTTTTCCGGCCCCCGTCTTGCCCAGCAGCCTTCCCAGGAGCATGGCATCTGCCTACCCTGGCTTCATGTCCCCACATTCGGGATATCCAGCTGGGGGCCTCCTTCGGTCCCAGGTGCCTCCGTTTGACACTCATGAGGTCTCTGAGGTGGGCTGCAGTTCCAACGATGATGAGGACAAAGACGATGATGTAATAGAGATCACAGGAAAATAACAGGCTTAGTCTTGGTTAGATTACAGCTCAACCAGGAGGCAGAAATTCCTTACTGGACCTTTCTGGGGGTCAGGATTTTGCATCCAGGACACAGCAGAGGTGGAGGAGGCTGGGAAGGAGGTGGCATTTTTAGTTGTCAAAGATCTGCTTTAGTATGGGAACCTGTATTGAATGGACACCCCTCCCCCCAAGGAGTGGGGAAAGAGGATTGGGGTAGGGAAGCATCATTGCAAACCATAGGAGTGCCTCCTTGACTTTCCCTTCCATGCTGTCTGTCTCTGTTGTCTGAAAGGGAGACCTGCCATTATGTTTCAGGGCCCTTTATTAGGCCTGGAGACACTGGGTTAATAATTTTGTCTGTGGAATAACTCTCACAAATGAACTGCCTTATCTGTGAAAGTTCATTACCCCGTGGTAATGGGGGGGGGGTGAGTTTGTGCCCCAGGACACATGATGATGAAATAGCATTATTATTGTAGGGAGGGAGGTGGGGTTGGAAGGAGCAGGTAATGTGTAAGTGGGAGGGTGTGGGTGGGGCAGGGTATATGTGAAAATCAATTTGTCTTTCATCCTTCTGAAAACTCAAGGCAGACTAGCCTGGTGGTCTCTGCCAGGCCCTCATTGAGTGATGACAGGAGTTGGGGAGAAGCAGTGCTGAAGTGCAACTCTCCCGCCGCCGCCGCCATCCCCAAGAGAACCATTGGAAGGCAAGGACCTTAGTAGGTTTGGCATCTTAAGCAGGGATGGGGTTAGGACTTGTGTCGGTCTTTTAGTGGGGTAGTTCTTGGTGGGGGAATTGTGAGGACTTCCCCAATCCCCTCCCCAGCTTTCTGTAGTGATTGCTCTCCCTCCGCCATCTTGCTCGTTGGGGAGAGGTTGTGCCCTTGGGTTTGACCAACGGAAGCTTAACCGTCAGGCTCCTGCGGACTGCAGTCAGCGGAACTCCTGCAAGGAGGGGCGCGCTTGAGATCTTGCCTGCCTGCATTCTCGTGGGCACTGTGATTGGACTGACCTCCTCCTTCCCTAGGACTTCCTTAATTGATTTCCAGAAAGCAAAGTGTTTAAGTTGAGGCTCTTTTTATTTTCTTTTTCTGCTTCTTAACTTATCTTCTTGACTGAAATCTGTGGCCTCTACCAAAAGCAGTGGTGAGTTGCAAAGATGGTCTGTATGTGAAAGAAATGGGAAGACTAAGGGACTGCTTGACCAAAGCAGAGGCAATATGCAGGACCAAGAGAGAACATCCCCCTCCGAGTCAGTCTCCGTGTTCCTTCAGTGAATAAGGCATCAATTCCTGCGTTGTGTGTGCCTTGGGGGGGGGGGCATACATGATGGGTGCTTCAGAGGGTTAGTTTTCAGTATTATATGGAGCTGTGCTTAGTCTCTGCTTGATCACTTTCGGTGAGTCTGGGTGCTAAGCATCAGTTAAGGTTGATGTTAAGTTGGTTCTCCCCCCCCCCCCAATCTATTTAAAAGATTGGTTTAGATGAGCAAGTCCCCACCATTCCAGTAGATCCATGATGAGGGAGATCGCAAGCCTTTGGGGAAGTGAGTCACCGTTGTTGCTAGGTTCTGTTGCGAGCTTCCTCTGTTATGCATGGAGAATCCACTTGCTGTTGTAGATGGTTTAATGAAGAAATCGGGTTGTGCCGGTTTAGCAGAAAACCCTCTGGCAGCCTTGTTGTCTGCTGGGGAAATATATGCAGAAAGAAAGGTTGTGCTTGGTGATTGATCTCCTGCATTTCAGGCTTCTAAATATTGCCA
Organism: Gekko gecko; assembly: GCA_029375565.1. Lineage (NCBI taxonomy): Eukaryota > Metazoa > Chordata > Lepidosauria > Squamata > Gekkonidae > Gekko > Gekko gecko. Next base: position 102,269,019 of record JAPDNY010000002.1, on the reverse strand, counting down.
CCTTAGGGTTTGCTGCACATCAGTGGAATGTTACACTTGGCAAGGGGCCAACGTTACCAGAGCCTTGTGCTAAACAAGCCTTTCCAGGACAGCAGTTCTGGTCCTGTTCTTACATTACTTTTGCTACACAGTATCTGTTCTACCTTTGCTACAAAGAGATGAGTAGTTCCAGGGCTGTGGTTAAAGTTGCCCACCAAACCCAACCTGGAAGCTGCTTCTGGCTTAGATACCCACATAATTTTGCATGAAGGCAGCTACCATGTCACAAACATCATATGAAAACTGGGACTTTGTCCAGACCATTGAAATTCTACAAAATCCCTTCGTTCAAGAGGTAGTGGCTAGGTGTTCTGTTTACGGATTGGAGATGATTCTGAAAGAAAGCGCTCTCTCTCTCTCTCTCTCTCTCTCTCTCTCTCTCTCTCTCTCTCTCTCTCTCTCTCTCTCTCTCTCTCTCTCTCTGTGGGGGACAAGTGTACATTTTATGAACCATTAAAAAGCATCAAATGTTGGGGCTTTCTGACTGTCTTTCTCTGTTTATCAGACACTGTCTGTCAGACTTAACTTCACCATTCATAGAAGCCTTAGATTTACAGTTAGCTATGCAAATTACTTTAACTATTTAAAAATAAAACATTAAAATAGTGCTTTCTTCTTTAACATATCCTAGGAGTTGAAAACCGAGGGGTTCTGAGCAAACTTCTGGACAACTTGTCTTTGGATGCACCATGGGAATAAAAAAACAAACAAACACAACCCCCCCACAAAAATAACAAAGCATATTAACTGATGGTGTCCATTCGCGTTTCTCCAAAGACTTGGCCATATGGTACGTCTGTGAGTCATGCCCTTTTGTGATTTGTATGTGTCCACATCATACAAAATACGATGACACTGATTGTATTGCAAACTCACTCAGATGTCTTTTGCAACCCTGTAAGTGGATGCGGGAACTGGATATAGGCAAGAAGTTAGACCTGCTGAAGCTTAAACAATTTTTTTGAGAAATATGACATTTAGGTTTCAGGCAGATTCAGTCTTCAGTGTGTGTTGTTTTTGGCAGCATAGCTGATAACCTGAGACATCATACTGGCTCCTGTCTTAACTTCTGTACACAAGACAAGCTAACATGCTCTGGATGGTACTTCAAACAGTGCTTCTACCTGATTCTCTCGTCCCCTTGCAAAATGTACAAAGTTTCAGGAAAGTGAATTGGACTAGGCAGGTTTGTTTCACGTTACAGGGATTAGATTCAGATGGGATTAAATAAACTAGGCACCGTAACCATCTTTTAAATAGGAATGGAAAATAAGGTAGCTATTAGCAGTAGGAAAAGGTGTACATCTGTAATTTACTACTCTGGCCACTGGATGGCAGTGTTGCATCACATGGGATATTTAGGCTTTGAAATGCCTTATTGTGGAAAAAAATTGGCTTTTGTATTTGGTTAACAAAGCTATGAAAAATGTTAAGTCTATCTTTGTGCATCTCTCTGTCTCTGTCCCTCTTTCCCTCCCTCTCTTCTCCTCATCTAACCTTCTTATGTTTGCGGAATGCTGATAACATATTTGCACCACTGGAAAAAAAAATCCACATCCTTATTGTCAGTTGACATTCAGTTAAATGAGCCACTTTATATAAACTTTGGAGATAATTCTGTCTGTTGGGATAGATGCCTGTACTTCAGCAAGTGCCTGAGCTTGGGTCTCTTTCCCACCCTTAGGGATTTAAACTCATCTGTCTCTGAGAATTTAAATTGTTATTCCCCAGCACTTGCCAAGAAAGGATCCCCTTGCCTGGTGGCGAGGAAGATGACATGCTTCTGTTCTGCACTCTTTAGTACCACTCTCCCAAATGTTCATGCTCATTCAAGATGCTGTGTTTTTTAGCAACACAACGGTGGCTGCTGTGCCTTGTTTTTGAAAGGTCAGAAAATCCTCACCAGGGAGTTGAGTCAGAATTACTGAGCAGCTTGCATGTTTAGAAAGTTATTGTCATGGCAGTTGAGAAGCCACTCTCATGGCTCTTGTTGCTGGAAATTTTGGAATTCACCTGTAGCCACTGGAAGTCCCCTTCTTACTTTCCAGTAACATTTCTGTCTTTGGATGATATGTATTCCTGAGGGTTCTACTTGGGCCTCTCTCTGACTTGCCCTCCTAAACTTCAGACTACAGAACAGAGGAGATTAGTTTGTATATAGCTTTTTACAGGTACTAATATAGAGCCACTACAAGGCCTTAGGATGCTGAGGGGGGAGGGTTCCCTCTCTTACATACCCTAGAGCTGAAGTCATAGCTGGGCTGTCCTTTTCAGACTACTTTCATTGCAAGATATTTTCCAAATACTGTTAGTATTTCAGCAGTGGTTTTAGAGCAACAGCATGGTACAGAATGAAATTGCTCCTCTGTAAATACTAAGGGGAAAGGAGTGACCTTAAACTGTGATGTTTCCCAGCTCTTCATACTGTACTCCTCAGTTCCACTCCATTATTGGGCAACAAACTAAAGTTTTATGTGGGCATACACTGCCTGTGATAAAGTACCTTTCTTTCCTTTTGATAGGCACAAACCTTGGTGACTTCTCCCTTGCCAATAAGAATTATACATGTGTATATGCATGCTAGTTTCTGGACTTCGTCTCTTTGTCATGCTCTTATATGACCAAGTGATGGAGCCCAGGGCAGGCAAGCTCAATACTCACATGGCTCCTATTGAGTTATGTGGGACAAAATAAATAGGCTGCTATCTAGAATGCAGATAAGGGATGGGGAAACTAGCCTACTGCCCCAGCTGGTGCTGCCTGGAGTCCCTGCAATATATGGGCCTTTTCCTGCTCCCTCATAATGATGGGCATTTTGCTGTTTTTTGAGGAAGCTGACTTGTACTGACAGTGAATTATTATGGGATTGAATTGCAGCAGTGCAGATGTTTCAGGGGAGATCTTGTAGCAGCTCAATAAAACCTTACATGTATTTGCACTGAAACCTGAGTTGATCTGTCCAGGCACTGTAGATGTAATTATTAAATTGAAAAAAGCTTGATCTGTGTACCCGCTGAACAACAGACGTATCCATCAGTAGATGCACAAATTCTCTGGTGTTTTTTTTTCTTTTAACAGTAAACTGTGGTGATCCAAGTTTTTTGGTTTACCAATAGGGCACTTAGTCCTGGGAAGTTCTGCTCCTTTTTATTCAAACGGAAAGAAAAGTCTTTTATAAAAGGGGAGGATGCTGCAAGTTTTGGGAGGATTGTTAAGGAGTAGAAACAGAGTAAAGTGCAGGCAGAGAAAGGGGGGAATTTTTTTTTGTACTCTGTAATAAAATAAGACCACTAACCACTGCCCACAGCTGCATTGCTTTTTTGGTCTTAGATTGTTAGTTTCCCAGCTTGTGTTCTGTCCCTTCATGAGATCCATTTGTACAGGGGAGCTGAGTGAATCCAATGGTTTTCTTGATTTGTTTTTGTTCCGCCTTTAGTTTGTGGCCTGTCTTTTTTGTGATTGGAAAAAGGCATTTCCGTAGCAGGGTCAGTTGGTCGGCTGGTTGCACTCATGGTCATGTGCTTCCCTCATCTCTCTGTCTAAAATGGGACATGCTCACCCAATCTCCCAGAACAGAGACATTGAACAATTTTGTTGTTTATATGATGTATTTATTTTTACTTGTGTTTCATGTCATTTTTTTAAAAAAAATAATAAATTGTAAGTTGGTATAATGCCTATCAATTTTCTCTCCTTTTTTAAACTTCAAACATTAGAACTAGTCCAGTTATCTTAGTTTGGAATGAATTTGGCCTTTGTTTTCAACCTCACAGAAGTTCTTGCACAGACAAACACACTTGGGCTAATTTTAGTCTAGCGTGCCCTGTTGAAAGCAGTGGGCGACTAATTGTTCCATTGGTTTCAGTGGTACTTAAGTCATGCTTAACTTTAGCTGGATGGGGGCATTTGTCATGGAGAAGCTGAAGGTTAGTGGGTATTTTAAGTGGGAAATATCCTGGGCCATCCAGGTCAGGGTGAGCTACTAGTAGATGCCACTAATCAGGAATTTCATGAGCAAATTCAATGTGAGTAGCTAAGATAAACTCGATTCACTCAATTCTTCATCCTTGATACAGCCAAATAAATGGGTAATGGGACAGCCTGTTTGTCGGGGAGTGGTATTATCTCCAGTTCCAACCCCTTTTTCCTACCTCAGAATTCACAGTACTTTGTGAGGTCCTTGATTGCTTGTTGAAGTAACTGGAGAATAAGTGTGCAGTCACCCTCAACACTTTGAAGCACAGATCACTTTAGCCTAATAAACATCAAGTCTGTATCCAAGCCGTAAAACAGTCCTGGCTACAAGAAAATGGTTTTTATGTATGTGGGTTGTTGGACAGGGAGCTCTACTGCTTTTACAAATAGCAGACAGTTTTAATGTCTGCACAGCTTTCTACCTTCAGATTGTCACTTTCACCCAGCCGTTCCTTAGCATAAGCTTTTCCAGCATGTGGTTTGACTGTGTACTGGATACTGGCAAATTAACAGTCAGTAACTCCTTCTGGATCTCTTCCAATAGGTCAAGGAGGAGGTGGCTTGTTTCCAGGATTGGCAACACAAGGAATTAATAGGCTGTATGGGATGGAACAAATTGAAACTTGGATGCATCAACTGGAGACAGCTCTGGTTACGAGCTCTCTGAGGGAGGGAAGTGTGACCAGTCTTCCACTGGGCACTGCTGCTGGTCTTAGTGGCAGTCATTGCTCAGTAGGAAGGTACTCGCCATACCCTTTAGTTCTTGTACAAGATGTGACAAAATGAAGCCCAAGAGGAAGGCTTAAGTTACCTCATGCCCTCTTGAAAGAGCCATGCTGTGGCTTGCGTACGTACCAGCCCCACATATATTCCTACACAGAGGAATTTTTGAGAAAAACAGTTTTAACCAGCCCTGTTTTCCATAGCGATTGCATAGGCTGGTGGTGGAAAGTGCCATCAAGTCACAGCTGACCCCGTAAGGTTTCCAAGGCAAGAGACTTCAGAGGGTCATTTGCCATTGCCTGCCTCTGCATAGTAACCCTGGGTCTTCCTTGGTGGTCTCTCGTCCAAACACTAAACAGGGCTCACCCCTGCTTCCAAGATCTGATGGGATCAGGCTGGCCCGGGCCATCCAGGGCAGGGCAGGCTACTAGTAGATGCTGCTTATCAGGAATTTCATGAGTGAATTCAGTGTGAGTAGCTGAGATGAACCTAATGTTTGAGAAGCCAGATAATCTGTATAATAGTATTCTGGCTGTATGACACTTCTTAACATGGTCAAATTTACACTGTCAGAAATCATGATACTCTCGTGTCCAATTACCCAATATTGTTAGTCTTCCAAATTCTTCTCAACATGCAATACAAACATTTAAAGATTTTATTAACCTGTTAAAATGTTGCTTCATTTTCTTCTGGCAGAGACAAAAAAAAGTTTATTTGATGCATCAAAATGACAGGTGAGTACAAAAGTGTCCTAGTTCAACATTTCAGTAAGACTGCAAAAAAAAAATCTACAATAAAATTTTATTCCAAGTTAGCAGCAATCAGTTCAAATTTTAACAAGTGTATGCTGAGGTAGAGTTCTGTTAAGTTAATGGTGGGGAATATTGTTTGTTTCACTGAAACTATTCAGTGATTATCTGCCAATTTTGAAAATGGTGTCTCCTTGTTCAAAATGTTGGAAGAAAATACCAAAGGAAATAAGAAAAGGAGCTAGCATATATCTGCCATGGTGTGTAAGGTCCAAAGGCTAAGGTCCCTTTAATCCCAGAAGACCCATTCCACCTGCCCTCAGCTTTTCTTTCTATTTCTGACCTGGCCATTATTTAGTTTCAGCCACACTGTGATTCTGTGTAATAACAAGAAATTGCTCATTCAGACCAGTGGGCCTTCTTAGTTCAGCATTATCTGACTGATTGTCCTACTACTGGTCTTAAGGTTTTCCATGCTAGTTTCATCTGATGTCTCCCTTTAAATCAGCACTGCCAAAATCATTTTACATAGAAAGCATTTTCTATCACTGAATTATAAAGACCCTCCCCCAGAGCTGTGTGGGAGGGTAAGGGCAATAGCTGCTAGGCTAAGGGCGGGGGTGGGGGGGAGCTATTAAAATTAAAACTTCGAGGTCATGGATGAACTACTAGAGCAGACGTGATCATAGCAAAACAGTGGTGTGCCCATTGCTAGAAACTGAAGTCTGTGCTAAATGTGTAAGGTGTACATCTGAAAGTATGACATGTGCATGTGAAATATACATTTTAAATTGAGTGTGTGATAGACCCAGGGAGATGGGATTAGGCATGCATGGTAGTAGATGTTTGTCCCACTGCACAAAAACTCCCTATTTTTAGGGAACACAGCTCTTCTGTCCTCTCTTGCTGGTAAGAAGCCAGTGACCCACAATTTTTCATCTGCAGATGACAGGCACCACTATTTAGAATTATAGGTCTTCCTTTGAAGACAAAACTACAGGAAAATATCTGTTCTCTTGATTTCTTAATAAACGGCCCCACTTAAAAATACTGGACAAAATAATTGCCATGCATAGAGATTCTAGTTTTGTTGGCACATCTACTGAAAGTGGAACAATACCAAAAAGACCAACGTGTACAAAATAAAAGATCTTGCAGTACAGTGAGAACCTGATGCTCTCTTGTCTAGGCTATTCTGAAAAGAGTTTTTGCCAGTTGCTAGACCAGAAAAGGCAGTCTGTTTGGCCTGAGGCTAGGCATGGAATCCCGCTGCATTCCTCACACATCCATATTTCTCTTAGCCTTGGCAGCAGCAGGTGGAGCCTAGAGGCTCCAACATGCAGGCTTGTCTGCATGGGGGCTGTTCAGCTGAAGGGAATCAGCAGCAGTGTTCCCTCTAAGCTGAGTTAGTGTGAAGTAGCTCACAGTTTGTTAGCCTCCAGCTCACACATTTTTGTCTTAGCTCAGGAAGGATGGCTCCAGAGCAAACTAATTTATGCAGTAGCCAAATTGCTCACTCACAACTTTAATGCCAGTCACTCACAAAGTAGAATTTCTGCTCACAAGACTCCACAGCTTAGAGAGACCATTGCTCAGAAGGTGAGCTAGTGAACCCAGCTGGGCTTCTGGCATCCATCTGCAGCACAGGCAAGCCTGCTATGGAGGCCCAGGCTGCCTCCGCACTCTGCCCCTCTTGCTTTCCGGGTGATGCTGTTGCCACTTCCGATTCCAGTCTTTTTGCCTCCGCCTTCTCCTCTGCTGGAGAGCATTGCAGAACTCATCCAAATTGGAGCTGGATGCACCCAGAGCCCTCGAGTAGCCCTTGTAAGGAAGCTGCGCCTCTGCCAAAGGGATGACACTATGGTGGCTTGCTGCTGCTTCAGTATTTTTCCTAGTTCTGGAGGTTAAAACTTCCATAGCCTGGTGCCCAATTACACGAAGGCTGTAGTGGGTGAGAGTTTGGGAAAAGGACTGCTCCATTCCTTGACAGTGGTAGATCCCAGCATCTTCTTGTGTCAGCTGACTGATCAGTAGTCCTTGCTCCAAGACTGAAAAGCGGCCAGCGTTCCCAACCTGCGGGGAACACAACAACCATGGCATATTTAGCCAGATGTAGCCAGAGAAAAGGTAGAAGGGTTTCCCTTTCCTTCATACTTGTTCTCTCCTAAGGTAGCTTTTTCATCCCTCCATTACACAGGGGCCCCATAGTTCTAAGAAAGCTTTCCTTTAGCTTCCCAGCCCCATTACCTCTTCCAGGATTCCTGTACTGCTGTGCTGTACAAGCCAGCGAATTGTTGTCTGGGGGGAAGATGGAAGGCACTCGAGAAATGTTGAGTTGTTCTGCACCCCAAATATCACCTTTTCTTCAGCTACTGAAATCCCTGCACGAAAGGAACAGAGACATGGTGTTTGGCCAGACTGGAAAGAAAAGAACCAAAGCATGTAACTCCTTTTGAAATATACTCAACCAGGAAAGCACCATACAAATCCACCCTGCCCTCTGCTTTTTAAAAAATGTACAGCGGGAGATTTAAACCCTGATGTCACAACAGTTTTCACTCACAGTGTCCAACAATAATGGGCATTCTTGTGTTATATGTAACAATCAGTTTTTCAACTCCGTCCCTCACTATAGGCATCAGGACTCAAAATTAATTCAATGCCTGCCTGTAAGGAAGAGAAAACCACCGACTACCATTTTGAAGCAACTTGACCTCATCACCTCTGAGGAAGTGAGGCCATGAGATGCCTTTGGGAATTTTAGCTGTGTGGGTACCTGCATCATGCACTTCTGACTGTAAACACCTACATATAGAGAGCTGTATGTTCCTTTCTTATGCCCTTAGCAGCCATCCTTGGTTGCTGGTGGACACGGGAAACCCTGCTGCTTGCTTGCTATCATTTGGCTTCAGAATCATTGCCCCAAAGAGCTATTTCTAGCATTTCACACAATGTTCAGTAGAAAATTAATCCTAATATATTTGTATACCAGCTAAATTGTATTTGAACTATTACTACTACTTCTACTCAGGCAATTCAACAAAAACAAACTTTAAAGTGAAAATGCCCTTATGTAGAAAGTACAGAATACAGAGGTGAGTGGTACCTGCAAGCAGGCAATCTAGCAAGGCAGAGATGGGAATTATCATTAGGACACATCACTGGACACAACCATAACCTACCCATGCATAGCAGCTGTCCTGTTAGGGTAGTATCAGGGCGTCCTGTGGAAAGCAAGTTCAGTCTCTGCTACAGAAGGCTTTGTAGATCTGAATTAATGGTTGGATTTCCATTAGTATCTCGGGCTAAATGCAGAGCTGACAAGTGTTTATGGAAACTCAGGTGAGCACCCCTATTTATCCATCTTTTGTATAGCTGTGGCTGGATTAATACTGAACAGCCCTGTCAGCTGCAGACATCAATGTAAATCAATGTGCACTTTAAACAAGATAGATTTCACTTCCCAGGTGGTCGCTTTCCCAACCTGTGTTTAAGGCTTCTCCACTTAAACCAGTGTTCTGTGGGTTAATCACCTTTAGCAACTGCGAGGGGTGGAGCGGAAGCTGTATCAGCTTCTGGCAAGGGATGAGTTTAGGTGCTCTAAGACCACCTTTAATGCAAAGGGCTGAATTTAAATAATCTTTGAGGTTGTCTCATGTTTTAAACAGCTGGATGTAGTTTCCTTAAGGTGAAATAGCTCATAGGCATGCCCAGTGGATGTCCCATGACTCACCCTTTGCAGGATCTTGGCACTGTCTGATTGGGTTGGATTTTAGCACATCTTGGCATTTTGCTTGCCTGCAAGGAAGACAGTTCATAGGCTTAACCCCAGTTTCTTCTGCAAGTGTATTGATTAGCTGAAGGGGGCTGGTGGGCCAAGGCCATGATGGGAATGAACAGGAGATGAATGCCAGTGTAAAGAGATGCACTTGGCAGGGAAATGGAATGCATGCTAGGGGGCGGGACCACCTCATGCTACAGGTCCAAACAGTTGTTCCCATTATCCTGTCAGCAAGACATGGGAGTTCTCCTTTCCCTGCTCCCATTCCCTATAGTTGTCCGGTAATAACTCAAAAGAGAACACGTATGGGCTTGCTGCATCACTGTCTCCCAAAGAAGTAGAGGAAAGCTAATGGCCAATGTCCTACATGTCCCTGGTCCAGCAGGAATGGTGGTAGGAAAGGATCCGGGACTAAAGCCCCTGAGCAGAGCCTTGTAAAAAAAGCAGCAAGGGGAGCTGCTCACGTACTGAAGTGGAAGGTGTAAAGAACAGGCCACCCGCTATACACTGCCAGTTTAAGATACACACCCAATTCACATTCATGTATAGCTTAAACAGGAGTCCAGTAAACCACATTTATTCCAGCATAAGCTTTCATTTCATCAGATGTGTGAAGGAATGCTCCTTCTAAGCCATGGAGTCTTGTGAGTAAAAATTCCACTTTATGAGCTACTGGCATTAAAGTTGTGAGTGAGCAATTTGGCTATTGCATAAATTAGTTTGCTTTGGAGCCATCCTTCCTAAGCTAAGACAAAAATAAATGAGCCAAAGGCTAATGAAACTGTGAGCTAGCTCACATTAACTCAGCTTAGAGGGAACACTGGCATGAAGTAGACATCCACTTGGCAGATATAATTACAGCTACAAATAACAGAAAAGCAATTATAATGGTTGTTAGATATGTAAAGTGGGATTAACACCACATTTAACATTTTGATATTTTTATGTCTGATTTAATTTTTGTTTAATCAAATTATTTTTAAACTGTTTCCAACTGTGAGGCAAAGCACCCCAACTTCCCTCAAGGTTAGTGATTGTTACAGGATCTAGCCTGGCTTGCAGGTGTTTGTGATCTGAGCCTTCCTGCAGCTACCATCCTTATCTCTTTCAAGGCTGGACTCAGACATCAGGTAATTGGTTAAAAACAAGAACCTGTGCTCAGCTGTATAATCAGATGGGGGGGGGATCAGGAGCAGATGTTAAAGTCCTTGGGAAAGTTCCATCAAAAAGGATTCCATCAAAATCCATCAGAAAGGGTATAGGGGAAGCCTTGCTAACTTGCTAGTGTGCTTTGATATGTTAGGCTTCATCATGATGGACTGTAACGTACAGAAATCTTTAGGCTACAGCTTGGATTCTTATGCTGCAAGAAGATATGCCATCTAATGCCAGGTATCAAATATATTAGATAGAACAGTTAGCTTTCTTATTTCTCTGTTGCTAAACTAGAGAGACTATATTGTGTAGTGATATCTTTTTTTAAATTTTTGAATAAACCTTTATATTCTTTTAAAAGGTGTGCTTTATCTGTGTGCATTTAACCCTGAGGACCCACATAGCAGGGACAAGGACTCAGGGGGACCCAGGCTTGGGTCCTTGACACCAACCTTCTTGGGACTTGAGATGCTTTGGAGAAAGGAGGGTGTTTAAATAAATTAAATAAAATAACTAATCAATCCAGGAAAGTACATGGTGAGATGTGACAGCACAGTTCAGAAAGGTTCCCACTTTTTTGATTGGATCTTTTCAAACTGAACTTGTGCAGTATCATCTACTCCTTCCCCCCTTCTGTTGTCTGTAGTGCTGTCTGCCTGCCTAATGTGTGTACACTTCATGCATATGATGAGGTGAGCTCTGACTCAAAAAGGCCACTGGCTTCCTGTTTAATTTTGTGGCAATGAGGAAAAATCATCATATAAAGGCAGTGTCCCCACATACTCAAGAGAGCAAAGGCAATTTTGTCATGGAATAGGTCACAACCTCACCTTTTTTTAGTATGCAGGAGCGGCATGCAGGACTTGCCATCCCAGGTGCAGTAGGGATCTCTACCAAGACAGCAATCTGTGCAGGTTTTGCCATAGAGTTCACAGTGGTACAGGGAGAGCTGGACTAAGCCCTTTGTGCTGCTCACAAACACCTCCTGCTGCTCACAGAACCAATTTTTTTTTAAAAAAATGTTTTATTTGTATCCCACCCTACCCTGCAAGTGGGCTCAGGGTGGCTCACAACATATAGTGAAACAATAAATCATAATTCATACAACAACAACCAATTCATCTAAAATAGATCAGTTAAAATATTTGATGGCAGCTTAACCATTCTAACTACAGTGCCTGCTGCAACAATGTCAGGGAGGGCACATTTATGTCAGAGAAAACAGAGTCAGCTGGTTCTTTTGCCAGGTTGGTATAGACAGTGCCCTGAGGCAGATGAGGCAATTTAACAGATTGATCGCACTGAGCAGAGAAGGCCAGTGTCCTTGGACGCCCACCGCTTCAGCCAGAAAGCCTGGTGGAACAGCTCTGTTTTGCAGGCTCTATGGAATTGTAATAAGTCCTGCAGGGCCCTGATCTCAACTAGAAGCATGTTCCACCAGGCAGGGGCCAGGGCTGAAAAGGCCCTGGTGGAGGCTAAAAAGGCCTGGCCCCGGTCAAGGCAAGGTGGGCCAGGGACTGCTAAGTGGTGCTGCTCAGAGGAGCGCAAGGCACTTCATGGCACTTATGGGCACATATGGGACCTGTAGGTATACTGGTCCCTGGCCACATAGGGCCTTAAAGGTTAATACCAGAACCTTGAATCTGATACGGTACTCAACTGGCAACCAATGCGATTGGCGCAGCACTGGCTGAATGTGTGTCTACATAGACATTCCCATCAGCAGGCATGCCACTGCATTTTGTACCAGCTGAAGCTTCTGGGTCATACTCAAGGATAGGCCCGTGTAGAGTGAGTTGCAGTAATCTAACCTGTAAGTGACCATTGCATGGATCACTGTCATGAGGTCATGGGGGGAGAGATAAGGAACCAGCTGCCTGACCAACCGAAGATGGTAGAAGTCTGATCTGGCAACATCGGTGACCTGAGCCTCCATGGAAAGGGGGGCATCCAGGTTCACCCCTAAACTCCTCACTGTTGGAGTCAGTGCTAATGGCACCCCACCCAGGGTTGGGAGTCAGATTCCTGATCCTGTCCCCCCACAACTGAGGTACAGGACTTCCATCTTCATTGGATTCAGTTTCAGCCAGCTCTGTTGCAGCCAACCAGCCATGGCCACCAGAGTGCAGTCAGGCTAGCCATCACATCAGCAGATACAGCTGAGTGTCATCACCATACTGATGGCAACCCAGCTCAAACCCCCGGATTAACTGGATGAGAGAGTACATATAGATGTTAAATAACATTGGGGAGAGGATCGCCCCTTGTGGGATGCCACATACCAGATACACTCTCCCCAAGCACCATCCTCTGTCCCCAATCCTGGAGAAAGGAGGACAGCCATTGTGAAGCAGTCCCCCATATCCCCACTTTGGTGAGGTGGTGGGTCAGAAGATCATAATCAATCGTGTCAAATACTGCTGTTAGATCAAGTAGCAACAAGCAGCGCTGACTCACCTCAATCCAGATGCCTCCGTAGGTCATCCATGATAGCAAGAGATATCAAGTTTTGTTTCCCTTTCCACTAAGAAGTCACCTGGAGTGCCAAATTCTCCCAAGTTCAGAAGCAGAGACTTCATGATGGTACAGAAACCTCAGACATTAACTTGTCTTTACTTCCCAAGTAACAGCTCTAGCAAAACGCTACTGAGAAATTCACAAATACAGACTTACCCTCTTTAGAGAGAATTGCATGTCTAGAATGGCCAAAGGCATCTGGAAGAAGAAGAAGAGTATCTGAGCATGTAGAACTTAAGAAAATCAAATTAAAAATACAGTTTTAATAGAGAGTTGCATAGCTTAGCAGTTTTCAAAATGCTTAAGCAGACCACTAGAGTTAGGAGTGCCAGCTTCCAGCTGGGCCTGAAAATGTCCTGAAATTACAACTGATCTCCAGAGATCAGCTTCCCTGGAGAAAAATGGCTGCTTTGGAGGATGGACGCTATGGCATTGTACCCCACTGAGGTTCCTCCCCAAACTCGATCCTACCCAGGCTCCATCACCCCCAATCTCCATGAATTTCCTAATCCGGAGTTTGCAACCCTACAGGGGAGCCTTGACCTTCTCAGCAGACAATTCCACAAAATGGAGGCAACAACCGAATGCAGAAATGTCTACAGACAGATGTTGATCTTGCCAAGTTGTAGAGTGGCATCCCCAGAAGGGCCTGCTCGAATGAACAGAACTGTCAAAGCAGATAATAGGAGGAGAGGTGGTGGTGCAGATCTGAGGGTCCAAGGACATGAGGTGCCTTGGATGTGATAGTCAGTACTTTGAAGTGAGCTTGGTAACTGATGGGCAGCCAATGAAGTGACTGCAGAATGGGTGTAATATGCATACTCTGAGTAGCTCCCAATAGCAACCAACCTGCAGCATTCTATACCAAATGGAGTTTCCAAGCTGACTTCAAGGGCAGGCCCCTATAGAGTACATTACAATAGTCCAGTCTTGTGGCAGATTGGCCATCTTCCAGGCTAAACTGAGTTGGAAGAAGGCATTTTTTTGCAGCTGCATTAACTTGCTTCTCTAGCAGTTCTCCTTGGGCCAATATAGCCCCTAGTCTTTTCAGTATGTCAGCAAGGGTTAGCTAAACCCCATCGAGGCAAGAAGCACAATGTCCTTCAAGACCTCAGGCTTCTCAACCAGCATTACTTTTGACACTCAGGATTCAGCTTCAATTTGTTCACTCAGCCATTTAACCACTGCAGACAGGCAGTGGCTCAGGATCTCCACCACATCACCAGGAGATTTGGATAAGGAGATGCAGAGCTGGGTGTCATAAGTATATTGAGGACAGCCATCCTCCTAGCTACAAATGACTTGTCTTAAGGGCTTGGGAAATAGGACCGAGCCCTATGGAACCTGGTCAACAAGTTTGTGGGGATTATTGTCCTACAGCAAGATTCCAGGTGGAGAAGGATCTGATGCACCAATTGAACAGCATCCTGACAAATGAATATGAGACAAGAGACAAGGCAGCCGTTTTCAACAGGCATAATTTCTCAGTGAGGCTTCCTCGATGGATCCATAGCCACAAAAAGGTAAAGCAGACATGTAAGGTACCTTTGAAATACTGATCTCTTCCAAGCTAATCTCCTGCGGGTCTTGGCCTCTCATGCTGGCAATGCCCACCTTCAGCACTTTGCCTTCATCTGGAGAGGGAGCAAAAGGTAAGGACATGCCAGGAGAAAAAGACTGTCACTTCCAACTGAATATAATTAATTTCAAGGTGTGTGAAAGCCACATACCTCAACCAATCCAGTAAGTCACTTCTAAAAGATGCCACTGTCAGACACTGCTCAGTATACAAAATAGTTGCCAAAATATGTCCATCTCCAGTCTTTCTCTGCAGCACAGGCCTAATAACCTTTTGAGCATAACACTCTATGTTCTGCCTCAAACAAGTTGCTGGGTCTTTGTATTCTTTTTTAAAACATAGTAAAGGTTTAGGTAAAGGTTTCCCTTGCTTAAAAGCCAGTTGAATCCAACTAGGGATGCAGTGGTCATCTCCATTTCCAAGCCAAAGAGCCAGCACTGTCCGAAGACATTTCTGTGGTCACGTGGCCATCATGACTAGACGCTGTTACCTTCCCACCGAAGCAGTACCTATCTATCTACTTGCAATTTCTTGCTTTCGACCTGCTAGGTTGGCAGGAGCTGGGACCAGAGAGGGGAGTTCACTCCGTCATGTGGCACTCGGGTCTCGAACTGCTGAACTACTGACCTTCCAGTCTGCAGTTCAGCGTCTTAACCACTTGAGCCACCGCAGCCCCTTTTAAAGCATATATGTGTGCTAATTTGGAAACCAGCAATAAACAGTGGCTTTCCTCTCTATAATGCAGAGGGCCACTGCTTGATCTGAGGACTAGATGAAACAGCTCTCAGTTTTGATTGATAGATGCCAATGGCCCACTAGAGTCGGCTGTTTTCAGGTGCTGCTCCAAAAGATGCTTCCAAATGGAGTGGTTGGCAAGGGCTGGGCAAACTGAATCAAACAGATGGGAACAATGTTGATTCCCATTCTGTTTGCTGCTAGGACAAGGGTCTGTTGTGCCAAAATACTACAAGGAATAGGCCTGCCATAAAAAAATCAAGAACAGCCCAGATGGCCCTTCGGCTTTAGGGCCAGTTGCCAGAATCTATGTGTGTGTAAAATTCAGAAGTTTGGGCTTGTTTCCAGGGTTTTATTAATACAAGGCAGTGGCAACAGGGTTATTTTCATTTATTTCACATGTGTGGACTGCGTAATCCCTACCTAAGCACTAAAAGACCATGTCATTGAGTTCAACTCCAGCTTGCTGTTTCACATGATGCTGCAGATAGTACTTATCCACAAGTTCTGCAGTTGTCCATCTTGGGTGCTGCTAAACTGAAGCAGAGAGGGTAGGTGGTGTAGCAACTGCAGTTTAGGGAACTGCTCTGACAGCCTTTCTCCTACACTGAAACATGAACCACAGGACTGGAAAGCTTTTACTATTATCTCCCCTCCTGCCATGCTCCTGCCCCCCCCCCATCCCAACCTGGCCCCAGGTCTGCCTCCTTAACTCCTATAAACCTTGTATAGGTTTGCAATTAAGCTGTTTCCCATGTCTAAAACGACTATTGAAGTTCTGGGTATCTGCAACCTCTCATCTTCTAAAGTATGAGCAAGAAATTTTCAAAAATCAGTATTAACACTTTAACATTCAAGAGTCCAGCACTGCTGAATAAACATCTCTGTAATTTTTTCCTAGGTGGAACAGCCTTATGTTGAAGTTATTCCATAATTATGATCTTGTTCCTTTCCACACATTTTCCTGCTGTGATATCTCTTTCCTGAGAGGGGATGGTTGGAAGAACTGCATGCTGAGTCCAAGATGTGGACTCATGAAGGATATTTACCCAGCACTATTATGATATTTTTCTTTGTTATATTTTATTTTTGTTCTATGAGTTGCTAACACTGTTTTGATAGCTGTGAAGTACTGAGCTGATATTTCCAGTGACTCCTATCCAAATGGAAACCTGCTGTACATTTTTTATATATAATTTTGTATTTATATTTCAGGTTCTTAAATTCTCTACAGGGAAGCTGATTTTTATTAGCTGCATGCATGCTTCAGTTACAAAATGACCTTTCAAACAATTAAGTCCTTCACTTCTACTAGTGTTAATAATCAAGCAACAGTGAGAAGCAATAGCATGGAAGCATACAAGTACTGCAGGCTCCTGGGCTAGAAGTCAAGGCCAAATCAGACATGAGAATGTCACAACCATGTTTCAGAACAGAGTTGCAAATGATTCCCTATAAAGATGTGGGAATGGGAGGTTATGTAAGAGACAGCATGCTTGGCTGGAAAATTGCTCCTCAGAAGGAAATCTATCCCATATAACCCATCCCAAAAGGAGAAAAACAGCTGGAGCAAAAGAGTTTCAGGGACAGGGGAAGGGTCAAGTTCTTCCCATCCATTGATCCATTCATGTTGTACTTTAAACTCCCTGCCGCCATTGACAGTTCATAGGGCTTCAGAATGAACCAAGTTGGGTCATGCCTATATCAAGTCTAGCTGTGCCCTAAATCCCAGTGCACCAATGCATTGCCAACTGAAACATTCTTATCAGGATGAACAAACTCTCCCTCCTTCTAGGCCATTCCTGAAACAAAGTTAAATTAGAAGCAGGCCCCAATGAGTTCAGAGGGTCTTCTTTCCTCATATGCCAGCTAAATTATAGCACACAGTTCATCCAGTGGAAGGCATCCCAAATTTCTTAGCCTCAGTACATAATCTTAGATTCTACCATCACCTTCCTTTGAACCACAGTGCAATAGCTATATATGTATTGAATGTTTATCTTCCTCTTCCTCTAAGGAGCTTGGGATAGTATGCAGGATTTCCCACTCTCTTATCATCATCATCATCCATGGGAAACAGATTAGGCTGAGAGAGACCAAGCTGAATGGCTGAGTAGAAGTTTGAAGCCAGGTCCTAGTCCACCAGTCTAGTCTTTACATCATACTTGCTTTTGATAGCAACTTATTGAGTAGCAATAAGCAATTCATCTAGGAAACAGGCAGCATGGGTTGTATTCTGAGGTGAAATATGTCCTTACTCACAACACTTCCCCTTCAAAAGAAACAAACCCAATAACACAACCATGCCACACCACAAAAAGACAGGTCACACCACAAGCAAAATACCACAAGGCAAAAAAAGCTCTGGTACTAATTCTGGCAGGGGACACTGTGAGTGTAGAAAATGATTTATCAACACAGTGGAAAATCTTTAGGAATTGTTTGGTGCATTTACCATGGGGCACCCACCCAGAGCCTCTGGCATTTTCCCACTCTGCTGGCATCAAAACCAATTGAAGGCAAAATAGAGATATGGAGACTTTTTCACCCTGCTTTGCATCAATTTGTCTTCGTTGGCAATGGCAACCCTAGGCCTGGCTGGTTGCTCCTGTTCAGCAGAAGCATCCCTATGGAAACTGCCTGTGTGATTTTGGACCAGCCGGAGACTTTCTGTCTAACCTGCCTTAGAGGGTTGCTGTACAGCTCACAAAGCCGAAAAGAATGAAGTAAACTGCTTTGCTCCCCGCTAATGAGAAAGACAGAATTTTGCCTAGGAAGAGGCTGCTGAGAGGGGATGAGATAAAGTGGCCAACTATAGGTATGGAAATTCCTGGAGATGTGAGGTGGAGCCCAGAGAGGGTGAGGTTTGAGGAGGGGTGGGACCTCAGACGTACAGTGCCATAGACTCCACCCTCCAAACCAGCCATTTTCTCCTGGGGAACTATTGTTGTCAATCTTGGCCCAGTGGCCATCAAACCATTCTCTTCCACCCCCTGCTGTGCAGCTGTCTTTCCCCTAGGATTGCCAATCTCCAGATGGGACCTGGAGATCTCCTGCTGTTACAACTGATCTCCAGATGACCAAGATCAGTTCCCCTGGAGAAAATGGCTGCTTTGGAGGGTAGACCCTATGGCATTATACCCTTCTGAGTCCTTCCGCCCCCCCCCCCAAATGCTGCCCTCCACAGGATTCACCCTCCAAATTTCCAGGTATTTCCCTACTTAGAGCTGGTAGCCCTACTTTCCCCTCAGTGCCTGTTGGTTGGCAACCAAGCTTGGTCCTGTCACCTGTTTTGGCCTTTGGGAGAAAACTCATTGGGGCCAGTCCTGATAGGGTTGCCAACTCCAGATGGGAAATTCCTGGAGATTTGAGGGATGGAGCCTGAAGCGGGTGAGGTTTCAGGAGGGGTGGGACCTCAGACAGGTACAATGCCATAGAGTCCAGCCATTCCATCCTGGGGAACCATTGTTGCCAATCTCCAGGTGGGGGCTGGAGATCAATCAGAATTACAACTGCTCTACAGGAGGGAGGGGGGAGGAGATGGAAAGCTGAAGTCAGGGGGCAGATAACGGTAGGTTGACAATTGGCTGGGAGGGAGATACGGTTGCCAACTCCAGTTTGGGAAATTTCTGGAGATTTGAGGGGTAGAGCCTGGAGATGGTGAGGTTTGAGGAGGGGTGGGGTCTCAGACAGGTACAATGCCATAGACTCCACCCTCCAAACCAGCCAGTCCTTCATGGGGAACCATTGTTGCCAATCTCCAGGTGAGGGCTGGAGAGCACTCAAAACTACAACTGCTCTTCAGGTAGCAGGGATCAGTTCCTCTGGAGAAAATGGTGGTCTCTGTCATTATACCCTGCTGAGGTCACTACAGCAAATTCACACTGTGTGCCCAAAGCCAGGGCACTCTCCCAGAGCCTCTTTCTAGAGCCCGTTGTATTTATTTCCACAACGGGCCTTACTCCTAGTTATATATAAGGAGAGATGGGGACCAGTCTCCATAGTGTATAATGGAGCACCCAGTGGACATCCCCCTCCCTGCTTTCTGAGGACACTGAAGTGGGGGGAGGGCCTCCAAACCAGGGGAATCTCTGCCTCCAATTGGGGATTGGCAACCCTAGGATTTGAGCAGGCTATTCCTGAAGGGAAGAATGTGGGGACAACTTTTCTTGCTGCACATGGAAACACACAACCTGCAGACAATGGTGAATGTTTTTTTCAGTCTCCCTGTATGAAGGAACTGAGGGAATCATTCAGGAGCCTTTACAATATTCTTACATAGGGTTGGATCTAATACTTATTTTTCGCCAGTGGAGCTGGGACAGTATACCTATACTCACCTTCTTTAGAGTGGGGCATTTTTTAAATGCAGTATGTAAGAAAGACTGTGAGGCATTGCTGCCTAGGAGGACCCCTCTACCTGTTCCAAGGAAGAGGACATCAACATGTCCAGACGCTGTCTCCACCCTGTCCACTAAGAGCTGCTTGATCTGGAAGGGCACATTGACTCTCATCAGAACAGGTTTCCAGTGGAGTGGATAAATTGGATCCCACATCAGGTGATGGGTACGCATGAAACTGATCACTTCATCAGGAAAATCCTTTGTTGACTGGAGAAGTGGGTCGTACGTTGCACTGGGACACTGACAGAGAATGAAGACGTTGAAAACGTAAGTGTGTGAACATTCAGATTCCACAAGAAGTAGTCCTGCAATCCTGTAGTAGGAAGATGACAAAACTAATCAATTTGTGGTGTAGGTTTTTATACACTGTTGCCTATGGATGGTTAGGCACAAAATTAAAATACAACTCAGTAACAACCTCTATTGTGCCTTTAGTTTTTTCCATGATACCACTATCTCACAGTCCACTTCAACTGCAGTAATAGGCTGGCAGCATCTACGTGGAATATACTGCTTAAATGGGATATGTTGAATCTATCTTCAGTATGCAAAAACGGTTGTGTTTTTCTGCATACAAAGAGGATCCAGGATGTGAGCAGGCCATTCCAGAAGGAAACTGAGGGAAGCATTCAGGAGCTTTTATAGGGTTTTTACATAGGGTTGGATGTAATACTTTTCATCAGTGGAAAATAATTTCTGTTAGTGAAGGAAGGGGTGGGGGCAGTGTTCCCTCTATGTTGAGTTAGTGTGAGCTAGCTCACTGTTTTTTAGCCTCTGGCTCACACATTTTTGTCTTAGCTCAGGAGGGATGGCTCTAGAGCAAACTAATTTATGCAGTAGCCAAATCGCTCACTCACAACTTTAATGCCAGTAGCTCACAAAGTAGAATCTTTCCTCACAAGACTCCACAGCTTAGAGGGAGCATTGGGTGGGGAATGGAATTTTTACCAGTTACCCCCACTTGCTGTGGAGTTTGACATATCCAGTGCTCTCTCTGGAGGTTCCCTGATCCCTAGAGTCAGCGTTTCAGGCAGTGTGGTGGGGTTTAGAAGGAGGGGGGAGGGGAAGTTCTGTTCTGTTAACAGAGTTTCATTTGTGGTACTTTGGATCCAACTCATGGAATGTAACTATGAAACTACATCCAGAATCTTTTCAGGGGATTCCGATTGGGTACAATGCCGAGATGTGCCTGTTGGCTTATACCACTCTAGCAAAGCAGCAGCACATTAACCAAGAGCCGGCTACCCCAAATCCCTTTTCATATTTGAATAAATGAACACATAAAGCTGCCGTATACTGAATCAGACTATTGGTCCATCAAAGTCAGTACTGTCTACTCAGACTGGCAGTGGCTCTCCAGGGTCTCAGGCAGAGGTCTTTTACATCACCCTTTTAGTTGGAGATGTGGGGGATTGAAGCTGGGATCTTCTGCATGATGAGCAGATGCTCTACCACTGAGCCATGACCCTTTTGGTCTTTCTCTGACACTGCTTTAGTTTTATCTGTACTATGCCTGATAGTAAAGTGGCTGGTCCCTGTGTCAATCACAAAAGCAGCACTAGTGGGCCATTGTCAGGTAAGTCTGGAGCCTCTACAGACTTGAGGGACCTAATATAACTAACTTTTCCAAACTGTTCATCTCTCCAGCAATTCCTCCTGGGCTCCCTCCTTGTATTGTCATAAATAATTGTCATGTCTTAATCACAGTATGGCTGAATTGTGGACTATATTCCATTGTCTAAGTGTCTGTGCAGCAGAGAGAGAAAAGGTAAAATGAGATTTTGGACTTTGCGTTTTATATACATACTGTTCCAGGACGAGGATAGGGGATCCTTTCCTTGTATTCCACCCACTGGTAGTCCAAGCCTTCCTTATGAGCAAAGGGCCCATTGAAAGCAGCCCGAATGGCTGCCAAGGAATAAACACACACAGCAGAGCCACTAAAAATGCCACTAGAAAGAAAAGGATGGGGACACTGATTAGAAAACCCTAAAACCACCCTCTACTAATGCTATATAGGAGCTGCGGTGGCTCAAGTGGTTAAGATGCTGAACTGCAGGCTGTGGAAGGTCAGTAGTTCAGCAGTTCGAGACCCAAGAGTGCCGCATGACTGAGTGAGCTCCCGTCTTTAGTTCCAGCTCCTGCCGACCTAGCAGTTCGAAAGCAAGAAATTGCAAGTAGATAAATAGGTACCACTTCGGTGGGAAGGTAACAGCGTTCTGTGTGCCCTGGTGTTTAGTCATGCCGGCCACATGACCACGGAAACGTCTTCGGACAGTGCTGGCTCTTCAGCTTTGAAACGGAGATGAGCACTGCAACCCTAGAGTCAGATCCGACCGGATTTCGAGCAAGAGAACCTTTACCTTTACCTTTTACTAATGCTATAGATCCATGAATCAGCACACAGGACCTGCATGGTGTATCTTAAGTGCAAGCAAAACAGTAACTTTCATAAAGGTTAGAAGAGAGACTGGATGTGCACAGAGGAGCCTAAATTTATTTTTATTCATGGATCTCGAGTCCAAAAAGCGTAGATGATCTTGCAACTGTTAAAAACAAATCAGCATCTTCACATTTCTTAAATAGCTTCATTATCGATGTGTCTTGGAACACATGAAGAGATACAAACAGTGCTTTCTCCTGCTGCCAGGAGCTGTCCAACCAGTACAAAACTTTTGTCCTTTATTAATGCTGTGACACAAAGGAAAGAAAGGGAAATGACAGTGGAGGGGAGCAGCACTCATAGCCATTTTCTATTGATTTTATCTTCTTTTTCCCTCATAAGAAACCACCTGCCTAGCTCCTTATTAAGCCTCATCTACCTGACTGAACAAAAATTTAGCTCCAGATGTACTGTCCTCCCTACTCCACCAAATCTGTTCAACTGCACAGAGCAATTGCACTGGACCACTGCTCAGATCCTCCAATCAGTGCCACAGTACTGACTGTACAACACAACTGTACCATCTACACCTAACTGAGGCACAAGCACACTCTGTAAAATGAGACGTTGTCCTCAGTCATACAGAAGCACAGCAGACCAACGCAAAAGCAATTAGGTAGTTTCCTTCATTGTGTGTGTTGCTCATACTTCTACTAACCTGGATACTGTGAAAAGGCCATAAACAAGAGGGTTCTGCAAATTGCGGGTGCGAAGGAGGAAGACATCTTCTGCAGGGATTAAAAAAAACCAAGATGACCAGCCAGGACAATCATGGGAGACCACTTGTCAAGTTTTTCACCCATATGTGTGACATTTGACTGAAAGTTCCAGAACCAGCATCTCCAGCTATGCAGATTCTTCAGCAGCTATTTAGGTAAAGCTAGTGGGTGGGGAATGGAGATTAGGGGCAATTGCCAGGTTACAATCAGAATAATATATCTGCTGCTTTGCAAAAATTTAAAATGATGCATTAAGAGAAATGGAATCCTGCAGTCTACATATATTATGCAAACTAAGCAAGCTTGTATTGCATAATTTATTCTGTTTCTGTCATCGAAGAATAACAGGCTCTGATGTCCCACATCCTACTTACCAGTACCACTGCAAATCTTGCTCAGCCTCCTGCTGCCACAATTTGACAGTACTGTTTCCATGGTTATCTACCAAGCTCGTAATTGACTTCCTTTATAAAAGCTACAGGTTGTTTTTATAAATGTTGCTGAATACTGAGCCAATTGCCACACTTGTGTAGTACAATCAGAGAATTTGCACAGTCCTTGTTATGATGGAGGAGAGATTATGGACAATGCAGTTATAGGTTGTAGTCAAAAGGCTGAAGTGCCCTAGCAAGGAATCTCTCCTTATATATAACTAGGAATGAGGCCCGTTGTGGAAATAAATACAGTGGGCTCTAGAAAGAGGCTCTGGGAGAGTGCCCCGGCTTTGGGCACTCAGTGACAATTTGCTGTGGCAATCGCAGCAGGGTATAATGTCAGAGTCCACCATTTTCTCCAGAGGAACTGATCTTTGCTACCTGAAGAGCAGTAGTAATTTTGAGTGATCTCCAGCCCCCACCTGGAGATTGGCAACAATGGTTCCCCATCAGGGAATGTCTGGATTGGAGGGTGGAGTCTATGGCATCATACCTGTCTGAGGTGCCACCCCTCCTCAAACCTCACCCTCTCCAGGCTCCATCCCTCAAATCTCCAGAAATTGCCCACCTGGAGTTGGCAACCTGATCAGGACTGGGCCCAATGAGTTTTCTCCCAAAGGCCAACATAGGTGTGGAAAGGGCCTTTTACTGACAGAGGAGAAAGTACAGGTGCCAACTCTGATTAGGGAAATACCTGGAGATTTGGGGGGGGTGGATCCTGTGGAGGGCAGCATTTGGGGTGTGTGTGGAAGGACTCAGCAGGGTACAGTGCCATAGGGTCTACCCTCCAAAGCAACCATTTTCTGCCGGGGAACTGATCTCTGTCATCTGGAGGTCAATTGTAACGCCTAGAGCATCTGGCCCTTAGGGGTGCCAAATTGCACCCGCCCCCGCCAACCCCCCCCCACAGCCTCTTTCTCCTCGAGTCCAGTGATGCCGCAGTGGCAAGTGCGCCCGAGGAGGGGAAACCAGGAGGAGCAGCCAAGATGGAGGAGGGGACTGAATGCCAGCTGGGGGAGCGAGAGCATTGGAGCAGCCCCTTTCCTTCCGCCCAGGCCACCCTCCTTCCGATCCTCATCTAGGGTGCAAAATAAGCTGGGGCCAGCCCTGGGAATAACGCAAACTTACCCAGTTGATCAAAGTGAGTTTCAGTGCCCTGCAGACCTGGGATTGAACAAACCAGCCGGGCTTTTAGGAATGTGCTCCAACGGTTGATGAGGCTGTACTTTCCACCAACATCATTCTGCCAACCACAAAGGATAAGAAGACATCTTAATGTCCCTCATGGCCTCTTTGTGTTGAGCTCTGACTGGCAGCATTTCTGTAATGGTCCCACCAGGTTCATCCAAATGTATCTACCTTCTACATTTTTATTCCATCCTTCCTCCAAGGCATGGTTCCTCCATATTTCCATCCTCCCAACAACCCTGTGAGGAAGGTTAGGGATGAGTAACAGGCCCAGGGGTTACTGAGTGGGCTTCATAGCTGAGCAGGGATTTGAACCCAGGTCTCCCCCGTGTCCTAGTACAACACGAACCACACAGTCATACTGACACTTGATCTTAGAGACAGTCTCTCCAGTGAAGCATTAACATCCTTTAAGAAGGTCAGGACTGCCCATCCTTTATTTGACAACTGCTGTGGGAAATGGCAAGTTTGTTTGTTTGTGTATTTACTTTATTTATACTGCCACCTTTCTCCCCAAAAATCACACAAAGTTCCTTATGTCCTCCTCTCCTCCATGTTATCCTCCCAACACCCCTATTAGGCTGTTAAATAGGCTAGTCTGTAAGTGTGTCACCCAGCAAGCTTCTGTAACAGGGCAGGGATTGCCAGTCTCAGTTCTCTCTGAACTCTCTCAGCCCCACCTACCTCACAAGGTGCCTGTTGTGGGGAGAGATAGAGAAGGTGATTGTAAGCCGCTTTGAGACTCCTTAAGGTAGAGAAAATCGGGGTACAAAAACCAAATCTTCTTCTTCCCAGATCCTAGACCACCGCCACCCCAGGCAATTTCCATCTTCTTTCATACAGGCATGTTTCCATGCACGTTTATTTAGAAGTAAACCCCAAAGAGTTCAAATTTTCACGTTTCCAAATATGCACTGGGTGTGGTTTTTTCCTCGGGGAACATGCCAGAACAGAGTTCCAGGACCTCTTTGACAAAATTATTTTTAAAATGTTTAAAAGGTCGTGAGTTTTTAGTATGCAGATTGAAAACTTCATTTCCCTCTTGAGAGTTCTGGCACCTCTTTTTCCAAAAATAAAAGACCCTGACTGGATTGTAACCTCAGATTGGTTGTCAGCATACTCTATAAAAGGATAATTTCACAGTTAGAATATGCCAACTGTTCTGTCTTGGGAATAACTACTCATCTTAGATGGCCCCCATGTTCTAAGATAGAGAAAGATGGAACTTAACCTGCATGGGAAACCATAGAAAAAGTAAATATACCTTTTAATGGAGTTTCCCCATAGGCTTTTACTGGTAATCTCATCTGCAATCCTAGATAAGCCCCATACTGTTTACAGCAAAGTCTTTGCAGATGCCAAGGCTAAATATTCAGAGCAGTTCTGCCAGCAGTTTCTATAGGCTAAGCAGAGCCTGAGTTGGCATCTTCAAGAGACTGCTATAACTGACCTTGCAGACACGAGCAACCCGGGCATGGATGCGTCTTCTCTCCCACTGTCCAGCTTCTACAGCAGTTTCCCGAAAAAAGAAGTACACTTTGTCATCATCATGGTTGTAGGTGTCAGGAATGGCAAAAGTGCTGATAAACACAGGTTCTGTGAAGAGGGAAGTTCAGGTACAAATCAACATGTTGGCAGAGCAAATTATTGAGAGTCTTTTACCCCCTTCCAGTGGTCTTGATCATAAACAGCACTGATTATTGTCATGGTAGTGCTATATAAAATGGTGCTGCTATAGAAAAGAGATAGGAATGTTATGGACTGTTGCTGGCTAGAAAAAAATAAGTTATAATCTTGCAGGATCTGCTACTTGCAGCTATAGAAACTAGGACAGTAATAAGCTACTGTGCCAGGCTACATGGACTAATTCATGTCTGGAGTAGCTTCCTTTCCCAGCTGATGGATTTATTTTTGCTGACTGGAGGAAAGAACACTGATGGCTTGTTTATAGTATTTGCTTTAAACCCAGTTGTACATGTGGAGCATGTGTGGAGACAAAGAGAGACTCCTATAGAAAAGCAGATCTGCTATCCTACATTATTCCAGAGAGTGAACGAGAGAGCACTGCAGTCTTTCCCAAACCTGGCTTGGCACAATCTTTTTGGAAAGATCACAGTTAAAGTGTGTGTGTGTATACCTCTGTAACAAAAAGAACTATAAACTTTTAAAAAATGAAAAATGGTCTAGGTGGTTCTCAGAGTGTGGACACAGCCTCTGTCTCTTCCAGCATCCAAACTGCACTTCCTTTTCACACACAGACACACATCTGTCCCCTCTCTTCAGCCAACAGAGATGGTGGCATTTCCCTATTAAAGCTCATTCAGGAGAAAATCTACAATGGTTAAGAGACATTATAATTCCTTTTGTGATTTAGGACAGACTAAGCCAAACTCACTACAGTATTGTGTGTAAGTGCATAATCTGTTTCCTCCTCCCAAGGCTCAATTCAACCATCCACCTCGTCCTGCTCCAGAACATGTACCCAGCCCTTTATGGCTATCACTGAGGAGCAAGTGGTGAAGCATTGCATTCTAAAGGATGCAGTTACTGTTATCTAGAGTCAGGTGGGTAGAAGCCTGAACCAAATTTGTTCAGATCCCAGCCCTATTGATGTTACATCTGAAGAGTTCCATATAGGACAATGGCAGGTCTACCACCACCTAAGGGCAACCACCTTCTTAGCAGACTATTCCACCAACATTATCCACTCACCATTTAACCAATTATCTTGGTTCTGTTCTGTCCGAATATAGTTCTGGTCAGACCTATCAAGCCATGTGCGGAAGAATGCAGCACTGCTTCCCATGAAGTCAATAGATGCACCTGAATAAAACTCCCCATCTGTGATAACCAAAAGAAGAATATACAGAAAGAAAATTTGTATCTATGTTTTGGATTTTTAAGGATGGCTCTTGGTCCCTCACACAAAATTTATTGAGGGAAAGGATACTGGTTAAGGAAAGCATATACCAGGAGTGGCCAAACTTGCTCAGTGTAAGAGCCACATAGAATAAACGTCAGATGTTTGACAGCTGCAAGAGATGAACAAATATTACACACATTTATTTTAAAAATATGCACATTTGCTTTTAATTAACATTAAATGAGACTGCCAAAAATAAAAACAAAAAAGGTAAAAACAGATAATGATATTTATTTGTCCAATGATACTTATTTGTTTGCTAATGATATTTATTAGTCTAAGAGAGAGAAAAATAGAGGTGAAAAGAAAGAAGAAAAGAGGTGAAAAGAGAAAGAGAGAGAGAGACAAAGAAAGCAAATAGATGGTAGGGAGGGAGTGAAGGAAGGAAAGCATGCTTCCCCTTCGCTTCCCTAGCTGCTCTGCCGGGAGCTGCACAATATGTGTGAAAAAGCCACATGTGGCTCCTGAGCTGCGGTTTGGCCACCCCTGGCATATACGGTTGCCATCTGCCCCCCCCCGCAAACTTTTAACCAGCAGAAATCCAATGGATGAAGTTTTCCTGGCATAGAATGGTCATGAGGAAAGGATTACTGCAGCAAAAGCCACAGGTACATGGATGTACACAGTGATACAGATTCTAGAAGCCTTTTCAGGAAGCAAAGCTGGTAACATATGCTGGGTTTCTTTTCTGAATGTTTCTACCACTGCATGGTCTAGATTTCTCTCACTACCCTGTTTGCCATCCTTCTTACCAATTAGCAGCCCCGTGAAAGGCTCATGGGGGCTGTAGGGGCACTTGCCTCTCCCAGATTCAATGGAGTGAGTCACCAGCTGCATAGCTGGAATCCCTGGTTTCTGCAGAAAACCAAAGGAGAACTTTTAGTCCAAGCATAAGCCTTGCCAGGAACATCAGTACAAACAGAAAAGCCATCCTCACATAAAGAGGCCATCCTGCCCTGTAAAGCAAAATCTCCTACGTTTAATCACAACCCAGTGTCATGTTTGAGCGATTTTCCTTCTGAGCATTTCCCCACATTGTTCTTGCAGCAGCTGGTGCTCTGGATTGTGTGTAAGGATCTGTAGAGATCTGCTGGATGGATGGTTCTGCCTTGTGGCATGAGCTTGGACGAGAGGATTTGTTAACTCCCTTCCAGGGATTTTCTGACACAACGATTCAGTAGCATTTGTTGAAAAATTTACTTTTTCTTATCTTGCCCTTATGGCTGCAGATGCTGATGGTCAGAATCAAACTATAGCTTCAGGCATGCCGTGAAATTCACAAGCCCAAAGCATTCACCAGAAACTTCTAATATGAATGCAGGGCCGGATCGCCCATTGGGCGAACTAGGCGCTCGCCTAGGGCGCCCCCGGCCTCAGGGGCGCCAAATAGCGCCCCCCCGCCGCCCTAACCGGGCGCCCGCTGTCGCCGCCGCCGCTAGACCCCCGCCCCCTTCCGGGGAGGAAAGCCAGCTCTGGGAGGGAGGGGGCGGCGGCGGCGACTAGACCCCCCCTTGCCGCTTTCCCGGGACACCGCAGCCGCGGAGGCCCCGGGAAAGCTGGCTCATGGAGGGAGGGGCGGCGGCGGCGGCTAAATCCCCCCCCGCCCCCTTCCTGCTTTCCCGGGACCCCGCAGCCGCAGAGGCCCCGGGAAAGCCGGCTCATGGAGGGAGGGGGCGGCAGCGGCTAAATCCCCCCCCGCCCCCTTCCCGCTTTCCCGGAACCCCGCAGCCGCGGAGGCCCCGGGAAAGCTGGCTCATGGAGGGAGGGGGCGGCGGCGGCGGCTAAATCCCCCCCGCCCCCTTCCTGCTTTCCCGGGACCCCGCAGCCGCAGAGGCCCCAGGAAAGCCGGCTCATGGAGGGAGGGGGCGGCGGCTAAATCCCCCCCGCCCCCTTCCTGCTTTCCCGGGACCCCGCAGCCGCGGAGGCCCCGGGAAGCCGGCTCATGGAGGGAGGGGGCGGCAGCGGCTAAATCCCCCCCGCCCCCTTCCCGCTTTCCCGGGACCCCGCAGCCGCGGAGGCCCCGGGAAAGCCGGCTCTGGGAGGGGGCGGCGGCGGCTAGACCCCCCCCGCCCCCTTGCCGCTTTCCCGGGGACCCCGCAGCCGCGGAGGCCCCGGGAAAGCCAGCGCTCTGCCCCCGGTCTCCAGGTCCCACCGGGAGGTTGGTATCCCCGGTGGGGGGCGCCCCAGGCTGTCCTGCCTAGGGCGCCCAGACACCTGGAGCCGGCCCTGTATGAATGGATTCTGATTAAAGTTGAGCTGCCTGTTACAGAGCATAGCCGAAAAAGTTTTCACAGAATTGCACCTTCATGTCAGGGAGATTTGTTTATTTGCTTTGTTGCATCAACATTACAATGTTGGGGGTTGCAGAATCTGAGGTGGTTTAGCCCTACTGCCACCCCAACAGCAGCTGTTTATGGCTCCAATTTTATCAGGGGATCAGGAATTTGTAACAGAAGTTGGTCTTCAATCTGTACCTGCAAAAGCCTGATCAGAATTGAAGAAGATGGTATTGAAGAGCACAACTGATTAGGTCCCCACTTTCTCTACTTGTCCTAGGTACCTTTCTAGAGTGGTTTTTTTCACTGCCTGTAGAAAAGACAATTTCTCAGTCAGGCTTAAAAGTCACCTTAAAGACTGACACATTTATTAAAGCATTGTATTTGAGTCAAACTGGGAGACTGAACAGGTGCCCTGCCCTCCCTACTTACTATGGAAAGGAGTGTTTTGCCTGTTCCCTGCAAATATGGGAGATATTTTACTTTCTTTTGGTCTTTTTTTTGCTCCCTAATTGGAAAGTCAACTTAACCACTCATCCCTTGCTCTTTTTTGTTTTAGTGGCACCCAAAGATGGGTGTAGAAGCACTGAAATCCCATCTACGACCCACTGCCCGAAGTGACTGCTTCATGGTAACTCTGGCCCCATGGGTGCAACTCACCTCCACTCCCTCTCTGAGCTGTATGAAGGCACACATGGGCTGGTAGGAGCCTGTTCCACAGGCAAAGATGTGACTGCTATTGAAACGCTGCAGGAGGCGGATGAAATTCGCACATTCCGTCTAGCAAGAATGACATAGAAGATGGACAGATTTTATTTGAACACTTCTGGTTTGTCCCAGTGTTCCTAGTACAGAGCAGGTCAATAGCCCAATATTCAGATCTGGATTTAATAATACATAGCAAGTCTTGCCCTGACCTGGATGGCCCACACTAACTCAATCTCATCAGATCTCAAAAGCTAAGCAGAGTTGGCCCTGGTCAGTATTTAGATGGGAGACTATCAAGGAATGCTAGGGTATAATACGGAGCTAGACAATGGCAAACCACCTCTGAACAGCTCTTGCCTTGAAAACCCTACAGGGTCACCATAAGTTGGTTGCGGCTTAAGGGCATTTTCTACCACCATAACCCATATATAAACACATGTAGTTCTTTGAAAAGAACAAGAAAAAAGAATGCAAGGCTAACTTTACAACTCAGCAATGTTTTATTTCAAGACTACTTTTATCTTTAAAAGTTACCTTTAGCAGTTAAACCGACTAACACAGAAACATTTATCTTCCCTTTTAAGTTTTTAAAGTTAATAAGTGATTGATGTGGGATAGGGCCTAGGATTGCCAACCTCCAGGTGGGACCTGGAGATCTCATGGGATTACAACTGATCTCCAGACTACAGAATCAGTTCCCCAGAAGGAAATTGCTGCTTCAAAGGGTGGACTCTATGGTTCTGCCCCTCCTCAAACCCTGCCCTCACCAGCCTCCACCCCCAAACCTCCAAGAGTTTTCCAGTTGTAACCCTAACAGAGCTAGTGCCAGAGTAGTACTAAGAGAGAAGTGTTCCATAGAAATAAATATGTGAATAACTCCATAACTCCACAGTTCACCAAGTCATAAGTATCACAGAGCCCACAGAAGCGCCTCAGCTTAAGCCATGAAGTTCCTGTGCAGTCCATTTTACCTCAGGGTTCTTCCCAGCCAGTCGACAGTGCTCCATTTGCTCTACAGAGGCTGGCCAGAAAATCTGGAAAAGAAAATGCAGTCCAGGTTTTGTTACAGCAACATTAGCATTTTTTACTTCTTTTGCCACCAATACAATAGAAAGTAGGCATACCCTTCTGGTGAACATATGAGTTTGGGTTTTGATCAGGACCAGCTCTGGGTTTAGAGGGGTACACAGACCCCTGGACTTCACCCTGGCCTCTCTTCAGGGGCAAGGCCATGGTGAGTGAAACTAGGCCCTCCCTTTTCCTGCCCCACCCTCCCTTAAGGTTTTAAGAGGCTGTTCTGCCTGCTTCCTTCTCTGGCCTGTGCCCTGGTGGAGCCTGCTGCCTAAGCTCCACCTCATTTCTGAGGCACATGAAAGAGCTGCCTGGCTGAGACTGCTACCTTTTCAGATGTGGATTTCTGTCTTCTGAAAACCAGTTGTAATTCTGGGAGATCTCCAGGTCCCACCTGGAGGATGGCAACCATGTACCCTTCCCTCTGGCTGGGCTGCCTACGTCACCTCAGGAGGGCTTGGGCAATGTTGTGCCCTGCTGGTATCTCCTCTGGAGCTAGGGTTGCCAGTTCTTACCTCGATCTCAGTGGGGGGCTCCAGCCTGGCTCCTGGAGTCTTCTTGTGCATGTGTGGAGCATGCACACTGTGATGACATCACCTGGATGTGATATCATCATGCTGGGCATGTCATTTTGGGGACGCTCTAGCATTCAGGTAAAAACACTATGGTCACCATAGAGTTTTTACCCAAATGCTAGAGAATCCCGCAAACAACATGCACAGCACGATGACATCACCTCTGGACATCATCATGCTGAGCACATCAGGGGTGGTGGGTGGGGCTCTCCCTGCCGGCCAGATGGCCAGCAGCAGATCTGGGGGCCCAAAATAAGGGGAACTCCCTCCCCCATTAGGGGGTTGGCAAGCCTATCTGAGCAAGTGAGTGAGGGGTGAGGCCACCCACCCCCAAGTATCCAGTTATTATGTTTTATGTGATTTGTTGTGCTAGTAAGTTTTTGGAATCAGTACTGTTTAACTGATGACTGTTAGATACCTTGAAAAATATCTAGCTAACAGTTTCTAGGATATCAAACAAACCAAGAAGTACTGTGAAAGGACCCATGTCACTGAATCTAAAACAGCCAACCTCCTCCATAAGCTACTGGGAACATGGCAACCTTCTCTGGTACTGACCTTCTGAGGCTCTTTGTTGGGATTGTCAAGGTGCAACAAGAATATGTGATTCTTAGCGCCTGCCATCAGCCATGCCCTGTTCTCATCCACAAGAAGTGACTGGAATGCAAGGTCATCCTCAGAGTTTAATAGTTGGCGAGAACTGTTTAATCTGAGCAGATCTGCAAGACAGAGCATGGAAACAGTGGGGTTTTTTTCCCCCTCCCTGGATTTAAGAAGGACAAGAACTCAAGTGGATGCATACTCCACTATTGCCATCTCTGGGTCTGTCCTTCCCCCGGCCAATGAACAGATACAACAAACAAGCGATAGTGGTTGTCTAGAGTTCATATGCTAATTAAAGGGCCATGTCAAGCTTTCTAAAGTAGATAAGCCTGGTAAATGCGCACCCAGTTTCACTCACTGTGTAAGCCACATTAGAGCTTAACTAGACCTGGTTAACCTGGGGAAGGCATTACATTTCTCTACAGTCCTCCCTGGATTCATATGATCAAACACATATTGCGAGCTCAAACTCCCACCGAACTCGTGCTGGCGGGAGGGGACTGAATTGCCTCCTCGTGAGGCATGAAGTGAAGGACCCTGACACTGCAAAAAACACAGCGCCAGGCAGGGGCAGAGCCAGCCTATTTAGGCTCGGCTCCTGCCCTCTGCCCCAGCAGTCCTCTTGCGTGCTTGGAGGTGATGGAGCATGAGGGCTGTACTGCTGATTTCCTTGAGGCCCGTGGCCTTGAAAGAAGCAGCAGCAGTGCGTCAGGAGTGGCTCGTGGTGGCGGCGTGAGTTCAGCAGCAGCAGCAGCCTGCTTTTACCAGCAGGGGCAGCAGAATCGCAGCAGTTGTGGTGTGGTCACAGAGGTGGCGGTTTCTTTGGGTGGCAGTGGCACCGGGCTCCTGGCAGCAGCAGTAGTGGCGTACGGGCAGAGATGGCAGCAGTGACAAGGAGAGCCAGACAACTGCAGCTGTCCGATCACCACAGCAGAGTGACTGGCGTTGGTGCATATAGCGCAGTGTCGGCATATTGCTGGTGGCATTAAGCTAGATAAGGGGGCAGTCTGGTGGGAACCAGCTAGTTGGCGGCAGTGGAAGTAGTTTTGTGGGGAGGGAATTTAAGGTTGTGTCCTCCCCCCCCCCAGGCCGATAGGAAGAAGCAGCGTGATAAGGCTGCTTCATCCCTTGATTTTTGCTGAGCCATTGTTCCCCACCATCTTCATTCTTAGTAGTCAGTTAGATTTGTGATCAGCAGCCATTTTAAGGGAGAAAAAGCAATGGCCATTAAAGCAATTTCAGGCAGCGGCCATTTTAGGTCTTTATTCTGGTGGCCATTTTAAGGTTTTCCCTTCAGCAGCCATTTTAGGTGTACTTTTATTCGGCAGCCATTTTAGGGCTCTTCTATTAGCCTCTTTTGTAGCCCAATTGTTCCTTAGCCCATTTGTGGCCAGATTTGGGAGGGCATTAGCTGTGTGGCTAACCAGTTATGCCTCCTATTGTGGTGGCCTTGGCTGTCAGCATGGCTCCAAAGAAGGGCACAGGGGCTTCAAAGGGTAAGCAGCCTGCCCCAAAAAGGGTTGGTGCAGTTCCTGCACAGGGCAAGCATCCCCTGCACAAATGGCCTAATGATGGGGCTACACCTGTTAATCCAGGTGGCCCAGTGTCTCTAGCAATTATACCAGGTGCTGTTCCCATGCTAATGTTCCCGGTGCCTTCTGCGCCAGTGGGCCCTGTGCAGTCATCCCTGGCATCTGTATCTGTGCCACCCGCTGGTCCTGTTTCACCGGCTCTCTTGAGTGCCTTTTGGGATACGCTGGTTAGCAGGGCCATTTTAAATAGGCTGGCTAGCATTGAGCAACGTTTAGGTGGGCCTTCACCCACATCGCAACCTGTTATGTCATCTACGGAGATTTTTCAAAATCAAGTCTTAAATTGTTTTTCCATTATTGAAAGTCAGTGTTCAGGTGCTGCGAGCCAGGCTGTTGTTCCTGAGGGTGAGGAAGGGCGACTGTTCGAGATGCAGGACGGCCCAATGGAGCAAAGGGGTGAGGAACAGCAAGTGATGCTTTTTTGGGGCCCGTTGCAGGCTCCAGGTAGGCCAGTTTCTGCACAGACACCTGAGATCACTTGGCCATGGGGCCCAGTAGGCTTGCAGGCTTTTGCTGGGTCACCAGTGTATACGCCAGTAGTGGGATCATTGTCTGGGGCTGCCAGCATACCTATTCCATCTGGGTCAATTGGTGGGGTACCCCTAGCTAACACACTAGAGGACCAGGGAGCTAGATAAAAAAGATAGGGAAGACCTGGACAAACGGGACAAAGAGTGTTTGAAGCACCACAGCTTAGACTGAATCTATGCTAATTAGTACCCCGGCTTTTTAATCTATGCTGGGGTAATTGTTAGGGTGCAGCCTGGAAGGGCCTCATCTCTGCTCCAGTATATGGACATAATCCACTAAAGTTACTCGGACTTTGCTGGGTCCGCTTGGATGGAATACGATAAGGCCTTCCATATGAAGGCGGCTATATACCCTGCGCTCTGCTGGGACCTAATCCATCCGCATATCTGGATGCAGACGATGTCCCCAGCCAGGCCTATGTTAGGGGAGCATTCCGACAGCGGACGTGTAGTGAAGAGAGCTAATGCTGCTAATGCTGGAGCTCCGCGTTCACAGGGTGGCCAGACAATCCAAAGGCGCCCCTTGTGTTGGGAGTTTTCCTCACAGGGGTATTGCAGCTGGAAAACATGTTCCTTTTGTCACTAATGCCCCCTCTGTGCTGGCCCCCATTCCTTTCCATCTTGCCCCAAGGCAAAAGCCAGACCTGCTGGTAAGGATAGCAAAGGTGGCCGACGTCATGGAGGGGGGGGGTCGGTCAGACCTTACCTGACAAAGAGACCCAGTCCAATTAAAGTTCCTGTGTTGGAGCGCTGGTTGCGCATGTACCCCAAGTTTTCCAATAGGCAGTATTTGTTGAATGGGTTCAAGTTTGGGGTTCACATTCCCTATGTGGGTGAGAGGTGTTCATCTTCGGCTCCTAATTTGCCCTCAGTTCGGTGCATGGAGCAGGTGGTAAGAGTCAAGATTCAAAAAGAGTGTTTGGAAGGTAAGGTATTGGGTCCTTTTCCCCTAGCTCCAGTGCCCAACCTGAGGGTATCACCTTTAGGTGTGGTGCCAAAGAAGGCACTTGGGGAGTATCGCTTCATTCACCATTTGTCCTATCCTCGTGGTGGATTGGTGAATGACGCCATACCTAGTGAACTCTGCTCGGTTAGGTACACTTCTTTTGATGAGGCGATCCGTATGGTCCATAGCTGTGGGCGAGGGGCCAAATTGGCTAAATGTGATATCAAGTCGGCCTTTCGTCTTCTGCCGGTACATCCAGATGACTTTGTCCTTCTGGGTTTCTCCTTTGATGGGCAGTACTATATAGACAGGGCCCTCCCTATAGGGTGCTCAGTGTCCTGCACTGCATTTGAACGGTTCAGTTCCTTTCTGGAACGGGCTTTGCATGCACACATGGGCTTGTTCAGTACTGCCCATTATTTAGATGATTTTTTATTTGCTGGACCTAATGGATTGGGGGCCTGCGCACAGTTGTTGTCCAATTTCGAGCAACTGGGTAGGGAACTTGGTGTTCCATTAGCTGGTGAGAAAACAGAAGGGCCTAGTGTGGTCTTAACCTTTCTTGGCATTGAGTTGGACACTGTGCAGCAGGTTTCACGCTTAACTCCTGATAAACTAGCTAACCTCTTTCGGTTGGTGGAGGAAGCGTGTAGCAAAACTAAATTGACACTCAAGGAGTTGCAGCAGCTAATTGGGCACCTTAACTTTGCCTGTAAAGTGGTGGCCCCAGGGCGTGCATTCCTGCGAAGGCTGTGCGACTCAACGATAGGCCTAAAACATCCACATCATAGGACTAGAGTTACCCAGGGGATTAGGGAGGACTTGTTAGTCTGATGTGACTTCTTGGCCTCATAAAATGGGTTGTCTTTTTGGAGAAATGATCTCCAACTGGAGGCCGAACTTCAGGTCACCTCTGATGCAGCGGGCTCTTCAGGTTTCGGTGTCTATTTTAGGGGGCACTGGTGTGCTGAAGACTGGCCACCTAAGTGGATCCAGGCCGGATGGACGTGTGACCTGACGTTTCTGGAGTTTTTCCCCATAGTGGTAGCAGTGTACATCTGGGCTGATGACCTTGCTAGCCAGACTCTTCACTTTTGGTGTGATAACTTGGCAACAGTACAAGTTATCAGCTCATTAACATCTAGGTCTCCTAGGGTGATGGCGCTGGTTTGGGCTTTTACCCTCCAATGCTTGCAATATAATATATTGTTTAAGGCCAGGTATGTGCCAGGAGTCAATAATGGGGTTGCTGACGCTCTGTCTCAGAAACAGATGGAGAGGTTTCGTCAGTTGGCTCAGGACTCCAATCAATTACCGGTAAGAATGCCCGAAGACCTGTGGCAAATTGGAGGGCTGAGGCCGACAGGGCAATGGACTTAGCTCTTGCCCCCAGCATGCGCCCGGCTTATATGCAAGCCAGCCAACAGTTTGTGGCTTTTAGGCAGAAGGAGAGCCTTCAGCAGCTCTGGCCTATCCCAGTGTCACATCTGATTCAATTCTGCATGTCATTGGGTGCGTTTAGACAGCGTGCTGGAGCGGTTTAAACTGCTCCGGCACGATGCGCTTTTTTTTTAAACTGGAGAATCGCGCTCAGACTCACCTCCTCCTTCCGAGCGCCC
Source organism: Gekko gecko (assembly GCA_029375565.1). Classification (NCBI taxonomy): domain Eukaryota; kingdom Metazoa; phylum Chordata; class Lepidosauria; order Squamata; family Gekkonidae; genus Gekko; species Gekko gecko. The sequence continues at coordinate 102,231,733 of JAPDNY010000002.1, read as the reverse complement.
CGCCGTCCTCCTGCAGGTGGGAGGGGTTTCCCCCTCTCCTTTGAGCATGCGCACAGGCAGCCCTCTCCCGAACAGGAAGTTTGGCCGGTGCGAAGAAGAGCGAGCTCAACAGGTCCCTTTAAAGTTTAAAGGAAGAGTCCTTTTAAAAATGGCCTCCCCGAGATCCCGGACTCCTCTAAATGCCTAAACTAGGCACCAGTAAACCTTTTCTTTTTTTTACCTAAGTGCGGAGCTCCGCTCAAGCGCACACCGGTAAGGGGAAAAAAAAATGGAGGACTAAAACCGGAAGCTGGAGGCAGCTTCCCAGAGGGGAGGGGGTTGAAGCACCCGGAAGTGGCTGGATGGAGCGATCAGACAGGGAAAAGTGCGGCTTGAAACGGAGAATCATGGAAAACACCACTTGGGTAAGTGGTGCCAAAATACTCCGTTTCAAAGGGGGTTTGCTCCAGAAAGCGACGGCTGGGGACGGTGGGCAGATGTTGGGCGTGTGAACGCGCAGGGAAAAGCCGTTTCTGAGCCGTGCTGAAAACGGCTCAAACGGCGCGTCTGAACGCACCCATTGAATGGTAAGGGTTTGTCTGTCTGTTCCATCTGGGGCAAGCTGGATGGCTGGGCCCGAGAGGATGGTGCGCCTCAGGACACAAGGGAACCTTTTTCCCCTGCTGTCCTTAAGGGTTTGAAATCCCATTGGGTTTCCTTATGTGCAGATGCATTCGAGGCTGCATTGTTTCATGCGGCTGCCTAGGTTGCATTCTTTGGGGCCCTGAGAATCAGTGAACTGGTGGCCTGATCCCGACAGGACAGGTCGGGCTATGCTTTGTAGATTGGAGATGTTCATATTAGTGGGAATAGCCTGCAAATTACAGTTAGGCATTACAAGATGGACCAATCACGAAAAGGGGTCGTGATTTCAGTGGGTCCTTGTTCTGATTCGGACCTTTGTCCAGTCACGGCATTCAGTTCCTATTGGCCCTGGGGGAGGGGGAATGCAGGTCTCCTTTTTCTTCATAAGGATGGATCGCCATTGGCAAAATTTCAATTTTGGACAATTGTCCCGGTCCTGCTGGCCTGGGCCGTGACACCCACTCTCCGGCCCCGTACTCCCGGGGGAGGCTTACCGATGGGACGATGGAAGGGCGAGGAGAGACCGGAGAGTCCCCGGCGGTGGAGGGGCAGGCTCGGCGAGACCCCCATGATGGACCTCCCCCAGCAGGCTGAGGGAGCGACACGCCGACGGGGCAAGCAAGGCCCCAGCGCCATGCCCCGCGGGAGCCACTGGACACTGGTGCCGAGGCTGGCCCCCAGCCCCTAGGAATCCTCTGGAGCGGCGCTGGCAAGCGCGGCCATCCGGCCGTGAAGGATGCTGCCAGCCCGACAACAGCCTCTCCCACACCCACCGGACAGCATCCCTGGTTATGAACAGGGGCGGGGCCAGGCAGGGGAGGAGAACAGCAAGGAGGAAAGGCGGTGCTGGGTGCGGGGCTGGAGATATAAGGAAGGAGGGAAACGAGATGGCTGGGGTGGAAGTATGAGCTACGGACCAGGACGCGCTGCTACAGAGAGAGGGACGAGGCAGTCAAACTCTGAGCTCGAGACAGGAGGGCACAGCGGGTGAAGTTAACCCGGCCCGCTGTCATTTCTGAGGCCTGCTCGACCCATACGACCTTGTACTGGCCGCCGCCCCTGGGGCCGCCCCCCTTCTGGGTTGCCCGCACCACAGCTACGGGAGGAGCGCCAACAGGGGCGCAGCCCAAGCATGACAACAATTACCAAGAGGGCTCTGGTAGCTTTGGGTCTTGGTAATTTCCAATTTGGCACTCATTCTTTTAGAATTGGGGCTGCTTCCACTGCAGCAGCTATGGGGTATCGGGGGCCTGACATTAAAAAAATTAGCAGGTGGAGGTCAGCACGTTATAAGACGTATGTCTGGACCTGCAAGGTTTGAGCTGCTCCTTCAGTTTGCACAACAGGGGAGAGCATGCTGTTCTGAGCCTGAATGCTTTTTTGTCGTTGTCTGATTAACCTAGTTTCTGTTTTAGGTGCTGCTGGTCACCATGGGAAGAGCCGTGTGCTTTTCTGTGGCCACAGCATGGTGTTCTGGGCCGCTCACTGGGCCAGGAGGATGAACATCGGTTCCCAGTTGGGCTGCAGTGAGCAGGTAGAGGTCGAGTGGCTTGGCCGAAGAGGCATGCACTGGTCTAGGCTTATGCAGCTACTGTTTAGAGGAAAGACGTGGTCCTCCTCCTGATGTGCTTCTGTTACATCTTGGTAGTAATGACTTGGGTCTTGTGAAATGTAAGGCCCTAGCCATTCAGGCCAAGGTAGATTTGGCAGACATTGCAGATCAGTGGCCTGGGGTGCAATTGGTATTGTCTGCAGTGTTACCGCACCAGGTGTGGTGTAGCCTAGGGGATCCTAGGTGTTTGGACTGGGCAAGGCGGAATGCTAACTGGCAGCTTCGGAATGCCACGGAGGGCGGCTTGGGTATCTTTTTGTTGCACCCTGATATACGGGTTGAGGTAGCAGACCTGTATAGGGGGGACGGGGTGCACCTTTCTAACAAGGGCAATGACATTTTTCTTACAGATCTGAGGCGAGGGGTCTTGGCAGCGCTGGATCGCTCAGTGGGGGCCAAGGCCTAAGCAGAGGCTTGACCTTTGCTATGGCGGGGCAACGCGATCAGGATGTGAAATGGTGAGCACCTGGGCATTGTTATAAAGGAGCTAAAGGGTCCTCCAGGAACGGCTTTTGGGCCTTTGTGGCTTCTGGGGTGGTGGGCCAGGGGTTCTCCTGAATATGCCAAGCCGCTGGTTGAGAGCTACCTTCGGTGGCTTGAGATCGGGGCAGGTGCATTGCCCAGAAGGAAATGAAGGTGGTCAGGAGTTTGACACCTGTCATATCCCTCAGTACATCTAAGCAACCCCTCGCTAGTTGTTTGTTTGTAAATTAATTAATAAAGTGGCCCTTGTTAAATCCATATTGATGTCCATCTCTTCACTTTGGCTGAGGGGGCAATGTAAGTACTCTGTTGGAAAATCAATCCCCCCTATTTAGATTGGGACTCTGCATGAGGATTGTATAGCTCCCCTTGTGTCCCTCCTATTCCCCTCCAGATATATCTGAACATTACCCCTCCATATGCCATCTAGAATTTTATAGAATTGTTATGTTTTATTGTATTTTTTATAATTGTATGCTGTTTTAGAGGTTTTAAATTGTATTTTATGGTTTGATATTACCTGCTCTGAGTCAGCTTCAGGGAGACTGGACTATAAAACAAACAAACAAACAAATAAATAATGCCATTTTCGTAATTTGAAATGGTCCATGAAAAACTCTCAGTGGGGCAACAAGAGGATCCCTGAAGCCATTTCAAGTTGCCTGAGGGGAAGATCAAAGCCCCCTCTCAAGGCCTAGGGTTGGGAAATACCTGGAGTTTTGGGGGTAGAGCCTGATTTGGGGGAGGGCAGAAACCTCGGCATAGTACAATGCCATATAGTTCACACCCCCAAAGCAGCCATTTTCTCCCATGGAACTGATCTCCGTAGTCTGGAGATCATTTGTAATAGCGAGAGATCTCCAGGCTCCACCTGGAGGTTGGCAGACTTAGGACCCTGATCTGAATTGGCCCTGCATATGCCTGGGATTAAGCTCCCAGCCTAGAATTCACAATACACACTTGATCGTGTGGGCCCAGGGAGAACAAGGGAGAAAACATAATATGCAAATGGGCCCTAGTGGAGATAAAAAGTCAATAGGAAAGCAGCCTCTCATCTAGGTCCCTTATGGAAGAAAAGTAGGGTATAATTACAGAAAATGAAGTAGTGTAGGAACAATGAGCAGGAATTGGGGAGTTATGCCTACAATCAGGACAGGGCCAGAGGGGGCTATACCACATAATCAGCCTTTCCTGAGTTGCCACATGCAAAACTCTGCTGACTATTTAGATCAACAAATGGAATCTGCCTTATTTTGGTTTCAAAGTGAAAGCCTCTGTTAGGGATGGTTTCAAATTTCTCATCCCTGCTGTTTCAACCTCCAAATTGCTTTTTCTACTTTTCCCTTGTGTAAATCCATGAATCTGTTCACATCTTTTCAGTTTCCTTATACTGAATGTTCCCCATAAATGTTTGCATTTTTCAATATAATTTGTCACTCAGTAAATTAGTTTTATACATTATACATATGAAAAAGTGTGCCACATAATTTGCATTTAAAAGCCATACAATGTGTGTATACAATACAAATGACTGCAGAAAATAAATAACAAAAACCAGAGAACTAGACCTAGTGAGAAAAACACACACAACATGCTGTACTAGCTGCCATTCAGAACGCCAAATGCCTCCCTTGGAACTCTGCCTGCTACCTTCCTTCCAGCCTTCTCCTGCTTAAATGTTACACTCTGCAATATCCAGCATTTGTCAAAAACACACTCTATGGCTCTGCAAAAGCTTGAATGGATTTCCAGTCACCCTCACCAAGTTAAAACTAAAGCCTGGCTTTTCTCTCCCATTCCCATTGTTCCATCTTACGTCTGCACTTCATGTCTTAAAGGGTACTGACATTTTAAAAGACAAAATGGTAAACAGGTCTTATATCTGCACCAAGCATCAAATATAGGTCTAGACCGAGCCTACTAAGAATATTGTTCAGGATCAGAGATTTTATTTATTTATTTATTATTTCATTTCTACCCTGCCCTCCCCACAAGCGGGCTCAGGGCGGCTTACAAACAAAGGCACCAAGTGCTGGATATAAAACATTAAAAACATATAAAACACCCAATTATCAGAATAAAGTGCTCAAAGATGGTAAACATACAATCAGATCAAGATGGTGGCCTGTAGATATTGCCCAAGCCTTTTCGACAGAACTGATCCACTGGAACACTGTGGCACGGTCTTTGTAATGGGCCATCCCACTCACCCCATTGTTTCCGTGAGGTAGTTGTTGTAGGTGGTAGTGACGGCTCCTAATTAAAAGCCTGGCAGAAGAGCTCCGTCTTGCAGGCCCTGTGGAACTGTGAGAGGATTGCTGCATGCAGTTCAGGGGTCAAAGGAGTAACTAGTTTCAGCCTTCTTTTTCCTCTAATAAGATTACAGCACCAACAGTCCCCCAGGCCAAGCAGCCCTTATGTTGTTCAAATAATACAGAAACTCATATTACATTTTCTTCTCCCCACCCCCACCCTCAAACATGGAAAGGTGAGCCTAGTCTGATTGGTGGTTTAATATTGTTTGATGCAAATATCCTATTTTCCTTCCTGGAGGAATTCTTCTCAGCATGATACTTCTGTAGATATAATCATGTACTAGGTATAAAGTGATGATAGTTGTTTTAAGTCCAATTTGCAATTAGCTTTGCCCAGCAAAGCATAGACTAGATGCTGGTGTGGGTGAACAGTCCTGCGGTATTTAATTTCACTGCACTTTAGTCACGGTAAGAAGTTTTCCAAATTCCTCCCCTGCATATACTCCTTTCTCCCACATTTTCTGGCTTGAGGTTTAAATATTGTTATTAAAATAATTTGAATTTTCACAACCATACCAATTAAATCAGAAGTGGAGAGCCAAAGTGTATTGGGTTGGAGATGATGTGATGCAATAGAGCCAACAGAAGACATTTCCTTTTGTTCAATAGATTTGGAAAGCCTAGCTGATGGGAGATGCCCAGCAACAACTGAGAGGGAATGAAAAGGATTTGTGGATGTCTGTGTGTATGTGAGAAAGAATGCAAGTAACATGACAACTATTACAATTGTCTTTGAATTAACTTGTCAAAGCTTCTGGAAGCAAGCTTCTGAGGAATATAGAACTCTTTTGCAAGGGAAACAATCTTCTCTCTATATATATTAATAATAATTGAGTTTTCGTGTGACTTTTTCCTGAACGTTCCACACGCTCCCCCAGCATTCGGCTCCCTGATCTGTCACTCAGAGGGTGTCCCTAGCCACTGGCTGTGTTGCCGGAGTCCCGCTACTCAAGAATACTCGCGTGCCATTGGTCAGGTGCTGGGTTTGCTCCTCTTTTCCACCCACTCCTTCAGCCACTGTGCCCTGTCAGAATTTCTGGCAAATGGCTTTCTCTCTTGATGAAGACGGTTGCCTCCTGTGTGGGACTAATTTTTCCCTTAGTAGCTGTCGATAGGTGTAACGAAATGGCAGTTACCTGTGTCTGTGAGATGGCTGCCATCTGTGTGTTTAAAATGTTTCCCCATAAGGGTTAATTGAGCTGTAGTTCCAGACAGGGGCCTGCAGGGATATCATTCACTGGGTTGAATGGGGCTTCCTCATCTGCTGGCCTACAGTTCCCAGCTGCCCCAAGGCCAAAAAGTGCGGGAAAAGAGGGACCGTCCCAAAGGGTGGAGCAGCATCAATATAGACTCCAGCTAGGCTACAAGCCAGAGATGTCGGGGAACCCTGGGAGGCAGCAGAAATTTAGCCACTGCACAGTCAGCTGGACTGAGGAATGAATGGAAGTTTCCCTGCTCTCTTGGGCAGAAGAGAGAGGCTGAAGCAGAGCCACAGGCCGGTCCAAGGAGAGATCCTATCCTGAGCCCACAACTTCCAGAGGTAGAGAGTATTGTGTGTAGGGAAAGAGGATTGCATTTAATCCCTGTTGATTTATGCCCTGTTAGTTCATGGTGTATGCTTACTCCGACAGTTTTGCCTTATTCATTTACTGTGTGTGTGTGCTCCATAATTGTGTAAATAGTTAAATAAATTGTTTTATTTGGGCTAATAATCTGTGTTGTGCTCTGACCACATAGTCTCCCCCACTCTGCACAATACCAAAGGGAGGGGGTAACCCAGGGGAGCAAGAAAAGGCCAGACACTTGGGTTGACAACTTTCCAGGGATCCCCCAAAGACTAGGTATTCCATCTGCAAATAGGGAGATTCGGCCAGAGGGGTCTCACTGTCCCTCTAAAAAGGCAGTGAAAATTCAGTGAGTAGTGACAGTGAATTTCAGGACTGAGATACACCCACGGGACAAGGATGGAAGGTGAACAGCTGAGTTGTAAACTGGAGCCCATTTCGCCACAGTAGGCAACCAAGGTTGGTTCAGACAAAAGGAAGGAAACCCTTCACAGGTCTTTGTGAGGAACTCATTGGGGCCAGTCCTGACTAGGATTGCCAGCTCCAGGTAGGGAGATTCCTGGAGATTTCCTGGTAGAGTCTATGGAAGCCAGGGTTTGAGGAGGGGAGAGGCCTCAGCCGAACAGAATGCCATAAAGCCCACCTTCCAAAGCAGTTATTTTCTCAGGAGGGGGAGAGATCTGTTGTCTGGAGTTCAGTTGTGATACCTGGTGATCTTCACGCTCCACCTGGAGACTGGCTACCATGGGCATTGCAGTCAATGCTTCAGAGCAGGGTCTGCTAGATCCAGGTTCTTGCTGTAGAAGATGAGTGGGTGATTTTGGACCAGTCACAGACTTTCAGCCTAACCTACCTCACAGGGTTGTTGTACAAGTCAAAAGGGGGAGAGGAGAATGATGTAAGCTGCTTTGGTCCCCATTGCAGAGAAAGACTACTTTTCCTCTTGGGAAACCATTGTTGCCAATCTCCAGGTGAGGGCTGGAGATCACTTAGAATTACAGGTGCTCTCCAGATGGCAAAGATCAGTTCCCCTGAAGAACATCGTGGACTCTGTGTCCTTATACCCTGCTGAGATGCCCCCCCCATGACAGCCCCTGTGACATGGAGGTCAGGGTTTCAGAGCACCATAGAGGCTGCAGGTGTGTGGGGAGGAGATGGAAAGCTGAAGAGGGGGAAATAAAGGTAGGTTGATGCTTGGCTGGGAAGGAGATAGGGTTGCCAACTCCAGATGGGAAATTCCTGGAGATATGAGGGATGGACCCTGGAGAGGATAAGGTGTGAGGAGGGGTGGGACCTCAGACAGCCTAACTCTAACCCTAACCAATGCCATAGACTCCACCCTCCCAACCAGCCATTCCCTCCTGGGGAACCATTGTTGCCAATCTCCAAGTGGAGATTGGAGATCACTCAGAATTACAACTGATCTCCAGGAGGGAGGGAGGAGATGGGAAGCTGAAATCAGGAGCAAATAATGGCAGGTTGATGCTTAATTGGGAAGTAGATAGGGTTGCCAGCTCCAGGTTGGGAAATTCCTGGAGATTTAAGGGGTGGAGCCTGGAGAGGGTGAGGTTTGAGGAGGGTGGGACTTCAGACAGGTACAATGCCATAGACTCCACCCTCCCAACCAGCCATTTCTTCCTGGGGAACCACTGTTGCTATTCTCCAGGTGAGGGGTGGAGATCACTCAGAATTACAACTGATCTCCAGGAGGGAGGGAGGAGGAGATGGAAAGCTGAAATCAGGGGCAGATAATGGCAGGTTGATGTTTGACTGGGAAGGAAATAGAGTTGCCAACTCCAGGTTGGGAAATTCCTGGAGATTTGAGGGGTGGAGCCTGGAGACGGTGAGGTTTGAGGAGGGGTGGGACCTCAGACAGGTACAATGCCATAGACTCCACCCTCCCAACCAGCCATTCCCTCCTGGGGAACCACTGTTGCCAATCTCCAGGTGAGGGGTGGAGATCACTTAGAATTACAATTGATCTCCAGGAGGGACAGTAGAAGTCAGCTGCAGTCAGAGGGGCAGATAACGGTACATTGATGGTTAGCTGGGAAGGAGATGGGGTTGCCAACTCCAGGTTGGGGAATTCCTGGGGATTTGAGGGGTGGAGCCTGGAGAAGGTGGAGTTTGAGGAGGGGTTGGACCTCAGATGGGTACAATGCCATGGACTCCACCTTCCAAACCAGCCATTTCCTCCTGGGTAACAATTGTTGCCAATCTCCAGGTGAGGGCTGGAGATCACTCAAAATTCTAACTGCTCTTCAGGTAGCAGAGATCAGTTCCTCTGGAGAAAATGGTGGACTCTGTGTCATTATACCCTGCTGAGGTCACCACAGCAAATTGACGCTAAGTGTCCAAGGCCTTGGCACTCTCCCAGAGTCTCTTTCTAGAGCTTGTTGTATTTATTTCCACAACGGGCCTTATTCCTAGTTAAGAATAGTTCCCAAAGGGGGGGGACGACGACAAAAAGAAGAATACTGACCTCCTAGTTCTATTCCTAAGAACTTTAAGTCTTGTTTTTAAGTGATTTTGCTGGTGCTATTTCTCTTAATTATTTATTCAATTGTACTGCTGGTTTCACTACTGTTTTAGGGGTTTTAATGATTTACTGTTTGCTGCTGCTTTAGGTTTCTTATTCATACTTATTGCATAGTTTGTTGCCATTTTATTATTTTTAAATATTTTATATTTAGATAACATGGGTACCAAATAGGTAGAATGTACAGGGTATATTTTTTAAAAAAGAAATAATAAATGCTGGCTGCCTTGTGGAGCAGAGAAAGTGTGTCCCTCCTGCCTGTATGTGAATCTTTGCACGTGTGTGTCCCTGACACTCCCCTCTGACAATCACTATGAAAGCTACCATTCTGTTGCTGTGGTGTTCTATTGTTCTTGGCTTTATTCTCTCAAGCACATCTTTCCTTTGCACTCCCTGTCTTGGGTTTTCTCATTTCCTTTTGGTGGGCCCATCTGTTTCTTTCTCTCTCCCACTACTATTCTAGTCCCAGGGTGGAGAGTGTCTCTGTGGGCTTTTCTAATGTAAACCTGTCATCCTCGTGCCTTGAACTTGGCATGATGTCTGTGAGTCACACCTCCTGCCATTGTTTTCATTGCCTCTTGGTCCTCCTCAGGCTGGGAACTTCCTTTTAGCTGAGACCAAAGATTAAGAGTTTGTAGCATGCCTGGCCCCAGCACATAACAAACTTTGAAACAGCTTTGTTTTTGCCCTGCCAAAGATTCTCAGCTGCTAGTGTTTCAAAGCTAGCCAAATCAATTAATTTTATTTTGTGGGCTATTATCACCGCTGGCCTTGTCTCTGAAAAAAAAATATTTCAGAGATGTTAAAATTACAATATCCACCCAATGAAGTGAAAAAACAAACTGTCAAGGTCGGATGGGTTCTCAGGGATAAACTACTTGCTCCCAAAGAAGAAAGTGACAGATTATCACTTGTTGCCACTTGCAGCTCCCAGCTAAAACTAGTCCAGTGTTTCATGAATGATTTACAGTGCAATCCTAAACACAGTTACACCCTTTCAAGCCCATTGACTTCAATGAGCTTAAAGGGTGCAATTCTACTTAGGATGCACTGTTACAGGTTCATTCTGGATAATGATAATTGTTTCTTACAGATTGCTTATAGATAGTCCCCAAGTCAAAGAAGTGTCTCACCAGCCACAATTGATTAACTAGCAGAAACATTAGCCTGGGGAATGAGACCTTGCAACAAACCCCGATGCCAACGCTGTTCTCATATCCAGTCAAGCATTACAGAGCCCAAGAGCAAAAGAAGAGTCCTGTAATGCCTTAACTAAAAAGTTTATTGTAGCAGTAGCTTTCCTGGTCTTGAGACCACCATCAAAAGCATGAAATGAATTCTCAGCAATATTTTTACACACAGAGAGAAGTATGAAAAAGGTGAGTTAAAAGGCCTGGTTGTAAGAGACATTTCCCTGCAGAACTGACAAGTACACAGATAAGCACAATGATCATTCACAGTGACCTAATCACATCAGACATACCATCTGGGCTCATTTACTGCTGATCCTCGAGCATGATATAAGCAGCAATCTGTCAACAACACCCTTGTGCGAGCTACATAGGAAAAATAGGTCAGTCGCTATGCATGTGAACAGGTGGATATAAATTTGACCTAAAATGGCAATATTTATCCAGATCTCTAGTTGCTTTGTTAGTTACATATTTGTTTCTGGATTCAGTCTGCGGTACTGGTTACCACCCACAAACCCCTTCGTGCCCTAGGATCCACATATTTGCCAGACTGCCTCTCCGAATATGTTCCATCGCAACACCTTCATTCATCTGAGCAGAGCTTTCTGAAGGTGCCACCCTGCGAACTGTTGCCCATACCCAAGTTTCTCCTGTTGTGGCTTCCACCTGGTGGAATGGCCTGCCTCATGAGGCTAGGAAGGTTCCCAGGTTTTTATCATTCTGCAGGATATGTAAAACAGAATGTTCAGGAGGGTCTTTTTATAAGGAGACTAGGGTCACAGTTAATATCTGTGAAATTTTAGGTAGTTTTTAAAGCTGTGCACAATTCAGTTGAAAAACATTCAGAGTCTATAATTGGTTCAAAATACCCACTGGCACTGACTGCCTGGATCACGTCATGTAGATCACATCACCTATTCTGGCTTCCAACTAATTTCTAGGCCCAGGTCAAACCATCCAGCATATATCAAGGACTGTCTTTTCCTACATAAATATACTCAGAGTTTAGCATAGAGTCGCCAGCCTCCAGGTCGCACCTGGAGATCTCCTGCTATTACAACAGATCTCCAGGGGATCAAGATCAGTTCCAGTGGAGAAAATTGTTGCTTTGGAGGGTAGACTCTATGGCATTATTCTCTGATGAGGTCCCTCCCCTCCCCAAAACTTGCCGCCCCCAGGCTCTGCCCTCAAAATCCCCAGGAATTTCCCAGCTCTGAGCTGGCACCCCCTAGTTTAGCATCTTTTTCATATGCTCTGCCAAATGTGCTTCCACTTTGTGAGATGCAGTTGGTAAATGCTCAGGACAAAGCTTTTTCAGCAGGGGTACCAGACCTTGCTTTTTAGGAGACCCACCTGGCTCCCTCTGTAATAGCTTTTAGACAGCTGTTGATTTCAGAGTGCATTTGTTTTTTAATTTTAGTTTTTGGAACTCCTTAGATTTTTATTAGGCTCCTTTGGCTTTTTTACCTTAATTGCCCCTGGCTTCTCTCATTGCTTTAGTCTCTTATTTGATTGTTATTCTTCTTATAGTGGTTTTTGAAACATGGTAGCAGCCTTGGAGCTTTAAAGAAAGGTGCAATATAATGAATCAGAATATAAATAAATAAATGTGTTATATGGATGGTGTTGGCGGAATCTGCTTTATTGTCAATGGCAGCAAACTGAAAATTGCAAAATCCCTGCAACAGAAGCACTTCTCGGAAAACATCTAGGTCAGTGTTTTTCAACCTTTTTTGTGCAAAGGCACACTTTTTTCATGAAAAAAATCACGAGGCACACCACCATTAGAAAATGTTAAAAAAATTTAACTCTGTGCCTATATTGACTATATATAAAGTAATTCTCTTGAATAGGAATCAAATAAACACAAAGAAATTATTTTATAATTACTTTATTATGAAATAATAATACTTTATTTTATAATTGTTCATATGTTACGGATGCAATTGGAATTTTTCCCACGGCACACCAGACAATATCTCACGGCACACTAGTGTGCCGCGGCACAGTGGTTGAAAAACGCTGATCTAGGTCACAACAAACAAGAAACAACTGTGTATGTATTGTGGTTATCTGGCAAAGACTTGAGTTCAGCTGCAAGTCAGTTGAGATTAGAATGTAAATAATGTGGGCAGGAAGGGGATGAAGAGTCAAATTTACTGTTCAGGTTTTAATGAATGTGACATGAACGAATGTGTCTACTTAAATACTTGATGTAGTTTGAGAGGCTTAATTTAGCAGGGGTCAAAGGATGAGGACTTGGGATTAGTGCACATTACAAAGAGAAGGTGTACAGGGGGAACTTCTTGGTCAAGTAAGCACGGCCGGATCGCCCATTGGGCGAACTAGGCGCTCGCCTAGGGCGCGCCGGCCTCAGGGGCGCCAAATGGCGCCCCGCTCCCCCTCCAAAAGCATCCCGCCGCCGCCCTAACCGGGCACCCACCATGCCGCTGCCGCAAAGTGCCCGGCTAGGGCGCAAGTTGCCCTCCCCCTCCTGGGGGGGGAGGAGGAGGAGGAGGAGGAGGAGGCCGCCAGCAGCCAGTGGGATCTCCCCGCTGCCGCCACCAAGTGCCCAGGTAGGGCGCAAGTCACCCTCCCCCTCCTCCCTGGGGGGAGGAGGAGGAGGCGGCCATCGGTGGCCAGCGGGATCTCCCCGCCGCTGCCGCCAAGCGCCCAGGTAGGGCACAAGTCGCCCTCCCCTCCTCCCTGGGGGGAGGAGGAGGAGGCGGCCGGCGGTGGCCAGTGGGATCTCCCCGCTGCCGCCAAGCACCCAGCTAGGGCGCAAGTCGCCCTCCCCTCCTCCCTGGAGGGGGAGGTGGCGGCGGCCAGTGGGGACTCCCCGCCGCCGCCAAGCACCCAGCCGGGGCACAGCTTGCCCGCCCTCCCCTTCCTCCCTGGGGGGGGAAGGAGGGGGGGCGGCATGGCTGGGTGTCCAGGCCCAACCGGGAGGTTGGGATCTGTGCCCGCCTAGGGCACAGAAATTCCTGGAGCCGGCCCTGCAAGTAAGAACCCTGCATCTGCCTCACATTTTCTACAAATATTAATTAACTGCACTACAGGTCTGGGCTTGGATCCTAGACATCCACCTGGAAGTGACATGGGAAGCTGTCCTACCTTTATATGAGAGGCGGAGACGGGGAACTCCCTGCTTCAAGGTAGTGCAGTTCTCAACAGCCAGCAGAACAAGCCCAACGGCTAGGGCTTTGTTGGTGGCCAAGCAGTAGCATCTGCAGAAAATCCAGCTGATCATCCCCTTTCTGTTGCCAAATATCTTTGTCTCAGTGAGAAAGTCTTCCTCATAGGTGTAGTTTTTGTCAGGGAAATTCACCTACCACCTAAAAAACAAATGGGGATATATCCTTAACAGCCACATACCTACTGGTAGTACTACCGAATGGAAATCACTTTTGTGTGGTTCCAATTCCTTTTCATTCCCAAATGCATCCTGCATTTCTAATCTAGAATTACGTTGGCAAGAAGCACACGTGAATCATGGGGTACACACAGCATCACAGTTAAAACACCATCACTGATTTCTTATGCTGTTTGACTGCATGGTCTTATATCTCCCTTGAGTCTCAGTGAGAAAGGGAGATTAATAATAAGGTAGACAAACAAATGAACATATCTGATGCTTGACAGCGAGTGGTGTGGAAGTAGGCAGGGATGGTATCCACATGCCTCATCTCCATTGCACTTGTTGCTGCCACCTTGCACCCCTCTCACACAACAACAATCATGTTGGGTCCCTCTGTGGTCCAGCATCCCTGTCTTCCCCCTTACCCACTTGAACTGGGGTGTGAAGCTACATTGAGGTTTGTGGTGAAACGCCAAGAGGCTTAGACGAGTAACTCTGTGTAGGATAATACCGTAAAGAAACAACAAGGAACACAAACAGATTTCCTTGGTGAGGGCATTCCATATACATCATGCCATTGCTAAACTTATTTTCCATCACATGACCCAACTTGCAACATCTCAAGTGCTGCTAGGCAACCACAACAATATTGCTGAGCCTTCCAAGCCTTGGTTTCTGTAATTTGAAAGCTTAACCAGTCCTGGAAAAGGTCCTGGGGGAAAGAGGAAATAGTGGGGGAAGGCAATAGATGAAAAATTAGATGTTCACCCATAAGTCCTTGTGGGTCCCTCACTTGTAATAATCTAAGAAATTAATCCAACAGCTGGGTTGCCAACAAAATTCCTGGTAATTTGGGGATGGAGCCTAGGGAAGGAACAGTTTGGAGAGGGGGAGGTACTTCAGTGGGGTATAATTCAATATAGTCTCCCTCCAAAGCAGCCATTTTATACAGGAGAAATGATGGGAGTTCCCCACCTGGAGTCTGGCCACACTACTGAACAGCGACTACAGGACAGATTCTGTACCTTCCGCCATTCATCAGTGTGTCCCTCATTGTTTTACATTTAACATTTTTTTTAATGAGTGGCATGAGTCTAGTGATACGAGACTATCACTAGTCTCAGATTACTGGGGGGGGGGGAATTACTCCCAGCTGGGCTTCCCGCTCCTGCTGCCTGGTTTAAACTGGGCATCGGGAGAAGCAGGGCTATTTTTGAGCAGGAACACACAGGAACAGAGTTCCGGCTGGCTCCTGAGTTGGCCACACTCAGCAGGAACTTATTAGCATAATAGGCCACACCCAACAGCAGAAACTTATTAGGATTGGCTACATTAGGGGTGTGTGGCCTAACATGCAAAGGAGTTCCTGCTACAAAAAAAGCCCTGGGTTTTGACAACAAACAAGGTAAACAGAATAAGAAGCAAAAGGTGGGTATGGCTGGATGACCACACTTCTGGTAACACAGGGGTGCGACCTAATATGCTAATGAGCTGTGCTGTCAGAGGTGTGGCCTAATATGCTAATGAGTTTCTGCTGTTGGGTGTGTCCTATTATGCTAAAAAGTTCCTGCTGGGCTTTTTCTACCAAAAAAGTCCTGGGGAGAAGGCAGTGCAGAGCTGCACCTACAGAGAACCATCAGCTCCCTGTAGGTACAGCAATCCTGGCTGGGCTGCCCTCTCCCAACCCAGTTAAGAAAAACTGTTTTTTCAGTTGTAGCTGCAGAATAAGTACACCGGATAAAAAAGAATGGTGTGTACAGCAGGCACAGAATCCGAAGTCAAGCTTAAGGACTTGACTGCTAGATTCTCTGCAGTAAGCTGTGCGTGCGTAATAGGCCTAAATCAGTGAGATGAAGCTGAAAGTACGTTAGTTCATGTGGTTTATGAAGAAAAATGTCTGGCTGCTATCCACATTCCGCTGAAGCAAAAAGGAAAATTCAAACAGATTGATTCAAATAGTTTGCTCAAAGCCAATTTACTTTCTGCTAGGTAATTTTTCTTTTCTGTTTCATGGCTGGGTCCCTTGTGGGAGGCGATCGTAACCTCAGCCATAAACCATTACCTAAATGTACTCCCAGTGGTTAAGAACAGAAACCGCTTGTCACAGAGTTTACACATAAAAGGGAGGGAGAGCAAGTATCTAATGGATAGGAAAAATCTGTAAATGATAAATCTAAGCTTAATTTAAACATTCCAGTGCAGCTTTAAACAATCAATGCTTCAAAGCTATGAGCATTTGATTTCTAGTTTGCAAGAATAAAAAGGGGGGATTTGCTAGTTCAGAAGATATTTTGAAGTTTCAGCCAAGGCTGACTGTAGAAAGTTTTTGTGTGTGACTGTCTTGGTTATATTAGTTTGAGAGGAATCAAGAATAACATTTTGGGGTAATGGCTGGGATGAATCAGAGATAATTTTTAGTGACTTATCAAAACAAAAAGTACCCCCAAACCCCAGACAAGCTTGTTATCCTCAGATCTGACATTCTTTCTACTATTGCATCCTCTTTTCCTTTCTTCAGAAATAATCTAGCTGCTGCAGCCTATGGCTGCCAGGTTAAGATTTCAAAAATAAAAGTCTCTCTGGAGCTATTGTGCTTATTTTATGATGTGCCAAGGACTTGGATATTTAAATATATTATGATATAGGGAGCTACCATGCTCTAGAACAGGAGTGTCGAACTCAATTGTTATGAGGGCTGGATCTAACATAAATGAGACCTTGTTGGGCCGGGCCATGCGTGTCGTAAAGTGTAATGCCAAGTAGCGGAGATATAAACTTTATAAAGGATACAAACACAAAGATGGGTTTTTTTACTTAAAATAAAAACATGCTTAAAACATTAGCACTCTTGCAATACTTTGTTTATTTAACAGTATCTGATAACTGACACCTCTTGCTCTGAATTACTGCATCAAAATGTCTGTGCTGTTGCAATCTTGAGTATGCTGCAAACCTACAATGACACAGCAGCAGCAGAGCTGGAAGAAGAAGCAAAAGACAGCCAGTTCCACTGCAGGCTGATAGAAGCCCTCCAGGGGCCTGATCCGGCCCCTGGGCCACATGTTCGACACCCCTGCTCTAGAACAAAGAATATTCTTTTCAAATTAAGGCAAGTCCTGATATAACAAGGCAGGGTAAACTTATTCTGGCCTTCTTTTCATCTTAGGTCACTGCCTCTGTCCTGCAGCTACTGATGACACCATTCATTAAAGACCAGCTTATATTCCATATGGTTATAACACGCAGGGTCAAACTAAACAATATGTCTGATGTAAGTTGGAGGTCCCTCCAACATGCAGGCACATGTATGACTGGAGAACTCACCTTCCAAATTATGCTGTTGCCTGATGTGGCTTGGGATCATGGCACAGGGGGAAGAGGAGCGTCAGCCTTCCCTCCAGCACCATGTTCCTGAGCAGAAGGGGGCTGTTCACCCTGCTGCAGAGCTCCATGTTTACAGGGATCAAGCAAATGAGTACATGTGGAGCTTAACAGCAGGGCAACCTCCCCCCACCCTGGCCATTTCCACTCAGGAGGAAAGGCTTAAGCCCCTCCTCCCCCTGTGTAGTGCTTCTGAGCCACACTAAGCATTGTAGCACTATGTGTGACTGCAAGAAGGGTTGGTTCCCCCCCACACCCAACTTGTGTCACATGTATCATGCCCATTTACATGGTCTACTGCCACGTGGACCTACCTGATCATGTGGGAGTACCCATGCCGGTTACTGCAGAAACTCTCCATGGGACTGGAGGGGGATCCGCATGACAAGCCAAGGTGTGCAAGGTGAGGCATGGAAAGTCAACAGAATGAAAAGCCCTCTCATTGGCATAACTTAACAATACAAACTAGCCCTTATACTACATCTGCACAACAGTATTTTCTCCAGGGGAGCAAGGCACTTTAGAATTGTAGCAAGGGACCAAGATGGTAGTCCAATGTGAGTTGAATGTGAGGCTGCTGCTAACATTTTTTTTTAAAGACTTGCATAAGAATCAACAGATTCAACTTCTAGATCAGCACTAGTGCTTTGCCTTAATTTGCTCTCTGTTAAGTATGAGACTCAACAATGAAGTAAGCTCAACAAGTGATTTCAGCTTTATTAACGACAAACACCAACTCAGGAACACACAACAACAAACAGTGGAGCACAGCTCCTTTTTAAACTCTCCCGGGCTGTCAAAGCCCCACCCAGAAATAGTTAAGGACCAATAGAAATACAGCGATAAGGTCCAATCACAACTGTTCCCGCTTTGATACATTATCACACAGTGATTGGCTATTTACACTGGTTTCGCAGAAACCGACCAATACGAATGTGACAGCTTAGAATCCACATTCCAGAATCAAGCTTAACATAGGAAAGAATAGGCTTGATTCACCGTTCAATACATAACAAATTCCTCCCCCCTAAGATGGAGCATTCCCCTTCCAAACATAATCTTTCAGGTAGGGGGGGGCACCTCGGCTTCGGCTCGACCGGCGCAGCGGTCTCTGCTCCAATGGCGGTGGAGCGGCACACTCTTCAGGGACTCTGATGACCTCTCTCGCAGGAGAGTCAGGGGACACTAATACAGGGGTCTCAGGCACTGGAGTTGGGGACTGCCCAGACTCCGAATCCTGATCCACAGTACTCACCTCCTCGGCGGGAGGCCCTTCCTGTTCAGGGACCAGCTCAGGCTCGGGCACCGACTCGGCGCTTGAGTCTGCCCAGCACTCCCTGAGCTGGTCTATGTGGCGGCGTATCTCCCGTCCGCTGGGAAGCCGGACCATGTACAACCTGGACCCTGTTACCTTGGTGACCACGGCTGGTAGCCACCGATGACCTTCCGCATAATTGCGGGCAAACACTTTGTCCCCAACCAAGAACACTCTCCCCTGCTCAGGGGTTTCTGACTGCTGCTTAGATTGATCGAGGTCAGGATGCAAGCGGTCTAGCAACAAAGCCAGCTTTCGACCCATTAACAATTCAGCTGGGCTCCTCCCCGTCGTTGAACACGGGGTGATGTGTTGCCTCAGGAGGAAAGAGGCAATTTTCTGGCTCCAGTCCCCACACGTCAGGCGCCCAAGTGACTCCTTCGCCGTCCGTACCATCCGCTCGGCCTGACCGTTGGAGGCCGGATGGAATGGTGCAGAAGTCACATGGCGGATGAGGTTGTCTCTGAGGAACTTCTCAAACTCCGCTGACACAAACTGTAGCCCTTTGTCCGAGACCAAACAGTCTGGCAGCCCGTGAGTCGAGAACAACCTCCTGAGGGCGTTGATTACTGCCCCAGACCCTGTTGACCTCATGGGCACCACCTCCAACCATTTGGAGTAGCTGTCAACACAAATAAAAAACATTTGCCCATGGTACGGGCCCGCAAAATCAATATGGAGGCGTGACCAGGGCCTCCTTGTTTTCTCCCAGGGCTGAATGGGAGCCTGTGGTGGTTCTGGACGGGACCGTTGACACTCCATACACTGCCTTACCCAGGCCTCAATGTCCTCGTCCAGCTTCGGCCACCACACGTACCCTCTGGCGAGGGCTTTCATATGGACCATGCCAGGGTGGCCCACATGTAATGCCTCCAAAACATCCTCCCTTAGTTTGGCGGGAATCACCACCCAACTCCCCCAAAGCAAACAGCCCTTCATTACTGATAACTCGTTCTGGCGCAAAATGAACGGTTTGAACTCAGGCGCCATTTTCCCAGCTGGCCACCCCCTCCATGCCCAATTAAGGACACGGGCAAGCACAGGGTCCTTAGCCGTCGCAGCGGCAATGTCTGAGGAGGTTACCGGTGCCTCCGGGAGCTCCTCAAGCGCCAGAATGTCCAGCTCCGGCTCGAGTTCTTTGGTGTCCAGTGGTGCGGGGCAACGGTTCAGGGCGTCGGCATGCCCGATAGCCTTCCCCGGGCGGTGCTCAAGTTCAAAGTCATATGCCGACATGAAGACTGCCCACCTCAACATCCTGGGGGACAATATGTTCGGCGTCTGCCGGTCCGGGGAGAAGATGCCCAGAAGCGGTTTGTGATCTGTTACAAGGAGGAACCTCCGCCCATAAACAAAGTCATGGAATTTTTTAATTCCGGCGATTAAGGCGAGGCCCTCCTTGTCGATCTGGGCATAGTTCTTCGCCGCTGTGAGCGATCGCGAGTAGAAGGCGATCGGTGCTTCTGACCCGTCCGGCATTAGGTGGCTGAGAACGGCGCCCACCCCGTAAGGGGACGCGTCAGCCACAAGCACCAACAGTTTGTTCTCGTCAAAGTGGGTCAGCACCGCACTTGACGAGAGGAGTTCTTTCACGGCCGTGAAAGCTTGTTCCTGCCGCTCTCCCCACACCCACTTTGCGTTTTTGTGGAGCAGAGCATGCAGGGGTTCTGCAACTGATGCCTTGTGGGGCAGGAAGGCATGATAGAAATTTAGGATCCCCAGGAATGACTGGAGATCCTTTTTTGACCATGGCGGGGGCGCGTTCTTGATGGCGGATACCTTGTCCGGTGTTGGATGGACTCCATCTGCGTCAATCAGGAATCCCAAGAACTCTACCCTGTCTGCTCCAACCACACATTTGAAGCGTTTGACCTGTAGTCCGGCTTCTTTAAACCGGCTTAGTACTGCTTTGAGCCAAGCCATGAGTTCGCACTCGTCAGAGCCCGCCACCAAAATGTCATCAAAATAGGGCACCACTCCAGGTAGCCCACGCAGGAGCCCCTCCATCAAACCCTGGAAAATGCCCGGGGCTACATTAACCCCAAATTGCAGTCTTTTGACCCGAAATGCCCCTTTGTGGGTCACTATGGTCTGGGCGTCAGCAGTTGCGTCGTCTACGGGCAACTGTTGATAGGCTTGGGCTAAGTCAAGTTTAGCAAAAACCTTTCCTCCTCCCAGTGAAGCCAACACATGGCTGATGACTGGCACTGGGTAGGAGTGCTGCTGGAGCGCTTTGTTCACGGTGCACTTATAATCAGCGCATATGCGTATCGACCCGTCTGCCTTTACGGGCATTACTATGGGGGTCTCCCACCGACCATAGGGCACCGGCTCGAGGATACCCTGATTAACTAGCTTGTCCAGCTCTGCCTCGATCTTCGCTTTAAGAGCGAGGGGTACCTTCCTGTACTTCAGCCATATGGGACGCACTGAAGGGTCTAAATCAAAAGAAACCAGGGGCCCAGTGTACAATCTAAGCCCTTACCCAAAGACTTCAGGAAACTCTCTATACAATGAGTCCCTTTTATTGTCACAAATGTTGTTAATACCAGAGATGGCAATACCTAGAGCCTCGAACCAATCAAGGCCCAACAAACTGACCCTCTCACCCTCTGCAACCAGGAGGGACAGCTCAGCCTTCCGTTCCTTGAACTCCACCTGGAAGGTAGCTCGTCCCGCCAACGGAATGCGTCGTCCCTGGAAGTCGGTGAGACGCGTTGTTACTGGAGACAGGCGACGTTGGCTCCTCCTCAGAAATAAGCGCTGCCACGTTTCGGTGGAGATGACGGTGACGGATGAGCCGGAGTCCACCTCCATCGTACACGGAACGCCGTCCAGCCGAAGTGTGACATGAATTTTCCGAGTGGCCTTGTCACCGGTCGCCAGGACGGTCGATGGGCAGGTGGCAGTCTGGTGGCAGTCAGACGTTCTGCTGTCATCTGGAGGCTGAACCTTGGGGTCTGCTCGCCGCGAAGACAGTGGCGATTTCCTCGCAGCCCGACAAACTCGAGCCAGATGACCTCGCTTCCCGCAGTAGTGGCAGATGAGCTCTTTAGCCCGACAGAGGTCTCTGTTGTGCTTACCGCCGCAGCCAGCGCAGGGACGGGTCGTCAAAGTTCTCAGTCTGGTCCGCGGTGGGCGTGTCTCTTGAGTCCGACACACGCCGTCGGTGTCGCTGTCAGACTCGCTGGCGGACTGCCGGTGAACTGTAGTCTCCTTGCTGACCTGAGTCTGCCACTGTTGGACCTCTCGCGTTGACCTGTCCGCTGCTTCTGCTGCGATGGCCTCGGCGTAGGCAACCGCATATGTCAGTTGAGTGCAGGCGAAGAGACGCTGTTGAAGGCACTCGTCTCAAAGGCCGCACATCAAACGGTCGAGGAGGGCTTCCTCCAAATCCGTGAACTCACATGGCCTTGCCACCTTCCATAAGGCGGTGACAAACTCGGCTATTGACTCGGAAGGCCCTTGGCACCGCTTGTAAAAAGCGTGCCGGCATGCGATCCGAGACGGTTGTGGCGAGAAATGGCCTTTGAGCTTGGCCGTGATATCAGCCCACGTTGCTGCACTCAGTTCAGTCGGGGCGACCAGGGACCGGGCGATGTCGAAGGCGGCCTTGCCGCACAAGCTCAGGAGCGTCACCTTCTTTCTCGCCTTATCTGTTATCTGGTTCGCCTGGAGGTGGAACTCGAACCGTGCCAGGTAAGAGTCCCAGTCCTCCGTCGCCGGGTCGAACGCTTCGAACGCCGGGTTGACGGCCATCGGTGCTGTCAGTGCTGCCACTTCTACTCGTGGAGCCTCAGCTGGCTCGGCCGGGTGTGTGTCCTCATCTGCCGTTGTGATCTCGGTTCAGCGGGGCTGCCTACCCGCTCTAGAATTCCATCCTCATCACCAATTGTTAAGTATGAGACTCAACAACGAAGTAAGCTCAACAAGTGATTTCAGCTTTATTAACGACAAACACCAACTCAGGAATACACAACAACAAACAGTGGAGCACAGCTCCTTTTTAAACTCTCCCGGGCTTTCAAAGCCACACCCAGAAATAGTTAAGGACCAATAGAAATACAGCAATAAGGTCCAATCACAACTGTTCCCGCTTTGATACATTATCACACAGTGATTGGCTATTTACACTGGTTTCGCAGAAACCGACCAATACGAATGCGACAGCTTAGAATCCACATTCCAGAATCAAGCTTAACATAGGAAAGAATAGGCTTGATTCACCGTTCGATACATAACAGTCTCCTTCAGTGAAAATATGTTCAGGATGGGAGCTTTAATGTGAAATATACAATTTAGCCTTCAGATTAACTTGGGACAAAATGCCGTCCCATTACAGTTTGCCTCATCTTTGTCTCATATTACTTTTTTTCTGGTGCCACCACTGGATCCGTGTAGCAGCTAGCTACACTGAGTGAAGAATGCTGTTGCTGTATGGTGCGGTTTGTTCTAAAACAAAGGGAAAATGTTCATTCCTCTATAAGCCCAGTTCTCACTCATTTGAAATACTGATCCAGCTGGTTCTTTTTTCCGTCTCAGAACTCTCTTCTTCATCTAATGTCCATTAGAGTCCAGCCAACTAATCTACTTATCATTTTGTTCCCTGGCATGGTCAGAGAACTGTCAAAGTGTGATTTCAGCACAAACTTCAGGACACATCATCTGAAGCCACTTATTTAAACTGGATTGTTTTGGCCTAGTTGTTATAGATCGTGGTTAAATGAAGGATTTTAGGCTTCTAAACAGATTACTCTTGTAATTTCTTCAAACCCAATGCTAGGTTTTCATTGGCCCCAATGAATTATAGCATAGTGCTTTATAACTCTTTATTTCCTGATTGTTTCCTAAATGATTCACAAGCTTGTGTGATCCCATTACAGTTTGGGGCAACTCAAAGAGCTAAAACATGAACATGAAGCTAAAACACTTGACTGGAGTCAGTGATTCCAGGATGCAACTCAGGAAGCAGACAGTGGTGATAACAATGAGCAGTGTGTATATACAAAATGTAAACTTAATGAGCTGCGTAAATAAGGGGGGGAACCCTTAAATGAAGAAAAGGCATTCCAGCTGGATCATGTATAGGCTTATCTAACAATTAGATTGTCAGTGTACAGCCAAAGAGCTCCTAATATCTCATCTGTATTTCCATTACAAAAGACATTGGCTTGACTCACATGTAATGCCAAACCCATGGCTTGGCATTACATGAAGCACTTTGGGCTCTCACGTTACCACCTACGATTCTTTCCCTTTCATAGCAAGCCATAGTTTGCCACAGCATCTGAACCAGCAACCTATGTTTTGCACTTGTCCTCTAAACCAGAATTGGAAACCACCATCAAAAAGCAGTTTCCAATCCTTGTTTGGAAGGCAAGCACAAACCAGAGTCTGCTGATTCAGATGTAACAACAAATTGTGGTTATCCATGAAAAAAGAAGGGAAAAAAGGAACAGCAATGTGTGAGGGAAGATCAGAAAGACTGAATCCACAAGCCTGGGGCTTGCTCAAACCATGATTTGATATTGCATCTGAATTGGCTCATTCAATATATTGGATGGTTGTCATGCAACCAAGGCCTATTATGCACACAGAGCTTACTTTCAATTTTCACTGAAGACGAGTCAGTAGGGCTTTACTTTGAATGCTGTGCTTGCACTCTGCACCGTTTTTCCTCTCCAGTTTTTCTGTTTGGATTCCCAGAGTATATATTCTGCATACCAGTGAGAAAACCTGGATAGTGTTGCAGTGCCAAAATTTCCCCTTTCTTTGTGCTGTGTGGCTGGTCTCTTTTGGTCAGTTTCACTCTGGGCGTATTTTTTGAAATAGGAGGTTTTTCAAGCTTCATTTTCTCTTGGGTAGCCATTTTAGCAGAATGTTAGTGGTTCCCCCTTCTTCACTGGTGTACAAGCGCCACTATTGCTTAAGTTTTCTATCTTTTAAATGTTTGGGGTTTTTTACCAGCGGGTTCAGTCAAGCAATATGAGTTTAATGCTAAACTTGGACCGCTGGAGAAAAAAAATCATTGACAGGGAATGCTTTAAAAGTTTGACTAGAGGTAGTGTGTGTATACAGTTAAATGTTTTAAAAGATCTGTGCCCTCAGGAGGAGATGCTGAACACATGGCCAGAGAGGCAGTGGTGGCTGGGCCACCAAGGAATGAAGGAATGAAGCAGCCAAGTATGTGTTGTACTAGCAGTACCCCCCAGCATACAAACAACACCAGCGATGCAGGGATTTCACCCTCTTGTCCATCTGGGTTCTGATCTGATGCCCCTTGCTCATGCACAACCTTCCCCACCTGGGCTGTCAAGCTCCACTCTGGTGCATGGGTTTTTTGCAAAATGATAATGGCCCAGAGGTGAGAGCTGGAAGACAAAGCCCCCCCCCCCAGCCCCGTCTCTCCTCCCCAGCAACACGGCTGGCCTCCTTCAAGCTGTGCTCTGAATTAACCAAAGGGATTCTGTAAAGTACTGGGTTCAGATGCATGACTTCAGCTCATAGTTTATTTTCAGCTCAACTCAAACTAGACGGTCCCGAAGCCGGCTTATATCCATGCAGCACACCACACCCACTCCCCGTGATAGGTTATTTACATTGTCCGTGTTCCCTATAGGTCTGCTCTAGGATCTGGGTGAACCACCTCAGGATCCTCCACGGCTATTGTTTACCCTTCTGAAGGTGTGCTAGACCACATGGTCTTGCTAGCGCAGATGTGCTCCTTAGTAGTAGTCCATATTGATACACAACACCCTTCCCCCCATAGTACAGAAACCCTCTAACACACATAGTCCTTTAGATACGTGGGCCTGTGTGCCACTCTCGGGTTGAGTGGCATGGTTTCGTTTGTGGGGCTGCTGGTCCTGACACGGTGGTTGGGGGGGCCTTCCTTCACGGCCCTGGGCAGCTGCCTGTGCTGGAGTGTCTGTGCTGTGGTGGGTGTCCGTCTCTGGGATAGGAGGTACAGGCGTGTCGGTGGATCTCCCTGATTGCTCCTGCAGGACTCCATCGGTTGGCTCGGGGCTCACCTGTTCTGTCTTGTCTGGGTATGGCTGGTCATCATCACTGTCTTCTTGGCTGACCAGTTCTGTGTCCGCAGGTGGGAGGTGGCTGTGGAGCTGGTTGAGGTGCTGGCAAAGCCTCTGGCCATCCTCTGTGGACACCTTGTAGGAGACTGGTCCAGCCACCCTGAGGATCTTGGTGAAGTTGTGGGCATACACCGGATCCCTGGGAAGAATCTGTGGTAGGCCCTTGGCTATCCTGGCCCAAACTGTGCTCCGGGGCCCTGTTGGGGTGTAGCCGGTCCAGGCAAGTGGTTAGCCGTCGACCCATTAGGAGTTCCACGGGCTTTGGCCCATGGCGACATGGGGAGTTATTGTATTGTTGAATAGGAAGGCGGCCAGCCAGTGGTCCCACTCACCCTGCACAATTCTGCGTAGGAACTCCTTGGCCATCCTTACCATTCTCTCTGCCTGGCCATTAGTGGTTGGGTGGAAAGGAGCTGAGCAGATATGGTGGATGCCGTAGTAACGTACGAAATCTTGGCATTCAGCTGATGTGAAGGCCGTTCTGTTGTCTGTCACAAGGGAGTCGGGGATTCCATGCATACTGAAGATTTTCCACATGGCGTGGATGGTGGCTTGGGATGAGGTAAACAGAACTGGTACCATTTCCAGTCACTTTGTGAAGGAGTCCACTAAGATGAAAAAGAGGTGGCCCTGGAAAGGTCCAGTGAAGTATAGGTGTAGCTGAGCCCAGGGTTTCCCAGAAGATTCCCATTGCTGCACTGGGGCACAGGGGGAATCTGGTCTGGACTCCTGGCAAGTCTGCCAATGCTTAACCCGGTCCTCTATCTCACTGTCCATGCCGGGCCACCAAACGTAGCTGTGGGCCAGCACCTTCATCCTTACTATCCCAGGGTGTGTTTCATGGAGGGCTGTGAGGACTCGCTGGCGTAGAGGCATAGGCACAACAATTTGACTTCCCCACAGCAGACAGGCCTTGTGGGTGGACAATTCATCTCGGTGGGAAGTGAATGCTGAGAACTTGGGGCCCACTCACCCAGTGGGCCACCCCCTTCCCACCCAGTCAAGAACCCAGGACAGCACGCGGTCTTGAGCCATGAGGCAGGACACATCAGTTACCTGGAGGGGTGTGTTGGGTAGGTCCTTGATGAGGAGTATTTGGTGCGTGGGCACTGGGCCCAGGTCACAGGACTGCAGCAGTAGGCGGCTGAGAGCATCTGTGTGTCCCATCGCTTTTATGGGGTGATGTATAAGCACATACTGGTAGCCTGCCAGGAAAATTGACCAGTGGAGCACCCTGGAAGACTGCATCTGAGGTGTCTGGTGGTCCAGCATGAGGAGGCCCAAGAGGGAATTATGGTCAGTGACTATGGTGAAGGGCCAGCTCATGAAACTTTTTGACCCCTGCTACAATCGCCAGAGCCTCTTTGTTGATTTGAGTGTAGTTGTGCTTGGCTGAAGAGAGAGTCCTGGAGGCAACTGGGACCTCCGGGCTGTCGGGAAGCTGGTGTCCCAACATGGCCCTGACTCTATATGGCAACGCATTGTGAGGACAACAGGAAGCGCTTCATTGAAGTGCGCCAGGACTGTATTCAAGGTAAGCAGGTCTTTGATGGCCTGGAATGCCATGGCTTGCTTCGGGCCCCAGACCCACGGCACATATTTGTCTAGTAGGTGGTGCAAGGGCTCTGCAATGGTGGCCTTGTGGGCCAAAAAGGTGTGATAAAAGTTCAGCAGCCCCAAGAAAGCCTGAAGTTCTGCCTTGGACATCGGGGGAGGAGTGTTGACAATGGCTTTGACCTTGTCCAGTGTTGGATGGATACCCTGGGCGTCGACTGCGAACCCCAGGAACTCGACCCTTGGGACTCCCAGCAGACACTTTTCCCTCTTCACCTTCAACCTGTGTGGAAACATTGCAGGACGGTACACAGTCTGTCAGTGAAGACCTCGGGCTTGGGGGCGGCGATCAGAATATCATCAAAGAATGGTTGGACCTCTGGGATACCTTTGAGCAGACAGTCCATTAGGTTCTGAAAAATCCCTGGCACTACGCCCTGGCTTAACTGCAATTGCCGTATGCGGAAGGCCCCTCTGTGAGTGACTATTTTCTGGGCTTCAGCCATGGCATCATCCACTGGAAGCTGCTGATAAGCTTGGGCCAAGTCCAGTTTTCCAAAAACCTTAGCACCCACCAAAGATAATAAAACATGACTGACAACCGGAACCGGGTATGCGTGATCTTGGAGGGCTTTATTAATTATGTACTTGTAATCTGTGCAGATGCAGACATCACCATTTGGCTTGACCGGCATTACTATGGGGGTCTCTCAGTGAGCGTGTGGCACTGGCTCTAGCACCCCTTGGGCTACAATGTGGTCTATTTCACTGTCTATGTTGGGTTTGAGGGTGAATGGGACACTCCGCACCGCCACGGTCAAGGTCCAGTGGCATGAGTGGACTGGTGTACTGACCCAGTGTCCCATCAAAAACCTCAGGGAACTCTCAGCACACCTCTTGGTAATTGGCTGGATGCACTTGGTGCACCCTGGTCACTCCCAGTCAGAGAGGTGCAAACCATGATAGGCCTAGCAAACTTGTGAGTCTCTCTTCCACCCCCACCAACTCCAAGGGGCCCTTGAATTCCTTGTAGGCGGGGTTTTGGTTTCGGCGTTGCGAATGGCGGCCGCCTCTCGGGACGCTCCCGGAGGTGGTTAGCCCACGCGCAGTTAGGGGGGGTCTTCGCATGTGCGAAAGACCCTAGTGAGCCTTAGGCAAAGGCTCCGAACCAGGGGCGCTTGGGGAGTAGCCTCTTTGCCGGCAGATAGCCGGGAAATTGAGGCTTTCTTCCCGCCCCAATCGGCCCCGCTGCGTCGTGCCCGCAATGGGACTTAGCAGCGCCACCGACTTCCAGGAGTGAAGACAGCGCTATGATTTAACATAAAAAGAAGAAGTGGCATCGAATCGTGAGTTGAAGATCTATTTTGAATCGTGAATTTGAACCCCCCCGCAAGCGTATAAGCGTATGGGAGGAGGGAGGAGTCCCCACCCCTTTTGAGAAGCGAGATCTACAAAGGGAGCGCGAAAGGGGGCAGAGAGAAAAAAGTGTTGGTGAAAGTACCGTTGGGGTTTTACGGAAGATTACGATCCTATTAGCTTCCTGGGGGATGCGGCACGAACTTTGTAAAAAGTAAACAAAAAAAAAAGAAAATGTCAACACTGGAAAAAGTCCTGCAGAAACCGGAAGAGAAGAGGGGAGGGACTTCCGGTCCGGGTAGCCCCCCCCCCCCAGAGCTTGCTGTCAATCAACAGGAAAATGAGATACTGTGCCCCCTGCTGGAGCAAATGCAGAAAATCAACGAAACTTTGCTTAAAGTGGAAAGTGTTCTCATCAGTCGACAGAAACAAATATCGGAAACAACAAGGAAGATGACGGAAATCGCACAGAAATCGAATTTGATTCTAAGTTTTCAGGGCGTAAAAGAAGAAGAGAAAGAAGATCTTGGATTTACCTTGACGAATGTCTTGGCACCCCTAACTGGCAGTGAAGCGAAAGAATTAAAAGAAGAGGTGGACATGGCTCCCAAAGCCTATTCCGCTTTTATAAAAGAAAATAATCTGCCAGTGGAAGGGGTTGTTGAGCATAGCAGGCAACATATCAGAGATCTAATCTCATGTGTAGTGTCTATGGAGCCCGGGAAATTTGAAGGCCAGAAGTATAAGGAAAAAGAGAAAAGAAAGAAGATAGACTACATCTTTAAAACGCAAAAACTTCTGAAGAGACACGCCAGCATGGAGGAGGACGCAGCACTCAAAATTGGGATTAATATAAGCAGTGAAGAAGACAGCAGCCCAGGGGAAGGAGGTGATGGAACGGAAGGCATCAAGGTTAAAAAGGACTCAATCCATAATTGGAAGAGACTTAAAAAGAAGACACCTTGAGAACTGTTCGTGTAACATCTGTAAGGAGCTGTTTAATAACTAACCCCAATGGACTTTACTAACTGTACTAACAGAGTGATTTTGGACTTTGCAAAGTTAAAAAGAAGATCTTCTAACCGTGATAGATGCCAAAAACGGTATTGATTACTAACTAAAACTAACCTTTTTTTAACAGAAAAAACTTCACTCCATCTTTTTCTTTCCCCATCTCTCTACCCTACCCTTTTCCTATAAAAAGAATAAAATTCTCTCCTTTTTAGGAGAGTTTTATAAAAAAAAAAAAGAATTCCTTGTAGGCTACCTGGAACTTGCCCCACCCCTTCATAGCCACTGGGTCCCTTTGGAAGTCTCTAAGTGTGAACCCGGAGGATGGTTTCCACAGGCAGGGTCCCCTATGTGCACAGACCCTTGCTAGCATCTCAGACAAGATGATGGAGAAGGAGGACCCAGTGTCCAGCTCCATCTTGCACGGGGACCCCTCTATCAGTACAGTGACATGGATTTTGTTAGGGGCATCCCGGGGCAAGCTCAGTACCTGGTCGTAGTGGGCGGCTGTTGTGTTCAGTTCTGTGGGCTGATGCGGGTCTCTGTTGACCCCTGGAGTGGCAGGCGTGGGCTATGTGGCCCCTTTTTCCACAGGATCTGCAGTCAGTGTCTTTGAAATGGCAGGCGTGGCGCTCGTGGTCCTGTCTGCAGCTAGCACATGATGTAGCTGGGTGGACCTTGCAGGGCAGTGGTTGGCATGTGTGGAGGTCTTTGCAAGGTAGGCGTTGGTGGTGGTGGTCGATGACCAGGCATCCTGTTCAGGGGTCCGATGAACCTGATGGATTTCGACTTTGTCTGATGCATCAGAGGTTGGCGGTAATGTGCATGTGTGGTGGGCCGCATGTGCGTGGCAGTCCTGGTGCAATTTTTTGTATGTGATGGCCTCACAGAGGGCCTTTTCTAGGGTTAGTTTGTCCTGGCTCGTGAGCTTGCAGCGAAGCTTCAGCTCCTGGATGCCCACAACAAACTGGTTGAGGAGGGCATCTCCCAGGTCCAGGAACCCACATTTGGTGGCCAGGTGGTGTAAGCCCGCCAGGAATTCAGTGGCCGCTTCATCAGTCTTCTGTAGGCATGCAAAAAAGTCCAAGCACCTTGCCATTTTGGTCAGCTGTGGCACGAAATGGTTGGTTAGTGCCTTGACCATTGGGCATAGTCTACCTCCTCCAGGGACTGTGGTGTGATGAGGTCCTGCACCAGCTGTAGGGTTGCAATTCTGCAGGAGCTGAGCAGCAACAATTTCTTCTTAGCCTCGTCTGTGATGTCCTGGAAGTGGATGTAGTAGTTGAGCTGCTGCACCCGTGTTTCTCACTGTTCGGGGTGAGCGGTATCAAATTCAGGGAGATGTCCTGGAGCGGCAGCCATGACTTGAGTGACGATGTGTGGCATGGAGGCCTGGAGGTCATCGGTGAGGGTAGTGGTGCAAGACACGGAACCCTGGAGCTCATCTTTGGTGCGCGGTGCGGTGCTCGGAGTTGGAGTCAGGCTCGCTCATCAAGAACCCACCTTCGTCACCAATGTAAAGTACTGGGTTCAGACGCATGATTTCAGCTCATAGTTTATTTTCAGCTCAACTCAAACACAACCTAGCCGGTCCCGAAGCCGGCTTATATCCGTGCAGTACACCACAAACCGATTGGTCCACCTCAGGATCCTCCATGGCTATTGTTTACCTCACCTGAAGGTGCGCTAGACTGCATGGTCTTGCTAGCGCAGATGTGCTCCTTAGTAGTAGTCCATATCGATACACAACAGATTCTATTGACAGACGTGGAGGCTCTTGGATTTAAAGGATCCATCACTCCTTTCAGAGGGAGGAGCTGATTTTTTGTCTCTCCTTCCCATGGCCAGCTGAAATGAGCAGGACTCTGGCAGCAGTATCTGGTTTACAAATAAGACTGCCATATCATTTAATTCCACTTATTTTCTACAAGAGGGAAAATGAGAGACCTATTTCTGAGACTGGCCAGTTAGCTCAGTTGGTCAGAGTGTGGTGATAATCACACCAAGATCATGGGTTCAATCCCCATAAGGGCCAGTTTCTTTTTGCAAAAAAACAAAAACAAAAAAGAGGATAATATCCCTGCATCACTGGTGTTGTCCACGCACACCCAGCTGCTTGCTCCCTTCCTCCTTGAGGGCCCAACTGCTGCTGCCTCTTGCCACGTGTTCAGCGTCTCTTCCTAAGGACATGGATCTTTTAAAATGTTTAACTGCACACACATATGCTACCTCTAGCCAAACTTTTAAAGCATTCCCTGCCAATGATTTTTTTCTCCAGCATTCTAAGACTAGAGATAAACTCATATTGCTAGACTCAACCCACCTGTTTTAAAAAAATTAAAATGAAGGGGGGAGGATGACACAAGTGCAGTAGGTGGAACGACCTGGATGTGGGCATGGGAGTGGCCTCTGAGGGGCAGGAAAAGGGCAGGGGGGGAAATATGAGGGAATCTGTATGTTTTTGAATTACCCTCAGCTTGGAAGCAGAGCAAGGGGAAAAACTGTCACAAAACCACTCTCAGAAAACCCAAAGAAACAGCAGCTGGAAAGCGAACTGAGCACTGAAGGGAGGGAAATCAATGCAGAACAGGGGAAAAAACTGATGGCCATGCATGGTGGAAGTGAGGGGAAACACCCATGTATAAAAGGCCCAAGTCAGAGGTGTGCTCCCAAATAAAATTAAAATCACAGACCTTCTATTATTAATGTTATTAGGTTCATTAGATCCATTTGTAGAAGTCCTAGAGGGCAGCAGGACTTTTTTTGTAGCTGGAACTCCTTTGCATATTAGGTGACACACCCCTAATGTAGCCAATCCTCCAAGAGCTTACAGTAGCCCCTGTAAGAATAGCTCTGTAAACTCTTGGAGGATTGGCAAAGGAGTACCTGCTACAAAAAGAGCCCTGGAGGGCAGTACTTGTTCTAGGAATTTTAGGCTAAGATTAAATTCATCTCCTTGTGATACTTTTCAAAGGCATCATCTGGCTCTCAGGAAAGGACAGCCAAGAACCAGTTGGTCGCTGTATATTAAAAGGTCTCAGGGACTGATAAATCTCAGAGAAATAATTCACACCAGTCTTTTCAAACAGTAATATTGTGCTTCAGTATTTTCAGCAGCAACCCAAATTTATTTCTGTATTATTTGTAGTCTTTTCAATGGGGAATATGCCATTGCAGCTTAGTTTTGCCACATTTAAGAAAGTAGTAGCTATCCTTTGTTCACTTTGGCTGAGAAAACAAGTATAGATAGAGGATGCTGCTTTTGACAAGGAAATCTAACTATTTCTTCCAAGAGACCAGCAGTTGTCTCTGTTTCAGAATTGTCCCCATTCTTTTCTTTTTTTTGGCATTCATTCATATGACTTCTATCCTGCCACAGTTTCCATAATCCCCTGTTGCTTTCCTCAGAATGCCTAAAATTACTGCTGAGTCTTACATTAGTAATTTAATACTAAACTACTGATCAAGTGCTAACCCTACAGCAACTGAGTGAATTCACCCAGCAGTAGTCACAGTAGTAAATTATTAGTTTGTACAGCTGAGTCAAGAGAAGGACTTGCCAAAAAAACAAAGGATATACAAAATGTCAGAAACCCATGCTGGCTTGAGTGACAGTTGTGTCACACCTGTTCACTATCAAGGCATGAACTGAAGCTTCAGGAAGATTTTCTACTGATCAGTCACCTCGTAACAGTTGTCTTCAGGCGTTATCTGCATATAGGTCTGTCTCAGCACACATTCTTGGGAATGGTCTGGGTGAAATTTTCTGAGATTTCATGAAGTATACATCAAAATGGATGAATAGTGTAATATAATCACAATTTTCTCTCTGTATGCATGTGTTTATCCACATGGTCATGTCTGTATATCCACAGTGGACATGCATTTGATTTGTCTTGGTAAACAGATCAAAATTCCAAACATGAGGGCCATACTCTTACAGTCTGAAATTTAAAAAAAAAAAAAAACATGCATCACATTCTATGACTTTTTATTGCCCTGAAATAAGATACAACCATGCAAAAGTTAGGGACATCTGACAAACCTGTATTGCACTGAGATTTCAGTATATACAATCAAAGGAAAAGGCCACAAGAGCAGCTGCAGCAGGCTTACAGGCTGAGTCAAGAAGCAGCAGCTGTCACTTTTCTCTAAATAAGACAGAAGAGGAGAAAGGAAGTAAATTCCTCTCCTTCTCTAGGCCCCTTTCCTCTACTCATCTTTCCCCCAAATCCAGTTTTGCTGAAGCCCTTTTCTTGTGTGCCAGGCTATGTGTAGCAAGGTTTAGGCATTATAAGTTTGGCACTCCAACCTCACGTAAAGGAAGAATATACTACCTGCAATCTTCCTGATGTATGTGGTCAGCATTTTGTGTTAACAGGGCAATACATGTATCTTCCAACTTCACTATCTGCAAACACCTACCCTAAAAAAAATATGGTTTTCCAACTGTGTGTATTGAGAAATGGCAACAGCATGTATTGAGACGATATGCATATTGATGAAGGTGTCCACCTGTCAGTCTCTCACACACACCACTGCTTTTAACCCACCCCTTTCCACTTGCATCAGAGGTGGCAGGACAAGCCACTCCCTGAGGTTGGCTTTTCTTTAGTGTGCCAACCCCCCCTGACCAACCGTCTTAAGTTTCAAATCAGCGCAGTTCACTGCTTTACACAGGATATGAACATGCAACTATCTGTCCTCTGGAGCCATCCCCCAGACTGGCTGGCTCCACGTGCTGCATGTTCCCAATGATACATCTGTATCAAACTCTCTCCCCTCACCCTTTGGGCTGGTTTCATGGCCAGAAGTGCCACAGCATGGATGTATTTTTCTAAGGTAAAGTGGGCCTCATGCTTTCATTACAACAGTGGTTATGGACAAAACAATTTTTAAAAAATCCAAGCAAAAACTTCTGTAAAGAAAACAAAGACTCATCTATGCCCATCTTGATTTCTATCAGAGTTCTTTCATATCATTACAATAAAGTGGTTGAACCTGAAGGCAGTCTGCTGACCCATAAAGCTGGATCCACCTGTAACTTTCTGCCAATAAAGGGGTAATTTCAATGGGTTGTATCCAATCAGCTTTTCTGTTAATGCAAAGGAAGAGGAGTTTTCCTCTGACCATCCAAAAAAGCTATCCTGGGAATCATGGGACCTGCATTATATAGGATGGGAGCATGTACGAAAGTATGGAGGACAACTTGGCAAGACTGAGTGAAAATGTTGGCTGGATCCGACTCATTCCACTGCAGACTCCTGAGTTGCCTCACATGGTGTTCCAGTGCCAGATTTATGTATAGGCTAAATAGGCTGAAGCCTAGGGCCTCTAGGGGGCCTCCACAGCCCTGCCCCCCCAGCAGGCAGTTTCCCTCCCCCAAAATATTAAACCCAAGACTTCATGTGAGGGCAGGGCAACTCAAGCCCAGCAACTATGAGACTCAGGGCCAGCCAGTGGGGCCCAATTTGAAACTCTGGGGCCCAACTGCAAATTTTTTTGTAGGGCCCCAGTTCATAGCCAAAGTCTGCAGAATCTTAGAGATATAAATAAAATCCATCTAGATTACCCTGGTGCGGGGGCCCCTTTAGGAGCGGCCCGCAGGGCCCAATTTGGCCAAATTGCTCCAATTGCCTTAAGGCCAGCTCTGATGAGACTATGAAGGATTCGACTGACAAGTGCTGCCATTTCTAGGTCCCTGGTGCCACTATTCAGAGTACAGACTCTAGGACTCTAGAGCCAGCAGCCCAGAGTCAACAACCAGCTGCACAGCCTTCCCCAGCTCAAGGGTCAGTCAGTAGTGGTATGTGCTGAACTTTAATCAGTGGGAGAGTGTGAGTGGGGGGCTGGCTGGGGCAGATAGACCAGGCAAGCAAGCTCTCCCAAGTCCCTTCCATTCCTTCCCTCCTCCTTGGCTTAAACAGAGCAACCACATGTGACCAGGGCCGGCTCAAGCTTATTTTGCACCCTAGGTGAGGATCCCTTCTGGTGCCCCCCATGCACCCACCGAAATCAGCTGGCTGGCCCCTCTGGGTTCCTGGCACCCCACTGGGAAGACGCACCTCAGAGAGGGAACAATCGAGCCCCCCTGCCCCCCAGCATGGCTCTCTCCTGGCTGACGACCTGCTGCCCTTGCCTCTGCAGAAGACCAGCCGGACTGGACCGGGGGGGTGCAAGAAAGCAACCGAGTCTGGGCTGAGGAAGGGGTGGAAATCTGAAGGCCAGGAGGGAAGGAGTCCAGCCCCAGCCCAGCGAAGGAGGAGGAGAGGAGGGTGCCGCCCAGTGGAGGCCATGGCCACCCACAGACTCCCCAGGTCTCAGTTATCCCCACCCCCACCTCAAGCCAGGCTCTTCCTCTGCCCTGGTGGGAACGGGACTTGCCAGCCAGGGGGGAGAGGCCAGGGATGGAGGGAGGGAGGCTTCTGCAGGATAAAGGGGGTGGCGCCGGACCTGCTCATATCAATTGGTATGAACATTCTGGATCAGGCAATCCCTCTTATTTGTCAAAAACTATATGTGAGAAAATGATTCAACTCATGGCAAAAAAACTTAAGGATGCAATTCTGGCTGATGTGAGAAAGGCTGGATATTTCAGCTTTTCAGTAGATTCCACTGGTGACATTTCACATACTGATCAGTTGATTTTAATTATCAGATATGTATCGCCTGAAGATGGTTTGCCAGCTGAGAGATTTTTAACTTTCCTTGAGCTAAAAGACCACTCAGGAGAAAGCATGGCTGATTTAGTGTTCAACTATTTCACTACTGAGCTTGAAATTGACTTTAGAGAATGCCATGGGCAGTCTTATGATAATGCTGCCAACATGGCTGGTAAGTACAATGGTATGCAGCAAAAAATCATCAAAAAAAAACCAATTTGCAAGATTTATTCCATGCACAGGTCAGTCTTTAAATCTGGTGGGCCGTTCAGCTGTGGATTGCTGCCTTGATGCAGTGAACTGTTTTGGCATTATCAATGAAATTTATACCTTCTTTTCATCCTCCACAAAGAGATGGGCAGTTCTAAAATCATTTTTGCCACCTCAGTCTAAAGTGCCTAAATATTTGTCAGACACTAGGTGGGACGCACACACAAAAGCCACAGAATCTGTTTTGGAAAGTTACAGTGCTATCGTTGATGCCCTCAGTCATTCATACTCTGATGTTAATGGGAAGGGAGAGACCAGGCTTCAAGCTAACAATCTTCTGCAGAAAATGAAAGAACTGGAATTTGTGTTTATGCTGCATTTTTGGACCCGTGTGCTAGATCATTTTCACAAGTTCAGCAAAGCCCTTCAGAAATCAGACCTGTTATTGAGTTCTTGTGCAAGTTTGTACAATTCACTTCTGGATTTTTTAAGGAAAATTAGAGAAGATTTTGATGAGCTTGAAAAACAAGCAAAAGCCGCCTTGCCAAATGTTAACTACAAAACAAGGAGACAAAGAGTGAGGGAATGGCAAAGAAATGAAAGAAGTGCACCTGATGCCTTAGATGCACTTTCTTCGAGATATGAGTTTAGGATAAAATTCTTTATTCCTATATTAGATGCACTTGAAGCCAATTTAAAAAGAGGAAGTACTGTGTACAGTGATGTTGCACAATTGTTTTTCATTCTTGCTAATCTGACAGCATCTAAGCAAGAAATTCAGCAAGGTGTTGAACTGTTGATGGAAGCACACCCAGAAGATATTGACCTGAAACTTATTGATGAACTTTTGCACTTTCACCTGTACGTGAGACAAAGCTATAGGCTTACAGAAGAGCACTCTCTGTCTCATACAGACCTTTATCAAATTATAGGCCGCCCTGAGCCGCCTCGGCGGGAGGGCGGGATAGAAGCCTAATAAATAAATAAATAAATAAATAAATAAATAAGTAAGTAAATATACAAGGAAAAAATTCAGATGGCCTTTCCTAATGTGGAAGCAATCTTGTGGCTATTTCTTAGCTTTATGGTCACTAACTACTCAGGAGAGAGGAGTTTTTCAAGACTCAAAAGAATTAAAAATGAATTAAGGGCCACGATGACTCAAGAGAGGTTGTCCTCACTGAGCATTCTGTAGATTGAAAGTGACAAACTTAGACAAACAAATTTTGATGAAGTTCCGGATGATTTTGCTATGAGGAAGGCTAGAAAAAAACATTTTTAGTCTTACTGTATTTGATGGTTGTAGTTTACTTCTTAAAATGTATTTTAAAACTGACTGTTTAATGACAACATAAAGTAGATTCTAATAGTGCCACACTGTCAGGTAATCATAATCATATTATTTACACTTCCCAGGCAATATAATTTGTAAACTAAAGGGTTTTTTTTAAGAATAACATTACAGCTTCATTTTCCTAAAAATTAATGCTTATTCCACAAAAGGTTTACAAAGTTCAGTTATTGCAAAAGTTTCTCAGTGTTAATTTTAACATTTATGCATTTTTTGCAATCACTATGGTATTTAACAATAACATCTTATGTCCTTTAGAGGAGAAATTGTGAATTGCAGAATTTTAAATACCTGCCATCATACTTGGCTTCACTCAGTTTTGTTTATAACACTCTTTCATTTTCTTCTAGTCGTGAGGGTGGGGGATTGGGAGGGGCGTCACAAGTGGAGTAGCCTAGGGCCTCTCTTTATCTAAATCCGGCCCTGGGTGTTCCTGAGGGTTCCCTGTCCCTCAGAGCAGGTGAGTTCAGTGGGCTGCAATTGGAGGGGGAAGGCAAGAAGTCCTGTTCTGCTGATGGAAGTACATTCTGTTAGTAAAAAAGTACCACTGGATCCAACCTGCCATGAGGCAACTGCTCCAAAACTGCTATAAAACAAATCATTGAAATGTAATAGAACCCAACACAGTCTAAGTAGAGATTAAAACAGCAAGACAAAATAGGCATAGTATGGTGCAACTGAAGTAGATGGAAATTTAACAGTAGGGTAGATCAGAATTTATGGCCTTAATTGTCTTTGGGATTAGTCAGTCATCTACTTCCCTGTGCAGTATGACACCCACAATTTCTATCAGCTTCTATATTTTAAAAACTTCTGTGTAAGACAACCTCTAATTCTCCCACTTAGCTAGAAAGATGTAAGGCATGCAGACTGAGAATTCTCTTACATTCTCTGGTATATCATGCAAACTGAAAATGGTGGCCCTTTGGGGACAGCCACTCTTGAGGTCCCAGCAAATAGCTGATATTTTCACCTACTGGCACAGTCTTGATTTTATTTTGGGGACAGCCACTCTTGAGGTCCCAGCAAATAGCTGACATTTTCACCTACTGGCACAGTCTTGATTTTATTCCACACCTGCATAGTTTGGGAACCTAAAGTCTGGGAACTTACAGAGAAAGTGTCTGGTTATGAAAATCAAAACTGATGAATCCCTCGCCTATCCTTCCTAATAAAGCATTGTGTTACTAGCCAAATATGTTACCCTACCAATACTGAAGTTCTGAAAATTACAAAGTGAATATTGATTTGAACCCATAATGCTGCTTTTTGTCATTATATGCCTTATGTGACCTTTAGGAGTTTCTTCATTATCACCAGGGCTTTTTTTGTAGAAATAGCCCTGATTATCACTACAACAAATTCAAGGAAATAGCTGCATTAATAAGGTAAAGGTAAAGGTTCCCTTGCTCGAAAGCCAGTCGAATCCGACTCTAGGGTTGCGGTGCTCATCTCCGTTTCAAAGCCGAAGAGCCAGCGCTGTCCGAAGACATTTCCGTGGTCATGTGGCCGGCATGACTAAACACCAAGGTGCACGGAACGCTGTTACCTTCCCACTGAAGTGGTACCTATTTATCTACTTGCAATTTCTTGCTTTCGAACTGCTAGGTTGGCAGGAGCTGGAACTAGAGACAGGAGCTCACCCTGTCATGCGGCACCCGGGTCTTGAACTGCTGAACTACTGACCTTCCACAGCCTGCAGTTCAGTGTCTTAACCACTTGAGCCACCACAGCTCCAAGCTGCATTAATATATTGTTGCAAAAAACAGCATGTCTTGTGGCACCTCTAACTTAACAAATTGTGAGCTTTTTTCATGAGAAAAAACCACTTTTCCAAAGCAAGAAATGGTCATGTCAATGGGTAGGTATACACACTCTAAATACAGAGAAAACAAATAGGCCAAAAGACGTGCTGTATTACTATGCAGAGCACAAATGAATACAAATCAAAGTAAATTAGCACAAGACCCAATCAAATTAATACAGCATGATCCCATTAGTATGTATGAGACTCATTCCTTACTAGCAACCACTGGCAATGCATAGCCATAACAAGATTAACACCATAAATTAATTCCTTAAACTTTTTTTTTTTGGTCACTTCCAGTCTCTACTGAATCCACTGTATCAAATGTGCTAATAAATTCCAACCTCAGCAGCTTCACTCTGGAGTCTGCTATAGAATGTCCTGGTGGATTAAAACCCTCCCCATCCACACCACTAGTTTTTGAATGTTACTAATAGCTGATTTGTATCCATTTATTCTTTTGCGCAGAAAGTGACATGTTTGGCCTTTGTAAATGGAAGAAGATAAATGAGCTTGTTCCGGGGTTTGTATCTCTATCAGGTGGCTCATTGTTGGGGGTGAATACAGGGGAGGTCTTAGTGATTCTGGGGCCCTGGGCAAAAGTCAAGGATGCCCTCCACCCTTACACTCCCTCCCCCAACATCCTCAGTGTTTCTATTTCCATTCAATTTTAATGCACACCCTACATTTCCATACACTCCCTAGGACATCTCCTTCAATTTTTTTAAGTGTCACTCCATTTCTTTATCTTCAGCAAATGCCCAGCATGCAGATCTGCTCCCTGCTGGGAAATTTACCCTCTGGATCCCCCCCCCCCACATTCTGTCTCTTTTTGTCCACTGCCTCTGTCCCAAAGCAACAAATGGCAGATAGCATCTATCAGCTGGCAAATGGCATTTTGGAGGGGAGAGAAGAGCAATTTAGGGCAGGAACCCTGAAGGACTTACTTTGAGTGGTGCTGCTCACCACTCTTCCCTCAGGAGGAAGTGGAGGATAAAAAGGTCAATGACCACACTGATGACGATGACGGACAGGGCTGGCGGTTGCTGTGTAGGCAAGAAGGAGGAGCACTAATGTACTGCCTTCCTGGTAAGCAGGCACAGCTGCAGCCTGGCTTGCAAGGGAAATGTGACTGGCTGGTTGTGCAGGCAGGGCAGATAACAAGGGATGGAGGCCACCCCCACCCTAACCCCCCAGCCTCCATCCCTTATAGGGTTGCCAACAATGCTCCCTCTAAGCTGTGGAGTCTTGTGAGCAGAAATTCTACTTTATGAGCTACTGGCATTAAAGTTGTGAGCGAGTGATTTGGCTACTGCATAAATTAGTTTGCTTTGGAGCCATCCTTCCTGAGCTAAGACAAAAATGTGTGAGCTGGAGGCTAAAAAACGGA
Source organism: Gekko gecko (assembly GCA_029375565.1). Taxonomy (NCBI): domain Eukaryota; kingdom Metazoa; phylum Chordata; class Lepidosauria; order Squamata; family Gekkonidae; genus Gekko; species Gekko gecko. The sequence goes on along the minus strand of JAPDNY010000002.1, from coordinate 102,190,919 downwards.
GAGCTAGCTCACACTAACTCAGCTTAGAGTAAATACTGGTTGCCAATCCCCAGTTGGGGGATAAGAACATAAGAGAAGCCAATGTTGAATCAGGCCAATGGCTCATCTAGTCCGTCACACAGTGGCCAAAAATACCAGGTGCAATCAGGAGGTCCAGCAGTGGGGCCAGGACACTAGAAGCCCTTCCACTGCTGCCCCCCCCCAGCACCCCTGCCTGAGAGTTCCTATCTATACCTTGTGGCTAATAGCCACTGATGGACTTCTGCTCCATATGTTTATCTTATTCCCTCTTGAAACTGTCCATGCTTGTAGCTGCCACCACCTCCTGTGGCAGTGAATTCCATGTGTTAATCACTTTTTGGGTGAAGAAGTACTTCCTTTTATCTGTTCTAACCCGACTGCTCAGCAATTTCATTGAGTGCCCACAAGTTCTCGTATTGTGAGAAAGGGAGAAAAGTACTTCTTTCTAAACCTGCTCAATCCCATGCATAATCTTATAAACCTCGATCATGTCGCCCCTCAACCGTCGTTTCTCCAAGCTAAAGAGCCCCAAGCGTTTTAACCTTTCTTGGAGTTTGGTGTAGTGGTTAAGTGCATGGACTCTAATCTGGGAGAACCGAGTTTGATTCTCCACTCCTCCACTTGCACCTGGCTGGATGACCTTGGGCAAGCCGTAGTTCTGATAAGAGCTGCTCTTGAAAAAGAGCAGTTTCTGTCAAGAGCTCTCTCAGCCCCACCTACCTCACAGGGTGTCTGTTGTGGGGAGGGGAAGGGAAAGGAGTTTGTAAGCTGCTCTGAGACTCCTTTGGGTATTGAAGGGCAGGGTATAAATCCAATCTCTTCTTCTTCTTCTCTCTCTTCTTCATAGGGAAAGTGTTCCAACCCTTTTATCATTCTAGTTGCCCTTCTCTGCACTTTTCCCAAAGCTATAATATCCTTTTTGAGGTGTGGCGACCAGAACTGTACACAGTATTCCAAATGAGGTTGCACCACTGATTTATACAGGGGCATTATGATACTGGCTGATTTGTTTTCAATTCCCTTCCTAATAATCCCCAGCATAGCTTTGGCTTTCTTTATTGCAGTCACACACTGTCTAGATATTTTCATTGAGTTATCTACTACGACCCCAAGATCTCTCTCTTGGTCAGTCTCTGCCAGTTCAGACCCCATCAATGTGTATTTATATTTAGGATTTTTGGCTCCAACGTGCATCACTTTGCACTTGGCCACATTGAACCCCATTTGCCACATTGACCCATCCTCGACAGATCCCTTTGGAGTGCCTCACAATCCTCCCTGGTTCTCATCACCCTGAACAACTTCGTGTCATCTGCAAATTTAGCCACTTCACAGCTTACTCCCAATTCCAAAGCATTAATAAACTAGTTAAAAAGCATTGGACCGAGTACTGGTCCCTGTGGTACCCCACTGCTTCCCACCCTCCACTGAGAAAGTTTCCCATTTATACTCACACTCTGTTTCCTATTTATAAGCCAGTTTTTGATCCACAAGAGGACTTGTCCTTTTATCCCATGACTATTGAGCTTACTTAGGAGCCTTTGATGAGGAACTTTATCAAAAGCTTTCTGGAAGTCAAGGTAAACAACATCTATTGGGTCCTCCTTGTCCACATGTTTGTTCACTCCCTCAAAAAACACTAACAGGTTAGAGAACAAGATCTTCCTTTACAGAACCCATGCTGAGTCTGCCTCAATAGTTTTTGTTCATCAGTGTGCCTACTAATTCTTTCCTTAATAACAGTTTCCACCAACTTACCCGGTACCGATGTCAAACTGACTGGCCTGTAATTTCCCGGATCTCCACTGGAGCCCTTTTTAAAGATGGGGGTAACATTAGCTACCTTCCAGTCCTCAGGAATGGAGGCAGATTTTAAAGAAAGATTACATATTAATGTAAGGAGATCCACAAGTTCACATTTGAGTTCTTTAAGAACTCTCGGATGAATGCCATCCGGGCCTGGTGATTTATTAGTTTTTAAATTGTCCATCAGTCATAGGACTTCCTCTCTTGTCACCTCAATCTGACTCAGGTCTTTCAAACCCCCTCCCGAAATCAGTGGTTCTGGAGTGGGCAAGCACTTCTCATTTTCCACAGTGAAGACAGAGGAAAAAAATACATTCAGCTTCTCAGCCATTTCCCTGTCATCCTTCAGTAGTCCTTTTACCCCTTGGTCATCCAAGGGCCCCACTGCCTCTCTGGCTGGTTTCCTACTTCTAATGTATTTTTAAAAAGTTTTATTGTTGGCCTTTATGCTTTTTGTGATATGCTCCTCATATTCCCTTTTTGCTTGCCTGATCACAGACTTGCATTTTATTTGCCACAGCCGGTGTTCCTTTTTATCAACCTCACTGAGACTAGTTTTCCACCGCTTAAAGGAATCCTTCTTATGTTTTACAGCTTCCATTACTTTATTTGTTAACCATGCAGGCTTTTTTCTATACCCATTTGTGCCTTTCCTAACCTGCGGTATATATTTTTTCTGAGCTTCTAGGATTGTATTTTTAAATAGTCTCCAAGCTTCCCCAAGGGTTTTGACCTTTTCCACTTTTCCTTTCAATTTCTTCCTCACATATCTCCTCATACCAGAGAAGTTACCCCTTTTAAAGTTAAAAGTGGTTGCGTCAGTCTTTTTGGGCAACTCCCTATTTATACAAATGTTAAACTCAATAACATTATTGTCACTGTTCCCAAAGCGGTGCAATCACTTTTACATCCCTCACCAGGTCTTGGGCTTTACTTAGGACCAAATCCAGGATTGCCTCTCCCTTGGTAGGATCTGTGACCATCTGTTCCATAGCACAGTCATTGAGAGTGTCTAAAAACTCAATCTCTTTTTCCCAACTAGAACTCATATTGACCCAATCAATGTGTGGGTAGTTAAAGTCTCCTATTACGACACAGTTATTTCGTCTAGCCACTATCCTTAATTCATACATCATTTTATAATCCTCCTCCACCTTTTGATCTGGTGGGCGATAACAAACTCCCACTGTTAAGCTTTCTTTTAGACCTACTATTTCAACCCATAGCATTTCCAGAAGCGAATCCAATACTCTTACCCTCTCAGTCTTACTGGACTGTATACCCTCTCTGACATACAGAGCCACCCCACCTCCAACCCTTCCTCCTCTATCCTTCCGATATAACCAGGAATCACCATATCCCACTGATTTTCCTCATCCCACCAAGTTTCTGAAATACTCACAATGTCTATTTCCTCCCCCCCGCAACACCAAGCATTCCAACTCCCCAATTTTACCTCAGAGATTTCTAGCATTTGTGTATAAACACCTATAGTTTCCCATGCTTGTTAAGCCCACAACCTTCCTCTTGCTGCCTCGAGACCTTGCCAGGCAGTCCCTATCGTTAGCCACAGTCTCAGTGGACAATTCTAATCCATTTCCTTGTACAAAAGTAACAGCTACCCCTTCATCTCTTTGAGATGAGCCATCCCAAACCAGAGACTTTTCATCTCCTGTCGGCTTTCCCCCAATATTCAGTTTAAAAACTGCTCTGCCACCTTTTTGATTTTGAGTGCCAGCAGCCTGGTTCCTTCTCGGGACAAATGGAGACTGTCCCTTTTGTACAGCTCCCTCTTGTCCCAAAAAGCATCCCAGTGCCTAACAAACTTGAACCCTTCCCCCCTACACTATTGTCTCATCCACGCATTGAGACTCCTGATCTGTGCCTGTCTAAAACACGTGTAATGTCCGCTACCTTTGCACCAGGCAGGCAAGTCACCATACGGTCAGTATGCGGGTTCGCCACCCAGCTGTCTACCTGCCTAAGGATCGAATCACCAACTACCAAAAGCCCCCCTCCCACCCTTCCCAGGGATGATTCCTTGGTACAAAAGGATACCTGTTCACCAGCTGAAGAAGAAGTCCCTTCTGAGGGCACATTCCCCTTATCCTCAGCATGGTGCCCCATTTCTCCTTGACCCTCATGCTCCCTAGTAGCAGTGGGGCTGCCAGATCCAGAGTGGGACATATCTAACAAGTCCCAGAGAGTCTTCTCCGTGCACCTAACTGACTGTCTCTGCTTCTCCAGGTCAGCCACCTTGGCCTCAAGGGAGCAAACTCGCTCCCTGAGAACCAGGAGCTCCTTGCACCAAGCACACACCCAAGACTTCTGACCAGTGGGCAGATAGTCATACATGTGACACTTCATGCAAAATATTGGACAGCCCCCAACCCCCTGCTGGCATTCTGGCTTCATAATAGCTTTTAAGCTAATACTTTTATATAATCCCCCTTTTAAAACCCTTTGTATTTACATGGTTCCTGTTGGAGAAGTCTACTTACCTTACTGGGAACTCAAGGAGCCTAGGTCCCTGACTTTCTTGCTCTTCCTGGGCTTCTTACAGAGCCCCTAAGCTAAGAGCCACAGGCAAAGAGCCTCACCCTTTGGCTCTCGCCAGAGGCTCGTGCCTCTTGCAAGCTTCCTGCCTTAAATAGAAGCTTCCCCCAGGAGAGGATGTGGCCAGCAGGTATTCAGATCCATCCAGGCACTCAGTTACAGGCAAATAATGGCCCTTTCACACCCTAACTCGAGCAGCCAGGACTCTGCAACAACTCACAACTCACCACACACTCCCAAATACAGTACCCCCCCCACAGGGCCGGCTTGAGGTGGCTCTGCGCCCTAGGCAGGCACAGATGCCAACCTCCCAGTGGGGCCTGGAAACACCCACCATGCTGCCCTGCCTCCTCTCCCCCCCAGGGGGGAGGGGGAGGGTGGGCGAGCCACAAGCCAGGGAAGGGGTGGGAGTTTTAACCCCTGCCCCTTCCCTCCCAGCACCAGCTTGCCTCGGTGCTCCACAGCCGTGGGGCACCCAAGCAAGCCAGGGAAGAGGCAGGGAGGTGGCGGCGGCAGGGAGGTGGCGGCGGCAGGGGCTTTTCACCTGGGGGGGCAGGCGCAGTTTGGCACCCCTGCAGCTGGCGTGCTCTAGGTGAGCGCCTAGCTCGCCTAGCGGGTGAGCCAGCCCTGCCCACACAGTATCTTCTCAGCTAAATCACCTCCACTTAAAGTAAATAAAAAAACACTCACCCCTCTGGCAGCTCTAACTCCTTGCTCCTTCTCAGATCTCAGCTGGGTCAGCTCTGCTTCTGGCAAGCTTCCTGCCTTAAATAGAAGGTTCCCCCAGGAGAGGGTGTGGCCAGCAGCTATTCAAATCCACCCAGGCACTCAATTACAGGCAAACAATTACCCTTTCACACCCTAACTTGAGCAGCCAGGACTCTGCAACAACTCACAACTCACCACACACTCCCAAATACAGTCCCCCACACAGTACCTTCTCAGCTAAATCACCTTAGCTGAAAGTAAATAAAAAAACACCCCTTTAGCAGCTCCAACTCCTTGTTCCTTCTCAGAACTCAGCTGGGATCCCCTGGTTTGGAGTCCTCTCCCCACTTCAGGGTCTTCTGAAAGTGTGTGTGTGGGGAATGGCTGCTGAGTGCTCCATTGTACCCTATGGAGACCAGTACCCATAGGGTATAATGGAGAATCAATCCATAGGTATCTGGGGCATTGGGGGGCTGTTTTTGAGTTAGAGGCACCAAATTTTCAGCATAGCTGAACCCTCAAAAACCCTCCCAAGTTTCAAAAAGATTGGACCAGGGGGTCCAATTCTGTAACCTCCCAAAGAAGGTGCCCCCATCCATTATTTCCAATGGAGGGAAGGCATTTAAAAGGGATGTTGTCCCTATAAGTGTGATGGCTAGAACTCCCTTTGGAGTTCAACCACACTTCTTCGCTCTCCTCTCTGGGAGGCTCCTGGAAAGTCCTCCGCTGGTTTGTCAGCCTTACCTGGCAACCCTAATCCCTTACCATTATCATCTCTAGTGGTACAGCATCAGGCAGTTGCTCCCTCCCATTGCCCTACACCTGAATGCCAACCACTGCCTGAGACTGAGTCAAGGGCCAGCATATGCTGATTGCTGGCTGCTGCCTATGAACCCCCTCACCAACTTTACCCCTGGTGGTGGTAGAAAGGCCAGCAGTGGCAACGCTTTGGCTGGCAACCAGGAAAGCCTAGCAATTGTGATCCCAACACCCCACCCATTGCAGGGGCCAGGGCAACTGTCCTGGTTGCCCCATGGCTAAGATTGTTCTTGGATGAGTAGCTGCTTGAGGTTGGGGGCTGTCAGTAAGCAAGGGCAAGCCCTATGAGACCCATGAGAGGGAAGGATCATCATCCAGGACCAGAATAATGTGTTAGAGAAGTTTTAATTGACATTTATTGGTGACAAAAAGCAGTGTTCTATTATTTTGCAGGGCGTGTTGAGTACTAAGTGACAACAGCAAACAAAATAAGGGAAGCACAAGCTCAGAAACAAACAAGCAAAAAGGTAGAAACTCATTAATGGTGCACAAAAGGAAAACATACAACATGATAAAACTTATCCTAACGTATCTTGCACCGGTCTGCTTTTCATCAGGGGAACTAATTTAGCTACTCAGTAGTAAGCAACAGCCCCAGACTAGGCAGCAGCTCTAACCTTATGCAGTTATTAGTGGAACAGAACTCCAGCCTGAAAAAGGTTGGCAATCCTGGGTTTTATCCAATAATAGAAAAATTCCATGATGGTGGGTTGGGTCCCACAAGGGGTCAATTCAAGCTTTGCCAGAGAGACCACTGGGTTATTAGCAGAAGCAAACTTGGCACAGGGCAGCACAAGAGGGTTTCACTTCCAGATTAAAGTTCAAGGATGAGCTTCAAGAAGACAATTCCTTTTGTAGGTCCCTTTGGTAAACATATTGCTTGGAAACCTGCCTTGAAAAGCAGGGGAGCCTGTATGCCATTTGTTTCAGTACAGACCCAGTTCAGAATGGCATTGAGAAGCTTAATTCATTTAACATGTTCAGAGTGCTGTGATAATCCCAATGGGAGAGCATAAAAGAAAAATATGTGTAACTAAAGATCAAGTAACATATCAAAAGCAATACAATCTTTGAAAGACATACATTCCTCAGTGCCCTTTACATAGGGATTCCTTTGTATAGGATGACAAAGACACCCATCACCTGTCTAACATATGGCTTGACGTTTAAAACAACAATTCCAAGTCCTGGCAACATTTTCAACTGAGAGAGTTTCTTGCAAGATTCAGGACACTACAAATTGGAACCAATCAGGGTCTCACCTTTATCTTCTATAGTCAGTAACATCCTTTATGTCTGGTGGCAAACAATAGTTTTTAAAACTATTAAATTATAGAGGCACTGTTAGCTATGTAAACACTCACTTCTCTTGCCCCATTGCTGCCTGTGGTCAAGCAGGTTTTTGCTGTGAAACCTGCAAACGGAGAAAACGGGATAATTGCAAAAAAGAGAATGCCACGATGGAATTGATACACCTCTGGATCTGTTCGTATCTGGGGAAGTCAAGCACATTTTGTTGCTGCAGTTACACACACACAACAAGAATTATAACAGGATCCAGATTTCATAAATAGCACAGTGCTTTCTTATTTTCTTCTTACTAGGTTTCTGTTAGTTAATCTAGTTGTGGGGAACTCAGGTCAGAGAGCCAAAATGTTCATAAAATCAATATTAAATGTTGATGCTGGACTCCACGGAGAGCTGGAACGGCAACATTTTACAGCTCAAAAGGCACTGAAAGAGGTCTGTCTGGGCCTGGGCTGGAAAAACACAAGGCGTGAAGGTCAGGACTGAGGGGCATTGTGTGTAGTCATACACACAGCATGTGTCTGATTCTAACAAGCATTATCCACTCATCACTGTCATGAGGAGTCTTCATTGCAAAGACAAGCTGGATTTGAATACAGAGGCTTTTTGCCTCTAGGTCATTAGCTCCAAATCTGCATCAGGTCAGCACATGCCAGGAATAATTGTGACTGCTCACTGTACAATGGGTCTTTATGAAATGAGTGGGTGGTCTCTGTCTCATTCCTAGAGGACACATGTCACGAGGACAGACCTCCCCCCCCAGTCAATCTTGCCCCTACCAACAGTATGAGCAGAGACACTGATGTCTGAAGATCATGTCTGCTTTAAAGGTAACTGTCTAGGGCAAGAGAAGACTGATAAGGACAATGGGAGCAGGTGGAATAAGCAGGAAAAGGCCTTGTTCTACTGCACCTGGGTTTGTTTGCTTTTTTAGGAACGCTGCAGCCTGTTGCTAGTTCTGAGCCAACAGACCAGCAATGTCCAAAACAAATGGAAAGATTCTTATAATAAAAGGAAATAATGTTTAAAATGTACAAGCTTGTTAACAAGGAGCGTATAACCCTCAACATTTCAGGCTGTGGATGATCAGGGCATTTCAGCGTCAAGCTTTCAGTTTGTTGGGCTTTGTAACTCCTCTTACAATTCCAGTTCTGCACCTCCTTCTCATTAAATATCTTTGCCTCCCTCGTTTGAAGCATGAAGACTGTACAGTCTTTTAATCAAAATCCCCTACCCCCATTCTTATCTTCACTCCCTTTTGCTTCCTGCTATAATTGGAATAGCAGCAGTGGGAGCTGATTTTTTTTCTGTCAGGGTCCAGAGAAAGTATTTTAATGAGCATTCGAGGTGGGGGATCCTTCTCTGTTATCTGTGTCTTGTCAAAGGTTGTCAGCTGGAATTGCTGTAAAATTATGGCCTGTGTTTGGAGGTGGTCTTTCTGGACCATTCCGTGTTCCTTTACATTCTTAGAAGCAAACCCTTTCCTTTGGCATATGACATCTTTGTGTGACCTTTGCCCTGCCCCAAAATGTCATATTTCTTGGTGCACTTCTTTGTTGTTACTGAAAGATCCCAAAATCTCAGGACAATTTCTCATGTTACTTTTTGGGAGTTCTGGCTCCTGTCCAGCCAAGTTGTTGCGGGGGAGGGGGATCCAGGGAAGAAGGCAGAGTAGAGCTAGGACAATAGTAGTAGCTACAAGATAAGTGTCCTTGCTGCTTTGTTTTTCATGTCAGACAGGAAGCCTGGCCACAGAGTGGTGGCGGCAGCGGCTCCTAGCTGAACCCCCAAGTTCATCAATACAGGGCATGCAATGGGCTTCCTAACACAGGATAGCGATAATGTTGTCTACCGGGCTAATACTAGTTTAGGAAGGCAAAGGAGAGAATTTCTTGCAGGAAAATGCCATAGGGGAAAAGATTAAATTGCCCTTTTGCTGTGACCTAGATCCAAATTGGGACCCTCAGCTTCTACTTTTTAACATGAAATAATGTTAGTAGATCTTCTATGTAATGTATAGTTTTACTCAGAGAATTAGGGGATACTCCTACATCTACAGGCTTCAGGATTAGGCCAGTGTTAGAAGAAGAACTAATTTAGCTTCTTTCAGATTAATATCTATAGTTACCTCAGAATTCTTACTGAGTTCCATTTTAGGACAAATCTTCTCCTTGAAATATTGTTAACACGGTAATTTCTCCATGTTAGCTTGGTCTATAAAATACAAAAGCTTGGAACGGACTTAGATGGCTGCACATTCCCCTCCCCTGAAGAGGCCCTCTTAAGTAATCCTCAGGGGGCTGTATTCAAAGGCAGGAGCAGCTCTAAGAATCCAGGAGCCAAGATTTGCAATAAATCTTCTTTTCTGCTATAAACAGTACTCCAAGAAGATGTCACCAGAAGCATGGGGTGAGAGAAAGGTGGGCATTTTGAGGATACTAAATGATGAAAGAGTCCTGATTTGCACTTTTATTTGAATTGTGATCACAAAGAATGGAACTGCATGGCCAAATACTGTGTTGTTCCAGCTTTATTATTTTTTATCAGATGAGCTGGTAATCAGCAGTCTTTGGCCACCTGATGAGCCAGCCATTAATATTATGGCCACTTCCGCACTGTCATTTTTGTCACTTGTTTGTCCCTATTGCTTCACGGTCCCCCCCCCACCAATGTGTTTTGCCCTTTCTAGAAGTCCCAGAGGGAGCAAAACACATGTGGAAAAAGGGGAGGGGGGACCCAAAGCAAATGAGTGACAAAAAATGGCAGTGTGTAACTGGGTAACTTGCACTGTAATCCTAAACAGAATTACATGTTTCTATAGCCATTTAATTTGATTGACTGAGAAAGGTGTAAGTCTGTTTAGGATTGTACTGTTGGTTTACAATGTGATTACAGCCACCATGTGGCAAGTTTTTAAGTGGCAACTTAGCTGATTCTATCCAGATAGTTCAGTGTGTGAAGAAATACCTTGCTTCGCACTTATTATTCTAATTGTTTTTTCCCCTCAGGGGTTTAGTGCATTGAATGACTCTGCCCAGCTTTCCTTAATCAAAGAGTTGGATGGGGGGATCATCTGTCCCAAGGCAGCAGCAGCCAGCCACCATGCTTTCACAGGCAAGCCACACACAAACATTGAATGCCACAAAGACATACATTGCAGCAAATGATTGTGAGTGCGTGTGTGACGCCCACCATGCCCGGTAGGAGGGCACCCGCTTGTGGCCGTTGCCGGGCTACTACACAGGGGTGTGGATCCGTAGCCTCAGCCCCTGCCAGGCAGACGGAGGAGCCAAAAGGGGTCAGTAGCAGGGGGGTCTACCGAAGAGCAGGGGTAGTGGCCTCAGACTGCGGGTCTGCCAGAAGGGTTCTGTCACCTCTCTTGCCCACCCTGGGTCTGGCTTCTGGTGCAAGGGGAACTCTTGCCGTCGGGGTCTCTTTTCCCTCTCTCTCTCTGCTTTTCAGGTTAGCCCCAGCCAGCCCAGTCTTCCTCCCCAGCCGTGTCCCTGCCTCTTCCTTTTATTACCCCCGTTGCCCCCTTTGGCACCTCCCACCCTGAGGCCCTGCCTCCCTTCAAAGGGAAGGACGCCAGGCCTGTGTCCGCCCTTCCAGCTTCCGAGGCCCTCCCCAGGGCGGGAGCCGGACGTACGTTGTCCGCCGCCCCTTTCCCGAGAGGTGCAGCTACTTGGGCAGGCTGCTGCACCCACCGCGGGCCGGGCCTCACCCGCCCCGTCTGTGCAACTTCTGCTCCCTCTGCCCTGGCCTCCGTCGCCGCCGAGGCCCTGGATCCCATGCTGCTGCTTCCTGGTGGCGGGCCGTTGCTGCGCCCGGTGAGTACTGCTCCGGGGTGGGGGGGCATTGCTGGGGCCATCCCCAGACTGCTGCGGGCTAAGGGGAAGGGGGCGGGGGTCTCCGGCCATGCCTCTGGGCTCTTTCCGAGCCTCCCAGCGCCGTCCCGGCAGGAGCTGGGACAGCATGTAAAGAGTCATTAAGTTGCAGCTGATTTATGGTACCCCCACAGGGGTTTCAAGGCAAGAGATTAACAGAGATAGTTTGCCATTGCCTTCCTCTGCACAGCAACCCTGAAATTCCTTGGTGATGTCCCATCCAAATACTAATCCAGGCTGACCCTGCTTAGTTTATGAGATCTGATGAGAGTAGGGATGTTAGCCTCCAGGTGGGACCTGGGGATCCTCGGGAATTGCAGCTCACCTCCAGACTACAGAGATTTGTTCCCCTGGAGAAAATGGATGCTTTGGAGGGTGGACTCTATGGCATTGTACCCCTCTGAGGTCCCTGTCCTTCCCAGGCTCCATCCTCAAATCTACAGGAGCTTCCCAACCTGGATCTGACAACTCTATCCCCCTTATTAATTGATTCAATCCAAATAAGAGCTCCATAGAGTAGCTGAGAGCCTATTTTCAGGCTGAAGATTTTTAGCACAGCTGGAACATATTGGTTCCCTCTTCCAGAAAAATAAAAATGCAGAAGTGCATTAGCATTTGCTTTAGTATTATTAATTGCTACTCTATGTTGTTGGGTCCATGATGCAGTAGCTTGAAAATGCAAACCTAAGTACTTAAAGTGTTTTATTTGTTTAAGCTCATGATTGCTCACCTTCCAGGTAAATTGCTTCCTAGATTTGGAGAATACTAACACTTTGGATTTCCCAACGTTTAATTCTAATTGGTTGGTTTTGCAGTACTCTTGGAAGCAATTCAATAAGCGAAGCAAACCCAATCGAGAGCATGACAATAAAACTTCATCGTCTGCATAAAGCAAGATTGGGATGTTAGTAGAACCCAATTTGGGACTATGGCCATCCACTTGGGTTAAAAAGGGGGCAAGGTTGCTTAGGGAAAAGTTTAAAAGCAGGGGTGCAAGGACACAACCCTGTTTGACACCTTTGCTGGTAGAAATTTTGGGGGTTAATCTCCCTGAAGCAGAGTATCTAATTTGACATGAGGTGGACATCATAGTCTGCTAATTAAAAAGGAGTCTCTTGTTCAGGGAAGTATCAGCCATTTTCTCCCAGAGGCGATTCCTGGGGATAGAATCAAAAGCCCCTTTAAGGTCCAGAAATGCCACATATAATTTGGATCTTCTGCACCCTGTATACTTATTAACTAAGTGAGAAAGAACCAAACAGTGGTCCAAAGTCAATTTCCCCTGCCTAAAGCCGATTTGCTCTGGGCTGATAAATTTCTGAGCTGTTAACCAATTGTGGAGTTTGTTTTGTAATAATTTAGCATACAATTTGCCAATGAAAGAAAGGAGGCTAATAGGTCTAACATTTGCAGGGCTTGACTGGTCACCCTTCTTAAAAAACAGGACTATAATTGCATTAGTCCATGTTGTGGGCATATGCCCTGTTAAGTTTACAATGGTAAAAAAAAAAGCAGCCAGAGGGGTTGTCCACCATTCAGGATCAGCTTTTAGGATTTCTGCGGGTATCACATCAGGACCAGGAGCTTTGCTTGATTTTAGTTGGACAATAAGAGAAACAACTTCATCAGAAGTTACAGGGGGCCATTCAGGAACATCATCTAAGACAAGGTTGGTAATATGGGAAGCTTCTGAAGCCTCCCCCTGAAATAAAGTAGAAGGAGAAATGACAGAAGGGTTGGATATTCCTGGTCTGAGTGCTCTGTTTACTAATGCCCAAAATTGCTTGGAATCATTGCAGAGACAGAAGTTAGCAGTCACTTCCACTGTTTTTTTGACAAGGCCACTCCTCTTAATTTTAATAAGGTTATTTAAGTAGTTTCTGCATGTTTGGTATTCTTCTGAGAGATAAGACAGTGAAGAATTACAGAATTTCCGGTAGATGGAGTGTAGAAATGATTTCAATTCTCTACATTCTTTATCAAACCATGAGCCTTTAGGAGATTGATCAGAATGATTTGGTTTGACACTATGATATTTATATTTTAACAACTCATTTATAAGCACCAGAAGAATCTCGTAATTGGATACAGCTAGAATATGATTAGTGGACTCTGTTAATCTATCCCTGAAGTCCAAGATAGAAGACTGATTCAAAATTGTTGAAAGGGATGACCTTACCTCTGGAGACCAGAAGACCCTAGTTGGTGAATCAGGTTCTTGAATCATAGGTTGTAAACATATGTTAATATCTAACTCAAGTGTGAGAACTAGGGGCAAGCAGTCACTATAAAGCTGTTCCTGAATAGAAAAATTGCATATGAAGGAATAAAGATTTAAAGAAACTAAAATGTAGTTGACTACAGTACACCCTCTGATAGAGATAAAGGTATAATTATCAGCATTACCATAAGCCATTAACCCATTCAGCCAGAGTAAATAAAATTGGGCACATAGATGTGTGAAGTATTGTCCAGCTAGATTATATATATTATCCCAGGAATATCTATTACCAAATGCTAGTGAAAAGTAAAATGTCTCCAGATTAAGGCCAGTCTTAGCAGCAAGAATCTGGATATTATTGCCCACTCTAGCATTGAAATCCCCTGTTAAGATAATGTCCCCCTGGGGGAATGCTTGAGTCAGCTGTTCTATAAGGGCCGTCAAGCTTTTTCCACTGACTGGTTAGGACAGTTTTATCCTTTGAGGGAGGTAAATAAACATTAATTAACATAATAAAAACTCCATTAAAAGTAAGCAAGGTTACAAAGGCTAAGTCTTGACATTCCTGTAAATCAAGTAATTTTGCTACATAAGTTATAGAAATAAGAATTAATACGGCAGTTGAGCAGGTACATTCAGGAAAATCTTGGGTATTCCTTCTTGTGTCCCATATGCAGCTTTATGCCTAGAATGTGGCCAAAAACTTAGGACTACAAGGGCATAGTTAATGACCTTTAAGTTTTGGCTTCAATTACATCATAGATCTGATTATATCATTACATCATAGATCTAGTTACTGCTTCCAACTTTTGACTGAATCCAACTACTCCCCTTGGTTGGTTATTATTGAAAATAAATTACAAACACTGAATATCCCTTTCGAATCCTTACTCTTGCTTTCTGAATTGGAGGCAATGCAAACAATAAGGGACAGGCTATTTGAGGCACAGCTATTTGAACTGTACAACACAGCTAATAAGACATGCTCCCCTCTAAGTCATGGGATATTGCCCACTGTGGGTCACCCTGCTAGCTATTTTCACCAACTTCAGACTCCAGCATTACGTAGAACCTTTTCACTTGTCAGGTTCAACGCTCTCCCTTCAGTGATCTTTATTGGGAGGTTTAATAGTATCCCTTTTTTAAATATATGCCCCTGTGCAAGCAGGTCAGTTGACATGGTGTCTCACATGCTATTGGAATGCCATTACTATGCCAATATTCGACACCGCATTTTGTCGTCATTACTTGGTGGTATCAGAGAGCTTCCTGACTCACACAAATTGCTTTATTTGCTAAACAGCGATGATGAAAATATAACCGTTTCTGTGGCAGAGTTCTGGCAGACTGCTCTTTGTATTCGTAGTACAGTATTGTAATACAAAACTTATTTTCAGGAGAAATGAATTTGAGACTATTTTACATTGATTTTAGACTATCTTAGAATATTTTTTTCTCTTTGATTGGTATTCGTTCTTTACCTTATCTTTTGTATATTACTCTTTTTAATGTCAATGCCAATAAAGGTAATTGAATTGAATTGAACTCTATCCCCCCATCCCCTGCTGGTGGCCAGGGAGAACCTGGTAACCCTAGATGAGATCAAGCTAGCCAGGTCAGGGCAATAAATGATAACAGAGCAAATAATTTTTCTCTTCAATATTACAACAATAGCAAAATCAATATTCCACTTCAATAAAGATAGTGAGATTTGGGGGAGAGTTTGCAATTGATCATTTGCAAATGTTCTCCAACGAGTTTCCCTCTTAAAGGCAAGTCCAATAAAATTCTTGCATGGATTATAACTCCTCCCCCATAGGGCTGCCAGACCCCCCAGTGGAAGCAGGTGTCCTCCACCACCTGGCCCTCCCTCCCAGCTTCTGATCAGCTGGCCAGCAAGGGGGGATTTATTAGTACAAAGAAAAAGGCCTAGGCCACAATGCCAGCATCACACCAGCTACTTCCAGGTGACACTAACATTTAGGCAAAAACCCTATGGTAGAAGCTGGTTTTACCACAGAGTTTTTGCCCAAATACCAAATACCAAGAAGTCACTGTCATGATGACTTCATTTCCTGTATAACACTGACAACATGGATTGGGCCTTTCTCTTTCTCCTGTTAAGTCCCCTCCCATCCCTCACCAGTTGCCAGGAGGGACCTGGCAATCCTGTCCCCCTGCCTCAGCCAAATAAAACCAGATGGTAATGAGTAGTATTGGTTTGAACTAGGTTTCTACAGCTATACCTCATCTTGCTAGTGATTAGAGTAGTCATGGGTCATGATGCCTCAGTTTCTATTGCAATGCAGCAGTTCATATTAACACAGTTCAGACAGAGTCACAGGCAGTGAGCAGAAAGCCAAGACCCTTCGGCTCTTATTAAGGACTTGTGCCTTTGTGGCTGCCATTGGCCAATTCTGGACTTTTCAAAGTACCTAAAAAAAGGAGGGGCAAAAGCAGATCTTTCACAGCTGGTCCTGGTTCCCAAATTCCTTCTGTCCCTGTCCTAATAATACCTAGTGCAGATTTTGTTTTTTTAAATTTCTGTGCACTAAGTCAACATTTTTATTCTGCTGTCTACCAAGATTGCAAGTTGTCTTTCCTAGTTAGTCCCCAGTAGTTCATACCTCATTATAATGTATATTTAAAGTTAGTTTTTGCCCTAATGTGCAGCAATTTACATTTATTCACACTGAACTTCATTTGTCATGTTGTTGTTCATTCATCCCATTTGGATAGAACCTTTGGGAGCACCTCACAGCCTTTGATCCTGAATAATTGGTTGTCATTTTGCAAACCTGGCTATCTCACTGTTCACCCCCCAATTCCAGATCACTTGAACTAGTTATATAGAACTAGTTTCAACAGAAAGTCCCTAGGGGACCCCGCTGCTTACTTCCCTCCATTCTCATTTACTTCTTCATTCTACTTCCGGTTGTTTAACTAATATAAGTAATTAATTAGTAATCACATTTTCCAGGGTATCAGCTTTCATTAGTCAAAGATCACTTCATCAGGTAACCATTTACTAATCCATGAGAGGATCCATCTGAATTTAGTTCATTATTAAACCATCACAGGACCCTTTCCTTATTCAATATGTACACAAGTATACATGACCTGAGGATTTTTCTAATTCATTTATTTACATTATTTATATTCTACCTTTCTCATTTCGACCCATAGTGTATTACACAGATTGAGTCAATACAATCAACAGGATGGGACATTCAATAAACAATGCAATAGTATTAGGGTTGTAGAACCAACCACAAATCTAGAAACAGAACTGAAGCAAACCCTAAATATTAACACGACACATTAAATGATGCAAGAATTATACAGCAGGATCCTACTTACAGCAAGCTATACACAGTAGTATAGACCACAGTCCTTAATAACTTACCCAAGTAATTTTGTGAATCATTTTGTACAGTGCAACCCTACTGTCTATGCAGAAAAGCCCTCTTGAATAATTCAGTGTTGCATAGCTTGCAGAAAGCCTGGAGAGTGGGAGCCTTCCTGACATCCTCAGGCAGGCCATTCCATAAGGTGGGGGCCACAACGGAAAAGGCATGTGTATGGGCAGTTGTTGATTTTGACCATTTGCAGGTTGGCGCCTGCAGAAGACCCTATTCAGATGAGTGAAGATGTCATGGTGGAGCATGGGGGAAAGGTGGTATTGCAGATATGAGGGTCCAAGGCCATGAAGAGTTTTTTTGTGATAGCCAGTACTATAAATTGAGCTTGGTAACTGATGGGCAGCCAGTGGAGTGACTACAGAATGGCAGTAATATGTGTGCTCCATCTGGCTCCCAGTTACAGATAAGCCACAGCATTCTGCATCAACCAGAGTTTCCAGATTGATTTTGAGGAGAGACCAATGTACAGTGCATTAGAGTAGTCCAGTCTTGATCTTACTTTGGCATGGATCCAGGTGTCCAGATCAGCTGAATCAAGGTAAGGGGCCATCTTATGGGCTAGGTTGGTTGGAATAAAGTCTTTTGTGCAGTTGCATTAGCTTGCTTCTCCAGCAATAACACTGGGTCTAGAATAACCCCCCAGCTCTTAGCTGAATCAGCAAGGGTTCAGCTGAGCTCCATCAAAAGTGGGGAGCACAGTGTCCATCAAGATCTCCACCTATCCAACCGGCATTACCTCTGTCTCTTCAGCATTTAATTCCAATTTGATCACTCTTAGCCAATTTGTCAGAGCAGCCAGGCAGTTATTTGGGAACTTTCCCCACATTACCAGATTTGGATAAGGGTGTATAAAGTTGGGTGTCATCCTCATGTAGACAACCAATCCCAAAGCTAAAAACGATTTGTCTTAAGAGCCAGTTTGGTGTAGTGGTCAAGTGTGCAGACTCTAATCTGGAAGAACCGGATTTGATTCCCTACTTCTCCACATGCAGCTGCTGGATGACCCTGGGCAAGCCATAGTTCTGCCAGAGTTGTCCTTGAAAGGACAGTTCTGGAAAGAGCTCTCTCAGCCCCACCTACCTCACAGGTTGTCTGTTGTGAGAAGGGGAAGGGAAAGGAGTTTGTAAAAGGGAAAGGAGTTTGTAAGCTGTTCTAAGACTCTGAGTGAAGGGCAGGGTATAAATCCAATCTCCTCCTTCTTCTCCTCCTCACACAGAGATTGAAAAACATGGGAGATAAAACTGCACCCTGTGGAACTCCACAGGATAGTTCCCACACAAATGATAACCAGTTTCCGATAGCAATCATTTGAGTCTGATCTGTGCAGAATGATTTCAACCATTTTAGCACACATCCTGATACCTACTTCTGCCTTCAAATGCCTCAACAACATAGTATGATCTATTGTATCAAATGCTGTGTATAAGTCCAACAAGAACAACAGAGGCATGGCCTTTGTCTATGATCAGACAAAGGTCATAGTCTAAAGCTAGTAGAGCCATCTCTGTTCCATAGCCTAGCCTGAAGCCAGACTGAAAAAGATCTAGAGCAGATGAGTTATCCAAGAAAACCTGGAGATGGTTTGCTACTGGTTTTTGCCCAGATTAGAGATTGGGCCATAATAGGCCACATTATTTTACTGTAGGATGCTGTTTGAGTGGCCAAGGTGCCCTAAGTTACTGACTGATTTACAATAGATGCTAAGGGTTTGTTGATGTGGTCCTTACATGATTTTAGTAGTCAGGATGGGCAAGGATCCAGAGTACAAGTAGTGGCCTTTACCAATGCCACGATCTTGTTGACATCCATGGTGGAAACTGGGTCAAAATGGTCCACAAAGAGACCAGGCAAAGTAAGAGGTGGTATATAATAATATGAGACAAAAAAAATCTATTTGGCTTTGTCAGGGGCTCAGAGATCATAACATACCAAACAGCTGTAAAATTGTGCAATGTATACAGTGAATGGTGACTTAACAGTGAAAGGCAATTTAACAGATCAGTCCCAAGGGCTTGATCACTTTGGTGTTTCACACCTAGTCCCAATCCAGTTAGGTAGCCTCATGTGCTAAATCTAGCAAATGGAATTACATGTGTAGCAATAATCTGCCCTAGCAATTTCCAGAAGGGGATTGCTGTGTAGAGGTCTGCTTTTACACAAAGAGTGTCCTCACTGGGTTAGGAGACATATCTTTAATGATGCTGTCAAACCACAGTTAATGATGCTGTCAAACCCCAGTTAGTGAGAGGAATTGCCATTGTTGGCTACCAGGGTTTTACAATGGTTTGATGCTGGAAATACCATCTCATATGATGTAATCAGTCTGTTGTAAGAGTGGAAACATATTTTAGTACCCTGAGCCTCTGAGCAAGCAAAGTCCTTTTATTGGGCTCTGTGAGTTATATTTTACCATTTCACTTAGCTAAGGAAAATATGTCACAGCTATGTAAGGTGCATTCTTCAGCACAAGGTATGCCCTGCAGGTGAAGGAGAGCCTCTTCAAGTAGTAAGCTACACCTTGCCCCAATGGAATGTGCTGGTCTTAGCTGAGCAGAATGGAACTTAAAGATTTAAGATGTAGCATAAGAGACTACAGCCTTTTTATTATTTATCACCATCACTATCATTATACAAACAACATGGCTTGGCTTTACAAGATCAAGTCAAATTTCCGTGTCCAATAGATAGTCTTCAAAGGCCCTTGATTGTAGCAGTATACTTAATTATTCAGGAGAGGCCCTGCCTCATTCAGAGGGCTTAACAGCCCTTTCATATTTAGGCTTCAAAAGTAGACAAAATGAGAAAGAATACAAAAACTGATTGTCTAATGTCAAACAGAGCTGCCTGTGGCCAGCAGGACAGCCCAAGCAAAATATTATTTCCACAGTATGTAAACTGACAATAACTTTAGAGTAGAAACTAAACTTGATAGACTGTTGAAATCACAAAGGTTTCCTGTCTCCAAATATAGAAAGTATTAATCTTATCATTAAACTTACAGAATAAAAGAAAAGCATTAGTGGAGACAGCAATAAAAATCGGCTTAGTGAGGAGTTTCCCATTATATTATATGGCATACAGATGAGAGAGTAATCTTAATCTCTGTTCCTTCTTTTATTAGAAAGTCTCAGGAAAGAATAGTTGAAGCATAGACTCTTTAAGGAGCTGTGGAAAATTGGATGATTTATCTATTTGTTACATGTGAATTTCAGTCTTCCTCCAACAAGCTGTGAGTACAATAGCATCACAACTATCCTGTGAGACAGATTACAATGAGAACTACTAATTTACCCACTGTCAGTCAGTGAGTACTTATTAATATTTGCATCGTTCTTATAGTGCTAAACACCATAAAATGTAAATAGAAGATCCATGCACCCAAACACTCAGGTATACATGCCAGGGAACCATGGGTGTATGTGCAAGTCTGCCCTTTGCTCTTTACAGTGCTTAGTCCTACTGCTACTATAAGTGATTATGTGACAAGTACATTAGCCAGATGAATATGAATTGGATTCTATCTGGGTTTGAATCTGGGTTTTCCATATCCACACAGCTCTTTCTAGCATGTGTACCGTGTTAGCTTTCTCAAGGCTTATTGCTCTGCAAACACTTGGAGTTTATGCTTTCCCTTCTTTACTTTGCTAAACAGTGCATCTAGAGAAAGAGTAATGCTTTCTAGATTATTTTTGGGAGCTGTAATGCACCAGGGATCTGGGATCATAATACAACAATAATAGTAATACTTTGCACAATGTTCAAAGCCTTTCTCATATGTTGTACTGTAATCCTTACAAACATCCCTGTAAACTAGGTCGGTATTATTATTCCTATATTTCAGACTGAGGGCCCTCTGAGCCATTATACTACACCACAGCAGAAGGGATTGATGTAGCTGGGGGTGGGATCCTGAGTGTTGCCTTCCACAGAGCTTAAAGCATCTCTCTAAATTTCTGATAAGACAAATACAGTAGTATTATACATCCTATATATGTGTCTATTAAATACAGTATCTGATTTCTTTCTTAGACTAGCAATTGCTTTTATAAGATACAAACCTGTATTCAATATTTCAGTAGCCATTACATCTATGTGAATAATAGTAATAGTAATAGTAATAGTAATAATAATAATAATAATAATAATAATAATAATAATAAGATTGGATTTATACCCCGCCCTTCACATGGATTCTCAGAGCGACTTACAAACTCCTTTCCCTTCCCCTCCCCACAACAGACACCCTGTGAGGTAGGTGGGGCTGAGACAGCTCTGACAGAACTCTTTCTCTTTCAAGAACACCTCTGACAGAACTATGGCTTACCCAAGGTCGTCCAGCAGCTGCAAGTAAAGGAGTGGGGAATCAAACCTGGTTCTCCCAGATTAGAGTCCTCACACTTAACCACTACACCAAACAGAACACTAGCTTTCTTGCTTTGAATTTGGATCTAACTTTGCTAAAAGATTACTGAGTTTTAAAATTCTGAGAACTACAGCATAGACTGATGCCAATTTGTTACATTTACTAGTGTAATGTGATGTGTATTTATGCAGCAACGTACATAGGATTACAGTAGTAGTGTCAAAGTCTACTGAAACTAAGGACTCTAACATTCTATAACAGAGCATGCTGTTTCCCAGATCTCCAGCTTCAGAATGTTTGCTCCACTATGAGAAGCTACTTGCTATGAAATTTAAAAGTGTATTTACTTTGTAGTATCAAATGCAGTAAGAACATGTATTATACACAAATGCAAGACACAAAAATAGCTTCAATTATACATTGCCATATGTATCTGAACCATCAATTTTGATAGAACTATTCTTGAATTATATTATAGTAAATAAAAACAAAATTCATAATGTCAAAAATACAGAAAACATTTCAAATTTATATGCAAAACACCATCCTGTTTTAAAAAATACTATTTTACTCACCAGTCCATGCTTTTCTAGTTCACAGACAGAATGAATTCCAAAAGCAGAATGATGCTCTACCTCCCACACTACAGTTCTGTCTCAAACGTAGCAGGCTCTCTTGCATAAGTGCCTGGCACAGAAACACCTGAACATTACAAAGTGACTCTGACATAGGGGTGGAGTGAACAGGCCATGATGTCATTTGGAGACAGCCTCCATTCACAAAAATCAGCAGAAGTCGCTAGTTAGCAAACCATCTGTCCCGCCTCATTCCCAGTGCCTAAATGGTTCTTTGGATTACATAAAAGGTAGTGAGATCTGATGACATCTTGTGGTGAATTGTACATATTTTCCCAGATCAGTTTTTAAATTCTTCTCCAGGGACTGAACTGGATTTGCAAACCAACCCCTGTCATGGAAACCAGTTTTAGAATGTTACCCTATGCTAATCAACAATGCACTGTTGTTGACAGTCTCTGTATTATTAAGATTGCTCAGACAAAGAATGGAGCCTCAATCACCTCTGGTTATTTGTTTGACTGATGGAAAAACACAGGCAAAATTCTAAGCATCATAGATAGAAAGCACTTGATTGACACATTTACTGTTAGATCATGGATAGTCCAACCACAGTTTGTATGTTACATGTGGATCCTGAGTCCTCTCCTATTTACCTTATCAAATAAGAAGTATTGGAAGTTGCATGAGTATATTCTGAACATGGGACTGAAGAGGAGGGTGCTTTGAACTTTTCCATAAGTAATACCAAATGTTTTCTACAATCCCTTTTGACATAGTTAACTGCATATGCCAGTATTAACAAATAATAAGTTGTACTGTTAACACAAGCAAAACATGGTGAAAACTATTAGACTATTGACTACACATAAATCTGTTTTATTCACTAAGTTGTAGCATGTGACAGTTGATGTTCATCAGGGACAGAGAGAGTCAGGAAAAGGAATCTACAGTGCAGCATGCTGTTTTCTTAACTAATTTGTTTTTAATATATTGAACAACCAATCCCATATCTACTTGGTGCTGTACCGCTCCAATAATTTATTTAGGAAATTTGTATGTTGCACTCCCAGATCTGCTCTAGGTTGCTCACGGCAATAGAAGAAAACCTATCAATACAATAAAACAAATCACATAATAAAAATTGGTCAATAAAACAACCATCTCAGGAGAATAAATACATAAAAATTCAAAGAAATAAAAATACAGCCAAGCAATATGCTAAAACTACATTTACTCTGATCCTCACACAGGGGCTTCCACCACAAGGGTTTATAGCAAGCATTCTTAGGATGACAAATACCCACACTATGAATGGTGAAACAAATCAATAAAGCCAGACTGGCACTGACAGGCCCAAAATAGAATACCACTGGTTGTCAGTTAGAGCTCCCAGTTTAAAACAGTCCAAAACATTATCAATGATCTATAGCCATCCTGGATAATGATACTTCTCTCTCTTAAAACAGCTAACCTAAGTTAAAACAGCTTCTTACCAACAGTAATGGACTACTTAATAGAGATACAAACGCAAGAACAATATTCAGCAAGAAACCAAGATACTAGCTTTGTTCCATATACACTCATGCAGCACCATTACAGGATTTAATAACATCAGCCATGCCATGTTCATCCTCCAGTGTGTTATGTCAACAATGCCCTTATGCTTTCTACATAGGACAAACAAGTAATAATATAAATGGACACAAATCAGACATTAAAGATCACAATATTCAAAAAGTAGTGGGAAAATATTTTTAATCTCTCTGTGCACTCTGTTATTGACCTACAGGTCCCAATTCTACAGCAATTTTTTTTAAGATAAACTGTAACATGAAACTGTTCAATTAGGATTTATTTGAACATTTCACCTCACCCCTTAAGACCTGGGATTTATGGTCATTATAACATTTACTGTCTTAAAAGCAATTACAGTTATTAATGGGCTTACTACAATTCGTGAATAATCACTGATTAGATTTAACCATACCTCACCTTGCACCAATTAATTGGTACTCCTCTGGAATTTTATCATCTACTGCTCACATGTTATTATGGCCTCTCAACTGTGCTGGGATCTCCCCCCCCTCCATCTCATAGTAGTATATAAGATGCCAGCAAATGAGCATATACCCATATGCATCAGAAGAAGTGGCCCTGTCCATGGAAGCTAATGCAGAAATATTGGGTTGTTTTTGTTTGTTTGTTTGTTTGTTTAAGTCTTTAAGGTGCCACAAGGCTCTGCTGTATTGTTCTCTCCAAGGATCCTTACATCCTTACATCTCAAGAGCCCATTTCCCCACCCCAGCCCTAGCTGTAATCACCTCTGACTCTGTCACCTGCTCCTTGTTGTTCTCATCTCTCTTTCCTATTTTTTTATGTGCCTTGTTTCTTTTTTCTTTTCTCATCCTTTCCCCTTATGCAATTATATGCAGTGTACCCATTGCTACTGAAGAGCTTCTCCATGATGCCATTAATGCATGTACACTGGAAAATACTATATGTATTCAATTATATTTTCATTATTTGTTCTACACCATGAATGCATTTTTTAAAATGAAGAATTAGAGACTCTTAAAAAAATCTTTACAGTGTAGATGAACTTTCAGCTGCCCTGGGCAACTTGACAACTGAATATTTGTGTCCTGTTATATGCCAAAGTTCAGCTAAGTTCTATCACTCCTTTTGTTTTAATTAACAGGCTCCATCTGTATGCCCACAGAGTAAAATAAATGGAAATAAGTATTATTATGACTACAGCTAGCTTGACCTTGCCAAATCTTGGAAGCTAAGCAGGGTTTGCCCTGGTGAGTACTTGGATGAGAGACACCAAGGAATATCAGGGCCATGACGCACAGACTGTTGTTGTTGTTGTGTTAGTCTCTTGTCTTGAAAACCTTACAGGGCTGCCATAAGTTGGCTGCAACTTGAAGCCACTCCCCCCACAGAGTGCTATATTATCTAATATACTTTATTATATGCAAGCTTAGTTGAAGTAAACTCCTCTGAATCGATGAGGCTTAGTCTCATGTAAGTGTGCATAAATTATTTTTTAAAGTACTTCAAGGGCCACAGATATAAAATGTTTTGTAGTGGTCTCACGTCAGTCTTAGTGAGAAAAACATTTCCAAAGCAAAACTGATGCTAAAAATAAAAGCCCAAACAGCATTTCTATATGACTATTACAGACTTGTAATCAGGGCCGCCAGGCACCTGGTCGTGTGGAGGACCCCCTGCTCTTGTTGCCCTCCGCTGTTCTGAACAGCAGTGGGGGGAAAATTTAAAAATGCAATGCCAGCGATGGCATCATGTTACTTCTGGCAACCGCCCTCCCCCCAGAAGTGACAAAGTGTAGCTGTAGAAATCGCTGGAAACTATGGTTTTCAGCACTGCCTGACAATCCTACGGTGTCCTCCTTTAGGGCTGCCAAATACAGCTTGGGAAATTTCTGGAGATTTGTTGGTGGTGCTTGGGGAGGGAAGGGAGCTCAGTGAAGATGTGTTGCCATACGGTCTGCCCTCCTAAGCTGCCATTTTCTCCAGAAGAACTGAATTGTGTAATCTGGAGATCAATTATTATTCTATAAGAACTCTGTGAGGTTAGTAAACTGATCTACTTCCCACAAATCCCATGTCATGCATACAATCCCATGTCATAAAAGAAAAAGAATTCTGAAATAAGGTTTTAAAAAGCATATTATAGCACTGGTCAGCCCTGTCAGGCCTATTTTTCACCCTCATGTTTGGGCCCTGCTTGTCAAAGGCGTTTCTTTATTTCTTCTGTCAAATCTGTCCAGAAAACAAATTTTAAATTCTGGGTACCTGCCTTAGATCCTGGGGCTTAAAGCAGTTCTGTGTGTATGAGAGAAGGAAAGAGAATAAATATTTATAATTGAAGAAGGATTTCCCCTTTCCCATTGCTGTGGCTAGTGGGGCAAGATCTCCTACTATAGGAATCTCCCCCAGTACTTCACAGGCTGGTGGTGTGTGTGTGTGTGTGGGGGGGGGCATCAGCATAATGTTGGCATGGAGCATCACTTCAGGGGTGCTTATCCCTGCTCTGTCAGTTCCTCTAGGGGGTGTTGCCAGCTGCAACTGTGTCTCTGATTTAGCCCCTCCATGGCCACTTTTTGCAGCTCAGTTACACAGTGCCAGACTAAGCATGTTTACTCAGAATCCTACTCAGATCCATTCAATAGTCTTTATTCCCAGGAAAGTGCTCTTAGGAGACATCTGAGGATCTGAACTTGGGTCCCACTGTCACACATGGTTTGGCTATATTTTGTTTTCCTACTTTGTTATTAATAGCTTTGACCACAAGGGGTCAGGCTTAACTTATGTCTGAGAAGTTCTGCAACTGCCAGATTCCTCTCGAGGTTCAGTGTTCCATTGTTAGTAATTTCCCTCCTCATACTTCACAGGGCCTCTGAACTAAAAACAAGCATTGCTCATTTATAGTGTGGTCTTACTCCAGTACATGGTGTGATCTTATTTGTCAATGATAAGATATGACTATTATTTATTCTAAAATGTACACTCCATTTATTAACTCTTACTGGGCTCTCCAAATGGCTCATGCTAAAATTCATAATGATACATAAATTAATCAGTCAAACTGAAAATATCCTCAGTTTAAACAATTACTCAACATCAAAACATTAGAAATAATTAACATGAACCTCCTAATCCCAAGCTCCGAAAGTCAGATTTTAACTGTCAGTCAAATAAGCACTTTTAGGAAAGAGAATTTCAAAGGCAGTATGTTATAGCTGAGAAGATTTAGGATTTAGATTTAGGACTGTTAGTCTAAGGAGTAAGTTCAGTTCTGGCAATCCCACCTTGCTGGGAGCAAAGGCTTTGTGGATGATAATTCTGCATTTTAGAGATTTTGAGGGAGAGGGCCAGGGCTAAGAGATTCTACTTTCATTGCAGAAGGTTTCAAGTTCAATCCCAAATATCTACAGTCAAAGAACCTAGGTAGCCGATCTTGTAAAAGGGTTTTCTCTGCCTGAGATCTTAGAAAGCTAATATCAAAGTACCAGAGAAGGTAGCTGTGTTAGTCTGTTGCTGCAAAATAGTAAAAAGTCCAGTAGCACCTTTAAGGCTAACAAACTTTATTGTAGCACAATACTGAACTAGGTGAGCCAATTATTTAACACAGACCTAATGCAAATGCCATCATCAAACTTGGATTTATAGTACACAGAAATAAACAGGACATTTTCTGCCCAAGAAGAAACATTGGGGAAGAGATTCCATGGACTCAGGTATGATGACCTTGCCCTCTTCCCTCCGTCAGACGCAGAGTTTTGCCTCCATTTTTCTCTTCCTTTTTGACTGAGCAGCCCCTTTATTTTCTTCTTTCCTAAAGATCTATGACTGTCCCATCTTATCACGTTATTATATTTTTATGCTGGCTCAGCCCAGGAACTTGAGGGAAGAGACAAGACAACCCTCTTAATTTAAATTTCTGAAATGGCACACGAGAGGCTTTATAACGTTCAAAAATAAACAAAATATTTTATTCAATGTAGAGAGGAAAAGGTCAGGTGAAATCAGGGGTAAAATGTCTGAGATAAATCAATAAGAACTTTGAGGTAACAGTATTTTCACAAACTACAGTTCATATGTTTCCAGCAATTGAGAGTTTTAAAGCTTTACAAAAAGGTTAGAATCTTTGAGATGAGAGGCTTTTGTTCCAGTGTTTCCTGAACACTCCAGTATACTGTCTTGAGTTTAACTGATTCTTCAGGTTTCAGAAGACAGGGATACACTACCAAACACCCAAATAACTTCTCTGAGCTCACCACAGGGATCACTCTTTAGAGCTATCTCCCTTTGAACTGGGCAGGGAATCTCTTCACTGACTAGAAAATCTACCCCTTTTCCTGGCCTGAATGGGGGTCTTCACTGATCCACCCACTGCTCCTTGCCAACCTTCCCAGACCTCAGTAAGTATGAAACTGTTTTCAGTCAGGACTAAACTCTCCTCTGTCAGAGTTAAACTTTCCACAGTAGGGTTAAACTCAAACTGATTTCTCTTCAGCAGTCAGTTCCCAAGTCTTTCTACTCATCTAGTGTAACCAATCAAATTCCTTTGAGCGGCCTATCACTCAAGGCTCTCTGGCTCTGTGAGGCATTAACCCTTCACAGTCCATTACATGTTTATACAGTACTTATGAGCTTTTAAAGTCCAGTCTATCACATAAGATTTTAAAGGACTGTGCCTGGAAAAATTGGCAACACACGCAGCTCTTTGAAGACAGATACTATATGCTCACTTAGCATTCCACATTTTCTTTAGAAGCAGCTCCTTCTACAACACATTACAGCTGCTCAGATAAGAAATTACTATGGCATGGATCACAGTGTTTAACTGATGTTCTCCAAGAAAAGGCACACCTGGCACAGTTTCAGAAATGTGCTGCTCACAAGTGGCAAATCAGGCTGCAGTGCATCAAGGACCAATTCCCACCTTGAACTCGCTTCTTTGGAGGGAGTGCTACCCTATCAGACCAGGCACTATAGCTATCCCCAGTGCACCCTGATCACCTAGCATCAATATGCCTGTTTTACCTGGATTAGTTATCATTGTATTTGCCGATATCCAGCCAGTCACCACTCCCAGTCAAACAGAAATTCCACCCATGGCCATAAGCATTGTTCCCTCTAAGCTGAGTTAGTGTGAGCTATCTCACAGTTTTTTAGCCTCCAGCTCACAGATTTTGGTCTTAGCTCAGGAAGGATAGCTCCAGAGCAAACTAATTTATGAAGTAGCCAAATCAATGGCTCACAACTTTAATGCCAGTAGCTCACAAAGTAGAATTTTTGCTCATAAGACTCCACAGCTTAGAGGGAACATTAGCCATGAGAGGAAAGGGAATGACATAATTGAGTGTCTACATGTGAAAACACCTGAGCTAGCTATAAAGACCTGCTGGGAGTGATTGCCTTCCCTCTTTTAACAGATAGTGCTTTTGAACAAACCAGTTTATTTATTATTTATTATTTTAGATTTATATCCCACCTTGCCTGCACATGCAAAGAGTGCATGCCAAATGATTCTAGGCCTATGGCTCATGCCCTGGGGTGCATTGGACTATAGCACTGCGAACACCATTGTTGTGGCAGGGACAGAAGGTAGTCTGACTCGTATTGGAGCTAGCTCACACTAACTCAGCTTAGAGGGAACACTTAAGAGGTGCCATTATTGAGGGGTGTGTGTGTGTTAAGTGCTGTCAAATTGCTTCTGACTTATGGCAACCCTATGAATTAATGACCTCTAAAACATCCTATCATTAACAGCCTTGTTCAGGACTTGCAAACTTAGGGGCGTGGCTTCCTTTATTGGGTCAATCCATTTCGTGTTGGGTCTTCCTCTTTTCCTGCCACCTCTGATTTTTCCTAGTGTTATTGTCATTTCCAGCAAAGTATGACAGCCTAAGTTTGGTCATTTTAGCTTCTAGGGAGACTTCAGGCTTGATTTCATCTAGAACCCACTTATTTATCTTTTTGGTGATCCGTGGTATTCATGAAACTCTCTCCTCCAACACCACATGTTAAAATGAATTGACTTTCTTCCTGTCAGCTTTCTTCACTGCCCAGCTTTTACATCATACATAATAATGGAGAATATAGTATGAATTATCTTGATCTTGGTCATCAGCAACACATTCTTATACTAATGGATCTTTTCTAGCTCCTTCATGGCTGCCCTTCCCATTACTGAGGTAGGTAAAGGTAAAGGTTTCCCTTGCTCGAAAGCCAGTCGAATCCGACTCTAGGGATGCGGTGCTCATCTCCGTTTCCAAGCCGAAGAGCCAGTGCTGTCCAAAGACATTGCCGTGGTCATGTGTCCGGCATGACTAGATGCCGAGGCACACAGAACGCTGTTACCTTCCCACCAAAGTGGTACCTATTTATCTACTTGCAATTTCTTGCTTTCAAACTGCTAGGTTGGCAGGAGCTGGGACCAGAGATGGGAGCTCACTCCATCATGTGGCACTAGGGTCTTGAACTGCTGAACTTTCGATCTGCAGTTCAGCATCTTAACCACTTGAGCCACCGCATACCCTTCTATTACTGAGGTACCAGTGGGCAAAAGGAGATATGGGGTGCGTGGAGAAAGACAGACCAGGTAAGGGGAAGAAGAATTGTCAGGCTGATTACCCATCAGACCTAAAAGTGCTGTTGCTGAATGCTAGGTCAGTTACAGCAAAACATCCTATGCAATACAGAGACCTGGGTGAATGAAGAGGAGGGAGAGATGGTTCTCTCCCAGCTTTGCCCCTCAAGCTTCCTTGTACAGCATCACACTAGGCTTACTGGGCAGGGTTGTTGGTGGTTGTGGTCTATTGGGCTTCTGTACCCAATGCTGGGGATATTCAGGACAGAATAGGGATTCTTTTGGTGTACTGCCCACCAGTCTCTCTGCTTAAGTTGGCAGAGGCAATCTTGGGCTGTTTTCCTTGGTGACTGTGATGTTTATGTTGAGACTTCATGGCCTCTACGGTGCTGTCCCAGAACATTCTGGTACCTACACATACAGGTCATACACTGGATTCCTATGGGGATAAGGTACATGGCCTGGTAATGGGGGAATTTTCCACTTTGTCCTTGTTGAGGACTGACCATTACACCCAGGAACCCAAGGCAGTGATAGCAAGCACTCTCAAAGCTTTTACTCCCACAACTGCCAGAGCTGAACTGAGGTTCATCGTCATGTCTTCTGTGCTGGCACACATGGGAGCTGCCTGTAGGCAGGCCTGCCGCTGGAGAACTTTCCAAGAGCTTTTATAAAGAGTATTCGCTCCCCCTCCCCTCATGGAGGAGATTAGTGAAGCCTTTTCCCCGCCCATTTGGTCACGTGATGAAGGGAGGGGGAGGCACCTTTCCCTCAGTCCTTTTTCTGCCGCCATGAGGAAAGGACAGACCTTGAGCTTCTCCTTCTTACCTCAGCGTTTAATTTTCAAAATAGAAAGTTGATTCTCTTCAGGAGTTCCTGTCTTTATATTAAGAGTTGACCCAGCTGAGCTCTGAGAAGGAGCAAGGTGTTTGAGCTGCCAGAGGGGTGAGTGGTATTTTTATTTATTTACTTTCAGCTGAGGTGCTTTAGCTGAGAAGGTACTGTGTCAGGGACTGTATTTGGGAGTGTGTGGGTGAGTTGTAACAGACTCCTGACTGCTGGAGTCAGGGTGTGAAAGGGCCATTGTTTGCCTGTAATTAAGTGCTTGGGTGAAATTGAATAGCAGACTCCTGGCTGCTGGAGTTGGGGTGTGAAAGGGCCATTGTTTGCCTGTCATTAAGTGCCTTGGGTGATTTTGAGTAGCTGCTGGCCACACTCTCTCCTGGGAGACAATTCTATTTAAGGCAGGAAGTTTGCAAGAGGCACGAGCCTCTGGCACAAGCCGAAGGGCGAGAGCAAAAGGGTGAGACTCTTTGCCTGTGGCTCTTGGCCTAGGGGCTCTGTAAGAAGCCCAGGAAGAGCCAGAAAGCCAGGGACCTTGGCTCCTTGGTAAGGTAAGGTAAGTAGACTCCTACAACAGGAGCCATATAAATACAAAGTGTTTTAAAAGGGGGGTTATAGAAAAGTATTTGTTTAAAAACAATTATGAAGCCAGAATGCCAGCAGGGGGTTGGGGGCTATCCAGTGTTTTGCATGGAGTGTCACATGTATGACTATCTGACCACTGGTCAGAAGTCTTGGGTGTGTGCTCGGTGCAAGGAGCTCCTGGTTCTCAGGGAGTGAGTTTGCTCCCTTGAGGCCAAGGTGGCTGACCTGGAGAAGCAGGGACAGTCAGTTAGGTGCACGGGGAAGACTCTCTGGGACTTGTTAGATATGTCCCACTCTGGATCTGGCAGCCCAGCTGCTGCCAGGGAGCATGAGGGTCAAGGGGAAACGGGGCACCATGCTGAGGATAAGGGGAATGTGCCCTCAGAAGGGACCTCTTCTTCAGCTGGTGAACGGGTATCCTTTCGTACCAAGGAACTGTCCCTGGGAAGGGTGGGAGGGGGGCTCTTGGTAGTTGGTGATTCGATCCTTAGGCAGGTAGACAGCTGGGTGGCGAACCCGCGTACTGACCGTATGGTGACTTGCCTGCCTGGTGCGAAGGTAGCGGACATTACGCATGTTTTAGATAGGCTGGTAGATAGTGCTGGGGAGGAGCCAGTGGTCGTGGTGCACATCGGCACCAACGATGTGGGGAAATGCAGTCGTGAGGTCCTGGAGGAGAAATTTAGGCTGCTGGGCAGGAAACTCAAGGCCAGGACCTCCAAGGTAACCTTCTCGGAAGTGCTACCTGTTCCACGCGCAGGGCCGGAAAGACAGGCACAGATCAGGAGTCTCAATGCGTGGATGAGACGGTGGTGTAGGGGGGAAGGGTTCAAGTTTGTTAGGCACTGGGCTGCTTTTTGGGACAAGAGGGAGCTGTACAAAAGGGACGGTCTCCACTTGTCCCGAGAAGGAACCAGGCTGCTGGCGCTCAAAATCAAAAAGGTGGCAGAGCAGTTTTTAAACTGAATAATGGGGGAAAGCCGACAGGAGATGAAAAGTCTCTGGTTCGGGATGGCTCATCTCAAAGAGATGAAGGGGTAGCTATTACTTTTGTACAAGGAAATGGATTACAATTGTCCACTGAGACTGTGGCTAATGATAGGAACTGCCTGGCAAGGTCTCGAGGCAGCAAGAGGAAGGCTGTGGGCTTAACAAACGTGGGAAACTATAAGTGTTTATACACAAATGCTAGAAGTCTCCGAGGTAAAATCGGGGAGTTGGAATGCT
Organism: Gekko gecko; assembly: GCA_029375565.1. NCBI lineage: Eukaryota > Metazoa > Chordata > Lepidosauria > Squamata > Gekkonidae > Gekko > Gekko gecko. Next base: position 102,158,457 of record JAPDNY010000002.1, on the reverse strand, counting down.
TGGTGTTGGGGGGGGGGAATAGACATTGTGGGTATTTCAGAAACTTGGTGGGATGAGGAAAATCAGTGGGATACGGTGATTCCTGGTTATAAATTATATCGGAAGGATAGGGGGGGAAGGGTTGGAGGTGGGGTGGCTCTGTATGTCAGAGAGGGTATACCGTCCAGTAAGATTGAGAGGGTAAGAGAATTGGATTCCCTTCTGGAAATGCTATCGGTTGAAATAGTGGGTCCAAAAGGAGGCTTAACAGTGGGAGTTTGCATTTTTTGCCTCTGTCTTCACTGTGGAAGAGGAGAAGTGTTTGCCCACTCCAGAAGCACCGATTTCGGGAGGGAGTTTGAAAGACCTGAATCAGATTGCGGTGACAAGAGAGGAAGTCCTCCGACTGATGGACAATTTAAAAACTAATAAATCACCAGGCCCGGATGGCATTCATCCGAGAGTTCTGAAAGAACTCAAATGTGAACTTGTGGATCTCCTGACAAAAATATGTAATCTTTCTTTAAAATCTGCCTCCATTCCTGAGGACTGGAAGGTAGCTAATGTCACTCCCATCTTTAAAAAGGGCTCCAGGGGAGATCCAGGAAATTACAGGCCAGTCAGTCTGACATCGATACCGAGTAAGTTGGTGGAAACTGTTATTAAGGAAAGAATTAGTAGGCACATTGATGAACAAAAACTATTGAGGCAGACTCAGCATGGGTTCTGTAAGGGAAGATCTTGTCTCACTAACCTGTTAGTGTTTTTTGAGGGAGTGAACAAACATGTGGACAAGGGGGACCCAATAGATATTATTTACCTTGACTTCCGGAAAGCTTTTGATACAGTTCCTCATCAAAGGCTCCTAAGTAAGCTCAATAGTCATGGGATAAAAGGACAAGTTCTCTTGTGGATCAAAAACTGGCTTATAAATAGGAAACAGAGTGTGAGTATAAATGGGAAACTTTCTCAGTGGAGGGTGGGAAGCAGTGGGGTACCACAGGGACCAGTACTCGGTCCGATGCTTTTTAACTTGTTTATTAACGATTTGGAGGCACTCCAAAGGGATCTGTTGAGGATGGGTGAGTGGGCGTCAACGTGGCAAATGGGGTTCAATGTGGCCAAGTGCAAAGTGATGCACATTGGAGCCAAAAATCCTAAATATAAATACACGTTGATGGGGTCTGAACTGGCAGAGACGGACCAAGAGAGAGATCTTGGAGTCGTAGTAGATAACTCGATGAAAATGTCTAGACAATGTGTAGCTGCAATAAAGAAGGCCAACACTATGCTGGGGATTATTAGGAAGGGAATTGATAACAAATCAGCCAGTATCATCATGCCCCTGTATAAATCATTGGTGCGACCTCATTTGGAATACTGTGTACAGTTCTGGTCACCACATCTCAAAAAGGATATTATAGCATTGGAAAAAGTGCAGAGAAGGGCAACTAGAATGATAAAAGGGTTGGAACACCTTCCCTATGAAGAAAGGTTAAAATGCTTGGGGCTCTTTAGCTTGGAGAAACGACGGCTGAGAGGTGACATGATTGAGGTTTATAAGATTATGAATGGGATTGAGCAGGTTGAGAAAGGAGTACTTTTCTCCCTTTCTCACAATACAAAAACTCGTGGGCACTCTGTGAAATTGCTGAGCAATCGGGTTAGAACAGATAAAAGGAAATACTTCTTCACCCAAAGAGTGATTAACGTATGGAATTCACTGCCACAGGAGGTCGTGGCAGCTGCAAGCATGGACAGTTTCAAGAGGGAATTAGATAAACATATGGAGCAGAAGTCCATCAGTGGCTATTAGCCACAGGGTATAGATGGGAACTCTCAGTCTGGGGCAGGTGATGCACTCTATTCTTGGTGCTGGAGGGGGCAGCAGTGGGAGGGCTTCTGGTGCCCTGGCCCCACTGCTGGACCTCCTGATGGCACCTGGTATGTTTTGGCCGCTGTGTGACAGAGTGTTGGACTAGATGGGCCATTGGCCTGATTCAACATTGGCTTCTCTTATGTTCTCTTATGTTCTTATATATTAAGATGGCCTTGTTTAAGAAGTGCCAAGTGTGGGGCACGAAAATGGCTTCCACAGACGACCATCTGTCTGTGCCTTCTATGTTTGGGTGAGGCCCATGATACAGCTTCTTGTGAGATCTGTAGCAATTTAACGCCCAGGACGAAGCAAGACAGAGCCCTGAGGCTAAAAGCTGCGCTTTGGGAACAAGCGCTTTCAACCCCGGCCTCTGCTTCCTCCCCTTCTATCCAGGGAAGAGTTCTACTAAGGGCACAAAAGTCTCCCATAAGCCGGCTTCAAAACCGGCAGGGACGCCCCATACTAGGTCGACTTCTGCTCAGCCACCTTTGAAACAGGCTAAAACCGACAAGAAACGTCATTCTAACTCGCCCTTAGCGCCGGCTATTACGCGGACGCCATCTCCGCCGTCAGTCTTGGTGCGGCCATCAGCTACTGAAAATCCGCCCCTCGATGTCGAAGAAACCATGACGTCGAACATCATGTCGATGTCGCCATGCAAGCCTTCGACGTCTAGATGCTCCCGAATTACTCGATGTCATAGCCCGGCTCTCGTTGACGTCAAGTCCCATCATCCAGTCCGGAACGGTCCGCTCGATGTCGATGCACCTCACCGGCTCCTTCGACGTCGAAAGACGACGTTGAGATTCTGAGCGTGACAGATTCTCCTCCATCTGAAAGGTCTCGCTCCTCCAGTTCTAAAGGGCGGAGAGCCCCTCCGTGGGATTTCCCACCTGGTTGGGAGCATATGCCTCCATGGTTCTTTCCTCCCTGGTATGGCATTCGTTCAGCTTCACACCACACTAGTCGCAGCGTGAGTCGCTCTTCACGGTGTTCGGTTGCTGAATCTAAGTCATCTTCGAAGCCTCGCCGACAGTACCCAGATCCGAAAAATATCCAGTCATCATCCGATCCTCTTCACTTGCAGGATGGAGCCGATGACGTCTCTGATGCTGATTTGAACAGTACATCTCTGCTTTCCCCGACTGATGCTGTTGGTGATCCTGCTCTGGTGTCTCCGACCAAAGACTTATGTGTCTACTCTGAACAATTACTTCGCGTGGTCAAGGCTCTGAAAATTGACTATGTCACACCCAAACCTCTGGAAGACGATCCAGTCATGGACATTTTATATGCATCAGATACTGGTCCAGTTGCGATTCCCTTGGTGAAGGGTATTAAAGAGATCACCCGTAATGCTTGGGCGCATCTGGCGTCCAATACTGCTTCCACTGAAAGGATAGAAAATTTATATACAATCAGGGAGGAGGATGCTTATTTTTTTGTATCACCATCCCCAGCCCAACTCCATAGTTGCTGAAGTTATCCCATCCCAACTAACAGGGGGGCCCCGTTCCTCTCCATTAGATAAAGAGGGTAGAAAATTGGATATCTTAGGTCGCAAAATATATTCCTCTGGGGCTTTGACACTGAGAGTGGCTAATTTCAAGGCCATCATGGCCAGGTATCAGGTCCTTTTATGGGAGCAGATGGCACCATACCTTAAAGATCTTCCTGAGGCAAAAAGGGAACATGCCAATTTGATACAGGCAGAGGGCACTCACCTGGCTAAACAAGAATTGAACACCGCTAGGCACGCTGAGGATGCAGCAAGCAAGGTTATAGCTTCGGCCGTGGTGTTGCGTAGGCACTCCTGGCTCCGCACCTCAGCTTTGCCTTTAGACATTAGGGCCCGAGTTGAGGATCTGCCCTTTGAAGGTAAATTACTATTTAGCGATCAGACCGATGACGTTCTGGAGAAGGTCAGGAAGACAAGGTTTACAGCTAAGTCCTTGGGCCTGAGTTCCCAACAGCCACCTGTTCAGAAATCAAGGTACTTTCCTCATCACTACCACCAGTTGGGTACAGGGAGGGAATACCGTTTTCAGTCTGATTCCCCTCAGTCCTTCAGAGGCAACTTCCAGTCTTCCTTCATGCCACGATGCCAGCAGCCTAGACCACGGGGTGGCAACTCCCGTTCCCCGAGGAATGGTTCCACTAAATCTAGACCTTCGCAATGAAGGCTTCCCCCCTTCTTCAGGGCATGTCTTGTTCCTTTTTTACCACCGTTGGTCTGTAATTTGTTCTGTTAGTTGGGTTCTGGATATAATAAAGTTCGGTTATGCTTTAGAGTTTCATTACAGACCTTGTTTCTCAAAGGAGTTTTCGTATGCTTTCCTTGGAGGAGGTATACCGGTCTATTGAACCAGGAAATTGGTTTGCCGTCCTTGACCTCCAAGATGCATATTTTCACATCAATTTCTACACTGCAGACACCAAAAGCATGCTCAATTCAAAAACTGCTAGGTCTCATGGCTTCTACTACCTTTACTGTGCATTATGCACGTTTACGCAGGCGCCACTTGCAGAACTCGTTCTTGAGAAACTTCACTATGGGTTTACATCCCAATTGGTTATGTTTATCAATCCCTTCGCCCAATCCTTCGTCCTCTGGAATGGTGGACAGAAAAATCCAATCTCATACAAGGGTTTCCACTGGCGTATGCCGTCCTGGACATACACGTCTTTACGGACGCATCTCTAGAGGGCTGGGGTGGGCTCATTGTGGCACTCCACAGGTCAGTGGTCGATGGTCACAATACAAGTCCACTTTACATATCAATACTTGGGGTTACCCAGCCATCGACTTTTTCGCATCCAGCGCGAACTACCGTTGCGACCTATTTTGTGCAAAGGGGTCACTTGGGAGATGCCTTCCTTCTGAGATGGTCAGGCATCCTCTTTTACGCTTTTCTGCCCTTTCTGCTCTTACCGAGGGTGTTGGCAAATATGTGATACGACGGGACCACGGCCATTCTCATAGCACCATTCTGGCCCTGCAGACCATGGTCTCTCTCACGAGGCAGAATGAGACCTCTGCCGCGAGTCCGAGACTTGCTGGTCATAGACCAAACATGCTGCCCTCAGGCCCCACAACTGCACCTAACCGCATGGTTCGGTTCACGGTAACAGACTGTTCTGATCGAGTGGCTGAGATCTTATTAGCTTCTTGAAAACCCTTCACTTGAAAGTCCTACAGGGCCAAGTGGTGGAGGTTCACAATTTGGGCACAGGAACGCAAAGTAGAACCCGAATCTTGTCCCCTGATGGAAGTGTTGGATTACCCTTTGACTTTGGTAGACGAGGGTCTTTCTACCTCATCTATTAAGGTTCACTTTGCCGCCATTTCGGCCTTTCATCTCGGGATTGATTCGAAACCACTACATTTCATTTATCTCAAGGCGTTGTCCTGCCTGTGTTTTTTTTCCTAATCATTCCTCCGCAACTGAAAGGGACTTGCATGCGTTAGACGTTAGGAGGCTTTGCTGTTTTATTTACATCGTACAACCTCATTTCGCCGTACGAGTCAATTGTTTGTGGCTTTCTCTGGTTCCAAAAAAGGTCAAGGTGTTAATCCTCAATCCATTTCTAAATGGATTACTTCAACCATTCGCATTTGCTACACATATGCGAGTTTAGACTGCCCCTTTCCAGTCTGTGCTCACTTGACAAGGGCCCAGGCCTCTTCAGCTGCTTCTCCGCAGCGGTGACTGTAGACGAGATCTGCAGGACAGCCACCTGGTCTTCCTCTATGATGTTCATCAAGCATTATTTGGTTGACATTGATTCCCGGAGCGATGCTGTAATGGGTAAAGCAGTATTACAGTCGATGTTCAAGTAAACTGTGCTTTGGTTTCATCCACACCCGCCTCCGTTTTTCACTATAGCTCGCTATTCTCCCATGTGGGACTGCACAGAAGACATGACGATGAAAACATGGTTGCACTTACCTGTAACTGATGTTCATCGAGTGTCTTCTGTGCTGGCACACATCCCTCCCTCCTTCCCCGCTGTGGAAGACTATAGCTTTCCCACGGTGGCAGGTTAGGACTGAGGGAAAAGTGCCTCCCCCTCCCCTCATCACGGTACCAAATGGGCGGGAAAAAGGCTTCACTAATCTCCTCCATGAGAGGAGGGGGAGTGAATACTCTTTATAAAAACTCTTGGAAAGTTCTCCTGTGGCAGGCCTGTCTACAGGCTGCTCCCATGTGTGCCAGCACAGAAGACACTCGAACATCAGTTACAGGTAAGTGCAACCATGTATTATTTGTAGAAGTAAGTGTCTGTAGCTGTAGCAATGGCCTGGAGTCTGCAGGCACTCACAGCTAAACCTTGCCCAGCATCCTGCAAAGCTGTATGATGGATTTAGGTCTCCAGGTGTCTTGTGGTGGGCAGAAACACTTCTGGCAGCTAGTCATGCACTCTGCAGTCTGAGCTCTGCTTCTGCCTTCTCTGCTTTTGGGGTCCTGGGGACATCACAGGGTCTTTGGCAATGAAAAGTACTGGATTCGATAAATCAGGACTTGGACCATGACATAAGCGAAAGACGCATTTATTAGTACTTCTCACATGGAACAAAAACTAACGGCCGGGTGGCCAACTATATACAATAGGGGGGGCGTCGGCGCGAGACATGGCGGGCGCCATTTGAGTGATCTCTGGAGACCTTCCCCTACTCCCGTTTAAAAAACGTATACTGTAACACAATTCTTGAGGCAAACGAGGCATGGGAAAGACTTCCAAAAGTAAGCAAACCTTTTTAAAGCCTTCAGACTCCCAGTTGAAGCACTTTTTCTCTCCAGAAAAATCAACTGATTGCTCTCAGAGGCCCATAAGCACGAACGACAAAATGGCGACGGGATCCTCACAATCTAACCAAGAGCATGCATTAACAAAGAGAGACTTAACTGATACTTTAAAATCTTTTAAAGAAGAAATCTTAGAAAATATCAATGCGATTATGAAACCTTTAACTGAAAAGATTGAAGAACTTCAAACTGCGGTACACCAGATCGCACAGTCTGCAGATGCAGCCATGGAGGCTTCAGCTTCTAATCAAGAAGACATAAAGACCCTTCAGGATCAAGAATCCTGGGCCAAGGAACGCATCCTCCTACTGGAACACAGGACGAGGGAAAGATTTTTAAAATTTCGTGGTTTTCCTGAACAGGCTGAAGGCTCCACAGAACTTACCTCGTTCCTAGCAGGCTGGCTAATCTCTGTTATAAACTTTGAGGATGGCATTGAACCTATGCTGATCCGTGCATACAGAATTGGCCCTCAAGCTCCTGATAAGCGGTGCGGTTCAAGAGACATCTTAGTGGAGTTCTTAGATCTTAAAATCAAGACCCGCGTGCTTCGCGAAATTAAAGCAGCTGGAAGCTTCAAATTCAAGGATGTTGACATTCATATTTTTCCTGATGTCCCTCCTGAGGCACTCCAGATAAGAAGAAACCTCAAGCCTATAACCACTCGTCTTACTGAAGAAGGCATACAATACCGCTGGGCCACAACTGGATACCTTCAAGTCCGAAAACAAGGGACCTTATATCAAGCTATAGATCTAGAGTCCGGCTCTGCTATGCTGAAAGCACTTCGAGTACAACCCATTGAGAATATGGACACTGATCCTACTTCCCTTCGCAAGCGCAAGCGACATGAAAACTCTACTCCTCATCGCTGGAGCAAGATCCCAACGCGCAGAAGAATGAACTTTTGAATGCTTGCACAGGTTTCCCGCTTACTTATTCTCAGTACCACTTTCTTTGACTTCTATGTTGTCTTTGTTACAAAAATTTGCATCATTGCCTCACAATGTTTAAAAATATATACCTCTCATTTCTCAAGAATTTTCATCTGAGGGAGTTTGGGGAAAGGGTGTTTGTCTGGTTACACTCATAGTTCCCCTTATGTATCGTCTAATGGTTCTTTGGTTATATGATTTAATTTTGTTGATCCCAATTTCTGAGCTCTTAAAGCTCAGTGAGGACTTTGTTTCTCACACTGGGATCCAGGGGTGGGGGAGGGGGAGGGAAACAAAAAGGAAGGTTTTTTTCTGCTATTCTTATTAGAGGGTTAATTGGGGTAGAGGGCTTAGATTTTAGAAATAGGCATTTTTCATTGTCAACAGGGTCTTGCATAGATCTGGATTTATTGTTTAAAAACTTGTTTGGTTTGCTACCTACGTTCAATACCAAAAGGCTTCTTTTGTATGATCAGGTTCCTACTTTGGCTTATACTAAAACATACTTTCACAGTCCAAAATGGGTGAGTTCAAAATTATTACTCTGAATTGCCGGGGCTTAAATAACATTATCAAAGCCAAGCGCATAGCCCGGCATTTACAACATCAAAAAGTTCACATTGCTTTCTTACAAGAAACGTTTATAAAAAAAGGTCATAAGGTGCTTCCTTCTAGTTGGTTTACCACTCAACTTTTAGTTTTTGGTTCTTCTAAATCTCGTGGTGTGGCGATAGTAATTTCTAAGGATACTAACTTTAAAATAGAGAAAACCTTGGCCGACACAGAAGGCAGATTTGTTTTCGTTAACGGAGTCCTTAATGAGGAAAAACTGACTCTAGCCACTGTCTACGCTCCCAACACAAACCAATTACATTTTTTGTCTTCTACCTTGGTCAAACTTCAAAACTTTTCCTCTGATCCTGTTATTTTGGGAGGTGATTTAAACTACCTAATGAGCCCTAGCTTAGATAAATCATCTCATTCCATTCCTTCAAAGAAAAACGGCTATGATCCTATGCATAAAACTCCTTTGCAACAGCATGTTCACAAACATAACTTACATGATATATGGAGAATACATCACAATACTGAAAGAGACTACACTTATTATTCTCAATGTTTTAAAGTCCACACTAGGCTAGATTATTTATTAATATCCACTTCATTGATTGACAAAATTATATCCTCTGATATAGGTATTCAACATTGGTCTGACCATGCTCCAGTCCAATGCGTATTACAAGAAGGACAAAGAGAAGCATTTAGACATAACTGGAAGTTTAATAAGATTCTCCTTCATGAACCTGAAATAAAAATTAAACTACAACAATATCTACAAGAATTTTTTTTATTAAACACGTCTGAAGAAATATCCTCTTCCACTCTTTGGGAGGCCTCAAAAGCCTATATACGGGGTCACTGTATCTCTCGATTAGCATCCTGCAAAAAGGAAAAAAGAATAATTAAAACTGAACTTTTAAATACCATACGAACTCTAGAACACAAACATAAACAAACCGGAAGCACAAAAAATTATATACGATTGCAAGAAACCCGCAAGCAGCTGGAGATGTTAGAAACCAATCAAATTCTTAAGAATGATTTCAATTATTTTAAAAATATTACAACCAAGACCTCCAAAAGGCTAAGATTCCTCTCCTGGAGACTAAAGAAAAGACAATCATTGGCTTGAAAGACAAACACAATACGTTAAAACATTCAACCAAAGATATTCTACAAATTCTTGAATCCTTCTATAGTAACCTATATACTTCTACAACTCCGAACCCTTCTTGTATTAAAAAATACCTAAACTCTTTAACTCATTTGCAAAAAATTTCAGATGAGCATCGCAAAGCTCTAGAATCTCCCTTTACAATCTCAGAAATCGACCTAGTAGTAAAATCTTTGAAAAACAACAAAGCGCCCGGACCTGATGGCTTTACGTCTGAGTACTACAAAACCCTTTGGCCTACTTTGAGGAACTCCTTGCTAAATACCTGCAATTTTGTTAGATCTACTGGTCTTCTACCTGAATCATGGAAGTTGGCTAATGTAATCTTAATCCCTAAGAAAGATAAAAGCAACAATGACCCTGCCTCATTTCGTCCGATTTCTTTACTAAATACGGACTACAAGATTTTTACCGGTATGATTGCTACTAGACTTCAGAATATCATTAGCCATTACATAAATACAGACCAAACTGGGTTTATTTCGTCTAGAGATATCTCTGATAATATAAGAAAGACTTTTAACATTATTCACTATGCTAAACACAACAAACTTCCAGACACTTTACTTTTTTCTATAGACATACAAAAAGCCTTTGACTCATTGGAAACAATTTTTTTGGAAACTCTGCTTCACCACTTAGAATTCGGACCTTCCTTCTGCAAGACTATTCAAGCTCTTTATAAAAATCCCAAAACTTGTATCTTAGCAAATGGGGGAGCTTCTAACTATATCAATCTTCAACGAGGCACAAGACAAGGATGCCCTTTGTCGCCTCTCTTATTCGTCCTTGCTATGGAACCTCTTGCCTGTGCGTTAAGATCGAATGCCAAAATCAAGGGCATTGCAATCAAAGGAAGAGAGTTCAAACTCAGCTTATTTGCAGATGATGTTTTACTTTATGTTTCCTCTCCTTCTCAATCACTGGCTGAAGTACAATCTACACTTGACACGTTTGGGCTACTAGCAGGCCTCAAAATAAACCCTACCAAATCTCTGCTTTACCCAATCAACATAGATCCCGAAGCTAAATATATCATCTCTTCCCAGTTTAATTACCAATGGGTGGAAAATTACCTACCTTACCTCGGAATTAAAATACCAATAATTTGGGCACATATCATGAAACTTAATCATTTTTCGATACACAAGGAAATTATGAAGCAGCTAACCAATTGGAATAACCACTCTTTTTCCTGGCTGGATCGTATCTGTATCTTACAAACTTATGTCTTACCTAAGTTTATGTATTTTTTTCGTACTTTACCTATTTATATCCATAATAATCTTCTTAGAAAATGGCAGAGAGACATTGATAAATTTCTATGGAAATTCAAATCACCTCGGGTTAAGTTCAACGTCATGAGAAGAGCCCGCCGCAATGGGGGCCTAGCAGTACCAGATATCTTTTTATATTATCAAGCTTCTACACTGGCTGCCCTGGTTAGACAATACAAAACTGAAATTCTTTTAGACTGGAAATGGATCGAGGAAGCAACCTCCAAAGGTCATACCTTTCAGGAATTACTATGGAAATCTCGACTTACTGACTTCACTACCACAAACCTTTCTCCTTTTTTACAATCTTCCCTCAAAACGTGGTATCTGACTAAGAAAAAATTAACCACACCTTTTTCAAAACTCAGTACCTTTTGCGGTCAATTGTGGTTCCCACCGGCCAAAGACTCTTCACTTTTCTCCTCATAGAAACAAGCTGGAATAACAAGAATAATAGATGTGTTACGAAAAAACAAACTGCTTAATAAAATCGATCTAGAGAATAAATTCAACACAAAAATAAACTGGTTTGAATATTTTCAACTTCGTCATTTGTTGGAATCCCCGAACTATAAATCAGCATTATCTTTACCACTCACTGACTTTGAACAAATATTATACAATGAACAAAAAAAACGTGGGCTTATATCCAAAATATACCAAATTTTAATTAACTCGCAAAAAGTTACAGGGCTCAATTATCAACAAGCATGGGCTGTAGACCTACAACAACAGATTTCTGACGAACAATGGAACCGAATTTGGAAGTCATATAGCAAATTGTCAACATCCCTTTACATCTATGAAGCTAACATGAAAGTATTGCTAAGATGGTACTTGACACCAGCCAAATTAACACATATGATTCCCCAACTATCGCCTTTATGTTGGAAAGAATGCAGAAAGAAAGCCACATTTTTCCACAATTGGTGGTCTTGTACCTCAATCAATAACTTTTGGTCCCAAGTAACTCAACAGATTAAAAAATTCACAAATGTTGACTTACCTTTAGATCCTGCACTGATACTTCTCAACCTTTGGTCTGATGATGGTCCCTCGAATTCTGAAAGAAAATTAATAAACATTTTACTTACAGCGGCTAAAATCTTAATAGCTAAACATTGGAAAAACAAAAACCCACCTTCTATACAACAATGGCTATATAAAATTTGGGATTTGTTTATGTTAGAAAACTTCAATATCTATCATAATGAAAACCAAACAGAATGTGAAATAACCAATCCATTGAACATCTGGTATCCTATTCTTGATAAAATAAATATTGATAAGTTTACTTGGGAATCACTTAGTAATGTTAAATTTCAACTGATGTTATATAACTAGCTTTAATTGTGATTTATACTAACGTTTCTTGTTTCTGGTCATGCGTTATTCTTGCTGTAACTTAACCAACTTTATTCCTTGTATTGGACCCTGCACCAACAAACCATGTATGTTGTATTATTCATGTATATCTGCCTAGTTTTCCCTCTTGTTGTAGTTCTTGTTAAAACCTCAATAAAATCTATGTTTCAAAAAAAAAAACACTATATACAATAGGGGGAAACGCCCCGGGGTTCTATTGGCGGGTTTAAGCTTCCCGCCAATGTCCCTGTTGGCTCCTTACTGGAAGTTTCAAGAGCCTAGTCCCTATTGTCTACAAGAAGCTTGGCTGCTGATGGCTGGTGCCTGGCAGCGGTCTGTGGACATAACACCCCTCCCCCCATGGTTCGTCCCTTCTTATGTGATGTAGTCTCGCAGGTAGGTGGGGGGCCTGCATTCCCTGAGAGATCGCCTGGGGGCCAGCACCGGGTTTGTGGTGGTTCATTCGGGCTGGCAGCGGTCTGTGGACATAACAGGCAACTGGCCACTCTCTTTCATGGATCCCTCAACAATCTCAGGTTCTGTTAGGAATTCAAATCCCTCTGAACTTGAAAGATTTAGCCACTTGCAATCTACAAACAATTTTCCAAGAGACCAAAAATCAGATGAAAAAGTGGGACTCTATGGGATTCTCCTGGGCTGATAAAATCAGCACCTTTAAAAGCCTGATATTACCGAAGTTTTTATTTATTTTGAGAGCTCTACCAATACAAATAACAAAAAAGGGCTTATCTAAATGGCAAACTGCAATTCTTCAATTCTTTTGGAGCTACAAGAAGCCCAGAATTAGATTTACAACTCTGAAATGCTCAACAAAGACAGGAGGCCTGGATTTTCTGGATCTATCCCTATATTATGAGGCCATACAACTGTCCTCCATAGTAAGGATATTAACAACAGACATTCCTCCCACGTGGCAACATATAGAAGAATTTAAATGTGGCTCAATCCCATTAACTGACTTAATTTGGCAAAAACCCAGAGAAAGAAAAATGAACACTTCGCTAAACCCTTACATTACTGCGGCCTTAGAGATCTGGGATAAATGCAAGGCAACGCTGATACCTGGGAATTCACCGTTATCTTCATTCTTCAACCAAGAATAGTTCCCCCTGGGGAAGGAAGTGAGTCCCTTTCAGAGACTGAAGCAAGCCAGCATTACTCGCTTAATAGACCTCACAGAAAAAGGTATCCCACTAACCAAAGCGGCTTTGGAAGGAAACACTGGAGAGGAGATCCCATGGTTTTGATACCTTCAGGTTCAACATCTATTACAGAGCCGACTCCCCAGTGAAACACCTCCACCACCTTTTTCAGACTTCGAAATACTAATAAAAAACAGAAATGGTGACATCAAAGGATTAATCTCAAAAATTTATAAAATTCTAAACACAAAGTTGAAACAAAAGGTTCTGAGCTCATAATTTCAATGGCAGGAGGATTGCCAGAACAGGATACATTCTGAAACCTGGACAGAAATCTGGTCTTCACCCAGTTTATCCTCTAAAGTTTTCTGTATCAAACTGAACACTTTTAAAATACTAAACCACTGGTATCTTATGCCAGCACGATTAAATAGGATTGACCTGAAATTTAATAAATACTGCTGGAAAGATTAGGCGACTTCCTATACTGCTGGTGGTCCTGTCCATATCTTACCTGCACTTCCTGAGACAGTTTTGCTAGATGTACTTCTGGAGGCCTGCAAAGGAAACACACTAAAGACATTAATTTCTACTTTACTGGCCATAGCCAGAATAACACTTGCACAGAGGTGGAAAGAAAAAAATATTCCTACATTATTGAATTGGCATAATAAAATATGGGAACATTTTGTTTATGGTAAAATAACAACTTGACAAACGCACTGGAATGCCAAGTCCAACCATAAATCATTTCAAACTATTTGGTTCCCAGTGGTTCAGTACCTTTCAGAGAGAGGAATTATTCCTAATAATAAGCAATACCAAACGCTATTGTATTTTTGAGTCACAGAGGCATTCTCTCAAGTAAAGACCGATGAGATAATTTTTGTTAGCTGTATTTTTTGTTAATGCCATAGTTAAGAGTTAGTAAACCAAAGAACTGTGTTACTGATGTGAAGCTTACTGTTGTATTATATTATATTATACTGAAATAATAAAAAATTTAATTAAAAAAAACAGTCTCAGGTTCTGGAGGTGGCTCAGAGTCTGTCAATGCTTTATCCTCCATGAGATCTAACACCACTGTGTCCTCGTTCCCTGATGAGGGATTGTCAGGCCCAGTTCTGACAACAACTGTCTGATAAGATTTAGCTAAGACTAAACCAAATCACCAATCTCTCCTTATAATAATTATCTTTTGGTTTTGCAAGATTCCATGCGCTCCCATTGGCTGTAAAATGCCCTCCCTCAGCCATTGGCCCATCAGCCGCCACTCAAGAGTACTCGCGTGCCATTGGCTGGGTGCTGGGTCTGCTCCTCTTCCCCACCCACTCCCCCTTCAGACAGATTTTGCATGTCAGATTTACTGGCAGACAGCTCTCTCTCCTGAGGAAGACAGTTCTCTTGATTCCTGTGAGGGACTGTCCACTCAGTGGCTGTCGGTAGGCAACCAAGCTTGGTTCTGTGAGTAAAAAAACAAAGGACTTTCAGCATAACCCCCTCCCCCACCCATAACCCCCTCCCCAACGGCCACTTTCCTGTCAGAATAAATGGAAAAAGGCTCTTTCTCCTGCTTAGCTTCAGCATGGCTGGCTGGCTAACGAGGTGGGCCAGTGACCATCAGACCATTTTCTTCAACTCCCTGCTGTGCGGCTGACTTTCCCCTAGGGCTGCCAATCTCCAGGTGGGACCTGGAGATCTCCCACTGTTACAATTGACCTCCAGATGACAGAGATCAGTTCCCTGGGAGAAAATGGTTGCTTTGGAGGGTAGACTCTATGGCATTATACCCTGCTGAGTCCTTCCACACACACCCCAAATGCTGCCCTCCACAGGATCCACCCCCCCAAATCTCCAGGTATTTATTTATTTATTTATTTATTTATTTGGATTTGTATCCCGTCCTCCCTGGAGGCTCAGGGCGGCTAACAGCAAGGCATGCATGCCAACTTTAAAACAAGTTCAACAATATAAAACCAAAAAACATATAAAACAACATCCAAACATTATAGCCCATGCAATAAAACAAGATGGGGCAGATTGTAGCCCCCGGCAGAAATTAAACCCCAGTAGCCAAACAACAGCCAAACAGTAGCTCATCACCCCCTCTTCTGCCAGGGCCGCCCCACACTCAGTGATGACAATAGTACGATGGCGGATGGCTAACCATGGCGGTGGCTCCTAATCATAGGCCCGGTGGAATAGCTCCATCTTACAGGTCCTGCGGAACTGAGCAAGGTCCCACAGGGCCCGGATCTCCTCCGGGAGCTTCCTCCACCAGGTAGGAGCCACCACCGAGAAAGCCCTGGCTCTAGTGGCAGCAAATTTTACTTCCCTGGGGCCTGGAATTTCCAGGAGCTGTTGACTCCCCGACCGAAGTGCTCTTGGGGGAACATATGGGGAAAGGTGGTCCCTCAGGTAGGCTGGACCCTGGCCATACAGGGCTTTAAAGGTCAAGACCAGCACTTTGAAGCGAATCTGGTACGCTATTGGCAGCCAGTGCAGCGCTTTCAGCACAGGTTGAATATTATCCCTCCTAGAGAGACCCATCAACAGCCTGGCTGCAGCATTCTGCACCAGCTGCAGCTTCCAGATTTGTGACAAAGGCAGCCCCAAGTAGAGAGCGTTACAGTAGTCTAGCCTTGAGGTGACCATCGCATGGATCACAGTGGCCAGGTCATCGCGGTCAAGGAAGGGGACCAGCTGCCGAGCCAGCCGAAGGTGGTAAAAGGCTGACTTGGCAGTGGCTGCTACCTGGGCCTCCATCATTAAAGAGGAGTCCAGGAGCACACCCAGACTCCTAACCTCCGACACCGGCACCAGCGGCACCCTGTCGAAGGTCGGGAGAGGGAACCCCAACCCTGAACCGATCCGACTCATGCCCAGGACCTCCGTCTTTGCCGGGTTTAGTTTCAGCCGACTCAGTCTGAGCCATCCAGCCACAGCCTGTAATGCCCAATGAAGGTCATCCAGGGTAGAGTTCGACCGGCCGCCCAGCATCAGATAGAGCTGGGTGTCATCTGCATATTGATGACACCCAAGCCCGCAACTCCAGGCAATCTGGGCGAGGGGGTGCATGTAGATGTTAAACACAGCCCCCTGAGGCACCCCACACTCAATGGGGTGTCTCCAGGACCGCTGATCCCCTATCACCACCCTCTGTCCACGACCTTGAAGGAAAGAGGCCAACCATTGAAGAGTGAGCCCCTGAATCCCCACGTCGGCGAGGTGGTGGGCCAGCAACTGGTGGTCGACCGTGTTGAATGCCGCCGACAGGTCTAACAACACCAGAGCAGCCACACCACCCCGGTCCAGATGCCTATGGAGATCATCAGTCAAGGCGACTAGCACTGTCTCCGTCCCGTGACCCGGGCGAAAGCCGGACTGGAAGGGATCAAGGACAGAAGCATCATCCAGAAAACCCTGCAACTGTGACGCCACCGCCCTCTCAATAAGTTTGCCCAAATAGGGCAAATTGGACACTGGCCGATAGTTGGCCAATTTGGCCGGGTCCAGAGATGGCTTTTTCAAGAGGGGGTGGACCATCGCTTCCTTGAGTGCCCTGGGGAACCATCCATCGGAAGGGGACATGTTGATAATCTCCCGCAGGGCACCTCAAAACCCCTCATGGCCCGCTTTAATGAGCCAGGAGGGGCACGGGTCCAGGTCGCACGTGGTTGGATGCACAGAAACAAGGAGTCTGTCAACTTCTTCCAGGCTGAGTGGGACAAAACATTCTAAACCCGGCCCCAAAGCTGAGCAAGGGGCCTCAAGTTCACTCACTGTTTCAATTGTGGCGGGGAGGTCACGGCGGAGCGCCAAGACTTTATCTGCAAAATAGCTCGCAAATGCCTCACAGCCAATATCCAATTCCCTAGCATTTGGGCTGCCTTGTGGCAGAGCTGTCAAGGATCGAATTGTACTAAATAATTGGGCTGGGCGTGAGCTAGCAGATGCAATCGTGGCTGCATAGAAATCTCTCTTTGCGGCTTTGACTGCCATCTCATAGGCCCTCATAAGTGTCCTATAAGATGTTCTTGATGCCTCATCGCGAGCTCGGCGCCACTGTCTCTCTAGCTGTCTCAGTTCTCGCTTCAGCTCATGCAACTCCTGCGGAGAGAGCACCTGGGAGCAATCTCGTCGATGGCTGAGGAGAGCCGGGCATGCCAGTCCTCCACCAGCTCATCCAACAAGCTGCCAGGGGGCCTTGGATCCCGCAGGGCCATTTGGAGCCGCACTGGGTCCATCTGGCACTGCGGGCAAGCAAAAATCCGCTCGCCGCCCAAACAGGGTCGGGGCAGAACATTCAGTCAGGCCCTCAGGGCCAGGTGGTCCGACCATGGCACTGCCTCAGTGGCGATCCAGTCCACCATCACCCCCGCCACAAAGATCAAACCGAGCGTGTGACCGGCCCAATGTGTGGGGGCTGAAACGAATTGAGAGAGTCCCAGTGCCGCCATGGATGACACCAGGTCCATAGCCCAGCTGGAGGCCGCGTCCTCAGCATGGACGTTGAAGTCACTCAAGACAATCAGCCTAGGGTGCTCCAACGCCCAGCCTGCTACGGCCTCCAGCAGGGACGGCAGGCTACTGACCAGTGCGTTAGGCAGTCGGTACACCAGCCAGATTGCCAAACCCTCACCAGCCTCCAGCATCAGACCGACACATTCCACACCCGCAATCTCCGCCGGCGGAAGCGCCCTGAAGGAATAAGCCTCCCGAATGAAGATAGGCACTCCTCCCCCTCTCCTCCTAGTCTGTGACTGGTGGAGGACCGAGATCCCGGGCGGGGCAAGCTGGGCGAGGGCTACCGTTTCGCCCTCCCGCACCCAGGTCTCGGTCACACACGCCAGGTCCACTTGTTGATCTATTACAAAATCCCAAAGGATTGTTGTTAATAGACCTGGCGTTACACAACACCAGTGACGGAGGGGGTTCTCTATCCCGGCCCCACTGCTGGCCACCGTCGGGATGGGCCGTAGGCTGGAAGGGCGCCGAGCTGCTCTATTTCTCAGCGCCCTTCCCTTACAACCCCGCCTAGGCCCACCACACTTCCCCCGTCCCAAGAGCACCGGGATTTGCTGCACAGCCATTAACTACCCTGGAGGTCTCCGCAATGCCTCAGACCACCAATGGAGGGAATGATGAGCAACAGACTCCGCTCCTGAGACAACAAATTGAACTCCCACTGCTACGAAACAGTCAGAGTGCTGTTATATAAAATACTGACTGCAAATACAAAAATACTATAATACCAATACAATAATAAATTACCCCAACACAGTTCTGCAGTCACGCCCCCCCTTCATCACTCACAGCACTCATCACCCCGTCCGCCTAGCAGCCACTCCCATCTCCCCCCTACACTCAACTGTTGCCTCTTGCGAGGGCAAAGACCAAAGAGCAACTCTCCCTGGCAGTTCTCGGTCTTCTATCCAGCTGCTCGGAGCACTCCACGTTCCCAGCTCCGCCCAATTGGGTGGTACAGGTCTTTTGGGCACCCCAGTTCTCTCAGCTCCAATGCAGCATAGAAGGGGCCCCCGTTTACCCAGCCGCTGGAGGGCTTCCCCTCCAAGCTTCAGCTGGCATAATCTGGGATCCCCAACAGCCCCCTAATCAGAGTTGGCACCTGTACTTTCTCCTCTGTCAGTAAAAGGCCCTTTCCACACCTATGTTGGCCTTTGGGAGAAAACTCATTGGGCCCAATCCTGATCAGGTTGCCAACTCCAGGTGGGCAATTCCTGGAGATTTGAGGGATGGAGCCTGGAGAGGGCGAGGTTTGAGAAGGGGTGGCACCTCAGACAGGTACATTGCCATAGACTCCACCCTCCAATCCATCCATTCCCTGATGGGGAATCATTGTTGCCAATCTCCAGGTGGGGGCTGGAGATCACTCAAAATTACAACTGCTCTCTAGGATGAGGGGGAAGGAGATGGAAAACTAAAGGTAGGTTGATGGTTAGCTGTGAGGGAGATAGGGTTGTCAACTCCAGGTTGGGAAATTCCTGGAGATTTGAGGGGTTGAACCTGGAGAGGGTGAGTGTTGAGGAGGGGTGGGACTTCAGACAGGTACAATGCCATAGACTCCACCCTCCAAACCAGCCACTCCCTCCTGGGGAACCACTGTTACCAATCTTGGGGGTGGGCTGGAGATCACTCAAAATTACTACTGCTCTTCAGGTAGCAAAGATCAGTTCCTCTGGAGAAAATGGTGGACTCTGTCATTATACCCTGCTGAGATTGCCACAGCAAATTGTCACTGAGTGCCCAAAGCTGGGGCACTCTCCCAGAGCCTCTTTCTAGAGCCCGTTGTATTTATTTCCACAACGGGCCTTATTCCTACTATTCTATAAAGTAAACTGTTATGTATTGGGATTGAATCATCCCTGATTGAATCACCCTAGTGACCGGCTGAGCTTGGAGCACAAGAACAATAGCTGACCAGGATTCTGGAATAAACCAGTCTATTAGTAATGTTTTGTAAATAGCCTATCATGGGGAGTAGGTGTTTGTGAGGTGTGGTGTTTTGCATGCATATAAGCAGGACTCTGGCCCTGCTAGAGTTGTCTTAGAATTAAGCTGAAATCACTAATAAACTATGAGCTGATCACTATATGTGTCTCGAACCCAGTATATTTCATAAACTAATCAGTGAATGATTAGGTGAGCTTCTGTGCTGTTTTTACTAACTATACTTCAATTGGGCTCTGTGTACATGTTGGTGTGCTTAGATTTTAGAGAAAGCAAAGGAATGGCACTACCAGTCTGCTCTGCAGGCAGTGTCTTATGGTGATGCAGAAAGATGCTACCTGGATAAGCTTGCTACAACAATATTTTCTACTGCTGCTTCATATCTGATGGTACCCAGGGAGTCCCCATGAACAGTACCAATATCTGTGACAGTACCAATATTTGTAATGTTGCAACAGATGTACAATCAATTTCTGGCACCAACTATTCTCCCTTGTATAAAATGACTTAAAGGGACCATGTCAGAGCCTTCAATTTGTCTAGCATTACCCTTCACAATATCAGAATAACCTTTACATCTGTTTGATTTCACACCATGTCAACAGCTCTACTTGATGCTCCCAGAAAATGTTTGCTTTGTGTTTATGGTAAAGGATTATTTGGGTTAGCAGAGTGCTTCAAGGCACATAACACAGCAGAGTCTATCTGGTTTGTGTGTGCTGACAAGAAACAAAGTTACAGACAGAGCCTCTTTATCTTTGCAAAACTAATATGAGTCTTTTATTGTAAGGAACCCCATTCTAGACAGGATAGAATAGAGATAAGATTCTAATCTAGTACAACTAGCTAGGATGGATAGAGATGCAGAAAGCGTGTCTTGCCCTCATGGTGCCAAGATGCAGAAGAGAAGCATTCTGTGGACAGAAAGTGTCAGGCCAGAAGGAAGATTCTCTGAGAGTAGCAATCTAGAATAGAATAAAGTTTAGTGTATGTGGCTGTCGGCCGTCACAATTTTATATAAAATTGGATTCCTAATATCTTAAAATACACATTTAGTTATTAAATTCATCAAGAATTAAATTAATTTGTACAATATCTAAAATATTTAAAATGCCTCAAATTAAAATTGTATTCAGCATTTACAAATTCCAATTCCAATTGTAACAATGTTAATGCCTTGCATCACAGTAAGCTGCGTTCCTAAGTGGTTCCTAAAGTAAGTGGTTACCTTTGCTCTAGCTTTCCTGGCTGCTAACACATAAAGTGCTACCTTATAAGATACCAAAGTATTCACGTCCAACAACAGAAAAATTAGCTTATCACTATCAGAAAAATTGTGCAGTTGATTACGTATTTGAGATAAAAATCTATTTCTAAGATCCGAATATAGTGGACAAACCATTACGTAGTGAAATAGATCTTCAATAGAAGTTCCACATAGACAAATACATTGTTCTAGGGGAATTTTTAGATATCTTCCAGTCAGTACTTCTGATGGCATGTTCTGAAATCGTAATGCCATGAATGCCACTCATAGACTATGTGCAGTAATGTTTATCAAATAGGAGGCTCTTATATGATCTTTCTTTAAGTTTTTATACCAAGGGGCAGATTTTGACTGAGCAATTAACTGGTTATCTATTAAAGCATCTCCATTATATACCCATTGTCGCAGATCTTGAATATTCCCTAAGGGTCTAAGCAAGTAATCTGATACAGTGTATTGAGAAGTGATGTTATTAATAAATAAATACAGAGTGGATTTTATCCTTACTTAATAGGGCACAATAACTAAGTTTGCTAAATGATTCCCTTGGTAACAACTGGTATTTCTTCCATGATTTCAGGATAGCTAAATGGGCTCGAGTCCTGATTGAGGGGGTACCAAGTTCTGCCCGCAATAAGGCTGCTGGTGTCCCTTTAGGCAGTGCCAGAAGATGCCTCAAAAAAAGGTTTTGAATTGTCTCCAAACTTAGCAAGTGTTTGTTCCTGCCATCCCCAAAATTCTATTCCATACAATATATGGGAGATAATGTTACTGTTAAAAAGCTTGAGGGCTGGATTTATAAGAAAGCCCCCCTTGGTTCAGTAGGATCTCAGTATTACTCCTGTTAGCTTAGTTGTTGATGCTTTAATAGAGGCTACATGCGCATTCCAGTTCAGCGTTTCACTAAAAATTAATCCCAAATATTTATAGATCTTGCATTGTTCTATTGGGATATGTTGTATGATCCAGGAGGGTCTTTTAGGTCTTTTTCAAAAGACCTCAACTTTCATTTTTGAGTAATTGATGGTAAGATTATCTTCTTCACAATATTCTCCTAGTTTGTCCAGAAGTCTCTTTAAACCATTCCTAGTTAGGGGAAAAAGAACCATATTGTCTGCGTAAAGCAGTACTAATGTTTCTGCTGGTTTATTGTAGGTGAAAAAAATTCGGGGCCATTTAGCCTGGGAACTATGTCATTTATGTATAAATTGAAAAGTGCAGGGGCTAACACACAGCCTTGCTTTACCCCTTTTCTTGCTGATATTTCGCTAGTCAAAGAGCCTGATGTGCCTACTCTGATGACTAGCAATCTAAACATCAAAGGGAAAGTATCAGAGCAGTAGAAAGGGAGGGATGATCAGGGTCCTGGCCTATCTATCTCTGACTCTCTATAGTCCCCCTCTGCAGGCCTTCACTTCCTGCATATGGATCTGTGGTTCTCCAGTTCCAGAGGATCTGTCTCAAATCTTGCCCCACTATACAGAGCCTAGAACCAAATTTCTGACAGCGCTCTTGAAGGGTTTAAACTTTTCCTCAGAAGAGAGAAGCTGATTTATCTTCTCTTGGATACTAACTTGTTGTCTCATACTGAGTATCATAATTTGCCTGGGCAGCCAAGAAAATACAAGCTAAAGTTGTACTTGAAGGATGAAAATATTTTTTTTTGTTTGATAAAAACCTTCAGGTAAATGTTTTTTATGATCTATTGTATTCTCTGCCTGATTGATTGTAATGGCCACTGGCCATATAATAATACGCACTACTTGTAGTTTTTACCAACTACATAAGCACCTTTATAGGCCTTTTATAGGCTTCTCTTTTAGGGAAAAAGAGCACAAACAGAAGTTGAATTGATTCATTTTGAAATTATGAATCCATTTGAAATTATACAGACTTCAATTATCACTGAAATGTTATTTTACATGGCACTGAACATCTGTGCCTACAGTAGATATTATCCAGACGTTAGCCAGGTTCTTTGGGATGAACTAAGTATGTGGATTCATTTCAGTCTAGTTTCAGATTTATGTTTAGGACACAATCCGCCATGGCCATGCTGGTATGGACCTTGCTAGGAAACAGACAGTGGCAATCTATCCCTTTTATTTCTCCTAGACGTTTCTGTAGCATTTGGCAGCATTGACCAACATACCATTCTGTACTGCCTATCAGTTTTTGCAGTGGTTCCAAATGTGATCAGAAGGTTGTGCTGGGGGATTACTTCTGTCCTTGCTTGGATTTGTCCTAAAGGCAGCCATATGGTTCTGTAGTCCATCGTGCTAGCATCCCTGTGAAACTGCTTGGAGCATTTGACCATTTACGTATGTATGCTGAAGACAGTGAATTATAACTTGCTTGTTTCTCTGATATGATGTGGTAGGACTCCTAGATGATAGGCTGGATGAGTGCAAATCCAAGTAAAATGGGTATCTTGATGATGCGAGACCAAGTAGCACTTGGAATAGGTATAGTGCAGCAGCCACTATTAGCCACATTAAATGGGGTAGGGAATGGAGGAGAAGGAAGGAGTTAATGTGTATTCACATGGGAACAAAACAAAAAACCTCCCTAAAACAAATACATATAACAATGGAAGCTCATTGGGTGACTTTGGGCCTAGCAGACACTCTCAGACTGATGTACCTCACAGGATTGCTGTTGTGACTGAGAAAATGGAGGAAGGGAAAACTATGTTCTAAGCTGTTCTGGGTATTGGGTATGCATCAGGAAGAAAAGTGGGACAGAAAGAAATGCAAATGCTTATAATACTGAATAAAATGAAAACAAATGATGTTCTTGGACCAAAACAAAACATTGCATGTCTTTATGAAACAAATGTTGATATATGGCTAGTGAATCCCATCAGTTTCTCTTATAAAATGGCACCAAAGACTCTAGGTGAAAAATATACTGTTTAGATCCTTTGGTGTGGTGCAACCTATGTTCAAACTTTCCACTCAGTGGAAGTCAATATATAAACACCATGTGTTAATCTCCTTTACAAGGCCGTGGTAGGAGAGAAGGGGATTCATTTGTGTGTTTGAGCACCCACCCCTCCCATTCCTCCAAGTTGCTCATAGAACTGCACATTCCCCCCTTCGTTTTATCCTCACAACATTCTGATGAGATTCTTATGAGTAACTGGCACAATGTCACCCACCAGACTTCATGGCTGAGAGGTCTATTTAAACCTGAAACAAAGTGGGGAGCAGCAGAACACATACACTGTGGAGCTCATAGCTGTATACTGTGTTCCTCTTTAAGGGATGAACTGCCTTTAAATAATTCACAAATATGATGGAATGAGAGAAAGGGCACATAATGTAAGACTAACAACACAAAAGTGGTCATGGCACTAGAAATATGAACGGTGCAAACATGCCCTTAACTAATGAGAAAAGATGTCCCTTGAGGATGTTTCTGAATGGCTGCTTGGGTGCTGGTCTGGGAAAGGGAGGCACAGATCCACTGCTGTATAGCCACCATGACTACTGTTAAGAGAAAAGCCTGTGTGATGCTGTGGAGGGGTAGCCAGGGAATAGCAGATTCTGGCAGCAATGCCTTGTGCAATCCAGATAAAGGAGTAATTTATGCACATGATAAATACACCAGATAGACACGTATTGCTGAAAGCATGACATGTGAATAAACACCAGGCAGGAAGTTCAAATGATAAATGTTAGGGCTTTTAGTATTCCCCCCTCCCATTTTTAGCTTTGTGTTCTATTACAGCAGAGTTTAAATGAGAATAGTTTGAGAGGCCCATATAGGCCAATGGATAAACAGTAAAAGTGTGCTCCATTTTTTTATTCTATCATCTAGAAATACACTGTTTCTCAGTGTGTTTAGATAGCCAATACCCCAATACTCCTGTTGGGTTGAGAGTTCATATGTGACACCATAAATATGTGTCATAACAAGAAATGCAGATAATTTTATGGAGGACTCTTGGCCCAAGGTCAGTGGGAATACTGGCTGCCTCAATCCACTGAGAAAAGGTAATTCCCAGGTAGTCCAAATTTGCAATAATACAACAAAATAATGGCTTTTACCTGATTGTCCAGGGATGGCCAAACTTGCTTAACATAAGAGCCACATAGAATAAACCTCAGATCTTTGAGGGCCACAAGACATGAACACAAATTTGCATATTAAATTAAAGAGACAAATGTCTTCTCCAAGCCGAGCCAGCCTGCCGGTGTGGCAGGGCTTGGAGAACACATTTAACTTTAGATGGGGAGGGAGGGGAGAAAGACAGAAAGCTGGAAAGAAAGTGGAAAGAAAGCAAATAGATGGGAGAGGGAGAGGTAGAAAGAAAACAACTTTAACTTTGAATGTGTCCTCCAGGGCCCCCAGGCCTTCATGCTGGCTGGGTTGGCTTGGAGAATGCATTAAAGTTGCTTTCTTTCTCTGCTTCCCCCAACCTCAAACCTACCCAGGGAGGGGGACACTGGCTGGGGAAGGAAAGACTCCCCTTCGCTTCCCCAGCTGCCCTGCCAGGAGCAACATAATATGTGTGAAAGAGCCACATGTGTCTCCTGAGCCACAGTTTGGCCATAACTGTGATAGTCTAAAAGGGATGTCATGATAATAACCTCTCTTGGGAATTCAGCAGACCAGATCAAGAGACACTAGTTCTTCGGAGCAGATTCTGGTCTGATGTTCACAAATTAAAGAGCTGCCATGAACTTCCACAAATTTTAAAGCGATTTGTGGCAGTTCATGAAGAGCAGAAAGCAGGTGTTTCAGTGGCTTGGAGCCATTGTGTTATGTCCTAGACCAGGAACGGGAGCGGGCTGGTAGCAGCCGAGCTCCGTTCCTGAGAACAATAGGGACTAGGCTCCTGAGCTCACCTAAAGGGAGCCTATGGGAACATTGGCGGGAGATTCAAACCCACCAATAAGGTTATGGGGCATCCCCCCCCACTGTATATAGTTGGCCTCTGGCCGTTGCCGTTTGTCTTTTTGTCTTTGTGTGAAGTACGAATAAACACGTCTTCTCTTATGTCGTCGTCCGAGTCATGAGGCACGGAACCCAGTACTTTACACATTGAAACCTTCTTTCTGCAAAAAGTGGCGAGGAACAGAAAGCAGAGGTTTAAATTCTTTGGAGCTATTTCATGCCCTGCTTTCTGCTTGCTGCCAAAAGCGGCAGCCAACAGAAAGCAGGGTCACGAACCAATACAAACTGGTTTGGTTCGTGAACCAATGTATCAATTCATGTTTCAGTCACAAACCAAACTGAACTGCAAAAATTTGATCCATGCCCATCCCTAATCCTAATCCTACACCAGAGGAGAATCAATGCACTGGTATGCTTATTCCTTCCTTTCCATGTCAGTTCCCTTCTGCAATTGCTCCTTGTCTGTTTCCCCCACTTCAGCTGAGTTCTGAGACTGGGAGGGAGCATATTTGAAGAAAAATGGCCTTTGGGGGTATTTATAAGGAAGACGCAGCAAGCAAGGAAATAATTTAGCAGTCCACCCCTACAAAGGCATCCATATTCACACTATCTCAACAGATGCAGATTTGGGAACATATGCAGGTCTTATGTAAGAACAAAGAGTTGAATACTTTTAAGCAGTTGTTTTCTCACCTCAGCTTTGTTTTTCCACATGAATATTCATTTGTTCATTTTGGTAACTGCAGCATCAACTAATTAGTGTAAGACAGCCATCACAGATCAAAGCTAGAGTTTGCAAGTCAGCAAGTGACATACATGCACATGTGAATCTTTCCTAAGACTGGATCAACCTGTATTGTATTGTGTTTGTAGCAGTGAAACTTCTAAGACAGTTTGTCTGAACTGCTATGAGATGAACATTCATTTGCTCACTGAGATTAAATTCTATACAAATCCCAAGAATATTTTTTTTGTATATATTTCTTTATTTCATATACAAAGACAAAACAGACATAATAAAAACACGGGGTGAAAATTCCAAATCTTATCCAATAAGTTTGCCTTATCTACGCTGTTCATTACATGTTCATATACCTTTTCAATACTGTCACTTTTTACAAGATGATAAAATTTTCATACATATCTTTCTTCAAGTTTTAATTTTATGTCGTATTTAAGTTGTCATAGTTTCCAATCCAATTATAAAATTTTGACCAAGTGTTCTCAAATACCTCTTCTGTTTGATTTTTTCAAAAATAATGAAAGTTTATGACTTTTTGCTGTTTTCAGTATTTTATTAATGGTTTCACTTTTAGTTGGTAGTTCTGTTCTCTTCCAATATTTGGCATATAGTATTCTAGCAGAAGTAACTGCATGCAATATAAAATATAAATCATTTTTTTTACATCAGTCCACCATTATATTCTGGGATATAGGGAATGGAGATTTTTAGAGTTTTTAAAATAATTTTGTGTATCTGTCCTGGTCCTCTGGGCCCGGGTCAGGAACCCCCCCCCACGATACAGCCCGGCCCAACCACTTACCTGGAGAAGGCCGACGGAGCCAGGAAGGTCGGGGGCGAGCTGACCCGGCGGAGCAGGAGCCCGGTCGGGGCAGCAAGGAGACGGCTCTCCCAGAGGCCGCAGCAGGGGCTGTGGAGAGGGGGCAGGCGAGGCCCTGGAGCCACGCTCCATGGAGAACGACAAAGGAGGATGGAGCCCGGCCCTCAAGGGCTCCTGACGGTGGCGGCAAGAGCACAGCCCTCCGGTTGGTGGCCCTGCTGACAGCCGGGCTGCTGCCCATCCCTCAATGCTGAGAGGGTGTCCGAGGCTATGAAGGGGTGTGGGGCTCCACTTCAGGAAGGGATGGGTGGCAGGGGCAGTGCTGGAAGTGGGGCCGGGAGCATAAGAGGAGGCGGGGAAGGAGAGGCTGGGGAGGAAGCAGCGCGGCAAGAAAGGGACAGCAGGGAAAGGAGACTGAGAGAGAGGGAATCCTGGCTTAGGAGTTCATGATGCGCGGGAAGAGGGACAAGGGGGGTGATGTCGACCCCATCCCCTTCCCACTCTGAGGCCTCTCCTCTTCGCCCGACCTTGTGCCTGCCCTGTCCCCAGGACCGACCCACCTCCCTCTTGAGCGTCAGACACCATGGCATCTGGCGGAACACCCGTAGGGGGGCAGCAGGAGCACGAGAAGGTGGTGGAGAATGCGGGCATGCCAGACCCACTAGGTAGGCCAGTGCCCTGGCTTCCGACCCCCCATGGGTGGAAACCCCCAAGCAAGTGGCTGGGGCAGGCCGAGGGAAGAGGCATCCAAGAACGTAGCTCCTCTGAAGAGTCTTCCAAGTCAGACGACAGTCAGGACTCTGTAAAGGTCCGCCCGGAGAGCACCACCGTGACCACGCCCACCATGGACTTTACACAGTTCGGGCAATGGTTGGTCGAACACCAGGGCCGACTCCTGTAGGACTTACCACAACAGCAGCAGGCAGCCCAAGCTAGCCTCATATGGGAATTGCAGCAAGCCATACTCGCCCGACTGGGGAGCAGTGACAGCGGGCTTCCCCGAGGATGATGGCTGCCCCTGACCAAGCTGGGGCCAGAGGATGAAATTGAGGTCTACCTGGAGGCCTTCAAGTGAGCAGCAGAGGCTTCTCAGTGGCCTCGAAACCAATGGGCCCATATCCTCGGCCCGTACCTCACCAGGGAGGCCCAGGCCGCTGTAAAAGCCCTGGACCGGGCTGAGGCGGTGGATTACGACAAAACCAAGGTGGCCATCCTGGACCAGCTAGAGATCACCCCAGAGACCCATCGGCAGCGGTTCTGGGCTTTCCAGATACAACCACCCGCCCGCCCTTGGGCGGTGATTGCTGCCCTGAAGGGCGCCGCCACCTGCTGGCTCCAACCGGCCACTGAGGATAGCAAGATTGTGGTGGAGTTAGTAGTGATCGAACAACTGCTTCAAATCCTCCCAGCTTGGGCCCGCCATTGGCTCGCGTGTTGGAAGCCCAGCAAGCTGAATGAAGCCCAGGAACTCTGGGAGAACTTTCAGGCCACCGAGGGCCGAGAAGCCGGAATGAAACCCGAGGGCCCCACCCGCCCTGGGCGGAGTGGGCCCCCGGCTGCGAAACCACCACCCCAGCCGTCCCCAATGCAGGCCGAAGAAGGGGGAGGCGGGCCGGGAAGGGCGTGCCCCAACGTCACCCATGGCAGTGTCAGCGGGAACAGCCACCCTCCCCTGTGGCCTCTGCCACCTCCGCTGGGATGCATTCCCGTAGGATGGGGAGGGGGAAACAGTGCCCCCCTGCAGGCCCCGGGCCGTATTACATGTGTGGCCAGTGGGGGCACCTCAGGCAGGAGTGTCCACTGATGGAATGCGATCTTGGACATGAGGTCATTATGCAGACCTCGGCCGTGAGGCGATACCCACCCGCCTGGCTTCTCCCCATTATGTTAGGGAACGAGGAGTTGTGGGCTCTTGTCGACAGTGGGAGCTCCCTGTCCCTCATGTGCTCGCACCTCCTGCCTCCCGGCCTCCCTGTCATCCGAACGGCCACAGTGGTATGTTTCCACGGACATGAGGAACAATGTCCAGTGGTGGTGGCTCCTTTGGTGTATTTGGGTCGGCGGTGGGAGGTTCCCTTGGCCCGTGTGGCACGTCTGCCTTTTCCGGTCTTGCTGGGATGTGATGCCCCACTTCAGAGACATCCTTGCGGCAGCCAGACCTCCGAATGAGGGGGCAGGAGAGGACCCCAGCGAAGAGGTCGTAGGCCCGGTCGACGAGGGGCCCGGCCCGGCAACCCTGGATGGCGACCTCGGACCTGCCTGTGTTGGATAGGCCCACAATCTGCTGGGCCCAAGAACAGGATGAAGCCCTGGAGGCCGTGCAGTGGCGCATGGCAGTGCAAGACGGATAGGTAATAGATCCCCGTCTGGGTCCGCGACTTCCCTGGGTCATCCAGGAGAGCAGGGTGTGGTACTGGGAGGTGAAAGGGAGGCTTGGGCCCTACCATCAGTTATTGGTACCCCATGTCTACCTGCCCGCAGTCCTCTGGGCCGCCCATGACCACCCCTGGGCCGGCCACCAAGGGGCAAAGAATACACTAGCCTGCGTGCTGGCCCACTTCTTTTGGCCTGCAGTGGCCCACGATGTGAAGGCCCACTGCCGGTCCTGTAATATCTGCCAGCGAATGACGGCGTGGGCTGAGCCCCGGGCCCCCCTGGCGCCCTTGCCAATCCAAGGAACGCCCTTCAAGCGGGTGGCCATGGACTTTGTAGGGCCCATGCCACGGATGCCCAGAGGGGCCCGATACCTGCTTGTGATTATGGATTATGCCACGAGCTTCCCAGAGGCCATTCCCCTCCCTAGTCTCAAGAGCGCCGGGGTGGCAAAGGCCCTCATGAAGTACTTCGCAATGGTGGACCTGCCACAAGAAATTCTGACAGACTGGGGGTCCCCATTTACCGCACGACTCATGAGTCAGGTGTGCCAGATGCTCCAGATCCCGCAGATATTTATGGCCGTGCACCACCCCCAGATGGACGGGCTAGTGGAACGTATGAACCAAACGGTAAAGAACATGTTACAGAAGACAGCATACGATCGCCCGACGGCATGGGACCTCTACATCGACCCCATCTTATTCACCTTGAGAGAGACACCCCAGGCCTATATGGGCTTCTCGCCCTTCAAGCTCCTGTATGGGCGGCGGCTGTAGGGGATCCTGGACGCCATGGAGGGGCGTCGCCCTGAGGAAGTGGACGAGGATGAGCGAGAGCTGTGCGAGTATGTCCAGAGACTACGGGAGCAGTTGGATGCGATACGGCGGGCAGCCGCGAGCAATCTGGAACAGGCCCAAGAATCACAGAAGTGGTGGTACAACACGGGCACGAGGCTCCGGTCGTTCAAAGTAAGACAAGGTACTCGTGTTTCGCTCAGTCATGGATCCTACCCGGGGTGACCCTTGGCAGGGCCCGTTCCCCGTGGCGCAGGTCCTAGGCTGCTTACATATGAAATTAATTATGGGCCCTGGAGGCAGAAGGTAGTCCACGTGAATGACCTAAAGGGGTGGCAGGAGCAGGTAGCCGACCCCGAAGAGGCCCACTTGGCCACAGTCCCTGGGCAGTTGTCAGAAGGCGTCCCCCCCTGGCAAGAACCCCAGGGCGACCCACCCATACCAGTGTTAGATGAGGCGCTGTCTCTGAATCAACAGCAGGACCTGCGCCAGGTGCTACATGAATGCCCGGGGACTTTCTCCACACTGCCCAACTGCACCCACCTGGCGGAGCACCGCATTGACACCGCCCCAGGGCAAGTGGCCCAAGCCCCGTGGAGACCGGTGCCACCAAAGTTACAGGAGTTCATTAGAAACGAGGTGGCGATGATGCTACAGCTGGATATCATTGAACCCTTGCAGAGCCCATGGCATAGCCCCATTTTGCTCGTCCCAAAACCAGACAATAGTGTCCGCTTTTGCATCGATTACCGTGAGGTAAATAAATTAGCGCAGTTTGACATGTACCCCATGCCATGGGCAGACCTGTTAATCGATCAGCTGGGCACCACCAAATACCTCTCTGTGTTAGATCTCACAAAGGGATACTGGCAGGTACCTGTCCACCTTGCTGACCACGAGAAAACGGCCTTCGCTACCCCGGATGGCTTGTTTCACTTCAAGTGGATGCCCGTCGGCCTACATGGGGCCGCCGCCACATTCCAATGGTTGGTCGATCGAGCCCTGGTCGGCTGTTGGGGTTCACCCAGGCGTACCTCGACGACATCATCATTTGTAGCCCCGATTGGGACACCCATCTCTCACACCTCCGTCAGGTCTTACAGGCCTTGCGTACAGCTGGCCTAACCACCAATCCCACCAAGAGCCGCCCAGGTTTCCAGGAACTCAAGTACTTAGGGTATCAGGTAGGCTGTGGAGTTATACGGCCCTTGCCTGACAAGGTCATCACACTGGAGAACCAACCAAAACCCCAGACGAAACGGCATCTCTGCCGGTTTCTGGGGTTCGTCGACTATTATAGTCAGTTTATCCCCGGCTTCGCCTCTCTCGCCAGTCCGCTCACTGACAGCTTGCAAAAGAATCACCCAAACCAGCTGGTCTGAGGTCCGGCAGAGGAGGCCGCCTTCAAAACCCTGTGGACATGTCTATCCCGGGGTCCAGTGCTCCGGAACCCTGACTTCTCAAGACCCTTCGTGATGTATACCGACGCTTCGGGGACAGGCTTGGGGGCGATGCTAGTGCAGAAGGTGGAGGGCATTGAGCACCTGGTCCTCTTTATCAGTCGGAAGCTCCAACCGGCAGAACGGAATTACGCAACCGTGGAGAAAGAGGCACTGGCGGTGAAGTGGGCCATCGGGACATTGCAATATTACCTGGCCGACAACCTGTTCCACTTGGTCGTCGACCATGCCCCCCTGTTGTGGTTGTCCCGGATGAAGGACTCCAACCCGTGGGTCCTCCGTTAGTACTTATCCCTATCCCTCTTTCATTTTTCAGTACAGCATCAAGCAGGAGCGGATCATCTCATGGCCGACTACCTGTCCTGACTCTTCTATGATGATCTGACGACCACGGAAACAAGGGAGGGGGTGTGTCCCGGTCCTCCGGGCCCGGGTCAGGAAACCCCCCCACACACAATACAGCCCGGCCCAACCACTTACCCGGAGAAGGCCAACGGAGCCGGGAAAGTCGGGGGCGAGCTGACCTGGCGGAACAGGAGCCTGGTCGGGGCAGCAAGGAGATGGCTCTCCCAGGGGCCGCAGCGGGGGCTGTGGAGAGGGGGTGGGCGAGGCCCCGGAGCCGTGCTCCATGGAGGACAACAAAGGAGGATGGAGCCCAGCTCTCAGGGGCTCCCAATGGTGACGGCGAGGGCATAGCCTTCTGGTAGGCAGCCCTGCTGACAGCCGGACTGCTGTCCATCCCTCAACACCGAGGGCATCCGAGGCTATGAAGGGGGATGGGGCTCCACTTCGGGAAGGGATGGGTGGTGGGGCCGGTGCTGGGAGCGGGGCCAGGAGCATAAGAGGAGGCGGGGAAGGAGAGGCCGGGGAGGAAGCAGTGCGGCACGAAAGGGACAGCAGGGAAAGGAGGCTGAGAGAGAGGGAATCCCGGCTTAGGAGTTCGTGACGCGCGGGAAGAGGGACAGGGGGGGTGACGTCAACCCTGTCCCCTTCCCATTCTGAGGCCTCTCCTCCTCGCCCGACCTTGTGCCTGCCCTGTCCCCAGGACCGACCCGCCTCCCTCTTGAGCATCAGACACCATGGCATCTGGCGGAACTCCCACAGGGGGGTGGCAGGAGCACTACAGTATCCAAGCTCAGAACCTCTTAGCTTTTTCGCATTGCCACCACACATGGAAAAGAGACCCTACTTTAGTTTGACATTTCCAACATGTATTAGGACACTTTGGGTCAATTTTTGACAAAATATCAGGGGTAACATACCATCTGTGAAACATTTTGTATACATTTTCTTTATACGTTGTTGCTCTTGTGATTTTTAAGTTTCTTTTTCAGATTTGTGCCCACTGGTCTAGTTCTATATTATGGCCCAAATTTTGTGCCCATTTTATCATGACTGTCTTAACCATTTCATCATGCATTGTACCTTCTAGAAGTAAGATATACATTTTTCTTATCAATTTCTGATCAGCGCCCATTACATTTTTTATCTATTTCCAAATAGTTTGCATAGAAGCCTGTTAATTTGTCTTTACTATATCTGGATTTGATTTGGACCCTTTCCCACCAATTATTCTTTTGTATTGTTTTTAGCTCCAGCTGCATATTTAACAATTCTTTGTATCTTATGACGTCTCCTTCTTGATGAACAGTTGGATTTGTGAATGCTTTCAGAGGTGCCACCCATCTTGGGGTCTTGGTGTAAAAACCCTTCCTTGTTTGTTCCCAGACTTTCAATAATGAGGCCCTGAGCCAATGCTGCTTGAAATATTTATGGCCGTCGGCTTTCCTGTACCACACAAATGCATGTCATCCTAAAAGTAAATCATGGCCTTCTAGTTTCAAGAGTCTAGTGTTGTCTAGGACTATCCAGTCCTTGATCCAAGCCAAAGCTGCTGCTCTGTAGCAAAAGGGCCAATTTGGAAGAGCAAAGCCACCTCTAATCTTAAGATCTTGCATCACTGTGAGTTTGATTCTTGGCTTTTTTCTTTGCCAGATGGATCGCATTGTAATTTTATCTAGTTCCTTAAAGTAGCTTTGATTTTGTATTATTGGGATTGTTTGAAAAAGAAATATCAAAAAGAAATATCAACAATATCAAGTATATTCATTTTAATAGTGGCTATTCTTCTCATTAAAGATATTTGGAGATCTTTCCATTATTTTTTTTAAAAAAGCTTTATTGACAGGATATATAAACAAGTTTCATATTTCAAAGTAATTTTTGATACATCCTTTTCTAGTATTCCCTCCCCCCAGGCTTCCAGAGATGCTCCACCCCCATTATTGTTTCAGTCAATATTCTCTAACAATAAAAACTTGACCAATATTCGATTCTTCCTTTCTAACATTTTCAATTTCTATATCTCATTCTTAGTTAACATTTTAGTTAATATTCATTACTTTCTGGACTTCAAATCTTAGTAATTATCAAAGCAGAGTAACTTATTTTTTACATCCCAGTTCTAAATAGTCTTTAAAATCTTTCCATTCTGCTAAAAATTCTTCATCTTCTTTTCCGTTAAGCTTCTTTGTCAATTTGTCCATTTCTACCATAAAAAGCATCTTCTTTATCCAATCCCATTTTTCAGGTATCTTTTCTTGCTTCCAAAATTGAGCAAATGTTATTCTTGCAGTTGTAATCAAATACCATAACAATGTTCTCTTTGTCACGTTATATTCTTCCATTTTAAGACCTAAAAGGAGCATTTCTGGCTCTTTTTTCAAGGTACATTTCAGGATCCTCTGAATTTCATTATGGATCTCAGTCCAATAAGTAAAGGTAAAGGTAAAGGTTCCCTTGCTTGAAAGCCAGTCGAATCCGACTCTAGGGTTGCGGTGCTCATCTCCGTTTCAAAGCCGAAGAGCCAGCGCTGTCCGAAGACGTTTCCGTGGTCATGTGGCCGGCATGACTAAACACCAAGGCGCACGGAACGCTGTTCCAATAAGCTACCGCTTTTTCACATGTCCACCACATATGATAAAATGATATCATATGTGATAAAATGAGCCTTCCTTTTTTTTACATTTCCAACATTTGTTAGACATGTTCTCATTCATATTAGCAATTTTTTGGTGTCATATACCATCTATACATCATTTTATAACAATTTTCTTTCACGTTAACACATGTTGAAATTTTAATAGACTTTTTCCACAGACACTCCCAAGATGACATATCTATTTCTCTATTTATATTTATGGCCCATTTCACCATGTGCTCTTTTACAATCTCATCCTCTGTATATCATTTTAACAAAGCCTTGTAAATTTTTGAATTTTTTTTTACCTTTTTCTGCCTATACCACTTCAATTTCATTATTCTCTTTCCTGAAACTATACCTCATTTTATCTACCTTAAATAAATCATAGATCTGTCTGTAATTCAACCAGTCATATTCAAATGCCAGTTTCTCCCTAGCTCTCATCACGAAACTACTCCTGTCTACCTTCAAAATGTCTCTGTAAGGTATCCAATCTTGTCCTTTGTGCCTTGAAAGTGGTTTAATTACCTCTGCCGGAACTATCCATAATGGTCTTGCTTCAAAGAAAAATCTTTTATATCTCATCCAAGTCATAAACAGTGATCTTCTTATAAAGTGGTGTTTGAAAAAATTATCCACTTTGGATTTCTCATACCATAAATAGGCGTGCCATCCAAACTTACGGTCATGTCCTTCCAGTGCCAACATTTTTCTATTATCCAAATTAATCCATTGCTCAAGCCAAGACAGACACACCGCATCATGATACAATCTAAGATTTGGGAGTTGAAATCCTCCCCTTTCCTTTGCATCACATAGAATCTTCATTTTAATCCTTAGTTTCCTTCCTGACCAGACAAATTTCAAGATCTCCTTCTGCCATAAATTCAGCACTTTACAGTCTTTTACAATCAGAATCGTCTGGAATAAAAACAACAACCGTGGTAAAATGTTCACCTTGACTTCCGAAATTCTGCACAAGATTGACAGATTCAAGGTATCCCACTTTTTTATATCCCGTTGAATTTTGCACCAAGTCTTCTCATAGTTATTCTTAAAAAGATCTATGTTTTTCATTGTAAGCTCGATTCCTAAGTATTTAGTTTTTTTCACCACTTCACATTGAAGTTTTTCTTGCAATTCCAGTTGCTTTTCTTTTGTCATATTTTTGCAAAGCACCTTTGTTTTATTCTTATTCACATAAAATCCTGCCAAATCTCCAAATTCTTTAATCTTTTCCATCAGCAACGGTAATTTAATTACTGGATCTTCAATCAAAAACATTACGTCATCTGCAAAAGCCCTATACTTATACGTAAAACCTCCAATTGTAAGTCCCCTTATATCTTCATCTTGTCTTATTTTCCCCAGCATAACTTCCAAAATCCAAATAAATAATAAGGGGGATAACGGACACCCTTGCCTGGTCCCTTTTTGAACCTTAAAATGTTCCGTCATCTCTTTGTTTACGTTCAGCGATGCATTCTGTTTGGAATATATTGCCCTAATCACATTTAAAAAGGGCTGTCCAATGTCCATTCTTTCAATCACTTGGAACATAAAGTCCCAATTTAAGTTGTCAAAGGCTTTTTCGGTGTCTACAAATAGAAAAGCAACCTCTTTTTCTGGGTGTTTGTCGTAGTATTCAATAGCATCTATCACCATCCTTAGATTGTCTCTGATTTGTCTATTTGGTAAAAAGCCGGCTTGTTCTTCTGTTATGACATCTTTCAAATAATTCTTCAGTCTCTCTGAGATTATTTTGGCAAACAATTTATAGTCATTATTGAGTAAAGAAATTGGTCTGTAGTTCTTGATATCCATTAAATCTTGTCCTTCTTTTGGTATGAGTGATATATTGGCTTCTTTCCACGTCTCTGGTATTACTTTGGTCACCTGTATCTCATTCGCTAAAAGTTCCAAGATCGGGGTCAACTCCTCTTTTAATTTTTTATAAAATTTTACAGTAAATCCATCTGGACCAGGAGCTTTCCCCAGTTTAGCATCTTCTATCGCCTTATAGATTTCTTCTTTTTGGATTGGACCATTCAACATTTCCTTAACTTTTACTTAGACCTTTGGTATTTCTCCTTTGACCAAATACTTTTTGATTTTTTCTAAATCTATATTTTTCTTTTGAAATAACTTCGCATAGTACTTGAAGAAGGCTCTCTTTAGACCATTCATATCCACAATTTCTTTGCCGTCCTCAATTAATTTGCTTATTAGCCTTTTCTCTCTTCGATTTTTCAGTTGCCATGCCAAAAACTTTCCTGGTTTATTTGCTCCTTCAAAGGATTTTTGTTGCAATTTCTTTAGGTTCCAGTAGAGTTCCCGATTAAGTAACACCTTCAATTAGTCTTGTAAGATTTGAATTTTTTTAATAATTTTCTTCTTTCCCGGTCTCCTCTTCAATTCATTTTCTTTTTGCTGGATTTTTTCTTGCAACTCCTTTTGTTGCTTCATACTCTGTTTCTTGTTGGTCGCATTCGGTGATATGAGTAATCCTCTCATCACAGCCTTATACGCATCCCAGACCGTCTGTGTTTTAACATTTTGATTTAAATTCGTTTGAAAAAATGATTGAGTTTCCTTACGCAGTATCTCAATTATCTTTGTCTTATCCAATAAATCTTCATTAATTCTCCATTGGAACTGTTTCACTTTCTCTTTTAACATCCAAATCACCGGATTATGATCCGAATTGGTCTTTGGCAAAATCTCAACTTTCTGGGTTTTTAATGCCATCTCACCCGACATCCAAATCATGTCAATTCTGGAAAAGGATTTATGTCTACTAGAGTAAAACATAAAATCTTTAACTTTGGGATTCCATTTTCTCCAAACGTCTTCAAGTTTCTCTTGTTCCATCAAGTTAAAAATTTTTTTGGAAGCTTTCCAATCTTCTCATCAACCTTTTTTGATTTTCTGTTCAATTTATTGTCTACTGTACTATTAAAGTCTCCTGCCAATATTATCTGGCCATAGTTCACTTGGTCCAGTTCCTTCGTCAAGTCCTGAAAAAAAAATTCTTTGGCTCCATTAGGCGCATATAAATTAACTACCAACGTCCTTTTCTGAAGCATTGTTATTTCCACTCCAATATATCTCCCATCTTTGTCACTAAAAATTTCTTTTGGATCCAAATCTTTATTTACGTAAATCATAACTCCCTTGTTTTTTTTCCTCTGCCAATGAATAAAATTCTTCTCCCAATTTTTAATTGATCAAATACTTATTGTCCTGCTTTTTAATATGGGTTTCTTGTAAGCAAATGATATTGGATTTCTGCTTTTGTAACCAGTAGTTCACTAACTTCCTTTTGGAAGGTGAATTAAGTCCATTTACATTCCATGATAATAATTTATAATCCATCATGATTTGTCTTTAAATATCTCCAAAATCTTCCAAGTTTTCTGCCTTAAACCTGTACATATCTCCTGGTGTCTTGATCGTATGTCTTTTCGAATTGTAGGTAAATGACAGACCTTGTGGTATCTCCCATCTGAATCTAATGCTTAACTGCTTCAATTTGTCCACCAACTTCTTATATTTCTTTCTGTCCTGCAAAATCATTCTTGGGAGTTCTCTCATTATTATTATCTTTTTGCCATCAATCTCCAAAGGTTGTGTGAATTGTTTTTTGAAGATATCCTCTTTCATTTTCCTTGTTATAAATTGGACGATAACATCTCTTGGCAATTTTTTCCTTTGTGCATATGCTGAGTTCACTCTATAAATTAAATCAAAATCAGAATCCAATTCTCCTTGGTCTTCTCCCAGGTACTCATTCAAAGTTGCTATCACTACCGTACATATATCTTCATCAGTCATTTCTTCTATCCCTCTTAGCCTCTGCTGATTTAACATCGCTCTATATTCCACCATTGCCTCAAGGTTGCGGTTGTCTTGTAGAGTTGTTTCCATTTTTCTATCTATATCTTGTGTCTTTTGCTCCAATTCAGTTGATTTTGTTGCCAAGTCTTTAACTTGACTATTTGTGTTTGCCACTTCTTTTTTAATTTCAGCCACCTCTGCTAGCACTAGCTCTTTCAAGGCTGCCACATTTTTTTCTTGCACTTCTTCCAACTGCTCCAGCTATTTTTGCATTTGTTTCTCTATCTGTTGATCTATCTGTTTCATCATACCTTGAATCACTTCGATCATCCGCTTCTCCATTGCTTCAATTGCAGCTTGCCATTCTTTCTTTTCTTTTGCTGACATACTTGGGCTCGCAGTTGAAGCAGCTCTCTGCCAATGTTTTGGGTCCGTTTTGGAGATTTTGTAGTATACTTCAACTGTCCTCTGGTTGTTCTCTTAAGTCAGACTTTTTTCACTGCCCTTTAAAGTCAATTTCACTGTTAGAATTGCATTTTAAAATTCAGTCCTCCTCAAAATGGCGGGCACAATTTCTTTATGGTTTCTTGGGCTAGAGTAGGCTCTCTTTAAGCTTCCTGTTTGCGGTCCCACATTAACATTGTCCTACCGGAAGTTTCCTGTTCCACCGCATTTCTGGTCCTCTAGCAAGCACTCTAGCCTTTAATCACAGTTCTAGCCGCACACAGATTTTTGCAACACCTTAGTCTCGCGATCTTTTCTGTAGGATTAGGTCATGCGCTTCACACTCAATCTTCTAACCACAGGAATGATAAACAAAGTCTATTTTATTCAAATTAAGTGCTTTGACAAGCTCTTCAAATTTATACGATGGATCGATTGTTCAGATTTAAATCTTTTGCGCTTAATCGCCTTATTCAAATTTCGTTAAATCTTCATCCCGGTAAGCAAACAGTTTTTGTTACCTTGCATGTTTATCTTGGGACTTCGCATCGCTTCTTTTCACTTTCAACTTCAATCTCTTTCTTAAGAAGTCGGGGAATGATGAATTGAAGCTGATTCTTCAGCTCGGCTGGCTTCTTTAGTGCTGTCTTGCAATCGCCTGCTCCTGAGAGGGGATTAAAGCGTAAACAAGCCCCCTTCGGGACTTATACACACCAATCTCAACTCTCACTTGGACCTTGTTGCTTGCCTGTCAGCCCCCTGCCTGGGGGATGCTGCATTGGGCAATGAAAATGCCCAAACTGTCAGAAGAAGCTGCCGCTCACCCTGCTCTTTTGCAAGGTGTGTCAGTTCGCCATTTTACTCTGACTGGAAGACCTCAAGATCTTTCCATTTTTCTAAATCTTTATCTCTTTTAATAGTTCCCTGTAGTTATCATCCATTAACGAGCTACATTTATTTGTTATGTTTATTCTTAGGTATTTATCCTTCTTTTGCATCTCAAAACCAGTAAGTTCCTGTAGGTGGGAGGCTTGCATCTTTGTCATATTTTTAATTAACATTTTTGTTTTTTTATAGTTAATTTTGAAACCTGCCACCTCTCCATATTCTTGTAAGGTTGATATCAATGTGTTAATGGAATTTGCCGGGTTTTCAAGAATAATAAACCAAATCATCTGCGAAGGTCAATAGTTTATATTCTTCTGCATTTAGTTTCAAGCCTCTAATTTGGTTCTCTGCTCTGATTTGATTAGTTAAGGTTTCAAGAACAAAGATAAATAATAATGGAGGCAAGGGACATCCTTGTCTAGTTCCTTTATTTATCTTCACCATTTGGGTAGGTCTCCATTAATACATATTTTGGCTTGCTGTTGACAAAAGCTTTTTCAGCATCAAGGAAAATTAGCACATTTTGTTTCTCTGGATGGGCTTCATAGTATTCCAAGACATTCCATACCATCCTCACATTATGGTGCAGTTGTCTTTTGGGCAAGAAGCCCATTTGATCTACATGTATTGTCTGTGACAGAACCCTTTTCATTCTAATTGCTAAGATGGAAGCATAAATTTTATAGTCTACATTTAACAGGGAAATTGGCCAATAGTTTTAAATTTCTGTTTCGTCTATGTTTAGTTTATGTATTAATGTTATTAAGGCTTCTTTCCATGTTTCTGGTATTTCTTTGTTCGAGACTACATTCTGACATACCAATTTTAATGGTTCCGCCAATTGGTCTTCAAAGGCCAAATAAAATCGCAAGAATATTTTTGTGGGACAGGCCGGTGACTCAAGAAATCCCAGCCAATAGAAAAGCTAAATGAAAGAAAGCACAAGGGCAAAGTGGATGATGAAAGCAGAGTAGAAAATGAGCTAAGAAACAGAAACCTGAGGACCATGACTGAGAGGACTGAGGAAATTTCACATACTGACATGAACTAACCAGCCAGTTCTTCTGACAGTATGGTTTTAGTTGTGGATAGAGGTGGCTGACTATTCTGGTGATATTATGTTAAGAAGTAGAAATATTCTAAATCTGTAAATTTTGGCAAATTTATTTGGGAGCAAGTCCTATTGAAGTCAGGGAACTTTTATCTAAGTAGACATGCACAGGATTGGGCTACACTTCTGATATATGCAAAGAGCTGAACGCTATCACACCATTCATAAAGAATGATTATCTCACAGAGAAATGCCTGGACAAAAATTCTACCTGGCTGCATACTAGATCATCTGTTATCTTCTTCAGTGGGGTTATTCCACAGCAGATCACTTTTTTTTAAAAAAAAATGAACCACTACATTTCAGATTTTGAGTAAATTTGCTGTATTGGTTTATCTTACATGTCGAAGTCACTTGTGTGAATAGAAATTTCCTAGGTTATGCCTTATAGTTTTCAGGTTATGGGGGATGAAAATTAGGGAAACGTATATGTGCGTGATGCATCATACAATGATGAAATAAAACATAGCAAAAACCACAGTTAATATATTTTATTTTAGACCTATGAGAATACATACTACACGAAGCACATTTTACAAAATATTCTTTTTTATGTTTTCCCTAGCAACGTATTCACATACAGTTTTGTCATTTGAGAGCTTCCTTGCAATGTCATTTTCTACAGACAATATGCATAAACAATTTAAGCACTCTTCAGTCATGGTAGATTGAAATTTGTTCCTTATAAAGGAAAGCTTTGAGAAATTCCTTTCTGCTTCACAGCTTGTGATAGGCATTGTCAAGTACAGCTTAAGCACAGTAGTAATATTAGGGAACACTTCAATCAAGCGTTGCTCATAAATAAGCTGAAGAACTTCTGTGCATTGTATTTTAGATGGAGTGTTTTCTTCTGTGTTCTGGGATTTCCTAAGGTGTAAATATTCTTTGAACTGGTAACTCTTGTTTACTAATTTATGGTCAATATAATCTTTGTAATGCAATATTATAAGTTTAATATTGTCCTCATCAATTTCAGAATTGTTCACCAATTCTGAGAGGAACTTGAACCTTTTTGCAATCTGCTCATATGGATCAATCCTCTTCCCTAACTGGATTACCAAGCAGTCATAGATTTAGAACTTCTATCCTAAATTTTTCAATTTCTTTCAAAGAAGCTGTTCCACTTGTTCCATCTGAAAATTTCTTTGTAACCATGTGTTTGGAAGCATCAGAATAACTTGAGATAATATCTTCACACAAAACCTTTTGCTTCTGATTTGTAGTGTACAATCCGGTCAGCTGAATTTTCTCGGAGTTCTTTAACAAATTAAAGTAAAGATAACTGTCAGACCCTGCAGCAATCAGAACCAACAACTCGCCTCTTCAGAAGGAAAGTTTATTGATACAGTATTGACAGGGTATCTCTACTTCAGGTTCTGTGTTAAGACTAAAGCATAAAGCGCGGGATGGACAAATATACATGGTTCAAAAAGGGTGACCAGGCAGCATGGAGCCAATCAAGGTAAAAAGCAGGGCCTGCCAGAAAGTAACGGACCTACGTTCTCAGAGATGATGTTACA
Organism: Gekko gecko; assembly: GCA_029375565.1. NCBI lineage: Eukaryota > Metazoa > Chordata > Lepidosauria > Squamata > Gekkonidae > Gekko > Gekko gecko. The sequence continues at coordinate 102,115,701 of JAPDNY010000002.1, read as the reverse complement.
GCTGGGAACCAAGGTCAGGCACATAAAACATACAGATAAGGATGCATCACCAAGACAGCAAGAGAAATGAAACTAACACATTCCAAGCTGCTTATTTCCCCCTACGTAGGCCCCTAGGCAGTGAGCTGACACCAACAGCAGAAGATAACCTTCAAATACATCAAAACCAGGAGTTTGGAGTTTCTTGCTTGTTTTGTTGAAATGCTCAAGAACTTCTTCCCAAACAACTGTTAAAATAGCATATTCCAACTTTACCAGCTTGTGGTATAAATTCTTTGCATCTCATTTACATTCAAGCTTCAAAAATACGTTTGAGAATTTGTAAAATACCTGTATATCCATTTTTAATTGCCTACACTGCTTCATATTGTTACACTTAAGCTCTTTAGGAAAAAACCTAAATTGCCACATGTGTTTAAAATTCCCCATCTTTGTGGAGATCCAAAAAGGAAAACATATAGCTCCTGCAAAACACCAAAATAGTCAACAACTTCAGGCACAGTAGATACTGACTTTATTTATTTACAAGGTTGAGTGAATGAGCTGCACATGGTACATAGCCTGTTAATGTTTTTGAAGAGTGCTTGCAGCCCTTTCTCTGAGCCCTTCATGTTAGATGCATTACTGTAGGACCACAGATATTTTCAACTGACAGCTTATGTTTGCCCAGAACATCTTGCATTTTGTTGAACAAGGTCATGGATGAATGGTTGCCTATTGGTATAAATGTTAAAAATCTCTCACAGAGTTTTCCACTATAGCAATATCGAACCAGAATTACCAGCTGGTCAAAATGTGTCAGGTCAGGCATAGCATCAACAATAATGGAGTAGTATTTGAAGTCTAGATTGTTGATTTGAGTCACAACTTCATCTTGCACATGTTTCCCCATGATTTCTATCAGTTCTTCATACAGAGTTTTGGATAGGTAATATTTATTTTTTCATGTTACATCTCTCAAGATGTAAAAATGGGTCAAACTCTGCAATAAGTTCAATGGCCCCCCTGAAGTTTCCATTATTTGGTGAGTCCCACTTCTCCTCATGACCTCTAAATGCTAAACCACATAAGAACATAAGAACATAAGAGAAGCCAATGTTGAATCAGGCCAATGGCCCATCTAGTCCAACACTCTGTCACACAGCGGCCAAAATATACCAGGTGCCATCAGGAGGTCCAGCAGTGGGGCCAGGGCACCAGAAGCCCTCCCACTGCTGCCCCCTCCAGCACCAAGAATAGAGTGCATCACCTGCCCCAGACTGAGAGTTCCCATCTATACCCTGTGGCTAATAGCCACTGATGGACTTCTGCTCCATATGTTTATCTAATTCCCTCTTGAAACTGTCCATGCTTGTAGCTGCCACCACCTCCTGTGGCAGTGAATTCCATATGTTAATCACTCTTTGGGTGAAGAAGTACTTCCTTTTATCTGTTCTAACTTGACTGCTCAGCAATTTCATGGAGTGCCCACGAGTTCTTGTATTGTGAGAAAGGGAGAAAAGTACTTCTTTCTCAACCTGCTCAATCCCATTTATAATCTTATAAACCTCGATCATGTCACCCCTCAGCCGTCGTTTCTCCAAGCTAAAGAGCCCCAAGCGTTTTAACCTTTCTTCATAGGGAAGGTGTTCCAACCCTTTTATCATTCTAGTTGCCCTTCTCTGCACTTTTTCCAATGCTATAATATCCTTTTTGAGATGTGGTGACCAGAACTGTACACAGTATTCCAAATGAGGTCGCACCAATGATTTATACAGGGGCATGATGATACTGGCTGATTTGTTAGCAATTCCCTTCCTAATAATCCCCAGCATAGCGTTGGCCTTTTTTATTGCAGTTACACACTGTCTAGACATTTTCATTGAGTTATCTACTACGACTCCAAGATCTCTCTCTTGGTCAGTCTCTGCCAGTTCAGACCCCATCAACGTGTATTTATATTTAGGATTTTTGGCTCCAATGTGCATCACTTTGCACTTGGCCACATTGAACCCCATTTGCCACGTTGACGCCCACTCACCCAACCTCTTTCACTTACAAACTTTATAACAACTACAACTCTTTTCAGTACTTCAAAATAGTACTGTATGTTTTTTCTCATCTATTCCTCAAGTTGCTGATCCACAGTGTTTTTACTTGACTTTCTTATTATCCAACACAACATTGCCCTCTTAAGTTCCATGCTGTCTTCATGATTCTCCAGAGTTCTGAGTACATTCATCCAGTCAGAAAACCCACCTGTTGTAAGTACTGTTTGGCATTTAGAAAAGAGTTTGCAAGCAAAACAGTATATACAGCCTCTGCTCTTTGAGTAAACTAACCAGAATCTCATCACATCTGACCATTTTCCAATCTTTTTTCAAAGTCTTTGTTTGAGAAACTTCTGTTTTGCTTCTTGTAAACCTTGCTGGATTCAGTATATACATCATCTGTTTTTTTATTTTGAAAAAAAAACCCTGTCTTAAAATCATTATCAACTGTTATGGGCCAGTTTGCGAGGTCACTGTATTCTTTGAAATCACTGAATTTGCTTCCTGTTTCTGCTCTATCTCTTCTTGTTCCATGGTACTTTCATGTTGATGACTGTGACTGTCATCTGTATCAAAAGTGTCAACAGTGGGTTGATGATTGCTAGAAAGAGCTCCTATGGTTTGTGCACCATCACTGGCTTCACTGGTGCTTGCTTGGCTTGTTTCAGCTGTAGGTGTTGACAAAGTTTGACTTGACATTGTAAAATAGTTTGACAATTTTTGAGTCTTAGAAATTTCATCAGATCATTTCTCCTTGAGTTTGTGTTTTTGGTATCCACTTAAGTACTTTTTTGAACTCATTGCTATACCTCTTGGGGTCTTGATCTCTACAATTACAGCCATAAAGTTGTTATTGTTATTAGTTCTACTGCAACTACATGTATTTATGAATAACACACAAACACAAAAGAGCTAATGCAACAGATGCAATTTAACATTACAATAAACTATACAAACAAAAGCATGGAGGTTTTCATAGGAGTCTTTGTTCATCCCAGTCCAGTTACTATTACTTCATAGCAAGGCTTTTAAGGATATTATTGGCTACAAATATCTTCAACATCCACAAAGATGCACAGTACAAAAAGTCTAAACACGTAAGTAATACATATATTGTAAATCCAGGTTAACCTCACAATATTGGAACATCAGATAAGATTTCCAGGCTGTATCTGGGAGTCTGCAGTTCTTCTCACTTGGATCCTGAATCCCACTTCACCTTTGTTTTAAAAGATCTCTAATACAGATTACTAACATTTTACTTGCAGTAATCCAAGGAGGCCTTGAAACAACAAGATCTGTGCAGGCCTTTCCCTCCCCTTATGGTGCAGCTTCTTCCTTGGCTGGGCCAAACTCCTCAGAAGCATTAACAAACAGAATACTAAAAACATGTCTTACAACAGTTCTAAATAATAATAATTTACCTGCAATAATCCAAAGCAGGCCTTGAAACAACAAGATCTGTGCAGGCCTTTCCCCACCCTTATGGTGCTGTTGCTTCTTCCTGGGACAGGCTGAACTGCTAGGCTTTAGGGGAAGCTACAACACTGAGCATGCTCCATTCTAACGTCAGTATTAAGTACTTCAACGTACTGGCTTATGATTCTGTCACTAAAATAGCCTTATTTTAATAACAAACACTTTAAAAACTCCATTACTTTTTGTTGAAAAATTCACTCATTAAAAAAAAGTTGCTTCAGGGCTGTTAAGTATGAGACTTAACGCAGGAGGTAAGTTCAAGTGAATCAGCTTTATTAGCTCCAAGGTTTAGACCAGCTAAGGACTAGACCAGCTAGACAAAATAACAGTCAAAAACGACGACTTATATACAGTTCAGGCTGATGTAGCCACGCCCACAATCATAACAATAACCAATAATAATCAGTACATAACAGCCAATTATAACTTCAAGATAAAGACCAATCATATTTCATTCCATAACCAATCAGAGATGTTCCCTTGTATAAAACCGCACTCACAAGCGCTAAACCCTCTTTGTCTATTTGTGCATAGTTCTTTTCTGCACCACTCAATGATCTTGAATAGTAGGCAATCGGTGCCTCAGACCCGTCAGCCATTATATGGCTCAGAACTGCCCCAATTCCGAATGGCGATACATCAGCCGCAAGAACCAACATTTTATTTTCATCGAAATGAGTCAGAACGCTGTCAGATGTTAATAGTGTTTTAACATTTTTAAACGCTTCTTCCTGCAGCCGTCCCCAAACCCATTTCGCACCTTTATTTAACAAACAGTGTAATGGCTCGGCTACCAAAGCTTTATGGGGCAGAAATGAATGATAGAAATTGATTAGCCCTAAATAGGCTTGTAACTCTGTTTTATTTTTAGGTCTGGGTGCATTGTGTATAGCAGACACCTTTCCAGGGGTTGGGTGTACCCCTTGTTCGGCAATCTTGAACCCTAGGAACTCGACACTTGAGACTCCAATAGTACATTTTCCCCTTTTTACCCGCAGTCCAGCCTTATTGAAGCACTGTAGAACGCTCCTGACCCTTTCAAGCAATTCTTCATCACTCTTACCCGCAATAAGCACATCATCAAAATAGGGAATCACTCCCTTGAGACCTCTGAGCAACCCTTCCATTAACCCCTGGAAGATCCCAGGTGTGACATTAACCCCGAATTGCAGGCGCTTGACTCTAAATGCACCTCTATGTGTAACGATGGTTTGTGCTTCGGCAGCATTGTCATCCAAGAGCAACTGTTGATATGCCTGGGCAAGGTCTAACTTTGCAAAAACCTTACCTCCCCCAAGAGATGCAAGTACATGGCTTATCACAGGTACAGGATATGAGTGCTGTTGCAACGCCTTGTTAATCGTACATTTATAGTCTGCACATCTGGTTTGACAGGAGTAACAATGGGCATTTCCCATTTGCTGTATGGAACTGGCTCTAAAACCCCTTGCTCAATGAGCTTGTCAATTTCAGCTTCTATTTTTGGTCGCAACGCCAATGGCACCTTTCTATATTTTAGCCTGATAGGCCTAACATTTGGATCCAACTCAAATGAAACTGGGGGACCTGTACAGGTTCCCAGCCCTTTTGCAAAAACCTGAGGAAACTCGTCATACAAACAATTCCATTTATCATAGTATAATGCATCTATACCAGAAATAGCAATGCCTAACGGCTCAAACCAATCAAGCCCCAACAGGCTTACCCTGTCCCCTTCGGCAACAATCAGGGACAGGGCTGCCTTACGCCCTCTGAAACGGACTTCAAATTCCACCTCACCTGCCAACGGAATCCAGTGCCCTTGGAAATCTGCAAGACGGGCGTTGGTTGGCAGAAGGCGGCGATGACTTTGGCTGGGAAAAAGACGATCTAAGGTGCACGTTGAAATGATTGTTCTAGCCGACCCGGAATCGACTTTGAAGGGGCAGGCAACACCGTCGAGGAACAAGGTGATGAAAATCTTCTTCCTCCAGGGTGCTCCTGTGGTGAGGACAGTCGATGAACAGAGGTTGGACGACAGGGCTGGGTTTCGGGACGACAGGAATAAAGAGCAGGTTGTGTTGACCTTGCTTCGGAATTGAGAGCGCTGTGGAGGTGAAGTAGGCGGCGATCTCTTCGACTTGCAGACCCTGGCGATGTGCCCACGTTTCCCGCAAGCTCGACAAACCAACTCTCTGGCCCAACATGCGTCGCGCTCGTGCTTCCCGCCACAACCCAGGCACTGACGTGCTGGCGCAGTCTTCACTCTGGGTCGCGGCTGGCTGCTAGAATAAGGCTCTCATACATCATCAACGGCAGGCGCTGGCTCACAGTCCTCAACCTGTTGGTGAATGCTGGAATCGGCTGGTGCAGGCCGCTGTCGTACCTCTCGCGTTGACTTTTCAGCAGTCTCCGCGGCGATGGCTTCCTCGAATGCGACCTTGAATGTCAGCGTTTTGAGGGCGAATAAATGCTGCTGCAGCTTGGCATCGCGGTGGCCACAGACCAATTGGTCTCGTAGGGCTGTCTCGAGATCGGCGAAATTGCAAGCCCTCGCCAACTTCCTCAATGCTGCCACAAACTAGGCTACGGATTTGCTGGAGCCCTGCCGCCTCTCGTAAAACGCGTGCCGGGAAGTGATCTCGGAAGGCCACGGCGCGAAGTGGGTCTTCAAGTTCTCCGTCAGTGTGGAGTACGGCACGGTCTTGATGTCATCGGGTGTGACGAGCGAGCGGGCGATATCGAACACCTCCTTGCCACACGAGCTAAGTAGCGCAGCTCGCTTCTTCGCATCATCCGTCACTCCACCGCTCTCGAGGTGAAACTTGAACCGGATGACGTACGCGTCCCAGTCTTCAGTCGCTGGTTCGAACGGCTCGAACCGATGCTTGGAGCCCATTGCAGTGCCTTCTGGAGCGGACGGCTCCCTCAGAGGCTCGCGGTCGATCGGAACTTCCTCCGTGATTCTTTCACCATCCTTGTCGCCACTTGTTAAGTATGAGACTTAACGCAGGAGGTAAGTTCAAGTGAATCAGCTTTATTAGCTCCAAGGTTTAGACCAGCTAAGGACTAGACCAGCTAGACAAAATAACAGTCAAAAACGACGACTTATATACAGTTCAAGCTGATGTAGCCATGCCCACAATCATAACAATAACCAATAATAATCAGTACATAACAGCCAATCATAACTTCAAGATAAAGGCCAATCATATTTCATTCCATAACCAATCAGAGATGTTCCCTCCATAAACCCTTTGATTGGGCAATGCAATACAGTATTTCTGGATCCGCATAATGAGCACCTGCTCTGCTTATGCTGGCACTTATGTCTCTGAAGACATAACAAGGGCCCCTCTGGGATTGTTACGTGGAAGTGACTGGATAAGTGTCAAGCAGGAAAACTTCACACGGGAAGATCAATTAAGGCTGGTTTATTGAAGCATGATTTGCAAAGCACGGGAAGGCAATGATAGGCAGTCTACCCATTATCTCCGAGGTCTGTGTTGCAGCACAGCTCAATTTAAGGCAGCTCCAAATTCCCCCTCCCCACCTTCCTGGCTGAGCCACCCAGCAGGGTCGTTCCCTCACATTCTACCAATCCTTTTCCCCATACCTAATGACCAGGCTCTACGCACACAGAGGGATGTTGTTCAAGCAGCTTCTCCTTGTTCAGCCCCCCCTTTCTTCTCTTGTGTGTGTTTCAGCAGGCTTACTTATCTTGGTTGTTAACAAGCTGAGCTATTGTTTGAGGCCTCTTTCCCCCCTTTTTATGGCCTTGGCTGGCTTATGTAGTCCCAAGCAAGCAAAGCTCCCACTACTCCCTCAAATTCCCTTTTTTCACAAGCTTTTCTGCTAATATATTTCTGTTAACATATTTTTGATAGTTCAGAACATTGGTTCTTCCCATTTCAGGATTGGGGCCCCTGAAATTTAAACTTCATTAGTTTCACAGTAGATCCGTCTCTGGTTATGCAGCTTCACGTGGTCTTGGACACATTTCAGTCTGGATTCAGGCCTGGGTTTGGGATGGAAACAGCCTTGGTTGCCCTGATGGATTATCATTGTTGGGATAGTGACTGGGGGAGTACATCTCAATTGATTCTCCTGGACCTCTCTGGCCATCAACTATGGTATCCTTCTGGACAGGCTAGTTTAGTTGGGGGGGGTTACTATGCTTTGCTGTTTCTGCTCTTACTTGACTGGCTGATTCCAGAAGTTGGTGTTGGGAGACTGCTGCTTGGCCACATGGCATTTGTGCTATGGGGTCCCACAGGATTTCATTTTGTCCCCACTCTACATTAAATTACTGGGGGAAATCATCATGGGAGGTGGAGTAGGATGCCACCAATATGCAGATGACACCCAGCTCTATTTTTCCTTAGGAGTTGTGTCAGGTGAGTTTGTGAAAGTCCTGAACAGGTGCCTGGAGTTGGCAATGGGATAGATGAGGGCCAGTAAACTGAAGCTTAGCCCAGATAAGAATGAGGACTGAGGAGTCAGCCTCTTCTGGAGGGGGTTGCACTCCTCCTAAAGAAACAGGTTCGTAGTTTGGGGGTACTGGATCCTGCCTACAGTTATAGGCCCAGATCTACACTGCATGTAGTGCCTTTTATTAGCTTTGACTCAAGGCTCTTTTTGTAGCAGGAGCTCCTTTGCATATTAGGTGACACACCCCTAATGTAGCCAATCCTCCAAGAGCTTACAGAGCTCTTCTTACAGGGGCTACTCTTGGAGAATTGGCTACATTAGGGGTGTGTCACCTAATATGCAAAGGAGCTCCTAGTACAAAAAGTTTGACTAATACATCAGCTAAGGCCATTCATTGAAAGCATGATCTGGCCACAGTGATCCATGCTCTGATTACATCCAGGTTAATTACTGTAATGTGCTTTACATGGGGCTGCCCTTGAAAACAGTCTGGAAACTTCAGCTTGTCCAAAATGCAGGAGCCAGGCAACTGTCATTGGTGGGATACAGGGATCATATCACCTCTATCCAGGCACCATTTGAAGCGCTGGTTCTTACTTTTAAAGTTCTAATGGCTTGGGGCTAGGGTGTTTAAAGGACTGGCTCCTCCCATATTGTTCAGCCCACCAGTTAAGATCTGTCTTACAAGCCCGGGTCTCTCTGCCTGTGCCTTCAGAGGTGAGGCAGATGGCAACCAGAGGCAGGGCTTTCTTTAGTAGTGGTGTACCTCATTTGATGAATACCCTTCTGGCTGAGGATCACCTGGTGCCTATGCTGCTTTCTTTTAGGTGCACAGACCAATACTTTTCCGTTCACCCAGGCTTTTAATTAGTGGGATTGATGTTTAAACAGTATTTTAACCTGGAATCTGTTGTTTTAAGCTGTCTGTGTTTTTTTAATCTATCTTTTTATGCTGGGCTTTTTAATGCTGGATTTTAATTAATCTTTTAATGTTTTTATTATTTTTATGATGTAAACTGCCTTGGGCAAGTTCCTGAAGAGGCAACATAAAAATGTTCTAAATAAATAAATATGGATGGGATGATGCACATCTTCAAAGGTCCTGCCCACATTAGTGCCACATCAGGTATAACGCTACAGCAATTATTGAATTTTTTTTAAGTCTTCAAAAAGGCCTCCAGTTGCACTGTGGGAAAAATGGGAGAGTGAGGGGGTGACAGCGAGAAAGTATACAAAAATTTATGTGGGGAAGCTGTGTTCCCAATGTATACGTCTCTGCATTTGCAGCAGCCATGAAAATAACACTCAGTCCTTGCCATGTGGAAGCAACCCAGAACTTTCCTTCTCTGTACAAAGAGACCCTTTTCATCTTCTCAACATAGGCAGTGCCATGTAGAATTAACTTCCTTTTCCCCCATCAGAGTTTCTGTTAGGGTTGCTAACTCCATCTCTGGAAATTTCCACAGATTTGGGGGTAGTCCGGGGGGTGTGTGTGAACTTTGGAGGAGGGTGGGAGCTCATCCCACACAGTGACGCCGCACAGACTGCCCTCCAAAGCTTCCATTTCCTCCAGCAGAAATTATTTCTGTAATCTGGAGATCAGTTGTAACACTGGGAGTACTCTAGGCCCTGTGCCTGGCAGGCAGAATCAAACAAGTGCACACTCTGCCCAACATGTTGGCAGTGATGAGTCAAGTAACACCTGTTGAATTGTTGCTTGTCAGTCAAAAGACTTCTGCCTCCCCCAAAGGATGGCCACCCTATTCCAAAATGACTAGTTTGGTGCAGCTTCACAAGCCCAAGGCTGCTGCCTTTTTTCTGTCAGGGCAATTGTATCTTTAATTGGCATAAATTTAAACCAGTTAAGCATTTCCTTGTATTGAGCTGCAGTAATGAGGAAAGCTTCACCTGCAAAATGTGGATCCAGCAAGTACTTAAAAGCTAGGGTTACCAACTTCCAGGTGGGACCTGGAGATCTCCTGGAACTACAACTGACTTCCACATGGCAGAGATCAGTTCCCCTGGAAAAAATGCAGCTTTGAAGGGTGGACTCTATGGCATTCCCCCACCACCACCCTCTCCACCGTCTGTGGCATTCCCTGTCCTCCCCCCACCCTCTACACCCAAATCTCCAAGCACTTCCCAAATCGGGGCTGGCAACCCTCTGTGAAAATAAAAGCAGAGGGAACCATATTAGGGGAGGAGTGGCAGCTTGCCACAAGTTCGTTTCTCCCCTTAGTCAGTTGAGGTAGCTCCCCAAAAGAACCAGAAGCCACTTCACTGACGGCACCTAATCACTTGCACCCCCTTGTGTGGTGTGCGTGCCACCTCACACAGCCAGCGGGTGTTCCCTGCTGGTCACGATGGGCAGGGCCACCGGAGGCCCTCACCCACAAGCACCTTCCTCGCAGCCCGCGATGACGCCCGGGCTGGCACTGGTGAGTCCTTCTCCCCAAGCGCTCCTAACTCCACCCCATCCCGCGGGACTCAGCTCGTCACGGCGCGTTCCCGGTCGCACTCGGGGACGACAACGGGGCGTGGGCGCGCCTCCCATCCGCCGAACCAGGGCGCGTCCCCGAGCGCAGCCTCAGCCTGTGACTGAGCAGGGAGCTGCCAGTGAGTGCCGAGCCGGCTCCGCTTTGCTCCCACTGCCCGGGGGGGTGAGTTGGGGGCGCCCACAGGGAAGCGGAGCGAGCCTCGCAGGGCGGGAGCCAGGGGGAGTGAGGCGATCCCACTCGCTGTCTCCCGGAGGGAGGGAAGGACGGAGGGAGGAGTAGGGAAGGAGGAACGGGAAGGGCCAAAATCTCTTTGGAGACCCCAACGGAATCTGACAGGCGGCGGCGGTGATCCTCCTCCCGTTTTTTTTCTTGGGGGAAGATTCGTGCGGGTAGATCCCTGTGGCGATAGCTGCCAATCCATGAAAGATTTGTATGAGGATTCTAAGGGAAGTGGGGGGATCTGTATAGAAAAGAGCAAACCTGACACTCACTAGATTCTTTGGGAAGGTTTAAGGAAGATCGATGGGGCTGTGGAAACTGATCCTATGGAGGATCTGAGAAGAGGACATTAATACTGAGCACATCCTAATGGAGAAGCTTGACTTGTGTAGATACCTATGGAGCAGAGTGGGTTCCCAGTGGAAAGGGGAAGCTTTGTTGTGGGGAGCCTGATCCTTAAATAATCTGTGGAGGGTGAACCTTGCAGTGCATTTGTGCTGGAAATTAGTGACAGTCCATGTTCTGCAGTGGTGTCCCACACAGTAGTAACTGAATTAGAGACCATGGGAACAACACTTTTGCTAAAATAACAAGGAGTCTTGTCTTGTGCCTCCTTAAATTCTAACAAATTGGCTGATGTGGTGAGCTCTAATTCACAACACCTTTTGCACGGTGCACCAATAAATATACTGCTAGTCTTTAAGGTGCTGTCTTTTGACTGCCACAGACTTACATACCTCCCTCCTTCCCTGGAATGTGACATTTTCTCAAACAACTGTAGAGGGGAGGATTCAGATCCTGAGATCAGGTCCTGTAAAGATCAGCCATATATCTTACTATAAGTAGCCTTTACTTGTTGAGAGGAAGTGAGCCATGCAGTAGGACTATTTTCCCCTATCATTTGTTTTCACATGCAATATTTGGGAACAACTAACATACAAAGGAGAGCACTGGGGTTTCAATTTCTGTTCTCCTAAATGTAGCCCATCCCCAAGTTTCCCTTTATGTACAGATTTATATTGTGCACCAGCAATATAATGCTGGCAGCTTACAGTAGGTTTATATAACTTCTCAAGTTGCCAGCTGTTTCTGACAATGGGCTCCTGTGCTTATAACAGGTAAATAGCAAGCAGAAATTTAGCAGATTTGGGTTTTAACCTTGACTACACCTACATGCTAGGCAAAACTTTCCCTGCTAAAAAGATGGCAACCCTAATGAAATAAATTACCTTTCTCCAGTGGCAATCTAAAACTTTTTGGTTTCTTGCACCATGTTTTGAAACTTTTTCTTTGACATTTGTAGGTTCAAAACAGTATTTTTATTTCATTGGACAGTTTCAGTTTTCTTAGGTGAGAGACAAAATATTGCAGATAAATATGCCCAATAATGATAGCTAGAAACCGAGTGTGATGTAGGGAGAAGGCAGCTGAGTAAATATGATTCAAGGAGCACCTTTCTCGCTTTGCTGTGCTCCAGTACTTTTAGGGCTTTTGAAATCTACAAAGAACTTCACTGGCTATTACAGTTCATGTTGGAATGGAAAATCCTTGTTTGTGCTGGCTAGGAAAACTGGGCGAGCAACTGTTAATAACCTGCTTTGTAACCAGCATTGCTGTTTTGATCACACCATAGATTAGGCCAACGGGCTCATTCCAATTTGGTTGTTTAGTCTTTCCTTGGAAGTTGTGAACATCTATTTGTGTCATGACAATTAGTACTACAGCTGTCATAGACAGAGGATTATAGTTCACGTAGACAGAGTTCGCAGAGAACTTCTAAAAGGAACCAAAGCTCCTTTTAGATTCTTACAGCGCCTCCCGATCCCCTTCTTCACACCTCAGGCAGAATTGCTCCTGAAGCAAACCTTTATCAAAGATTTTGGTAAAAGCATCCCTGGTTCTTTAAGGAATGGTTGTAAAAATGCATGCTGGCTTACGGAGCTGTGCACGAGCACTGTGATCTCATCAAGCTGGTACACATGAACCAGGAAGTAGAATACAGCTGAAATAAACAGGATCAGTTTGAAGCAACTAAACAGCTCTCTGAACAGAGAGGGAGAAATGTGATTTGGGTTTCAAATAGCCTGTGGACAGCAAGTGGCCTGATTCTATTACTTACTGGCTTTGCTGCTTGCCTTCAATTATAGATTTGACTGTCTCAGTTCTTTAGAGTAAGATTTCTTTCTTGTTTGTCTGGAATGTGTTGTGTCTGGGGCTATATTCTTAGTGCCCCTGTTCTTCCCCCCAGATGTAAGCTCCAGAATAAAACAAGAGTTAAGATCTGTTCAAGATGTACTTCCAGAAGAAAGGGGGTTGCCATTGTGCCCATGACAGGAGGAATACAAAACTGATTCCTAGTCAGTCACAAATTATGTTCAACATCCAGTTGAAATTTAAACTGAAACTCAAATAGCTGATATCCTGTCTCCATTGTAGTGCTAGAGAATCTGCAGTGCATCAGTTTTGCAGTGTAAGGAAGTAGTGCTAAAACCAGCACAATTGTAGAGGTAATATCCCATCCAGCCCTTATGTCTTTTTTCTACATATAATATAAAATGTACACATTTATTCCTAGATGAGTACTAAAATAGCATGGGAGAAAGAGGAGGGACAGGACAAAGAAGAGAATGTTTCCTTCTTTCAGTCTCACATTTCCTGCTACTGTATGTTGTCATCCAAATATGGAGAGATATGTGGAAAGAATCTTTTCTGCATGTATTACACTAGATCAGCAATCATTGGCATAAATTAGTTGTGTATACAAGGGCAGATGATGTCTATCTACTTTGCATGGCTTTCAAGAGGGCACAGGTTTAGATGTCTCAAAGCAATAAAAGTAGAAAGGTGTTTGCACAGATATGTGTTTTGATGTGCATCTTTTTTGCCTCTTGGTTCTGATCCAGGAAATGGTAATTCTTGGTAGTTTGTGTCTATAGTTGCTGAAGAGCCTCTCTGTTGGAGCTAGGAAGTGCTCTGCTTGAGCAGAACTGTTGTGGTGGGTCTTCTTTTAGAGGAGATAAGCCAATACTTATCTCCAATACTACTGCAGTCCTTTAAACTATTCAAGGATTCTATGTGAGCTGAATAGGGGTGCAAGGAAGTGCATGTGCAGCTTATAACATATGTCTTCCAGGCCTAGTTCCCTTCCTCTTCAGGCACCAGGCTAAAGGAAAGCAAGCAGCATCTGGCTAATGCCAGTCCTGTGTGGCTAAGGGGTTTTACACATTCACACTGCTGCCCATTGCTAATGTTTGCAAGACAGCGTATGGGCAGCTTGTATGCACATCCCTTGTGTTTGTTTGTTTTTCTTGTGAGATAGGTGTCTTAAGAACACAAGATAGTCTTGCTTATCTTGAGGATCTCCCAGTTTCCAGGAACCCACTTCAGCCTTATATCTGGACCAGTACTTCTTTGGGTGTGGGGGTGTTCACTGTACTGACAGAGTGAGTAACCAGTGTTATAATTGTTGGTGGGGATGGAAAAATGAAAATCTTGAAGGCTGAAGATGTTTGCAGAAGGAGACCTTTGGAAGTTTAATAGTGTGTTTTCCTTCACCTGTGCTTAATCCTGATTCCAGAGCCCAGCTGAGGAACAGAACGTACAAAGATGACTTGGGGGTAGTGTGTGTTTGTAGGAGAGAATTGATATTTGGTGGGGGAAGGATTATATGTTTTTTCTGGCTGTTGTTGCTGCTGTCCTGCAAACGGTCCTCTCTTCTGCCTCCATGTTAGCCAATGAAATGTGGGTTTGAGAACTATAATGAGTAGTTCTGCCCAAAGTCAGGAGGCTACAGGGTGCCTTGTTCACACTGAGCGGGGCAGTGCAGATTGTCTGGGTCAGATGGCATTCTGCTGAACTCATACTCAGGAAAATAGGATGCCAATAAGACCATAATTTCTTTTGTTTCAGGGAAGCTAATCCTGGATCAAAGGTTCTTGTGGGAGACAATGAACGATTGCTAGGCAATCTACTCTGCTGATTCTCAGGTAAATATAAAGTGTGTTCTACTGGGTCAACTGTTGCACTTAAACCTAGTTACTGGGAAGAGGGAAAGGTGTGTCACCCTCTCTTCCATGGCTGTGTCCAGGTGTGGAGCAGGGACAATTGCCCCAGCCAAGACAGCAATGGTAAGTGGTGGTTGACCCATGTCCTCCCCACAACCCCATTGCCATGCCAGTCACTACTATAAACACTACAGCGAAATCAACAGTATTATTTTTTCAAGGACGCTAGCTTTCCTTTCCACAGCTGTTTTTGCTAGAGAGTGGCAAACCTAATCTCTTTGCAGTGTACACTAGGATGTGGTCCTTATTCCCTGACAAGCTGAACAAATAGTAGCTGAGGTGAAACTTTTTTCCCCCTTGGAGTAAGTACATTTGCTAAAGAGCCACAACTGAATTCTGTTCCAAAATCAGTATGGGCTTATAAAACCTAGAGTGGAAGAAATTGTTATTGTGGGAAGGTAGCAGATCTAGGAGAAACCTGTTTACTTTAACTTTGTCTAATCTTTACACTTCTCTTTTGTCACTAGTTGATAACTGGAGTTTGAGGCATCAGGAGCCATGTCGGATTGGCTACTCATTGGACTTTTTGGGGCACTGGTTATACTTCTTCTGCTGACACTCTTTGGCTTTGCTGTTTATTCCGGGATCTTCTCAGAAGTGGTGGTTAGTGCTGGTTTGCCCCCCATTGGCAACGTCACTGTGGCATACAAATTCCAGGTCGGGCCTTATGGCGACTGTGGGAGGCTGTTTACGGAGAGCTGCAGCGTCTCTCCAAAGCTGTGCTCCATTGCTGTCTACTATGATAATCCTCACACGGTAAGTCACAGGGAGAATCCCCTTCTTAGTCTTTCAGGTTTGAATGTTGTTATATGTGTGGCCTTGTTAGCACAGATGTTGTTTCCCTGAGAACTCATAGCAACCAGACAGCCAGGGTAAGTCCCTGTCTTTTACTGAACAGAGACTCAAGAAACAAGAAATAAAAACCAAGGGAGGCTAAAGTTTTAAAAGGAAGAGTACATCGCAAATACATAATTGCTAACACAACCACTATCCATGGACAATTGCTCTGTCTTTTCTGATGGGCTAGATCATAGATAGTCCTTTAAAGAATTTTGGAATGTACCTTTGCATCCAGGTTCCATTGGTAAGGGTGCATGTGTCACACTGCAGAAGTTTTAATAAAATCTGGCTTTCTGAAGTTCAGGTCATTCATTTTGCCACCACAGGCCTTGTCAAAATAGCTTCAGTTTCGTGAAATCTTGGATCTTGCGACTAGAATAAATCAGACACGTTAAATACTTCTTTATAAACTGTATGGCTTCCATTGATTTTTGTGACATCAATGTTTAAGTGTTCGTGGTACAGAATTTGGATTGCTTTGATATCCCATGTTCAGAGGCAGTATACTTCTGAATAAGGTGGGCAGGCAGGGCCGTAGCCAGGATTTTGTAATTCGGGGGGCCTTTAAATTAGTCGGGGGGCACTGACATCACAAAACTCACTTTTGCAGTGTTTGCAGTCTGCTTGCCTATGCGGGGAAGCAAGCCGCGCTTGGGGAAGGGGTGGTGGTGGGGAGTCCTCCAGGTGGCCCAGAGATTTGGGGGGCCTGGGGACTTCATGGAAGTCAGGGGGCCTTGGCAGGAAGTCAGGGGGTCAGGCCCCAAAATGCCCCACTGTAGCTACGTGCCTGTGGGCAGGTACAAGAAACACAGAACAGTTGCCTTCATTCCTTGCTGATAAGCTTCCCAGAAACAAGCAGATTACCTAAAAGTCAATTATACTTTATTATAGAATAATTTCTATAATTTATTACATAAATTATTAACTTGTGAATAAGTTCATATTTGAAAAGGGTGAGATGAGAAACTGAGGTCTCAGTGATTTATCATCATCATCATCATCATAAGAACATAAGAGAAGCCAATGTTGAATCAGGCCAATGGCCCATCTAGTCCAACACTCTGTCACACAGCGGCCAAAATATACCAGGTGCCATCAGGAGGTCCAGCAGTGGGGCCAGGGCACCAGAAGCCCTCCCACTGCTGCCCCCTCCAGCACCAAGAATAGAATGCATCACCTGCCCCAGACTGAGAGTTCCCATCTATACCCTGTGGCTAATAGCCACTGGTGGACTTCTGCTCCATATGTTTATCTAATTCCCTCTTGAAACTGTCCATGCCTGTAGCTGCCACCACCTCCTGTGGCAGTGAATTCCATATGTTAATCACTCTTTGGGTGAAGAAGTATTTCCTTTTATCTGTTCTAACTTGACTGCTCAGCAATTTCATGGAGTGCCCACGAGTTCTTGTATTGTGAGAAAGGGAGAAAAGTACTTCTTTCTCAACCTGCTCAATCCCATTCATAATCTTATAAACCTCGATCATGTCACCCCTCAGCCGTCGTTTCTCCAAGCTAAAGAGCCCCAAGCATTTTAACCTTTCTTCATAGGGAAGGTGTTCCAACCCTTTTATCATTCTAGTTGCCCTTCTCTGCACTTTTTCCAATGCTATAATATCCTTTTTGAGATGTGGTGACCAGAACTGTACACAGTATTCCAAATGAGGTCGCACCAATGATTTATACAGGGGCATGATGATACTGGCTGATTTGTTATCAATTCCCTTCCTAATAATCCCCAGCATAGCGTTGGCCTTCTTTATTGCAGCTACACATTGTGTAGACATTTTCAGCGAGTTATCCACTACGACTCCAAGATCTCTCTCTTGGTCAGTCTCTGCCAGATCAGACCCC
The DNA here is from genome assembly GCA_029375565.1 of Gekko gecko. Classification (NCBI taxonomy): domain Eukaryota; kingdom Metazoa; phylum Chordata; class Lepidosauria; order Squamata; family Gekkonidae; genus Gekko; species Gekko gecko. Next base: position 102,098,310 of record JAPDNY010000002.1, on the reverse strand, counting down.
ATCAACGTGTATTTATATTTAGGATTTTTGGCTCCAATGTGCATCACTTTGCACTTGGCCACATTGAACCCCATTTGCCACGTTGACGCCCACTCACCCATCCTCAACAGATCCCTTTGGAGTGCCTCACACTCCTCCCTGGTTTTCACCACCCTGAACAACTTCGTGTCATCTGCAAATTTAGCTACATCACTGCTTACTCCCAATTCCAAATCGTTAATAAACAAGTTAAAAAGCATGGGACCGAGTACTGATCCCTGTGGTACCCCACTGCTTACCACCCTCCACTGAGAAAGTTTCCCATTTATACTCACACTCTGTTTCCTATTTATAAGCCAGTTTTTGATCCACAAGAGGACTTGTCCTTTTATCCCATGACTATTGAGCTTACTTAGGAGCCTTTGATGAGGAACTGTATCAAAAGCTTTCCGGAAGTCAAGGTAAATAATATCTATTGGGCCCCCCTTGTCCACATGTTTGTTCACTCCCTCAAAAAACACTAACAGGTTAGTGAGACAAGATCTTCCCTTACAGAACCCATGCTGAGTCTGCCTCAATAGTTTTTGTTCATCAATGTGCCTACTAATTCTTTCCTTAATAACAGTTTCCACCAACTTACCCGGTATCGATGTCAGACTGACTGGCCTGTAATTTCCTGGATCTCCCCTGGAGCCCTTTTTAAAGATGGGAGTGACATTAGCTACCTTCCAGTCCTCAGGAATGGAGGCAGATTTTAAAGAAAGATTACATATTTTTGTCAGGAGATCCACAAGTTCACATTTGAGTTCTTTCAGAACTCTCGGATGAATGCCATCCGGGCCTGGTGATTTATTAGTTTTTAAATTGTCCATCAGTCGGAGGACTTCCTCTCTTGTCACCGCAATCTGATTCAGGTCTTTCAAACCCCCTCCCGAAATCGGTGCTTCTGGAGTGGGCAAACACTTCTCCTCTTCCACAGTGAAGACAGAGGCAAAAAATGCATTCAGCTTCTCAGCCATTTCCCTATCATCCTTCACTACTCCTTTTACCCCTTGGTCATCCAAGGGCCCCACTGCCTCCCTGGCTGGCTTCCTCCTTCTAATGTATTTGAAGAAAGTTTTATTGTTGGTCTTTATGTTTTTTGCGATATGCTCCTCATATTCCCTTTTTGCTTGCCTGATCACAGACTTGCATTTTATTTGCCATAGTCTGTGTTCCCTTTTATCAACCTCACTAAGACTAGCTTTACACCGCTTAAAGGAATCCTTCTTACCTTTTACAGCTTCCATTACTTTATTTGTTAACCATGCAGGCTTTTTTCTATACCTATTTGTACCTTTCCTAACCTGCGGTATATATTTTTTCTGAGCTTCTAGGATTGTCTTTTTAAATAGTCTCCAAGCTTCCCCAAGGGTTTTGACCTTCTCCACTCTTCCTTTCAATTTCTTCCTCACATGTCCCCTCATACCAGAGAAGTTACCCCTTTTAAAGTTAAAAGTGGTTGCGTCAGTCTTTTTGGGCAACTCCCTATCTGTACAAATGTTAAACTCAATGACATTATGGTCACTGTTTCCAAGTGGTGCAATCACTTTTACATCTCTCACCAGGTCTTGGGTGTTACTTAGGACCAAATCCAGGATCGCCTCTCCCCTGGTAGGATCTGTGACCATCTGTTCCACAGCACAGTCATTGAGAGTGTCTAAGAACGCAATCTCTTTTTCCCAACTAGAACTCATATTGACCCAATCAATGTGTGGGTAGTTAAAGTCACCTATTACAACACAGTTATTTCGTCTAGCCGCTATCTTTAATTCATTCATCATTTTATAATCCTCCTCTATCTTTTGATCTGGTGGGCGATAACAAACTCCCACTGTTAAGCCTCCTTTTGGACCCACTATTTCAACCGATAGCATTTCCAGAAGGGAATCCAATTCTCTTACCCTCTCAATCTTACTGGACGGTATACCCTCTCTGACATACAGAGCCACCCCACCTCCAACCCTTTCCCCCTATCCTTCCGATATAATTTATAACCAGGAATCACCGTATCCCACTGATTTTCCTCATCCCACCAAGTTTCTGAAATACCCACAATGTCTATTTCCCCCCCCAACACCAAGCATTCCAACTCCCCGATTTTACCTCGGAGACTTCTAGCATTTGTGTATAAACACTTATAGTTTCCCACGTTTGTTAAGCCCACAGCCTTCCTCTTGCTGCCTTGAGACCTTGCCAGGCAGTTCCTATCATTAGCCACAGTCTCAGTGGACAATTGTAATCCATTTCCTTGTACAAAAGTAATAGCTACCCCTTCATCTCTTTGAGATGAGCCATCCCGAACCAGAGACTTTTCATCTCCTGTCGGCTTTCCCCCATTATTCAGTTTAAAAACTGCTCTGCCACCTTTTTGATTTTGAGCGCCAGCAGCCTGGTTCCTTCTCGGGACAAGTGGAGACCGTCCCTTTTGTACAGCTCCCTCTTGTCCCAAAAAGCATCCCAGTGCCTAACAAACTTGAACCCTTCCCCCTACACCACCGTCTCATCCACGCATTGAGACTCCTGATCTGTGCCTGTCTCTCCGGCCCTGCGCGTGGAACAGGTAGCACTTCCGAGAAGGCTACCTTGGAGGTCCTGGCCTTGAGTTTCCTGCCCAGCAGCCTAAATTTCTCCTCCAGGACCTCACGACTGCATTTCCCCACATCGTTGGTGCCAACATGCACCACGACCACTGGCTCCTCCCCAGCACTATCTACCAGCCTATCTAAAACACGCGTAATGTCCGCTACCTTCGCACCAGGCAGGCAAGTCACCATACGGTCAGTACGCGGGTTCGCCACCCAGCTGTCTACCTGCCTAAGGATCGAATCACCAACTACCAAGAGCCCCCCTCCCACCCTTCCCAGGGACGGTTCCTTGGTACGAAAGGATACCCGTTCACCAGCTGAAGAAGAGGTCCCTTCTGAGGGCACATTCACCTTATCCTCAGCATGGTGCCCCTTTTCCCCTTGACCCTCATGCTCCCTGGCAGCAACCGGGCTGCCAGATCCAGAGTGGGACATATCTAACAAGTCCCCGAGAGTCTTCCCCGTGCACCTAACTGACTGTCCCTGCTTCTCCAGGTCAGCCACCTTGGCCTCAAGGGAGCAAACTCGCTCCCTGAGAACCAGGAGCTCCTTGCACCGAGCACACACCCAAGACTTCTGATCAGTGGGCAGATAGTCATACATGTGACACTCCATGCAAAACACTGGATAGCCCCCAACCCCCTGCTGGCATTCTGGCTTCATAATTGTTTTTAAACAAATACTTTTCTATAACCCCCTTTTAAAACCCTTTGTATTTATATGGCTCCTGTTGTAGGAGTCTACTTACCTTACCAAGGAGCCAAGGTCCTGGCTTTCTGGCTCTTCCTGGGCTTCTTACAGAGCCCCTAGGCCAAGAGCCACAGGCAAAGAGCCTCGCCCTTTTGCTCTCGCCCTTCGGCTCGTGCCGAAAATCATCATCCTGTGGGGATTTTATTTCTCTATTGCAGATGCTTGATCCTATATAAAGTGATTATGTATTTTTAAATTTTCCAATTTAGATTGTTTATTTCCCCATCCATAGCAGGAAAAGTTGTAGTTGTTAAATTTCTAACTGTTGCACAGCTGTTTAAAAGCACATAGTGTCTGTCAGAAGAAGGTGGAAATAGGAGATACTCTGAGACGTGATGGAGAAAGGCAGATGTGATGGAGAAAGGTGGATGTCCAGGGGAACATATGGGCGCCATCTTTACCTATGTGTAGGGGAGAGAGGCTCCCATATCCTTCTATAGCCAGAGGGGATAAGGCAGTGAAAGACAGACTAGTTCCTTGTTTAGTTCCTTTCATACTAGTGCTCCTTTGATCATCATAGCACTATTCCATCAGGTTGAAAGCACCGTTGATAAAGGTCAGCAGAATCAAACATTTATTATCGAAGTCTTAATACATGTCAGATCAGTCCACTCATCCTGTATCTCCAAAACATGGTTGGATGAGACTAGAAAGGATCTATCTTGGTCTCTCCTAGTTTTCTCCACCAAGTTTCTTGGTGCAGTACCAGCCTGGATTACAGAGCTAAGGAGGAGAGTTGCTGTGATCTTTTGTGATTCCATTGCCCTCTCTATGTGTTCTGTTGAACACAGTTCTAGTTTCTAATGTTGTGTGGCCCTGCCTGCTGCTTAAGACTCTCACAGATGAAGATACAGGAGGTGGTCTAGGTTTTGTAGTTGAGATTTCTGCAGTGTTTAATGCTCAGGCCTCAGGGGCTTTATTGCCCAGTCCTATGGCTTCATGGTCACCACATCATGTATTGGAGTGTCCCAAAGTATCTTGGTCCTTGCACATTAGGGTTGCCAGCTCAGTTATGAAATACCTGGAGATTTTTGGGGTGGAGCCTGAAGAGGTCGGGATTTGTGCATAGTGCCGTAGAGTCCAACTTCCAAAGTGGCCATTTTCTCCAGGTGAACTGATCTCTGTCATCTGGAGATCAGTTGTAATAGCAAAAGATCTCCAGCCACCACCTGGAGGCTGGCAACCCTGTCACACATGTGGCTGTCATATGCTTGGTTGGTTCCAGAGTTCCCTCTAAGCTGCGCTAGGGGCACTGGTGCATAACATTTTAGCTGGCAGCCTACAAGTGAACTGAGATTAGGCATTTTCCCCTCTATTGAAAACAATAGAGGATGGGGGCATCTCCTTCTAGGGCTCATAGAATTGGACCCCTAGTCCAATCTTTTTGAAAATTGGGGTTTTTTTGGAGGAGAGGCACCAGCCGCTATGCCAGGTCTACCAGTATAGTGGGAAGGGTTGGGTAGACCTGTTCTCTGGAGGCCAATATAGTGGTAGTGGACTGGGGCCAGCCCCATAGCCAGAAATTTTGGGTTGGAAGATAGACTAGTTCCTTGGGCAGCCCCTGCTTGAAAAACAGCATTTCAAGTGTTCCCTTTAAATGGTGAATTTGCTGCTTGGAGTTCAGGGAAGGTGTGCAGCTGGCAGCTGCCCCTCTCCCACAACTCCTGCAAGATTTAAAGGGCCCACTGATCAGCTGGAGAGCCCTTTAAATCTTGGAGGAGGGGAGAGAGGGGGGCAGCTGCAAAATTCAAAGGGCCCTTCTGCTGGTTGGTGGGCCACATGCCACAGGAGGGGAGGGGGAGGAGGGAGAGGAACAGCAGCTGTTGTTGGATGTGCCTCAAGTCTGGCTTCATTTCTAAGTGTCTGAGTCCTTTGTTCTGATTAAACTGTAGTACCTGGTCCAGTTTACACTGTTTGAAACATAATACCTCTGCAGATGGAGATTGTGCCCCCCTAAAATAGCAGGTTCATAGCTCGGGGGTGCTCTTAGGTTTGTGTCAGTGCCTTTAACCAGCTTTTATTGGTATATCAGCTATGGCTTTACCTTGGAAAGAAAAGCAATATCTTCCAAAGTGTTCTGTGCTCTGGTTGCATCACCGTTCAATTACTGTAATGTAGCCTGCTTTCAAAGATTGTTTGAAATAATTGGTTCAGAGTATAACAGCAAGACTGCTGACCAGTACAGATTACATGGAACACATATTGATAGTGCTGCAAGAACTGCACTGTTTCTGGATAAAATTCTTAGCTTTGAAGCCGTGGTTCTCCTACCGTTGGTCAGAACATAGAAGTGGCCAGGATGATGGAGGCGGAGTTGAGAGAGGGTGGCCCTGGGAGGATCAATGGCAAATTTTGATTTATCTCTCTACATAATGTGCAAAATGGCCATAAAATGCAGCATGATGCTCAATAATGCTAGATATTTATACACACTAAGTATGAAAAACAAAATATTAGTTGTTCAGTATTAATTGGTTTTATGCTGGGGTGGGGGAAAGTAGCATGGAAGGAATTTGCAAACCATCTCCAAAATTACAGTAAGTTTAGAAGTAGATTCTACTTCAGAAAGTTTGAGAGCCACTGTTTTAAAGCTTCAGAATGTGGGTACCTACGATTGCCTGCTTCCATATGATGATCTTCTTCAGGGTTCCTTCTCTAAGTGCCCCCGCTTTCAAAGATGAAATGGGTGGCTGCAACAGAGAGGACTTTCTCTGTGGTGGAGTCTTGTTTTGGAACTCCCTCCAATGCACCTCTTCAATGGATGCTGAATTTGTTCAGCTTTAAAGCTAAAGCAGATGTGATGCTGGGACTTCTGTGAATGACGCCCTCAATGCGTTCTTTCCCCCGCTTCTTTAAACAGCAGGCTCACATGGGCAAAATTTTCATTCATGGTATCAACTGTATTTCTTGTAATTGCTTTACTCTCATGTCTAATCTCCCCTGCCACCTGCAAATTATCCAGGAGGATCTGAAATTGATTTGTTACAAAGTTAATCTTTTTGAAGATTTTTTTGCAAAATCTCTGCAATCAGTTGTGTCTGAGATGCAAGAATCACCATCTCCTCAGATTTCTTTCTGTTTCTTTTTACTGGCCACCCTCAGCCTGCTTTGGTGGGGAGGGCAGAGTATAAATCAAATTAATAAACAATAAGTAAATAAATAGTAGCATTCAGCTTTAATAATTCGTCAAAAGGTTTCCAGTCAATAGGGGGGTTCTGGGAGGCAGCCAGTATAGAACCCTCAAAACTAGGGTGGAGCTGGCACATCATTTAGTAAAGGGGCTCTCTCACTGTTTGTTCAAGGTGTGGTTTTAATTTTTTAAGGTTTATACTTGTTGGTACTTCACCCCCCAAAAAACTTTCTTATATTTATCCATCTGCCTCCCCATTGTGTTGGAAAGGGTGTGGTCATGTTGGAGCCTACTGACAGTGTTGGTGGGATTGTAGGCAGGTAAATAATTTTTGGCTAGAAATTGTAAATTGGATTAAGATTATCACAGGCTTTGAATGATCTTTTTCTTTAGAGTCTTTATTACTAAATTATTGGTGCAACCTACCTGTCAGAACCTCTGTTAGGTGACTGATTGCTCTGTTGTTTGCTGCTGCTCTCTCAACAATTGCATTGAAATGGAAAGATTGAACACCTTCATCGGCACTGATCTGGCATGAAAAAATTTGGGAACAGTATATTGTGGCAAAAATCACAGATAGTATATCATATTCCAACACTCCTAATTACCAGTCCAAATTTGTAGTCACTTGGTTCCCTGTTTTGCAGTATTTACTGGAGCAAGAGGTAATCCCTGCAAATCCTTTTAATCAAAAATTTGCATATTTTTAATTTGATTGGGTTAGATAATGTAGGCAATTATATTAAAACTAGGAATAATGCCTGTTGTGGAAATAAATACAATGAGCTCTAGAAAGAGGCTCTAGGTGGGTGCCTTGGCCTTGGACACTTAGTGGCAATTTGCTGTGGTAACCTCAGCAGGGTATAATGACACTGAGTCCACCATTTTCTCCAAGGGAACTTATCTCTGCCATCTGAAAAGCAGTTGCAATTCAGAGTGATCTCCAGCCCTCACCTGGAGATTGGCAACAATGGTTCCCCAGGAGGAAATAGCTGGCTTGGAGGGTGGAGTCTGTGGCATTGTACCTCTTTGAGGTCTCACCCCTTCTCAAGCCCTACCGTCTCAAGGCTCCACCCCTTAAATCTCCAGGAATTTTCCAACCTGGAGTTGGCAACCCTATCTCCTTCCCAGCCAACCATCAATGTACCATTATCTGCCTCTCTGGCTTCAGGTTTCCATCTCCTTCTCCCTCCCTGCAGCCTCTACCTAGGAAAAATACAGTCTTTCTCCGCAGTGGTGACCAGAGCAGCTCACATCATTCTCCTCTCCCCTTTTTGAGCTGCACAACAACTTTGTGAGGTTGAAAGTTTTTTAGGCTGAAAGTTTGTGAGTGATCTGAAATCACCCAATCAGCTTTCACAGGAAGAACCTGGGTCTGGCAGACTCTGCTCTGAAGCACTAACTGCTACATCACACTGACTGTCATCAGGGGGCCATGTCAGCAAGTATAATGACACAGAATCCACCATTTTCTCCAGGGGAACTTCTTGAGAGCAGTTATAATTTCGAGTGATTTCCAGCCCTCACCTGGAGATTGGCAACAATGGTTCCCTAGGAGGAAAAGTACAGTCTTCCTCCACAGTGGGGACCAAAGTAGCTTATATCATTCTCCTCTCTGCCTTTTGATCTGTACAACAACCCCATGAGATAAGTTAGGCTGAAAATCTGTGTCTGGTCCAAAATCACCCACTCAGCTTCCACAGGGAGAACTTGGGTCTGGAAGACTCTGCTCTGAAGCACTAACTGCTATGCCACATTGGCTATTCTAGGGGAGCTGCTGCTGGTGAATAGGAGCAAGCAGCCAGGCTTAATTAAGTCATACCAGTCAGGTGTCATCAAGTCACCCAGAGGGCACTGCTAGGCCTAGGGTAGCTAACCTGAGGTGGAGCCTGAAGATTGCCTGGTATCACAACTGAACTCCAGACCTCTCTCCTCCTGGAGAAAATAATTGCTTTGGAAGGTGGACTGTATGGCATTCTATTCAGCTGAGGCCTCTCCCCTCCCCAAACTCTGGCTTCCATAGACTCCACCACAAAATCTCCAGGAATTTCCCAACCTGGAGCTGGCAACCCTAGTCAGGACTGGCCTCAATAAGTTCCCTACAAAGGCCAAAGTAGACCTAGAAAAGGCCTCCTGCCCCTGCCTTTTTACTGACAGAACCAAGCTTGGTTGACTAGCAACAGCCACTGAGTGGAAAGTGAGCCCCACAGCAGGAGAAGAGAATGGTTTGATGGCTGGTGGCTCACCTCAGTAACCAGCCAGCTACGGAGGAGCCAAGCAGGAGAAGCAGCAGCAGTAGAAGCCTCTTCCTGAGAAGGGAACAGCTGTTTCAGTAACTAGCCACATGCAGAGGAGCAAAACAGCAGCAGTAGAAGTGTCTTTGTCAGAAGAGACAGCTGTTTTGGCAGTTTATTCAGACAGAGAAGAGTGGCCAGGCTGGCAATGGATGGGGAAAAGGAGATAATGGCATGCAAGTACTCTTGAGTGGTGGTTGATGGGCCAGTGGCTGATGGAGTGCACAGTACAGCCAATGGGAAAGCTGGAAAGTGCCAATACGCTAGGGCTTTCATATGTATAGGATTACTGTTCTGATGGGACACTGTTGTATTGTGCTTTTGGATATGCTTTAGTACATTCATTTTTGCGGTTGGGCTGGTGGTCTTTGTATTGTTCACAGTATTGTTAGTAGGCTGTATATGTTAATCACCCATTTTAAAACTAAAAAAAAATAGTAAAGGGGCAAATCTATTGGCAAATACAGTTGGTGACAGCTGCTGAAAATATTCCTCTATCTTACTCTGCTTTGCAGCTTGCACTTCCCCCTCATAAAGAACAGACCTTCCCCCCCATTATTATTGATCTATCCCCAGAGACTAGCCTATATAAAACCAATGAATTAAATAAATAAATAAAAATAGTTCTTAGTAAAATAAAGGGTTTAAGATTAATAGGGTTTGTAGACTACAGGCTGCTATTAAGCTAAAATACGGCTCTCATAAACCCCCCCAGATTAATAGCCACTGAGATAATGCCTAATAGGGAGTAGAATATAAAATACTTTCTGTTAAAATATAATAATTTTACAGCTATTTTATCAGTATTTTATTAAGACTAAAATTAAAATTCAACAGTTACAGCTCAGAAATACTGATAACAGTATGGCTGGAGTAGAGCTAAACAGACAAATAGATAAAACAACTAGAATAGAACTGAGAGTATTAACACGTTTGCACCATAGAAGCGCAAACCCAGAACACAACCGCTCCTATAAGGGCCATTTTATAACAAATAAAATAACAAATCAGACATGTACAACAGCATAACACTAACCACAGCCATTGCCACAACCTAGGTTAAGTTAAATTAAATAGAACAGAATACTAAATAGAATAAGAAGTCCAAAATGTGGGGGGGAGAAAAGAGGAGAGACAAAACTCTGTTCCTCTCAACAACCAATGGCTGAATAACAGATTAATTAAGCTCTATGTTTTCCAAGTGGGAGGGAAAATCATTCCAGCCAAACAAGGTCAGCCACTTCAAAAGAAAAAAGAAAAAGTACTCTCCTAGGCTGCAACAAACTATACCACACTATAGAGTGAGAAAAGAAAAATCCTAATATAGAACTAAGCTGCAGTTGAACTGGAACCAACCCACTACACAGGGCCGGCTCGCCCACTAGGCGAGCTAGGTGCTCGCCTAGGGCGCCGGCCCTGCAGGGGTGCCAAAATGCCCCCCACCCCCCCGTAAAAAGGCCCCCGAGCTGCCCAATGCCGGCAGCCCCGGCTTTCCTGGGTGCCTCGTGGCTGCGAGACACCCGGGAGAGCTGCGCGCGCCGCCCCTGGGAGGGAAGGGGGGGGCTTCTAAGCCCGCCCCTTCCCCGGCTCTCCTAGGCGCTGGGCCATCTCCAGGCCCCACCGGGAGGTTGGCATCCCCGGTGGGGTGGGCGCCTCAGGCAGTCCTGCCTAGGGCGCCCAGACACCTGGGGCCAGCGCTGCCACTACATTACATCTCACAAAGTGGGTAGAATTAGGATTGGATCTCCACCACAAGGGAAGAGGGAGGATTTAAGCCTTGTACCTCATGCCATTATCTTGACCTGAAATGGCCTCATGGATCTTCTGTTAACCCTGTTGGGGAAACATGCAGTTACTGATAAGGCTTACATCCATGTACCCCCTTTCCTTGTACCATGGATCGAGCCCAAATTTGGACCAGACACTTGTTATTTGTACTGAATAGCCCCAGCATAGAACTCCCAGCATCAGTCATGGTTTGATCTTTAGTTGAAGACATTTTTATTTGCCTAGGTAATTGCTAGTTTATATTATTTGTCTGGGTTTTAAGATGTTCTCTTTTAAAAACTATTTTCAACTGCAGTTAATATCTAATGCTCTTTCTGTTTTTACTGTTAGAAGGTACATAATACGACCATTTGAATCATTGGTTTCAATGGGATTGCTAATTTTAAACTAGCTCAGTTTTAATGGAACTTTGTTCCGCTGTTCTCTTATTTTTATTTTTTGTGACCCATTGTGAAATTTACATAAGAGTGTTGGATACATGGGGTTCAAAAATATAGAATATTCTACTCATATTTATATGGATAGTCCATAGTGTAATGCAGAATTCTTGTTGAAATGCTAGAGCTGCCATATACAATAGAAATTTGGTTGATTATTTTGGAATGGGTATGTTCCTAAAGGTGTGTTTGGGTGTTGTTGCATTTCTGTCTTCTTGGGTGTTATGTCTGCGGACCGCCACTAGGTGCCAGTGGTTTGCAACCAGAGCTTGGCTCCAAAGGACAATAGGGACTAGGAACCTGCGACTCCTAGTTAGCACCTATAGGAACTGTGGCGGGAAGTTTAAACCCTCCAATGGGACCTATGGGTGTCACCCCAGGGACTGTATGTAGTTGGCTGTCTTGGCCGTTTGTGTGTTATGTGTGTTGTGTGCAGTAAACTATGAGCTGATAATCACTGAGTGTCTGTCTTCGCTATGTGTCGAACCCATTACACAACAATGGCGATGAAGGTGGGATCCCACTGAGCTGGCTGGGCTGCTGGACATCTGAGGAAGACTGGGAACTGCCGCAGCTTCATCCAATGAGCACCGAAGGTGAGCAATCTGGTTCCCTGCAACATCCACGCAGCACGATGGCAGTCACTCCGGGAGCAGGACTTGTCCTTCTGTTCGACACTGCCAAGCCGCAGCACTGGGAAACCTGGGTCGAGGGACTCAAGTCCATTTTAACATTTTGTGAGGCCACTGATGAAGGAAGAAAGAGGGGCCTCCTTGTCGGCTCCTGTGGGCCCGCCACTGTGGAGCTGGCTCGCAATGTGCTCTCCCCCACCAAGCTATTGGAGGCAATGTTCAAGCACTCCAGGACCACTTTGTCCCCCGGCTATCAGAGATATCGCGCCACATGGCCTTCCACTCCTGACACCAGCAACCATGGGAACCGGTGGCCGGGTACCTGGCTGAGCTTCGCCAGCTTGCCTCGGAGTGCATGTTTGGGGCCCAACTAGAAACGGCCCTGATTGATTTGTCTGCAGGCTCAATGATGAAAAGCTCCGGTGGCGGATCCTAGAAGATGAGAAGTGCACCCTTGCTTCAGCCCTCTCCACTGCCTCAGCTTGGGAGAGGTCTCATCCTGCTGCATCGACCGCCACACACTGGACAAGCATGGACCCAGTCGACACAGTGGAGGAGGAGGTCCACCAGACCCAACTGCCTGACTGGAGGCGAGATCCAGTGCCTGCGCCCCACTCCATCCCCGCCAAGGTGTCTGGACGACACGAGTGTGCCAGCTGTGGCGACAAGCATGACCAGAAAACTTGTCGCTTTTGGGATGCTGTCTGCAGAGGCTGCGGCCGCACAGGACACATTGTCTGGGCCTGAGCCCCGCCATCACAATCCCAGCAGGGCAGCCGGTCCACCACACATTACAAGGATGACGTGTCCCATGATGAGCTCTACCTCCTGGCATGCAAATCATCGGAGCAGGTACTGCGGCTTCTGAGCCAAAGCTCAGCCCCAAAAATCCAGGTCCGGGTCAAAATAGAGGGGTCCCCTTGTTCCACAGAGCTGGACTCTGGCTCTGCGGCCTCCATCATTTTGGTGGAAACCCTTAAGAGACTGTGCTCAGGGGGGTCCCCGCTTACGCCCCTCCTCCATGACCCTGACAGACTTTCAGAGAAACCGTGTTCCTGTCATGGGTGTGGGAAGTTTCTGGGTCCAGTACCGAGGCTTTGATGACTACTTGGACTTGATTGTAGTCGAGGGCAACCTAGTCAGTCTCTTGGGCCATGCGTGGTTCGCCCCTTTGGGCATCTCAATTGAGAGTGTCAGCTCTGCATCCCACAAGACTTTGGCGAGATCTGCTGAGAGTTCCCAGCTGTATTTGACAGGACTCTAGGGTGCTACACAAGTCTCCCCATGTCACTACAGCTCGACCCACAAATGGCCCCCATCCGCATGCATTCCAGGAAGGTACCGTTCGTGCTTAAGCCTAAAATAGACATGGAACTGGACTGCCTCGTAGAGCAAGGGGTCCTGGAACTGGTCTCCCACATGTGGGAGACCCCCATAGTCACCCCCATGAAACCGAACAGGGACATCTGCATCTGCATGGACTACAAGTGTACGTTAAATAAGGCTCTTCAGGACCACGCCTATCTGGTCCCAGTTGTGAGCCACGTGCTAGCCCCTTTGGCAGGGGCAAAGATTTTTGGCAAACTTGATCTCGCCCAAGCTTACCAACGAGTCCCCGTGGATGAGGCAACCGCTGCCACACAAACTATAGTGACGCCTAGGGGAGCGTTTAAGGTTAAGAGACTGCAGTTTTGGGTGAGCGTGGACCTGGGGCTCTTTCAACACCTGATGGACTCCCTCTTGAAAGGGATCCCGGACGTCACGCCATTCTTTGATGATGTGATGATCGCTGTGGCAATGCCGGATGAGTTCGGCGCCCGACTGCGTGCTGTCCTCTGCCGTTTCCACGAAGCCGGGCTTAAAGTAAAGCAGAAGTGCCTGTTGGGAGTTCCATCTGTCAATTTCCTGGGCTTCACAGTTGATGCGGATGGCCTACATCTGGCTCGGTACAAGGTGAAGGCCATCGTGGAAGCTCCCCTGCCCAATTCAAAGGCTGAACTCCAGGCATTCTTAGGGCTCTTGAACTTTTACCATGCCTTCCTCCTCCACAGGGCGGCTGTAGCAGAGCTCTTACACTGCCTCCTGGACAAGCACACCACCTGGTCTTGGGAACCCCACCAGGCTGCCGCTTTCAAAGGAGTCAAAGCGCTGTTAATGTCAAACAAAGTCTTGGTGCATTTTGACAAATCATTGCTGGTGGTTCTAGCCTGCGACACTTCCCCTTATGGCATGGGCGTTGTGCTGGTCCACTGCCTCCCGGATGCTATCGGTGGCAGAGCGGAACTACGCCCAGATAGACCATGAGGGCCTGGCTATTGTGGGGGGCATAAAAAAATTCCATGATTTCGTCTATGGCTGGCCCTTCACCATCACCACGGACCATTCCCTTTGCACGGACCAGCAGATGCCACAGGTTCTTTCCCCATGGGTCCTTCGCTGGTCCATCTTCCTGTCTGGCTACAACTACACCCTCAAGCACGCTCTTAGCAGCCTGCCCCTGCTGTCCATGGACGCCGACCTGGCCCCGGTGCACCACATCCTCCAGGTTGAGGACCTCCCTCATTCTCCCCTCTGGGCTGGGGATGTTGCCCGCCGTTCGGCTAGAGACCCTGTCATCTCCTGGGTTCTGGGCTGGGTGTTGAGGAGGTGGCCCACGGCCGCAGCTGGCCCGGAATTTACAGGTTTCACAGCTCGCCGGGATGAGTTGTCTGCCCACAAGGGATACCTACTGTGGGGGGACTGGGTGGTAGTCCCCAGTGTCCTGCGGCACTGAGTCCTGATGGCCCTTCATGAAGCACATCCCGGGATCGTCCACATGAAGGCCCTGGCCAGGAGCTGTTTGGTGGCCAGGGATTGATGTGGAAGTGGAGGATTGGGTGAAGCACCGTCAAATGTGCCAAGCTTTCTGGCCCAATCCACCCAGCGCACCCACCCAAGCCTGGGAGTCTACCTGGATGCCGTGGTCCAGGCTACACATAGACTTCACTGGGCCATTCCGCGAACTGCTTTTCCTGGTCATCATGGACTCCTACTTGAAGTGGTAGGAGATTAGCCCTGTCTCTCCCACCTCTGCCAGGGCCATGATATGAGCACTCCACAAGATCTTTGCAACACATGGGCTGCCCAACACCATTATCTCGGAAAACGGGACAGCATTTATGGCAGAGGAATTCCAGGAGTTCCTGTGCAGCAACCTGATCTGCCATGTAAGGTCTGCTTGGTTCCACCCCGCCACCAATGGTCAGGAAAAGCAGATGGTGCGTACCGCCAAGGAAGCTCTCAGCTGCTTAATGGAGGGGAACTGGAGTTCTGCCTGGCCCACTTCTTATTAGCACAACAGACAACCCCAAACCCAGGCACCAGCTGCTGCCCAGCGGAACTCCTGATGGGTTGGAGACCCGTGATCCTCTTGGACAGACTTCACCCAGACAGGTCCCCGGAGTTGTGTGACCTATCAGAACAGAGGGAGGTGCCACGGGGGTTCTTTCTGGAGGATCCCATGTACATCCAGAACTATGGCAGGGGTTCCACTTGGCTAACTGGCTGTATCATCCACCTGACAGGTCCCATGTCTTACGAGGTCTCCATGGAAGACGGCCAGGTTCTGCGGAGTCATGTGGATCAGCTATGATGGCACCTGCTCCTGGCGTTGGAGAGCACCCTGGCTCCGGATACCACAGATACTGCCAGACAGCCCCAACCGTACCATGGCCGATGGTGAGTTCCCAGAGCAGGCCGCCACTCCCGTGACCCAACTGGAAAACAGAATGCCTGTCTCCGCCTCGGTGCCAGAAGAGCCCCTCCAGAACCACAGCCCAGTGTCCAGGTGAATCCACCTGCCAGGGCTCCCAATGCCCTGGTTCCCGATCCGAGGCAGTCCATGCAGGAGTGCCGGCCCCCAGCTTATCTCAAGGACTATGTCACTTGGGGGGGGTTCGAACTACGGGGGGGGAGGGGTGTTATGTCCGCAGACTGCCACTAGGTGCCAGTGGTTTCCAACCGGAGCTTGACTCCAAAGGACAATAGGGACTAGGATCCTAAGACTCCTAGTTAGCACCTATAGGAACTGTGGCGGGAAGTTTAAACCCTCCAATGGGACCTATGGGTACCACCCCAGGGACTATATGCAGTTCGCGGTCTTGGCCGTTTGTGTGTTATGTGTGTTGTGTGCAGTAAACTATGAGCTGATAATCACTGAGTGTCTGTCTTTGCTATATGTCAAACCCATTACACAGCATTGGGCCAGGCTTCCTCCCCAAGCTGCTGGCCACTGACAGGTGGAGCTATCATGAAAGAATCTGCTGCAGGAATTTTCAGTAAAATATGGACTTTGAGTGTCTCAGTTTAGATGTGTCTCCTTATCCCCATAAGACCTCTTAGCAGTTGTTTGCCTTCTGCTTTTCTCTTTATTTGAGGTTATAACAAGGAGTTCTGCCACTGGCCATAACCTAGAGTATCGCATAACCATTTCACATGTTGATTTGGGCAGTTTCACATATCGGTCATTTTAAAAAAAATGTTTGTGATGTACTGTTGGCATTTGCTGAAAAGAGGCCAAATGTTCCACTGGGTACATGCATACCTTTTTACACTCCTAACAAGTCTTCTAGATTTATGGATATTGTTTTAATGCAGGCATAATATAGCTAGGCATGGATCTCTGTAACTTAAAACAATCTGTTATGGAATTGGCTGGCCTGCTGACAGTCTGATTCCCCTCCCCACGCCCCCCCAAACCCCCCTCAACATTGCCAGGAAAGCAGGGATGTTTGTGACGTGAGCACTTTTGGTTGTTCCTGCACAATCCAAAATGGGTGGGTGGGTAGGTAAAATGGTAGGCAGAAAAGGATACAGAGGGAAGACTGGAAAATCTCCCCATGTGGATACTCCATTGCTACTATGAATGCCTCTGCATTTGCTGATGAAATGAATACACAACAGGAAATTGGCCCTGTGTGGATGTAGCCATAGTAACATAAGTCAAGATAGGGATTGGGCTTGAAAATTAATTATGTTTATTATTTTCTAGTTTCTTTCTTTTTGCGGGGAAAATAAAAAGAAGCTATCCTCTCTTGCACATATACACACCCACACCATAATACCATACATAGTACAATAGCTGACATAAAACCATCAGTTACTATCTAATTCATTCAGCAACTGCCTTTCTAAATGAAACTCAGCACTCATTTTAAAGGCCCTCTAATGTTCTGGCAGGGAAGGGGAATTCCAGAGCAAATGTCTTTAAGACCTATGTGTCTCTGAATAGTCTGTTCCTTCCCTTCCCTTCTAGGTTTTGATGTATTTAGTAAATATTTCAGGTTTTCTCCATCAATCTTTTAACTCTCTCTCTCTCTCTCTCTCTCCTCCCTCCCTCCCTCCCTCCCTCCCTCCCTCCCTCCCTCCCTCTGTTCTCAGGATTCTGTTGCAATTCTTCATTAGATTCCATAGTTTTCAATATAATCTCAGCCGTAGAAGGTGAAATATGTTTGGACAAATGAACCTGAATATAGAAAGAAGCCAGAGAGCCAAGGCACCTGACAGAATGACCTTCTTTGCTAACCATGTTATTTGTGTTATAAATACAAGGGCTTACTTTTCTATGCACAGTGAAAGGAGAGTATTTCTCTCTGACATTTCTCTGTCATAATATAATAATATAGGTCTTCAGTGTAAGTTAAAGAATCAGGAAGCAAAATGTCACTGGGCATTATCTTAAGCCAGTGTTTACTTAAAAGTTGCCATGAAAGGGTTTCCAGATATTTAGGATTCACTTGCTCATCAGGACAGCAGCCATTTCTTCTGCATATGACATTTGCTTCGCCCACAGTTTTCCGCTCCGTATGCTCTAATCCCCCTGCTTGGCTACGGTTCTCCAAATGCAATGATACTCACTGGTGCCTTACTGTGTATTTACTCCATGGATTTCCAGAATCTAAACACTTCCCCTTTAAATAAGTAATGCCCAAGACTGCCTAAAAAAAAATAAAACATCAACAATAAAACAATTTGTAAAACCTATATAACTTCTAGGACAAAAGCATTCACTATCAGTTAAAACAATGTAGCCTTAAACTGATCGGATAGAAGATTTCAAACAGATCAGCTTCTAGAGGCAGTTCATGCTGCAGAACATGAGATCAGGGTTGCCAAGAACCACCATGGGCCCCCAGACAAAACAAATCACTTGCCTTCTGTTACTGTGAACGGAATAATAATTAATGCCTGAGAATGAAACCCATTGAATTCGCCATCCCAAAACTGGCATTCAAGAATATACTGCCTCTATTTGGTTATCATGGGCTGTGATCACACACACTAAACAATCCACTTTCAATGCACTTTCCAACTGGATTTGGCCAGTTCACACAGTAAAATCCAATTGGAAAGTGCATTGAAAATGGATTATTTAGTGTGTGTGATCGCAGCCATAGCTAATGGCCACTTATGGACCTTCAGCCACTTATATATATTTCCACCACCATGAATCTGTCTAATCTCCTTTTAAAGTTTTCTAAACTAGTAGATGTCACCTCATAGTAGTTTATTCAGTGAATTAATTATGTTGCATATGATATAAACTGCAATTAAGGTATTCACCCAAAGCTATTCTACATTTATAACAGCTAATACAGATTAATATAGATCAAAATGCATGTGAAGTTTGTGTGGGGATTAGTCTTTCACTATTCTGATATATTCTTGGGAAATATTAACTTGGCACAGGTTCTTTGTTCCATTGCTAAGTATTCCCATATGTGCCCTGAATAGCCTTGTGCCCTGCTGACCAAGATCTGCTGGTTGTCCCTGGCCCAAGGGAAGTCTGCTTAGTCTTGACCAGGGCCAGGGCTTTTTCTGCCCTGGCCAGGGCTGGCGTGCCAGCTGCAGGGGTGCCAAACTGCACCCCGCCCCACCGCGAAAAGCCCCCGCCCCCACCGCCTCCCCACTGCCGCCAGTGAAGAGTGTCCCGGTGGGGCGCAGGAGGCGGTGGCAGAGCTTGCCTGCCCTCCCCCCCAGGAAGCCAGTGCTGGGAGGGAAGGGGCGGGGGTTAACCCCCCCGCCTCTTCCCTGGCTGGCCTGGGTACCCTGCAGCTGTGGAGTGCCCAGGCAAGCCGGCACTGGGAGGGGAAGGGGGGGTTAAAACCCCTGTCCCTTCCCTGGCTTGCGGCTTGCCCACCCTCCCCCTCCCATCTGGGGGGGAGAGGAGGTGGGGGTGGCATGGTGGGTGTTTCCAGGCCCCACCGGGAGGTTGGCATCTGTGCCCACCTAGGATGCAGAGCCACCTCGAACTGGCCCTGGCCCTGGCCCTGGCCCCAGCCTGGTAGAACATGCTCCCATGTGAGACCAGGGCCCTGCGGGACCTATTGCCATTCCGCAGGGCCCATAAAATGGAGCTGTTCCATCAGGCCTTTGGCTGAGGCGGCCGGTGTCCAGTGAAAAAGCTGACCTCCCTGAAGTTCACCAGCTCAGTGTAGCCCAGAGCAAGTAGATCTTAGAGACCTAGCGATACCAGCTCTGGAAATTGTATGTATAAACAAATAGTGCAATCTGTTTTTAAATTGTTGTTCATAAATTGTTCTTAACTGTTTCTGAACTGTCTAATAATGTATTTATATTATGATGCTGAATGGCTTTGTGATTCACCCTGAGCCTACTTGTGGGGAGAGCAGAATATAAGTTCAGTAAATAAATAAATAAAATGTTTTAACTCTCCAGCCAGAGTAGGGATGAGAAGGAATGAGGCTGGAAAGGTGTGGGACATACACACACAAGAATTAGATGGCAGGAGAGAGAGAAATGAAGGCATACCAGTCTGGTTGGTCGTTTTCGGAACAAAGCATGATTGAGAAATGGTTTCCTGAGCCTTGAAATTAAATTTTGTGGCCCCATGGAGAGTTTTCTTTAAGAATCACTTTAAAAAGGGCAGCAAATAACACCAACTAGGAATAGCCCTGTCTGTTTGCTCTCTGCCTTGCTGTTGCCTTTAGTGGCTGCATTGTGGAACTGCACTAAAAGTTTAAAAAAACCCTGACATTTTGATTCTAGCTTCACTGGGCCCTGAAGCTGACTTGGGCTTCAGAAATTTTGTACTCCCGCCCCCGCCCCCGGCAGCCCCACATCTAGGCATCCATAACAGTTACACAAGGGTTGCATCTGAATGCCAGCTACTGGGAAGCCTTTAATCTCAGAAATGTTTTGCTTTTTGCAGTTGGGTGAAAGGACAGGAAAAATTATTTCTCTGCTTGTAGATCATTTCAGATGATGGACCGATCCCACTGAAAACATCTCTGCTTGTTTCAGTGAATATCTCAGAATGTACAAATAAGGGCTTCCTGACAATTATTTGTGAAGAGCTAAGAGACCTTCAGTGTTTCTTATTATTGTGGAAATGTATTTTTGCCTTTATTTTGGCTTTGTTTGCATATGCACCTCTTTGAAGTCAGTCAGAAATACCATGTGAAGTCATAGGACTTTGTCGTTCCATTATGGTCTATGGGCATATGTTAGGCTTTCTTAAGGTTATGTCCCCACTAAAGATTCAAACTGATTGAAATAGCGATCGCTCTAGGTGAACTATAGTGCTGTGAGGAGGGTGCAAAAGGATGATTCTCAACAAACTACAAATTCTTGAACTTTGTTAGGTGGGAAGTCATAGTAGTTAAACCAGTATCATACCAAAACCAGTATGTTCATAATATAGGTGTGCTCTCTGGACTTCATTTAAATTCTTTGTGTGTCCTCCTAATGGTGGGAGAGAACCCTTCATTTCTGAGACACTTGTATTCACACAATTTTTTTTGGCCCTGTGCTACAAACAGCAGCTGTGCTGAGCTGTTTCTATTTCTGTAGATTTGTAGGGCAGATGGGAGGTTGTCCCTGTGGACAGGGCCATGCCAAATCCTTTGAGCTGCAAACAAAGGTCCTCCTCTTTGGCGTTTTGCTACAAATGTCAGCAAAACTGCATTGCTGGGGTGATTCTCATGAGATCAAATAGTACAGAGATGGATTTCCCCTGGGACAATAGATTTCTAGTTTATCTAGAATTGCAGCATGCTCACACCCACTCTATCCCTAAGGTATTGGCTGGATAACAGCATTTTCTTATTATGTTCACTCTCAACCCAGTCCTAAGAGGGAGTTGCAGTTATATCCATTTTACAAATTGGCTAGTTAGTTACCCAGAGACACCCACTGTATTGGGACTGGGACTCAGTCTTCCAGGACCAGTTTTATCATTGCACACTACCTACTGGATCAAGCTGATCCTCATAAATATTTTTGCCATCTGTTACAGAAACTTTTGCAATCTTTATCTATTATAGAAATGCTATGAGTTTTTCTACCATTGTTCATCATTTCATGGGAACTTGGACTTATTTTTTAAAAATAAGGCTACTGAGATATTTGTTGTTGTAGTAAATTGACTAATGCTGCAGGAGTGGTTCATTTCAGGAGTGCAGGGCACATCATCAATGGCCTTGATTGGAAAATACATTTAACATATTGTCCTGGTTGAGTGACCTGTTTGTTTTGCTTTATAGTAGACCTGGTAATATTTCAGAGCTGACACTTTTCTGCTTCTGCATGTAGTCTTCAGTAAAACTGGCCAATCAGATTGCATTCCATTTGGGTGAAAGCAGAAAGTAACCTTATCTTTCAGTATGTAAATTAATATTTATATCAATACATCTAAAAACATCTGGTTTGACTTACATATCTGTATTCCAAGATCTAAGAAAAACAGTGAAAAAGTTTAAAGAATGCTTGTGATAAGAGGAGAGTTCTAGTGGTGTCTTGGGCTGGCGGGCTGTTTCCTTTTAATTGCATCTTCTGGAATAGGTGTTCCATCCTTTTGCATGCACACAAAAGCTCATACATTGAATAAACCTTTGTTGGGCTTAAAGGTGCCATTGGACTCTGAATTTGTTTTATTGCTTCAGACCACCACAGCTGACTACCTGGAACTACCATCCTTTTGCAGTAACAGAAGCCAAAACCACAAGGAGATAATAATATATTAATAAATCTTCTGTTCCCACTGTAATCCAGTAGAAATAAAGAATGCTGACATGCAGCCCTCTGAAACTGCCGGACAGAGAGCTTCTTTAAAAAGCTTGTCTGTGGCCACTTCTCTTAGACCTTGGCTGTTATGCAGCCATCCTGGAATGCTGCAGCTGAAGCCCAACATCACAACTTTTGCAGCCAACTAGATGTGGAAAGTCAAACCAGACTCAATTACTCAATGGGGTTCTGTTTCTACATCCGCTGGAAATTATGTGCCAGAAGGCCTCTTTCAGCTTCTCTTCTAGCTGCCTTAGGACTTATCCAGCTGTACCTGGGGGTGCGGGCAGGGAAGAGGGTAGGGACAGACATAAAAGGAAAAAGTTAGTAAAGCAAATCAAAAATTAAAATAAAGACTGTAACTCTGTGGGGAGTCTTGGAATGAAACTTTCTGTTTTGCTTAGAAGATGACTGTTCCCAAAATAACATGAGCTTGCAAGCAGCATAGGAGGGAACTAGCAAGTGAGAGATGGCTTCTGTTCTCTGTTTGAATACATGTGCATGTGGCTGCAGAGGTTGCTAGGAAAAAGTGACTTTATGTGCTGTCTGGTCTCATTCAAAGGGGTGGGGCAGAGGAGGGAGCGGGGGGGGGGAGAGAGAAAGACCCCACAGCCTGAGATCACCAAGTGGAAACCCGTCATTAGCCATCTGTGTTAGAGTTTGTTGTAGCTTTTTATTTCTAAAACATGAGCACATGTATTACCAGTTGATGCTGGCTGTAGGAGGAGCTGCTGGAAAAATAAACCCTAATCTGTAAAGCACTGGTTCCTAGGCCAAGGGCTACCACTTTGGGGGCCTTTTGTTCTTGCTAGAGTATATCAAGTTGCACAAATCAGGTTTACTTCAGTAAGAGCAGAGAGTGCTGCAAATCCTTCTAGGAAGAGCCTATCTGTTTCTGATCTTACCTAGGACATTCTAGCTTTATGACTGTTCCACTGTAGGGAAATATGGTCTTTCAGAAACCCTCAATTAAAGTCACCTGAACTACTGTGCTCCACTGGACAAGAAGGGCTTTGGATCTTAGAATTAGGTCTGCAAATATCAGTTTAGCCATGGACTCAGAGAGTGGGCCCAGGCAAGGGCGTAGACTTTCCAATTTCCGGGGGGGGGGGCTGGGGCTGGGCCAGAAGCATTGCTGTGTTAGGTCCTTAAAAGAACCGAGGCCCAGTGACATCATAGGGAGGAGCCAGTGACATCACTGGACAGGCAAATGTATTTTGTGTTGCCACTGGCCAAACTGGTCTGACTTTAGAGAGTTGGGACAAGCAGCAAGGCTTGAAGAAGGGGATATAGATCCATAGTTATAGAAAAGAAGGAGGCTAGGACCTGAGAAAGCAAAGCAGTCCAAATGAAGCACGACATAGAAAGCTGTACATAGTTGAGAGGAATTAGAAAGGAATGGAGATGCACAGTTGATGTGAAGTACATTTTAGAAATTATAGAAACAGCATAGAAGTTTCTTAGGTGGGGTTAGCTACAATGCTATTGCAAGGTCTGAGTGATATAATAGGAGAGGCAGTCCACAGAAACCTGTATTACATTTTCATACATTCTCATTCTCTCTCTCATATACTTTAATTGTTTATCCCCCTTCCTATAACAATTCCTCATCAGCCTAACAGAGTCATCTTACTGAGGTCTATCCAAGGGAGCTTACTCCCAGGGAAGTGTCCTCAGGATTGGACTATAAAGAGCTCTATTCAAATCCTTAACCACTGAGCTTGCTAATATTTTCTCTTCTTTCAGTTCCTTAGATCAATTTGCCCAATCCCCCATCAAACTCAAATCTTATTGTCTCTTGCAAATATGAGTAAATTATTATTACGCTTCTATCACATGGCTCTTTCCTAAGGATTGTGGCTCCCAAGAATAGGTTGAAGATGATTACCTGGGAAGCACCCACACAGCACCATGCCATGGACCCAGATGGCTCAGGTTAGCCTGATCTCATCAGATTTTGGAAACTAAGCAGGGTCAGCTCTGACTAGTATTTGGATGGGAGACCTCCAAGGAATACCAGGGACATGATGCAGAGTTGGGCAATGGCAAATCATCCTTGAATGTCTCTTGCCTTGAAAACCCTACAGGGTTACCATGAGTTGGCTATGACTTGCTAACACTTTCTATCACCACAGGGCAAGTGCACTTTAATGCCCAGAACCATTTGGGCAAGGCCTAATGTGCAACTACTGTCGGTAGCATGAGATGGACCCACAGCTCAATTGGCTGTCATATCACTGCCATAACAAAATACTAAAAAGCTCAGTAGCACCTTTAAGACTAACAAACTGTATTGTAGCGTAATTATTACTGTAACACAAGGGTTTTCAGAAAGCCACCCACTCTTTTCCAATCTCACTCCAGTGCCAGTTCCTGTCCTCAAATTCACAGAGAAACCCAAACACTCTCATTTTTGGTAGAATGACATCCCTCCCCTCTTCCACAGTCAAGTCTTTTATGACAAGGACTTTATAAACACTACTGTAGGGCAACTCAGTCACTGAGGGGAACTGAAGATTTGATGGGGAAAATCTGCTAGACAGTTAGGGAGATCAGGGCTGGCTAGAGGTGTCTCTGCGCCTTAAGGGGTGCAGTTGCCAACCTCCCAGTGGGGCCTGGAGACACCCACCACCCAGGGAGACACCCAGGGGGGAGGGGGAGGGCAGGCGAGCCACAAGCCAGGGAAAGGGCAGGAGTTGAAACCCCCGCCCCTTCCATCCCAGTGCCGGCTTGCCTGGACGCTCCACAGCTACAGGTCGCTCAGGCAAGCCAGGGAAGAGGCGGAGGTTTTAATCCCCGCCCCTTCCCTCCCAGCACCGGCTTGCCTGGGCACTCTGCAGCTGCGGGGCGCCCAGGCAAGCCAGGGGAAGAGGCAGGGGTTAAACCCCTGCCTCTTCCCTCCCAGCGCCGGCTTCCCGAGGGGGAGGGGGAGGGCAGGCAAGCTCCCCCGCTGCCTCCTGTGCCCTGCCAGGGCACTCTTCCCTGGAGGTGGCAGGGAGGCGGTGTTGATGGGGGCGTTTCGTGGGGGGGCGGGGTGCAGTTTGGCACCCCTGTGGCAGGTGCGCTATAGGCGAGCACCTAGCTCACCTAGTGTGCGAGCCAGCCCTGAGGGAGATACAGGGGTTCATTGTAACAGGTTAATACAAATCACAGTCATAGAATCATAGAGTTGGAAGGGATCTCCAGGGTCATCTAGTCCAACCCTCTGCACAATGCAGGAAATACACAAATACCTGCCCCTCCACACCCTCAGTGACAGCTGTTCCATACAACAGATCCACCCCATAGGTCTATACAGGGGCATTACAGTCTCAGCTGTTTCATTCTCAATCCCTTTCCTAATCATCCCTACCTTAAGGGTTTGACCTTTTTTCAGTGCTGCAGCACACTGAGTTAGAACATAAGAGAAGCCATGTTGGGTCAGGCCAGTGGCCCATCCAGTCCAACACTCTGTGTCACACAGTGGCCCAAAGCCAGGTGTCATCAGGAGGTCCACCAGCAGGATCAGAATTCCAGAAGTCCTCCAAGTGTGGCCCCCCAAGCACCAAGAATACAGAGCATCACCCTGGAGGAAATGACTACTTTGGAGAGCAGACTCCCTTGCATTAGACCTCCCCTCACCCAATCTCTGTGCCTGACTGGGCTTGGAAATGTGGAGGAGGAGGAGGAAATGGGCTGGGTGGGGGGGGGAGAATATCATTATGGGATCCTTCTCTCCTAAGAAATGTCCATCCCCTCCAAGCAAAAAAGCCTCAACCCAGAAGCATTCTGGAACTGGACTGACAGACCCCAGAGTGGATTGACAGTCCCAGGGGGTAGCAAATCTTTTCTGGGCCTGAAATGACAGCCCCCAGAGTACAATGATAGCCCTTGGGAGTAGAAGAAATGTTTGGGGACCAGGGCCAGCTCCAGGTGTCTGGGTGCCCTAGGCAGGACAGCCTGGGGCGCCCCCACTGGGGATGCCAACCTCCCGGTGGGACCTGGAGACCGGGGCGTCGGCGGGGCGCTGGCTTTCCTGGAGGCTCCGCAGCTGCGGGACCCCCAGGAAAGCCGGGAAGGAGGCGGGGGGTCCAGCCTCCGCCCCCTCCCTCCCGGTGCCGGCTTTTCTGCGGGCCCCGCGGCTGCGGGACCCCCAGGAAAGCCGGGAAGGTGGCGGGGGGTCTAGCCTCCACCCCCTCCCTCCTGGCGCCGGCTTTTCTGCGGGCCCCGCGGCTGCGGGACCCCCAGAAAAGCCGGGAAGGGGGTGCGGGGGGGTCCAGCCTCCGCCCCCTTCCTCCCGGCGCCGGCTTTTCTGCGGGCCTCGCGGCTGCGGGCCCCTCAGAAAAGCCGGGAAGGGGGCGCGGGGGGTCTAGCCTCCGCCCTTTCCCTCCCGGCGCCGGCTTTTCTGCGGGCCCCGCTGGGAAGGGGGCGGGGGTCTGGCGGCGCCGGCGGGCGCCGGGTTAGGACGGCGGGGGGGCAGTTTTCGGGGGGGAGTGGGGCACCATTTGGTGCCCCTCAGGCCGGGGCGCCCTAGGCGGGCGCCTAGTTCGCCCTATGGGCGATCCAGCCCTGTTTGGGACTAGGGGTCGAAGATGTGTTCTGGAACTGGAATGACAGGCCCCTGAATGGAATGACAGCCCCTGGGAACAGAATCTGTGTGCTGGACCTTCAGTCCAGTCCCAGCACACAGATTCTGTTCCCAGGGGCTGTCGTTCCAGTGCCAGAATACTCCTGCTACTCCCAGGGGCTGTCATTCCAGAGATCTTAATGGAAAATCCGTTCCACATTTTCTTTGCAAGTCTTCTTGTGCTGTAATGTATTTCAGAGGAGTCCATGCAAGTCAAGTTGGCATTCCTAGCTCCCATTATTTCCAATGGGCCTTCAAGCCTCTCCTATTGTTTCCAATGGGCAATCCTGTCCTTCCTTTAGTACATCCCCCTTCAGACAGCCCGACCATGCTGGCAGATGGACAGCAGACTGCTGGGCATTTTGGGGTGCTTTCTAAATCCAGAGGTTCCACATTTTGCAAAATACCTTTTGTGCCACAAAGAATCATGAAGTGTTAGATCCATGATATCATCTAGGGTGTTGCTCACAAACCTTTCAATCCAATGGTGGCTGTGTGTTGTTTCAGGGAAAGAATCAGGGTGATTCAGGAGTTTTTGTTTCAGGCTTGGAGGAAGAAGAGCCTTTGCTGTTTGCAGCTATCCAGGCGGGAGCAGAAAGGTAGCCCTTCAAGGAACGAGGCCGGCTCCCCCTCCTCCCCTGGGCTCACGGAGTCTGTCCTCTCCTGGCCAGACTTGCCTGGCTCTGCTGCACATAGAAACTGCAGGGCACACAGCCGCTGGCTGGCCAAGCCTTCTCCTGCCCCCCCTCCCCCTCCCTGGCAGTGGCAGTGAAGCCATTCTCAGAGTGTTCCCTGCACCTTTTGGGGGGATTTAAATATCCCCCCCTATATATTTTTTACAGTTTTTAAATTTTTCTGCACATCTGGGGATTGCCCCAAATGTGCAGGAAAATCTCTCTGCCCCCCAAGTGTCCCTGATGTGCAGATTTAGATATCCGCACTGAGGGGGCATGTTGGGAATTAGATATATAGATGGGCAAAAGAGAATGTACTGAGGTAAATCCTCAAGTTCGTGGGAACCACAAATACATAGACGATGGGCTAGTGGAGTTTGATTGAATTGGCCGTCCAAAATTGCTGTTGGCATTGATTGAAACTGTAGAGAGGTAAAGGACTCTCTAAGTATGTGTTTAGAGATATTAACTAGGTACAGGGTTCTAGTGTCGCTTTTGATTTTAATATCAAAGAGCGGTACCTACCAAGCCATGTAGGCTGCAGCAGAGAGTAACATCTGAGGAGGCATTCCATGTCAGCAGCCAGGAGGAAGGGAGGCACAGAAAAGCTGAACCCTGGGAAGATAGAGTTAGGCAGGTCAGAGTGAGGAAGATCTGGATTGCTAGCAAAAGCTGGCAGATTAAATGCCTCAGGGGTGGGCATTCCCTCACCAGGAAGGCTTAAGTAAGCCTCCCAAGCAACTGGAAGCCTGGGCTGAGTGCGGGAACCCAAGAGTGCCCTACATCATAATTATGTTCTTGCATTGCTTATCCATCCATCTTTCTTACTGCTAGATCCAGTGAGCAACTGGCAACATCAGCCTATGCAATAATACTGTGGGGCTCCGAGGTAGCAGCAAAACAGAGGGGCCAAATTTGTAGTAGTGGTTTAGGGCAACAATGCATGAGGGTAGCCCTACAGTTTGCTTCTCCTGTTTGGGTAAGGCACATGGCTCCAATATGGAACATATACCACTGTCTGTTGCCTTCCTACATTCTCCCTACTTCATTGTCTTGTTTTAGCTACACTCACTTCTCTTTGCTTCATTGTTTCTTTAGTTGAGAAAGGGAGGGAGGGGGAAGAGAGAGAGCGAGAGAAAGAGAGAGAGAGAACAGTAAAGTGTGCAATAGCCAAGGACATAGGAGGAGCCTGGTGAATGGAAGGCATGTCGGTGCATATGCCCTCAAAAGTTATTTCTGTGGCTGCACAAGGTTCTTCATAGAAGGGGATGGGTAAAGGAAGAAGTCAGGGACAAGACATGACATGTATGTAGATGTCTTGCAGCTTCACATGTGGTTTTTTTTCTCCACACCCTTCTCCATGAATAGACCTTTTCTGGGAAGAAATCAGCAGTAATGTTACTCAGTTCATAGACAGGAAAACAGTGAGATGGAGCAGTGAATTGATGGGTCAGTTTGTGGCCTTCCTTGTATTGAATGTGGCCCTGGTGCTACCAGGTATTAGACTGGCTATAGCAAACAGATCTGAGTCAAGGTTTGCCAACTCCAGGTTGGGGAATTCCTGATAGAGCCTGTGGAGAGTGGGGTTTGGGAGGGACCTCAGTGGGGTACAATAGCATGGAGTTCACACTCCGAAGCAGCCACTCTTTCTCCCATGGAAACTGATTTCTGTTGTCTGGAATTCAGTTGTAATTTCAGGAGAACTCCAGGCCCTACCTGTAGGGTTTGCCATCCCATTCCTATCTAAGTGTTTCTTGTCAGGCAGGGTAAAGCCTAATTACTGAAGGCTGCTTAAAATGCATCTTGTTTAGTGAAATGAACGGAAGCCTTGCAGAAGATTCAGGAATGGGTGTCTAGTATTGTGTCTCATGGTGCCTCTAATGGTTGTGACAGTGGTGTGGCTGTGGTATTTTGTGTGCAACCATTAGCCTGAGGTGGGAAAAGAAGATTTTCCACTCAACTGCCTGTAGATCCTTCAAAGAAAACTGTTTCACAAAAAAGCATTCTCATATATCCCAGAGGTGTTTCTATGTGGCAGTTCTTCAGGGGGAATTTACAGTGAACAAACATAAATAGTATGATCAGTCACATGGGTTTAGATTGTTAAATGCTCATATATTAGTAAAGAGAAAAGGTGACTGAGGTGAGTAAATCCAGTGGCTTGGAGCCAGAGATCTCTTCATGAACAGAAAGCATTTTTGATCTCCTCTAGTTTCTCTCCTCTAGTTGCAGCCCCACCCCTGGTACCATAGCATTCTTAAAGGGTCCTCTGACCCTCAGGAGTGGCTTTTCAGAGGGCTGGAAGGGAGGGGCAGGAAAGTTCAGTTGTGGGAGAGAGTTCTGCTTGCTCTGCTTTGTGTCCAGCCCAATCTCTGTCTCTCTTGCTTTTAATGTAAGACCCAGGCCTTAAATATAAAAGTGTTATATATACCTCACAGGAGGCAGTCACAATAATTTATTTATTTTGGTCATGCATTGTAACAAAGGGATAACAAACCAGGATGTCAACTGAAAAACAAACAGTCACGGGACAAGGACAGTGGTTTAAACAATAGCTTAGTTTACTCTCAAATCATATTCAGTAGAAAATCTCTCAGTCTACTACATGTGTCAAAATGATTTTGCTATTGCCAGAACAAAGATAGCAGGCTCTGTGGTAAGACGCAGATCCCTGTGCACCAGACAAGAGAAAATAGTTTCTGTTGATCTGAACAGTATTTATAGTATTTTGACACATTCCTGTAATAAAGAATATCGGGGGGGGGGGTGTCTTCAAATGTCCACAAATACCATAGCGCAAGTGAAAAGACACATCAGTTATGTCCTTCCAAAAATGGAATCATTGTTTGCTGAAAATTTTGGTAAAGTTATGGTTGTCTTAAAAAAAACCCTCTCAAAATAGTTCAGTTGTAAATAATATCTAAAACAGGAACAAAAGCTTTATGTATATATCTTCACTAAACAAGTAAATAAACTAATGTCACCATCCATCACTCCACAAGCATAAGAAAGAGGCATTCTCCTGTTTAACCTTTTCTGAGCCTTTTTGAAAGGATTGCCCTTTAAAGGATGCCCTGAAAGCATTACCAAATACATGTTGGTGTGTTACCCAGTGCATTTGCTGAGCAGACAATGGTGACTTTACAAAGCCTATTACCTTCAAAATGCCACACTGAATTTCCGATCTGTTTTTCTTTGAAAACATCAACTGCTTACGTGGGGCTCACAGTAGCTTCCATCCCAAAACTGTCCACACCTGTTTATCCTCAGTCAATTATATGCCCTCGCAGTGTTGTCTGAGCAACTGGGGAGGCTTTTGGTGCATTGTTTATATTGCTTTGTATGTATGTATGTATTGTTTACATTGCTGCATTGGCTCAGAGGTTAAGACGCTGAGCTGCAGACTGGAAGGTCTGTAGTTTGGCAGTTTGAAACCCTAGTGCTGCATGACGGAGTGAGCTCCCGTCTCTGGCCCCAGCTCCTGCCAGCCTAGCAGTTTGAAAGCAAGAAATTGCAAGTAGATAAATAGGTACCGCTTCAGTGGGAAGGTAACAGCGTTCTGTGTGCCTCAACGTTTAGTCATGCCAGCCACATGACCATAGAAATGACTTTGGACAGCGCTGGCTCTTTGGCTTGGAAATCCTAGAGTTGGATTCGACTAGCTTCTGAGCAAGGGAAACCTTTACCTTATATTGATAGTGCTGGTTTAAGGGGTATGGTTCTCTTTAGCCTCTATTGTTAGTGTGTCTAAATAGTTGTGTGTGAAGAGTAGGGCTATAGTGATTTTTAGATGCTTTCTTCCCTTCCTGTCTGCTTTTCAGGGAGGTTTCTAACACTGCTGTCAGGCTTGTAGTGAAACAGATTTAATTCCCATTTGGCTTTTCTCCAGTCTGAAGACCAGCTGACTCACTTGGATAGGATGCTGGGAGGCATCCCGTCTTCCCCTACATTCCCCATCAGAATCTTTTCCCCAGACTTCCAAACAGCTGGCCTGCTGTAGAAGAAACCTGAATAGGGGCAGAACAATGATTGCCCTGTTGGCATGTTTCTATTTCATTATGCTGTGTTCTGGCAGCAAGCCTCTTGGGAAAGGGCACTAGAAATCACTAATTAATGTTATATCAATCACAAAACACTGATCAGACATCAAAACGATGAGACTGAAATTTTAATAAGACAGAAAGGTTTTCCTAGCAGAATACATTTTCATTTCATTTTATTTAGGTGCATAGAGATTTGCTTAGGGTACATTACTCTCCAAATCCTCTTTGAATTGCTAGGGGAGGGTTATACTGCTGCACAGCTTGTTGTTAAACAGACACATACATCAATTATAGGCAGTCACCTTGATCTAGATGTCCGTGGAGACTCTGGGGGAAAGTTATTGAGTTATCATTGTGCTGCATCACACCAAAAAGCATTTTCTATGTGAATATCACAGCTATACAGGAAGCCACATGTATCTTCCATGAACACAGTTCTAGCTGTGTCATAGCACAACTCCTCCTGACTGGTATGCTTGACGACATAACAGTGTATGTAAGAATACATAAACATTTTTAGTATGGAAGTGATCACATGGGTATTGTGTGAAGTGGTGTTTGATTTAAAGAAGAATGGGAGATTGGGAAACAAAGAGGAAGAAGACAATTGAATGAGTGACTTCTTCCTAAATGGATAAAATTATCATGGAAACATTGGGACCAGACTTCTGTCTGGAGGGTGGGGGGAATTTCTCACTAGAGTGTTAAATAAAGAACTGAGGTATGTGGGTTGGATATGAGTGGAAGAAACCAGGAAGGCTAAGAAGGAACACATATTCCCTTAACATTAATATGTTCCCTTTTAGCTTTCCTGGACTTTTCAACTCCAAATAAAAGGGAACTGGAAAGAAATAACCTAATTGTAGAGTGCAGGAGCTAGCAGGATTCAATAGCCAGAAAGGAAAGACTGCTTGTCAGAAGTATTCATTAAGAGAAATGGGGAATCAATCAGATGGTAGAATCCTTTAAAAAGAGCATTGCTGGATCAGACCAAGGTTCCAATAGTAGCCAGTTTGACGCTTCTAGATAATCTAATGGCAGAAAGTGAAGAGGACCTAAAGAGTCTCTTGCTCAGAATGAAAACAGGAGAGCGTAAAAGTTGGCTTGAAACTCAACATCAGAAAAACTAAGATAATGGCAACCGGCCCCATCATTCCTTGGTTAATAGAAGAGGAAGTCATGGAAGCAGTGATAGACTTCATGTTCCTGGGATCCAAGATCACTACAGACGGTGATTGCAGCCATGAAATTAAAAGTCACCTGCTCCTTGGGAGGAAAGCAATGGGAAACCTAGGTAAAGGTAAAGGTTCCCTTGCTCGAAAGCCAGTCGAATCCGACTCTAGGGTTGCGGTGCTCATCTCCGTTTCAAAGCCGAAGAGCCAGCGCTGTCCGAAGACGTTTCCGTGGTCATGTGGCCGGCATGACTAAACACCAAGGTACACGGAACGCTGTTACCTTCCCACCGAAGTGGTACCTATTTATCTACTTGCAATTTCTTGCTTTCGAACTGCTAGGTTGGTAGGAGCTGGAACTAGAGACGGGAGCTCACTCCGTCATGCGGCAGTCTCGGGTCTCGAACTGCTGAACTACTGACCTTCCACAGCCTGCAGTTCAGTGTCTTAACCACTTGAGCCACCGCAGCATAATAAAAAGTAGAGACATCACCCTGCCAACAAAAGTCCATATGGTCAAAGCAATGATATTCCCAGTAGTAATGTATGGCTGCAAGAGTTG
This sequence comes from Gekko gecko, assembly GCA_029375565.1. Taxonomy (NCBI): domain Eukaryota; kingdom Metazoa; phylum Chordata; class Lepidosauria; order Squamata; family Gekkonidae; genus Gekko; species Gekko gecko. Next base: position 102,065,554 of record JAPDNY010000002.1, on the reverse strand, counting down.
GATTATAAGGAAGGCTGAGCCCTGAAGAATAGAGTCTTTTGAATTATGGTGCTGGAGAAGACTCTTGAGAGTCCCTTGGACTTCAAGGAGATTGAATCAGTCAATCCTAAAAGAAATCAACCCTGACTGTTCCCTGGAAGGCCAGATTCTGAAGCTGAAGCTCAAATACTTTGGCCACCAAATGAGAAGGGAGCACTCACTGGAGAAGACCCTGATGCTGGGAAAGACTGAAGGTCAAAGAAGAAGGGGACAGCAAAGGATGAGATGGTTAGACAGTGTTATTGAGCAAACTCCAGAGCACGATGGAAGACAGGAGGGCCTGGCCTGATGTGGTCCATGGGGTCGCGAAGAGTCGTACTTGACTGTGCGACTGAACAACAACAGATAGTCCACATACTGGATAGGCAGACAGCCCTCCTCTTCTGTTTGCCTCTCTCCTAGCAACTGATCTGAGATGTATTGCTTTTGAATCTGGAAGTTTTATTGAGCTATCAGTGCCAAGGTTCCAAATAATCTAAGGTTCCAAAGGGCTGTGGCAGAAATGCTTCTGAAGCATTGATGATAGTGTTCAGTGATCTGTCTAGACAGAGGAATGTCTCTGTTCAGACTGGTTGGGGCAAGATGAGAGATGGGCAACATAGCTGGATGAAGGGCAGAAAGCAGGGAACAAGTAAACAAACCAAGCAGGATTCAGGAAAAGTCAAGACAGATAAAGAAAGGAAGCCAAAGTGTTGGTAGTGGTTGCAGGCGTTTCCAAGGAGCTTTCAGCAATGGTGTTAACCCTCTTATCAGCAGCTTCTATGCGTAGGAGCTGTTGGGAGGCTGGAGTCAAAGAAAGAAGGGAAGGCCAAATGGGCTCAGGTGGGCTTGCATTCCAAGACAGGGGGAAGGCTATGTTACTATTCCTGATGTTGATTTCTGAGCACAAAATTATGTGTCATATGTGGTTTGATGATTATTTTTCTTCAGTGGTTTTAAAAACAACAACAACAGAATGCAGCCATGACAAAGGAGCAGAGCATCTAAATTTTCACCTAAGCCATTTTTTGCTGGTGTGTTGCATGATTACCTCACTTCCCTTCCCCCCTCTCTCCCTTTCCTCTCTGTAATCGACCTTGAGTCAGTGAGAAAGACAGGTGGTAAATAAGCTAAATAAATAAATACAGTTCAAGCGATCTTGGATCAAGCGATCTTGGATCATAATAAGCTGTTGATTGATTGAAATACAGGATGTTGGAGGATGATTTTTGGCAGGACAGGATAAGAAAGAGTTAAATGGATCCTCTCCCCACACACTGGAATGGCTTTTAAAATTGTAGCCCCCACAGTTGCATTCTGTCCTTTAAAAAAAAATGTCTGGGGAGGGGAATCACAAAATGACAGGTAGTATGTAGTTTCAAATAGCAAATTCTCAAATCACAACCCAAAATTTCCTGTAGAATTCCTGTCACAGATGTCAGGTGCTAGGACCCAGAAGCCTCTATCATCATCTGAGGGAACATCCCATGGCTGCTTGGTACCAAAGCCTTTGGAGATTTATGCCGGCTGTTGATGCAAACAGAGATGGTGTAACAAAAGCATAATTAGCAGTAACTTGGCAATTGTCTCTCTGCTGAAGCTCTTTCTCTCACAAACATCTCATTGCCACTGCATCTTTTCTACCATTACCATTCCTGCACTGCCATAGGTTTCTGTGTTTCTGCAGAGTTCTCCTGCAGCCATGGTTATGCATGGCCTTACCCATGGAACTTACCTCAGTTGTGTGTAGTGTGTTCTTATCACTATCTGGAGTCAATTTTCAAATTTCAGCCATTGCCAAACAAATCCTTGTTTGTCATAGCTGAAATCAGTATTTCACAATAACCAGACTTTGAACCCATGATATTAGAAAACCAATAAATGACATTAAAGCTGTAAATTAAATTATCTGTCATGGTTAATTGCTAATGTGTTTGGCATTGGAGTGTCATTTTTCTCTTGCTAGCATGCATCCATCTGTGGTGAGGTAAATGTTCTTCAGTAAAAGCCAATTATTTGCCATCCTATTAATTTTGATTATGCAGGGCCCAGTAGGTTTCTAGGGTTGTTTTATGCCTTTGGTGCTTTTTTGTTTATCGAAAGAAAACTGTAATTGGTACTTTGGGGGACCCTGTTTACTAATGTGCAAGAAACCATGGTGTTCAGGGGCAAAGTTGAACATTCTGCCAAAAAACATATAACTGAAGTGGAATTGCCCTCCATACTTATATAAAGGGTAGATTGGCCATTTTAGGGTGGGGTGTCATTTCTCCCTCAGGTGCATGCCTGGGGACAATTATTACTTGTCTCACACAAAGTTGATCTTCAGCCAGGAGAGGACAAGAAATCAAACTGTGAGTGGGAAAGTGATCAGAAAAGGAATATTGCTTTGCTCTTCCCAGCTCTGTCTGAAATGCTGTGGTTTGCTCTGCAAATATTTCCGGTTTCTGAGGTACAATATAATGAAAGTATGACAGAGTTTTCTTGCCTTTTTTCTTTCTTTGCATAGTGTGATTTTAGGTCTGGCCCTGTAACCTCTTATTAAAGACATTTTATTGAATTAATATATTTTATAGTGCTTTTCCTATAAGCTCAAGTGGTTTCTGAACATAAAATTGAAAATATGATATATAACAAAAACATCATTTAGTTCTAAAAGAACAGAGAACAAAGAACAGCATTCAGACCAAAGACTTTCTGAAAAGCTCTCCCCCTTGTATTTATTCTGAAACCACAGAAGGGAAGGAACAACCCTCACGACATATGGCAGCCTGTTCCAAAGGGGTGGAGCTGCCACAGAAAACATTTTTGCCTGTGCTAAGGCTGTCTTCATGTCACTTAGAGAAGGAACTAAAAACAAGCCACGATGAGAAGACTGTAGGACTGTCTAGGCTTATTTAGGGAAAATGGTCCTTCAAGACTGTTTTGTTGACTTTGGTGGGCTTGTATTGCCAGTGTGCAACATGCTTGGTTCAGAGATGGATAGGAACTGCTTCCTCCACCCCTCTTATATTTGGCTTGTAGACTGGTATGCAACTGATTAAACACTATTAGGGTTTGTATTGTTTTCAGTTGATAAATGGAACCCATGTAATTTCTTGTGGTTCCAAGGCACACACTTAACGCTGCTGCTATATTTATCATTTACAAAGCTCTTGTAATCTGCAAGGTACTTTACAGACTGTAGTGTCACATTTGCAACTGGTACTTATATTTCTCCTTGTGTAATAGAGTGTGTTCTTCTGACCTTCCTGTCCTTGGGTATGCTGGGTATCTAGAGAAAGGTAGAAATACCTACTGAGCACTACTAGGTGCAGCTCTAGACCCTATTAAATATATTCCTAGACTGCTCTGTGGTCAATGGGGTTTTATTTATTTGTTTTTGCTCTGTTCAAAGGTGAGGATCAGCACACAGACTGTCAGAAATTCTGGCGAGGAAACTTCTTATTCAGATTCTGTCCTGGCTCACCAGTTCTTTAATATTTAGAGCTGGGTCACACAAATGTTTGTTGCTCTGTATGATAAAGCCCAACAGTCCACAGGATAGGTAGTGTAATATAACAAGCCAGGAGAACACAAATTCAGATCCTTGTTGTTCAATTAGTTATCATATTTGTCTATCCTAAATTTATCATTTAAATCAGCCCCAAATGTGAATACTCTGGGGAAATTCAAGTAGGCCACTTATTGCAGAGAAGACAACAACCTCCCAAGCTCCCCCAAAGTAACTGGCAAATTGCTGTGTCAACTCTAGTGATTTGCCTCTGGCCATGAAAGCAAAAATCATTTATGAAATATCTCCAAGAGAAGATGTTTCACACATCCATCCTTTGACACTCTGCCTTGGACTGTGTCCATTTGATACCCTACCTTGAATTGTCTGTTTTATGCCCCCTTTTTTTTCCAAAATGAGAGAAGTAAAGACCTTCCTGTTACATTCTGACTGAAATCTAATTTAAATCTCATCATATGGTACACCTTTCATAAATCCATCCAAAAGCAGTGTTTGGGAGCTTTATTTGCCTATTTTTTTGTTAGTAGTAACAAGAGGCAGGACCCGTGATACTTGCGGGGGGGAAGTATTCCTCACAGCTCCCGGCCTGCAGAAGCTGGACATGCGGCAGCAGGTGAGCCCAGCCTTCTCCCTCCCTCTTCCCCCCCAGTGGTGGTGGCGAGGCCGGCCCAACAAGGTTCCTCCTTCTTCCCTCCCCAGCAGTGGCGGGGGTGAGGCTCGCCTGCCCACCAAGATTTTTCCTTTCCGCCCTCCCCAGCAGTGGTGGCGAGGCTGGCCCGCCAAGCTTTCTCCTCCCCCCTCCCTCCCCAGCAGCAGCAGCAGCAGTGAGGCCAGCCTACCAAGCTTTCTCCCTTCCCCCTCCCTCCCCAGCGGTGGTGGTGGTGGCAAGGCTGGCCCACCAAGCTTCTGTCCCCAGCAGCGGCGGTGAGCAAGGCCGGCCTGCCAAGCCTTCTCCCACCCATCATCCCCTGTGGTGGCAGCGGCAGCAGTGAAGCCTTTTCAGAACATTCCTTGCACATGCGCAGTGAATGCTCCTTTACTTTTGGGGGGGATTTAAGTATCCCCCTATAGTTTTTTACAGTTTTTAGATTTTTCTGCACATTTAGGGATTGTCCCAAATGTGCAGGAAAATCTTCCTGCCCCCCAGGTGCCTCCGATGTGTGGATTTAGATATCTGCATGTGGGGGGCGCCTTGGCTATTAGATATATAGATGATGGATAGTGCTGCCTCGCTGAATTGGAAGGACCACTTAAGGCAGGGGTGTTGAACTCATTTGTTCTGAGGGCTGGATCTGACATAAATGGGACCTTGTTGGGCCGGGCCATATGTGTCATAAAATGTAATGACAGGTAGTGGAGATACAAACTTTATAAAGGATACAAACACAAGTAAAGATTTTTTAAAACTTTAAATAAAACATGCTTAAGAACTAGTACTTTTGCAATATTTTGTTTATTTAAGTCTCTGATAATTGACACCTCTTGCTCTGAATTCTTGCATCAAAATGTCTGTGCTGTAGCAATATTGAGTATGCTTTTCAGGTGTGCATCTGTGAGCTGCAAACTTACTTTTGATTTACTGACATTCATTACAGAAATCTCATGCTCAGGGTTCTGAGCCTAGGACCCAGAGGAAAACAGGAAATGGCTGGGCATTGTGAATTTTTGTACATAACTTGCTTTGTGTGCTGGTCAAGAACATGAGAAGACATCCTGACACAGACTGAAGGCTATGTGTTTGTATACAAAACTATAGTCTTCCCCAGAGAAATAATAGTGGGCAGTATCAGCCTACTATCTGGGAAGTCTAGGTTCAAAATCCCCAGTCTACAAAGGAAATGTGCTGGGTGAACTTGGTCTGGACACACACACAGCCTAATCCACTTCACTGGCTTGTTGTTATTCCTCATCTAAATAGTTCACGTTCACATTGCTTTCCTACTGAGAAAGACTGCATTATTTGGTCATTAATATAGTGATAAAGGGGGAGGAAACCCAGCTGCACCCAGGAGAGCCCTAGCATAATGATCCCAGTGAGCCCAACAAAACACACACTGTAGCAAGGCACACAAAAGCTCATACCTTGAATAAAACTTTGTTGGTCTTAAAGGTGCTGTGTATTTCTCCATGCGATTGAGGCAGCTCAGCAAAGCAAGGCAGGAGGAAGGGGAGGAGCCTCAGCCAATGAAGGAGAAGAAAGGCTTGCCTCTCCCTCCTGTGCAATTGAGGCAGCCTGGCCAGGAAGCAAACTCTGGCTTGTTCCCTCCCTCCCTGGGAGAAGGAGGAGCCTCAACCAGTGCAGGGAACAGAAGCTTGCTTATCTATCTCTCCTGTGTGATTGAGAGAGTCTGGCAAAGCAAGCTCGATGCAGTAGCAGCAGAACTGGAGAAAGAAGCAGGAGACAGCCCATTCCTTGCCGGCTGGATAGGCGCCCTCCAAGGGCCTGATCCGGCCTGTAGGCCACATGTTTGACACCCCTGACTTAAGGGGTTTTAAGGGACACTGATGCCATATTGCCACCAGCTTGTGTACTACTGGAAATCTTCAACAGGGCCATGGAAAACCTTTCTCCACCCATATTTCATTCTAGAACAGCAGCCTAGAAGTACATTTTTCCCTCTGAGCTATCTTGTCCTACCACAGTTCAGCAAGAAGTGTGCACTGTGAAGAAGTGAACAACAGTTTGATGACTCTTTTGCACACATGTGCTTCTGGATTCTAAAAAAGGTTTCAGTAGCTAAACCATCCACTAAACATTAGATTAGGAAAACATTCTCTCTCTAAGCTATGTTGCAATAATAGCAACCAGAGGTTGCTGTTAAATATTGGAATATGGACCCACTGATTCCCACGGAATTCCTGACAGCTGGTACCAGTAGAGACTGACAATCTAGTGTGATTATCCGTACTAGTATTTTCCTAGTCATATTTAGATTCAATAGCAGCAGAGGTGACAATTGCTCTGTGTTTAACCTATATTCAAGATGCCAACAAGAAGTCTGAAATATTTTTTCTCTCAGAAGACAATAAGAATATGGCTTCACCCTGACCTGGATAGACCAGGTAAGCCCGATCTCATCAGATCTCAGAAGCTAAGCAAGGCCTACCCAGGCAAGTACTTGGATGGGAGACCTCCAAGGAATATCAGGGCCAGGACACTGAGGTAGGCAATAGCAAGCCACCTCTCTGAAACATCCAAGCCCTACTAGGGGTTGCCAGAAGTCAACCATGACTTCTAGGCGCACGTGCACACACGCACAAAATTACCAATAATAATAACAATAATAAATAAAAATATGGCTTCCATCTCACAATATGTGATTTTTTGGGGAGAAAGGATGGACTCCTCGTAGTTGTTGCTTTCAAGAGGGAAACTATTTATTGCAGCTAAGATTTTCTGAAGTGCCCAGAACTACTTATTTTAAGCTGCTGAGGTCTTCTATCAAAATATGTTCTCTGGGCTAATTGTTTTTAAAAATACTTCTGGACTGATTGCCTTTGAGGTCAAGGGTTCCCAGCATGGCTCCTACCAACACCTTTCCTGGTGCCCATCAAATGTTTTTAGAAAGTGGGCAGGGCCAGATGAGGCTTTGTGTGGAATAAAAGGCATCTTGTTGAACAGAGCTTCTGCCTTAAATGCTGATGAGTTACTATGAAAGTTATAGATAATCTTGCTCCCTGACATTTTGTGATCAGCTCAACCTCTCGTGATACCCACCACCCTGTGTCAGAATTCCAAAGGTGTCCACAAGCTCAAGAATGTTGGGGACCCCGATATAAGTTCATGAATAACATTCATAGCGCACACGATTGGTTATGTTTTGATCACGATTTGTGTTATCTGGTCTCTTTGATCCTTGGATGCATCTGGGCTGATGATTGGTTCTTACTTGACACGGTGATAGATGGGAAAAGTTAGATTTGTTTAGGCTGGTTGTGCTGCAATACAGGATAACTTCACTCCAATTGCACGCCTGATTGCATCAAATCTTCATCCAACCATGCTATAGATCCTTCCACATGGCGAAGACATTATTGTCTGGAAGCCCAGGCATAATGCACATCTTGCAAGCGGGACAAAGAGAGGTGTGATTTCACTTTAACAAAGCCTCACACTGCTGCTCAAACTCTTTAGCTCACTTGAGCCAGGAAGCATCTCTAGAGCTTGGTCAAACAAGCTCAGAGACTGCAGAGCTGCCGTGCTTTCACAGATGTGTGCTAATAGTTCAGAAACCACATAGTTCCCTGAAGCTTTGAAATGAGCCTTTGGGGGCTTTTTTTTGCAGCTTTGTCTGAGCTGTGATTAGATGAAATTTTGAAGGGCAGTTGAAAATAATACATAATAAAGTACAAGTGTGTATCTGCCAGCATTAGAGAGCCAGTTTGTTGTAGTGGTTAAGAGTGGCAGGACTCTAATCTGGAGAAACAGGTTTGATTCCCCACTCCTCCACATGCAGTCAGCTGGGTGACTTTGGGTCAGTCACAGTTCTCTCAGAGTTGTCCTCTCAAGAGCAGTTCTCTCAGAGCTCTCTCAGCCCCACCTACCTCACAGGGTGTCTGTTGTGGGGAGAGGAAGGGAAGGTGATTGTAAGCCAGTCTGGACTCCTTTGGTTGGTGAAGGATGGGGTATAAAACCAAATCCTCCTCCTCTATCTTTTTTCTTTCTTCTTCTTGAAAGGGCGCTCCCAAGCTCCCAAAGAAAGCTTGTAAATGCTGAGCCAACTCAATTTTGAGCTGAGGAGAACTTGCAAGATTCAGGAAGGAGACAGAGTGTTTAGTTGATTTAAGGACTAGGGCTTAATTTTAATTGGTAATGGCAAATTTTAGTTGGTCAGACTGTGAGTTAGTGGCCCAGTTGTTTATTCCTTTATGTTTCTGTGTGCTACTGTAATAGGGAATGACAAGAAAAATACTGAAGAATACCATTCTAACAATGTGGTGGGTTTGGTTTTTAAATTAGAAGTAATCTTACACATCCGTCAATGTTTTGGTAGCAGGTAAAGTTTATTAACTTTAATGGACTAAAAATTCTTCAGCCAATTTATAATCCTAGGACAAATTTCATAGATTGACAAACGAGACTGTTTGTGTGTTATGCACAAGTTCCCCTCCCTGTACTTTGTGGAGAACAGGGAAATTGTTTGCATTCACTGTCAAGTGGCTTAATCTGATGGGAATCTATCAATACAGAGTGTGGCAGAACACTTTTTAAAGATCCTACTTTTCCATGCAGAATTGCCTTGATATTTAAATGCTCTTGCTCACAATCTTTTGTCCTACCATCTTTGACAGAAATTAGCAACAGCCTGAAGACATATGAGCCTGCCAAACCACGGTGTTTAGTCTGAATTTGGTAACTGCCAGAGTCCCCTTATTTGTGAGGTTCACTTCCATGCATATCAAATCAAATTTGGAGATGGCCCAGCCAGTCCTCCTATGAAAGATATTTATGCCTTCCATTTGTGAGATTAAAGCCCAGGAGACTTCCCTGTGTACTGGCTTGTGGGTTCACCTGTGGAGCCCAATCAGCAGCTCTCCTCCTTTTCCGTTCTGTGATTCCAGGCAATGCATCTCCAGGCAGGCCATAAAAAGTTGTTGGCACTGCTTGCATTCTCAAAGGAGCTTTGGGTTGTTGACTGTGTATCTCACCAGTGGTGGATGGAAATCAGTCCTTTTGATGTGCCTTCCTTTGTGGTACTGTTGGTGAGTCAAGAATAGAGTGGAAGTTCCAGTGGCATAGAGCCCAGGATGCTAGTTTGATTTCCTTTTGCCTCAAAGCTAACCATCTCAAAGTGATTGAATATTGCTTCCTGAATGTCCAGTAGATAGGGTTGCCAAACTTCAGGTGGGTCCTGGAGTTCTCCCAGAATTACAACTGACCTGCAGACTATAGAGATCAGTTCCCATGGAGAAAATGGCAGCTTCAAAGAGATGGACTGTATGGCATTATTACACCTTGCTGAGGTCTCTCCCCAAACTTTGCTCTCCCCAGTCTTCACCCCCAAATCTCCAGAAATTTCCCAACTCCGAGTTGGCAAGCCTACCAGTAGACAGTGATAATCTATTTTAGGACCAAATCCATAAGGCGCGATAGAAGCCCAACAAACAAACAGACAGACAAATGGAGGATAGGGGCTTTATCATGACTTACTGAGTAGGCTCCTGAATTTCCAGGGCTGCCCTTGAACCTCTGTGTCTTCTGGAGAAGCACATGTGCAAAAGGGAATATTTCTATTGTTAATAACATTGTGGAGGAATATACAAGGCAAGCACCACACATGAGAAGCTGCCCTAACCAACCATCAGATAACATTTCTGGTCATCTGGAAAAATTATTGCTTGGGAGAAAATACATTTGTTGCCATCTTCATTGTAGATCTGGCCCTCCACCTAGTGGAGAAAAGACTGCTGCAGTTTAAAAACTAGTCATCTGTGGTTGCTGTTTTGACACATGTTAAAGCATACAATTAAACGTTTGCCAGACAAAAGCAAGTGATCTGTTGTCTCTTCTGTTACTGGTTGTCCCCCCCCAGTTGACTTTTAGAATAAAGTATACTCTATGAATGGATTAGTTTATTAATATTAATATATATGTATGTGTGTTTTTATACACCCACACCCACGATGCCACGGAATGAGATTGTCTGGAGCTTTGGGGTTGGGTGCCATCAATATGCAGATGACACCCAGCTCTGTATTTCATTATCCAAGCCTCCAGAGGCATCATCTTGTTCTGAACTGGCGCTTTGAGACCGTGGTCATGTGGCTAAGGCAGAACAAACTGAAGCTGAATCCAGACAAGACACTTAATGCTGGTTGGGAAGGCTGATATTCTAGCGGAACTGAGTCCACTTGCCCCAGAAGGAGTGACACTGGCTTTTTCAGAGTTGGGTAGGAGCTTGGAGGTGCTCAAGGACCCTGCCTTGTTATTTGAAAAGCAGTATGGCATAGTGGCTGGGAGCAGAATTCACCAGTTCTGTCATTACCTAGACTAAGCCACCCTGGCCATGCCGATCCATGCTTCTGTAACCTCATGGTTGGATTACTGCAATGTACTCTATGTGCGGCAGTGTCATGGACCAGCCAGAGCTCAGTGACAATGAGGACTCCTCAAAGGAGGAGGGACCATGTGTAGCCAGCCCAGAGCCAACAACAGCTGACCAGCAGGGGAATGAGGTTCATGTGTACCCTGACCTGCAGCCATGAGCTGGTGCAGAGTTGCCTCAGCCTTCCAGCTCTGATCTGGCAGCCGAAGGCCAGCACCCTGCCCCCATTTCACCAGGATCATCAGGCAGCCATTTGTTGGCTATCCCATCACTTAGGGTAGCTCATCTGGTATCAACCAGAGCTAGGGCTGCCAACCTCCAGGTGGGACCTGGAGATCTTCCTGTATTACAAATAATAATAATTATTGTATGGCAATGTGTGTAGCCAGGAGATCCTAAGATTGTCTGGCAGCAAGAAGTTCTAGCTCTTTTAGCGTTATGCACCACTAGGTGGTGAGCTAAACTTGTTGTAAGGCAAGAGAAATTTCAGAGGGGATTTGCCATTGCCTGCCTCTGTGTCATGCTCCTGGTATTCTATGGAGGTTGCCCAACCAAATACTAGCCAGGGCTGACCCTGCCTAGCTTTCCGAGATCTGACAAGATTGGGCTATCCTGTATTACAGTTGATCTCCAGAAAATGGAAATCAGTTCCCCTGAAGAAAATGGTTGCTTTGGAGGATGGAATCTGTCGCATTATACCCTGTTGTTGTCTGTCTCCTCCCTGGACCCCACCCTCCCCAGGCTCCACCATCAGATCTGCAGGAATTTCCCATCTTGGAGTTAACAAACCGTCAATACTGAAGTCTCACAAATAGAGAAATGTCAGGTCTCGGTTGAATGTTCTGGGAACTGGTCAAATTTCCCTGCCTTAGTTGAAGTTTCCTTGGAAGACTTCTTCCCTTGCTGTCCTCCCACTGGGTTCCTTCCTGTCTGACTCTCCTGACAATCTGATGAGGTCTCCATGGTGAGAGTGTGGAACAAGGGGAACAAGACTGTAATAAGTATTACACATTATTTAAAATGGAGCAAAAGGTTTGAGTAGTGTTTCTACAACAACAAGGCTTAAACTTTATCTTGGCAGCTAATAATCTGCACATACTTTAGCCAGCTATCAGCATTTAGACTCTGCTCCATTCAGCATGCAAGGATGGAGAAGCTGGGATCTGATTTCTGGCTAGAGGAAGAAAGATATTTCTAGGGAAATCCCAAACTTGACTTCTGAAGTGCAGGAGGGTGAGATTGTGGACAGAACATGCAGAGGATACTGGAAAAATGATCCCAGCCAGGCTGTGCAGCAGTTTGATGACATGCATCTTCCCATTTAAGCTCTGCTTGGAGTGGTAGTGCAGATCAACATAAGAAGAGTCCTGCTGGATCAGATCATCCAGTCTGATCCACTCTTCAGTCCAGTATACCAAACATGCATGGTCACAGCTGCCTCCTTCTTGAACATATTGACATTTAAGCTGCAAACATTTTTTTTTGAAAGTTTGTGGTGATGTGTTATCTCATAATAACCAGAGATATTAGTTGTTCCTGAAGTAGTCTGAAACCCATGTAACTACTCCCAAATGCAGGGGTGGGTTGCAATGTTCCCTCTAAGCCGTGGAGTCTTGTGAGCAAAAATTCTACTTTGTGAGCTACTGGCATTAAAGTTTTGGGCAAGCGATTTGGCTTCTGCATAAATTAGTTTGCTCTGGAGCCATCCTTCCTCAACTAAGACAAAAATGTGTGAGCCGGAGGCTAAAAATCTGTGAGCTAGCCCACACTAACTCAGCTTAGAGGGAACACTGGTGGGTTGGCTGTTTATTTATACCAGGAAAAATCCTGCCGGGCCTCTGCCCTAGAGGGCCACTTGTCCCAGAGCTTCCCCTTCTACCCGTCCTGTGGTGGGCCTGGAAATGAGAAGCACAGTAGCACCTACTAGCCCATGCAAAGCAGAGAGTGCGGAGGACTCTGGGAGAGCCTGGCTTTGCCTTGCTGCTCCGGACACAGTGGGGCCAGTGAAGAGGAGCGCAGCAGCATCTTCTCCCAAGGCAGTTCTTTGACCCTCCATCAGGTGAGGGGGTGTGACAGAGGGAGGGGCAGGGTCCTTTTCTAGACCTGTTTTGGTCTCCCAGTCCACCCGTATGCCTAGGACATCTTTATCTTTTTATTGTTGTTTTAGATTTTTAGTCTGGCATGGAATGGTCCATTCTATCATGTCAACTGATTACCCCCTCATTCTCTTGCATCTGTAAATATCTGCAAAATTTCTACCTCTTGGCCCCAGTAGGGACTATATCTTTGCTCACACCCATGCAATAGCTATCACTGCCAAAAGTAACTGCAGGTCCATATCTTTGCAATGTTTAGAAAACAGTGTCAAGAGCCTGAAGGTCAAGAAGGGTGAAGGAGTATGCTAGGATGGATGTATTTATTTAGCAAATTACTTAATAAAAAAGGAGCCGAAGCCGCTTACATCAGTCTCCTTGCCTCATTTTAACCAACCCTGTGAAACGGGTTAGGCTGTGAGTGTGTGACTGGCCCAAGGTCACCCAGCAAACTGCCATGGCACAGGGGGAATCTAAACCTGGATCTCCCTAGTCAGACATTCTAATCATTGCAACGCACTGGCCCAGTGATGCATCTGAGACTTGCATTCAGCTATATCCTTGTGGCAAAGATAAACAATTGCATCAGTTTTCTGATGGTTTCCCTGTGTGCATTTTCATGTTTGGTGGACCAAAAGGTGTATGAATTGACCTCTGCAAATTCTAGGCTGGCAGGAGTTTTATTAGTCTTGATACAAATCCTGTCAAAATACCTCCTGGGTGTAGTGATACGGTGGGCAGTTTTCTCCATTGTTGCTTGATTGTAACAGGACTGCTTTTTAGAAAACTCTTGAAGTTGTTTTATACATACAGTATGAACTGTCTTGGTCTCTGTTTTTCAGAAAGGTGGGATATAAATATTTTAAGTAAATAAATGTGTGGGGATTTTTTAAATTAAAAAAAGACTCATGCAGTTTTCCTTTTGAGCTCTTGGTGGCAGAAGTGTGCTGCTGAAACATGATCTTTCCACTGTTAATACTGTTTCCACCAAGAGACTTTTCTGCATTTACATCTGTGTCTGAAAACAAAACACAAACCCAAACTTTTTTTTATGCTGCAGCATCAAAGTGCCTATCTATGTGGGTGTGAAGAGACAGAAGAGCAAAGAATTCTGCACAATACATGTTATAAGAATGATTGAAAGTCCCTGATTTAAATCTCACTTCTGTCATGATTTCTCTATGTGACCTGAGCTGAACTGCTATCTTTCAGCCTCAGCACTCTCCCAGTCTCAGTATAATACTGGTCTATCTTACAGGACTGTTTTAATGGGAGAATATATGTGAAACACTGTAAAAAATGCTATATAATGAAGGCAAGTTGATCACCGTTTTGTTAACTTGAACTGAGATGCCTTTGAGAGCAATCCAAACAGGTCTATTCAGAATCCTACTTGGCTCTGCTCATAACAGCTCACTCCCAGGAAGGTGTTCTTGCTCTGTTTGGAATGTCTATAGAGTGAACAACAGACGAGCAGATTTAAATCCTGGGTCCTAGTATCTAGCATTCATAACCTAATTGGTTGGTCCTTTGTCCTTGTGCATATTTGATTCCTACTCTAGCTCAGTGTCTTTCTGGTGCATCCAGCCTGGAAAACATGGAAGCTACCAAGGCTGTGGTTTCTTGAATTACTGGAAAGTAACATAGGTTGCATTCAGATACACAATTTAACCATGGTTAAATAAAAATGTACACAAGCCTGTGTTAGACTCAAGTCTCACACATACACCTTTGGCTGTTGTGATCTTCCTGCCTGCCTCCTATCTATATGTTATGTTTTGTATTGCCAATCCTCCAAGGATCTCAGGACAGATCCCTGGTGGATGACCTGTGCTGGGAGATGGACAGAGAGAGTGCAACTCTGTTGATTCTCTTGGACCTCTCAGTGCCTTCTGGACAGCCTTTCTGGGCTGGGAGTAGGAGGCACCATTTTGAGGTGGTTCTGGTCCTACTTGGTGGATAGGTTTCAGAAGGCGGTGCTGGTGGGGACTGCTGCTCAGCCCCATGGTCTGTGGGGTCCCACAAGGCTGCATCTTATTCTCTATGCTCCTTTAACATCTACATGAAACCGTTGGATGAGGTCATCCAAAGATCTGGGTTTTGTTATAACCAAAATATGGATGATATTCAGCTTTATCTGACACTTCAGGCCAATCCCAGAGGGACTGCAGAAACCCTGAACTGGGGCCTAGAGGCTGTTTTGGAGTGGATGTGGGCTAATAAACTGAAGCTTAATCTCAACAAGATGAAAGTGCTGCTGGTGAGCGGAAAGTCTGACCAGAGATTTAGGGTGTCACCTGTTCTGGAAGTGGTTGTATTCCCCTTGAAGGCCTACTGCTGGATAAGCAGGTGGCCGCTGTGTCCAAGAGTGCCTTTTACTCAGTTTTCCCCAAGCAGAAAAGATCTGGCCGCTGTGATGCCTGCTCTGGCTATATTTAGATTGCAATGCACTCCATGTGGGGCTGCCCTTGAAAAGTATTCAGAAACTTCTATTGGTATAGAATACTGCAGCCATAATGTTGACCAGAGTGGGTTGTAGGAATCATATTGCTCCAGACTTTGCCTGTCTACATGGGCTCCAAATTTGTTTCCAGGTACAACTCAAAGTCCTATGTTGATTTTAAAGTTTTATATAGTTTGGGACCAACATATCTGAAGGCCTGCCTACTCTCTTATGGATCTACCTGACCACTGTGGTCATCTTCTGAGGCCCTGCCTTGGTATCCATGCCTTCTGAGATTAGGCATATGTCAGACTGGGAGAGGGCCTTCTCAGTCATGGCACCAAAACTCTGGAAATCTCTCCCCAGGTGGATCCGTGTGTCTCCTTCTGTTGCCATCTTCCACCAGTGGGTGGAGATTCCTTCAGTGATCCCTCATTCCTGCCCTCTGTTTTAATAGCTGTTATGTTTTTGTGTGTGCATTTAGCTCTGGTTTTAATAATGTGTTTTTGTTGGTTTTAATGGCTTTTAAGATGTGATTTTATTATTTATGTTTTTAATTTGTTAGCTGCCTTAGTGGCCCTTATGAGGGCAGAAGGGCGAGGTATAAATTTTACAACTAATGATCATAATTTAAATTGAGTGTCTGTACACTGCAAGAATAAAGACAAAGTGGCACCAAAGCCTTTTGGTCTTAGTGCTTTAGCTGGCATTGCCACTGGTTCATATGACAGATCTATTTTGTTCTGCTTCCCCCTTTCCTTTTGAGTCATGAGGTAGATGAAATTCATAGTGATAGCTCAGGGTAGACCTCTGCCTACCTTACTATCTTAACAGTGTCCTTGTGTTGGAATCTGAGGATGAGCATATTAATGAGTGTGAGTTCTTCTGGTTCTGTGGCAATCAGGTTCTGCTCAAATAATTTGTGTTATGTTAAACAGCCTTTGAGGCATTCATTTAGATGTTAGATTTTGTATTTAAGTTTTTACTGCTGGGTCCTCAAAGACACTTACAACATTTTTGAAAAATGACACCCCCCCAGCCTTCCCAAAATATTGTTCACTATCCTCTGCCTTGGATATAATTCTGTTGGAGGTGTCAGAATGGCAGTTAATGTGTGATGGGCTTTCTAGCCCCTTTCTCCTAGCACCAGAGATCTCCACTATCTTGGGAGCCAGGAAGGGAAGAGGCAGGTGTTCTGCCTAAAATTTATTTCTTTGGTGATAACTGGTGTTGTGTAGCAGGTAGAGAGTTGGGTTCAGAAATGTGAGAGTAATCCCACAGTCATAGGGCTTCTTTTTCTTTTACTGCAACTGATTTTATCTAGGTTTGCAAACAGGCATAGAGAAAAATGCCCTGTCCCTTTAACAGAGAATCTCAAAAGCACTAAAATCTTCAGCAGCCCATTTTAACATGAAAAGCATCCATTAAAAAGGTCAGGACATTTTCCTCCAGGCCTGTTGGCAACCCTAATCTTTCATTGTCTTGTGATACACTGGGACAGCTGGGCTTTTCTGACACCTGATGGAGTAGTTGGCGGGGGGGGGTTGCAGTGCATGCCTGTGCCCCAGATTGAAATCATTGGGTTTACATTGGAGTAACTGTGCACTGCACTACTAAGAGACTCTGCAGCTGCAACAGGTGCCAATGAAAGCTTCTCATATCACACACACTAAATAATCCATTTTCAATTCACTTTCAGTGCACTTTCCAACTGGATTTTACAGTGTGAACTGGTAAAATCCAGTTGGAAAGTGCATTGAAAGTGGATTGAAACAGGATTATTTAGTATGTGTCCCAGCTCCTGCTGGGATGGCTCGCTGGAAGGCAGTGGCGGATGCACAGTGGCGGACACATAGCGTCCCGGCCGGTGCCTTCCCTTGCCCCGCAACTTACTGTCCCAGGGGGCATGGGGCCCATGCCGGTGACGATGTAGGAGCAATGGGGTGACGAAGGCCTCGGGTGGGAAGAGCAAGGTCCAGCCTGTACCCAAGGCAGCATCCCAGCAGCTTGGAGGCAGCACAGGTGAAGGACGCGGCGGAACGCCAGGGCCCGCCCCATGACGAAGCACACAGCATGGGAAAGGGCGAGGCGGAAGCTGGCCCAGCGTCTCAGCCTTTAGATGGGGGCGGGGCTCAGGAGCAGGTGGGGCCAGGGGGTTGAGGGGGTAATAAAAAGGGAAGCTGGGAGACGGCCGGGGAGGAGGAAGACTGGACTGGCTGGGGCAGGCAAGAGTGAGACAGCGAGTGAGAAAAGGAGCCCTGTACGCACCGAAGTGAGGCTCAGAGGCCAGAATCCAGGACGGGCAGGAGGGGTACGGGAACCTCCCTGAACAACCCATCTTCTGAGGCCGCTTCTCCCTCTTCCAATTCAAGACCCCTCGACCCCCGCCTCATACCCCATGTTGGGAACTGTGAGACGACTGGACTCAGAATGCCCTGGAACAGTACCAGTGACGGCCACTGGGGGGCAGGCTGTCCAGGAGGCACAGGAGCATGACAACATGGTGGAGAATGCGGGCACCGCTGACCCGCTAGGGAAGCCCCGCCCTCATTTACCCACCCCCTCAGGAGGAAGCCTCCTGCCACCAGGGCGGCAGTCATTGGGTTCACTGACTGGGCCAAGCTGGACTCTTCCTCCTCAGAAGCTACTGATTCAGATGACAGTCGGGTGTCCATCAAGGCACGGCCGACTCCAGCGAACTCAGAGACCCCCAAGATGGCCCTGACTCAGTTTGGCCAATGGATGGCCGAGCACCAGGCCTGGTTGCTGTGGGACATCACGCAACAGCAGCAGCAAGCCCAGGCAGCCATGATGCAGGACTTACAGTAGGCCCTGCACACCATGGGGCAGGTTGTCACCAGGCCAGGGGCTGGTCCCAAGCAACTAAAGGCCCGTGGCCCTTGTTGATCAAGATTGGCCTGGAGGATGACTTTGAGCATTCTTGGAGGCATTTGAGCAAGCCGCAGAGGCGGCCCACTGGCTGGTGGACCAATGGGCATTCATCCTCGGCTCTTACCTGATCAGGGAAGCACAAGCATCCATGAAGGCCTTGGAAAAAGCAGACACAGCCAACTACAAAAAGCTCAAGGCAGCCATCCTAGACAGGTACAAGATTTCTCCTGAGGCCTACCACCAGCGGTTCCATGCCCTGACCCTCCAGTTGTCTGGCTGGCCCAGGGCAACCATTGTGGCCCTATGAGATGCCGCCACTTGGTGGCTGAACCCATGTCGGAGGATGGACGACGCATCGTAGACCTGGTAGTCATCAAGCAACTCCTCCAAATCTTCCCTGCCCATACCCATCACTGGGTGGCCTGCTGGAAGCCCACCCGCCTGGCCAAGACCAAGGAGTTATGGGAAAACTACCAAGCGGCGGAGGGGAAGGCCCCCCCGGCCAAGTTGCAACCTCCTTTCCCTAGCAAGGTGCTGCCACCAGGAGGGTGGGATGTGTCCACCCCAGGCAGTGGTCGCCCTGGTGAGGCACCGGTGCAAGGAGGCTGGGCTCATGCAGGCCTGGCTCGGGCCGGGCTACTCCCATTTGTGCCCCGAGGCCTGCCCGGGGTTGGCACTGGCCTGAGTCCAGGGAGTGGCCTGGCTGGGTGCCCCAGAACCAAGCTACAACCCCCAGGACACCCAGCTCCGGCTGGCATCAGCCCGTGTTTCACCTGTGGCCAATGGGGGCACCTCAAGCAGGAGTGCCCACTCATGGAGTGTGTTTCGGGTGAGGAATATTCCATGCAGGCCACTGAGACCCATGAGCGGCCCCCAGCGTGGACCCTCCCAGTCAAGCTAAATGGGAGGCAGTTGAATGCCCTGTTGAATAGTGGCAGCTCAATCTCAATGATCCTCACCAATCTGCTACTCCCCGGTCTGCCAGTAATATGATGGGCCACCATCGTGTGCTTCTATGGGCACGTGGAGCAGTGCCCGGTCATGGCCATCCTGCTGCAGTACCTGGGGTGGGAGGAAGAAGTACACCTGGCCCAGATGGAGAAGCTTCCTTGTCGGCTCCTGCTCAGCCGTGATGCCCCTGGTTTCCGCCAAGCCATCGAAGCCTACCTCAGGGACCCGGAACCCCTGAGGTGGCTGGGAGGAGTGAGAGATGACCTGGTGGTGACAGCTGAGGATGATTCCAGTACTTCCCGTCGGGGAACGGGGCCCAGTGACCTGGAAGAAGGACCCTCGAGCTGGCCGTCCCACGAGCCAGACCTGAGATAGAGATGGTCAGGAGAGCCATGCTTCGCCGAGGCCCAAAAGCAAGATGAGGGATTGGTGAAGCTCTGCACCCAGGTAGCGGTAAGAGACGGAATGATCCTAGACCCCTGGTGGGAGGGATGGTTCCCCCACATCCAACAACTGGGCGGAGTATGGTATCGGGCAGCCAAAGGTCAGATAGGCCCTATCAACCAGCTACTAGTCCCTGCCCAGTATCAAGAGGAGTGGGCCGGGCATCAGGGCTTTAAAAACACAATGGCCTGACTCTTAGCCCATGGTGGTTAGAGAATGTCAGAGGCTTCTGCCGGACCTGCGAGGTGTGCCAGCGCATGTCTGCCTGAGCCTCTCCCAAGGCCCCGCTATTTCCACTGGTCCCTTTTGATAAAATAGCCATGGACTTCATGGGGCCCTTACCCTGGACCCCTCGTAGGGCTTGCTATATCCTGGTAATAATGGATTATGCCACAGGGTATCCGGAGGCGGTCCCCCTCCCTAGCCTGAAGAGTGCGGGCATAGCCTGGGCCTTGATGCATTTATTCACCCATGTGGGCCTACCCTGGGAGATCCTAACAGACCGGGGATCACCTTTCATGGCCCGGTTGATGAAGCAGGTCCGGGATACGTTGCACATCCGGCAGCTGTTTATGTCCGTTGACAACCCACAAATAGACGGGCTGGTGGAGCAGATGAACCAGACGCTAAAAGGGATGTTATGGAAGACATCCAGGGACCACCCCTCGGCCTGGGACCTCCTTATAGACCCCCTCCTGTTTGCCCTCTGGGAGATGCCACAAGCCTCCACTGTCTTTGCCCCCTTTGAATTGCTCTACGGGAGGGTCCTGAGAGGCATCCTTGTGGTGATGGAAGAATGGTGGGCTTGACCCCCCTGAGAAGGAAGAGGAAATGGGGGAGTACGTGAACAGCTTATGGGAGCGACTAGAGTGGGTACATACGGAGGCACAGTGCAATCTGCAGCAGGTCCAGCAGGCGCAGAAGCAGCGGTATGACCGAAGTGCGGTGCAGCGGTCCTTTGTGGAGGGGCTTTAGTGTTGGTCTTGCAGCAGGCCTTAGCCCGTGCCTCTGGGGACCCATGGCAGGGCCCCTTCTGTATTAGTCGAGTCTTGGGCCCCCTCTCCTACAACGTGCGGTGCGGTCCGCAGGCTAAACACTGGAAACACCTTCACGTCAATGATCTGAAGGAATGGTTGGCCCGGCCCGGCAACAAGAGCATGTGCCTAGAGGTGGACCCCTCCTTGTTGCAAGACAGTCTGTCACCTTGGACCATCACCCCCGGGGATCCGGGTCTCCCGCAACTAGACCCAGGTCTGACTCCCACTCAACAGGCCCAAGTTCGCCAGATCCGAGAGCAAGTGCCCAAACTTTTTGCGGCCACGCTCGCCTGGCTACCGGTTACATCCCCACAATGCCAGGCCAAGTGGCCTGGGTGTGCTGGCACCCGGTCCCCCAGAAAAGAAAGGACGTGGTTGGCAGGGAAGTGCAGGACACGTTGCGTCTAGACGTCATTGAGCCCTCGCAAAGCACGTGGTGGAGCCCCGTGGTACTCATACCCAAGCCCGACGGCTCGGTACGTTTTTGCGTGGACTATAGAGAGGTGAATAAGCTCTCACGCTTTGATGTCTACCCCATGCCCCACGCCGACATCTTGATAGACCAGCTGGGGCAAGTCTGATACATATCAGCCATAGACCTGACCAAAGGATACTGGCAGGTTCCGGTCCATCCCTTGGCAGAGAGAAGACGGCGTTTGCAACCACCTAGGGGCTCTACCAATTCCGGTGCATGCCGTTTGGCCTCCAGGGGGCTGCGGTGACATTCCAGTGGTTGGAGGATAAGGCCCTGGCCAATTGCGAAGGGTTTGCGCAGGCCTATATTGATGACATCGTGATCTGTAGCCCAACTGGCCTATCCACCTACAGCATCGGCAAACGATCTTGCAAGCTCTCAGGGCAGCCGGGTTGCTTGCCAACCCCAAGAAAAGCAAGCTGGGGTTTCTGGAATTACGCTATCTGGGGTTCCTGGTGGGGAAGGGACAGTTGCGCCCCCTCCCCGAGAAGGTAGTCATGGTAGAACAGCATCTGAGACCAACAGCTAAGTGGCAGCTACGCTGGTTTCTTGGCGTGGTGAGCTACTACAGCAAATTCATTCCCCACTTCGCATCTCAGGCCAGCCCCCCTACCAATTGCCTCCAGAAGAATGAGCCAAACTGCATTCACTGGGACGAGGCCCGTACCCAGGCCTTTGAGGTGTTATGCCACAGTCTCTCCCAGAGTCTGGTCCTCCAGAACCCAGACTTCCGGCAACGCTTCATGGTATACACTGACGCGTCTGCCACCGGCCTCGGGGCCACGTTAGCACAAGGGGCACCGGGCAGCAAGCGTCTCATGCTCTTCATCAGCCATAAGCTACAGCTGGCCGAGTGTAACTACTCCACAGTCAAAAAAGAGGTGCTGGCAGTCAAATGGGCAGTGGGATCCCTACAGTTTTACTTGGACAACAACCCGTTCTGCCTTGTGGTGGACCATTCCTTGCTCCTATGGATGGAGAGGATGAAAGACCACAACCCCAGGATCTTAAGGTGGTATATGTCTCTCCTTCCTTTCCAGTTCACAGTGTACCACCAGGCAGGATGGCGCCACCACGTGGCCAACTACCTCTCAAGGTACGACAAGGATGGCCCAGAGCTGGAGCTAAGGGAGGGGGTGTGTCCCGGCAGATGCACAGCACAGTGGCAGATGCACAGCGACCCGGCCGGTGCCACCCCTTGCCCCACAACTTACTGTCCCAGGGGGCGCGACTCCGGAGGAGAGCGATGCCCTGGGCTGCGGAGCCCGTGCCGGCGACGATGCAGGAACATCGGGGTGACGAAGGCCCCAGGAGGGAAGAGCAAGGTCCAGCCTGTACCCAAGGTGGCGGCCCAGCGGCCCAGAGGCGGCACAGGCGGAGGATGTGGTGAGCCATCAGGGCCCACCCCACAACGAAGCACACAGCATGGGAATGGGTGAGGTGGAAGCAGGCCCAGCGTCTCAGCCTTTAGATGGGGGCAGGGCTCAGGAGCAGGCAAGGCGAGGGGGGATGAGGGGGTAATAAAAAGGGAAGTTGGGAGACAGCCGGGGAGGAGGAAGACTGGACTGGCTAGGGCAGGTGAGAGTGAGACAGTGAGTGAGAAAAGGAGCCCTGTACGCGCCGAAGAGAGGCACTGAGGTCAGGATCCAGGCCAGGCCAGAGGGGTGTGGGAACCTCCCTGAACAACCCGTCTTCTGAGGCCCTCTTCCAATTCAAGACCCCCTCGACCCCCACTTCATAACCCGTGTCGGGATCAGCAAGACGACTGGACTCGGAACACCCTGGAGCAGTACCAGTGATGGCCACTGGGGGGCAGGCCATCCAGGAGGTGCAGGGGCATGATAGTATGTCTGACTGCAGCCATGCTCAAGAAGGAGTGTCTGCCTGTGACTAATGACGGAAGATGGAATGGCTGCCACAGAGCAATGGAAGCAGGTTTAAGAAGCCGTTGGTCATAAGGTCTGCTTGCTGCTTGCGATGCATATAAATGGTCGATTAGCACTGATTTGCCTGGTTCAGGAGAGAGGGAAGGGGAAGAAAAGGAATGCCATGCATTTGATGGATGGCAGCTTTTAGTGACTGCGTAAAATCCTGCCCCTTCTAAAATAATGGGCAGAACCGGTCTTGGTTGGATTGAATTAGGAATTGGTACTCTGTGTATGTTATTCCATGTGCAGTCACAGTTTACTTTGCTCATTTTTACTGTATGCATCTTTTCTGTCTTCCTGAAGATACCACAAACCCTCCCCTCAAGTTTCTCCTTGGTAGTCTCAAACTGTTCATCATTCCATTAATTTAAATAGATGAGCTTCTAGAAACAGGTTCCCCCTAAGTGCCTGAGGGAATCGGTCTTCTGGGGCCTCCTGCATTTCCCTAAGGCTGGTCAGAACAACTTTGAGGAATTCTCTAAATGCTGATAATAGCAATCAAACACCAAGGATGACATTTTCTGGCAGTCTGTTAAAAGCAATAGTTTTGTGCTGTACTTGGTTGTTTTGCAAACTTCCTTCAGACATTAGTTTATTTGTGGCTTGTTCTATGAGAATAACATACAATAAGGAGTAAGAAGTCAAAGAGACTTGCTAGTAAGCTTCTTCAGGGGGTGGGAAGCTGGAGCTCTGGCACCCAGCCTCTTATTCCATTTCTCATAAAGTCCCTAATTTCTGATCAGTGTCTATGGCCTTCCTTTGCTATTTATGTTCCCAAAGGTGGTGTATCTACCAAATCTCTATTCCTTATATCACCTAAATTGTTCTGTATATAAGGGAAGAGTTATAATTCTGAGTGATCTCCAGCCCTCACCTGGAGATTGGCAACAATGGTTTCCCCAGGAGGAAAAGTAGTATTTCTCTGCAATGGGGACCAAAGCAGCTTAGTCCAATGACTGTCTAATGGATATTATTTTAGACTAGGAATAAGGCCCATTGTGGAAATAAATACAACAAGCTCTAGAAAGAGGCTCTGGGAGAGTGTCAAGGCCTTGGGCACTCAGCATCAATTTGCTGTGGCAACCTCAGCAGGGTATAATGACACAGAGTCCACCATTTTCTCCAGAGGAACTGATCTTTGCTACCTGAAGAGCAGTTATAATTCTGAGTGATCTCCAGCCCTCACCTGGAGATTGGCAACAATGGTTCCCCAGGAGGAAAAGTAGTATTTCTCTGCAATGGGGACCAAAGCAGCTTACATCATTCTCCTTTCCCTCTTTTGACTTGCACAATAACCCTGTGAGGTAGGTTAGGCTGAAAGTCTGTGACTGGTCCATAATCACCCAATCAGCTTCCATAGCAGACCCTGCTCTGAAGCACTGACTGTGACGCCTAGGGTAGCCAACCTCCAGGTGGAGCCTGAAGATCGCCAGGTATTACAACTTAACTCCAGACAACAAATCTCTCTCCCCTGGAAAAAATAACTGCTTTGAAAGGTGGGCTCTATGTTCTGTTCAGCTGAGGCCCCTCCCCTCCCCAAACCCTGGCTTCCATAGACTCTACCAGAAAATCTCCAGGAATCTCCCTACCTGGAGTTGGCAAGCCTAGTCAGGACTGGCCCCAATGAGTTTTCTCCCAAAGGCCAAAATAGGTGTGGAAAGGGTCTTTTACTGACAGAACCAACCTTGGTTGCCTACCAGCAGCCACTGAGGGAAAAGAACCAAGCAGGCAAAGTGTCTTCCTCAGGAGAGACAGCGTATTCTGACAGGGAACAGTGGCTGAAGTGGGAGTGGGTGGGGAAGAGGAGCAGACCCAGCACCCGGCCAATGGCACGCAAGTACTCTTGAGTGGCGGCTGACAGGCCAATGGCTGATGGAGCACACTGTAGGTGGGACTCAGGCAACGCAGCCAGTGGATAGGGACAGCTTCTGAGTGACACATCATGGACCCAGCTGATTTAAGAGCATATGGAATGTTCAGAAAGTGCCACTCCACTACTCAATTATATATAAGGAAAGATTGTTTAATGCTGTTTTTGTACCAATAATAATGTGTATTTTATTATAGCATTTTATTTACTCTATGAGCTGCCTCAAGGAGGTCTCTGGAGAGGCACTATATATATTTTCTAAATAAATTAATTAAATACACTCTTTGAGCTCAATCCCACCCACCCGCTATTCTTCAAGAGGGAAGCATAAGGCCCCACACAACCCTTAGAACCAATCACCATCTGATAGAAAAGGATTGGGGAATTACCCATATATGGAAGAATGGGAAGACCCTCTCCCACTCTATCCCATTTCCATTCTTACTCCAAACCAGTGTTCCCTCTAAGCTGAGTTAGTGTGAGCTAGCTCACAATTTTTTAGCCTCCAGCTCACAGATTTTTGTCTTAGCTCAGGAAGGATTGCTCCAGAGCAAACTCATTTATGCAGTAGCCAAATCGCTCACTCACAACTTTAATGCCAGTAGCTCACAAAGCAGAATTTTTGTTCACAAGACTCCACAGCTTAGAGGGAGCATTGCTCCAAACACATCCAATTTTAAACATACCCTAAGTAGATTGCTGAAGTTTAGAGATAGTCTGAGATTAAAAATAGTACAAGAAATGATAGATGGTGTCTACGAAAGACAAACCCAAGCTTAAACAGAGTCCAATTCATATGCCATTCGGACAACACTGGAAATTCTCTTCACAACTGTTCTGAATAGTGCTTTTTCTTAAATTATTGAAACAGTGTAATTGATAGCCATGAGGTGTAATGGCTAAAGTGTTGGACTTTGATTGGGGAGACCTGGGTTTCAGTTCCTAAGCAGCCATGAATAGCTCTTGGGCCAATGAATATCTCTTCTCTTAATCTGTTTTAGGACTGTAGTGGAGATAAATTTGGATAATCCCATGAATGCTGCACTGAGCTCCTTTAAGGGCACTGTAGACATATTCATGTCTACTTTTCTGGGATCCAAAGAAGTCCATACTCCTCCCACACAGTCACTGAATAAAGTACCTCTTGTCTTCTTGTAAGGTCTGAGAAGGATAGGTTCTCAGGATATATTGTCAAGGACAAATTCGGAGCATGGCCTCCATCTTGCAAATACTCAGTCCTTTTACATGAGAGCTGGCTAGAGGGCAGTTGTTTGGAACTTGGTCTTTTGACCTTTTTGTCTGATCAGAGAGCACAATGCTCTTCATTTATGGAATCTTCATTTTGCAAAGAGGGTATACTAGCCACTCAGAGTCCAATCAGACGGCTCTTTAGATCCACGCGAGGCCCGATTGCCTCATGGATCTAAAGTTAATGTTCAGACACAAACATCTGGGAAACGTCCCTTTTCCTTGGGCATCCCATTTTGCCTCGCTTCGGAGCCGTACTTAAAAGATACCACTTTAAATCTGGGGTTTTTGGTTACCTGCAGGACAACTGCCGACTTTCACCCATCTGATCATTCCAGCAGCGCGCAATCCTTTCATCGGGGTGGTCTGACGTCAGACCATCCCGAGTGGGCACCATTTAAAAAAATCTCTACACATCCGCGGATCAACAAGGAAGCGCTGTCACATCTATGCACATGTGCAAAAAGTTAAAAAAACAAACAAACCACCACGTGCCTCCTTCAACAAGGATGCACTGTGACACCTATTTGTTGTTGTTGTTGTTCAGTCGCACAGTCGAGTCCGACTCTTCGCGACCCCATGGACCAGATTACGCCAGGCCCTCCTGTCTTCCGCTGTTCGCTGAAGTTTGCTCCATTTCATGTTCCTTGCATCGATGACACTGTCTAACCATCTCATCCTTTGCCGTCCCCTTCTTCTTTGACCTTCAATCTTTCCCAGCATCAGGGTCTTCTCCAGTGAATGCTCCCTTCTCATTTGGTGGCCAAAGTATTTGAGCTTCAGCTTCAGGATCTGGCCTTCCAGGGAACAATCAGGGTTGATTTCTTTTAGGATTGACTGATTTGATCTCCTTGCAGTCCAAGGGACTCTCAAGAGTCTTCTCCAGCACCATAGTTCAAAAGAATCTATTCTTCGGCGCTCGGCCTTCCTTATAGTCCAACTCTCACAGCCATACATTACTACGGGGAATACCATTGCTTTGACCATGCGGACTTTTGTTGGCAAGGTGATGTCTCTGCTTTTTATCATGCTGTTTAGATTTGCCATCGCTTTCCTCCCAAGGAGCAGGCGTCTTTTAATTTCATGGCTGCAGTCACCATCTGCAGTGATCTGGGATCCTAGGAACATGAAGTCTTCTACAACTTCCCCTTCTATTTGCCAAGGAGTGATGGGGCCAGATGCCATGATCTTAGTTTTTTTGATGTTGAGCTTCAAGCCCACTTTTGCGCTCTCCTCTTTCATCCTGAGCAAGAGGCTCTTTAGGTCCTCTTCACTTTCTGCCATCAGAGTGGTATTGTCTGCATATCTGAGGTTATTGATCTTTTCCCCAGCAATCTGAACTCCAGCTTGTGATTCATCCAGGCCAGCATTTCGCATGATGTACTCTGCATATAAATTAAATAAGCAAGGTGACAATATACATCCTTGTCGTACTCCTTTTCCTATGCTAAACCAATCAGTTGTTCCATATCCGGTTCTAACTGTTGCTTCTTGACCCTTATACAGGTTTCTCAGGAGACATGTGAGGTGGTCCGGTACTCCCATCTCTTTAAGAACCTGCCATAATTTATTGTGATCCACACAATCAAAGGCTTTAGCATAGTCAATGAAGCAGAAGTAGATGTTTTTCTGGTGCTCTCTTGCTTTCTCCATAATCCAGCGAATGTTGGTAATTTGATCTCTAGTTCCTCTACCTCTTCGAAACCCAGCTTGTACTTCTGGCAGTTCTCTATCCACGTACTGTTGGAGCCTAGCTTGTAGGATTTTGAGCATGACCTTGCTAGTGTGTGAAATGAGTGCAATTGTGCGATAGTTTGAACATTCCTTAACATTGCCCTTCTTTGGGATTGGAATGTACACTGACCTTTTCCAATCCTGTGGCCACTGTTGTGTTTTCCAAATTTGTTGGCAAATTGAGTGCAGCATTTTAACAGCATCTTCTTTTAAGACTTTGAATAACTCAGCTGGGATACCATCACCTCCACTAGCTTTGTTGTTAGTAATGCTTTCTAAGGCCCATTTAACTTTGCTTTCCAGGATGTCTGGCTCGAGGTCAGTGATTATACCATCGTGGTTGTCAAGGACATTGAGGTCCTTCTTGTATAGTTCTTCTGTGTATTCTTGCCATCTTTTCTTGCCATCTTTTCCATCTTTGACACCTATGTGCATGCGCAAAAAGTTTTTTTAAAAAACCCACTGCACACGCCTCCTTCAGTGGACGGCATCTAGACAATCCACAACGGAGGCAGTGTGCGGTAAGGCAATTCCCCCAGGGGATGTCTGGTCGTGCAACGATGGATTAAAAAAATCGGGATCAAATTCGAGCTGGCATAATGGTGGGATTAGCTGCCCGTCTGAATGCACCCTTAGAAACCTTCATTTGTAGAATATCTAAATTCCCTTCTGTAAGTGAGCAATTTGAGACTGTGGATATCTCACAAGGATTACTTCAAGCAATCTGCAGACCAGTGTAAGGACATGATGTGATAGTCTGCTGGATTCTGGGGAAGCCTCTTCCTATTCAGAAAGAAGCAAAGTACTCCCATGCATTTGTTTCTTGCTATTGCAGCATTTGATACTTTTGACAATTATCTTTCTTTCTTAAGGAGAATGAACATATGGTTGTGATTTTGGCCGTCTTGATCACTGAATGGCCAACTGGAAGTCTAGCAAAAGAAACTTAATTGTATTTATTTATTTGCTTCATTTATAGTCTACCTTTCTTGCTGAGACTCAGTGTGGATTACAACTAAAAACAATTCAGTACGAACAGGATAATATAGTATAAATAATAATTATTGTATGGCAGTAGGTGTAGTATAGTCAGGAGATCCAAAGATTGCCTGGCAGCCTGAAACTGTAGCTTTTTTTCTGGTGAGCTAGGTTTATTTTGGGGGCTGAGAGAACAGTGACTGACTCAAGGTCACCCAGATGGCTTCATGTGGAGGAATGGGGAATGGAACCCGGTTCTCCATATTAGAGTCTGCAGTTCTTAATCACTACACCAGGTATTAATAGTCTTTAATGACTGCAGTTATTTTCCTGAGAGAAGAATGTCTCTCCAGTTTTTGGAGTGTACTACCCATCAGTGTTTGGGAGGAGAAAACCCTTCAGAGGAGGAAAAGAGAAACAGTTTGGTTTTACAGTCTGAATGGAGAGAGGGATCAGTCAGAAATCAGGGAAGACAACAGAGTTGCCAGGTCCCCCCGGCTGCTGGCAGAGCGTGGGGGTTGTAGGGTTGCCAGCTCCAGGTTGAGGGACTGCTGGAGATTTGGGGGTGGAGCCTGGGGAGGACAGGGACCTCAATGGGGTACAGTGCCATAGGAGTCTACCCTCCACACCATCCATTTTCTCCAAGGGAACTGATCTCTGTAGTCTGGAGATGAGCTGTAATTCTGGGGGGTCCCCAGGTGCCACCTGGAGGCTGGTATCTCTGGGTGACAAGGAGCTGCGAGTTGCCAGAAGGTGAAGAACTTTGACATGTAAAGCCTCTGTGGCTCTGTCTCTTTTTCTCTGAACCAGCTGCTGGTTTTGTGGATTTGCTTCCTACTGTAAGAAGTTCCTTTTTTTCTTCCAGTGTACTCTCTTTGTTTACTATTAAATAAAACAAAGGCACTGTAAGTCTCTAATGCTCTTTCATTGAAAGGAAACGAGGCCCCATAACATTTCCCCTGAACCTCTCCCCTCAGGGGAGTGGAGGCAGTGGATAATATTACCTTGAAATTGCTTTAGCCTTTCCCCTGCTGCCCATAAGCACTTTTTATGGAGAACTGTTTTATCTAAGAAATGACCCTGTCTTCAAACAATTTGAAGTTTAACAGGATTGCTCTACTTCAGAAATGAAGATTTCCCTCCAAAAAACCTTAAGTTTTGAAAATTTAAACCATGCTTGATGGAAGAAAAACTGTTGACATGAATTTGGGCAAAACTGAACTGAAGCTTGAAAGAAGTGGTAATTCTTTGAAGGCTTTGCTTCTGCTATGATATATCATTACTGGCATAATCTCTCTGGACTACTATATTAAAAGCTCATTGGCTGCATAACTGGTTGTACATATGAATGAATGAAGAAAAAGGGGCTGCACCAAGGCAAAACAAAGATGAAGAAACAAATTGGTGCAGCAGGAAGTAGAATCTTTAATAATTATACAACCCTTATGCGTTTCACATGCCGCTTCATCGAGGGAGTCTTTCAGATTCTTTTTCATTCCATTCCCATACATTTTGTTCTAGCATAAGTATGGGAACAGAAGTAAATCCCACTTCTAGTGTATGTATGGGAACGGAATGAAAAAGAATCTAAAAGATCCCCCCTGACGAAGCTGCATGCGAAACGCGTAGAGGTTGTATAATTATTAAAGATTCTACTTCCCTCTGCACCAATTAGTGTCTTCATCTTCGTTTAGTACATATGAATGGCCAGAAAATTGGTTTCCCTGTTAGTGAGCAGGCAGTTGTGCCCTACAGATTTTAAAGATTATAATTAATGTTTTGAAATGAAACCATAAAGCAAGGAAGCACTTTAGGGTTTCTTGGCAATTTGCATCTAAAGAAGTAGCCTATAAAATCATTTAAAGTCTCAGGTGCCTTGGGACTTTTTTGTCATTTCTATTTGTTTGCATGTGTTATAAGTACTTCTGCATAAGCATAATTAGATGGAATCTGCAAGCCACAAGAACATCTTTTATGCAAGGACATCAGTTAATCTGCATTTCTAAATGATCTCCATTTGATTGAGCATGGGAGTACACAGCAGATGTGGGGTTGTTGTGAAAATGGCAGTCCTATATCTAGTTACATTTATCTTCCCCATAATATCAAATATAACCCTATACAGTTTTACATGATATTCCACAACTTCCTGGATCTTTTTTAGTCTGGCTTCTGGTCAGGACATGGACTGAAACTGCCTTGGTTGCCTTTGTAGATAGCCTGAGCCAGGATATGGATAGGTGGTGTTCAAACCTGCTGATTTATTTTATTTTTCAGATTCCACCCTCCCCAAAGCAGGCTCAGGGCAGATCACAACAAAACAGAGTTGGAGACTTGTGACAATAAAATTACATTGCATTAAAATAATTAAAACAGTAAAATTCAAGAGGTAGCAGCAATTACATAAAAAACCTCTTAGGGCCACATAGATGGAATCAGTGGGTACTTTAGTAGATTGGGAACCAGAGCAGGGAGGCCAACTGAGATGGATGCCCCCTGCCTCACCCAAGAGCCTGGCGGAATGGCTCTGTTTTACAGGCCTTATGGAATGATAAAAAGTTCTGCAAGGCCCTGATCTCCAGTGGGCACTGATTCCACTGGGCTGGAGCCAGGGCAGAGAAAGCCCTGGCCCTGGTCAAGGCTAGGCAGATGTCCTTCGGGCAGGGGGTAACCCATAGGCTTTTGAAGCCAGTGACTGTGATATCTTTCTGGACTACCTTTCAGAGTTGGGATTGGGAGACACTGTTTTGTTACCTGGAAAACAGATTCAGAAGATGGGGCAGGGGAACAGCTCCTCAGCTCCTGGGCCCATGGAGTTCTACAGGGATCAATCTTGTCCTTAGGTTCTTCAGCATCTACGTGAAACCATTGGGTGAGGTTATCTAGAAATTTTGGTTGAGCAGTCAGTCACCAATAAGCAGATGACATTCAGCTTTATCTCATGTTTCTGGCTAATCCCAGGGAGGCTGTAGAAACCCTGAACCACATCTGGAAGCAGTTTAGAGGTGGATGTGTGCTAATATCCTGACAGAAGCGCTAAAGATGATTAGTGCCGGACCTAGAGATCGGCTGACCTTATCTCCTGTGTCTGAGTGAAAGGGTGACTGAACAAGGGAAGTGTGGGGACTGAACAGCTGAAGCCCATTTTTAAGCATTTATTTCTGTTAATGTAGTAAGGGCAGTAGTGAAGGGTTCATATATCCCAGGGTTTAGTGAGCTTTTCCCAGGTAAAATCAGTCATCATACCAGAAGAAACCACCTGTCAGTTCTTTAACCATGTGTATGTGTGTGTGGTAGGGGGAGGGGGGAGGGAGGGTTGCCAGGTCCCTACCTTCTGTCGGCGGGGAATGGAGCTTCCCTTCCTGGATCTTCTAGTGCATGCGCTACGCGCATGCAGCAAGATAACATCATCTGAAAGTGATGTCATCATGCTAGGCACGTCACCAGGGGGACACTAGCATTTGGCCAGAAACTATGTTACCATAGCGTTTTTGGGCCGAGTGCTAGAGCATTCCCCTGGTGACATGCCTGGTGCTGGGCATGTTGGTGTGATGCCGGCAATTTGGGGGCGGTGTTCTCCCCCGCCGGCCAGACCTCGACCAATGGATTGGGGGGCCCTAAAGTGGGCAAACCCCCACCTTCAGCAGGGGAATGTCAAGCCTAGTGTGAGAGACTGCAACGATTCTTAAGTGAACTGTGATCCAGCTCAGTTGTGAAAAGAGATACAATTCTCAGGGCTGGCTTGAGGTGTTTCTGTGCCCTAGGCAAGGCGCAGATGCCAACCTCCCGGTGGGGCCTGAAGACTCTTTTGCCACTGCCTCTTACTCCCCCCACGGGGTGGGGGAGGGCGGGTGAGCTGTGGTGCCACCTCCAGCACCCCGGCCAGTCCCCGCTGGCCGCTGCCATGCCACTTCCGCCTCCATCCCCGAGGTAGAGTTTGCCGGGGAGCCAGCCTGCCGCCAAGAGTTGCTTCTCCCACTTTGCTGGTCTTCTTTCTAGAAGGATGGGTGTTGCAGGCACTCTTGGAAGCTGGTCCTGAAGGGGAGGGGGAGGGCGGGTGAGCTGTGGCATCGCCTCCTGCACCACGGCCAGGCACCTGCTTCTCCTGGCCACCGCCATGCTGCCTCCGCCTCCTCCCCCCCGAGGGGGAGTGGGGAGTGGGTGAGCTGCGGTGCTGCCTCCTGCGCCCCAGCTGGGCTCCTGCTTCTCCTGACTGCCGCCATGCCGCCTCTGCCTCCCCCCCCCTGAGGGGGAAGGGGGAAAGCAGGCGAGCTGTGGTGCTGCCTCCTGCACCCCGGCCGGGCATTCTCCTGCTCCCCTCCCTCCCCAGCCCCTTCCCACAGTGGCAGCGGTCGCCCAGCAGCAACAGCAGCGGGTGCCCAGTTAAGGCGGCGAGGGGGCTTTTGGCGGGGGGGCGGGGTGCAGTTTGGCACCCTTGAGGGCCAGCGCACCCTAGGCGAGTGCCTAGTTTGCCTAGTGGGTGAGCCGGCACTGACAATTCTACACCATTTTCCTTGCCTACCAAAATTAGCCTTTTTTTTTTTTTTTGGTAAATACAATTTATTATTGGATATATCACATACTCATACATTTTCAACCAACCTATATATCCATTTTTCTAATTTCCCTTCTACCCCCCAAACAAGACTTCCCGCACTGCTCCAACCCCATTAATATCTCTCTTGTTCTGTTACAGTTACTTCTAAACCTATTTTCTCTTACTAACGGTAACAATTCAAAAATCTAATTCTATTTCATTTTCCTCTTAATAACTATCAAAACAAATCAAACCACGTTTAATGTCCCAATTTTTCAACAAGTATTTTTGAAAGTCTTTCCAGTCTTCAAAGAACGTTTCATCTTCTTCGTTGTTTAACTTTCTCGTTAATTTGTCCATTTCTGCCAAAAACAACGTCTTTTTAATCCATTCCCATGTTTCAGGTACTTTATCTTGTTTCCAACATTGAGCAAAAGTCAATCTTGCAGCTGTAGTCAAGTACCATAGTAATGTTCTCTTGGCTACATTTATTTCTTCCATTTTAAGACCTAACAATAACATCTGTGGGTCTTTCTTAAAAGTACAATTCAAAATTTTTTGTATCTCATTGTGGATCTCTGTCCAATACTTTACTGCTTTATCACATGTCCACCACATATGGTAAAAAGACCCTTCATGTTTCTTACATTTC
This sequence comes from Gekko gecko, assembly GCA_029375565.1. Lineage (NCBI taxonomy): Eukaryota > Metazoa > Chordata > Lepidosauria > Squamata > Gekkonidae > Gekko > Gekko gecko. The sequence continues at coordinate 102,031,694 of JAPDNY010000002.1, read as the reverse complement.
CAGCATTTGTTAGACATACTTTCATTTATGATAGCAATTTTTTTAGGCGTCATATACCATCTGTACATCATTTTATAACAATTCTCTTTAACATTTACGCAAGTTGAAATTTTCATCGACTTTTTCCACAAATATTCCCAAGATGTCATTAATATCTCATTATTAACATTTACAGCCCATTTTATCATTTGCTCTTTTACAACTTCATCCTCAGTATACCATTTCAATAGCACCTTATACAGTTTAGAAATCATTTTTTTATCTTTCTCAAGCCATACAGTTTCAATTTCGATATTCTTTTCTCTAAAACCATGTTCTCTTTTATCGGTCTTAAATAAATCATAAATCTGTCTAAACTTCAACCAATCATATTCAAATTCAACATCAAATCTATCTTTTAACACAAAATTTTTCCCTTCAGATTTTAAAAGATTTTTATAAGGTAGCCAGTCTAGTCCTTGATTTCTTGAATATGGATTGATCACTTCAGCTGGTACAATCCAAAGTGGTCTTTCTTCTGAGAAGAATTTTCTATATCTCATCCATGTCTCGAACAGTGATTGTCTTACAAAGTGGTGTTTAAAAAATTTGTCCATTTTTACTTTTCCATACCATAAATATGCATGCCATCCGAATTTGTTATCATGCCCTTCCAGGGCCAATAGCTTCTTATTCTCCAAATTAATCCACTGTTCCAACCATGTTAAACAGACGGCATCATAATACAGTCTTAGATTTGGTAGTTGTAGACCTCCTCTTTCCTTTGCATCACATAAAATTTTCATTTTAATCCTTGGCTTTCTTCCTGCCCATACGAATTTGGATAATTCTTTCTGCCACGAATCCAATACTTTCCTTTGTTTTAGTACTGGAATAGTCTGAAATAAATACATCAAACGCGGTAAAATATTCATTTTTACAGTCGCGATTCTTCCCATCAATGATAAATTCAAAGTGTCCCATTTCTTCATATCTTGCTGAATTTTGTGCCACACCTTTTCATAATTGTTTTTAAACAAGTCAATATTTTTCATGGTTAATTCAATTCCAAGATATTTAGTCTTTGTAACTACTTCACATTGAATTTTCTCTTGAAGTTCTATTTGTCTTTGTTTCGTCATATTTTTGCACATCACTTTGGTTTTACTTTTATTAACATAGAATCCCGCAACTGAACCAAATTCTTCAATTTTTTCCATCAGTAGTGGTATTTTCTCGATTGGGTCTTGAATCATAAACATTACATCATCTGCAAATGCCCTGTATTTATAGACAAAACCTTTCACTGTAAGTCCTTCAATACTGTTATCTTTTCTTATCGCTGTCAATAATATTTCCAATATCCAAATAAACAACAACGGGGATAACGGGCAGCCTTGACGTGTTCCCTTTTGGACTTGGAAGAAGTCCGTCTTTTCTTTGTTTATATTCAAAGCCGCTTTTTGTTCTGAATATATTGCCACAATCATATTTAAAAAGGACTGTCCAATATCCATTTTTTCAATAACTTGCAGCATAAATTCCCAATTTAAGTTGTCAAAAGCTTTTTCCGCATCTAGGAAGAGGAATCCAACTTCTTTTTCAGGATGCTTGTCATAATATTCAATTGCATCTATCACCACTCTTAAATTGTCTCTGATTTGTCTGTTTGGTAAAAATCCAGCTTGTTCTTCCGCTATTATATCTTTCAGATATTTTTTCAGTCTCTCTGAAATTATTTTCGCAAATAATTTGTAATCATTATTTAATAGCGATATTGGCCTATAATTCTTTACTTGAGTCAAATCCAAACCTTCTTTGGGTATCAATGAAATATTTGCTTCTTTCCATGAATCTGGGATCCGTTTGGTCTTTCTTATCTCATTCGACAGAAGAACCAAAATAGGGGTTAGCTCCTCTTTAAATTTCTTATAAAACTTTGCTGTAAAGCCATCTGGTCCTGGAGCCTTGCCCAACTTTGCATCTTCTATCGCCATTGTCACTTCTTCTTTCGTTACTAAACCATTTAATAATTCCTTAATTTGTTTTCCCAGCTCTGGAACTTCAATCGTCTCCAAATATTTGTTGATTCTCTGTTGATCAATTCCTTTCTTTTTGAATAATTTGGCGTAATATTTAAAAAAACTCTTTTTATACCATTCAAGCTCATAACATCCTTTCCATCTTCAATAATCTTAGTTATAAAATTCCTTTCTTTTCTATTTTTCAATTGCCATGCTAAAAACTTTCCTGGTTTGTTTGCACCCTCAAATGCTTTTTGCTGTAATTTCTTCAAATTCCAATATAATTCTCTGTTTAGTAAAACATTCAGCTGATCTTGCAGAAAGTGGATCTCTTTAATAATCTTCTTCTTCCCTGGTCTTTTCTTTAATTCCTTTTCTTTTTGTCGAATTTTTTCATGAAGGTCTTTCTGTTGTTGGATCTTTTGTTTTTTGTCCTTGGAGTTCAGAGAGATAAGCATACCTCTCATTACTGCTTTGTATGCATCCCAAACAACTTGTATGTCCGTGCCTTTATTCAAATTCAGTTCAAAAAAACTTTTCGTTTCCTTTTTTAAGATTTCATTAATTTGTTTTTGATCCAATAAATCTTCATTAATTCTCCAATATAGCTGTTTAGGTTTTGCTTTAGATATCCAAAGTAAGGGATTATGATCAGAATTAGTTTTCGGTAAAATTTGTATTTTATAAGTTTTTTGCGCCATCTCCTCTGACATCCAAATCATGTCAATTCGAGAAAAGGAATTATGTCTATTCGAATAAAACGTGTAGTCCTTAGTCTTAGGATTCCACTTCCTCCAAACGTCTTCCAGTTTCTCTTGCTTCATCAGTTGAAAGAAATTTTTTGGTAACTTTCCAACTGTCTCTCCACTTGCTTTAGATTTTCTATCCAATGTATTATTCACTGTACCATTGAAGTCTCCAGCAAGAACAATTTGGTCATAGTTTAAACACTCCAACTCTTTGGTCAAGTCACTAAAAAAGTCTCTTTTGCACCATTGGGTGCATATATATTTACAAGCAATGTCTTTTTTCTATTCATCCATATTTCCACGCCAACATACCTTCCTTCTTTGTCCGAGAAAATTTGTTTAGGATCCAAATCCTTTGAGATATAAATCACTGTTCCTTTTTTCTTATTAGCTGCTAAGGAATAAAATTCTTCTCCCAATTTTTTATTAATCAAATATTTGTCGTCTTGTTTTCTTATATGTGTTTCTTGTAAACAAATTATATTACATTTTTGTTTCTCCAGCCAATGATTCACCAGTCTTCTTTTACCTGGTGAATTTAGTCCATTTACGTTCCAAGATAAAAATTTGTAATCCATAATGGTGTTGGATTAAATATCTTTAAAATCGTCCAGATTGCTCGCTTTAAATCTATATAAATCTCCTTCAGTTTTAAGAGTAGTTCTCACCGAGTTGTACATAAATGTAAGTCCATATGGAATCTCCTATCTAAACCTAATGTTCATTTCTTTTAGTCTGTCTGTCAATTTCTTGAACTTCTTCCTGTCTTGTAGAATCAATCTCGGAATTTCTCTCAAAATTATTATTTTCTTTCCATTTATTTCCAACGGTTGTGTAAATTGTTTCTTGAAAACGTCTTCCTTCATCTTTGTTGTCACAAATTGAACAATCACATCTCTGGGTAGTTGCTTTCTTTTGGCATAAGCTGAATTTACTCTGTAAATCAAGTCAAAGTCTGCATCCAAATCTCCTTCATCTTCTCCTATATAAGTTGTCAATGTCTTAATTACTAGAGCCCGTAGATCCTGATCTTCCTCCTCTTCTATCCCTCTCAATCTCAGGTGATTCTGAGTAGCCCTGTAATCCATCATGGTCTCCAGCCTTGTATTTTCAGACAGAGTTTTTTTTACCTTTTGTTCCATATCTTCAGATTTTGTCACCAGACTTTTGACTTCTTTTTTAAGTTCTTCTGTATCTTTTTTTATCCCTGACACTTCAGTAAGTACCAGTTCTTTCAATTCTTCCATATTTTTTTTCTGTACTTGAACTTGCACTTGTTCTATTTGCTCCAATTGACTTTGCAGTTGCTGTTGCAACTGTGATTCTATTTGTTTTCCCAGGTGTGATTCTATTTGTTTTCCAAGATTCTGCACCACTTCGGTCATCCGTTTTTCCATCGCTTCCATAGCTGCTTGCCACTCTTTTTTTCCTTTGCAGTCATTCTTGGGCTGGGTGATGAAGCAGCTCTGGGTCTTGTTCTCAAATCCGTCTTGGAGGGCACTTCACTGCTAATCAATCTTTATATTAGCAATCTCCAAGCCAAATCGCCACTTTTATAACTTGCTTAAACACATTTTCGGCTTAAAAATAACTTTTTAAATTTTAGTCCTCCCAAAAATGTCGGGCGCAATTTCTCTATGGTTTTCCGGCTAGAGTAGGCTCCTTTCAAACTTCCTGTGCCTCTGTCCGTCTCTGTAATCCGACTTCCGATGAGGATAGTGTCACACAGTAAAATGTCCATCCGCTTCAAACACAACAGCCTCTAAAATCTCCACTCTAGCCCACTTCCTGTATCACAGAGTCACAGTTAGTTTCGTTTCTGCTACGTAACGTTTAGACTTGGCTGACCACAGGAATGCAAAACAAAGTCACTTTTCAGCCTTTATCTCTAAAGGAAAGCTTTCATTTTACTTTTAATTCAAGCGGAATAGTTCCTTAAATGTTTCAGCGCTTATCCGTGCGTTTCAATATCACAATCTTCTTTAAACCGGTAAGCGCTTATTCGTTTGTTTGTTTGTTACCTTGCTTGTAATCTCGGGGTTTCGCGGTGCTTCTTCTGTAAACGATGTTAATCTGATGGTAAAGAGATCGGTAGATGGCGAATTTATGCTGAATTCTCAGCCCGGCTGGCATCTGTAGAGTTGATTTACAACTGCCCTCTTCACGGAAGGAGATCAAAGTGTAAACAAGCTTCCTCCGAAGCTTATCTCCACCGATCTCAACTCCCCCTCAGGCTTCGCTGCTTGCTTGCCACTCTCCCGCCTGGAGAGTGCTGCGCTGGGTCCGATAGAGCCCAGACTGTCGTCAGATGCCGCAGTACACTCTGCACAACTCGCAAAGTGTGTCAATTCGCCATTTTCTCCGACCGGAAGTTCCAAAATTAGCCTTTTGACCCTCTCATGGAAGAGACAATAAATTTATTTCTGTTTTGGTAGGAGCATGTGTCTGTGTGAGTCCAAGGGGGGAGGGGGGTGGTACCAATCAGCTCAGGAACTGATGCTGCCCTCCCCAAAACCACTAGGTGACACCAGTAATTTACCCAGTCATTTCAGAAATTACATTTAACCTTATGAACAACTCACAACCAAATGCTACCCTTCACTAGTCAATGGGGACTTTGGATACTGTTGCTGGACAGAGGGGAAAGTTTAGTAGGGGCTGTGTAGGATCTACTGTTGGTTTACCCTAAGGTCCAGGTCTACAGTCCCTGAGTAGCCATCATAATTGGAAAATAAAAATTGGCCACAGCCTTTGTGAGTGGTGAGGAGAAAAGGGTTTTTAAAGGAATCTGGCTGTCACAGGTGTCCTTTCTTCTGAGTTCAGGCAGATGGTAAATGGCAACTCAAGAGACGGCCTTCTCAGTAGTGCTACCAAAATTGTGGAGCTCTCTCCACCATGATATTCACCTGCCTCCTTCCATCACTGTTTTCCACTGGCAGATAAATACTATTTTGGTTTGTTTGGTGTCCCCTCAGTGATCTGCCCTTCTGCTCTGTGTTTTAACTGATGGCTCTTTCTCCATGTTTTATTTTTGGTTTTAACTTATTGTATGCTGTGTTTTATGTTATGCTTTTAACTGTTAGCTGCCTTGGTGGCCCTGAAAGGCTCAGTATGGGCAGGGAAACTCATAAGTGTGATGGTGTTGCATCAGGCAATGAATTTTATTAGACAGTACATATAAGTGTAGGAGAAACGAGTGTAGTAGTGCAGTTTGTGGCATCAGATCTATCTGCCATGGCATGCCCCCTGCACTGGAAATGAGATGCTTGCAAGAAGTGCACCAGTGCCTGATTTCTGTCCCTTTATCATTCTGTGACCTATTAAGAGGGATATGATTTTGAATGGCACTGCTTCTTCTTTTGAACCTTTCAGCCCTCAGGGAAGCTTTCAGATGATGAAATATGATAAGCAAACTTTCCATCCCCTTATAGAGATCATGAGGTGTCTGACTGCAGTTCTATCAGGAGGTCCTCAGGAAAAGGATGGGAGTGATCACCTCCTTTCTGAGCCTGGACACAATAGCAATCGGTTGTCTTGCAGCATTTGGCCAAAATGCTGCCTTATTTAGTAGAAAAACAGGCTTGGAATATAGTAGTGGCAGGTTAGGCTACTGCTAGGCAAATTCTGTCATTCTCATTAGACTTCTATTTTACTCTGCTTTGAAGTCCTCTGGCTCAATGCCCTGCATGCCTGGCTACAATTCCTATGGCTCTAGAGGGTTAGATTGGATTGCCTTTCCTGGCAGGAGTAATATGAGAGATGTTTCTGCTGAACAGTTCCATGGGGGCGGTATAAAAATTACAGGAGCAAATGGATGGTTTGTTTTGTCTGATTCCCTCAAGCTTGACTCCTTGGTGAATACTTTAACCTCTCATTTTTCACATACATGAATTGACAAATTGGCAGAGCGAATGTTTCTGTACTCATAAAAGTCTGGTGGATTTTTTTTGGTTGGGTGGATGTTGTTCTTGCTAGTGTAGTGTGATCTAAGCGAAGAGCCCCCTTTTCTTCATCTATAAATGGAGGTGCCTTTATGAGCAATGTTATTTTACTTCTGCACGTTGGTTCTTGAAAACTGAAAAGCAATAATACAGCAGAGGTGTTTTTAAAAAAAAACAAAACCTTGCATTTATCTTTAAATGTGTGCTATCTTTAAATAGATCAAATATCTCCTTCTTCTTTTCAGTTAGCCAAGCCTTCAAGCACTTTCTTGTATTATTCTCCTATGTTTTGTGCTGCACATTGTATTGTTGGTATATTTGGAACTCTTCAGGACCAAATTCAAGGCAGCTATACAACAGAGGGACTAAGTCTGCTATCTCTAGGCCAGGTACTGCAGGGGTGATTTCTCACTAAAGCTGCTTCGGGGTTGCGCCGCCGTTTGCCCCGATACTATTAGTCAGTTTCACACCCGAAGCCACGGGGCTGCATTTTGACCCGCGGCTTCGCCCGATTTCCCCCGCAGTTTTGTAATCCTCAAAAAACAGGATTACGAAACTGCGGGGGAAATCAGGCGAAGCCGCGGGTCAAAATGCAGCCCCGTGGCTTCGAGTGTGAAATTGACTAATAGTATCGGGGCAAACGGCGGCGCAACCCCGAGGCAGCTTTAGTGGGAAATCACCCCATGTTTGGGGGAGGGGGTTTGAGCCTCAGGTTTAGCATATTGGATCCCACATAGCACATAATACTGTGATGACAGTGCTGTTTACCTGACAGACTGGGAAAATGGTGAGGTCATCAAGACTAGTGCAGTCCACACTGGGGAAAGATATGCAGGAACCAATTCGCGTGATACTTTTTTTCAAGTATTGCTTCCCACAGTTCTGGATTGGTGTTGAACTGTGAGCATGTGAGTTTTCTATCTGGGTTTGCTGTAAATGATCACCTACACAGTTATACCAGTGTGTTAAACTGAATTATACTGCTGTGTTAGGAGGGGAGGGACCATTGCTCACTTGGAGAGCACATGGTCTTGCATGGTTAAGGTCCAAGAGTCAGGCCCTGGTATCTTCAGTTAAAGATTCTCTGGTTCCCTTGTTTAGAAGACCTGTGCCTTGAGCCACTGGAGAGCCACTGCTTGTCAAAGTACTGGACTGGGTGAACCAAGAATCTCCCTTTGTTTAAGGCATTTTCATACATGCACCTGTTGAGTGGGGAAAATGAAGTCCTTTTGACTCTGATTCTAAACTAAATTATCTGATATGAACAAGATCTCCTTTTTTTGCATTTAAAAAGGGGAACTATTGTAAAGGGCCACCACACTGGGACCTCTTCTCTGTAGAATTGCTAACCTCTAGGAGAGTTCTGGAGATCTCTCAAAATTATAACTCTCTCAGAATTATAACTCCAGACTACATAGATCAGTTCCCCTGGAGAAAATAGCTGCTTTGGAGGGTAAGGGATTATGTAATAATATCCTGCTGAGGTTCCATTTCCCAAATCCCATCCTTCCTAGGCTTCACAAATCTCCAGGAATTTCTCTGCCTGGAGCCAAACAGGGTTGCCAGCCCCCAGGTCTGGGTGGGGATTCCCCCACTTCTTAGGGGCTTCAATCTGCCCTTGACCAGCTGGCCAATGGCGGAAGCCCAGAACAAGTCCCACCCCCAAGAGTGACCACTTCCTGGCCACCCCTCTCCCTCTCCTCCTGCCCGATTTAAAGGGCTTCAGCTGATCAGTGGGGACCACATGGTCCCCCAACCAGCTGGAGGGCTTGTTAAATCTAGCAGGAGAGAGGGAGAGGGGCAGTTGTGGGCTGCACACACGGCTTGCAAAAAGACCCTTTAAATCAGGCCGGAAGGGAGGGAGAGGAGTCATTGGGTGGGTGGTTGCTCTTGGGGATGGGGCTTGTTGTGGGGCTTGAGGTGGCCCCACCCACCCATGGAACGCCCCCAAATCCCCCTACCAGAGCAATGAGGGGACCTGGCAGCCCTAGAGTTGACAACCCTACGTCTGTAGCTCTGCACAAATTGCAGCCAATTTTTACTACATCATGAAGTATTGACATTACAACAGAGTTTAGGGAAATGCTGCCACTTTCAGATCTGCCCACAGAGACGTGTAATCATCTCATGTTGCACAGTGTGGGGGGTGCTTTCTGCAGGTGGAAGGAAGGAAATGCCTTTCTAGTGAGAGCGAGGGCAGCTGAGGCCTAGTAGTTGTTGCAGCTGTTGTGAGGGAGGAACAGGGTCTCCTCTAGTCAGTAGTTTATGCATTTTACATGTGGGGGGAGCAAGGCAGTTTTTTAAAAAATGATACAGTCTGAATGATTAGTTTGCTCAAGGGTGGCTGTTCAGAGACACTTGCCTCTGTGTTACTGGTTGGAGCAGAGTGTGATGTAGTGGTTAGAGTGTCAGACTAGGATCTGGGAGATCCACGTTTAAATCCCTGCTTTGCCATGGAAGCTTGCTGGGTGACTTTGGGCTAATCACACACTCTCAGCCTAGTCTACCTCACAAGGATTGTTGTAAGGATAAAATAGAGGAGGGAGAATGATGTAAGATGCTTTGGGTCCCCACTGGGGAGAAAGGCAGGGTATAAGTGAAGAAAACAAATGAATAAAATCTCACCAAACTGTCTTATAATTCTAGGTGGCTATTTCAGGATTGTGAATACCATTTTGGAGATTTCCAAAGCCTCTAATCAAAGACATAAGTTATTAAAAAGCAGTTTGATCTCCTGTCCCTTGTTTTTAGGGTTGCCAGGTCAACATACGTGGCCAGCAGGGGTCTCCCGATGTCCTTCCAGAAGACTGGAAGTGATGTTGGGCATTTTAAGGCCTACTTCAAGTTTCGGGTCTATTTCCAGTTTCAGGCCTACTTATGGTTGGGGATGACACTCTGGTTTTGGGGCAAAACTCTCTGATAAGCTTGGCTTCAAACCATACAGTTTTGCCCCAAAACCAGAGTGAAACCAGAAGTAGGACGTAAAAGGTCAGATTGGAGTGGGCAAGAGCCTGGGAAAGCAGGGGTTCCCCCGCTCCCACTGGGGGGCTAGTAACCCTACTTGTTTTCACAGAGATGAAACTGAAAATTGTATCAGGATTTAATAGGAGTGTAGAATCTAATACACACACCCAGTAACATCAAATATTTTTGAGTGGATATTGCATTTGTATGTTGGCTTGTACTATATGAAGCTTGGGCACTTGAGGGGAGCTGACTGACTGTGTTGATTATAGGGTACATATAGGAATAGTAAAATCTGGGTGTCCAGTTTGATTTGAACTTTATTATACCCTTATTAATTAGTCACTCTCCCAAAGAGAATGTTCTTTGGGTTTATGGTGCAAAACACAGCATGACACATTCTCCACAAAGAGAGGCTTGCTCATATGCACTGAATTACAAACACTGGGTCTTCCTGCCTATTTTAACTTTACACTTGCCACATCAGTATTTCTAATTCTATTTTTAGTGATGTGACGATCTTGCCCTCTTCCCTCCCTCACATACAGGATTTTCCCTTCTGTCTTCTTTCTTGCTGAGCAGCCCCTTTATCTATTTTCTGCTTATTTGTTTGTCTATAGCTTTCCCACCTAGCCAGTTTTATATTTACACACACACACACACATTCTGCCTTTGAAATGGCACACAAGAGGTGTTTGAAAGTTTAAAGTAAACAAAATGTTTTATTTAACTTGGAGGATAAAAGGTCAGGTAGAATAAAGGGGTAGGATGTATGAGGTGAGCAGATAATAAAACTGAGGTAACTTTGTATTTACACAAATACCAGATAATTTGTTGCCAACAAGTAAGTGTTTCTGCTATTCAACAAGGTCTTCAAAACGTTGAGGGGAGAGGCATTCTTTTCAGTTTCTGTTTAAGCACTCAAGCTTAGGTTTCTGGGTTTACTGACATGTAAAGTTTAGAAAGCAGGAACATGCAACCAAGGTACCAAAATTCTTCTTTATACACAAAACAGGGATCACTCCTCTTTTCTAGAAAGTATTTCCCTTTCTTGGGTTAAGTGAGGATCCTCCTTGATCCACTTACTCTCTTAGCCTCCTTCCCAGTCCTCAGTCAGCGTTTAACTGTCTCTTTTTCAGCTGTCAGTTGACAGCTGTCATTCCTTAATGGTTCTGTTTATACAGCCTGTTACTCAAAGGTTCTCAGACTCTGTTAGGCATTAACCCTTGACAATCTGTCACAATGAAGGATTCACTGACTGCTCTGCATTGTGCCCACATTAAGTGGGTGAATTTTGTTTCTTGAGGCTAGGGCTGCTAGGTCCCCCAGAAGGGCGGAGGTTCCCCTGCTAAAAGGGTCCCCAATCTGCCGGTCCAGAAAAGGCCGGCATGGGGAACCCCGCCCCCAAAGTGCCCAGTTCAGGCCGACGTGCCTAGCTTGATGATGACACCTGGAGGTGACATTATCACACTGGGCATGTCGCTCTAGCAATCAGCCTGAAAACTCTATGGTACCATAGAGTTCCCATACTGATTGCTAGAGCATCAGCTGGTGACATGCCCAATGTGATGGCGTCACTTCCAGACAGGAACCAACTCCCTCCCCACTATCAATGACTTGGCAACCCTACTTGAGAAGAAGAAGAAGAAGAAGAAGAAGAAGAAGAGGAGGAGGAGGAGGAGGAGGAGGAGGAGGAGGAGATTGGATTTATACCCCGCCCTTCACTACCCAAAGGCGTCTCAGAGCGGCTTACAAACTCCTTTCCCTTCCCCTCCCCACAACAGACACCCTGTGAGGTAGGTGGGGCTGAGAGAACTTCTGACAGAAGCTGTCCTTGAGAGAACAGCTGTGCCAGAGCTTGTGACTGACCCAAGGGGAATCAAACCCAGTTCTCCCAGATAAGAGTCCGCGCACTTAACCACTACACCAGACTGGCTCTCCATTGAGGCATAACATTTTCCATAGACAGGACTGCCAAGAGCCGCTGTGGGCCCCCAGACAAAGATTCCATCTGCCCCCTCCCCCATGACCCTGATTCAAACAAGTATCATAGCAAAACAAATCACTTGGCTTTCTGATACTATGAATAGAATAATAATTGTTTATTAGGTAAGAAACAGTAAAGGGCAAGGGATGAGATTATTAAAAAATAGATTTTATTCATGATTAATGTTGTGTAGATTGCAAGAGGATGTGGTGCAAAAAAATGAGCAAGCAGAAAGACTCCCCAGTCAAGGGACCTAGCCTGAATACTGACGTGCGCTATAAATTAAGTACAGACGAGACACAAATTACCTGGGAATAAGCCCAGGTGAATGAAGTGAGAAATCAGTCTCTCTCAAAAAGCACTCAACTGGAAAAAAATAGTTTAAGCTATTTATGCTCACCCAAAACAAAAAGAAGCAAGCTCACAACAATGTGAAGATGCTTAAATGGGGAAGCAAAACTGGGGAGGTGTAGGAGTCGTATTCTCCATGGAGAAGAAACATGTTAGCTGAGTCCCTAAGTAGTAGAGATTCCTTTTTGGTTTTTGCCACAACAGAGCCCTTTAGAATCTCTCTCAGTTGTGGTCAGCCTTGTGCCAAGATTTCATTAGGACTTAGTCCAAGAGTTTGTTTTCCGCACAGACTGAGTCCTGGAAGAAAAATACTTCTGGGCATGTACAAAATGCCTTCCCTTCAGCACTGGAAAACTGTAGTTTCCTTCCTTTTGGAGCACTTTAATAATTTAGTAGCATACTTAAAGATGCAGAAGGAGCCATGGGATCACTGAATCACATTTTTAAATCTCCCTGTAAAAATGAAGATAAGGTAATTACATGCACTGTGGCTTTCTTTCATAAGAATAAAATAAGAGGCTTGCTGAATGAAATCAAATATCTATCCAGTCCAACATATAATTTCCCACACTGACCCATCAGATGCTTCTGATAATCCAGCCAGCAGGGAATAAAGGCAACAGCCACTGTCTCACAATTGCCCCCAGCAACTGGCATTCAGATGTATACTGCTTCTGAACATGGAGGTTCTGTTTAGCCATCACATCTAACAGCCATTTATGGACCTGACCACCTACATGATCTGTCTAATCCACTTTTAAAGTATTCTGAACCAATGAATATCACCTCTTATAATAGTTTATTAAGTAAATTAATTGTGATGTAGTTCTTCCTTACTGACATATCTTTTAGAAATAATGTTGTTTGTCATATAACATGAAACTTAATGCCTTCAGTAGTGGTTGTATTTACAAAAGGCTAAGAATAGATGTACCACCTGAACAATACTAATTTAAAAAATTGCTTGAACAGTGTTTGAAATGGAATTAAATCACTTCTAATCATTGGGTTTATTTTTTTTATTCTATCTTGTAATCTCAGACTTCATATATGCTTTAACAAAATCTAAAACAATATCTATTAAAAACTATAAACTCAATTTATAGTCAATAGGGATGCCACCCTCCAGGTGGCACCTGGGGATCCCCCAGAATTACAGCTCATCTCCAGACTAGAGAGATCAGTCCCCCTGGAGAAATGAATGCTTTGGGGGGTGGACTCCGTGGCATTGTACCCCCCTGAGGTCCCTGTCCTCACTAGGCTCCATCTCCAGTTTTTCAATTTGGATCTGGCAACCTTAACTCCTACCCACCTGACAATTCTGTCAAATACTAAAGCTGCGGTATTGCTTGATATATTGTTTAATGCAGAAAGGCATTCACTATTCCACATTTATAACCAGTAATAAAGATGGGTACAGATCACCATATCTGTAAAAGGTGGAGAGAGGGTAAAAGGTGGAAGGAGGGAGGAATCATCCTTTCACTACTTTGGTAGATCCTTGGGAAATATAAACTTGACTGTTCATAATAATAACAGAGGTCTGCTGTTCATAATATTTTATGTCCATAATCAAAACAGAGGTTTGCATGCTTTCACCAGGCACAGCAAGGATGAGAAGAAAACTTGAAAATAAGGCTGAGGGGTCTTGCCTTGCTCCAGTGCTGGCTTGGTTGATAGGTTTAATAATCCACTTTCAATCCACTTTCAATGCACTTTCCAACTGGATTTTGCCAGTTTGCACAGTAAAATCCAGTTGGAAACTGCACTGGAAGTGGATTGAAAGTGGATTGTTTAGTGTGCAGCATCTCAGGATAGGCAAGCGTTTTCCTCAGTCTCACTGTAGTAAAGTATGCAGCTTCTGATGGCTTCCACATGGGTTGTCAGCCTTGGCTTCAATGCTGTTGGGTTGCAGGTTTTTTCTGCTTCCCCCACAGCATCAGGGTACATTTAGAGTTGCTAGTCTCCAGATGGTAGCTGTAGATCTCCTGGGATTACAACTGGTCTCCAGGTTACAGAGATCGGTTCCTCTGGAGAAAATGGCTGCTTTGGAAGATGGACTCTGTGGCATTATATCCAGCTGAGGTCCCTCCCCTGCCCAAACTCTGCCTTCCCTAGGCTCCACCCCCAAATCTCCAGGCATTTCCCAAGCTAGAGCTGGCAACCAGGGTTGCCATGTGACTTACCGGTAATAGCGGGGGAGACTCGGTTCCTCTCCGGAACATTTGCACATGTGCAAAGCGCGCGCACGCTGCAATGATGTCACCCGGAAGTGATACCATCACAATGGGCATGTCGCCAGCTGATGCTCTAGCAATCAGCCTGGAAACTCTATGGTACCATAGAGTTTCCAGGCTGATTGCTAGAGCGTCAGCCAGTGTCCTGGGTCAAGGCAGACTCAGCCAAGACCCTGGGGCTGATATCAGTATCAGCTGAGTGCTCTTCAGTTAAAGCAGAATAGCCCACGACAGCCAGCAATGTGCCTGGTGTGATGATGTCACCTCCGGGTGACATCATTGCGCCGGGCACGTCGGCCCGAACCGGGCACTTTGGGGGTGGGGTTCCCCCTGCCAGCCTTTTCTGGACCGGTTGATTGGGGACCCTTTTAGCGGGGGAACTTTCGCCCTCCTGGGGGACCTGGCAGCCCTACTGGCAACCATACCATGTGCATTTGTGTACTTCCCAGGGTTTTACTGGCTTTTCTCCAGTCTTTCTCAAACTTGCTTTGCTCCAAAGTTTTGGGAAAGACTGAAGCTGCTGGATGGCTTCTATGTGGGTGGAGAAACTCAGATCTTCCCCACCCACAGAGAGCAGCCATTTTCCCTGAGATTGTCTCTGCAGCACCTGTTTCCTCCCCCAACCACAAGAGGCTCTATATTTTTTTAAAAATGGACACTAGAATGTCATTTCATAGAGAATAATGTTATAACAAATATGTGTACCAGGTGCTTTGAATTTCCAGCTTTTTTTTAAAAAAAAGGTAGATCTAGCCCTTTCTGCTGCAGAGATATAAGGGGAAAAACATATCTTCACAATGGAAAGAGCTAGAGATTTACTTTTAAAAAATGAAAACTGGGAATTCAGAGAACCTGATACACATGGATGCATGGAATTTTGTTGTCCCCACCCCCTGCCCACAGACTGCCCATTTTCCTGGCTTTGATGTCTTTAGGAAAGTTTCAGATGTTTCTGATACATATTTCTAGGATCGCAGTGATCAATTTACTGTGCCTGTCAGTGGGGAAAATGAAAAAGAACTTATTCACAGCACGCAGCTGAAATGGCACTGGTGGTCTGGATGGGAGCCCTGAGAATTTCAAGGGGTTGTTTTAATATTCCACCAGCGCAGTCCTAAAAAGCCTGTCTGCATACATCTTTTAAAAATGTCACAGCATGGTCTTTGGTTAGCAGGTAGAGCCGCAAGGCCTTTGAATTGGCTGCTGCTGCTCCTGCACACTTGTTGCTTCTCTCATAATAGAGAGAGAGCTGGCACTGATTCTAATTGGTGTCTGTATTATGATTGGCATTATTTGAGTAACAAATGGATTCTCAGCTATAGAAATCAATGGAGCCCTCCACCTGAAGGATGTCAATAGCTGTACAGGCATTATGGAGAAGTATTTATTCTCTCATTGTTCAGATGCAGATGTTAAATTTGTCAGATACCAGAACCTGACACTAAAGGTTAGGTCTGGCTCTAGACAGAGTATATCCTCAGGCTTTGGTTTCAGAGACAGAGCTCTGGACCATGTATTAGGCCTGGACAGAATCATAGCATCTTTGTTACAGAAAAACAAGATTAAAAAGAATCCCCTACAATGCAGGTAAATCCTGAAGTTGTGGCCTCTAGTATATACCTAATACCTGTGTAGCCTACTTTTTAGGTAATTTCAGTCAAATGCTTCAGGGCTAATCTGCTTCTGAGTAAACACTATAGAAATGTGTTAGAAGCAAGTATTTTGATCTTTTGATGGAAGTCAGGTGCCAAGGCTCTGGCTTCTATTGCAGTTATGCTTCCTGATCATTCCTGATCACATTGCAAAAAAATTATGTTCTAGGGAGACTTCTCAGTTAGGCTTGCCAGCCCCCAGATCTGGGCGGGGGATCCCCCGATTATGCATGCTCCTCCCTGCCACCAGCCAGCTGGATGGTGAGGGGAAGTCCTTCCTCAACAGCCATGATGTGCCTTTAAATCTCTGCAGGACATTTTAGAAGAAGCTTGCAAACTGTTTGTGTTTGGGAATGTGTGTGTGCCTTTAAAATCTCAGCAGGATGGAAGCTGTGGGGGGAGGAGAGAGCAGGCATGAGCCACGGGACTCTTCTTGGTGAGTGTGTGAGAGAGGAAGAGAGCACAGTCCCTCTGTTTGTTTTGCATTTGTTTCAGAAGTTGTATGTATAGTAAAATGGGTAGTAAAGACTTAACTAGAACCTGGTTATGAGATGGAGGAAAACTCTACTCCCTAGACTGCTTATTATAGCATTTAGGAGCACGGACACTAATCTGGGAGAACCGGGTTTGATTCCCCACTCCTCCACATGCAGCTGCTGGGTGACCTTGGGTCAGTCACAGTTCTCTAAGAGCTGTTCTCTCAAGAGCAGTTTTCAAAAGAGCTCTCTCAGTTCCACCTCCCTCACAGGGTGTCTGTTGTGGGGAGGGGAAGGGAAGGAGATTGTAAACCACTCTGAGACTTTGATTGAAGGGAGCGATATAAATCCAACCTCTTCCTCCTTGTCCTTCTCCTCTTTCCCTTCTTCTCTCTTACTTTTGTTAGTCTGAAGAAGTTGGTTGAAATAAAGCAGATTGTTACATTCAGCAACTCCTGTGAGTAAAGTGATTTATACCATTGCCTCAGTGAGATCACAAAAGTGTGGGCTTGCAAACTGTTTGGGAAAGGATTCATTGTTTATTTTGGCTGCTTCGTGAGTATGTGCATGTTTTCCTTAATAAAGCCATGCTTAGAAATGCTACCAAAGCCTGACAAGGGATTTGTGGGGGGTCTAACAAATTACACTTTCATTTTAGTGGAAGTGCAGCTGCTGGGGAACCCTTTGAAGGTCAAAAAGAGGATGAGAAAATGAAGACTCTGTTCAGGGGAACTGCACTGCTGTATTATTTATTTATTTATTTATTTATTTATTTATTGGAAAGTCCCCAGGTATTTCCTGAATTTGATTTGGCAACCCTATTCTCAGTTCACACAGAGTACCCACAGGCTTACTGGGCCTGACTGTAGCCCATATAAACTGAGAATGCAGTCTGAAACACAAGCAATATTCTTTTTTGGTTGTGCATGAATGCTGATAATGGGAGCGGGCGAGTCTGTTTAGAAAATGTCTGTCATTACTGATACTTTCATTGAGGGTAGATCAAGATGGGTAGCCATGTTAGTCTGTCTGTACCAGGTGAAAAGAGTAAGAGTAAGAAAAAAGTAAGACTAACCTTTAAGGTGCCACTGGACTCTTACTCTTTTCATTGAGGAGTCCCTGATAATCAATTAGGGACTTCCAGTGTTCCTCCTTTTGAAAACTGAGCTTAAGTCTTAATTTTTCTGTGACATCACTGAATTACAGAATTGTTACCATTATTCCAGTATTTTAACTATTGCTTGTGGGGCTTCTGCAACCTTCTAATGCTACCTCTTATTTTTCCCATAGGTGGACCCAGAGAAATGCCGCTACCTGGTGGGCAGGATCCTGAGTGAAGGTGATGAGAAGCCATCTGAGAAAGTGGTCCGCATGTTCCAGAAATATGGTTTCAAGATTTTCCGCTTCCCAGCCCCTAGCCACGTAGTCATGGCAACTTTCCCCTACACTACTCCACTGTCCATCCATTTGGCAGTGAACCGTGTCCACCCAAGCCTTGATACATACATCAAGGTGAGTGTCTTCTGTTTACAACTGTATCCAGCTAAGTTGTATTATGATACATAATATCATTCCAATGAGTTGTGGGCCCATTAGGAAATCCTATGGAGGTGGTGGGGTGAATGATGGGGACCCCTTGTATCTTACCTCCAGAATGCTACAGTTTCTGAAGGGCCTGAACAGGCCTCTCCTCCCCTGTCCCTCTTTAACTGGCTTTCAGTATTTTTAGGGCAGTGAGCATGGTTTGTCTTAACTAGCCTGTTTTTCTAGTGGAAACCTTTTGTTTGTTTGTTTGTTTTTGTGGTATACTTAGAGAACCTCAGTAAGAGGCAGCAACCCTGCCTCTCTTTGTAAGCCCCTTATCTGTGAATAATCTCTATTACTGTTGAGCAAGTGTTCTCCCTGTGTCCTTGCCTTTTGAGCAGAGTTGGGCTGCTGCATATGTGAAATGTGATAATATGACACTTTGTACTGTGGGGTCTGCAGCTGGATCAGAAAAGACTCGAAGCTCAAGCTCATTCACATTGCATGGGCACTGGAGCACTCTCTTGCAAACATTTTTGTTCACTCCCATACATAGTTATTTATCAGACACCTGCTGTTGCCCCTAATTGCAGCCACATGGAAAGCAATGGAATATGGCGTCATCCTGCTTTGTGCTGTTTCTGAGGATTAGTGCTCAAGCATTAGCATCTCAGTCTATGATCTGCACTGGAACTTTCAAAGTGCCATTGAAAACAGTGATCATATCTACTCTATTGGCACCTTGAAGGGCCCAGTCTTTCAGGGTGACTGGTGAAGCACAAACTTTGGATATTAGTAGAGAATTTGGAGAAACCTTCTGGAGAAAGCTGTTGTTTTCCTATACTAGTACCTCAATCTTCTCCTAAAAAATCTACCCTGTGGTGCAGATAACAGGCAAATTTTCTGGGTTCAAGGATCAGCAGGGTGTCATTGCAACAGTGCCTTCTTTTGTCTATAAATGTATAAGCCTTGTGGTATTTTGTGCTGATAATATGGGTGGTGAGGAAGGAAAACAGCATCAGATTTGTTAAATGTATGCTTTATGGAGCAGAGATGACATTTTGATGCTCTGGGAAAGGTCCTAGAGAGTGCATCTGTCACACAAGCGATGAAATCATTAGAGTTAAAAAGGGAGCTACAGATTGTGCTGGGAACACCTGGTAGCTTTTTAATGAGAGCTGCCTTTTTAGTTTCTTTTTTAAAATCCCAAATCCTGGGCTCTTGTGTTTTTTTGAAACTGAATGAAGAACAGAGACTTGTCTTAAGCTGAAACTCTCTTCTTTCAAGCAGGCAAGACAGGAATCTCAAACAAACGTTCCCCAAACTTATGACTGCTTTGTGTGTGCCTCTCTTGGGAACCGGAAACTGGAGGAGGCTTTGCTATAGATTTCAGTTAGAATACTCTTGCCTCTCTTCAGGCACGGAAGAGAAAAAGGGAGTTAGTCCCCATGACTGACAGGCAGCAGGAAACCCCTGCTTTGGTTCGGCCCTGTACAGCTGGCTGCTGCATTTCAGGCTCCAGGTTTCAGTGTCTCCAGGGCAGCAGTGGCCAACTTTTTGACAGTGAGGCAGCATCACTCTGATGCACACTGCAGTATGAATGCGGTCCATGGTTTGGTTTTGCATCTGGATTAGTCAGCTCAAGAACAGGCAGGAACGTGCTGCTGGAGAAGCAGGCAGGAGTTTGGACTGGACACTGTGCCAGGATCTGGCCCTCTGACCTGTGTGCCTCAAGCTCTCACTACCTGTGCTACTTGCCTAGCCACTACACAATGCTAGCTTCTCCAAATTTTAGGCTGGCATTTTGGAGTCTGAGATATTTTTGCAGTTTTGGGGAACACTTTATTTTTTTCGGCAACCTGGACCTCTGTGCCTACTCTTTCCCTTTTATTCTTCTTGGATCCAGGATTCTTGCAGGGCCTATGCCTTTGGAATGATTCTGTGGCTGAATTTCAATTTCTGTACAGCATAGAGCCCTGGGAATGATTTATCATCATGACTCTGCAGCTTTTGCCAGACCATTCCATTTTTTTCTTCTCAGAGAGCAAGGTGGCAATTTTTACAGTGACTAGAGCCATATAACAGTGTAAGCAAAAGCCAATCCTCCTTTTTTTGCACCCGGATAGCTTGGAGGAAGGGGGGGAGTTATGATTTAGGAGCTGTCTGACTGCAAACAGCAACTCTCCTTTTCTTACAGAGTCAGTTCTGCCTGTACATCTCGCTCTTGGCTTGAAGCTTCCCTTCATCCTCTCTCCCTATCCTTTAGCTGCTTGTTAAAACATGTGGCAGTCTTGACATGAACAGCAGCTCGAGACCAGGCTTGTCACTTGTAAGCCCCTTTGCACTTGTCATCTCACCCAGGTTTACACCTGAGCCCTCAAAAGTGTCAGGCTCTTATTCCCCCCCCCCCAATGCAGACTGTTGGGACCTCTACTCCACATTCCCATTCACATGCCAAAGTAGACGTTTGCTGACTTCTGAGACTGCAGGAGGTCAGCCTTCCTGAGGCATCTCGCCCAAATCTGAGATGTTCTCACATCTCCTGGCTGGTGTGTCAAACAGCATCTGCTCCCCTGACACCTGTTGGAGAGGCAGGGAAAGAAAATAAGAGAGAAACTTTCACAGAAACAGGTGACCTGTGCACATTTTCTGATGGGAATTTGTGTTGCCATGGAGACAGCTTCTCCAAATAGCTCCCTTCCACCTCCCCCAAGCAACTGAGGCGCGAGCAAGACATTTTTGCAGTGTCTGGTTTGAAAAGATTCTCCTAATGAGAGTCGTAGGTCAGGCAAGCTGAGTGAAGGAGACCCTCTTTCTGCTTCTTGGTCCCTGCAGGATCCAGTGAGGAGGCAAATAGGCTTAGAGAAGTGTCCTTTAAAGGGTCCCCATGTTCCATATGAAATGCAGACTCTGCTTTTTGGGTTAATTTGGTTCAGATGGATCAGCTTGTTAGCTGGATTGCACGTAGTTATTAATAATAATGGGAGAAGATGATTAAATACCAATAGGCAATCGGCTGCGAGAGCGAACACCTGTGTATACAGAAGTCCAGTCCCACCAGGAGGTGTTGGAAACAGACCAGGAGACTTTATATGGTTGAAAAATAAAGTCTTTTACTGAAATTCTTCACAGACAAACAATACACAGTCTCGCACACAATTACTCAAGTCTAAGGAAATACAGAGAGAGATGCAAGCACATTTGCATTAGCAGGTAAATCGTTGGTGGGCAATACCTACCGGTCCCATCGTGCAGAGCGTTTCTCAGGAAAAATGGAGGGGAAGGAAACTAGAAAAATGGGGAACCACGTGGCCTGGTCAGCAGGTAACACGTGGGAACTCAGGCTGCAGACCTAGAGTTTAAAGATGGAGGCAAGGGTTGGGGATAGCAAGCTGGACATAAGAGGGTCAAAGGTTTGATAGGGGTCGAAGAGCAGAGAGAGAGCCAGTGGTCAGGCGTCTCCTTATAAGCAGGAGGGAGGGGGCTGATCACAACCCCTGGTTCCACCTCCTGGTAAGTCCATCCCTGAAAATACTCTATTGGTTGGAAGGTCTAGGGGAGGTGTACCTGAGGAGTGGTCAATATTGAGAACTAGAAGCTTAACTCATGTCTGAGACCTGGTAGCAGCTAGGATGAGTCACCGGGCCGATTCCATTGTCTTCTTGATTACTTTAGCCAGGCTGCTGATGGCCATCAATTAGTTGCCAGGCAACAGTGAATAGTCTCTGCCAGGGCTACGTGAGGTCTTGCAGGTGAGGGGGGAGGGAAAGAGGCTGCCTGCCTGAGTTAGAAGGAACTCTTAATGGCGGTTTTTGGAGTTCTTAGTCCTTGTATTTCATCAAGGCATGGTGCTGTGTATAGTGCAGACTGGGGCTGTTCCATCCTCCTTCATGAGGAACAGGCTAGTAACCTGTGCTTGGCACTGGAGCTGCTGGGGAGGTCAGGAGAATGTCTCTTGCCTAGGTGCAGTCTCTTCTGGCATCGTGGTGGGGTTACCATGTGGTTCAGTCCCTTATGTATACACTGGCACAGTTTATTATTTATTACAGCTCATAAAGAGGCTTAAAAGCCTTGCAGGGCAACAAGCTCTCTTGCTAAGCAAATAACTTACCAACCCATTTCAAAACGGAAGGCTGGTGAAATGGTGGAGAAAGATGATGGTGGTGGTGATGTGATGATGATTGAGGGCATCAGGGTAACTAGCATGGTAAAGAAAAGGGGACTTGTAAAACCAGGATATGGATTTAGTGAGTCACAATGGAGGATAAACAGGCAAGGAAAACTGATCTAGTAGAAGGAGTGGAGTGAATGAAGATGATAAACTGATGGGGAATTGAAAGTTCCAAGGGAACTCTTTGAATGATTACAGAAGTTCAGTGGAGCTTGAGCAAAGGAACTTGTGACTCGGGTTGTAGCCTCCTGAGGTATGGAGTCTGCTAGCCTTCAGGTGAATCATGAAGTCCCAGTTGTGGGTTGCAAACCTCTATTGAGCTCCTATTTTTAACTGATTTTTGGAAGCATCTGATGGTAGTTCACATATGTAGACAGCACGTTTCCCATTCCCCCTTCTCTTTTTGCACAGACTCTGTGAGGAGCAGCAGGGCATTGAGGTGAGGTGACTCAGCATTGGAGAGGATTGCTTTTTAGTGCAGGAAAGTTTAGAGACTCTGGGTTCTCATTTTCCCTCCACATGCTTGTAGCTCAGTGGGTCCTGTGCTGCTGCTGGGGTTAAAGGTGAGTCCTAGATAAGCCTGGAAAGGTTGGGAGACTACTACTGAGTACAATATATATAAGTATTAATTGAAAACCACTGTACAGTGATAGCCAGTGAGCTGCAGTGCTAGATCGGTTCTACACTCATCACATTTCCAGTAAGCTGTTGTGGTTGAAAATGTGGTAGCTGTTCAGTCACATTGTCTACTGGATCACTTCTTGCTCTGGTGTTCAATAGGTTATGTGACTGCAAAAATCACTAGATGGTGTGAAAATGCTGTCAATCTGAAGCCAGCTTTAAAAAGAATTTAAGAACACTTTATGAAGAGAAAGATAGATTCAGTGGAGAGGGGTAAACAAGGAAGCAAATGGAGAAATTAAGAACAGAATAGTCTTTAGCAGATAAAAATGAGAACATTAGTTGACAAAAAGGGGTATCAGCTCTGATACACTGTTAGCTGTCATGCTAAAAATCTGTTCATACAAGCACTTTACTCATGCGATTGGGGAAACATGGGAGCCATGAACTCAGATGAGACCATGGCTCCTCTTTTTTATAGAAAGCAATGTGTGGTTTTTCTTGGAAGCAAAGTAGAGCCACAACTTCATGAGAGTTTGCAGCCTTCATAATATACTGTTCATGAGAATGGGCTACTCAACCACACAAGCATATTGTGGGAATAGAATATGGGGACAGACTCTGTGGAGGAATAACTGGTTGACAGCCTAGGATGTGAGCTGTGCAAGAATTGCTTGCATATTTCCATTCCCACTGAGTCGAAGAATTTAACTTGTTAATATTTTTGGTCCTATTCTGTCCTGAAGACATGGAAATGGATGGGTTATTATGACAGAAAACAAAACATCACACATGTTGCACGTATATCAAAGATCACATGTATAAACTAGAAAATAAAATTTGCATCTTGAATTATGCCCAGAAGATACTAGGATACCTAGGACAGCCAAGTCTAGTGATCTTTTCTTTTTTTTCTTTATTATGGGTGCACTAGCACCTTGCTAACCCAGTGGGAGCAAGATTGTTGGAGCTATCAGATCAATTACCAAAGACAATACTGTTCTGCAGTTTACCTAGGCTATCTGTATTCACTGGGTATTTCCACTCAAAAGTTCTAGAATCTGATTGTTTCTATGAATCTCTGAGGATTTGCTCAAGAAATGGGATCATAGTACAATAAGATTCTTACTCTTTAAATGCTAATGAATATACTACAGAGGCGATGGTGTCATTTCAGCACCTCTAAATAAATAAGATCATAGAGGCCATATTCTGAAGGGCACATCTCACATTTATGTTGAGATGGATTATGAATATTGAAAAAGCTAGGGAATTGAGTTTGCAAGCCTTTCAGTGACATGACAGTTCAGAGCTGCCAACCCAGTTGTATATGAGATTTTGGCAGCCCAAATCCCCCTTGCTTCTACTTGAACTATCTTCAAATGAGGGAGGTTTTAGTTTGTCACACAGTATGTTTGAGCCTCATCTATTTATCAAAATTGCTGTTGTCTGCTCTTGATGGGTCGTATGCACCCATGACCTTATTTATTTATTTATTAAAATTAAAATATTAAAACATTAAAATACATGGCTGTCATCATACCACTATTAAAACAGCCCAAAACGTGCTGCTACCCTCCAAAGGCCAACCCAAATAATTCAGCTCTGCATGCCCTGTGGAAACAAAACAGCAGGGCACAGGTGTCATTCGAGACTTCATGCTTACTTCACAACAGTAGGCAAGACCTTGTCTTAGTATATGTAACATTTTTTTCAATTCTGGAAAAGATAAAAAGATTTTCTTTTCTTTGAAAGGCTCGGATGAATTTGTGTTCATATGAAGGCTCATCGGTGGGAATGCAGAAATGGATAAGATCCAACAGAACTGATTCTGGGATTCTAAAGTGGGGGATAAATAGCCAAACTTATTTTCTGAAGTGTCACATTTTAGTGGAAATAGGTCCATGGTAAAAATTTAGCACATATTTGCTTCTGTTCTACAGCATAAGAGGCAACTACAAACCTTCTCTTGTACTGTGAATACTACCTGAAATGTATCACAGAGCTAGGACCAAGCAGCATATGTCCTTGGTGTATACATGGTGAAAGAGGCTTGTAGTCAACTGCAGTGCTATCAGTTTCCTGCAAACCCATCAGTCTCACTGTTGACCCAGACATGACATAGAGAATTTAGATCTACCTTTGATCAATGATATGTGGCTACAAATTACTAGGGTGAACTGCCTGTTGATCCCATTAGGTTGCCTTTGATATTGCTGACTATGAGGTGTTGATGCCATGCCTGCAAAGTCCAATGAGAATTTGTTGAGCTACCTTTTGGCCCTGCATATCTAAGAGACTACTTTCTTCTTTGTATCCCTTTAAAATTTTCAGGGACAACTGACAGCAATTTGATAATCTCTCTGTCCTTGGAGATTCCATGTAGCCCAAGCCAGAGCATTTCTCAAAAGAAGTCTATTTTTGTTGGCTTTTAGCAACTAGGTATATACTGAGATGGATGGGGTGGGGGTTGGAATTTTTAATAGGGTCTGAATTCTGTGAGATGTAACGATTTATAGTCCATGGGTGGTTATTTTTTTCAGAAACTGTTTTGATTTTTTGTGTTTTAAGCATATTTTGTTGACTTACAGAGGAATAGGTCTCTCTGTGGCTACACAGGAAATGCTGGAAATGGAGCTGATATCTTGTTTCCCCTGGTAATTTTAGCATTATTTATTCACTAATTCAACAATAGTGAAAATATGTGTGAAACAGTTCTGTACTGCTCACTTTGATCGGATTGCTTTTTTGTATCTGGCATTATTTATTCACTACTGGCAAAAATACATGTGAAAAAGTTCTGTACCACTCACTTTGCTCCGATTGCTCTTTTTGTATCTTGCAAAGCATCCACATCAAGCCTTTCAGTCTTTTGCTGCTCACTTTAATTGGCTTGCCTTTTCACATCCCCCCTAGCATCCACAGTAAGCCTCTTGGTTCTGTGCTGCTCACTCTTCTTAGCACAGGTGTCACACTTGTGCTTGGCAAGTGATTCACCTGTGTACTTGTACCCTTCTGAAAGTGAATGCTGTAGGGCAAGTGGTCCTTTACCTGCTGCAGATATGAATAGCTTACACTGAAGTATGGGCCAATAGGTTGCTAGGCAACCCTTTTGTATTAGTAGCAAGGTATGCACAGCATCCACTCGTGAGTTGGAGGTTAGGGTTTTGTAAACAGACATAGTGGTATAGGAAAAGTATGGGCAATTGGTTTACTTATGTCACTAAGGCACTAAAGCTGAAGAACAGAGGACCTTTCTGTAAGTTTTTCCCTTTAGAGTTACCAGGGGGAGGGAATATTTAAGGGGCTTCATTCCAGGTGAAAGGTTACAGGTGTCTAAAATATGGTTTATTACTTTTCTTCCCTTCTAGCTTCCAGACTGGCGAGGCTGTTCAAGACAAGGCAGACAAAAAGACATACATACAGATGTGGCTAGGCTTCACTATTGTGTTATCTTCTCACACATATATCACTGAAGCTCGGCGTCTGGTACTTCCAGTCACCATTTCTGTAGCTGTTAAAATGTAGTGAAGACTTGGAGATACTGATGTTTTGATGTGTGGCATGAGGATAGGAGAAAATTTAAGAGGGCTATGTGACCCCTGTCATTTTTAGGAGCCTGGTCTGTCTTCCTAGCTGCCAAGTTCTCAGAACAGCAGGTCACTGTATGCAAATGAAAGCTGCTCTAAAGATGGCTGTCCCAGGGCGAGCGATTTAATGACATTGTGAGAAATCTATTAAACAGTAACCTGTCATTTCAGAGAGCGTTTACAAATGTTTTCAGTGTAATTATCTCTCTGTGGCAATTTCACCCTGTGTGTGTGTGTTTACCTTTGTTCATATATGCTGGGTTATGAACGTCTTCACAAAACAGAAAAAATCTCTGCGTTCCATTGAAAGGCCTTTAGGGCTCTGTAGTTTCTGTCCTGTGGCACAATGGATAGGTTGAGAGGTGTTTTTAATTGCTTTCATGCTGAGAAGGCCATCTGTTTGGTCTCTGTGGAGGATGCCAGAGTTCCATGCCAAACCTTACTGGACAGGCATTTCCACTGCAGTCTCCACAATGAAAGCTGATTCCAGTTGGGTCTGTTTTATTGAAGCATTTATCAAAACATTAGGGCTTATATTGGCCAAACATGAAGTGTTATGCAGTCGTGCAGCATGATTTTGCTCTGTTCTGCTGTTAGGATGCTGCTGGATCCCATTCTCAGTTTGGCTGGGGAATTATGAGTCTGGCCATAGTGCACCAGAACCTGGATTTGGTAGAATCCTGTGGATTCTGTTACAGAGCCTGAAATGTGTACATGATATTGTAGGATGCATTATGTATGTTCTATCCTAATGTAGCTCAAGGTATCATAGCACCATGCCACCATGGAAACCTCTGCATAAACCCAGCAAAACCACAACATCAAAGAAGCATTCTTAATGTTGGAGACAAGCACAGGTTGCATTAATATTATATAATGCAGTACTTTACAACAGTACAAGAAGTTTCTGCCATCCCTTGCAAATCTACAGCACTGAGAAACCATCTAGAGATGCAGTAATCCATAGGATTCATGGGAGGGGAGCTCCATAATTTAGAATGGAGACAAAAGATTCAACAGTTTGAGATGTAAAATGCTAATCACACAGATATTTTCTTTGATGTAGAAATGAGTAGTTTTGCCCATCTCTATGCTATTATCAGCTAATCTAGTTTTGGGGACAAATACTAATCCAGTTTTAAGATGTTCCTCTTGGATAGCTGCTTTGTGTGCAGTATAACAGTTTGAAATCCAATTTCTCCTCTCCAGTTTCAGAACATATAGGATGTGATGCAGGGAAAATTAAGCCTGAAGAAATTTTCAGAATCTGATATTTCTGGCTAGTTTAACTTTTAAAAATGTCAATTGCTTTTGAGAGTCGGGTGATTTGTTTGGGATTGTGCTAAATACTGGAATACGCACACAAGAAACTACCATATACTGAGTCAGGCTAGTGGTCTGTACAGGTCAGTATTGTCTACTCTGACTGGCAGCAGCTCTTCAGGGTCTAGGATAAAGTCTTTTTTATCCCACTTTCCTCCTGTTCTTTTTAACTAGAGATGTTGGAGATTGAACCTGGGACCTTCTGTTTGCAAAGGAGACACACTACCTAAATGTATCCTTCTTGTGTAGAGACATTTAGATATATCACTCAAGGTGGACATTTTCTTCTACCATATATATAAAAATGGACATTAGAATTTGAAGAATTGGGAGAATGTCCCACCAAACAAATTGAGCATTCTGCCAGATCATTTGGGGCCTTAATTTAATCTTCAGTGAGCTGCACTGTAACTAATAGTAAATGAAGTATACTGTGGCCTTGATTATGTAGCTGGCACAGAAATGTCAGATATTTGCATATTTCTTTTCATATTTCAGTCAGCTGTCATAGAGTCTTCTCAACATCACAAACTAAAGCAGTCTATTCTGAATCTCTACAACAATCAATATTGGATTTAGATAGGTGCTGTAGGTGACGGATTTAATATTAATCTGTCATATTTTACAACATGAGTTGACCTGCTGCTAGCCAGGTTGACAGGAATTGGTCATTGGTTCTGCCAAGAATTATTGTGACCTTTCTCTCGGTGAACAGATTTTGCAGGTTGTTATTACTTGGGAACCTGAGAAATTTTTTAACTTGACAAATTGATTCTTGTGATTCTGGGACACTGTGAAATATATAAATTTATGAGAAATGGCTAATATTTAATTAATCTTTCATTCTTCTATAGAGATGGGTCAATTTAAATAAAATTACCAACTTTATATCATCAGAAGTCTCTTCTCTGTATACTTGGTGATATTTCCTTGTGTAACAGAAAAAATCCTTAAAGGCTGGAAATTGGGCAACCTGAGAATACAAACAAAAAGAACAAAACCTAGCAGGTGCTTACTAAATCTTAAACAGTACTCATTAATTTTGTGTGTCTTTACAGTCTCAAATATGCGACATTAGAGATCTGTGAGAAGTCGGATCACTCAGGGTATACTTTAGTTGGAAAAAGTTAGCTTGAGTTGCCACTAATGGATCATATTGCAGCTACCTATTTCTCTATTTAATTTAAAACAGTTTGTTGAGCCATTTTTGATTACAATTAAACTTTCCTATATCCAGCACCATAGTCTCAATCTATATCTCCTCCCTCCCCATTATTGCTTTTTGCAGCTAAATTACACTTTGGAGAACCAAGTCATGGGTCCCCAGTGTCTTGTGTAGTTCGACCAACAGTATCTCTGAGATAATCTAAGACAACCAAATCTCTTAGGCAGATACATTACAATCCTGGGCTAAATTAATGGCTTTCTCGCTAAGTATGAACAGAACCAGGCCAGTGTCTGAACGCACTTGTTCTTAAATGCAGTGCTTGATTGATCCCAAGCTGTTCTTTGTGTCTTTCTTAAGTCCTAGCTTGGAGCAATCTGTGCTTACTGAGAAGCTCAGTGCTCTCACACATGACAAAACTATTCTGTATTGCTTTCAAGGGAAAGGTTTTTTTTATGGTGTAGTAGAGGCATTTTAGGAAAAGCAGGATAATGTTTTCTCATTGGGAAACAGGGACCTCCACACCCCGAACTAAGGGAAAACCTTTAAGTGTATCATGGTACCTCTGAAATATGGTTGATTTTGGCAGTATCTTAAACTGCTGGGCAGTATGACTGGGAAATCTGCATTAGGACACCTCATCCTCAGATGCTGTGCCTGGCTACATTATACATTGTATACATTACAGCAGTAATGAAATCAGTGAGTGAACCATCTGTGAATCACCAGTAATGTATCAGAGCTGTTCCTGCAAATCTGACCATGGTAAATGTGAATCTAAGGTATGCCTACATGATCTTCGGCGTATTCACCAAATATCTAATGGCACTTAGCAAAGTGATAGAACACAGATCTATTTCTTAGTCATTTAGTCAGGGTGGTTAGAGGCTACTCTGAGCATATTCTGCTGGTTATGGTCATGGATGTAGAGGGAATTCCAGTCTACAGCACTAATTATGAATAGGAAACTAGAATTCTATAGTCATTCAAATCTAGACAGCCAAGTGACAATTCACCTGCAGCCTTCCTCAATCCACCTAGTACTTTATGAATATTAATTAACACAAAACGCAATGATCTACTCTGTTAACAATAAAAGTGTCCAACCCCAAAAACAATGAAAGAGAAAGCAGTAGCAGAGGGAATTCCAATGTGATCAGGAGTTTTAAACTGTCTTTTTATTTGTTTGGATAGGGATATGCTCATTTTTGTGATGGGCTGTTCTGCAGCGTATTCATAGGTGATACAATTCATTCCTTGATTCCCCCTCCCCCCCTATTATGGCATCCATATATACTGGAGAAAAGAACATGGACCAGAGTGGTATGGGCAGGAGTTGAAAGGGGCAGTTTAAATCTGATACCAATCAACATTGAGCAGGGAATATTTGTAAAGTACTAAGGAAGGTTGCATGTGAATTGCCACTTGGCTGTTTAATATTATAATTAACTGACTTGAGGGGGTTTGAAAGACCTGAATCAGATTGCAGTGACAAGAGAGGAAGTCCCCCGAATGATGGACAATTTAAAAACTAATAAATCACCAGGCCCAGATGGCATTCATCCGAGAGTTCTGAAAGAACTCAAATGTGAACTTGTGGATCTCCTGACAAAAATATGTAATCTTTTTTAAAATCTGCCTCCATTCCTGAGAACTGGAAGGTAGCTAATGTCACTCCCATCTTTAAAAAGGGCTCCAGGGGAGATCCAGGAAATTACAGGCCAGTCAGTCTGACATCAATACCGGGTAAGTTGGTGGAAACTGTTATTAAGGAGAGAATTAGTAGGCACATTGATGAACAAAAACTATTGAGGCAGACTCAGCATGGGTTCTGTAAGGGAAGATCTTGTCTCACTAACCTGTTAGTGTTTTTTAAGGGAGTGAACAAACATGTGGACAAGGGGGAACCAATAGATATTATTTACCTTGACTTACAGAAAGCTTTTGATACAGTTCCTCATCAAAGGCTCCTAAGTAAGCTCAATAGTCATGGGATAAAAGGACAAGTCCTCTTGTGAATCAAAAACTGGCTTATAAATAGAAAACAGAGAGTGAGTATAAATGGGAAACTTTCTCAGTGGAGGGTGGTAAGCAGTGGGGTACCACAGGGATCAGTACTCGGTCCGATGCTTTTTAACTTGTTTATTAATGATTTGGAATTGGGAGTAAGCAGTGAAGTGGCTAAATTTGCAGATGACACGAAGTTGTTCCGGGTGGTGAAAACCAGGGAGGAGTGTGAGGCAGTCCAAAGGGATCTGTTGAGGATGGGTGAGTGGGCGTCAACCTGGCAAATGGGGTTCAATGTGGCCAAGTGCAAAGTGATGCACATTGGAGCAAAAAATCCTAAATATAAATACACGTTGATGGGGTCTGAACTGGCAGAGACGGACCAAGAGAGAGATCTTGGAGTCATAGTAGATAACTCAATGAAAATGTCTAGACAGTGTGTAGCTGCAATAAAGAAGGCCAACGCTATGCTGAGGATTATTAGGAAGGGAATTGAAAACAAATCAGCCAGTATCATAATGTCCCTGTATAAATCATTGGTGCGACCTCATTTGGAATACTGTGTACAGTTCTGGTCACCACATCTCAAAAAAGGATATTATAGCATTGGAAAAAGTGCAGAGAAGGGCAACTAGAATGATAAAAGGGTTGGAACACCTTCCCTATGAAGAAAGGTTAAAATGCTTGGGGCTCTTTAGCTTGGAGAAACGATGGCTGAGGGGTGACATGATTGAGGTTTATAAGATTATGAATGGGATTGAGCAGGTTGAGAAAGAAGTACTTTTCTCCCTTTCTCACAATACAAGAACTCGTGGGCACTCCATGAAATTGCTGAGCAGTCGGGTTAGAACAGATAAAAGGAAATACTTCTTCACCCAAAGAGTGATTAACATATGGAATTCACTGCCACAGGAGGTGGTGGCAGCTACAAGCATGGACAGTTTCAAGAGGGAATTAGATAAACATATGGAGCAGAAGTCCATCAGTGGCTATTAGCCACAGGGTATAGATGGGAACTCTCAGTCTGGGGCAGGTGATGCACTCTATTCTTGGTACTGGAGGGGGCAGCAGTGCGAGGGCTTCTAGTGTCCTGGCCCCACTGCTGGACCTCCTGATGGCACCTGGTATATTTTGGCCGCTGTGTGACAGAGTGTTGGACTAGATGGGCCATTGGCCTGATCCAACATTGGCTTCTCTTATGTTCTTATGATCTTGGAAAAGTCTGGCATTATAGTCCTTGGTAACTTGATTCTATACTAGAATAATTTTTTTTGTTTTGTTTTGGTTTTTGTTGAACTATATTGAAGCCAAGTTCCAATAAAACAGCTAAAAACTTGGAACACTGAGAAGGATCTGTATCTTCCATGGTATGTTTGACTCAAACCACTCAGGTGTATGTGGTAAAAACCAGAATCTTGATTATTGGCTGCTCAGTATTGGGAAATCACTGCAAAAATGGATATTATATATATATTGTGTGTGTAGATTTAAGGTGAATTACAAGGAGTTTTGATATTCAGGGTCATAGAAGGTGCCTGCTGCATCTGCCTTCCCCCCCCTGTATGTAGGTTGTGCTAAATTTCTGTTCTTCCTCAACACCTCCATAAATTCTGTATCACAATTTTTTTAAAAAAATCAGTGGCACATTTTGTAAATTAATAAGACTTGCTGTTTGAAGGGCTCCAAAGACCATCAGGCAGATAGTGAGGGCTTCTGGTGGAATTGTTTTGTTTACTTTTCCTTGGAAAAGAATATGTGAGCTGATATGGCCCTGTTGCTTTCTGTTGAAGACTTCACTATGGAGCAAACTATTGGGAAGATCATGGAGGAGAATATCCTTATCTTCTGTGGTATGCCAGGTAGTGGTTTTGTCTTTCCTGACTGCTAAATTTGATAGAGGGTAGTAGTACCAGGGAGGCGCGGTGGCTCAGAAGTGAAGATGCTAAGTTGCAGACCAGAAAGTTGGTAGCTTGGCAGTTCGTGACCCTAGTGCTGCGTGATGGAGTGACCTCCTCTCTCTGGCCTCAGGTCCTGCCAGCCTAGCAGTTCGAAATCAAGAAACTGCAAGTAGGTAAATAGGTACTGCTTCGGTGGGAAGGTAACAGAGTTCTGTGCGCCTCAGCATTTAGTCATGCCAGCCACATGACCATGGAGAAGTCTTTGGACAGCGCTGGCTCTTTGGTTTGGAAATGGAGATGAGCACCGCCCCCTAGATTTGACTGGCTTTTGAGCAAGGGAAACCTTTACCTTTTACTAATAATACTACTGATTGCTGGGGTGCTATATTTGTTGAAATGGTACAGTACTTGTGTTTGGTAGCCATAGGACTTTTGTATTGTATAAATCAGAATAACTGAATTATTTTCTGACTCCCAGATCTCAAAGATGGTTAAAACATGGCTTGGTTCCCATGGAGTGTTTGTGCAGACAAGGGAAATTCACTGTTCCATTGAGCTCTGTGTTTTGTTAGCAATTTTAAAGAAAGTAAATAGTAAGAAATTCTATTGATATGGGGAAAGAATTTAGAAAGTATCAGAGGTGAAATCTGTGGATGTTTTGTTTATTTGTAACTGTGGTTCCTCTAAATATACTAAACTGTCAATCTAAAATTGTATTTTATAGGCCTGATAATCCTCATTTTCACCTTGAGTTTAGGCATAGTATCGTCATTGATTTTAGCAATGTTATTCCTGATGTACAATGGGAACAACCATGCTAAAATTAAGATTTATTATGTTTTCTTAATGGAATTTTACCCAATGTGAAAGAAAGTGTGATTGGTCCCTACTGTTTTTTTCTTCATTGTATATTGAGTTTACTGTTTTGGGGTCTCTGTTCATCACACTAATGGGCTTTGTGCCTGTGCAGAGGTTTGATTCAGAACCTTATAGAACTAGATTTTTAGAAGCACATGTTCTGTGCCCTCAAAGATGCAGTTACAACTACGCATGTCTAAAGGGGAGGACATGCCTTCGTGCACCATTTTCTTTCATCCACTACAATGGTAGCAATGTTGGGATTGGGAAACCTCTCTCCAGACGTGCTCCTCTGAGGGCTAATTTACTTCTTAACAAAACCTTTAACACCATCGTCCTTCCCTTTGTTCTTAACTTGTCTTTTCACCACTTCTCTGTCCTCTCTAAGCAGCCTTCTGTGATGCCCTAACACCTGTACACCGGGGCTACCTTCAAAAAATGTTGTCAGTGCAGGAGAAAGATGCCTTTGACTGACAGCCACATTGTGTCTCTTGTGTTTCAGAGAACAACAGTTTGTAGAAATCTGTCCGTTACTGCAGCCCACCAAGCATCTAGTCACTTTCTGAGAGAGACATCTCAGTTTCTGAGGCAAGAACAGATCAGGATGGATGGCACAAAAGCCACATACCTCTGTCTAAGTGCCTCTGCCTCCACTTCTGATTTTGTCCCTGTACTCTTACAGGGACAAAGCCAGCTTGCCAGTATCAATCCAGCATAAGGATAAATCCCCAAAGCATTAAACTTTACCCCCAGCTGCTAGGAAGAAGAAGGAAGACAAGGAGAAGTGCCAGTTTGAAGAACAGGTTCCCTTGAGATTGGTGTCAGCCCATGTGCTGGGCACTTCTTTGTGAGTTTCTGCCTTTCAGTGCTGCCATGCTGCTGATGCTCCCAGTGCTTCTTAAACTGGCTAAAGATTCAATAGAAAAATGAGCTTCTGCCTCACTGATATCCAAAAGACTGAAAATTCTGTATCAGGTGCAGCAGGAGGGGCAGAACATTTTCTTTGCTCATTCTCCCCCAAATTCAGTTGTGGTAGAGGCATTTCAGAGCAAACAGAGATAAATGCCTACTCGGTACCTACTGACAAAGAGGGTGGGAAGTGGGTTAGCATAGGCAGAGTAGTCTGTACTGTACTGTGGTTACCATGTCCACAAAAATGGTCAGTTATCTCTATGGCAAAATGCCAGTGCTGCTTCTGGGGAAAAGATCTCTCTCACACTTTAGAACCTTCAAGCCAGTCCCCATAGTCTATAGAGATGAAAGCCTTAGACTTACATAAAACAGCAGATCCTCACTTCACACTGTGTGGCTGATTGTGACTCGAAATCTATGGCTAAAATCTTACCAGGCAGCAGGCCAAAGTAGTGCAGGAGGCCATGGACAACACAATCACCATGTACTACATAAGCAAGGTGGCACTGCATCTGTCACCTTCAGCCGCTGGTCTGCCACTTGTGGGAGTGGTGCATCAAGTACAGTATCTCCCTGATCACCATCCATATGGCAGGCAAAAATAACATCTTGGCCAGACTCCCTCAACTACAGGAGGTCAGTATTGAGTCTGGTTGTCCTTTCAAGATTAAAGTTAATTTGTCCATCTCCGCAGTTTCCAAAATTGTACTTAAGATTTCTTCTCTTGAGGGTGTTTCTGTTCTTTTCCAGTATTTAGCATAGAGTATTCTTGCTGTTGTAATTATATGCAATATAAAATAAGAATAATATTTTTTTCAATTTTCAGGTAAGATATTCAATAAAAATGTTTCTGGAACAAAGGGTACATGGTCAAGATTCTATAAGTGGTTTGAAAACTATAGCAAATAGATCATACAGATGTTCAGAACTCTTTAAGGACATACAAAGTATAACTTCAATACATTTGCAAGAGACATGCATAATGATATATGGTGAAATAGACCAGTATACCAGTTGTTAGGGAGGAGTTTGTTAAACAAGAATCTGTAAGAATATTTTTTCCCTGGTACATGTTTGTTTTGTTTAAAAAATAAAAAATGCCATTAAAAAAAATCTACAGGAGGTCAGACGGTCACAAGTGGTTCCTGAGTGACACCTGCCTGCAGCCAGTATTCCTTCACTGGGGCACACAGATGGCATCACAGAGACTGATTTCTTTGCCATGCCAGCATTCTGCTTCAGAGCAGGCATCAGCCTCTGCTCTGTGGGAGACACCATTCAGTGGATGGGGTATTAATTCTATGCCTTCCCACCCCCATTCCTCTCATACCCAAGGTCATCAGCACAAACTGCATTCATGTCATTCCACAGTGACCAAGACAAAGTTGCTTTGCCAAGGTCTTCCACCCATCCTGTGTGTTCCTGACCCTTTGATTCAACATCATGGCAAGGCTGCACACCTAATCTGGCGACCTGGAAGGTTTTTCATGAGTACCTCTCTCAGATGTCCTATGGGAGGTAATACTGAATACAAGAAACCATCCACCAAAAAGTCTTATTATGAGTGCAAGTGGAAATATTTTATCTCATTTGCCTTTTGCAGAGCGATTGGACCAGTCTACCTCTCCAGTCACTTTCATCTTAGAGTACCTGCTTCACTTATATTTTCTAAGATTGGCACACAACATTTCTCAAAGTAAATTTGACTGCTATCTCAGCTCTCATTCAGGGCCATTCATCCTTCATCCAGCTATGGTAAAGAAGTTCTTCAAGGACTTCATAAGACTCCACCCTCCGGTAATCCTCAACAGCATAGTGCTTTGAACCTCTCCTGTACGGTAGCTACTTCTCTGTCCTGGATGATAGGACTATAGAAGAGTCCCCTTCAGCTACTCTTGGGAAGGGGGTTGTATTTTCATACCCTCCTTCCATCTGGTGTCTAAATAAGATGCCGGGGTCTGTGCCCAATGGATTTGTTGCTGGCTTCAACTGCTGTGGCCACTGTTGGAGAAACTGCCCCCCCCCCACTCCAGGAATGAATTGGCTGACCTCTCTGGGCTTTCTGCTCTGTTCCCCCTTTGCCTGAATGATGGACTTTTATGTATCTCTCTCAGTGGGCACTGTAGTGTCTGCCGCTACATCCCTACCTTCACAATGGTCTCTTCTCTCAAAGGTTTTGTGCCATTGCAATAGACATCACCGCCAATAGACATCACCTGCTCACAATGGCACTATATTAAGTATGAGTGAAAACGTTGCTATAATTCTGCTACTAGCAGACTGAAAAAGAACAATGCAACAGCAGTGCTAATAGGAACCAGTGTAGAAAGGACTTTTCTCTCTTTCATCACAAAATTAATTTTAATTCAGTTTTCTGTTTGTAGAAACCAGTATATGTGGGGCCTGAACCCCGAGTGTTTCTCATAGCTGGGCTTTGATTTCTCACCCCCCCTTGCCAATTTCTCTTCTAAAATATCTGCATACTTGCAAGTCTGGCTCCTTTACTGAGAGCCACCAGGATTCTTGGAGAAGCCAACTGTGTTCCATAGATGAGATTGATCTTATTCTTTGGAGTTGCATTCCAGAGACTGAACAATGGGCTTGTTTTCTTTTGTCTCAGAACAAAGATCAAGTGCATAGTCTGGGGAAGCGCTGTCTATGAACCATCTTGCCACTTTCACTGATGTGCCGATCTCTACGATGTTTATTGACAGCCAGTTCTCAATGGCTTTTAACTGACAGGCTGCATATTGTTTGGCAGTCAGCAGCCCCTCACTGTATGTCAGTTTGTATCAGCCTGTGGACTCTCAGTAACTCTTAGTGGTGGTGTTTTTAAACAACAACAAAGTTTCTGAAGGATGTCTGGGGTTTGGTGAGATGTAATGGTCTGCTGAACAATTTTGATGTTGCTGTGGCAGAGATTTCTTTACTGCTTTCCCAGAATGGATTTGTGATCTACCTGTCATTTGTATTGTGTTAATATTTGGGACAGGCCGAAAGCTAGCAGGAGATTGCTCTGAACTAAAATAAGCATCTTTCCTAATAGGATGGGGAAAAATTGGTCACAGAAGAAAACAGACTGTTTGTGGTTGGCAAACATTGTATGTCGCCAGCTGGAGTCATGTGCTTCTGTACTGAATTAGAAACACCCAGCCTACCAGACAGCATTGGCAGTCATTATGAGGCTTGTCATGATGACACAGGTATATTTCCAAGACTAATTCTAATCTTCAGAACTTTCTACTAGCTTCATCAGTGGGCCAACTTCAGTGGTTCAGAATGTGCTTCCATCTTTGATCCTGTAGTAACCTTGTCTTCTGACTATTTTAATATAATGTAATTTACAGTGATGCTCTTGAAGAAGGCTCAGAGGCTTCAGTGAAGGCATAATTAAAATAGTATGCTTTCACTGGGGCTCAGGGAAGAGATAACAGTGCACTGGATTAATGAATCTGATTGCCAGTTTGTTCTAAGCTCAGTTCAAAGCTCTTGCCTTACAGATCTAGGTCTGGCAGAACTCAGAGATCACCTTCTTCCAGAAATTTATTTCCATTCACTGAGATCATCAGAGGTGGATGTGCTCCGTGTCTCCCCTTTTGCTGTGGTGAGATCTTGAAGGGGCACAAAGTAGAACAATCTCTGACACTCATATTGTGGAATGCACTCTCTTAACAGATCATGCTGATGCTCTTCTTTATGTTTTCCAGTGCCAGTTTAAAGCATGCTTTGTAAGGCGTCTATGAGCACTGATGTATCAATTGCTGTCTTGTTATTATTTTGTTGTATGTTGCCCTGGGCACGCTTTTTTTGTGGTGAAAAGTGACTCATAAGTGCTTTGAATTTTTCCTAATGTGTCTCATTCAGGGTGAGCATATAGAGATGGTAGTCATCACATGCTGTCACTCAGAAGTCAGTATTCCTGTGTTTAACCGCAAGCTTTGGGGTGGGGCTTAATTGCCCTTCCCTACTCTGTAAACCTTGAGACTGATAATAGATTTTGTTGCTGAAAGTATCATTCAACTGTTGGTGGCAAACTAGGGTGTGAGAGTCCCCCCTCCAATCTTGAACTTTAATTCTAAATCTCTCCCTCATCAGTCCATGAAAATATTAAAACATATTCTGCTTTTCACTAATTCTGTGTTTGTATAGTGCATGTTTTTAATAAGGAAGGGTAAACCTTTGCCCCAAATTGTCATGCTTCTTTTCCAAATCACTAAATCCTTTTGTATGTGGTAGCTGTTAAATGGTCAAGTCAATGTATAAACTTTTTCTTTTTTGGGCACAATAACCGATCTCTTGGGAGCTGCGGTGGCTCAAGTGGTTAAGACACTGAACTGCAGGCTGTGGAAGGTCAGTAGTTCAGCAGTTCGAGACCCGGGTGCCGCATGACAGGGTGAGCTCCCATCTCTAGTTCCAGCTCCTGCCAACCTAGCAGTTCGAAAGCAAGAAATTGCAAGTAGATAAATAGGTACCACTTCGGTGGGAAGGTAACAGCGTTCCGTGCGCCTTGGTGTTTAGTCATGCCGGCCACATGACCACAGAAACGTCTTCGGACAGCGCTGGCTCTTCGGCTTTGAAACGGAGATGAGCACCGCAACCCTAGAGTCGGATTCGACTGGCTTTCGAGCAAGGGAACCTTTACCCTTTACCTAACCGATCTCTTGAATGTTGTGAGACATCAAGATTATACCTTATCACTTCCTGGCTGAATCCACGTTTCAGAGATTTTCAGAAGGTGATGAGTTGAAATCTCCACACATATTGGCAATATAATGAAACATTCTCAAGGCTAGTCACAATGTCAAAAAATCAACTTATGGTGGCCTTACCATATTACCATTATATAAATGGGGCCATGTGATTGGCTATGGGCTGTTCTTTAAATGTTCCAGTGACTTAGTGAAATCTGAAGACAGACTACAACAAGATGAAACACTTTCATCAGTCCTGTGCTGTCACATCATAAGCTGCCACCACTGTGTGTTTATTTTATTTATATCTTGTAAGATATACAAGTCCAGAAGTAGGAGGCATTAACATATTGAATCCAGTAGGTTAAAAATGGAATAGTTATGCTCAGTTCTGAAACTTGCATGGTATGACATGGTGGGGCAATTAGATGACTGGTGATGATACTATCCACAAAGCAGGGCTCTGCAGGGACACAACTGTCCCAAAGTCAAGCATTGGTACAAAAATGCTTGTGTGGATTAGCTGAAAGGCACTTTGAGGGAAACGCCTGCATTTGTCTTTTATTTTAAGGATGGTTTCTGAATGTGGGGCTCTCAATTCCAGGTTTTCCATTTCTGTTAGGTTCCATGCAATTCTGTCTTGTAGGTATTTTTTCCTGGTGATTGTTAACTGTTAGTCACCACATGTTAGTTCTTCTTGCTCTTTAGAGCTCAGTAGACTATCCCTTGTATCAGAATCTGGAGACTGTGCTGTGCTGAAAGGGTGGGTGGCAAATTTTTCAAGTCAGATGTGTTGAGTGACTGGCCAAACATTGTACAGCTGTCGGTGTCTCAGGTCACTGAGCAGAAATTGCTGCTGTAACTTCTGCCCTAGGCTCTGGCTACCTTGGTTGCCACAGTATAAATTACTGTGAGAGACTGGCACACTTTTAACATGGAGACCGCTGAAGCAAGGTTGAAAAGTGGAAAGCTTAATTTGTGTTCCCCTCAAAATCTGCTACAGGTCTGCATCTGCAAAGTCCATGATCTGTTTTCCTAATGGTTACAGACATGCCATGGAGCAATGCACCCCATGTTGGCTTAGGCTGAGCCAACTGAAACTGAATCTGAGGAAGACGGGAGGTCCTGTGCCTGAGTCGGGGCAGTCTGAGGGTAGGGATCCTGCTCCCAACCTTCGATGGGACACCAATTCCTGCAAGAACAATTAAAATGAGGTTGGCGAGCTGACTGTGAGCTAAGAACACTGAATAATGGCTGCCATCACCAAACCGTTGCCAACTACTACTAGCACTTTATGGCTTAATTGTAATTCATGTTTTTAATGTAATTTATTTATTCTATGTAATTTCAGGTTTTTATGTAAGCCGCCCTGAGCTGGCTTTGGCTGGGAGGGCGGGGTAGAAATCCAATAAATAAACAAATAAAATGTTAAGGGGGTCTCTGAATCTGTTGAGGCTGTTCGTTAGGTAAGGCTTAGGAGTAGGTTTTTCACTTTGATGAGAGTTTCACATTCTGGTGGTATTCCCAGGACAAACAGATCTCTTGGTTAGTGAAGCCTTGGAGTCATTATATTTCATCCTTAAGATAAGAAATCAAAGAAGCGATCACTGGCTGCTATGAAAGTGAGTCCTGGCTGTCATTTTTATTAGTTCAGAATTAACAAGAAGATCTCAAAGATGACTTTGGTTGTATGGCTACCAAGGGCAATCAATTTTGTGGCCTAGAAAGAGTGCTATAGCAGCCATTTTCTAGGAGTTCAGCTGTACTTTGCCAGTTGTCTCATTTAGCTCTGAAGTTAATGTTTCAAAGGTATATATGTAGATTCAGGTGGATAGCCGTGTTGGTCTGAAGCAACAAAACAAAGTTTGAGTCCCGTGGCACCTTTAAGACCCTCAAAGTTTTATTCTGGGCATAACCTTTCGTGTGCGTGCAGGCTTCATCAGATACATTGAAACAGTTTCTCTCAAACCTTACATATAAGGGGATGGGGGTAGTTTTCAGGTACATATGTATTTCTTCTTCGTGTTTTGTTAACAGAAATAGCAGCTGATGTACATAGTTTTAAAAATATCAGAGAGATGTATGTAACCCCTTGAGTCCCAAGAGCCAGGTTCAAAGTCTAGGGTAATGTTCATAAACTCAAAATATAAATCCAATTTATATTTAAATACAACAGAAAGCAGCTGTGAAAAACATTCCCAAAGATATCAATACTGGTTCATTAACCATTGTCCCAGAGCAGAGTCCTTCTCACAATCCACTTTCTAGAAGCCACAGACAGCACTGTATGTTCTTCCTGAGGCTAAGCCTGGAGCAGAGTCCTAGATGTCAAGAAGGCCTTCTTGCAACAGCAGGAACTCTTCCTGCAAAGATGCTGGATGAGTCTTCAAGCTTGCTCGTTGCCCTAGGAGTAGTTCCCCTTTTCCTCCCGGCAAGACAAAGTGGGGCAGCTCTCTACTAGGGTGCCGATTTCAATGCAGTCAATGAAGAGTTCAGCTGCCAGCAATTCCTGCTCTTCAGCTTTTCCCAGGCACTGCTGCTATCCCAGAGATGAGTGTCCAGTTCTTCCCAGCTAGCAATTTCAGCTCTATGTCCTTTTTGGATCCAAAACTTGTAAAAAAAAAGAAAGAAAGAAAGTGCTGCCCTTCAGAGAGCACTATCTTTGGTGTTTTTCAGTCAGTCTCCCATTTTGTCCTTTCAGCTGTCCCAGTCCTGCTTTATATCATCTCTCTTGGACATGGTGGCTCTTTCAAAAGTATGCCCCATGAGCCTTTGCTAAACATGCAATTTAACACAAGCCTGTGTACACATCAGCTATCTGCAAGTCTGGTCTGGCCTAAGGTCTATCTAAGTATCTTCAGTCTACTAATCAGTCCTATGCCCAAACCTCTTTCTTCGAGTA
This sequence comes from Gekko gecko, assembly GCA_029375565.1. Lineage (NCBI taxonomy): Eukaryota > Metazoa > Chordata > Lepidosauria > Squamata > Gekkonidae > Gekko > Gekko gecko. The sequence goes on along the minus strand of JAPDNY010000002.1, from coordinate 101,989,672 downwards.
CACAATTTTAACTGCTATGCCTTCCCAACATATGTGCTGTTGACTTCTGGTCATGAATGACAGTTGACAATTACAATGCAGAAAACTATGTAAGAAGAACTGTTTTATGGTCTGGAAATCATTGTTGTCCCCAGCCAGGGTTCTGGGTCCCACTTCCTAATCTGGGCAAGAATCAAAGAGCTGTGCAACCATGCACTTTAGACATACTCTCTTGTAAAATATAATGCAAAATGTGGTACCCTTTTAGATTATCCTAAACAATCATTTTAGATTATTATAAATGATCTAGATGATCATAAATGATGGAACATTTCTTATAGAGCAAAAGCAGGCAAGTATAGCATTCTTTAGCAGATGTTTTCCTTACTACTCATTTTTGGATGGTAGTAGCCAGCAGGGTTCAAGACTTACATTTTTCTCTGTTCCGGCCATTTCAAAGAGTTTTCTGTGACAAGATTGTCTGCATAGCTTCTAGGCTACCATAACCTGAAGTAGCTCCAGCTAATAGTGTGGTCCTAAGCAGAGTTACACCATTCTAAATCCATTGAAGTTGATGGGCTTAGAAGGATATAACTCTTCTTAGGATTACACTGTAACTCACATAGCCTTAGCAGTGTAGCAAAAAGAGCAGACTATCAGTCTAATTTCTTTTATAAACCTAAGATATTTCTTCTTGGTAATAAGGTCATATCTCAACACTGAGTAGTGGAGTAAATTTATTTTTATTTATATAGCAAATTTGTATGCTGCCTCTTCAGGGAACAAAATAAGGCATCATAAAGACAGAATATTAAAAGGTATTAATTAAAATACAGTATTATAGACCCAGCCACAGCATTGAAGCATGGACCACTGAGCAGCTTAAAGTAGCAGTTTCCATCTAAAAGGACACTAAAATGATGTTAAAAGACTCCTTAATTAAAAGCTCAGGTAAACAGAAACATTTTCACCCAGGGCCTAAAAGAGAACAGTGTAGCTGCCAGGTGAGCCTCAAAGGATGGGCATTCCATAAGGGAGGTGCCACTACTGTAATGCCCTGTTCTAGTTGCCCCTGACTCACCTCTGAAGGCGGAGGCAAAGCTCCACTTGATGGCATTGAGCTCCCTTTGTCACCATCACCATGACAGAGTAATGTGCTCTCACAGTCAAGTGTATATATATATGTAGAGTTATGGACCAGCCCTGTGGATGTCATGGTGGCCATGAAGCCCTGAGCTGCTTTTGTCAGGGCAGCCTTGGCATGGACATTGAAGGACAACAAACCTCAGAGTACTTAATGTCAAATATGAGACTGCTACTATCAGCTCAGGCAAGGAGAACATTGGACAGCAGGGTGAGCAGTATATCAACAGAACTGCTATTCTGATCCAAGTCCCAAGCATCAAGTACGTACACATGAAATTTTGATTGTACTTAACAAAACACCTGGTGAGAACAACAGAGGCCCAGTAGACCACAGCTACTCCCCCTCCCCATCCACCAAGCCTAGGCTGATGCTGTACCAGGAACTTGGGTTGTGGGGGCAGAATCAGGAGAGAGCCACTCCTCCCTCTTTATCCTCCCAGGTGTGTTTAATGCATGCCAGGCTGGTAGAGCTGAATAGCCATGTCTCAACTAGATTACAACATGTAAATTGAGAATCCTAGAATCAGCAGTTCAAAGACAATTTAAGAAAAATAAAAACTTGCTTCCTTTTTGTGACAGAGTAAATGCACATATATCCCATTTAGAACTGAATGCATTGAAAGTTTACTGTTTCACCAAAGTATTTATGGGCACTGTGAAATGGTATGTAGAACATCAGAATCATCACAGAAGTAAAGCAAACCAAGAGTGAAAGTGAAGAATGTGAACATGGGTAGGTCAGAGTTCTTTCTCCCAGCTATGTTAGTAAAAGATTGTGCATTTTAGGCATGGGCTTGTGTAGTACGTCTGACTGGCAGGTTTAAACATTAATCCTTATATGGAGCCAGTTGAGGTGAATATCGTTGCTCATGGGGTCAATTACCAGGTTGACTTAGCCATGTTGATCCCTTCTTGCTCATATGGTTTGCTGAAGGTTTTATCTAACTCTTCTTGCACAGTTTGAGGGACATACTCATATTACAGCCTTTCAGGGTAATGTAGAGAGAGCACCATATCAGTGAATAGGTGTGCAGGACTACATGTCTAGATCTTACTATGATTGTCAGTTGCGTGAAGAGGATCCATATCTTGTGAATCCAAATAATTCTTTCTGAAATTGTTGTGTTGAAACTGGAACCGAAATCAGTCCCTCTGCCCAATCTGCCAGGATAAGGTCATCCCCTTTTTCACACATGTACACACTAAGCCAGTGGCACTAGAGTAAATCACAATTTCTATGTGTGTGTGTGTGTGTCTACACAGCTATCAGTTCTGATATAATAGATATCTGATGAGGAGAAGAAAGATGGAGGAGAGATAGGATACTTAATTTTAAAAGTACCTTTATTAACCTGGGGAAATCAGTACTTAAAATGCATGAAAAACAATCTTGCCAATAGTAGCAGGTTAAAACCAAATATCTAACTGAAATTAGAGTGTGTTTCTCCTAGAAACAATGTTACCTGGGGGGCATAGAACACAGAGAAGGAAGCCGCCTGTCAGTGAAAGATGGAGCAGCTGGAAATGGGATGAGGGAGGGGGAGAAGAAAGCAAATCATAACTTTACTTGATCTTGAAGGGGATCCCAGTGTGTCTATTTTGGCATGGAAGAGGATTTAAAAGGCTGTCTACAAAAGCTTGGTCTTAAAACATGCCCATGCTTAATTTAAAACAATCAGATATTCTCTTCCAGGTTATCTAAAATGCTGATATGAAATGAAATGAGGTCCTGGGTCCATCAAGATAACAACTCTCTCATTAGTATACCGTGATATCACACCCAACACAGTTGCTTATTATGGGTTGAGCATATAATGGGTAACATGAGTACAAGCCTTATGTATTTTATGTGGGTGCTTGGCTTAGTATTAGCTATTATCAACAATAAAACCTTCTCAGGAAACCTAGTTGTTCATAAATTATTTGGAACTAGGCTGAGCAGTACAATGGCCAGGTTTGCAGATGACACAAAATTATTCAGGATAGTGAAAACCAAGTCTGACTGTGAAGAGCTGTGGGAGGATCTCCATGAATTTGGTGAGTGGACCACAATGTGGCAAATGAAATTCAATGTAAGTAAGTGTAAGTTGACATACATAAGAACAAAAAATCCTAACTTCAAGCTAATGATGTCTGAATTTGCTAGATTGAGAGTGAAAAGAGACCTTGGGGTCATAGTTGATAGCTCAATGCAGATGTCAACCCAGTGTGTCACATCAGTGAAAAAGGCAGACTCTGTGCTGGGGATTTGGATTGGAAATAAAAGTCAATATGCTCCTGTATAGATCTATGGTGCAGCCTCATTTGGAATCTTGTGTGCAGTTCTGGTCACCGTATCTCAAAAAAGGACATTGCAGAGCTGAAAAAAGTACAGAAGAGGGCAGCCAAGATGATTGGAGCAACTTTTGTATAAGGAAAACTGGGACTTTTCAATTTAGAAAAGAGGGGAACAAGATAGAGGTTTCTGAAATTGAGTACTGGGTAGAGAGTGTGAACGCAGAGAACTTTTTCTCCCTCTCTCAAAATACTAGAACTTGAGGGCATCCAATGAATTTGATGGGAAGTAGACTCAGGCTGGACAAAAGGAAATACTTCTTTATTCAAAGTGAGATTAAAAAGTGGGATTTGCTTCCAGAAGATGGTAGCAATGGCTACAGCTATCAACAGCCTTAAAAGGAATTAGATGGATCCATGGAGAGTAGGTCTATGGCTACTAGCCACGGTGATTAAAGGGAACCTTTGAATATCAGCACCAGGAGGCAGCATCAGAGGAAGGCCTCAGCTTCTATGCTCTTTGTTTGGACCTCCAGAGGAACTGGCTGGCCACTGTGTGAGGATGCTGGACTAGATGAACTACTGTTCTAATCTAGCAGGGCTCTTCTTATGTTCTTACTTTCCTTTGGAGATGCTTCCAAAGGGAGCTTTTCAATTGCTAGCCAGACCTAATGTGCTGCAGAAGACAGTACTTCTCAACTGGCTCCAAGTTGAGTACTGGATCCGCTTCAAGGTTTCAGTTCTGACCTTTAAAGACCTTAACAGTTTGGGACCAGTTGCCAGGTCCCCCCATTGCTCTGACAGGGGGATTTAGGGGGATTCTAGGGGTGCATGGGGATGCCCCCAAGCCTCACCACCCCTTTCCCTCCCCTCCTGCAAGATTTAAAGGGTTTCAGCTGACCGGCGGGGAGCACGTGGATATTTTAAATCTTTCAGGAGGGAGGGAGAGGGGCTATCACTGGCCACACAATCTGCTCACAAAAAGACCCTTTAAACGGTCTTTTAATGAATGAGGTGGGGGCTGTGCCACATAGGGCTGCAAATAGGACGGCAGTGCTTGCACCTGAATCCCAAGTGGCGAATTGCCACTGGGAAATCAGCCCTGCATGCTGCGTCCCCAACCCCACTTGCAAAAAGACCCTTTAAATGGTCTTTTCATGAGCAAAGCTTGCAGCTGGTGACATTTCCTCCCTCCTGAAAGATTTAAAGAGCCTTCCAGCTGATCTGTGGGCCACGTGCTCCCTGTCAATCAGCTGAAGTCCTTTAAATCTCACAGGAGGGGAGGGAGAGGGGTGACCCCAGGTGGTTGCTCTTGGGGGTGGGGCTTGGGGGCTGGCAACCCTAGACCAGTGTATCTACAGGACCACCTCTCTCGGTATGTCCCCCAAAGAGCTCTGTGCTTGGGTGATCAAAACTTACTGGTGATCCCTGACCCAAAAGATGTCCAGCTGTCCTCAACTAGAGCCAGGGTCTTCTCAGCCCTGTCCCCAGTCTGGTGGAATTCTCTACCTAGTGACATCCATGCCCTGTGGGTCGTAACTCAGTTCTGCAGGGCATGGAGGTTTCCACCAGGCCGACAGTTGAGGACAGCAATGGTTTGGTATTACTATTCTGCTATGACCTCCCTCATATCCAGCCTAAGATCCACCCATGGAGGGAGTGAAAACTGCTATGCTTGGGAGCCACATGCAGCTCTTTCACACATATTTTGTGGCTCCTGGCAGGGTGGTTGGCGAAGTGAAGGGGAGGGGAGCCATGCCTCCCTGATCAGTCTTCCCTTCCCCAGCCAGTGTTCCCCTCCCTGGGTAGGCTTGAGGTGGGGGGGAGAGCAGAGAAAGAAAGCAGCTTTAACTTTAAATGTCCCCCCCCATTGGCTGGCTTGGAGAAGACATTTGTTTCTTTAAATCCCTTCTCCAAGCTAAGCCAGCTGGGGGCGGGAGTTGGAGGACACATTTAAAGTTAAAGTTGCTTACTTTCCACTACTCCCTCCCCCATCTATTTCTTTCTTTTCACCACTTTCTTGTCACCTTTCTCCCTGTTTCTCCCTTCTTTCCTTTCTCTCCCTCTCCCCTTTCTTTCCACCTCTTTCATTCTTTCCACCTTTCTCTTTCTCTCTTGCTTCCTTCCTTCTGTCCTTCCTCCCCCTCCCCATCTATTTGCTTTCTCTTTCTCTCTCTTTTTCTTCCTTCCTCCCCCTCCCTCCCCCATCTTCTTCCTTCCTTCCTTCCTTCCTTCCTTCCTCCCTTCCTTCCTTCCCTTTCCTTTCTTTCCCTCCCTCCTTTATTTGCTTTCTTTGTTTCTCTCTCTTTCTTTCCACCTTTTTCATTCTTTCTTTCCACCTCTCTCTTTCTCTTATTTTTAAAATATAATTAAATTTTACAATTACATAACAGAAATTTTCCATTGTTTACATCATTATGAGTCTAACATTCTATCTCTTGCTTTAACCATTTATAAACTCTTGACCATCTTTTAATAAACAGTTCATCATTTTTACCTTGCAATATGAGGCTTATTTTATCCATCTCTGCTAGATTTAACAGTCTATAAATTATTTCTTCCCTAGTGGGTATTTTTTTCCAATTTTCAATATTTTGCCAGTAAAATTCTGGCAGAAGTTAATATCGATATCACTACATATCTATCTTGAGGTTTAACATCTTCGGAGAGCAGATTAAGCAAATAGCATTCTGGTAATAAATGTAAGTTTACATTAACACTTTCTAGAATTATCTTCTGTACTTTCCGCCAATAAGTTTGAATTTTATCACAACACCACCACATATGATAAAATGTACCTACATTGGCTTGACGCTTCCAACATTTATTTGAACTGTTTTTATAACATCTTCCTATCTCTTCTGGAGGCCAGTAGCATCTATAAAACTTCTTAAGAACATTTTCTTTATATGATATCGCCCTCATAATTTTAATTGTTTTCCAGATTTTTGTCCATGCCTCTATGTCTAAGTTTTTTCCAATAGCCTTCATCCAAGCTATCGTGGTAGGTTTAACGGCTTCATCTAACATAAATTCCTCTAATAAGAATTTATACAACTTCTGAACCATTTTATCATTCAAGGAGATCCAGATCTTATCCAATTCGTTCTTATTACTTTCAAAACCCTGTATAACATCTTTACTGTAACGAGATTTAAGTTGTGAGGCTTGCCACCATGATAGTTGTATGTTATGGTATCTTCGAAGTTTCTCTTCTGATTTTAATTCATTGTTTTTCTCTAGGAGTACTTCATATCTTTCTCTACTATTTTCTGTAAGCAAAGATGGTTTCACAAAAGCTTCCATTGGTGAGACCCATTTTGGTATTTTCCTATAATATCTCTCTTTTATACTATTCCATACCTTTATTAAGGCACCCCTTATTATATGTTGGTGGAAGTTAGAGTGAATTTTATCTTTCCCATACCAAATATAGGCATGCTACCTCATACATAAATCATGACCTTCCAAGTTCAAAGTTCTTAAGTTTTCTAGCTCTATCCAGTCTTTGATCCAACAAAGTGATGCTGCTTGGTAGTATAATTCCAATTCGGAAGGTCACATCCTCCTTTTTCTTTTCTTTCCTGTAACAATTTCAATTTTATTCTTGCTTTTTTTGGGTACCAAATGAATTGTTTGGTAATTTTATCTAATTCACCAAAAAATTGGGGTCTCTTTAAAATTGGAATATTTTGTGCCAAGAACAAGAACCTTGGAAGCAGATTCATTTTAACTGTGGCTATTCTTTCCAGAAGTGAGAGCTGTAAGTTCTTCCATTTATCTAGATCTTTTTAAATTTCCACTAGTAGTTTATTATAATTATACTCTATTAAATTGCTGTTCCTATTGGTCAGAATAATACCTAGATATCTTACTTTCTTGAATACCTCCAACGATGATATTTCTTGAATTTCACGAATCACATTTGGAAAACAATTTTTGGTTAACAATTTGGTCTTCTTAAAGTTGATTTTAAGACCAGCAACTACACCATATTCTTGAATTTTGTCTAATATCTGTGAGATAACATCCTTAGGATTTTCCATTATAAATACCAAGTTGTCTGCGAATGCTAACAATTTATATTCTTCTCCTTTTACTTTAAGACCCTTGTACCTGTTTGGTCTCTCTCACCACCTCAGTTAAGGTTTCCAACGCAAATATAAATAGTAGTGGTGAGAGAGGACATCCCTGTCTCATACCTTTCTGAATATCTTCTGTGTTACATCTCCATTTATAATAATCTGCACATACTGTTCTTTATATATTGCCTTAACCATGGTTAGGAAATTTATTCCGCAATCCCAAATTTCCATTTTTTGTATAAGAAATTCCTGTGATAAATTATCAAATGCTTTTTCAGCATCTAAGAACATTAGAGCCAATTGTTTCTCTGGATGCACCTTGTAATATTCTATAACATTAATAATAGGCCAAATATTATCTCTCATATATCTTTTTGGAAGAAAACCTGTCTGATCTTGATGAATATATTGGAGTAAAACCCTTTTCAGCCTTGCTGCTAGGATACTTGCAAATATTTTGTAGTCAACATTAAGTAATGATATTCGTCTATAATTTTGAATTAGACTTCCAGCTGTATTCGGTTTAGGTATTAATGTAATCATTGCCTGATTCCACAAATCTGGAAGTTCACCTTTCTTGCTGACATCTTGTAACACCTGGCAGAATTATCTGATCTTCAAATATTTAATAGACTTCGGCCGGCAGTCCATCTGGACCAGGGTTTTTTTTTTTCCTTTTGTTTCTTAATTCCTTCTACAATTTCACAGATCATTATTGGGTCATTTAATATTTGTTTCTGGGTTTCAGTGAATTTATATTTATTTTTCTTTACAAGATATTCTTTAATTTGAATCACATTTTCTTTCTTTTGATGGTATAAATTTTTGTAGAAGTTTTCAACAATATTTTTCAAATCTGAAAGTCTATATTTCTCCTCTTCTTTTTCATTTTTTAAAACTGTAATTTTTTTCTCTTTCTTTTCTAATTCAGTAGGCTAGCTAATGTGACAGTTTATTTGTATTTTCAAAATGATATAACTTGGCATATTCTATATTTTTTCTATTTCTTGGGTCAGAATTAAATTCATTTTATGTTGCAATAATTTTAATTTGACTTTTGTTCCTTCATTATTCAGATTAAGTTTGGTTTTATCTTCTTCCATTTTTATTTGTCTACTTAATTGTTCATATTTCATCTTCTTTTGCTTCTTTTTCCATGCATCTTGACTTAGGAACCATCCTCTAATATATGCTTTAAAAGCATCCCATATTATATGCATTGGTATATCCAGCTGTATATTTACTTTAAAGAACTCCGTAATTTCTAGCTTAGTTTTCTTTATAAAATTTGGATCTCTTAAAAGGTTCGTATTCAATTTCCATCTATTTTTCTTCTGTATGTCTTTAAATGTCAATAGTAAGGGATTATGATCTGCAAAAGTTTTGGGTAAGATCTCAGCCTCTAATAGGTCCACTAACATTGTAAAAGATATCCATGCCATATCTATTCTTGACCAGGAATTATGTCTTGTCAAGTAAAATGTAAAATCTTTCTTGGTGATATTCGTGGTTCTCCACACGTCAATCAAGTTATATTCTTCAGCTATCTGCAAGAATTTTTTACATAAAAATCTCTTAGGGTTCTTTGTACTTTTACTATCCATTTTCTTATCAAATACTACATTAAGATCTCCTATAATGCATGTTTCCATAAACTTTTTCCTTTAAGACATTTCTCAGTTCTTCCAAAAAGTTTTGTTGGTTTTGATTTGGTGCATATATATTTATAATTAACGAGTCTACTCCTTGTCTTGTTATAGCTACCATTCTTCCATCCTTTGATGCATATATTAATTCAGGGTGTAAATGCTCCTTCACATAAGTTATCTCTTTTTTTTTTCATCCGCTGCTATAAAAGGTATACCTAATTGTTTATTGACTAAATATTTTATATCATCTTTTTTAATATGAGTTTCTTGTAAACAAACTAAATCAGTCCGTAATTTCTCAATTTGATGAAAAGTTCTCCTTTTTTGAGGGCTATTCAGCCCATTCACATTAATAGAGAGAAGCTGAAATTTTTTGGTGCACTCCATTTTTATTTTTACTGTCTTTGGCCTTGCTTCTATACTGGAACCTGGTCAGCATCTCAAAAGGGGTATCCGGTCTTTTCCTACCTTTTTGGAAATTAGCTTTTTTATCTTTCTCTGCTTCTTGATCGGGTTTATCCTCTTCTTGATCAGTCCCTTCTTCTCCCTCTTCTTCGTCCTCTTTCTGCCAACCGAAGTCTTCCCCATACCTTTCAAAAAAAAATTCAATTTTAAAGGTTGAGTCTGTTCTTTGCCCTCTACCTCTGTACTCAAATAGCACTCCCTCTGGTACCAACCATCTAAATTGGATCTCATTATTTTTTAAAGGTCGGTCAGAATGAAATAATTTTGTCTTTTCTCCCTTACTCTCCAGGGAATCTCCTTTAGAAATCTGATCTCTGCATCTTGGATAGTAACTTTGTTTTGATTAGCTTCTCCTAGTATTTTATCCTTTATTTCCCTTTTAAAGAATTTCATGTGCACTTCTCTTGGGGTCTTATATTTTCTTGCATACAATGAATTTCTTCTGTAAATTATTTCTATTTCTGAGAGAATCTCTTCTTCAGTTCCCACCTCTAGTTGATCTGCTAAACTTTGAGCAATTTCTTCTTTTAATTTTTTTCTACATTCTCTGGTATATTTTGGCCTCTTAAGATAGATGCAACTCTATCCATTTCCAAAGAAATTATTGAGTCTTCTAATTTATCACCTTTTGCTTTTAATTCTTGCACTTCAAAGTCTAGCTCTCTCACTTTTTTATTGTATCATTATTAGTAGAAATCTTGAGTATTTCTTGCTTGTTTTCTATTATTTGCTTCTTAATTTCTTCCGTTTCTGCCCTAATTTCGGTTCTGATTTGATTTGACATCTCTTCCATCTTTAGTTTTATAGGCTCAATTTCCTTTTTAATTAATTCTGGGAGAGTGTGTTCTATTGTTATTCTCATTGTTTGAGTCACACACTCTTGTATTATTGCCTTAAGGTCTTTTATGTTCATTTGAGACACCGACATTTTGCTTGTTTTTAGTTGACCAATGTTTCCTACTTGGCTGGGGGAAGTTAATGAAGTTTTCCTGTGCCCACTAGATCCAGACGCCATAGGTTATAAAATTATCTTATAATGGTTGTTTGATGTTTAGAGCAGGCCTCTCTCTATAACAATACCATTTAATACTCTGGATTATTTTAACACTTTTCCCTCTCCTTCGTCTACTGTTATATCACATCAATATAAAAGTCAAACACATCAAAATCAGTAAAGACAAACAGCCAAAAGAAACAGAGCTCCAAGTTATAACCTGAATCTCTAATTCTGTCACTTTGTTCTAAAGTTTCCCCCTCTCAGTTTGTCTGACTCTCCCCTTCTTGCTCAGTGTCTTATCTTTTTTTTGTCACAGTCTCCTCTTCTCTGTAGCTGTTATTCTGCTGGTTTTTTCCCTGTCGTTTCCTTCTCTGTCCACTTCCTGTTGCTCACTGTCAACCGGCCTCAGTCTCCTGGTTCTTCTATGCTGCACTCCTCTCTTGGCCCCCACCCTTCTCTGCTGGCTCATGAATATGACGTCATGCCCTCCATCTTTCCAGCTCGTCTCAGTATTCTCTAGTTGATAGGGCTCTGCTCGTTCCGGGCTCACCTCTTAAAGCAGTATTTCAACAGAGCAATGAAGAAAATACAAAAGAAAAAAGAAGGATTATGCATAGCTATCCATGTCTGCCATTAACCTCTATTAAGCCCTTCTTTGTCTATCACAGTTCCCTTCCATCTGTTATTGTTATGTTAACTGCCTTATGGGAAACTTTGCAGAACAAAGTATGGGTTAAGGGCGTTCCTTCTCCTCCACGTCAGCGCTCTCTAACCCTCCCTTTGGTTTGCTCTACTGTGATAAGTTCAATGAGCAATGACAAAAGAAGAAAAAGTTTTTATGTTGTACTTAGCTTTGGTAAGTCGAGGTTTCCCTTCCCTTCCCAGACTCCAGCAGCTCTTCAGGCTCTTCTCTTGCTCAGTGTGATGAAGTCTCGTCGGGGCTCCTGCTGACTTCCTGCTTCAGAGCTGGACCAGCAAGCTGGGGGGGGGGCTTGCCCACCCTACCTCAGCTTGGGCACAATGCTCCTTGCCCTATCCCTCCCTACAAGAGGGCACTAGGAGGTGTTAGAATAAACCTAGAGAGTTACTGGAATAGCTGAGCATGCAGAGTTGCAACCCGCACACCCACTGTTGGTGAGCTGAAAACCACATGTCCCCTCTTTCTTTCTTTCTCTCTCTCTTAGACAAATAAATATCATTAGCAAACAAATAAACATCATTGGAAAAATAAATATTATCAATATCTATTTTTATCCCTTTTGTTTTTATTTTTGGCAGTCTCATTTAATGTCAATAAAAAGCAAATTTGCATATTTTCCAATAACAATATGTGTGCAATATTTGTTCATGTCTTGTGGCTCTCAAATATCTGGCATTTATTTTATGTGGCTCTTAGGTTAAGCAAGTTTGGCCACACCTGTGCTATGCCATCATTTTTGCAAGATGTTACTGATTTTATCTGTTATTAATTTCCTATTTTCCTATTTTATTGCATTTTAACAGCTGTATGTTTTTTACCATACTGTACACCACCCTGAGCTTTTATTGGGGAAGGTGGTCTATAAATTTAATAAATAATAATAACCCTATTTGTGATTTATAGGAACCAGGTCAAACCTTTCATTACAGAAGCTCAGATTTTATAGTCATTGATATCCTTGCCAGGTTGTAAGCAATGAGAGTGTTTTTTCTTACAGCAGCTGCATGTTTAAACCTCTGCAGCTTTATAAAATGTACAGTTTGGTTACAAAATCTGTTCATCTGCATTTTCCAATAGAGATTAATGATTGTGCAAAAAACAGAGATATTTTATTTGGCTCTGAAATAATGGCTTGTGCTGGATATAAGGAGAGACTAATATGCTTTGGTCCCTGTCCATCAGATTTGTACATATACACAGCGCAGAGCACCAATGTGTTTATTTTCTAGATGTTTCATTGAAAGTTGGAGCAAAGATACTGCCTCACGGATACATCACTGATGATGGCATCTTCCTAGTCTGGAATGTTGATACCAGTAATACATAGTAACATTTACTTACACGGTGTATTTCAGTTGTTCAAAGGGCTCCATATATTTATTTTGAAGACCCTTTTTAGTCTACTTTTTCCCCCTGAAAGATCTTAAGATGGATCATGATCAAGTCTGTTTTCCTTTGTTTACCTCCCCTCCCTTTATCTTCATCCATTACCAAAATTTGGGTGGAATATTTTATATTGCAATCATTTATCAATACATTTAGGTAATATAGACAGTGAACCCGTTTTTTAAAATTGGGCTTTATCAGGATTATAAAACCACACATTTGGCTCATTATACAAATGCTCAGATGTATAACTGCCCACTTAATGTGATTTAATGATTGTTTGATCATCCAGATGTGAAATTTGGGCTTGTCTGACCTACAGTACTGCCCATATTTGACAACTGGGTCTGATGTTTCTGTAACCTATAATTACAGATAATAAGTATTTATAAGGCACTCATCTCCATACCAGCTGGGCCTTCATTGCACAACTTTGAGTAACAAAAGCAGAATCTTTCAAGTACTGAATTTTTTTTTCTGGCATAGGTTTTTCTAGCTGACATGCTCAAGAGAATTCAGGTTCTTGCTTTCCCATGAAGGCTAGGAAAGAGGGGTAAAAATGGTTTCCAAATTGTCTAATTAAAGCTTCAGCATAAATTTTTGTGGCATTATGTCCTTGAGATGAAGGCTCTGGGAAAAAAACACCTAAAAATAAATTCTGTTCCTCTCCACTGCACCCAAGGCAGATGAGAACTACTTCTGTTGCATATTACCACCAGCATCATAGTTGCTGCCTTCTTGTGGATGTTCCCACTCCACTCCTGATAATGTGAAGTTTTGAATTTGCCATCTGATTACTAGTGGTAAGTCTGTCACTTGGTTTGCCTTCAGTGACTTTGGTTTAGAACCAAGGACTCGTTTTGCAGTGCCAGTGGTGGTTCTCTAAATGGTAATTCACCCACAGAAGTGAGGTTGAGATGAATGCCTAGATGTTTCTATGAGAAACAGGAGTTTTGCAGTTGGAATGGTTAGAGACCAAGCAACAGAAAGAGCTGTGAGCTGTGTGATGGTGAAGGATCTGATGCAAGGTAGCACTCTGTTGCCCCATGAGCATGATGGATTTCAAAAATTTACACAACATTCAGTTATTTATAAAAAAAAGATCCAACATCTCAGCCATAGGCTTCATATAATAATTTCTGGCACTCTTAACACTGCTGGAAAATGGTTATTTCTGGCAGGCATCACTTTCTGTCTTAGCAAGACTGAGCCAGTCTGCATTGTTTTATCTACAAATCTATTTTTATCTCTTTCTCAGTTTATTCCAAGCTTGTGGCAAATAGCTAACTGATCTTATTTATGCCCGGTGATAAAGACAAGATTAATTTATATCATTTCTGTATTCCGGAACCAGATTTCTGTGAATGTGGGGGTACAGGATTGTGGCCTTGGACTTTTATTAGTCTGTAGTGATAAATGTTGATTTTTCCTGGCAGAAGAGCAAAATAAGGGTGAAACTAGGATATTGCCACTCCTTCCCAGGTTTGCCAAGAGAGGGGACTTGGAGACAAAATTCAGGGGGCACAACTTGGCTGGAGGGCCCCGAAGGTAGCATTATGCTATATTCATAGGTAAAGGTAAAGGTTCCCTTGCTTGAAAGCCAGTCATATCCGACTCTAGGGTTGCGGTGCTCATCTCTGTTTCAAAGCCAAAGAGCCAGCGCTGTCCAAAGATGTTTCCGTGATCATGTGGCTGGCATGACTAAACACCAGGGTGCACGGAACGCTGTTACCTTCCCACTGAAGTGGTACCTTATTTATCTACTTGCAATTTCTTGCTTTCGAACTGCTAGGTTGGCAGAAGCTGGAACTAGAGACGGGAGCTCACTCCGTCATGCGGCACTCTCGGGTCTTGAATTGCTGAACTACTGACCTTCCACAGCCTGCAGTTCAGCGTCTTAACCACTTGAGCCACTGCAGCTCGCTATATTCACAGAATGCATTTAAAATTTTAGTGCAGTTTTGATTGTGATCACTAGGGGTGCAAGGAATGCAGAACAGTAAAGAGCAGTGTCTGACTGTGAATTCAGCCTTTCCACAACGTTGACTGAGAGACTGAGGGTAACCCTTTCTTAGCTACTGCTAAACCCATCAGCCAAGCCAGCAATTGATATCAATTCTAAGATTCCTAGTTTTATTTTCTGATGAGTTATGCCTGCTGCAAATAGGTTCATATGGGGGGGGGGATGTCCCAGATGGAATCTTTGTCCTAGGGCCCGTGGCTGCTCTCAGCAGCCCTGTTCCATCCCCCTCTGCAGGAGTTCATTGATGGGGTAGGTTTTGGTGGCAGCTTGTAGACAAGAGTCTGTGTAATAGATCATTGTGTGCCAACTTACAACTAAGGCGAGGCCAGAAGTCTCTTCCTTTGTAAGCACTAGCTGACCTGACCTGACCTCACTAAGGGCCAGGTCTCCAGGCGTTCTGTTGCTATGGTCAGAAATGCTTCAAAGAACACTTTGGAAGTGCACGTCTAATCCAAGGTGCATAGACTGATGAACAGGAAACTTTATATGTCTGACAACAAGCACAGCCATGAACATTTGTAGGGAGTTAAGGAGTACACCTCTCTGAAGAGGGGTATGAATTCTTTCATAAGAATCTACAGCATGGCCTGCTTGAGGCCATTTGGGGCACAAAGGGGACTAAGTGGCAAGCTACACCCCTCCTGTGGTAATGGCAAAGCGAGTAAAGCATTTAATGTTGTAAGCAAAAGGCTAGGTGAGCACCCTGAGTCATAATTTAAATGATGACGGGTCAGTTCTTCACACCAGATCCTCAGGGCTACAGTAGCTTCAGGGAGCTGGGAAAGGAAACTGTGTATGTGTAGAGGAGTACCATTATTGACACAAACATGTCACAGCTAGGGAGAAGAGATATGGCATGTCCCCCATGTTTAGTAAGGATGAGTGGTAGCACTATGCATGCTTAACTGTTTCCAGCTCAGAGGCAGGGCAGGCTCACCCACATTATAGGGATGCATTGACAGAGGACTGTCCCCTCATTTACCCACTCTGGACCTGAACATCAGGTTAAGGATTGGCATTAGCTATTGCAGGTTCTTGTTGCTGTGATAAAAGAAATTTGGCCCTTTCCCCTCCCAGCTAACTGTCTAATCTCTTCATTCTGTATTCTCTTGCAGATGTTCAAGGCACTTGGAATGTGTCAGAAATGATTATATGATGAGGCTTTGTTTTGTTTTGTTACATTTATAGCCATGCTATGGTAAATGTCTACTTATAATGATGGAAATTAGGATCAAATCTAGTAATTTACCAAAGGCATTAGTTTGGCCATCAGATTAATTGGTAAATGTCAGTATGTTCTGACATTCCCTGCTGGCTTCCTAAAAACTACTTTTAAATTCCACGATTCTCAGCATATGTAGTGCTGTGACTGGAACTTTGATTAACAGTGGCCATTTCCACATAGGTTATCTGCCCTGCGTTCAATGATGTTGGGAAGTGGGCTCTTTTCCTGATTCCCCCCAGCATCAAGGTGCATTTGCACAGCTCCTGAGGTTTCACTGGCTTTCTCTCCTGCTGAAACATGCTTTGTTGAGAAGTCTTAGGAAAGACTGCAATCAAGCCTGGATGGCTGCCATGTGGACGGAAAAGTCAGGATTGCCAGTGCCTCTACAGTAGCCATTTCCTCTCTCTGCCATAAGGCTTTTTAAAAAATGGCAACTGAATATCATTATATTGATATAATATTATAAAAAAGATTTAACAAGTAGATTGAATTCTCAGCTTTCATGTTAAAAATAAGTTTCTAGCGCCTTCCATTGCAGAGACATGTCTTTTCCCCATATGATAAGTCAGGGTTCAGTCATATGAGGGACACACCATAATAAAAGTAAATGTAATAGTTTATTGGCAAACAAGCACAGTTTTTTCCCCTAGCTTCCTTGAATGCTCTTTAACTTCTACTAGCTGCAGTTCCTCCCTCCTAGCCAGCAGAGATCCTCTGTAAACTCCCATCCTCTGTGTCCCCTATAAGGATGTAATTTGAAATTACAGCTATCACTATACCTTACATCTGTGCAATAGAAGAGGCTAGAGACTACCTTTTTTGAAAATAAAAGCTGAGAATTCAGAGAACCGGTTACATTCATACAGCAATATTCTGATGCTGATTTTAAAAAAACCCTGTAAAAGCCCCAGTGGCCTAGGGGAGGGAGCGAGGCTGCTGCTGGGAGGATGGGGCAGGGCGATGGCGGTGAAACCTACCTTGTGACAGCTGCACTAGCAATGGGAAAACCACCATTATTTCCTCAATGCTGTAGGAAGACACCAGGTCATGCTGTGGCTAGGGAATGCCTAGGCCTTGGTTCTAAGCTGTGTTGTACATATTAGATTCCATGTCAAAAATGAAGTCAAGTGAGGAGGAAAATCTATGTTTTATTTCAGTTAACAGGAAAACAGTTGGACCAAATAGTCCATCCAAAATCGACTACTTTCTTCTCAGTATATTTGGGAGATATGCTTCAATTAACAGGAAAACAATTGGACCAAATAACTCATCAAAAATTGAGTACTTTCTTCTTTTTCTTCTTCATTTTCTTCTTCTTCTTCTTGAACATATTCCAAGCACATTCAGGAAATACATGATATTTTATGCATGGACTGACATCATCAAAAAAACAATATTCAAAAAGCATAATTGGTTACAAAAACAGTCATTTGAATAATAAGCCTCTGATTTGTCAGATGTAAAGAAACATATATCTACGTCAAATCTATGTAAAACCTAAGTGTTTACTTAACCTAACCTAAACAATAATGGGCAAGGATTCTTCATATCCCAAACAAAAGTGTTTGTTCTTCTTGATATGAGACCAAAATCTTATCTGACTCAGAAATTGCAAGGTTTTGCCCTTAAGAACTACAGAATCATGAACTTTGTACCTATTATGTTGTCAGCTAACAATATCAGACCTACAAGAGGAAAGCCTTCTATAGAACAGGCCTTTCTAGCATCCTAATAAAATATTACTTAAAAGAGAAATCCATAAAACCAAGGAAAAATATGAATATGAACAATCAAGAAGAAAATACCTATATAAAAAAACTTTATATTCCCATTCATACTACAGCTGTGCTATGCATCCAGTATGGTCTTAGGAAGTGGCTGTTGTTCTCCCTCAGTTTCTATTTGTTGTAAAGGAATATTTATATTGATTTTGAAGTATTAAATTGTATTACTCTGGTAGGTGGTCTGCCAGTCAAGACTCTAGATTTAGACTGAGGACTGTGAAAGTGAATAACCACAAAAGTAAATTAAAAAAATATTTTTATTAAGGTGTAAGATTACTTCAAACAAGAACACAAGACTGTGAGGTTAAAAATAAGGAATCTAGAGATTTAAAGGCTAGCTAAAACTGTTACACACTCGTTCCAAGATATTACATATTCTCCTATGATAGTTCCAGTGATCCAAAGTGGTTCTACTCCTGAGTCACCACAGGCCAGAGCTGAGTGGCCCATGCAAGCAAGTGTCCAAGATGGCCAAAAGTGAGCAAGAAGTTGTCTACATGGCATGGTTTCAGGTAGCTATCATCAAGCTGAGAATAAACTTCTTTATGGGCAGAGGGACCCTCGTGGCATTAGGCCTTTGAACCAATAGGGTCTCTTTCTGATGACACATAGCCAGAGTGGTGGACCAATGGCTGAACAGGTGACCGAAGCAGTGATCTGACCTGGGAGAAAGGCACAGAGCCAAACTGCAGCTCAACTCGGCCCCTTTCCCACAGATGCAAATCAAGGCCTAATTAGAAGGAATGCAGCTAATTGGGAAGACAGTTCCAAGCTTCCCAATTCCCCATCGCAGCTGTGTTATCTACACTTCACAGGATCACTCAGCAAGGCAGTTTGAACTCTCTTTAACTCACAAGCAAGCCTCATCTGAAGAATGAACTTGAAGTTTGAATCAGAGCAAAGTTTCAAGGGAACTAAAGTTCTTTACAGAAGGGACTTCAATGGGTTATAATGACATAGGGTCTACATTCCAAAGTGACCATTTTCTCCAGGTGAACTGATTTCTGTTGCCTGGAGACCAGTTGTAATCCCAGGAGATCTCCAGCCATCACCTGGAGGCTGGCAACCCTAGTGTCTTATTCTATGTCTAGTATATGTGGTGGCCATTTTAAGGGATATCTAGTAGGCTGCTTTAGAAGAGGATGAGTTGCAACCAGTGTTTATCCAACCCAATTATCTCTCACCTATTCCATGTTGCATGTGTATGTGTTATATCCTATCAAGTCACTTCTGGTTTATAGCAACCCTATGAATTGATGACCTTCAAAATGTCCTATTGTTAACAGCCTTGCTCAGGTCTTCCTGTGGGTTGTGGGTTCCTTTATTGAATCAATCCATCTCATGTTGGGTCTTCCTCTTTTCCTGTTGCCTTCAACATTTCCTAGCATTAATGTCTTTTCCAATGACTCCAGTCTTCCCATAAATGTGACCAAAGATAATAGCCTCAGTTTAGTCACTTGAGCTTCCAGGGAGAATTCAAGCTTGACTTGATCTAGAACCCACTTGTTTGTCTTTTTTTTTTTTGGGGGGGTGTGTCCATGATATCTGTAAAACTCTCCTCCAACACCACATTTTAAGTTTCTTCCTTTCAACTTTCAACAAATCAACTTTCTTCCTTTCCAACTTTCACGCCTGTACATAATAATGGGGAATACTATGATTATCTTGATCTTGGTCACCAGTGACACATCCTTACATCTAAGAATCTTTTCTAGCTCCTTCATGGGGCTACCCTTACCAGTCTCAACCGCCTTCTGATTTCTTGGTTGCAGTCTCCATTTTGGTTGATGATGGAGACAAGAAACAGAAAATCTCGAACAGTTTTAATTTCTCCATCCTCAACCTTAAATTTGTGTAATTCATTACTTTTGTGTAGTCATTACTTTTGCCTTCATGATGTTCAGCTGTAATCCCACTTTGGTACTTTCTGCTTTAACCTTCATCAGGAGTTGTTTCAAGTCTTCACTATTTTCTGCCAGTAATATAGTGTCATCTGCATATCTCAAATTGTTACTGTTCCTTCCATCAATTTTCACTCCACCTTCATCTAAATCTAATCCAGCTATCCTTATGATGTGTTATGCTGCACATATAGATTGAAGAGAGAGGGAGATAAAATACATTCTTGTTTGACACTAGGGATCGGCATGAATTGGGAAAATGATGGTTCGTTGGGGTTCTTGGTTTGTTTGATTAAATGTAGCATGAACTTACACAAACTTTTCTGTTTCCTGAACCAGTTTTTGGTTCATTGGGTTTGTGAGTTTGTAAAACATCGAAGAAGAAGAAGAAGAGGAGATTGGATTTATACCCCGCCTTTCATTACCCAAAGGAGTCTCAGAGCGGCTTGCAAACTCCTCCCCCCCCCTCCCCACAACAGACACCCTGTGAGGTAGGTGGGGCTGAGAGAGCTCTGACAGAAACTGCTCTTATTCAAGAACAGCTGTGCCAGAACTATCACTTGCCCAAGGTCATCCAGCAGGTTAGGGTTAGTGGAGGAGTGGGGAATCAAACCTGGTTCTCCCAGATTAGAGTCTATGCACTTAACCACTACACTACCAGCCCATGGTCCCAACCAAGTGAGCTCCAAAGGCATTTAAATGCCTTTGGAGCTCACTCACATGAGGCCATGTCTTCAGAGTTCACTTCTGGGTGGCTCACCAGAACCAAAAGTAAGCTCTGAAGGCATTTAAATGCCTTCAGAGCCCAAGAACATGTCTCCCACGAACCTCCATGAAGGACATGAAGGTTCATGGGTGGATTGTGGGACATATGTCCTTCCGAACCCCTGGTTTGTGAACCACAAACTGGCCTGGTTTGTGCTCAACCCGGGGTTTGTGCCCATCCCTATTTAACACCTTTGCCAGTTGGAAACCATTTTCTTTCTCCATATTCTGTCATAACAGTAGCCTCTTGTTCCATATTGTAGGTAGTGCCTATTGCAGGACCAGTGTTCAGATCTGCAGTTTGAACAGTGATAGACACTGTGATACCAACCAAAATAGCATCTGTGATGTTTGCTTCCTGTTGGATAGGTTCTTCCCACTATTTCAATTCCCCCCCTTTAAAAAAATCAGTTGTTATTTGACTTAGAGCATCACGTTTACATATCAATTAAATAAGAAAGTTCACAAGCTATTTAGCGAAGTGAACTGGCTGAAAATTGGGGCATCAAATATAAACACTGACAGCTTCTCAATTGTAATGGCTAGTAGGTAAAAACTTCCCTGTGTTTCTCCTGCCTTCTCCCTGCTGCTGAAGGGATGAAGTGCTGCCTCAAGCTATTGTATTATACAATTGGTAGATGTTTCCAGCTTGGGTCCCCTGACAGAATAGTAATATCTGGGCTTCCCATGTTACTTGGCACTGCTTGGTCAAAAAGACAGAACTGACAAGTGACTAATGAGCAGTGAGGCACATCTGGCTCTGTTCCCTTTGTCTCAGGCAGACAAGAACAGTCCCCTTTTGCTTGCCTTTCCCTCTTATCCTGAAAGGGAATATGAGTAGGGTATTCTCACATCCTTGTGTTGGAATCTGACAGCAATGAAATGTAACAAGGGCTGGATGGACAATCTCTGGAAATATTTTTCCTCCATTGCTTTAGCCATTCTATGCCTTAAATTCTCTCTAGTGGTGTTGTAATAGAAGGCCAATATCCTGTTGATTGAAGGTCTTTTGGATAGCATTTGAAAAATGTTGAAAGCAGTGTAGGATTAAATTCTAATTCTGTGCAACATCCTGCATGTTCTCTAACCTGCATCCTCTTGCTTTTCATGTCACCTGTCTGTCAGTCAGTGGCTGTATCTGTAGGGAGAAAGTCCGAATCTAAACATAGGTATATTCCTAAAACATACCCCCAACTGGAGCATTAAAGATTGTTCCACTATATAGTAAATGTACAAGAAATTAGTCTGAACCGGTGGAGCCGACTGATGCAACAGCTAAGGTTACCTGAGCCTAGATAATAGATGGGATTATAACCATCTAAAATCTCTCTCTCTCTCTCTCTCTCTCTCTCTCTCTCTCTCTCTCTCTCTCTCTCTCTCTCTCTCTGAAAGTGGCAGATCTCTGGCAAGCAGAGGGATCCCTGAGATTTCCTCATGTGCCAACAGAGGGGAGGTGAAGGGAGATAGAAACCCACTCCCTGACACTGTACAGGAGGAACAAAAACTAATGAGGCTCTGGGTGTTTGAATCTTCCAAAGCAATGAAGTTTGACTGTCTTTAACTCTCTGTGCTTTGTGTGCATGTTATATATGTGTGTGTTTTTCCTCCTAAAGCTTGTGAGACTTTTCTGATCTAAGGCGCAGGAAACTGATGAGCTTCAAATTAAATTACACCAGCCGGCACAGCTTTACATTTCAAAGGGTTTAAGGGAGAGTGAAAACGCTCTGAGTTTCTATTTCTTAGCAGTAATTGAAGTGATTTTTGACAGATTGTACAATTACAGTTGGATGCTAAATCCACAGCTGGTTGTGTGCCACTTATCTGTTTGTTATGAAGAATTCGTAATGACCATTTGGAGATATAATAAGAATAACATTTATAAGCACAATATGGGGAGGGAGGGCAGTAACACTGTTTGCCTGTAGCTTTGTCCCCAGGTACCAGTAGGTTCTATTTCTTGGCATATAAGAGATATTAATCTGGTATTAAAGAAATGTAGGCATGACTGTAGAGTGAATGTAGGCATTTTATCTGTCCCTATCTACCTAATGGCCCAGTTTTTATCAGTTGTTATTCCTATCATCCATCCATCCATCTGTCTGTCTATCTGGCTCCCATCTCTGGATATCTAAATCCATGAATTGGGGTCACACCTTCCCAAAAAAGAGGTTTCTGCAAGCTTGGAGGACCCCCTATGTTTTCAGAAAAATCTGACATCTTAAAAAAAAGATGGGGGGTTAAATTCCCCCCAAAATAAAAGAGTGTTCTCTGCACAAGTGCAGACAATGCACCTATCTCCGATGGTCATTGATGGCATCAGAGGAGCCCGGAAGCTGTACTGTACCTGATGGGAGTGGAGCCCAGGAGCCATGGTGGTGGTGGTGTAGGCTGGGAGCTATACTGGGCCCGGTGGCAAAGCAGCCTGGGAGCCATGCTGGGCCCAGCAGTGGCAGCACAGTTTGGGAGCTGCAGCGTGCCCAGTGAGAAAGTGGGGGGGGGCAATTCCGTCTCCCTTGAGTCTTGTGGGACCCCCCCCCACTGGCAGGAAGGAAGGAATTAGGGGGTGCAGGAGTCCTTGCTGCCCCACACTAAGCCGGCAAGTGTGCCTGCCTGCTGGAGGGGAATCGGAGGGGTGCACGAGTCCTCAGTGTTCCTCCGCCACCAAGCTGTCACCCAGGGAGCTGGGTGGGGAGGTGCAACATTCCTTGCTATCCCCCCCTGAACTGGCAATGAGGGAGCTGGGTGACTACAGTGGTGTGGGGGGAGGATTCCCCCAGGAGTATCGTGGGTCCCCACTTGTATATTCTAATAACAAAGTCAACCAAATCTGAGGATGTGTAAATTGTAACAGTAAACAGGCAAGACAGATCTTTGTACAAATCTGAAAAACACCCCAAGTTTGCAGAAAATGTGAAATCT
Organism: Gekko gecko; assembly: GCA_029375565.1. Lineage (NCBI taxonomy): Eukaryota > Metazoa > Chordata > Lepidosauria > Squamata > Gekkonidae > Gekko > Gekko gecko. The sequence goes on along the minus strand of JAPDNY010000002.1, from coordinate 101,966,374 downwards.
ATAAAAAATACATTGGAGAGTTTTTAAAAAACTCAAAATAATAAAAAGAGCACTTGTGGCTTTAAAAAAATGGCTTCCCTCAGTGGCTGTTGCTTTCCAGGCTTGGTTTTAGTGAGTAAAAGGCAGGAGGAGGGGGGAGGGTCATTTCCACGCCTATTTTGGCCTTTAAGGGAGGATTCATTTGGGGCCAGGCCTGGAAGCAGCTGCTGGATGATACCACCCCACTTGCATGACTTACCTAGGCCTGGCTACTTGCTACTGGTTAGCAGCAGCCATCCTATGAAAGCCAGTGTGGTGAAGCAATTACAGCTTCAGAGTAGGGTCTCAGAGACCCTGGTTCAAAGCCCCATCTTGCTGTGGAAGCTCACTGGGTGATTTTGCACCAGTCATATCCTTTTAGCCTAACCTACCTCACAAAGTTGTTGTGAGCAGGGGTCATTTTGTAGAAAAAGAGGTGCAGGAGTTTATTAGCATAACTCATTAGCATAACTTATTTGCATATGCCACACTCCCTGACATCACCGGAAGTGTGTCAGAAGGCAACATCCACCACTCAGGCTGCACCCCAAAAATCTCTAGGTATTTCCCAACTTAGAGCTGGCGAGCCAGCTTTACACTTTGATTAAAGACACTTTAGGTTTCCTTGGCTCTTGCAGGGAAGCTACCCTACAACAAGCATGAAAATACAGGTCAAGTTAGTATGCTTTTGCTTTTTCTGCAATAAAGCAGGAAAACAATCAGAAGATTATTTTGGCAACAACATTCCTGGGAGATATATTAATTAGAAGGGTAATGTTTATAGCAGTCTTGAGGAGCATGTGTTCTATTACACCTTCATACACATTAAGACCAGACACGGTATAATCCCAAACAGACTTCACACCAGCAGCCATGTACACAATGCTGCCCATGTTTGCCATCTACCATAAACACATCAAGGCAAGCTATAGCAAGGATGGTCCTACAGTAAGAGCAGGTGAGACATGATCTGCCTTAATTTGGTGTCATTAAAGATGGGGGAGGAAAACCAACAGATTTGTTCCAGGGTTGTTCCCAACACACTGGGAAATTCTCTTACCCAAAACCCAAACAGAACAAGTGGGAGACTTGCATGACATCAACTTCCAAAGAGTCATGATACCGGACACCTTCCCAATAGTTCACACCTCATGCCATCTTTTTGGTCTGAATTTCTTAACACACCTTGGGTCAGCTCTGGACTAAAATCCAAATACTGACACTAAATCCCAGTGGAGCCCATGCAAGTCAATTGGCATTCCTGTTTCTTATTATCTCCAATGGGCCTTCAAGGATACAAACAGAATGAACAGACAAAGGTTTCTGAGAATCTCAAAGGAAAGCAGGATTTAAGAAACAGCATGCAGAGTTCCCATGATTCTGTGCAACTATGGAGGTCTTCCTGAATGACCAGTAGGGCAGCAAGCTTGTCAAGTATGGTTTTCCCAGGTCCTCCGGGGGGGGCGTGTATGTGTAAAGTGCCATCAAGTTGCAGCCAATTTACAGTGACCCTGTAGGTAGACCTGATGCAAACAGGTATAAACAAAAAATGTCAAAAGTCAATGGCCAATAAAACTGAGATCCTACAGAAACTAAGAAGGTGAGGGTGATTTTACTACAGGAAAATTAGGCAGTGTGTAATTTCTAAATGAGAGATGCAGAAATTTTTTGTTGTCCCTGCTCATGTGTCTATGACAGTAGCCTGGCAAACAGGGGATGTAGGAAATAAAACTTCCCTGTCCTCTATCTGAGTGCTTCCTGGCTTTGTTGGCTGTTGTGTTACAGCAATCCTCAGCAACGGGGTACACAGGGCAAGAGGAAGGCAGCGAGAGGGGCCAGATTCTGGAGCAGGTAAAGGCCCTGTTAAGTATGCAACTCAACAATAGGATTTCAGCTTTAAGTGATTTCAGCTTTATTTAACGGCAGGAACTCCAACTCAGGAACACACAATGAACACACAACAACAATTGGAACACAGCTCCCTTTTTAAACTATCCCGGGCTGTCAAAGCCACACCCATAACAAGTTAAAGACCAATCATAACACAGGGATAAAGGCCAATCAGGACCTTTCCCTCTTTGATACATTCTCACACAGTGATTGGATATTTACAATGGTTTCGCAGAAACCAGCCAATGGTAATGTGACAGATTAAGAGCCACATTCAGACTGAAGCTTAACATCAGAATACATAGGATGGATTCACACTTTAGTACATAACAGGCCCTGTGTGCCAGGGAGTGCAGCCCTGAGATCCCCTGGTGTGGAGGAGTTTGGGGGTGCGTTCAGCCAGACACCCTGAGCAGAGAGGGGTGCTTTGCTTGAAGCCTGAGGAAGTGAAGCACCCCTGCAAAACTCCTTGTTGCCATTCTGTTCCATGTGGAGGTGAGGGCCGAAAGGCATTGCGGTAGAGGGAGCAGCTGGCTGGGGCTGGGCCACGCCTGTGCTTAGCAGTGTGGGTTGGGGTTCCTGCAGGAGCTGTCGCAGTGAAAGCAGACCTGGGCGTAGTTGTATCTGCTGCCTCGGAGCCCTTGCACAGCCACGGCCAGCTTCAGAAGCTTGGTGAAGGCCTCCCGGGTGAGGAGGTGTTGCTGAGCCCACTGGCCTCAGCCACGAAGAAAGTGAAGGTGCCCTCAGTGGTCAGCCTCTGTGTGGAGAAGTGCTTGTCATCGTGCATCGGGAAGTGCTCCTGGACCAGGCACTGCTCGGCCTTGGCTGCCCCCCCCCGCAGAGTGTGAAATGCGCCTCAATGTCATTTGACTGGTACGGCTGGACAGCAGCATGAAGCCGAGGCCCAGTGTGGGCAAGAGCACCATGGACAGCAGCCCATCAAGCCCTCCAAGCTCCGCAGCACGGGGGACAGGGGCTGCTCAACGCAGTCTGTGTGACAGGGGCCGCGCATCCCGCATTCCCTCCCTGCTTTTTCTGAGGCAACAAGCTCTAAAGCACACCCCCAAAGATTTGCCCCATGAGCGTTTCAATGCAGCAGCCATTATATGTCTTCCTTTCTTCCCACCTGAGCAGCGTGGACAGAGTGCCCCAGCCACAGCGGCGGGAGGGTGGCTGCCGGGGGCGTTCCCGAGCCCGGCTGCGGTACAGGCCATGGGGGCCCAGTGGGGTGCAGGGAGCGGGCAGCAAGGAGGCAGGACCAGCCGGCGAGCAGACAGGGGAAATGGTCCCATGGCAAGTTGAGGGGCTGCTTGGGAAGGGGCAGAGTGGGGGGGGCACCTTCCATCACTGCTGGAGTGCTGCTTTCGCCTGCTCTGGCTTGAAATGGGCCCTGGTTGTGAGGAAAAGAGGAAGAGAAGAATAATGTAAGCTGTTTTGTTGCCGACTGTGGAGAAAGGTAGGGTATAAATAAAGTAAATTAGTAATAAATATAGCTGAATATGGGAGGCAGATAAAAGGTGGGTTGGTGAATGGCCAAGAAGGAGAGAATGAGGCAGGGAAAGGGGAAAGGGTATGGGGCATGCCAGGAGAAAGAAAGAGGAATTGTGCAGGGCTGGGGATACAAGGGAAGGTGAGGTGCCATAGTTTTCCTAGGTAGAAGAAGAAAAAGAGTTTGGATTTATACCCCACCCTTCACTACCCAAAGGAGTCTCAGAGTGGCTTACAAACTCCTTTCCCTTCCCCTCCCCACAATAGACACCCTGTGAGGTAGATGGGGCTGAGAGAGCTCTGACAGAAACTGCTCTTTTTCAAGAACAGCTGTGCCAGAACTATGGCTTGCCCAAGATCATCCAGCAGGTGCAAGTGGAGGAATGGGGAATCAAACCCAGTTCTCCCAGATTAGAGTTCGTGCACTTAACCACTACACCAAATTGGCTCCTGGGGGTAGGTCCCAGTGGGGGTTCCCCCACTTTCGGGGGCTTCTGGTCATCACCGGCCAGCTGTGCTTCATCCAGATGTGACATCCCCAAATAGCTTCATCCAGATGTGACATCCCCAATATGATGACATCACTCAGAAGTGACATCATCACTTCAGGGATATTGTATGCGTGCTCTGGTTTGAGGGGAAAACTCCGTAGTAAATTTGGCCTAAATCCATAGAGTTTTGCCCTTAAACCAGAGCTTTGTTGCGTGGCATCACCAGCACTATGACATCACTTCCAAGTGATGTCATAACATCGGTGACATCATGGAACACCCCCCAAATCCCCCCTGGTGTACTGTGGGGACCTGGCAACCCTAGCCAGTGGGGAGAAGGAAAGCTGAAGACAGGGAGCAGATAAAAGGTAGGTTGACTCTTGAGTGTGAAGAGAAGGAAGCAGGAAAAGGGGAGATGCTATGATGGCTTTCAGGGAAGGGAAACAGGAAACAGTGGGGAAGAAAATGAGATGCCCCTTGCAAGTCCTTGTGGGTTAATAGTGAGGCATTTACTGTATTAAACACAGGCCTCTGGAAAGACTGTTTTCAGGAAACCACCTCTTTCTTGTCAATGTACTGTTGATTCTTTTACTGGAGAATTAATTTCTTTACTTAAAAATGGCAAGAGGTTTGAAATTTGTACTGGAACCACTTAATAGAGCAACACCTCCATTAACTTACTCCCTGAAGATATTTTCACTAGTAGATTCAAGAAATAACTACTGTGTGCCTTATTCTTGTGGCCGCCTGAAAACATCACACATCCATGGCCTTTGGTGAATTTCTCCTCATTCCTCGTAATGATTTTTCTGTAGAACTGTTAGCTTTTTGAGTAAAAGAAAATATTAGATTGAGATGTGTTCTTAACTTTCTTATATTGGTCCTTAACTACTGTATTGTTGTTCTATAGATGTTTATGGTGGATTTATCCCATAACTTGCTCTAGTGTCAACTGTTTCTGCCAGCCCCCAGGATATAGTTCAAAATCATCTACTGTGATGTTTAAATGTGTCTTGTTATCTTACCTGTATCCCTGCCCTCTTCCAGTGCTCCTTTTGCTGATCTGATGGCAGTTTGCCTTATTTAGGAAGACTGAAGAAAAATGGTTCATTGAGTAACTCTCAAATATTTCCTTAACATAGCAGTTAGTTTCTGTGACACATGAAGTAGACTTACACTGCAATCCTAAAAACAGTTTCCCTATTAAATAGGCCTGGATAGGATTCTGAAAAAACCTGTTTAGGATTGCTCTGTTTTCTTTTATTTAATAGCATACTTGTAAAATGCTTTATCCTACAATATTTCTATTGAGTTTTACATTTTGTATCAGATTGTATAAAGCTACCTCTTCAGTGGTGGTCTCTTTGTCTCTTTTCCTATATGTGTCTCTTAGAATTTCAAGTACACTCTCACTTCCTTAGAGGACTAAATCCCAATTTTTTTCTTTATTAAATGGTTACACAGTTCTTTCTGCACTGAAATTGGTGCATGTGCGCTTTTAAGATATGCTAGATTTCAGTCCTCTTTAAATTCTCTCTGTAGAGCCTTATTATTTGTATTCTGTGCTTTTTAAATCATCAGTGCTGATAGCTAATATTTGAATCTGACAATTCTCACTCTCTGTTTTCATTATAAGTATAAACTTGCATAGTCACTTTCCAGCTGGTCATGTGTTTTTCCAAGGCAGCTGATCCTCTAACTCTTCTTTGAACAATCTTTTTTTTAAAAAAGAATTTCCCTTGTCATGTGTAAAACATAAAACCAAAAAAACACAGCCATTGGAAGTTTTTGTTGGGTTTTGGTCTGGTTTCCAGACTGGTTTCTGGAAAGTTTCTAGCTACAGGTTTGATTACTTTAGGCAGCTGAGGTCTAGTGCTAGAATTTGGGCCCTGGCAGGCAACATATTCTTGGGATATCATATTAGAATTTTTCAAATATCTGGTAAAAATATTTATACATCTTTTGACTGAAATACCCCACCGGTTGACTAACCAAAAATAAAAACTAAAATATTTTAAAATATAAAAAGCAGGGGCCCCCCAGTACAGAATAAGTAAACAGCCAAATGGACTTAAAAGCAAGACATACATTAACAATACACATTAACAAGATACTGATCCCTAAAATAATCAGTTTTGACCAAGCACTGGAAGGGACAAAGAAGGTACAAGACCAACCTTCCTCAGGAAAGAGTTTTGTGGTTGTTGCTTTTTAATTTTCTCCCCATCTAAGACCCAAAGTATCTTGTCAACATAAGAGAAGCCAATGTTGGATCAGGCCAATGGCCCATCCAGTCCAACATTCTGTCACACAGTGGCCAAAAATACCAGGTGCCATCAGGAAGTCCAGCAGTGGGACCAGGACACTAGAAGCGCTCCCACTGCTGCCCCCCCCCCAAGCACCAAGAATATAGTGCATCACTTGCCCCAGACTGATGGACCTCTGTTCCATACAAGCTGTCCATGCTTGTAGCTGCCACCACCTCCTGTGGCAGTGAATTCCGTACATTAATCACTCTTTGGGTGAAGAAGTACTTCCTTTTGTCTGTTCTAACCTGACTGCTCAGCAATTTCATTGAGTGCCCATGAGTTCTTGTATTGTGAGAAAGGGAGAAAAGTACTTCTTTCTCAACCTGCTCTATCCAATGCATAATCTTATCTCAGACATGTCACCCCTCAGCTGTCGTTTCTCTGAGCTAAGGAGCCCCAAGTGCTTTAACCTTTCTTCATAGGGAAAGTGTCCCAACCCTTTTATCATTCTAGTTGCCCTTTTCTGCACTTTTTCCAGTGCTATAGTATCCTTTTTGAGGTGTGTGTACACAGTACTCCAAATGAGGTCACACCATTGATACTGGCTGATTTGTTTTCAATTCCCTTCCTAATAATCCCAAGCAAAGCATTGACCTTTTTTATTGCAGTGGCACACTGTCTTGACATTTTCATTGAGTTACCTACTACGACTCCAAGATCTCTCTCTTGGTCAGCGTCTGCCAGTTCGGACCCCATCAACATGTATTTATAGTTAGGATTTTGGCTCCAATGTGCATCACTTTGCACTTGGCCACATTGAATCCCATTTGCCATGTTGACACCCACTCGCCCATCCTCAACAGATCCCTTTGGAGTGCCTCACGATCCTCCCTGGTTCTCACCACCCTGAACAACTTTGTGTCATCTGCAAATTTAGCTACTTCACTCCTTACTCCCAACTCCAAATCATTAATAAACAAGTAAAAAAGCATCTGGCTGTGTACTGATCCCTGTGGTACCCCACTGCTTACTACCTTCCACTGAGAAAATTGCCCATTTATACTCACTCTCTGTTTCCTATTAATTAGCCAGTTTTTGATCCACAAGAGGACTTGTCCTTTTATCCCGTGACTATTTAGCTTACTTAGGAGCCTTTGATGAGGAACATTATTTTTCCTGTCTCAATTTTAGCCTTGCAACAACCATCCTGTAAGGTAGTTTAGACTGAGAGTGTGCGGCTGGCCCAGCATACTTCCAGTTTAGTGTACTTGGTGTAGTGGTTAAGAGTGGTGGGCTCTAATCTGGAGAACCCACTCCTCCACATGCAGCCAGCTGGGTGACCTTGGGTCTGTCACAGTTCTCTCAGAGCTGTTCTCTCAGAGCTCTCTCAGCCGCACCTACCTCACAGGATTTCTGTGGTGAAGAGAGGAAGGGAAGGAGATTGTAAGCTGCTCTGAAACTCCGAAAGAAGGGCAGGGCATAAATCTAACTCTTCTTCTTCCTTTTCCTCCTCTATGGCAGAGGCTCTAAGATCCTAGTCCTGGGTTGACAGATGGATCTTTTTATCTACTGTGGAGGAGATCAACAGATGACCGTTCTATCTCACCTTCCTTTCAGGTTTGGTAGTTACAGTTTGGTTCACCTAAGGGATTTGGACTGACTGACCTTCTGGGTCCCTTTCCGTTCTGGCACTCAATAACAGGAAGAGCTGGTAAGAAAATCCTTCAGAGGAAAGATTTTAGAAAAGTAGATCATAGACAAGCTACTGAAAAAAGATGTTAATGATGCCAATTGCTGGGCTAGATTCACAGATGAAGCTAATGGAGGTATTTACTACCAGATTTTCTCTCTTTGGTGATAAATAAATACCTTGGCACAACAGACAGTCACTCCAGCTATTGGCTGGGAAAGAGGGGAAATGGCTTATTCCTAGCCTTATACCCTACTATTTGATTTTCTGATTGATCTGTGTGCTTAAAAATGTGATCCTGAGCTTGTTAATAGAAAGCAGAGCAGTTTCAAAGGTCACCAGAATCAGTTTCTAACCTTTCCTTACCCTTCTGACTGTGTTTAGTGGGGGAGGGGGGTCACTCTTACTAGAAGCTTGTTTTCTGTCTCTGCATCTCTCCTACCTGACAGCACAGGCTGGTAATTGGCTTGCCTTCCATTCTGGCATCACAGTGGAGAGCTCTCAGCTAGTTCTCTCTCTTTGGGTTGAGGTAATGAGACCTCCTGGGATAGTTCATATGAGCCCCCAGCTGAGCTGATTTAGTGTTTGGAAGGAGGCTGATTGCAAAGGGAGAGCAGGATCACACGTACTGCTTCTTCCCTCCGCTACTTGGTGTGCTCCCTTCCACACTCCTTGAGTACTCTCCAGTTGGACTTGAAATTCCATGCTGCAAAATGTTTATGTTAACAGCAACTTATCACTTTCTCAGACTTCCACTCACTGAGCAGTGAACCCAGATCTGAATATGGAATGAACTTAAGTGTAACAGCTGGGAAACTTTCTTAGTCTCTGCAGTTCTCTACTTCTGCTGAGCTCCATATGATATCTTCGATGCATTTATCACCTCACTTAATCTTCATCCTACTTTTTTTTGTCTTTCTCCTTTTTTGGGCAATAGAAACTTCCTCAGCTTCTTATTGCTTCTGAGAACTCTCCACATTTCTGAAGACTGAGCAATATGTTGGGTTTTTTTGTTCCAGGTAATAGCCATCTTATATTTCAGTACTTAAATGATAAGCAAGTGGTGGGACATTTTCTTCTACTGGAGTTAACCACTAATTGCCTTCAGTGTCAGAGGTGCATCACTGCAATTTAAAGCTCTTGCTTTTATTTTTTATTTTGGTGCAATGCCAAGGAAAAGACACCCCCCCCCCAACACCACTGAGAATCAGAGAGTTTTCAGCTGGCCCATTCTATTTCGCTTGAATATCTAGCAACATTCTTAAAGAATATGTGAACCTGCTGTCTTAATTCACAAGAAATTTGTAGAACTTCCATAAAACTCAACAGCCTCACATCCTGTCCCCTTTCAGCTTCTCTCTCCTTTCCCACCTACCTTATTCTGACATTGAGTAGGAGGTCTGAGTATATTTGTTATTGCTCATTCTAATCAAACTGGATTTTAAACACTGTTTTGATGTTCAAAGATGCCAGTTCTTCGCTTGACATCTGCCTGCTTCTTTTTTGGCATCTTTTTCTAACCTCAGGTTGCTTTTCCTGTTGAAATTTCTTAGTTCTGTTTATACGAAGGGTATAATATATGGGAAGTGATGGACTCCAGAGGCATCATTAGCTATGTTATCTTTTTGTAAGAGCTTCCTCACATTGTTCTCTTTGACTTGTTTGTCTATCCTCATGACCAAAAATGTTTTATAGGATGAGCCGTGAGTGCATCTGTTTGGGACAAAAGTGCTCCTTCCTTGGGAGCCTGCTAGGAAATTATTTTCATTGATTGCTAATACATATTTCTAGGAGTTCAGTCCTATGCCGAGTTACTGCTCTCTAAGCCCAATGACCCTGGGTAGGATTGCACTGTAAGAATTAATTAGTGGCCTGCAGATAACGGGCTGGTAAATTCCAGTGGACACAGCCCTTCCTCCCTAGCTAGCCAGTGAAATGTGGGAAAATCTGTCCTCTCAATAAGCCATTTGTCTCTGCTGAATATGTGTTATGCCTTTTAGTTGGAGATGTTTGGACCTCTTCAGTCCATGTTGTTTTGAGGAGTGGCTGAAAAGGATGGAGTTCAGTATTGGTATTAGTTGTGTTCTGAGACAATAAATTGAGTTATGTTTAAGGCCCATTGAACTTCAGTTCTTACTCCTATTAGATCTAGCAGTCTCTTCCCACTTTCTGTCCTGCCTACATCCATCTTGCACATACCACATGCCTGAGTCTTGGTTGCATTCATGCCATCCATCTTTGTGCCTCTCCCCCCAAATCACTTTCTCTCAGGCCCATGTGTTCTTTTTTGTTCTCTGCCCATCTCTAGTGCTTTCCCCACACCTCCTGGACAGATGAACCTGTGGAGGTAAAACCTACCCGTAAGTATGTAACACATTCTTAAGGTGGATTGAAAGCCCCACCCCAGTCTGTACACAACTTTTGCATTGTTTGAAAACATAATAGCATTTTCCATACGTTGTGAACTGACAGAAATAATATATACAGGAGAGTGGAAGCACAATGGCAAGCTCCATCCCCGACCTACAGGCTTTCATTGGAATGTATATAGAGCATACATGCAGATAAGTGTACTTGTGTAGGGTTCTTTCCACCTTTGAAAAAGCAGCAGTTCTGGTCCTCTGAAGAAAACTTATATGCACATACTCTGCATGTGTTTCACTGAACGCACATGGGCTGGGACAGAGCTTGCAACCATAATCTTGTCACCCTTGCCCACATACTCACATTTGTTTATTTTATCTGCTTTGAATGTTTGAAAAGGGCTATAATAATAGAAGGCTAATGTATTATCATCAACCACCACTTATTAGTGAACCACCATGGGCCTACTTTTACAATTAAGGTTGTAAAACAAGTGCCCAAGCAAACAGCATTCAAAATTAACAACATTCTAACAAGGGATTAACACACCATCACAGATATAATGTATTAATTTAAATATTTACAGCCTGCTTTTCTCCTCACAGGAGACCCAAAGCAGTTTACAAAAAAACAAAACAAAACCCACAACCCTCCCAAAATATAACTAGATAAACAGCCAACAGCAAAAAGAAAACTCAGTACAACTCCAGGGCCAGCCCTGGAATCCACCTGGGCTATCTCACTCAAGGCCAGAGGCTGTGAGCTGTGGGTCAAAAACCAAAGGCAAATATACTTTGACTCTTGCCCTTCAGCTTGTACCTTTTGTCAGGCCTAGGCTGTAATGTTTAAGAAAAAGAGATTGGATTTATACCCCACTCTTCACTCAGAGTCTCAAAGCAGCTTACAAACTCCTTTCCCTTCCCCTCCCCACAACAGACACCCTGTGAGGTAGGTGGGGCTGAGATAACTCTGACAGAAACTGCTCTTTTTCAAGAACAACTGTGCCAGAGCTTGTGACTGACCACATCAGCAGGTACAAGTGGAGGAGTGGGGAATCAAACCCGGTTCTCCCAGATTAGAGTCCGCGCACCTAGCCACTACACAAAACAGGAAAAAAGTTCACCCTTGATCTTCTGCAGCTGGCAGGCATGTTCCCAATATACCCCTCCTTGCTAAAAGACCCTCTGACCACATGCAGGCTTTAATATCAGTAATGATAACTACACACCTCCAGATCACCACAGAATAGGGATATGTTCTCATTCAGGTGTGATTGTTCTTTAGGTAGGCAACCTCTTCCTGTTTCTTTCCATGTAGTTACTTGTTTTAGTTTAATGAAATCCTTAGTGTAATAATAATATCATCCATGCTTAGTATTCAACTGCTTCCTGCCAGTAGATGTGGCCGAATACACCTTGCCCACCATACCCAACCAAGGAGCTGCTGTGAGCTGCAGATAGCCCTTGCAAATCCATTGTGTTGATATCTTGCAAACAGGGACCCTGCCTCCACTAAACACAGCACACCTTTCCTTCCCCCACTTTGCAGTATTATCAGGCACCTGCCCTATACCATCAATAACCTTCTAAAGTCTCCAGGCAGCCTCCTGGTTTGAGGAACATAAGGAATCCTGGCATGGTTGTAAAACTAGGGGAATGTACAGGGTTTGTACTTTTAGCATCTCAGTCCTGGGCTGCAGTCTCACATGCTAAATAATCCGCTTTCAGTCCACTTTCCAACTGGCTTTTTACTATGTGAACTGGCAAAATCCAGTTGGAAAGTGCATTGAAAATGGATTATTTAGTGTGTGTGACTGCAGCCCTAGTCAGCCAAAGGACTTTGGAACAGCAGCAGCAGCAGCATGCTACTAGCAAGGAGTGTAATGGATATTAGCTCCTCTGGCATCCCAGTCCAGAGTACTGGAGTGCTGGTCCTAGAATGGACTGCTGTGAAATGAACCTCCTAGTTAGGAAGGCACAGAGAGGAGGCATTGACTAGAAGAGGTTGAGTACAGGCTTGTACAGGGAGAGGTGGCCCTTTAGGTATGTGGGTCCCAGGCCATTAGACTTAGAGGTCAAAACCAGACTCTTAAATAAAACCAGGAAACAAACTGACAACCAAAGCAGCAACCAGCAAAAATAGGTGTTGTCTTTTTATTAACAACTGAGCTGCTATGTTTTGAACTAGCTGATGTTTCTGGGAAGGACTGCATTTTCTTATAACTGAATAGTGTAAGATTGTGTCATCCTTTCAAAATTCATCTCATTCTCCTTGTTGATAACTGTTTGCACCAATCTTATTCCAATATTATACTTGGCTATGTTTGCTGGCATGTCCATACTCAACTGAAAGAGCAATTTCCTTTCACATCATTTTACATCCTCCCTATGTGTTTTAATTTTCTCAGTATTTGCTCAGTATTTTTTTGCCAAAGCAACCAGGAGAAAATCTGTGAATACTGTTTGGATTTTACAATGTAATGCCCCTTGCGTACTAAGATATTACTAAAAATAAAAAGGGAGGGTGAGGACTAAATTAATAGAATTCATGTTGATGCCCATTGGCAGAAGATGGGGAGCAAGAGTCAGCATCATACCACCACTGGGCACATGCTGGCCTCAGACAAAATGGGAAAAGAGCACTGGGGAGAATCAGGGACCCCCCCATGCCAATGACTCTGTGGAGTACTTCCAGTCTAGACTCCTACACCCCCACTCCATCCAGTTTTCTCAGATTTATTAAGAGCTCAAAGCCATTAAAAACGTCAACTTCAACCATTGGAATTTCAGGCATTCAAACCCTTTTGCCTGTCACTTCACCAACCTGGCATATTGTCAAGAGTTTGTCCACTGATCACTGTGACACAGTCTAACCTACGTGAACAAAAGGAATGGTAAATGTTTCTTTATGGTTGTAGGTATCCCCACCCAACTGTGCTTAATGGCTGTGGCCAGACAGCAGTAAAAACTGGAAGAGGAGACAGGACCCCCTTCTAGCTGAAGGGTGGAGATGGGGCTGTGTGAAAAGAAACAGCTGCATTTTTATGTTAGAAAGGGAGTGAGAGAAGCTAAGAGCCACTGTTGAAGCGCCTTGGGGTGCAGGATCTCTCTGGGGGTATGAGGTAGTGTCATGGTTGCGCCTCTGACATTGCCTCCACCTATGCTTTACCCATGTATTTGTAAATAAAGCAAATACTACAAAAATGCCTGAGTAAGCACTAGCCCCTGGAAGTTTTCACCACTTGAAGAACTAGGGCAAACATAACTTTATTATTAAAGGCCTCCTGACTGATGAATAGGGCTAGGTAAGGCAGGGTATAAATGTAATAAATAAATAAATCTGTCCCTACCAGTCTAGTCATGTGCAGCCTCAGGGAAAAGAAGCAGGATGTTAAGCTATATTGGCTAGGGCTCTAAAAGGTTCTATGTCCACCCATTCTAACAACCATGATCTAACACCAGATCCCAGTCTATTTAAATGTTAGTAGTAGTGCATTGAAAACTTACAGTCAGGATTGGATGATAAGCTTGTCCTTTGGTCCATGAAAGACAGAACAGATACCTGCCTGCAAATGCAGTGCTGACTGCTGATGTACAGGAAAGTGACTTTGAGTAATGAGCACTTGAGAACCACTAAGTTGTTACTTTTACAAGAACTCTATAGGACACTTTATACCAAGAGAATGATCTGACTAGAAAGAAGATTCCCACACGTCTACAGCCAGAATATCTTAGGAAAGGTTGGCAACATTGGTTTAAGTGTAAGGTTGCCATGTCTGGGTTGGAAAATATCTGGAGACTTGGGGGTGGGTCCAGGAGAGGGCAAGGTTTGGGGAGGGGAGGGGCCTCACTATAATATAATGCCATAGAGTCCACCCTTCAAAGCAGCCATTTTCTCCAGGGAGGCTGATCTCTGTCAGTTGGAGATCTGCTGTAAAAGCGGGTCTCACTCTCCGGGTCCCACCTGGAGGCTGGAAACTCTATTTAGGTGGTAGACAAATGGAATTTTCACCTTCATGTATTCTTCAGCGGACTGGCAATTGAAATGGTGTGTGTGGCCAAAATGGAGTTCGCTTTAGCTAAGCTTACTTTTAAAATTCAGCAAATAAAAGTTTGGGTTTGTGACAGCAGAGGAGAAGGAGTTGCTCCTCAAGTCAGTGTTACAATTGGCGTTGCAATAACTGCAAGGAGGCCAGAGGGGAAGAAAATTATGTTCTCCTATACCCTTTATCCTTATATAATGAAGGCCCTATAAGAAAACCAGAAGTATGAGGTCAATTAAAATAGAGCATGTGGTCTGGAGTAGATAGATCAAGCTAATTATGGTAGTGAGCACAGAAGATCTTGTGCAAAACCATAGGTTCAAGCATATCCTTAGACTCTGGCCTGGTCAATAATTCTCTGCTGAGTCTTCTGACACCACAGCCCATAATATACTAGCTAGTTAAGATGTTTGTATATACCTGAATGGAGGATCCTTGGGCTTGTATGTTCCCTACTTTTTCCCCCGGCTCAATACTCACTGATGAAAGACTTCAGGATTTGTGGCAAACTATAGTTTATTGTTATATCCAAACCACCAACTTTGATTTGCTGCCATCTCCACAGAACGGGATTCAAGGTTTAGAATCCAAGTTTAGAATCCTGGTTTGTAGGGAAAACAGCAAACCATAGCCTGTGTTTCAGATGTAATGACAAGCTTTGGTTGGCCACAAATGCAGAAGTCTTTAATTTATCCACCCACATGGGAAGAGAAGGAGGGGAGAGGGAGTATGCAAGCCTGTGGATTTCTCCGGCTCATCCTTCTAAAAATAGCATGGTTTATAATGTTTATAAGCATTTTTAGTGGAATTTGCTTCCAAGTCACTGTATTGAAGACTGCAGTCTTAATGTAGGAAATTGTTCCTTCACATAAGTTATAGTGGAATTTTACATACTTAAGGCAAAAGTGTTATCTTGATGACAAGAAGTTTATTTAGGGGGGAAAAGAATAAAATACAACAGTTGGGGACCAGCAAGAAACTTGCGGGGAGGCACATCCCCTGCCTTTGCTTCCTTTCCTCTCCCCCCCTTTCTCTGTCAATGTTCTCCCCCTCTTTCTGCTCCACCCCTTATCTATCGAACTTCTTTCATCCCCCTTCTCCCATCATCTCTTTTGTGTCAGTCTCCTCCTCCTCTCTCTTTCTCCCCCACCCCTTCTCTAGCAATCTTTTCTTACTCCCCTTTCTCTCCTCACCCCTTGTATGTCCATCTCCCCTTCCTTTACCCCCCACCCCTTCTCAGACAATCCCCCCTTCTTTCTCCCCACTGTGGAAGCTGCCCCCAGAGGCCCTGCCAACGGTAGCTGCCTCTGGTCTTTGGGAGCCGTGTCATCTGGTAAGTACTGTGCACATGCACAGACAATGTTTTTGTGGAGATGGGATTTAACCCCCCCTAGGTATTTTAAAGATTTAAGACTTTTTTTACAAACCTGGAGGGTCCCCCAGGTTTTGAAGAAAAACTCCTTTCTGTCCATGTGAGCCAGATCCATGGATTTAGATATCTGCAGATAAGCCCACACTTGGCTATTAGATAGCTGTTGTGTAGAAGAACATACCCATCAAAGCATGCCATTTAGCTAAAAACATTTTCTCGCTATAGATGAGAAGTATGCCAGGACTGAAAACTACCCTAGAAAATGCTTTGGAGACTGCAGTGGTCCAGAATGCAGCTGGCAGGCTGTTGACTAGAATGATATGGTCAGCTCATATTACTCCAATTCTGCAGCAATTGCACTGGCTAACAGTCTCCAGATCCAATTCAAGGTGTTCGCGCTAACCTTTAAAGCCCTTAACAGTTTGTGACACTCGTATCTATGGGACCACCTTCTCCCATTACGCCCCCCCATGCTCCCTTTTGTCGTCCTCTAGGGGCCTCTTGCAGGTGCCTGGCCCCGGGATAGCTTGGTTGGCTGTCACCAGGGGAAGGGCCTTCTCAGTTGTGGCCCTTACCCTGTGGAATGCACTCTCAGGTGACACCTGTGCCCTGCCAGACTTGCTTAGTTTCCACAGGGCATGCAAGGCCAAATTGTTTAGGTTGGCTTTTGGAAGGTAACCTCCAATGTTTGGGCAGTTTTTATTGGATGTATGGTGATAGCCACGTATTTTAATAGTTTAATCTTTAATGTTAGTATTTTATATTTGCTATTTCTTTTTATGTTGTTTTTACCTTATTGGATTTAATATTGTAAATAATGGCAAGACCCTTTGGGTGAGTGGCAACTAAAACTCTAATAAATAAATGGAAATAAAATTGTCAGATTCTTGGAAGGTGGGTATTACAATATAAAGCCTCTCTCTTATGACACCTGTAAACTGGTGCCTAAATGAGCATCACCCATACTGCTGCTAAAAGCAAGGGGAAAAAACAGCCTTGTCAATAAGAAGAAGTTTCTTTAGGGTAGTGATATAAAGAGGCAATCAAATAGTATTTGTTACATTTCAGATTGGACAAATACTCAGTTTTACATGTAAATTTTATCTCTCTTGGGGACTAGAAGGTGAGAAATAGAATCCAAAAATACCATCCTGACTGAAAAAATAAACCTTGACAAACTGAATCATATTTCAAGGTACTGGTGATGTGCAAATGTCCATAAGTCAGAATCCATATCCATTTGGAGCATATGCAGAAATATTGCAAAGCAGTGGAGAAGTCTGAACATTTCAATTTGAAAACTGAAGGAATGTCATGAAATTAAGTGGGTACTTGTAACATCTAAAGGGAATGGAGTTGGATGTTTCCAGCTTTTCTCATTCCCAAGAGCAAGAGATGAATGCATTAAATGTGAACATGTCCTTTTACACATACTCTTTATATCCTCTGAAATTGTGAGGGCCTCTGCTATAGGATTATGAAGAAAGTCAACCTGGCAGTCTGAGTAGATTTCCAGGACAGGCTAGCTAGGAGGGAGTGTTTCTACTGTAGTGTCTATTATGGCAGGCTTATTGCACATCCCTCTCTCCTTTGCTTGGGGAACTTGTGGTACAATTTATTACATTAAGGAGTTCATGTGAAAGAACGTGTGTATGACCTACCCAAGTGGTAGTCACTCCCCATCCTTAAATCAGATTGGTTGAATTGAGAGGAATTCACAGTGCAAGAATCACACATGTACATTGTTGCACTTAAAGATTTTACCAAGTCTATGACAGCGATCACTTTCCAGCTCATCTGGCTGTATCCTTGTATAGATGTACGTTTGTGTGCTAGGGTAAGAGCTCCAGAAAGTGTGAGGGAGACAGACGAGGTGTAAATTGCATGGTGGGTTGGCTTCGTTTAGGTGAAAATGAAAAACTCTCCCACCTCTTGTGCCAGAGTTTCTCAGTTTCCAACTGCCTGTAGATTTGAAATGTTCCCCCCCCCTTCCCTCCACTCCAGAGGACATCATATAAGCTGATTTTTCTTCTGTTTCAGCAGTCAGGCTTGTTATTGATTCCCAAGATGATGCTCGCCTTATATTTGTCCTAACAGAAAGATTATGTCTTAAATTTAAATTGAAGCCTCTAGCAAAACCTGAGGGGTAATGATGAAATGTGTCCAATCCTGAGTTCAGAGCTGCAAAAAAAGGACGGATATGGGTGGGAAGCGTCAGTTCTGCCAAGTGATTCACTTTGTTACTTGGACAATTTGGCTATCCTGTCTTGATTTTTAATTTGAACTTTTGTTCATCTTGCCCAACCCGTTTGACATGTAATTATTCTCATGTATGTCATCTGGGGCTGGTTAGGTGTTCTTCAGCACAATACAGCATTTATATACAATACATTCCATCCTGATCCTGCTTTAAAATGTTTTAGGAATCTTTGTACCTATTGGTGAAACAATCCTTGCTGGGGTGGACTTCAGCAGCTGTTTGTCTGTACGAAATAATCATATTGCTGCTTTTCTGTAGGTCATACAACTTAGAAACATCAAATGTTTCTTATGCCTGTGGGCAATTAAGACTCAAGGTCTTGTCTAGCAGCAAAACCACATTATTTTCCATCTGCACAAATGTCATTCTAGGTATTTCTGCCTTAAATACTACACCAGTCTTAATCAGCCAATTTGGTGACTGTATCAAGGCTTAATAAGATCATAGGTCATGATAGTGTGAGCAGGCTTTTCCTGCTTTGCTTTTAAAATGCCATAATCCAATGCATTTCATGTTAATCCTTTCATTAAGCTCCTATCCAAAGGTGTGCATTACCTGTGCCCGGTTGTCTCAGAAATGAAATCAGAAGCTACTACTTATTAGGAGGAATTATGGAAACATGAAATGTCATTACCTACCAAGCTAGTAAACCTTTTAAAATAATTATAGTGCTCTGTTTCCAATTGGACTGGCCAGTTTATAAAACAGTGAAACAAATGATTATCTTTGGCCTTTGTGGCAATTCAGTCACTTTACTGACCCCTTGTGATATCGGTAACGTTGCTTGCAAGGTCATCTTCAGTACTTTTTACTTCAGCTTGATGTATTATTGGATTGTTTTATGTTGTTTTTAATGTTTTAATCATGGCTTTGTGCCCAATTGTTTAATCTCGGCGTTGTGCCCTAATTGTTAGCCGCCCTGAGCTCATTTTGGGGAGGGCGGGATATAAATTGAGTAATAAATAAATAATATTAGGCAAAACACAGAGAGTTCACATCATATTTCTAGAAGTGTTCCATCTTTGCTATACCAAAGAACCAAGAGTTATTGTGAGTAGTTATAGAGGTTTTAAAAAACCTTTTGAAAATTATTAGCTGCACAGATACACCTCTTATTAGCAGCACAGATACATCTCTTGCATATACTAAAGTCTACGTGAGAACTGCTTTGCAATGTTTGCTAAGGCCTATTTCCCATTCTGTACCATAACTGCCAGTTCAAGCAGATAGGCTTTTCTGCTGTCTGAAACCTCTTAATACGTCCTTGTCCAGCAATAGTAAGTACTTAATACATAAAGTTATACCATTTAGAACTGCTCTCCCATATACTTTCTCCTCCTGCTGATCACATTCCTATCCCAAGATATTTATGACATTGCCATAATCTACCCCATGGAGAACCATCATATCTGCTTAGCAAAGATGTAAGTCAACTGGCTGGCTGCCTGTCCTCTGACTGTCAAAGATTTTTGCATCCTTCTACCATGGCATACATTCCCTCTGTTTTCATATCAAGAACATACAAATGCATTCCATGTTCTCAGATTTTCAGTAAAAGAGTATCAGATCCTCACATGGGTACCTTTTCCAACATTCTCCCTTCTAGACATTGAATCTCCACAGAACAAGTGTAAATATGGTGATGAGAAAGGGACATTCCCTTTCCTAATTTAGTATGGGTGTAGGAGTTAATTTGTGCTGCAGCTTGTGAATTACCCAGTCTACAGTTCCAAATAGTATTACATTCCCAGCCTGGAGGTTCTTTCCTTCCACAGCTTCACATTTGAAAACTTCCCCCCACCTTTCTTTTTCTGATAATAACTTCAGTTGCCCAGGTAACTTCAGCATAGACTAGTATATGTACCAGCTGTTCCAAAAACTCCATCCTAAACCATTGGCTTTCTTGCGGCTGATATCTCCAGAAGGAAAGGTACAAAGAGGGGGTAGCTGAAAAGGGGCGTGGATGCAGAGCTTTGTTTCTGGCATAGCCTTCCACAGCTCCATCCCAGAACCTATTTTTGGCTCTAGAGCTGAAGCTTGGGACCTATGAACCCTTGGACAGCTGCTAGGATATTTCAGAATGCTTTGAGGAGGAAGTTTACACAAAACCAATCTAGAGAGAGAACAAACTTACTGCTCCTAGTAGAGAAGGGGTTTGGGGAAGTGAAGGACACTAGAGTGCATGCATGCCTTTCTGAGTCTGTGGAGCATTCACTTCTCTTGAGGGGAAAACAGTTTCACTTGGAAGACAGCCTCAGCAGCTGGGGTCTGTGTGCTTTTGGAGTGTGTGTGTCGGGGGTGTGACAACATAAAGAGGGATGAATTTAGAATAAGCCAATTAGAATAAATCTTTCTGCAAATATTGTGGGCTTCCATTTGTATTCCGTTGAGCCTTGTTACAACTAATGAAAAAGTAATGACTAGTTTTAATGAGGTAGAGAATTATCTCTAGGCAAGAGAGTTGCCATTTAATCAGCTGTTGCTTTTATGTATTCTGAATTATGTCTAGTAATCCAGTAGCCATGACATGGAGAAAGGCTGTGCATGATGTCAGGGACAGAGGGGGCCTTTCCATCTCCCCTTCTAGGTCTGGATTTCTTGTAAAGGCAGGGGGGGTGAAGAAAGAAATGTTAGGATGGGGAAGAGGTTACTGGGGTGTAACTGCTCAGTGCAAGGTCATTTGCGGTTACTCTGAAACCCTGATAGCTCATATCGTGTGAATATCTGGTGTGAAATAGTGGTTGTGGCTGAGTTTTCCATTCTGCCTTACTGAGCAGGGGTAATGATACCCTGTCAGCCTAGAGTTGTTGTGTTTTTTTTGCCAAGAGAGATCCAGTTCTTCACTTCCTATAATGCTATGAGATCATGAGGTCTGGAATGATGGCATTATAAATGTGATAGGCAGGAGGTATAAGAAAGACACTGCCTCTCCTTTCCAACTATGCTTACTTCCAACCATGTCAAAATATTTTAAATTATTTTCCCCCTTCCTTTATTTATATAAAAAAGGAAAAACATTCTGTATCAATATTAGGGTGGGCCCCAAGAAGAATTTCTCTGGGGCAAATGCATAATAGTAACAGTCTACCATTATACGTATATACATTTTTTCTTGTTAGATGCCTCAAGAAGATGTAGAGTTGCCAACTTTCAGGTGGGGCCTGGAGATCTCCCAGAATTATGACAGATTTCCAGAGGCCAGAGATCAATTCCCTGGAGAAAATGGTGGTTTTGAATGGTGGACTCTATGGGATTGTACACAGCTGAAGTCCCCCCCACCCCGGGCTCCGCCCCCCGATTTCCAGAATTTCCCATCCCAGAGCTGGCAACCCTAAAAGGATGGCATGATCTACTGTATGAAAGGCTGCAGATAAATCCAGTAGGAGCAATGAAGAAGCAGGGCCTTTGTCTACATTCAGACAGAGGTCATCAGCTAAAGCTACCAGGTCCATCTCTGTCTCATAGCCTCGCTGACACCAGGCTGAAAAGTGTCCACAGCACATGAGTTATCCAAGAACTCAGCTTGCAGCTCACTTTGCTTCCCACTCCAGTAAAATGCTTGTTTTTCTTCTCTCCCCCATGCTTGAACTCTGCCTGGTTGTGAGCTCTTCCCATTACCTCTTAAGTCCTTGTAATCATAAACTGCATAGTAAGCTCTGTTGGAATGCAGACACAGAACTTTATCTCTCAGTTATCTTTTCAGCCCACCCTTTCTCCAAGGAGCTCAAGAAAGTGTACGTGGTTTATGAATGCCAGGTCTCTTCAAGACACTGGCAGGGGGATGGGGGGATGCTTGGGGTGCCAGAAATGTCGCCTCCAATGTGCTGACGTCACCAGAAGTGAGGTTGCGCATTACCTGAAAGTCACATAGGCATGTTGGGGGTGATGCTCTGGTTTTTGGGCAAAACTGTGTGGTAAAATTGCCCTCAAACCATACAGTTTTGCCCAAAAACCAGAGCATCAAACCCCCCCCCCACAGCACCGATGTGCCTACACCACTTCCAGGTGATGTCACCTGATGTTGTTCTGGGAAGGGGATTTCCTTCCGCCAGCCGATTGGCCGACAGCAGGCAGGAGCCTGCAAAAGTGGGGATCCCCAATCCCAAACTCAGGATTGGTAACCCTAGTATTGTTATCTTCCCTCTGTTTTTATAACAACACTGTGATGCAGATTAGGCTTAGAGAGTGTGTATACGAACTCAGCTGAGTGGAAATTTGTCCTAGACCTCCCCATATTCATATTTTCTTAACCACTACACCCTCCTGGATCTTAGTTGTCTGCTGTTACATCATATAGCATGCCATCTCAATTAGTGATGGAATGTTTAGTATTACTAGCACTTTATGATTACCTGAAAGTTTTAAAATGTTTAAAATGTTTTTATGTGGATTTTGTGGTGCCTTGTACTGATTACTGTAAGCTGCCCTGAGCCTGTTCATGGGGAGGGCAGGATACAAATGGAATTAATAAAATAAAGAAAGAAATAATCTTACACCATATCTTAAGGTTCAAGAGTGCATTTTTATGGTTCAGAGGCAGTGTATTAGAACAGGAGTAAAAGAAAAAAAATCTTTTCGCTTATTTAATTTTTCCTTCAATATACTTGGACAAACTTACACGTTTTCACAACGTTCTTGCTGCATTGAGGATGTGGAATACATACTTTAAGTGTCCTTTTCCTCCTTGACATGTATAGCACAAAAGGATAAAAGTGCAGCACTTTAATTTCTGCCTCCATTAAGACAGTTAATACCATCCAGAAGGTTTATTTAAAAAGTAAGAGAACTGACCCCTTAACTGGGCAATCATTTTCAGATAGACCTGAAGAACCTCTAAGTTCCCTATGGGGGGATGTAGTGAAAGATACTCTTATTTCCTCCCAAGGAACGGCATTAATGGTGTGAGGAGAGGATCCCAACCTGACCATAAAGGGCAACGTACTTAATGATCTTGAATGCTAATCATGTTTTAATGAACATGGGGCTAGAGTATCAATAAACTTGTTGCTAATGGAGTCAGAAGAAAGTTACCTAATTAGATTATTTCCCCAAAGAACCTAGCATTTTCACTATGTTTTATCCTCAGTGACTTTAAAATGTGTCTATCTCCAGAGACAGTTGAAACAGCAGATGGTGAAGCTTGTGGAGGAAGTAAAATAAAAACCAGCTAAGCAAAGCAAAACTGACCCTGCACTACAGTTTGGTCACTAAAGTTTAGATATGGTGTACTTTTTTTGGCCCACTCACATTTGCACTTGTGTCTGCTGGGCTTCTGTCTGTGTGCCCATGGAGTGAATAGAAGGAATTTATCCTAAGTGCCAAATCCTGTTTTGTTTAAAGGTTAAATAATAAAATGAAATCTCTCTATACACTCCAGCTTTCCTTAATTCCTTTTTATTACTTCCATTCAAAGAGCTGTCACTCATCAGCACAGTAGGGAAGGAGGGGAGGCACTGTTATTTCCCTCACACCCTCAGTTCAGTTTATTTCCAAAATGTGAGCCCAAACCAATAAAAGCAAATAATTCAGCTGGAGAACAGGGTGGGTAAGGATGCAACACTTCCTCCATGGGGCTGATATATAATGAAAGGGAAGATGAAATGGGAAAGAAATGCAGCTTAAAAAATGTTGGCAGGGTGTAGATATGCAGTAAAGTGGAGCACAAGCTGTTTAAAGAGTAAAGTTGGTTTATTAAGAAGAGAACAAGCTTTGAAAGAAAGAGGAGAAAGAAAGAGAAATCTGACTAGCTAGAAGAGAGTCAGTAAAGAAGAGATCTCAGCAGGAGCAGGAAAACCCCCAACTGAGCCAATCAGGAGACAGGAGGGATACAATGTGAAAATAGTAAAGTAAAGGTAAAGGTTCCCTTGCTCGAAACCAGTCGAATCCGACTATAGGGTTGCAGTGCTCATCTCCGTTTCAAAGCTGAAGAGCTAGCGCTGTCCGAAGACATTTCCGTGGTCATGTGGCCGGCATGACTAAACACCAAGGCGTACGGAACGCTGTTACCTTCCCACCAAAGTGGTACCTGTTTATTTATTTGCAATTTCTTGCTTTCGAACTGCTAGGTTGGCAGGAGCTGGAACTAGAGGCAGGAGCTCACTCCGTCATGTGGCACTCTCAGGTCTCGAACTGCTGAACTACTGACTTTCCACAGCCTGCAGTTCAGCGTCTTAACCACTTGAGCCACTGCAGCTCCACGTGAAAATAGTAGGAAGTCCCTAATCTCACTGTGCTAACTAGTTGTCCCCTCTGCTGCCCCCTGCAGGATGTTCTTGTCATCTTTTTTATGCATTATAGACCTTGCATATTCCAACAAAAAATACAGTTTTGTACTGTACTTAGCAAACACAACACACAGCTATGAATGTATGTAGCTCTTTCCCTTTAGGCTATCTAGGATGAACTGAGTGAGTCCAATGGTAGTTTTGAAGCAAGGTAAATGTAAAGAATGCAGATTACATGTCCTGGTATATTCTTTTGGAGGGTGATTAAAAGTCTCTGTTTTGTTCGGTGTAGCAGCCAAAGCAAATAGACTTCTCAATTAAAAATAAATTTCCATTCGTACTCACTTTTTAAAATTCAGCCTGTTCAAGCTAATTTTAGGTCAGTCTGGATTGCTAGAGGCTATTTGAAAACTGATTGTAATTTTAAGACATCCCTCTGACATCACCACACTTCCAACCAAGATCTCAACCCGTTTGTTTAAAGGTAGTGCTGTATGTGCAGATGGGGTGATTTCAGACTGGCATAGTATTTGGTCTTTGACCATTTTGAAAAATGAGAGAGAACACTGAGAGAAACACTGAGAGAATCCTATTTCAATGAATTAATGGATTCAGTTTAACTTATGTTATCCCAGTTGTTCCATTGCACATAATATTTAAACAGATTATTACATTTCTGTTTTACTTTTCCAAATGTTGATTATATATAGCAGAAAATTCAGAAATACATCTATGTATTTATGTCAAATAGAAAGTTAAACTCTGTGAGGTTATACAGTGCCAATATCTATAATATGCAACTTAAAGTTGCCAACCTCCAGGTGGGCCCTGGAGTTCTTCTGGAATTACAACTGATCTCTAGACTACAAAGATCAGCTTCCCTGGAGAAATGGCTGGTTTGCAGGGTAATTTTTTTAATTGTTAGAATGTTTTATTATGTTTTAAACTGAAATTGCATTTATTATAATGATGTTACCCGCCCTGGGCCTGCTCACGCAATTGGCGGGATATAAATGTAGATAATAAAATAGACTCTATGGTATTATACCCTGCTTAGGTTCCTCCCTGCACCCCAACACCCTTCTCAGCTGCTACCGCCAAATCACAAATTTCCCAAACCAGAGTTGGCAACCCTAGTTGGCAAACCTATTTGCTAGCCTGCATTACTCAAGTAAGCTCAAGGTCTTTGTTGATATAAAATCAGTGGCTGACTTTTATAATAAACCCTGGAGTGACAATAAGGAATATCATGTGCTGGGGGAGGGTCTTTTCCAACTGAGACATCTGGCTCAGAAGAATAAAATCAGAATGGCAAGCCAAGAAAACAGTGAAAACAAGCAGATGGGCAGGTGGATCACATAGGTATGAAGGGAAACAAGCGTCAGTATTCACAAGAGGAGGGAAGCAGGGGAGTCTTAGAAGGCCAACAAAAGGAGCAGGAGAGACAAGCAGCATCTGTGCAATGTAAATGTCTTGAAGTACAAACAAGGAATTTACAATGGAAGTTGACAGAGGGAGGGGACAGGAAGGGGTGCAGCATGAGGAGAAGATCCCCTAAAACTACTAAGGCCCAGTGAAGGAGCTAGGACTCCAAGGACCATATTTCACCTCAGCTCCTGGAAGATCTAGGGTTGCAGTCAGCCTCTTCTACTGCTCCTGACACAAATCTAAAAACAGGAAGTTAAGTTTTAAGTTGCGGCTGGGGGTGGCAGCTGGAGATCTCCCAGAATTACAACTGATATACAGTCTAGAAAGATTCCTCTGGAGAAAGGGGCTGCTTTCAAGAGTATACCCTATGGCATTATACCTTGCTGAGGTTATTCCCCAAACCCTTCCCTTCTCAGGCTCCATCCCCAGTCTCCAGGAATATCCAACCCAGAGTTCGCAACCTAGTATATTTAGTGGTCAAGGAAGGAAAGAATCTCTCTACATCCAGCCTCATGAGAGAAGCAGGTTGGAGAACAGTAGGCTTGCCATTCCCCCAGGGGGCGGGGGTTTGCCCGCTTTAGGGCCCCTCAATCCACTGGCCCAGATCCAGCCAGTGGGGGGAACCCTGCCCCCAAAGTGCCAGGATCACACAGGACATATTGCTGGGGGGACACTCTAGTGCTTGACCTAATGTTAGCCTGATTGCTCTGAGTTATTAATTCATATTGGGGATTTATGATATTACAATCAGCAATCGGCAATAGGGAGCAATCACCAGTGTATACAGAGGTCCCACCCTTCCAGAGATACCAATAACAGACACAGAGGCTGGAATTAGTTCAAAGTGATGTCTTTACTGTAGTTCTTTTCCACATACAAAAATACACAATCATTCACACAATTATTCAGCTTCTAGGAAAATTAGGTAGATGAGACTTTCGCATTAGCAGAAGATTAGTTGGTTGGGTAATACGTTCCCTAATCTGATGAGATGAAGCATCCAAAATGGAAAAATAGGAGAGTTATAGAAAAATGGGGATTATGCTAGGAAGAGGGAGTGTGCAAATTGAAGTGGCAGGAAGCATGTGGGAGACTCTGGCTGTAGTCCAAGAGCCTCAGGGTAAGGTAGGTAGCAAGGTAGCTACAAGTTCAAGAGTAAGAGAATATAGAGGTCGTTGAGGGGGTGTAGAGAGAGAGTGCACGTTGCTGTGTACCCTCTTTTATGGGGTGACCTCAGGGGAGGGCTTGCTGGTCACCTCCCTTGGGGTGTCATCAGGGGGAGGGCTTGCAGGTCACCTCCCTTGGGACAGCCCCTTATGGTCTGTTCCAAAAAGTCACAGATGCAATGGAGGAGAGGGGCTTAGGTTGGGCAGTATTGGATGCTAATTAAGCTGGTAGCAGAGATACCTGGCTTAGCATGATGAGTCATTGGCTAGGGTTAATTGCTCCCTTTGTCTCAAGGCTGCAAAACCAGTTCTTCCAGGTGGACAGGAGAGCCAATTCCTTTATCAAGGAAATGCTGGAAATTATCCTTTTGTGTTCCTTTCAAAGGCGAAGGTGTGGGGGACGAATGTGCCAGCATGATAGAAACAGAGTCCCTTAATGGCATTGCGAGCTCTTTAGTTTGAGCAGCAATGGCAAATGGCTGCTTGTGCAGTGCTTGGTGTGTGGGGGTACATATCTGGAACAGGGCAACCTCTGGAAACCATGGGCACATCATCTCAGGCTTCTGCTGGTCCGTGTCTGGCATCTCATTCTGGTCATCTGGCATCATAGTCCTTTTACACACATTATGCACAGTTCATAGTTCATAGTTCATAAGAGAGCAAAAAGCTCCTTGCTGGCTAACACTAAAACTCTACGGTACCATAGAGTTCCTGGCCAAATGCTAGAGCATCTCCCTGGCAACGTGCCTAGCACGATGGCATCGCTTCTGGGTGACATCATCATGGCACATGCACCAGAAGATCCCAGATAGGAAGCTCCAGGGCTCCTTTTGTAGCAGGAACTTCTTTGCATATTAGACGACACACCCCTAATGTAGCCAGTCCTCAAAGAGCTTACAGTAGCTCCTCTAACCCTCTGTAAGCTCTTGGAGGATTAGCTACATTAGGGGTGTGTCGCCTAACATGCAAAGGAGTTCCTGGGAAGCTCCATCCTCCCCATCAGCAGCAGATAGGGACCTGGCAACCCTAGAGAACAGTGGCAAGATTTTATTTGAATCCATGTCTGTGTGTCTCTTGGAAATGCTACAAGAAGTTTGGCTTGGCTTTGATGGCAATGTTTAAGTGTTAATGGGTTCACAACAGTGGGGATTTCCATATCTTAAGCCAGCACTGTCATCCTAACTGGTACAGCAGCATGTACATGACAACCAAAAGTCGGAGGAAGGAAGGCGACATGCTTCTGCAATCATTACTTAAACAGTGCTTAAACCTGAAGTCATCCTGTTTCATCCACTTTCAGCTTGTAGCCCCATCACAACTACTGATAGCTTGTATGCTAGTGGGAAGCAATGCTCATCCATCTCCAGCAACTTTGAGGCATGCAGTCAGCAGATTTCCATGAGAGTTATAGAGGCAGCAGTGAATTTTCTCTCTTTGGGGCCAAGGAAGACTGTGTTGCATGGGTTTGAAACTACTGGCCACATCTCTATTACACATGGAAGAAGAGGAGAAAGAAGAAACCATTACTCCCTGCAGAACCCTGTCTCTCTTCCTCTTTCTTCCTTTCCCTTAGTGTTTCAGCAAATTGTCTCACATCTGCAGGCCTTCTTGCAAATCCCTGTGGCTTTTATCTCTCTTGGAGGTAAGATATTGGCCCAAATCTTTGTAGTGTAAGGTTGCCAGATCCCCACATTGCTCTGGTGGGAAATTTGGGGGGGGGGTATTCCAGAACATCCCCAATGTGATGAGAAGTGATGTCACGATCCCAGGGGCATCGCATGGGGATGCTCTGGTTTAAGGGCAAAACTCTATGAAAACTGGCTTAAAACCATAGAAACCCCTCCCCAACCTGGGGACTGGCAAGCCTATTGTAGGGTCCATGAGTTTTAACATGCATTACATTTAACTATATGGCTGTTTTTCCCCCTCAGTAATATTCTGCTGCTCCCCGTATATGGCAGGGTAATATTCCAAATAAACAAGCTCAATATGTTAAAGGTATTTTTAAAAACCCAATAAACATGTTTTCAAACAAAAAGCCAATTATGATAACACTGAGTAGTATGGCTTACCTCAAACTTTTTGTTCTTGTTGTTCAGTCACACAGTCAAGTCCGACTCTTCATGACCCCATGGACCACATCACGCCAAGTCCTCCTGTTTTCTGCTGTCCTCCAGAGTTTGCTCAATTTCATGTTCGTTGCATCAATAACACTGTCTATTTGCCATCCCCTTCTTCTTTTACCTTCAATCATTCCCAGCATCAGGGTCTTCTCATTTGGTGGCCAAAGTATTTGAGCTTTAGCTTCAGTATCTGGCCTTCCAGAGAACAGTCAGGGTTAATTTCTTCTAGGATTGACTGATTTGATCTCCTTGCAGTCCAAGGGATTCTCAAGAGTCTTTTCCAGCACCATAATTCAAAAGCATCTATTCTTTGACGCTCAGCCTTCCTTATGGTCCATCTCTCGCAGCCATACATTACTACTGGGAATACCATTGCTGTGACCATATGGGCTTTTGTTGACAGGGTGATGTCTCTACTTTTTATTATGCTGTCTAGGTTTCCCATAGCTTTCCTCCCAAGGGGCAGGTGTCTTTTAATTTCATGGCTGCTGTCACCATCTGCAGTGATCTTGGATCCCAGGAACGTGAAGTCTATCACTGCTTCCATGACTTCCCCTTCTATTTGCCAAGGAGTAATGGGGCCAGATGCCATGATCTTAGTTTTTTTTATGTTGAGTTTCAAGCCAACTTTTGCGCTCTCCTCTTTCATTCTGAGTAAGAGGCTCTTTAGATCCTCTTCACTTTCTGCCACTAGAGTGGTGTCATCTGCATGTCTGAGGCTGTTGATGTTTTTCCTGGCAATCTTAATTCTGGCTTGTGATTCATCCAGGCTGGCATTTTGCATGATGTGCTCTGCATATAAATTAAATAAGCAGGGTGACAATATACATCCTTGCCATACTCCTTTTCCTATGCTAAACCAAGCAGTTGTTCCATATCTGGTTCTAACTATCACTTCTTGATCCTTATACAGGTTTCTCAGGAGACATTTGAGGTGGTCTGGTACTCCCACCTCTTCAAGGACTTGCCATAGTTTGCTGTTATCCACACAATCAAAGGCTTCAGCCTAGACAATGAAGCAGAAGTAGATGTTTGTCTGGTCCTGCCTTGCTTTCTCCATAATCCAGCAAATGTTGGCAATTTGATCTCTCATTCCTCTACCTATTTGAAACCCAGCTTGTACTTCTGGCAGTTCTCTATCCACGTACTGCTGAAGCCTAGTTGGTAGGATCTTGAGCATGACCTTGCTAGCATGTGAAATGAGTGCAATTGTGCAATAGTTTGAAAATTTCTTGGCATTGCCCTTCTTTGGGATTGTAATGTAAACTGACCTTTTCCTATCCTGTGGCCATTGTTACGTTTTCCAAATTTGCTGGCGTATTGAGTGCAGCACATTAACAGCATCATCTTTTAGGACTTCGAGTAGCTCAGCTGGGATACCATCATCACCACTTGCTTTGTTGTTAGTAATGCTTTCTAAGGCCCATTTTACTTCGGACTCCAGGATGTCTGGCTCGAGGTCAGTGATCACACCATCGTGGTTCTCAAGGACATTGAGATCCTTCTTGCATAGTTCTACTGTGTAGTCTTGCCATCTTTTCCTGATCTCTTCTGCTTCTGTTAGGTCCTTACTGTTTTTGTCCTTTATCATGGCCAGCTTTGCATGGAATGTTCCCTTTACTTCTCCAGTTTTCTTGAAAAGATCTCTAGTCCTTCCCATTCTATTGTTTTCCTCTATTACGTGCATTGTTCATTCGGGAAGGCCTCCTTATCTCTCCTTGCTGTTCTCTGGGAAGCTGCATTCCATTGGGTAAATCTTTCATTTTCACCTTTGCCTTTCACTTTCCTTCTTTCCTCAGCTATTTGTAAAGCCTCATCAGACAGCCACTTTGCTTTCTTGCATTTCTTTTTCTTTGGGATGGTGCTGATTGCTGCCTCCTGGACAATGTCATTAACCTCTGTCCATAGTTATTCAGACACTTTGTTTATCAAATCTAGTCCCTTAAACCTATTCTTCACCTCCACTGTATATTCATCAGGGATGTGATCTAGGTCAAACCTCAATGGCCTAATGGTTTTCCCAACTTTCTTCAGTTTAAGCCTGAATTTTGCAATGAGCAGCTCATGACCTGAGCCACAGTCAGCTCCAGGTCTTGTTTTTACTGACTTTATAGAGCTTCTCCATCTTTGACTGCAAATTATATAATCAGTCTGATTTTGGTATATTCCATCTGGTGATGTCCATGTGTAGAGTTGCCTTTTAGGTAGTTGGAAGAGGGTGTTTGCTATGACCAGCATGTTCTCTTGACAAAACTCTGTTAGCCTTTGCCTGGCATCATTTTGTTCTCCAAGGCCAAACTTGTCTGTTATTCCAGTTACCTTTTGATTTCCTACTTTAGCATTCCAGTCCCCTATGATGGTAAGGACATCTTTTTTTGGTGTTAGTTCTAGAAGGTGTTGTAGGTCTTCATAGAACCAGTCCATTTCAACCTCTTCTGCGTCAGTGGTTGGGGCATAGACTTGGATTACTGTGATGTTGAATGGTTTGCCTTGAATTTGGATTGAGATCATTCTGTCGTTTTTGAGACTATATCCCATTACTGCCTGTCTCTTGTTGACTGTAAAGGCCACACCATTTTTTCTATGGGATTCTTGGCCACAATAGTAGATAGAATGGTCTTCTGAGTTAAATTTGTCCATTCCCGTCCACTTTAGTTCACTGATTCCCAAGATGTTGATGTTCAGTCTTGTTATCTCATTTGTGACCACATCCAGCTTACCTTGATTCATAGATCTTACATTCCAGGTTCCTATGCAGTATAGTTCTTTGCACCATAGGACTTTCCTTTAACCATCAGACACATCCACAGCTGAACATCCTTTTGGCTTGGCCCAGTGACTTTACTCTTTCCTGGGTTACTTGTACTTCCCCTCTGCTCTTCCCCAGTAGTATATTGGACACCTTCCAACCTGAGGGGCTCATCTTCCAGTGTCCTATCTTTTAGCCTTTTGTTGCTGTGCTGTCCATGGAGTTTTCTTGGCAAAGATACTGGGGTGGGTTGCCATTTCCTTCTTCAATGGATCCCATTTTGTCTGAGTTCTCTGCTGTGGCCTGTCCATCCTGGGTGGCCCTCCACAGCATAGCCCGCAGCCTCATCGAACCATGTCAGCCCCCTCGTCACATCAAGGCAGCAATCCATGAGAGAGACCTCCAACTTTACAACTATATAATTATCAGACAGGTTTGGGTCTGCAGAGCTTCCTTTTATATATAACTAGGGAGCAAAGCCCGTTGTGGTTGAAGACAACAGGCCCTAGTAAGGTAGGTAGGGTGGGAGGAAGGAAGGAAGGAAGGAAGGAAGGAAGGAAGGAAGGAAGGAAGGAAGGAAGGAAGGAAGGAAGGAAGGAAGGAAGGAAGAGCCTGGGAGAGAGTAAGAAAGAAAGAGAAGGGGAGAGAGAGAGTGAAAGAAATAGAGAGAGAGAGAGAGAGAGGAAGAAAGGAAGGAAAGAAGAGAGGAAGAAAGGAAGGAAGAGGGGGAAAGAGAAAGGAAGAGAGGGAGAGAGATAGAGAGAAAGGGGGGAGAGAAAGGAAGGAAGGAAGAAGGGAGGGGGAGGCATTGGGGGGGCCTGCATAAGCTTCTCCCATATGTCTGGCTTGCTGGGTGAACGGGAGAAGCAGCGTGGGGGCGCGCGTCCGAGTCGCTCCCCACAGCCCCCCTTATGTGAAGTGCCAACATGCTTCCCGCCTTGCCCTGTTCCTTCATCCAGCCTGGAGCAGGAGCCGCCGCATCCCTCCACCCGGGCAGGACTCCTGGTACCCTCCCCATCAAGCGCCGCTGGTTCCACTTGGCTCCAGCCCCACAGCAGCAGCAGCAGCAAGTGGAGGAGGAGGAGGAGGCGGCTGGAGTGGGAGCGTGCTTGCAGGCGGGCTGGACTGGCAAGAGTGGCGGCGATGGAGGAGGGAGCCGGCTGGCCATGGCAGCACACCATGCGGCGGCGGCCCTTGCAGGAGGTGCCAGTGGTGGCAGGCAAGGAGGTGAGGGCGGCCACCACGGAGTGCCTGAGAGCAACACCAACCCAGGAGCCACCACCACCACCCCTGGCTCCGGCGCTGGGCCTGCGGAGCTGGTGGCCAGGCGGACTGAATGGCTGGCGGTCCAGGCCAGGCCGGAGGCATGCAGGGCAAGAAGCCAGGCGGCAGCAAGCTGCAGGCAAAGGGCGGGCCAGCAGGAGAAGCGGCGGGGGGGCCTCTGTTTGAGTTTTCGCTTCCAATGTTCGATGCACGACTACAGTGGTTGGCCGCCTCTACCGCCGTCTTATTGAGTGGCAGTTCTTGCGGCCTACCGCTGTTGGCGCACATCGAATGTTGTGGGACCAAAACTCAATTATTATAAGGAGAGTTATGTTTTGGTCTCTTTGTAAGGTACAGTGCCATTGATTTTTTTCGCTGTAAGAAAGGAATGCAGAATCTACTCCTATCTGACACTTTAATGCCCATGATGACAAGACACCATATAAACAGCAGCCCTGAAGACAAACAAGAATTCATCTGTGACTATGAAGAACAACAGTTGCTGTGTTAAAGGACTGGACGCAAACGCACATAACTGTGCATACAGATGAACTGTATCCAAGGGACCAGATGAACTGCATCCGAGGGTACTAAAAGAACTCGCAGATGTAATTTGTGAGCCTCTGTCCATTATTTGGAGATGGGCAAATGTTTTTCCCATCTTCAAGAAGGGGGAAAAGGAGGATCTGAGTAACTACTGACTGATCCTCTTGACGTCGATACCTGGGAAAGTTTTCAAACAAATCATCTAACAGATAGTCCTTGAGCATTTAGAAAGGACAGCTATGATTACTAAGAGCCAGCATGGGTTTCTCAAGAACAAGTCATGTCAGACTAATCTTATCTGTTTTTTTTGAGAAACTTACTACCTGCTGGATCAGGGGAATGCTATAGACAGAGTTTATCTTGATTTCAGTAAGGCATTTGATAAGGTTCCACATAATATTCTTGTTGACAAATTGGTAAAATGTGGTCAACTGTTAGGTGGATATGTGTTCAGTGGATCTATGGCTCGTAGGTGGATCTGTAACTGGTTGACAGATTGCACCTGAGTGCTTGTGTATGGTTCTTCATCCTCTTGGAGAGGAGGGACAAGTGGAGTGCTTCAAGGATCTGTCTCCTGAGACCTATTTTGTTCAACATCTTTATCAATGAGTTGGATGAAGTAACAGAGGGAATGCTTATTAAATTTGCAGATGATACTAAATTGGGAGGGGTAGAAAATACAGTAGAAGACAAAGTCAGGATACAGGATAATCTTGACAGGTTGGAAAACTGGACTAAAACAAATAAAATGAATTTCAATGGGGAGAAATGAGGAGAAATATAAAGTTCTGCATTTAGGTAGGAAAAATCAAATGCATAATTATAGGATGGGGGAGACTTGTCTTGGCAGTAGTACATGCGATAAAGATCTAGGGGTCTTAGTAGAACATACACCGAGCATGAGTCAGCAATGTGATGCAGTAGCTAAAAAGGCAAATGTGATTTTGGTCTGTATCAACAGAAGTATAGTGTATAGTGTTCTCTTATGTTCGGGGCAGTGATGCTTTGTATTCTTGGTGCTTGGGGGGCAACAGTGGGAGGGCTTTTGGCCCCTCTGGTGGACCTTGTGATGGCCCCTGGGTTTTGGCCACTGTGTGACACAGAGTGTTGGCCTGGATGGGCCATTGGCCTGATCCAACATGGCTGCTCTTATGTTCTTATGTCCAGATCTGCTCTGGTTAGACCTCACCTAGAGTATTGTGTTCAGTTTTGGGCACCACAATTTAAGAAGAATCTAGACATTTCCATAATTGGTGGTCCTGCAAACACATATCACAGTTTTGATTTCAAATAATCCAACAAATTCAAAAACTTACTTTTATCTCCTGCTTTGATACTGCTCAACTGATGGCCCTCCTGCAAATAGAAGAAAACTAATAAATATTTTATTTACTGCATCTAAAACAATTATAGCAAAAAAGTGGAAAGATAACCCCCCCCCAAATATTAGGCAATGGTTTCACAAGGTATAGGACTTATTTATGTTAGAGAATTTTTCAATTTACAATTCTGAAGATCAAACTGAATGTGTGTTTTATAACCCATTGAATATATAGTACCCTATTTTAGATAAAATAACAATTGACAAATTTGATTGGGAAACAATCAAAGATGCTAAATATAAAATTACGTTGTATAATAACTAAGAGTTAAAACAATTGCGTATATCTGTAAAATTGAAATTGTTATACTAGCAGAACTTTGTTGTACCTAATGTGTATACTGAATCTGTACAACACAAAGTTAAGTTTAGTATTATGCAAAGTTAATTGTGTTTTATGGTTGACAAACTGACTTTCTTTTTGATTTTGTTAGGAAAAAATTAATAAAATGTATATTAAAAAAGAAGGATCTGGACAAGCTGGAATGTGTCCAGAGGAGGGCAACGAAGATGATGAGGGGTCTGGAGACCAAGTCCTATGAGGAAAGGTTGAAGGAGATGGGTATGTTTAGCCTGGAGAGGAGACGACTGAGAGGTGATATGATAACCATCTTCAAGTACTCAAAGGGCTGTCATATAGAGGATGGTATGGATTTGTTTTCTGTTGCCCCAGAAGGTCAGACAAGAGCCAACGGGTTGAAATTAAATCAGAAGAGTTTTTGGCTAAACATTAGGAAGAACTTCCTGACAGAGTGGTTCCTCAGTGAAACAGGCTTCCTCAGAAGGTGGTGGGCTCTCCTTCTTTGGAGGTTTTCAAACAAAGGCTAGAGGGCCATCTGACAACAATGCTAATTCTGTTGAACTTAGGCAGATCATGAGAGGGAGGGTAGGAAGGGTTGCCTCAGTTCTTAGTTCTTGTGGCCCTTTCTTACATGCCCAGGGAAATGCTGATCACCACTTTGGGGGCAGGCAGCAATTGTCCTCCTGGTCAGTTTGGCTGGAGATCCTGGAGGTTTTTTGTCATCTTCTGGGCATGGAACAGTGGTCACTGGGGGGGTGGGGGGGAGGTATTTGTGAATTGCCTTCCTTGTGCAGGGGGTTGGACTATATGACCCTGGAGGTCCCTTTCAACTCTATGATTCTGGGACAATCTCAGTGGTTTCCATTCTGTGTTATGGGGTACCTCAGCACATCAAGAATTCCTAAATTGTGGCCAAAACAGACCTTCACCACATTTTTGGGACAACAGCAGCTGCTCAAAGGCAAACTCCAGGACAAGGGGTTTAATCCTTCCAACAGCAAGATTTCACAGATCAAACTGTCCCTGTGTTCTAGTTAGCTAGTGCTGGAAGCGGAAAAAATAGGCAAACTTATCTTTTCCCTGCTTCCAGTGATACTAAAAGTGTACTGTGGCTGGGTGGGTAGGGTTTTGATCTGTAGAACAATGCAAGAGAAGCATTAGCCCACTCTATCATATACCATGACCCTAATCCAGATCTGAATCATGTGCAGGTGCAATTGCCCTTTCAAAAGTCTGGAACATTCGTGAATCAATCATCCCAGAGTCATATCTCTTTTGGCCCCAAAGAAGATCAGTAAGCTTACCAGAAAAAAACACCTGGCCTGTCACTAGTGTGCTTTCGTGTGCTTTAGTTTGCTTTAGTGTGCAGCCACAGGGGACTGTTGTGTCATACAGCATGATAGTGGAACCCAATAGAGCAACATGAAATTAGTGTGTTCCCTAGAATGTGTTCTAGAATCCCTTACAAACAAAGAAGGCTTCTGCAGCTGATTGGTCAGCATGAGAAACATTCCCTCAAGGCAGGAAGATTGGAAACCACTGACCAGTTCCAACTCTAGCTTGAAATCCTTTCATTCAGCTTGCATTTTTGAGTGGATATGATGAACAAAATGTTCTTGCTTCCATCAGTCACATCTGTTTAGCCCACATGTTGTCTCTTTTGAAAAGCACAGTTCCTTGCACCATTTGATTGGTTTCCTCCCCAGCCTAGCTGTTGTCCAGAATGATAATTTGTGTATATGGATCTTCATTGGACATTCCTGTTTTAGTTTCGCTCAGGTTTGCTTCTTGATGAACATTCTTGATTGTTCAACATGCCCACCAGAGAAACTGACCCTTTGAGGTACAATGGGGAGAATCAGAAAAATGCATTAATGAATGGACCACACACGCCAACATTTTGCTCTTTCACAACAGAGGCTGCTGCTGGGGTTCTGGCTAGGTCAAATTCTGCAGTGCTTTAAACTAACGAAAATACCCCAAGAGCAATGATTTATGAAACATTTATTTAGTGGTATTTGCATTTTTAGCAGCTGAGCCTGATAAAGTCCTTCCCATAGTGCCCCTGCTTGCCTTCTGTTTCCCAACAAAACACCACAGGGGCATTGTGCTGAATGAACAAATCCTTCCTCTATTTTTTAATTTTGACAGGATTCAACTTGTATTTTAATGAATTCAGGTTGAGCTGTAAATTAAATTTTAATTAGAGCAAGTCCCTTTTACTAGCAATTAAGAGAGCTTCCTCGGTGGAAGACAGAGAGCAGCAGTTGAGCTGGAGTTGTGGGGGAGGGATGTCAGGGAGAGAGATTGAAATGTTTTCCTACCCTGGCTTTGCAAGCTCTTGTTTGGCAACCTGAGCACTTTGGAAAGTGGGAATAAAATGTATCTTTGAGTCCCAATGTCATAGTCTAAAGGCCTGTGAGAACATATTTGTCCCCCCCTTTTTTTTCTTGAGCCATTCACTGACAAGCCACTTTATTTAATTTATTTTTATTTACAAAGTTTATATCCCGCCTTCCTTCCCTTACAAGGGCTGCCAAGGCAGCCACCAATTTAAAACATAGATGATAAAATGCATTAGGTAAAGGTAAAGGTTCCCTTGCTCGAAAGCCAGTCGAATCTGACTCTAGGGTTGCGGCGCTCATCTCCGTTTCAAAGCTGAAGAGCCAGCACTGTCCTAAGACGTTTCTGTGGTCATGTGGCCAGCATGACTAAACACTGAGGCACACGGAACACTGTTACCTTCCCACCGAAGTGATACCTATTTATCTACTTGCAATTTCTTGCTTTCGAACTGCTAGGTTGCATTCTGAAACCATTAAAATAAACCCCTCTTCCAAACATACCTCATTAAAGCAATTTTTTTTAAAAAATTAAAACCAGGGTTAAAATACACATATAACAGTTAAAAGACGTACAAAACATAAAACCTGGGTTAGGAAGAAGGGATCATTGAAGAAACGCTAAACAAAACAAAAAAATCCTCACCTGCTGGTGGGAGACGGCAATAGAAGGGGACAGACGAATCTCCCTGGGGAGAGAGTTCCAGATCTTTGGTGCCACGACCAAGAAGGCCCTCATCCAAATTGCTGTGTGCCTAATCTCAGAAGGCACCTGAAGCAGGGCTTCAAAAAATGACCATAATGATTGGACAAAGTCATAAGTTATTAGGAGGTCCTTCAAACCGTATTCAGCTTTAAAGGTCAAGATCAGCATCTTGAATTGTGCCCAGAAACAAATTGGAAGCCAGTGTAGGTGGGCCAACACAGAAGTGATAATGGTCCCTAAGACCCATTCCAGTCAACATCCTGGTTGCAGCATTTTGCACCAACTGAAATTTCCAAACACTATCCAAGGGCAGTTTCACATAGAATGCTTTGCAGTAATCTGATCTAGATGTAACCTGGGAAGTGCACCACAGTGGCCAGATCTTTTCTGTCTGGAAAAGGCCACAGCTGGCTTACCAGGGGAAGCTGGTAAAAGACACTCTTGGCCACAGCTGCCACCAGCTTATCCAGCAGTAGGCCTGGATCCAAGAGCACCTCATAATACGAACCTGTTCCTTGAATGGGAGTACAACCCCATCCAGAATAGGTGACATCTTAAATCCTGGGTGAGACATTTCACCCTCCCACAGCACTTCTGTCTTGGTGGGATTAAGCTTCAGTTTATTAGCCCATATCCACTACAAACTGCCTCCAGGCACAGGTTCAGGGTTTCTACAGCCTCCTTGGGATCAGCTGGAAGTGTCCTCTGCATACTGGTGACAGCCCAGCCCAAATCTCCAGATGTTCTCACCCAGCAGTTTTATGTAGATGTTAAAGAGCATAAGGGACAAGATGGAACTTGTGGGATGCCATAGGCCAGAAGTGTCAAACTCATTTCAAGGGCCAGATCTGACATAAATGTCACTTTGTCGAGCCAGGCCACACATGCCGTAAAATGTAATGCCGGGTACTGGAGATATTACCTTTATAAAGGACACAGGCAAACCCAATTAACAATATTATTTTTGACTCAAAATACAAGCATGCTTAAAACATTAACACTCTTACAGTATTTCCTTAAGGTATCTTCCCTGATGCCCACCCTTCCACTTCCCCCACCTGTTATGCATTAGCACTGGGACAGTATACAGGGACATAATGCCCAGCATTCTGGCAATAAAGATAGTGACCAGTTGCTTGTGGCCTGGATAACAGCCATGGATGGGCTAGTTCTGGCCTGTGGGCCATATGTTTGACACCCCTGCTATAGGCCAGTGGGGTGAACAGCAGTCTTCCAGCACCACCTTCTGAAACCTACCCTCTAAGTAGGACTGGAACCACTACAGAAAGGTGCCTCCCAATCCCAGTCCAGATAGGCAGTCCAGAAGGAGATAATGATTTATGGTATCTAAAGCTGATGAGAGGTCCAGGAGATCAGCATAGTATCACTTCCTTTGTCCATCTCCCTGTGCAAGCCACCCACCAGGGTAACCAAGGCTGTTTCAGTCCCATAATGAGGCCTGATTCAGGAAGGCTTGGAGTTATCCAGCTACCACCTGTTCAATCAGCTTGCTCAAGAATGGAATATTTGAGACTGGTCAATAATTATTGCGATCTCGTGGGTCAAAGGTAGGCTTCTTTAGAAGTGGATACACCACAGCCTGGTTCAAGGCTGGGATGACCACTCCCTACTGCCTTCAAACTTCTATTATCACAAATGGCTAACCTTATGATAATTAACTTCAGGGTTACCTTTATTGCGACATCCCAATGCCCAACACAGTCTCACACCTTGTAGAATACTTACCTGTACTTTAAGCTAACAGTAACACCAAAGATGTTATATAACTTAGCTTTACTCCTTATACCCTTTTTTAGCTCTTTTAAAAAGATCTAACCATAAACAAGCTATGTATTGCTATACTAGTATTGGCACTGTTAAATGTGTAATGTTATTTACTGTTATATTGTTTAATGTTATATTACATGGATTATATTACACTAGGGCTATGTTAAACTATTTATTGTATATTACTACAAAATTAATAAAAATAAATTACAAAAAAAGAGGAAGCATTAACTCCTTCTAAAATACAATCATCCAATCCCATCCCAC
This sequence comes from Gekko gecko, assembly GCA_029375565.1. Classification (NCBI taxonomy): domain Eukaryota; kingdom Metazoa; phylum Chordata; class Lepidosauria; order Squamata; family Gekkonidae; genus Gekko; species Gekko gecko. The sequence continues at coordinate 101,926,226 of JAPDNY010000002.1, read as the reverse complement.
CCTCTAAGATTTAAATCTTTCGATTCTGGGCAATTCTCTTTTTAAGAACATGGACATTCTTATAGATACAGACTAGGCTCTCATTATACAGTGGCATTTTTAATAAAGGAAAAAAACAGAAAGTCCTAGTGAGTACTGCTGTGGCAGAAGGTTATAATGAAGTGCTGGTCAGGGTATTTGAGGTTTTTTTAAAAAAGTATTGTTTATAAAATACAAGTGAGGCCCACAATACTCATGGAGAGAAGGCATTCCTCCCCAGTTTCACATCAGGCCCAGCGCAACTCAGGGGCTTCACCGGGCTGCATAGCCACCACTGCCAGGCCTTGTGGGGCTCCCAGGCTTGGGGAGTCCCCTAAGTATGTGAAAAATCTCTTTCACATCCATGGATTTAGCTGTCCACAGATGGGGGCCATAGGTCGCTAATAGTATATAGATTTTATCTGGCTTCTGTCATCACAATAAATATGTCCAGGGGTCTTTTTGTAGAAAAAGAGCTCCAGGAGCTCATTAGCATATGGTATGCTAATGAGCTATTAGGCTATTAGCGTATGCCATGCCCCCTGACATCACCGGAAGTGATGTCAGAAGGGGAAGCAAAAGGGGGGGGAGGCATCTTCAAAAGCTGACCTGGGTGGGGGAGCTAAGAGAGAAGGGGCTTAAAGTTTAAACTCCTTCTCACTAGAGTTGAGCTACAGAAGGAGGAAAGAGGGAAGGAGAGAGAGTAGAGAGAAGAAAAGAAAGAGAAGGAAAGGAGGGAAAGAAAGAGAGGGGAGAAGGAGGGAAACAGGGAAAGGAGGAAAAAAGAGAAGAGAAGAAGGTGGGAAAGAAAGAAAGAGAGAAGAGAAGAAGGAGGGAAAGAGGAAAAGGAGAGAAGGAAAGGAGGGAATGAAAGAAATTTGGCGGCAATTCGACTCCATTATATCCTATGGGTCATTGAAGTCAATGGTGAAAACATAGGGTATATTCTAGGGGCTGGAGGGGAGGGGTTTGAGGGAGAGGCTCCAAACTCACAGGGTAGCTGATGGAGCCTCTCCCCAAGATACCCACTAAGTTTCAAGAACATTGGACAAGAGGGTCCAATTCTATGGGCCCCCAAACAGGTTGCCCCCATTCCCTCCATTGTTCTCTATGGTTTCCCCACCATAGAGAACAATGGAGGGAATGGGGGCAACCTGTTTGGGGGCCCATAGAATTGGACCCCTGGCCCAATGTTCTTGAAACTTGGTGGGTATCCTGGGGAGAGGCTCCATCAGGTACCCTGTGAGTTTGGAGCCTCTCCCTCAAACCCCTTTCCTCCAGCCCCCAGAATATACCCTATTTTTTCATCATTGACTTCAGTGGCTCATAGGATATAATGGAGCTGAAATTGACATTCGGCTACCTGAAAGACTCCTGGGGACGCCAGCTAGGGGTGGGGCTTGGCTCCTGAGCTCCCGGAGCTGTGCTCCGGTGCGCTCCCCCTCCCAAAAGACCCCTGAATATGTCAATATGGAAGCAATATATTAATATATTATTACATTGATATGCTGTTTTAAAAAAATACTTTGAAAGGGGATGGGTGTGTATTCATGTGCTATACTAAAAGTATGTGCCATGTATGACAGCACACAATATTCCTGATAGTATAGGCAAAATCCCTTTTATTAACACTATACTTATCAGCCATTCATATTTACATAGTTTAGGATAGAATATGGGCCTGTCATGGTTAATGAAGCAAGAGGTTTTTAGGCATAACTTCCCTAATGTTGCATGTTTGTTTATTGCATGTGACAATTGTAGATTCAGGAAGAAAGCAGCTGCCTAGAAGAAAGGGCCTTTCTTGTTCCATGCCAGAGGATGTGTCTGGTCACCTGATTGGTTAGATCATGTATTACCTAAAGCACTGGGAGCAAGTTAGTTCCCATGAAGACAAGGGACTAATGATAGTGGTGAAAGCCAGGTAAAGTGTAGGCAGGACTATTCAATCTCATAATGAGGAATATAACAATTTGGTAACCTCTGTCAGCACTGTTCAAATGTTCGCTGCTGATAGAATGTAATAGTTGAACTAACACATCTGTTTACTGACCTACAAAACAAAACCGACCTCTCCCATAGTGAAAGTGTTCAGGTTAGCCTAGTGCCTTTGCATGAAGTTAGGAGGAAGAGACCTATTTTCTGAAGGCAGAAAGTCTACATTGTCCATGGTAGCCCAAGTTCATTGATGGAGAGAATAACAATATTTTTGCCCTGAAAAGGCTTTCAGAAAGGAAAGAACTTTCTTAGGTCACAGGGAATTGTTCAGTACAAATGGGGGCCCACGAGACTCGTAGCGGGATCCCATCTCCCCACCTTACCAAGAGACTCGCTGAGACTACCTCCCCGCCACCACTCTCTGTTATTAAGAACATCATGCTATCTAGCAGCAAAGGAAACCAAAGAGCATTTTGAAAAACAGCCAGCATCACAAAAAAGATGGGATCAATTGCCAAAAGCATGCCAGAGCATGTGGCATCTAAAGTATAGCAGGAAGGGAAGCATGTGGTGACTGCTTAAGTTAGTGGTACACCAGAAACCTTTTAGTTACATTATGGCTCAAAAACAAAAAAGGGTGTATAGTTCCTTAGGATGAGTTGCCAGTGTCTATGCCTACTGATCTGGCTATGATGTATGAGAGATAGCTTTGAGCTTTGGTGTAGGGTTTGGATACAGAGCACAGGAACAAGTATTACCCCTTGGTTTCCAGTTAAATTTGAGGAATCTATCAATCTCTGCCTGGTCTGTTTGCTGGGTGCACAGTATGGTAGGTGAAACACATTAGAGGCAGGTATTTGTACCCCACTTTTTTCACCAATAGGGACCTAAGGGGGCTTACACCCTTTCCCTCTCCTCCATTTTATCCTCACAAAAACCTTGTAAAATTTATCAAGTTGAAGAAGATTGACAGGCTTAAGGTCATCCAGCAAGTTTCCATTGCAGAGTGGGGATTTAAATCTAGGTCTCCCAAATCCTGGTCCAACCAGCAGACTAAACTGGTTCTTGATAATTTGATAATGCAAGGGCACTGCAGTGAACTATTGACACTATGCCTATGAAGGGAGCCAGCTAGCCCTTCTAGGGCAAAGAGATTTAAAGCCTGGGCACCATTGCCCAGAAGGGCCTATGTTCAGTGCAATATTACCTCTAAGCTGTGGAGTCCTGTGAACAAAAATTCTACTTCATGAGCTACTGGCATTAAAGTTGTGAGCAAGCAATTTGGCTACTGCATACATTAATTTGTTCTAGAGCCATCCTTCCTGAGCTAAGACAAAATGTGTGAGCCGGACATTAAAAAGCTCACACTAACTCAGCTTAGAGGGAACATTGGTCCAGTGCTCAAACACCGATTATAATTTAGCCTCTGAGAAAGATCTAAGCATATGTGCAGCTTCATGTGGGTGGAGCAGCTATTAATCCAAAAACTGTTTATGGGTATAAACCTGAAGACCAGAGTTTAGTGCACCAACTTAAGTTGGGCAAAAGCTCTTGATTAACTAGGAGCAATACTGGATCCAAGATCTCATCCTGATTTTTAGGAATACAACTAACCTTGAACTGTCTAATTCATTGACCAAGATCACCCCTGCTTTGTCTGAATTATGCTACAGTTAGTCCCCATCTGGTGCATCATAGATACCAGGCAACAGTTCAGTCCCTCCACACCTCTCAAGGATTTGACAGAAATAAGATCTGGAGCTGTATTTTGATCATCAACAACACTGATGACTCTATTCCAAACTGTTGAATAAACTGAACATGTCTCTGAGCAGTTTCATGCAGATTTTAAATAGCATGGAGGATGTTTTGACCCATTTGGCGATTTGTTTAACCCTTTTAGTCCAACTCAAGCAATCTAGTAGGGTACCATTGTGGTTGATGGTCAAAAGCCAATAGCATGTCTAGTAGATCCAACAGCATACTCATTCTGTCCAGGCCCCAGTGAAGGTTGTCTCTCAGGATGACCATCTCCATTGCACATCTGACTTGGAACCTAGATCAAAAAGGTTCCCAATTAATAGTTTTTACCTAGGAAAACTTGGAACTAGACTGCTAGCACATTCTCAAATGCCTTTTTGGTCACATTTGTTCATACTGCTTCCCTCAACCAAAGCAATGTATTCTTCTTGTAGGGGGTGTTAAGAAGAGGGAGAAAGAAACTCCAGAAGCATATACAAAGAATTGTCAATGGAGGTTTGGGAGAGGAACTGAAATGTGTAGTCTTATCAGAATCTGAAGGGATGCTTGAAATGTATGAGGCAAGTGGATTCCCAAGGCTGAAATTTCATTTTAGGTACACCATGGCTTCCTAAGCAGAAGACTGTAGTTGTCATGGGATGGGTTTGGAATCCTCCTCACAATCCAATCGTACTTGTATTTACTCATACATAAATCTAAATGATTGCTTCCTTACTTACCAGTGAATATGCTTAGGATTGCAGCCTTGCTTGCCTCTGAGCTCTAGTGAGAACAAGGCAGCACTCTGAGGGATTGAGAGTTTCAGGTTTGTGTAGCTTCCAGCTACTTTTTCATATCTTATTCCAGCGGCTTGCTGTGTTTGGCTTTTGGGCCTCTGTAATAACAGAGGGTTTATCTGGCTGCTTTTCAAAGTGACTCCCCTAAGGCAGCAAAAGAGCTGATAGAGTTGGAGTGGATAAGAAAGAGTATTTGCACATTTAGTCCTCCAATTCTATACCTCAGGATCAGTGATGAACTTGGTGATTTTGAACAGGTTGTTCATTCTGTGGAGAATGGATGTGTGAAATCACCTGTTCCCCTCAGTCTACATCAACTTATTCACCTTTCAAACACTCTAAAATCTATCTACTGTGTGCCAGCTATCTGCATATCCATCTTGCTCTGAGGTGGTACCTGATTTATTTTGGTCTTTCCCATGAGCTCCTTTTTTGTTTTTGCTTTCACCTAACCAATAGCTTGGTTAGAATTAGAAATAACACACAGGGATGCTGCTGAAAATGGCATCCCTGCAACTCATTATTCTTGTGTCCCAATAATGCCTATGGGAGATGCTGAGTTTCCCCTTCCCTGTTGCATATCACTGGCTGGTGAAGATGGGGAAAGTCACAACATGATAATGTCATGTAACATGGAGAGTTTCAGTACACATTACAGAGAAGAGGGTGGAAACTAGATTTTTCAGTGACTGCCCTGCATCGTTCTGTGACATTTAGTTCCATGCTTGCACAAGAGCCAGAATGGCATGACCGGTTGGCTGAGCACTGCAAACTTGCAACAGCCATTTCCAGGATTTAATGAGAAAACATGCTCTGTTTTTATTTCCTCCAGATTTCTAAACACTTTTCAGGAGTTTGGTCAGCACTTCTTGGAACAGAGAGTATGATAAGAAGCATTACAACCCCCCCCCACACACACATTTGACAGTCCTGGCACCAGCCAAAAAGGGAAAGAAACGAGCTGAGACAAGTTGTCAGACAGTGGCAAAAGTGGGCAGAAGAGAGCCATTGGGACTTACTTGCCCTTTATAAAGAAAAATGATGTTGTGCCAGACTATTCTAGGGCACCAGCTGTGGGGCAGCAAGCCAGCTTATGTTTGCTTGTGTTTCTTGTTAGCTGCCCTTTCAACCAGATGGAGAAACGGATCTGGGCAAAAGGCACCAGAGCCACAGAGAGAGCTAATTAGTTGGGGGCACAGGGAATAGGAATGTGCGTAAGGCAGCCCCATCCTCTTCCACAAACAGGACAGGAGTCAAGAAGCAAGGAGCATTTCTTTCCTTTCTGTTTGTTGATATGAAGGAGATATTTCTGTTGGGTGTAAAATGCTTTCATCTATGTGAAAACCTCCTGAATTTGCCTGCTACCTCTGAGCTTTCATTTCTCCTATCCAAGAGCCACAACTTACTTCTCCCCCCCCACACCCTTTCTTAGGTGTATATTGGATACTAATTTGGATGTACTGCTTTAATTATATGGTAAAATTTGGGTTTGGTTTTCTGATTGTATCAAGTTTGTGTGTTTCTTTAAGACCAGCTTTATGGATATGAACACTGTAGGAAGAAAAAAAGTCTGAAAAACGTAGAAGTGTCTGTGTTTGCTTAAGATCCTCTTTCCCAGGACAGTTAAGATTGTCTTTCCAAGCCTTAGTCTCTGTGTCTTCACCTATAGCAATACAGCAGTTGTAACCACAGACAGGTTTTTTTCAGTGCAGCCACTTGACCTTTGGAATGTTCCTTCGACTTGAGGCTTAGCTGGCACCTACCTTTCTGTCCTTGAGGTGCCAGGTCAAAAATTTCTTTTTACTCTGGCTTTTATATGAAGGGTTCAGTTTTAAAAAAGTTTTTATGATCTGCTTCTAGCTTGAGGCTTATTACATGAATATAATTTTCATAATGTTGCTGAATTTTTATGCCCCTGGCTTTTTTATTATTTGTTTTATTATTAATAATACAAATGTTGTTTTCATTTTTTTAACTGTGTGAGCCTCCTTGAGAAGGTCTCCGGGGAGGCAGCATGTGCACAGATCTCAAAGTGATAAGGGTCTCACCCTATCCAGGTACTGACCAGACTCCAACTGCTTGGCTTCAGTCAAGTGTGCTGTATCTTGTGACTTCCAACCATATCCTGGAACCAAAGTTTTCATGCCCTTCACAGCCTCCAAGGACATCCAGATCCTGCATACTCCAAATGCTAGCCAAACACATGTTGAAATTAAAGTATGCCAGTAATTCATTCTGCTCACAGAATTTGAATCAGGCACAAGGATCAGATACTTTGGCACTATGTATGCCTAGATCAGGGCATTTGCTTGCTATTGTAGAAGCAGGGAAGACTGAGATGCCAAAATGGCCCTGGAAAAAGGGCCCCTCCCTTGTCCCTTTACTTAATGGAGGGCCCAAGAGCTGGATGGAGGGAAAGGGGGTCACACCAGTCCAAAGAGAAAAAGGTATGTAGTTGCCAGAGCCAAAGTGCTTCTGTCCAAGCTTCCCTCAGAAGAACTTTGGTGGGCCTCCCACTTGCTGAGGGTCATAGCCAATGAGATCCGCTGGGCAAGGGATGAGCTTAGGATTGCCAGCCCTGGGTTGGGAAATTCCGGTAGATTTGGGGGGTGGAGCTTTCAGAGGGGGGGGTCAAGGCTTGGGGAGAGGAAGGACCTCAGCAGAGTATAATGTCATAGAGTCCACTCTGCAAAGCAGTCATTATCTCCAGGGGAACTGATCTCTGTCATTTGGAGATCAGCTGTAATTCTAGGAGATCTCCAGGCCTCACCTGGAGGCTGGCAACCATAGATGAACTAGAAGCAGCAGCAGCAGTGCAGTGAAGGCAGGTTCTGTGATACTTGTCTGTTCGACTCATCCAGCTTGTCATTGCCTGACTGGCCTCCTGTCAGTCTCTCTTGACTGGTGGGAGGCTCACTAGATGAATCAGTGGGGCTGATTGGCCAAGGATGAATTGCAGCACCTTTGCTTCAGTGCAGCACTGTCACTGCTCTCTTGTTGGGCCTGGTGAGGGACAGCTCAGGAGAGGTGACCCCACCAGCCTACTGGGAATTTTCTCACTGGCCATAATAGCTAGTCCACCAGTCCTGTTTAGAAGTCCTGTCATTGCCCATTTTCTCCATTTGCATTTTCCATCTTTAAAGTTCCTCAGCTTATACCCATTAAGTTTTGGTGGACACTTTTCAGTGCCTTGCTAGAGGAACACCAAAGGGAGCATCCTCGCTGACAGGTTATACCAGCTGTTGACGAAATGCCTTGCCTAATAAACTCCACTTCCTCTCTCCTGTCACTCCATTAGATTTATTGATTAGATGCACAATTAGCAGAGGTTCTTTATAATTTGTTTCTAAACTGGCCTCTAAAGTAGACGATTGATTTACTGCCTTGTAGAATTATCACTAAATTATGGTACATTTCCTCCTTTTTCTTTCCAGTTGTGCTCTATAGGTGCTCTGTATTAATTGCCATTTGGCCTGCTTCCCTCCCCTAATCAACCCTGGCTTATTTTCTCAGTGAATTAACCTCTCAGCCAGCTCTGCCCCTTGGTTGACTTACAGCCAACCACCTGCCTGCTCTTTATGATCAGACTTAGCCATAACTTTCAAACAAGTGAAGTGCTCTGCTTTTTGTCCCGCTATTTCTTTCTCCCCTCTCTGTGGTTACTTCAAAATTCCCATTACAAAAAACTCTCACCACTTTTTCTTTCTTTAGTTCTTTTCCTAGCTTCCCCCCTCCCTTCAGTCCATAGATCTATTTGCCTCTGATGCCCACTTTCTCTTGCTTTTGTAAAACCCCGTTCCCCTGTTTCCACCTGCTGCTCTTTTGGGCCAGTGCCACTTTCTCCCTTAGCTGGTACTCTACATCGATTTATAATCCCATAGTTCCCCTAACAGAACCATCTTCCCTCTAACTGCTTTCTTTGAAACAGGGAACAAAAAAAGTTTAATATTAATGTCCATGACCTCTTCAGCACCTTGGATCCCTGCATCTTTGTAATCTGGATAAAAATTGAATCCTACCTTTGAATAGTGCCTCTACAGCTGGTGTCTCAGTAGTCTTTTTTCCCCATCATCTTTCTTTTAAATCCTTAGCAAGAAATTTGAGGATAGCATTGGAACTCTCTTACTTCCATATCCTTCCTTCAGCACATTTAATTTTTTTGAATTATGAACACTCAGTTCTTGCTTTTTTCATTTCTCCATCATATTTCTCTCAACATTTTTACTGCCTCCTTGATACTGACTTGCTTTTTTCTCTATGGAAACTCCATAATTCACTGATTATTTCAGTGTATATCAGGCTCTAAATGTTTTTATTGCCCGCCATTCCTTCATTTAGCCTTCAGAATTAATACCATGCAACAAAATGACCAATTCCTCCATTGTCTCCTATGTTTTCATTTCTGTATATCTCAGTCCACTTTGGGTTGTCCATAATCTTGCAGAGGATGTTTACATAATAGGGAGCACCTGGAATTAAAGTAACATGAGTAAGATCTATTGTAGACTGACTGACACAGAATAATTACCACCTGTAATACTACATGAGAAACATCCAAGTTGGGCTATGGTTGAAGAATTATCACATTTTCACCTGACACAGTAGTAGCATTTTTAAAAACCTCATTTTATAGTTAAAATGAATTAATGGAACCATTCCAATAATCAACCAATGACTCTTTCCTTTTTCTGTCTTCTTAAACTGAAGCACACTCTGTCTTAAGTCTCAAGCCAACCTCATGTGTAAACTGGGAGTTATAATATGCCTAGCCCTCTGATATTAAAAGAACTCCTCTGAGATAATATATTTCTAAGGAATAAGTTGATGTCATTATGCCACATACAATCATTTCAAATTAGGCTAGTTGCTGTGATCATTTCTATCACAAATGTACTCTCATTGTATGGAATGTGGGGAAGAGTTCTAAGCTTTGATGTGGTTTGTGAATTTTAGCAACAAAAAACTTTTATGGAATCAAAGAAAGTATGCTAACAGTAAACGGGTACAGGGCATTGGAAACAAGGATCGCCACCATCACAGGCACACTGGTTGCTAAGTTACCATCACTGGAAAGTCACATACAGAGTCTAACCCCTGACTCTCAAAGATGAGAATGGATAGTAGATTGTTCGCTGGAATCTGCTCCATCTTCTTTCTGACAGCCCTGAAGCCTTCAAAGAAAAAGACTCTCGGGAGCTTATACAGTCCCATTCTGATTCCCCCTTTTTCTCAAATTTTTGAAGGACCTCTCTCATTATCTGGAATATATATACTACTGTGAAAAAAACAAGCAAGCACAATCCATTGTTTTCTTTTCTCATAAGAAACTGAAAAAGTGCTGTATTCAGGCTGGAAGAGGAAGGGCAAACAGAAAGAATGCTGTGGGGTTGTCCGTCTGAAGGGAAGAATGTAGCTGTTGTGTACATGGACCACCACTAGGGTCCACCACCTAAGTCCTAGAGCTTAGTACAAAAAGACAATGGGACCTAGGATCCTAGTCCACCTGGAATCCACCAATTAGGCATTGGCGGGAAGTTCAAACCCACCAATAGGACTATGGGTACCGGGGGGGGGGGGATACAGTTGGCCTTGCAAGGCCATTTAGTTAGTTCTTGTATGAAGTACAATAAACGTGTCTGAATGCATGTTGTAGTCTGAGTCCTCCATGCAGCAAACCCAGTACTTTACAGTAGCCCTGTGACTTCCACTGTTACTCAGCCAAGCCTTGCCCACCCTCTCCTCTCTTTTACTATGGTAATCAGGATTTTGTTGTTGTTCCATAATAGATGGAGAAAGGTACACAAAGGAATTGGTGAAATAGTGGAGTAGGGGGAGCCTTGCACTGCCTGCAATCTCCGTTGCTTCTTTGCAACTTTGAGAAAAGTGTGGACAAGTTAGCTGGGTTGACACCTGAACCCTCTAGCTGGATTTTTGTGTACACTATCAGAAATTTAGGTCCAAAAATAGGAGGGGTGGGTAGATTAAATACAGTGTGCTTGTGAGAATTGGTGGACTGGATAATATTATTATTGGGTAAAGGGTTTTAAAATATATTTGGATACACCTGAGACCTGGGCACCACTTTCTAAAATCTCTTAAGTCCTCTGATACAAAGGCATTCTTAAGATTTCAGGAGAGTATTTCTAATGCCTAAATGCTAGCTGGATTAAATAATGCAGATTGTTAAATCTTTGAAAATAGTGCTGCTGGAGCTGATGGCTATAACCAGAGTAGCTTCCTGAGCACTAGTTTTCTGAAATGCTGCTAGCTGTTGAGTTTAAGGCCCAAGGGAGAGAGCAGCAGGGACATTTCTTGTTTAGTTTGTCATTTAAAAAATCAACAGTTATGAGATGTATCGGTTCTACCTTTAAAAAAAACCTCAAACATTTTTATACAGCTTTCAGTCTTGTGTTTGATATTGTTTCACCTGCCTTGGGATTGAAGCTAGAAGCCTGAGTCGGCTGGGTAGAGTTTATATTCCCTACAGCTTCTTTCAGGCGTCAGTCTCCTTGTCAGAAACAAGGAAGGGTGTTTGGGGTTTTTTTTTTTGGTTTTTTAACAGCGTTGCTTTCAAATAACTCATTTCATATGTTTGTTCTTAAAGTAATGTGATACTAGAGATTGTGCGATCCCTCTATTTTTTAATAAATAAAACAGATAAGAATTGACAAAAAAATACTCTGCACTAAAGATTGCTAGTTTTAAAGGATTGCTAGTTTTAAAGTAGTAAAGCTACCCTGTAAGAGCATCCCCCCCCAACATGTGATGTGGTTTCATCGTGAATCAGACCATTAATACACCTAGCCCAATACCCTCTTGTCTGACAACAGCTTTCCTGATATTTTCAGGCAAGGAGTTTTGCCAGCTCCCTTACTTAAAAACAGTTAATTAGAGACATGAGGGTCCCAAAGATTTACCACATGCCTGAGAGCCATCAAGTCACAAGCGAGTTTTTATAGAAAGTGGGAGCTGAACACTTTCTGCTCCCAAGGACTTCAACTGGAGAGTGAATATACAAGAAACCAGGGCTATTTTGGGGCAGGAACGCACAGGAACGGAGTTCCAGCTGGCTCCTGAGTTGGCCATGCCCAGCAGGAACTCATTAGCATAATGGGCCACATCCAACAGCAGAAACTCTTTAGGACTGGCTACATGAGGGGTGTGTGGCCTAACATTCAAAGGAGTTCTTGCTACAAAAAAAGCCCTGAGTTTTGACAACAAACAAGGTAAACAGAATGAGAAGCAAAAGGTGGGTGTGGCTGGATGACCACACTTCTGGTAACATGGGGGTGTGGCCTAATGTGCTAATGAGCTGTATTGTCAGGGGTGTGGCCTAATATGCTAATGAGTTTCTGTTGTTGGGTGTGGCCTATTATGCTAATGAGTTCCTGCTGGGCTTTTTCTACAAAAAAGCCCTGCAAGAAACCAATTAATGTATTGTCAGGTGTTACAGTATGGTGTGATAGCCAGCATGATGTCATGATCTGAGTATCAAATCAGATCTGGGAGACTCAGGTTTGAGTCCCTACTCTGCCAAGGAAGCTCACTGGGTAACCATGGGCCAGTCATACATATTCAACTTATCTTACAGGGTTTTTGTGAGGATAAAATAAAGACCTATGTAAGATCCTTTTGGTTCCAATGGGAGGAAAGGTGGAGTACAAATGAAGTAAATAACAATACTACTGTATTTGTAGATTCGAGTCTAGGGTTGCCAGGTCCCTCCTGGCAACTAGCGGGGGATAAGGGAGACATACCAGGAGCAGGACGGAGGCCCAGGCTACATTGCTGGTGATGTGGCTATGTCACTTCCAGTGTGCATTGGAAGTGATGCCATCATGCTGCACCATTGCTGTGATGACGTTCTGGTATTTGGGCAAAAACTCTATGCTAAAAATGGCTTCTACCAGAGGGTATTAGCCTAAATACCAGAGCATCACTGTGATGTTGCCAATGGGATAACATCACTTACAGTGACATTGTCACATTGCCGGCAATGTAGCCTGGGCCTCCCACCCTCTCCTGGTAAGTCCCTTCACCAGCCAGCTGATTGGCAAAAGGGGGCAGGACCTGGTGGCAGGGAATCCCCTGCCTCCACCAGGTGGGCTGGAAACCATTTTTGAGTCCAGTAGACCCTTAGAGACCAAAAAGATCTTCAAATCTGACTCTCGAAAGCTCATACCCTGAAAATCTTGTAGATCTCTAAAGTACTACTAGACTCGAATGTAGCTGATCTTCGTTGTGGTCTCTGTGCAGTCCCACATATGGGTTGGGCGCCTGCGCACGACCTCGTTCGGAGAAACTTCTAGAGCTTTACCTCAGAAGAGCTTTGGCAGGCTCTCTTCCTGCCCTGGGGAGGAGACATGCACTGTGCATGCCTAGAGCGGGAGAGAGAGCCGCCTCTCACTCAGTTCTTCTTCAACCGCCTTCGCATTCACACCTCATTATCGTTCCTCTGTATCGTTACCTCAGCTGAGTATTTTCTTCTACTTGTTTTTTGCTTTTTTCCTCTACCGCCACTCGTGGTCTCGATCCCGATATGACCGGAGAAGACTGATCCGTCGGCAGTCTCCGTCATCATCCAGTTCTCCTTCTGATGACCAATGTTGGTCTTTCGATGAACATCGAGAATGCCCGGATGCGGCCTACTATTATTCAAGGTCCCCGACACCGGAGCGGCATCATTATGATCGTGTCCGTCACTCTGAGTGTACGGATCGGGGCCATGTCTCTGACCACCCTCGACGCTTCACATCGGTGGCACGTTTGATTCCTCGGGACCAGCCTTCCAAATCCTCGAGGATTAGGGATGCCCCGAAGAGTTCTCCCTTAGAACCTCAGTACCATCCTTCTGTCGACCACCCGGTTATCGACCTGGTTCAACCATTAAGGTCCTCCTCTCCAATGTCGATCTCGGACCGGTTGGATTCAGTGGAGCTTGACCCCGAGGTCACTCGAATCGAGGATGAGCCTCGGCGCTCTGGGTCTATATCACCCACTGAGGGTCCTAAGGCATATTTGGAGCTCGTCACTCGAATGGCCACCGCCCTTCAAGTCCAGGGCTCGACAGAATCCCCTGCTGTGACCGACATGGTTCACAGACTGGTCCAAGCTGACCTTCCTCCTTCAACCATCCTGCCCTTGCTTCCTGCCCACCTTTTGGTCTTGAAGGAATCTTGGGAGCACCCGGCATCGATCCCCCCAGTCTCGAGGCGCTATGATGGTCTGTACAAGATTCAACAAAATCCCGGCAAGTTCCTCCTCTGTCAACCGCCGCCGAATTTGATGGTCATACATTCATCGTTGAGATCGAAGCAACCCGTATGCCAGTCTGTGCCTCCCGACCGCAAGGGTCGCAAGCTTGACCTTCTGGCCAAAAAGATGTATTCTCTGGCCTCTATGAATCTCCGCATCGATACCTACCTCTCCTACATGTCGGCGTATGCCTTCAACGTCGCAAATGCTGTTCGTCCTATCTTGGATTTTGTCCCAGAGGAGCATCGTGCCACTTTGTCAGGTGCCTTGTCTGAGGTTTGTGCCATATCGAAGCAGCAGATCAATTCAGTTCGGCATGCAGTTAGCTATTCTTCAAAGCTTCTGGTCTCTTCCGTCGCTCTCTGGCGTCATGCTTGGCTGCGGGGCACTTCTTTACAACCTGACGTTAAGTTCCGTATAGAGGATCTTCCGTTCGATGGTGATGGCCTCTTCCACTCTACCACTGACGAGGTTTTGAAAGCTGTCGATGACAGTCGGAAGCAGGCTCAAAATCTCGGGGTCTCCGCTGCTTCTTACCTCCCGGCTCCAGACGATATCCATCTCCGGCATCCAATCCCCAATGGAGGAGGAAGCCTTATGACTCCCGTCCTCCCTCCAAGCATCGTTCTCAACCTTCCAAAAAGCCGCCACAGCCTAAACAGTCTGTTTAACTGTCTCCACCACCTGCCCTCTCTGACATCGTATACTCCTCCTGTCCGGACCCATCTCTTCCCCTTTCTACCAACCTGGGAAGAAATTTCCACCGACTCCTGGGTCCTCACCATTCTACAGGTCGGGTACACCATAGAGTTCATTTCGCCTCCAGTCCTTCCACACTTTGTCGTCACGCCTCTAGACCCTCTTCTCGATCTCGAGATTTCCACCCTCCTTGCCAAAGGAGCCATCGAGGTCGTCCCGGAGGCACAACGGACTTGTGGCTTCTACTCAAAATATTTCCTGGTTCTCAAGAGAGACAGCGGCTTCCAACCGATTATGGATCTTCGAGATCTCAACCGTTTCATTCGGTATCAAAACTTCCAAATGGTCACTTTGCAGTCGATCCTTCCTCTGATACCACGGGCGGCGTGGCTTATGTCAGTCGACCTCCAAGACGCATACTTCCATGTCACGATGCGTCCCCAACACCGTCGATTCCTTCGGTTCACCGTTGGAGATGCACACTACCAGTACAGGGTGCTTCCCTTCGGTCTTTCTACCACCCCGCGGGCCAAGCTGATGGCTGTGGTGGTGGCCGAGCTTCATTGATGGGGAATCACTCTTTATCCTTACATCAACGACTGGCTTCTTGTAGCTCCGACACCAATTCAGTTGCTCCATGACACTCAGGAGACTCCTTCCCTCTTCCGTGCTCTCGGTCTCTGCGTCAACGTCGCCAAGTCCTCCCTTCAGCCCCTCCAAGTCCTTCGATTTCTCGGGGCTCATCTCGACACTAACCTCGAAGCGGCTTTCCTCCCAGAATCGAGGGCTTCCGACATTCTGGCGATGGTGTCCTCCTTTCAGACATTCCCTCAACAATCCGCCCGTTCTGTGATGAGGCTCCTCGGTCACTTTGCCTCCACGGTGTTTGTAGTCCGCCATGCCCGGTTGAGAATGCGGCCACTTCAGCTGTGGCTTCTCCGCATCTTCGATCCTCTACGGAGTCCTTGGCACACGATTTTGTTGATTTCACAGAGCGTCCTCGACTCTCTCGAATGGTGGTCTCAACCCGTCCACCTCCTTTCCGGGATGCCCTTTCAACCTCCTCGTCCCGAGCTGTTGTTGACCACGGATGCTTCCCTCTGGGGTTGGGGAGCCCAGTGCAGAACGCTTTCTGCTCAAGGGGCTTGGTCTGCTTGAGATGCAACTCTTCACATAAATTACCTAGAGTTGCAAGTGATTTATCTGGTCCTTCGGTCATTTCTTCCAACCCTTCGGGGACGTATCATCCAAGTGGCTTCCGACAGCACCACTGCTGTTTATTACATCAACAAACAGGGCGGCACTGCCTCTGTTCGTCTCTGCAACTTGGCGATCGACCTCTGGTCCTGGTGCCTCGGTCACTCTATCACGCTCTCAGCGATACACATTCCTGGGGATCAAAATGTCGATGCAGATCGGTTGAGTCACTCCGCCTCGTTGGACAATGAATGGTCCATTCCCCTCCGGTATCTTTGACCTCTCTTTCTAGAGTTCGGTCACCCATCTGTCGACAGCTTCGCGACCGCTGACAATGCTCGATGTCGCCTGTTTTTCAGCAGGGGTCCCCCGTCTGCTCGGTTGCTCGGGGATGCCTTTCTTCACAAGTGGACCGGAACCCTGTTTTACTTTTTTCCTCCGTTTCCTCTCATCTCCCGGGTCATTCAGAAGATCCGCGCAGATGGCACCTCCTGCATACTAGTCACTCCGTGGTGGCCACGCCAGGTTTGGTTTCTTCACCTGCTCCAACTCTCCCGTCGTTCCTTCCACCCTCTCCCTGTCGTCCCAGATCTCCTCTCTCGGGCCCGAGGGAGGATCCTCCAATCCAATCCGGGATTTTTCAGATTGATGGCCTGGAAGATCCAACCTTAGACTTCTCGCCTCAAGTTTCTGAAATCCTTCTGAACGCTAGGAAGCCTTCTACTCGACGTTCCTATCGATTCAAGTGGAACAGATTCCAATCCTACACTTCTGATCACTCCTTTGATCCGGTTCGATTATCTCTCCATGAGATTTTCTCCTACATCGTACACTTAAAGGATACTGGCCTTGCATATTCATCCTTGCGGGTTCATCTGGCGGCAATCTCTGTCAATCATCCCCTGATACAAGGATCCTCAGTGTTCTCCCATCGTCTCACCAAAACATTCCTCAAGGGTCTCCTTCAGATGTGCCCTCCTAGGAAACCATTGGTGTCTTCGTGGAGCTTGTCACTGGTCCTTTCTCAACTCATGTCTAAACCATTCGAACCCATGGCTACCGCTGACCTCAGGTTAGTTTCCTGGAAAATGGCCTTCCTAGTAGCCATTACCACTGCTCGTAGAGTAGGGGAGCTAGCTGCCTTTAGGGCTGATCCTCCCTTTACTGTTTTTCATAGGGAGAAGGTCGTCCTTAGAACAGATCCTTCCTTCCTCCCTAAAATCGTCTCTGCCTTTCATCTCTCTCAGTCGTCTGTTCTCCCTACTTTCTTTCCGAACCTGACTGATGCCTCTCAGAGAGCCTTGCACTGTCTCGATGTTCTCAGAGTGCTCTCTTTCTACCTGCATAGGATACAGCCCATACGTAAATCCCCTCGGCTGTTCCTAGCTTATGGCCCTCCGCACCTGGGGGAGCCGATTTCTTCCCAACGACTCTCTAAATGGGTGACTTCCACTATAGCCCTTTGCTATGAGCTGGCACGTCAGCCTGTTCCTACCTGTGTCACTGCCCATTCCACACGGGCGGTTTTGACATCCGCTGCTTTCCTGGTGGGTATCCCATTGGAAGATGTCTGTGTGGCTGCCATGTGGTCCTCGGCATCGACCTTTGTGACCCACTAAGCACTTGACGTCCGAGCCCGACGGGATGCTGCCTTCGGTCAGACGGTGCTGCGGTCTCTCTTCGCTTGATCCTGCTGCACCCTCAGGTAGGACCATTGGGTGATTTGTTTTGATGCTGCAGCTGTGCCTTAACCTGTCTGTTTGTGTTTTTTGCAGCTGCCAGCTCCCTCCTCCAACTGGTTAAGCTCTTGTAATCACCCATGTGTGGGACTACACAGAGACCACGATGAAGATAAACAGGTTGCTTACCTGTAATGGATGATCTTCGAGTGGTCATCTGTGCAGTACCACAATCCCACCCGGCCTTCCCTGCTGCTGGCATCTCCAGATTTCCTTCTTTAGATTGCTTGGCCTTGCCAGTGGCGGTCGAAGGGACTGAGTGGGAGGCAGCTCTCTCTCCCGCTCTGGGCATGCGCAGTGCATGTCTCCTCCCCAGGGCGGGAAGAGAGCCTGCCAAAGCTCTTCGGAGGTAAAGCTCTAGAAGTTTCTCTGAACGAGGACGTGCGCAGGCACCCAGCCCATGTGTGGTACTGCACAGATGACCACTCAAAGATCATCAGTTACAGGTAAGCAACCTGTTTTTCTACTGCAGACCAACACGGCTGCCCTCTGAAAATATATTCTTAGATTCAGCATGAGCAGGATCACTCCCTCTATGTTTAAAAACCAAATAGCCTTATATGACATGCAATATGTGTTTTATTGCCTCTGAAATCTATGCTTGTTTAAAGGCCTGACTGAGTGAGCTACTAGAAGTAAATGCTGTGCAAAGGCTTGACTGTGCAAATGGAGAAACAGCAAAGCTTGCATGGTAATCTTTGTGCGTCACAGAATAATTGTGCTTACGGGGGTGGGAAAGGATAAATGGCCTTTGAATTAAGAAAGGTCCCATAGCCACTTGGGATTTCTGGATATATTTATTTATTTAATTTATATCCCTCCCCACCAAGGCAGGCTCAGGGCAGCTATTTAGCACCTCTCCCTTTCTCACAATACAAGAACTCGTGGGCACTCCATGAAATTGCTGAGCAGTCGGGTTAGAACAGATAAAAGGAAATACTTCTTCACCCAAAGAGTGATTAACATATGGAATTCACTGCCACAGGAAGTGGTGGCAGCTACAAGCATGGACAGTTTCAAGAGGGAATTAGATAAATGTATGGAGCAGAAGTCCATCAGTGGCTATTAGCCACAGGGTATAGATGGGAATTCTAAGTCTGGGGCAGGTGATGCACTCTATTCTTGGTGCTGGAGGGGGCAGCAGTGGGAGGGCTTCTTGTGTCCTGGCCCCACTGCTGGACCTCCTGATGGCACCTGGTATATTTTGGCCGCTATGTGACAGAGTGTTGGACGAAATGGGCCATTGGCCTGATTCAACATTGGCTTCTCTTATGTTCTTATGTTCTCTCCTCCCAGAAAGGCTTCCTCAATTTTAGAGAAAATGCCATGGTTTTAGTATAACTGTACTATGAAATCAGAATGATACTTGCTTTTTAGCATATTGCCCCCATTTACCTGGAACAGTCCCTCTGTTCTCTCCACGAGGGCTGTTGTCGCCGGCACACTCAGCCAGCTGTATCGTTCAGTGGAGACCCTTGCAGAGTGTGTTTGGAGCTCAGGAAGCGAGCCTGGTGGGCACTTGTTTGTCACAGCACTTGTTTGTCACAGTGTTACGCCTTGCGCCCTTGCACAGGCAGCACGGTTCTTACCCCCCATGGCACTGCAGAGTGAGGAAGGGATCGATGGATGGACAGATGGATAGATAGACAGACAGGTAGACAAATAAATAGGTAGTTTGGGGGGTTGGAGTGGAGAGACCATCTGCCTCTTGTGGAGATTTTTGGAATGCCTTTTTTAAAAGTATACATACATGCACTGGAGTCCAACTAGCTTTCCTTCTGCCATCACCTCAATTATTCCCTGCTTAAAAAGTAAATATTACTGAATGTATTTGAATTTTGCTGTCTTATAAGAAATACATCCAGATCCATTCTGAATTTAGTCTATTAAATATTCTTAAATTGGGTTTTTAAAAAATAAGCCTGTTATAGACAGTGTCAGAACACAGACCATTGCAAGACGTACTGTTGAAGAATGAGCAGGTGCAGTGTATAGTGAGTACGGGAAAGCCTTCAGCAGTGTGTAGTATATACTTTGTGTGTGCATGCACATACTCAGACAATGAGGATAGAATGTTACAAGCACATACAAGAATGTCCCTGTTTTTGTCTGTGAACTGTTGGTGGGTATGTGACAGGATGTTGATCCCTGAGGGCAGGGCACTTTGACATCTGACTTGATTGGCTGTATATTGTGTTTTCTTTCAAGGACAGGATTTGGTCTGCTTAAGCGAGCAAGAACTCTGTATATGGAGTGGATGGTTGGGGGTAATCAGATTTTAATAATCACATTGAGGCAGATTTCCCTGAAGAGATAATAAATCACACAGCATTTCTGTCCATTTCCTCCCATATATCTGGGGGGGAAACCCTACTCTTTTGTACAAGGAATTTTTCCCCTTACATTGCAGCTGTCTAGACTGTGGCTTGCAGCCACTGGGAATTTCCACTGACCAAAGGGATTTCTATCAGCAGACAGAACTTTCTTGCCTCCCCAAATGCTGCCGTTGGAGAACAGAGGACCCCCAGGAACAGCTTAGGGATTGAACTGATGAAAATTGCCTCCCACCTTCACAAAAATCTTCCAG
The DNA here is from genome assembly GCA_029375565.1 of Gekko gecko. Taxonomy (NCBI): domain Eukaryota; kingdom Metazoa; phylum Chordata; class Lepidosauria; order Squamata; family Gekkonidae; genus Gekko; species Gekko gecko. Next base: position 101,906,256 of record JAPDNY010000002.1, on the reverse strand, counting down.
TGGATCCTACCATATGCCAGAATCTCTATGTGATTAGTTTTCATCTGACCTCTGATAAGCAGTAGGGCTGCCAGCTCTAAGTTGGGAAATACCTGGAGATTTTGGGGGTGGAGCCTGAGGAGGGTGGGGTTTGGTGAGGGAGCTCAGCAGGGTATAATCCCACAGAGTCCACCTTCCAAAGTGGCTATTTTCTCCACATGAACTGATCTCTGTCATCTGGAGATCAGCTGTAATTCCAGGAGATCTCCAGCCACCACCTGGAGGTTGGCAACCCTTGATGAGGAGTGGTATTTGATGCTATACTATACCTGTGATATTCAGGGTTCCTGGAGGCCATATACCAGGCCCTGCCCCCCTATACTATACCCATGATATTCAGGGTTGCCAGACCCCCAGCTGGAGACAGGGGTCCCCCGCTAACAGGCCCTGCCCCCAAACAGCCACGTCCCTGCATGACTTCCCTGATGTGAAGATATCACCCAGCTGGGATGCTCTGGTTTTAAGCTGATTTTACCATAGAGTTTTGCCCTTAAACTGGAGTGTCCCTGTGTGATGTCCCTGGCATGATGACATCAATTCCAGGTGACATCATCATGCTGGGGACGTCCCAGAACACCTTCCAACTCCCCCCACCAGAGCTACGAAGGGACCTAGCAACCCTAGGTGTGTGTGATACGGCATTTTCCCACAGCCATTGTGTTCATTGTGTATAAGCTGAAGCTGATAAAAGGCAATATGGACCACTGAAGAAAACCTTATGAGGGTCTCCATAAGTCATCTGTGACTTGACGGCACTTTCTACCACATACATACATGCAGCAACATGCTACTACAGTGTTGTTTAACAATCCTTTTAAATTTCAAGTATCTTTCAAGGAAAACTTTCATGATACTTGAAAAATGTGCTCAGGTCTCCTTTGACTCGTTGGTTTTAAAAGCTGCGCACAGAGATAACAGGAGTATAATCCTATGGTATCTTATCATTTAGATAAGTCATTTGGTTCTCATGAATTAAGATACAGAGGAATGAGGGAAAGCTTAACTCTGACAACCATAATGTGAGCTTAAATGCCTGACCACTCTGTCTGCAGGCCCTCTCTGCCCCAGTGCCCTAAAGGAAGGCATCTTCTCTAGAAGTGAGATGTAAGCTGGTTCCTGTGGGGTCCTTGTTGTGGTTGTTGTGATGCTTACTTACAGTACCATCCTAAGCAAAGTGAAACCCTTAATCCATTGAGGTGGGATTCCCAAATTCACTTTGTAACTATCATTGTTGAAAACATTTTGGTAAATTTGGCAACTTATGTAGGAGGTGATCAAACAACCTAAAAAGGAGGCGGTATCTCCCTTCTTCCTACGTTTATTCCCTGGGTCAGTGCTCTCCAGAGTGTTCTCCCTTTTGTTTCCCATTCATTTACTCTTCCAAGCCTCTCCTCCTCAACTCTTTTGCTAGTATAGACATGCCTCAGTGTCGTTTCCTGCCCTCATTTTGGAGTTTGCTTCCCAGGCCCTCTGGCTGCAGAGCAGCTAGCAAGTTGCATAGTGTTCTGGCAGAGCCTAGCTCAACAAAGGCTATTCGAGGACGTCAGCATAAGATTGCTGCATGGTATAGCTGGCATTTATTTTAGAGGAAAGAAAATCATCCTCCTTTCCACCCCTTTCCACAAATCATAGCAGTTTCACAAAGACACTAGCCCCCCTCCCAGACACTCATGCCGTGCAAGCCATAATATACGTCAAGCAATGCAGCTGCTGGGCGGGCAGGACGTGGGTGTTCAGGAGAGCGGCCAGCTGTTCTTTCAGTGCAAAGTCCGCTCCCTGTGCAATGTGTAGGGAGCTTTGTTTCTTTGGTCCTGAGTGGTTACCAGTGTGCTAACATTCAACAGACTCAGGTCATTGCCAGCTGACACCTGTAGGGATCAAAAGCCCATTGGTCAGACAAGACCTCTGAAAAAACTAGTAGTGTGCTTGTCTGCTCTTGTGGGACTAGAACCAAACACAAGGGCAAAGAGGGGGCGAGAGACTCATCAGGCAATCTCTGAATTAGACACCTCCGTTCTGCACCCTTCTGAAAGGAGCTGCTTTATCTGTCTCTCCTGGATTATATTAATTAGTGAAGCCCTGAGCTTGTTCCAAAGAGTTACATGTAAATTCTGAGGGAAAGAGTTTCAGCTGTGGCTGGTCCCTGCTAGGAGCAGCAGCTGGTCTCCTTTGGAGCGCCTCTTGCCTGGATCAACATCGCTAAGTGCTCTAGTAGCAGGCACCAAAGTGACATCTGTTTTTTTTTCTGAGAGCTGCCAAGGAGATATTTGAGGCCCTGGGTCCTGTTAATCTTTTTTTTTTAAACTTCAGCTCAGAGAAAAATATAACGGGGGTTTCTTGTCTCCAAGTTAGTAGGAAGAATAAGTTTTGAAAGCAAGGATGTATTTCATCATGAATTGTTTGATACCACCCTGTCCCAAAGACTCAGACTGGTTTGCCATTTGAAAACAAAATGGCAATACCAATATAAAACCCAGTGTTCCTAGTCCTTTACATTTGACAAAGAACAGATAAACAAGAAAATAAGAGGATAAATAAGATTGTGCAGTGCCTCTTGTTCACAGTGCTTTATAAATAATAAATATTATTATTAAATTCTCCTCAGAATCCATCCAATATTTATCTTCCCTCCAAGTATCTGTTCTCTTCTCCACATAACCTAATCTTTCAACTCAACACTACTGTGCAGATAACAGGGTTGAATTAGAAGATGAAAAACTCCTCCCCCCCCCAACATAAAACTATTGACTCTTTTTCTGTGATTGTGCCTATCACAGCTGCTTTTATTTTGTGTGCATAATCATTTATGTAGCTTTGTTGAACAATTGTAGTGGTAGCTGAGGGGGCTGCAGGTTATAGTAGTGATGTCAGGAGGGTGGAACAAGGACAACTACGGCAGTTACAGTGACTCCTGAAACACCTCTGAGTTGTCTGTAAACAAAGGAAATTATTGAATTCTGTGGGTTCCATAATAATTATGCACACTGTGTATGAGGAAGCAAAGTGCCACCAGGGGTTAATTACTTACTGCCCCATGCCTCACTCACTCACCAACTGTGGTGCCACACAACTCAGTTGGAGCCCACAGCTCTTGAAAATGACATCCACGATTGGTGTAGGGCTACAATGCATTTCAATAGCTGAGGAATGGGCAGGTGATACTGCCTCTGTGTCAGCAGCATCACCTGACATACAGGGCAGTTGGCACTGGGACTGAGGAGGGTCTGATAACTTCCCTTGTTGTCATCTCCTCACTGGAACTAGTGGGAAAGAGGATTCTGGCAAGCCTGCATCTCCACAGGGAGAGGGCTGCTGTTCTGGTGGAGTTGGGCGAGGGATACATATCTTACTGTTCTGTTGGAGAAAGCCACAGCATCATGAACCTTTCCTGTTCAGGAGCCTATAAGAATCCAATTTAGACCCCAGCCAGAGACAGGACTGAAAATGTGTTGTATAGGAATAGCTGCAAGGAGCCACCAAAAAGGGAAAGAGACCTTCAAATCTAAACCTAGCTTGAATCATAGAAACTCCTGTGACCAAGGGGACTATCTCCAATCATATGTGGAGAACTATCCTCCTTTACTGATGACAGAGAGCAATCACAAATATCACAGAATTAGGATGATATTAGATGGTTATTCTTCTAGGAAAATGTTTGCAAAGCCCTTGACCTGGCATTTTCCAAATTTTACATATCAAGTACATATATAAATTTGAAATGCAAAAGTTTTAAAAGGAGATGCCTTATAATCAAATCAAATATTATCTAACACCATCTACTTTGAGTAGCTTCAGCTCCCCAAAGCTTCAGGCAGTGGTATTTTTCCAATCCTGCTACCAGAGATCTTTGTCTAGATATTGCAGAATTGATATGGAAACTGTGTGCTCTGCCATTTATCCCTTGCCCTGGTCCAGCTAGATGTGAAGTAGTGCAATTTATGGATGAACTGGGAGAATATGGAAATATCAAGCTTCAGCTTCAATTAATGGTATTTAGAACAGCTTGCCACTTTTTTGAGTGATTTGAGACCCACTTGCTGTGTGTCTTATGTTACCCTTTCTAAAAAGAATTTCACAATATTTTTATTGATGTTCAAAGCAAAGGTTGAATTCGGTACAGCTGATTATGAGTCTGCTTCAGTTTAACTGCCAAGCACTCCCAGTCTGTTCCAATTTATTATCTGCTTCATCTCAGAGCCACCAGTTGTGGTAGTACTTAAGATACTGACTGACCTGAGTGCTCCAATCCTTTTTCACAAGATGCAGAACCATTTATAAATGTGGCCCCTTGGTGACTGAAAGTGATAAAGACCAGAGAATTAGATAAATATTTCTTGGCCTGCATGCCAAAGATGGAAAACTCTCCCTCGAGACTAGAGAAACCACAGCTTTACAATTGTTGATCAAGAGAGTTATCTTGAACTGTCCAGAGATGTGCGCATTGCTTATAGAATAATGGGAATTGTAGAAGGAAAAAAATAAAAATCCTCCAATGCCATGTGTCTTATCTCTTTTAGGAGCGGAAACTGTGTGCTCATCCCAGAATGGAGATCTATAAAGGTGACCAAATCTATTTTATATGTCCCCTTGCACGTCAAGGGGACTTCTATGTGCCTGAAATGAAAGAACTGGAGAAGAAAAGCAGAGCAGCAGCAGCAGAGACTGAAGATGCTCAGACAGATATCACAGGTACCTGTGACGCATAAGTGATATAGTGCTATGATATAATAAAGGAAATTTGTTCTACTCAATGTTAATAACATAAAGTACCTCTTGAAGAGCAAGTGGTTGATTTTATAGTTATAAGGATCTGTTCTTTGTCAATTGTCAGATGCTGTATCACATCTACCTAGCATCATCTATTTTATTTAGAAGTAGTTTTCTAGGGTCTCCAGCACGAGACATGCAGATGTGGTTTGCCACTGCCTGTCTCTGAATAGCAACCCTGGACTTCCTTGGTGGTCTCCCATCCAAATACTAACCAGTGCTGATTCTGCTTAGCTTCCAAGATGTGATGAGATCAGGCTAGCCTGGGCTATTTGGGTCGGGACAGCTCTGCTACTTAAGTAAAAATTCCAGGAATTGAATTCATTTGAGTCTTTTGCTTGCAGAGAATAAACTCCACTACTAGCCTATAGCTGCTTGCAATTGTTTTGAAACTGTGATGCATCATTGTTAGAGTTGCCAACCTCAGGTGGGGCCTGGAGTTCTCCCACAATTACAACTGATCAGATGACAGAGATCAGTTCCTCTGGGAAAAAATAGCTGTTTTGGGGGGTGGACTCTTAGAGTGTGATCACACTGGCAGCTTGGTGCAATATGGCCCCACCTGTAATTGTACCAGTTTAAAATGTTGTGGGGCATATCATCCAGACAGCACACCCTGCTGTGCGTTACCCACATGGCCATCCCCTAGTCAAGCATCCACTTTACTGCAGTGCCTCAGCCATGGAGTGCGCCAGTCAGTGCATGTGCTCATGTGTACTCATTCACTATAGGCAAAATTCCCCCCCCGGCAGCAGAAATGGATCTGCGGGTTCCGACGCCAGTTCATTTTGCATGCTCCCCATGTTCAGACATTTGGCCACGCGCAATGAATGTGTGGGGAACCAAAAACACCACCTGTGATGTAATGCCTTTTTAACTTGGTTCCAAGTCATCCTACGATGGGTTGAGTATACCTGGGGAACGTCTGACAGATGTGGCTGTGTGACTACATCCATTTAATCTGGAGGGGAGGGGTAGCTATGTCAGGCCATACTGCCTGTGTGATCACACCCTAAGTCGTCATACCTTCCTGAACTCCCTCCTTTCCCCAAACCCAGCCCCCCCCAGGCTTCACCCTCAAATCTCCAGGAATTTCCCAACCCAGAGCTGGCAACCCTAATTGTGGTCAAAGTTAACATAACAGACAAGGCTAATTAATTTACCATTATAGTTGAGATGCTGTTTGTACACTAAATTTCATGCTCACAGTATCAATATGCTTGTAATTACCAGAAATGATGGATGTGGGATCATACTACGCCCTTAGTTGCCCTTTCCTTTTTACAGCTTTCTCTAAAACAAATATTCTCAATCTTTTTCATAATCTGTCTCTGTAAATCAACAAAATAATTGTTCACCCCTCAAGTAGACTCAAAGGACTTGAATATTCTGCAGTTTACCACAGTTTGAATGTGTACAGTGTTGATGTGTGAGAGAGCTTATATCTCCTTTGTGCCTTACCATCTCCTCTTTTAACTGTTGCCAAATTATAAACAAGTTCTGTCTTTTCACAGCAGTGGAATATTCCAGTGCAAAGGGATATTTCTGATTTGATCAGTGTTACTTTTTTCTTTAGGTTTGTTTTTTTATGGAAATTTTGTATCTTTGCCACTTAAGTAGATTATTAGGAATGAGGGTTGCATTTGGGGCAGTTTTTGAAATAGCATAAAAGTCAAAGTCATTAAAAATGTCCAACTGTGTTACTCTGTGTGTGTGGGTGTTCCAGGTGAAGGGAAGGGAGAGCCACTGGGGCACTTGCTTAGTCAATGCACAGAAATCATGACTGCTTCACCCTTATGCCCATCTCCGCATGTTTTTGTACCTTGTTAGACTTTAACAGGAACCTTTGCCCTTCTACAGAACAATGTAAATGGCAGCTACCATTCGATTCAATCTTTTTAAAAACAAAACCATCAAAGGCTGTGGTCAAATGACAGGCTTGGTGCAGTCTGGCCATGCCTCTATTTTATCCACTGTTATTTGTTCCAGAGAGTTTTGTCCAAACATTTTAACCTGCTTCACCATGCACTCACTCCGTGGTTGACTGTTCAGATTATTGCTGCGCAGTAACCACAGAGCGGGCTGTCGAGTGGCATACTTTTTTTTAAAAAAAAATGTCTTTCACACATGCGCAGAACCTCTCATTTGAAGCACCTCTCCAATTTGACAGCTCCACGATACCTCTGCCAAATATTGTGGCCCCTCTCAGCCTCCTCTGCTTTGCCTCTCTTCCATGGAATGCATGGGGGAGGTGCAGGTTTACATGACAGTAGCCCCATTGACTTCAGTCCATTTACTCTTGTGTCAATCATGGGATGCTCTCAAACAGCAACTCTGAAGCAGAAGACCTTTCAGCTAACACAGTTTGTGTGGGGGAAAGTGGGATGGGGAGTACTTAGCAGGGAGCCTAGCTAAGGACTATTTCCATGGCTTTCCAGTTCCAAGAAACAGGAAAGAGGGGTTTGCAGGGAGGGATTTGTCACTCAAAAACAACTCCCCCAGGGGCTCATGAACCTGACAGAATGTTTGGGTGCAGGAATGTGCAAGTGGTGATTCACAACCCTAGGGCAAAGATCCAGTTATGCACACATTGCTAACTGAATTTTTAAATTGGCATGCAGCCAGAAGTGCGCAATCTGATGTCCCAAACAGCTTGAGAGTGTGATGGATTGATCAGACATCTGGAAGTGCCAGGTGAAAACGCTGACATCCAGCTCAAAGATGGGTGAGAATGGGGTGCCAATGACTGGGGAACAGGAGACAGATGTTGTTGTCTGAACCTGCATTTTTAAATCCGTAGGGCAACAGCAATGACATCAGATCAAACAGCTCATCTGATTGCAGCCTAGAGGGAAATGTACCTTTAGTCCCATAGTCCTTTACTCCCATAGGGCTTTGACACCGCTTTCCACCTGCCATCCTTTCTGCTTCTTCCTCTTCCCCTTGATCCCCAGTGCAGGGGGCATGTTCTGCACTAAGTTTGTTCAGAGGCAATGCATGTCTTGTCTCTGACTCCATGCATGGTTCTTAACACATTGCAATAATCATGGAACTTTGTACCTCATGTCTTGCTGGACATGCAGCACCCCTCACGAAATAAATTATTGTTCTGCTGTCTATAACATTTATTATATAAGTCAGATCTTAGCTGTTGTTGTCATTACATGACTTTTTTTGTACTCTAATTTGTGGTGCCTTATTTAGAAATTTTGAATACCTTCAAACAGCCTTTTGATAGAGTTATCCTACAGGAACAGCTAAAAAAGATTGTGTGTGTGTGTGTATATTTATATATACACACACACACACACACACACATAAATAAGTAATTTTATTCTCTGCAGGAGCATAAAAATCAATGTTGTCTGTAGTTCTCCTGATATTCCTGCTGTAGTATCACAGACTGATGCTTACTGGGATCTGCCCACATGCTCCCCATCTTGTGGTACAAAAATACATGTAGCTTGCAAGTGCTATTTATAAGTATTGTATGTGTTACATATGGCATAGAAATGTGCTTTCATATAAAGCACCACAATCTTCCATTTGAAACGCTATAGTAAAATGGAAGCACCTTTGTTTCAGTGCATCCCATTATAAAACTGACGAATCGTGCAATGCCTGGGGAGCCAGACTCTGAAGAGAAAGTAGATAGAAAGCTACACCGCACATAATGCTAAGTCTTCCATTCAGCCATTCTGCCAGGGGAAAGGAGGGCAAACATGTTGCATGTGGACCTTTTAACCACGGTTTGTTTGTTATGGAAGGTAGTGAATAGCCATTGTACTTTCTGATGGTTGTATGTACATGGGTGGGCTTGTGTGAAGAATCCGATGCAAAGATATTCATACCACATCAAAAGGGTTTTCTTCGGGGTCTGGAGAAGCTGGAATAGGAGGAAAATCCTTCTGCATACACTTCTGAGTTTAGTTGAAATGTTATTAGAGCCAACTGCAAAGACTAGGGAATCTGTCCTTATATCTATTTGAATTTTGGTTCCACAACTTTCTATGGTCGCCATAATTGATTCGGCACAAGAACTGGCAGTCAGAAGATGATGGCTGGGGCTGACTGGCTGCTTGGCGGAGTCCCGCCTACGTCAGACCTGGCCAGTATCTTTGGCTCAGTCTGCTCCAGTCCTCTGACAGGAGAGGACTGTCTGCAGAGAGAGCGCAGGGACAGGCCTTCAAGGCCAAGGCAGGTGAGAGAAGCCCCTTCTGCCCCCCCCCATCCTCTGGGACTTCTATGGGCTCATTAGGCCAGAGAAGCCCCTTCCGCCCCCCACACCATCCTCTGGGCCTTCTATGGGGCCCAGTAGGCCAGAGAAGCCCACCCCCCACACACCATCCTCTGGGCCTTCTCTGGGCCCAGTAGGCCAGAGAAGCCCCTTCCGCCCCCCACACCATCCTCTGGGCCTTCTATAGGCCCAGTAGGCCAGACAAGCCCCTTCCGCCCCCCCACACCATCCTCTGGGCCTTCTATAGGCCCAGTAGGCCAGACAAGCCCCGTCCGCCCCCCCACAACATCCTCTGGGCCTTCTATGGGGCCCAGTAGGCCAGAGAAGCCCCTTCTGCCCCGCCACACCATCCTCTGGGCCTTCTATGGGGCCCAGTAGGCCAGAGAAGCCCCTTCCTTCCCCCCCACACACCATCCTCTGGGCCTTCTATGGGCCCAGTAGGCCAGAGAAGCCCCTTCCGCCCCCACACCATCCTCTGGGCCTTCTATGGGGCCCAGTAGGCCAGAGAAGCCCCTTCCGCCTCCTCCACACCATCCTCTGGGCCTTCTATGGGGCCCAGTAGGCCAGAGAAGCCCCTTCCACCCCCACCCCCACCCCATCCTCTGGGCCTTCTATGGGGCCCAGTAGGCCGAGAGAAGCCCGTTCCGCCCCTCTTCCCTTCCTTTCCCCCTTTTCCTTTCTTCCTCTCTCCTTCTTTCACTCTCTCCCCTCTTCCTTCCTTCCTTCCTTCCTTCCTCCCTCCCTCCCTCCCTCCCTCCCTCCCTCCCTCCCTAGGGTCCGTTGTCTTCCTCCACAATGGGCTTTGCTCCCTAGTTAGATATACATGTGGAACAGAAGTCCATCAGTGGCTATTAGCCACAAGGTATAGATAGGAAATCTCAGTCTGGGGCAGGTGATGCACTCTATTCTTCGTGCTGGGGGGGAGCAGTGGGAGGGCTTCTAGTGTCCTGGCCCCCCTGCTGGACCTCCTGATGGCACCTGGTATTTTTGGCCGCTGTATGACAGAGTGTTGGACTAGATGGGCCATTGGCTTGATTCAACATTGGCTTCTCTTATGTTCTTATGTTCTTATGACTAAGCACCATTATAAAATATTGTGGAATTGTGACTTCAAATTGTATTTTGCTTAATTCTGCTTTGAGGATGCCTCGAGTTAAAGGATCTTCAATTCATTGTGCCCTTATCCAGAGAGCACTGCACTCTGGTATGCTATGCCAAATTTTTATATGAGGACTTTCAGGTGGGATGCTAGGCAGAATTCCATGATATAAACATCATTCTTTTTCTCAGAACAGTATCTTACTGGATAGTCACAAGTGGCCAGTCATCAAATTATTATTCTTGTTGGATGAACCAAATTTGCCACAAAAGTCTTTACCTTTCCCTGCTTTCTAAGGAGAGAAGAAGGAAGCCTGCTTGAATGTATATTTCAAAGTTAGGCACCACAAGAGTTCCTTCTCAGAAACAGCTTCTTCTATGGCCAGGAAACCATAGATAAAGAGCACTTAGATACCACAATTTTTATTTGTAAAGAAACCATTCTAGTTCAGGTTTAAATTTGGAAGGACCTAGAACCTGGTATCAGTGCCAAGACTCACCTGACAGATATATCAGTCATTCATTGTAATTATATCCTAGTCTTCTTGTTCAAGAATTCAGGGTTGCTCCCATCAAAACACTGATCAAGGTCTTGCCCGCTTATCTTGAGCAACATTAATAGCAGCAGTTGCCCCTAGACCATTCACAGGATTAAAAATAGAGTGCTTTGGGGGAAAATAGCTTGTCTTTCTCATGGCTGATTAACCCCAGCCTGTGCCTGTCCCTGCACATTTGGAATTAAAGGGTTAGTCTTCCAATTCAGAAAGTGTGACTTCCAAGCAGCTTTAGCCCTCGCATTTCTGGTTCTAGAAATTTAGCAGGGATGTCCATACATGTCAGTTTGACATGTTCCAGCATTAGGAATCCAGATAAAAATGGAATAAATAAAATATTTTCTTTTGATCCTCTAACCATCTTATTTTGCTCACTACTCCATATTAAGTCTCTGTGAATTTTGTCAGATTCTTTTGATTCTGATCACAGCCATTCTGAAAGGAAGGCTTGCTTGTGAATTAAATAGAAGGCATTATTGTTATTATCTGTTCCCTAAAATAAGGGGTTTTGTCAATGGTTCAAAAAAAGTTCATCTTTAGTAATGTTCCCCCCCCCCCCAAAAAAAAAAAAGCACAGATCAGAGGGTTCAGCTTCACGGTGTTGCAGAGGAACCCCAGTATAGTCATTTTATATACATTGTTATTCCTTCTTTCTGAGTGGTGGGTGGGTGGAGGCTGGACTGACTACATTCTGGCTTGGTTGCTTTTAATTACACAGGTTACAAGACTGATCACTCAGTCTATAATCTCAGTTCTGTAAATTCCTAATAAATTTTAACAATATATGAGAATGGATTCAAACTGAGCTGGCCCTGGCTTCTGGTTAATGGCGATTCGCAAGCAGATGTGCCTCCGGGGTGCTCCTGGGGCATGATCTGCGCGCTAGTGGTTTTGGAGCGGGGGCAAGCAATCACTACGCCCTGGGAGTCTTGGTGAAAAGATTCCTAGCCAAGGGGCTTTTGAGGGGCTGCCTCTTCGCCAGCATGATGCTGGGGAATTGAGGCGCTCCTCTGCCCCAATGGTCCGACCGCTATGTGTCTGCATGGAACTAGAGCTGCCGGCCAGGACAAGCTGCGGAGATCGAGCGATTAAACGGATGCAAGCAAAGTTGCAAGATGAGCAATGAGCAGTGAGTTACATAAAAGCATAAAATCGGCATTTTAAAAAGAAAACACCGCCCTTGGTAGCACCGTGGGAAGCGAGTGGGGGAGGGGCCCCTCCCACATGCAGAAACTTAAAAGCAGAATAGCAAGGAGGGGAGTGGAAGAATAAGCCAAGAAACCACCTTCAAGAACCTCCCCGAAGGCGTCACTTTCAAAATAAAGGAGAAAAGAGAAAAAATTGACTGTTTTTAAAGCACGTGAGTTCCTGAGGCTGCAACTGGGAGATCCAGAAAAGGTTACAAAAGAAGAAGACAGCAAATCCACTGGTGAATTGGGCTCTGTGTCTTCTGACGAGGACTCTGATGCAGAAAAGGGGGCGATTGCTCCCAAACAAAGCTATCAACTGAGAGAGCACAAGGAGAAGCGAAATAAGAACTGAGACTTTGAAAGTTCACATAAAGCTTTTATTTTAGGAGATGATCTGGGGAGGGTTCTTGAACTGGGAAAATAGTTAAGCTGATGTAGAAATGGGATTATTAGATCACACTCAATGCTTTTTAAGCTTTTTTACTGGACTAACACGGATATAAGCGTTATTGAAGATCTCCATCTCTTGGGGTTTTAGTTAGTTGTCGTTATCTTTTCTTTCTCCCTAGTTGTAGATGTTTTCCCTCACCCTTTTCTGTTGTAGTTTGTAGTCTATAGAAAAATGTAAATAAAAAATCCCCTTTGGGGGGCCAAAAAAAACACCTGAGCTGGCCCTCCCCTTTAAATTAATCCCTCCCTTTCGTGTTATTTTTCACACCCATGCATGAAAAGGAATTGATTTTTCACACTGATAGGGATGGCAACAAGGGAATGCATCCCATGGGCTAACAAATGGGCATCTTTCTAAAAACAGTGTAGTGATAAGGAGCAACCTCCACATCTGAATGCAGGCAGTGTTCCTCTGTGCTGCATTAGTGTTATTGGCCATGCATCCCAATGCGAAGGAATGCTGGAATGGTTGTTGTGGCCATCAGGATGTATTTGTCCTTATCTCCCCACCCATAGGAGAGATGAGGCAGACTCAGCATGGGTTCTGTAAGGGAAGATCTTGTCTCACTAACCTGTTAGTGTTTTTTGAGGGAGTGAACAAACATGTGGACAAGGGGGAACCAATAGATATTATTTACCTTGACTTCCGGAAAGCTTTTAATACAGTTCCTCATCAAAGGCTCCTAAGTAAGCTCAATAGTCATGGGATAAAAGGACAAGTCCTCTTGTGGATCAAAAACTGGCTTATAAATAGGAAACAGAGAGTGAGTATAAATGGGAAACTTTCTCAGTGGAGGGTGGTAAGCAGTGGGGTACCACAGGGATCAGTACTCGGTCCGATGCTTTTTAACTTGTTTATTAATGATTTGGAATTGGGAGTAAGCAGTGAAGTGGCTAAATTTGCAGATGACACGAAGTTGTTCCGGGTGGTGAAAACCAGGGAGGATTGTGAGGCACTCCAAAGGGATCTGTTGAGGATGGGCGAGTGGGCGTCAACGTGGCAAATGGGGTTCAATGTGGCCAAGTGCAAAGTGATGCACATTGGAGCCAAAAATCCTAAATATAAATATACGTTGGTGGGGTCTGAACTGGAAGAGACATACCAAGAGAGAGATCTTGGAGTCGTAGTGGATAACTCAATGAAAATGTCTAGACAGTGTGTAGCTGCAATAAAGAAGGCCAACGCTATGCTGGGGATTATTAGGAAGGGAATTGAAAACAAATCAGCCAGTATCATAATGTCCCTGTAGAAATCAGTGGTGCGACCTCATTTGGAATACTGTGTACAGTTCTGGTCACCACATCTCAAAAAGGATATTATAGCATTGGAAAAAGTGCAGAGAAGGGCAACTAGAATGATAAAAGGGTTGGAACACCTTCCCTATGAAGAAAAGCTGAAACGCTTGGGGTTCTTTAGCTTGGAGAAACGACGGCTGAGGGGTGACATGATCGAGGTTTATAAGATTATGAATGGGATTGAGCAGGTTGAGAAAGAAGTACTTTTCTCCCTTTCTCACAATACAAGAACTCGTGGGCACTCCATGAAATTGCTGAGCAGTTGGGTTAGATAAAAGGATAAAAGGAAATACTTCTTCACCCAAAGAGTGATTAACATATGGAATTCACTGCCACAGGAGGTGGTGGCAGCTACAAGAGGGAATTAGATAAACATATGGAGCAGAAGTCCATCAGTGGCTATTAGCCACAAGGTATAGATAGGAAATCTCAGTCTGGGGCAGGTGATGCACTCTATTCTTGGTGCTGGAGGGGGCAGCAGTGGGAGGGCTTCTAGTGTCCTGGCCCCACTGCTGGACCTCCTGATGGCACGTGAAATATTTTGGACGCTATGTGACAGAGTGTTGGATTAGATGAGCCATTGGCCTGATTCAACATTGGCTTCTCTTATGTTCTTATGTTCTTAGGGTAAAAATAACTGTGAACAGGTCTGAAAGAGTAGAAGTATGTGGGCATCACAAATATTTTTGCACATACAAAGCAACAACTAATAGGGGTCCAAAGAGATGCTTTATGCCCACTTGTGCATTTCCAATGAGACTTTTGACTTTTTCTTTAGAATAGCAGGATTCCATGCTGCCATCAGTTTTAAAAATGACTTGCTATGTGGCATGGGGAACAGCAAGCTGACAAACAAGCCCCAAAGCCCCTGGGACATATGGAACATGCTGTTCGGTCCTTTGGGTCCTAGCCATATTCTATAGTGTTTTGAGCTAAATGAAACCAGAAACAGTCATGACTGGTCCTGTTGAATGGAGAGCATAGATCTGCAGATCCAGTGAACAGAAAGCATTCTTGTCCGTGAAGGCTCGGTTCCTAGGCTGAGTGTTTGTGCTCTCTCCTCACTTACCTCATCGGAAAAGGGCAAAGCCTTCTAGGATTACATAGTCTTTCACTGGATGGTTTGGTTGTGGATGGGAATTACTGAGTCAATTTACTGGAGAGCATAAAGTCGTTTGTCTCTGTATTACTGAGAGTGAATGTCAGCCAAGGACTGACCCTCAGTGCTCTACAGAATTACTAGCTGATTAAGGTATGTTAAGCACTAGGCACAGAGACATAGTTTAGCACATATGGTATCTTGAGGTGACTGATCACAAATAAACTGTGTAAGAGGAGAAATCCTGAAGAATTCTGAGCATAATCCCTCAGTCTGCTGTACATAGGTTTACCAACCTCCAGGTAGTGGCTGGAGATCTCCTGGCATTACAATGGGTCTCCATACAATAGAGATCAGTCACCATGCAGAAAATGGCTACTTTGGAAAGTGGACTAAATGGCATTATATCCTGCTCTGGTCCTTCTCCTCCCCAAGCCCCACCCGCCTCAGTAGGGTTGCCAAGTCCAAATCCAGAAATATCTGAGGACTTTGGGGGTGGAGCCAGGAGACTTTGGGGGTGGAGCCAGGAGACTTTTGTGATGTCACTTCCTGTGATGTCATTTCCAGGTCAAATGGCAAGTGATGTCACTTCCCCTTCCAATGGTGTCACTTCCAGTACACTGCATGAAAACCTCACCTTCCTGTGATGTCACTTTCCAGGCACTCCCCCATACCCACCTCCCCCTCTGAAGTAACCTTCTTTCAAAAAATAAAATTTAAATTCAGTGTCGTATATCAATTCCCATCCCACCTTTCCCCTATGTTACATTACCAATAGGCTTTTAGGCCTCCTTCCAGTGCAAAAATAACAAAAAGCTTTAAGAAACATAAAATGCTTTAAACATTTAATAATCAGAAGGAAAAAACAAGCAAACAGTACATGTCAAAAGTTAAGCCCTTTTCACTTTTTTCAGTAGGAAAGATAAGCACACACTGAAACGTTACACTGAAATCAATAGGATTCAATGTGCTTAATTCTGACCAAATGAGACTATATGCATTATAATGAAAACAAAAAGTATGTGTGCTAGGTCCTAGAAAAAGATCACCAGACAATATTCCTTCACACTATGCAAAATACACAACAGAATGGTCTAAGAACGGAAGGCTGAACACTCTGCCAAAATCCTCTACCTAAAATCCTGGAGAATCACTGCCAGTCAGAGTAGACAATGCTGACATTGATGGACTGATGGCAGAGAGACCATGCTTTGTGTGCATTGTGTGTGTGAGCTGTAGAGAAGCCCATGATGGATCAGGCCAATGGCCCATCCAGTCCAACACTCTGTCACACAGTGGCCAAAAATACCAGGGGCCATCAGGAGGTCCAGCAGTGGGGCCGGGACACTAGAAGTTCTCCCACTGCTGCCCCCCCCCCGAGCACCAAGAATACAGAGCATCGCTTGCCCCAGCCTGAGAGTTCCTCTCTATACCTTCTGGTTAATAGCCACTGATGGATCTCTGCTCCATATATTTATCCATATAACCTGGAATTGGCTCGGGTATTTCTGGAATGTGTGTAGCTATCACCAGATCAGCTCCATCTCAGCTCCTTTGTTTCCTTACAAATTCATGAGGTTGATGTGAGCCACCTCCTCCATTGTCAATTATATATCTTGCCCTTGTCCCTCTACCAGTTCCAGTGTCCAGCTCTGCTGCCTTCCTTACCTCCATGTTCCCTTTCCGTGTCACATTCTCCCTGATTTCTTTGCACACTATTGCCTACTCTGTTGACCACTGACCCAGAGAATCCCTTCCATAGTCTCTCTGAAATATCCCAACCTGTAGTCTAGCTCGGGGGTCTCCAATCTTTTTGAGTCTGTGGCACCTTTGTAATTCTGACACAGTGTGCTGAATGCAGACACAAAATGTCTGGTGCAGGAGGTGGAGCCAGCCAGGAACAGATGGCCACAGCATACCTTCAGTCCTATAGTGACAATCCTGTAAGGTGAGGGCCAGATTCTGCCAACTCCTGCTACACCTTGGGGCTGTCATTCCACTCCATGGTCTCTCATTCCAGTCCCAGAACATTACTGCTGCACCCTGGGGCTGTCATTCCACTCTGGGACCTGTCATCTCAGTTCCAGAACACTCCTGCTACACTCTGGGGCTGTCATTCCACTCTGTGGTCTCTCATTCCATTCCCAGAGTAGTGTATTTGGGCCCAGAGACCCTAATGGAAAATCCATTCTGCATTTTTATTGCAACTCTGCTTGTACTGTAATGTATTTTAATGGAGCCCATACAAGGCAATAGGCATTCCTGGCTCCCATTATTTCCAATGGGCCTTCAAGTGTTTCCCATTGTTTCCAATGGGCAATCCTGTCCTTCCTTTCAGTACATCTCCAGAGAAACTCACTAGCTCAGCCTTCTGTTGTGAGCAGTCAGAAAGGGGGGGGGGAGTTTTCTTTCTTTTTAAAAATAAAAGCTAAGTAGAAACAATGAGTGGAAAAGCTGGAGAAATCCAAAAAGGACTGGGGGGGAGAGACAGGAGAGACGAAGGCGAGGGGGAGGGAAAATGGAAGCCACATTCAACAATTTGTACTGCAAATAGTAAGAAGCCTGATTATTGTTTTTAATTCAGTTTTTTCTACTCCTTTCTCTTTCTCTCTCTGTCCACACACACACATTCCACCTTCCTTTCTTCTTTGGCGTTCAAAATAAAAGGGAAGGGGGAGTGGTCATAGGAAGAGCTGTTCTCCATCTCCAAGGATTTCCACATTTACAATACAAAAGAAGAAGCAAGGCTTTTGGGTAGAGGACTCTGAACCCCCCCACACACACACTAGGGAAGCTACTGCTTGACTCCTAAGACATAAAAAAAGAGGGATTTCTCACCACCACTCAAGCAGGATATCGGAGAGGCTGCAGAAGGAAAGAGCTGCAATGCCAGAGGCAAGAAGGAGGGAAATTTCACTGCACCTGAGCGGAGCAGGGCTTCTGCTTGAAAATCAGCCAGAACTGTGCTCCAGGCGGAGCACACTAGAGGGAACACACTCTAGCCCTCATCTCTATGGTTTTTATAACCATAGAGACTTGGAGGACTTAAGTGCTAGAGTGGCAATTTCCGACCGCCATTTTTTCCCCGGGCCCGAATTTTTAAAAAGTGGGTGAGGGGCTTTTAAATCGGGGGTTCCCCCGCCCCCAGCGGGGGTTTGGCAAGCCTACGCCTCAGGTTCCCTCCCCATCTTCAAGTATTTGCCAACCCAGAAAAGTGTTTTTTTTTTAATTTGCCAAGTCCTAGAGTCACAGCTCTAAGAAAACTTCACTGCTCAGTGATAGAAATATGGCATTCTTGACAATCAAAATAGTAAGAACAAGTGGGGATCCACAAGAAACTTGCAGGGCAGCTATCCCGTTCCCCTTTGCTTCCTCCTGTCTTCCCCTACCTCTCTCACTCTTTCTCCCTCTTACCACCCCTTTGCTTAGTCTCTCCTCCATGCCTGTCACTTCCTCTCTCTTTCTGTCCCCACCCCATCACTCTATTTTTTCCTGCCTCCTCACTTCATCATTCTTACTTTTTCTGATGCCCGGACCCCATCACTCTCTCTTTCTGTCCTCATCGCTGTCCCGCCCTCCTACCTGCTCCCACCTTAGTAGCAGTGGCAGCGGCAGCTTTCCAGGAATCACAACAGATTTCCCAGCTACAGAGATCAATTCCCCTTAGAGTTGCCAGCTCCAGGTTGGGGAATTCTTGGAGATTTGGGGTTGAAACCTTGGGATGGTGAGGTTTAGGGAGGGAAGTAACCTCAGCAGGGTGCAATGCCATAGACTCCACCCTCCAAAGCAGCCATTTTCTCCAGGAAAACTGATCTCTGACATCTGGATAGCAGTTGTAATTCTGGGTGATCTCCAGGCCTCACCTGGAGGTTTGCAACCCTGGTTTCCCTGGAGGAAATGGCTGCTTTGGAGGGTGAAGTCTATAGTATCCTCACACTCCACCCCTCAAATCTCCAGGAATTTCCCAACCCGGAGCTGGCAAAACTATATCCTTTTTACCTAACAGCCACCCTACCTTTACCTGCCCCCATCTTCAGCTTTCCATATTCACCTCCCCACACACAGACTCTGCGTAGGAAAACTATGGTCTTTCTCCACAATGGGGACCAAAGCAGTTTACATTATTCTCTCCTATATAAGAGTGTTTGCATTGGAGAAATATTTGAACTGTTAAGAATTGTTAAAATTGTCTTGGATAATATATTCTTTCTACTTCTGTTTGTAAGAGAGCCAGTTTGGTGTAGTGCTTAAGTGTGCGGATTCTAATCTGGGAGAACTGGGTTTGATTCCCCACTCCTCCACTTGCACCTGCTGGATGACCTTGGGCAAGCCATAGTCCTGGCACAGCTGTTCTTGAAAAAGAGCTATTTCTGTCAGAGCTCTCTCAGCCAAACCTACCTCACAGGGTGTCTGTTGTGGGGAGGGGAAGGGAAAGGAGTTTGTAAGCTGCTCTGAGACTTCTTTGGGTATTGAAGTGTGGGGTATAAATCCAATCTCTTCTTCTTCTCTTCTTCTTCTTCCTCCTTTTTA
The DNA here is from genome assembly GCA_029375565.1 of Gekko gecko. Lineage (NCBI taxonomy): Eukaryota > Metazoa > Chordata > Lepidosauria > Squamata > Gekkonidae > Gekko > Gekko gecko. Next base: position 101,886,996 of record JAPDNY010000002.1, on the reverse strand, counting down.
TCTGCATGATGTCCTGTGAGGTAGGCTAGACTGAAAATGACTGGTCCAAAATCACCCAGTCAGGTTCCACAGCAAGATGGAGATCTGAACCTGGGTCTCGCAGACCCTAATCTGAAGCTCCAACCGCTACACCACACTGGCTTTCATAGGGTGGCTGCTGTTGAACAGTGGCAAAAAGCCAGGTCTAGCTGAGTCATGCAAGTCAGGTGGTTATCAAGTCACCCAGAGGTTGCTGCCAGGCCTAGGGTTGCCAGCGTCAAGGTGGGAACTGGAGATCCCCCAGAATTACAACTAAACTCTAGACAACAGAGATTCATCTCCCTGGAAATAATGGCTGATTTGAAGGGTGGACTGTGGCATTATACTCCCCAAACCCTGCCCTCTCCAGGCTCCACCCCCAAATTCTCCAGGAATCCCACAACCTGGAACTGGCAGCCCTTGGCAGGCCTGAGTCCAATGTGCCCTCTCTCAAAGGCCAAAATAGGCCTGGAAAGGAGCCTGCCCTCTCCACCTGTCTTTTGCTGACAGAACCAACCTTGGAACACTGTAGTTGCCTAGCAACAGCCACTGAGGGAATCCAGTTTTTAATCTACACGCACTCCTTTTATCATTTTTTAAACTCCTCTATGTTTTTTGTGATGTGTGTGTGTTGTTGTTGTTGTTGTTTGATCTCGCATTTTTCTGCAAACCTGGGGTTTCTTGAAAGAGCTGTCTTGCCCATTCTCAGCTGCAGTAACCAGATTTAAGCATCCAAAGGTTTGGCAATTTGGCTGTTAGAACATAAGATGCTCTCCTCCTGTACAGGTAAAAACACAACCTTAGAAGGGGACTTTATTAGAATGTTTCTGTTACTGCTAGTTTGATTTTAAAAGCCATCTTCATCCTTAATAAAATTTGGCCCTAATATAGCACCTTTCTGCTGAGATTCCCTGAGCTCTTTACAAACAGCTATATTAAAAATTCTCAGGACTGCCTGAATTAATGATTTCATTTTATGAAGTTCCCTGCAGAACCCTCTGCCATTTTCCCTGCTGACTTTTGGTTCAGCTGATGTCATTCAAAAGCTAGCAACCTGTAGATGTGCCAATAAATAGTTTGCATTTTTCAAGTCAAGCAGTGATCCTGTGACCTTGCACCATATCTGTATAGCTACCTCATCTATCATCCTTCCTTCCTTCCAGTTCATTCCTTTGAGATGCTAAGTGCTTACTATTTCTGCGACAGGCAATGACTGCTGATGGCTTTTGACAACTTGGGGCAGGGAAGAGTGCACAGAGCTCTGCTGATTGAGTCCTGAGTGCCAGCTTCCATACATTCGATCACTGCACGCTGACAGACTGGCTGCTTATTTTTGAAGACTGGTACATTCACATAGAAGCACACACGGGAAGAACTGGAGACAACTAGACACCTGCACAATATAACACTGAACTCTTTTGTTGGTCGTTACCTGTGAAAGTTGCTAGAAAGAAGAGGGATGGCTTTAGAAGGAGCCTGAACGCTGGGGGTGGAGGGGGGGCTATTCAGTCAATCATAATTAACTTTGTTTTCCATTTAATTTTCATGTAATGCTCAGGCAACCGCTATGGGTCCTGAAAGTGCTCACTGTGGCCTTGCTCTAAGCAAGGCTGTCTCCTGTGTTTTCATATGAGAATGAAGGAAAGGTCAGAGTGAACAAAAGTAGCCTCTTGGTATGGGTTGCAGGAACAATTACATTTCCTGAGGTGACAAGGATTATCTCTCTCTGAGGTCTTCTGCTAATACGCTTGGACAGTTTCAGAGACACAGATACCTCTCCTACAGTTCTACCTGCTATATGTACTTGCTAAAATAGGCAGAGAAAAAGGCATCCACCCTTGCACATCTGGAGTGGGCTTATTTCCAGCAAAATAGCAAATAAGTGGCATAATGAAGTTTCCTCCATAGTGTAACATTGTTTTGGCACATTTCACCTCAGTCCTGTCAGTCTAACTGTGGGTTCTCATTCAGCTCTGCTAGTCAATGGAGATCAGCTTTTCCCACAAATCCCTCCTGTGATGCTCCCTGGGACTTCTCTGAAGCAGAGGCTGGCAGTGTCCTCAACCGTGCAGTGATTTTGTGATGTGCCAGTGAACCTAAGCAGAAGTTATCCATATGCTTGCTTGTTGTAACCGAGAAAAGGATTTGAACACTGACACCCAGTTATGACAAACTAGCACTCTAGATTCCGTGGGAAATGGATATTTCTCTGTTTTTCCCATTCTGTCTTTACTGAGCTTTGCCTTTCTGTCCAGTGTGGCACCTGTTGCCAGAAGGATCTGTTTGCTGGCCCTTCAGAGGAGGCTCACAGCTGCATCTGTTGCGGAGGATGGCCAGGAACAGCCAGGCGTGGACTTGCTTTCCCATTTGTGAGCTGTCTCCCCCCCGCCCCACCTTCCCCCTGCTGTGCCTGTCCCTACCCATCTTTGAGTGGCTTTTGTGTGGGGTTTGAAAAGCTGTGATTAACCGTGCTTTGGCTGTTATTACATTGATCTATTATTTAGCGAGAGAGGAGATGAATATTTGATAGAGCTCAGAGCCCGGCTGTGGAAAGAAGGCCAGAATGCTGAAGGGAAGAATTATGGTACTGTGGTACTCTTGCCACAGCAGGAGTCCACTGGAGCTGGGCAAACCCTTCTCTCTTGCTCTTCTCAAGAAAGCTTTAGGGTCAGGGACAATGCACAGAGCTTTGCTTTGCTTTGTTTTGCTTTTGAAACTCAAGCTTTTCCGGGAGAGCAGGAAGCTTTCTGACCTTCCAGCTTTTAAAGCTCAAGTTTTTCCAGGACAGCAGGAAGCTTTCTGACTATCCTCTGAATCTTTTTTTTTTTTTTTTTTGGCATCTTCATCTTACAAAAGAGGAAGAAGGTGAGGTTTCTGTTCTTGAGGTCTCCCCGTACTGTTGTAAAATAATCACAGGATGCAACAGAATAAGATGGTTCTTGGAGTTCATTGTGAAAACATTTAACCCTCAGGCCAATCAGACCTTGTTATTAGGAAACTTCTTTGCTTGTAGATTTTACTCTTTAAAAAGAAATAACCTTCTTCTGGTAGAGAGAGAGAGTTTACAGTTCTCCTTCATCCTCCTTGTTAGTGTAAAAAGGTTAGAATATTTATGGCATGTGCTGTACTCTACATCTCCCAAACTAGAAGTTGTAGTAAAACTTCAGCTAAGTTTGCATACTAGCTTGCACTGACAACTATGGGGACAAATAACACTATAGTTGATACTTTGCCCAAAGTAGCATCCTGGGGTTACCAGCCTCCATGTGGTATATGGAGATCTCCTGGGATTACCACTGATCTCCCTATGATAGAGATCAGTTCACCTGGAGAAAATGGCTGCTTGGAAGGTGGACACTATGACATTATACTCCACTCCCTCCCAATGCTCCCTCTAAGCTGTGGAATCTTGTGAGCAAAAAATCCTACTTTGTGAGCTACTGGCATTAAAGTTATGAGTGAGCGATTCGGCTACTGCATAAATTAATTTGCTCTGGAGCCATCCTTCCTGAACTAAGACAAAAATCTTTGAGCTGAAGGCTAAAAAACTATGAGCTAGCTCACACTAACTCAGCTTAAAGGGAACACTGACTCCCTTCCCTTCTCAAACTCCACCCTCCTCAGGCTCCCCCCCAAAATCTCCAGGTATTTTCCAACCCAGAGCTGGCAACCCTATAGTATCCCCCTCCTATCTGCTTCCAAGACGTAACCATGTTTTGTATGATTTGGGTATAGCACAGGGGTGGCCAAACTTGCTTAACATAACAGCTACACAGAATAAACATCAGATGTTTGAGAGCCGCAAGACATGAACAAATATTACAGACATGTTTTTATTGGAAGATATGCAAATTTGCTTTTTATTAACATTAAATTAGACCATGAACAAGCCGCATGTGGCTCCCAAGCTGCAGTTTGGCCACCCCTGGTATATCATATCAGTCTATGCTTCTCTGACTGAGCAAGAAGTTCCAGGGAGGTAGTACTTCCACGGTTGGTTCCCTTTGGAGAAGACAGCACTGGAAACGTGTGCATTTTTTAAATATATACTGTATTTATAAAAATACAAGAATAGCACAGGCAAAAGCAAAAAAGTGGTCCTGCTGGGCAGCACATCTGTTCCCCTGCAGTTGATCACCCAAAAAAGAAATGCTGCACCCTAAGGTGCTTCTCTGTCAGTTTCCATCCTTACATTTTCCAGACTCAGGGTGCTTTTTCTTCACCTGCAACTGCTTCCTCCCTCAGTCAGCAGGCACATGTTCTCCAAGCTCTGGTAGGTACTTGAACAGAGCCATCTTCCAGCTATCCACTGAGGATAATTCACAATCATTACAAAACCATTAACATTCTTTTGTCATCGGCAATGGTACGAGTCCCTTTAGGCCAAAGTCCTTCTAGGTCACACTGCATTCTCACAAAAATATTGAATTGTTGATATGCTTAGAAATCCTGTGATATAGATAAGCATTGCTGTTTTACACTTAAGCAAGACTGATAAACAGCAAATCTCTGGCTGATGGAAGTTTTGAAACCAGGGTTCCCAGGTCCACATCTAACAGTGTATCCCTTGGAACGTGCTGGTGGTGGTCAAAGATCACTCTTGAAAATCATTGAGAGTACCCTCCCTTATTGTCACCCTGACCTGGATGGCCCAACCTATCCTGATCTTGTTAAATCTCAGAAGTTAAGCAGGGTCAGCCCTGGTTAGTATTTGGATGGGAGACCACCCAAGAAGTCCAGGGTTGCTATGCAGAGCTGACCAATGGCAAACCATCTCTGTTAGTCTCTTGCTTTGAAAACCCTGTGGGGTAGCCATAAGTTGGCTGCTACCTGAAAGAATTTTCTACCACCACCACCATACCCTCTCTTATTGTTGCTAAAGCGACTCCCAAGCCCTGACATGAAAAGGCACCTGTGTACATGTGATGCTTAAATTCAGTCTCCATATACTCTTTATTCCTCAGCTGATCTACTAAGATTCCCAAATGTCAGTGTTCTTTGTTTTGTGATACAGATGAATGACTGTCAGAAACTGAACTGAGTTACTAACAGCTCCATTCACAGCCCAGCCAAGCTACAGTATTATCTCATAGAACTCTACTCATTTCAGTGGGGTTAAATTTGTTTAGCCATACTCATTTCAGTGAGATTACATTTTTTTTAAATCAAGGCTCTTCAGATTACTGATGTGTCAGTCAAGACGTATGTCTTTTTGGTTGGTACAAAAAAGTGTATCTTTCAGTGGGAATTCCACAACAGAACCTGGCATTTTTGGTGATAGCTCTTTATCTTAAAATACAACACAAGCAGGTAAAGTGTTCTTAAGATGATCCCTTCTGAATACTGTCCAAGGTCCACCTTGTCTGGCATTCTGAATGCAATGATGGCCAGGCAGATACCTCTGGGAAGGTTATAATGAAGGGCATGGATTTGACAACCATCAACTGTTGTGCTCTGTATACACACACACACACACACACACACACACAAACAACATCCAGTGTCTTCAAAGATATGCGACTTCTGAATATAGAATTCTGTTTCACTATCATGGCTGATGATCATTGACAAACTGATGGTCCATGAAATCATCTAAACCAATCTCAACTAGTAGAGATTACCACATTTTGTTTGGCGGTGAACCTACTACCAATCAATTGGGTAAATTTGTTTTCTAGAGTCATGTGAGAGAGCAAAAAAGTATCTCTCTCCTTCTCTCCACAAAATTCATAATTTTATGTCTCATATCTCTCATAGTCATCCTTTATTTTCCAGGCTTAAAGCCCCTCAAAACTGAGCCTTTCTTCATAAGGAAGGAGTGCTAACCCCTGGTCAATTTTGGTTTTCCCTTTATAATCAAAGTGTTAAAGGTAAAGGTTTCCCTTGCTTGAAAGCTAGTGAAATTTGACTCTAGGAGGTAGTGCTCATCTTCGTTTCCAAGCCGAAAAGCCAGCGCTATCCGAAGATGTTTTTGTGGTCATGTGGCCAGCATGACTAAACGCTGAGGCGCACGGAAGCGGTACCTATTTATCTACTTGCGACTTCTTGCTTTTGAATGCTAGGTTGGCAGGAGGTGGGGCCAGAGAGAGGAGCTCTGTCACGCGGCTCTCAGGTCTTGAACTGCCGAACTACGGACCTTCTAGCCTGCAGCTCAGTGTCTTTTTTTTTTTTGGTCCCCGCAAAGGGGATTTTTTATTGATTTTTGTATATACTACTAAAATGACAAAGAAAAAAAGGGAAAGGGAACTACATCTAGGGATAAAGAAAAGTAAAGCCACACTATGCTAAAACCCCAAGAGAAGGAGATCATATCCATGTTAAGCTAAATGTTAGTATTTTAGTGTTAATAAACAATGCGTGTTGTGAGTTCCTGTCTATCTCAGCTAAATTGTTAATTTGTTACTTGTTATGAGAAGATTCCAGAGCACCCTCTCCAGCTCGCTTCAGAAAGGCAATTTCCAGAGTCCTTCTGCCTTTATCTAGTCTTTCTATCTCTAAAATCATAAGATGATTTGATGGCGGCAGCTCCCTCTTCTGTGGCCAGGTCTTCATCCGTCTCCGAGGGGGTGGAGCCACTTAACCTGGTTTCTCCTTCTTCTTTAGATCCCAGATAGCGTTTTAGAAATTCTTTGGCTTTAAAAATGGAGTCAGTCTTCTCTCTCTTGTCATTGATTTTAAAGATGACACCTTCAGGCACTGCCCAGCTGTATGGAATTTGATTGGTTTGGAGAAAAAGAATTAAGTCCTTATAGTTCTTTCTTTTTTGACGAATTTCAAATGGAATGTCTTTTAAGGTCTTGATAGTTGTATTTCCCAGTTTCAGTGGAGTTGCTGATGTTGCTTTTAAGATTGCATCTCTGGTCTGTCTTCTTGAGAATCTGACCATTAATTCCCCAGGCAGGCAATTTTTTTTTTGGTGTAATTAGAATACACCCTATATGCTGTTTCCATATCATGTGTAATTTCTTCCGCTTTCAAGCTTGTTGCTGGCACGATAATGTATTTTCTTCAGGTTCTCTTTAGCTGATTCAGGAACTTCCTGGAATCTAAGGACCATGTTAGCTTTTTCCATTTGTAATTGCAGCAAACGAGTTTCCTGGTAGTTCTGCTTATTCACTAACTCTCCCATCTTTTTCTTCATATTCTTATTTGTGGCGTACATCTCCTTCACAACTTCCACCATTTGCTCTGTCTTTTTGGCCGTTTCCACCAACTGGAGTAGTTGCTGTGATGCAAAGTTTTGATTTAGTGTGACCAACTGCTGGTTAATACCAGCGAGTTGTTCCATCATGGGCTTGATGGTATCCGCTAGGAGTTTCATGACATCCACTCCCTCTTCCAGCCTTGGACTCTGGCTGCCCGTTGGTTTCGCTTTTGTTCCTTTTTCCCCCTCGCCCACCAACATGGCGTATTGTTTACTTAAGCCACTCACTATTTCACCACCTCTGAAAATCACTTCCGGACTAAATCTGCTCTGGTAAGTCTCTCAAAACAAGCCAATTGCTTATTTTTCCCTGTCCCCTCCCTCTTTTCCGCTTATCTGTTCACGCAAGTTGGAGGCGTCCCTCCTCTCTCTCGCCTTGAAGATAGGAGGGGGTAGGGGGGGGGTTCCACTTATTTCAAAGTTTGTTTACATCTGACTCACATTCATTGTCAGTCCCATTCTACCACATTTACATCCTCCCAATTCCACTTGATCTCCAGCGCTTGTTCCTGTCAGCCCAGCTTATGCCCAAAGGCCACACAGCAGCAGGACCGTCAGGGCGCAGGGGCACCTCAGTTCTCCGGCATTACACCGTCGAAGAGGCTACTCCTCAAAAGCCCTATGGCTTGGAGCCAATCCCAAGGGCTCCATGGGGAAACTGCGTCAGTGGCTTCCCTCCGTGCCGCTGGTGTGCGAATTGGTCCACGAGTGTCAGGGAGAGCGATTGCCATTGCAGCGCCGAAAACAGGAAGTTCCTCAGTGTCTTAACCTCTGAGCCACCGCAGCCCCTTCAATCAAGGTGTTACTAACCATTAATAAGCTGTTACTGGCTATTCTTCTTGTTTTTAAAGAGAGGAGTGTCATGGAGGCAGTCATTCACAGCATCTTTCAGCTCTTTTGCACTGGCTTCACACTTTTGTGTTGCTATCCTTCATATTGAAACTGGCTTTTTTGCAGTGAGTATCATCTGGATGTCTTATCTGTTAATGGTGCAGGTTTGAATGTTTGGACTTTCTCTGGTCCTACTCTCTGGTCCTAAATATTTTTTTTAATCTAGCAAACATTCACCATGTTCTCTGTTTAGGCCCTTAGCTGTGTCATTGCAAGTGTGTTATGCTGCATGAAGCATCTTTGGTTAAACAAATATCATTCATTTCTAATGGGAGAGAAAATCTGGAAGCACTCAATGGAAAGGACTGATGAGTTTCTCATTTAGGAGTAAAACTATTCTCTGTGGACCTGCAAAAGAAGCCTAGAGTTCCCTAGGACCCCATAGGGCTCTAATTTGAGATCCCTCGTTCCCTGGCAATAAAAGGATACTTCTGAACAGGGCAACAGAACAGACAGGAAAAGTCACATAGTGGAAATGTCAGAACTATTGACTAAAGCAATATTTCTATATTTCTTCTATATTTCTATACTCTATATTTCTTCTATTTCAGACTTTTCAGGTTGAATAGTGTTGTAAATAGAAGCTGCCATTTGGTACCGCTTTACTCTTTCATCTAATTATGGATTGAGTCCTTACTCTCTTAGACATTTACCTCTCTAGAGTATAGCAATGTGGTGACTTGAGCCATAATATAGATTTGTTTATAAAAGTGTATAATTACAGCATCAAATTGTTATAATTACAGCCTTTGTCTCAAGACAAGTCTGTGGCCTTGAGTGATCACAGTTTGGCAGTCTCTCCCCAGTCAGAACCAGCCTTGTCACTAAAATTAGTTTTCTTTGCACCAGGCACGTCTGAAACTGTCATTGCTTATAATTAAAAAAGGATCCCGTTTGACTCCAAGCTTGTGCTTTGTGCTTCTGCTTCACTGGGGCAAGGAAGCACCTCTTGTGCTCATTGGTGTGAAGCAGCTTGTCTCTGGAGGAAAATATCACACAGTAAATAACAGGGCGTCTAATTTATTTCCTTTGGCTCTCTCTCATCACCCTAAATTATCATGTTAGACAGATTAAACTCTGTTGTCTGCTTATACCTGCGGCACCAATTGTGTTGCACATTGGTGATGAACTTTGTGGAGGATTAGGAGAAAGAAACAAATGAAAATTTTACATTATCACTTCCACAGTGTTATAAACAGTGGTTTGGACAAAAGAAAGAGGAAAGAGCTTATTCAGGCTGAAAACAGTCCCTGCGTATCTTCTTGCCCCACTATTTGTTGCTGAGCTTATGTTGGCCAAATTTAGGACTGTGCACAACATTTGAAAATGGGACAAAATGAGGGCTCCGTCATGTGTTACCAGATGAGAATTGCTTTTGTATGACTTCCTCCCATTCTATGGCTTCATCTCATACCATGAAGGTAGTGTGGAAGAAAGTTCCTGAAAAATGGCTCTTGTGCTGGTGCCATAACTTATCAATGGTCTGTGACTATATGAATATTGCTCTCTCAGACACTGTAAATAGCTAGAGGTGTAATCTCTCCCCTCTGGCATGTTTAGAAGTGATAAGCCAGATACACCTGCCAAAGAGTCACTGGTACTGTCTGTAAGACCTGTTAGAGAAGAAATAGAGGGCCACTGAATCCTTTCTCTTCTACCACTTTTTAAAACCAAAGCTGCCCCCCCCCGCTGCTTTCCCTTGTTGATAACTAATATAATCCTGATACCTGATAACCTGCAGGGGAAAAAACAACTGATAGAATTCTAAACTGGGGAAAGTGGTGGTGGGGGAGCAAGGTTAAGAATCTTCTTACCATAACTCCTTAACTCAAAAATCATAGCCTCCCAGGGCTGCTTTTGGCTTAACAAAGGGAAGAAATTTGAACATTGTACTCATCTGTGTGTAACATTTAGTTTGCTTCTTAGGGAGGAAGAGGAAGATGCCTATTTTAAAAACCCTTTGTTAGCCATCATGCTTCCTAACCCAATCAAACAGTTCTGTAAATCCATTCTAGAGGGCACTGTTCAGGTTCATGACAATCTCTCCCATGTGGGGTTGCCAGTTCCCCACTTGGCCACCAGTATGGAATGGGTGGTAGAGTTCCCAGATCCAGGTTGGGAAATTCTCAGTGGTTTGGGGGTGGAGCCTGGGGAGGACAGGGACCTCATTGGGTTACAATGCCATACAGCAGAAATGTAAAACTCATTTATTACAAGGGTCAGATCTGACATAAATGTCAGTTTGTCAGGCTGGGCAATATGTGCCATAAAACATAATGCCTGGTATCAGAGATATAAACTGTATAAAGGTCAGCAGCTTGTAAGCTCCAGGTTGGTGTATCATCACTGTAAGGCCCCCATGGACTGGGAGGGAGTGCAGAGGAAAACCCACATGAGCTGACTAGACAGCCAGTAGTGTAGCACTGGGCAGATACTCCCATGCTGCTTGGCTGCTGCAGACAAGGTTGTTCTGCTGTGCTGAAGCCACAATCAGAATGTCTCCACCCACTCCTCTACCTGAGCTGCCTTCCTAGCTGCTGTGTGGGAAGCTGAGAGTGATTTGGGATCTTGTAGCCTGATAGAGAGTGGTTCTGTTTAAGTCTGTTTGGGGCTGTTTGTGTTTTGGGGGTTGTTGGAGGCTGAGTGAGTTGCTGTGGAGTGCTATTGATTGCAAGCCCCACCCCCTATTGTGCTGGGCTCTGCTGTGCTGAGCAGGAAGGGGCCTTTTGAAACAAAGGGCTGCTCTTGGCCAGAGGCGCAAGCTCTTGCCCTGTGGCTCTTAGCCTGTGGGTCTTGCTTGGAGGCCTTGTAAGAAACTGAGTAGAGGGCTGCTACTGAATTCTGGAGAGAGCACTGCTGGCAAGGTAGCCATTTGGTCAGTCTCTAAGTTTTCAGGGTACATCACATAACAAGAGTTTACATCAGAGTTTGAGGAAAGTTCCTGAGGCTGTAGAAGATAGCATTGCTCCTAGGAAGATGGATGACGAAGAATCTATTCCAGTGACCTGCCTGGGTTGCGCCACGATCGTTTTTCTGCCATGCCAAGAAATGCATTATACTTGCTGCAAGTGCAAGCTTATAAGAATGCTAGAGGAGAATGTGGGAGAACTTGAGGCACAAATCTGTACACTGGAACATCAGGGAGGGAGAAAGCTTTTTAGACGTGAAGGAAGAGGGCCCCCTGAGGGGTTTCGGTTTCGGCGTCGCGAATGGCGGCCGCTTCTCGGGACGCTCCCGGAGGCGGTTAGCCCACGCGCAGTTAGGGGGGGTCTTCGCATGTGCGAAAGACCCTAGTGAGCCTTAGGCAAAGGCTCCGAACCGGGGGCGCTTGGGGAGTAGCCTCTTTGCCGGCAGACAGCCGGGAAATTGAGGCTTTCTCCCCGCCCCAATCGGCCCCACTGCGGCGTGCCCGTAATGGGACTTAGCGGCGCCACCGATTTCCAGGAGTGAAGACAGTGCTATGGTTTAACATAAAAAGAAGAAGTAGCATCGAATCGTGAGTTGAAGATCTATTTTGAAGCGTAAATCGGAGCCCCCCTGCATGCGTATAAGCGTTGGGAGGAGGGAGGAGTTCCCACCCCCTTTGAGAAGCAAGATCTACAAAGGGAGCGCGAAGGGGGGCAGAGAGAAAACAAAGTGTTGGTGAAAGTACCGTTGGGGTTGCATGGAAGACTGTGATCATCTTAGCTTCCTGGGGGATGCGGCACGAACTTTTTAAAAGTAAACAAAAAAACAAAATGCCGATAATGGAAAAAGTCCTGCAGACACCAGAAGAGAAGAGAGGAGGGACTTCCGGTCCAGACAGCCCCCCCAAGAGCTTGCTGTCAATCAACAGGAAAAGGAGATGCTGTGCCCCCTGCTGGAACAATTGCAGAAAATCAACGAAACTCTGTTCAAAATGGAAAGTGTTCTCATCAGTCGACAGAAACAGATATCGGAAACAACTAGAAAGATGATGGAGATCAAACAGAAATCGAATCTGATTCTAGGTTTCCAGGGCGTTAAAGAAGAAGAGAAAGAAGATCTCGGATTTACCTTGACAAATGTCTTGGCACCCCTAACTGGCAGTGAAGCGATAAAGTTAAAAGAAGAGGTGGATAAGGCTCCCAAAGCCTATTCCGCTTTTATAAAAGAAAATACTCTGCCAGTAGAAGGGGATGTCGAGCATAGCAGGCGACAAACTGGAGATCTAATTTCATCTGAAGAGTTTATGGAGCCCTGGAAGCTTGAAGGCCAGAAGTTTAAGGAAAAAGAGAAAAGAAAGAAGACGGATTTCATCTTCAAAATACGGAAACTTCTGAAGAGACACGCCAGCAGGGAGGAGGATGCAGCATTCAAAACTGGGATAAGTGAAGAAGACAGCAGCCCAGGGGAAAGTGGTGATGGAACGGAAGACTTCAAAGTTAAAATGGACTCAATCCATAACTGGAAGAAAATTAAAAAGAAGATACTTTGAGGACTGTTTGTGTAGCATCTGGAAGGAGCTGTTTAATTACTAACCCCAATGGACTTTACTAACTGCATTAACAGAGTGACTTTGGACTTTGCAATAGTTAAAAAGAAGATCTTCTAACCATGATGGATGCCAAAATTGGTATTGGTTATTAACCTAAATTAACCCTCACTAACAGAAAAAATTTTCACTCCATCTTTCTCTTGTTCCATCTGTCTACCCTTCCCTTTTCTTATAAAAAGAATAAAATTCTCTCTTTTTTAAGAGAGTTTTACAAAAAAAAAAAAAGAAGAATAGGGCCCCCTGAGAGAACAGCAAGAGCTAGCAAATCCTAAGCAAGAGGAAGGAAGTAACAAGGAACAGGTGGGTGAGTGGAAGAATGTGACCTTGAGGAGTAAGATAATCAGGAAACACAGCCAGTGGAGCTGCAAAATCGCTACCAGCCACTTCTGATGGTGGAAGATCAGAATAGCACACTCCAAGATCAAAAGGATATGACTGACACACAAACACATAGGCGGAGAAGGAACCAAGCTATCTTATGAAGGAAGAGACGAGTAGTGGTGGTTGGTGACTCCCTACTGAAAGGGATGGAAGAAGTTGTGTGCAGACCAGACAAGGAATCTCAAGAGGTTTGTTGTCTTCCTGGAGCATGTATCTGAGATGTGACTGAGAGAATTCCAAGACTGGTCAAAACCTCTGATCGCTACGTGCTCCTGCTGATCCATGTGGGAACAAATGATACGGCCCGAAGAAACCTTGAATGGATCTCCAAAGACTACAAGGATCTGGGCAAGAATGTGAAAGATCTGGGGGCACAGGTGGTGTTCTCCATTTTACCTGTTGAGGGCCATGGAGCTGGAAGGGAGAACAGGATACTGGAAGTGAATGGCTGGTTACGTAGATGGCGCCATCAAGAGGGATTTGGCTTCCTGGACCATGGTATGTACCTCCAACATGAAGGACTGTTGGTGATGGATGGGGTGCACCTTACAAAGAATGAGAGGAATGTCTTTGCTGGAAGACTTGCAAACTGACCAGGAGGGCTTTAAACTGAAGCCATCGGGGGTGGGAAGAAAAAGCCTGATGTTGTGCAGCATCCCCAACACTAAGTTCAAGAAAGGGAGCGACCAGAGAATAAATGAATGGGAGAGAGTAATTTTCAGGTAAATTTGAAGGGACCTGTAGTAGGAAAGGATGTCTGTAACCTGAGATATCTTTATACTAATGCACAGAGTATGGGAAATAAACAGGATGAACTTGAACGTCAAATATTGGAAAGTAAGTATGATCTGATAGGTATCACTGAGACTTGGTGGGATAAGTCTCATATATGGAGCGCAGTGATTGAAGGATATACCTTCAAACAGAACAGAATAAACAAAAAAGGAGGCGGGATGGCACTATATGTCAAGAACGAATGCACTTGCACGGAAATTCAGGATTTCAAGAGTTGCCCTGTTGAAAGTGTGTGAGTAAGGATAGAGCAAGGGGAAAAGGGGATATTGTTGTGGGGGTATACTACAGACCTCTGAACCAACCAGAGGAACTGGATGATGCATTTGTAGAACAGCTTTCTAAACTTTCACAGAGACAGGATGTTGTGGTTATGGGAGATTTCAACTATCCAGATATTTGCTGGAAATCTAACTCTGCTAGACGTGGGGCATCCCACAGATTCTTGAATAGTCTTGCGGACAACTTCATCTCTCAGAGGATCTGCTATCCTAGATTTAATCCTGACTAACAGGGAAGAACTGGTTGATGAAGTGAACATTGTGGGATCCTTGGGAATAGTGACCATGTCAGCTTGGAATTTGACTTAGTGAAGGATGTGAAACCAGGACATAGTAGGACTCATATCCTGGACTTCAGGAAAGCTGATTTCAAAAACCTCGAGAAATATTAGGTAGAATCCCATGGCTGGAAATGGTGAAGGGGAAATCTGCACATGAAGGATGGGTGATGCTGAAAAATGAAGTGCTTAAGGCACAGTCGCAAACTGTTCTGGTAAGAAAGAAAGGTGGAAGACAGGTAATGAAGCCAGGGTGGCTGAACAAGGAATTCTCTGAAGAGCTGAGACTAAAAAGGGAAATGTACAGGAAATGGAAGGAGGGTCAAATTACTGAGAGTGAGTGCAAGAAGCAAGCTCGAATCTCTAGGGATGGTGTCAGAAAGGCTAAAGTGCAGATGGAGCTGAGGCTCACGAGGGATGCTAAAAATAACAAGAAAGGTTTCTATGCCTATGTTTGGAGCAAAAAGAAGAACAGGGATGGGGTAAGCTCATTACTAGGGGAAGACAAGTCTTAGCAAGGGATGAAGACAAAGCGGAATTACTCAACTCTCACTTTGCATTGGTCTTAACTGTAAGGTGAGCTGTATACAAACTGAAGAATGCAGGACATATGAAGGAAGGAGGAACTGCCAGTCCTGAGTAAGTAAGGAGATTGTTAGAGAGCATCTAGCTGCCTTAAATACTTTCAAATCTCCAAGGCCGGATGGCTTGCATCCCAAGGTGCTAAAAGAAATTGCAGATGTTATTTCAGAGCCTCTGGCTCTAACCTTTGAGATGTCCTGGAGTACTGGTGTTGTGCCGAAAGACTGGAGAAGAGTGAATGTTGTCCCGATATTCAAGAAGGGGAAAAAGATGGACCCGGGAAATTACAGGCCTGTCAGTTTGACATCAATACCTGGAAAAATTCTAGAGCAGATTAGTAAATGCTCTTTCTGTTAGCACCTTGAACAGAGTGAGTTAATTGGTAGTAGCCAGCATGGGTTTATCAAGAATAAGTCATGCCAGACCAACCTTATCTCCTTTTTTGACAGAGTTACTAAAATGGTTGACTCTGGCAATGCTGTGAATATAGTGTATCTAGATTTCAGTAAAGCATTTGACAAAGCTTCTCATGATATCCTTGAGGATAAGCTGGTTAAGGGTGGGCTGGATGGTGCATCCGTTGGATGGATTCATGGTTGGTTGAAAAATCATATCCAATGAGTGTTCGTAAATGGCTCTGCGTCTGCGTGGAGGGATGTCTTGAGTGGAGTGCCATAGGGCTCGGTCCTGGGCCCAATGATGTTCAATGTTTTTATAAATGACCTAGAGGAAGACATAGAGGGGATGTTTATCAAATTTGCAAATGACACAAAGCTGGGTGGGACTGCTAATTCTGAAGAAGACAGAGTCAGGATTCAAAATGATCTAGATAGGCTGGAACAGTGGGTGAAGACAGTTAAAATGAATTTCAATAGAGATAAGTGCAAAGTCCTATACTTGGGTACAAAAAATCAAAGGCATAGATATAGAATGGGAGGGACTTGACTTGACAGCAGCACATGTGAAAGGGATCTGGGTGTTCTAGTTGATCACAAGCTAAACATGAGCCTGCAGTGCAACGTGGCTGCGAAGAAAGCTAATGCTATCTTAGGATACATTAACAGAAACACTGTCCAGATCACGGGAGGTGGTAGCTCCACTCTGTTCTGCTATTCTGCTATGGTCAGGCCTCACCTGGAGTACTGTGTCCAGTTTTGGGCACCACATTTTAGGAAGGATGTTGACAAGCTCAAGCGTGTCCAGGAGAGGGCAACCAGGATGGTGAAAGGATTGGAACCCAAGTCTTATGAGGAAAGGCTGAAAGAGTTGGGTACATTTAGCCTGGGAAAGAGAAGGCTTAGAGGGGACATGATTGCAGTCTTCAAATATTTGAAGGTCTGTCATGTAGAAGATGGAGCAGATAAATTCTCTCTTGCTCTGGATTGCAAGACTAGGTCTAATGGGTGGAAATGACAAGGGAGTTGTTACCGGCTAAATATCAGGAGAAACTTCCTAACTGTAAGAGTGGTTGAGCAGTGGAACAGACTGCCTTGGGAGGTGGTGGATGCTTCTTCGCTGGACGTTTTTAAGCGGCAGCTGGACGACCATCTTTTGGGTATGTTGTAGGGCTATCTTTCGGCTCCTGTAGAGTGCAGGGGGTTGGACGATGACCTGGAAGGTCCCTTCCAACTCTGCTATGATTCTATTCCCTCTCTTGCACCAGTTGCTCTTGGGCCACATAAGAGCCCTGGACAGATCAGTTCTGGGCCCCAGGCCTTATGTTTGACACCCCTGCCATAGAGTCCACCCTCCAAAGCATCCATTTTGTCCAGGGGAACTGATCTCTGTAGTCTGGAGATGAGCTGTAATTCCAGGGGATCCTCAGGCCTCACCTGGAGACTGGCATCCCTACTCACATAGCAAGGTGACCCCTCAGTGAAGCATGTTCGTTTGAATGCCTGGATTGTCCTCCTGCCTACACCTATGTCCCTTCTGTCTGGACAGGACACACCTCAGCTAAACCCAAAGTGAATATAGATCCCTTCTCAGAACAGAAGTGTCTACCAGAATGGCCAAGTCTGCCAGCAATAGATATTCAAACATGATTGAAAGTGACAGAGCAGTGAAAAAGTGCCTGGCTGAAAGGAAACATGAATGTATTTACTGTCGCCTTCAATGCAGAACAAAGAAATGAAGCTGCTGGGGATTTCTGAACAATGGCATTTTCTTAAGAGTTTTGGATTGGAATAGTAGAGCCTGAAATCATGGTTAATCTTTATTGCAGCTTTTAACTTTCACAGCTCTCTTTTTCTTTCATATTTTTCTTTACTTTACTCTTTCTTAGGTCTGAATAGAAAAATAAGAACATTAAGAGACATTTTGATACAGATGTAGGTTTGGCATCTACAGTTACATATTTAAAAAAATTAGAACTCTCACGTGTTATTGTCTGTGTAAAGTGCCGTCAAGTCGCAGCCAACTTACAGCAACTCCAACAAGCAGAGGCCCAGACTCACTGCGGGTCCCATTTGCAGCCCTGCGGCGGGTGGAGGGTCGAGAAGGCGAGGGTGAGCATAGTGGCTTGCCAGGGAAGAGGGGGTGGGCCAACAATGACCATGGGAAGCTGGGCCCATCCCAGCCCACTGCCTGGCCTATCAGGGAACCCAGGAATGCTTGGTGGGATGGGGGCATCCAGGGTGCTACTTAGGGTGCTGCACCACTCTGGCTTGCCCTCTTTCCAACATCAGGCTTTTGGGCCCACCCTCCCACCCCAGTAGGGAATAGTTGGTAGGTAGGGGGGTTGCATGCGGGTTTGTTTCATTTAATCTCTTCTTTGTCATAACTTGGCAGTATCAGCATGAGTCCAGATCCATCCTCAGGAAAGCAGGCCTGTGTGCCCATTTTCCTGAGTATGGTGATCCTCTTAATGGATCTTGGTGTGAGGGTCAAGAGGAACGCCCAGCCTGGGGGCACTGCCAGAGATTACCCTCACACTCAGGTGGCAGGGGAGACCACCCTGGGCCAGGCAGTAGGGTTGCCAGGTCCCCTGGGGGGGCAGGGAACCCCCCTGCTTAATGGGTCCATTACCCACTGGCCCGGATTGGGCCGCCAGGGGAAACCCCACCCCCAAAATGCCAGGATCATGGAAATGTGCCCGGCATGATGACATCATCCAGAGGTGACGTCATCACGCCAGGCACATCGCAGGGGTATGCTCTATCATTCAAGGGAAAACTCTATGATTTTCCCTCAAATGATAGTGGTCCTGCCCCCAACATGTCCAATGCGATGACATCACTTCCGTCATTGTGGCGTGCATGCCAAAGATCTCTAGAATGGGGCCCAGGACTCCCCTGCTAAAATTAGTGTAAGACTTGGCAACCCTAGCAGCCAGGTCACCCTTGTGGAATCCAGTGACCTGTCATCCCAAGGTTTTCTCTTGGGGCAGGCAGGGTATCACTGACTGGCAGATGAGTCAGTCGATGAGCAGGATCCAGTACTCCATGCTCAGGGCCAGCCCGAGGGGTCTGGGTGCCCTAGGCAGGCCGCCTTGTGCCGCCTGCGCCCCCCAGCAATGCCAACCTCCCGGTGGGGCCTGGGGACCGGGGAGGGCGGCGCCGGCAAGCCAGGGAAGAGGTGGGGGTTTAAACCCCTGTCTCTTTCTCTGAGTGCAGCTTGCCTGCATGCCCCGCACCTGCGGGGTGCGCCGGGAAGCCAGGGAAGGGGCGGGGTTTAAACCCCCGCCTCTTCCCTTTGAGCTCCGGGCCCGGCTTGCCTGCGCACATGCCAGCAAGCCAGAGAAGGGGTGGGGGTTTAAACCCCTCCCTCTTCCTTTTGAGCTCCGGGCCCGGCTTGCCTTTGAGCGCCCACTGGGGCGCTCTTTGCTGGCAGTGCCAGCCACCACCCCTGCCTCCTCTCCCCCCAAGGGGGGACAGGGTCAAGGCAGGGGAGGGTGGGCAAGCTCCACCACCGCCTCTTGAGCCCTGCTGGAGCGCTCTTCGCTGGCAGCGGTGGCGGGGAGGTGGCGGTGGCAGGGGGTGGTGGCAGGGTGCAGTTTGGTGCCCCTGTGGGCCGGTGCCCTAGGCGAGTGCCTAGCTCACCTAGTGGGCGAGCCGGCCCTGTCCATGCTGTGCCAAGGCTCGTTACAGCTGTAACCACTAAGGTTGTGGCCAGTTTTATTCCAATTTTAGTCAAAACCTGTGTGTGCATGTGTTAATTAAAACTGGGGTTGTTAGCGGGGGTTATGGGTAAGGGAATAAAGGAGCCACTCATGTTTGGAGCCCTCTTTACCCCTCCTCTTGGCACTGGGGCCCACAAGTTCCTTTCAAGGCAAGTGAGAAGCAGAGGTGGCTTGCTATTGCCTTCCTCTCCACAGTCTTCCTTGTTGGCCTCCCTTCCAAGTACTGACGCCGCTTAGTTTCTGAGATCTGACAAGATTGGGCTATACCATGAAACCATCCCTCCTAATCTCACATGCTATTACATGTACATATTATAAAATGGGAGAGTCAGTTATATAAAACAGCAGTTTCCCTATCACTGAAAGACCTGATGGATGTACATCAGGAGCCTAATGATGGGCTGAGTGCTTGGGAGACTTGTTGCTATCTGTGTGTCAATATAATGAGCCAAGATCTGAGATGAGAAAGGCTGATACGTTACATTCTTAGTTAAAGTTCAGCCATGCTAATAGCCCATTAATAGTTATGACACTGACTAAGCTACCCTTTCTGTTATTTTCCCAGTTCTGTTGTAATTAAGGCTGAAGCTTCACTATAGGAAGCCTGTAGGATAGCATAAAAATATGTGATTTATCTTTGAAAGAAAGAAATTAACAAAAATGTTACAGTTACTGTGATATGTTTCCCCATTTTTTCCCTTCCTTCTTCCACATGCTGTCCAGTGTGGATCCTAAGCTGAGACTATTTTTCTTAGAAACCACAAATCCTGATTTGAATAGTCTGGAGTTTAGCATGACGCTGAAGAATATCCCATTTGTCACTGTGTTTTCTGGTGCCAATCCAGTCTGATCTAGTTTGTAACATTTATTCAAATCTTTGTCTCTCTGGCCTCACAAACCAAAGTAGATGGCATATGATCTGTTCCCTTTTTCCGTCTTTTAAGCACCAGAATTTGTGTCCCTTTCCAATTCTTTGTGCAACCCTAGAGCTGGATTCCGTGTCTGTGCAGTGCACCTATGGATGTTTCTAGATCTGTAGGCAGGGAGCTAGTGCCTGTCTCGGGGTGGGATTGGAAACAGTGGACTGTTTGCTGTGGTTTTCTTTAATCTGGTTTGAATAATCTTGGGCTGTATTGATGCATGCTGGATTTTGTAAACTTCTTTGAGCCCCCTTGAATGGGTTAGCAGGATATAAATACCGTATTTTTCGCTCCATAAGACGCACCTGACCATAAGACGCACCTAGTTTTTAGAGGAGGAAAACAGGAAAAAAATATTCTGAACCAAATAGTGTAATAAAATATTTAATAAACTATAACAGTATAACATTTGAACCATGTAAAGTGAACAGCAGTCAAATTTGGCCCCATTATATCTTATGGGCCATTGAAGTCAATGGTGAAAACATAGGGTATATTCTGGGGGCTGGAGGGGATGGGGTTTGAGGGAGAGGCTCCAAACTCACAGGGTAGCTTATGGAGCCTCTCCCCAAGATACCCACCAAGTTTCAAGAACATTGGACCAGGGGGTCCAATTCTATGGGCCCCCAAACAGATTGCCTTTGTTCCCTCCATTATTCTCTATGGTGGGAAAAAATTAACTTTTTTGGGGGGAAGTGCGTCTTATGGAGCAAAAAATACGGTAATTAATCTATTCATAAAAGTTTCTCTCCACAGCAGTTGTTGCCAATTCTCCCTTTTGCCAACTATATTCTTCCTGCTGGGTGCTCAGCATCCCCGGGGTCCAGTGTTTGGTGCTCACATTTTTGGTAGCAGGAAGAACATCTGCATTCTTTATTCACCGCTACAGTCTGCTTTCCTTCTAAATCACATACCAGGTTTTCCTCCAGTGAGCATTCAGTCAGAACAAAAATTGAAAGATTATTTTCTGATGAGCGACATATTTTGTAACTTAGTAAAAGTATAGCCTTTACCTCAGGGTTTCCCAGTCTTGTGGAAGTTGCACTGCAATTTTATGGTGTTTTCCCCTTCAGTTTATCAAGCACTTTTTATTCTAGAATCTCCAGGTATTTGGCAGATGTTATTCATCTCAGCAGACACAGGCATGGATTCTGTAGCACATTCACCATTTGTGTAGAGTACTGGTGCTGTTATTTTGGGAGCAAGAGCTGTGATATATGGACAGCTGAAGGCTTTCTTTTGGCAGTACAATGGATGGGATAAAGGCATTCCGTCAGCTTATCTTAGATATTTACTTCACACTTTACTCTCAACTAATACTTGATAATCTAACTATGCAGACATCTGCATATGCCTGGGAAAACTTTTAAATAACTGATGCTCCTTCTGATGCCATTGATACAAACATGAGATCCATTAATGCATATTATATATTTTTTTAAAAAAGTAATGGCATTAGATTAGGGTTGCCAGCCTCCAGGTGGGGCCTGGAGATCTCCCGCTTTTACAACTGATCTCCAGCTGACAGAGATCAACTCCCCTGGAGGAAATGGCTGCTTTGGAGGGTTGTTGCCAGAGGCACTGCCTTTTATTCTTGGGTAGCCCCAAAACAGGGGTGCCCTACTTTCTAACCTGAAGTCCAAAAAAGCCAGGCACTCTCAGCTTGACCACAGAGTCGGGCTGCAAGTGGTCTGTAAAAAGATTTCATATTCAGGTTTCATAAAGTGACCTCAGAGCAAGCCTCCAGTCTTCTCCCTCCACCCAGCAGAGATTATGCTTATGGAATAACAATGAGTTCCAGAGGTAAGTCTTTAGAAGCCACCTGGCACTCTCCAGCACCTCACCCAGCCTTTTGTGTCCTAAGTGTAAATTCTTTGTCTTTCTTGACTCTGTCCCTCAAGATACCAGGATAAACCAATCAATCATTCAAATGTTTAGCAATCCTTCCTGACACTAATCAGGGACGGCTCCTACCTTTTGTCTACCCCAGGCCAGGACCATTAGTGAGTCAGATAATCCATTTAACTAGCCACCCAACACCTGGCTTCTATTGTTAAATCCAGACCCTGCCTCTCTGGAAGCTCATTGGTCATACCTAAGGTCTGCCCCTACTGGCATCACACACCCCTGGGACCCATCATTGGTCCAGGTAATCTATTGTTCTCACCTGAGACCAGCCCCCAGGGCCACCCATTGGCCTGCATTCTTTGCCAGTGCCTATATCCCAGCACACAGTTGGCCTTAGACTGTGTGTTTTCTGCCATGATCCAAAATGGCAGGCCACCCCTGAACTCTCTGAGTTTAGGCCAGAATCCATGGACCTCTGCACATCTGAACAGGCTGTATCACCCCTCTATAACCCATCAATCACCTCTGCTTCCTTAGTGCTATATTGTGTGAATATTGTTTGTATGTTTGAGAATATTTAGTAAAGAAATCGTTATTTTAGCCACCTAATTTCTGTGTCTGTTCCTGGGTGCTTGGGAATTCTAACTCTGGTATACAAAGGTCAGATCCTATAGATAAGCCAATTGCGTATTAATAATTATATTTCCCCATCTTTATTAAATAATAGAGCAATTTGGCTAACAGGGTGGACTCTATGGCATTGTACCATGCTGAGGCCCCTCCCCTCCCCAAACCCCATCCTCTCCCATATCCACCCCCAAAGTCTCCAGGTATTTTCCAACCCAGACCTGGTAACCCTACATTAGATATGCTATTAGAGAGGAACTGGGTCCACCAATATAGTTAGTGTATCCATAAAACTGTTGTTTGTCCAACAGTGCAACCCTAAGCAGAGTTACACCCTTCTATTTCCATTGGAATCAATGGGCTTAGATAACTCTGGTTTCTGCAGAAATTTAAACTAATAGGAAAACTACTTATTTAGGCTTACAGGGAGCTATAACATATGAAAGGGTGCGATTCTGGTTCTTAATTAAAGATCAGGGCCTTTGAAGCATGGTTTACCCCTTTGCAGAATTTGGACATTAGTTTTCCTGTGATCATTTTCTGCAGTTGCATTGTTTATTTATGCAACACTATTAAAATCTTCAGCAGTTTACATTCAAATAAAAGTCAAATAGACTCAGTTCTGTTCCAACTTACAGATGAGAAAATGAGGAACTACATGGGACTTTGGGTGCATCTGCATGGTAATTATTTGGGAGCTCAGGTGCATTTTTCCAGTGTACCTGATCCTTGTAGCCCACATACAGGGCTGGCTCATTCACTAGGTGAACTAGGCATTCGCCTAGGGTGGGCCAGCCCTTAGGGCACCAAACTGCACCTGCCCCCCACCAAAAGCCCCCCCCCCACCCCCAGGGAATGGAGCACGGGGGCAAAGCACTGGCCGGGGATGCCCAGCGGCGGCGGCAGCAGCACCACACCAGCAGAGCATCTTCAGTAGAGCGGCGCGCCCGCCTTGGCCTCCCACCCCCTTGGTGGCACCTCCCCGGGGACCCCCAGCCCATCACCCGCCCCACCCCGGGCCATGTCTCCCCGGAGTGGGAACCAGGAAGCCAGCTTGGAGCCCCTTTCCTTCTCCCTCCCCAGAAGCCCCAAGGAGTACCCCCCCATGCTGGCTTTCTCTGCCTCTCCTGCCAGGCTGCACCGGGGCGGGGGGTGGGAGGGACGACTTCTGCCCAGCCAGCCTCTCTAGGGGAAGAGGTCCCATCCGCAGCCCTCTAGAGAACTGGGGGGTGTCCCAGGCTGGGGTGTCAGTCAGGGCCCCTCTGGGCTGCCCCCACCCTCGGTGGGCCAGGGGCAGGGAGGACAGGCTGGGTGAGACTCCAGCCTGAATGTGGCGACCAGGAGAGGGTGAGACAGCCGGGGACAGCAGCCAGGCTGCTGAGGCCATGGGGGCGGGGGGGGCACTCTGGGAGTTTCTTTATTATTTTTGAAAATTGGTGGGCGCACGGGAGGGGGGTGCCAGAAGGGATCCTCACCTAAGGTGCTAAATAAGCTGGAGCTGGCCTGCCCACATAGCAAATGAGGACTTCATAAACCCTCTTTGTAAAAGGCGGTGAATAGGTGCAGCCATAGTGTTAAAATATTTCTATCTAAAATAAATGACATAGGTAGAGATACTGGCTTTGTATCTGAATAGAAGAATCTCCTTTTCCATTATGCCTGTTGAGACGTTGTTTGTACCTCAAAAGCTATATAATGAAGACTGCTGTCATGAATTGCACTTTAACAAATGCAGTCACGCTCCCCCCCCCCGAGTCACTACCACCACAGTCTGATTTTTCTTTTTCCTTAGGTGACTCCTGATCCCAAATACATTGTAGGTGGGGCTTACTTGCAACAATGAACCGCATTCCTGTCAGAATTTTCTTTCTTTTGCCACCTCGTTGCTACCTCTCTGAAACTGTCCCTGAGATCCTGTGAGATTCACAAAGAAGTTGTCATCCACCAGTAATGTCAATGGCACTGCCCAATACTTGTTCATGATAGTCATTGCAGCCACGTTCAGGCAGTGTCTCTAATGACAATGGCCTGATATATTGAGGAAAAGAATTGTATTTTCCAAGTAATAATAAATTTTAATGTTTGCTGTAACTCAGATATCATAATTAATAGTGATTAATCGCTTCTGTGAAAGGCTTGCCATGCAATGTGTTGCCCTGACAACAACTCCAATCCTTTGCTGTTCATCTGATACTCATACGTCTTCTTTAGCTCTTTAGTTGTGGTATTGTCAAAAAATGCACCAGAAGTGAATTCATGGATCCTGAGTTAAAGATTTGAAAAAAGAAATATATTCTGAAAAGTTATGTGGGAAAATGAGATGCAGATCACAAGTTAAGTACAAGAAAAGAAAGAAAGCAATGTTCATTTTGGAGAGAGGTACTTTAAAAGTCAGGTTAAAGTTAGTCATAGAAAGAAGTTAGTTCATTTGTTTTCAGTTCCAATGAAGAACAGGTGCAATTCCCACTATAATTTTTAGGAATTATACTCTTCACCAGGAGTTTCCATTCCAAATTTCAGGCACATAGGAGAAAGCACCCTTGTTCCATAGGCAATTAAAACTCTCACTTTGCAGATGGACACAGAGTAATTTGAATTGGCATAATGTGATTGAGCACTGGGAATTCAGTATCCATTCCCTGAAACAAAAGCATTTATTTCAGGGAAGACATCTAGATCCTGCAACAAGCCCACCATGGAAGGGGTGTAGGGGGGAACCTGTTCACATAATGTTTATTTTTAGTTAGGGAGTGTGGCTACTTTGGCATACAAGACATAAAAGAACCCTTATTCCAAGACTGCTGCTGATTTTCTGATGTATCCACATTTCTATGTGGAATAATGTACTCTTAAATATATGCAGTATTGGTTACCAGTAGTCAACCTTTATTAGAAGAAATATGTCTGGGATTTCCTCCCCCCCTGCACTTGCCAAGATGGCCATAACATTTTTGAAAGCATGCAATAAGGGAGCGGTGGCGCAGGCAACTAATGCCTGCTGGTAACATCTATGAACAGCCATTACGGCTGTTCGAATCCCGCCGCGGCCAGGGTGAGCACCTGGCCCAAGTCCCAGCTCCCGTCTACCCAACGGTTCGAAAGCTGTCAAATAACAACAAATAGCAAGTAGATAAAATGGGTACCTGTCTTAGATGGCAGGGAGCACCCTTCTCCCCTTGCGGGGGTAGTGGAGCGCCGGCGGCAGCAAGGCAGGCAGCAAGATGGCGAGAACTCCAAACGGCAGAAGGCGGAACCAGGACGACGGCACGAGGAGAGCGTGGAGGCGCAGGCGCAGCGGAGTCGGAAAGACAGAGCCGGAGCCAAGCTGACACAGGAACCACGCGCCGGAGGGACCTGCGAACGCCGAGCTGACCCAGGATGAAATTGACAAGACCTGCGAACGCTGAGCCGACCCAGGATGAAATTGACAAGAACATCTCTCTCCACGGGGTGCTGGTAGGGCAGTCCCTTCCCCAATCATCTATGTGGCCTTAGATAGGACTTGAGAATAACTGTAAGCCGCTCAGAGACCCCTTCGGGGGTTCGAGCGGGGTATAAGTCGAAGATATAAATAAATAAATAAATGTTAGCATTTCAACACCCTTGTTGTAGGACAGTGAAAAGTACTGAGACTTACTAGTGATTTCAACTCTCATACTCAGGGGTCTTTTTTGTGGGGAGCGCACTGGAGCACAGCTCCGGGAGCTCAGGAGCCAAGCCCCGCCCCCAGCCCGCTTCCCGGGGAGTCTTTCAGGCAGCCGAATGTCAATTTCAGCTCCATTATATCCTATTGGCCATTGAAGTCAATGGTGAAAACATAGGGTATATTCTGGGGGCTGGAGTGGAGGGGGTTTGAGGGAGAGGCTCCGAACTCACAGGGTAGCTGATGGAGCCTCTCCCCAAGATACCCACCAAGTTTCAAGAACATTGGACCAGAGGGAAAAAGTAACTTTTTCCCTACCATAGAGAACAATGGAGGGAATAGGGGCAACCTGTTTGGGGGCCCATAGAATTGGACCCCCTGGTTCAATGTTCTTGAAACTTGGTGGGTATCTTGGGAAGAGGCTCCCTGTGAGTTTAGAGCCTCTCCCTCAAATCCCCTCCCCTCCAGCCCCCAGAATATACCCTATGTTTTCACCATTGACTTCAATGGCCCATAGGATATAATGGGGCCAAATTGCCGCCAAATTTCTTTCATTCCCTCCTTTCCTTCTCTCTTTTTCCTCTTTCCCTCCTTCTTCTCTTCTCTCTTTCTTTCTTTCCCACCTTCTTCTCTTCTCTTTTTTCATCCTTTCCCTGTTTCCCTCCTTCTTCCCTCTCTTTCTTTCCCTCCCCTTTCCTTCTCTTTCTTTCCCTCTTTCCTTCCTTCTCTCCTTCTCTCTACTCTCTCTCTTTCCTTCCCTCTTTTCTCCTTCTGTGGCCCAACTCTCATGAGAAGGAGTTTAAACTTTAACCCCCTTCTGTCTTAGCTCCCCTACGCAGACCAGCTGGGGAAGGGAAGGGGAGGCTTTTGAAGATGCCTCCCTCCCTTTTGCTTCCCCTTCTGACATCACTTCCAGTGATGTCAGGGGGCATGGCATATGCTAATAGCATAACAGCTCATTAGCATACCATATGCTAATGAGCTCCTGCAGCTGTTTTTCTACGAAAAGACCCCTGCTCATACTTTATTTCCAGTGCAGAACAAGACAAAGTTCCCAGCTTGCAGACTGGTTTATATGTGCAAATAATCCCACACCCAACACACACCCCACACTCATAATAGGCTCTATAAAGTGGCTGAGAGTTCTATAGGCTTACAGCCGGGAGCCTAGCCCTCTGAGTGGCTCGGGCTAGGATCCGCTTGGCCATTGTCTCCTGCAGCTAAGCTCGGATGCTTCACCTGACTGCATGGGGACCTTGCCTCGCACATGGTTGGAGATGAATACATTACACCCCTCCCCCTTTGGTCCAAAAGACACCCACAGAAAAAGTCCTGGAGATAAGTGTGTGCTTTTCATGCTCTCATGGAGTGATGCAGGATGGGCACACTGACGGGAGCTGATGTCAATGCACTGGGCTGAGGGCTGGCCAGTGTTAGCTGAGGTAGAACATTCTGTGTTGTCCCTCTCAGTGTGACCAGGCTGTCTTTTGGCAGGGAGGGTGGCAACAGGTCAAGCGCTGTGTCAGGAGGAGCCAGAGTTTCTGGTAGCGGAGGGGACGATGCAGCCTCGGGGGGGGCAATTCCTCGAAGTCCTCAGGATTGTATGGCAGCACCCACCTACACAGCTGGTCAATGTGATGGTGGAGGATCTGGCTATCCTCTCTGGAAACCTTGTACGATTGGGGCCCCATGACTCTCACCACCTGGGCCAGAATCCATGTCAGGCCTCATGCATAGTTCCTGGCATATACAGGATCCTCTGGGAAGAATTCTCTGGTCGCCTCCAGTGACTCGGTATCCAGTTCCTCTTCCAGTGCACGATCGGGGTGAAGATGATCCAGCCAGGTCATCAGGCATCTGCCCAGGAGGAGCTCAGCTAGGCTGCATCCCATCATGGTGTGGGGCATTGTTCGCTGGCTGAAGAGAAAGGCAGCCAGCTTGTAGTCCCAGTCCTTGCTATCCAGGCGGCGGAGTGCTTCCTTGGTCGTCCGGACCATGCATTCAACTTGGCCGTTGGTTACAGGGTGGAAGGGAGCTGACCTGACATGGCAGATCCTGTAGTACCGGGTGAAATCCTGGAACTCACTGGATGTGAAGGCCGTGCTGTTGTCAGTGACCAGGGTGTCAGTAATGGGCACTGAAGATCCTCCACATGGCCCATATTGCTGCTTGTGAGGAGGTGGACGGCACCGGGACCACTTCCATCCACTTGCTGTATGCGTCCACCAGGATGAAGAACAGCTGACCCTGGAACAGGCCCGCGAAGTCCAAGTGTAGCCTGGACCAGGGTCTGTGGGATGACTCCCAGGCCTGGACAGGGGCCCTGGGGGGTTCAGGTCTGGAAGCCTGGCAGGGCTGGCATCTCTTGAACACATCCTCGATGTCCCAATCTAGCCCCGGCCACCAGATATAGCTCCTGGCCAGTGCTTTCATCTGGACCACCCCTGGGTGTGTCTCATAGAGATCTGCAAGAACCCGCTCCCTCAAGGGGGTTGGGATTACTACCCTGCCTCCCCACATCAAGCAGCCTTTGTGGGCCGACAGCTTGTCTTTGCAGGAGGCGAACGCTATGAAGTCTGCCCTCCCTGACCCAAGAGCCACCCCCTTCTCACCCAGTCCAAGATGTGGCAGAAGATCTTGTCCTTGGCAGTGTGGCATGCCACCTCATGAACATGTACAGGCTGGCCTAGGAGAGCCTCCAGGAGTGCCACCTGATGGGCCGGTACCAGGTCCGGATCTGAAGCTGGCAGCGGGAGATGGCTCAAAGCGTCCACATGGCCCATCGCTTTCCCGGGCTGGTGGATGAGTGAATATGTGTACCCTGCAAAAAAAACAGACCACTGAAGCACCTGGGGTGACATCATCTGTAGGGTCTGGTGGTCAGGAGCCAGGTGGCTGAGAAGCAGTTTATGGTCGGTGAGGATTGTAAAGGGCCTGCCATACAGATAATTTCTTCACCCCAGCCACTATAGCCAGTGCCTCCTTGTTGATCTGCATGTAGTTGCACTCTGCAGCCGACAAGGTCCTTGAATAATAAGTGACCGGGACCTCCCAGCCATCCAGAAGCTGATGGCCCAGAACCTCCCCAACCCCATATGAAGGCACATCGCAGGCAAGGACCACCAGCAGGTCCTCGTCGAAGTGCGAGAGGACAGAATTTGAAACCAGGAGGTCCTTCACAGCCTAGAACGTGGGGGTGTGCTCCAGTCCCCAGGCCCAAGGGGCGTTCTTGTCAAGCAGGCGGTGAAGGGGTTCCGCCATGGTCACCTTGAGAGGGAGGAAAGAACGATAGAAGTTTAATAGGCCGAGAAAGGCCTGCAGTTCGAACTTTGAAGAGGGCGGTGGGGTGTATGCCTGCGCTCTTCAGGGCGAAACCCAGGAACTCCACCTGAGGCACCCCCAGAAGACATTTTTCTTCTTTGACTTTCCAGCCTGTGGAGTCAAACTGTTGAAGCACCACCCGGAGATGTTCTGTGAAGGTCGAGGCATCCAGAGCCGCAATGAGCACGTCATCTAGAAATGGCTGAACTCCCAGGGATTCCTTTCAGGAGAGAATCCATAAAAGATTGAAAAATGCTCGGCATGACTGACACCCCAAAATGAAGTCGGTGGACTTTAAAGGCCCCCTTATGTGTCGTTATAGTTTGAGCTTCAGCTGTGGTGGCATCAACCAGAAGTTGTTGATATGCCTGGGCAAAGTCCAATTTGTCGAAGACCTGGGCTCCTGCCAGGGCAGCGAGCACATGGCTGACCACCAGTACCAGGTACGCGTGGTCTTGGAGGGCCTTATTCAATGTGCGCTTATAATTGGTGAAGACACGCACATCCCCATTGGGTTTAACCGGGGTGATTATTGGGGTCTCCCACTGTGCAGAAGTGACCAGCTCCAGCACCCCCTGTTCTACCAGGCGATCGAGCTACGCCTCGATCTTAGGCCTCATTGCGATTGGGGGGCACCTGGCTTTTATTCAAATGGGGCGGACTGCCAGGTCAAGATCGAGGGAGATAGGGGGCCCTGTGTAGCAGCCAAGTGTGCCATCAAAAACCCTTGGGAACTCATTGCACCCTGCCACAAAGTCCACATTTCGGACCTGGTGATCATCAAACCCAGGGGCCCAAACCATGAGAGTTCCAGCAAGCTTGTGAGCCTCTCCTCCACCACCAGAAAGTCCAGGAACCCACAGAAGTCCTTATACTGCACCTTAAACTTGCCCCAACCCCGAATAGCCACAGGGTTTTTGTTAAAGTCCTGCAACATGAGTCCCTGTGGCTTTTGCAGGAGGGGTCCCTCCCATGGGCAGATCGAGCACAGCGTCTCCTCCGAAATGATGGAGAAGGATGACCCAGAGTCAATTTCCATGCTGCATGGGGACCACTCGATTAACAGTGTTATGTGCATTTTACGTGGGCTGTTGGGGGGCAAGTTACATACCAGGTGCTGGTGCTGGTGGTGGGTTGAGAGGGTGTGGAGGTCAGAGTGGAGATCTGTCTGGTGGGCCAACACCTTCAGGTGCGGACCTCTGGAGCGGCAGACCTGGGCGATGTGGCCCGATTTGTTACACGTCCAGCAGATGGCATCCCTGAAATGGCATGACCAGCATTTGTGCGCATCCCCGCAGCTGGCGCAGGACAACGATGACGATGGTGTCTTGGCCAAGGAATGGCCCACTGACTGATGCTGCTGGTGGGATGTGCGGTGGCGTACCTGAAGCACCTCTTCGGCTTCCGAGTCATCCAACGCGACGGTAGCTTGGGTGCGATGGACCGCCTTTATGTGGCAGTCCTGGTGTGCCTTGTCGTAGGCTGTGGCCTCCTGGAGCACCTTATCCAGGTCCAGGTCATCCTGGCTAACCAATTTCCTCCAAAGTTTAGGCTCCCGGAGACCCAAGAGGAACTGGTTAATCAAAGTGTCCACCTGGTCAGGGAAGGAGCACCTGGTGGCCACCTGCCTGAGTCTGGCCAAGAATTCAGAAGCTGTTTCATCTGGACCCTGGACTCGTGCAAAGAAGTCCATGCACTTAGCAAACTTTGTGGGCTTTGGTTAGAGGTGGTCGGAAAGTGCCTTCACCAGCTCCTCATAGGTCTCGTCCTTGGTCTGCTTAGGCGCAATCAGGTCCTTTAGCAGTAGAACGGAGTCCATCTCACAGGCCCAGAGGAGGTGGGCCTTTTTATTACCCGGGTCCACAATGTTGTGGCAGGAGAAGTAGCTCTCCAGAATCTAGAGCCACGTCTCCCACTATGCTGGGTGGGAGAGATCAAAAGCAGCGATACTCTCCTGGGGAATGGCCATCTTTGTGACTCCATGTGGTGGTTGTAGCTCGGGAGCGATGTTGGCAGGATGGTGCGGTGCCACGTTCGGATTCAGCGGGGGCTGTGAGCAGTGGCTGGCAGTGCAGGGCTCGATGTGATGGCCAAATCTTCTTCCTGGTCATTGTTCATGAGAGGTAGAATCCCACCTTCGTCGCCAGTGAAAAGTACTGAGACTTACAAGTGATTTCAACTCTCATACTTTATTTCCAGTGCAGAACAAGACAAAGTTCCCGGCTCGCACGCCAGTTTATATGTGCAACTAACCCCACACCCAAACATGCCCCACACTCGTGATAGGCTCTATAAAGTGGCTGAGAGTTCTGTAGGCTTATGGCTGGGAGCCTCGCCCTCTGAGTGGCTCAGGCTAGGACCCGCTTGGCCATTGTCTCTGGCAGTGAAGCTCGGGCGCTTCGCCTGACCGCGTGGGGACCTTGCCTAGCACGTGGTCGGAGATGAATACATTACAGACAGGGTGATTCCCTTGCATGGACATGAGAAATTTCAAAACCCATTTCGGCATCTGTTGAGGGCTAATCAGGGTTTCTTTACGAGTTGAGTTTTGTAGAACCTGTGTATTTTTCTTACCATTCTGTGTCTGTGCTTGCCCATTAAATGAATCTCACAGGGTCTCAGACCATTTTTGACAGTGTGCGGCTTGTTGTCAAAATTTTTTGTCCTTGATGTGCTTGTAAGACACCATAGCCTCAGGAACAAGTGCTATGCCTGTGCTCACTCTCTCTCTCTCTCTCTCTCTCTCTCTCTCTCTCTCTCTCTCTCTCTCTGGAGTGTGGAGATGTACTGCCTGTCTATGCTTCATTTTCTGCTTTTCTAATCACTTATTCCCTCTGCAGGCTTTGCTGTGGTTTTCATGCAGGCACTTGTCTCCTTGGGCAGCAATTACCTGTGAGAATCTCATTTGGAGAGGGCACTGCTGGTTCCATATGACAGTTGTGCAAGAAAGAACATTTCTTTTAAAGCAAATGTCACCTCTTTGCTCTCAACTGAGAGGCTAATGGTACCATGCACAGGAGGGTAGAGACAAGGTGGGTGCCAAGCACCTTCCCCATGTGGCCCTGTGAGTGCTCTACTATTCTGAGCCTGCAGCCTCTGAAGTTGGGCTCTTTGGCCAGTGGTGCTCTTTCCAATCCTCCAGATGGACACTGATGCCTCACCCTCATATTTTTCAGAGGTCAGCAATTGCTTCCTTTGTTTAGCATAGGGATGGTCTTATTCCTTCCTCATTGCACTAGCATTTTTTTAAAAAAATGCTAGAAATTAATCCTGGCAACCCTAGTTGGGAGAGAAAACCAGACTTTGAACTGAAGATTTGCCTTGATGCTTGGGAACTTGAAATGCTCAGTCAGAACTGAAGGCTATCCAAGCCTCGGAAGGAAGAGTGGAAGTGTGGTTCTCACTGCTGTGTGGACCGAGACCCAGAGATCACTGAAGTGCCTATGAAGACACACTCCTGTCACAGCAGCTGCAAGAGGATCCATATTTGAGAGCACAGCTATAGAACCAGCCACCTGGCCTTAGGACATTCTGTGTGGAATTGAATTTCATAGAGCACATTGTGCAAACAGTGATGTTTCTGAATCCATTGTTTTTATCGATCCTTTTATTGACAAGCACTTGCTAAGGGATAGCAGATTTTGCTTTATAGCTATTGATGAGTCTTGTCAAGGGAAGAGTCAGATAGGGAGACTCTAAAAGGCTCTGTTTCTTTCATTCTAGTTTGGGAGCAGTAATTTTCTTCTTGTTTAGTGCCACTGGCTATTTGAATTAAATGGGGAAGTATCAGACAACAAAGTGGCAGAGTGTAATGTTTCATACTACAGCAGGCTGGAGGCCACGGAACTAAATCACAGCATAGGGACTGATGCAGGCAGATGCAGATAGAAATACATGATAGGAAAGTCTCCATCACAATGAGAGATGGACTTCACCTGGCTTATGTATATGCCCTTAAGCAGACACCTCTCCTGCTAGTCTCCATGATGCCCTTGATTAGTAGTATCCATTGAATACTGCGAGACCTGAGTATCAGACTCAAATTTAATTCCTGTCCTCAAAATCTCTGTTCCAAAGACATGTAAAGAGATTTCTTTTTGCCTAGGGAAATATTCGTCATTCTAGGGACCTAAATATCATAGTTTTTAATACAGCAACAGGGTTTCACATTGCCTTCAGAAAGTGCCTTGGGGAGAGAGGCACCTACTTTTGATACAGGAAATCCAAAATTCATTCCCTGACATCTCTAGTGAAAGATCTCCTGTAGCAGATGTTCAGAAAGGCCTCTGAGTGCCTGAGACCCTGGAGAACTGCTGCCGGTCAGAGCACACAGTGCAGTGCTAGATGGACCAATGTTCTGACTTGGTAGAAAGCAGTGATATATATTCATGGGTTCCCAGTCACATCAGGCAATAAACAAGGTGTCAACTGGTACCTTCAATGGCTTCCAAAAACTTAGACCATTTGTGCATAGATTTATATGTCATAAACCCAGTGCCAGACTGAGGGCAGGCATTAGGTGATTTCATACAGAATCCGTTAAGGTATATTTGACTATTGATGAGTGAGAATTGTCTTGACTCCTAGAGCTCATTATGCTATCGTTGTCACAGGCCTTATCTTTGAGTGCCCCCTGATGCCTTGCTGGGATTAAATTCATATTTCTGATAAAATAAGAAAAGCATTATCAGCTTACCTTTGTTGCCTCTCAGAAGAAAATCATAAAATGTATGCCGTTGGTTGTGTTCTTGGAGCATATCCATTACTCTCAGAGGGTTATAGGCAGCTCCCTCGGATAATATAGTGGCTGTGACTAAAGTGCTCACAGGTGAAGGTGGAGTGTGAAAATTGCAAGAATGTCAATGATTGTGCCTCAAATAAGGAGTATTGGAATTTTTGATAATAAATGCTTCTCTCATTCTCTGATTAGGTGTTACAATTTGGAATGAATAACTGAACATAAAAGAAAATATAATTAGGTCAGAAAATATGGCTGTCTGGTTGTACAGTCAGCTGTAAGTACTCTTTACATCAAAGTGTTAGTGCTCTGCTCTCCTCAAGTCCTGTGTAACACTTGAATGTGCCATAAAGTGAGTCAGGTCACTGACCAGTCAAGTCATTGACCAGTCTCTTGACTGGCAGTAGTTTTCCATAGTCTCAGGCAGGTCACAGAAGTTTTCCCAAGCCCTACTTCCTGTCATGTCACTGGTGATGCCCTAGAAGATTGAACCTGAGAAAGGGAAAATATGGGATTTAGGATTCTGGGCAAGGAGCACCCTTCTTTTTTACAAAATGCTGGAACGTCCCTTGTGTGCTTTATCTTTATGTGAACCGACATATAAACTGACTCATCATAGGGCTTCAGTTTGCAAGACTTGAGCAAGGCTGTTAATGACAGGATGTTTCAGAGAATGTTAATTCATCGGGTCGCCGTAAGTCAAAAGCGACTTGATGGCACTTAGCCCACACACGCACATATAAATATTCCAAATCCTGGTAGGAAGAAAATAGAACTAAAGAACATTTACACTAGGTTGTTCCAATGCCTTGCTGTCCACTGGGTGCATAGTAGAATATGACTTTGCTCAAGGAGGGCATCGTCACCAAGAGGGCATATACTCAGAGCACTGCAATGAAAGGAGAGGTCAACTTACCATCAGACCTTTTAATGTTTCCATTGGACTTCTGTTTGGCTTGCAGGGGGAAAAAATGCTTTAGGCACACTGTGTTCCAAAAACATAAACTTTGCTATTTGTTCCTCGTGCGTCACTTATGATTGGAGACAGAAGTGCTAGAGGGGGCAGGCTTTAGTGCTGTCTTTGTGGAAGTGCAAGGAGCTGAACCTAATGCCAAAAAAAGCATTTGGGGGAATAAATGGAGCTTCGTTTGAAGCACTCAAGTCTCCAGGCCAGTTACATACTCTTTGGTAGTAAAGACTATGTCTATTTGTGAACAAAATGAGGGGGGCAGCAAAGAGTAGCTCAGAAGTACCAAACATCCTGGAGGAATTTAGATGGTCTTCTTACAGCAGCAAGCTAAGGACTGAATGAAGATCCAGATACGGGGATCCCCAAGGTTCCATCTTGTCTCCCATGCTTTTCGTCATCTATGTAAAGCCACTGGGAAAGGTCTTCCAGAGATTTTGGCTGAGCTGCTGCCAATAATCAGATGACACTCAGCTTTGTCTCGTGCTACTGGCAGATCCCAAAGAGGCTATGGAAAATGTGACCAGGTACCTGGAAACAGTTTTAGAATGGATGAGGGCTAACAAGCTGAAACCTAGTCCCAACAAAATGGAGGCACTACTGATACAGTTGCCAGACCCCCTGTCCAGGTGGGGGTTCCCCCAGTTTTTGGGGCTTCAGCCCACCACCAGCCAGTTGGCCAGTGGGGGAAGTCCCACCCCCAAACAGGCATATCATGTGTCGATGTCAGCAGTGTGATGATGTCATGCAGAACATCATCACACTGGTGATGTTACCCCCTCCATCCGGAAGGCTCCCTCCCATCTACTCCACTGGCAGAACAATTCAACCTGGCAACCCTAGCTACTAGTGGGGGGAGGTCTGACCCAGGAAATGGATTATCCCCTATTCTGGATGGGCTGCATCTTGGACCCAGAGCTTGGTGGTGCTCCTGGACCCAGACCTCCTGGTGGATAAACAAGTCGCAGTGGTGGCCAACTGCAGCCCTTCCTGGGGAGGAAGTATCTTGCCACCGTGGTACAAGCCCTGGTAACATCTAGTTTGGATTACCGCGATGCACTCTACTTGTGGCTGCCCTTGAAGACTGGAAGCTACAGATGGTACAGATTACTGCAGCCAGGATGATGACTGGAGTGGGTCATAGAGACCATATTACTCCAGTTTTGTTACACCCACACTGGCTTCCAATTCACTTCTAGGCTCAATTCAAGGTGCTGGTATTGACTTTTAAAGCCCTGTTATGGCCTGTGACCAACATACCTTCAGGACAACCTTCTCACATATGAACCTACATGCTCACTCCAGTTATCCTCAGAGGCTCTGCCTCAGTTGCCCCCACCATCAGAGGCCAGATGGATGGCAACCTGAACAAAGATTTTGTCAACCGTGGCACCAACATTTTGGGCTCCCTTCCCAGGGAGATTCGTCTGACTCCCTCTATTGGTGTCTTTTGCCAGCAGGTGAAGACCTTTTTGTTTACCATCTGGCATACGCCCTCCCAAACGATATTGGCCCTCCTTCTAGTGCTATGTGTTTATGTGTTTTTAACTGATTTTTTAATGATTTAACTGTATTTTAATTGTTTAAGTGTTTTAATGTTATTATGTTCACCATCTGTGGATACTGATTGGGTAGAAAGGCGACATCAAAATCTTTTAGATAAATAAAAATCTTCACAATGTGGAAGTAAGCTAAGGTTTGAGGGCCTTAGCAGAAGGGCCTGGAATGTAATTATGTGAATAATATCCTCCTACTGAGTTCAACAGTCTCATTAAGGTCATTTCTAGAGCACACATTCAGTACATTTTCAGAAAGAGACGATGGCTGTAGTGTAAGATCAAAACTATTTTGAAGTTGCAGCAGGCAGGTGCTCAAATATGTGCCTTTGACACTTGGGAACCTACCCCCCACACAAAAGTCTTATTTGAATCCCTGCTCTGTCTACCTTTGCCACTTGATGTTGCAGTGGGTGGTTATACAGGACAACGCCACTGAGACTGCAGAACACCCTACCTAAGGAGGTTCATTTTGCTCCATTTCTGCTAGTTTTGCAGAACTTTTTGGGAAAGCCTTTTGTGGTTCACTAATTGTTTTACTGGGTAAGTTAGGATAGCATTGCCTTCTGCTAGTTCTGTTGGTTTTTGTGTGTGTTTTTTGCTATTTTTGTAATGCTGTTTGTTTTATACTAGTATTACATTTTTACAAAGAATTTCATTACCGGCTTTCTAAATTGAAAAGGAAGTTCCCCCCCCCCCAGTACTCTTCCTTTTCTCAATATTCTTTCTTCTATTTTTGTCTTAATATTCATCTCTTTGGTATATAGGTACATAACTGAAAGCATATGAGATACAGGTAGAGAGTGCTTGCATTCAGCAAGCAAAGATACAGTCTTGGCGGCTGCTAGGAATTCTTCTTCCCTCAGTCAAGGATTGTTAAAGTGGGTAAAGGGGGAACTCCCACATCCTTCTGTCTTCTCACATGTATGCATTTGTTTGGTGCTTGCTAAAATGCTTGCTGCTGTTATGAGGTGAATTTCTCAGTAAACGGTCCATATTACAGATGCAACTAGTAAATATATTTTGGATACAGGTCTGCCTGTTTTCAGCTACTGCATAACCATGGGCAAATCCCATGATCTTTCTGGTCCAGATTCACTGTTTAATTACATGCTAAATGCTGTTATAGGAACCACTGAACAGAAGTCCATGAAAAATGTTTATCAGTGTTCTTTATTGTAATACTTACATGCTACATCCAAGCTTTGATTCCATTTGAGGAAGATGCAAATGGTATTGATCTAGTAAGGGGACAGATGGGACTGTGAGAGAAGAAAAAAGAACAACCTGGATACTTTTTGTCCAGTAGAGGGCAATCAGAATGCACTTTCCTGATATCCATATTTTCTTTAGAGAAGGAAACCTGTGCTTGGGTTTAGCCAAAGGGGATATGGTAGAACAGCTGAGGCTAAAGCATTTCTACTTAATATTCCTCAATAAAGGAGACTCTAATATAATTCTTAATATATCTCTGGTATTTCCATAAATAGTATTTGGACATTTCAAGCATAAAGTATGTCTAGAGCTAAATCTAATGTCACACCACAAATTCATTCAAAGTGCTTAGGTCATTATGTTGGGAAGGGAAAGAATATTATGACCTCACACCATACAAAACATGTCTATACAGTATATTAATTGTGGAACAATATTTCCCTTAAAGCTGCAATAATTAAGATTATACTAAGCTGTTCCTGATGGGGGGTTGGGTAGGTCTTATAATTTTTCTGTCAAGCATTTTGGAATGCATCTAAAGTTTCCTGTCAATAATAATAATTATGGTTTAGTGTTTAATTCAGCTTACAAGAGCTTGATCATTTATTTTATTTACTTAAAACATTTTTATGTCACCTTTCCATGTGATCAGTGTTTACAAGGTGATGGACATGATTTTTTTTAAATCAGAGCAATTATAAATACAGTTAAAATTATAAAATAATTAAATTTAAAATACCTAAGCAACTCTAGAAGGATGGCCAGTAACCGTCACTGGGGGTATGCCAGACAAAACGACAACAAAAAAAGACAACCAAAGTAAAGACTAAATTTCTCTTCTCAAGAGGGCCTTGGAGTATTACTTTATTAAGCTATTGTGTGAATAAGGTAGAAGCCCAATGTGTGACCATTTCTGCCAAGCTAAAAGAACAGTTTTTCAGACTCTAAGGTAGTAGCAGTAACTGTAGATTCAGTAATTCTAGGTTACCATCTATATAGGAGAGCAGCAGTCAGTTGGAATGCTATTTTAAGCTTCTTTAGGCATGGTTGAAATTATGTTTTATTTTCCTGAGTAACCTTTCCTTTTGTTTAATGGTTCTTGATTTGTCAATTTGGGGTGGGCAGGTTTGGGGGCTCTAGAGCATCCTGGTAGCCACACATCTAGGGTAAAAGAAATTTATTTTTTCCTTTTTTTCCTTATATGCTTTGAGACAGATGAGTTCTACAGGAATGTTAGTACATAGTCCAAATGAAAAGCCCCTTGCCCAAAGCACTGAAACCAGTGGGATAGGCAATGACTGCTTCATATGAGAACCTGTTGAATTCTTTTGTCTTGATATAACCTTGTTCCCATTACATCTCTTTCAACTCCTCCATAAGTCCTTCCTTATGATAAAGTCTGAAGATGTTGAATACTTCTGCACTGAGATGGACTGATATGCTTTGCACACCTCTTAATGATGGGAAAATTCTAAGCATCCTGAGAGTGCTGCCAGGATGGAGGTGTATAGGGCATGCTTTTTCATTATTCAAAGTTAATTATCTTTTCCTGGTATTAACTCCTTGGTCTTTTTTCTGTATAAAGGGGCCGAAACTTTGAGTGACAGCAGCTCTGTCAGCCTGGAGATCACAACTGACAGCAGAGAGACTTCGGTGGCTACCTCCATCTTGTCCCCCTTCACACCTGGCCGTGGCCGAGACGAGGTAGACAATCGCAGTGAGCACAGCTACAGTGAATCAGGAGCCAGTGGCTCCTCCTTTGAAGAACTTGACTTGGAAGGCAATGGTGAAGGTGATGGAATGGCGGTTCTGTCTGCTGACCATGGTTCTGCTGACGATCAGGACATTCCCAAGGCCAAGTGGACCAAGGAGTCTATTGCCCTGGAGAAAGAAAAGGGTGAAGAATAAAACCATCTCCTTCCTCAAGTTTCTTAGGGATTGAAAAGAGAAACTGATCATCTCTCTTGTTTCTTTTCTGTCCAGCCAAAAGATTTTGGTCATTTATCCATGTTGAGACCTGTCCCACTCTTTGTCTGGGGTGTGAAAAAGAAGGAGCATTTACAACTAAGGGGAATTTTAACAGGTTGACACCCTCCTGTAGTCAGACTGAAGGATGTGTGCTTTAACAGAAGGCTGGGGGTGGCATGAAGTGAAGTGGTGGCAGAGAGCTTGTAAGGTGAATGTTGTATTGTATTTTTGTGTATATGTGTTTGAGAGAGAGAGAGAGAGAGAGAGAGCAATGATGCAAAAGAGGATTTGATGTGGGCTAGAGGATGTTTGGGTTTTTTAAGGGTTATCCAGACAGCCCTTTTGTCATCTTGTCCCCCTCTTCCTGCATGCCATTCCAATTTCCTCCTAATCAGTTTTTTTCTCTGCAACTGGCACACTTTCATTTGCAGCACATTTATTGACACCAGACACCAGTGATGAATTTTGAACCTGAAAACAATGTAAGGTAGATCTTTATATCTTGAGCTGCTACCTAAGCTTGCCTCATTGGTAATACAATTAACAGATTGCCTTTGAATGATAACAGTTTCTCAGCAGGGTTACTGTGGTCCCAACTTCTCACATGTTGTTTCTCCTCTTCCTTTCCCACTCCCCCTCATTTTGTTGTACCACCCACTTACAAGGTCTCCCTTTCAGAGTCCATGTAAGAGAAACAGCCATCTGTGTTGCCATTAAAAGTGCCCCCTTCCTATAGCAAAGAGGCTATGGAGGTGTCTCAGCAAAGGGGAGCAACAGGACAACTGAAGTGATGCAACCATATCTTCCTAGTGCTGATCTTCAGAGGTTTTGGTGCAGTGGTAGTTCACCTCCAGAGTGGGACATTCATGCATTCAGTGCTGTGATGTAGCAGGTTTGCAGTGGAATCTCAAATGTAACCATAGTGGTGGATTTGATGTTGTGTGCCTGTGCTGGAAGTAGCTAGATACTATGACTTGTAGCTGGAGACTAGCCCAATGGTGCCTCACCTTTTTTTTAAAAAAAATGTAGACTGTAGTTTCTTGTCTCTATTTCTGGGTGTTCACCAGGAACTAATGCTTTCAGGGGAAGCAAGTTATATATTCTGGCCTTAAGTCAGATAAGAATTCCTTCAGGTGGCTTTGATTCTAATCATAGAAGGATGGAATGGAGCAGGTCCTCTCCTTGACTTATTAGCAATTCTGTTTTATTGTTCAGTTAGGTCAAACCTGCCTCTGTTGAGATTTCTTGTAGGAGCTGTGGACCGGACTTCTCATGGACACAACTCTTGGTGAAATTCTTGGATTAAGAAGTCAGTTGATAAGACCATGCCAAACCTTTGGAATCCCTTAAGTTCCATTATTATAGCCTGAGGAAGTCACTAAGGCAGCAGGAGGAAGAAAGTGTTGATACATGCGTTTTGGGAGTGAGGAAGTGAAAAGTTAGATCTTCCCCACTGCATTCTTGTTTGTTTTGCTTGCATCCTCCCATAGAGGTCTTGGATCAATTGCTCACTGTGTTTCTTAATGGTCTTGGATCCATACTGTGGACAATGAAGTTCGACATTCAGCCACCTTCAGCCCTGCCTGCTTTCCAAGCATTGACTTAGCCTGGAGGGAAATCAATGGGATGCAATGCTAGACCCTTTCCCCTTGGGCTGCCTGGTCCTCAAGGCTGCACTGATCCATCCCCGAGCATTCACCATTGATTCCTGGCTTTCCTTTTGGAGCTCTTGCTGCTACAGTCTATAAAGAATTATTTCTCTTTTGGTTCACTATTTCCCCATGTTAAAATCTATATTCATGTTTCCCCCAATTCTGGTTTACTTTGACATCCAAATCAGCAGCTCCACTTTAGCTGCAATGCCCCTGAAATCAATAGAAATGATAGAAGCAGCAGACATGTATTCAATATGCGGGGAACTGAATATGTTCCATCCCCCACTTTGTGCTTGGATTCTGCAGGTGAATGTCCACATGTTATTGAGTAGGCTTTCTGATCCTGTTAGCTATTACTTCTTTCTCTGTACATCTGATGTTCTGTGAATTACTCAAATTAGCATTTTTCCAGCTGCCCCATTTTGGCACTAATTGATTTTCTGTGTGTACACCGTAGACCACCACTAACTAAAGCTTCCAGACTGCCAGCACAGAACCAGGAGGTGTCCCCAGAGGCTTCATGTGCTTTCACAGCTTATGTATGTTCATAATGCATCTTTATATGCGTAAATGTACAGATGTGTGCTCCTTTGTGTTCCTTTGAGCATGTGTGCCTGTCTATGTCTGTTCATTGCGTGCTTCGACCTGTATGTACTAGTGTCCATATATTTGTCTGTCTGTATACATATGTAATCGTGCTCCAGCTTTCTGAATAGTAGGGTGCTATTAGAGTGCAGGGAAAGGAAGGCAAGCACAGTAGGAGGCATTTAGATAGAACTGTATTGTGCCTTTCCCCAGATTTCACTGACAGATAAAAAAAATACTGTTCTTTCTCTGCTGTGCTACAAGAGAGAGTGAAGGGGGAAGTAATTTCTCTCCATCTTCACCACTGCTTATCTGTGAATTCTGCTATTATAGGAGCCAGGACAATGTGGGGACACTCTGGACATCCATGTGTGCATCCATACATACACTGACAGCACTATGTTGTGTATCATTTCTCACTTACTTGCCCAAAGTGTGTGTGTGTGTGTGTGTGTGTGTGTGTAGACTCCATTTTATGTATATAAGCCATTTTCAGTGTGCTTATATGCATACAACCGCCCCTTCACATTTACTCAAGCATAAATGAATGTGTGATGTGTTTTTAATTGTGGTACTGCCCAGATATATATGAGAGAGACTGGGCAGACATGTGGTGCAGCCTTCCACAGGAATGTATTTACTTCATGATTTATGTGCAGGATGGCTCCCACCTCAAAATCTTGTGCATTTGAAAAATAACTATGGCAGAGAGAGAGAGAAGAGAGAAATTTCACTGAATGCAGTATGCTTGCATCTGTAGGATAAGGCTGGGCTAGATTATTTTCCCTGGCCTCCTTCCAGGCATGCAGGCTTTCCATGTGTAGGGAGATTTTGACAAGGCATATGTTCAGTTGTGCTTTGTTTGTGTGGAGAAGCATATCCTGTGCCAGCCTGAATATCTCAGCTGGCTTCAAACTGTGTAAGGTGAGAACCTTTGAACTATGCTCTCATGCTGATAAGAGAGTTCAGCCTTTCCTTAAACATCTGAGCACAGAAGAATGTAAGTTTTTCCCTTTTCACTCTTCCTCTCCCTAAGAGTCAGCCTGTAGTGTAACTGGGAGAGGATTAGCAGCATGAACAGGGCTATTTTGGATACTGGAGAGATACTGAGTAGTATGTAAACCTGGAATATCAAAGGGAACCCCTGTGCATGCCCTGGATTAAGATGTGCAACTGGTGTAAGGAGTCACCATAAACCTGGTAAGCAACACTCATTAGATATTAACAGACAATGGTAACAGTTATAAACCACTTAACTCTGGAATAATCGCAATGATTTAATAAGATTTCTGCAAATGTGGTTGGCATATTAGTGAGTTAAATATTGACATTTTCCCATCAGTTGTAGCTTCAGTATTCTGATTAGGTGTTCAGGTTGCTGAATCAAGCACACTGGCTACCCTCCCATGAACTGGACAGAGGAGGATCACTGCAATTAAAGGTTTCCGTTAAGCTTCCCTCATGTGAAAATCATCCACAAGAATGCTGGCTTTGTGTAAGGAGTTGCAGAGGTAAGCCCCTGACTCAATATTTCTTTTCTCTGAAATGGCTACCTGTCCA
Source organism: Gekko gecko (assembly GCA_029375565.1). Lineage (NCBI taxonomy): Eukaryota > Metazoa > Chordata > Lepidosauria > Squamata > Gekkonidae > Gekko > Gekko gecko. The sequence continues at coordinate 101,843,330 of JAPDNY010000002.1, read as the reverse complement.
TCATGAGAATACAGATCCCAAATGCCCTGACCTGGATAGCCCAGGCTAGCCCAATCTCATCCAATCTTGAAAGCTAAGCAGGGTCAGCCCTAGCTAGTATTTGGAAGGGTGACCTCCAAGGAATAGCAGGGTCATGATGGAGAGGCAGGCAATGACAAACCACCTCTGAAACGTCTCTTGCCTTTAAAACAAGTCTAGCTTGCCACCTAATAGTGCATAAGGCTAAAAGAGCTAGAAGTTCTGGGTGCCAGACAATCTTAGGATCTCCTGTCTATACTACACTCAATGCCATACGATGATGATGATGATGATGATAGATCCCAAATGCAGTGACACTACTTTAATTGAAATAAACAAGAATCTAGTGGCAGTTTAAAGACCAACAAGCTTTTATTCCAGCATAAACTTTCAGGGATTTAGAAATCTGTAGTCCACAAAAGCTTGTAGTACAATAAAATCTTGTTAATCATCTAGGTGCCACAAGACTGCTGTCCTTAAAACAGAGTAACATAGCTGCCCATCTGGAGTTCTGGAAATCTCTGAGTTTTCATCTTCATGAGTCACTTATCCTTTTGTGAAAGAATAGTTTAGGGTATGATCGTCAAATCAGAACAGATTTGAAATGAGACAGCGAACTCTTGGTGTTATATGCCAGCATCCTCTACTCCAATCAGCAGAGGGGGATCTTCAGTATGTTGTGTATGTGCGTGGGAGAGACCTTGCCCAGTAGTGTTTCCTGACTGCCTCAGGCATTCTTTCACACTTCCCCTTCTTTCCCAAAAATTGAATTGCCAGGGGCATAACTGGAGCCCACTCTTATTAGGCAGCTGTCTGGCAGCCTTTTCTAATGCTCTGCTTGTTCTGTGGCTGCCTTGGCATCTCATCTTTTGCACTCACTGTGACTGTGAAGGGATTTGGGTGATAAATGAAATTGCCATCCAACTGTGGTGTAACACATCAGAGTATCCCAAGAACTACCAATGTTTCATCTGTTCCATATTTAGTCACAACAGATTAAGTAAGTGCATTGTAGTCTACAACTGGAATAGAACATAATACTACACAATTAACAAATATGGGCAGACCTGTGCAGCTAGATAGAATGGCAGGTCTTTATTACTGTTGCCTTTTGAGACCTTTAAGAGCTACAGCAGTTTTCCTGACATGTTCCTATTTTTGGGACTAAGTATCCTTTGCTGTCAGCATCTCACTTCCATTATTAGTGTCATACTGTTGCTGCTAAGATTCTCACTCTGTTTTGAAAGACCTGTGGGACCTGCTCAGAAGCAAATTGAAGCTCACAAGAGTCTGGTCATTTATCTCAATGAGGGTGAGTTATTGGGTAAGAACAGTCAGGGAGTCCAGAAATCCAAACAATTATTAAACAGTGCAGTAGGGTTTTTTAGGCAGCACAAAATATAGCCAGTGGACTCGTAATAGTTTGGATAGTGCCCCTGAACCTAAAGGCCTTGTAATATGTAATGAAGTGTTCTGGGTTGAAATTAAAAAAGGCTCTGGACATTTAAATTCAACAGGTTTTGCTTTATGTGGTTTTTCAAGGGAGTACGCCATTTTTTTCTAAGCCTTCTTTCTCTACTACCACTTTGTCATTAGGCATCTTTTCAATTTTCCAACCATCCTCAGTAGTAAGATCAAGGCAGAATGCTTCCTCTCCAGCCCAACCCTAACCATAATGCAATACATCTAAACAGGGTCCCGATCCAATACTAAAAGTCTCTTGTTCCAACCAAGTCTCAGTTGCCACCTCCTATCTCTACTCTATCCTCCAAAGTTAGTCAAGCACTATTTTGTAGGTACATAATAGTCGTCATATGCAGGCATCTAAGGTTACAGATCCAACATTTAAATCCTCAGATAGTTAATGCTGCTTTTCATATTCACATTAATGCTCCTTTTCCTATTTGCACAGTTTCGCACATTCATTTTATAATATTCTGGAAGCAAAATTTCCTTGGATGGTCAAATCATGAGGTTTGGTTTTGCTTGCTATTATATTTAAAAAGAATTAGTGAACTGGTTGGCAAATCTTGAATCTCAGTGGCTCCCAAACCTTCTTACACTTTACACTGTATCAGTAACTCACTTTTGTTCCCAACATTTGATACCAGTGCTTGGTGACATGAAGATTAGATCCGGAATCCCTCAAAGTCCCTTCAGTTTGACTGAAAAACATATGCGGATTGTAAATTTTTCTGCGAACTATTATTTGGCCTCCAGCTGTAAAACTTCTATAACAAAGTTTATTTAGGTTTTGTGTATGGAAGGGTTCATAGCCATTAATTCAGTCACTAACATATGCAAGGAACATCTTGCAGAACTAATGAGAATGGTGTCTGTGTGTGTGCACGTGTGCAGAAAAGGAGCCACAATATTTGGATCCAAAGGGCCTCTCCTGGCAAATTTCCATTGAAGAACTAAAAGAAGTGACAATTTAGTGCTTGATAGTTGTTAAGGTACCTGGCAAAGCTGTTAGACAATTTTGCTTTTTAGTTCAGTTCTGAAGTGAAAAACTTTGTTCTGTTATGTATTTAATCACTATTTTGATATAATGTATAAGACTTAAAAATGATTTATGTACCAGCCTGGTTTAGACATAGATGTTGGGGGGGGGAGGAATCCTTGTTGAAATTAAAAATTGCATATAAAAAATAAGCCCCTGTCCTTCAAACTCTGTGTTTATTTGTTTATTTCCTTTATACCCCACTTCTGTTCCCAATATGGACCCAAGGTGGCATACATTGTTCTCCAGTCTCCACTTCTCTGCTTTATCCTCACTTCAACCCTGTGAAGTAGGTTAGATTGACTTTGTGAATAGCCCTAGGTCATCCAGCAAGATTCCATGGCAGCATGAAGATTCAAATCTGGATCTCCCAGATTCTAATCCAATACTTTAGTGAAATATCCTTCCAAACAAACACTGGAACCCCTTTGCAAGTACTGAAGTATTATGCAACACTTTGAAACACAAAGCAACACTTTGAAAATGTGCTGTCATGTTTTTTATCATGAACTTGCTGTGTAATGTTTTTGTGGGGTGTGCTATTTCATGATTTTTTACAATTGAATGTTTTTATTCCCTGTGCATAATAAGTCATGGTCTTGGTCCATTCAAACCAGTATTGCCTACTCCAGCTGACAGCAGCTCTCAGGCCTGTTATGATTTGTAACGCGTAGGGTCAGGCTTTCCCCAGCCTGACTTTGATACTGACAGTCAGTCACCAGGAACTTTACAAGCACCTTGGGCCCTAATTTGGATCAGGACCATGGCATGGGGAGAAAAGGAGCTTCAGCCCTCCCCTGTGCCATTTTCCTTGCTCAAAACGGCTCAGGAATATCTCTGCTGGGAGGCTGCATAATACCCCTGCAAATAATACCCCTGTGGCTGTTTCAGCTTGTGATCCTGATCTCAATTGGGGTCCTGTGCAGTTGGAAAAGAGGTTCCCCCGCTCCTGGTGTCTGGCTGTCAACGTTGAAGTCAAGTTGAGGGAACCCCTACTCTATATATTACAAATCATAATGTGAAGCTTCAAAGAGAGGTAATTCCCTTTCCTGCTACATTAGATCCCTTTAAGCTGGAGACACCAGGGACTGAACTTGAGATATTTTGCATAACTCTACCACTTTCTTCAAAGAAGTCTGACAGTTCATATTTGATTCCTCTTCCTACCCACTTCTTAATTGTGGCGATGGGTGAATTGGGAAGAACGGCCAAGGCTTCAGACTTATATTTACTTGCAAGTATCTGCCATTGTATGAAATGGGAATTACTTTTAAGCAAATATAATAGCATCATGTTGCACATCAAGGTAAGCAGATGTCTAAGACAAAACAGGGGGGAAATAAGTTCATTTCAGTTTATTTTGATATATGATCAGCTCAAAAAGTATTTTAAAAAATCACAGCCTATATTGTGATTGTGTTGGGATTTTGTTTTACATAATTATTTAATGGACATTGTTGGTTTGCAGTAACATTGCCCTCCCTCAAGGGTGATTGCAAGAGTTGGGATGAGTGTAGAGAAACTTGACAATTTGAAACAATTTTTAAGAATGTCCCAATATGCATGCCCAGTTTCTGAAGCAATGATATATTCCTTTAAAAAGCTGGAAACCAACACTTGAAGGGATTTTATTACAAATCTATTTTGGAAAGACTTTCAGTGTGCTGTATTTACCATCAAAGAAACATCCTAGTATGTGCTGTACTGTCCCTTTCATGAAAAAAGTAAAGGACTGTATAGTACTATTCCACTGGAATAGTGAATTATCCCATCCTATTGGAAATATTATGTCTTGAGTTTCAAAGTGCAATTGATGAAGATGAAAGCTACCATTTATCTGTACAATTTTAACCCACTTTCCTCCAGCTGGCTTGGAGTACATGGTTCTCTTCCAGATATACCTTTAGGACTGAAATAGCTGCAGCTTGTGATATTTCATTGTAGTATAATCCACATTATAAGTAACTCCAAACAGACTGCCGCTTTGGAAGAAGTGTTGTAGGCTAATTCTCAACTCCCCAACATGAATCAGATACTAGTCCACGATTTCTGGATATCCTGGCACATTTGTAGATGCAAGATCAAAGGCAACACATGGTATCATAATCTATAAATGGAATATCTTACTGAAATTGGGATCTATACTGGAATTCAGAAGAAATTAGAGCTCCATAATGCAGAGTTACACCCTTCTAAGTCCACTCAAGTCAATGGGCATAGAATGGTGTGATTCTGCTTAGGGTTACACTGAAGTGACTTATCTACTCTCAGAGACAGCAGCTTTGGACTAGTGACAAGAACGTTGGGCTTAGATATGGGAGGCCCAGGATGAAATCCCTGTTGAGCTTCTGGGATATTTTTAAACTGGTCACCCTCTCTCAGTCTAACCTACCTCACCGGATTTAGTGCGGGGGGAGGGAGTGGAAGTGATGTATACTATACACCCTGAGTTCCTAGAAGGAAGAACAATATAAAAGTATAATAATTCCAGCTGCATGGGGAAGAAGACATTCTGGGCCCTTTCTCACTTGAGATTTTGTACTATAGGATGCATTCCCAGCTACAAAAATGTACATGAACCTCATGAAATCTGAAGGGTATGTGTATATATATATTTTTACTATGAACTGTGTTAAAGACTTGGGGGTGGGGTCTGGTATGACCCACTTGCGATATAGCATAAACTGCATACATACACATATACCCTTTACATCTGACAGTAGTGCCTGTGTAAATGAGTGATGGTCCTTGGTCTTCTGTTTGAAGTGACAGCTTATTCTATCTTAGAACTTAAAAAAAAATCAGTTTGGAAAGATTAATGTACTGATAGTGATTACAGAACTGTTTAACCAAGCTGAAATATCTATATACGGTCTAAACTCTTTGGGCAGCTTTATATGTAATCTGGAATGCTGTAGATGCTGCCTCCCCCATGGTTATTCACATGGCATTCCAGAGCATATAAAGCTCCTGTCCATGTGGTTTACATAACAAGCCAACAACAGCCGTGGGCAATACCAGAACGTTATGTTGCAAGTATAGCCGAACCATATGGGTGAAAACATTACACATTTCCATTGCAGAGTGGGAGCAACCAACCGAGGAGGTGGCAATCCTGCTGCTCCAGGTGACATGTCAAGCAAAGTCAGAAACCTGTGAACCATCACTGTACTGTTTATTTCATGAATGGGCTTAAAGAAAGGTATCTGATTCAGAGTATTAGAAGGAACAACTTGTGAAAGTCTCAGGAGAATGGAAATGACTTCCACTTTGTTTCCTTGAATATGAAGCAACGAGTCAGAAATAACTTGGGGAGAGAGAAGCCTCAGCCTACATATTTGCAGGCTGCAGCTTGTCACAAATGTACTGAAATTGACAGTACCAGGATTCATCTGGGACTGGAAATAGAATAACAGAACAATGTCACAATCCTAAACCCATTTGCTTGGGAGTCAGTCCCCTTGAATTTAAATGGAAATTGCTTCTAAGCGTGTTATTGCTGAGGTATCAGCTCTTTTGTCTGTACAGGTCACTGATGGATTTATGCTGTTCTTACCTGTACTGTGTGCAGCTGAGAGATGGAAATGGTTTTACAAGATGTGGCACTAGTGTGGGAGAGGCATCCATTCCCAAGGCAGGCACACATTTTGTCACCATGTAGCCTCTAGTCAAACAGGCTTTTCAAGTTTTTTAAATAGTATAATGTCCTGTAGAAACCTGCTTACAAGACACAGCAGTGGGATATGTATACATACTGTGAGCCTTGTTTCAAACAGTACCCAATTCTTTCCATAAATCTATTGTTTATCTTCAGCTTTTGGAACTTCCGACCTGTTTTTGTTTTTAACATTTCTAGAGGAGTGATTGGAAAGATGTGCATAGAGGAATGCACAGTACTATGTAGACAACAGGCAGAAAATGAAGAAAATCTCCAAAAATTTTAAAACAACCGAGAAGAGGAAGATAGATCAAGATGGCAGCCATGCTAGTCTGTCTGAAGCAGCAGAAAAATGTAAGGATCCAGTAGCACCTTAAAGACTAACAAAAATTGCAGTAGCATATGAGCTTTCATGAGTCATTGCTCAATTCTTCAGAGTACCTGAAAAACAGAGCAATGACTCACAAAAGCTCCTACCCTACCACAAATTTTGTTAGTCTTTAAGGTGCTACTGGACTCTTACTCTTTTCTAGAGAAGAGGAAGGTAATTATAAGAAGAAGGGAAAGAAACTGGCCAAACCTGGAAAAATACTGTCAACCAAAACAAGTAAACAAAGCAGTACCATGCTAATGTAAAGATGAAAGAGTTGCAAAACATCAGAATACATTTTAATGATAGAAGGGACTCAGCCTGTTTAAGCTTTTAGTCTAAAAAGAAGAGGTGCCCCTCACAATCAGCAAGTTTGGTTTTGCTAGAGAGGTCCTGTGCAAACAAAAAGCTTAACCATGTTTCCCTCCCTTAAGCATTATTATCTGTTAAACCATGGTTAAGAAGAATTGGCCACAAAACCAAGATATGGAAAAATGGCTCGAAACAGATTTGCAAACTCCCCCAAGGGATGGGGCAAGAAGGGCACCGCCAGCAAAGAGTTCTTCTATACCCAACTGGATACAAACCTCATTTACAACTTGAGTTGAAATAACACACACATATAGTTTTCAGAAAAGTAGAATAAAATTGGCCACAACTGATTGGCCACAGCTGTAGTATGCTTTGGCACAGCATGGGGTACCAAATTCTGTTCATCAACTGCTCTGCCTGCCAGTTGATCTGCTGGAAACCTTGGGATGGCAGGTCTCTGGATCCCACAAGGGTGGACACCCTGAGGTGGTCTCCTCTGCCACCTGACCATGCTGATGTAATACCCAGTTGTAACCCCAAGCTGGGTATACCACTTGACCCTCGTGCCAAGATCCCTTAAGGGGATCCCCACAATCAGAAAAATGGACACACAGGCCAGCATTCCTGATAATGAATCCAGCCCCATGCTGATACGCTACAAGAGCCGGGCAGCAGATGCCCAGCTTCCGCCAATGCTCCTACAGGTGTAGCCAAGTGCATACGGCATCCCTAATGCTATGCAGCCAGATATCCATACCCCAGTCAGATAAATGAACCCTGTCAGGGTGAAACAGGGTATCCAAGTGTTGCAAAATGTCTGGATGTTGAATCCAGTGGCGCCCACATAGCTGCTACCCAGCCTCTTGGACACTTTCCAACTCATCAATTCCAGCCTATCTGGATAGTGTGCCCTCCACCAACAGTGGCATTGCAGCCAATTGGACCAAAAAAGAGTTGTAGCCAGAAGCTCGGCTTTCAGTGTGCACAAGTCCACCAAGCCTGGTGCACCAAATCAATGCCAGAGCAGGCCCCAAGTCATTCTTGTTGAGTTGTATTACCAGCACAACCAGCCCATGGTTGACTAAATGAAACTGCACCCTCAGAAGAAGGGCATCCCACTTCATCCCTTGCACACCCAATGGCTCCAACCTCCCTCTGCCCAGCAGAAGCCAGAATGTCCATCCTCCCTCCCTCCTCCCCCGCAGCACCACAAACAGGACCCGGGTAAGTTCCAGGCTCTGGCTTGTGTCAATGAATGAGCCTTATATCTGCACCAAGCAAACCACAGCTGATAGTTTCCCCATGGCATCTCTACTTGCAAGGTCTTCCTGTGCATTGTCCACAGACAACACTTAGCTCAGCAAGTGAAGTCATGGATTCAATGTGCACTAGGAATCTCAACTAGAATTTAAGGTACCAAAGCTTAGTTAAAACTTAATACTAATCATAATCATGTGTTACATTTGTATCGCATGTGTACATCTGTATTAAGTGAAGCTGATGGCTCTAACTTCTGATAAAAGCGTATTATATAGATTTGGTCCATCTGCCACCATCTGACATGCCAACAGTTGGGGAATGTTGTACAAACTGGACAGGACTAGTTTCTAATCTGTATTGAATATGGGGTTACTTGCCATATGAAGAAAAGATTACTGGGATATTTTACTTTCCTTGAAGAAAAATACTGTGATTTTACTTCCCTTTCTCATGGAAATTGTGGCTTCCAGTCGGAGTTAAAATGGCGAGCTGACGCACTCTGCGAACTGTGCAGGGTGGACGGTAGCTCCTTTTGACAGTTTGGGCCTCTTTTTGGTCCAACGCAGCACTCCCCAGGCGGGGGGGTGGCAAGCAAGCAGCCAAGTCCAAGCGGGAGTTGAGATTGGCGTGGGCAGGCTTCGGAGGAAGCCTGTTTACGCTTTGATCCTCTCCCACGAAGCGGGCAGTTGCGAGACAACACTACAGGAGCTAACCGGGCTGATAATTCAGCATAAACCCATCATCTACCGTCCTCTTTACCATCAAAGTCAACATTAAGTTAAGAAGAAGCAATGCAAAACCCCGAGATCGAACTTTAAGGTAACAAAGAACTTTTGCTTACCGGTCTGAAGACATAGCGAAATTTGAATCAAGCGGCTAAGCGTACAAAAGCTTTTCTGATGTAATCCGCTTTGTTTGGAACTGAAAGAAGCTTTCTAGAACGTGAAAATAGTAAAAAGAAACTTTTGTTTTGCATTCCTGTGGTCAGTTAGAGATTAACGGCAAGCTGTAAAAACGAAACTGATGTGAATCTGTGCTACTAAAAATAAGTTCCGGCTGAGAAAGACGAGTTTGGGGCAAGAGAGGCATTTGAAAAGACTGAGTAACCGGAAGGAGTAGGAAGATTTAGAGCGCTGCACAGGAAGTTGGATTTTCGGGACGGACACTAAACCGGAAGTTACAAAATAGCCTACTCTTGCCAAAAAACCATAGAGAAATTGCGCCCGCCATTTTGAGGAGGACTAATTTTTTAAAATTGAATTTGAACTATAAAATTAAAGAGAAGAAACATATAAAGGCAGCGATTTGACGGAATACTTAAAAGAAAAGAGATTTGGTGATATTTAAAAGCTTCCAAGATGGATTTGAGGCCAAGACAAAGGGCCGCCTCTACATCAAGTCCTAGAATGGCAGCAAAGGACAAAAAAGAATGGCAGGCAGCAATAGAGGCTATGGAGAAGAGGATGATGGAGGCAGTGCAGAATCTTGGAAAACAAATGGAACTACAGACTAAACAAATGGAATTACAGATGAAACAACAAATGGAAAAGCAATTGGAGCAAATAGAACAAGTGCAAGTACAAGAGAAGAATATGGCAGCCATGAAAGAACTGGTCCTAGCAGAAGTGGTAGAGTTCAAAAAAGATACAGAAGAAGTCAAAAAAGAAGTCCAAGGTTTAGCAGCTAAGTCGACAGAGCTAGAACAAAAAAAACTCATGGAAGTTGTCAGGCAAATATATCTCTGTGACTTTCTGAATATCAACTGATGGTGCCAAACAACTGAAAGTGATCAGACTTCTTCCTGCCCTGAGATGGTCACATGATATATGGTTTATGGAAAACCAAGTCTCCTGGGATACACATGAATTTCCTCAACAGGTCTTGGGACTGTTTTCAGCTAAGAAAATGCCTTAGAGGGTGGAAGATAAAAGCCTCTTTGCCATGTGACTATGGTCCCTGATTCTAATTGGACATTACACACACAGGAACTACAGTGAACCCACAACTCATGTGTGATCTGTTATATCTGACACAGGGTGGAGACTCAAACCCAACCTGTGTATTCCATAATTTGCAAAGAGTCTATGGTGAGTCAACTGGCTGTAGTTATTAAGTACAGAATGCTGGATATAAATGAAATTCTGATCCAGCAAGGCAATCCATATATTGTTACCTGATGGGCCAGATCACTAAGTTACACCACCAATGAGTAGGTTTTGCACAGGGTTTGTGGGAATTGTCCCTTGTTCCTGATGATGTACAAGATGCTGACTTAGTATTAACTGTGGTTAACAAACTACCTCAAAATGGGAATTTCAGCCACAAAATTCTTTTTGTGAGAATAAGGAGTTAATAATTTTCTTAATGGGGGAGAATCAAACATCTTCCCTTTTGGACTCAGAATTGCTAAATGGAGCAAAATGAGGCATTGGGCGGGGGTGGGGATGAAGTTACACAAAAGTTCTTGCCTGCAAAAGATACTAAGAGCAAAAGAGGTGGAACAGGCAGGGACATCAAAGGGCAGCTCTAGAATTCAGACAAGGGGTGTGGGAAGAGCCAGTGAACTACACAGCATGGTAGAATTAATGGGGACAGGAATGTAGCAAAAAAAGAGTTACTGAAAAATGTGTAGTTAGGGATATATTCAGCCCATTTTTAGAAAGATTTGATCACAGACTCTTTTCATGTGTTAAATAGATGGATTCATTAGGATACTGGAGATGTGCTAGTTTCTGCCCTTTGCATATACTGCAGCTGGACCAAATGAGCTTTGCAATCCTTTCCAAATCAACAGTTTGACAGTGTATTGAACAGTAGCATACTGCAGTTACAAGGATATACCTTAAGACTGGCATCTTTAGCCCAACTCCCCTGCTATTTTAGATAGTAGGATATCAATCTTATAAAGAGGCGACTTCAATGAAAGGATTCTGGGGGTTGGGGTTGGGGGGAAATCCATTCTATTAAAGAGTTAACAGGACTGCATAATGAGGTTTATAGAGTTGAAATGTTGTGTGGTGTAGAAGAAAAAAAGTCTGAGAACAGGAATGGATGAGATGACATCTAAGGATGGCAAATACAAAGAATGGATGCCCGATCATTAACCAGTCAGGGGATGACAAACCAGCTCTGAGATGGCTTTGCTTGCTATCTCAACCATTGTCTCTGTAAGCTCTTGGAGGATTGGCTACATTAGGGGTGTGTGGCCTAATATGCAAAGAAGTTCCTGCTACAAAAAGAGCCCTTGTCTAAAATGTCTGCCAAATGTAATTTGAGAGCCATCATGGTGGTGTAGTGGTTGGAGTGTTGAACTAAGATCTGGGAGATCCAGGTTTGAATCCCCCAACTCTGTAATGGTAGCTTGCAGGATTACCTTGGGCCATTCTTTCTCAGCCTAAACGACCTCATAGTGTAGTTGTGAGGATAAAATGGAAGAGTGGAGAATAATTAAGGAATGATTGATTATACAGGCCCCTTAAGGTCCCTCTTGGGGAGAGGTGTGGGATATTAATATCTAAATAAATTTGCCAGTGATGATAAGGCCACACATGTATAGTCTCCCCTCAGTTTCTCTGGATCTCTCCCCCCCCCCTCTTCATACAGCTATAACCTTAAGCAGAAAATAAAATAGTAAAATAAAATAATGCCTCACTTGATATTCTTCTGCTGCTGTTTGATTATTGCTCCTACAAATTTTGCCACAGAAAGAGTAACAGAATCATTTGGATCTTATAATAACCAAGTCACCTGTGCCCTTGTGCTATCAGGTGCCTCGTTAGACCTTTCCATAATTTGGAATAAAGGAGTAATTAAACTAACCTCAACTCATTAAATATAGGATACTCCATAATCATATTCTCAATAGTTTCAACTTTATCAAGTGAGCATCTACATATTCTATTTGTGTATGGCACCTTTAAATATCTTTTTTATATATCAGTCACAGTTGTCTCAGAGCTCCCTCAGCCCCACCTATCTCACAAGGTGTCTGTTGTGGGGAGAGGAAGGGAATGCAATTGTAAGCCACTTCAAGACCCTTTGGTTAGTAGAAACAACTCTTCCTCCTCCTCCTCCTCCTCCTCCTGTTCATATTCACTTATGCATTGCATGGATGGTTTCCTTTTGGGTGCGCATTAATCTCTAAAGAAGGAATGAAAGGAATTTCCTGACCTCCAAATCACAGCAATCCAGTTGAGTTATAAGACTACTGGGGCCTTCTTTTCCTGTGATTGCTTTGATTCCACTCTTCTGTTGAATATATCTTTGGGGAAGGACAGTTAGAATACTATGCCTTGTGAGACACCAATGCGGTTACATGCCAATTAGCTGAGCCTCTTTTGGGATAGTCGACATGCTTCCAAATGACACTGAAACTATTTGAAACAACAGCCAACAGTACAGAGGTCTAATATCTCAAGGTGACAATCGTCATGGTCTTTGTTTCCCTGCCATTAACTGAGATGTGGTGTCTGTGGGGCTGTGAATGTCAGTCTGCCCCCAGGGAAATGTGAACATTCCAGGCACATGCCTTTGGGAATGTGATGGACATCCAGTTTTGAAAAGGTCAGGATTAATCTTCAAACAACAATTGGCATGTGATAATTCAGAAATATTTTGTGCTCTGACTGATAAAATATTAAAATCCTTCCAGCCTGGATGGGAAAATATTCCTCTTCCTATGTATTTATCTTTCATCCTGGTTATTAGTAAACAAGAACAGCAGCAAAAGCCTGAAATGTTTGTTCCAGGCTACATCTGTCGCGAGGGCCGCTACCTGACACTGTTTCTGAAAGGCACCTTGTCCTCTTCCCTTGTCAGCTACCAGAGAGCTTTGTGAGAAAGCCACAGGTGCCACCAAATAGCAGCCCAGAAAACAACTGCCATTTTTTGTCTTGCTTAAAGATACTTTGAAATGACTTTCCCTGGCCATTTTCAAGTGATGAACTAGCCTTCCAAATTTACCTTTGTATGGTGAGATCTTATATACGAGACCTCTAGTTTGCAAAAGCCTCTTTGATATTTATTTAAAACATTTTTAGTCCACCCTTCCATCTTGCACAGGATCCCCCAGGGTGACACACAGTTGAGATTAAAACTACATAACCAAAAAACAAGAAAAATAAAACCAGCAGATTCAAAACACCAAAAACAACAGCATTAAAATTCAGTTTTAAAAAGCTGTGTTAGAATCAATCATGGATCAATAATTAGTCAAAGTTAAAATGCAGCCTTACTTCTAGAATTCGGTAACCAAAAAGATTGGAACAAAGAAAAAGAAAGAAAAAATAACCTTGCACGTAGTGCAAATGTACAAAATATTGTATATAATTTATTAATACATTCAGAAGTGCTAAAATATCATTTAAAAACAACAATCCTATGGTCTAGCATATAAGTACTAAATCCCAATATAGAGACAAATGTCCATTTACATAAATACAAGTTTAAAAGTACATATTGTCTACATATGCAAGAATCAACACCAAATATGTTTTGGCACCTGGCCTTCCTCGATAGTATAATTCAAACTGAACATGCCACTAATTTAACAAAAACACACATAAAACTAATCATATACAGAATGGAGCAACCGGGGGGGAAACCCTGTTGGTGGCATGGACTACTATGGTGCTGATTCTTCTCTCATTGTACCTGAGCACTCCATTGGAGCTTTGAGCATTTCAGATTGGACCTAAGAAGGTAAATATTGTAGCATTAGATCTATTTTTCAGTAGGATACTTACACTTTTTTCTAAAACAATTAGGAGACTTTTTAATTTGCAATTGCTTCATCACATGTTTTATGTGTATTTTAGATCCACAGGCAAAGGAAATATTTTACATCTTGATGAGTTGCTCTTGTTGGATCACAAGAATATTTGACACCACTGGACATCTCAGTGTGAATAAGGTAGCTATCCTAGTTCCAAGTATTTCAAAATTTTAAATTAATTCTGTTTCTTAACAGACATATAGATAATTATTTCTCTTTTTTCTCTCTGTTTCTTCCCTTCATTTCAGATCCATTCTGTATATGATTAGTTTTATGTAACTTATGTAAAGTAACTTTTTTCCCACCATAGAGAACAATGGAGGGAATGTGGGCAACCTGTTTGGGGGCCCATAGAATTGGACCCCCTGGTCCAATGTTCTTGAAACTTGGTGGGTATCTTGGGGAGAGGCTCCATCAGCTACCCTGTGAGTTTGGAGCATCTCCATCAAACCCCCTCCCCTTCAGCCCCCAGAATATACCCTATGTTTTTGTCATTGACTTCAATGGCCCATAGGATGTAATGGAGCTGAAATTGACATTCGGCTGCCTGAAAGACTCCCCGGGATGCTGGCTGGGGGTGGGGCTTGGCTTGGCTCCTGAGCTGCCAGAGCTGTGCTCTGGTGCACTCCCCCCTGAAAAGACCCCTGCCTTAGTCTCTAGTTTAAAGGCAGAAGGTAGGCCTTGAAAGATAAGGAGCATCTCTTTGTATTGGGCCCAAAAACTAATAGGTAACCAGTGTCATTGATATAAAACTGGAGATACAAGCATCTACCAACAATCTGGCAGCCATATTCTGAACCAGTTATAGTTTTTTGAGAACTGTTCAAAGGCAGCCCCATGCAGAGCATGTTACATTAATGTAATCTATATTTCACTAAGGCATGAGTAATGGTGGCCAGATCTCTACCAGTGCAACTACCAAGCCATTCAGGAGCAAGGATAGGCACACCAACTTTCCCCAAACCAGTCTTGTTACTGACCAACAGTGCCTCTGTCTGGATTAAAATTGTTAACACCCCTCCAGTTTCACTGATCTCAGTCATTTGTTTAGAGCTTCCTCAAAGATTTGATGGGCACAAGAGACATAGCTGGAGGTTACCTGCATTCTGTCCCAATAATCATTATTCTAATTTTACAATACTGTCCTAATGAATTTCTTTATTGGCTGGCATGTCCTGTGTTACAGTCATATTGTGTGGTACTCTTTAGTATTTTTTATTTTTATTTGCATATTGATGACATCAAAGACAAAATTCCCAGAGCATTTCTTCCAGCTATTTCATGTAGAAGTTAAATAGTATAGGGGATAAGATGGGGGAAAAAAACCAGATTCATTAAGTCAAAGGTTATGAGTGGATCAGAAGTCACCTATCATTACTCTCTAAAACTGATCATCCAGGAAGCATAGCTCCCACTCCCAAAGAGGGCTAGAAAATGGCAACCACTCCACATGGTCCAGAAAGAGACCATGGTCAATGATGCTGAAAGCAAGCAAGAGAACTAATGCATTCATGCTATCTCCCAGTGTAGGTCCATCCAACCAAGGCAACCACAAGTTTCTATATGAAAACAAGATTGCAAACTAGTTTGGAAGTCTAATCATTATCCTCCAGGAATCTTTGGAGCTGATTTGTCACCAACTATTTGAACACCACGGCCAAGAATGAAGCATTGGAGATTATTGTCAACAATATCAAAAATGGAAGGGTCAAAGAAGAGTTTCTTTAGCAATGCTCTTACCATATCCTCTCTTCACATGCTGGGAACTTTGCCCTCCCTCTAAAAAGGCATTTATAAGTTCTTCCAACCAACCATCCCATCCCCATCTGGCAGCACTAATAAGCCAGAAAGGTAAATGTTGATTAAATGGATGGTAGGCCTCACTCCTCCAAGGAACCTGCTCACATCCTTACACTAAAGAAGCTGAAAGTTATCCAACAGACCAGACACATAAAAGCCAAACCAGATTACCATCCCTAATTAATATGAAATTATACGGCAAAATACAAAATCTCCACACATGAATGCATGTACATAAAGGCTGATGAAGGCATGACATCATATCCACTATGGTGGATGTGCATGGGGCCTCATCCTTCACTATGCATATGGCCCTTTGCTCTAGATAGCAAATAGTCACCAGAGGGTTTTTTTGTACGGTGCAGCATTCTGCGTTAAGCAACATATGGTGTAAAGTGCAATGCATTGTATCATATTTTATTAAAGTGAACTTCAGAAGCTTGAGCATCACAGAGCACAGGAGTCCGCTGTGCTAAGCAATGTGTATACACTCACCCTCCATGAATATCTAGTCCATTGCCTTGGGCTTGCAAACTCTCATCACACAGAGTGCCTTATTGACACCAGAGAGCCTGTGTTTGAGAAACAGGCTCCGTGTATCACAGACAAAAATGCCATATGTGCCTACAGTGGGGAGAAGACCAGAAAAATGCTGAAACAACACTAGACAGCTTAGCTGCATGACAGGCAAAGGTCTTCATCCACCAGCTACCAAACCCCTTTCCAGCTCTCATCTCTTGCTTACTCATCGAAGCTGAATTGGAAAGCAAATTAAGAGAACAGGGACTAGCCTGGCACTCCCAAGAAGGGTCATCTTTGGTAAAACATCACTTAGAGGAAACAGCTCTAAGCCGAGCTTGCATACTTGATCTCACTTGGCAGTTCTGTGATCTGCAAGAAGGGGGAAGGTGGCGAAGGCTCAGTTCTGTTTACATTCACTTTTCATCTGCCCAGTGTCCACATCTCTCATCTCACAAGCACCAAATGAAAGCCGGCAGGGCCTGAAATGGCAGGTTTTGAATTCCCCACAAATACCAGAAATACAGTTGGAAATCACTCCAAGTGGACTTCTGTGCCAGGAAAATCCAGCTTCCTTGAAGAATAAACCCTGAAAGGGATCTAAAGGGGGAGCCAGTGACCCATTCTCCTATTGATGATCAGCCTGCACCTTCTTCAGCCACCTTCCTACCCTTTTCCTTCCTATTCAGTCAGGTTTTCTCCCACCATTTTCACACACGAGCTATTTCTCTTTTCTACATCATGTCACACCTACAGTGAATTTAGCATCCATAACAATAAAACCTCACCTTGCATGCAAATCCGCATAAGCTGGCGTTGCTTTGCTATGACCTCCTATGACATCCCCTTAGTCTATTCTTTTCCCAGTCACATCCCAGCTTCCCATTCTCCATCTGCCACGTAAATTCCTACCAGCTCTCCCGTCCAATATTCCTTTCATTTAGATCTTCCATGAACTTCCCATCTAGTGATGCTACATGCTGGAACTGGGCTGCCATGAATCCCTTCTTTTCACATTATTCTGAGGGCTGACTCCCATGCTAATTTCAGTCCATTTCCATTCCCCCTCTCCTGCAAGTCATATGCCCAGTTTAAGGCATAAACCAGGAACTCATGGATTTTAGCTGCCATAATTGCCTCATTTATTTGTTCACTCATTTCTGTGCCACTTTTCTCCCCAAAAGGACCCCAACTGGCTCTCAGAAATATACCAGAATACAATTTCCCAAATAACACAGCAACAACAAACACAGGAAACAGGTCCCAATTAGTACAGGCCTCTTGGCCTCTGGCCTTACCTATAAGGACAGGGAGACAAGCTTAGCCTAGATGGAACTCAACTGCTGCTAGTTTGATGCCAGCAAGTTCTTCCTCCCTTTCCCCACTGCCAGCTTGAAGGGCCATCGTATATTTTATGTATGTAATTGGACTTACAAGCTCACCCCATCCCAAGACCTCTGGAAGGTTACTGCAGTCCTAAACTGAGTGACATCCTCCCAAGTCCACTGAAATCACTGGGCTTAGAAGGGCTTAGAAGGGTAGCGGGTCCTTTGCATATTAGGCGACACACCCCTAGTGTAGCCAATCCTCCAAGAGCTTACAGAGCTCTTCTTACAAAGGCTACTGTAAGCTCTTGGAGGATTGGCTACATTAGGGGTTTGTCACCTAATATGCAAAGGAGTTCCTGCTACAAAAAGAACCCTGGATAACAATGTTGTCCTAAAGCAGCACAGGCCATTTGTTATTTTTCCTGTCTTTGGACATCCAAACCCAGTCTGCATTAAAACATCTGTCCTTCCTTCCAAAAGATATGTAGGCTTGGTGCTTTGAAGACTCTCCGTGGGGAAAGGATTCCAAAGTTAAGGAGCATTCATGAAGGGCAGCTCGCTGCCTGACACTGTGGTCCTGACTTGGCTCATAATTTTCATTTATTAATTACATTTCTATCCCTTTTTATTTTATGATGGTGTTGGTACCACCACTTCAGGTTCCTCAGTGATCTCATATGGAGATACTGACGAGCCACTGCCCTCCATAGCTTCAGCATGGTTGTTGCATCATCATGGGAGAGTTCAGATGGGCCGTTTAGTCCACTTTCAGCACTCTTCAGTAATGGATTTTATATCCACATTCACACACCCAACATCTGTGCACCATCTCCAGCTGTTGCTTTCCAGCTCAAACCCCCTTTAAAACAGAGTATTTTGTTACCAGGCCCCCACGTGGTGTTTTCCTGATTCTCCAGTTCTAGACGCACTTTTCTGACATCTGATCACTCCTGTGGTGTCAAGCCACTTCCGCTCAGAAGCCCAAGGCTTCCGCTCAGAAGCCCGCCATTTTATTTTAGTGTTGGCAGTATGTGCGCAGGCGGAGCTCTGCTCCCGCTTTATTTAAAACAATGTTTAAACGGTGCCTAGTTTTGTTGGTTGGATGAGTTCGGGATCTCACAGAGGCAGGCCCATAGCTACCATGGGGCCCATGAGGCCCATGAGGCCCACCCCCCACAGTTTGTATGGGCTCCCCCTCCCCCCCGCTGTCGCTGCCCTCAGCCCAGCAACCAGTGACACCATGCTGTCTGCTGGTGCCCCGGCTGTCCTTGCTGCTGTCAGGAGGTTAGAGGGGAGGGCTGCTGAGTAAGGATACCCACCACCCACCACCATGCCTCCCTCCTGGGTGCCTGCCTGCCTCTCTCCCTGCCAACACCAGCTGGGCTCCCACACAGAGAAGGTGGCACCCTGCTTTCTCCCTTTAAACATGGAGGCTCTCTAGCAGCCATGCCTTGCTGGCTTTCTCATCATGCCAGCTATGCTCAGGGCCACCCTACTGCCTTTTCCAGACATCGCCCCCCCAGTGCCTTTTAAGACATCAGCTGCTCAAAGCAAAGGAGCGGGGGATTGCAAAGAGTTCAAGCCCCATCATGAAAGGAGCTGCTCGAGGGAATTGTGGTGCACCTCCAGAGAGACTTTCCACTCCTCTTGCTGTGGCTGGAGCATTTCCTGCCTGGGAGACACTTCTGCAAGACCTGAAGAGACCCCCCAAAACCCTAGCCCCCTTGCTCCCCACCATACACACACCCCACCCTGACAATGGAGCACAGCCTGCCAGCTCCTTAGGATGCCACTCTGGGATGCACTCAGACTGCCAGGCACTTGCAAAACAATGATCCCTCCAGGGAAAGCCAGGAGGGAGTTGAGCAGGTGGATGCACCAGCTGCTGGGGAGTCCTAGTGGGGCTTCGGGAACAATCCCTTGATTGCCTTTGTTAGGGAGCTGTTGCACACACCCATGTGGGTGTGCCTCCCCACTGTGCATGTGTGAGAGAAAGACAGCATGCAGAACATTTTCCCCAACTTCTCTGCATACACATGCACCACAGCCGAGTGACCTGGAGGTCAGGCTTGGAAGAGGGGAGGAGACCCAAGGAAGGCATGATCTGGTGCTTGTGCCTTCTTCCAGCATGGATCATGAGATGCCCTGTGCTGGGTTAGCTGCTGCCCCCCCGGCCCCATCCCCCAAAATCCTTAGCTTCGGGGCTGCATGGAGGCCAGTTTCAGGGTAAAAGTTTAAAGGGAAGTGTTACAGCAGTTGGGTTGAAGTGGAAATTGCTGTTCTGCACACATGCAAAAATTTTAATTCTACAGATGGCCGCCTGTGTGCATGCCCAAACTGAGGGGGAGACACTGACACATGCTCCCACATGTGTACGGCAGGGAGTGATGTGGCTGCGCAGCAATCCAGAAAAAGGAGGTGAGTGTGATCACGATTCTTCAGGTTAAAAAAAAAATGCATTGGGACCGGAGCAATTTAAACCGCTCCCAGCACGCTGTCTGACCGCACACCATGTGTCTTTAGACCATGCCCTGGTAAGAACATTTGTTGCTGATCTTAGAGGTTGTCCTGCTGGAATATATGGTCTGATGCAGTATTTCATAGACTAGGCCCAGAACTTCATAAGTCAATGCAATATAAACTTGGTGCCTCCCTAGTGATTAAAGTTCATCTCACTGCAGTCTCTTTATTGTTCTATCAAATACTGGGTGAATCCTTCTTGTCACTGATGATTGTTAACTGCCACAAAAATGCAATCAGGAGAAGAAGAAGAAGAAGAGGAGAAGGAGGAGGAGGAGGAGATTGGATTTATACCCCGCCCTTCACTTGGAGTCCCAGAGCAGCTTACAATCGCCTTTGCCTTCCTCTCCCCTCAACAGACACCCTGTGAGGTAGGTGGGGCTGAGAGAGTTATTTCCAGAACTGTCCTTGAAGGAACAGCTCTGACAGAACTATGGCTTGCCCAAGGTCATCCAGCAGCTGCAAGTGGAGGAGTGGGAAATCAAACTCAGTTCTCCCAGATTAGAGTCCACGCACTTAACCACTACACCAAACTGAGCCTAGTTTTGTGTCCCTGAGTCCAGTGCAACTGCTCCAAGGCTCATACTGGGCCTGGCACTGCCACCAGAAATGGATCTCCAGGAACCAGCAATGATGTCAGCAGTGGGGAATGTACTGATATGCACTAGATTAATGGATGGGTACACCATCCTGGCTGAGACCATCATAAGACAGGGCCAAGAAGCTTGCCTGTGCAGTACCAGAGGCAGCATCAAATGACAAATACTGCTAGGACCCAGTGGGCAATCAGCTTACTAGAAGTCCTCACTCATTATACTTCATATTGAATATGCCCTCCTTGCACAGGCACTGCAATGTGAGGCCACCAAGAGTGTAAGAGTCAAAATGATCTAGACTTAATTTCCTATATTGCTAGTGATGAGTTAATGGCCTGGCTGGTGAGAGCATAGGCACCCAGCAGCCTATTTGCTGTGCTTTCTGAGGCTAACAAGGAGCAGAGACCCTTGGAGGTCTTGGAGAGCCAGTTTGGTGTAGTGATTAGGAACACGGTCGTTAATCTGGGAGAACCAGGTTTGATCCCCCACTCCTCCACTTGCAGCTGCTGGGGTGACCTTCTGTCAGTCATAAATTCTTTCAGAGCTGCTCTCTCAAGGGCAGTTCTCAAAAGAGCTCTCTCAACCCCTCCTACCTCACAGGGTGTCTGTTGTGGGGAGGGGAAGGGAAAGGAGATTGTAAGCTGCTTTGAGAGTCCTTCGAGTAGTGAAGGGTGGGGTATGAATCCAATCTCCTCTTCTTCTCTTCTAACTTGTGTAAATTCAGGCTCCTGAGATTACTATCTACATGGAAACTGAGGAATAAACAAAGTTCATGATTTAATCCCCAAAAAGGGATCAGAGAAACTTAGTTCAGATTCCTCTCCTTTGGCTTTTAAACATTCTTTCTTCTTCAGTAACTGTACCCTCTAGGATAAGACATGTCTATGCATGCATTACTTAGTGCTGTATGTAGAATTGGTTCCAACACTGAGATTAATATCTCGCCCACCGACCCACATCTTCATTGTGGGAGGGCAAGGTTCACTTCTGCATCCCCAAGTGGAGATGCATATGGATATGAGCATGGCTTGCAGGTCTGTGTTTAATGAATTCTGAAGGGAGCTTGATGTAGGAAGCACTTTCATACTGGGCTGAGTGGGCAGGTACAGAAGCAGGAATCCCTAACAGGGAATGCTGACAGGCAGCCTGCACTGTGATCAAGCAGCAGCACGTACTAGGTTTCCTTTGAAATTAATTTTACACTGGATTAGTCATCACCAGAGTAAAAGGGGTGGCAATATCGCCTCTGTGTTATGCATGATGGTGGTTCACATGTCCCTAGAAAACTGCCAGGGATATATAGAGTTCAGCAGTGTTCAGCAGTTGCAGTTGCAGAGGTTAGGGTGAAAAGTCATTGCAGAATGAAACTAACACAGGCCCCGGTCATACCGGCCAGAAAACGTGGTGGGGAGGCATGGCTGTTCGTCCTGGAGCAAAATAAGGTGCGGTAGACCGATCACACGATCCACCACCTCTGAGGGCCAATCACACCACGATGCTGCAGCAGGGCGAAAAAGCAGCACAGCACTGGCACACAAGCTGTGCTTGTGTAATGTGCACATGTGCCGTTGGGGGGGGCAGGCCACCATTGGTGTCTTGTGTGTGTGCATGCGCCATTTGGTGTTGGTGCGCATCCCATGGAAACTTACAACATTCGGTTTGCCCTGGAACATGGGCGGGTGTCGGATGCCGCGGGATACTGGTGCTCCCACAATCAGACACCGGTCTTTGCCCCGGGGTTTCCAGAAACTAGTGCTCCTTTCCTGGTAGTTTTTTATTCCACAGCTTCAGAGGGAAGCTGCGCGTTGGCCACGGGAGTGCTACGCCTCCCAGATGTGCCTGTGTGATCCTGCCCGGAAACCCCTCAGGGCTACTATGTCTTCGGTGGGGCAAATGCTCCGTGTGACTGGGACCACAGTTAGTACCTTATAATCAGGCAGCTGAAATTCTCTGCCCTGATGCTGAGCAAAGAAGTTGGAAATGGAGAAGACAATTTATGGTGGAAGGCAAAGGACTTTCAAGATGGATAGGCTCATTCCAAAGCAAGACAAATGTTTTCTTCTAAGCATCCTGAACTTAAATGAGCTTTTATTTCCTCCCCATGCCCTGCGCCCGCCATCTGGCAATGACTACACCCCTAACCTTCAGCTGGAGTGCAAGGAGTTTACAGAGGCAACCATTTGACTTGAAGCTTCACATGGTGGGACCTTGAAATCACTACAGACATGCTTTCCAACTCCACTGGGGAGGCCTCAGAGTATGAAGCATTTTGCAGGATGGGGGCCCAAATCAGATTTTGTTGCAAGACTGCACTGACATAATACTATCCTCACTCAGCTGCTCTGCCCTAATTTGAAAACCATACAGGAGCAACAGCAAAAGAGGGATGGGACTCTTGGGTGGGCTGGATAGGTGGGGCTGAGGTCCATGCGGACAGGCAAGGAGCTGTGAAGAGTACAAAGGTCTGTCAGGGGAAGCTCCTCCCTGATCTTTTAAATTTCAGAGCCTTTACTAGACTGTGCCGTTTTGCTACCTGATTTTATGCAGTGGTAGGAACACCTGCATCCAGTGAAATAAGTCACCTGAGGTGTGCCCAGCTATTCATAAGGGTAGCTTCAAACCACTGAGGTCTTCTGTCACATCTATCAGTGTCAGAAATGTGCTGTTTGTCAGCAAAGATTCTTCAGAATCTGGTGAATGTCTTGAACGCAGTGTGGGCAGCCTAATTCCCTTATCGTTAGCACAGTTGTGGCTATGCATTAATTTTATATCCCCATATGTATGAGTGAGCATAGGGCATTATGGATGGAAACATGATCCATTGTACTTGTTGGAATGAGACAGCTGATAGCATAAGACAAGCAATCATTTAAGGCCAAGAAGATGTTAGGCATTATTGCAAAGGACCTAGGGATGTGTTAGATACACTCAAGTGATCTATACATTTCAGTAAGAAAACAGAAACCAAGGCATACAATTAAACCACAGTAAACAAGAAAACAAATGTAAACTAGCCAGGTACTTGGTTTGGCACTTATATTATTTGACAAAACAAGAGTCAGTGTCTAATGTACCATCTTAAAAGAGTTTGCTCCTATCAGTAGTTGAAACGTCCTGTTGTACAGCAATCTGCTCCTGACACAATTTCATCGGGGTCATCCTCTTCTTCCTCTGCCTTCTTGCAAAAGCTAAGGAAAAGATCTGAGTTTGCACTCAAGCCTAGTTCTTTTCTCATGTGCCCAGAATATTTATTTATTTACTAGATTATTTTTTTTTAGTCACTGCTCACCCAAAGAGTTTTTTTGGCTACTTACAACATTAAAACAGTATTAATAAGTTAAAAACCACATAAAATCAGATAACAAATATAAAATATTAACATTAAAATGTTAAACTATTAAAATATGTGGTTAGTACCATACCACTAGCAAAAACAACCCAAGCATGTGGATTACTCTCCAAAGGCCAACCTAAATAATTTGGCCTTGCATGCCCTGTGGAAATGAAACAATTCAATAGCTAGATTTCTCTAGTATAAGATGTAACATAATTTGCACTCCATGTTATCAAATGAAAGGATCCTACCAGTCCATTCCATGGGTCCTGCTGCATTTCTCTGGCATAAGGAGCCCACTTCTACCTTTAAGTGGCAGTGCAAGGCTCCTTTGCACTGGACCAGTGGATCTCAGATTATTTGAAGATACACCCACTTCTAAACTTTATGTACTTTTCAGGGCCCACATTACTTCACTCTTCATAACATAAATGCAGGGACATCTACTAACATTGAGCAAGTTTATATTTTATTTTTCATATTGATAAATATACAACAGGAAACCCTAGATTGCATATTTTGTGTCAAGAGGTCTGCCATCAATACGTTGAAGAGGCTTTGAATTTGATGGATCACTTTTGCACCTCAAAGCAGCTTCTGCCTCTTTAGATGGTAAGACATGTTGTTCTCTTGCTCTATTTATACAATGGGGGAGGGTCTCTCTGGAGCTATTGAGTCTTGAATCAGTGCAGAGAATGGCATACACAGGTGACTAAGGAAAAAATGGAGAACTTCTACCTGTAACACCAGCAACAGCCCTCCAGGAAAGGGTTCCAGCATCTCACCACAGCCAGGGTGAGCCAGGTGAGCAGCAAAGTCAAGCAGACACCTGTCTACCAAAGGTCCTCCTCAACCCTACAATGCCACATTGATTGGCACTGCACCGGCCTGCCTGAATTCTTAAAAGGCAGCTGGAGATCAAGTGGCAGGGCAAGTGAACAGCAACGGAGATGTCCACCAAAAGCCATTGCCCACCTCTGGAAAGCAGCCTCTACCAGATGTGTTATTTGGACTGAGCCCTTCTCAGTGTTTGGTTTGGCACCGGAGGAACTGTGGTAAAGCTTGCCTTATCTCTCTGGATTTATCTTCCTTCTTTCTCCTGGAGTGAATGTGCTTGCTAGTCATTCTTTCTGTGGCTCCCTCTGAGTTCTGTTAGGGATATAATATTTTTGATCCAACACGATTTGTAAACATGGAGCTAACTGTCAGAAAGAGCTTGGTCCTGTTGAATGAATAATCATCCAAATTAGTACAGTTCTGGCTTCCAGATTTCTATCCTGTTGCTCTCTGAGTGTCAAAATCCCCCAATTATTTGATGCATTCTACAGCAAATTGGCCACAATTGTCAGCTAGTGGTGAATAGTTTTGGTTTACAAGCAAACATTAACACTAATGTTAACTCTGCTGGGCGTATTAGCTCCATTAAAGCACAGAAAATAATTTGGATCCAGCGGTTCTTAATCCCTTGATTGCCAATAATCCATTTTATGCACTTTAGGATATAACCTAGATATTCAGGATTTCACTGCTTTAGGGACACAATCTATATTGACTGGCAGTAGCATAAAACAGATCTTGCCAGGAAATAACTATTTACATTTAGCAAACACAGATCGCAAGGATGTGTTAATTAAGATTCAGAGTTTACATTCTCCCTGCAGCAAGCTTGATTTTTCTCTGTCACAGTTTACTAAGTGGATAGGACTGAACATGGCTGTCAGATTGTTCAGACCTGGATGTTTCCATAGTTCTACATGCAGGTATAACCCTCACAAGCTGATGAAGACGATGGTCTACTTTAGAAAAGCACTGGAAGAACTTGCCAAGCAACCAGGCATCTTTAAAAAGAACAGTCACCATAATCTGAATGCCTTGGATTTATTTGAGTCCAGAAAGGTGTGCTCTACCTCCACCCCAAAAAAGCATATTCCTCAATAACAAAGCACCTTTACTATAAGGTTGTGTTCTTTTTCTGATGCACATAACAGACATCATCCTTTAGCTATCTCTGAACTCCACCTGAGTTCCAATGCATTGCTCAGTGTCGCTCATTGCAGTGTATAATGCTCCCATCTACTTTGAATCTGCTGGTTGTAGGAAGGAGATGTTTAATAGTTAAGCAGTGAGCTCCCTGAGGAAAACGTCTTTCATTCTCAAGCATGCTCAAGAGATTTGGTTGAACATTTGCTGCTTCCATGCAGTCAGTGCGGCAGAGTGGTAGAAAGTGAAATGTAAAGGGAGAAGTCGAACAATGTGGGGGGATCCTTAATAGTTCCAGCAGTCTCACTATGGAAATACATCCCCCAGGTTTGTGTGCAAATGGTACCTGGTTGTTTCATTATGGGAAGGACATGTTGGGAAATGGCTCCACATTTGTGTTTCTGTGTGTGTGTGTGTGTGTGTGTGAGAGAGAGAGAGAGAGAGAGAGAGAGAGAGAGAGAGAGAGAGAGAGAGAGAGCGCGAGCATTAAGTCTTCGTTTGTCTATACCAGGGATGGCCAAACTTGCTCAACACAAGAGCCACACAGAATAAACGTCAGATGTTTGAGAGCCACAAGACATAAACAAATATTGCATACACTTTATTGAAAAATATGCAAATTTGCTTTTTATTAACATTAAATTAGGCTGTGTGAAAGAGCCACATGTGGCTCCCAAGCTGCAGTTTGGCCACCCCTGGTCTATATCAATGTCTCTCTCAGTAAAAACAACCTTTTCATATTTGTGTACAGACAGAGCAGGTAGGATATATGTATGTTTGGAAGATGCATGTAAATAGGCCATTCTGAGCTTCAAAAGCTGTTCCCAGGAACTCTTCCTAAAGATAGAAACTTGATTGGAAAGCTTTGTATTCTTTGGACAGAGTCCCATTTAGCAATTTATTCCAGTCCAGAGAATTCCCCTGACTTCTGCAGACCAGGAGTCCCTCTTCATAGCGTGCTGGGCCAGCACCTTCTGTCTGTCACTCTTTCTTCTATGGGAGTGGAAATTTTAATGGCTGCTCTGAGTGGAGTGGGAGGCACTATCATGTGCCTAGCCACAAGAATGCTGTCCTTCATGGTGCTTAAAATCACCTCATGGAAGGAACAGCAGTTGTATGCCTCAAATACCCTGCAAGAACAAGCAGCTCTGGAAAGAAAAGGGATATGGAACAATCACTGAAAGAAGCTGCATGTTGAATGCTCTCCTTTGTTATGGTAAATGAAACTTGTTCTCAATCTTAGATGAGATATGATAGTTTAAGAATAGGTACCTGGGTTAAGCATCCCATTGATTTCAGCCCCACTTAGAATCAAGGACATTTTAAAAGAGCTTCTGACATTTGGGGCTCTTTTTAAAAAACCATCATTCATTTTTCTGGCAGATTTTGTCATGTTCAGAAGCGCTCAACAGGCTTTGATTTATGCATAGCCTGGTGCTAGGTGCAGTTGCAGATGGCATTAGTTCATTCAGAAGCCGTCTGTGCTGGCAGCACCATCTTCTGTTTGTAGAAGAGTCTATGTGAGAAAAAGACTGAGGCAGGAGAAGTAGCAATGGAGGCAGTGGCAACAATACAATACGATATGGTGGCACATTGGATGAGACCAAAAAAATACAACGTAGTATAACATCAAGCATACATTTTTTCTGAGAATATTAAAAATCTGCAGCTGCTAATGAGAAAAAAGCTACAACCAAAATATAGACTTAGTCAATTCTGAATTATTTAATTCTAAAAATCTTTGGTCACCTTGTTTTGCGCTAAAATTCCATACACCCCTATTTGCAACATCTAATGCTTGAAAGAACCTGAACCTCTATACAGTGGGCAACCAGAGAACATGCAAAGAGATTAATCCATTATCTGAGCATATCACTTATCTTATTTAGTTAAATTACTATCTAACACTACACCCTATTCAATAGAGGAGTTTATTTTTTTATATAGAGCACAATCTAGAGGTGAAGGATTAAAACTAGTACTATAGTAAATTGAAGATGCACAGTATCAGAACTGGACCATTCAGTGGCAAAAAGCTTGTCAGCCTAACCTAGTCCTATGGACTGTAATCGATCCAGGAACCCAAGACTGTCAGATTCCAGCAAGAGTCTTCAAAGGTGAACTGTGTAGCTCTGTGTAAGAGGCTGGCTCTCGTACTCTTTCCCAAAGAGATTCTTTGGTGGTGGGAGGCATGTAGTAGGATCTTAGGGCTCATGAGAGACCTACACTCCTTTTCTGAGTGGGGATCATAAATTATATTAAGAAATGTAAGCTTTTGGACCATGTCCTGCAATAAGTATTAAGCTAAAGGTATTTTAAAGAACAAATTTGGATAGGAAAGATGCTCTGTTTGACTGAATTGCTTCCCCATAGCACATAATTAGTGGCTGATTAAAGAGGCTGTTAACATAAGGAAAGGGAGAAAACATGTCAGCCCCTGAACACAAACTATCCCTACATTGGGAGCAACTCAAGAGAATAATTTGCCTTTCCACACCATCAAGCTGATATGCCCATTTAGTGAATTAAGTTCACTTCAAACCATAGGCTTATCCACAAGTGGGATGTGATTAAACCTTCAGCATTTTTTTTTTTTGGCTCATGAATAAATTTGGGACAATTCACAGTATTTTAACTTGGGATAGGAAGTGAACCTAGTTATCTTTGTAGGATCCCTCTCATGCATTATACCTTTCATGAAACCTTCCTTACCTGAAATCTTAATCCCAGCACAGATCTTTTGGGCATCCAAGCAAGGGAGATCACAAATGCAAAAGGCTATGAGCACAAAAATGATTTGACTGGAAGCAATAAATACTTAAAATACTGAACCATTACATTTTCCTACACATTCAAGTTGGGTTTTTTTTTTTTTTTTTTTTAAAAGCTAGAGTTGTTACTTGAGGAGCAAGTGGAACCCTGCATTTCTTTGACTCATGGTAGCTGCATAAGTGAAGATTTCCAGAAGATTTTGCCTACAACCTGCTTCCTGTTTTATCTTCTCTATACTACCATTTCCTCTTGTGTCTCCTGTTACCCTCACTTATCTGCTTTATCACCAGTAAAGCCTCAAAGATATTTAACAAGCTGTAGTTACAAATATGCAGTTTATGGCTTCAGGCTAATAGCCACTGTTTGAGGAATGTGAACAGGAATCCTGAACAAACCCTAAAAATACTTCCATTCCCTTTGTCATTTTGAGAAAATGCACCTTTAGACTGATCTCTGCAGTGAGACCCACCTTTAGAATCAAAAAAGAGGGACATACTCCTTCCCCCAGTTGCTTCTAAGGTTCAAAACAGATCCTAAGACGATCCAAATGAAGGATTACTGCCATGGGAAGTGAAGGCGGCTTGCTGTGGTCTTTATATGACTCAGACCTTCCTCCTATCAGTTTGGTATCCTGGGGGCAAAGTGTTTTAGCGGAGGGTGTGCCCGTGTTGCTCCCTGCGGGAAGTGTTCGATGCCGAATCCCCCCCTTGTCCTGGGAGCTTGGATTTAGCACCACATTGTTGAACAGCTCCCACCGGGAGGATGCTTTGTGCTCCAGCCCCCCGCGCGGGGAGTTTGATTTCAGCACCCTGGATTCGGACAGCTCCCCGCTGAGAAAATAAATGCTTGGGAAGCTGCTTGACACCAACGTCTTTGGAGGAGTTTCAAACGTGGATCAAATATGCGAGCATCGCGGCCAGCCAGAGACTCGTTTGTACGCTAAGCAAATCAAGAGCTTTCAACACCAGAGCTGTGGGCAGCTACTTATGCAAGAGACGAGGATTCGGAGGCGCAGCACCTCCACCACTTGGCAGAGGCGGCATCTTTACAGCGAGGAGCAGGCATCCAGTCCTCCAGGAACAAGAAAGTCGGAGTATCTTTGGCTAGCTCGCCTGGGAAACCACAAAAGAAGCCGGGATTGGAGAGAGGCAGTTTCCCATCGCCTAACAGGTGTCTCGGCTTTGCAAGGTAAGCTTTGTTATTTCAGGATGTTGACACAACTAGTGAAAGAACATCGCTGCCTTCTATGATGTCGTTTTCTTACTGTATGTTGTTGCTGTGTACAGCTCATTTTTGGGGAGAGGGTGCTGAATGCTCTGTAATGTTATCCCTTGCTCTTATTTCACATGACCAAATTGATATTATTTGTCTCTTTGCCTCCCCCCTTCCAGTTATTTGGCTGTGGTGGGATGAATTAGTCCAACACGTTGCTTGGTTAGAGCTTTTTAATCCTATAGATATCCTTGGCATCTAATCCTGTTCTTCCCAACAGATTTAGAAGCTAATAGAAGATTGCTTTGGAGCTAGGTTGAGCCTCTGCCAGACACCCACTGCCATTTCTGGTAATTAATTCTCTTTTAAAGTTTAATTTGGAAGACATCAATCTATTTCAAAGCTCACTCCAGGAGCTTGAGCCAAAATCTGAGAACCACCCAGTGAGATCCCACAGGTAGCAAAAATATTAAGTTTTGCAACTGATTATCTAACTAATAATTTTAAAAAAATATTCTCAGCAACAAAAGTATTAGGCAACCCATTTAATGAGGTTTGCTATGATTCAAATTATTTGTTATCATTTTAGAAGCAAGACTTTTTAAAAGTATAAGCAATTGAAAACATATTACAAGATTAGCATGTGTGTGTCTATGTGTGTGTGAATTACTAAATAAATGAATAAGCTGAATACAGAAATTAAGAAATGCAGAGGAAGATATGTGACAGGCATGGGGGGTACTTCTAGTATCCCAAACCCCTAATATCTAACTTAGGGATGCTTTGTCTCTTCACTTCTCTGTCCTGTCACTTTTACCCACTCCTAGTTTATGCCTTGTCCAATATGTACAGGGCCTGCACAGGAAAAAGCAAATGGATAGTGAGACTCATGTTAATTTGTGTTACTTTCTTCCTATTTTTCTGCCCTTTCTGATCAGTCAGTCAAGAAAGATATGGAAAATTAACAACTTTGCAAAGATCAACACTGATATAAAAATAATAAGACTTTCTTTCTTTCTTTCTTTCTTTCTTTCTTTCTTTCTTTCTTTCTTTCTTTCTTTCTTTCTTTCTTTCTTTCTTTCTTTCCAGTAAGGATATCTTTTACAATCTAGAGCCAAAGATACTTTGCTAGAACATTTAATGAACTCCTAGGGGAGAGGATGTGTGGTGGATTGTCTCAGTTCAAAAGAAATAGCCCGATGAAGCCTACATTTTAATACAAGTTAAACAAAGAACATTATTTATCATACACAGAGAAAAAGAACAAGTGCCCTTCCAAAAAGTTAGTTTTATTTTATAAATGAGCAATAGTTTAACTTATTCTGCCATTCCAAATCCTTTATAATACATACACAAAAAAATGGGGGGGGGGGCGGGGAATAGAAAGGCAAGTTAGGATGTCCATATTCCCACTGGTGTCTTTCAAATGTTCTGTTTGACCAGCTACTCTGAAAAGCAGTCTGAATTAATTTGTGTGAATTTACAATCACCCTGGACTGCCATCCATCAGGCAACCACTGACAGATCATCTCCCAGTCAGAAAGCTGCCCCTACAGAACATCTCGTTTGGGGTGATGCACTGGAGTGACTGATGGTGTCAATTAAGCAAGAAGCCAAAGGAACTTGGACCTTTTGCCCGCAGAATCACCTTGTATATTTTAGAGTGCAGATGACTGTCGGAGTCTGAGCCTGGAGCTGTAGATGTTTAGTTCCTGAAAGATAGCGAAGCAGAGCAACAGGAGATTTTCAAACATTGTGGCAGCTTGCATATTGCTTTTGCTTCCGCATGTAAATCACATTGTCTGCTGCTCTCAGATTGGTGTGCTGCTGACTTCAGAAGGCACTTGTAGACTTCAGAAGGCTTTTCACAAAATGTCATGTCAGAACTTTTTGACCACAAGTGAACAGAAACAAATGACTACTTGTCCTTTGGGAACAGGATTGCCAATGATGGCATTTTCTTACAGTAGTCCACATTTTTATTTTAACCCTAAAGTTAAGGTAAGCAAATATGTAAACAATTCTTGGAAAGGGAGTGTGGTGGAGTGGCTAGAGTCTTAGACTGGAGAGAACTGGGTTCTGATCTTCACTGAGACATGAATCTCACTTATGAGCGATGCTGAGCAAGTCAACATCTCTCAGCCTGATCTGCCTCAACAGTGATAACCTGGGATAATCTCATTTTTGCTGTCCTGAGCACATCAGAAGAAAAGTTAGGATGAAAGAAAGAAATTGGTGTCTATTCCAACAAATTTTTCTTTTCATGCATATCAAGGCAGATGTACTGATGACTATACCAATTCATATAACTGAGGATGACAAAGTTATAGCCATTTATAGCAAGTGAGCAGTACTCATTTTAGCCCGCTCAGATCAAAGAAATAATGAAATTAATAGTTACTGTGAGTTAGCTCACACAGGTGGAACTAATGGTAGACAGGCTTTTAGAAGTTTTGGAAAGGGGGAAAGTAATGTAAAAATATAAGTATACACAATTGTCATCAAGAAGAAGACAGTCTAGAAACTGGTATGCGTGGAATTAGAAGTATCTCATCTGCCTCTCCTATATCCAGTTAATGAAGACCACGGCACTAATTGAACTGCTCCCTAGTAGGCTGCCTCAGCAGTAGAACCTGAGAAAGCCTCTCTTGTGAATTCTACTGCTGTTCAGTGCTCCCTATAAGCTGAATTAGTGTGAGGTTGCCCAGTTTTTTAGCCTCAAGCTCACAGATTTTTGTCTCAGCTCAGGAAGGATGGCTCCAGAGCAAACTAATTTATGCAGCAGCGAAATCACTCACTCATAACTTTAATGCCAGTAGCTCAGAAAGTAGAATTACTGCTCACAAGACTCCACAGCTTAGAGGGAGCATTGATGTTGTTATGTGCACATTTATTTATTTATTTGGTTTACATCCCACACTGTCCCATGGGCTCCGAGCAGCTTACAGCGTTGTTCCAAACGCAAACATTTCTATCCCCGAAAGGCTCACAAAAATAATATCAAGAGAAAAGAGGCCAACTGAAATATAAATGTGGCATTTTAGAGATACAAAATCAATTTAGAGCTTAGAAAAAATTCAAACATTCATCAAAAGGATAGTGTCTTCTGTAGGCAGCCACCTGCTAAATAGCTGCTTGTAGAAGAGGAGCTGCTAGTAGAAGTGGAGGACTGGAATTAACTAGATGGGGAGCAGAGCTCATTCCTAGGTGGGGTGGCAGTGATATTTTTGGGTCTCTGCCCAGGAAATAGATGGATCTTCACTCCCAGATCCTGTAATTCTCCTTCTCTCCAGCAACAGCACCTGTGGTCAGCCCACCCAAAAAGATGCTACAGAGTGTTCTGTTGAAGTCCTTCAGGTATTCTGTTGAAGTCCTTCAAAACTAGTTAGGCACTCTAACCACCACCACACCATGCTGGCTCTCTGAATCCTGAATAGCCTGCACAAAAAGAAACTTTATGTTTTCTATCCACAGCATTCTAGAGACAGAGGATTCCAGTGAAATTAATAAGATTCAAATAAATGCACAGGACTGCTTTTTCCACCCTGATTTTTTGAATTCATTAGAATGAGATGTAATTGCCAGCAGTGTAAGATTGGGCAAGTTTACCAAAGAGAGGAATATTGACAGTGTCTATTAATTAAGATGGCAAAGGCATACGCACTTTTGCTGAAGGTAGTTCTAAACACAGGAATGCTGGAAGCTCCGAGTGATTGATAGTGAATGGAAGTCTCTGATAGTCTTTGCTCTTCTGTTAGACATTTTATTTGAATCATGCCAAACTGGCCTTTATTAAGAATGGAACGCTGGGCTTAATACACCATTGATCTGATCCAATTACATCTTTTATATTCTGGAAAATTGCTTCAATAATCCTTCCTTGCCTTATGGAGGGACTGTAAAGTGGAGTGTTAGTAATTTGTTCAGAACCTCTGAGGCTAGCCGTGAATGAAGTCATCATTATGACAGTTGTCCTTGAAGAAATAGATATTAAAACAGGAAATTAAATTAAATGCATGTTTGACTAAGGCAAAAGGTTGGATTCTTATCACTGGGTCATGAAGAAAATAAAACAGCCCTCAAAAGGGAATAGTCTTTCCAAGCTTTAGTACTTTCGTGCCTACCAAGAGAGCATATTGCATTGTGTCTTCCATAAGGCAAATGAGCATCTTGCCAGACTAAAGATTATGCCAAGAGGACCAGACTTTGGATCCAGGTTTATTGCTGAAAGATGCTAAATGAGATTATCTCCCCAATTTGGTGGCAACCTCATTGACGTCACTGTTGACCATCTCAGTCCCTTACAAAAGAGGAGGCTATCTTAACAAAGCCCTATTGCTATCACCACTTATTTGCAGACGTGACTCTGAAATATTTTGGTTTGTGTGCTAAACACTTGTGGCATATGCCTGTAAAACCCTGGATACAGCCTAATTTATCCTGCCTCTGAGGGCTAGGCTACATACTACGTGCAAGTGCATTTAATAAAACTGGGATAGCGGCTGCTTATAGACAAAGTGGGTACAGGAAGGCACATTTAATAGTGCAGAAATGGCATGGGGGAGATAGGCTTACCCCCTTTCTCATCTTGCTGCTTTGTGACTTCAGCACACTGCTACTTGATAGGGTCCAAATGTATATTTATATTTCAAACCTTGTAGACATGTTTTGAGAGTCCTGGGGGCAGGGGGAACAGAAGGGAGTAGGGGAAAGTAGTTGTAGTGGACCAGTTAAGGGTTGGGACCCCTTTCCCTTTTTCCTGCAAATCTCACTCTCCCAGACTACTTTGCCTAGAAGAAGCAGTGATGGGGCTCTATATCAGCTTGGGTAAAAGAGTAATGAATAGATTGCCTTAACTCTAGCTCTGGAGTATATTAACTCTAGCATGAATATTCATAATGAGGCTAAGGCCCACTTTTGGTTTATGTCTGCAGTAGTGCACTTTATTGGCATCCCTAACCTTTTGTTTCTTAATGTACATATTAACAAGTTTCTATTTGTGGCCCCTATGCGGCAAAGAGTTTTCCATTCTATTATATCCTGATCATGTTTTCTGCTGACAGGGAA
The DNA here is from genome assembly GCA_029375565.1 of Gekko gecko. Classification (NCBI taxonomy): domain Eukaryota; kingdom Metazoa; phylum Chordata; class Lepidosauria; order Squamata; family Gekkonidae; genus Gekko; species Gekko gecko. Next base: position 101,808,308 of record JAPDNY010000002.1, on the reverse strand, counting down.
ACTGATTGCTTGGTAGGCTGCATTGTTTGTGGTTTAGAAGATGACTGCTTCTTGCCTCCATTGCTGCAGAAAGGCAAAGAACAGAAATGTTAACAAGGGGTGGGTGGTGGTGAAATAGCTAAGTGGTAGAAGGCACATTCTACATTCAGAATATCCCAGGTTTGATCCATGGCATGTGCAGTTAAGCGATACCAGGAGGGAGGGGCTGGGAAACAGACCGTGCAATGCCCAGGGACTTCAGTGGACCTAGAAAACCATAATTCTACTTAGAATTAAACTGAGACCCTCTGCTGTCAAAATATCAGGCCATATGGACCAGCTGTGGACCAATTGTCCATATATATAAAACTGTTTCATGCTTTCCTCCTATTGTACCTGCTGGTTCTTTTTATCTTCTGGGTTGATCTAGTGTTTTTGTATTATACCAGATTCACACATAGAAAAATGTGTGCAAATATTGCCAACCTGTTGCAGTCCCAAGTGACAGAAATATAAAAGGCAAAGCATGATGTAAGCCATCTGCCAGGTATAACAAGGTAGAGCTATATGCCACCTGCCCAGGAAGAGCCAGGTGCTGGGATGGGGCCCTGAATCTGTGTTCATTCTGAAGAATGGAAATTAAAATCCAATCCAATTCAAAACACTAAATAAAAATGTGAATTTCAGGTTAGTACATCAGACTATGGTTTCAAAACTGAATTAATGACAACAATCAATAAACTAATAAAATTAATATCTGATGTTGGATTGTAACATAAAATTAAGATGGTCTTTGAAATTGCACAAGATAGATACTTTTAATCTGTATCAACAATATCAAGATTTGGGGCCATATAAATAGACTTAGTTTTACAGAGTAGTTACTAATCTTAGACTGGGCAGACTAGAGAGTTCAAATCCACTCTCTGTCATGAACAGTTGTTGATCTCTGTCCAGACTATGCATAAAATACCTCATAACCATAAAATACCTCAATTTAGACCAGTGTTCCCTCTAAGCTGAGTTAGTGTGAGCTAGCTCATAGTTTCTTAGCCTTTGGCTCAACATTTTTGTCTTAGCTTAGGAAGGATGGTTCTAGAGCAAACTAATTTATGCAGTAGCAGAATCGCCCACTCACAACTTTAATGCCAGTAGCTCAAAAAGTAGAATTTTTGCTCACAGGTCTCCACAGCTTAGAGGGAGCATTGACTTAGACCTCCATGAGCTACTTGGAGGCAGAGCAAGACACAAATGAAACAATGGTGGTCGTCCACATGGTCTGGGGCTATGTTGACTCAATTTCGTATGTAATTGCCTTGCACAACTGTAATGCCCCACATGGGCATCCAGTGACATCCCAGGTAGGAGAGCCACACTGGATAGTCAGGGAGGGAAGGTGCACTCTTGTTTGCTCCCCCCCCCCTCCACATACAGTCTTTCAAACTGTATTTTACTGGGTGGAAGCTGAGGTTTCGTTGATTTTCCCTTGCTCATCAAGTGGTAGCATCAGTTTCATTACCAACTTGAGCACCCTTGGAAAGAAAATGAGAAGGGGTGTGGATCAGATCTCAGGCAGCAGAAGGGCAGGGCACAGAGAAGTGGGCCCTGCCAGCTATAAGGGGGGCAGCTGCTCTAGTAGAATGTTCTGCTATTGATCAGTTGCCAGTGCTGCTGCCAAGACAGGTGTTGGCAGTGAGGAGAGGGTTCCATAAACACAATGCAACAAAGATCCAATTCTCTTTCACTGATCCTGTATTTGGATTGTTGGGTATACTAGTGCAGCACAGGGCTCATAAAGCCTCCCTTCAGAGATCTTTCACTGTGTGATGCTTTTGGCATTTTCTCCCTTTGAAAATGCATGGGGGGAGGATCAAGTTGTGGGTTGTATTTGAAGAGTAGACTGGGGTTCTTAATGTACGCATCAGCTTTCCTTTCAACGTCTTTTTTTAAGGGAAGTAATGTGCTGTGCTGTGTTTCACGTCTTTCCTGACATCCTTGAAAGCAGATCTGAGACTCGGGGGGTGGGGTTCAACCATGAAACACAGAGCACTGTCCTGAATGTGAATATCAATGTTCATTCCAATGTCTTAGTACTCAAGGGAGATACTGTTTTTCATTTACCTCCTACTATTTTAAATGAGACCCTAAATCTGCCCTTACACATTCCCTGCTCTGATACTTCGTGGTCATTTTATAATCTGTTAAGAGTAGCCTCAAGGCATAATTCTTCAGGAAAGGGAATGGATGTAAACTGACAAGGTGTAGCAGATAGGCAAAGGGAGAGATGAATGGTCTGGACTGGGGGACCGTGTGGACTTTGGTTTGGGAGAGGAACAGTTTCTCTCTTTAAAGGTGAAAAGTCTATGTGGTGTCAAATCACTGCCAGTCTGAAGTCCCCTCACCTTGATAAGCATCTGTCTGTTATTCCCTGGAGATGGAGCAATCTGCTCATCATGCCGTAGTGTGGTTTTGCTTCCTTATTTGTCATTACCAGTAACACTTGTTATGTTGCTGGATGTAAAAAGCAGCAAAACAAAACATAAATGTCTTTTGAATTCTGAAGTTGGTTCTGGTGACCAGTGGACCGTTGCTCATAGAATAGAAAAGATGTTAGTTTTTTAAATGGTTTTAAAAATATATACATTATATATTATATAATACTTAAAAGGCAAGAAGTATGTATCAGGGTGGGTCCATATTAGGGAACATGGCAGTCATCCTTTAGACTCAGAGCTGCATCAGTGGGTACTGGTGAATGGTCAGTGTGGCCTGTCTTGATAATATCCATTGTATACCATCTTCCTCTGGCTGGAACAGAATTGAACAATGAGCTCAGAACGTATGGAAGAATAGAATATGGCCTATATCTCTGGCTAGTTTTACAAGTGCATGATAAAGTGATTAAAAGCTGCATTAACAATTCTTTCTGTTTCTCTCATCAAAAGTAATTCTATAACTTTAAAAGATGCAAAGCAACACAAGGGCATAAACATTGCTTAGCTAGATCAGGCCAAGGCTGGTCTAGCATGTTGCTTCAGAAATGCCCAGCCAGTGGGCTCAACTGCATGGCATGGTGGTGGTAGCTGTCCTTCTGTTTGCCCCCAGTACTGAGCATGCGAAAGTTGCTAGTGGATGGTAACAGATTTGCCCTCCTCTGCTTTGTTTCCTTAAAGTCATCAGTGGTCCTCTTCATAAGTGGTAGCATTTAAATAGATGTGATGAACAACCTGTGCTGGAATCAACATGGGGATTATGGTGATTGGAAATCCTAGTAGCCTACAGGGAAGGAAGGGTAGCCTATTTAAAAAATGGTTTCCCTACCTTCTAATGATTAAATTATTTTCCCACCATTCCTCTGGAAGACCTCTGGGTGGCATGTACAGTCCTGCCTACCATTTTATTTTCACAACAGCCCCATGGGATAAGTTAGGCTCAGAGACAGTGGTAGTGCTTCATCTCTGATCCATTTGCTATTTGCTGTCTCTTGAGAGCTGCACAGCATATTGGTACTCCATCCTTGGAATTGCCATATCGTTTGACTGATGTATTCTGGGACTTGACTCCACATCCCTAGCCTTCATGCACTAGCCTTCTCAGGACACACTCCTTCTGACTTGATAAACAACCAGACAAAGTTTCAGTTGTAATAAAATAATCATGGGGTGTCTCTTTCCCATTGGATCTGTGTAGGTGGTATAGCTGCCCAAAAGAAGGGATATTGCTTCTCTCAGTGCCATTAAGGAATCAGTGCATAGCAAACCTGCTGTAGTTGGAAGACAAACAACTAGGGTTGCAAGCTTTATTTGACTTAGCAGGTACATTAATCAACTAAAGCTTCCATTGATTATTGAGAAAAGAGGCTGTTAATTAATGGGGGCAAACTTTAATTGGAGAGTCTGAGACTGAAGGACACCTTTGTTTATTTTTGAAGCCATTTTTAAACTGGGTATATTATTATAATGGGAATAAATATATTAAATGTTGGCTCTTCCTTCAAGCAATGTGGCAGCTTTAAAAAAAACCCTCTTGGAAAAAAGAGCAGTTTCTGTCAGAGCTCTCTCAGCCCCACCTCCCTCACAGGGTGTTTGTTGTGGGGAGGGGAAGGGAAAAGGATTGTAAACCACTCTCCTTTGGGTAGTGAAAGGTGGGGTATAAATCCAATCTCCTCTTCCTCCTCTTCTTCTCCTTCTATTGCAAGTTATCTTCTGTCTTCAATTTCCTCAAAAAGACACCTACTGTGAGACCTTTGTGATTTGTAAATTTATTAAAGTGTAATAAGGCAGATGTTTACAAGACAGATGGTTAATCAATTCAGTAAACTATTTAATTGATAGAAGGCCTAGTAAATAACATGGGGGGAAATCCTCCACATATTTAGTGATTGTCCTTATTATGTTGTCTACAATTTATTAATACTTCACATTGTTCCTACAAGAAGACTGGGAACACATGCATAACAACATTCACCAATGAAAATGAATACAACTGTCTTCCTCCAGTTGCCTAATCTACCAATTATGGGAATGCTGCATCCTTCCTACCTCTTTCCACATATATTTTATAAATTTATTGATTGATTTTATTCAAAGCATTGTTATGCTGTTTCTCCCACTGATCTTTCTTCATGGCCCCAGTTTTCTCTCACGGCTCTGCACACGTGCATTCCCCATGCCTATGTTCAGGTGTCATGACAAGCTGCAACCCAACTTCAATCAGATATAGAAAGAGTCACTGTGCTTGTGCCTCAGTCCCTTTATGCACAGGGCTTGTGCCTCTGCCCCTTTATGCACAGGGCAGGACGCAAAACTTCCCAACTTGACCAAGCTCCAATTCATTATGATGTCTGCCCACAGGTGCTGCAGCAAATTGGAGTTTATTTCCTTCCACCTCCCAAGCTGGGATTCTAAACTTCAGTTAAATTACAATTTAGAATCCTGATTCATGTGAAATAAACAGGTTCCGATTCACCGAGGGGCTTGAATTAAGACATCATGGTGAACTGGAGCTTGAACAACCTGGGAAGTGTTTGATCAAGCACTAGAGGCGGGTTGAGTGAGGGCTGCATGCAAGCATAGCAACAAGCTGGGCTGGTGCCTGATTGGAGTTCAGCTGCAGCTTGTTGTGATGTTTGAGTGCAGCCTAAACATTTTGTTCAACTTGAAAACTGCCACAATCATTTGCCTATAGATAGTGACCCAATAAAAGCTAAACCTTCACTGAATTTACAGCTCTTCAGGGCAAAGATTGTGTGTGTGTGTGTGTGTGTGTGTGTGTGTGTGTGTGTGTGTGTGTAGAGAGAGAGAGAGAGAGAGAGAGAGAGAGAGAGAGAGAGAGAGAGAGAGAGAGAGAGAGAGAGAGAGAGATATTTCTGCTTTGCCTGCATACAGTTGGGAATGAATACATCACAATATTTAAAGACATAGAGGCATATTTTTTCCTCTGTTAAAGACATGACCTGACCCGGATTGCTCAGGCTAGCCTGATCTCATCAGATCTTGGAAGCTAAGCACTACACAGAAGCGAGTAATGGCAAATCATCTCTGAACATTTCTTGCCTTGAAAACCCTACAGTGCTGCCATAAATTGGCTACAACTTCATGGCAATTTCCACTACCACCATTAAAGGCCTACTGAAAATATACAGATTAAACCTCCTAATTTCCAGGAATTCATCTTGTTCCTCCTACCCTCTGTTCTCTGTTACTTAGCATTTCCCTCTGTAACCTGGTACAATCTGACCCAACATACTGAGCAACAACCACCTTCCCTGCTAGTAAGTGGCCATCCCCACATGGCTCCTTCCAGGGAGATATTTGGGCCTTCTGCATGGACCACTTACTGGTAGTGGTCCCATCTTGCTCCTTTTCTTTGTCTCCAGTGCCACTGGATAGAATCCAGCATTTCTGCACATTGGTCCTTATATATTTGAGGAAACTTACATTGATTTATTCCAGCATTGGTCCTTTTTTAAACTACAAGTACATGTATAAGCCTCTGCTGCACAGGTAAGTATCATACTGTGATGAAAGAACATCATGAATAAAATGAAACTAAGGAGAACTCCCATTTCTTTCTCAAAACTCATACTTTCAAGCATCTTGGGATTTTCAGAAGCATCAGCAGCACTTATGCCAACAATGCACATAGCCATCACAACAGGTGCAATTGCTTAGGTAGCAAGATCTTTCTTTCTTTCTTCCTTTCTTCCCAAATTGTTTCCTGAACTCAAGGCTCTGCCCAAATTGCAGAATCCACGATCTGGGGTTTCTTTGCCATCACATACAAAATGCCACAAAATATACAGCCATGACTTGTCATCCACATTCCGTGCTGGTTAAATTAATTATGTGTAAATGAAACATGCAAATTATCTGGCAGCCTGAAGCCCAGGATATCTTTCCAAGGGGGTCCTTAGCACTGGACAGTATTTGGTTTTCATAACTTGGCTGAAAGTATCTTCACAGGGATTTCAGTAAGCCTTCTGCTGGCCAACCTGGCCACAGAGATCAAAGCACCAATGCCCAGTTTCTCTTGCTGCCTTGAGGAGCTTGAGACTTCCCTCTAGCTCCTGCTTAACCAATTCCAATGAGTCTTAAACTAGAATAATAATCCTCCTCACTCAGCTACCTCTCAGTGCTATGTGAGCCTCACTTTGATTCTGAGAAGCATAGACAGAGATGGACTCTTGGCAGGCAGGCTGACTAAACTCTCTGAGATGTCAAAAGGAGATGCAACTCTCTCCATATGGGCAACATGCAATCTCTGTCACCTGCTATTTAAGTCTGTTTCCAATGCTGCAACTGATGGTGGTTGTAGGGGCAGAAGCTACTGCTGTGAGCCTAATCAGGGACTGGTAGAAGCCAGGACTCCCTGCAACGAGCACAGAAGTAATCTCTGCACTCAATTATTATGTCTCTTGGCCTCATTGAATCCCTCATAGGCCTGAACCTGCATGATTTCAAGCCACTTTGCATGTCTCTTCCCCACCACCACCCCACCCTCTGCATTTGCTGTTGTCTTGGCTATTAGAGCTCTTCAGATCCTGTCTCTGGTTCCTTAAGCAGCTCCACTCAGCCATATTTATGAAATGCAATAGTTTAACAATTCTGGATGGATAGCGAGCACATGCCTGATTGCACCATCGTCCCATTAATAAGGGAAAGGTCAGGGGGTGATCAGCAAATATTTAGTTCAAGGAAGCTGCCATTGTCCTATTTATATCTCATTCAGCCTTCTCATCCATGATAGCCCTGGGATAGCCTACTCTAGACACCACTTCTTCATGGGGAAAGCAGGTATTGATCACTGTAACAAAGGCAATTATTGGAACAGGGGCTAAAAGCCCTTGGCTGGAAAAGGATTCTTTGTCAAACAACACTTCTTAAAAGATGTTGGTACATAGTGTGTGTGTGTATGGATGGATGGACGGATGGATAGAGATAGTGAATGTTAAATCTATTTCTCTGTGCTTCCAAAAAGCTCACTCTCTCTACCCTATTTTTATCTTGTCCTTAACACACATGGTTCTCCTGCCCCTTATTTTATCATATCTGAATCTTCTATATGTACTTTCCCACTCAGGTCTACTTAATATTCCCTCCAGTCCATTCTCTCTGTAGGATTGGCACATTTTTCCTCTGTGAGAGACTGGGCCCTTGGAATGTCCTAGCACAGGATATATGCTGAGATCCCTCTTTGGATTTTAGAATATCTTTTAAAAGACCACCTGGTTACAGACAGCATTTTGCTGAAGTCTTGTGTGTGATGATGAGCTACACTTACATTTATTTAAGCAACCTTTAGTGGTTTTTCTTTAGTGAGCAATCCTAAGCAGTCTACTCTGAGGCAAGTTCCATGTTATTCAATGGGGCTTGCTCCCAGGAAAATGTCTTTATGACTGCAGCCTTAATTATTGTTTCTGCTATTGTTTTTATATTTTGAACATTGTTGGAAGCTGCCTTGACTGTTTGGAAAAACAAAGATTTTTTTTTTAAAAAAAATAATTAATTCTCACAATAAGCTTAAGAGATTCCTCCTCACTTATGCCTGACCTCTCTGCTGCTGCTTGTAGAGATGACCAGTGGTAGTAGTTTGGCTGCAGAATGGCCTTCCCGTTGAGGGTCACTCATCTCATATCCATTCTTTGAGGCACCAAGCAAAAGCATTTCTTTCTACTCAGGCTTTTAATTAAGGGGCCAATCTTTTTAATTGTTTTTACAGTCTGCTTCTAGCCTGAAAATTGTTTTATGAGACTCGTTTTAGGCTGCTAAATGATTTGTGCTGTTTTTATACCCTGAATGAGTTTTTAGTAGTTTGCTATTTTTAACAGTTGTATGCTGTTTTATGATTTGTTCATGTTTTACTTGGTAAGCCACCTTGAGCAGGTTCTGTAGAGAGGCAGCATATCAGTCTTCTGTATGAATGAGTGAGGTGGGTTAGTCTGAGAGAAAGAGAAATTAAGGTCATCCAGTGAGATTTCATGGAGACTCAGACCCAAACATTCCATATCCTAATTTTTCTAGCCACTGTACCAAACAGGGTTCTCCTTGAGCAGAAAAGGCACAATCCACCCTTGTCTGTTAATATTTTGCTTACAGTTCTATTCTCTTCCACACCATCTGTGTTAGTTTATTACTTACTATTTATTTGATACATTTTTAGCCAGCCTTTCCTCTCCCTTCCTCTTCCATTTCACTCTCACAAAAACCCTGTGAGGTAGGTTAGGCCGAGAGAGATAATGACAGACGCAAGGTCACCCAGTGAACATCATAGCACAATGGGCCTTTGAATCTGGTTCTCCCAGTTTGGTGTAGTTTGATGTGGTGGTTAGGAGTGCAGACTCTAATCTGGGAGAACTGGGGTTGATTCCCCACTCCTCCACATGCAGTTGCTGGTGTGACCTTGGGTCAGTTACAAGTTATTCCAGAGCTGTTCTCTCATAGGCAGTTCTCAAAAGAGCTCTCTCAGCCCTACCTACCTCACAGGGTGTCTGTTGTGGGGAGGGGAAGGGAAAGGAGATTGTAAACTGCTCTGAGACTCCTTTGGGTAGTGAAGGGTGGGGTATAAATGCAGTCTCTTCTCTCCTCTTTTCTTCACCAGCCACAAACCAAGCTGGTTTAAAGAGTTCCCATTTTCCCTCCAAGAGAAAGCAGATATGTACCAGAAGCATTTTCTTCCTCTGTTTCTGCTGGGAGAGGGGGGGCAGAGAGAGAGAGAGGCTGACCTGGAAAGAAAGCTGTTCCCAAAGTGGATTCCTGTAGGGGCCCAGGTGCCTGGCTCTGGGCTCTATGCTGGAAGCCTAATCTGTTGAATACCCTCAGCCACAGAAAAGAGGAGAAAGCCCTTGAGACTTCTGCTTCATCTGAGGACATTTAACTCTTCAGAGATACATAAGGGCATGGCATAGGAAAAGCTCTGTCTGTTCCTAGCCCTCTGGATGGTTACATCTGTCAAAAGTGGGTTCTGGCTCATGAAAACCTGCACCACAATAAAGTTGTTAGTCTTTAGGGTGTCACAAGATTCTTTGATACTTTAGTGATAAAATGAACCGTGCCAGAAGGTGTTTTGTGAAAGCCTGGAAAGCTGAATCTCAGCAAGCTCTTGGTGTCCTGTTTCGTGTTAGGTGGCAGGCTGCGATCTTTGGTGTCTCACATGACAAGGCAGAATAATCGGCAAAATCAGAAAGGCAAACAGGTTTACTTACTGGAAGCACTAGTGTGTGAACCTCTCAGAGTAACTGTACCTGTCACAGTCTGGCTTCTGTGGCCATCAGTGCATGTCAGAGGTGATCTTCTGATTCCTTCTTTGCTGACATTGTAATGTCTGTCTATGAGGAGCATGGGTATATAATAAGGATGGTTGAGACCAACCTCCCCCAAAAATCTAAGTTTTATGGAGGCAATCGGTACTAGATGGGCATCTCCAAAACCCAAATGTAATTTCTCTTTGCTATCTTCATTTCACAGTTGAACACCACAGACTCTGAGGAGTATACAGGCCAGTTATGTCAAAGTAATTAGATTTTAGGCAGCTCGGGCTGCAATACTAAGCAGACTTAGCATCCCATTGGGCTCAGCACAGCTTACTTCTGAGTAAACATGTTTAATGTTAAGCAGTTGTTGCTAGATATTCTCCCAGGCTTTTAGCGGTTCATTTTTATGTGTCACTGGTTCTCATCCACATTTTAATATTGATCTTACTACTGCTGAATGGATTTCATGATTTTTCTGCGGCATAATTATTTGATTGTGTTACTGTTCATACACTGTAGGTTTTATTGCTACTAAATGGATTCTACTCTGTGTTGAGCAGAATGGTTTTAAAAGTTTTCAGACTGCTGCCATTTTTTATTTATCACAATCTTCCTGAGGGCTTTATGGGTCTTTTTATTTGTAATTGTTTTATATAGTTTTCAGTTTTATTTTTTGTTTACCACCTCCGAAACTTTATAAGGCAATATAAACAAATTAAATAAATATTGCTCCTCTCTTTAATGAGTTGCATAATTTTTGAACATTTTGTTCTCACAGTAGTCTTGTAAAGTGGCCGCTCCTGTATCCTTTATCTGTAGATGGTGGAACTGAAACAGAGCAACTCTGTCTAGCCTAGGACTATACAATGTGAAAATGAACAGGGATCCAGCCCTCTCTGCCTGCTGGACCTCATTGTTGAAGCCAATGGAGGGAAACAAGATTAGGGATGCGTTTATTTTCATGAAAACTTGATTAGAATTCTCTAGGATATAGATTAAAAGATAGTGGGCTGGATCCAGCCATCATTTGGGTTTTCCCAATTACTATAGCCCCCATCCAACATACCTTTTGTCCACACAGTTCCCATAAACCCCAGCATGGGTGGTCATGGGAATTTCCCCTTCCTTTTTTCACCAATGGAAAAGCTGGGTGGATCAAACCCATTAGTTTAGTTAGTACATGTTTATTGTTTTCATTTATTACAATGGAAAACACATTTCTAGTTGTAACTATTTTCTCTTCCCATCCAATTGCGATTGCATCCTCAGAGATTATACCTTCACCCAGAAGAACCTCCCTGCCAAATAAAAGAAAGAACACCCATTTCATAGACAATTAATTTTTTTGCTTGAAGGCATATATGGGCATAAGGGTCAGTTTTGCCTCCTTTTCTGGGATCCTCAAGTGTGTGTGCGTGTCCGCTTTGGAAGAGGACCTGTTTTAAGCAACACTAGAGCATACGAAGGGTTCTAAGTCCTCCCCTCTCCTTACTTTGATGAGTGGTTGTTTTCAGTATGTTTCTCCTGGTCCAGTTGACTTTTGTGAAGAAATGCATTTTTCCTTCAGAGGTTTGAAATGAGCAAAACCTTCACCAGGAAATTTTAAAGGGTTTTTCCCCCCCTTGGGCTGAGAGCAAGACAGGAGGGGGGAGATCAGTCAATGGCTTTCCAGGGTTACCTCATCTACCTCTTAAGAAATGCTAACAGGTCTAGCTAGGGACAATGGGATGGTCAAGTGTCCCCCCCCCATCAAACAGGGAACAGAGACATGGAGGAATTAAGTACTAGAGAGGCTTCAGGAAGGAAAATTCTAGCTACTCCAGGAAACGCTTCTCTGACCTGGCCTGACCTGGTCAGTGGGTGGGGAAAAGAGAGGTGATAAAACTCAGGGGAGCAAGGAGGAAGTTCTCTTTTGTGTTTGGGTCCATCAGAGGAGACAGAACTCTTAACTGAGGTCTGAAGCAGGCAGCCATTGACCATATGCTTTCCTAACTGGAGAGCTACAGAAAGCTTCAAGATAATGGAAGTCTGTAGAGATTTGTAACTCCTAGGCTAAAGAGCTGGTCCTATATCTTAAGAACTGATAGGACATGTATAGAGAGAGGGACAGAGGATTTGCTTTTTCCAATTTCTTTTGGACCCCTTGCTCAGTCTGGTGCTGTGCTAAAAATATGCTTGTGAACATTTTCTTTTTAATAAGTACTTTATTACTTAAGTTTCTGGCAATGGTTCTCTGTACCACATAGACCTCCACTATCTCAGACATGCTATTTTAAAAAGGAGCGCTGGGGGAAGGCAGGCAGTTGGCAAGTGGCTATTCCTCCAGGGGCACACAAGTCAGTAAACCATCCCCATGGTGACCGGGGGCTGGGCAGTGGGAGACACAGAGGCAGGGCCTCAGAACCTGGAAGGGAAGCTGGGATCCCTGATCCTCCTAGCAGGCAATTCCTTACAAAGCTCAGGTGGTAGTGGCGAGGTACCAAGGAGAGAGAAAAGCCTCTCTAGGTGTTGGGAAAACCTTGTACAGCAGGGTGGGACAGGGCCTGCAGGCCAGAGCAGGCCTGTTCTGCCACAACTTCCATGATCAAAGTTGGGCTGGGAGAAAAAATTCTTCAAATACCAGTGTAAGATGTGACAGGGAACAGGATTGACCATAGGGTTCCCAAGAACTTACCACCTGCCGGCGGGGGATGGATACGTCCTCGCAGGACCATCCCCGGGGGAAGGACAGGTGCGGAGCACCATGCTGTCACAAGGAAGCGATTCTAGGTGACGCCCTGACCATCGAGTTTTCAGCCCCATTGCCAGAATGTTGCCTGACATCACTTCCTGGTGGCGGCATGGTGCATTACAAGGCACATTGGTCCGGCCAGGGAGCATGTGTCCCCCGCTCCTACGCGGTAAGTACTTGGGAACCCTAATTGACCTCCTTCGCTCATACCTGTATGTTCCACTTTTATGTAAGCATAGACTTTCCCCATCTCCACTTTATTTGCTCCATCCTTCATTTTTACTCCATCTCCATTTTGTTTATTCCATCCTCTACACTTCTATGAATATGCAGTTGCCCATCTTTTCCCCCCTAGTAGGGTTAATAGTGGATGGGGTGGAGAACTTGTTGTATCAGGGAAGTGGTGTTGCTATTTTTAGTGCAAGTAAAATGTTTATCCCATCCCCGTGGGCAAGGGGAATGTAGCCTCTGCCCCCCTCCCTATTGGCAACTACTGACTTCAGAGAGTACTAGCAAAATATGTTCCCTATGCAGGGATACAGGTGCAAAAGGTGAGCAGGGAAGAGAATGGAACAGCAAGCTAACAGGATCCCATTCGGAGATGGTACAATGACTGGCAAAAAAACACTGTGCACAGAAATGCTTGAGAAGGCAATCACCCTCAGTGGGACCATCTGCTAACTTTTCTGGTTGGAAAATGCCCTTGTGCTAATTAGATTGTGAGATGAGTAATGCTCTGCCCTTCCACATCCGCCTCAAGTGACTGTGAAAATCAGCAAGCTCAGGCACCAGGAATTGCAACACGTTTCCACTGATTTCCAGAGACTACCATTTTTTTTAGTGATCAGATACATATATTGAAGAAAAATGGGGATTTGGGTCAGATTTTTTTCCAATTAATTCCCAAGCTCTTATCCAGGTCTTTTGGTTTATCTACCCAGTGATTTGCTCATTGCTTCTGAATTAGTATTGAAACCCCAAATCAAAACAATCCCTATGAAAGTAAATCAAAGCAGGCCTTCCAGCTCCCTAAAATTAAAAAAATGAACCCAAACAGATTCCTCATCCCTCCATTTCATGCTGTAGCATAAAGGTATTAATTTCTCAATCCCCTGCCTCCTTCAAAAGCTGGAGTCACTTTTCACAGTTTATATTCATTTGCAAGGAAGCCACACATGCATAGATCTCAGACTAAGGTTCTGTAACTGGAATAAGCAATAGATACACACAAAACTATCCTCCCTCACACAGGTGGGAATTCACTCCAGGCTTTCTTTTTATCATAGTCATCATACAGTATCGGTAAACTGCAGTATTTTGTATGCCTCCCACCCAGTCAATGCTTTCAAACAAAGTCAGCTCTTGTATTGCACTGTGCACCTCGCTACATAGAAATTGAGGCAATTGTTCCTCTTACTCCCAGTTACAAGGGGTGATTCAATAGCTATTGGGCTCACTGTGGCCAGATAACATGCTGAAGTGTGTGATAATCACTGTGATTTTAACACCCTTGAAGTGCAGCTCCAGTACCCTTGCAGTCATAAACCACAACTGAAATAAACAATGCAATGGCAAGCCTTCTGTGAAGGCCTGTTCTCTGGTCCTCCACAACCTCTGTGAGGAGTCACTAGTGGCCTGCTGTGGACTTCACTGTCCCACAGTGCTGTGTCCACCACACATTTGCTAAAATGGTTGCTTTGAATGCCCAGGTCACAAAAATCTGTCTTGTCATCACTCAGTTTAAAGAGCAGTTGATGACTCAGGTGTAAAAGCAATCACAGCTGAGGTCACCTTCACATCTACTTCTGGAAATAGCTGGCCGGCCGCTGTTGGAAGCAGGCTGCGGGGACTAGACAGCTCCTTAGTCTGATCCAATTTGCATTTTAAGTTCATGGTGTGCTGCTGCAAGTGTGATTTCACTTCTGCTGCACAGATAAAAGAGCTTAAGAGGGGACTGAGAAGGAAGTCGAATTGAAATAAACTGCCAGATAGAGGCAATGTAATATTATTTGACAGCATTCTGTGCAAGGGTGTGAAATGATGTCCTCAGTTTTATCTCATTCTTTCCATTGCCTCTCCTTTCTTTCTGGGTTCTGTCAGGATGCTGCCTGCCCAGGCTTTTGTCTATGGGTGATTCTGCATCCAGCATTCGCTCCACCTTTTCTCAACACTGAGGAAAACGTGCAACTCAAAACCACATTCAAATACCCCAGGCTAACACTGTTGTTGTTGTTCAGTTGCACAGTCAAGTTCAACCTTTCGCAAACACATGGACCACATAACACCAGGCCCTCCTGTCTTCTGCTGTCCTCCGGAGTTTGCTTAATTTCATGTTCGTTGTGTTGACAATACTGTCTAACCATCTCATCCTTTGCCGTCCCCATCTTCTTTTACCTTTACTCTTTCCCAGCATCAGGGTCCTCTCCAGTGAGTACTCCCTTCTCATTTGGTGGCCAAAGTATTTGAGCTTCAACTTCAGTATCTGGCCTTTCAGGGAACAGTCAGGGTTGATTTCTTTTAGGATTGACTGATTCGATCTTCTTGCAGTCCAAGGGACTCTCAAGAGTCTTTTCCAGCACCGTAATTCAAAAGCATCTATTCTTCGGCGCTCAGCCTTCCTTATGGTCCAACTCTCGCAGCCATACATTACTACTGGAATACCATTGCTTTGACCATATGGGCTTTTGTTGACAGGGAGATGTCTCTACTCTTTATTATGCTGTCTAGGTTTGCCATAGCATTCCTCCCAAGGGGCAGGCGTCTTTTAATTTAATGGCTGCAGTCACCATCTGCAGTGATCTTGGATCCCAGGAATGTGAAATCTGTCACTACTTCCATGACTTGCCCTTCTGTTTGCCAAGGAGTGATGGGGCCAGATGCCATGATCTTAGTTTTTTTTATGTTGAGTTTCAAGCCAACTTTTGCACTCTCCTCTTTCATCCTGAGTAAGAGGCTCTTTAGGTCGTCTTCACTTTCTGCCATTAAAGTGGTATCATCTGCATATCTGAGGTTGTTGATCTTTTTCCTGGCAATCTTAAATCTGGCTTGTGATTAATTCAGGCTGGCATTTCACATAATGTACTCTGCATATAAATTAAATAAGCAGGGTGACAATATGCATCCTTGCTGTACTCCTTTTCTGATGCTAAACCAATCAGTTGTTCCATATCCGGTACTAGCTGTTGCTTCTTGATGCACTACACCCAGTCTGGTGTAGTGGTTAAGTGCATGGACTCTAATTTGGGAGAACTGGGTTTGATTCCTCACTTCTTCACTTGCAGCTGCTGGATGTCCTTGGGCAAGCCATAGTTCTGTCAGAGCTGTTCTCTCAAGGACAGTTCTGGAAAGAACTCTCTCAGCCCCACGTACCTCACAGGGTGTGGGGAGGGGAAGGGAAAGGATTTTGTAAGCCACTCTGAGACTCCTCTTTGGGATTGGAATGTAAACTGACCTTTTCCAATCCTGTGGCCGCTGTTGCATTTTCCAGATTTGCTGGCATATTGAGTGCAGCATTTTAACATCTTTTAAGACTTTGAAGAGCTCAACTGGGATACCATCACCTCCTCTAGCTTTGTTGTTAGCAATGCTTTCTAAGGTCCATTTGACTATGCACTCCAGGATGTCTGGCTCAAGATCAGTGATCACACCATTGTGGTTGTCAAGGACATTGAGGTCCTCCTTTTATAGTTCTTCTGTGTATTCTTGCCATCTCTTCCTAATCTCTTCTGCTTCTGTTGGGTCCCTACCATTTTTGTCCTTTATCATGGCCAGCTTTGCATGGAATGATCCCTTGATTTCTCCAGTTTTCTTGAAGAGATCTCTAGTCCTTCCCATTCAATTGTTTTCCTCTATTAGTTTTCATTGTTCATTCAGGAAGGCCTCCTTATCTCTCCTTGCTGTTCTCTGGAAATCTGAATTCAGTTGGGTAAATCTTTCCTTTTCACCTTTCCCTTTTGCTTTCCTTCTTTCCTCTGCTATTTGTAAAGACTCACCAGACAGCCACTTTGCTTTCTTGCATTTTTTTCCCTTTGGGATGGTGCTGATTGCTGCCTCTTGTACAATGTCATGAACCTCCGCCCATAGTTCTTCAGCCACTCTGTCTATCAAATCTTAAACCTATTCTTCACCTCCACTGCATATTCATCAGGGATGTGATCAAGGTCAAACCTAAATGGCCTAGTGATTTTCCCAACTTTCTTCAGTTTAAACTTGAATTTTGCAATGAGTAGCTCATAATCTGAGCCACAGTCAGCTCTAAATCTTGTTTTTATTGATTGTATAGCGCTTCTCCATCTTTGACTGCAAATGACATAATCAATCTGATTTTGGTGTATTCCATCTGGTGATGTCCATGTGCAGAGCTGCCTCTTAGGTTGTTGGAAGAGGGTGTTCGCCATGGCCAGTGTGTTTTCTTGACAAAATTCTGTTAGCCTTTGCCCTGCTTCATTTTGTTCTCCAAGGTCAAACTTGTCTGTTATTCTGGTTACCTTTTGACTTCCTACTTTAGCATTCCAGTCCCCTATGATGATAAGGACATCTTTTTTTGATGTTAGCTCTAGGAGGTGTAGGTCTTCATAGAACTATTCCATTTCAGCCTCCTCTGCGTCAGTGGTTGGGGCATAGACTTGGATTACTGTGATGCTGAATGGTTTGCCTTGGATTCAGACCGAGATCATTCTGTCATTTTTGAGACTGTATCCCATTACTACCTTTCACATTCTCTTGTTGACTATAAAGGCCACACCATTTTTTCTACAGGATTCTTGGCCACAGTAGTAGATATAATAGTCTTCTGAGTTAAATCTGCCTATTCTAGTCCACTTTAGTTCACTGATTCCCAAGGTGTCGATGTTCAGTCTTGCCAGCTCCTTTTTGACCACATCCAACTTACCTTGATTCATAGATCTTACATTCCAGGTTCCTATGCAGTATTGTTCTTTGCAGCATCCGACTTTCTTTCACCGCCAGACACATCCATAGCTGAGTGTCCCTTCGGCTTTGGCCCAGTGACTTTACTCTTTCCTGGGTTACTTGTACTTGCCCTCTGCTCTTCCCCAGTAGCATACTGGACACCTTGCTCATCTTCCAGCATCATATCTTTTATCCTTTTGTCACCTCTGGATGGCCATAAATCTATACAGAAGGTACCAGCCCCGTAGCTAGCAACTTTTTGCTTGGGGGGGCAATGTTTTTCTCAGGGGGCCTACCATTGTATGTCTGTGTGGTACTGCCATGCCATGCTCATACTTCTAAATAACAGCTAAATAATAAATACAAGTGGTTTATTGCACAAAAATGTTTCAGGGAGAAACTTGAAGGCCCATTGGAAATAATAGGAGCGAGGAATGCCAATTGACTACCATGGGCTCTATTGAAATACATTACAGCTCAAGAAGAGTTGCAAAGAAAATGCGGAATGGATTTTCCATTAAGGTCTCTGGTCCCAAATACACTACTCTGGGACTAGACAGTGGAATGACAGCCCAGGAGGGTAGTAGATACGTCCTGGGACTGGAATGACAGGCCCCAGAGTCATTCCAGTCCTAGAGCTGAGGGAGGGAGGGGGAGCTGAGGATCGGGGGAGGGGCCCACAATAACCACAGGGGGTGTGTTATGTATTGGAATGTGAATCTGGGCTATACATTCCTATGTTAAGCTTGATTTCAAATGTGGCTCTTCAGCTGTGGCATTACTATTGGCTGGTTTCTAAGAAACCTCTGTACAGAACCAATCATCTTGTAAATGTGTTGCAAAGAGGGAACAGTCCTGATTGACCTTTATCCCTGTGTTATGATTGGGCTTTATCTCTGTGTTGTGATTGGCCTTTATCTCTGTGTTGTGATTGGCCTTTAGCTAACTGTGGGTGTGGCTTTGACAGCCCGGGAGAGTTTAAAAAGGGAGCTGTGCTCCACTTGTTTGTTGTGTGTTCCTGAGTTGAAGTCTTGCTGTTAAATAAAGCTGAAATCACTTTTTGCTGAATCCTGTTGTTGAGTCTCATACTTAACAATTGGCGACAAGGATGGGATCCTGAGAGCGGGTAGGCAGCCCCGCTGAACCAATGCAGAACGGCAGATGAGGATACACACCTGGCTGCGCCGACTGAGGCTCCACAAGCAGTGGTCACCCCTCCGGTCGAGATGGCCGTCAACCCGGCGTTCGAAGCGTTCGACCCAGCGACGGAGGACTGGGACTCTTACCTGGCACGGTTTGAGTTCCACCTTCAGGCGAACCAGATCACCGACGAGGCGAGAAAGAAGGCGACGCTCCTGAGCTCATGCGGCAAGGGCGCTTTCGACATCGCCCGGTCCCTGGTTGCCCCGACTGAACTAAGCGCGGCAACATGGGCTGAAATCACGGCCAAACTGAAGGGCTATTTCTCGCCGCAACCGTCGAGAATCGCATGCCAGCACGCCTTTTACAAGCGGTGCCAAGGGCCATCTGAATCGATAGCCGAGTTCGTCACCGCCTTACGGAAGGCGGCGAGGCCATGCGAGTTCGCTGACTTAGAGGAAGCCCTCCTCGACCGATTGGTGTGTGGCCTCCAGGACGAGCACCTTCAACAGCGTCTCTTTGCCCGCACCCAACTCACGTATGCGGTCACCTACGCCGAGGCCATCGCAGCAGAGGCTGCTGACAAGTCGACGCGAGAGGTTCGGCAGCGGCAGACCCAGGTCAGCAAAGAGCCTGCAGTTCACCAGCAGTCCGCCAGCGAGTCCGCCAGCGACGCCGATGGCGTGTGCCAAACTTGGGAGACACGCCCATCGTGGACCAGACCGAGAACTACAATGACCTGTCCCTGTGCCGGCTGTGGCGGTAAGCATGACAGAGACCTCTGTTGGGCAAAGGAGCTGATCTGTCGCTTCTGCGGGAAGAGAGGTCACCTGGCCTGAGTTTGTCGAGCGGCCAGAAAATCGCCACCGTCTTCGTGACGTGCAGACCCCAAAGTTCAACCCCGAGATGACGGCAGGTTGCCCGACTGTCATCAGACCGACACCTGCCCGTCGACCGTCCTGGCTACCGGTGACAAGGCCACGCGGAAGATCCACGTCACGCTTCGACTGGACGGCGTTCCCTGCACAATGGAGGTGGACTCTGGATCGTCTGTCACAGTCATCTCCACACAAACGTGGCAAGGCCTGTTCCCGACACGGAGTCGCCGCCGGCTGTCACCCGTGTCGACCCGCCTGACCGACTTCCAAGGAAGGCGCATTCCATTGGCGGGAAAGGTGACTTTCCGAGTTGAATTCAAGGATCGGAAGGCTGAGCTGTCCCTCCTAGTTGCTGAGTCGAAAAGAGTCAGTCTATTGGGCCTCGATTGGTTCGAGGCATTGGGCATTGCAGTTACCGGTGTAAATAAGATCTGTGATAATAAATGGGACTCATTGTATAGAGAGTTTCCGAATGTGTTTGGGGAAGGGCTTGGTACGTATACCGGCCCTCCGGTCTCTTTTGATCTTGACCCTTCAGTGCGTCCCATACGGCTGAAGTACAGAAAGAAGAAGAAGAAGAGAAGAGTTTGGATTTATACCCCGCCCTTCACTGCCCAAAGGCATCTCAGAGCGGCTTACAAACTCCTTTCCCTTCCCCTCCCCACAACAGACACCTTGTGAGGTAGGTGGGGCTGAGAGAACTCTAACATAAACTGTCCTTGAGAGAACAGCTGTGCCAGAGCTTGTGACTGACCCAAGGTCACATCAGCAGGTGCAAGTGGAGGAGTGGGGAATCAAACCCGGTTCTCCCAGATAAGAGTCCGTGCACTTAACCGCTACATCAAACTGGCTCGCCCTAAAGGCAAAAATTGAGGCCAAGCTAGACAAATTGGTGAACCAGGGCATCCTCGAGCCGGTGCCCTATGGTCGATGGGAGACCCCCATCGTGACACCCGTAAAAGCTGACGGGTCAATATGAATTTGTGCTGACTATAAATGTACTGTAAATAGAGCCCTTCAACAGCACTTGTACCCTGTGCCGGTAATCAGCCACGTGCTGGCATCGCTGGGAGGGGGTAAGGTTTTTGCCAAGGTCGACCTTGCTCAAGTGTACCAGCAGTTGCTGGTGGACGACGCAACTGCTGAGGCACAAACGATTGTGACCCACAAAGGGGCGTTCAGGGTCAAATGCCTTCAGTTTGGGGTGAATGTTGCCCCAGGTATTTTTCAAGGGCTTATGGAGGGGCTCCTGCATGGGCTCCAAGGCGTAGTGCCCTATTTTGATGATGTCCTAATAGCTGGTGCTGATGAATGTGAACTGATGGCTCGCTTGAGAGCAGTGTTGGGCCGTTCGGGGGAGGCTGGTTTGTGGGTGAAGCGTTCTAAGTGTGTTGTTGGGGTGGACCGAGTTGAGTTCCTCGGATTCCTCATTGATGCGGATGGGGTCCACCCCACACCCGACAAAGTCACCGCAATCAAGAACACGCCCCCACCACAGTCAAAGAAGGATCTCCAGTCGTTCCTGGGAATCCTCAATTTTTACCATGCCTTCCTGCCCCATAAGGCATCGGTTGCTGAACCCCTGCATGCTCTGCTCCACAAAAACGCAAAATGGGATTGGGGAGAGCGGCAGGAGCGAGCTTTCACGGCTGTGAAGGAACTTCCATCGTCGAGTGCGGTGCTGACCCACTTCGACCAGAACAAATTTTTGGTTCTTGCGGCTGACACGTCCCCTTACAGGGTGGGCACCGTTCTCAGCCACCTGATGCCAGACGGATCGGAGGCACCGATCACTTTTTATTCACGATCACTCGCAACAGCGGAGAAAAACTATGCCCAGATCGACAAGGAGGGCCTCGCCTTAATCGCTGGAATTAAGAAATTCCATGACTTTGTTTATGGGCGGAGGTTCCTCCTTGTGACCGATCACAAACCACTCCTGGGCATCTTCTCCCCAGACCAACAGACGCCGAACATACTGTCCCCTCGGATGTTGAGGTGGGCAGTTTTCCTTTCGGCGTACAATTTTGAACTCGAGCACCGCCCGGGGAAGGCTATCGGGCATGCCGACGCCCTTAGCCGTTGCCCCGCACCGCTGACTAACTCTGACTCTGATACTGAACTGGATGTTCTGGCGCTTGAGGAGCTCCCGGAGGCACCGGTTACCTCCTCAGACATTGCCTCTGTGACGGCTAAGGACCCTGTTCTCGCCCGTGTCCTTAATTGGGCATGGAGGGGGTGGCTGGCAGGGAAAATGGCGCCTGAGTTTACACCTTTCTGTTCGCGCCAAAATGAGTTGTCAGTTACCAAGGGCTGTCTGCTTTGGGGGAGTCGGGTGGTGATTCCCGCCAAACTAAGGGAAGATGTTTTGGAGGCATTGCATGTGGGCCACCCTGGCATGGTCCACATGAAAGCCCTCGCCAGAGGGTACGTGTGGTGGCCGAAACTGGATGAGGACATCGAGGCCTGGGTAAGGCAGTGTATGTCGTGTCAGCAGTCCTGTCCAGAACCACCACAGGCTCCCATTCAGCCCTGGGAGAAGACGAGGAGGCCATGGTCCCGCCTCCATATAGACTTTGCGGGCCCTTTTCATGGGCAAATGTTTCTAATATGTGTGGACGCTTACTCCAAATGGTAGGAGGTTGTAAATATGTATTCGACTGGGTCCGGGGCTGTAATCAAGGCCCTCCGCAAACTGATTGGAACACATGGGCTGCCAGACTGTGTGGTCTCTGACAACGGGCCACAGTTCATGTTGGCCGAGTTTGAGGGGGTTTTGCGAGACAACCTCATCCGCCATGTGACTTCTGCCCCGTTCCATCCGGCCTCTAACGGACAGGCTGAACGGATGGTTCGGACGGCAAAGGAGTCACTTGGGCGTCTGACTTGTGGGGACTGGAGCCAGAAACTTGCATCATTCCTCTTGAGGCAACACATCACCCCGTGTTCGACAACGGGGAGGAGCCCAGCTGAACGTCTAATGGGCCGAAAGCTGGCTTCACTTCTTGACCGTTTGTACCCCGACTTAGATCAGTTGAAGCAACAGTCAGAGACCCCAGAGCAGGGGAGAGTCTTCGTTGTGGGGGACAAAGTGTTTGCCCGCAACTATGTGGAAGGTCATTGGTGGCTACCAGCCGTAGTCACCAAAATCACAGGATCCAGGCTGTACGTGGTCCGGCTTCCCAGTGGACGGGAGATACACCGCCACGTAGACCAGCTCAGAGAGCGCTGGGCAGACTCAAGTGCCGAGTCACTGCCTGACTCTGAGCTGGTCCCCGAGCAGGAGGGGCCTCCCGCCGAGGAGGTGAGTGCTGCAGAAGGGAATTCGGAGTCTGGGCAGACCCCAACTCCAGAGCCTGGGACCCCTGTCTTTGTTCCCCCTTCTCCTGCGAGAGAAGTGACCAGGGTCCCCGACGGGTGTGCCGCTCCAACTCCACCATTGGAGCAGAGACCGCTGCGACAGTCAAGCCGAAGTCGTTGTGCCCCCTCCTATCTGAAGGATTATGTTTGGCAGGGTAATGTGCCATCTTAGGGGGGAGGAATTGTTATGTATTGGAATGTGAATCTGGGCTATACATTCCTATGCTAAGCTTGATTTCAAATGTGGCTCTTCAGCTGTGGCATTACTATTGGCTGGTTTCTAAGAAACCTCTGTACAGAACCAATCATCTTGTAAATGTGTTGCAAAGAGGGAACAGTCCTGATTGACCTTTATCCCTGTGTTATGATTGGGCTTTATCTCTGTGTTGTGATTGGCCTTTATCTCTGTGTTGTGATTGGCCTTTAGCTAACTGTGGGTGTGGCTTTGACAGCCCGGGAGAGTTTAAAAAGGGAGCTGTGCTCCACTTGTTTGTTGTGTGTTCCTGAGTTGAAGTCTTGCTGTTAAATAAAGCTGAAATCACTTTTTGCTGAATCCTGTTGTTGAGTCTCATACTTAACAGGGTGGGTGAGCCCCGTGGTCCCCTTGATAGCTACAGGCCTGGAAGGTACTATAAAATCCGATGATCAAATAAAATGAAAGCAACATGCAACGTAGAGGGGAATTTCTGTTCCAAAGTGGGTTTGGTAAGACAATGGAGGGAAAAGCCAATGCAGAATCAGCCTATGTAAGTTAAAGTCCAGCTATTGTCGTCTTGGGAGTGAATTGTGAGACATGGAGAACTGTTTTCTTGTTTGGCCACTATATAAGATACTGAATGTTTCATATGTGGCCTACTGACCAAAAGGCAGATTAGCCATTTCAGAAAAATAAGACTGAGCATGCTCCTGAAGTTCAGCAAGTGCTTTTGTGAACTTATGTGTGGCTTCTGAGATTACCAGCACTGGCTTGGGAAATACCTGGAGATTTGGGAGGTGGAGCCTGGGGAGGATGGGGTTTGGGGAGGGGAGGAACCTCAGCAGAGTGCTGCGCCCACCCTCCAAAGCAGACATTTTCTCCAGGGGAACTGATCTCTGTTGTCTGGAGGTCAGTTGTAATAGTGGGAGATCTCCACATCTGACCTGGAGGTTGGCAACCCTAGTGGGATCACATCCCTGCTGAACTCCCTCCCACCCCAAAGTCCACCTTCCTAAGGCACCACCCCCAAATCTCCAGGAAATTCCCAAGCCAGAGTTGGCAACCCTACAGTTCCATGCTGGTTTATAGAAACAATGGAAGAGTCAGGTGAAGGAGAGGCTGCCACTTGCTCCTCTTTCTTCTGTTATCGGGACAGTCCCAGTTTGGCTTCTCTGCTCATCATCATCATCATCATCAGTGCCCAGAAATGGGCTCCTTTCCTTTCAAAAAGTCAGTCCAAGCACAGCAAGAAAGAGGGGGCTGCTCCATTGGAGGCTGGAGGATGGGAGCAGGATCAGATGCCAATTTTATTTATTTTAATGCTAATTAGGATATTATATAATATGAATAAAAATGCTCAGTGGTGTGATATGACTGAATGAATAAAAGGACTGGTCAGTCAGGAGAAGCAGGTACCACTGCCAGTTCTATGTTCCTAAACATATTTTCTTAGGGAAAAACCTAAGGTCTCCAGCGCTGCCTCAGCAAATGGTGGGAGTTTTTGAGGGAGGTGCCTGGGGAGGATGGAGTTAGGAAGGATGTGACATCACTTCTGAGTGATGCTCTAGGAGTTACCCCATCATCTCTATGGGAAAATCCCTACGGCCTCACTATGGAGGCAACTTTCCAGCCACTTCTTTCTCTAGCTCAAAGGCACCTCCCACTCATGCTGATTCAGATTGGCAAAATGGCATGGGAGGGGAGCAAAGAGCCCCTCTTCCCCAGCAGCATAATCGTCCCAACCAGAGCCATGACCCCACACAGTAGTTTAAAGGACTTCCCAGCTGGGTATGTGTGCTTCAAAATCATGGGTGCCCCTGGGATGTCCACAGAGATGCCCATTATCATCTAGTTTGGCCTTGAGTAGCTTGAGGTAGGGGAGGGAAAGCATGATCTTTGTAGACAGCTGGACTGAGGCAGGTCAGTGTTGCTCTTGTTGCTTGACCTCACAGCAGCATTCAACACAGTTGACTACAATCTTCTGACTCACTGCCTTGCCAATGCAGGAGTCTGGGGGTGGCCCTTCATTTCTCCATGGTCGGGGACAGAGGGTGGCACTGGGAGGGGAGGTGTCCTCTAGGCAACCCTTATTATGTGGGGTTCCTCAGGGGGCATTCCTCTCTCCAATGTTGTTTAACATCTATATGCAGCTGACATGGAGTTTTGGGCTTGGATGTCACCAGTGTGCTGATGACACCCAGCTGTATCTGTTCCTGGACAGCCACCTGACTACCGCCTCACAAAATCTGGCCAAGGGTCTGGGGGCCGTGGTGAGATGGTCTAAAAAGAACAGGTTGAGACTGAATCCAATGAAGATGGAGGTTCTATGGCTGGGGTGTGTGTGTGTTCAAGATAGGAATCCAGGCTTCCAGCTTTTGATGGGGCACCACTGGCACTGGCACTGTCTACCAAGAGCTTGGGCATGATTTTGGAGGTCTCCTTAACTATGGAGGCCCAAGTCATGCACATTACCAGGCTGGCATTTTTCCATCTTCATCAGGCTCGGCAACTGGCTCCTTTCCTATCGCACCATGACCTAGCCATGGTAATCCATGCAATGGTCACCTCCAGGCTTGATTACTGTAACTTGCTCTGTGCTGGCCTACTCAAACTGACCTGGAGGCTCCTGCTGACCCAGAATGTGGTGGTGTGAATCCTAACAGGAACATCATGGATGGCACATATTCAGTCTGTGCTGCACCAGCTACACTGGCTTCCAGTGGAATACCGAGTCAGGTTCAAGGTTCTGGTATTAACCTTTAAGGTCTTGAGCAATCTAGGACCAACATATCTGCAGGACCGTCTCCTCCGGTAGGTCCCTAGGAGAGCTTTGTGCTCTGCAGATAACAACCTGCTGGTGATCTCTGGCTCCAAAGATGTCTGGCTTTCTTGGCCCTGGCCCTGACCTGATGAAGCTCTCTGCCTAATAGCACCAGGGCCCTGCGGGATCTTATGCAATCCCACAGAGCCTGCAAGGAGGAGATGATCTGCCAGACATTCGGTTGAGGACAGCAATGGTTCTCTACTGTGGCTGACACCCTCTTCTTTCCTCCCCCCTCCAACTCTGAGCCTGTGCTTCCTCGTCCCTGCCCAGAAGTGGCCAGAAAGTCCAGAACTGGGATGAATTTCTTGGGATGCCATCTTGGACTTTTTAAAAAATCTGTTTTTAACTTTCTTTTTTAATCTTGTTGTTTTGGAATGTTAATGTTTTCTATATTTGTTTTATGATTTCATGCCTTATGTTGTACATTGCCCAGAGCCCTGCCTGGGCAGGGATAGGGTGATTAAAAATCAAATTATTATTAATAATAACAACAACTTCATGTGTAGATTAGCTCCTCTTAGCTACATATTATTTTTCACGAACAAATAAATCCCTACAACCAACTGCAGGGCAGACACATGAACAAGTGTATGCAGCTGCCCCCCATTTTGTATAGTTTGTCCCATAGACTAGTCAGGAAATAGCCAGGTCAAGGTCATATAATTTTGGCACATAAAAGAAGGAAACTCATGTCATATTTATGGCAAAATATCAACCATACGCTCATGCCAAAATTTTGAAATGCTTCCAAAAATGTTGAGGTCCATCTTCCCAGGACCAGTATGATGGAGGCCATCAAGAACATCCCACTAGTGACCCACTGACCTGGTTATCGCTCACTACTCTGCTAGCATTTTGTGAGTGCCACTGGTCCAACATTCTTCTGCATCAAAAGCTGTTATTTCAGGAAATTGCTGTGATATTTTGTTCAGCTTTTAGCTACGAAATGTCAGTTGCATTTAGGAAAGTTGTATTTACTTTCTATTTTACAGTTATAGGAAATATTTCATAACAAAAATATATGGTCGCTGCTTATATTTCAGTTCGTAAACCACTGTGAACTGTAAAAGAAGAATTTGGGTTTTGAAAACCAATGTTTCTACTTTGGAAGCAAAATTTAATTTAGAAAAGGCAGGCATAATCTGATTTTACAAAAACTAAAAAAAGGGGTGGGGAGAAACTCAACCCAAAATCAGCTGCGAACTAAGAGGGTCAAGCTACAAACTATATTATGCAAAAATACAAAATGTTTATCAGGGTGTACACATAGCTAAAACATACTGCGGTTAAAAAAATTGATGGGTAAAAATCTTTTGACCTAAGGACTATATGCATTTCAGCCCCTTCGGGCCTTCCTCAGTAGTCAATATTCTTTATATTACAATGACACACATCCAGAAATGTACACATAAGAAATTTATATATGTGTGTGTGTGTTGTTTTCTTATATGTTTTTGCAATTGCTATGAGTTTGTATTGTATTGTATTGTATTGTATTTATTTATAGGCCGCCCTCCCCCAAAACGGGCTCAGGGCAGCTCACAAAGGGCAATTATGCCAAGATAAAACAATTAAAACAAGTAAAATCTATAACATACAGAAACAAGATACAAAAATAGATGTGCTCTCAATATTCAGAATCTCTAGTACATGATGGCGTGGTGCTCATAGGGAAGATGGACTCATTAATACCACACAAACAACCGTAGGACGGTTGCCAGGGCCAATGTAGTGCGATGATAGTGCAGGTGCAATGGCGGCGGTGCCTACTCAAAGACCTGGTGGAAGAGCTCTGTCTTGCAGGCCCTGCGGAACTGCACAAGGTCCCACAGGGCCCAGATCTCCTCCGGGAGCTCATTCCACCAGGTAGGAGCTGCCACCGAAAAAGCCCTGGCCCTGGTCCCAGCAAGCCTGGCGTCCTTCGGGCCTGGAACTACCAGGAGATGTCTCGACCCCGACAGTAGTGCCCTTGGGGGAACATGTGAGGAGAGATGGTTCCTTAGGTATGTTGGACCCTGACCATATAGGGCTTTAAAGGTAAGAACCAGCACTTTGAAGCGAATCTGGTACGCTATAGGCAGCCAGTGCAGTGCTTTCAACGCTGGCCAGATGTGCTCCCACTTAGGGATGCCCATCAACAGCCTCGCCATGGCATTCTGCACTAGCTGCAGCTTCTGGGTTTGCGACAAAGGCAGCCCCATGTAGAAAATGTTACAGTAGTCTAGCCTTGAGCTGACTGTCGCGTGGATCACTGTGGCCAGGTCCTCGTGGTCGAAGAAGAGAACCAACTGCCGAGCCAACCTGAGATGGTAAAAGGCCGACTTGGCAGTGGCTGCCACCTGGGCCTCCATAGTTAAAGAGGAGTCCAGGAGCACTCCCAAACTCCTAACCACCAATGCAGGCACCAAATGCACCCCATCAAAGGTCGGGAGAGGGAGCCCCAACCCCAAACTGACCCGACTCAGGCCCAGCACCTCCGTCTTCACCGGGTTTAGTTTCAGCCAACTCAGTCTGAGCTAACCAGCCACAGCTTGCAACGCCCGATGAAGGTAATCAGGAGTGGAGTCCGATTGGCCGCCCAGCATCAGATAGAACTGGGTGTCATCTGCATATTGATGACACCCAAGCCCAAATCTCTGGGCAATCTGGGCAAGGGGGTGCATGTAAATGTTAAACAACATCGGGGACAGCACAGCCCCTTGAGGCACTCCACATTCCAGAGGGTGTCTCTGGGACTGCTGATCCCTCATCGCCACTCTTTTTCCTGACCTTGGAGAAAAGAGGTAAGTCATTGAAGGGTGAGCCCCTGAATCCCCACATCGGTGAGGCAGTGGGTCAGCAACTGGTGGTCGACCATGTCAAATGTGGGTGACAGATCTAACAACAGCAGTGCCGCCACACCGCCCTGATCCAGATGCCTTCGGAGATCATCAGCATGAGCAACCAGCACTGACTCCATCCCATGACCCAGGCGGAAACCAGACTGGAAGGGATCTAGGATAGAAGCATCATCCAGAAAGCTCTGCAACTGTAACACCACCGCCCTCTCAATAAGTTTGCCCAAATAGGGCAAATTGGGCACTGGCTGATAGTTGGCCAATTCAGCCAGGTCCAATGATGGTTTTTTCAAGAGAGGGCGGACCATCGCTTCCTTGAGTGCTCCAGGGAACCATCCCTCCAAAATGGACGTGTTAATAATCTCCCATAGGGCAACTCGCAACCCCTCATGGCTCGCTTTAATGAGCCAGAAAGGGAATGGACCAAGGCTACATGTGGTTGGGTGCACAGATATGAGCAGTCTGTTAACTTCCTCCAGGCTGAGCAGGCTAAAACACTCTAAACCAGCACTGAAGACGTGCAAGGGGCCTTGAGTTCACTCACTCTTTCCAGTGTGGCAGGGAGATTGCGGCGGAGTGCCAAGACTTTATCTGCGAAATAGCTCACCAATGCCTCACAGCCAATGTCCAGATCCCTAGCATTTTGCCTGCCCTGTGGCAGAGCTGTTAAAGACTAAATCATTCTAAACAATTGGGCCAGGCATGAGCTCACAGATGCAATCGTGGCCGCATAGAAAGCTCTCTTTGCAACCTTGACTGCCATCTCATAGGATCTCATAAATGTCCTATAAGATGTTTTTGACGCTTTGTCGCAGGCGCGGCACCACCGTCTCTCTAGTCGTCTCAGTTCTCACTTCAGCTGCCACAGCTCCTGAGTATATCAGGGCATGCGCCTAGCACAAGTGCAGAGAGGACGCCTGGAGTGATCTTGTTGATGGCTGCAGAGAGCCAGTCATGCCAGTCCTCCACAAGCTCATCCAACGAGCTGCCGGGAGGCCTCAGATCCCGCAGAGCCATTTGAAGCTGCACAGGGCCCATTTGGTTCCGCGAGTGAGCCAAAATCTGCTCGCCACCTAAACAGGGTCAGGGTGGAACATTCAGATGGGCCTTCAGGGCATAGTGGTCTGACCATGGCACTGCTTCCACAGTGATCTGGTCCACTATCACCCCAGCCGCAAAGATCAAATCGAGCATGTGATCAGCCCAATGTGTGGGGACCGATACTAATTGAGAGAGTCCCAGCACCACCATGGACGACACTAGGTCCGTAGCCCAGCTGGAGGCTGCGTCATTGGCGTGGACATTGAAGTCACCCAAGACTACCAGCCTAGGGTGCTCCAATGCCCAGCCTGATACGGCCTCCAGCAGGGATGGGAGGCTACTGGCCAGTGCGTTAGGTGGTCAGTATACCAGCCAGATCGCCAAACTCTCCTCAGCCTCCAGCATCAAGCCGACACATTCTAAGCCAGCGATCTCAACGGGAGGGAGCACCCTGAAGGAGTAAACCTCCTGAATGAAAATAGCCACTCCTCCCCCCCACCCCTTAGTCCGTGATTGGTGAAGGACCAAGAAACCCGGTGGGGCAAGCTGGGAGAGTGACACAGTCTCCCCATCCCACACCCAGGTCTCGGTCACGCACGCCAGGTCAACCTGAAGGACGGTGGTCTTATTGTTGATAGACCTGGTGTTGCACAACGCCAGTGATGGAGGGGGGTATTCCATCCTGGCCCCACTGCCAACCACCCTCGGGATGGGCCAAATGCTGGAAGGGCACCGAGCCATCTTACTTCTCTGTGCTCTTCCCTTAAAACTCTGCCAAGGCCCACCGCTAAACTTCCCCCGCCCCAAGAGCACCGGAATTTGCTGACCAGACATTGCTACCACAGTGGTTTATGTAGAAACCTCAAACCACTGACAGCCAGCCAACGCTAGCCCTCATAAGCGGTAAACAGATGAACTCCTGTGCTGACGACTAACATAAACTACCTAATCTGCTACAAAACACAACCTAAAATTGCACTAAGCCCAACACAATACTACCCTGATGATGCACCTAATCTCTAACAGGATAATAAGCTAACTAACTAACAGTCTGGCAATTCAGCGTAACATTAGCTACCTACTCTACTACAAACAAATTCTAATATAGCACAAACCTATGACAATACTACCCGGCACAGCTAAGCCTACTCACTAACAGGGTTTATATAGGCTATCTATCTAAAAATCCAGCAATATAACATATATACAAATTCTACCATACAAACTTATAGCAATTGCAAAAACATATAAAACAACATATATATATATATGTGTGTGTGTGTGTGTGTGTGTGTGTGTGTGTGTGTGTGTGTGTGTGTAAATTTCTTGTGTGTACATTTCTGGATGTGTGTCATTGTAATATAAAGAATATTGACCATTGAGGAAGGCCCGAAGGGGCCGAAACATGTATGGTCCTTAGGTCAAAAGATTTTTACCCATCAGTTGTATTTGTATAATAACTAACTTGGTTGTATAAGCCTTTTAAGCCTGATACTTAGACTATTTCTTTTAACCGCAGTATGTTTTCGCTATGTGTACACCCTAAGAAACATTGTGTATTTTTGTATAATATAGTTTGTAGCATAATCTGATTACATACCACACATTACAAGGGTCTTTTTAGGAGTATATTTAAGAAATTCTAAGCATATACTTGTAAACGTAAGTATAGATCCCACCGCGGTTTTCTGTGGGTGGAGGGATTTGTGCTCCTGGAGCACAACTGTCTTGCCTTCCCCACCCCACAGCAGCCTGAAGTGCCCCACTCCAATCTTGTTCTTGAGGGCCAGAAAACCACAGGAACAAGATTGGGGATGGGATTTCAGGCTGCTGCTGGAAGAGGAAGGGGAAAAACTACAGCCTGTGAGTACATATTTCTCAGCCCACAGAAAGCCTCCAAATAGGGATGCCAACCTCCAGGCAGGGCCTGGAGATCTCCTCATATTACAAATGCTCTCCAGATGACAGAGATCATTTCCCCTGGAGGAAATGGCTGCTTTGGAGGATGAACCCTATGGCACTGTACCACATCAAGGTCTTGCCCCTCCTCAAACCCAGCCCTCCCCTGGATCCACCTCCAAATCTCCAAGAATTGCCCAATTCAGAGCTGACAACCCTACCCACGGCCGGATCGCCCACTGGGTGAACTAGGCGCTCGCCTAGAGCGCGCCGGCCTCAGGGGTGCCAAATGGCGCCCCGCTCCACCCGAAAAGCGTCCCCCCGCCGCCCTAACCGGGCGCCAACCGCCATCTCTGAAAAGCACCCGCTTAGGGCGCAAGTCGCCCTCCCCCTCCTCCAGGGCCGGCTCGCTCACTAGAGCACAGGCCCTCAGGGGCGCCAAACCGGTGCCCGAAAAGCCCCCCCACCGGCCACTGCCCTAAACGGGCGCTCCTGACTCTCCCCGCCACCCCCGCCCCCACCAGTCTGAGTGCCCTCCGGGGCGCTTCAGAAGCCCTTGGGGGGGGTGGAGAGGTGGGGCGGCATGGGGGCGGCTGGCCAGCGGGGACTCCGCTGCCGCCGCCCCCGCCAGTCTGAGTGCCCTTCCGGGGTGCTTCAGAAGCCCTTGGGGGGGGTGGAGAGGTGGGGCGGCATGGCGGCAGCCGGCCAGCGGGGAGAGTCCCCGCTGGCTGGCCACTGCCAGTCTGAGTGCCCGTCCGCTGGGAGGGAAGGGGCGGGCATTCCAAGCCCGCCCATTCCCCGGCTCTCCCCGGCGCCTCGCAGCTGCGAGGGGCCCGGGAGAGCCGCCCGCCCCTTCCCCGGCTCTCCCCGGGCACCTCGTATCCGCGCTGCCTGTTCCCCGGCTCTCCCCAGCGCCTCGCAGCTGCGAGGGGCCCGGGAGAGCCGCGCCGCCCCTTCCCCAGCTCTCCCTGGCGCCTCGCAGCTGCGAGGCGCCTAGGACAAGGCGCTGGGCCATCTCCAGGCCCCACCTGGAGATTGGCATCTCCGGTGGTGTGGGCGCCCCAGGCTGTCCTGCCTAGGGCGCCCAGACACCTGGGGCCGGCCCTGATCCTACCCCCAAGGAATCTAAGCTGTTATATCGGCAGCTGTGCATTTGTCACGGGTAACTAGGATTGATTGGTGAGTGTATATTCAATGGCAAACCCAGGCTGGGTACTGAATAAGATGGTCCTAATATCCACATAAGCATCAGCACGGAGGAAGTGTAGCAGCAAAGCTTGGTAAACAGCATTCCAAAAATATCCAATACATTCACTTTAATATTAAAAAATGCAACATTGTGTGTGCGCGTTCAAGTTTGCATTCTTATTCATGAAAATGCTGAAAATAGAATTCAATAATTTTGTACACAGCTCCCCATAATTTGGGCGGGGGGAATTTGCTAAGAAAGCTAAGTAACCACCTTGACCCTTAAGACACTAGTTCCCCTGGAAAAGGTTTGTAACTGATGGTTCAGACACTGCGATTAGGGGATGTTAATAGTGTTCCTTGACCCAGTTCATTTTGCAGGTTGGATGAGCCGTGAAGTGTTTGTCAACAGCCAGAGAACTGCCTGCTTGCAAGTTGTATGCATTTATAATTCATAAAAGGAGCATAAGAAAATTTGTAAACTGTGAGCCGTGTGAGGAAGGGTTGTGAAACAGGGCAGGTGTTTGCCATGGAGAGGGCATACAAACAAGCAGCACAACAAATGCGAAAGTGTGAATCTCCAAGAAGGCAGATGCTTCAGTCCCATCCAAATAGGGCCCTTTCTAGGAATATTCAACAGCAGAGAATCTTATGGTGTGTTTGTACATGGCACACATGCATATATACATACACCCATAAAGTGAACATTTTGCTGCAATTTTTTAAAATGGGGCTGTTGATCTGCATGGATTCAAGACAAGACAAACAAGAATCAGAAAGAAACAAGAGACTTCTGTGAGATTGTGAAGTTAGGGTAGAGTTGCCAACTCCTGCTTGAGAAATTCCTGGAGGTTTAAGAGTAGAACCTGGGGAGGGACTACAGTGGGTTTTTCTCCAGGGGAACTGATCTCTCTCATTTGGAGGTCAGTAGTAATTCCAGGAGATCCCCAGACCCTGCCTAGACAGTGGCAAGTCTCAGCTAGGGCTGCACTACATATTTGCATGCCAATATATAAGTTAAGTGCCTTGGGAAGGTTGAAAAGTTCCCAGAACACTACGCATACACATAAACAGCACCTCCCCCTTTTTCACTGTTGTTCAAAACCTGTTCACTACTTGACCTGCAGCTACTTTGGAACTATTTTTAGAGGGAGGGTCATGCTTCCCAACTATGTGATTGTCAGGAGCCTGGTAGTTATCATGGCATTGTGACAGGTAATGATGTTCCAATGGCATGTGACATCATAAAGCCAGTTCAGAGTGAGGGGAATACTCCTAAAAAAATATCACCACTCTTTTCACTGTTGATAGATGCAAATGCACTTTGTCTAGAGGATCCCACTCCTAGACAAAAGTGGACAGCAACAGTGTGAACACTTACCTTTAGCAAGAAGAGAGGCAGAGGCACATGCTGCAAAAGATGAATAATGCATTGGATGAATTTAACCTCTCTTTCCACTCCAGGAATCCCCAGGAGCAAATCAGCATTTTGTTGCATTTATTCATTACTGAGAATTATTCAGTGAATTTCCCTTCTTGACTTTGAATGCTAGTTGGGAATTGTTCTCTGCCATGCAACTGCAAGGGAATTTCTTCCCCGTTCAGGAAATACTAGCTTTAATAGGTTAAGAGCTCTCCTGGGTGAAATAGGTCCTCTTTTTGGTTTGTGCCTGTCTGCCTCTATGGTGATAATTAGGTGAACCAATTGAAAGAAGTATAAATGGCTTTCACCACACTGCATGGCAATGAATCCACTTCCTAACACAGCGTTAGAACTGCAGTGTGGGCATAAAGTGATTCTCTTCCTTTTACAGTTTTCCAGTAGAGCCACAGGCATCTATTGGACAGTGTCTATAACACCTCTTAGGGGCTGTGGTGGCTCAGTGGTTAAGACGCTGAACTGCAGACCAGAAGGCTGGTAGTTCAGCAGTTTGAGACCTGAGTGCCGCATGACAGAGTGAGCTCCCTTCTCTGGTCCCACCTCCTGCCAACCTAGCAGTTCAAAAGCAAGAAATTGCAAGTAGATAAATAGGTACCTCTTTGGTGGGAAGGTAACAGTGTTCCATGTGCCTCGGCGTACTGGCTCTTCGGCTTGGAAATGGAGATGAGCACTGCACCCTAGAGTCGGATTTGACTGGCTTTTGAGCAAGGGAAACCTTTACTTTTTATAATACCTCTTATGTCAAGACACAGTATTTTTCCTAATCACACCTGCAGAAATCTGAGTTTTGCTTTTTGTTGTTTTATATTTTCCATGAGTGTTCATGTAACCTTAAAAAAAGGCAAAGAAGAACACAACTTCTCTCCACGCTAAGAATACTTCTCCTCCCCCCCCCTTTGAAGGCTATGTAGTCCTCTCTCCAGCAATGGAACACACATCTTCTCCACACACTTCCTCCCCACAACAGGATAAACAGACTCTTCTCCTCCAGGAGAGTTTGTCCTCCTCACATAGCCAGATTTCCCTCCCTTCCATTTGTACTACTGATTAGGGCTGGAGGGTGCAGAGTTATAAATGCAGTTGCTCCCATTACTTTTTAAAACATCATTTGTACAAGCCCTAATGAAGCGCAGATGTAAGATCTTTCTGATTATTGCCACTGAAATTACACCTCCTTCAAGGTAGTTCCATCTGATGTATTGGGATTAGATAATTGCAGCCAATTTTGGCTGGCAGCCTTTCAGGCAGCATTTAGCTATATCAATTGCTGGATGTATGGTATGGACTTTGGGCCCCTTGAGGGGAAAACAATTAAAAACCCACTAATTGATGGTGCCCATCACTTTTCACCCCTCCCTCCTTCCCTCTGCTCTGTTTCTCCTCCATGTACCAGAAGTCTGGCTGTTGTCATCCCACCCCCATCTCCCTTGCCACTTCCCTTGCCTCCTGCTGCCTTGAATGTAGCATCTTCATAAAGGTTTACTTTGGGATGAGGACAG
This sequence comes from Gekko gecko, assembly GCA_029375565.1. NCBI lineage: Eukaryota > Metazoa > Chordata > Lepidosauria > Squamata > Gekkonidae > Gekko > Gekko gecko. Next base: position 101,772,633 of record JAPDNY010000002.1, on the reverse strand, counting down.
ATGTTTTACCCCCCACCAAAAAAAAAAAACCCTAACAAAAAGCACATTCTTTACTCACATGACAGCAGCTACCCTTGAAATTTGAATTGCAGAGAAGCTTTTCACAGAACATCTTCAGGTTCTGGATGTGTAAGCTCTTTTTTAAAAAAGAAGGGGGAAAGAGTGTGTAGATACATGAAATGAGCATTCACTGTGAATGACTGACTGTAATGGGCTCTGAATGAATGGTGCACACAGTCATAAGGTTAGAAGGGGTGAAAAGTTTATAACACTTTTGTTCTTCCGTAGTGCTTTAGAGTATTCGAGGTGCTTTGCAACATTATCAATAATCCTTACATTGCCCTTGTAATGTAGGCCACTTTTATCATCTCCATATTAAAAACTGTGGAACGGGAAACTGAAAGATGGAGGCTAGCTTAAGGCTACATACTGACAGTGGAATCTTAAACAGAGGCTGCGTTCACATGAGGATCTCACGCAGATATCATCACAGCACCTTTGCAGTCTTGCAGATGTAAAGAGCATGATCAGACAACATCTGCCTTCTGTGCCCCAGTTGTTGGCACCTGGGTTCAGCACGTCCTGGCAGCTGAGTTTGCTGACACCAGGTAATGTCTGGTCTTTAGGTATGCCAGTGCTTCCACCCTGCATTTCCTGACATTTGAACCCCCCGTGGAAAAGTCAAGCCATCTGGGAAGTCTAAACCTTCCCTTCCATTTCCACCTCCCTTGGTGGGTGTGTGTTTATCAAGTAGCTATGTGCACATAAGTGCATAATCGCCCCTGGCATTGTCAATCACTGGGGCCAGGTGGTCATTCTGGATCAGGAGTCCGTGGGGGAATTGTTTTGTAGTGACAAGTCCCTCCCCCAAACCCCTCTCTCCTGTTTCTGCATCAGAGTTGCTCTTTGAGAACATCCCATGACTGACACAACAGTAAATGCACTGAGGTCAATTGAACTATTCTTATGTAAATCTGCACTTTACCACCCCCATAGAAGAGAGGTGAAGGGAAGGAGGCTGAGAGGGACTGGAGTACTTGGCAGATGGATTGTGGAGCTGTCAAAAAGGAGCCGGAGCCTCGGATACACACTTATGTGCATGGGTGAAAGACAAAAAAAATGATACTGCGACAATCTGAACGATCGACCATGGGATGAGTGCATTGTGAGGCTGGTTCAGGGTGAGATGTCTGATTGAAATTTCCCACAACTGTTTAAACCCCTGCAAATAGAGGTGTGGCCAGGTCACACCAAGCCCCCAATGTGACCGCAGCCAGAGTTACACCTTTCTAAGTCTATTGAAGTTAATGGGCTTATAAAAGGGTATAACTCTGTTTAGGATTCCATTGTAAGACTATGATATAGACTTATATCTGCCTCAGCTGCACTGAAAATCTGAGCAAATTTCAGGACAGGGCCACTATGCTAGTAGAAGAGCGCATTACAGCATAAACATAGATGCCCAGACTGTTTCTGTACACAGTTTGTTTTTTCAAAGTGTACTGATTTCTACCTTTGAAGTTTTGGTTTGTGTATAATTTAGGTATGGGGTTGGCAATGGCCTGGGGGGGGGGGAATGTCCAGGCCCTTTAATAGAGGCTTAATGGGATGTTATTTACCATATGACGTTATTTATCTCCATGCCATGAAAAGCTTTAGATGCCCATTTTCTCACATTAAGCCTCTATTCAAGGAACAAGACATGTTCTATTTCTCCAGGCTGTTGGCAACCCTATTTAGGGATTGTCCCAAAGTGCATAAGATTTTCTTCAGTCAACTGGAGAGGGTATATTGAGAGTGCTGCTGATTCTGAAAGCAGAAGTGGCAGTAGAATAGAACAGAGCCTTTTCTTTGGTAGCCTCTAAACTATGGAATGCCCCCCTCTGATCTGCCAGCTATGTGAATATTTAGGTTAGGACTAGACATTACTAAGCAAACATAGCTTTCTGTTTTTCTTCATAACTCTACTGGTTCCTGCTTCCTTCTCTCCTTCCCACTTACCAGCCAGCCTACCTTTATCTGCCCTTCTGTCTTCACCATTTCCCTCCTCTTGGCAGCCTCTCCCTTAAAAAACTCTGCATGGTTCTGGCCACCAGGCTGGGTGAGGGCTGGCTGCACAGTGGGGAACCTGCAAGGACTTGTGGGAGGCACCTCACTTTCACCTGTGTTGCCCTTCCCACACTATTTTCTCTTTTCCTCCTCTGGATAGCCCCCATATCCTCACCCTTCCCTTTTCTCCTTCCCACCTAGTAACCAACCTTTCACCTGCCCCCCATCTTCAGCTATATTTATTTATTTCGTTTATACCCTTCCTTTCTTCACATTATGGACCCAAACAGCTTACATCTCTTCTCCTCCATTTTATCCTCACAACAACTTTGTGAGGTAGGTTAGGCTAAATGAGTGTGACTGGCCACAGGTCTCCCAGTTAGCATCATGGGAGAGAGAGTATTCAGACTTGGATCTCTGAGATGCTAGACTGAAACTCTAACTACTAGACCACACTGGCTTTTGTGGGGTGGTTGCTGTTGAATTGTAGAGAGCAGGCAGGCCTGTTAGTGGTTGCTGCTGACAGTGTTATTTCTCAATGAGTCTTTTCTCAAAAGCCAGAAGAGCCCTGAAAAAGGCCTGCCCCCTCCCCTTGCTTTTTACTGACAGAAAGGTGGCTTGAAGGCTGGCAACACTGTTGTGGTTGCCTAGAAACCCACACAGTGGCCATCATTTCTTAAAGGTACAGGTGCTACTTTATATTTTAAATTTTTCTGGGAACCTGTGGTTTTTCTTGGGTTTAGAAAAAGATTTGTCTTGCCTGTTCATGGCTTCAGGCTCTGGATATAAGTATGTTGGATATAAGTAACATGAGTCCATGTTAAGAATTAGATATATTGATCTGTTTGCCAGTGTGATATGTAATTAGACCACAGTAAGGTATTTTTATTTATATTAGTGTTTCAAGTTATGTTTCAGTTAGAAGGATGGCTTTAATAGTTTGTTTTTTAATTGTATTGTTTGCTTGGATGCACAAGACTGATGTTTAACTTTATGAGACAGACTGGACACAATCAAGATTTTCCTTTGTTACAATTCTTTCAGATAATGCTAGCTGCCGTGTTAGTGAAGCCCCTTTTACTAAAATAATAGACTGAAGCCCTCACAGGTTGTGTTACTGAATTATATAGAAGGAGCAGTGGCAGATTAACCATTAAGCAGACTAAGCACATGCTTAGGGCACCAGGGCCAAAGGGGGCACCACAAAGTTGGGAAAAGGGTGAAAAGAAATAACAAATGAATGAAGATTTGTTAAAAAAAATTATAAAACTAGTGCAAATTGATCATGGTGCATTTTTGTATTTCTGCAACCTGCATTGTATATCTGGTCAGACAGGTCAGCAACTAAAATGGACTGGGTCAGTGTGGAAAGGAAGGGGGCACCAAGATTGGTCAGTACTCAGGGCACCAGTGAGCCTTAATCCGCCCCTGAGAAGGAGATGTTAGTTTTGAATTCTGAGCTAAATTAGTTAAGGAGCTTGCAGGTGGAGACTCCCCGTGAAGCAAAATTTTAGTGCTTTCACACATGTCAAGTAATACACTTTCAATACACTTCAGTGATTGGTTGCAAGTGGATTTTACCATTTCACACAGTACATTACTGTTGCAAAGTATATTGAATGTGAATTGAAAGTGTGTTATTCAGCATGTGTGAAAGCACTGTAAAGACTACAGAAGAGAACTCTATGATGAGGATAGACTCTGACGTCTCATCAGATCTTCTCTCCCAATTAGATGCCCATGTAAAGCCAGAAAACAAATGGGCAAAACAAAACAAAGAAAGTTCTTAACTGGATTGTTCTAATACAGTAGAAGGTTGTTGCCTCATTAAAAGCCAATGGAGAGTGATGTGCCCTTCGTTTTGCAAATATTCCAGTTAGGACTACTTGTCTAGAATGATTTTGTCACAGATCATTTTACCATATCCCGATTAGACACAAACATGTAAGCATTATTAACAGAATTGTCCAACGCTGTTACCCTCAATGACAGGGCATCTGGAGGTCAGGAATTTACCAAATGACTTGCATTTTAGCCTAATGAAAATGGTCAAAGCGAGAAGATTCTTTCCTGCAACCTGATCCATTATGGCTAAGACTAATTTTCAGATTACAGAAATCAGTGGAACAAGCACTAGGTCAGAGAGAGTCAATTAATGAATGGAATGGTTGTCATGTGACCAAGGGCTTGACAATCACAGAATACATATGTTGCGGGAGATTTTTATAAAATGTATTGCTATAGCAGGGAGGAGTGGAAGGAGACCCAGGGAGAAGAAGGTTCATCACTCAGGGTCCAGGGTGCTTATTTCTAAGCAACAAATGGAGTATGTAAGCAATGGGAGCTAAATGCTGCCCTGCCCATGCTTCAACTTGCTAGACTCTGGTGCTTTCAGCATTTCAGCAACCTGGGCCCGATACCAGAAATCAGCCAGCCTGGGGAGGGGGGGGCGTTCTTCAAGCACTGGAGTAAGATGGAGGATGAGCCAGTGTTTTTGTTCCCTGACTTATTTGTTCTGTTTTTATTTAACAATAGCCCTGCCTTGCTTCCTATGGAAATAAATAGAGCTTTTTGGTTTTTCTGCTTAGTATGCACACCCAGAGATAATGCAGTAGCTCAGACAAAGGGAACATGCTTATGTGCATGTAAAGTGCAGTCAAGTTGCAACTGACTTATGATGACCCCAGCAAGGGGCTTTCAAGGCAAGTGAGAAGCAGAAGTGGTTTGCCATTGCCTTCCTTTTCAAAGTCTTCCTTGGTGGTCTCCCATCCAAGTACTGACCTTGCTTAGCTTCTAAGTTCTGATGAGATCAGGTTATACCATACCATTCCACATACCCAAACATGCTTATTTAGAATCAGAAAGCCTTCCCAGAGCCTGTGAGATGGTATAATAATTGGAGGAAAGTTGAAATTGACAGAATTGCCAATTAGGACAGTTCTAATAGGTGGGGAGTCTTCTGGCACAGCTCCTGTCAGACATGTCTCCCCTAATGCTGAGCTACTCTTTCCTTTAGTCTCCCCAGCCCCTCCCACTTCTCAGGAAAATGACACCAGTGAGGCATCTGAATAATGGTTTGTTTGGAAGGCTTCTGTCTCCCCTCTCCAAATGTCAGAAATAATTTTATTCACATTTGCAGCTTATTTCCAAATTCTAGGTCAAATCATAATTAGTAAATATTTTAACAGACTTCCTTTTTTCCATCTAGGCCTTTCTATGAATTATTACAATAGCATTTATACCATGCTGGGAATACACAATAATACATTATCCCCATTTCTGTGAGGTAGGCCTGTTGCTATTACTATCCATGTTATTGCACCAAGGAAGAAGGGCTTGAGAAGGGCTAAAGCTGAATTCACATCTAAGGCCAAGTTCAGACTGGCAGTTTGGCCCAATATAGGCACGTTTCACAAACGGCCTAAAGGGGCCGGTTCACACAGGCAAAGCTGTCAGGCATTCCCCAGCCTTACTCAACCCATCTTGTAACGCTTCCCTCCTGAGTTTAAAAAGTACCAGGTGAAAGTGGTAGCAAACCCTGGAGAACGCATTGATCCCGCTTCCCAGATGTGTGCACGCTAAAAGCTGAGCAAACAAGCCGCATTAATAATTGCTGCTGCGCCTATGTGACTGTACGCATAGGCGCATGTCACCGGAGTGGGAAAAAGCCGCTTACAGCTGCGCCTCTGCCAGGGGCAAGCCAACAGTGCGAATGCTCCCTTGCGCCTCCTCCCCGGTATGCTCCCGCATCAGTCAGTGCAGTGTGACCGGGAATACCCGGAACACATTGTTTCGGGTCTTTTTGCCACAACTCCCTTGCACTTCATACTGGCAGTCTGATGTCAGCCTAAGAAGAACTTTGAGCTGGGGATTTCCAGGCTCTCACTGTTCACACTAAATAGTCATGTCAACAGTCTGGCTCCAATTATACACATACTTACTGGAGACGTGTTTCAGCGTCTAACAGATGCCTGGCTATTATGTCCAGATCAGTTTTATACAATCCTCACTGCCATTTTGGTGTACCAAAGAAGCGGAAAGAGGTAGGTAGTTGTCTGATATGGTCTGCTTAGCTGGATGGATAGATTGTTTAGCATACAAGACCGAGAGAGGTCTTTTCCTTTGAGGAGCTGTGTCTCATTTCAGAACCCCCTCTGTCTGCAAAGAACAAACACCACTCATCTCCACAATGTCCCTTTTTCTTTGGAAAATGTTGATATGGAAACCCCATGTGGCACACTGCAGCAAGACAAGAGACGCTCGCATATCTGTACAGCATGCAGCAAAACAGGGCAAACTAGGCCAAGAGCCGCTAGTTAACAATAGCTTTTCACTATAAGATGGTGACAGTCAGAGCGACACACCAGGGAGCTGTAATTAGGTAGCTTTGCTAGAGAGAAGAAAGGTCAGAGTTCCTTCCTATAGGAGGTTTTATCATCCTGTCTCCTGTCTATCTCTTTGTACATGCATGAGTTTTATAAAGAAATAATAGAAGTCATAGAAATCCAGTAAAATTGAGAGGCTGACGTCAGCTAGGCTTATGATCCAGAAGTAAGATTAAACCATTTTGTATCTTTTTGAATGCCTACAAAGCTGACTGTCTTGGGGGGGGGGGGTCAAACTACATGTGATGCTGGAGATCCATTACTGGGTTGTCTAATGGGTAATTTTGGTGCAAAAAGCAGCCGGGGGGCATGATCTAGATCAGGGTTGCAACACTGGTAAAGGAAGGGATAACTCTTCTTCTCCATGCCGTCTGCCTGGCTGAAATGTCCCCTGGCTGCATTTAGCCTTGCTGGGGAAAAGACAGGCAATCCTATTAAGCATGTCTTTTCCCCTTCCAGAGCTTTAAGCAGTCTGGAGGGGTCATTTTCAACCAGGGAAATGGCATGAGGTAAAGAATTATAACCGGCAGTACTGCAGCCCCTCTCAGGCCTGCCTATACCTCCTAGTGCAGTTAGATTATATGTTGGGGATCCAACCCAGATCTCCAACATCATGGGTGGTTTGGCTTTGATTGCCTTGCAACCTGTCTTTGTAACTCATTATCTACTGCGTTGTTGGCATCTATCAAACTTTAGCTTGGGAGTTTTCCATCAGACACGCTATCTTTCACTCCCATCAGCAACAAGACTGTATACTTTTCTTATTATATATTAATATCGGTGAAACCATGTTCCTTTGTGCAAACCTTTTTGTAAGTTTTTGTGTACTACTCTCTGTGTACCTAGTAAACAGGTGCCCTCTCTCTCTACACTGAGTTGCCTTCATACAGGCATCAATTTGTCACCCAAGACTTGATGAATGCAGAAATGAATTCCTTTGAAAACCATTGTGTCTTTGATCAGAGGAAGTGATATGCAAGCCCTGAATTCCATATTCCTCTCCCCACAATAGACACCTTGTGAGGTAGGTGGGGCTGAGAGAACTGCTCTTGAGAGAACAGCTCTGAGAGAACTGTGACTGACCCAAGATCACCCAGCTGCCTGCATGTGGAGGAGTGGGGAATCAAACCCGGTTCTCCAGATTAGAGTCCACCACTCTTAACCATGACACCACACTGGCTAGGAAGTTCTCCTGTGTAGGTCCCACTGAATGAATGGGAGCCATGCAAGGGCAGTCCATTGTCTGCAAACAAAAGGGAAAGATTATCACCTGCATGAGCTTCAAAAGTATGTAGGTGTTGGAAGAAGAATGCAGATTCAGCAATACCCTTCCTCTTCCAATGACCCCCAGGGGGTTCAGAACCAGTCACCTCAGAGAAAGGCAAATCCACCCTTCACCAGAAGCCTTATATGAAAGAACAGGATATAATGTCTCCTCATTTCATCCTCCTTTCTTCCATCTGTCCATCTTTTTCTGTTTATGCTAATGAGGGCTAGAAAACCTTCCTGTATTAGAAACTATCTATTGCATTTATTCTATGGGGAGAAAGAAAAACCAGTACAGTTTTCTGAGAGGAAATCTTTATTTCAAAGGCAGCTTTAAACGAACAACAAAATATTTCCTTTGTTTGGGAAAAAGACAATGAATCTCTAAGGAAACTTTATTGCCATAAAAAAATCTAATGCACTGCAGAAGCTTTTGATTCCCCTAGCCCCCACACTCATTTGTACAGAGGTAGTGTGTTGTATGTTTAATTTGATATCATTTAATTTAGGAGAAATTAGTGTTTAAAAATTTTAAAAGGAACCAGTACATAATCTGGGAGACCCATGGGACTGATGAAAGGGAAAGAAATGACAAGTAACAAAATTGGCTGTGAAAAATAAGATCTTAAAAAAAATCTTCCCACTTTTGTTATTCTGAAATAACTACATTTGAAACAAAGAACTAATTAACTGGCTTGAATGCATAACTTGCCTCATCAAGTAAAAAGCTCACCGTATTTTGCTTTGCATTGTCATCCTGACTTTGCTTTCTGCCCAGGAATTTCATAGCTCCAGGGAAGCTTCACACATTATACATACATACATACATACATATATATACACTAGGAATAAGGCCCGTTGTGGAAATAAATACAACGGGCTCTAGAAAGAGGCTCTGGGAGAGTGCCCCGGCTTTGGGCACTCAGTGACAATTTGCTGTGGCAATCTCAGCAGGGTATAATGACAGAGTCCACCATTTTCTCCAGAGGAATTGATCTTTGCTACCTGAAGAGCAGTAGTAATTTTGAGTGATCTCCAGCCCACCCCCAAGATTGGTAACAGTGGTTCCCCAGGAGGGAGTGGCTGGTTTGGAGGGTGGAGTCTATGGCATTGTACCTGTTTGAGGTCCCACCCCTCCTCAACACTCACCCTCTCCAGGTTCGACCCCTCAAATCTCCAGGAATTTCCCAACCTGGAGTTCACAACCCTATATCCCTCCCAGCCAACCATCAACCTACCTTTAGTTTTCCATCTCCTCCCCCATCCCTCCTACAGAGCAGTTGTAATTTTGAGTGATCTCCAGCCACCAACTAGAGATTGGGAACAATGGTTCCCCATCAGGGAATGGCTGGATTGGAGGGTGGAGTCTATGGCATCGTACCTGTCTGAGGTGCCACCCCTCCTCAAACCTCACCCTCTCCAGGCTCCATCCCTCAAATCTCCAGGAATTGCCCACCTGGAGTTGGAAACCTGATCAGGACTGGGCCCAATGAGTTTTCTCCCAAAGGAGGAGGAGGAAGAGGAGGAGGAGGAGGAGTTTGGATTTATACCCCGCCCTTCACTGCCCAAAGGCGTCTCAGAGCGGCTTACAAACTCTTTTCCCTTCCCCTCCTCACAACAAACACCCTGTGAGGTAGGTGGGGCTGAGAGAACTCTAACACAAACTGTCCTTGAGAGAACAGCTGTGCCAGAGCTTGTGACTGACCCAAGGTCACATCAGCAGGTGCAAGTGGAGGAGTGGGGAATCAAACCCGGTTCTCCCAGATAAGAGTCCGCGCACTTAACCACTACACCAAACTGGCTCTCCACTACACCAAAGGCCAACATAGGTGTGGAAAGGGCCTTTTACTGACAAAGGAGAAAGTACAGGTGCCAACCCGATTAAGGAAATACCTGGAGATTTGGGGGAGTGGATCCTGTGGAGGGCAGCATTTGGGGTGTGTGTGGAAGGACTCAGCAGGGTATAATGCCATAGAGTCTACCCTCCAAAGCAACCATTTTCTCCCGGGGAACTGATCTCTGTCATCTGGAGGTCAATTGTAACAGTGGGAAATCTCCAGGTCCCACCTGGAGATTGGCAGCCCTAGGGGAAAGTCAGCCACACAGCGGGGAGTTGAAGAAAATGGTTTGATGGTTGCTGGCCCACCTCATTAGCCAGCCAGCCATGCTGAAGCTAAGCAGGAAAAAGAGCCTTTTTCCATTTATTCTGACAGGAAAGTGGCCATTGGGGAGGGGGTTATGCTGAAAGTCCTTTGTTTTTTTACTCACAGAACCAAGCTTGGCTGCCTACCAACAGCCACTGAGGGGACAGTCCCTCACAGGAGTCAAGAGAACTGTCTTCCTCAGGAGAGAGAGCTGGTCTGCCAGGGGGAGTGGGTGGGGAAGAGGAGCAGACCCAGCACCCGGCCAATGGCACACGAGTACTCTTGAGTGGCGGCTGATGGGCCAATGACTGAGGGAGGGCATTTTACAGCCAATGGGAGCGCATGGAATCTTGTGAAACCAAAAGATAAATATTTATAAGGAGATATATAGATATAGATATAGATGTATTAAAAAACTGCAAGTAAAAATGTACAATGTTCATGTGATAAACAGGTGTTTAAAAATGAGTGTGAAAGAAAAACATTTATCTGCCAATCTGCATGGGCTATGCTCCATGGAATATATGTTTGCAGGCTCAGAGCTTAATAGGGAGAGAGAGTGTGGAGGAGAAAAAATACAACACTTTTGTGAAAGGAAACTGGCCACAGGTTTATTGATTACAGATTAAGGAGCATTGGTGCAGCATGGGGACAGATCCCAGCATCGGACAACATGCCTGCTGCCCGATGAGACCAAACTCCCCAGCCTACCTGATGGGAAGTGAAACCCTAGAGTGGCAAAAATTGTTGTTAACACATGGGCAGGTGCCCCTGAGCTAGGCATGCCGCATAATGGCTCAAACCACTAAGACCCCTATATGGGGGAGGTGCGCATGCCAGCCCATCCCCACCCCCAAAGGATCTGTCCCAATCTGCCCAATCTGTGACAAGATACAACCTTTAAAACTGCAAACAAACCATAAACTGAAAAGAAGGGAGGAAGGCCCTTCATCAGAGCCTGCCTCAAGCTCCCATGCCTAGCGGGCTGGCCCACCTGCTGCCATGGGTGGCCAAACATTAGGGTAGCTGCCGGCAACCACCTTCCAAATGCCTGGCCATGCATCCAGAAGCAACCCTTCCCTCCTTTTTCTGTCCTGGCCCAGGGAGCAATCGCAGCCTAAGATAAGTTGTGGTGGGTGTTTGTGAGCGAATTGCACTTGGATGCTGTGCAATATGGGATATGGTCACCAATGCTGACATTATTAGGTCTGTATTATAATACAATGAGCCCCCCTCATTCAATACAAATGATAACTTTGCTACAATGGCCACAGGCTTAAGCAGGGGGTAATTTCATTTTTTTCCTCTTATTTCTAGGCCTCTTGTATTGTGAAACCCTAAATCAGGGTTCCCCAGCGTGGTGCCTGTGGGTGCCATGGCACCCCTGAATGCCTTTCCTGATGCCCACCAAGTGTTTTTAGAAAGTGGTTGGGGCCAGGTGGAACTTTTGCCCAGCACATCTTCTGATTGTCTGTTGATCTGATTGGCTATACAGACTTTTAAGATGTTGCTTTGGCAGCAGCTGCTACCACAACACAAAGACTTCACTTTATGCTGAAGATAAGTTATCTATATGCAAGCAGATGTTTTAAGCAATATGTTAATTTTAAAAAAGCATCCTGTTAAACAACACTTCTGACTGAAATGTTGAAGTCTTACTATTAGAGTTATGCATGATCACATTCCCTGATATTTTGTGGTTGACTTTAGGGATGGGCACAAACTGGAAAAATGTGGTTTGTTTCCATTGTAGTTCGTGGCATGGCTGGTTTGTGAACCACAAGCCATCATGAACTTTTAGGCGCCGAATGAACTGGTTCAGTTCATGAGGTTCATGAGACAATAGAATTCCCTCCCAACATGCTAATGACACCAAACTTATGGGAGATCTCCAGAGGTTTCTCCTCTGCCTGCCCTCCAAGTTTGATGAGGATTGGATTTACAGAGTCCAAGTTAAGGCCCCCAAAGAAGGTGCCACCAGGAAAGTGCATTCTGGGGAAATGACAGGTGTACGTTCAGAAGGATCAGGAGCAGTGTTCCCTCTAAGCTGAGTTAGTGTGAACGAGCTCACAATTTTTTAGCCTCTGGTGCACACATTTTTGTCTTTGCTCAGGAAGGATGGCTCCAGAGCAAACTAATTTATGTAGTAGCCAGATCTCTCGCTCACAGCTTTAATGCCAGTAGCTCACAAAGTAGAAATTTTGCTAACAAGACTCCGCAGCTTAGAGGGAACATTGATCAGGAGCAATGCTTCCTCTAAGCTGTGGAGTCTTGTGAGCAAAAAATCTACCTTGTGAGTGACTGGCATTAAAGTTGTGAGCGAGCGACTTGGCTACTGCATAAATTAGTTTGCTGTGGAGCCATCCTTCCTGAGCAAAGACAAAAATCTGTGAGCCGGAGGCTAAAAAACTGTGAGCTAGCTCACACTCTCAGCTTAGAGGGAACACTGATCAGGAGTGTATAGAATGAACCTTGTGCAAGCCAGAGATCTCCCCCTGATGCTCTTCTACATTCCCTATAAGTTATATATAGATTGGATTTAGGGAGGGTCTGAGTAATGACCCCCAAAAAAGGATGCCCCCGGGGAAGAAGTTTTGGGGGAAATGTCAGGTACAGTTTCAAAGGTGTATTGAATGGACCCCCTACAAGCTACATACACCAAACACACAGGTAACCTCACCGTGCTGCCTGCTCCTCTACAATCTCTTTTAACAAGATCCCTGCGTCTCTGTCTAATTGCCAACACCCAACAGAGGAGAGGTTGCTGAGATGAGGGTATATGTTGCATTCTGCTCCCATAGACCAGTCCATTCCTTCTAGATCACCATGGGCTGCCACCTATGAATCACAGTTCCTTCTTGCATGGCCTTCCTTCTCCTCCATCCCCGACAGAAGTACATCTCTCCTAATGCAGAATTTAAATCTTGGGGTGGTCTAGGCAGCGGCATGGCCGCTATTTCCCACTATCTTCCCTTGAAGTCAACTGTTAGGTCTACGTATGCTCACAGAAAGCCCCTCATCTGTCACCCTGTAGATGAAGTAGTGACTAAATATATAACATAATCATCATTCTTAATGCCTGCTGCTGGATTCATTCTACTACATTCTACCTCCATCCATTAATCAAGCCTGTATTAATCTCAAAAGGTTCTGATGTTCAGCCGGCACAAAGATATTAAACATAAAATGAGAACAAGAATGGGGAGAATTAGCCTCTACGAAGGACAAATTCTCACAATCATTGTCTTCTCTATTGCTGGATTTCTGGAGCTGGTGAATGTTCAGATGTAGATGCTTTCTTCTACTTTGGTTCCTGTCTTAAATACACTGTGATGCAATGCTTGTAATATTTATGAACAGTCATTAAGTGGAGCTATACTGTTGTTTTCAGAGCTAAAACATTTCTTTAAACAGGGAAATCTTCCTTGGAAACTTCTTATCCTTTCCCCATTCTTTATGACAGAGTAGGAGAAACTACATGTAGGCTGTGGTAAGAGACTACTTGCTTTACAGAAACAAAGAGCCAAAATAGTGCTTATGTGGCAGGATTTTCAGTAAAGAAAGAAACATTTTTTACTCCTGTGAACTATAACATCAGTAATGAAAAAGCTATGCTGATGCTAGGAAGGGAAAACAAATCCCTAAGACACTGATAGTATGTAAGTTCACCTTGCTGCTTACACCAGTGTGGTGTAGTGGTTAAGAGTGACAGACTAGAATCTGGAGAGCCGGGTTTGTTCCCCCTCTCCTCCACATGAAGACAGTTGGGTGATCTTGGACCAATAACAGTTCTCTCAGAACTCTCTTCTGTGAGCCAGTTTGGTGTAGTGATTAAGTGTGCGGACTCTAATCTGGGAGAACTGGATTTGATTCCCCACTCCTCCACTTGCACCTGCTGATGTGACCTTGGGTCAGTCACAAGCTCTGGCACAGCTGTTCCTGAAAGAGCAGTTTGTGTTAGAGTTCTCTCAGCCCCACCTACCTCACACGGTGTCTGTTGTGGGGAGGGGAAGGGAAAGGAGTTTGTAAGCCGCTCTGAGACTCCAAGTGAAGGGCAGGGTATAAATCCAATCTCCTCTTCTTCTTCTCTTGGTCCCAACTACCTCACAAGGTGCCTGTTGTGGGGAGAGGAAGGGAAGGCAATTGTAAACCACCTTGAGACTCTTTAGGGTAAAGAAAAGAGGGCTATAAAAGCCTACTCTTTTTCTTCTACTGAGCACACTGGGAAAGAGGCTTTTACAAGAGACTTCATGGTCTCCAAAGGCTAGGGATGCCATCAGTTGCTGCTTGCACACAACGTTCAGCAGTCTTGTTTCCCCCCTACATGTTGGTGTCTCTGTGTCTTATCCATTTCATTTGAGGCCATGCTATATAGTAAACGGAAGATTCAAATTCTGTCTGTAACTGAGGCTATTTTATCTATATACTAATAGCCAAATGACCGCATCTTTGGATACTTACATCCAGCGACTGCAGCTGTGAATGGGTAAGATCTTTCTACAAATGTGAAAAGGGCCCCACTAAAATAATAAAAGGAGTGCCTTTAGTTTTAAGCAGGGCTTTTTTTGTAGAAAAAGCCCAGCAGGAACTCATTAGTGTAATAGGCCACACCCAACAGCAGAAACTTATTAGCATATTAGGCCACACCCCCAATGTTACCAGGAGTGTGGTCATCCAGCCACACCCACCTTTTGCCTCTTATTCTGTTTGTTCTTGTTTGTTGTCAAAACCCAGGTCTTTTTTTGTAGCAGGAACCCCTTTGCATGTTAGGCCGCACAGCCCTCATGTAGCCAATCCTAATGAGTTTCTGCTGTTGGGTGTGGCCTATTATGCTAATGAGTTCCTGCTGGGTGTGGCCAACTCAGGAGCCAGCCGGAATTCCGTTCCTGTGCGTTCCTGCCCAAAAATAGCCCTGGTTTTAAGCAACAGATTCCCTCAGTGGCTGTTGCTAGGCAATGGCAGTATTCCAGGCTTGGTTTATGTGAGGGAAAAGGGTGGGCATGGCCATTCTCAGATCTATTTTAGCCTTTGAAGTAGGACTCATTGGGGCCAAGCCTGACTAGGGTTGCCAGCTCTGGGTTGGGAAATTCCTGGAGATTTTGTGGTGGAGTCTGAGGAGGGCAGGGTTTGGGGAGGGGAATGGCCCCAGCCAGATATTATGCCATTGAGTCCACCCTCCAAAACAGCCACTTTCTCCAGGGGGGTAGATCTCTATCACCTGGAGCTCAGTTATAATTCTAGGAGTTCTTCAGGTCCCAGTTGGAGGTTGGCAATCCTAGGCCTGAGAGCAGCCTCCAGGTGACTTGATACTTGTATGACTCAACTAGGCCTGGATGCTTGCTACCATTCAACAGCAGCTCCCCCATGAAAGCCAGTGCGGTGTAGTGGTTAGAGCTTCAGAGCTATATTGCTATGGAAGCAATATAGGAATGGGTGATTTTGGATCAGTCACATAATTTCAGCCTAACCTACCTCACAGGCTTGTTGTTTGGATAAAAAGGAGAGGAGAATAATGTAAGCTACTTGATCCCACTGTGGAGAAAGGTGGTGTTAGCAGTCAGACCCCTCCTCCCATAGGGGGGCAGCTTAGCAGTTAGAGAGAAAGAGGTATGAACACCCCACATATAGTATAACTTCAAATATCACACTGTCTGGCCCGAAAATGACACAAAATTGATGCCAGTCTGGGAAGATATTCAGAAATGAGTCAGGTGGCTGGCTAAGGACCCTCTCCCACACCCTGAGGAGATGCATAATTAAGGACAAAGGATTTCCCCAAGAACACCTGGCCTCACCTTGGACTAATCTCACCTTGGCCCAGTCTTACTTAACACCACTCACACACATAGTAGCTTCTCCCATCCAGTACTTTAGGGTCATCCAGAAACATTTTACACCATTAGTCCACTTCACAAAATCCCATCAACATTCTCTCAATTCATTGTTTAAAACCATTAGGGTTATTGTGCAACTCTGGAAAAGGCACCAAGTAATTTTGGGGGAGCAAACATGTCAGAGAACATTTTTCCTATATCAAGCACACCTAGACACCAGTCCCTGTGTGTGTGAGTTCTTGGCCACACTCCCAGTCCATGGGTTCTCTCCTCTTTGTAAAACGCTGTCCATTTTGCTGCTGCTTCCTGGACCTCTGCAAGATTGGTATATATTACCCTTCCCAAAATAGCTTTCCTTCTTTCCTCCCTGATTTCCTCTTAGTTAGCCTTGTATGTGTTTAAGTGTGTTTCTGTATCTGTGTTTTGCTCTTTTATTTCTCTTTTAATAAAATATTTTCCAGGTGAACATCTGCCTGGTTTATTTTGAGAGTTCTCTAAGGAAAAAATCCCTGTAAACATTGGTGAAGTTCCCAGTTACCTGCCTCTCATTCTGTCTCCTTAAAAGCTAATTCCCCCAATTAATTAGGAGACCTCCTATGTGCATAACAGTAGGGTATAAATAAGTAAATAAATAATAAATATAGCTGAAGATGTGAGGCAAATAAAAGGTAGGTTGATGAATGGCTGAGGAGGAGAGCCTGAGGCAGGGAAAAGCAGGGAAAGTGAAGAGAATATGAGGATTGCTAGAAGGAAAGAAAAAGGAAATAATATGAGGAGAGGGACAGAAGGGAAAGTTAGGTGCCGCTACACAAGTCCTAAGGGTTCCTTACCATGCAAGTGGGCCTGGCCCAGTAGCCAGCACCACACAACTGGGCCACAGTTTTCCTAGGTAGAGGCTGCTGCGGGGGGGAGGAAAGGTTAAGACAGAGGGACAGGTAAAAGTAAGCTAGCTGTGGAATGGGAAGGGGATAAGGTTGCCAACTCCAGGTTAGCAAATTCCTAGAGATTTGGGAGTGGAGCCTGGGGATCGTGGGGATTTGAGGAGGGGAGGGACCTCAGGGGGATATAATGCCATAGAGTCCACTCTCCAAAGCAGCCATTTTTCTCTAGGGGGTTGCCCACCTCCAGGTGGGGGCTGAAGATCACCTGGAATTACAACTTCTGTCCCAATGACAACAGTCAATTTCCCTAGAGAAAATGGCTTATTTGGAGAGTGGACTCTATGGCATTACACTCTGCTGAGATTGCTTCCCTCCCCAACCTTGCACTCCCAAGGATCCACCACAAATCTCCAGGAATTTCCCAACCAGGAGCTGGCAACCCTAAGGGGGAACTGATCTCTGTACCTTGGAGAGTGGCTGTGATTCCAGGAGATCTCCAGGCCCCACCTGGAAGCTGGCAATGCTAGAATGAGAGAAGAAAGCAGGAAGATACTATGGGGGCTTTCAGGGAAGCTAGAAATGAGTCCTTGTGGCTTCCCATGTAAATATCTAGCTGTACAGAGTGGTTTTTGCTGGATGCTGCATACTACAAGAGAGACAGGAGGATGCATCCATTTTTGTTTCACTCTCTCTCTACTGAAACGTCATTTAGCGCTTTTTGTTGTTGTTCAGTCACACAGTTGAGTCTGATTCTTCACGACCCCGTGGACCATATCATGCCAGGCCCTCCTGTTCTCTGCCGTCCCCCGGAGTGTGCTCTACTTCATGTTCGTTGCATCAATAACACTGTCTAACCATCTCATCCTTTGCTGTCCCCTTCTACTTTTACCTGTACATTTAGCGCTAGCTACTAACATATTTCATACTGGTTGGGTTGTGCTAGTTGCTTTGGGGTAACCAACTTATGGAAAGTATATGTGAGCCTTCCTGACACCTGACCGTATTTTGTTCCCATCACACCCCTGCTCCTACATTGTAGCTACATAAAGCCGCTGGGAGAAGGCTTTTTTGAACATCCAGTGCACACACATTTACACAATTGCGTGATGTACAGTGTTACATATCCATGGCTTAGCCCCTAATTCAATGACAGAGTACCTGCTTTACATGCAAAAAAATTCCCAGGTATAGTTTGTGCCATCTTCAGTTAAAAGACCTCAGGAATCAGGGCTGGGAAGCTTCCGCCTGAGACCCTGGAGACCTGCAGCCAGTTAGGGGAAACACTCCTCGATGAACCAATGGTCGGATTCATTAGAAGATAGCTTCCTATGCGATATGCAGTAATCCTTGCTGCCTGGTCATACATGCTTCTTCAGACTGCCAAAGAGGCCACAGCATCACCTTGAGCCAAGAGGAAAAGTGGGATATAAATATTTTCAGGGCTTTTTTGTAGAAAAAGCCCAGCAGGAACTCATTAGCATAATAGGCTACACCCAACAGCAGAAACTTATTAGCATATTACGCCACACCCCCACACCTTCCCTTGGCTTGCCTGGGCGCCCCGCAGCTGTGGGGACTCCAGCAAGCCAGCCCTTACAGGGGAGGGGAAGGCATGGGGAGGTATTTAAATGCCTCTCCGATCCTTCCAGGGCCCCCCTGGCCCGCCTGCTTTGGAGTCACCGGTGTGTGGGGGGGGTCACTCTCCAGGCCTTCCCTCTGTAGCCACGCATGCAGAGGTTTTGGCTGTAGTGAGCGTGGCCAACTCTGAAGCCAGACGGAACTCCGTTCCTGTGTGTTCCTGCCCAAAAATAGCCCTGAATGTGTTAATAAATAAAAGAATGGGTCCTTTTTTCTGGGTATCTTGTCTTGCTGTTTGTCTTGCATTTTCCCATCTGCTTTGAGCAGAAGCCTGTTGAGGCTGGATTTCATTTTATTTCATTTTACAAGTCAAGAGTTACAGTTTGTTCATTGACCACATCAGCCAAGCCCTGCATTTCACAATGCCTTGGTGTGAAATTGACAAGGAACAGCAAGCAAGGTTGTCCCTGCTGGAAATGCCTCTTCCCTTTCAGCTTGCTTTACATCTCTCCCTGCAGGCCTGGTTGCTTCTTTGTTCTCATTCCTGTCAGAGGGTCAGGCAAATTGATGCTGATCATTATTGTATTCACTCCACTGCTATAAACAGAAGTGCCTTCCTCTTAATGGAGATTTAATTATAGAATTAAACAATTATATCATTTTCTTCTACTGATCCCATTAACAGCGAGGAGACAAAACAGTTCAATCTCACAGGCAGTAAGAAGTGCACAAGCCTACGCATCTTACTCAGGCAAAGCCACAGGAATACACTCGCCCCCTCACCACAAAGGCACAGAAGTCTGAACGCAGACAGTCCTGCCTATGTGCAGCTCTAGCGTGTATGTGACTATGCATACATACCCAAACCCATACGTGCAGCAACACAGAAACTGTGGGCATGGAGTGATGTAAACATACTTTTGCATACGTGAACCCCCTTCTACAAAAATCTGTGCAATGGTGAGAAGCACACATGCAAAAACTCCTTGCTTTAGATATATTTTATTTATTTAGTCAGCTGGGCTCTTACCCCAGATAAAGGCTCAGAATGGGTCACATATCACAATGAATGTAGCCCACACAGAATCACGTAAAACATTACAAATCTTTGGCCAGAGAAAGATGATATTTTTAATGACAGCCTCCAGAAGCATCTTTACCTTGATTGTAATCCCTCACATTGCTTCTCTCTTCTGTTTACTGGTGGCAAATAAATATAAATGTATATCAGCAGTAAATAAATATAAACACTATACAGCACATTTCAAGCACTGAAGGGAAGGAGCTTCCCAAATGCATTGTGCATTAACCCTCTCCTACATGCAGGACACTTCCTTATAAGTAATAGCCTGTATCTAGTCACATATTTCAAAGACTTACAGACATGTAAGGTTAGACAGAAATTTCCATAAGACCTCCCCTCTCCATGCAGACCCCCATGTTGCCCTTTAAGCTGTTGCTGAGAGTCTGCTGATCCCAGGAACAAAATTTGGGGATACTCAGTGGGCTGCAATGGGAGAGGTGAATCGGTGGAAATTGCTGCCTTCTCTTAAGAAAGCTTACCCTTAAATTCTAGAAACTGTGCGGCTGGATGCAGACCAGCATGTAAACAGTCACATCCTATGATGGTGCTTAATTGCATGCATTTGGAAGGCACGGCCCACCACAGCTACCCACTGGTGTGTACATACAGTGAAATAATCACTAGCGCTTTCATCGTCCGTCACAATCTACCAACAGATTTTGTGCTGTTTCCTACATGGAGGTTCTTTCCATGTTGGGAATACAGAATATCTGAGACAGTCCTTCCAATGCCTTTGCCTGCGTTCCTCACCATTCACAGATGGGACAAAGAGGCAGGGTACTGACAGGAGATCACACCCTGCAGAGCTCACCAGGGTGGGGGATTGCAGCTTTTACAGCTTGAAATATACTCTTAGCCATGACTGTAATGTGATGCTGCAAATGAGCTCGAGTCTAGGAAGACTTGAGACCAGAACGTTCAAGGTAGGCTGGCATCTCTCTCAGAGGAGAGAACCAACCATTGCTCATTTGGCATGATGTCTTAGTATAATATAAATGCCACTGCCCAGCTTTTTTGCCTTCTAAATGCATTTGGAGAGAACTAGCTAGGACAGAAATCTCAAACTGCCCCAAACATGAGAGAGACACCAGATTCCAGTGTTTGTTTGCAGGCAGACTGCAGGACAACCTCTCCATTGGAAAAATGTAATAATAAGAATGTTGCAATGGTTTACTAGACATTGATCTCAAATCTGATTTATTTATTTTTTTGCTTGCAAAGTCTGAGTGTCAGGATCTGCCTCAGCTCACAACCACTGGCTAAGTGAAAAAGGAAAAGAAGGGTAATGGAAGGGCAGTGAACAGATACTTCGAGTTATAGGGGAATTCCTCCATCAGCCCATCAAGTTGAAACTGGCAGTGCTTCCCAGGCAGGCTAAAGCCGAGGAAATCCAAGGATGTTTCCCCTTAACAGTCAAGCAGATTTGTTTCATCTCTCCCCATCGACCCCTATGACAGGATCTGTCCAAGCTGTGAAAGACACCCTGGCAGCAGGTGGGTGGGAGCAGGTAATCCGTCCATGACGGCTTGGACATGCCTTGAGAATGCTTGCAATCCCCTGAGACAGGATTGGATAAGCTTGTCATTCTTGGTTCATAATGCAGAATTAAAAAAAAAAAGCTTGCACAAAGCAACAAAAGGAGCAGAGAGGCAGGCAAATAACCTCTCCTCCTTATCCGCACATTTTGAGCACTCTTCCTCCTTGAGCACTTACAGTTTGCAAAGTGCTTCATTCTCCTCTGCTTCCCAGGAATGTCTCCTCAAGCCACACTTGCCCCGAAAATGGAAATGTAAGAAGGTTTTAGACCTGTGCCCAGTGTTTGCTAGCTAGTGCTCAAGGCTTGCCTGGAAAACAAACCTGATATCTCAAACTACACAGAGATTTCCAAAGGCACACACAGGTATTTATTTATTTAGGACATTTCTATGCCATCTCTCGACCCAAACAGGTTCCCCCTGGCAGCAAACATCAAAACATTTCAAAATTAAAACATCAATACATTAAAACGGCATGAAAAGGAGAGTTTATATAAGATATTTAAACAATTTGATACAAACATATAAACACACACATCACAACCAGGGAGGAGGGCTAATAACAATTACTGGGGGGGTATGCCAAACAAAACAAAAAAGTCTTCACCCATTGATAGAAGACAATGGTAGAGAGAAACAGACAACTCTCCCTGGGAAGGGAGTTCCAAAGTTTTGGGGCCACAGTTAATAAGGCCCTTTCTTGAATTGCCTCCTGTCTAGCCTCAGCCAGTGGGAGCACACAAAACAGAGCCTGTAAAGATGACCTGAGTGGATGGGCAGGTTCATATGGGAGAAGTCAATCCTTTGAAGCATGTTGGTCCCAAACCATGTAGGGCTTTAAAGGTCAATACCAGCACCTTGAATTGGGCCCTGAAGCAAATTGGAAGCCAGTGTAGATGAAATAATACAGGAGTGACATGGTCCCTAGGACCTACTCCAGGCAACATTCTGGCTGCAGCATTCTGAACCAACTGTAGCTTCTGGACAGTCGTCAAGGGCAGACCCACACTGTTGAAAGGCACTCCTAGCCAGCACTGCCACCTGCTTTTCCAACAGGGGGTCCAGGTCCAGGAGCACCCCCAAGCTATATATCTGCTCTTGTACAGGTCCAGTGTTCCCTAGTGACTAACAGGAGCCCTGTTTCCTTTCCTTTCCTTTTCCCATCTCTGGGAAACATTGCCCTATTTGTCAACTCGGAAAGGTGTTGTAAAGGACACAAACACAAAGGGGTTTTTTTTTACTTCAAATAAAAACATGCTTAAAACATTAACACTCTTGCAATCTTTTGTTTATTTAACAGTGTCTGATAACTGACACCTTCTGCACTGAATTATTGCATCAAAATTTCAGTGCTGTTGCAATCTTGAGTATACTG
Organism: Gekko gecko; assembly: GCA_029375565.1. Lineage (NCBI taxonomy): Eukaryota > Metazoa > Chordata > Lepidosauria > Squamata > Gekkonidae > Gekko > Gekko gecko. The sequence goes on along the minus strand of JAPDNY010000002.1, from coordinate 101,750,502 downwards.
TTCAGGTGTGTATCTGTAAGCTGCAAACCTACAATGACGCAGCGGCAGCGGCAGAACTGGAAGAAGAAGCAGAAGACAGACAGTTCCACTGTGGGCCTGACAGAAGCCCTCTAGAATTTTGTGTGCATGTGTGCAAATACATATGCACATACTCACAGGCACAAAACACTAGTGTGTTGTTTCCTGTCCTATCTCCAGTGAGGTACCATATACTCTGACCCAGTCTTTTAAGTATTGACAGGCAGGAGACGATGTTCCATAACAAGGCTTTTGTTCAAAACATTACTCAACTCTGATCAGCTCTGTTATGAGCGGCACCCAAACTTATACTGTTCCACAACTGAACTATATACAATGTACCTATAAACAGGAGGTCTGATTGGACCTAAGTGGAGCTTTCTGATAGGATACTCTGGGTGCGTTCCATTTGAACTGCTTTTGGCACGCTTCAGTAATGGATTTTATGTGCACATTCACACACCCAACATCTGCGCACTGTCCCCAGCCATCACTTTCCAGATCAACCCCCCTTTAAAACAGAGTATTTTGATACCACTTACCCAAGTGCTGTTTTCCTGATTCTCTGGTTTTGAGCCGCACTTTTCAGACATCTGATTGCTCCTGCGGTGTTGAGCCACTTCCGGGTGCCTCAACCCCCCTCCCCTCTGGAAAGCTGCCGCAGAAGCCTCAGGCTTCTGCTTTTCGTCCACCTTTTTTTTTTTTGCCTTGGTGGTGTGCGCATAGGCAGAGCTCCACTCCTAAGTTAATAAAAGCAAAGTTTAAATGGTACCTAGTTTTAGGGTTTAGATAAGTTTGGGCTCTCACAGGGGCCAGTTTTGGGGTAAAAGTTTAAAGAGAAGTGTTCATATAAAGTTTAAAGGGAAGTGTGGAAATCGCTGTTCTGCGCACGCATGAAAATTTTAGTTCTACAGATGGCTGCCGGTGCGCATGGTCATACTGAGAGGGAAAAAACCCTCACTGATGCATGCTTCCACATGTGGATGGTGGAGAGTGATGTGGCTGCGCAGTGATCCAGAACAAGGAGGTGAGTGTGATTGCAATTCTCCGGTTTAAAAGAAAATGCATCAGAACCAGAGCAATTTACACCGCTCCTAGCACACTGTCTGAACACACCCTCTGTGTGGCTTTAGGACCACTAGAAGGTCTTTATTAGACAGCCAATCACGATAAGGGAACTAGGATACCATAGTGCAATCCATAACTAAAACAGCATAGAATAAACCCAGAACATACAAATAAATTTCCAGTCAAAAAAATGGAGTAAAAAATGAGGAGGAAGATCTTAGTGTTTTAATTGCAACCAAAACACCTGAAAACAGTTAGGCCAGACAGCCTATCCAAAATTCACTGCTTTCTGAGCACAACCAGGAAATACATGACATTTTATATTTCAAATGACGTCATCACACCATCATCATGAAAATAATATTCAAAAAGCATAATTGGTTACAAAAAATTAAACATCATCTGAATAAATATTCCCTTATTGGTCAAATATAAAGAAAGGCGTGTCTGTGCAACAGCCTCAATTGCTTATGTAATCTATGCACCCAAACAAAGGTGTTTTTTCTCTGATACGGAGCTAAAAATCCTTTTTGACCCAGACACTGCGAAATTGTAACCTAAACAATTAAAAACCATGAACTTTATATCTATCTTTCTTGTCTGCTAGCATCAGCTAGAAAAATTAACCCAACCTGGAAAAGAAAGGCCTACTACTTAATAGGCCTACATTACATCCTAAGAAAATCTTGCTTAGGGAAAAAAAACCCATAAAACCAGAAAAATATGAATAATCAAAAGGAAATAATTGTTATAATCAGATCTATACTACAAGTCCCCCCCCCCTTGGTACAGTAGCCAAATGCAGGCTCACTGCTACCACTACAAATCTCTTTGTGACAATGGTTGCATCAACATGTGGTTCCTTGAGGGAGCAGAGGATGAGAATATTGTCTGACAACAAGCGGAACAAAAAGGGAAACAAAAACAAGGCATTTCTTCACAGTTGCCTGCAAACCACTGAACCAACCTCCAAACCAATCGTTCCACCAGTAATTATCCAAGATAGCCATCCTATGTGTTAGGTCTTTTAGATCCTTAATGTGACCTTCAAAAGACCTGGAATGATCACTGAGATGTAGACAACACATCCCCTCAAAGCCTTCACAGCCATGATTAGCATGTAAAAGAAGACAATCTATGGCCATACAATTCTGTATAGTAGCTTTTTCTGTAGCTTGCAAGTCACTTAACAGTTCTCCCAAAGCCTGAGAAGTATCATTTATGCTGAGAAGCAACAAACAAGCTATAGCATTTAAATTCCGGGAAGTCTTAATGGTTAATCCAGGGACTCCCAAGAGAAGTTGCTGAGGCTATAGTCTCACTTAAAGAAAGTAAATGAGCATCAGGATTACAAGTCTCATCCAAGTGTACAAGGCCTCTTTTTTCTCTAATTGTACCCAAGCCGATCATGTGCTCCGACTGGTTCTAACCGGTCCGACATGCAGCCAGGCAAAGTGCCTGAGCTTGGACCTTGAGGACAATAGACGCTCGGATCCTGAGTCCCCTCCAATCAGGGAACTAGGATCCGAGAGGTTAATGCAATTACTGTAAATAGACCACTCACGGGTGTTTGGGGTGTGTGGGGAGTGTTTTCCTTGGGGCATATAAGCCAGCCTGCAAGCCAGCTACTTTATCTTGTTCCTGATCGTCAAATAAAAGTATGAGCTGGTTTCACTCTATGGACTCGTCAGTCTCAGTACTTTTCACTAATGGTGTTGAAATGTTTCATCAAGGGGACTAGAAGTAGCATAAACCTACCAAAACTGGAAGGTCCACCTTCAGCATAAACTGGAATATAAGAATAGGCCATTTTTCCACAAAGAAGAAACCATCCAGTGGGCAAAACGGAATGCCAAGCTGCTGCAGGAGAATTATAAATCTTATTGCAATGTAAATCTGTATTGGATATATTAAAACAATGTTGCTGACATCCTGAGAAACTAACACACATTTGGGCAGGGATTACATGCATAAATTGAACTGTAAATGTATTCTCATCCAGGGTAGGTGTAAAATTCCCCTATGAATAAATCTAACTGTGAATGGTGTTCTCTTGTAAATACCTGAAACTAGTGGGAACACCCCATGAAGTAAAAACATCTTTGGCATCTAGGCTATTACGAAGACAAAAAGCAGGAAACTTCAGACAGTATGCTAATTTGAACCAAACATTGTTTGAATAATCCCATTCAAACAGATGTGAGTGTATCTGGAAAACAAAAACATTGAACAGGAGGAATCTAAGATAAATCCATTCCATCTTCCTAATTTGAAATAGGAGTGTACCAGGTAGGTAAGTCAGGATGACTCCTAAAATCAATTGGTGACCTATCAGGCCTCAAAAATCCCCTGGGAGTTATATATTGGCTATACCAACAGTAAAAACATTCATACCCTCAGTCACTCCACCACTCCTGACTGTGTGTAGTACTGATATCTAGAAAAGATTCTATTTCCCAATTGGTGGGATAAAAGTAAAAAATTTCCCAAGGGGCTGTTTCACAAACAGAATAAGGATTAACAGATTCTTTCACCTCTATTTTTTTAAGTTCCCTTATAGCTTTCCCAATCATCATAACTATGGAGTAACAATACATATTTTACTCTAAAATTCCAATAATCGGCAGGGTAATGTTTATAATACCAAGCGCATTGCAAAAGAGCTCCGTTCCAGTTATGTATCAAATTCCATTCACACTTAGCATGTGGGCATACAACAACAGTACGTAAAAGCTTTTCCCAACTATTCCTAGCACCCGGTCTCCAAAAATATAGGAAACGCTCTTCCCCAGTCAGGTTAACCTCATCCTGGGGTTTTTTTGCCCCCCAAAGGGGATTTTTTAAATTGCATTTTCTATAAACTACAACAGAAAAAAGGGAGGAAACCACAAACTATAGGGGAAAGTAAAGAAAACCCACTAAAAACCCAAGAGATGGTGGTCATACATAATGCTTATAAAGTCAGCTTTTTAGCCCAATCTTACAAATAAAGTTCATTGACAATGTTCATCTAGTAATCTATTTAAGCTTGACTATCTAAAAATTGAAAACCCCCCCATATCTGCCTCCATAAGGAACCAAATAAGAAAAGATTATACAAATTAGCAAACTTTAAGAAATTCCACAGTGCAATAACTACCCCTTTCCCCGCCCCTAAAGCTGAGTCTGAATTGTCGTCAGAAAATACCAAAGCTCCCTCTTCCTCGCTTCCTTTGGAGCTGTCCTCTTCCTCCTCTTCTTCTCCTTTTGCTGGACAACTGTGAAGATGCAGAAACTCACATGCCTTTTCAACAGAGTCCATTTTTTTCTTTTTTGTCCATAAATTTGAAGATTATGACTTCGGGTACAATCCATCTGTAGGTGATGTTTTTCTGTAAAAATAAAGCCATCCCTGTATTTCCTTCTTTTCCATCTTATTTCAAACGGAATGTCCTTCAACACTTTTATTTCTTGGGCCTTGATTTTCAAGGTAGCTCCATTAGTCGCTTTGAGTATTTGATCCCTCACTTGTCTTCTGGAGAATCTCATCATAACTTCCTTGGGCAGATTATTTTTCCTTATAAAATCTGAATACAACCTATAGATCATATCAATTTCACTTTGTAATATGTCCATTTTAACATCTGCAATCAGGCCCAAAGCATCACACATAATCCATTTCAGGTCTTCTCCCTTCTCTTCCGGGACACCTGGGAATCTTAGGACATAGCTTGCCCTATCCATTTGCAGCTGTAACAAATGGGATTCATTGGATTGCCTCTTTTTCCCCATCGCCTGCATTGTTTCTGAAGTTTCTTGGAATTGGCATCCACCTCTTTAAGCTCTTTTTCCATTTTTTCTGTTTTTTTAACTGCCTCATTCAGTTGAGTCTGCTGTGCATTGAATTTCTGCTGTAGTGCCATAACTTGTTCCAGAAGGGGTCACAGTGCTGCAGTCAGCATCCTTTGAAGCTCTATTGTTGTGTCCTATCTAGCAACAGAACTTGCTGGGCTGGCATTTCCTGCCAGCGACTTAGGTTTCGCTTGTTTTGCTTCTTTCTCTTTCCTCCATGGAGGCGCCATGTTGACAGATTGTTTACTTTTTGTAAACGTTATCACAGTCTCTAGAACTCTTTGCAATGCCTAGTAAGTTCTTATAAGTTCTTTATTTTAGTCCATCTTGCTTCTATAGCCAACCCCCTCTTAGGTCCATAGCTGAAAAAACATTTGTTTTCTTCTTATCGGGGGAGAGTCCCCCCCTCGCTTTTTAAGGGAAGGTTTTATGGCTAGATTAGCTGCTTCTCGCTTTCACTTAGACTCACATTTCAATGATGTAGCCACTTTAAAAAGTTTGCATCGCTTGGCCACCCACCGCTTGCTTCGATGTGCAATTCTAGTTCCCATCCAGGACGCTCTGCAACGGAACCTTCGAGGCATGGAGTAGCCCCCCTTTGCCAGCAGGATCACCAGGGGAAGGGCTCTCTAGCGCCCCATGGCTGGGAGCCCAACGCAAGTGCTCCGGGGTTGGCACGGATGATCATACCCCCTCCCAACCGCGGGCTCTGGCGCACGTCTCCTGGAGGCTTGGGAGAATGTGTCTGCCATGGTGAATGCTGAAACTGGAATGCAGGTTAACTTCATCCTGAGGGGAAGAAAGTGTTTCTGCCTGATCAGCCTCCCTTTTGATAACTTTTAAGCTCCAAAAGATCCTTGGGGCTTACAAATGTCAAAAGGACAGGAAGGTGGAAATAAATGATTTGAAAAGAAAGATGAACCAAAGTCCTTTTCTCACCCACTAACCCCAAAGATAAGTATATCTCACTTCACCTCCTCCAAAATAATAGAAAACTCAAGTCACAGCACTATTATATCTCAAACAATGGCAAGTAGCTATTGGAAGGTGTTGAATAGCATCTCCAATCAATCGAGAAAAGTTCTCCCCATTGTAGTCCCTCCCTGGTGCATGGACTGATGAAAGTCCCAAAGAATCTTTGAAAGGAGAGCACATGGCACCCAAATTCTGCCATCAGTATTAATAAGCCATCCATCTTTATTTCCAGTAGCCCCTTCCTTCAGTGCTCTCTCCTGTTCCCCAGGTAGGTAAACAGATTTGTTAGGCAAGTCCAAAGATGGAAGCAGAGGCATCACTAGAGTCTCAGATGGCATTAAGGCACTCTTTTTAGCAACCTCATCAGTCAGGTGATTTCCTCTTGCTTCAGGAGTGTCCAATTTCTGATGTCCTTGGATGTGTACAACAGCAACCTCTGCAGGGAGATAAATATCCTCCAACACCATTAGAATCTGCTTCTCATGAGCTAGAGGTTTCTCCCCCACTGTCAGAAATCCACGTTCTGTCCATAGGGGCCCAAAAGCATGGACTACTCCAAAAACATACTTAGAGTCTATGTAGATATTAACTCGCTTCCCAGATGCCCAAATAAGCACTCAGTCCAGGGCATACAGTTCAGCTAACTAGGCTGACCAACATGCAGAAAGTGGGCCTGCTTCAAGTATCTCAGTCCCATTAATCACAGCATACCCAGTATGCCTTATGCCATCCAACATAAAGCTACTTCCACCAATAAAAAGTTCCATGTCCGGGTTCTGTAAAGGCAAATGAGAGAGATCAGCTCTGCTCATGGTAGCCTCATCTATTACCTCAATACAGTCATGCTCTACTCCTCCATTGGGAATAGGAAGCAAGGTGGCAGGATTTAACTGGTTACAGGCTTCAAAGGTGATGTCATCAGGACCTAAAAGTAAAGCCTCATATTTCACCGACCAGGACTGGGTAAGCCATTTAGCCCCCCTCTGCTGTAAAAGTTGCAGCCACTGGTCTTATACAGGCAGGCCAACCCTTCACTGTTGGATCCAGCCATTTAGAGAGATAAGCAACAGGCCTTAAATGTATTCCCAAATATTGTGTCAAAACCCCACTCATGTGTCCCTCTTTTTCACAGACAAATAACTGAAAAGGTTTTCTTAAATCGGGCAGTCCAAGAGCCAGGGCTGACAGCAGAGTGTGTGTTAAGTTTAACCATACATGTATCTCTTCAGGGGTCCAAATGAGAATTGAGGCTCCAGTCTCTTCGGGGGCATGTGTATTTCAGGCCCATGGGCCTGGCATTTCACCACAAGAGGGCGTACTAGGTTACCATAATTCACTAGCCAGGCATGACAGAATCCAGCCATCCCAAGGAGCCATATTATCATGAGTAGTCCATTTCTTAAGAGATTTGGCCAAGCATTTATTAAAAATTGTTGGACTGTCCACAGACCCCTGAGACAAAACCCACCAACTAAAATGAATCTTGTTCCCTGTGAATGGGTCCCTGTGACAAGATTATATAGGGATTTGCTTCATCTTTGGGTACAGCCAGAATAGGGGTATTATAGGGAGAAGTGCATTCCTCTAGCTTCCCCTCCCTCACCAGGCACTCTATAATAGGCTTTAATCCCAATCTCCCTTCTGCAGAAAGTGGATATTGTCGCACCTTGATTAGAGCCACTCCTGGCTTTAATTTTACATGAACTGGAGTTACCCCCGAGGCAAGAGCAGGAATGCCCTCCTCAGCCCAAACCCTAGGATCAACCCCGTAAATGGAATCCCCATGAGAAAAACACTGTTCTTGTTTAGTCTGTGTAGCTAAAAGGGTAGCTAAGTAGTGAGGACCTGATTGCAAAGGATGATGCAAAGTAACCCCATGCTCATTAAAACTTAACCGTGCACCCAATTTACAAAGCAAATCCCTACCTAACAAAGCAACAGGACAGTCAGGAGTTAAAAGAAATGAATGGGATAAGGTATGATCCTCTAAAGTCACATCACACTCTTGCAAAAAATGCTCAACAGTAGGATTCCCATCTATTCCCACAATCTGAGTAGCTTGAGAAGAAACAGCAATTCCAGAAGGGGGAGCAGGCAAAGATGAAAAAGTGGCTCCAAAGTTCAGCAGAGGATCATATTCACTATTTCCCACTCTCATTTTATCAAGGGTTCGGCAAGTGGGGAACCTTGCCCCTGACACCCCTATACATCCTCTTGGCCCCCCCATCTCTACACAGGCTGTATCTCCCCACAGAAAGCAGCCAGCTTGGTGGAATGTACACAGCCAAACTTAAGAAGAGAAACCACTAAGACAGGTATTCAGGCAGGGAAGTAGCTACTTGTATGCAGGGCTGGCTGCATTCCATGCTCAAATGGGAAGCCCATGCCCAGACAACTCCAGTTCTGTGCCAAGAAACACTGAATTCAGTAGCTTATATGAATGATTCCAATTAACTGTACATCATCCCTCCCCCTTGGTACTGTTTGTTCTACATTTTGCAAATAAGAGGAATACACCCCCACCTACTGGTAGCCTTGGCTATTCCTCTTTATGTCTAAAATCTCAGTAGGCATTGCCTGCATATTTTCATGCATATCATCATAGCCACAAGGACTAGAAACCTGCTTCTCACTTTAAAAAATGAAATGTTGAATCAGAAATGTTGATCAGATAAACTGGAAATATCAAAGGATTCCCCCCCTTCTGCCCCCTTCAAGGCTCCAAACGTTGGGGAAGACAGAGGAGAAAAAGGACCTCCTCCTCCCCCACAGGAGGTGAAGTTGTAATTGGCATCAAATGCCCTGTAGGTATGCTTTGAGCAGGACTGACAGAGGAAGGAGCAGGACCAGCAGCTGTAGCTGGAACAGAGGAATGTGCAGGACACAGAAAGGAATGTGCTGTAGGGGCTGGAACTAGAGGGTGTAAAAGATTCACAGGCGTAGGTGGCAGAGATATGAAAGACAAAAGGTCCATAGGATCCGGGGGGGGGGCAACTGCAAATCCTCAGAGTCTAGTTCAGCAACCTCCCCCTTCCCCGAACCTTTCCCCTTCTTTTCCCCCTCCTCCCTTCTTTCTAAAGCATGCACTTTGACAGATCTGGGGGACAGGCTACCAGAGCCATATTTGAGATTTTCCCTTAAAATCATTTGCAAAGATTTTGACAGAGAGACATTATTATCTAGCAATGTTCCCCTGGTCATAGCAAATAGCCAAAACTCAACATAATTGCATTCTTCCATTTTGCCATGGTCTTTACAATACACCCGCAAGGCTCTCACAAGCTAGACATCAAATGAACCATGAGCTGGTCACCTCCCCCCCTCAAGGGGATATCCTGGCCAAGCTGTCATACAAAACTTGGCAAGCTTATCAACTGGATATTGCAAATCCTTAAATCTCTTTCCCCCTCTTAACATAGACAACACACAACCCACAAACAAGGGAGACTAAACCACAGAGGGGAAACAACAAATCAGACACAGACAAGACCATAAACACCCCAGAGATCCAGCCACCAAAACCAAATTGCCCCAGTACTCTGAAACCCACAACCAGAAACCCTTCAGGTGCCACACCCCTGCTCCCAAGTAAGGGAGGGCTGACAAAGGATTTACAGACTCACCCATAAGGGTACCTTTGCCGGCTGACAGAAGCTGGTTCCTCATCACTAGACTCCAGGGATCTGCGAACTGATGCCCAAGACAGCCATGTCCACGAGCAGGCCTGACGCCAAAGGATAGCTGAAAAGACAGCTAGGTGCACCTTCCTTTAAGGCCCCCCCTGCTTCCAGCAGCAAAAATCTGAGTCACCAGCAGCAGAGTCCCTATTTGGGCACCAAATTGTTATACAAATAAATTTCCAGTCAAAAAAATGGAGTAAAAAATGAGGAGGAAGATCTTAGTGTTTTAATTGCAACCAAAACACCTGAAAACAGTTAGGCCAGACAGCCTATCCAAAATTCACTGCTTTCTGAGCACAACCAGGAAATACATGACATTTTATATTTCAAATGACGTCATCACACCATCATCATGAAAATAATATTCAAAAAGCATAATTGGTTACAAAAAATTAAACATCATCTGAATAAATATTCCCTTATTGGTCAAATATAAAGAAAGGCGTGTCTATGCAACAGCCTCAATTGTTTATGTAATCTATGCACCCAAACAAAGGTGTTTTCTCTCTGATACAGAGCTAAAAATCCTTTTTGACCCAGACACTGCGAAATTGTAACCTAAACAATTAAAAACCATGAACTTTATATCTATCTTTCTTATCTGCTAGCATCAGCTAGAAAAATTAACCCAACCTGGAAGAGAAAGGCCTACTACTTAATAGGCCTACATTACATCCTAAGAAAATCTTGCTTAGGGAAAAAAACCCCATAAAACCGGATAAATATGAATAATCAAAAGGAAATAAGTGTTATAATCAGATCTATACTACGGTCAGTCATGGAAACTGACTGATGAGGTCTGACAGTCACAGAATGGATCAATGTAGGAGCTGTCCAAGGTAAGAATAAAGTGGGTCACACTACCAGGAGCTGAGTACTAGATAAACAGCACAGGAGCAGCTGTTCTTCTAAGGTTAGTCTGAAGAAATGTTGCATCAATGACTGTAAAGGCACTACTGAAACTTTTTCATAGCTGGCCTGGCTGTTGCAACCTTCCTGCAGTACTGACTAGGACTCTGATCTGGCCAAGCCCTAGTGCTCAGTCTCTTCCTCCTGTGCAAGTCTGTCAGGTGGTATCAGGACTTTGTTGGTTAAAAAGGCAGTGAATTGCAAAAGGCACAGTCTATTTATTTAGTCTATGACATTTCAATGCAAAGCTCAGCTGTGTACAACATAAGCATTAAAAACACTCACAATAGCAATAATAGGTAGGTGAAAATCTGCCTAGACATTTCTCTCCTCCTCCCATCTGTGTTTGATAACTCTGGCTGAAGGAATGTTCCTTTCAAAGAACAAACAGTCTTCCCTTTGATATACACACAAATCATGCAAGTAGATGCCGATGTAGATGGTTACTTCCAGAGTAGGATGGACTATGCTATTTTTACACTGTGCAATTTTACTTTTCAGTAGCTGGAAACAGCAATTGTGGAAACATTAACACTGATTTAGCTCAAGCTGGGAATTGTTCTGTAATGCTCGCAACATATAAATTGACATTTTAATTGCAGGCTATCAGCTGGTATGTTAAGAAGACGGTGACAGCAGTTATTTAAACTTCCCAGCACACACCTGGTGTGCTGCACTTAAACAGGTGTTTTGGTGCTTTTCAATGTAAGCCTGAGGGTATATTTTTGATGTTTTTTAAAGGATGCTCATTGCATTTAAAATTCAGTTCAAGAATATCTCTAAGCTGTATTTTCCTTATTTAATTTCTTAGAAGAAAAAATGCTCCAAATGGCATTGATTCCTTTGCTTTTGTTGGTGTGCTCTCAGAGCTTTACTTGAATCAGGTCTCAGCCGTGGACCTTGCTCTCAATACTCCTTTGTTTGTGTGTGTGTGTGTGTGTGTGTGTGTAAGTTATAGTTGATTTCCGGCAACCCCTAGTGGGGCTTGGACATTTCAGGGAGGTGGCTTGCTATTGCCTGCCTCGGCATCCTGCCTCTGGTATTCCTTGGAGGTCTCCTGTCCAAGTACTTGCCAGGGTTGGCCCTGCTTAGTTTCTGAGATCTGATGAGATTAGGCTTGCCTGGTCTATCTGTCAGGCTCCCCAGTCAAACACTCAACAATGTTCCTTCAGAAGATTTAGTTTATTGAGAGCTGGTACCAAGGACTCCATGAACTCTAATGTCAGGAATGGTGGGCAAAGATACAGGAACAACAGATATACCTCCTTCATACATGACCCCTTGATACATTAAGGCCAATAAGCAAGCACCTGAAAGTGCAGGCAAAAGTAACAGTTACATTCTTAGCCGAAAGCTAGGAATGGGCAAAGTAGAGCTCCAAGGACACTTTACAGATAACACACGGAGGCTTCCCAGGAAGGGGGGGGGAGGGAGGAGAAGGAGAAGAAGCTACCCACACATTCCAGCCCATTAGCTGACATCCTGCCCCCCCTCCCCAAGGTTTGTCAGGGAAGCGAGAGTGAAAGTCCCAGAGAAAGCAAGGGGTGCTGACATCAGAGGCCTCCACCCATTCCTGATGCTCAGGCCCAAAATCCACCCACTCAATGAGATAAAACAGCCTCGCTTCTGTTTCAAGTCCAGGATTCGAGACACTTCATAATGTTGCTCTTCATTTACCATCAAGGGGGGCGGCCGGAGGCGTTGAGGTCGCCAGATGTTTTGCCCTGGGTCCCATTTTAAGAGACTGTGGTGAAAAACAGGATGAACATGTTTCAAACTTTTGGGGAGGGCGAGTTCAACAGTCACAGCATTCATTTTATGAGTTACAGTGAATGGACCCAATTTTCAATTTTTCAGATTATTCTGGTGTCAAAGATTCCATTAGTCAGGATGTATGTCACTTCCATCAAAGGCAGTAGTCACACATCCTGACTAATGGAATCTTTGACACCAGAATAATCTGAAAAATTGATACAGCTACTATTTAGAGCCTACTATTGATGGCCTACAATACAAACTTGTAGCAATTGCAAAAACATATAAGAAAACAACATCTGGTCGTGTGTGTGTGTGTGTGTGTGTTTGTGTATATTTCTTGTGTGTACATTTCTGGGTGTGTGTCATTGTAATATAAAGAATACTAGGAATAAGGCCCGTTGTGGAAATAAATACAACGGGCTCTAGAAAGAGGCTCTGGGAGAGTGCCCCGGCTTTGGGCACTCAGTGACAATTTGCTGTGGCAATCTCAGCAGGGTATAATGACCGAGTCCACCATTTTCTCCAGAGGAACTGATCTTTGCTACCTGAAGAGCAGTAGTAATTTTGAGTGATCTCCAGCCCACCCCCAAGATTGGTAACAGTGATTCCCCAGGAGGGAGTGGCTGGTTTGGAGGGTGGAGTCTATGGCATTGTACCTGTCTGAGGTCCCACCCCTCCTCAACACTCACCCTCTCCAGGTTCGACCCCTCAAATCTCCAGGAATTTCCCAACCTGGAGCTGACAACCACCCCAGCTCCCAGCCAACCATCAACCTACCTTTAGTTTTCCATCTCCTCCCCCCTCCCTCCTAGAGAGCAGTTGTAATTTTGAGTGATCTCCAGCCCCCACCTGGAGATTGGCAACAATGGTTCCCCATCAGGGAATGGCTGGATTGGAGGGTGGAGTCTATGGCATCGTACCTGTCTGAAGTGCCACCCCTCCTCAAACCTCACCATCTCCAGGCTCCATCCCTCAAATCACCAGGAATTGCCCACCTGGAGTTGGCAACCCGATCAGGACTGGGCCCAATGAGTTTTCTTCCAAAGGCCAACAAAGACGTGGATAGAGCCTTTTACTGACAGAGGAGAAAGTACAGGTGCCAACTTTGATTAGGGAAATACCTGGAGATTTGGGAGGGTGGATCCTGTGGACGGCAGCATTTGGGGTGTGTGTGGAAGGACTCAGCAGGGTATAATGCCATACAGTCTACCCTTCAAAGCAACCATTTTCTCCTGGGGAACTGATCTCTGTCATCTGGAGGTCAATTGTAACAGTGGGAGATCTCCAGGTCCCACCTGGAGATTGGCAACCCTAGGGGAAAGTCAGCCACACAGTGGGGAGTTGAAGAAAATGGTTTGATGGTTGCTGGCCCACCTCGTTAGCCAGCCAGCCATGCTGAAGCTAAGCAGGAGAAAGAGCCTTTTTCCATTTATTCTGACAGGAAAGTGGCCATTGGGGAGGGGGTTATGGGCGGGGGAGGGGGTTATGCTGAAAGTCCTTTGTTTTTTTACTCACAGAACCAAGCTTGGCTGCCTACCAACAGCCACTGACTCACAGGAGTCAAGAGAACTGTCTTCCTCAGGAGAGAGAGCTGTCTGCCAGTAAATCTGACATGCAAAAGGGGGAGTGGGTGGGGAAGAGGAGCAGGCCCAGCACTCGGCCAATGGCACGCGAGTACTCTTGAGTGGCGGCTGATGGGCCAATGGCTGAGGGAGGGCATTTTACAGCCAATGGGAGCGCATGGAATCTTGCGAAACCAAAAGATAATTATTTATAAGGAGAGATTGACGAGTGAGGAAGGCCCAAAGGGGCCGAAACACGTATGGGCCTTAGGTCAAAAGAATTTTACCCATCAATTGTATTTGTATAATAACTAACTTGGTTGTATAAGCCTTTTAAGCTTGATACTTAGACTATCTCTTTTAACCGCAGTATGTTTTAGCTATGTGTACACCCTAATAAACATTCTGCACTTAAGAATAGTACAGAAGCAGAACTGGTGGGTGTTTAAGCATACTGAATGGTTAGAAGTAACTATGATGGGTACCAGGCAACCTGGGAGCAATCTTCATATGTGTGGTTCCAAGCTACCATTTTATAGATACACACTGTTGAATATAGCCTGTAAAAATTGTCTCAATTCTACATTAGCCTAGCTAGGGATTTAAGAAAGTATTCAGCATAACTGTTAATCCAATTCAGTTGTAAAGGACTGGGTCATATTTTGAGGATCGTGTTTTAAATCAGTGCCTATTTTTTAATAGAAAATGCTCAACCCACTCTTATCCACGCATTTTGAACATGTCATTATCCCTTTAAAAATAATTGCTGTGGTGGCAGCATTTTAAAACTAATTGTAGCTGACTTTGCTTTTGAACATCTGTGAGTTTGATTGACTAATGATTAAAGCAAGAATGAAAACACACAGAAACATTCCCTGCTATTTACAACACATGCCGTGCACTTTTAAGTAAAAGACCTTAGCAACGTGAAGGAAAATACTGGAAATCTTCTTTTGGTCCTTAGGAGTGAACTGTATTGGTTAGTTTTGCATGAGGGTGGGTTCTTACTCTGATGAGCTGAAGCTATGAACATTTATGGAAAACACCTTTATGCAGCAAGAGGGGAAAAACCTGAATACTAATTTTGAAGAGTAATTGTGCTGTATACTGGTTCACATCCGTTCTTGAGATCTTGTGCATCTAACTGACTGATTTCAGCTGAGGGCTATTGGACTTCCAACATGCAGAGCTATGGCTAATAACATGAGCCAAGTACCACTATCAAATATATTGCAGCCATAAATATAGGGCTTATATAAATGTGTACATCTGGTCATCAGTAGAGGCCCTATTCCAGGTGGTAGTAAAGAATTGGCTGCAGGCAGAGAAATTCCAATCTCTGTGGCATATGTGAAGGCTTTAGTGAGAGGATTCACAGCAAGGTTCAAAATCCTACTCTTGCATATGGTTAAGATTTAATATTCCCCCCAAAGTGCATTTTAAGGGTGCAATGTTTACTCAATTCAGATTAAGTGACAAAAAACAGTTAAAGAGGTGCCCCTGATGAATTAGGCAAAAGTTTCTTAAAAACTTACAAAAACATCTTAGCAGTCTTTTTAATATGGTGGCAACTGTGATACATCTGAAATGAAGTGTGTTTTTTCTGCAGAAACAGGCTCGTTCGTATGCCAATTTGCAAGGATTTAAATCAGTCAACTAAAACCATTCATAATGAACTGAATGTCTTTAGTTGGCTGACAACCCTAGTTACTTTTTATTGGGGTGGGCACTATCCAGCAGCTGCCGTGGCCTTGGGGTCCAGGCTGGGTCCACTGTCAAGCCATGACCCTTCTCTCACCCACTGCTTGCTCTCTCACATTACTCAGGGCAAGGGTCTTGGCAATGCTAGTGGTTGGAAGAAAGCACTGGGGTGCCAATAGAGGCAAGATTCCAGGGTAGGAAAAGTATGGATCTACAGTCCACCACCACTGTAGTCAGGGTCAAACAGGTACCTGTAGCAGCAGCATGTAGCTCCTCATCTTCTGGCTACTGTTGAAACCACTCTGACCAGTTCCTTGAACAGTGGTGACCAATCTTTCTCCTTTGCATGGTTGGTGTCCACTGGGTCTCTTGGACAGTGACTGATGAACTAGCAATTGTACCTGGAAGCAACTATGTTGCTGCTTGCTCACCCATCCACATTCAGGGCAGTCATACTTCGTGCCTGCTCTTGAGTAGGTTGGGGAGGCTGGTTGATCCTAGCACTCTATACCTGGCTCTGCAATTGTTCCCGATCCTTTCTAAAATGGTACTCATGATTCCTAGTTCTCTCCATCTCCTCACACCTCTCCGAACACCAAGGTCCTAAAACCAAAAGCAAGCCTGTTACTTTATTATGATTAGGTTCTTATTCTAGTAGTGTTCTTCTGGGGTACTTGGCGTATCCTCATGGCTATAGCTTGTTTCCTTATGTTTATAGTGTGTCCCTCAAGAGGTTCGGTTGTTTGGTCCTCAGGACTTGATTATACACCATGCTTGGGGAGAAAGGAGAAGAGAAAGAAAAGAGAGAAGACAGAGGAAGGGGAAGGGCATGGTCTGTAGAAAAAGATGAGCTAATAAATGAAGATTTTGTTCTACCTAATATGTCCTCCTAATCAAGAATAAATCTGAAAACTGATGCTGGGTCATCTTCCTTCAGGGGAGTTTAGTTGCAAGGGGATGGGGGAGCAGAATGCCGTGTGAATTTGACAGGCATTTCCCCTCCACCCCAGCCCCCGACACCTTTGTTTTTCCTTTAGCAGCAGGATCACTCAAAGCAACAGCCAGCGCATTGGCAGTGGGCAGGTAAGGGAAATTCTGTCCAGACCGCCTTAGAGTTAAAGCCCCGAGGGACATTGTGAGGCACTGAGCTTGGCAACTCTGACACAACTCACAATTCAAAACACAAGGAAAGGGGATGGGCAGGCTAAAAGGCTGGCAGGCTTTCCCCAGTGGGAATTCTAGGGTGGTGCTTTTTCGTTTGTTTTTGTTGTTGTTTTTAATACACGCACACTGCCAGCCTTAAATGTTTTGGAGCCCTGGGTGGAAAGTTAAAATTGCAACTCCCACACCGTGCAGATCTTTCAGGCAGCAGCTCATAAATAATACAGGTCAGCTCAACAGTCCTAGAGAAATCCTGTGTTACTCACCATACCTCTCTCTGTCTCCTGCAAAGTACCTCGTGCAAATTTTGCAATGGAAGTGCTACCCAGTGAATTGTGTCACCCTAGGAAGCCACCTACAGTTGCCTAATGATAGAGCTGCCCCTGCACACATGTATGCATACACAAGCACCCCCTTCCTATCGGTCTCCTGGTTTCTATGGTGACAAGGAATCCTAGAAAGCTGCAACCCAGAAGTACCTTCTTTTGAAGCAAGGGTGGCAAGATCAACATCCTTAAAAGCAATGAACAATACGAAGATGTGGACTTGGGAGATTCTGAAATGAGCCATCCACAATGGGTGAGATGATACTTAAACTGTGACTTCTGAATCTGAACTCCTAGCCACTCTGCCACACCAGTTCTTCCCAAAACATCATGTATTGCATCAAGTGAGCACTATTTAATTTCTAAAGATGATTTGTTGAAGATGTGCACAATTTCAGCACTTTTTTTCATGAGAGGATAAATGTCTTATCGCAGTACCACAGAATTTGGCTGTGGTTCATAGGCCATGAGCCTGCAATCTTGTTTTCTGGAGCACATTCCATGGGATTTATATTTACCAGAGGGCTAGAAAAGAGGAATGCAATTTAAAAAATAACAGAGTGGGGAGAAGGGAGAAATTATTCTATCAGCAAGAGAGAAACGGGTGGCAAAGGCAAAAAGCCTTGGGGGGGCAGGGTTGCTACCACGTAGCCCGAAGAGTGGACACACATTTTTAAATTTCCTAGCAGCAAAGGGACATTAGCTTCCACTCCTCCCTGTTTCCTCCTTGGTTATGTTCTCCTCCAGCTGCCTTTCCTTCTGATGTAAACATGGCCAAGACTTACCAACAAGGGCCGGATTGCAGTGTGGGCTTAGGAGGGATCTGTAGGAGGTTTACCCGCCCCTTTGCCTGACAGCCAGCAAAGGCAGGAGCCTCAGGCTAACATGCTGGCCAGTCCACATCATCTAGGGGCCAGCCTGGTTAGGCGCAGGAAGTTTTGGGGGGCTCTATGCAAGGGTGACCCAGCTGTATTTAAACCACACTGCATATGCGATTTTCTTGGATCCCCTCCCACTCTCCCTGTTTTCTAGGTATTCATATATGTATATGTTAAACATCACAGCTGGGTGGTTTTTGTGCATCTGGGCAGATCCTTTTGGGGGCGTGGTGGAATGGGCCTGCCCCATTCTACCCTGCTCTCCAAGGTTTTCTCAATACCTGGAGAGGCTTGTCTCTCTCTCTGGTAACTCACCACCACCACCTGACCTTTGTAAGGGATTGCCCACTGGGAGGGGTAGGACTCCCAGCCTCCCTTCCAAGTTCTGAGGCCTTGCCTCTGTGTCTCCTGCTGCCTGGTGCCTGGTCACCATGGTGGGCTGAGGTGAGTCTGGAAAGCAATTGAACTGACTTCCTCCGGTCCTGCCTGTTCTCTGCCCAGAGGGTGGGGGAGACTTTTGAAACTCAGTGGAAGCTTTGCTCATTTCAAATCTTCAAAGAAAAAATGCATTTCTTCCCTCTTTGGGAACTTCCTTATGGGTCTGGGGGTTTGAGCCACCACATGGTATGCCCAGGTGGGGGCTGTGCCCAGGCTCACCCCAGATGACAAATGGTACCACTCAGTGGCAGCCACCCTTATGATACCACTAATATTTGCCACTCCCTGGTTTTCCCCAGCAGGCAGGCTATGGGACATGTCATCAAGTGGCAGGTGGGTTGCTTGATTTTCCAGGATTCACTCCCCATGCTTCACCAATGCTCCTTGGTCCATAACCAATAAATGCTGTGGCCTATTTTTATTTCAAAATATTGTTGCTGTGTCATTTGTGTCTCTCTTCCTAATATGCCCTGAGCCTGCAAGCAGGATTCCAGGCGAGCCACACAGTAGATGAGGGAGGGTACAGAAGATGGGTCTGGTGGAGGTGGGGTCTGGAGGAGCAACAACTAGAATTCCTCCTGCTACAGCAGGAGGTTTAGAGATTCATGTTTGGATTGCCTGGCATCATGCCTGTTCTAATACTCCTTTGGGATTCTTTTCCTTCCATTCAGTGGCAGCCTTCCAGCTGCTTAGGGGCATAAGATCAAAATCTGAAAACGAGGGGAAAACTTGAGCTAAATGTGTCATCTTCTCAGCTCCGTGAAACTGCAGGATTCTGAAGTATGCCCATTAAGTTCCATGCTACAATACATTCCGGAACAAAAAAAAAATACTTTGAAATAACCCATGAAAATAAGGGACATCTGGTATCCATTCTCTATCAGCCTGTGGGAACAGAATGCAAATGACTCAGATATTCATTGCCTGCATTCTAGCTGTACCTGAGAGGCATATTCCCTGAGGCTATCCCGTGCACACCAGAAATCCTACTCTAGTCCACCCTAAATGAATACCACTTTCTGTTTCATAGACAGTGAGTTTAGTATCTTAGTGCTACAGAATGACTGATTTAGGGATTCCCCAATAGGAGTGATAGCATCTGTAGACTCCTACAGCTCGTCATAAAGGCACTGATCCAGAGCATAAAGACATCTTTTGCCTCTTGGCTGAGCCTGCATTGTGGGGAGGGCGGGGTATAAATGTGATTAATAAAAATAATTTAAAAATAAAATACTGTAACTAACTCTCTCTCTCTCTCTCTCTCTCTCTCTCCCCTCCCCCCCTCCCCAATTCCCACAGGTGCTGTAAGTTTCCTTCTGCAAAGGGGCTGGTGAAAGTGCAGCCACTATCAATAGCAATGATTACTTTCACTGGGATATACCTGAGGATGAACTTTCCTCAGGCAGCCACTGAGCCAACAGTGATATTTCCACGAGGTGCCAAGTATAACTGTCTCTCTTTCTCAACTGCCCACATCAAATGGTAGGCCAACAGAGACCTTTACTCTGACTAGGGTGGCCTGGTGGTTCAGAGAACCTTTTGTTGCCCTCTTGAGGCAACACAATGGCATTCTCTGCCACCATATGGATTCTGCTGTTCTACCCTGTAGCATGTCACACCAATAGCCAGAATCCCAGCTACAACGTGGCACCCAAGAAGGAGATCAGCTTGGAAGGTGACCTGGTTATTGGGGGCCTCTTTCCAGTTCACGAGAAAGGTAGCCCTACAGAGGAATGTGGTAAGATCAACGAACATCGAGGCATTCAACGTCTTGAAGCTATGCTGTTTGCCCTAGATGAGATCAACAAAGACCAACGTCTTCTTCCAGGCATCACACTAGGGGCCCACATCCTAGACACCTGCTCCAAGGACACGTACGCTCTAGAACAGTCACTAGATTTTGTCCGTGCCTCCCTCACCAGAGTGGACGGTTCTGAGCACATCTGTCCCGACGGATCCTACGCCATCCATGATGATGTACCCACAGCTATCACAGGGGTCATTGGGGGCTCCTACAGTGACGTCTCCATCCAGGTATTGTGAACAAGAAAGAGTGGAGAGGCAGAGTGCAGTGCTCAAAATCGGAAGGTGTTATGGTCAGGGTCTTATGATAATTATATCCAATGTTCCCTCTAAGCTATGGAGTCCTGTGAGCAAAAATTCTACTTTGTGAGCTACTAACATTAAAGTTGTGAGCAAGTGAGTCGGCTACTGCATAAATTAGTTTGTTCTGGAGCCATCCTTCTTGAGCTATGACAAAAATGTGTGAGCCAGAGGCTAAAAAACTGTGAGCTAGCTCACACTAACTCAGCTTAGAGGGAACACTGCTTATATCCCACCTTTCTTCCATTGTTAATGTTAAGGCAGCACACACAGCATTCCCTGCAGGTCTCCAGTCCAGATACCAACCAGATCCAGACCTGCTAGCTTCAGTGAGGCTGCCATATCATGTGCCTTGTAACCACATCCTGGGGCCAGCCATGCTGGGGACCTCAAAGAACAGTGGTCAACCCATGGACCTGGTATGGTGACATGGGAAAGCAAAAGTGAAAACAGACAGAAAGCATCACATTATTTCCTTTCAGTGGGTTGTAAACTATAATCAAATTTAAATCTGTGTTAATTAGTGAATTTACTAGGTAGCATTAGGCAAGCTATTATCTTTCAGCCACTACCCCAGTCTATATTATGGGGATAAAACTGTGGCATACTTACAGGGATGTTCTGAGGATTTCTTAGGACTGTTGCTTATTTCAATGCATTACAGCTTCTGTAAAACATTATACAATCCCCTATCTCAGATTTTTCATCTCTAGAATATTGCTGATTTTGGAATTTTATTCTGTAAACCTGAACTGCCTCCAAAAGGGCCCAGAGGTCATCTCAATGCCATGTAGTCTTATCACAGCCTTTCCCATACTACTATACAGAAGAGATTTATGCCAAGATGAGGGATAAGGACAAAACAAGGTGGGCTACAGCTGAAACATATTCACGGGAAGGGGCTATGGACAGGTAAACCCCTTTGACAGTGAGAACATAAGGTGAGCAGCTGTATTTGTTGGAATATAGCAGGCAGTCATTGAGGATGGTAGCGTAAGACTTCAGACGTGCTGGGAACAGATCTGTTCACATGTGAAGTGAGTGCATTGAGTGCCTTTTTGTGCCCAGGGTCTGTCTCTGGGTGTTTCTCAATGTCCTGACTTAGCTTTACTGACATTTCCTGGGATGCAGAGAAAATGATAATCACAGCCTGAGTCACATACCTGTACAAGAGCTGAAGGTCCTTTTTATAGCCTTCTCTGACCGCCACCTCTGCTTTTTGGTCCATCCCTCCCAACAAAAGCTTAGTGGGATGCATGCTAACACAGGGACCATATCCCAGAACATTAATATGACAGAGTAATTAGCTGCTGCTCCTGAGAAGCCCCAAGGATGTATTAATGCTATAATTAATGCAAATTAATATATCATTATCATGTACAGAGCCCATTGCTGAGAGAGAGGATAGAAAGCCACTGTCTCATTTGCAAAATGAGGCACAGCCTGTTTCCAGGGCTTTGCTGTTAGATCTCTGGGCCACTTCCCCAAAGCAGAGCATGATAGGACAGCTATTTCTTCACATGAAGCCTTTAACCTTCCAGGGAGACTCATCCATTCAAGAGAGTGGCTGTGTGAGGGAAGCCTGCTTCAGCAATGCCAATCTTAAGAAAAAAAGGGGGGCTGACACCTTGTGCTGTTCATGCCATTGAGCTCTGTCTCCTTGAGTGAAATCTGCTTCAGTCTCGGATCTGACCCCGATCCCTCGGGCAGGAAGATCACAGGATCTCTTTGACGACACCTGAGACCAGAGCCATCTGTCACTCCATTTCCTACAGACTCACCAGGCCAAAGCCCTCCTCTTCTCTCCCCCTTCCCTTAATGAAATGCCACTGCAGTGCACACAAGACAGGCTGCTGGAGCCAGCCTGTGGTGACTGGAACAAATAAGCCAGGGGCGGGTGGAGAAGGAAGAAAGACTCCGTTTTGAGGATGGCACTGCCTGACTCTCATAGCAAGTCCTCACAAGTCTTTTTGTTGGGTAGGTTGTATACTGGCTTTATACACGATATATAGCTACCGTATGCTCTTGAGCAGAGGATCCAGCAGGCAGAAGGGCATGGATGCCGCTACATGGGACTCGGCTGTGCCATGAAGCAGGGCTGGCCTCTGCAACTGCACTGCTGGGCCGTGAGATGAGGGCAGCATCAGGCCCTTCCAGACCCTGCGCTTTCTCTCCCCCTCACTTCCAAATGCAAAGCTGCACATGATTCTTCTCACTTCTGGCTGTTGGGCCAAACTACATGTGATGCTGGAATTCTCTGATTAGGTCCCCCTCTCTGGAGAGTCATTTAACTGAAAAGCAGCTGGGGAACAGGCAGATAAAGTCCAAAGGGGAATTAAATATCCCCATGCTGTTTCCCTGGCTGAAAATGCTCCCTCCAGGCTGCTTAAGCCTCAGGTATTGTTGTGTACTGACCCAACCATGCGCACGATCCAGTTTCAGCCGGTCCTCATGTGGCCATGCAAAGAGCCAGAGCTTCGCTTCCCCTGAACAATAGACGGTCGGATCCTAGTTCTCCCTCCTATTGAGAGCTTAGGATCCTAGAGTTAAGCTAATCAGTGTAAATAGACCTATCACGGGCGTTGGGGTGTGTCTGGGTGTGGTTGGGCTTCAGGATACAAGCCGGGCTGCGAGCCGGCTAAAGTGTCTTGTTCCGGATCTCGAAATAAAAGTATAAGCTGATTTCACTCTACCCGATGCTTCAGTCTCAGTACTTTTCACTGGCAACGAGGATGGGATCCGAACTCGCATGAACGGAACTGAGAAGACCTGAGCATCACATCGTGCTCCACTCTGGAAGACAATGCACGCCAGTCCACATTGTGCCCCGCTTCTCCGGTCACCATGCACTGCACCACTCACCGCACCACGTACCGCTCTGCCGACTCTAGGTCCGGCATCGCACCGCATATTCCTTTCGCAACAAGACCGACCATGGCTGCTGCACAAGCGCCCATCCCAGCCTTTGATGTCACCTGGCCCCAGTAATGGGACACCTAGCTGGAGACCCTGGAAAACCATTTTGACTACCATGACATTGTGGACACCAGGAAAAAGAAGGCCCTGCTCCTCAGCTTCTGCAGCATGGACACCTTCCAGCTACTGAAGGATCTAATCAACCTGAAGATGACCAAAGAAGAACCCTATGGGGTCCTGGTGAAGGCCCTCTCAGATCACTTTTCACTGAAGCCGACCAAGTTTGTAGAGCACTTGGATTTTTTTGCACAAATCCAGGGCCCAGACGAGATGGCATCGGATTTCCTGGCAGGCCTCCAGAGAGCAGCCACGAGGTGTGCATTCCCGAGCCTAACCGATACCCTTCTGAACCAATTCCTCGTGGGTCTCTGTAAACCAAAACTGAGGTGGAAACTGGCAAGCCAAGATGACCTCGACCTCAACAAGGCTCTTAGGGAGTCCACCACCTATGAAAAGGGCCCCGCCAAGCCGCCCCAGCAAGGGAGGGACCTCCGCAGGTCGCACACAAGCGACCATCGGCTCCGACAGCTCCGATACCAAGGAGGTTCTCCAGGTACAGTGGCACTCAACCCAACGGCCACATTGATCTCAAGGCTCAACCTCGGAAAAGGGCCCTGCATCAGCCACATCCTGCGCCAGTTGCGGCGCCACTCATGAGTGCCGGACTTGCCGGTTCTGGGACACTGTCTGCAACACATGCAACAAGACCGGTCACATCGCCCAGGTCTGTCATTCGGGAGGAAAGTGTAAGAGGACCTCAGTCCACTTGGAATCCACTGACCTGCACACTCTCTCGACCCACCACCAGCAGTACCTGGTATGTAACATGCCCCCTGATAGCCCCAACAAAATGCACGTTACTGTGTTAATAGAAGGGTCCCCCTGCAGAATGGAAGTTGGCATGGGCTTGTCCTTTTCCATCATTTCGGTCAACACACTGCATGCCCTGTGCCCACAGGGGGGACCCCGTTTGCATCGGCCGCAAGGGTTGATGCTGCGGGACTTTAATAAGAACCCTGTGGTGGTCCGGGGCTGGGGCAAGTTCCGGGTGCAGTTTAAGGACTTTGATGGACTGTTGGAATTGCTGGTGATGGAAGGGAGGCTCACCAATCTTCTGGGACTCTCCTGGTTCGGGCCTCTGGGCTTCACAATAGGAGGCATCAACCAAATCCAGCCGCAGGACTTCACATTCATATGCAGGGAATTCCCAAGGGTTTTCAATGGAGCTCTCAGCAAATTTACCGGGTCTCCGGTGTCGCTGGACTTCAATCCAGCAGTGAGACCCATCCCGGGACGCCCCCATTGCACTCCAGTCCAAAATCAAGGTGGAGCTGGAGCGCCTTGTCGCTCAGGGCGTGTTGGAACCAGTCTCCCACGCTAGGTGGGAAACACCGATTGTGACCCCGGTTAAGCCTAATGGGGAAGTCAGGATTTGTGTGGACTATAAATGCACTATTAACAAAGCTTTACAAGCCCACACATATCCGGTGCCTATGGTCAGCCATGTGTTGGCCGCTCTAGCGGGGACATGGTTTTTTGGGAATTTGGACTTGGCTCAGGTGTACCAGCAGCTGCCGTCGGACGCCACCACAGCCAAGGCACAGACTATCGTGACCCACAAGGGTGCTTTCAGGGTTCACCGCCTACAGTTTGGGGTGAGTGTGGTGCCGGGTATATTTCAATCATTTATGGACTCTCTTCTTAAAGGGATCCCTGGAGTCCAATCCTTTTTAGATGACGTGCTCATCACAGCCCCGGACTCTGCCACCTTTGCTGAGAGGCTTCAGACAGTGCTTCAACGCTTCAACATGGCCAGCTTGAAACTGAAGCATGAAAAATGCCTCTTAGGCATTTCCTAATTGTAGTTCTTAGGCTTCACAGTGGACGCTTATGGAATCCACCCCATGGATGGTAAGGTCCGCGCCATCACACAGGCACTCCCACCCACGTCTAAGACAGAGTTGCAGGCCTTCCTCAGTCTGCTTAATTTTTACCACTCCT
This sequence comes from Gekko gecko, assembly GCA_029375565.1. Lineage (NCBI taxonomy): Eukaryota > Metazoa > Chordata > Lepidosauria > Squamata > Gekkonidae > Gekko > Gekko gecko. The sequence goes on along the minus strand of JAPDNY010000002.1, from coordinate 101,725,117 downwards.
TCATTCCTCTTAAGGCAGCGGTGGCACCTGCACCGCCTACTGGACAAAGATGCCCCTCGGGTCTGGGGCCCCAAACACGACGCCACTTTCCGGGTGGACAAGGATCTTTTAACCTTGAATACGGTCTTGTCCCACTTTGATGAGATGTTATCCGTGGGGCTTGCATGTGATGCATCTCCCTATGGGGTGGGGGCTGTATTGGGCCATCGCCTGGTGAACGGCCACGAAGTCCCTGTTGCATACTACTCCAAGACCTTGTTGGCTGTGGAGCATAATTACGCACAGATCAACAAGAAGGCACTGGCGATAGTTGCGGGGGTGAAGAAATTTCATCATTATCTCTACGGCAGACCCTTCACCATTGTGATGGACCACAAACCTCTTCTGGGCCTCCTCGCCCCCGACTGCCCATCCCCACAGTTGGTTTCACCCCGGGTGCTCCGCTGGTCCCTTTTCCTGGCTGGCTATTCCTATGAGCTTGTCCACCGGCTGGGCAAGGCCATGGGGCATGCAGACACTTTGAGTCACCTTCCCCTTCCCATCACAGACCCTAACCCTGCCCCAGAGCAGCTGGTTGCCCTCTTGGAATCCCTGCCTGAGCGGCCGGTTCATGTCCAGGAGGTGGCACGGCACACTACCCAGGACAAGGTTCTCTGCCGTGTCCTGGACTGTATGGGGAGGGGGTGGCCCATGGGCCAAGTGGAGGTAGAATTCACTGCTTTTTCCTCCCGCAAGGATGAACTGTCATCTCATAAGGGCTGCCTGATGTGGGGGGGCCGGGTGGTCATTCCAGGTCCCCTGCAGAACAGGGTCCTCACAGCGCTCCACAAAAACCACCCAGGGGTCATCAGGATGAAGGCACTAGCCCAGAGTTATGTCTGGTGGCCAGGGCTGGACAGGGACATCGAGGACACCGTTAAGCAATGTACAAAATGCCAAGAAACATGACCAGCACCCCCCAGCATGCCTGTCCATCCCTGAGAATTGTCACAGCGGCCCTGGGCCAGGTTGCACCTGGATTTCGCCGGCCCCTTCCAGGGACAGTTGTTCTTTATTCTCGTTGACTCTTATAGCAAATGGCTGGAAGTGGTTCCAGTTCCTGCCACCTCCTCCCAGGCCACCATCTGAGCCATGTGGAGGATCTTCAGTGCCCAACGCATCCCGGACTCCCTGGTCACCAACAATGGGGCGGCATTTACCTCGGAGGAGTTCCGGAGGTTCACCGAGTACTACGACATCTGCCACATCAGGTTGGCCTCCTTTCACCTGGCAACCAATGGGCAAGCCGAAGGAATGGTTCGCACAACCAAAGACGCGCTCAGATAGATGGATACTGGAGAATGGGACTACAAGCTAGCAGTGTTCCTTTTCAGGCAGCGGACAATTCCACACACCTTGGCGGGCTGCAGCCCCGCAGAACTTCTCCTGGGTCAATGCCTGGCCTCCCATCTGAGTCGCCTCCATCTGGATCAGGAAGCGGAAGCTGAGCCCCGGATTCTTTCTGGAGGATCCAGTATATGCATGCAACTATGTGCGGGGGCCACCCTGAATCCCAGCACGAATACTAAGAGTTATGGGGCCCCAGTCCTACAAGGTCACCTGCGAAGATGAACAAGCACATCAACCAGCTGCAGCAGCAAGTCTTGCCCCTGGACCCAGAGGACAGGGAGTACCAGGTACCAGATGGCCCGGAGGCTGCAGTGCCTCCAGCCCCATGGGAGAACAAGACCAGACTCCAGTGAGCCAACACTCACCAGGGGTCTCAAGCCAAGGGTCCCTCCACAACCCACAGAGCCTACGCCCGCTCCAACCACTACCCTCCCGGGGCCACCAGGGCCAGCCCCCAAGGTAGCCCCCGAGATCCACCACTCTACATGGGAGTGGAAAACACCCACATCTCAAAGACTATGTTTGCGGGAGGGTTTCAGACCATGGGGAGAGGGGTGTTGTGTACTGACCCAACCATGTGCGCAATCCGGTTTCAGCCGGTCCACATGTGGCCATGCGAAGAGCCAGAGCTTCGCTTCCCCTGAACAATAGACAGTCGGATCCTAGTTCCCCCTCCTATCGGGAGCTTAGGATCCTAGAGTTAAGCTAATCAGTGTAAATAGACCTATCACATGTGTTGGGGTGTGTCTGGGTGTGGTTGGGCTTCAGGATACAAGCCGGGCTGCGAGCTGGCTAAAGTGTCTTGTTCCGGATCTCGAAATAAAAGTATGAGCTGATTTCACTCTACCCGATGCTTCAGTCTCAGTACTTTTCAGGTATGAAAAAGGCCAGTTCTCTTTTTTTTTTTTTGTAAAACTCTCTTAAAAAAGAGAGAATTTTATTCTTTTTATAAGAAAAGGGAAGGGTAGACAGATGGAGAAAGAAAAAGGTGGAGTGAAAATTTTTTTCTGTTAGTGAGAGTTAGTTTAGGTTAATAACCAATACCAAGATTTGGCATCCATCATGGTTAGAAGATCTACTTTTTAACTAAAACAAAGTCCAAAATCACTCTGTTAATGCAGTTAGTAAAGTCCATTGGGGTTAGTAATTAAACAGCTCCTTCCAGATGTAACACGAACAGTCCTCAAAGTATCTTCTTCTTAATTTTCTTCCAGTTATGGATTAAGTCCATTTTAACTTTGAAGTCTTCCGTTCCATCACCTTCCCCTGGGCTGCTGTCTTCTGCACTTATCCCAATTTTGAATGCTGCATCCTTCTTCCTGCTGGCGTGTCTCTTCAGGAGTTTCTGTGTTTTGAAGATGAAATCCTTCTTCTTTCTTTTCTTTTTTTCTTAAACTTCTGGCCTTCAAGCTTCCAGGGCTCCACAAACTCAGCAGATGAAATTAGATCTCCCGTTTGTCGCCTGCTATGCTCGACATCCCCTTCTTCTGGCAGAGTATTTCTTTTTATAAAGGCGGAATAGGCTTTGGAAGCCTTATCCACCTCTTCTTTTAACTTTATCGCTCCACTGCCAGTTAGGGGTGCCAAGACATTTGTCAAGGTAAATCCGAGATCTTCTTTCTCCTCTTCTTTAGCGCCCTGGAAACCTGGAATCAAATTCGATTTCTGTTCAATCTCCTTCATCTTTCTAGTTGTTTCCAATATCTGTTTCTGTCGACTGATGAGAACACTTTCCATTTTAAACAAAGTTTGGTTGATCTTCTGCAATTGTTCCAGCAGGGGGCACAGCATCTCCTTTTTCTGTCGATTGACAGCAAGCTCTTGGGGGGGCTATCTGGACCGGAAGTCCCTCCTCTCTTCTCTTCCGGTGTCTGCAGGGCTTGTTCCATTATCGACATTTTGTTTTTTTGTTTACTTTTAAAAAGTTCGTGCCGCATCCCCCAGGAAGCTAAGATGAACACATTCTTCCATGCAGCCCCAACGGTACTTTCACCAACTCTTTGTTTTCTTTCTGCCCCCCTTCGCGCTCCCTTTGAATAACTTGCTTCTCGAGGGGGTGGGGACTCCTCCCTCCTCCCAACACTTATACGCATGCAGGGGGCTCCGATTTACGCTTCAAAATAGATCTTCAACTCACGATTCGATGCCACTACTTCTTTTTATGTTGAACCATAGCGCTGTTTTCATTCCTGGAATTCGGTGGCGCCGCTAAGTCCCATTACGGGCACGCCGCAGCGGGGCCGATTGGGGCGGGGAGAAAGCCTCAATTTCCCGGCTGTCTGCCGGCAAAGAGGCTACTCCCCAAGCGCCCCCGGTTCGGAGCCTTAACCTAAGGCTCACTAGGGTCTTTCGCATATGCGAAGACCCCCCCTAACTGCGCGTGGGCTAACCGCCTCCGGGAGCGTCCCGAGAAGCGGCCGCCATTCGCGACGCCAAAAACCGAAACCCAAAAAAAAAAAGGCCAGTTCTCAAACTGAACTCCCCATGGCACCATTGTCCCCCCTTCCACAGAGCTATGGCCCCAGTTAGCTGGGCAGCTAAATTACAGGCTGGGACATCTGATGGTGGATCTCCAGCATCAAATGTAGTTTTGCTAGTTCTTCTAGAGTTCTTGCCAATTCCATGTGGTTATTGCTTATCAAGTCCAAAAAAGATAGTAGGATTTTTATCTCTAGATATTTCCAATACTTGTTTATCCAACAATAATTGTAGTTAAGATTAATGCAAGATTTTTGTGCTGCAGATAATCTTATAGGGTACAAAATAGTTTTTGAGTCTCAGGTCTATTTGTTCCATTCTGAAATCCATTACCGAAGAACTGGGGCAGGGTCGCCCCCCCCCTGCTTCCTTTTAAAAGGTGTGTGCCACTGAGCTATAAAGAAGAACACAGGAAAACACAATTTTTCAAAAAGAGGTTACAGGTTAGATAGGAGAATATTTATGGTAAATAAAACATGACTGTTAGAAACAAAGAAGAAAAATGTGGTCACAAAGACTGTATGAAAGCTTAAAGCAAGGGGTAGTTAACTGGGAAAGGGGGAAAGAGAGGGGGGAGGAAGTGCGAAGAGAAGGAATGGAACTGATTATCAGCAGTAAAATCTGTTTGAAATGGTCATGATGAAAACAAAAGGGTCACCTTGTTTTCCTACTTTGATGGTGTGCTTCTGGCCAAAGGAAGTGAAGCCAGCAAGACCCCAAACACAGAGGGATAGAAAGCAAAACAGAGAGCTGTTTAAATCAAGGAATCATAAGCTAAATTAACAGCCCAAAAGGTGGGTAAATACAAAGCAGTGCCGGGAGTCATACAAAGTGAGAGGGGGATAGACTGGCAAGATAATTAGGCAGCTTATTAAAAAGATAAGCAGATAAATTGGCTACAGCGGCAGTCCCTCTCCACAGAGGTCTCTGCAGTGGTGGCAATAACACAAAGACATTTATTAATAAATCTGGGCTCCTCTCCCTCACTGCTGTCCCCTGTGCTGCACAGCCCCTCCAGGCTGGAAGAAACCAAGAGTGCTCTCTCTGTCTCTGGTTCTCTCCTGCAATCCCCCTGGGGTTGGCAGTGAAAGCAACAGATTTGATCCAGCTGAGACACTACATCTCTGAACAGCGCAGTGGATTAACACCTTCCTATTTCCCTCCCTGCTCCCCCAAGAATGGTTTCAGCAGAGGCTGTCTGAAAAGGAGAGGCTCGCTAGCAACTGTGGCATGCTGCATAAATGTATAAGCTCACACATTTGTGGCACCCTCTCTTCTGTTTGCCCAATGGAGCTAATTAAACTAACGAGGTGATTCCAGCCACCGTTTCAAGCAAGCCACAATTCTTTGGGGCAGCATAAGGAATAGAGTTCAGGGTCACAGGAGGACATGGACCATGGTTTGGCATGCACTCTCTGGCTTTTGTTCTGATTCCTATAAATGTTTCTATGTTTAAAAGTTTTGTGAGAATAGTTCATCCACACAATAAAAATCAGAGTTCCCCAACCTCTCTGCTCAAGGGATTTTCTGTAAGTACACTGTGGCTGCGGTCACACTGGAGGCTTGCTGTGATCTGGGTGTGCCTCTAATGGCAGACCAAGGAGACAGCACACCCTGGGGCCAGGGGCATAGACTTTCCAATTTCCAGGCGGGGGGGCTGGGGCTGGGCCAGAAGCACTGCTATGTTAGGTCCTTAAAAGAACTGGGCCCCAGTGACATCATAGGGAGGAGCCAGTGACATTATAGGCCATTGTCAATATCTATGGAGGTGGAGCCATATGGGATTTAGGGATGGGCTCTCCAGAAATTTAGGGGGGCTGGGAACCCCCCCTAGCAGTGCCCCTGAGCTGGGCTAAACCCGGGAAAAGGTGGGAGTTGGCCAGTGGTTATAGTGGCCTCTCGGCGATCTCCTGCTGTATCCTGTTTTTGAAATTCACTTTTAGAATAGTCACTTTAAGATCTGCAAATATACATACCATGTGCATAGAACAAACTAATGTTCACAAATTTGACGGTAAGTGAGGCAACACAGAAAAGCCTGAAGGGGGACATTTTATAAGTTTACCTGGACATTAATTTACAGGAGTTTTATTTCTGCCTTTTTCATAAGGATGACTTTATACTGAAATTTACTAAATTGTGGTATCACAGATTCCTTCTTTGGTAAATGCATGGCTGGAGTCTCTTAGCCAGGGCAGAATACAAAACAGTTGCTATGCACTCAATTTCTGAGCAATGTACAAAGTTCAGAGTAGTAGCAATCTTCTCAGTGCTCTGAGACTGGAGTGACAGCCCCCAGTGTGGAATGACAGTCCCCAGGGTTAGTAGAAGTGTTCTGGGACTGGAATGACAAACCTTGGGACTTGCAGAAGCATTCTGGGACTATAATTCCACTCTAAGTCCTGTCATTCCAGTCCCAGAGTAGCCTATCTGGGTCCAAAGACCTTAATGGGAAAATGGTTCTGCATTTGCTTTGCAACCTTTTTTGTGCTGCAATGTATTTCAGTGGAGCCCATGCAAATCAATTGGCATTCCTGGCTCCCATTATCTCCAATGGGCCTTCAAGCCTCTCCCATTGTTTCCAGTGGGCAATCCTGTAATTCCTTTCATTCCTCATACTACATTCCAGTTGGTTGCCGCTTTGAAACTGTACCACACCATTTTAAGTAACACCAAAATGAAGAGCATTAACATGTACAGAGTACACATTCCTTGCCAGTGTTCTCTCTGGGCTGCACACAGGGCAAAAGGAAATTTTAAAAGGCCTCTGATCTATATGTTCCCCTCCCCCAATCTTGTTTCTCCACTGATGTAAAGAAGGCAGCTTTTCTTGTCTCCAGAAATGTTTCTTCCTAAAGACTAGCATTTGACATCTCTTTGTTGGGAGAAGGGAGGGGGGGAGAGGGAGGATGTTTAACAATCCCATTGTCTATCCTGCTAGCTCAATTAACATTTGTAAGAAAGTGGACTTGGAAGGAAAAAAGTGAGCTCAAAGGAAAATAACCCCCACAAGGGAAAGTTTTAAACTCAATATTGCCAGGCAGTATTTGGGGGGGGGGCTCAGTCCTTCCTGGAAAAATTCAGGGAATGCCCAAGCCCCCCCCCCCCAGTGTATGCCTATGCCTGGGGCAGTTTCCCCATGTGCTTGTCTGGTGGTCAGGTGTTCACATTACTGCAGTGCCTCAACCACAGAGCGTGCTGGCCAGTCATTTTTGTTTTAATGCAGGCAGGTGTATACACACTTTGGAGGCAGCAACTCCAAAGAAACCAGTGGTGGAAATGGATCTGTGGGTTCCAACCTCCCTTCTGGGTTCCTTTTGTGGCAGGAGAGTTAAGATGTCCAGGAAAGCAGAATGGAAGCGCTGGCATCTGTAAACACTGGACTTTCCCCGGTGCCTGATTACTCCGCTTCCAAAGCAGGCAGATGTTGCTGTCTGATCATGTTCTTTAAATCCCCAAAGGTAATGCTACTATATTGTGGCAAACTGCTTGTGTGACCACAGCCCAAATGTGGATGACCCCTTGAAACAATTGCACATATCTTGCCCCAGAGAAACATTCCAAATGCTGGTCAAAGGGAGCAAAGTAGCATAATAATATCTTGCTCTTGTATACAACCACTTCCTTGTTTAGCTGTGGTGAGTAACAATCAGTCCCCAAGTGACTAAACAAGGGAACCTTTGAAATGTTGATGGTTCTTTTATTTTAGGCCACAAATGATTAACCTAGCCAGGCAAACAAATACTAATTGTTGTGGGGCTAGTAACTTCTATGGATACTTTCAAGGCTGAACTATTTGGGGCAGGATAAGTTTGCGGTGCTGAGATGCAGTTTGATCTTTTCTCCTCAGGGGCACTTGGTGAAATTACCATTCATCTGTATGTTCCATGGTGAGCCCCTAGAGCAGGGGTCCCCAATGTGGCACTCACCAGCAGCTTTTCTGGTGCTTGCCAAGTATTTTTAGAAAGTGGTTGGAGCCAGGTGGGGTTCTTGAACAGCAAGGCTTTTGAATGGCCATTAGAGAACTGATTGGCTGTGCATATTTTTTAAAAACATCATTTTGGCAGCAGCTGCCACCACAGCACAGGGATCTTCATTGTGTGACTGAAGGTAAGCTGTGGCAGCCATTTTGTGGCCGGCTCTGCATCCTGCAATAGCCATTTTTTGCTGTGCCCACCATATTCTGTCAGAATTGCAGAGGTGTCCACGAGTTCAGCAAGGATCAACAAGAGGACTCTCATATATGCGCACGTATAGATCTGTGTTTTTAGTTCAAACCACTAGCAAATGACACATTTTCAGGGGTCATTTCGTAGAAAAAGAGGTAGCATAACTTATTTGCATATGCCACACCCCCTGATATCACCAGAAGTGTGTCAGAAGGCAACACCCACCACTCAGGCTCCACCCCAAAAATCTCCAGGTATTTCCCAACTCAGATTCAAACCTGGGTCTCCCAAATCCTTGTCTGGAACACTAACCACTACACAACACTTCATGGGGCAGCAGCTGTTGAGCAGTAGCAAGCAGCTGGGCCTGCATGAGTTATGCAAGTTGCATGGTGTCAAGTTGTCCAGTGGCTGCTCTCAGGCCTGACATGCTCTCTTCCCCCTACATTTTACTGACAGAAACAAATGCTTGAAGGCTGGAAATACTGCTGTGGTTGACAAACAATGGCCACTGAGAGAATTCCTTTCATATAGCTACAGGTGCTGCTTCTATTATGGGTGAGGGTTGGCCCAATGTATTTTCAGCTGCCATCGATGATGGACAGCAGTTGGCTAGGTACTTTCCTACTGGTCCGACTCTTCCACAGCTAAGAATGTTTTCTCATGAAGATGTTTTTGGCTGACAAAATCAAAATATAAATCAATCATAATAAATCTATTTAATTCGTGACATGGCCAAATTTATGAATAGTTGGATCCATAAACAAACAAGACAGATGTTTGTACAAAAACTCTGAAATTGAAAACATTGTTGTTGTTAGCCATTCAGTCATGTTCGAATCGCCAAAATATTTTGATTTTGTCAGCCAAAAACATCTTCATGAGAAAACATTCTTAGCTGAGGAAGATCTGGACCAGATCGGGGACTGTCTCCATAGGGTATAATGATCTTCCCCAGTTGTGAGGGGGGGAACAGTGGTGGCAGGCTCCCATAATTCAAAGGAAGGCAAATTGCCTTCCCTTCAATGAAGGGAGCATGCCACCACTGCAGTGTGACTCCTGCTGTCATGCAGAGGCTTCTGCTGGGTTCCCTTCCCCCCCCCCTTTCCCTTTGCCCCGCTTGGAGGTGAGGAGATGGGAAAGGAGGGGCAGAAGGAATGGATCCCAGGCGCTTCTGCCTGTCAGAGGGGCTGGCACACTGGCCCCTCTGTCAGGCAGAAGCCCTGGATTCCCTTTCTCCTCCCCCCTTTCCCTTTGCCCCACTTGGAGGTGAGGCAATGGGAAAGGAGGGGGGAAGGAATGGATCCCAGGTGCTTCTGCCTGTCAGAGGGGCTGGCGTGCTGGCCCCTCTGTCAGGCAGAAGAAGCCCTGGATTCCCTTTCTCTCCCCCCACTTTCCCTTCGCCTCACTTGGAGTTGAGGCAAAGGGAAAGGGGGAGGGGAGGAGTTTACTTGTTACTCCCAGAATGCCGTTCCTGCCCGAAATGACCCCTGCGATTTGCTGATAAACTAACATCCTGGTGATACGTCGGTCTTCAGCATCCACCAATGAAATTAGCAGACTTAACAGTCAGGTGGTGGATCAGTTCAAGCCTGGATCCTATTTTTTTACCCTTCTGCCAGAAGACCTTTGCTAGCACTATGCAGGGGGGACTGAAGAAGGTGGAGGTACTGTTTCACCACACATCCAGAGCAGAAGAATGTCCAGCGGCATCTGGTCAACCCACAACTTTAAAATAGTTATGTGTGAATCACTCCTTTGTGATGCACAAGTCTAGACTGACTCAGTGCACCCTCAGTTGACTCAGATTTCAGCCATTACTTTTGAGCTGTTGCCTTGAACCTCTCCCCCTCCCCCCGAGTTAATTGAAAGCTACATTGGAGAAAGAGGAATGAGATTATAAAACATGTGTTTATTTTACCAACTGGGGTCTGATTCTGAGAACAGCCTTTTTCTACCTTCAGCATGGGGTCTATTTACCCAACAATAATCTCAATGCTTAAGTTCACACCCTCGCGGGCTGGGTTGTTGCTCGAAAAGTAGCTTGCAGCTCTCAGGTAGGCATAGTACCGCCAATTGTTTTGGATGATTAGGGCTGCCTTCTGATACTTCTTGTACCGGGTTTTCCTAAGCCACATCTTAAACACAGACTGCAGGAGGACAGCAGACTTCTGAGGCCAAATGTACATCACCAGTGCTCTTATCCTTCGCTTTTCCTGGAGCTGGCAGAAAACACGGGCCCACCACTTCTGGATGCACCACACGCAAATGACGGCATGTCTCAAAGTGCGCCGGACTAGCTGGCCACGCCACCAGGCTTGGATAGTAAGAGCAGCCTGGAAGAGAAGTTAAGGAGTGAAATCTCACTTTCAGCTTACAAATGGGAAACAATAAACTGATTGTCACTATAATATAAACAAAAGGGCAACTCAAAGTGTTTTCCTGATAGATCAAAGAATCAGTGATGTAACAATGAAGGCCAAGGTAATGAACAGACACAAATGTGGCATTAACAGTAGGTGAGTCCTAGTTTTTTGCCACCTGAGGTGAATGACTAGGCCACTGTCTTACATTTCAATGAATAAACAATATTTCTCTGCCACCATTGCTTTCACACAGTGTAGACCTACAGAACTCTTTGGGGTGGTCAGGGGCCTAGTGGGTTCTGGCTTGTGGGAGGAGGTAGATGTTGGAATATGCAAGGTCTTGTGGACTAGCACAATATACCTTGAGAAGGGGTATTGGAATATCCAGGGTCTACAGGGCAGCCTTATGAAGAAGATCTGAAGATCATCCTACAGGGGGACAGCTGAAGGACTGGTAGTTAACATAGCTAGACTAGGGACTTCCCACCTTTTCAAATGGTGTTCTTGCTGTCTCCTGATTGGCTCTTCTGGAGACTCCCTGATCTTGTAGAGCTTCCTGTTGCTCTTTGTCAGGGCTCTTTTTGTAGCAGGAACTCCTTTGCATATTAGGCAACACACCCCTAATGTAGCCAATCCTCCAAGAGCTTACAGAGCTCTTCTTACAGGGGCTACTGTAAGCTCTTGGAGGATTGGCTACATTAGGGGTGTGTCACCTAATATGCAAAGGAGTTCCTGCTACAAAAAGAGCCTTGCTCTTTGCTCCTTTTACAGCAGTTAGACTAGTTAGTTTAGGCTCTCTCTCTGTATGTTTTATAATGGTTTGTTCTTCTATAATAAACGTACTTATTTTTCTCTAGAGAGTCAGTGCTCCACTTCCTTGGCATATTTAAACTCTGCCAACAGTAGACAGCTCAGTAGTTTGCTGTGATGAGTTTGCTCAACACTTTGCAGATAAAATCTCTTCCATCTGTTCCAACTTGGACTCTACGTTACCAGTAAAAGGGCAGGATGGTCCCAGGGTGCTGATTTGTCCAGTTGTATGGGATACCTTCCACCTTATTCAGTCTGAGGATGTGGACAGGATTCCTGGATATTTGAGGCCTACCTCCTACTTGTATGATCCTTGCCACCCCTGACTGTTTAAATCTGCTGGGCAGGGGCTGGTGGACTGGGTCCAGGAGCCAGTAAATGTCTTCTTAAGAGAGGGGATAGTTGCCCGTGTCTTGAACTGGGCAGTGATGCATCCACTCCTACATAACTTACTCTGGACCCTGAAGAGTTGAATAAGTATGGTATAGTCTCAAACATACCATTCTTCAGCAAGGAGTGAATGAGTGGTGGCTGGCCAACTTGAGAGATTTCTTAATGAAGCAGATTGCTTGGATCCTTTCATCTGGTTTCAGCCCTTGGTATGGGGCTGAAACAGCCCTGTTCACCCTGGCAGATGACCTGCTCCAGGAAATGGACCAGGGGTAATGCAACCCTGATAATTCTTCTGGACCTCTCAGCAGCTTTTGATGCCATAGATCATGGATATCCTATGGGATCATCTTACAGGGCTGAGACCAAGAGGCGCCATATTGTGCTGGCTCTGGTCTACCCAGAAGGCAGGTTCCAGAGTGTTGTGCAGGGGACCTGCTTCTTGGCTCCATGGCCTCTGGTGTTGCTACCAATATGCAGAGGGCACTTGGCTCTATCTCACACTTACAACAGACCCCCTGGGGGGCTGTGGAAGCTGTGGACAGGTGCCTGGTGGCAATTTTGTTTATGTGGTTATATAATTGGTTTAAATAATGTCTATATATTTGTAGTTTAAATAATGTTTGAAGTGTTTTAGTGTTTAGAATATTTTAACATTTGTCACCTTGGGGACCCAGAGCTAGGTGGAAAGTGGCATAGAAAGTTTTTAATTACTTTACCCCCTAAAGCCACTCTGAGACTCCCTTGGGTAGTGAAGGGTGGGGTATAAATCCAATCTCTTCTCTTCTTCTCTTCTAAAAACCTGGTAGCTGCGGAGGAAAAGTTTGTCCAAGATGGCTCCTGCCAGGCTTCCCTAGACTAGTTCATTCCTGCTGGGCTCCTTCCAGAACAAGAAGCCATTGCAGAAAGCCAACCCAGTAACACCCTACAGCAGGATTCCCAACATTTTTGAGCCTGGGGGGCACCTTTAGAATCCTGACATGGGGGGGGGGTGCAGTCACAAAACAGCAGTCATGGGAGGCAGAGCCATACACAGATCCAGAGGAAGTGCAGGGAAGAAGAGGGTCATTTAAACAATACACTGGGAAAGAGGAGTAAGAGATAGAATAAAACCAAAACTGTGGTGGCAGCTGCTGCTGAAGCAATGTTCTTTTCCATCTGCACAGCCAATCAGATATTCAGAGGCCAAAAAGAAGCCATAGCGGGCAAGAGCCCTACCTGGGTCCACCCGCTTTCTGAAAACACTTGGGGGTCACCAGAAAAGGTGTTGGTGGACCATGGCACCCACAGGCACCATGTTGGGGATCCCTGCCCTAGAGGTTTTGCCCCTATGCTGTGAGCATGAACATGTTATGGGTGGCATAGTTTCTCATTAAAAATTGTGTCATTCCAGAAAGCTGCCGCCTGCAGCCAAAATTTGTTTCATACCAGTGTTGGTTTTGGCTCCACAGACTGGTTCTTCCTCCTGTTCCTAGTTTTCAGCTATTTTGACTTGGTTTATTGTCCACTATATTTCAGACCTGGATAGCCTTACCTAGATTGCCCAGGCTAGCCCAGTCTTGTCAGATCTTGGATGTTAAGCGGGGTCAGCTCCCATTAGTATGCAGATGGGAGACCACCAAGGAAGTTCAGGGTCCATGCACAGAGGCAGGCATGTCTCTTGCCTTCAAAACCCCATAGGGTTGCCATAAGTCAGCTGTAACTTGATGGCAAAAAAACAACTTCAGACCATGCATCATTTTTTTTTTCAGAGCAATGGCAGTGTTTGTTTAGTGCTATTGTTTTTCTAGCCCCAGTCATGAATCTGCATATTGATAACTACAGATTTTATTGAAGAGGTAAGTGGTCAAACATCTGGAAATGTGAGCCTTGTCACCTGGCTTGCTCTCTTTCTATAATTTACTGAAGCCCCAAAGATGTAAAGTGCTTGGACTTCTTCCCCCCACCCAAAAAAGACAAGTCATTATAATCCTTTTAAAAACAGTTCTAAAATGTGTACCTGACAAAGCTAGAACATGTGACTGTTTTTAAAAATGATGTCACAGGCATTATTCAACAGATGCTCTTGAGAGTCATGATAATAAACTCAAATTAAATAATATTGAATGCTCTTCAAGGGGACTGCTAGTAGATTGACAGTGTCATCTCATGCAGAGTGTCTCTGTACAGAGTAAATGGGCTTCACTCAGCATGGGATTACACGGTAAACCAGATAAGGTATGAAGTACTGCTGAAAACCATGTTGGGTTAGGACTGGAGTACTGCAGAAAAGATGTGTATGTGCCATTTTCAGTAAACAGGGCATGCACTCCCAGGCCTCTAAAAAGTTAACATCCGTACAAGCCCTTGATAAACCTAATACCTTCAGCTCACATACTTTATGGATCTGATGAGATAGGCCCACCCCAATAACTTGGATCCTAGGCACCGTAGACAGAGCTGCACTTCAAAAATAGCTGTTTCCCTACTGGTCTTCTTCTGTTGCAGTCTTCCCTGACACCAGATATTGTTTCCCCATGGGTCAACAAATCCACAGGAATACCATGGGGACTGAAGTGGAGGTGTTATGTATGCAGACTGCCACCAGGGGTCCGCAGCTAAAGTAAGGAGCTTGCGGCCTAAACACAATGGGACCTCAGATCCTAGACCACCGAGTGTTCACCAATAGGCCATCTGGTGGGAAATTCAAACCCTCCAATGGGACCGTGGGAGTACTGGGTGGGGTGTATATACTTGGCCCTTGCAGGGCCAGTTTTCCAGTCTTGTGTGTGAAGTACAATAAATGCGTCTGAACGCATATCGTAGTCTGAGTCTCCATGTGGCGAACCCAGTACTTTACAGTGGCGACAAGGATGGGATCCAATGAGCAGGCCTTACTCTCCATCCCGTGCAGCACCGAGCACTGATCCAGAGGAAGCCACTGTGCACCACACCGCTCCCAAGCATCACTGCATTGCGCCCCAGTCTTCCGGACACTGCTCCCCGCATCGCGCTAGAGTCATGGCGACCGCCTCAGGAAACCTCAAAGTTTTTGACCACACGTCCCAAATTCTGGGATTCGTGGACAGACCAACTGACTTGCTACGTCACCCACCAGAAGGTGACTGACGCCGGCAAGAGATGGGCCCTCCTCCTCAATTCCTGTGGTATGGCCACCATCCAGCTCGCAAAGAGCCTCCTGGTCCCTAAGGCAATCCTTGAATGCCCATACGAAGAGATAGTTGAGGCCCTGACCAGGTATTTCACACCCAAGCCAATGACGATGGCCAGGTGGATGGAGTTCCAGGGGCGCATCCAGAAGCCTGGCGAAACAGCCACCACTTTTATGGCCACACTATGCCAACATGCCATGGAGTGTGCTTTCACCAAGGTGGAAGAAAACATCTTGATCCAGTCGCTGGGCACCAGTGACGTAAAACTCTGCCACAAGATGATCGGCACCACCGACCTCAAAATCAATGATGCACTCCAGCTCGCCATCGCCTACAAGGCCTCCCACCATGACTGTCCACTGGCAGCGTCCCATCTCGCGCTCCCTGACTCTGTGCCCGAGAACTCTGACAAGGAAGACTTCTGTCTCGTCTGCCCCACCAGCTACAGGAAGCCACCGGATGTCGCCAGAGCAGCCGAGCACACCAGGAAACCCACCGGTCGAGCCACGTACGCCAGCTGCAGGGAAGCACATGAGCAAAAGTCGTGCCGGTTCCACAACACTGTCTGCCATATGTGTGGGAAACAAGGACACCTTGACCACATTTGCAGGTCCAAGGGCAACTGGAACCAGCCACCCCAGCTGCAGCCACACCACCAGACCTCTGCACACTATGAGGTTGCCACAGGAATGGACGACCTCTACCTCCTGACCAGCCAACCCTCGTTCCAGGTACTATGCCTCCCCAACACATTGGCCGCCCCGAGGACACAGGTCCAGGTCCAGATTGAGGGGTCCCCCTGCTCCATGGAAGTGGACTCTGGGTAAGCGGCTTCCATCATATCAGTGGAAACGCTAAACAGACTTTATCCGAACAGGGGGCCCTGCCTGCGTCCGCCCCTCAGCCTGGTGGACTTCCAAAGGAACCCAGTTCCAATTTGGGGTGTGGGGACTTTTTGGGTGAAGTACCAGGGGTTCGTGGGCTCATTGGACTTGATTGTGGTAGAAGGGAACTTGGTTAGTCTCTTGGGGCGGCCATGGTTCGCGCCACTGGGCATCACTATTGGGGGGGGTGAGGCAATGCGCACCGAGGGATTTTGCCAAGGTTTGCGGGGAATTCCCCGGAGTTTTCAATGGGGTTCTGGGTTGCTATAAGGGGCCCCTGGTTTCACTATAGCTAGACCCCCTGGTTGCCCCCATCCGCATGTGGTTCCGCCACGTCCCAATAGCATTGCAGCCAAAAATAGACGCAAAACTAGACCATTTGGTGGTGCAAGGGGTTCTTGAACCTGTCTCTCACACACTATGGGAGACTCCTATTGTAACCCCTATAAAGCCCAACGGTGATGTCTGCATCTGTGTGGACTTTAAATGCACTGTGAACAAGGCCCTCCATGACCACTCCTACCCAGTCCCGGTCATGAGTCATGTGTTAGCGTTCTTAGCTGGGGCCAAGATCTTCGGGAAGTTAGATCTTGCACGAGCATAACAACAACTACCCGTGGATGAGGCCACGGCCGCTGCTCAGACCATCGTGACACAACAGGGGGCATTCAAAATCAAGCGGCTACTGTTTGGGATTAGTGTGGCCCCAGGGATTTTCCAACAGCTAATGGACTCTCTGCTAAAAGGGATCCTTGGAGTGACGCCCTTCTTTGATTATGTCCTCATTGCCATGGCCACCCCAGATGACTTCGCCTCCCATCTCTGCGCTCTCCTACACCACTTCAACTCGGTGGGCCTGAAGGTCAAGAGGGAGAAGTGCCTTCTTGGAGTCCCAGAGGTGGATTTCTTGGGGTTCCAAGTCGACGCGATGGGCCTCCATCCGGCGAGTGACAAAGTCAAGGCCATCATAGAGGCCCCCACGCCCAGCAACAAGGCAGAACTGCAGGCATTTTTAAGGCTTCTGAACTTCTACCACGCCTTTCTCCCCCACAAGGCGGCAGTAGCCAAGCCCCCTGCACTGGTTGTTAGACAAGTCAACGCCATGGTCCTGGGGCCCCTGGGAGGCAGCAGCATTCAGGGGTGTAAAGGCCCTCCTGATCTTGAACGAGGTGCTGGCACATTTCGATGAGTCCCTGCCAGTGGTCCTCGCGTGTGATGCCTTCCCTTATGGCGTCAGCGCAGTCTTGGGTCACGTTGTACCTGATGGCTGAGAGGTCCTGGTGGCCTACTATTCCCAGACCTTGTCAGCCATCGAGCAGAGTTACACCCAGATCAACTGGGAGGGCTTGGCGATTGTGGCAGGGGTGAAGAAATTCAATGGGTATGTGTATGGGCGCACCTTCAAGATTGTTACAGACCATAAGCCTCTCCTCGGCCTCTTTGCAGTGGACAAGCAGACCTCCTAGGTACTCTCCCCCCGGGTCCTCCTCTGGTCCCTCTTCCTGGTGGGTTACAACTACCACCTGGAGCATCGCCCGGGCAAGGCTATGGGTCACGCTGATGCCCTCAGCCACCTTCCACTTCCAGACATGGATGCCAATCCCGCTCCCACCCCCGGGGTCCTCTTGCTTAAGAGCCTCCCAGATCCTCCCCTGCAGGCTGCCGACATTGCCCGCTGCTCAGCCCATGACCCCATCCTCTCCAGGGTCTTGGGCTGGGTGATAAGGGGGTGGCCCATGGCCTCAGCAGGCCCTGAGTTTAGAGCTTTCGCCACTCACAGGGACAAATTGTCAGCTCTTAAGGGATGTCTCCTGGGGGGGAGAGGGTAGTTGTCCCCAGCACCCTGTGGCAGCGGGTCCTCAACACACTACACGAAGCCTACCCGGGAATCATCCGAATGAAGGTGATGGCCCAGAGCTACGTGTGGTGGCCGGGGATCAACGCAGAGATCAAGTCACAGGTGCGGGGGTGCCTGACATGTCAGGCAGTCCACCCAAATCCACCAAGCTCACCCACCCAGCCATGGGAGTCCTCACATAAGCCATGGTCCGGGCTCCACATAGACTTTGCCAGGCCATTCCAAGGACTAATTTTCTTGGTCACGGTGGACTCCTACTCCAAATGGTTGGAGGTCAGCCTGGTAACCACTACATCAACAAAGGCTGTCATCTGGGTGCTGCACCAGATCTTTGCAACTCATGGACTGCTGGACACCATCGTCTCCAACAACGGGGCAGCATTTACATCGGCAGAGTTCCAGGATTTCCTGCAGAGGAACCTCATCTGCCACATGAGGTTGGCACCTTTCCACCCTGCGACCAACGGGCAAGTGGAGCGAATGGTGTGCACCACAAAAGAAGCCCTCAGCCACATCTCAGATGGAGACTGGGAGTTTCATCTTGACCGCTTCTCCTGACCCAGCAGATGACACCCAACCCCGTCAGTGGCCGATGCCCCGCAGAACTCTTGATGGATCACTGCCCCACCATCCTGTTGGACTGGCTACACCCAGATCAGGCACCAGAATCCAGGAATATGATGGAACAACAGGAGGCTCCCAGGGGGTTCTTCCCAGAAGATCCCATCTACATAAGGGACTTTGGGAAGGGACCCCCGTGGCTGGTGGGAAGAGTCATATGGGCTACCCACCCCATGTCATATGAAGTGTCTACAGAGGATGGTCAACTCCTCAAGAAACACATTGACCAACTGTGGAGGCAACAACTTCCAGTTGCGGAGGAAGCCCCACGGCTTGTGGGGCCCGAGCCCATCTACCCGAAGCCAAGCACCCAGACCAATCCACCTAATCATGGGGAGGCGCCAGCAGTAGAACAGCCGGCCACAACACTGGGATCAGTGGACCCGCCCCCGCAGCAACCAGAGCCGGCCAGTCAACCCAATGCGGTCGCAAGCGACCCTGTACCTGCGCCATGGCATTCCCTGCGAGAGCGTAGACCACTAGCCTATTTGCAGGACCATGTCACATAGGTTGGGTCGGAACTATGGGGAGAGGGGTATTATGTACGCAGACCACCACCAGGGGTCCACGGCTAAAGTAAGGAGCTTGGGGCCCAAACACAATGGGACATCGGATCCTAGACCACCTAGTGTCCATCAACAGGCCATCTGGTGGGAAATTCAAACCCTCCAATGGGACTGTGGGTGTACTGGGTGGGGGGTATATAGTTGGCCCTTGTGGGGCCCTTTTTCCAGTATTGTGTGTGAAGTACAATAAATGTGTCTGAACGCTTGTCATAGTCCGAGTCTCCATGCGGCGAACCCAATACTTTACAGGAGGGGTGCCAATTGGGGGGCAAAAATTACCATCTCCAACTTCTGTGAACAGAAGTACATAGGGTGAATGGAAAGGACAGAAAGTCAGTATAATCGCCTTACAATATGTACAGCACCTTCTTATGTACTTTTGGCACTAACTTTCTTGGCACTGTCTCTTGCCTTGCAAACCCCATGGGGTTGCCATAAGTCAGCTGTGACGATGACACACACTCTCTCTCTCTAACACACATACACACTATCTGGAGAGAGAGAGAGAGAGAGAGAGAGAGAGAGAGAGAGAGAGAGAGAGAGAGAGAGAGATGTTTTAAATGCTGGTTATTCTTAGCAAGTTTGGTGTGTTGCCTTCTCTCCAACACAATGGGAAGGGAGGGAAAGCAGTGTCAGCCAAAGACCTATGGTACCTGAAGCAGAAAATTCTGATGGCATCCCCTGCTCTATCTGTTAATATGGGATACCCTCTAACAGGAAGGTCTATGCATGCATGCTTAAACGTGCACCAGCATGACTGTGCCCTTGTCAACTCCTGCTCATTTCAGTGGGGTTTATGCAAGAAAACTTCCGATAAAACCATACACTGAAATAAATAGGTTTGTCTTTAGGAGACTGTGCCCAGGGGGGTCTCCCACAGTATCCCCTTAATGGCACCCCAAATCTGTCCTGTAGGACAAATCTGCCTCATCTTGCCCTATGAAAAGATTATATCTGAGGGGGAAATAGGAAACAGAATATTCTGCATGGTGGTGGATTCTTGCTTTTTATTTCAAAGCCCTTAAAAAATCACAAGTTGTGGTGATTGATTTATTGGCTTTTTGATTGCTGACCCATTTGAGTTATTAAAAACGGTCAAACACGAGTAACCTAAACTTTCCTGACTGGAGAGTTTCAGTTGAATCACAGACTGCTCCTGTCCTAACTCTTATTTGCCATGTGCCTGAGGCATAAAATTCTACATAGAGTTCAGACCTTGTCTGCCTAGGGATCTATTCTGATCAAATGCACACAGCATCCTTGATAAGCACCCATGATAGCTGAGGGAATGCCTTCCTAAGCAACCTGTGTGTCTGGGGACTGGGGGGTATTTGCTAGTAGTGTTGCCACAATTAAGAAGGAGAAGCTTAATCACCTTCTATTTTGCAAAGGTTAATGTGTGTGTGTGTGTGTGTGTGTGTGTGTGTGTTGTGTGTGTGTGTGTGTGACAAATCCATTGCTTGACATAGAGGCTGATGTTACAGAATGTTTAAAGGACAGTGAGAACAACATATGAGTCCCATTTGTGTACTGTTGGCTGCATACAAGCTTGGTACGTACCTTCTCTGCTACATGCAAAGGTGGTATTGGTTCAGGGTAAGCCAGTTCCTCATCAGCAAAACTTCTTGGATACTTGGCACCCATTGCAAAGGAAAAGAGAAAAAAACATGGTATAGAGAACAGTTTAAGGCTTAAACGGTGAGAAATTCCCAAATGATACTGAGCCCCATGCTAGTAGAACTCTCAAGCTGTGACCACCTAACAAGACTTCCCTGGGATTCTGCCATGTATATCATTTTGCACATATATTGGGTACAAAGACTTGGAAGAGCAATTGAATAGGATAGACCTTGCTATTAGGTATATCTTGTTCTTCCATTCTTAAAAAAAATGCTCCAGTATGTCAGACTTGTCTAGAAACCACAGCCTTAGTTCAAACCTCCTAATTCCAAACACGCATGGGAAGGCTTTGGCTACTCAGTGAAGACTGAAATGCACTCTGTATAGGCTGAGAAATTTCCCATGATTGCTTCATGCGTTCTGGTGAGAGCTGAGCTCCAACATTCCCACATTAATTCTAGAAGAAGAGGAAGAGGAGGAGATTGGATTAATACCCTGCCCTTCACTACCTGAAGGAGTCTCAGAGTGGTTTACAATCGCTTTCCCTCCCCCACAACAGACACCCTGTGAGGTAGGTGGGGCTGAGAGAGCTCTCAAAGAACTGCTCTTGAGGGAACAGCTCTGAAAGAATTTATGACTGACCCAAGGTCACACCAGCAGCTGCATGTGGAGGAGTGAGGAATGCAAACCTGGTTCTCCCAGATTAGAGTCCATGCTCCTTACCACTACACCAAACTGGTTCTCCACTACACCAAACTATGCTTCTGTGAGCTCCAACTCTAACTATACTGTGGATGTACCCAGAAGAGCCAAAAGTATCACACAAAAGAAGGACACAGAGGTAGTGGCAGCAATCAATAGAGATGTAAGAGAGCAACTGATGCTCCTAGAAGTGCACAAAAGCCAAATTGGGCTTTCCAGTGTTCTTTCCATTTGAGTGCCACAGAACAAAACAGTTTTGCATTAAAATGGACGTAGCATGACATGCCTTTAGTGGCACATCTTAGCCCAAAACGCTGCCTACAATCCTAATAGTAAAACAATCTGGAAAGATCCAATGTACAAATTCATTGCCTGTGTCCAGTGTATTGATTTCAATTTTTAGTAGGCTATTGTTCCATTTATATTAGGTATAAAGTTGATTACAGTTCAGGTTGGCATACTTAGAAATTCTGCAATTAGAATACAAGAGTACTTGACCATATAAGAAGCTTGAAAGCTAATGATTTTCATTTCTTTCTGTCTCTGGTGGGATACATTCAAGGATACATAATTAGCAAGACACACTGAATAATAACTATAACTAACATAAGTGATTGTAACATATTTTGTTGCCTGAAAAAGCACACATGTTTCTGGAAGAACTGAGGTCAGTCAGGGAGGAACACAACAGAGAACAGTCACTGTTGTCTTATCAGGCCTCTCAGGTGAAATCTGAACCTAGAAATAGGTTCAAAGCAGAGCCTGCCAACAATTTAATTTAATACTTGACTTTCCCCTTAGCCATGTTCAGGCCACTGCTGTTCCATCTCTGGGCTGCATTTTTTTCCCTTGGAAAAAAATCTATGATTTGTGCTTTGTGCTAGATTTCTCTTTTTGGTGCTATAGTTCCTTCAAGCATTTCCATGACTTTTTCCTAAGTAGTTCTAGCTCTTTTCAGACAATCTGAAAGCGTGGAACTCAACATATTGGGAGGGTGGGTTGCATTCAATGCCCCCAAGCCCAAGCTTTCACACCTTGATCAAATCTGTGCACACATAGCCTACAAGATGGACAAATGGTATGCTGGGCTTGCACCCTGCATTTTACAGGATGCCAGATCACACGGAGAGAGCGTACTCGCTTCTGTTATGCATGTAGGCTCTGTGCACACAGATCCCCAAAGTATGGGGATTAGGGCGGGGCTTTGCTGCAACAATCCTGATCCTCTTTCCATCTATTCTTACTTCAAAAAAAGGTTTCAGCCTGCCCTCTATAGATGGGAGGACAACAGAGCAGAACAGGGTCTGTTTCTAAGTGTATAATTTCCACAAGGGTCAGCTATCATACCACTGCACAATCTGCAAATAAGATTTATGTACTGTGCTGTGTAGATTCCCCTTACACAACATGAGCACAGTGGTCGTCCCGAACATATTCCCATGGTAGACATTCAATCAGGAAAAGACCATGTTTCAAGGAAAGGTGGTGTTTGAATTCTGGCTGCTGAAGTGCTCTTAGAACAGCAGCATTGACTTGGGTCGTACACGCTGATGTCACAATGAACATGCTGACACCCCCGCTCTGATTCTGCCCACCACTAACACTGGTCTAGTTAAGGATGGGTCTGTCCTTAACTACAGTCTGTTGTTGCTAATTGGCTGGACTAGAGAGGAGTCACTGCTGTGTGTGCATGTGCCATGGAAACAGATGGAGGGTTTTTTCCTTCTGGAGCAGGTTTCTTAATCAGTGGTGAGGCAGTGGAGGCAGAGCAGGGAGGTGAGATGCAGGCAAAACCTTAATAGCTTTAGATGGATGTTCGTCCAAGCAAGTGATTGCATCTGCCAATAGACAGCATGTTAGCCATTCCTTTCTTCTTCATGCCTAACCGTGATTAATGGCACACACGTAGCTGAATATTGCTTTCTCTCACAAATTCATGGTAAATGTCTCCTGTGATTCACAGTATGCAAATGGAGTACTGGCATTTCCTGTGATTCCAAAAACCACGAGTTGCTTAAACAGCAGCCCAATGGCACATAGGAAAACCCTTTTGATACTGAGGCTGCGGCCACACACACTTTCAGTCCACTTTCCAATTGGATTTTGCCAGTTCACACAGTAAAATCTGGTTGGAAAGTGGACTGAAAGTGGATTATTTAGTTTGTGTGACCACAGCCTGAGGGATGTTTCTGGTGCAGTTTCTGATATGACACAGGGCAGCCATAGCCAACCCATAAAGTAAAAGTCCTAAAAAGTAGTGAAAGGCCTGGTGGCAGAAGTGGTTCAGAAATGGAGGCCACTGTAAAAACTACATATTCACCTAAGGCACACAGCTAAAAGATGTGACTGAGAAGGAAGTGAGGTGGTTTTGCCCTTGTTTTCTCTAGTAATGAGTCCAAATGCAAAAAAAAAAAAATGGCCCAGACACACAATTGTGTGCATCTGCTGTTAAAATAAAAAAGTTCAGTACTTCTCCCATGAGCCCTCTGGGCACACCTAAGTTGGTAGCTCTTTGCATTTCACAGGTTAATTTAATAGCAGAGATGTATCTGAAAGGGAATAAAGGTCCTTTGGGACTCTCTTCTGCTCTCCTCTCTCTGTTGAATGCAGTATAGTGACTCAGGCAAGTGTTTGGGAATATGTCTCAAGCTAAGGCTGAAATTTCAGGTCTGACAGTTCTCTAGCCTATGCTCAGCTTGAGCTCAAGCATCTTCACAGTGGGTTTAATACATTGTGCAAAAGAAACAGCGGGTAAGCATGGTCAGCGAGAGAGTCACTCCTTAAAATTTCCCTTCCATGTTATTGGACCAGTCTCCTGTGATGTCATGTTGCTCTAAGCAGGGGGGAGATTTGGAGTGAAATGCAATCCTCTATGGAGCCAAAAAGTCATTGTGTGGGAATTACAGCCCGCTTGACTCTAACATACATAATTAGATTCCTTCTAGTTCAGGGCTAATCCATCCAATTCTACCAGTGGGCGTAGGACATTCTAGTGACTGAAACACTAAGGACTACAGCACTGAGCACATAAAATGGCTCCCCCAACTATCCAAATTCCTATATTATAGTTACTTTGCACATGTCTCAGTGGGGTCCCATTATTCATTTACTTTAATGTTCTGTTATCTGAGCAGTGTGATTTGGAGATTTTTTTTTCTACAGCTGAGAGAATGATCTGGTTTTTAATGCTCATCAGAAATGGATCACTTACCCTTTAGGTCTCACAAACACGCAAAAAGTGCAGGCAGTAAAGAAAGTTATCTCTGAGGAGCTTGGTTAGATTTCAAAGCTATTTTTTAAAATAGGAAGATTTCTTCAACCATAAGCTTGTACATACTTAAAAGTGGTAGATTAAAACAATGATTTTGTGACATCCATGAACAGATTTCTCCAGTGGTTTTTAAAGGGGAATTGTGGCCACATTGTCAATCTATATGCAGAACACATCATAAGGAAAGATTTAGATGAAGGTGGAGTGAAAATTGGTGGAAGGAACATTAACTGTTTGAGATATGCAGATGATACCACATTACTGGCAAAAAACCGTGAAGACTTGAAAGGACTCCTGATGAAGGTTAAAGCAGAAAGTGCCAAAGCAGGATTGCAGCTGAACATCAAGAAGAAAAAAGTAATGACTACTGAAAAATTATACAACTTAAAGGCTGACAGTGAAGAAATTGAAATTGTTAAAGATTTTCTATTCCTTGGCTCCATCATCTACCGAAAGGAAGACTGCAACCAAGAAACCAGAAGGTGACTGTGAATGGAAAGGGCAGCCATGAAGGAGCTAATTAAGATTCTTAAGTGTAAAGATATGTCACTGGTCACTAAGATCAAGATGATTCATACTATAGTATTTGCCATTGCTATGTATGGGTGGGAAGGCTGGACAATGAAGAAAGCTGACTAGAAGAAAGTTGATTCATTTGAAATGTGGTGTCGGAGAATGACCCTGTAGGGTTTCCAAGGCAAGAGACATTCAGAGGTGGTTTGCCATTGCCTGCCTCTGTTTCATGACCCCAGTATTCCATGGAGGTCTCCCATCCATTTACTAAACAAGGCCCACCCTGCTTAGATTGTGAGATCTGATGAGATGGAGCTAGCCTGGGCTATCCAGGTAAGAGTCCCATGCTAATTAGCCAATTAAAATTGATCCCCTTCTCCATTGTACCATTATTAAACTTGGACAGGGCAAAAGATGAACAAAGAATGCGATCCTATCTTTTTTCCTTCCAGAGTCTACTACATGCCAAAAGAGGGGAAGGTTGGTATTTATCAGCAAAACCATGCTGGGGGAAAGTGAAGTGCCTTGCCCCCATGATACTATAACCTGAAATTACTATTGCCCTTTAAAGAACACTGGGGAGATCCATCAATTGATCTTCCAGCATCTGGTTTACTTTGGCCCTTAAGTGATGCAAACTAGCACCCCCAAGCTTAAAACAAGAACTAGTTTAATTATCCCAAATAATCTCAAAGTACAGGCCCCCATTTTCCAGAACGTACAGCCCAATGCGATGAGGATATGGCATCTGTCTCCTCCAAAGGATACTCATTCACTTGATTGGAGCTTTCCCCAGGATAATAGCTACTAATAAATTGTCGATGAAAAGAGAGAGAATTCTCTTCTGCTAAACAAATCCTATTTCATAACTCGCTTTACCTGAACAGATCATTTTACATTTGAACAAAAGAGTTCACTTAGTTCCACCAGCTGTTACTGAAACTATCTACCTCAATTGTAATTATGGTGGTTAAATAAACAATGGTTCATTAACAATAGAAAAATGGCTGCATTATTACTGGGGAATTAAAATGGCCTTGAGTTTGCTTGGATTCTTTTAAAACTACACTTTGTGAGATTTATAAATTACAACATCACACTAATAATTCAGAAATAAGGCCTGACAGGTGTGAAAGATTGTTCCCATTTCCCATGGCATGTATGG
The DNA here is from genome assembly GCA_029375565.1 of Gekko gecko. Classification (NCBI taxonomy): domain Eukaryota; kingdom Metazoa; phylum Chordata; class Lepidosauria; order Squamata; family Gekkonidae; genus Gekko; species Gekko gecko. The sequence goes on along the minus strand of JAPDNY010000002.1, from coordinate 101,699,163 downwards.
TTAAACATGAGGCTTAAGGTCAAATGCCCTTGACATGGCCTGTGGGGAGTCGTTGGAGAGTAATTTGCAGTCCCGGATGCCTTATTGCAGTTACAGAATGTAATTTTCTGCTTAAAATGTTTTTTGTGCATGTTAATTATGCAGCAAGGTTTTGACACATCCTGAGCTGTGGAATGTGTTCTGGCGCTTGACTTGGAAGAGCCTATTGGATTGCAGTGCCTCTCTCTAGCCTGCCTCTTTTGTAGTCTTTATTTTTAACAAGCTCATTAGTGAGGATTTTTTCTCCTTTGAAGATAACGAGCATTACTGCAGAGCATCTGGAATGAGTGGACAATTTGAGCTGTGGATTGCAGCGGTACCATCCGTCGCTCTGGTGCACATTTTAACTGCTGGCCGTTTGCATCACTTCTCTGCTTGTCATTTTCTTCCTCTGCTGGCAAGGCAGAAAGGCAACAGGTGAAGCTTTTCCCCATCATGGCATCTGCATCCTGGGGAAAGCTTGAATTGTACAAGGATGGCTTGTGTGCAGCTGTGAAAAGCACAAAGAGCATGTCAAGAAAATGGCAGCAGTCCATCTTAAGCTGCCTCTGATATGAATTATGTTATAGCACCCTTAGTAATTGTAATCATTCTGCTTTTTCTGATGTGGTTCTGTTTCAAAATGTAATAAGCTTCTGCCCTGTTTCTAGTACTAATCTAGCATGTTTTGTCCTACCCTCGATCAAGTAGGTTTAAATAAAGTGATTTTATACATTAATGCTATATGCTATTTTTTTTTAAAAAAAAAAATCTCCACTGGCAGTTATTTTGAGCCGGGGTGTGGCTTCTTTTGCCAATACCTTCTGGCAGCATTCCACAAAATCCCCTTATTGCTAACATACCCTGTATCATTAAACAGAATAATTTGTGGAGTGGTTTGTTCCTGTTATCTCATTGATACAGAGAGGCAACTGATGATCCAAATCTTATCAGCATTAAAAAAAACTTTACTCTGGGCACATGATTGCTGGACTACAGAGCAAACTAAAGGCAGACAAAACAAAGCAGCAAACCAAAGAGCCAGAGTCAAACAGAGGAACATCTGGATTTTCTAAAGAGCTTGGGGCAATATGTGACATACATTATGCTATGGCTGGATCTGTTCTATGCAGATAATTCAATTGTCCCTAGAAGAGTTTTTCCAGTTAACATATGACTCCTACTGACACAGCCATGGCTGGTTGCATTAGGATAATTTATGTAGCATTCCAAGGGCGGACTGGGAAGTCAAAACAACCAGCTGAGCTCTAGCAGCACTGAGCCCCAACCAACAGCAGTACAGGAGAAGATGAGGGAGGAGCATATGCCAAGTGTCACAGCCACTGGGGCTCTACAGCGGCTTGGCACGGCTTGCTTCTGATCACTAATGGCTCTGCAAGGATTTTCGTGGCAAACTGATCCATCTGGGATTCCAGCCTCCAGGTGGGGCCTAGAGATCTGCTGTTACAAATGGTCTCCAGACCACAAAGATTAGTTCCCCTAGAGAAAATGGCTGCTTTGGAGACTGGACTCTATAGCATTGTTCTCTTCCATCCCCAACCCCATCCTCCCCAGGCTCCACCCCCAAAATCTCCAGGTAGATCCCAATCCACATCTGGAAACCCTACTGAGACCCACCCCTGCTGCATTCAGGCATCACCAAAAAAACCCAATTAAGCTGAGATGGTGTAACAAACATGACTCGTTGCTGTGCCTGTGCACACTCTTCCTCCTTCACCCTCCCTTCAGACAAGGATTCCTGATTTGAAACAAACTCTGGTCTCCTGTTATGTACAAATGCAGGTGCCTGGGTGAACTGGAGTTTGTGTAGGTCTCCCAAGATGGGATTCTAAATCACAGCTTGATCCCGATGCTTTTACTCAGCAAATGCCTTCTGTGAATAAGAGATGCCCCCCACCCTTTCTGCTAGGATTATTGGAAGGAGCAAAGAATATAGAGAGGCTCAGTCCTGCAAATCCACTCAGCAAGAGAGAGTTTGTCATTTTAAAGCTTCTCCATCACCCAGAAGCGTAGCAGGATCTGGGCTTTGGATGCTTCCATGGTGGTTTAGGGGGTGCTTTTTATTGGCCATGCTTTAGCACAGCCAAACTCTCCCCTCCCTCACCCTTCGCTGCAGTGGAAGGACACGCACTGCTACACTGCACTCCTGTGAGGCAAGGGTTTATTTCTGGATGGTTTCTAAAGAATAAAAGCACACCATTAATCTATAAAATATAGCTTCATAACAACTAGGAGAATGGCTTCAGACCACAAGGGAAATAATGACAGGGGGAAATTATGACCAAGACCAGCCTATTTCAGCCACTGGTCATTAATGCTCCAGAGAGAGAACCTAGGCCTTGGTCATTATGGCTTGTTTTGAGAAATCTTTCCTGCACTAGAGCTAATGGCTTTGCGTTTCTTTTCACCAAGATATTTTTAACCAGTAATGTTATTGATTTCTTAAAAACACATAGCAAGTATGACAATCTGCAGAAAAATAAAGAAACTTAAAAGTTTAAAGATTGAGAAAAGAACAAAATATAAAATGTGGTTCAAATGTTCACTGGATAGCTACTAGTTCTTCAAATATAGTAAATATATGTCATCACTTTTATGGGGGGAGATACATACTAGACTGACTATTAGACGGTGGTACTGAAGCATCAAACCTCAATTGGGGGGGTACATATAAAGATTGTCACTATTGCAATGAAAACATTCTCAACAGGTACCAGATTGCAAGAGAAACATAAATTGCACAATGTCCTGAATGTTAAAGTATTCCCAGCTCCCCCCCCCCCGGAAAGATTCCTGTACCTACCTTCATCTGCTGCATCTCCATGTATTGAAAAGCTTCACTACAGATTCCTGGAGATAAACTGTTGTTGAATTCTGTGCATTATATCTCACCATTTCCCCCCAATCTTAGACAACTCTAATCATCCCTGTCTTTCCAGGTTGCTTTGATATGTTTATGGATTTATGTTTGCTTTTTCTTTCTGGGAAGGTCCTCCTTTTCTGTCCCTGTCCTGTGGGTACCCCAGTCCTCATCATGCTACACTTCTTTCTTCCTTAGCTCTCTTAGTTTGTGTTGTGTTGCAGTTCCTTTATAGCTATGGTCTGAACTTTTTAATTAAACTTTGTGGTTAAGTTATTCCTTATAATGCAGTTGAATTTGGAAGTGCACTGGTCAGATAAGCAAAGGGCAAGCTGAATAGACATCTGAGGGCTATAACTTAAAGGGGGGGGACAGCCTTACCCTTTGCCTTGCTAAGAATTTACCCCAAAACAAAACCTCCACAAAGCCAGTGATTCATGCCTAGTTGGCAATAATAGGTAGGGGTCTGACTCTTCTTAAGTGAATGGATCTTGACTCTAATGGAACCTTGAGTTTTTATATCTGTTACATATATTGTTCCTCCATTTGTTTTTGTTTTTATTTTCATTTCTGCTTATCAATAGAAAATACATTTCAAAGTGTGACTTCTTCTTTCCCCCTTTTAATGTCAAATACTTAGGGAGCGTATCCCATACCTACTTCCCTGGAAAATGGAAGTGCTTTGCATGTAAACAATTATTTTCAGCAGGAACACGTTAGGTATTCTGGTTGGAAGACACCCCTGCCACTTAGATGATCTGCTGAATCACAAATTATTAAAGATTGGATTCAGTTCAAATGTTCATTAGTTAATCTCTTCATCTCATAGCCAATATGGAATATGATGAGAGTATATCATTAGTCAAAATTATTCATAAATAATTGTGTAGCCTTTCCAAATGTTCATACATGGTTTTCATGCCTGATCACTTATATATTACAGGCTGTTCAGACATAATTTCTTCATCACTACAATCCAGCTTGGGGTATGGAGCCTGGCTGGCCATCCTGCAGCCCACTAAGTGGCAGACAATCTGTCCCGGCTCGCGGCTAGCGCCCCGCGGCCCGAAGCCGCAGCGAGCGTGCTGGCCGGGACTTGAGCGGCCAGGGGCAGTGGCAGCCAAAGCTGCGTCGCCCCACAGAGACGCTGAGGTGGCAGGGGCAGCCCCCGGCCTCCCGGCCCGCCACTCGGGACCGGCGGCACCAGGCTCACCCAGCCTCCCCGACCCAGGGGTGACCGGGCGCCAGCAGGGAGGGAGAGATGGGGCACGCCGACTCTCTCAAAGAGAGCGGCAGATGGCCCCGTCAGAAACCCTACCCAGGAAGGAAAGTGCGGGCGGCGGCGGCAGGCGGCACTGAACGCCGGCCGAAGAAGCCCCGGCAGCCGAGCTACCCAGTGACCACCCACCCACGCAGGCTCAGCTACCCGGGGCTCGAGGTTGGGCACAAGCCAGGGCAGGAGAGCCACGAGGGGAGGCGTCTGGGGTGGCAACGAACGCCGAGAGTCTTCAACCTCCAGGAGATGTGACAAGCAAGCAAAACCCCAGCATTATGGGGCAGGGACCCGCACGGAGGCAACCCCAAAGCCTCCACTACCCCCCCCCAGGGCTTGGTCCCTTAGAGAAATCCCTTCCCTGGATTCAGCGATGCCAGGACCCGCCAGAAGAGAAAGCACGGGTGCAGCTAGCCCTCAGCCCTGAGAACTGGGAGGGGTGGAGTCTCCAGCCAGCCCTAAAAGGAGGAACACCCCGGCCAATGGAGGAGACGAGGCAAAGAGACGAACAGGGCTGGGAGCCAATGGAGCAACGATCAAGGGGGGAGGGAGGGGTCAGGTGTTGGTGGAAGGGAATAAAAGAGTGGTGGAAGCCAGAGCCAGGGAGGAGAGAAGGAGCTTGAAGGAAGAGTCTGCCCACTGAGAGAGAGTAAAGGAGGCTTTCCTCTGTAAGAGCTCCAGGAAAGTAGGCTGCTGGAGGTGAAGCAACCCCAGGCCCTTCTGATATCTGAAGCTCCTGGCAAGACCCCTCAGCATTCCCCTTCGGCCGACCCAACCCAGGTCGCAACCCCGCCCCCCCAGACTGGACAGGGGGCGCGACAACATGGTGGAGGATGCAGGCACTGGCGACCCGCTAGAGAGGCCCTGCCCTCATCTTCCAGCTCCGCAGGGGTGGAAACCCCCCAGCAGCGAGTAGGGTCTCCCCCAGGGGCGGGAATTGACGTCGAGTCTTCCTTAACTGACAACTCTTCTGGGTCCAATGACAGCCAGGCCGGGCCCCCCATAGCCACCCACCTGGCCATGGACCTCCAGCAGTTTGGGCAATGGCTCACGGAGCATAACACTCGGTTGCTTCGAGACATGGCACAACAACAACGGGATGCCCAGGCCACTTTGGTGCGAGTTTTACAACAGACGCTGGCGGCCAGTTCCCAAGGGACAGACAGAACCAGTGGGGCACGTGCCGACGGGGGTTGGCCCAGCCGAGGTTCATGGATCCCTTTAACCAAATTAACGGCAGAAGACGATATCGAGGCCTACCTGGAAACCTTTGAGAGGGTTGCAGAAGCAGCCAAATGGCCGGAGGCCCAGTGGCCTTTCATTCTGGGACTGTATTTGACAGGTGAGGCGCAGGCCGCAGTTAAGGCTCTTGCAAAGGAAGAGGCAGCCGATTACGCCTCTGTGAAGGCCGCCATTTTGGACCGTTTCCCCATCCTGCTGGAAACCTCCCGTCAAAAGTTCCGGGCCCTGACATGGCATCCCGGAGACAGACCACAGAGTGTCCTGGCAGCCCTGAAAGATGCGGCCACCCGATGGCTATGCCCAAAGTCTGATGAGGCATGCCGCATCGTGGAACAAGTAGTGCTGGAACAGCTGCTCCACATTCTGCCGCCAAGAACCCGTCACTGGATTGCGTGTTGGCAACCGCACATGCTAGCCGACGCGGTGGAGTTGTGTGAGAACTTCTTGGTGGCTGACGGGACCACCGCACGACGAGAAGAACTAAAGACAAAGGAGGCGCCCAGTAAGCCTGGGAACGAGAAGGGGCCCCGAGGGCCAGATGCTCCCCAAGGGGGACGGGCCCGGCCAACATTTGCTCCCCACGGTGGTCCCGGTGGGGCAACACCCCACTGGCTTGCTCCTCCTCCGGGCACCGGGGTAGGTCACGGCCTCCCTGAGGCCCACGGGTTGGGAGAGGGGAGAAGCCCGATGACACGGGGCAGCGAAGTGGGGCCCTGTTACACGTGTGGACAAATGGGTCATTTATGCCGCGATTGCCCAATGATGGAATGTGACGTTGGATGGGAGACCTCTCTCCAAGTGGCGACTTCGACCGGGGGGACTCCCGCCCTTCGTGGTGCAAGTTACGATTGGGGGAAGCGAGGTCCCGGCTCTCCTTGATAGTGGGAGTTCCATATCCATGGTACGAGAGGATTACATGCCAGAGAAGCTCCCCCTTGTACGAGAGATGGAGGTCGCTTGTTTCCATGGCCACAGGGAATGATGCCCAGTGGTAGTGGTCCCTATCCGGTATCAGGAGTGCACCTATCACCTTCCTATGGCCCGAGTGCGGGCGTTTCCCTTCCCGGTGTTGTTGGGGCGTGACGCACCGGACTTTGTGCGTATCATGGCTCAGCAGGCTGAAAAGCCAGCCCCATGGGCCGCTCCAGCAACACCCCCGTCCAACGGAGCTGTTTCAAGGGGAGGCAAACCCCAACCTGACGACTCAGCATTCATGGTCGCGCAATGAGAGGACTCGTCCCTGAATGCCTTGTGAGAGTGAACCGCGGTAAGCAAGGGGAAGGTCATAGATGAGCGGTTGGGGCAGCGGGGTTCCCGGATCATGCGAGGGGGGTTGGTTCAGGGAGTGTCTAGTAAAAGGGGCACTCCGGTGCCAGTTGTTGGTACCCCAAGCTTACCGCCAAAAGGTACTTGAACAAGCACATGACCCTCCCTGGGCAGGTCATTGAGGGATCGCTAACACCCTTAAGCGGGTCCTGGAGCACTTCTTTTGGCCCTCGGTGGCTAAGGATGTAATACGGTTTGTGAAAACCTGTGACCTTTGCCAGCGGACCACTTCCCGACTGGCTCCGCGAGCTCCACTGCAGCCAATCCTCTTTGACGGCCGCCCCTTTGAATGCATTGCCATGGATTTCATCGGCCCATTGACCCGGACTGCCCGGGGGGCCAGATACATCCTCGTCCTCATGGACTACACCACTAGGTATCCAGGGGCCATACCATTGCCCAGCATGAAGAGTGCCGGGGTGGCTCGCGCACTCATGCAGTTTTTTCCCCACGTCGGGCTACCTTGTGAGATTTTGACGGACCGGAGGAAATCGTTTACGGCGGACTTCATGGCAAAGGTCTGCGATGCTCTCCACATCCGACAACTCTTCACGGCTGCCTATCATCCGCAGACCGACGGCTTGGTAGAGCAAATGAACCAGACCATCAAGGGGATGTTGAGGCGCTTGTCACACGATCATGCCCAAGCATGGGACCTTTACCTTGATCCATTGCTCTTGGCCTTGAGGGAGACGCCCCAGGCTTCTACCGGATACTCACCTTTTGAGTTGATATACGGGGAGAATCCGCGGGGAATTCTTAGCCTCCTGGAGGAACAATGGGTACTCACCTGCCCGGGGAAGTCCCAAACAACGGAAGACCATGTTCAGCGGTTGAGAGCGCAACTAGAAACGGCCCGAACGATGGCTAGTCAAAACCTTAAGCAGGCCCAGGAACAGTATAAGAGAAGATATGACCAAGGCACCCGTCCTCGTACCTTGCAACCCGGCTCATTGGTTCTCGTGGCTGGGCGAGTTATGCCAAGGAGTAAAGGGGACCCCTGGGTGGGTCCGTTTAAGGTCCTTCGAGCTTTAGGACCTTTGACCTATGCAGTTCAATGTGGACGGATGAGCCGGCAAATCAAAACCCTCCACATCAACGGTCTAAAAGAATGGGCCCAGCGAGACAACGGGGCAGGACCTGGACCCGCTCCTTGCTTGTTGGCAGACCACCCGGGAGAGGTGGAGATCCAGGACGTGCCCCGGCAGGCAACAGACAACCCCCGAGATGCTGGATGAGGGACTCAGCCAACAGCAAAAGGACGAAGTCCGACGGGTAATAGAGGGCAGTCCTCCGGTGTTTTCACCAGAACCGGGTTGTACTCATTTAATGGAACATCGTATCCCCACACCCGAAGGGGTGGTGGTCCAGTGCCCTTGGCGCCCTATCCCGTACAAGAGACGAGAAGTGATCGACAGGGAAGTGAGTGACATGCTACGTCTAGGGATCATAGAACTGTCCCAAAGCCCATGGAGGAGTCCAGTCGTCCTCATCCCAAAGCCCAATGGAAGTGTACAATTTTGCATCGACTACAGAGAGGTAAACCGTGTCGCACTCCTTGATGCGTACCCCATGCCCTGGGTCGAACATCTGATCAACCAATTGGGAAAGGCCCAATATTTGTCAGCCCTCGACCTGACAAAAGGATATTGGCAGATCCCTGTGCGGGAAGAGGACAGGGAAAAGACAGCATTCGCGACCACCCAAGGCCTTTTTCAGTTCTGGCGGATGCCCTTTGGCCTTCACGGGGCAGCGGCAGCTTTCCAGCGGCTAGTAGACCGGGCCCTGGTGCGATGTAGCCACTTCGCGTGGGCAGACATAGACAACATCATAATCTGTAGCCCTGACTGGAGCATGCACCTGGAACACCTAAAACAGGTGCTGGGAGCGTTGGCAGCAGTCGGGCTGACCGCCAACCCGAAGAAAAGCCGCATTGGCTTCCGAGAGCTGAAGTACCTGGGGTACCAGGTAGGCAGCGGGGTCTTGTGCCCGCTGGCTGATAAAGTAGAAATGCTGGAGAGGCTCCCAGCCCCCACCACAAAAAAACAACTCCACCACTTTCTCGGGTTCGTGGGATATTATAGCAAGTTCATACCTCGTTTTGCTTCCATAGCGGCCCCCTTGATGGATAACCTCAGCAAGCAGCACCCGAATCGCATCATCTGGAACGCTGAATGGAGGGTCGCCTTCGAGGCCCTGCGGCGTAGTCTCTCGGCCAATCCGGTGTTGCACAACCCTGATTTCGACCCCCCTTTCATCCTTCAGACGGACGCCTCTGAATCCAAACTCAGGGCCGTTCTTTCCCAAATAGTAGAAGGGGAAGAGCGCCCTATCCTTTTTCTGAGTCGGAAGTTACAGGCCGCCGAGAAGTAATATGCCACGATTGAGAAGGAGGCGCTAGCAATAAAGTGGGCGGTGGGGGCCCTGCAATTCTATCTAGCTGATAATCCGTTCCACTTAGTGGTTGATCACGCCCCCTTGTATGGATGGCTAGGGCCAAGGGTCACAACGCCCGAATAATGCGCTGGTATCTGTCTCTCCTCCCTTTCAGGTTTACTATCCAGCATCGAGCAGGCCGTGACCATCTCAACACCGACTTCTTGTCCCGGCTACACGAGAAAGACCCCGACAACGAGTCTCCCGGGGGGGGTGTCCTGGCTTGCGGCTAGCGCCCCGCGGCCCAGAGCCACGGCGAGCGTGCCGGCCAGGACTTGGGCAGCCAGGGGCAGCGGCAGCCAAAGCCGCGTCGCCCCACAGAGATGCTGAGGTGGAGGGGGCAGCCCCCGGCCTCCCGGCCTTCCACTCGGGACCGGCGGCACCAGGCTCACCCAGCCGCCCCGACCCAGGGGTGACCGGGCGCCAGCAGGGAGGAAGAGACAGGGCACGCCGACTCTCTCAAAGAGAGCGGCAGATGGCCCCGTCAGAAGCCCTGCCCGGGAAGGAAAGTGCGGGCGGCGGCGGCAGGCGGCACCGAACGCCGGCCGAAGAAGCCCCAGCAGCCGAGCTACCCAGCGACCACCCACCCACGCAGGCTCAGCTACCCGGGGCTCGAGGTTGGGCACAAGCCAGGGCAGGAGAGCCACGAGGGGTGGCGTCTGGGGTGGCAACGAACACCGAGAGTCTTCAACCTCCCGGAGATGTGAGAAGCAAGCAAAACCCCAGCATTATGGGGCAGGGACCCGCACGGAGGCAACCCCAAAGCCTCCACTACTCCCCCCCCAGGGCTTGGTCCCTTAGAGAAATCCCTACCTGGGATTCAGCGACGCCAGGACCCACCAGAAGAGAAAGCACGGGTGCAGCTAGCCCTCAGCCCTGAGAACTGGGAGGGGCGGAGTCTCCAGCCAGCCCTAAAAGGAGGAACACCCCAGCCAATGGAGGAGACGAGGCAAAGAGACGAACAGGGCTGGGAGCCAATGGAGCAACGGTCAAGGGGGGAGGGAGGGGTCAGGTGTTGGTGGAAGGGAATAAAAGAGTGGTGGAAGCCAGAGCCAAGGAGGAGAGAAGGAGCTTGAAGGAAGAGTCTGCCCACTGAGAGAGAGTAAAGGAGGCTTTCCTCTGTAAGAGCTCCAGGGAAGTAGGCTGCTGGAGGTGAAGCAACCCCAGGCCCTTCCGATATCTGAGGCTCCTGGCAAGACCCCTCGGCATTCCCTTTTGGCCTACCTGACCCAGGTCACTCCCCCGCCCCCCAGGCTGGACGGGGGGCGCAACACAACCCCTTGCCACTTTTGCGACCTATCTCTGCTATCTAGATGGGAAGGGGATTAAATATCTAGAAATTTGCAATACACATTGTTGATATGCTGCACATGGCCTGGAATTTGGGGGATGGGATGGGATTTGCTAGGCATTTTCTTAGTGTTCCATAGACCTTGGACAATATTTCAGATATCAATGAAGGAAAGGGAAAGATCTCACTGGAAAGGAAAGAGTCACAGCAAAGTTCTTGTTCTTAGCTGAATTTTTTATGATTAAATTTGAAAGAAGATTTCATTACAAACATGTATTCTGAGACATAACTGAAAAAACAAATGGGCGGGGGGGTGGAGATGCTCTCCCTAAACTGTGTTCCCGTCATAGTGAAAATTCAAGCTGACTGCTTCACTGGCATTCTAATTGGGCTGTCAGATTTCCATCAACATTTAGTTTGTTTTAGACAACATGCTTTCTTTGGACAATACCTGTAAATGTTATGGACATTTGTGCCAGTTATGCGTGCAAATAGCCAGGAAGACAGCCCACAGGATGCTTTATGCATACATTTACATTTATGCATGTGCAGTCGGGATTAGAAGCGTGACTGTTTATGCCAATCAGTCTTGAGGCTCATCAGTTTGCCAAGCAAGAGGATTTTACAAATCTAGATCTAGACAGTAAAGTGCCCAGCGCTGCCCAGAGAGTCCAGAACAAAACACCTCTTGGTTTATCTGTCCATTGCAGAATCTGGGTGTCATTTAGTCTAGTTACATACTTGAAGACCCTTTGCAGTTAAAGAATCAGATATAGGTCAAAAGATATAGTGGCGTCATGTCAGAATTTTTATGAGGCTACTACCTTTCACTTGCCATTTTGAAAGTGCAATCCACCTCCCACAGAGGTCAGTGGCAAAGTGCCTATTGATTTGACCTGGGTTAAACTCCAGGATTTTAACTGTTAGAATGGCAGTAAAATTTTCCCAAAATGTCATCCAGCTGTCTGAGTTCACCTCTGTTTGAATGAGACTCCAAGAAGCCTGTAATAATAGCTTCCATTAAATACCCTGTTCATCTCAGTGTGGGGTTAATGTGGATGGCCTGTGAAGATAATGTAGGTCATTCCTACACCACAGGCAACCCTGTTCTAGGTTGCTTAGATTTATGGTGTCTGCAAAGCATGTGCCAAAGTCAGCTACATTGTGGACTCCTACAACTCAGGGGCATTTTCTTTTCTGCCCATGGACTGTATGTTGCAACAAAGGATTGTCCTGTCATACCTAGATGGTCCTTTGATTGTCTTTCACACTCTTAAATCAGCCTGTCATATTTTTAATGCATAGCAAGAGCTGAGCTGCTGCTCAATTGTGTAATGTCAAGCGCTGCAACTTTGCATCAACTCTCCCTACCCTGAATGGCAACACCGTGGAAGATTTCTATCTGCCCTAATTTTAGTGCATAGCAAGCTGAAGTAGGGAAGCATGTCCTTCTTAAAAACAAAGGGCATTTTTTGCACAGTGTTCAGATGTTTTCTTTCAGACAGTACAGCTCAGGTGCGTATCACAGAAACTTCAGCGTGGCATTAATGTGCTGTGTAAATCATTCACTCAGGCAAGGCCAATTGATGCCAGCCGTGCTATTTGTTAACCTAATTCCCTTTATCAGAAAGTGAAATGGGTTACACATCCAATTAATAATTCGTTTTCAACAGCAAAGAACTTCAGTCATATGTTTTTAATATTAGATTGCCAGGCTCTCTGTCAATGTTTGCTTTTCAGACTTCACAACTGCATCATGGAGCATTGGGCCTTCCTCTAAATCTGACAGCTTTTTAAAAACAAGTTTCCAGTTCTCATAATCACAAAGAAAATTTTGAAAAGTGTCTGCTGAAGGTTCAGCCACTGGCTTAGGCAAAGCCACCAGGAAGGAGAGTTCCTATGCCCAGCTCAACCTTTCTACAGTGTCTCATGAAGCAAGATATGTTTAAAGACTTGTAACCAGTGAGGTTTTGTTTAGAATTTAGGCTCAATTCAGATCATGGTTTGTGCTAACCAGAGTTCAGAGTTCAAACCATAGTTTGAGTTTCCAAATGTACAAGAGGCAAACTATGAGTTTATTCTTTTATTTACTTTATTTATAACCCACCTTTCTCAGAGACTGAAGGTGGATCACACAGCATAAATCAAGGCAATACAATAGCATGAGACATCCAACAAGCAAAGCAAATGGGACGAGAAACACAAAAATTAGCAACAATGGGGGAAAAACAGACATAATACATCATTAATAGTGCAAAACTGGAATTACAAAAGTAGAAAACACTGCAGTAAGAGCAAGGTAAATGCTTACAATAAACAATGGACTAGATTCTGATCCTTGTCTGTGTTCATTTCCTAATCTCCCATCCCTTACCTTTGTAAATCCTTAAATTCACTCCCAATTCTATGATGTAGTTGCCTCTAAAGGCAGAGCAATGCCCATAATACTGGCATGTCCCTTCAAATATCTTGCCAAACCATAGTTACTATAAATCAAGGCTGAGTTCAGACTGGCCATATGCCCTGGCAGAGACCCGTTTCAGTGACGCTTTAAAACTGCATTAAAGGGGGCATTCACACAGGCACATCTGCCTGGCATTCCCCACCTGTAGGCAACCCGGGCTGTTCTGCTTTCTTCCCGCATTTAATAGAGACCTCATAAAAGCGGTAGCAAATCCCCAAAGAGAGCCTGTGTCCCGCGTTTGTCTGCTTCCTGGAAGTATGAACGCTCCACCGATAAGCCGGGAGCAACCCACATTGGGCAGAAGGCAGCAGCGGTATGATTGGCCGTGCTCCGCTCTACTGCCCAATGTGGTGCTAGCACTGCAGGGTCCTCCCCCAATCGGCAAAATGAGTTTATGCGCATGAGCGCTCATGCACACATACATCCATACATCCACAGCCAAATTAATGGGGAAATGCTGCATACAGCACGCCTCCGGGGCAGCAATCTGAACCCGCCGGTGCGCCTCCTCCCAGTATGCTCTAGCAGCAGCCTGGGCTTTTTTGCCGCAACTGGCTCCCAGAGCAAATTGCCAGTCTAAACTCAGCCCAAGATCTTCCAAACTGCTTTAACCAGGATTGCTGATTCTGATTAGTCCGTTCAAACTAAGGATTATCAGTTCAAAACTATAGTTGAGCTTCCTAACCACGGTTTAGTCTGAATCCAACCTTAGAGCAAAATTGTTTCATGACTGGGATTCTTCCTTCTTTTTAAGAGGCCAACAAGATGGTCTGCTAGGACCATCTTCGTATTGGTTGAACTAGAGAGCCAATATAGTGTAGCACACAGAATGTTAGACTAGGACTGGGGAGATATGGGTTAATATCCCCCCCCCCGACCATTTTTGTACCATTTTTTCTTCCACCTGTGACCTTTCAGTACACACCCCCAGTATACTTTAACCACAAACTTATGTTGATCCTCACACCTGCTGTTAGGCAGGGAGAGAGAAACCGGCAGAAGAAACCCAGCAAGCTTCATTTGTGAAACTTACTGCTGTGTGAATTTGGGCCTGGAATTTGGGGAGAACAGTGGTGCTGCCATCAGTCACTTGCAGGAAAAGTGGGAGAAAAATGTAATATATAGAACTGCCTCCCTTACCTCTTCTTGTCTGTACCATATTCCTGTTGCTGATCAAGTCCCTTTTTCTCCACTCAGGTGGCTAACCTCCTGCGACTGTTCCAGATCCCCCAGATCAGCTATGCCTCCACCAGTGCCAAACTCAGTGACAAATCTCGCTATGATTACTTTGCTCGCACAGTCCCCCCAGACTTCTACCAGGCCAAGGCTATGTCTGAGATCCTACGCTTCTTCAACTGGACCTATGTCTCCACAGTGGCCTCAGAAGGTGACTATGGTGAAACGGGCATTGAAGCTTTTGAGCAGCAAGCTCGAGCCCGCAACATTTGCATTGCTACTTCGGAGAAAGTGGGGCGCTCCATGAACAAGAATACTTTTGATGGGGTGATCAAGGCGCTGCTGCAGAAGCCCAGTGCTAGAGTGGTGGTACTGTTCACTCGGAGTGAAGATGCTCGGGAGCTGTTGGCAGCTGCCCACAGGATCAATGCGTCCTTCACGTGGGTGGCCAGTGATGGCTGGGGTGCCCTGGAGAGTGTCGTGGCTGGCAGTGAATCCATAGCTGAAGGAGCTATCACCATTGAACTGGCATCCTACCCAATACAGGAATTCGCTGTGTACTTCCGGAACCTTGACCCCTACAACAACAGCAGAAACCCTTGGTTCCGGGAATTCTGGGAACATAAGTTCCAGTGCAGCTTTCACAACCAGAACTGCAGTCGCCATTCCCTGAAGACAGGCAAGTTTGAGCAGGAATCCAAGATCATGTTTGTAGTCAATGCAGTCTATGCTATGGCCCATGCTCTTCATAACATGTACCAGGCACTATGCCCCAACGCTACCAAGCTCTGTGATCCCATGAAGCCGGTGAATGGCAAGAGGTTCTACAAGGAATTCATGCTCAATGTAACATTTGATGGTAAGCCAATTTGTGCTGTGGAAAACAAGGACTTGGTATATAGTAGAGAAGAAACAACAGGAGAAAGAACAATTTGAGTCTAATTCTAAAGTAGTCAGTGAGATCTCAAGATCACTTCTCATGTTACATTGGGGAAATGTATTTCCCTTGATGAGTACATGCAACATATAGCTGTGATCAGCTGATAGTTTCCTACAGGGAAGTTTTTCCAGCATACATATTAATCTATTGAATTGCCCCCATTCAATAGCTAGCCTCAATCACTTCCCCCATTTTGAAGAACCTGCACAAATAGTGAACTATAGTTCTGCTATGCCAAGCATGTCTAGAGATCTGACTGGCCATAATTTGTTTTCCATTTGTTCAGCTTTTATGCTGCGGTGAAGATTATGTAGATATAAGAAAAGCCCATCTGAAGCAGGAAAGGAATTTTATTGTAAGAAGGCTCCATGGCCCCTAACCTGACCATGTCTAATTCATTTCCCAGCTGTGTATTATGGAGGAGGATTCATTGGCTCATTTTTTGGAGCCCAATGATATTCAGATCCCCAATTTCAGAGGGTGATTTCATATCTTTCTGTCTCCAGTCTTCTATTTATGAGCTCATTCAGATGCTATCTAAAGTAATTAAGAGAGAAATCCTAAGCACAGTTACGCCCATTTAAGTCTACTGAAGTCAGTTGGCTTAGTAGGGTGTAACTCTGTCTAGGATTGCACTGTAAACTTTATAGTTTGTCACTGGGAAGATTAAATTGTCCTCTGGCTAAACCAACCATGAATGTGTGCCTGTATAGGACAGAAGCTAGGTTCTGGACGTCACCTCTAATGTTGCCATAACTTTTCATGGACTGACACCAGCCTTTTGTTTGGTATACCTTCAAAAGAAGAAGGTCCATAATTCTTAGAGAAATACAGGAATCATTTTCCCATCCCATGGAGCTAGACCAGGCATGACATTTCCATCTTTCTAGTAGCTACTTTTTAAAAAAAAAATGGAAGTAGGCACTTTCAAGTTCCATTGATTTCAGTGGAAAAGTTAAATGTTAAAATCTCTTTCATAAGAATCTATCGTATTCAAAAGTGGTTAATTTCGGGTTGGATCATGCCCATTGGGGTGCTCCATGAACACTGAGCTGAATCTTATGTGCAAACATGTGTAACTCATTTCCAATGGCCCTCTTCCTCACTTTTTTAAAAGAAAAGGTGACAGGGTGGAGGGATGACAATAAGATAAAAAAAAAAACCAAACAGGTTATTCTGGGCATAGAATTTGAGGACTTAAAGTGAAGAATGTCAGTGAAACCTGAAAATACTATCCTGCATTTTCTGCTTTCTTGGGTACTGAAATGGAAGTACACAAAATATGCTGAAAAAATGTAAAATCTGATTGATAAATTCTTGAATTATTATTTATGATTCTGTGATTCGCTCCCAGAAAAATATAAGTCTTTGAATGAATTGCTATGATTTTCATTGCTGAAGTCAGAAGTTTTATCACATGTATACGATATCTTATGAAATTTGGTAATTGTACTTAAGGAAGTAACCAGCATTTAACAAGTAGTATACTCTGGAATGCATTCTGCACATTGAAAGTGGCTCTACATGAGATCAGCCTCACTAGTGATTGTTGATACGTTTCTGACACAGTGTCCAGAGCTGCAGAATTCGTCCCCACCCTTGCCATCAGAAAATAGATCCTATGTTATATATCCAACAAAACAGTGAGTGAGCAGTGTTTTTCTGTTAATGCAAAGGTCATTGTCGAAGTGTTAGCACCTGACATGCCAAATCCTTGCAGAATTGTGAATGCTTACCATATCCTAATCTGAACATGCATTCTTTGACAGCAAAATTAAATTATAAATTAAAATTATTGCAGAATCATATATTTAGACTAACATTCTTTGCTGAGTGCTATGTGTCAAACAAATGGAAATAGGTCACTGGATACGAATGAAGTTTTCTGTGAGCAACAGCTTTCCATGACTTAAAAAAAATCTGCCAACATAATGGCCTTTACATTAGTGGAAGCGGACTGTAGGGTACATGCCTTTGAGAGTATTCAGAATGAACTTCCTTACAGACATTAATCTGCTATTGCAAGGATGAACAGGCTCAGCCTTACCCTCTCCTAGACCAAATGATTGATGCTCTGAGATGCTTGGGTAAAAGTATTCACCCCACTGCAGTTCCATTGAGGGTCTCTATATGCTTGCTGAGGACATGCCAGTAAAACACATAAGGTAAGAGCAATAGGCATGTATTTTAAAACATCCATGTACATCTGGGAGGATGTATTCTGTGTTGTTAGAACCAGTACACAGAATAGAAAATGAAAATATGTTCAAGTTAAGGTGTGATAATACTAAAGATGATGGCATTTTGAAGTTATATGGTCAAAACAGATAATAAACAACATTTGCCTTTCATTCATTTCTGAAAATGGTGACCTAAATATTTTGAATTTATTAATATTTTTTAAAAATCAAACATTTGTTAAAAAATGCATTCTACTGAAGCCACATTTTCTGCTGAAATATTTGTATTAATGAAAAGTTTTTGTCAGTGCTAAGAAACAAAAGTAGATGTCTCTCTATAGTTAATTCTTTGCAGACATACCCTAAGAAGAAGAGTGACAGGTGTGTGCCCAGCTGGATTTAATTACATGTGGAAATCTAGTTTCATAACAATTTAGTTTTTTGTATAATTTGCATTAGATTTTCCTATTCCACAGCTCCATTTCGACCACCACTAGACACCAAAAGCACTGTACGATTTGACCGCTGTGGGGACGGGATTGGCCGTTACAACATCTTCAACTTCCACAAAGTTAATGGGAGGTATCGCTATCAGAAAGTGGGTTACTGGGCAGAAGGGCTCACCTTAAACACCTCCCTCATCCCATGGGTGAAGACCTCAATTCCTGTTTCCCAGTGCAGCGACCCTTGCAAGAAGAATGAAATGAAGAGCATGCAGCCAGGAGACATGTGCTGCTGGATATGCATTCCATGCCAGCCCTACGAATATCTTCTGGATGAATTCTCTTGCAGGGACTGCGGTCTCGGCTACTGGCCTAATGAGACATTAAATGGATGCTATGAACTACCCCAAGAGTACATCCGCTGGAAGGATGTCTGGGCTATTGGGCCTGTCACCATTTCTTGCCTAGGTTTCATCTCCACTCTGTTTGTTTTCGGGGTCTTCGTTAAAAACAATGACACTCCCATTGTGAAAGCCTCCGGTCGTGAGCTCTGTTACATCCTTCTTACTGGAGTGTTGATGTGCTACAGCATGACGTTCATCTTCATTGCCAAGCCTTCCACTGCAGTCTGCACCTTGCGGCGGCTGGGGCTTGGCACCTCCTTTGCTGTCTGCTACTCTGCTCTGTTGACCAAGACGAACAGAATTGCTCGAATCTTCAGTGGGGTGAAGGAGGGTGTGCAGCGCCCACGGTTTATAAGCCCCACATCACAAGTGGTCATCTGCCTGGCTCTTATTTCCTGCCAGCTAATTATCGTCGTCATTTGGCTCATGGTGGAGACTCCAGGAACACGGAAGGAGACGGAGCCTGACAAAAGGTATATTGTCATCCTCAAGTGCAGCAACAGAGACTCAAGTATGCTAATTTCACTCACCTACAATGTCCTCTTGATCGTCTTGTGTACAGTCTATGCCTTCAAGACCAGGAAATGTCCTGAAAACTTCAATGAGGCTAAGTTCATTGGGTTCACCATGTATACCACGTGCATCATCTGGCTAGCATTCCTGCCCATCTTCTATGTCACTTCCAGTGATTACCGGGTAAGTGATCTCATGCTGTGAATGAATGAGACCAGAGCCTAGTGGTACACTAGAAGACCAGCATCTCAGTTCCTTGTGTTGGGCTGAATCCAGACTAGATTTTTTGCTCATGGAAGACTTTTCTGTCATTGAAACAGAACTTTCCTGCCTCCTCCATCCTGCTACAGATCCCCGGTCTACACAATATGCTGGGGAAGGGAGACCCTAAGGAACAGCATGAGGGGCAAATCAGGGGTCTGTATCTGAAAGAGAGAACTGGTACCTTCCCTTCTGTTCGCAGAATATTTAGACTGGATCCAGCCCGTTGTTATATTCTTCAAGGTTAATTAAAGTGTAGTCATCAGGAACCCATGAAGTTTAAGTTTTATTCATGGTACAAGCTTTTGTGTGCAAGCACAGTTCCTCAGATACAGTGGAACAAAACCTCCTCAACCATTACTTATAGAGGGGCTGTTGTCAGGAAGGGCCATTTAGAGTCAAGATGCATAAGTACTGGGTGACTATAGCTGAGACTGGATATAAGAAAGATCTCAGAATGACAATAAATTAGCACACAAATAGAAGAGTTAACAAACAGATGAGGGAATGAGGTTTTGAGTCCAGTGGCACTTACAAGAAAAATAAAGTTCAATTTTGGGTACAAGTGAGAACTGAGAGACTTAGTATGTTTACTTGCACACGAAAGCTTACACTGCGAATAAAATTTTGTTGGTCTTAAAGCTGCCACTGGACTCAAATTTTGTTCTTCTGCTTCAGACCAACACAGGTACCCCACCTGAAACTATGAAGTTTAAGTGTTGTTTTGGAAATAGCTGTTGGGGCTTGCAGTGGGAAAGTAAAACATATAAAAATCACAGAAAAATAACACACACCTGTCCTCAGTTTCTGCTGCTCCAGTGCCATTTAACAACGTTAATAATTCTTTCATCCAGATCAGTAGTTCCGCCTCCTTATTCTATTGAAGGTGGACATCCTATTCACATTTACCTGTGAGTAACCCTCATTGAACACCACATGACTTACTTTTAGGCAAATGTGCACAGGATGTTTGGTGACAGTGGCAAGGACATATGAACCTGACAAGTGGCTTTTCAATAGGGGTCAGTTTTCAGATGTGATTCACATTTCTGCAGACTGAGTATCACGGTTACATGATGGCACAGGCAGGGGAACAGAAGTCTGCTAGCCTTCATCCGTGACAATATGGGCACTGTTTAACAGAAGTCCATCACTTACCCAGCTACAGTCCACCAAATACAACAGTTATCATGCTGCTGTTTGATTAACATGCCAGTGGTCTTGAGGCCCAAGGAGTCTAGAAGGGAGGCTCATTTTTGGAAGCACACTATCATTGTAATGAAAATACAAAGAATCAACTATTTGGGGGCTATGAGCCTGCATTTTTTCGCAGCTGCTTTATGCAAGACCTCATAGATTTGGTCAAAAATAGAAAAATCTCATCATTTTCAAGCATCGGGGGTGGGGAATGTACTTTGCTGGCAACAGCACAAAAGATGATCTGCAGCGGAGTAATTAGGAGCTGGGAAATAATTACTTCCTGGACCTTCAGGCAATCTCCAAAATAAGCATTTATATAGTTCTTGCCTTCCACTACCTCTGCCACTCCGGGCCTGACTGCAGCCATCCCTGCCCTGTATTTCTTTCTCTAGAGAAACAGCGTCACCTGGTGGCTATTAACAAGCTGTGCAACTCTTATAGGTGTTTAATTCTGAAGGAGAAATCACTAATAGTGCAAGAATGTTTACTTACTAATGATATATGGGAAAGGATGTGGTGCTAGGGTTGGATCCCAAACCACTGTTCCACCAGCATAATAGCACTTAAGCTAGTGAAGCTCCATTGGTGGAGTGGGCTATTTTTTAAATTCCCACTGCCCCTTGCAGACCCCAACCTCACCTCTGTGTTTGTGAGGGTCCCCTGACTCCCCAGGAGCAGAAGGGGCTGCAACATGGAGTGCGAGGAGGCAGGAAAATCCTGTTCTGTTAGCTTCATTCTACTCACAGTACTTTGTATCCAACCCCTAGTATCTACCTCCTCATGGTGAACAGAAAAGAACCTGGTTGTTTCAAATGATTCAGTAAATTACTCTAGGGCACACTGTACATGTAACAGGACATATGATTTTTCATCTTTCATGTGGGCATGGAGGCAGCTTATGCTTTCTTTCTGGTCCCCATCCTGTTTGATGGTGCAACGCTGCAATTGGAGGCAAGAAAATATGGAGCTGAAAGTAATGTGGGGATTTTGTGACAGTAGCTAATCATGACAAGGTCACTTGCACTGATCCCACTAGTCCATTTGGCTTGTGGGTAATGGACACATGGAATTAATGTGACTAACAGACCTCTAAATCAATAATAAATAAACTGTGCACCGCAAAGTCATTGGTAGCTTAACACACCCTGTGAGTTTGGGAGATTTCCCCCCCCCCGCTATAGATATGGGCCCTGGTCTTTGGGGAGATACTCTGACCAGAGCTGAAGCAATGCCTGTGTTCCTTCAGGTCTTCTGTGAGTGGCCCACTTCACTTTAAGAAGGATTGGAACAGCTTTGAGGTTATTAATATGGTGCTGGGAGAAACTTTGCACAAGGGAAGTTTTGTTAGTGCTTTTTTGATTTTTGAAGAATGCTGAGCATGTGGTATTTAGGGAACAGGCTGTAAAGCTCCTGTTGAAGTCACCTGGAAACACCAAATTCCTCCATGAGAAGTAGGAGCCAGAGCTGTGATTTGATTTGCCTAATGGAAAAATCCTGCTATGCTGTTACCTTCTGAAGTGCTGAGTGACAGGGCCCTCTGTGCCCTCAGCTCCCAAGACAACTTTAGATGCCAGAGCTAAATACACTACAAAGCTGTTTAAACATGGCTGGTTTTATTCCGCCTCCTTCATTTCTGGTGAGAGGCCAGCTCAGCATAAAAGCATGAGAGCAGCAGCCTGGATAAGTATCATGGGACTGCTGCAAAGCTGGCATGCTGTAGATTTCCCCATTTTGAAAAAAACTCTATTTGTATTGCTGCACACACATCACATGAAAAATTGCCATGATTTTTGGTGACTCCCCCACTGCATGATGTCCCTGGGGTAGCATTTCAGGCATAGTTTGGGACCAATGCTCCCTCTAAACTGTGGAGTCCTGTAAGCAAAAATTCTACTTTGTGAGCTCCTGGCATTAAAGTTGTGAGCGAGTGATTTGGCTACTGCATCAATTACATTTGCTCTGAAGCCATCCTTCCTGAGCTAAGACAAAAATTTGTGAGCTGGAGGCTAAAAAACTGTGAGCTAGCTCACACCAACTCAGCTTAGAGGGAACACTGTTTGGGACTACAACAGGAGGAGGGAGGTAAGAAATTTCTGTGCCACTTATGGGGATATCTTCTGTGAGCAGAGGTTTACCATAGCCTTAGGATGCAAATATTATTTTGATCACTTCTGATTCTGTGGAACTTAAAAAACAAAACAAAAAACACCATAAAAGTCGACACCAGCCTGAGCATGGAACAACTCAAAGAAACTCCTTCCTGAGCTAAGACAAAAATGTGTGAGCTGGAGGCTAAAAAACTGTGAGCTAGCTCACACTAACTCAGCTTAGAGGGAACACTGAGTACAAGATCGGAAAATGTGGAGAGAGCTGGCCCATAGAATCGCTAAAAGTCGGACATGACTGAATGGCTAACAATTTCTGTCAGCAGAGGGTTACCACAGCCTTAGGATGCAGATATTTTGATCACTTCTGATTCTGTAGAACTTAAAAAAATAATAATCCTGCATTGTGTACAATATGGTGACAGTATATACTATGCCAATTTCCACCCAAATTTTCAGAACTAGAATAATGCAAGGAGAACAAGACAGGAGTTTCTAAATATTTATGGGCAAAGATATCTGATGTACCAAGTGGTGTGTCACAAGCTGACAGGCAAACTGTTGACTGCCATCTGGCTATGTTGTGGGAAATGCGGAATATAAATATTTTAAAAAATAAATAAAGGGGAGGAAATATGTAATAAAAAATAATAGTGCCATACTATTCACAAATAACATTTCTTCCCTGGATCTGGAGGTATAAGGAAAACTTCTAGAAAATTCAAATGTGATGCCAATGAATTTGAGGGTGGGGCGAATGAGGTGTCATAGGGTAGAAAGATCGCCATTTCAAAAGCCTCAGTCAGTTTTGAGTGGGATTGGAGGGTGACTGGAAGTCAGGCCCAGAGCCACAGTGGGACATTTAGGGGCGATGCCCTCTCACTCATGGCCCATCCTCCACAACTCCCACTGTGGGAATTGTGCTGGCAGGTAAGGAAAGAACCTTCTTTTCTTCACCTGCCTGCCAGTGGGATCTCTCTCTCCCCCACCCACTCCCATGTCCCCCCAGATTTCCCAATGCCCCACCACCCAAAATTTCCTAGCTATGCCCCTGCTGAAGGTGTGCCACACATCTGCTATCCGCACCCCACTGCAATCAAGCCTTCTCTATCACTTTCCCCTTCACAGTTTTTAAAGTAACAAAACTGTACCTTTTTGAGAGGGGAGGGAGAAACTGGCAAGGAGAGCTCAGTAAACACAGCAAGGGGCCTGTCTTTCTTGCAGTTACAAACAACTTCTGGAGATGATGATCCTTGTGGTTTCCTTTGGCTTCTGCATGGATTCAGGGTACAAAGCAAACCTACAAATCTCCATTCTCCTTGACAGAAATCTACCAGGAAAGATCTGAGTTGTAGTTGCAAAATGCCTACCTTTTGCATTTAATAATTTTTATTTATTCTATTTTATTCATTTTTCAGAGTTTATAATGCACCTTTCTGCCCTCCCAGGGGCAACCAATGGCAGCTAACAAATTAAAATATACATAATAAAATCATGTCTTAAAAACCATTAAACCAGGAAGAAGCACACCATGTAAACAATTAAAACCAGAGAGAAAATATGTACAAAAAAATAAAAGCAACAATTAAAACACTGGATAGGACAGAGGGATCACTAAAAGAATGTCAAACAAAACCAAAAAGTTTTCACCTGTTGGTGGAAGTCTGCAACAGATCAGGACAGACGAGTCTCCCTGGGAAGAGAGTTCCAGAGTCTTGGTACCATGACTGAGAGGGCCCTCTCCCGGGTTGCCACCTGCTTAATCTCTTGAAGCAGGGCCTTGCAAGATGACCATGGAAGGCAGTCCTTCAGGTATGTTGGTCCAAAACCATGACCTCTTCTGGTTGCCTGGTCCTCTCTGGCCACTGGCAGGGGATAAGAGGGTATGGTTGTCAGATCCAGGCTGGGAAACTATTGGAGATTTGGGGATGGAGCCTGGGGAGAACAGTGACCTCAATGAGGTACAATGCCATGGAGTCCACCCTCGATAGCATCCATTTTCTCCAGGGGAACTTATCTCTGTAGTCTGGTGATGAGCTGTAATTCCAGGGGACCCCCAGGTCCCACGTGGAGGCTGGCATCCCTGTGATCCCTCCTTGTTGCTGGTTACTTCATCCTTCTTTGCACAGTTGAAGTTCTATTCTTTTGAATGGGAGGGGCTGGAAAGGGCAGGGGAGTTAGGTTTTGGTTTTAGGTGCTCAGAAGGAGAGCCAGCTGGCTGTGAAGAAAGGGGAGTAAAACCTCCACTCTCACCACCACCACTCCCCTGCTGCCACCTTGCTCTTTTCTTGCATGGCTGCTGTGGTGGTTTTACTCTCTCTTCTCTGCGGTCTGCTTGTCCTCCTCCCAGCAGTTGCCCAGGAGCTGAGATAAGAGCACAGAGTCTGCAGGAGGAAAGGGGTGTTGGCAAGGACAAGCCCTTTACTTCCATCCCTGCAATGAAGTCTACAGCTCAAGGAGGCTCACTGCTTACCCATCCGCCAGTAAGGGCTGTTTTAAGCTGGAAAGCCGGTGACAACCACAAGCCTTACCAGGCACAAACCTTGCTCATTTTCCTGGTATGTGGGATGGTTGCCACATTGGGAAAGATCCACAAGTAGCATGCAAAAAAACTCAAGCCACTGAGTATCAATGTGTTCTACACTGTATACCATAGAGTCTAGGTATAAATAGGGTTGCCAGCCTTAGGGTGGTGGCTGGAGATCTCCTGGGATTGCAACTAATATCCAGGTGTCAGAGATCAGTTCACCTGGATAAAATGGCTGCTTTGGAAGGTGGACCCTATGGTATTATATTCCATTGAAGTCCTTCTGCCCTCCTCAGGCTCCGCCCGTCAAATATCCAGGTATTTCCCAACCTGGAGCTGGCAACCCTAAGGGAAAAATGAATTCCTGGAGTGGCTCGAGAGGGTGAATGCACAAAAAGCACTGCTTTACCTATGGTACACCATGATAGACACTGCAGTTTTGCGGTATTCAAAGTGAGTCCAGCTGAAGATTCTTTGAAGAAGTTAAAACTTTTACTTAACTTTCAAACAGACAGAACAAGTAACTGAATAAGTACAGTGCAGATATCTGTCCTGGTTTGTAGCAGATCCTGCAAGCATAAAAGGAGTGAAGAAGCAAAGCAGAAACTAGAAGAAGAGAGTTCTAGGCCCCACGTAGTTACTAGGCAACATCACCTCATCTATCTATTGAATAACTCGGCAACTGAATCAGTTACCTCTCCACTTCCGTAGTGTGCGATCCATAATTATTGCCATCATCACACACAATAGAGGAGGGGTCCCCAACATGGCACCTGCCTCGTGACCCAAGTGTTTTTAGAAAGTGGGTGGGTCTCTTGCCCAGCAGGGCTTCCGGTGTCTGATTATCTGTGCAGATTAAAATAAAATTGTTTCAACGGCAGCTGCCATTTCAGTGTTGATTTTATTTATTATTTATTTAATTTTACAAAATGTATATCCCACCTTTCTGCCCTCTCAAGGTGGTGGTTGACAATTTAAAAAAATATATAATAAAATCACATTTTAAAACCATTAAAATAACCCTCCCAAGAAAACACACATGTTATTCAAACTGTTAAAAACAGAGTTAAAATACAAAGACATAAAAACAACAATTAATGCATTGGTTAGGAAGCAGGGAATGCCGCCCTCTAGTGGAAAATGGCAACAGAAGAAAACAAATGAATCTTCATGGAGAAAGAGTTCCAGTGCCTTAGTGCCATGATGGAGAAGGCCCTCTCCCAGGTTGCCACCCACTTAATTTCGGAAGGTGGGGTACCTGAAGCACAGCCTTCCAAAGATGACCACAGTAGTTGGGCACGTTCATAAGGGCAGGTTCAGTATGTTAGTCAGTCCCAAACCATATAGGTCTTGTATTCTTTTTCCCACCCTTCTTTCTCAGTGTTGGTGTATGCCTTCTTCTCTGCACTTGAGCTTCTTCCGTGTATGTGTGTTTGCATCACTCTGCCTCCTGTAGCAACCATTTTTGTGGTTCTGCCCACCATCCTAAGTCAGAATTCCAAAGGTGCCCACAGTCTCAAAAACATTGGGGATCCCTGCCACAGGAACTAGCAGAAACTGATTGACTGTTGCCTGTAAAGGCCAGAGGCTGGTTGGGATGTTAGCAGTCAAACCCCCTTCTCCCACAGGGGGGCGGTTTAGCAGTTAGAGAGAATGAAAGACATAAACACCCTTCTTTAATGTCACCCCAAATGCATATGTGCAGGGCACTGCCTGGCCTAAAATGGAACAAAATTGATACCAGCCAGGTAAGAACCTGGAAAAGTATTTTGCAAGGTGAGTCAGAGTGGCTGCCTGGCTAATGGCTCCCTCCATTCCTTGGAGAGATGCGTAACTATAGCACAATGGGTCTCCCAAGACCTATTGACTCACATCTGGACTAATCTCATCAACATCCCATCTTGCTTCCTTGGCTTACATTTACCTTAATCAAGCAACAATTAATCAATGCTCAGTTCTATTCACCCAGCCCATTAGCTCTTCCTGTCTGGTACTTCCAGGGTAATCAAGTCTCTCCTAAATCATTGTTCATCCCCAGAAAGCCCATCAAGATGTTGTTTTGGGATTGTGTCACCCCAGCCTGCAGGTCCTTTTTCCCTATAATTGTGGCACTCTGTTCCATAGCGGTTTGTGTGTGTGTGTGTGTGTGTGTTCTTGGACACACCCCCACTCTGTGGGTTCTCTTCTCTTCATGAAACACTGGCTGTTTTGCTGCTGCTCCCAGGACTGCTACAAGATTTGGTAAATCTTACCCTTCTCCAAAAATCTTTCCCTCTTTCCTCCCTGATTTCCTCTTAGTTAGCTCTTGTGTATGTGTTCATTGCATGCATTTTTGTTTTCATCCTTCCTTTTAATAAAAACCTTTCCAGTTGAACATCACGCTGGTTTATTTGAAAGTTCTCTTAAAGGGAAAAATCCCCATATACATAGGTGGAGAATCCCAGTAACCCCCTCTATCTCTCTCCTTAAAGCTAATTCCCCCAACTAGGGCTGTCATCCTCTTGATAGGGGTGGTTTTCCCCCACTTTTGGGGGCCCCAATCTGCTGCTGGCCAGTGGGAGAAAGCCCTGCCCCCAAAGACCCCCATCGTGCCTGACGTGCCCAGCTCAATGACAGCACACAGATTTGACATCATTGTGCTGGGCACATCATTCGGGGGTGACCATAGAGGGTTTTTTACCCATATGCTAGGCAGTCACCCACATGATGTGCCTGACGTGATGATGTCACTTCTGGGTGATGTCATTGCAACACGTACACAAAGCACACGCACCAGAAGACCCCGGAGCCAGGCTGGAGCCCCCCACCAGGATGCAGATAAGACCCGGCAGCCCTACCCCCAACTAATTAGGAGACTACCTATTTGAATAACAGGGAACAGAGAAAGGGATGGGTCTGCTGTTGGCTGGTACACTCCTATAAATCTTCAGTGTAGTTTTTTTCTCCTTAAGACAGAGAAAAAAACACCAGAAGATTTTGAGAGATTCATAGATTAAGTGTAACATGACTGAATAGCAGTCAGTTATACCATCAAAAATAGTTAGGATCTAAGTGTTAATATGACATACAGAACACATGCATACGTAAGATGCATACATAAGATGGAAGAAAAAGGCAGAAAATTATACAAAGCAGGAAACTTAAAATTTGAATTTTGGTGGGAGGAAGTGACCTCACAGGAAGGGCAGGAATTGGAACAGCTGACCTTTGATGTGAATGTGACATCACAGGATATAACATCCTCACTGAGCTCCCTCCCATCCCCAAAATCTGCCCTGCCCAGGCACAGCCCCCAATTCTCCAGAAATTTCCGAAGCTGGAGCTGGCAACTCCATATCAAGCACTCATAACTTCCTTGGGTATTAAACAGGGAGGTTTGAAATAAAGATTCTTTTGGGGATTGCGCTCACTGATGGAGTTAGAGGTTTTTCATCATCACAAATTACCACAAGCTGTGAATCACTACTAGAGGCATAAAATCTCTTGAAAATTTGAAGCCACGGGGCCCTGTCCCCCCCCTTAGGAAAAGACCAGAAATTTTGGGGTAAATTGAAATATATGCAATACTTAATTTTCTATCCAACCTAAACTTTTTGTACTAATGTAACAATATAAAAATTATAATTTATAATTTAATTATTACATAGCATTGTACAATTTCACCATTGTACAATTTGGCATATTTATGGAATTTAAAAGTAGAAACGTCTTAGTTTTCTATTAGAAAATCTGCAAGTATACCCAATACTTGAAAAACAGTACAAACTGCTGCAACCTATGCTACCATCGCTTGTGTATCTTAATTTCTGCCATCTGAGAGGTAGAAAAAATAACACTCAAAGGCTGAAAACCAATTCTATTGTAAATTAAAGAAAGAATGTTATTTGGACAGAAACTCATACAATCACAATACATAGAACTATCAGCATATTAGAATATTGAGTTAAACTATAACATTGAAAACACTGAATGCTTTAATAATGTATTATAAACACATTGTAGCATAGAGATAATTGAGAACATTATTTATATTTAAACAAAAATATATTCTTGAAAATGTATATGTCTACAATATACCTATTATCACATGCTACATGCAGTGTCTTTCATTTCACTCATTCCAAAAAGGGGGGGGGGGATTCTCCCAGTTTTCAGTTTTTTTTCAGTGTCATTTCAAATTTCTATTGGCAAAAAATTGAAAAACTTTAATGACTTTTTCCATGCTATACATTTGGAATGTATGAAATCTTTTTAAGACAAAGTTTTTTTCACTCAAAAAGAGAAAATATTTTGTAGGTTTTTTCAGTGTTCCCTAAAAATTTCCCAGTGTTTCCACTGGATATAAAATTGAAATACCATATATTTTGAGTGTGAAAAACCTTGGTTTAAGATGCATTTCATTCATTCTCAAGGAGAAAATATTTCACAGGAGTTTTCCCTCCCCAGTGATCCCCCAGATTGGAAAGGGGGGGGGGGTGAATCCTTGGGGGGGTTTTCTCGGTCTTTACATCTCTACTCACTACAGTTTACCAGGCCTGGTAATGACGTTATTTCACCAGATTGCTAGTTCTTCAGACTATACTGCCTCTGGGCTCAAGAGAGGTTCAATTTACATCTAAGTTTCTTATATGAGGCTCTTCTACTAGACTTCAGATCTCATGTGTCTGCTATAGTTTACCTATTTTTGTAGCAGATTTTTGAGGGGGGCATCAGTGTGCTGTTAGTGCGCTAAATCATCTATGTAGGGTAGCCAGAGGTCATTTCATAGAAAAATAGGTGCAGGAGCTCATTAGCATAACTTATTAGCATAACCTATTTTTATATGTCACACCCCCTGATCTAAGAGATCTCTTAGATCCAAGCCCTTTCACCCTTGCCCTGGGCTCCCATGGGCTGGGAAAGGCAAGGGGGTGGACAGGCAGGCCTTTCCCCAGCCCCATGCCTTGGCACAGGCCAGGAGAGGTGAGGGGTGGGGGGCAGGCCTTTCCCCGGCCCTGTGCCTTCATGCGAGCCAGGAAAGGTGGGGGGGCCCTCTGCAACTTACCTTGCTTCTTCTTGCTCCTTGTGGCCTGAGGGCTGCTGGGAGCAGGGGGTGGGGATTGATGCATGTGCTCACCCCCTGGGCTCCTTACTGCTGGAGCGTTGCTCCTGTGCGCTCTGGAAGGAAATGAGCCCTGAGGGTAGCCAAAAGACTATCATGCTTAACTGTAAATGGTTCCCTCAGTGTTTAAAAGTGAAGTCATAGGTCTGGCTAGATCATCTGAATGCACACAATAATATGAAATTAAAGAAGATTTTGCTTGCTTCTAAGAGTCAATTTAACAATAGAAACCCTGGGGCTGTGGCAGGGTGTGTGTGTGTGTGATATTAAACCATTCATGCTATGCCATTTTCCTGATTTAATCCTTGTTCCCTCTCCCTCTCTCTCCCTCTCTTTCACACAGGCACACTGAGGTATACACACACAAACACAAAACTTATTTACCACCAGAGAGAAAATATACGTACCTGAATGGGACCTGCATATTTTCCACCATAGGCAAAATATGAGGTTTAGGACAGAGGGATTTAAATGCGAGTGATGACAAGGGTGTAATGATCCTGTCTCCTGTAGCTGTTTGTAACATGAAAGAACTGCGGAAGATCTGATCACAGTTTTTTTGGTTGCCATTTTGTCTCATTTAATCTTGAATACCTCCCAATTTAATGTACAGTCCAGAACTTTACGCTTTCCCTTTTGCAGCCCTGCAAGCCTGTTATAAAGTGTTAACCTTCTCGTCTATGAAACCCTGCTGAGAGCTAGTGGATGGGAGGCTCTACCTACTGATATTCTCATCCCAGTCTGAATTTGCTGGGCTTGGGAAAGGGACAGTAGAAACAGAGCACCACTCCTGCTGCCTTTTCACCTGTCCCAACTTGGTGTTGGATTAATGGAGTTTCCCATATAGATAATGGAAAGGCTATTCCATTGTTTCTGCCCACTGCCTGAACTCTGAAGGTCACAGTTCATAGAAACTAGGTAAGAGGTTTCACTGAGGTGTTGCTTTTGTTGTTTTGTTCAGTTGCCCAGTTGAGTCTGACTCTTTGCAACCCCTGGGACCACATCATACCAAGCCCTCCTGTCTTCTGTTGTCCTCCAGAGTTTGCTCAATTTCATGTTCGTTGCATCGATAATACTGTCTAACCATCTCATCCTTTGTCGTCCCCTTCTTTTTTGACCTTCGATCTTTCCCAGTATCAGGGTCTTCTCCAGTGAGTGCTCCCTTCTCATTTGGTAGCCAAACTATTTGAGCTTCAGTTTCAGTATTTCTAGGGAACAGGATTGATTTCTTTTAGGAGTGACTGATTTGATCTCCTTGCAGTCCAAGAGACTCTCAAGAGTCTTCTCCAGCATCATAATTCACAAGAATCTATTGCCTGGCACTTGGCCTTCCTTATAGTCCAACTCTTGCAGCCATACATTACTACTGGGAATACCATTACTTTGACCATATGGACTTTTGTTGGCAGGATGTCTCTACTTTTTATTATGCTGTCTAGATTTGCCATCCAAGGAGCAGGCATGGCTGCAGTCACCGTCTGCAGTGATCTTGGATCCCAGGAACATGAATTCTGTCACTGCTTCCACAACTTCCCCTTCTATTTGCCAAGGAGTGATGGGCCTGGATGCCATGATTTTAGGGGTTTTTTGATGTTGAGTTTCAAGCCAACTTTTGCACTCTCCTGTTTTCATCCTTAGCAAGAGGTTCTTTACTCAATGAAGCAGGAGTAGATGTTTTTCTGGTACTCCCTTGCGTTCTCCATATTCCAGCGAAGGTTGCCAATTTGATCTCTAGTTCCTCTACCTCTTCGAAACCCAGCTTGTACTTCTGGCAGTTCTCTATCCACGTACTGCTGAAGCCTAGCTTGTAGGATCTTGAGCATGACCTTGCTAGCATGTGAAATGAGTGCAATTGTCCAATAGTTTGAACATTCCTTCGCATCACCTTCTTTGGGATTGGAATGTAAACTGACCTTTTCCAATCCTGTGGCCATTGTTGCTTTTTCAAAATTTGCTGGCATATTGAGTGCAGCACTTTAACAGCATCATCTTTTAAGACTTTGAATAGCTCAGATGGGATACCATCACCTCCGCTAGCTTTGTTATTAGTAATGCTTTCTAAGATCCATTTGACTTTGCATTCCAGGATGTCTGGCTTGAGGTCAGTGATTACACCATCGTGGTTGTCAAGGACATTGAGGTCCTTCTTGTATAGTTCTTCTGTATATTCTTGCCATCTTTTCCTAACAAGGGTGTTGCTAGCAGGACATATTAATGACAATTGAGGCCTAGTTTCAAAGACATTTTATGAGTATTTTCTTAGCATCTCTAAATTTAAAATATCACTAGACACCCTGAGCAACTTAAGGACTGCTTCTAAGACGCAATATTCAAGCACAAAAATACATCCAACTTGTATCAAATGGGAATGGCATACACTCATTTAAAACATTACTTTTCTTGGCAATATACATAAAAGAGGAGGATTATACTCTTTTATGTTTGTCATAGCTGTCTATTTTATTCTGAAAAGTGCTAGTTGCACCTTCCTCAGCTGTCACATGGAAATCAACTCTGAAAAGTATTTCAGCAGTTTTCTTGCAAGATATATTGGGGGTGAAATTATAAATTTGTGATATAGAGTCATGAGATACTGGACTTGGTAGAAGCACTCTAGTGTACAGGAGTCTCACCATCTAGGTATCTCAATTATTTAGGGGAAATGAGACTCAATAATGCATTATATTGGAACTACTAGTGTTTAAAATTCTACAGGTGAGTGTGCAGAACATTTCTTCACATACAGATGTTAAATTAAAAAATAAAGATGTTATACATTCTGAGGTGAATATGAACTGCTGAGCACTCTCTTAGAGCACAGAAGGTAGAAGTCTGAGCATAAAGTCTTATTGATTGAATTACTGCTCATCTGGACTTGCACAAACCCTAGAAATATGTAGACAGAATGTTTCAAGATGCAATAAGAAATAATTGTTCAGCTCACTATAGTACTATTCATAGGAGAACTGCATATATAAATGCCTAAAAGTAATAGGAGCGATGTAATCCTGGTGGCTCTCATTGTTAGAAAAATCAGAGAATGTCCTTGATAAAGTTAGTACCAAAATATATTAATTATTCAGTGTATTTAAAGAAGGTTTTTTTAAATACTGTGCTGTATATTCATGAAGTCAGCTAAATCTCTTGACAACTTGAGTATTTGTTATGATAACTTTCACTTCATATTTCTCACCTATTGTATATATTCTTGGATTTGATTGCTGTCAGCATGGAGAAAGTATGGTTGAAGGCAAAACAGTACAAAAATAAGTATGTTGGCGGGATGACAATATATTAGTTTCCTTAGTAATTCAAGAACAGAAGCAATCAACACCCCCAACTCATCCCAGACAGTACTGTAAAGGAAACCAATATGTTATTTTATTTATTTATTATTTTATTAAATTAGATTTTTAAACCGCCCTTCCCTGTGGAACAGGGCTCAGGACGGTGTACATCAGTAAAAACATTCACATACTAAAATCACAACTAAAAATAAATACAGTGGTTAGCCTATTAACCTAAAAAAAATTATCTTTTGCCTAACCACCCACTTCTTTTTGTAAATACAATTTATTATTGGATATATCACAA
Source organism: Gekko gecko (assembly GCA_029375565.1). NCBI lineage: Eukaryota > Metazoa > Chordata > Lepidosauria > Squamata > Gekkonidae > Gekko > Gekko gecko. Next base: position 101,665,788 of record JAPDNY010000002.1, on the reverse strand, counting down.
GTTCATACAATTTAAGCATACCAATACATACCCATTTTTCTTTTTTCCCTTTCTCCCCCCCACATCAGGCTTCCAGCACTGCTCCAACCCCATTAATATCTCCCTTTTTCCATTACAATTACTTCTAAACTTATTTTCTCTTACTAACGGTAACAATACAAAAGTCTAATTCTCTTTCCATTTCTTCTTAATAACTGTCAAAGCAAATCAAACCACTTTTAATGTCCCAATTTTTCAACAAATATTTTTGAAAGTCTTTCCAATCTTTAAAAAAAGTTTCATCTTCTTCGTTGTTTAACTTTCTTGTTAACTTGTCCATTTCCGCCAAAAACAACGTTTTTTTAATCCATTCCCATGTTTCAGGTACTTTATCTTGTTTCCAACATTGAGCAAAAGTCAGTCTTGCTGCTGTAGTCAAGTACCATAATAGTGTTCTCTTGGCTACATTTATTTCTTCCATTTTAAGACCTAACAATAACATCTGTGGGTCTTTCTTAAAAGTACAATTCAAAATTTTTTGTATCTCATTGTGGATCTCTGTCCAATACTTTACTGCTTTATCACATGTCCACCACATATGGTAAAAAGACCCTTCATGTTTCTTACATTTCCAACATTTGTTAGACATACTTTCATTTATGATAGCAATTTTTTTGGGCGTCATATACCATCTGTACATCATTTTATAACAATTCTCTTTAACATTTACACAAGTTGAAATTTTCATTGACTTTTTCCACAAGTATTCCCAAGATGTCATTAATATCTCTGTATTAACATTTACAGCCCATTTTATCATTTGCTCTTTTACAACTTCATCCTCAGTATACCATTTCAATAGAACCTTATACAGTTTAGAAATCATTTTTTTCCTTTCTCAAGCCATAGTTTCAATTTCAATATTCTTTTCTCTAAAACCATATTCTCTTTTATCGGTCTTAAATAAATCATAAATCTGTCTATACTTCAACCAATCATATTCAAATTCAACATCAAATCTGTCTTTTAACACAAAATTTTTCCCTTCAGATTTTAAAAGATTTTTATAAGGTAGCCAGTCTAACCCTTGATTTCTTGAATATGGATTAATCACTTCTGCTGGTACTATCCAAAGTGGTCTTTCTTCTGAGAAGAATTTTCTATATTTCATCCAAGTCTCGAACAGTGATTGTCTTACAAAGTGGTGTTTAAAAAATTTATCCATTTTTACTTTTCCATACCATAAATATGCATGCCATCCAAATTTGTTATCATGCCCTTCCAGGGCCAATAACTTCTTGTTCTCCAGATTAATCCACTGTTCCAACCATGTTAAACAGACGGCATCATAATACAGTCTTAGATTTGGTAGTTGTAGGCCTCCTCTCTCTCTTGCGTCACATAAAATTTTCATTTTAATCCTTGGCTTTCTTCCTGCCCATACAAATTTGGATAATTCTTTCTGCCACGAATCCAGTACTTTCCTTTGTTTTAGTATTGGAATAGTCTGAAATAGAAACATCAAACGCGGCAAGATATTCATTTTTACAGTCGCGATTCTTCCCATCAATGATAAATTCAAAGTGTCCCATTTCTTCATATCTTGCTGAATCTTGTGCCACACCTTTTCATAATTGTTTTTAAACAAGTCAATATTTTTCATGGTTAATTCAATTCCAAGATATTTAGTCTTTGTGACTACTTCGCATTGGATTTTCTCTTGAAGTTCTGTTTGTCTTTGTTTCGTCATATTTTTGCACATCACTTTGGTTTTACTTTTATTAACATAAAATCCCGCAACTGAACCAAATTCTTCAATTTTTTCCATCAATTGTGGTATTTTCTCAATTGGGTCTTGGATCATAAACATTACATCATCTGCAAATGCCCTGTATTTATAGGCAAAACCTTTCACTGTAAGTCCTTCAATACTGTTATCTTTTCTTATCGCTGTCAATAATATTTCCAATATCCAAATAAACAACAACGGGGATAACGGGCAGCCTTGACGTGTTCCCTTTTGGACTTGGAAGAAGTCCGTCTTTTCTTTATTTATATTCAAAGCCGCTTTTTGTTCTGAATATATTGCCACAATCATGTTTAAAAAGGACTGTCCAATGTCCATTTTTTCAATAACTTGCAGCATGAACTCCCAATTTAAATTGTCAAAAGCTTTTTCCGCATCTAAGAAGAGGAATCCAACTTCTTTTTCCGGATGCTTGTCATAGTATTCAATTGCATCTATCACCACTCTTAAATTGTCTCTGATTTGTCTGTTTGGTAAAAATCCAGCTTGTTCTTCCGCTATTGTATCTTTCAAATATTTTTTCAGTCTCTCCGAAATTATTTTTGCAAATAATTTGTAATCGTTATTTAATAGCGATATTGGCCTATAATTCTTTACTTGAGTCAAATCCAAACCTTCTTTAGGTATCAATGAAATATTTGCTTCTTTCCATGAATCTGGGATCCGTTTGGTCTTTCTTATCTCATTTGACAGAAGTACTAAAATAGGGGTTAGCTCCTCTTTAAATTTCTTATAAAACTTTGCTGTAAAGCCATCTGGTCCTGGAGCTTTGCCCAACTTTGCATCTTCTATCGCCATTGTCACTTCTGCTTTCGTTACTAAACCATTTAATAATTCCTTAATTTGTTTTCCCAGCTCTGGAACTTCAATAGTCTCCAAATAACTCTTAATTCTCTGTTGATCAATTCCTTTCTTTTTGAATAATTTGGTGTAATATTTAAAGAAAGCTCTTTTTATGCCATTCAAGCTCATAACATCCTTTCCATCTTCAGTAATCTTAGATATAAAATTCCTTTCTTTTCTATTTTTCAGTTGCCATGCTAAAAACTTTCCTGGTTTATTTGCACCCTCAAATGCTTTTTGCTGTAATTTCTTCAAATTCCAATATAATTCTCTGTTTAATAAAACATTCAGCTGATCTTGCAGAAAGTGGATCTCTTTAATAATCTTCTTCTTCCCTGGTCTTTTCTTTAATTCCTTTTCTTTTTGTCGAATTTTTTCATGAAGGTCTTTCTGTTGTTGGATCTTTTGCTTTTTGTCCTTGGATAAGCATACCTCTCATTACCGCTTTGTACGCATCCCATACAACTTGTATATCCGTACCTTTATTCAAATTCAGTTCAAAAAAACTTTTCGTTTCCTTTTTTAAGATTTCATTAATTTGTTTTTGATCCAATAAATCTTCATTAATTCTCCAATATAACTGTTTAGGTTTTGCTTTAGATATCCAAAGTAGGGGATTATGATCAGAGTTAGTTTTCGGTAAAATTTGTATTTTATAAGTTTTTTGCGTCATCTCCTCTGACATCCAAATCATGTCAATTCGAGAAAAGGAGTTGTGTCTATTCGAATAAAACGTATAGTCCTTAGTCTTAGGATTCCACTTCCTCCAAACGTCTTCCAGTTTCTCTTGCTTCATCAATTGAAAGAAATTTTTTGGTAACTTTCCAACTGTCTCTCCACTTGCCTTGGATTTTCTATCCAATGTGTTGTTCACTGTACCATTAAAGTCTCCAGCAAGAACAATTTGGTCATAATTTAAACACTCCAACTCTTTGGTCAAATCATTAAAGAAAGTCTCTTTTGCACCATTGGGTGCATATATATTTACAAGCAATGTCTTTTTTCTGTTCATCCATATTTCCACGCCAACATACCTTCCTTCTTTATCTGAGAAGATTTGTTTAGGATCCATTTCTTTTGAAATATAAATCACTGTTCCTTTTTTCTTATTAATTGCTGAAGAATGAAATTCTTCTCCCAATTTTTTATTAGTCAAATATTTGTTGTCTTGTTTTCTAATATGTGTTTCTTGTAAACAGATTATATTACATTTTTGTTTCTCCAGCCAATGATTCACTAATCTTCTTTTACTTGGTGAATTTAGTCCATTTACGTTCCAAGATAAAAATTTGTAATCCATAATGGTGTTGAGTTAAATATCTTTAAAATCATCCAGATTGCTCTCTTTAAATCTGTATAAATCTCCTTCAGATTTAAGAGTAGATCTCACCGAATTGTACATAAATGTAAGTCCATATGGAATCTCCCATCTGAACCTAATGTTCATTTCTTTTAGTCTATCTGTCAATTTCTTGAATTTCTTTCTGTCTTGTAGAATCGATCTCGGAATTTCTCTCAGAATTATTATTTTCTTTCCATTAATTTCCAACGGTTGTGTAAATTGTTTCTTGAAAACGTCTTCCTTCATCTTTGTTGTCACGAATTGAACAATCACATATCTGGGTAATTGCTTTCTTTTGGCATAAGCTGAATTCACTCTATAAATCAAGTCAAAGTCTGCATCCAAATCTCCCTCATCTTCCCCTATATAAGTTGTCAATGTCTTAATTACTAGAGCCCGTAGATCCTGATCTTCCTCCTCTTCTATCCCTCTCAATCTCAGATGATTCTGAGTAGCCCTATATTCCATCATGGTCTCCAGCCTTGTATTTTCTGACAGGGTTTTTTTAACCTTTTGTTCCATATCTTCAGATTTTGTCACCAGACTTTTGACTTCCTTTTTGAGTTCTTCTGTATCTTTTTTTATCCCTGACACTTCTGTAAGTACCAGTTCTTTCAGTTCTTCCATATTTTTTTTCTGTACTTGGACTTGCACTTGTTCTATTTGCTCCAATTGAATTTGCAGCTGTTGTTGCAGTTGTTGTTGCAGCTGTGATTCTATTTGTTTTCCAAAATTCTGCACCACTTCGGTCATCCGTTTTTCCATCGCTTCCATAGCTGCTTGCCACTCTTTTTTTCCTTTGCAGTCATTCTTGGGCTAGGTGATGAAGCAGCTCTGGGTCTTGACCTCAAATCCGTCTTGGAGGCAACTTCAATACTAGTCAGTCTTTATATTAGCAGTCTTCAAGCCAAATCGCCACCTTTAAAACTTGTTTAAACGCTTTTTCGGCTTGAAAATAACTTTTTAAAATTTAGTCCTCCCCAAAATGTTGGGCGCAATTTCTCTATGGTTTTCTGGCTAGAGTAGGCTCCTTCCAAACTTCCTGTTCATCTGTCCGTCTCTGTAATCCAACTTCCGGTAAGGGTGGTGTCACACAATAAAATGTCCATCCGTTTCCAGCACAACAGCCTCTAAAACCTCCACTCTAGCCCACTTCCTGTATCATAGAGTCACAGTTAGTTTCGTTTCTGCTACGTAAAGTTTAGACTTGACTGACCACAGGAATGCAAAACAAAGTCACTTTTCAGCCTTTTTCTCTAAAGGAAAGCTTTCGTTTTACTTTTAATTCAAGCGGAATAGTTCCTTAAAGGTTTCAACGCTTATCCGTACGTTTCAATTTCACATTCTTCTTTAAACCGGTAAGCGCTTATTCGTTTGTTACCTTGCTTGTAATCTCGGGGTTTCGCGGTGCTTCTTCTGTAAACGGTGTTAATCTTGATGATAAAGAGATCGGTAGATGGTGAATTTATGCTGAATACTCAGCCCAGCTGGCATCTGTAGAGTTGATTTGCAACTGCCCTCTTCACGGAAGGAGATCAAAGTGTAAACAAGCTTCCTCCGAAGCTTATCCACACCGATCTCAACTCCCCCTCAGGTTTCGCTGCTTGCTTGCCACTCCCCCGCCTGGAGAGTGCTGCGCTGGGCCAAATAAAGCCCAGACTGTCGTCAGATGCCGCAGTACACTCTGCACAACTCGCAAAGTGTGTCAATTCGCCATTTTACTCCGACCGGAAGCCCCGCCTAACCACCCACTTCTTTACATCTTTGTCTTTAAACATTTGTTCTGATTGCCTAGGTATTTTTATGTTTTTATTAAGCAGCTGTAGTCTAATATCACAGTTTTTAGGAATGTACACAACAAAAAGTTTCAGTTCTGTTTTGGTTCATGGCAGTTTTTTATTTTTATCTTTATTACAGTTATTATAGTTCACTGTCTTTATTATATTCTTCTCTTATTTCTACTGTTTCCTTCCTCCAAAGATGACATCTTGTGCTCAAGGGATCCTCCCTCCCAAAATCTAAGCAAATAAGAGAAAGAACTCCATTTTATATGCAATTAACATTCTCAGGGGTTGCAAGAGTCTGTCTCAAAACAAAAATGAAGTGCTTGGATAAGAGGAGATATCACCCCCCCCCCCATCTTATTTGGTTTGCTCAATCCCAAAGTCAGATGGGAGAAAAATGCTTAAATCAGCTTTGCAGTGAATTGAGAGAAGGAGAGTATCAGGTGCTGGGTCAGGTTTTTGTCTTCCCTCACTTTCATGTTTTGTCTTTGCTTAAAAATAGATGCCCTATCCCTGCTTGAGAATTTCACAAAATAAAAACTCACATACTCACCTGAGCACAGTAAGATGGGTGAGGGAGCAGCAGGGATAATATTTCATACATATATCCTGTCCTTATATATATTTGAATTTTGGTTTCACTACATTCTATGCTTGCCATAATTGATTCGGCTCAAGAACTGGCAGTCAGAAGACACTGGCCAGGGCTGACTGGCTGCTTCGCAAAGTCCCGCCCACGTCAGCCCCAGTCAGTGTTTTCAGCTCAGTCTGCTCCAGTCCTTCGACAGGAGAGGACTGTCTGGAGTGTGAGCGCAGGGACAGGCCCTCAAGGCTGAGGCAAGTGAGAGAAGCCCTTTTCCACCCGCCCACACCATCCCCTGGGCCTTCTATGAGGGGACTAGGCCCAGAGAAGCCCTTTTCCGCCCCCCACATGCCATCCCCTGGGCCTTCTATGAGGGAACTAGGCCCAGAGAAGGCCTTTTCTGCCCCCCACACGCCATCCCCTGGGCCTTCTATGAGGAGACTAGGCCCAGAGAAGCCCTTTTCCGCCCTCCACACACCATCCCCTGGGCCTTCTATGAGGGGACTAGGCCCAGAGAAGGTCTTTTCCGCCCCCACACGCCATCCCCTGGGCAGAAAAGGGCTTCTCTGCCGCCATAGAAGGCCCAGGGGATGGTGTGTGGGGGACAGAAAGGCCTTCTCTGGGCCCAGAGAAGCCCTTTTCTGCCCCTCTTCCCTTCCTTTCCCCCTTTTCCTTTCTTCCTCTCTCCTTTCTTTCACTCTTCCCCCTATTCTTTCCTTCCTTCCTTTCTCCAACCATCTCTCCCTTCCACCTCCCTCCCTTCCTTTCTAGGGCCCGTTGTCTTCCACCACAACGGGCTTTGCTCCCTAGTATATATATATTATATATATATATGGCTTTGTTTTCAATTCAGCTGCCCTGAGCTTGCTCCAGTGGGTAGGGCAGGGTATAAATTTTATAAATAAATAAATGAATTAACAATAGAGCCCCACCCTGCCAACACCACCACCATGCTCCTGGGAAAGGTGAAAAACTCATTTAGTACCAATATTGGCACTTCTCCCCTGTGCTAGCTCTGCAAATGAAAATGTTAAGTGCCTATTACCTGAGATTTGGTGACTAGTGCTATACATACTATTCCAGTGTGGTGCACTATAGATTGATGAGACCATTACAATACTGGCTGCTTTGTTTTCAATCCTTTCCTAATGATCACTAGCATAGAATTTATCTTTTTTTTTCACTAGGCTGAGTACTGAGTTGACATTTTAATTGGAATTTCCACCACAACCCCAAGATTTCGTTAACAGTTAGTCATCACTGGTTGTTACGTAGCTAAATGACAAAACAACTAATGTTCTCAGCAATCACTTAGTAATATATGACTTTTGCCTCCATATTATAGAAGTCACACCCAGAAAACTTCTTTTCAAATGCACACATATACACCTAAAACCAAGGAAACAGAGGATTTTGAGGCAGGTACAAGGAAGGAGAGAGAGGTACTAGGAACTCCTAATTTTTTAAGTTGCTGTGATGCATAGCCTATAGGCCTACATTGTTTTCAAGAATGTGCTCATAGAAGAAGCTTATGCTTTTTTTTTTGTCATAGACTGACATGCTCCTCATGCCTTCCTCCACCAACTGGTGATGTAGCCTGTGCTTAGGTAGTTGTTAGTAGTGCATATGTGCACTTCCATCTCTCTCCCTACCTGCAGCATTGACGTTCTTATTCTTGACCACAGGTTCAGACCACTACTATGTGCATCTCAGTTAGTCTTAGTGGCACTGTGGTCCTTGGCTGCCTCTTTACTCCCAAGCTTCATATCATCCTCTTCCAGCCCCAGAAGAACGTAGCCAGTCATCGGGTCTCCACCAATCGTTTCAGCGTGACTGCTGCAAGCTCACATGGTAAGTTACATGGAAGCCTCTTCCTGCACTGTGTTCATTCTCACTGTGACAACAGGGAACCTGCAGCTGAACTACAGTGCCCAGATTAAAAAAAGAACTACTTAGTGGTGAGGGTATAACTGAAAATCGTATACCTGGTTCAGGTTGCAGTGTTTTTAAAAATGTTTCCTGATAAAACATCAGAGTACAAGTATAGGTAATGACAGCTAGCAGGTTCAACTGTAGCCCTGTTCAATTGTTATACTTCTGGCAATTTAGCAATGCGTAAGGGGAAATCACACTTGCACAATTTATGATTTATTGATTTGATTTATACCCTGCCTTCCCCACCAAAACAGGCTCAGGGCGGCTTCTTGATGCACATGGTCACCCTTTTGTGTGAATGGGGCAGCACATGTATTTTATAGCTTTGATACACATGATTGGAAACCCAGATTTTTGAGGATGCATATTTACATGGAAAATACACGTGTAAACTGTTAACACAAAAAGGCAACTGTGCGTATTGAGAGGATTGCTCATAGCACAATCTCCCCTTGCATGCAGTTGGATGGCCAAAATCATAACAATTGTTTCTTAGTCATCAGGACTGCCATATCATGGCCGTGCTCATTTCTGCTTGTGCCATTCCCTCTGCCGCCTGTGTCCAATTTGCAAAAGATTTTCAGACTTTTAAACATAAAACCCTCATCGGCTCAGACCAAGTCCAGTAGTGGCTCCCCAGATGCAGTGGTAAAGGTACAGTGCCATCCTAAGCAGAGATAGCCCACTGAGTTCAATGTCTTCAGAAGAATGTTACTCTGCTTAGGATAGCACTGATAGTGCATGACATCAGGCTATCTTCAGTAAAGGCGCAGCTGTGTCCATTTTGTGATTTTTTTAAAAAAAAAGCAAATTCAAAATTGTGTACATAAGCAACTCCAATTGTATACCTAAATATGGATTTGATAACCTATATAATTATATTTACCCGACTTGGATGGCATAGGTTAGCCCAATCTTGTCAGATCTCAAAAGCTAAGTATGTTCAGCCCTGGTTAGTACTTGGATGAGAGATTGCCAAGGAATTTCCAGGTTGTTATGCAGAGGCAGGCAATAGCAAAACACCTCTGACTGTCCCTTGCTTTGAAAACCCTACAGGGTCACCATAAGTCAGCTGTGACTTAACAGCACTTTTCCACCACCATAAATTATGTTTGCAACGGTTGATCAAAGTAACTACTGCATGTGGCACTAAAGCCTGTCACCACCCTTTATTAGAAATCCTGCTCAGGCACCCACCTAGCTTCTGAAAGCCGAGGGTCTCATGATCCTGAATCCTGTGCTCTGCACTAAATCCACCTACCTCTAGATAAAGCTGGCAGGCAATGCTGATGTTGTATAAAAGGTGGTGTGGGAGATGTAGATGCAGTTGCATGACTACTACAGAATGTGTGGTAGGATGGATCACAAAATTTCAGATTGCAGGTGAGGATTGGAATCACATTTTTTCATTGATGTCTTATGTCTAACTCCCTGCAAATAGAGAACCAGTGCAAGAGGCAAGTGACTTGACTAGAACCTTCCTCCCTGATGTGCTCATTTTCTGATTAATGCATGAATACTAATAAATAAAGGAAAGGTATGGCATTGTTGACAGTAAATGGTAACTCACAGTGTAATCCTAAATGAAGCTGCGCCCTTCTAACTCCATTGAATCAATGGGCTTAGAAGGGTGTTAAGATCACATGGTTACCCTCATCAAGTGTGTTAGGTTTGCAGATGGTGATGTTTGTGGAATGTAAACATGGGATTCTCACCACCTATTATTCTTCTAAACCTCCCCCCATTTCTCTGTCCCACAGGGTCATCTTCTCAGTATGTCCCAACAGTGTGCAATGGCCGTGAAGTGGTGGATTCCACAACATCCTCCTTGTGAATGCTGTGTGTTTTCTGCCAGTGAGTGTATGCTGCCTTTGCGCAGACTTCCTGTGAACATATGCCTTTTTCTTTCCTAATGGGCCTTTTAAGTTCCTTCCACTTTACGCAGAGCAAAACTGCATCTGATTATTGGACAATCTTGAGGAAAGGGAAACTGACATGTGAGAATGGAGAACCAACCTATACCCCTGAAGTCCAGTATCACCTCAGAGATGCAGGAAAACTTCAGGATGCTTGAGTGTGTGCCTGTGTAAGGTTTCCTTTGTAAGGCGGAGACATTACTGAACAAGATGGATTCCCTATCTGATCCCTGGGGAGACATGACAGCCTTCATATTCATCTTCCTCTCTTACACACAAGCTACTGTACTATTGTGCTATCCTACCCTTAAAACTTTCCGTAACAAACGGTATAATACTTCTGCTATTAGAGGAAAGAGGAAGGAGAAACAACTGCCACAAACTTTGCAAGACTACTAGGTGCTACAGATTGAACAGATGGGACAGAATCTCATTACACAATACATACAAAGAACTAGGCAGACGCACTGGCTTTCGGGTAAACAACCCCAAATTTAAATAGTTGTTATCTTATGTCTCCCTGTTTATTTGCAAAGGTAACTCCTTAACAAAGAGAGAAGCTTCCTGAAACTAATGAACAAGGTGCTCCTAGTGTCTGAGAAGGAAGTTTGGGGAGTAGAGGAAGAACATAAGAAGAGCCCTTTTTGACCAGCGTAAAGATCCATCAGGCTGTTTCTCACAGTTGCCAATCAGATGTTCCTAGGCGGTCCACAATCAGGGCACGAAGGCAATAGCTTCTCCTGCTGTGCTCCTGAGCAACTAATATTCTGTGGCATCCTGCCTCAAAACACGAAGGTTCCATTTCATCACCATGGAACAGAACCAGCCCTAACTGATCACAGAGTGATATATGCTGTTCTGCTAAGCAAAACAAGTGAGGCCAGGAAGAAAAGATAACCAGAAGACCTGAGTATTAGGTCTAGTAACACAAGTAAGGAGTGACAGAGGATCATTGGCAATAATAGCAAACTGAGGAAAGAACCATTCATTTGATCAGCCAGGAGGTGTCTATGTTCCTCTGTGAATGTGCAGCAGTTTGGACCAAACACCTAGGAAGTCTTCCTATATCATCAAACTGCCTAGGCTGTAGGAAGGGAAGGGAGAGCTCCAGTAAACATAAGGCAATTTGGAATGAGAGCTCCCTGATGGAACAACCAATGAAGGCAAACGAAGAGAGATGACTTAAGTACAAGATAAGGCTAAACGTAAGAAGAAACACAGGCAACTGCCAGTGTCCTGGCAATCATAAGCAACTTACACCCATCAGGTCAAGTACCTCAATTTGTCTGAATTTCAGTAGGGCTCATGTTGAATCTGGGCAGGAGATTAGGACCTTGGTCAAGAGCCTGGATATGGGCTGCAGACAGACAAAAAGGAGGCCCATATCTGTGCAGGTCGGGTTGGGGAAGGTGATATCTGCTGCTCTGCTGTTTACATTAAAGTTTTGTAAGGATTGCTGTCACTGTTCTCAAACCTGCCTACTACAGCAGATCCTTGCCATTTCTAAACATTATTAGAAAATGGCCCTGCTTCTTTGCCCCCTGGAAACGGCAGGTAAATTCTGTTTTGGTGCCAAATCTTCCAAACTGGAAGTATATCCGAGCCTCCAAAGGATTCTCAGTATCTAAAGAAAGACACAAGTATAATAGAACCTCTCTGATCAATTGGCTCCATGATGTTGCAGGGAGACACACCAATTTCTCTGAAGACTCTGAGCTTTTATGTGTAGCTTGGCTTTCAGCTGCTCTGATCTGGAAGGATTTTATTTTTTAAAAAAACCTCTGAGCTCCCTGCCCGGGTGGCACACTATCACTGTTAGTATCCACTTCATGGAAAACACCTGACCTGCCTTGCTGTTCCTCCTCCATCCCTCTGAAGAAGCAGGGCTATCTTTTAAGGCCTGCTACTTATCCATGCATGTGGAGAAGAGGTATACTGACTACTCACAGCGCAGTAAGTGCAGAGCATGACCTTGCTATGTATTATTTCTATGCTCCAAGCAACTGGGGTCCTGTTACCCCATTCATATTAGGGTTTATGAGGTTTTTCCTTGAACTGTGAACAGGGCCTAGTTGTTTAATTACAATACACAAAGGCTTTTTTAAAAAAAGACAGTGTCCCACACTACCACAAACATTTGCTTCGATGGGAGGATTTTTCTGACCGAATTATTATTGTTATGAGTCCCATTCACATACCATACCTGTATTAAAGCTCCTGACTTATTCTGGATGTGTTGCTCCATGGACACCCATCAGGATTTCTGAGAACAAGGAGAAGGTATCATAGATGCTGGAAGACTTCAGTGGAAATCTTCACACTTAAAAGGTGAAAATGGTGCTGAACATTTTGGTACAAACCCATTGCTGTGGAGAATGCTGCCACCAGTTATTGTCTGGTTTAAGCAACTATAGTAAGCTGTGCAGCCTACATGCCGACTGCACTATAATTTCCAGTTTTGGAGCACTAAACTCAGTGGCAGCTTTGGAGAGTGGACTGTATGGCATCACATCCCTGATGAGTTCCTTCCCCTCCCAAACTCTGCCCTCAAATCTCTAGAAATCTCCCAACCTACAGCTGGTAGTTCTAGCTGTGCAGGATCCCCAAAGGTAGGTTTCTGTCAGAGTCCCAAGTAATTCAAGCTCAACAACAGTCCTTCAGAGAAGTTCAGTTTTATTGAGATAGGTACTTATGTCATCGTTCAACACACTCCGTGTCAGGAATGGGGGTCAAGTGGGAAATTGGACACTTATACAAAATTCATACAAGACCCCCTGATGTGGGAAAACCAATAAGGAGGGCACCTGTGCGTGCCCAAGGGAAAACGGCTTGTGGCTCCCAGCGGGAAAAAGTGGCGCAGTGGAGTTGAGCTGAGTTCCAAGGACACAGGGATAGATAAGGGATGCACTACGAGCACATACCAAGATATCTGGGAGGGGGAAGGCAATTCAGGAGTGAGCAGGAGGGAGAAGGGAGAGAGTGCAAAACCCATGGCGGCATTAGCCAACAGTTTCCTGTTTGAGTGGATGCCTTTAACAGTTGCCAGCGCTTGACGTGTTAAATCCCAGCAACCCGTTACTAGCATGGATTCCCTTTACTTCTTTCCAAAGTTTAAAGAAGCCCAGAGAGTTCTGAATATCATAGATATTCTATTAAAGGTAGGAACTAGTGATGCCTGTCCTTGTTCACTGGAGGACTGCGAAGTTTGGAGAATAATGCAGATGGAACCTTTTTAACCAAGCTTTTCCATACACGGATGTTCTTGTTAAACATCTGTTAAATTCTGATACCTGACAATCACTTTGGAGGAACCTTTCTCTTTGTGAATGGTTTAATACCTGAGTCCCAGCAGGTGAAGAGAACAGTAAGCCTCTCATATAGGTCTCCTAGAAACAGGGACATCATGATTGCTATTACAGTAACTCTGAAGTTATCAAATACATTCTGAAAAAAGCACAGCACACAGGGTTATGAGGGAGAATACTTCAAGGCCTTAGTTATTCATGACAAAAGAAAGCTAAAACCACTGTTAGAAGCACAATTTTACTTCTATAAAGCAATTCAGTAAAAAAAATAATAAATTCGGTATAGTTTTGCTATGTTGCTTCTAAAACCAGCACAAAGCATGAAGCTTAGGGAACAATCTACTTTCCCCCCAGCAGCCACCTCCCTGGTTTTGGAGAGAGAAGGTAGAGCTACCTCACAGTCCCCTGAAGACCACTGTTTCCAGAGAGAGGATTCTTTTTTTGAGGGAAGAGTCCCAGTTTATGCTTGTGAACCTACGAAGTGTTGAAAAACGGACTCAAAGGCTGACCCATCATGCCCGCATCTCGAAGGCCGTTGTCAGCCTGAAGTTCCTGCTGAGAGCCATCGATGAAATGGCAACCACAGTATTAAATGGTGACCTGGGTGTGTCTTAAAACAGTGTTTACAAATTGCAGTATTTCCTATGTAACCACGTAAGTGTTTGAAACAGACAATGTATTATAATGTGTTGTAGCAAAGTTTTTTTGTTTGTTCAAAGGGAAGACTTAATACCATTAAAATGTTGTATCAGTGCTATTTACTTATTTTTTTTTTTGCATTAGACCTGTGGGCTGTACTAGGTTTCTATAACAAGTTAGTAATTATTTGAGGCATCCACAGTATAATATGCATCTCTGCCTCACCTGCACCATCCATATCGAAAACATATGTGAAATGGTGCACGTGCCTCCTGCCAGGGCACAGCATGTAGCAGCATGTTGAAGACAGCCAATCTCTCTCTACCTGGTACAGCTTATCTACGTAGTTTCAGAGGGTAGCCGTGCTGGACTGCAGTAGAACAGCTAGTTTTGATTCCAGTATCACCTTAGAGACTAAAGAGATTTTGGAGGTATAAGCTTTCAAGTGTTAAAGCATCTGCCAAAGGGTACTTTGACTCTCAAAAGCTCATACTCCCAAAATCTTGTTGGTTCTAAGTGCTACTGGACTTGAATCTAGGTACCTGCATGAATACCCCATTACATCTGGAGCAGAGGTCCATCAGTGGCTATTAGCCACAAGGTATAGATAGGAACTCTCAGTCTGGGGCAGGTGATGCACTCTATTCTTGGTGCTTTGGGGGGGGGCAGCAGTGGGAGGACTTCTGGTGTCCTGGCCCCACTGTTGGACCTCCTGATGGCACCTGGCATATTTTGGCCACTGTGTGACAGAGTGTTGGACCGGATGGGCCATTGGCTTGATTCAGCATTGGCTTCTCTTATGTTCTTACTACGATACCCATGCTCACTTTAATTCAAAGAGATGGGCAGCAGGATTCCCTCTCCCCCCCTTTTTAGATTAGAATTTCACACACAAATTCAGCACCATCAGCTTGATAGGATGAGACATTTAAGGGACACAGAAACAGAGAGAATTAAATTTTGAGACATAAGGCTTTTCCATTTTAATAATGGAAAATGCAGCTGCAATACTCTAGAGAAAGACAGGAAACAGAATGTACAGCTAGGCACCATCAGTGTCCCCAGTGTAGCCCAGTTGCAAGATGAAATTTCAGTTCTGAAATGTTCAGATTAACATCTGAGCATCTAGCCCATTGTAGTGAACTAAATACCACCCAAACATCAACAAGGTAACTGGCTGTACTGCTGTGTCCTGGGGCATTATTTTGTGAATCACGGTTCCTGTGCCTGTTTCCTAACCACTGATCTGGTGCTTAGTATTAGTACCATCTTCTGCCAGCATGGTCCCTTTGTGTTGTCTCAAAGTACAGAAATTCATTTTCCCGTAATGATCCTTCCTGCCTTCTCATAATAGGTATATTAATGCTGCATTAAGGGGTGATAGATAGGAGGGGCTTCTAACAAACTACTGATGTTGGGGACAGTCTTTTCAGTGACTGGGAAAGAATATCAGCAAGTTTGCCAGTTACCTTGACAAAAGCAGTTGCTATAAGTGTTCAGTAATATTTAAAATCAATAGTAATTAAGTGCCATCACATCTCAACCAACTTACAGCAACCCCTCAAGAGGTTTCCAAAGCAAAAGATGAACAGAGGTGGTTTCCTGTTGCCTTCCTTTGCATAACAATCCCAGGCTTCCTTGGTGGTCTTCCTGTCCAAATATTAACAATGGCTGACCCTGCTTGGTTTCCAGACTCCAATGAACTCCAGCTAGATTGGGCTACTCGGGCTGCTTGGTAATATTTATGTTATCCGGATCATTAATATTTACACTACCATAGAACTTAAGAGTTGTTAGACCCTTGTTGTTGAGAATTAGTTTGGTGTAGTGGTTAAGTGCGCAGACTCTAATCTGGGAGAACCGGGTTTGATTCCCCACTCCTCCACTTGCACTTGCTGGATGACCTTGGGCAAGCCATAGTTCTGGCACAGTTGTTCTTGAAAAGAGCAGTTTCTGTCAGAGCTCTCTCAGCCCCACCTACCTCACAGGGTGTCTGTTGTGGGGAGGGGAAGGGAAAGGAGTTTGTAAGCTGCTCTGAGACTCCTTTGGGTAGTGAAGGGTGGGGTATAAATCCAATCTCTTCTCTTCTTCTAACTACAGAGCCTTTAACAACAGCCTGCCAGACAAAAATTTAATCCATGAGGCTTTCCCCACACTTTTATTTGTGCCAAGAAAAATTTAATCTTCTAGTTTTACAACACTGAGTTGTTACAGAGACTTAAGGGGGGGGGGTCAGTAAATCTGAGTTCTAAATCCAGACCTGAATATAGCCAATCCAGCTCTTATCACTATTCGCTATAGAATAAGCGTGAATGCCTAACACCAGGTACAAGAAAGGATTACAATTTATGTCCCCTGTTGGAACAGTGTGATCCAGCTTAGCTTGGCTGCAACCAAAAGGAGAAGGCAGTTATTTAGCCTGCAGCTTTAAAAAACAAGGGAATAAAGCACATGATAAAAACAGATTTTCTGTACACAATTACAGCTGTTCTACCTCCAGACTGAACATTCCAGAGGACAGCCACTGGACTCTTCCTTCTACATTTTCTCAATTTCCAGTCCTCCAAGAAACCCTGGGAAAAGGAGAGATCTGCCAATGTATTTCTAGTTTGCTTTCTGTGATCTGAGAGGGCGTGCTGGGGCCCAGTGCATTTCAGGGGGTTTTTTTGGGTTAGTACATTAATAAGAATGTACTTCAAAAATGAATAGTAGGGCTACCACATTAGTAGATCAGAAAAACATTCAGAGTACTGTGAGGTGCTTTGTTATACAACTGAAACATGACTGTTGTAGCTCCTCATAGGAAAAAACGTATGGGGTGCAGAAAAAAGTTCTTCCTATTTCATTTTTCATGAGCACACCTGTGCCAGACTAAGCTTGTAGACTGCCTATCACTCTTGGTGTAAAAATGACTAGTCACCATTCAGGGGATTTTTTGCTCCTATAATGGCAAAACATTGCCAACAACCGTGAGAAAATATGAGAGATTTTTTTGGAGGACCAAATGACAGAAAGGGAAGTCTATGTATCTTTTGGTATTTTTAAATTTTATGAAGTACTTACAGAGCAAGGGAATTGGGTGGGTGGGGAGACAGTGCTGCTACAAAAAAATAATGGCTCCAAAACAGAATGTGAATTTTGTTTGAACTAAAAAGTGTTATTGTGATAAATGTTATTTTAAAAGGGTGATTTTTTTTCCTGTGAACAAGTTTGTGAATTTTTTTGTAATTTATGTAAATAAAGTGCTTTTTTAATTATTTGAGTCTCGATGGGTATCTAGAAGACATCTCATCTAACTTGGAGGCCAGCTGGACACCCGTGAAACCAAGGAGGGAGAAGTAACGGAGCAGCCTCTGTCTCCCTGGAAGCCTGGACATTCACCCTGCACTCAGATTCTAGCTAGGTACCCAGAATATACCATTAACAATGGGCCTGCCACATAAGCTTAGTGGCACAAAAGAGAGCTCCTAAGGAAAAGGTAATACATACAAGCATGTTTTAGTTTTATTCCCTCCAGTAGGAGGCAGCTCTGAACACTAACCTACAGACTTTTTTTCCCCCCAATGAAAGCGGGGAATTCAGAGATGCACATTGTTATGACATTCAACTGCCACTTTAAAAAAAAAGATGCCACCCCAGCAGGCAGAAAATCGCCACCAAAGGGCTAGGGAAAATGACTGCTAGGTGGATGGTGAAAATCCAGGCTTTCCCACCCACATAGCAGCCATCTAAGCTTTACTATGATCTTTCCCAAACTTCACAGCAGAACAGGTTTGAGAAAGCTCAGAAAAAAGCTGGAGAACACCTTTGGAGGTGTATGAATTCACCACAGCACTACTGGGAAACGGGGAAAACTGCTTCCCAAAGCGCTGAACCCACAGCAAATAACCTGTTTGAAACAGCTATCAATACAAGATTGTCTAGCCCACCCTCAGTATCTGAATGACTAAACCAGACACCACTAGCGGCCAGTTCACAAAAATAGCATCCTATAATACGTCTATGTGACAGCAACTGAAGGGGCAAGTGGGACTATTACACCACCAGGTATAGCAGGGTTTTTACCTCAGTGTGAAGAAAGACCCAATTGTATTGTTGCATTCATGCCAGAGCCCCTTCCAGAGGGAAGCAATATTGGCCTACTTTAGAAAGAGGAAATAGCCCTGTGCCTTCTGAAAAACCAATGATTTTATTGCAGCATAAGGGCAAGATACTGGGAGAATATGCTCATCTCCTGATATACAGTGCAGCTGACCTTGAAGTCACCTTCCTTCAACAAAAAGAATTCCAAGGGATGATCCAGCATAAAGTCTCTTAGGAAATTTACTGGTAGTTAGTTCTGACTTGGGGACTGGAACAGGGTTTCTTGTTATAGAAAATCATTCTCTTTAGATGTTAACACGTGTATGTGTTAAGTGCTGTCAAGATGCTTCTGACCTCCAAAATATCCTATTGTTAGAAGCCTTGCTTAGGTCTTGCAAACTGAGGGCCATGGCTTCCTTAACTTAGCATGCTAACTTAGCACAGGAAAAAAATGTGCCTATGAGCAGTGTTCCCGCTAAGCTGAGTTAGTGTGAGCTAGCTCACAGTTTTTTAGCCTCTGGCTCACACATTTTTATCTTAGCTCAGGAAGGATGGCTCCACAGCAAACTAATTTATGCAGAAGCCAAATTGCTCACTCACAACTTTAATGTCAGGAGCTCACCAAGCAGAATTTTTGCTCACAAGACTTCACAGCTTAGAGGGAGCATTGCCTATGATAACACTACAGATTGACTGCCTTAATTTGACCCAGATAATATGCTCAAAGTACAAGATATTCCATTTCTGAAGCTAAACAGATCTGGACCCAGCTAGTACTGTGTTGGGAAACCTAGGTACTTCCTGAACTGTTGATGGGGCAAAACACAAACAACTGGTTTCAAAGGCCCTCTGAAACATCATAGTCCATATAACAGGGCCCCTTCAACGTGACAGCTGAAGGCTCTATGACGCTCACTAACATCTTTCATGGCACCCACCAAGTGCTTGGGGGGGGGGGCTGTGTAGGGCTTTTGCCCAGCAGAGTTTCTGAGTGGCCACTGGAGATCTGATTGCCTGTGCACATTTTTAAAAAATCGCTTTGGCAGCAGCTGCCACCCCAACACAAGGATCTTTAGTGCATGGCTGAAGGTGAGCTGTGTATAAACAAGAAACTGTTATGCAGAGCCTCTGGCCTGAAATGCTGAAGAGTTACTAATAATGTTAAACATATCCTCACTGACATTTTATGGTTGGATCCGCCTTGTGTGGCAGCCATTTTGTGGTTGCACCCATCACCCTGTGTCAGAACCCCAAAGGTGCCCACAGGCTCAAAAGGGTTGGGGATCCCTGCCACAGAACATAATGAGCATTCTTTGTTTCAGGAAGTACAGCTCCCCCGTTTCTGAGATTCTAATCAACTTTTTGAGAGGATAATAGACTACCACTACCATTTTACAAAAAAGAAAAGAAGGTAGTTTTAATATACAAGTTAATTTAAGAGCATCCTACAAAGAAAGTGGGAGAACGTTAAGAACCTTCCATAGGTATCTCTGTGTTGACTGCTGCTGCCTTCTTGAGTGGGATAATGCAGATGCTGTTCTTGGCCTCTTTGATCCTCCACCAACGACCCAATCTGTAAAACAAACCCGAACAGAGATGTGACTCACCATTGGATGTAAATCACTTAGTGTGATCCAGTAAACCATTCTGGCCCATGACTCCAACTCACAGCAAGATGCTGTCACCAGTGGAGATTAGCAAAAACAAAAGAACAATGGACTTGCAACAGATCATAATGCAAGGCAATGGGAAAGCGAAGGCTAGACTGAGAAACCTTTGTTCAGTTAAGGGAAAAGTCAAATAAGTAGCTTCAAAACAGAAGGCTGTCTTCTGCTCTTCATGCACCATCCTCATGCTACTTCTCGTTCTTCAGCATGTTCCCCTAACTCACTCCTCAACTGCCTAAAAAGCGTTAGCAGCACAATTTCAAGAGCAGCGAGGTCCTTCTAAAGTCCACTGGCATCATGGTCTTCAAAGGGTGTAACTCCATTTAGGATTATACAGTCAAACAGAATTTAACAGCAGGTTTTTTTTGCTGTTATACAGCAAGCTTTCCCAATGATGTAATCACTTGCATGCCAAATGTGGAATGATCTTCATGTAGGGGAAGGGGGAGTGGTTTCTTACCAGAATTTATGGGCATATGCATGCTAAAAACATTTGACAGGAATTACTGTCAGGTGTTCTACCTTAAGAATGCTAAGAATCTTCTAAGATAACCCTAATACTGTCATGAAACCCAAGACAGTTTCAATCTAGGTTTAAAGTTGGTAGCATATGCATATCATATGCTGTTGCCCCTGGAAACCAAGTACAAGGGATGATAAAATAGAAAAGATGGCTGGAATACCTGTGTTCTTGTCCTATCCCAGCAACTAGAAAATTCCCAGTGTTTGAGAATTTCAAACTATTAACAAAGCCAACCTGAGAGAAGGGGGGGAAAAAGACCAAATTAAGCAGTAGAAGCTGATCAGCAATTTAGTCACCAACAGAAGATACCCCTGGAATCCTTAGACAACTTCCCCTTTTCACTCCTCAGCTGTATGAGTCACACAACAGCATGGTGTCAGCAGAAACAGCCACACCTTGCCTCCTATCCCAATTCAAAGTGTGCAAATGATTAGGGAAGGGCATAAACCAGGAAAATGCAGTTCAGGAGAAAATAGAACGCCCCCACACACACACCAGCACTGGCATGCTAGAGACACCAGCCTAGTAAAGGTTCTCCAGCTGACTCTCCTATACCTGCCCTCCTATACCTACCTGTCATTTCACCAGAAGGCACTTTCCTGGGGGCATCTTCTTTGAGGGGCTGTAACTCAGACCTCATAAATCCAATCCTCACCAAACTCGGAAGGCAGGTAGAGGAGGGTCAGCTGGAGATCCCCTGTGAGGTTGGTGCCTCCAGCTTGCACAGGATCCATTCTATATGCTCCTGAACCTGCACCTGTCAAAATGACTGCTGAGGTCATCTTGACAGGTGCAGGTTCAGGAGTGTATAGAACAGATCCTGTGCAAGCTAGAGACAACAAACTCACAGGGGACCTCCCCCTGATGCTCCTCTATATGCCCTCTATGTTGCTGATTTGAATTTCTGTAAACATTTTGATTGAGTAGAGACAGTCTGTCTGGAAATGTATATGCTCACAAACCAACAAGAACCTCCACAAACAGCTTGGAAGTCTGTGGAAATTTTGTGCTGGTTGACTTGCCACCAACTTTTCTTTGCGAACCACAAACTGGCCAAAATTAGTCATGAACTGGCTGGATTTACGTAGCATCTAAGATACACAGAAGTGCTTCATATATTCCAGATTTCTGCAACTTTTTGACCAAAACTAGGTCCTTACCTCGACTGAAACTTTACTCACACTCAAACTTCATCTTACCCTTTGTTCCCTGTATGCATTTTAAGCTATCATTTCTTTCCTCAGGACAGCCAAGCTACTAGTCTTCTAGATTTTTCTATAGCTGCAATCATGGCTATTGTCTTAATTTCTGTCTCACATTTGAAATTCTGATCAGTCAGCTCTACTCCTGAGGCATCTGGATAAGGACAGTTAAGGTACAAGCATTTCACTAATGTAAAGAGGTGTCATTTTTATTGCACAGATTAAAAGTTCTGAGATTTTGGAAATTTTACCAGAAGACTGGAATAGTACAGAATACAATGACCATGTTTTCAATATCTCTAAAAACGAATCAGATTCTATAGTGTGACTTACTTAACATGATAATCTAGATTTTCTGAACTGTTTTGAGGAAAATGCAGCTGTACAAAAACAAGCATTTATAAAGTATTTTACAGCAGTGAGAGCATTGATAGGCCCTGGGAAACCCAGGTTTGAATCCCCACTCTGCCTGGGATGCTTGCTGGATGATCTTGGGCCAGCTACTCACTCTCAGCCTAACCTACCTAACTGGGTTGTTGTGAGGATAAAAAAGACAGGAGAATGATGCAAGCTGTTTTGGGTCCCCACTGGGGGGAAAAGTGGGGTATAAATGAAATAAATAAATAATTACTAAAATTCTTAGAGCAGCCCAATAAGGTATTCTGGAACCATTATTTCCATATTGCAAATGGACAGCTGACAGAGCTCAAGGATAAAGTGAGACCAGAATAAGAAGATTTCTTGGCTCAGTCACAACCTGACACCATTGTTATTAGCCTTGCACATTTAGTGGTTTTAGACCTTCAGTGTGGAACTCTTATCTATGAAAAAGACATATTTTCACAAGTAGCCAATCTCCACCCATGTGCTTTTCTCACCAGGGGAATATCAAAAAGTGGTTCCAGCTTCCGAAATCCCTCTCCACACTTCCACAACTTCACAGTGGTGTTGTGAGAACCTGACAGAGAAAAAGCATATGAGGGCTTGCTTTCATATTCTGGAGCCAAAGGGATTAGAGAAAGGAAGCTTTCTTCCTGGGTGAGCTGAGTTATTAGTTCTAGGTTGCAAAGTTAACCTATAATCTGTCATCCAGCTCACCTGAGTCAGCAAAAAGTTTATTACTAGAATCAGCCCCACCCTGGTTTGGCATATCTTGTTTATTCCTGTGCTCTGCTTTGACACATCTTGGATAGGTGTAATATGTAATACAGGGTTTTTGGATGACACCTCCACATTAGATCCTTTCCAGTCCAGCTTCTGATCAGGCCATGGGATGGAGACGGCAATGGTTGCCCTCATGGATGACCATCAGAGGCATCTGGATTGGGACGGTTCAGTGGTATTGCTGTTGTTAGACCTGTCAGTGGTATTCAACATGGTCAACCAACAACTACTGATCCACCACCTCATCAACACTGGGATCCGTCTTGCGGTGGTTTTCCTTGTTCCTTCAGGTTCAGGGACAAAGGGTGGCCATAGGGGAACAGCTGTCCCAAAGGCACCTGCTAGTTTGTGGAGTGCCCCAAGGTGCAGTGCTTTCCCCGATGTTATTTAACATCTATATGTGCCCCCTTGCCCAGATTGCTCGAAGGCATGGGCTGGGATGTCACCAATATGCAGATGACACCCAGCTCTATCTGTTGTTGGGCAGCCAGACTGACTCCAGTCTGGAAGATCTGGACCTGGCGTTGCAAGCTGTGGCTGTTTGGCTTAGACTGAGCCAACTGAAATTGAATGCAATGAAGATGGAGGTCCTGTGCCTGAGTCAGAGTGGTCTGAGGGTAGGAATCCCACTCCCGACCTTTGATGGGACATTGTTGGTGCCAGCACCAGAGGTTAAGATCTTGGGAGTGCTCTTGGATGCCTTCCTTACGATGGAGACCCAGGTAGCAGCCACTGCGAAGTCAGCCTTTTATCATCTCCAGCTGATTAGGCAGTTGGTTCCCTTCCTCGAATTCAATGACCTGGCAACAGTGATCCATGCAATGGTCACCTCAGGACTGGATTACTGTAATGCCCTCTACATGAGGCTGCCTTTGTCCCAAATTTGGAGGCTGCAGTTAGTGCAGAATGTGACAGCCAGGCAGGAGTGCAGCATGAAAGGGGAACTGGAGGAAATTGCCCATCCTCTTTCAATAGTGGAAAGCCTAGTCCAAGTCCAAGTCCAACCCACTAACTTGTCTCTAAGTCAGGACCTCTTAAGTCAGCATTACCTCACAGACAAATCAGTGCAGAAGACATAACCATGTGTCCCACAAGGAGAGAATCATACACATCTAGTTTCCATGATGTGCCTTAAAATAAAGGCCATTCCACCTTTCTCTAGCCCCCAAAAGAAAACGGACAAGAATCTCACAGTATGACGCACCTGTGGCTACAATGTCACTGTTCAGCAATGCAGCAACAGAAGTGATCCAATATGGCTGTTCCAGGCCTTGTGCACCTTGGAAACCATGGGCCCACTTCACTGTGGTTAGTGGTTTCTTTTTTGAGAGACCCCAGAGGGCTACTGACCTTTAGGAGAAGAAACAGGTGGTTACATCACATAGAAGAGCCACTGTACAAAATAGTGATGTGGCAAGATTATTATTTCAGGTGCTACTCACCCATCATCTGCCCCAGACACCATATGCTCCTCATTGATAAGCTGGATGCAGTCAATGGAGCCCCTAATACAAAAGAGGAGACTAATGTTCTATGTACTTGTTTTCAAAAGAAGCAACCTGAAGAATTTGGTAGCCAGCAGAAGATACTTGTCAATACTTGCAAAGTTCAGTAAATAGCTTCCACACAGTTTCAGAGTGTAGCTGTGCTGGAAGAGCTAGATTCGAGTCCAATAGCACCTTAGAAACCAACAAGATTTTTGGAGTATGAGCTGCAACACCTGATATCTGATGAAGGGAGCTTTGACTCTCTAAAGCTCATATCCTGAAGATCTTATTGGTCTCTAAAGTGCTACTGGATTCAAATCTAGCTTTAACCTAGTGTATACAAATGCAGGACAACAGACATACATATCAGAACCATTTTTGCTGAAACAAGAGATTTCTTTACAATTATGTGAACAGACACAAGAAGCCCAAACATATTAAGTGCCATCCTCACTGAGGCTCAGACTACCATTCACCACCATCAAAGAGTTACACCACCCAGTTAACCTGCACTGGATGCTATTTTGTTGCCAACAATTATCAGTGCAGTCCTAAAAAGTATTAACACCCTTCTATATCCAATAACTTCAACTGATTTAGGAGGTTATAACTCTGCTTAGGATGAAACAGTGTATGTTCTCTGCCCTCTGAAAGCTGCAAAGTCATGGATGTCAAATCCCTCAGATGATGCATTTATGTGAACCTCAGCATCAGAGCGCCAATCTAACAATCCAATCACTAGACTGTGGATAAAGATCACTACTCCTGAATCTAGGCTTGTTGCCACAGGATAGGATTAGAAGAGGTGCAAGTTCAGAGGCTGAGTCCCAAAGAGAAGTCAACAATTCAATGATGTCACCTTCTGTTCCAAACAAGTCTCCAAGAGCCAACAGCGGTTAGTCTCCAGGAGCCAACAGTTAGCCTCCAAGAACCAACAGCAACACAGTTAGTCCCCAAGAGCCAACTTGCAAATGATGGCAGGTTTGCAGTGAAAAGTGTCGTGGCTTGTGCTGAAAGCACAGGATCTCCCTTCCCACTCTGTATAGTCTATCTAAAGTAATTCCTGAACTGGGACTACTCTCATACTTACTGGTGCCCATAGAATACAAGCTGGGATTCCTCAGGAATCTTCCAGACTCTGACCGTGCCATCCCTCCCCCCTGATGTGACACAGCACTCCCGGCTCAGGCTGTCCAGTCCTGTAATCACATCCTGATGGCCAAACCTGAAGAGAAAGAGAGGAGATGCCATTATGAACTACGCACACTTCAAAGACCAGCTTTCTTCTGGAAATATTTCGAATCTCTCAAAGTTTAGAGCCTGCCACCCACAACTCCTTGATTGCAGGGCTGAACACAGTCTGTTTTATATGGCCAGACTATTAACAGGCATTCAGAAGAGGAAAGGTTTGCCTTTCCAAGAGTTTCATAGCATGAGGTAAGGGGTCCAGGCTCCTCTGCTTTTCACAGTTCAGAAGGAAAAAAATGGCAGGGCAAACTCACCCACCACAACATATAGCAATGGTAAAAGTATCCAGCGAGCTCCAGGTATCCCTGACATGCTTGCTAGAGTCTGCTTTTGGGACATAATGAACTGAATCAAGTGGGGCTAACCCAGAAAAAAACAGTGGTTGAAGACAGGGTGGCTGTATGAAGACGTGTCTGGTGCAGACAATCACAGCTGAGGACATCAATTGTCTTTACAGGCAGCCAGGCAGACCCTTTACTTCCCACTCAGTCTTTGCATCTCAAGAAACAAAGGTCACACTATAAAGCCACAGCCATTAGGAATGGGGTTCCCGTGCAAGTACCTTATACAGTTGTGTACAGCTCTGCAACACCCAAACAAACTCAGTTTGGCAGCTGTTGACCAACTATTCAAGAAGCACAGCAGTCATAAAGAAAAACAACACAGATCATGGAGGCCCTCCTACCACATCCCCACAAACAATGCCATAACCTGCAGAGGGGTACCTGACATTTACAGTTCCAGTGCATGCTCACTCCTCAGGGTTGTTGCCCCAGTCTAATGGATACACACAGAATGCAAGCAACTTACAAGGTTTCCACGTAGGCATTCTCTGCTGCGTTCCACACTTTGACAGATCGATCATGGGAAGCACTGTACAACTGGTGTGTGCCTTTTCGGAAAGACAAGCCCTGCATAAAGGAACAGGAAGAGATCTGGGTAAGAAGGAGACTGTGGAATGAATAATCCTCAGAGGAAGGGGGGGAACTGCTTTACAAGACTTGCTTTTTATTCATCGTTGATTTCTACCTCCAAGGCTACTACCATATTTGATTCCTACTACCACTCCACTTGGCAATTCACAGTTCTGGTAAGGATACTTTATTTTGTTTTTAGGCACCAGGCCAAAACACATCTTTCCCCCCAGGCTTTTAATTAGGGGGTTTATCTTACCAGTTTTTAATGGTCTGTCTCTAATTTTATGGATAATGATCCTTCTTCCTTCTAAAGAAACAATACATTTAATACTCATAGAAAATTCATCTGTAAACCTATCAAGACACCCAGTGAATATCAAAAGGATTTCCCAAATATATACAAAAAAAACCCATATCAGTATAAATATAGAAAGGATATAATCAATGTCCAATACCTACATCAATCTCCTGCATAAATCATCTCCCTTTACACTGATATGGTTTTGTAAAAATCTTCTGTATATATTTTGATATTCACTGGGTGTCTTGATATATTTACAGATGAACTTCCTATGAGTATTAAATGTACTGTTTCTTTAGAAGGAAGAAGGATCATTAGTGATTTAATCATGGGTTTTGCTTTGGAGTTTTTGTCTTCCATGCTTCTCTCTGCTTTTCTAATTTAATTTTATGGATAGCTTTTATGCTGTCCAGTGGCTGGTTTTTTAATGGTTTTTAATATTGTAACACCATTTTAATTGTAAACTGACTTGAGCAGAAGAGGTGGCATAGAAACATCCTAAACAAACAAAGGTGGCATAGAAACATCCTAAACAAACAAAGGTGGCATAGAAACATCCTAAACAAACAAACAAATACATCCTCAGGAAAAGGACCTCAGAAACAGACCTGCATAGATGTAACAAACTTCCATTCCTATATTTTAATCTGGCCTTCCAGGATAGAATGAGGCAACCCACACCAAAAATAGTTTTAACAATCCATATGAACTAACAGATCAATAGAGCTGACAATAACACTGACTTTATTAGCTAGAGTGCAGTCCTGTGAAGATTGAATTGCAGCTGGCTGACTGAGGAAACCAGGATATTTCTACAAAGTCTGCCCCCAGGTTTATGTGAAATTGTTTGTATAATGCTTCCTTCATATCAGGAACAGCATTAAATGGTCTTATAAAAAAAAGTTGCTGTCAAATCCTGGGTGCACCTGTTCTACACCATAACTCTTTCTGCCAGGCTCAAATCACTCACCGACACAGCATCACGATGACCTGTGAACTTATACAGGTGCTGGCAGGTTGCAGCTTCCCAGATCATAATGAGTTTGCTCTTATCTCCTGTAGCCTAGTCAAGACAGACAAGAGAAGACACTTGTGTCAAGTACCTCCAACAGCAACAGCTGCTGCTACAAGTAATACGGGGACTCAATCAAGGACAATTCATGCACTGGCTCTCCTTGTCATCAGTCAGTGCCTTCAGATCAAGAGACTGTTGACACCCAGCTGTGCTGCAAACCAGGGTGGCAACAGCAGCTCTGATTTGTGTTTTGTTATTAGTATGTGGGAAAATGTCTTGTTTCTCAGAATGGAAGATGGGTAGGTTCCCTTACCAGGTATTTACCATCCGAGGAGATAGCCATGGACAAGATGTGTGCTGTATGACCATGACTTTCCTCTGTCACCTTCTTCCCTCCATGGATAACATGCAGCTTCTTCCCACTCTCCACATCCCCTAAGAGATACAAGATTCTATTTAACTCTTAGTTGGACAAAGCCCGGAATCACAGATTTTTTAATCACTTCTTGGGAATCTTTCCTTGCTCCAGTGCTCTGCAAACCAGTTACTCCACTAGAAGCTATGGCTAGGGAGTCCCAGTCAATCTCCCCTAACCTGATCTACCCCCCAGGGTGCTGTGAGGATAAAAGGGGGTGGGGAGGAGAACTATATATGCCATTCCTGAGTTCCTTGGAGGGAGTGTGGGGGGAAATAGAGATGGGGAGTCACAGATGTAGCCCTTCTTCTAGCAGTAATCAAATAGCAACTTCCATACTGGGATGAAAGCTTAAACAGGAGTTCCCAACCTTTTTGAGCCCACAGGCACATTCAGAATTCTGTCAGGATGCAACAAAATGGCTGCCACAGAAGGTGAAGCCTCCTGTGACAGCTACAAAATGATTGCCACAGCAAGTTTAAAAACTCTGCACAGCCAATCAAATCTCCAACAGTCAATGAGAAGCCTTGCTTGGCAAAAGGCCTACCTGGACTCACCTACTTCGTAAAAACACTTGGTGGGCACCAGAAAGTATAAGTGGGTGATATGGTGCCCATTGGCACCATACTGGGGATCCCTGGTTTAAAATCTAAAAAGCACATTGCCCAATGTTTACATCTCTGTAGGAAAAAAATAACACGCGGACACCAAAAAATGCCCTTCAGACATAACACACGTTCATAAAAACTTCAAAAAAGTTAAAATGCACTTCAAATCTACCTTCTTTGCATTAACAGTTTAAAAAAACAGATAGATGTGCATTACAAAAAACCTTTATTTCCACTTTTCACAAACATACGCTATAAAAAGGAAGGCTGAAAACACTTTCAAGTGGCATGTCTAAAGTTAGCTATCCTCTACTGACTTTCTAAACCCAAATGGATTACACAGAAGTGACTTTCCTTTTTTTATTATTTTATAACCCCCAGAGGAGATTTTTTTATTATTTGCATTTTCTAAGAACTACAAACTACAACGAAAAAATAGGGGGGAACATCTACAACTAAGGAGAAAGTAAAGATGTCCACTAATAACTAAAACTCCAAGAACTGGAGATCATTATATCAACTTATATACATGTTAGTCAAAAGTGCTCATCACACATTGAACATGATCTATTAAGTTAAGTTATGCATCTTTCCAAACCATCTTAACTGTTTAACAACACTCCCCAGTGCATCCTTTAAAGCCCAATGCTTTACAACAGCCTTCAGAGTTCTTCAATCTTCATTTTACTTTATCTTTTCTGTCTCTCAGTTGGTAACCTTGTCTGGGGGCAGACACCCCCTTTTCTGCATCAGAGTCCTCGTTGGAAGACACAGAGTCCAGTTCACCATTAGATTTGCTATTCTCTTCTTCTTTCGCTACCTCTAATACTCTCCCAGTTGCAGTCTCAGGAACTCACACGCTTTGAAAACGGAGTCAATTTTTTCTCTTTTATCCTTCAATTTGAAAGTGACACCTTCGGGAATCAACCACCTGTACAAAATGCTGTTTGTTTGTAAAAACAAGATTAAGTCTTTATACTTCCTCCTTTTTTTTGTTACTTCAAATGGGACATCTTTTAGGATCCTGATAGTGTTGCCTGCGATTTTCAAGGGTGTACTCGTAGTCGCTTTCAGGATTAAATCCCTCACATGCCTCTTCGAGAATCTAACCACAATCTCTCCAGGCAGATTATTTTTCTTAATGTAGACAGAGTAAGCCCTATAGACCACATCCATTTCATTTACAAGATAATCCGCTTTTAAATCTGTCACTGGGGCTAATGCTTCGCTCAAAATTTGCTTTAGATTCTCATTTTTGGCTTCAATAACTCTTTGGAATTGGAGTACCAGGTTAGCTCTCTCCATTTGTAACTGCAACAATTGAGATTCCTTTGAAGCTTGCTTCCTTTCCAGCACTTGCAACTTTTTCTTGCTTTTTTGGAGTTGGCATCCATTTCCATTACTTTCTCAGCTACTTGCGCCGTCTTTTTTGAAGTTTCAGAGAGTTGGAGCTGCTGAGCTACAAAGTTCTGTTTTAAAGTTGTTAGCTGCTGATTAATATTGGTCATCTGGTCCATTAGAGGGCGCAAAGAATCTGCCAAGAGTTTGGAAAACTCTATGGTCTCTTCCACTTTCAGGCTCATGCTGCCCGGTGGTTTCACTTTTACAAGCCCTTTCTCCGCTTTTCTCCCCGCCATTTTTCCAGATTGTTTACTTTTACCAAAACTTTCGAAAGTTTCTGAAAGTCTCAAAAACAGTTATCTGCACTCAAGTAAGGTTCTTAAAATAGTTTCCACAGCTTTTGTATCCACTCCCCTCTTATTAAAATTCTTTTGAGTCTTTGCACATGGGAGGAACCCCTCCCCTGCTCTCTTCCCACGCCGTTCCCAAGGGGCGTGCTTTCTTTTTAAATTGCCGGTGTCTCGCCTTTACTCAACTCACTGCTCATTGTAGGTCATCCGACCTCGCTTCATTACGATTCAGTTGCTCGATCTCCGACGCTTGCTCTGGTTAGCAGCTTTAGTCCCATATGGGCACATAACGGCAGGACCTTCGGGACAGAGGAGCACCTCAATTCTCCAGCATCACGCTGGAGAAGAGGCCACTCCTCAAAAGCCCCATGGCTAGGAGCCTTTCCCGAAAGGCTCCAGGGGGGTGGCGGACAATCGCCCTCCCTCCTGTCCGCTAGCATGCAGATCGCACCCCTGGGAGAACCGAGAGGCGTATCTGCCTGCAAGTCGCCATAAACTGGAAACAGAATTGACTTTCCTGAACAGAAGGGGGGCGGAATGACACATTTCAACTATAAATCACCAGCATCCTCAGTTCACCCTTTTTAAATATATTTATTACCTGGCATATCCCATCCTACTGATTATCTCTCCATAATGCATACTAATGGATTTTATTATTTTTTCTTTCCAGAGGCATACTCAAGCAGAAGGAAAAGTGGTCAGATTATAAGGACTTTATTTTAGCACAGTGCTTGGCATTCTATTCTTGCAGCTGTGATGCTCAACAGAATGCACACAGTTTCTGGAAGCAGCATTCACCTAGGAGCTTGAACACATTCATCCCTGAGAACTCCATCTATACCCCCTTCCTGTTCCCCTGGTACCCACTGTGCTAACTTCATAACAACATCCAATAAACACCTACACTTTGCAAAAGTTACCTGAGCTGAAGCTAATCTGAAAACTTCCCATTAGTGTAGCTCTGGGTTCATCATCATTACAGAATTTGGCATATACAATTCAGAGAATCTCTGATATGATTAGAGGAGTCTCCACAAGTGTTCAGAAGCCAGCTTCAGAAAGACTCCTTTCAACCCAAAGCATGGTCTCAAGTCAAGCCATAAATTCCTTAACCCAAAAGGGTAAGCAGGATCTTAATGGAAGGATAAATTTGGCCACAAACATAACATACCATATGCATGAGAGGAACCACACATTGTCAGAGCACACGCTTTGCATGTATAAAAGCTTTTAAGATCAAACCTTTTGCAACTCCAATTAAAAGCACAGCTAAGACAGACCTCTGTTGGAAACTCTGAAATGCAACCACTTCTCAGAATACTGCAGGACTCTATCACACAGGGGCTTCAGATCAATACAAAGCAGTGCCTTTCATTGAGTCTTACAAACCTCAGACATCCAAGAACTGAATATCCATCAGTACAAAAAAGATATAGCAGGACAGCTACATAGCTTTAAGCCTTATGAGGAAAAAAATGGTTTTCAGGCTCAGTTACTCTATTAAAGAAATCTTACAGGGCAATACTATGCAGCATTTCTTCAGTCTAAATCCATTGAAATAAATGAGCTTAGGCTGCAGGAACTCTGCATAAGATTGCATTGTCAGGCTAGCAATTGTATTATTTATTTACATTGAATCTGCCCTTCTCATTGAGATGCAAGGCAGATTACGCAACATAAGTCAAATACAATCAACAGGATGGGATAGCCGATAAACAAAGCAATAAGGTATGGACAGCAGAAATCTGAAAACAAGAAGTCTGAAGGTGGAGCTGAAACACAGCTTAAATATTAATATGACAGGTTAAACAATGCAGAAATTTACATAGTAGGATCATATGTACAGCAACAGACAGTACACACTATATATAGCTATTTAGTCTACAGACCCTGTATCATTACCAAAGCACATTTATACTACAGACCCTAATCACCTGCTTTAAAAGGCCACCCTGAATAACTCAGTTTTGCATAGTTTGTGGAAAGCCAGGGGAGGGGGAGCCTTCCTGATCTTCTCAGACAGGCCATTCCACAAGGTGGGGGCCACAACAGAGAATGTACATGTCTGGGCAGTTGTCGATTTTGCCCCTTTTCAGGGTGGCACCTGCAGATTGCCCAGCTCAGATGAGCAAAGCTGTTGTCATGGAGCACAGGAAGAAAGATCCCAAAGATATGAGGAGCCAAAGTTTTATAAATTGACAGATTCATTAATTAAATTTTCATATGGGAAACACACTACTACTGAAGACGAATATGCGCAAACTGGTTTTAGAGGACAGTGCTTTGTGCAACAGATATGTGTACCTTAGAAGAACCATTGGTCCTTCCCTCACACATATGATAAAACCTACCAACCACACTTTTTGTAAGTCTTTGCATTACATTAAATAACACATCTGTTGTCTGGTTAGTCACCACTTTTTTAGTCTAACAAAATAGATCAATCTAACCATGTTTCAACAGATCGATCCAACAAGGCAACTAGCATGGTAACCCTAAACAGAATGACTCCAGTCTAAGCCCAGTGAAGTCAAGACTTATACTGCAGTAGCTCTGCAAAGGACTGCAGTATCCAATACTGCAGCCCTATTTCAGCATCAGGCGCCTTGTAGTGATGCAGGCCACTCTGCAGCTAAACTATATGTCAGAATAATTTGTTAATTCTTAGAAGAATAAGCAGAATTTCCAGGGCTGACACTACAAGGGGGGAGGGAACAGCACTGAAAATGTGTAAAGGCAGATATAGTGGAAGGAGACTGTGACAAAGCCAGGCTATATTTTGTTGATGCTACAAGAAGGAGTCCTTTCACTCCCCCAAGATGCACAAAGAGGAAGTGGTATTTCAGCATCTGATACCATTTTGATTAACTGAGCCTTCCACTCTACTCCTAAGGGTATGTCCCACAGAACACACAGTGGTGCTTTCTCTCTCCTGCCTCCTCTTCCACACCCTGCCAATAATATCCCCCCTAGAGAGAAACTTTCTCCTTTTATAGAAAACAAGACTCACACTTGATGATGGAACAGTCTTTGGCAGCAGAAAAGACATATTTATCATCTGGTGATATGACTAGACAAGTGATGGGCAGCCGGTGTCCTCGCAGAATCCGGATGTCAGCTACATCTGGAAGCTGCAACTGTTCACAGAACCAGTTAAATCAATGTTCAGGCCCAAACATTAGTTGTAATTCTGCAATAACAGCTTGCCATGTTCAGAGTAGAGACAAATATCTGGATCACCAACCTTCTGGTAAAAGTGGCTATTGTGGAGGCACAGCATCCTAGCTAATAATGTTGTAATCAGCTCAAACAGTAATCATACAACTATAACACAACTATTAACTAACCCATCTGGAAAATATCACCCACCTCATAACATACAAGGCTTATGTAATGATTTAAGTTTTAAGTGTGTGTTTCTTTAAGAGTTTGGTAAGTTTCAGAGAAAAGGGGGTGAAAGGGGGAGGTGATTGGCTGGTGACTGAGAATGTATGGGAGGAGCCAAGAAGAAAAAAAGTGGTGGAGAGACAAAAAGCAGCAGTTAACAGTCAGCAGTTGTCAAGTCAGCCGTTACTGGTCAACAGAAAAACAGACAACAGACAGCAGAGTCTGAGAGAGCAGCCTTCTGTACAGTTCAGTCAACAGAATTGAAAGAGCAGTCTTCTGATAAGAATCCAACAGAGTGCTGTGAAAAGCATTAGGACTCTAGGGAAGAAAGCAGTGATACTTATAAAGGACATATTATTAAATAGGCATGATTTTTTCCAAAGGTTCCAAAATATAAAGGACATATTAGAGACTAAAGAGAGTCTTGATATTGTCAAAGTATTATGAGAGTGTGAGAGAAAGAAGCTGACAGAAGCCCAAGTTAAGAGAAAGATTTAACTGAGCAAAATATATTAAAGCTAAGGACAAGGTAGATTCTGAAGAGAAAGGAGGATTTAAATGAGAAGAGTGATTGTGAAGAGAAAAAGCATAACAACCTAGCCAGAGCTTATTAACATTCCCCGTTTTATTTCCTGAAGAGGTAAGTTGTTAAATATCCTGAAACCAATACACTTTTTTAATAAATAAAGCTTGTTTTCATTTTATGTAAACCTGAAGTCATATGCAGTTAAAATACAAGAGTCTCGTCCTGAGGACCACATAGTCCAACATAGTCACATACTATGGGAAAGGTTAAATAATGAAATTGCACAATAATGAAATTATGAAATAGCCACAGAAAGTACCCAAACATGCTGCTTCATGACAGGAATAGATTAAAGACGTTATTGGGCAGACTCAAGGATGTGCAAGGTCAGAAGAGACGGTTCTTCAGAAATGTGGCCCAAGCTTGCAAAGGGCTTAGGGATAATAAGAACATAGGAGAAGCCAATGTTGGATCAGGCCAATGGCCCATCCAGTCCAACACTCTGTGTCACACAGGGGCCAAGCATGCCAGGTGCCATCAGGAGGTCCACCAGCAGGGCCAGGACACTAGAAGCCCTCCCACTGTTGACCTCCCCCCCAGCACCAAGAATACAGAGCCCCAGAGTCCTTCTCTATACCTTGTGGCTAATAGCCACCGATGGACCTCTGCTCCATATATTTATCTAGTTTACATTGAATCTGCCCTTCTCATTGAGATGCGAGGCAGATTACACAACTAAGTCAAATACAATCAACAGGCAGCACCTTAGAAACAAACTAAAAGTCAGTTCAGTGCAAATGGTTCCGGTACAAATGGTGTTACATGCAGAAAACTGCCTGCTCTAGTGATTCTGCAAGATGAGTCCCCCGAACTCACCCCTGGGAGTCAATAACAATAATTATTCCAATACCACCAGAAATCATGTATCCTTCTGTGTTGAGACCTTTAGCTTTTTGTGCAGTATGATATAACCCAAAAGACAGATACTTTCTACTGCCTCCCTGTGTTTAGCCCTCCACTAGCCTCAGCCAATCACTTTCGAACAGTGGACTGGAATGATGAAAGGGCAGGGGGAAGAGATTGGCAGTTTAACTGCTGTTGGATTTTGGTGGGAGGCCTGCTGGTTAGCCAGTGAGTCCATTAGGGCCTTTAAGGTATTCTGAAGATAGTTAGGGATGTGGTGCTGCTCCTGTCAAAAACAGGTCAAAGCTCTAAACGTTCGGATAAGTGTAAAAAGCTTCAATGAACTAATCCGCTTGATTTAAAAGTAAAAAGAAAGCTTTCCTTTAGAGAAAACGGCTGAAAAGTAACTTTGTTTTGCATTCCTGTGGTCAGCTAAGACTAAACTTTGCGTAGCAGAAACGAAACTGACTGTGATTCTATGATACAGGAAGTAGGCTAGAGTGGATGTTTTCGATGTTGCTGTGCCGGAAGTAGACGGACGTTTTAGAGTGTGGCACCGGAAGTTGGATTACAGTGACGGACAGATAAACAGGAAGTTCTGAAGGAGCCTACTCTAGCCAGAAAATCATAGAGAAATTGCGCCCGCCATTTTGAGGAGGACTAAATTTTAAAAAGTTATTTTTAAGCTGAAAAAGCACTGGAAGAAGTTATAAAGGTGGCGATTTGGCTTGAGGATTGCTAATATAAAGATCGATTAGCCCTGAACTCGCTTTCAAGACGGATTTGAGGTCAAGACCAAGGGCTGCCTCATCACCTAGTCCAAGAATGACTGCAAAGGAAAAAAAGAGTGGCAGGCTGCCATGGAAGCGATGGAGAAACGGATGACTGAAGTGGTGCAGAGTTTGGGAAAGCAAATAGAATCACAGCTGCAACAACAGTTGCAACAACAGCTGCAAATACAACTGGAGCAAATAGAACAAGTACAAGTCCAAGTACAGAAAAAAAATATGGAAGAGTTAAAAGAACTGGTACTAACAGAAGTGGCAGGGATAAAAAAAGATACAGAAGAAGTTAAAAAAGAGGTTAAAAGTCTGGTGACAAAATCAGAAGAAATGGAACAGAAAGTTAAAAGAACCCTGTCAGAAAATACAAGACTGGAGTCCATGATGGAATATAGGGCCACTCAGAACCACTTGAGATTGAGAGGAATCGAAGAGGAGGAAGATCAAGATTTACGGGCCCTAGTAGTTAACACATTGACAACTTACATAGGGGAAGATGTTGGAGACTTGGATCCAGACTTTGACCTGATTTACAGAGTAAATTCAGCGTATGCCAAGAGAAAGCAATTACCCAGAGATGTGATTGTTCAATTTGTGACTACTAAAATGAAGGAAGACGTTTTCAAGAAGCAATTTACACAACCGTTGGAAATTAATGGAAAAAAAATAATAATTTTGAGAGAAATTCCGAGATCAATCTTACAAGACAGAAAGAAATTCAAGAAACTAACAGATAGGTTAAAAGAAATGAGTATCAGGTTTAGATGGGAGATTCCATATGGATTATCATTTACATACAATTCGGTGAGATTTACTCTTAAAACGGAAGGAGACATCTACAGATTCAAAGAGAACAACTTTGATGATTTCAAAGATATTTAATTCAAAACAACTATGGATTACAAATTTTTATCTTGGAACGTAAATGGACTAAATTCACCAAGCAAAAGAAGATTAGTGAATCATTGGCTAGAGAAACAAAAATGTAACATAATTTGTTTGCAAGAAACACATATCAGAAAACAAGATAATAAATATTTGGTTAATAAAAAATTGGGAGAAGAATTTCATTCATCAGCAGTTAATAAGAAAAAAGGAACAGTGATATACATTACCAAAGAATTGGAACCTAAACAAATCTTCTCAGACAAAGAAGGAAGATATGTTGGCGTGGAATTAATGATGAATAGAAAAAAGACATTGCTTGTAAATATATATGCACCCAATGGGGCAAAAGAGACTTTTTTTAATGATTTGACTAAAGAGTTGGACTGTTTAAATTATGATCAAATAGTCCTTGCAGGAGACTTCAATGGCACAGTGAACAATGTATTGGACAGAAAGTCCAAAGCAAGTGGAGAGGCGGTTGGAAAGCTGCCAAAAAATTTTTTCCAGCTAATGAAGCAAGAGAAACTAGAAGACGTTTGGAGGAAGTGGAACCCTAAGACAAAGGATTATACATTTTATTCTAACAGACATAACTCCTTTTCTAGAATCAATATGATTTGGATGTCAGAGGAGATGGCGCAAAAAACCTACAAAATTGAAATTTTACCGAAAACCAACTCAGATCACAACCCTTTACTTTGGATATCTAAAGAAAAACCTAAACAATTATATTGGAGAATTAATGAGGACTTATTGGACCAAAAATTAATTAATGAAACTTTAAAAAAAGAAACGAAAAGTTTTTTTGAACTGAATTTAAATAAAGGTACTGATATACAAGTCGTATGGGACACGTATAAAGCAGTAATGAGAGGTTTGCTTATCTCTTTGAATTCTAAAGATAAAAAACAAAGGATGCAACAACAAAACGACCTTCATGAAAAAATTAGACAAAAAGAAAAGGAATTAAAGAAAAGGCCAGGGAAGAAAAAGATTATTAAAGAGATCCACTTTCTGCAGGATCAATTGAATGTTCTACTAAATAGAGAATTATATTGGAATCTGAAGAAATTACAGCAAAAAGCATTTGAGGGTGCAAATAAACCAGGAAAATTTTTAGCGTGGCAATTGAAAAATAGAAAAGAAAGGAATTTTATAAGTAAAATTACTGAAGACGGAAAGGATGTTATGAATTTGAAAGGTATAAAAAGAGTCTTCTTCAAATACTACGCCAAACTGTTCAAAAAGAAAGGAATTGACCAACAGAAAATTAAGAAATATTTGGAGACTTATTGAAGTTCCAGAGCTGGGAAAACAAATTAAAGAGTTATTAAATGGTTTAGTAACAAAGGAAGAGATGACAATGGCAATAGAAGACGCAAAGTTGGGCAAAGCTCCAGGTCCAGATGGCTTTACAGCAAAGTTTTATAAGAAATTTAAGGAGGAGCTAACCCCTATCTTAGTACTTCTGTCGAACGAGATAAGAAAGACTAAACGGATCCCAGATTCATGGAAAGAAGCAAATATTTCATTGATACCCAAAGAAGGTTTGGATTTAACTGAAATAAAGAATTATAGACCAATATCGCTATTAAATAATGATTACAAATTATTTGCGAAAATTATTTCGGAAAGACTGAAAAAATATTTGAAAGATACTATAGCGGAAGAACAAGCTGGTTTTTTACCAAATAGACAGATTAGAGACAATTTAAGAGTGGTGATTGATGCAATCGAATACTATGACAAACATCCAGAAAAAGAAGTTGGATTCCTCTTTTTAGATGCGGAAAAAGCTTTTGACAATTTAAATTGGGAGTTTATGCTGCAAGTTATTGAAAAAATGGATATAGGACAGTCTTTTCTAAACATGATTGTGGCAATTTACTCAGAACAGAGAGCAGCTTTGAATATAAATAAAGAAAGAACAGATTTCTTCCAAGTTCAAAAGGGAACACGTCAAGGCTGCCCGTTATCCCCGTTGTTGTTTATTTGGATATTGGAAATATTATTGACAGCGATAAGAAAAGATAACAGCATTGAAGGACTCACAGTGAAAGGTTTTGCATATAAATACAGGGCATTTGCAGACGATGTAATGTTTATGATTCAAGTTCCAATCGACAAAATACCACAATTGATGGAAAAAATTAAAGAATTTGGATCAGTTGCGGGATTCTACGTTAATAAAAGTAAAACCAAAGTGATGTGCAAAAATATGACGAAACAAAGACAAACAGAACTTCAAGAGAAAATTCAATGTGAAGTAGTTACAAAGACTAAATATTTAGGAATTGAATTGACCATGAAAAACATTGATTTGTTCAAAAATAACTATGAAAAGGTTTGGCACAGGATTCAACAAGACATGAAGAAATGGGATACCTTGAATCTATCGTTATTGGGAAGAATTGCAACTGTAAAAATGAATGTTTTGCCGCGTTTGATGTTTTTATTTCAAGCTATTCCAATATTAAAACAAAGGAAAATACTGGATACGTGGCAGAAAGAACTATCGAAATTTGTATGGGCAGGAAGAAAGCCAAGGATTAAAATGAAAATTTTATGTGATGCAAAGGAAAGAGGAGGTCTACAATTACCAAATTTAAGACTGTATTATGATGCCGTCTGTTTAACATGGTTGGAACAGTGGATTAATTTAGAAAATAAAAAGTTATTGGCTCTAGAAGGGCATGATAACAAGTTTGGATGGCATGCATATTTATGGTATGGAAAAGTAAAAATAGATAAATTTTTCAAACACCACTTCATAAGACGATCACTGTTCGAGACTTGGATGAGATATAGAAAATTCTTCTCAGAAGAAAGACCACTTTGGATAGTACCAGCAGAAGTGATTAATCCATATTCAAGAAATCAAGGGTTAGATTGGCTACCTTATAAAAGTCTTTTAAAATTAGAAGGGAAAAACTTTGTGTTAAAAGACAGATTTGATGTGGAATTTGAATATGATTGGTTGAAGTATAGACAGATTTATGACTTATTTAAGACCGATAAAAGAGAATATGGTTTTAGAGAAAATAACACTGAAATTGAAACTGTATGGCTTGAGAAAGGTAAAAAAATGATTTCTAAACTGTACAAGGTTTTATTGAAATGGTATACTGAGGACGAAATTGTAAAAGAGCAAATGATAAAATGGGCGGTAAATATTAATAATGAGATATTAATGACATCTTGGGAATATTTGTGGAAAAAGTCAATGAAAATTTCAACTTGTGTAAATGTTAAAGAGAATTGTTATAAAATGATGTACAGATGGTATATGACGCCTAAAAAAATTGCTATTATAAATGAAAGTATGTCTAACAAATGTTGGAAATGTAAGAAACATGAAGGGTCTTTTTACCATATGTGGTGGACATGTGATAAAGCAGTAAAGTATTGGACTGAGATCCACAATGAGATACAAAAAATTTTGAAATGTACTTTTAAGAAAGACCCACAGATGTTATTGTTAGGTCTTAAAATGGAAGAAATAAATGTAGCCAAGAGAACACTACTATGGTACTTGATTACAGCAGCTAGACTGACTTTTGCTCAATGTTGGAAACAAGATAAAGTACCTGAAACATGGGAATGGATTAAAAAGACGTTGTTTATGGCAGAAATGGACAAATTAACAAGAAAATTAAACAATGAAGAAGACGAAACCTTTTTCGGAGACTGGAAAGACTTTCAAGAATACTTGTTGAAGAATTGGGATGTAAAACGTGGTTTGATTTGTTTTGACAGCTATTGAGGAGAAGTGGAAAGAGACTCAGATCTTTGAATTGTTACCATTAGTAAAAGAAATATGTTTAGTAGTAAATGTAATTGTATAAGAGAAATATCAAGGGGGTTGGAGCAGTGCGGGAAGCCTTGTTTGGGGGGGAGAGGGAGAAAGAAAAATGGATATGTATTGGTTTGTTTAAATTGTATGAACATGTGATATATCCAGTAATAAATTGTTAAAAAAAAAAAAAAAAACAGGTAAAAGCCTTTCTGTTCCATGCTATAAATCTGAATTAGTCAAACAAGAAACCTGCTTTCTAACTGCTGTGCATTCTCAGGCTCCAGCTCTCCAGTAACTTCATTACTGTAACACTCAGAGGGTTGGAGAAAAGGAAAACAAAGAAACAACCTAGCCGTGCATACTACTGAAATAAACCTGTTTCTTAGTTGTTTTCATCAAGCCTACCGGGTGATTCCTTCAAGCCTATAATCCTCTCATAACAGGCCAAGTGAACACTGGGTGGCATCCTGAGCCCAGGCATTGCCTAAGTGGTCCCAAAAATAAGCAAATAAAGCACACACCAAAAAGAAGCTTGTTGATATTTAAGTGTCTAGTTACTAGGTCAGGAGATGGGGTGTTGTCACACTCACCAATAACAGTGACATGACTTTTCCTGTACTACAACAGATTACGAAGACCAGGCCAGAAATTTCAAAATGGAACATCTATCCAACCAAATATCTAAATTCTTGGAAAGATTAGCATGTAGAC
This sequence comes from Gekko gecko, assembly GCA_029375565.1. NCBI lineage: Eukaryota > Metazoa > Chordata > Lepidosauria > Squamata > Gekkonidae > Gekko > Gekko gecko. The sequence goes on along the minus strand of JAPDNY010000002.1, from coordinate 101,624,338 downwards.
TGGGTTACTACATAGAAAGGCCACTACATCTTTTCCACATGACCAGCTCAAAATAATGCCTAATTCTTCTGGGCATGGGACAGGGGTCACTAGGTATGTGGTGGGGGAGGTATTTGTGAATTTCCTGCATTGTGCAGGGGGTTGCACTAAATGACCCTGGAGGTCCCTTCCGACTATGATTCTAAGAAAGGAGAACAATTTTATTTAAAACCAGAGGATAAGAAAAGCAAGTTGAAGAAGTCTCAAGCAGAAAGGGAACCTTGATAGAAAAAACTGTATTCAACAGCAGTAACTGCTCTCAAGTTCTGTAGGGAAGTGATTTCTACTTACGCTTTTGGCAATTTGTCGCTGTAATTTCCCTTTCTGTTCAAGCTGCAGAACAAAGAGGAAACAAAAATCAGAGTGATCACTGCAATTCTCTTCCCCACCTGCCCCACTAGCACCCTAGGAATAAGCAAAGATGAACAAGGTATGAGGGGAAAATACATGCACAGGACTCATCATTTGTATACTGCTAAGAGCTATCAGAATCCTCCTCCCTAACTGTTGCAAAACAAAACAACCATAAGTTGCTAGACCACATGACTGTGAAGATAAGTTTTTTGCAAAGGTACAGAGAAGTAAGGTGGCCAGTGAACCCCACAGCTGTATCGGATATTGAATGTATAGAACTTCAGAATACCTAAAACTCTGAAGAACTGACATGATTTTGCATATTAATATTAGCACTGAAAATTCAAAGCCTTATCCTCTTAGAAGCCTAGAACTCTTTTCTTGTAATGCCACACTGAAGAAGAGATTGTGCAAATTACCACACCAACTAAGGAATATGCTGTGATCCAACAGCTTCCTTGGTTCCAGTCTCACCTCTTACACATTCATTCAGTAACCTTAGACGTCATTTTTTTTTCCATCTGAGGCGCTGACCTCAGCCCTGCATTTGCAATTCATTTTCTTCTTTAGGGAAAATGAGAAGATGGGTCCTTCGCTTTCTGATGCCCCCATCCATGAGCAAGAAATGCCCAGAGCAGCTCTTCTGCAAACCCTCCCCAGGTATCCCACTCACCACATCTTCCTTCAGTCGGCCAGCAATCAGGTCCCTTTCCAAGGCCTCTTCTTCTGCCTTCTCCTCTTCTACCCAAGCAAAAAAACCCAAACCGTACATGAGAGACATGGCTCAGAAAGAGATCAGAATTAAGAATGGACTAGGTAGGCAGGGGAATTCACGGTTGCATAAATGCAGCCTCTGCTACTCACATAGCAGACAACACACACACACACCCGAGACCAAAATACTCTGGCACAGGCAGTAGCCAACACACTAGTGGTCAGTTTACACACATCAAAAACATGGTTGCCATTTGAAGCTGCTGTGCACAACAGTTCCCTGTCCAGGACCACATTAGTACATGTACTAGTTCAATGCACAGAACAATGCTGCTTTCATAGAATTCTGTGAAATTCTTTCAAAGTCCCTTTTAAGGTTTATTGTAACATTCAGGAAACTTTTATAAGAACCAGTCCTTAGCACCTGTTCCCTTCTGCAATACATAAGCAATCTTGAAAAATATTTTTCTATCCATATACCTAAGCGTTGAGCATTTGAAACCAGTGTAAGGTACAGCTTGTCAGTATAGTGCATGCTTTATATGCACAAAATGCCAGGTTCAATCTGTGGTATCTTTAGCCAAAAAAAACAGGCTGGAAGAGACCCATATCTGACAAAGACTCTGGAGAATCACTACCAGTCAGTGCTGATGATACTGACCTAGATGTAGTGATGGTCTAACCTGGTACAAGCCCATATCCATATATGCTTGTTCATGTTTCAGTGTCTGACTTCCAGCCAATTAGATGGCTAAAAAAACCTTAATTGCCTGGTAGTCCCATTACATTAAGCTGAAACCCATCCCTCACCTTGCTGTCGAAGCTGCTCTAGATATAATTTTGCTAATCTCAACTTCTTCTCTTGTGGTGTCTCATCAATCTCCTCTTCTGCTTTATTGTTCTTTTTCTTTGCAGGGCTGTGAGAAGAGGGCACAGAGAAAAAGACAATAATCTACACGGAAGCACGTCTCACACACACCCCTTTGATAGCCGTCCATCACCTTCTCAGAACATTAAACAAAATGTATATGGAATGAAAGCACCCTAAAAAAACACCCGCACCCTTAAACCTAATAAGGGGGCTTACAACAACAGAAATCAAATATTTTCTATTATATGACAGATAAAAGCTAATGGAACACTCTTCCTTGCTAAAATATTTCCATTTCAAGACTACTAGAACAGCAAAAGAGTCTCAGTTGCTTCTTTGAAACACAAGGGAAGGGATCTCTATATGCTGTTATAGCAACCTGAAGCTGCCTATGTACATAAACAAAACGTGCAGATTTCAAGAATTGATTGAATGTAATAATATTATTGACCAAACTCATATTCATATATATATATATATATACCCAGAAGAAAATCATATAAAGTTTTACTTTTCTACAGCTTTATTTAACAACATATAACAACTGTCCTCCTAGGCTAGGAAAGATACCAAATGGGTGATAACATAAGAAGAGCCCTGCTGGATCACCCCAAAAGTCCATCTAGACCTGCAACCCAAATCCCACTGTGGCCAGACAGATAGCCGAGTGCGGGCACACCATTACCTATCTGGCTCAGAGTCACTGGAGATCTCCTCATTCAGCTTGGAGCCAGCTTTCTGCCAGGATTTCTCCTCTGCCACTGGAAGCTAGAAAATAAGAGATGCTTTTAAAACATAGCTGCAACTCTGTTAGACAGAACTACCACTGCAAACCACAATGTTCTTTCTCTAGTACTGTAGAAAAGCAGGAAAGATAGCAAACAATCAGTAGCTGGATGAAAACTGGGGAATCCCTGCAGCCAGATCTAAATTTTTACGTCAATTTACTATTAGTGATCCATGGCCCTCATCTGCAGATAGAGAAGTCCATGGATCAGGGCCACATGGACACTAAACAGATCTTTCTTCAAACTTGGAGTACAGAGAATACGTTTAGGCAGCTGCTGCAGTTCAGCAGTGGCTGCCACCAGCCACAGCTTCAGGCTGCAGTTGCTCTGGGCCCGGTGGCAGTGAAAGGTAGCAACTGCTGTGGGCCTGGGTGAGTTGGAGAACACCAGCATCTTCTGTGTGCCTGGCCACAGCAGCTGACACCAGCAGCTGCTCCAAGCCCAAGCACAGCAATAACCGACACTGGCACCCTCTGTGGGCCCAGGTGAGATGGCAGACAATGGCAGCTGTAGCGGGCCCAGGCACAGCAGAGGAGCCAAGCTCCATGGTAAGTGGTAGGGCCTGGAGCCTTGCCAGGCTCGGCATTGGAGGGGAATGGGATTCCCCCACTGCCACAAGTCTCTCGGCCCCTCCACTGATCCCAAAGGAGAGAATCAGCAGTGATGGGGAGGAGGATTCTTCCTCCCATGAGTATTGTGGGTTCCCACTTATACAGGAGAATCCTTATCAACAATTCTACTTAACAGAGAATGTCCAACTGTTTATGCAGACGCAGTGTAAACTACAAGACTGTTGCTCAAGATCAATTTGAAGTTCTGAGTTTCACAGATGATCTTAAGTGACCCTTATTGCTTCCTTAAACTATCATTAAAATTGGCAAGACACATGCCATTCTGGTGGTGGTGGAAAGCACAGTCAAGTCACAGCCATCTTATTTATGGCAACCCCATAAGGTGTTCAAGGCAAGGGATATTCAGAGGTGGTTTGCCATTGCCTGCCTCTGTGCTGTGACCCTGGACTTTCTTGGTGGTCTCTCACCCAAATAATTACCATAGCTGACCCTGCTTAGCTTCTGAGATCTGACCTGATCCAGTGAGCCTGGGCTACCTAGGTAAGGGCAGCCACCATTATTCATTAAAGCAAGACTGTTTCCTGAGGCTACTCTTCCTAGCATATTAATCAAAGAATAGGTCCCCTTAAATTCAGCAGGCAATTCCCATAACAGGTCCATTACATTTTCATCCCACCCTTCTACCAGCGCGCTCAGAAAAACACAGTTCCCCCCTCATCTGCCCGCCTGCCACCCAGATGAGACAGAACTATGCGTCGGATTAATTGACCCACACTAAATAATCCCGGAGCGCGGACTCTACGCACCCATCCTATGCGTACTCCATAGCCAGATCAACCTCAAGAGACCGGCAGACCGCCTTACCCTTCCCCTCCCCACTATCTCCTTACTAACTTTTCGCCTCTTGCGTCCGGTCCCTCCAGCCATGGCAGCAGAAACATCTCGCCTTTGCCTTTTCCTGTTCATGCCCCCAGCCGCCATGCTATCCCTACCAGACTGCAGTGCTTCCTACACGTGGCTCTCCGATCCAATTCCCCAGGCCTTTCCGATAGGAGAGAAGCAACACCGCCCTACTCCCATTGGCTTAAATTCTGCTTAGAAACCCCGCCTCCTTCAGAAGTAGAGAGACGGCGGTCCTTCGGTCTGAAACGCCACTTTATTCTCATTGGTCTAGACATTTCGATTAACTCCACTAATAGATCTCTCACTGGTCCTTTTAGGCTGCACGGCAATGATTATTGGGCATGCGCGTTGTATTATTCTGGGGGCGGGGCGATGAGAGCGCCGAATGCTCCTGTAGTATGGTTTGTGCACCGGTTGGGGTCAGCCTTGAGTAGGGGGAGCCGTCGGCGTAATATCCTTGGTGCAGCGCGGTGTTTAATGCTGTTATGAAGTCCAGAGGGAGGAGAAATCGGGGAGGTGGGGTTGTGGCAGCTGGTGAGTCAGTCTACTAAATGCAGAGAATGACCGAAAGAGGAAAAAATGTTTGACTTCGGGAAAGGGCGTGGCTTTGCTTTGAAGACCTGGGATCCCCCGGCTGGCTTTCTAGCTTGTATAACGCTTTCCTAAACTTTGAGACGTACCTTCATCTCACTTTTTTTTTTTTGCACTGAGCCTGATGAAGAGATCTGAGAATGTCGGGAATCTGCTTTGGCATTTTTGTTACAAGAAAAGGGTGGGGGTGGGGTTCCCCTAAAAAAAATGAATATAAATATTTCTTTATGAGACCCGCTTAAGGCGGGTTGGCATGGTTTATATGCTTTGACAGTTCTGCACGGGAAGACCCAAGTACGAATTCCATTCACCGAGCCTCAGGGCTCCTCCCGCTGGGACTGCCGGGATACCTTGGCAGGATCTCGAAGGCGCTGCCGGCCATCTGCTCTCGCGGTTCCAGCGTCCATATAAACTATCCATTCGTTGTCTTCTGGGCTGGTGCCATTCCCATAAAGGCGTGTTCCTGCTGCACTGTTATGTAGCAGGCAGGCGGAGGTCACCAGCAAGCAGGAGAAAAAGAAAGCACAGACTGCAGCCCGGACCGACTAGTCCAAACTTGCTCTGCTGCCGGCTTTTCCTCTACCAGCGCCGACGGCGGACCCTCCCCGGTAAATTTGCTACTCCAGGAAGGACGGGTGAAGAAATAGGGCCGGTGGTGGCAGCTCTTAAAGGATGCTTTTTTCGGTATTGCTGCTGAATTGATAAGTAGACATGGGACGATAATCCTGGACCGGATCTCTAAAGCAAAGAAAAATCAGGGACGTTCCCAAGGACCGAAGGGTTGCCGGTAGGGTAACCTCTCTTTTTCTGGTGTTCGTCCTCTTTTGAGTTCTTTTAAAAAAAAACTCATGAAAATTTCTCCTTTTGGGGTTGGAAGGTTAGGAATATTCTTGGTTAGTAGTGACTATTATAGTTTAAATAGTAGGGCTATTTAAAATGAGATTTATCCTAGTGATCACTTGTTTAAAGTAGTCAGTCGGGAAATGTGACCTCTTTTTTGCTTTTCAAAATATGGCAACCCAATTGCCAGGTATTGCACTTCATCCAGACCAGAGCTAATGATACCCCAGGGGGTGAGTCAAGTACAGGCCTGGCAAGCACAGCCAGAGGAAGACTCAGGGTGACTGAACCAGGACTGGAAATATATCCATTTCTGAAGCCTAAGGGATGCTGATCTTCTTTGATCAGACTTGTAACAGACCAGGGGAGGCAAGTAGTCAACTCAGGAAGTTTTGTAAACTACAAAAGAGGTGGTTTGGATTGGCCATGGGAGGCTGGTGAGATGCAAGATTAAATTAAGAATATATGGGCAAGTAGGCTAGCCGAAGTTCTTATGGGCTTGTAACTTTTGTGGCCTGCAAATCTTTACTTTCTGGGATAACCAATATATCCAGTGAAAGAACAACTTTTGGGTCTAGTAGCATCTTAAAGACTCTCAACATTTCCAGGGTATAAGCTTTTGACAGCCAAAGCTCCCTTCCTCAGATTTATACAGGGAGTTCAGATATAGACATTTTCTGTTCACCATTTTCAAAATCTTGTAGAGTAGCATAAATTTAGAAGTTTATTTCCTGTTTGTCCCTAAATTGATTGTATCATAGAAAGGAAACAAGGATAATCCTCTGGTCAGTATTTCCTTTTGCTCTGACACCATTTGATGGCATGTTGTTTTGAGACGAGACATGCCAGTGGCGTTAAATTTATTTTTTAATTATTTATTTATTTTGAGATTTATACCCCGCCCTATCTGGTAGCTCAGGGCAACCCACTGTTCCCACTGTTATGTACTCTGAAATCAATTCCCAAGTACTAAATGAACATATGTAACATTGTTTATGATACACATAAATTTCTGCTTCTGATTTGGCTGCAAACTCTTTGCAAGGGCTTGCCCTGAAGGACTGGATTCCAGTGCAGGCAAAAGGTGTGATTCATGTATGCGTGGACCATTAATAAATGATAGCAGCACAGAACAAGAACATTCTGTTCCCATTGAGAATGTAAGTAGAAATTGTGCCTGTTACCTTTCTTGGATGGCCTGACTTAGATGGCACAGGCTAGCCCCATGTTGGAAGCTAAGCAGAGTTGGCCCTGGTTAGTACTTGGGTGGGAGACCACCAAGGAGGTTGCTAAGGCAGGCAATGGCAAATCATCTCCAAATGCTTCTTGCCTCAAAAACCCTATGGGGTCACTATAAGTTAGCTGCAACTTGACAGCACTTTTCACCATCATACTGGAGATAGGATGGTCACAAATTTGAAACCAGTGGACTTGTGTCAGATTTAGGCTGTCAAGATCAATCTTTGAGATTTCCCTACAAGTGATGAGAAAATAAGTTGCTTGAAAGTTTGAACTGAAGGTTTCTGGTTTCCTGATCTGATTAATGCCCAAACTGATACAGAGACTGGGTGGACACTCAGAATCATTCTGCTATCAAAATGGGGGGGGATTTCCTAAGGCAAAAAGTTTTAAGTGGTGTACCTGAGCATCATCTGTGTGCTGCACAGATCTGTGACTGGACTGGATCCCCTGATGTTTTTCTTTCTTGATTAAACAGGAGTCTAGTGACACCTCAAGGACCAACAAATTTTATTCCTGCATAAACTTTTGTGAGTCAGAGCTCACTTTATCAGGCTCATCTAATTAATTAGCTCTGTGATGAAGTGAGCCCTGATTCACAAAAGTTTACACTGGAATAAATTGTGTAAGGCCTTAAGGTGCTACTGGGCTCTTGTTCCACTTTGCTATAATAGAAGAACATGGCTGTCCCTCTGGAATCTTTTTTTATAAATGAAATGAGATAGGGAGAGAGGAGGTGTCAGATTGATCAGAACATGGGGGGAGGTGTATAACTAATCCCCTGCATGATGCTTTCCTGACTGAATTCCCTCCCTACTGCTGGGGGGGGGGGGATCAGTATTGCCACTGTTTCCCTTGTAGGCCTAGCGGCAGTTCAGGGTAAAGAGATTTCTATTCAGAAAATATACACCTAACTACTAATACAGCTGCTGCAATCACATTTGCAGCTCCCTGCAGCTACGTTCCATTTAAAAAAGAAAAAGTATCACAATTCCCCTGCCTATCACAAAGTTCTTGCATGATGCATAGTTTGGTACTGGGCTGACTAGGAACCAGAGAGTTTAGGACCCTGTGTAACCTGGGGGGGATAACTGAGAGTGGGACACTTTTGCGTTTGGCTGTGAGTGCTGTAGAAGTTTGTGTTGTTTGCCTAGGGTGTAGGCTTCAGCCTCTGGCTTAGGGTCCTCATGCTAAAGGCAGCATGTTTGAATAAAGATGCAGCAAAACTGGTTTCCTTGGGGATCTGTCAAGCTATGTTAGAGTAACGTATAAACACAAAAGCTGAGGATTAATTGAAACCAAACAACTAGGCAAGAGACTAAAGAAGCAGCTAGCATTGAAACAGGGCAGGGCTGTGGGTTTCCCATATGATTCCTAGGGCCAGCTCTTTTTCTTTTTCATTTTGGGCAGACAGCAGGGACTGAGCTCTCTTTAGAAACATTAGTGGTTTGCAGCTGGTTCCCCCCAGGAGTGCACACGCAGAATTGAGTCTCTCTCCCTTTTTTTTCTTGCAGTACAGTCCTGTGAGCACTTCCCTGGGAGTGTGCCCCATTGAATACAGTGTAGGGTTGCCAATCTCTAGGTGGGGCCTGGAGATCTCCCACTTTTACAACTGATCTCCAGCTGACAAAGATCAGCTCCCCTGGAGAAAATGGCTGCTTTGAAGGGTAGACTTCGTGGCATTGTACCATGCTGAGGCCCCTTCCCTCCCCAAGCCCTGCCTGCTCTTGGATCTACCCCCCCAAAGTCTCCAGGTATTTTCCAACCCAGACCTGGCAACCCTAATACAGTGGAACTTATACAGTTGAAATTTTGCTGTCTCAGCCACTGAGTAGTCCCATCCAAAGAGTTTATAACATATCTAGTTTGTATATTCAGTTGTCAATGAAGTAGTGCCTGGCAGGGGCTTTTCTAGCATCTCTGCACAATTTCCAGTCCCCCCAGCAATGTGCCAGGAACACTAAGCCAGTCTTTCTGAAATCTGTCCTTCTCTGGTGGGAAGGGGTCTAACCAGTGGACAAAGTCGCCATGTCAGAACTCCTCCGATTGCTCTCCCACTAACCAGTGGCATACTGACTTCATTAGAAGATCCACTTTGTAGTTCTGTCTTGAACCTTTAAGTCTTTATGGTATTGCTCTAACATGCAAGTCGTCTCAAGGCCTCTTAAACAAAACCCCTCTTTCATTTGGAAATCGGTGCCCTTACAGTGCTGTTCGAATCAGACTCCCACCATTCTAAGTCCATTTACTTCAGTGGACTAGGCGGAGTGTAACTGTGTGGAGGATGGCACTTATGGTATCCTACTGGATCTGCTGAGATTCTCTGGCCTGCTGCTGGTTTAGGATTTGATACAGTGTGTGCAAAGAATTAACTCGCTTTCCGTTGTTCATTCAGCTGCATGAAATAAGTGATTCTAAACAGCAGTTCCAACTTTGTGTGTTTATTTGTGATGGAAATAGGTTGAGACTCTGCTAAGGAAATCATGCCCGCAAAGCGCAAGGCCCCTGCCCAAACCCAGGCACCAGTCAAGGGCAAGAAGGTGAAAGAGGAGCCTGAACCAGAAGAAGACAGCTTCCGCTCCACTGTGGAGGCCCTGAAGGCTGCTCCCAAGGAGAAGCTCAAAGCCAAAATCGATGCTGCCTGCCAGCTGTGTAATACCAGTGGTGCCAAGGTGAGGTTGAAGCCCAGGCAGAAGTGCTACTTGTACCCAGTCTGCACTGGCCACAGTGGAGGGAAGAGAGCACTTACCTTTTTTCCTGGGATGGGAGCGTGCAATGTGAAGGGAGACTATTATCTCCTGAGCACCTGTGGCTGGAATTAAGATGAATATTCATTGGATCGTGACGCTTTTTCTGTTGGGTCCTTGTGCCTTTGGCTAGGTGGCCTGTTTGCACAGTTCTAGGTTGCATTTCATCTGTATAAAGAAGGAAAATTGACTGAATCATATGTTTTCCCTGCCCACTCATTAGCTAACAGGGGTTTCCCAGCACAGGTGTGGAAAATAGTTTTTCCTTCAGGATATCCTCTGTCAATTGGACATTGCTCCCCTTCTGGGTGATGATGATTGCAGTCTTATAGGAGGTTCCAGCCCCAGTAGGAATTCGTCAGTCTCTGATGTGGGCTCCATTAGTTGCCTAAGATAATATTGATATAGTGCTGGGGATTCCTGTCTTAGGATATTTAATCGTAATATTTTTATGGTGCTTGCCTTGTTTGTTCTTGTAGTGCTCCTGAGTCATTATAGTATTCCCGTTTTTAGAAATGTCAAACAAAGACTGAGATACAGGGATTGACTCAGAGTCATCCAATAAATTCATGGTTGAACAGGTCAAAGTGCAGCATGCAGTCCACACTGGTAACAGGCTGACTTATCCCTGTCTGGCATAAATGCAACATGGTTGTGAGTATCTTAGAAGAGGCGCTCTCCTATTCCCTGAATATAATAGGCTCCTTTCTTTATTCTTCTAGATCTATGAGGACTATGACTGCATGCTGAACCAAACTAACATTGGGCACAACAACAACAAATTTTACATTATCCAACTCATAGAGTACAATGGGAGTTACAGCTGTTGGAACCGCTGGGGCCGGGTGGTGAGTATCTTCTGCATAATATGACTGCTGGGGCCCAAGAATGCTGATTCTTTAATCCAAGTGGTGGGTCAGAATGTCCGAAAGTGCTACACCCATCTCTTTAAATGTGGCTCATGATGCCTATCCTGAAGACAATTTTAGGCATTATAAAGATTTCTTATATACCCTACAGTACTGTTTCTGAGACTATAGTTTGCAGAACTGTAATGCAGGTAGGCCCTGAGGAGCTGCTCACAGTCAGTGTTCCCTGAACTTGTTCATGGCTGGTTCTCTGCAGTGTGCTTCCATGTTTCTCCCAGGACTAGTCAGATAGGATCTGGTGTTGTGTATGTGGTCAGGAAGACTCACAAGTATTAGATGTCCACCTGTGTGGATGAGGCACACTTTCTAGTTTGGTCCAAATTCACGCTGGGAAAACCAAGTGTAAGGAAGAGCCCTTTCTTCTGCTGCCTCTTACTCCTGTTCTTAGAAGGCCTAGATTTTACATCCAGTATATAACAGATGACACACATACAAATAGTAAGGGGTCATTTTGGTCCCTTATGTGAGCTTGAAAGAGAGAACTGAGACTTGAATATGTTGAAAACCAAGGACAGCTTTCATTAAGAAGAAAAGAAGAAGAGATTGGATATATACCCCACCTTCCAGTTCTCGAAGGAGTCTCAGAGCGGTTTACAATCCCTTCCCCCTCCCCTACCCCCAACAGACACCCTGTTGGGTAGGTGGGGCTGAGAGAGACCTCTCAAGAACTGCCCTTGAGAGAACAGCTTTGAAAGAATTTATGACTGACCCAAGGTCACAGCAGCAACTGCATGTGCAGAAGGGGGGAATCAAACCCAGTTCTCCCAGATTAGAATCTGCGCTCCTAACCACACCAAACTGGCTCTCGTGCATTCAAATTAATGTAGCACAGTACAACACTGAATATTATAATGCTCACGTTGAGAAGAAAGTATTCCAAGTATATCCTTTTGTGTGATGTATGTCACTCAAGGAAGGGAAGTAGGGAACTTAAGGGGGGGAGTAGAAGCTTAAAAGTCCTCTATCAACCCTCATCCTGGGTGGAGATACTTCAGGGGAGATTTTCAAATGTCTAGTCAGCCAATAATCCAGAAAGGGACCTCCGCAGTACACAAACCAGTAAGATGTGGAGCCATCTAAAGGGATGCATGCTGGTGTTAGAAGCAGAGACTCAAGTAAACAAAATCCAGGTAGAGATCCAAGGGGAACAGAGAGCAAGAAGCCTTGTGGAATCTGTTATGTAAGATAGCACTGAGTACAGCAAGGGAGCCAAAACTCAGGGTACCCAGCAGGACCAGATGACTGGAGCAGAGCAGAACTTGAGGAGGCACCCTACATCAGTTATAGTACTCTGAATTGAAAGGGGAATTGAATCTAGGTGAACTTAAAGAGGAACTCCTTGGGTGGCTGAATTTATTTATTTATTAAAACACTTTTATCCGCCCTTTCTTTGGAGATTAAGGTGGCTCACGATAGTAGCTAAAAAGTTTCATTCAGCTCTGCCATCCTTAAAGGAGATGGGAATGCTCTCACAAGTCCCCACAAGTTCCGCCCCCCCCCGGTATTCCAGACATTCTGAGGCCTGAGAAGTATATTCCAGCCTGGAAGGTGCTGAAGGAGAGCAGGGGCAATAGGTGGGGTGGACCCGGATGTGGACAAGTTTAAAAGCAAAAAATAAAATGAACCCCAAATGTCTCCCCCCTTAAAAGAAGCTTGCCACCTCTCTCAAAAGCCCAGGCAGACAGACAAGCCAGGGCATTCCACAGAGCAGAGCCATGGTGGAAAAGACATGGACTCTGGTCAGTGCCAGATGGACCACCCTAAGTGGTAGGATGGCCAACAGATGGCTGCCTGATGAGTTTAGCTGGCATCCAGGGTCATATGGAAGGAGATGGAAGGATGCATGACTAAAGAAGTTACCATGTTGTAGGAACTTCTCCAGATGACATAAAGTAAGGAAGTCTTGTAGCAGGGTGAGCTCTTGGCTTACGTAATCAAGACCACCTCCAAATGATTATGGGAATATGGGAAGTAGAGAGCAACTGTCCAGTCATAAGAGAAGCAAACCCTGTTGTGCTAAGATGATTAATTGCCAAGAAGTTCTTATTACTAGTGTAAAAGCCTTGTTTCTTAGGGATGTCTCTCTCTCTCTAGATTTGTCTCATTTCTAGCAAGTTATGATAGGATCAGTCTGGTTGTACTCTCCCTGGTTGATGTTTGAGCAAATACTAATTGTAAAACAGAGGGTACTTGCAGACAAGAAACTTAATTTAGATCCTTAGCAACAGGGTCGGAAATACACAGATTTATCATACAGATGTCTCAGAGAGAGTTTTACCAAAAAAAAAAGGAAAGGGAAAAAAGAGTATTTCAAAGGTGCACTACAAATAACTCAGGCCTGATTAGTGCAACACAGCTCTTGTATCACGTGTCACTATATAATGCCCTCAACACTTCTGTCCTGGAATTGCTGCAGATGATTGGTAGGATCCAAGATACATCAAAGGAAGCCACAGTCAGTTGTGATCTTCCTGCTTTCCCCTCTCAGAAACAGTCCCTTCTGACCCCAGGAAAGTTTATTTCCAGGGCTGCAGACTTGTGTGGAGTAGCGACCATGCAGAGCAGTGGTTGCAGTCAAAGAGAACAGAAGCAAAATTGCACTTCCCACATTTTTCATCATCCTCTTCCTCAACAGAGCTCCATCCTTTTTATGCATTGTCCCTCAATCTTAACATTTCTCAGATAGGGAGGTGGTTTGTAATAAAAAGGGAGACAAACAATGGGGTCATCAGAGGCCCTTTACATCTCCCAATGTAGATGAAGCCCTTCTCACGAAGACTGAAAATTTAGTCTCCAAAGATCCTCCAACTGCCAGGACTTCAATAAGATAGACGGGCTTTCTGGATTATGACACTGATACTCAGCCCACTAGACTGGACTGGAGCACAATTAACTGACCACTAGAATGTGGGTTCTGCTTCCTCCCAACAAAATCTGTGAGGACAGGAGACATGCATTCACTCATGCTATAACCACTGCCATCACTGCCATGAGCAAGTGAAACCAGTGGGGTCTTTATGCCTTCCCTTATACTCAGCATCTCTTTGCCCTGTCCAGCATTATTTCATTCAAGAGAATTCAGCCCTTGTGTATATATTTAGCCAAATAAGGCTGATGCACAGTTTTTAAAAAGTCATGCAGCTCTGTAAATATGCAGCTGTACTGACACAGCATAACAGAGCACATCTAATGAGAAAGTGTTTTTTAAAAAACTTGATCTGAGAAAGAACAGACAAGCAAACCTGCATGAAAACACCCTGGAAAGTGGCTCCCCGAGTCAACTAGCTGCTATCCAGAAATAAAGAAGTCTAAAATGCAAGAAGAGAATCCTTTTTTTAGCATGAGCCCAGTTTTCTGGAAAGCCACAGGTTGTGTAACCAGACTGCCTCCTCCAGAATGCCAAACTACACTATAATTAACATAAAAAGGTAAAGGTTTCCCTTGCTCGAAAGCTAATTGAATCTGACTCTAGGGGATGGTGCTCATCTCCATTTCCAAGCTGAAGAGCCGGCACTGTCCGAAGACTTCTCCATGGTCATATAGCCAGCTGAAGAGCATGGAACGCTGTTTCCTTCCCACCAAAATGGTACCTATTTATCTACTTGCGATTTCTTGCTTTCGAACTGCTAGGTTGGCAGGAGCTGGGGCCCGAAATGGGAGCTCACTCTGTCATGCAGCACTAGGGTCTCAAACCGCTGAGCTACAGACCTTCCTGTCTACAGCTCAGTGTCTTAACCTCTGAGCCACCTTGGCCCCATTATAATCAACATAGGCCCTAATTAATCCACTGCTTCTTTGATTCAGAGAGAAGTCATCAGTACCTGGTTAACAGCAACCTGAATACAAATCACCCTGCAATTTTTCTTTAGCCCTAGACACCCAAAGAAGCATTCTGTGTAACCCAAAAGCTTGCTTCCTGGCATTTTAAACACGATTTGTTAAAGATCTGTGTTTTAGAGTTCCAGAAAATGCACAGAACTTGTTCAACTGTACACTAAAGATTACAGTATACTCCTCATCCACAGAATGATCTCTGGATTTGCATTACATCTCCTCCTGCATTGAATGGATGAATTGTAATTGACATACTAGAACTGTCAACAGCTTTTGGCTTGAAGTAAGGGAAAGCTACCTGGAAACTTCCCCTCCTTGCCCTGGCCTGTGGAGAGAGGAAGATCTTGACACCCCCCCCCCCCAAAAAAAAAAAAAAGAATGCATGGGTACAGGGCTGGTGCAGGAGGGTGTCCACTTGCAAAACAAGGAGGGAAGGACATATGCTGGTGAAGAAAAGAGAAGAAAGGACACACCGCAGCTGATGGTTCAATGCAATTCACATTCCATTTTCCAAATGTAAAGATCCTGCCAGGGTATGACCAAGTATTCCAGGAAATGAATGCCTTATGAAACTCGAGCCTTAGAGGAGGAAGACAACTGGCAGACACTAGCTGTCAGCCCAAGCCCAGACTAACCCAAGGTGAACCCAGATCATCATAAGGAGAAAGCATCAGAAAGATGCTTTAGATAGCCCCTCACAAGCCAGTACTGATCGAGCAGAGCACAACTAGCCTAAGCTGAGAGTTTTCTTTGCAATTAAATGCAAAGGAAATCCAAGCCAACAAATTAAACCATCTGGAAATAAACATCCAGAACATAAGCCAATACTAAAAAATTTCCATCCCTTCAAGCATCAAGATACAGTGCAAATAACCAAGCAACATGGCTCATGCAGAAAACCCTGGCACAAAAGCAAAGTCATGTGAACAAAAGCTCCAAACCCACGCCCTTGTCTGGAATACTGTACAATCTTACAAGCTACATTCAAGGGGATAGCTTTGTTGGTCTGAAGCAGCAGGACTCAAACTTTAATCTCACAAGTGTTTAATGCAGATGTTTTATGAGGAAACAAGCATGTGAATTTCTGGGGTGGAAGAAAAGGTAAGCACTCCATGCACATGATAGTGCTGTACCTAGCAAATGCCACCATTTAAGAAAAGAATCAGTCTGTTGGGAAGTGGCTCAACAGCTTTGTACTTTAAGGACACTGTCACCTGCCCACCAGCAGCCAGGATATCATTTAGTAATGTGCAAGTGACAAATAAAACAACACCAGGAATTTATTGTAGATTTCATCATTGGGCTGCTTTTTTACTCCAGGCAATATAATGTATTTGGATTTAAAAGTCCCTTGAGTTTTTGCAAAGGACATCTGATCCAAAGGAGCACTGAAGTGAAGTATGTCAGTGGTCCATTAGCTGGCACAAGCAATAGGCTTTCATTGGAGAACATTTACCATACCACAAAGTGAAATACCAACCATGTTGGTGACAGATAATGATAGACACGTACATTGGCTTTCTAACATCTTGTGTTCAATGTTTGGGTATTCTGAAGCACTGAATTTCACTGCCATAAACACTGACTAGCTTAGTGACAGCTGAAATTTTGAACTGGGCTTGGGGAAGTGAATATACCCCAAATACAATTTTAATACATTTTCCCCAGGTTTTCCAAAGGATATACAGTTTGTAATTATCCTATGGCCTCCAGGAACATCTATGTTATGGCTATAGATGGTAAAACAGCTTACCAAGAAACAGATCTATTTCCTGGAAAGCCTGAAAACACAGGAGTTGCTACCAAAAAATGACAAAAAATCCCAACTTCATGTATAGGCTAATGGAGTCTGAACTTGCTGAGCCTGAGAGGGAAAGAGACCATGGGATCATAGTAGATAGCTCAATGAAAATGTCAACCCGGTGTGCTGCAGCAGTGAAAAAGGCTAACTCTGTGTTAGAGATTATTAGGAAAGGGATTGAAAATAAAATGGCTGATATTATAATACCCTTTGTGATATGGAGGCTTGCAATGGCAAACAACCTCTGAATGTCTCTTGCCTTGAAAACCCCATGGGGTTGCCATAAAACAGCTGTGACTTGACCAACAAAAACATAAATCTATGGTGCAGCCTCATTTGGAATACTGTGTACAGTTCTGGTCACTATATCTCAAAAATGACGTTGGAGAATTGGGAAAAGCATAGAGGAGGAAAACTAGGATGAATTGGGGATTGGAGCATCTTCCCTATGTGTAAAAGCTAAAGAGTCTGGGACTTTTCAGTTTAGAAAAGAAACAACTAAAGGGGGGGGACATGATAGAGGTTTATAAAATTATGCACAGGGTGTAGAGAACTGACAAAGAGAACTTTTTCTCCCTCTCCTTGAAGGCATCCAATGACACCGATGGGCAGTACATTCAGGATGAACAAATAGAAATACTTTACACAGCGAGTGATTAAAATGCAGAATTTGCTGCCAGATGACGTAGTGATGGCAACAGACATAGACAGCTTTAGAGTTAGACAGATTCATGGAAGATAGGTCTATCAGTGCTCTATCAGTGGCTACTAGCCATGGTGACTAAAGAGAACCTCCATGTTCGGAGGCATGAATCCCAATGCCAGGAGGCAACATCAGGGGAAGGTCTAGCCTCTGTGCACTGTTTTTGGCACTCAAGAAGAACTGGTTGGCTGCTGTGTCAGACAGGATGCTTGACTAGATGGATGATTGGTCTGATCCAGCAGGACTCTTCTTATGTTCTTGTGTTACTGATAAAGCTAGCTACGACAATTAGGAGGCATCTTGCCACTAAACTTTTTGACTATATCACTGCAAGTATTTGGTCTACATGAGACTGGCCATTTGTTCAAGAGTGCGCTTGCTACTCTATCAAAAATATTTGTTAGTCATTGGCTGCATCTACATGGCAAACATTTGCTGTTTTTTTGTAATCACTGCCATGAATTGAGAAACATTCACACTAGTGATTGGGCATCTGCAAAGGAGTTTTGTACTCCATCTGCTACCATTTTCCTTGCATTTTTCCCCTGCCACTGATGGCCTTCTTGATGGCCTTTTCTAAAAAAAAATCAGTAATTGCTATTGCACTATGTAATAGGAAAGTTATAGCAAACTTTTGTCGGGGTCTGCTGGTTCCTCTGAATTCCCAGCTTGCATTAAAAAAATAATACGTCTCTAACTCTTTTCATTGCCTTTCCCCTAATACCTCCACAATGAGACTTATGCTAGACACTTATGCTTTTTTTTGTTTTTTTAACTCAGAAGAACTAGCAGACTGTGGCAATAGGTCACTATAGCTTCATTGCAATGTAGTGCAATAACAGTGGCCATTTTTTTAAAAAGCCCTTTGATGCTGTGGGGGTGTGGAACAAGGGAAATGGAGCACAGTGGGCAGGGTTTTCTAAAATGTGCATCTTCCCATCCAGATGGCTTACTAATGCACTTTGACTATGTTCTCTATGGAAGGGTAATAACAAATCTGGTTTGAGAAAGCATTTAGAAAACAGGGAAATCTTAGAAAATGGACAAAGGATGATGTTGTGTGGATGTTTCCTCTTCCAAACTCCTTGTCCAAGGTAAAAATAAAATAATAAAACCTGCTACAGTTTGGAAGCCAAGGAAGGGGAAAAACCTCCATGAGGAGACAGTCACTGGTCTCAGAGTTTAGTATTTTCTGCAAGCACACTATGGCCCTTTAATCCATAACTGGACAATGGACTTGGGTGATTTGTCCAGTGAATATTGCTGATCTACATTTTGCCTTGCTGGCTGTATGGACTTTGTATTAATAGAATCCATGGCCAACAGGAGGGTGTTGGCTTTATATTAGCTCAGATACCTAATCATCTGAGTCAATCTGCTTCACACAACATGCCTTAGAAACCACAAAGTGAGAGATTTCCACACTGTGGCTATAAACCTGTTGCCCTGCAGTGAGTATACAGGGCTGGAGCAACTATGCATTAAGTGTTATCAAGAGAACCTACAAGACTGTGCCTCTGCTAACACCTGTGCAGGATACACAGCTGCAGCTAACACAGAGAGAGCTCATGAACATATTTGCAAGCACAACTGACATCAAAGTGTTTACAGTCATGTAAGCGGTTTTATAACAAGCTGTGGACGACAAATGGGAAATCCTACCTCCCCCCTGCGCCCCCCAAATCTCCACTTCCAGGAACCGGAGCAGGCTAATTTCTCCTCTTGCTCTACTTTTACCTTTAAATGTTTTCCAGCAGCTCTTAATATTCCATCCTTTTTGGAGCATTTTCGAACCCCCGGCCATTTTAAGTTTTCCCTTCTGATTAATTTACAAAGTCGTATCTTTCTCCATACCCTGGGAATTCTTCAAGTATGGAGAGAATTTATGGGCAGCCCAGTACCTGCCATCAAACCTCCATTTTGTTGGCCCTTCTCTTTTCCCCTCTACTTTGTTCTACATGAAACCTACAAAACATTTTGAGCCATTTGCAGCATAAAGGGTGAGAACCCACTCATGTATAATCTTTAACTTACTGAAATTTAGCTGCTCCAGTGGAGGAATTGGTAGGGAAGAATTGGTTTTAATTACCTGAAATTGGCAGGGGAGGGGGGGAGATACAAATCAACTTAAGAACCAATAGGTTCCAGTAGAGTTGTATTTATCTTCAAAGCCAAGAGTCCTTATTCAGGGACATCCTTGCCTGGCACTTTGTGAGATACTTGCAGGGTGTATGATTATTAGGGCAGATGCTTGCAATCCAGGACTTGGTGTAGTGGTTAAGTGCACAGACTCTAATCTGGGAAAACTGGGTTTGATTCCCCACTCCTCCACTTGCACCTGCTGGATGACCTTGGACAAGCCATAGTTCTGTAAGAGGTGTTCTTGAAAGAGCACTTTCTGTCAGAGCTCTCTCAGCCCCACCTGCTTCACAAGGTGTCTGTTATGGAGAGGGGAAAGAAAAGGAGATTGTAAGCCTCTCTGAGATTCCAAGTGAAGGGTGGGGTATAAATCCTCCCCCCCCCCACTGCATTGCATGTCCAGGTTACTTGCTTCTGTCTTTTTAATTCTGTGGTGCCAGTTTATTTTTCAATGAACAGTTTTCATTTTTAAGCATGGTTTGTTCTGGGATTCCAGTGAACACCCCCGCACACACTTCTTGATTCAAGTCTGTCTCATACTTGGGGTTGACAGCTGGTACTCTAAAGGGCTCTAAAATGAAAAGGACATTCGAGGGTTTTAGAGGTTCGGTCATAGACTGTATCTTTTGCCAGGTCTTTAAAGTGCCTGAGCATCTAGAAAGGCTTTGGAGGTGGCAGCATAACTTTCATTCAGAGCAACAGATGGAGACTCTTGACTGGTTTACGATACTTGTGCAGCTTCTAAGAGTGGCTTTACAACAGGCCTTGTGGTAAGGAGATGTAGATTGATGTGGAGTTCTGGAAGTTAATGCTTCTGAACTAAAAGAGAACTTTAGATCTCTGACTGCATTCAAATATTGGGTGGCTGTGGGATAGATAATCTCCATTCCAGAGAGATGGTACATTCATGTTTCATTTTATTTATAGTATGTATAAGCCTGCCTTCCCCTTAGATAAATAGGTAAACAACAACAACAAAAACCATGGAAGAACAGAATTCTAAAAACAGAAGAATTAAACATCCAGCAGGGAAAAAACCCTCTTAAAATTCAACGTAAGTCCTTGGTGAAATAGCAGATCCAATTTAAGACATTGGAGTAAGTCAGATGAATCTGGGCAAGGTTGCCTGGTAAGTGGTAATCACAACTGTACACTCTCATTCAGATGCAAGTAGCTACAGTCAGAGGCTGAACTTTGGGATATTAGGCAGCCTGAGTGGGGAGGCACCATGCTATGGTCCAGGGATAAGGTTCCTGCTTTAAATTCAGATGGTTCAGAGTTAAATTGGTATTTCTGATTAAATGATCTCAGATAGCAGGTGCGTGGAGAAAGACCCTTCTCTGCCTGAGACCCTGGAAAGCTACTTCTAGTTAGAGACAATAATGCTGAGTTAAGGTGGACCGATAGGCTTGACTTGGCATATGTTTTAATGAATGATGGTTTGTTATTAGATATTATGGTTGGCTATTAGATATCTACATTGAGTCATGTTCACTGGAATCGATGCCTCAGGAACCAGCCTGGAGGTTAATGGGGATGTGCATCCTACATAGATATTGTGGTCTCTTTCAGCATTCAAAAGCAGCAGGATGTCTTCCTTAATTGGAGAATTGCATGCTGGGATGTGAAGCTCTCTGTAGGCAACCCTACTGTGTCGCAGGCAAGAATAGCCTTAGCCATAAGGAAAATCAAGAGCGTTGCCAGTCTGGATACTTTTTTTATTGCAGAAGAAGCTGAAGCAATGAGATATACAAAACATAGGAATAAGGAATACACTTAGTGGTCTGTGTTTTTATTTCCCGCTGTTGGTTTTAGGGGGAGTCAGGACAGTCAAAACTCAGCAGCTTTCCTTCCCTGGAAGCTGCCAAGAAGGACTTTGAGAAGAAGTTTCGGGATAAGACAAAGAACAGTTGGGCTGACCGGGAGAACTTTGTAGCCCATGATGGCAAGTATACTTTGATTGAAGTGCAACAAGGGGATGAAGAGGAACAAGAGGTGACAGTGAAGGTAAATGACCAAGGGGATACATCTGGGACAAAAGTCTGCTAAGGAAGAAAGGGCATTGCAAAGCAGTCTGGCAAAAGCCTAAATATATGTAATCTAATGGATATAAATCTCAGTTACTTAACATATTGTATAATTTTAATAGAAGTAAAAGAGAGCAGCTAACTCCAGTTATCCCTGTGCCATGGCATTCAGTGACCAGAATGCTCTAAGCCAGGAGGTTTACCTCTTAATGTACAATTGGGTAGAGTAGTGTACATCTTACCATGGATCTTTAGAAGTAAATGTGCTATACATTTTAAAAAAAATGAAATGGAATGGAAGGAACTTGAAACATCCCAGAGGGAGTTGGGAGCTCTGCCAGCATGCATACATACCCGCAAAATGTAATATTTATCCTTGTGAGCAGACATGGGGCGGGG
Source organism: Gekko gecko (assembly GCA_029375565.1). NCBI lineage: Eukaryota > Metazoa > Chordata > Lepidosauria > Squamata > Gekkonidae > Gekko > Gekko gecko. Next base: position 101,602,848 of record JAPDNY010000002.1, on the reverse strand, counting down.
GGGCTCATTTGGAAGGTCAGCTGGCAGATTCCTGAGTGCTGAAGTGCACTGTATGGGTAGACTAGTGATTGAGCAGCTGGCCTTGAACAGTGGTTAGGCCTTGGGTTTGAGCTCCAACATGATCCCCAAGAAGTCAGTTGATTCAATCTGGTTGCCCTGCAGTGCCCAGATCTTCTCTCAAGGATCTGGAAATACTCTTGTGCTTTGGCTATGACATGATCACTGCAGTAAGCCTTTAGAAGGTCCCTTGCTGGTTTCTGAACTCCACATGCATGTGAACACAAGAAGCCAACTGAACCGTGATTTGTGAAATGGATGGGACCCAGGATATGTATGGGCAACCTAGTCCTATGCTTATGTATGCAGAAGTGTTCAGTGGGGCTTGCTCCCAGATAAGTGCATAAGTTGCAGTCCTGTCCCAGTTGGAAGGAATGTCACTGTGTGTGAATTCAGGCTTAGATCAGCTGTTTCCTGTCTCCAAGGTGGATGCTGTAGATGGAGTAAAGCTATCCAAGCAAAAGATACAAGGCTGCACCCTAGACAAGGCTACCCAGGAGCTGGTCTCACTCATCTTCAGCAACGACATGTTTAAAGAAGCCATGCAAACCATGAATATAGGTAAAGAATGGAGGGGGCTTTGTCTAGTTATGCAGAAGAAACAGAGGGCATCATACCCTATGTCACCTGAATTTGGTATGAGGCCGAGGCCAGCTTGTCATTCAGTAGCATCTGCTTCATGAAGTTCTACCTTTTACCAACCTTAGTGCTGTTGCAGAATTGTGGGCTGTACAGTTTCAGTGGGGTCAAGCCAAAGTAACTAGTAGCAGCTTAGTTCTGGGAATAATGAGGAATGCTTCTGCTAGAGAGTGAAAGGCTGCAGTAGACCCTTAACCTTGGAATAGTTTCTAATCCAAGTGGCCCAAAGCCACTGATTTGTAGACTTCGTGAAGTTCATCCAAGTAGTCATATCAATCTATTCCAAATTCCTGTGTTTCATTTTGTATCCTGTCAGATGTGAAGAAAATGCCCCTGGGAAAGCTGAGCAAGCAGCAGATTGCCAAAGGCTTCGAAGCTCTAGAGGCCCTCGAGACAGCCATGCAGAAGCAGCCACCATCCCAGAAGGTGCTGGAAGAGCTCTCCTCTCGTTTCTACACCATCATCCCCCACAACTTTGGCCGTGCTCGGCCTCCATCCATCACCACCCAGGAGGTCATCCAAGCCAAGAAGGACATGCTGTTGGTAAGGAGTCTTGGGGACTGGCTAAGGCTTGATTTAAACTCACTCAGGGGGACCTCACGCTCATGCTGTGTCTCATGCGAAGAGCTACACATGCTTAGGTTGTATGTTGGTACAATTCTCCACAAAGGCTCTGGCATGCAAAAGAAGCACACATTGCTGCTTTGCATGGCTAGCAGAACAGTTTAAATGAGATGTTGAGCTTGTGCAGGGTCACAAGGGGAAGCTCCTTGCCTTACTAGCCTTACATAGAATTAAAATTGGGGCCCCATGCACTGTTCAAGCAAACGGAACCTCACTGCCAGGAAACACGCTGTCAAAATTGTTTGAGGCATTAGTGCTATCTGCTCATTAGTGAAACTGTCCTCACTTACAGCAGAGAGCTGCACTGTGCCCTGAACAGCTAGTTTTTATTTGGGCTCCAAAGATGTTCAATGGTCCTGGGAGGAAGAAAGAGGATGGCAGGCATCGGGGCCTGTTTCTGGTTAGAGGACCCTTTTGGGAAGGAGTCCTAGTGGCCATAGATTCAGCTTAATGAGCCTTCTGTTTTTCTATGGGTTATGATAGCTGTCGCAAGCTGGGCAGTAACCTGCAGGATGAGGGTGTGGGAAGGCAAGCCCACACAGCTTCTGCAGTGCTTTAGACTCCTGGTCTCCAGTGGCCTTTTAGTACTGCTACAAGGAAGTCTGTTTTCCCCTTGCCAGCCTCCACACTGCAGCCTTTTCTCTTTAACCTTGAAAGTTTCTTGTGGGACCCAGCCAGCTCACAACTGCCAGCTAGAGTGGGGTGGCTTTAAATGTGGGGGTGTGGCAAACAAAGCTTCAGAAGCCAAAGTGCTGCCATAAGCAACCAACTCAAGTTTTTGCATAACATATACTTTCTTTAAAAGTTGTTAAGCAGTGTACGGTGTGTGTAATATGCAGAAGGCACATAGAAGCCCTTTTCTACTATCCCCCCACATGATCCCCTGGGCCTTCTATAGGGGCAGTAGGCCCAGAGAAGCCCTTTTCCACACACACCCACACCATCCCCAGGCCTTCCATGGGGGCAGTAGGCCCACAGAAGCCCTTTTCCGCCCCTCCACACCATCCCCTGGGCCTTCTATGGGGGCAGTAGGCTCAGAGAAGCCCTTTTCCGCCCCCCACGCACCATCCCCTGGGCCTTCTATGGGGGCAGTAGGCCCAGAGAAGCCCTTTTCCGCCCCCCACGCACCATCCCCTGGGCCTTCTATGGGGGCAGTAGGCCCAGAGAAGCGCTTTTCCGCCCCCCACGCACCATCCCCTGGGCCTTCTATGGGGGCAGTACGCCCAGAGAAGCCCTTTTCCCCACACACACACCATCCCCTGGGCCTTCTATGGGGGCAGTAGGCCCAGAGAAGCCCTTTTCCGCCCCACACACACCATCCCCTGGGCCTTCTATGGGGGCAGTAGGCCCAGAGAAGCCCTTTCCCCCACACACACACCATCCCCTGGGCCTTCTATGGGGGCAGTAGGCCCAGAGAAGCCCTTTACCCCACACACACCATCTCCGGGCCTTCTATGGGGGCAGTAGACCCAGAGAAGCCCTTTTCCGCCCCCACGCACCATCCCCTGGGCCTTCAATGGGGGCAGTAGACCCAGAGAAGCCCTTTTCCGCCCCCACGCACCATCCCAAGGGGCCTTCTATGGGGGCAGTAGGCCCAGAGAAGCCCATTTCCGCCCCCCACACACCATCCCCATGGCCTTCTATGGGGGCAGTAGACCCAGAGAAGCCCTTTTCCGCCCCCACACATCATCCCCATGGCCTTCTATGGGGGCAGTAGGCCCAGAGAAGCCCTTTTCCACACACACCCACACCATCCCCAGGCCTTCCATGGGGGCAGTAGGCCCACAGAAGCCCTTTTCCACACACACCCACACCATCCCCAGGCCTTCCATGGGGGCAGTAGGCCCACAGAAGCCCTTTTCCGCCCCTCCACACCATCCCCTGGGCCTTCTATGGGGGCAGTAGGCTCAGAGAAGCCCTTTTCCGCCCCCACGCACCATCCCCTGGGCCTTCTATGGGGGCAGTAGGCCCAGAGAAGCCCTTTTCCGCCCCCACGCACCATCCCCTGGGCCTTCTATGGGGGCAGTAGGCCCAGAGAAGCGCTTTTCCGCCCCCACGCACCATCCCCTGGGCCTTCTATGGGGGCAGTACGCCCAGAGAAGCCCTTTTCCCCACACACACACCATCCCCTGGGCCTTCTATGGGGGCAGTAGGCCCAGAGAAGCCCTTTTCCGCCCCCCACACACCATCCCCTGGGCCTTCTATGGGGGCAGTAGGCCCAGAGAAGCCCTTTCCCCCACACACACACACCATCCCCTGGGCCTTCTATGGGGGCAGTAGGCCCAGAGAAGCCCTTTACCCCCAAACACACCATCTCCGGGCCTTCTATGGGGGCAGTAGACCCAGAGAAGCCCTTTTCCGCCCCCCACGCACCATCCCCTGGGCCTTCAATGGGGGCAGTAGACCCAGAGAAGCCCTTTTCCGCCCCCCACGCACCATCCCAAGGGGCCTTCTATGGGGGCAGTAGGCCCAGAGAAGCCCATTTCCGCCCCCCACACACCAGCCCCATGGCCTTCTATGGGGGCAGTAGACCCAGAGAAGCCCTTTTCCGCCCCCACACATCATCCCCATGGCCTTCTATGGGGGCAGTAGGCCCAGAGAAGCCCTTTTCCGCCTCCCACACACCATCCCCTGGGCCTTCTATGGGGGCAGTAGGCCCAGAGAAGCCCTTTTCCCCACACACACACCATCCCCTGGGCCTTCTATGGGGACAGTAGGCCCAGAGAAGCCCTTTCCCCCACACACACCATCCCCTGGGCTTTCTATGGGGGCAGTAGGCCCAGAGAAGACCCTTTTCCGCCCCCCACACCATCCCCTGGGCCTTCTATGGGGGCAGTAGGCCCAGAGAAGCCCTTTTCCGCCCCCACGCACCATCCCCTGGGCATTCTATGGGGGCAGTAGGCCCAGAGAAGCCCTTTTCCGCCCCCACGCACCATCCCCTGGGCCTTCTATGGGGGCAGTAGGCCCAGAGAAGCCCTTTCCCCCCACACACCATCCCCTGGGCCTTCTATGGGGGCAGTAGGCCCAGAGAAGCCCTTTTCCGCCCCCACACATCATCCCCATGGCCTTCTATGGGGGCAGTAGGCCCAGAGAAGCCCTTTTCCGCCCCCACACACCATCCCCTAGACCTTCTATGGGGGCACTAGGCCCAGAGAAGCCCTTTTCCCCCACACACACCATCCTCTGGGCCTTCTATGGGGGCAGTAGGCCCAGAGAAGTCCTTTCCCCACACACACACACCACCCCCTGGGCCTTCTATGGGGGCAGTAGGCCCAGAGAAGCCCTTTCCCCCCACACACCATCCCCTGGGCCTTCTATGGGGGAAGTAGGCCCAGAGAAGCCCTTTTCCGCCCCCACACCATCCCCTGGGCCTTCTATGGGGGCAGTAGGCCCAGAGAAGCCCTTTTCCGCCCCCCACGCACCATCCCCTGGGCCTTCTATGGGGGCAGTAGGCCCAGAGAAGCCCTTTTCCCCACACACACACCATCCTCTGGGCCTTCTATGGGGGCAGTAGGCCCAGAGAAGCCCTTTCCCCACACACACACACCACCCCCTGGGCGTTCTACGGGGGCAGTAGGCCCAGAGAAGCCCTTTTCCGCCCCCCATGCAACATCCCCTGGGCCTTCAATGGGGGCAGTAGGCCCAGAGTAGCCCTTTCCCCCACACACACCATCCCCTGGGCCTTCTGTGGAGGCAGTAGGCCCAGAGAAGCCCTTTTCCACACACACCCCACACCATCTCCGGGCCTTCTATGGGGGCAGTAGGCCCAGAGAAGCCCATCTCCACCACCCCCACACCATCCCATGGGCCTTCTATGGAGGCAGTAGGCCCAGAGAAGCCCTTTTCTGCCCCACACACACCATCCCCTGGGCCTTCTATGGGGGCAGTAGGCCTCAGAAGCCCTTCTCCACCCCCCCCACACCATCCCCTGGGCCTTCTATGGAGGCAGTAGGCCCAGAGAAGCCCTTTTCCGCCCCCACACACCATCCCCTGGGCCTTCTATGGGGGAAGTAGGCCCAGAGAAGCCCTTTTCCCACCACACACACCATCCCCTGGGCCTTCTATGGGGGCAGTAGGCCCAGAGAAGCCCTTTCCCCCACGCACACCATCCCCTGGGCCTTCTGTGGAGGCAGTAGGCCCAGAGAAGCCCTTTTCCACACACACCCCACACCATCCCCAGGCCTTCTATGGGGGCAGTAGGCTCAGAGAAGCCCTTCTCCACCCCCCACACCATCCCCTGGGCCTTCTATGGAGGCAGTAGGCCCAGAGAAGCCCTTTTCTGCCCCACACACACCATCCCCTGGGCCTTCTATGGAGGCAGTAGGCCCAGAGAAGCCCTTTTCCTCCCCCACTCACACCATCCCCTGGGCCTTCTATGGGGACAGTAGGCCCAGAGAAGCCCTTTTCCGCCCCCACACCATCTCCTAGGCCTTCTATGGGGGCAGTAGGCCCAGAGAAGCCCTTTTCCGTCCCCCACACACCATCCCCTGGGCCTTCTATCGGGGCAGTAGGCCCAGAGAAGCCCTTTTCCGCCCCCACGCACCATCCCCTGGGCCTTCTATGGGGGCAGTAGGCCCAGAGAAGCCCTTTTCCGCCCCCCACGCACCATCCCCTGGGCCTTCTATGGGGGCAGTAGGCCCAGAGAAGCCCTTTCCCCCACACACACACCATCCCCTGGGCCTTCTATGGGGGCAGTAGGCCCAGAGAAGCCCTTTTCCCCACACACACACCATCCCCTGGGCCTTCTATGGGGACAGTAGGCCCAGAGAAGCCCTTTCCCCCACACACACACCATCCCCTGGGCCTTCTATGGGGGCAGTAGGCCCAGAGAAGCCCTTTTCCTCCCCACACACACCATCCCCTGGGCCTTCTATGGGGACAGTAGGCCCAGAGAAGCCCTTTTCCTCCCCACACACACTATCCCCTGGGCCTTCTATGGGGGCAGTAGGCCCAGAGAAGCCCTTTTCCGCCCCCACACCATCCCCTGGGCCTTCTATGGAGGCAGTAGGCCCAGAGAAGCCCTTTTCCACCCCCACGCACCATCCCCTGGGCCTTCTATGGGGGCAGTAGGCCCAGAGAAGCCCTTTCCCCATACACACACCATCCCCTGGGCCTTCTATGGGGGCAGTAGGCCCAGAGAAGCCCTTTTCCGCCCCCCACGCACCATCCCCTGGGCCTTCTATGGGGGCAGTAGACCCAGAGAAGCCCTTTTCCGCCCCCACGCACCATCCCCTGGGCCTTCTATGGGGGCAGTAGACCCAGAGAAGCCCTTTTCCGCCCCCACGCACCATCCCCTGGGCCTTCTATGGGGGCAGTAGACCCAGAGAAGCCCTTTTCCGCCCCCCACACACCATACCCATGGCGTTCTATGGGGGCAGTAGACCCTGAGAAGCCCTTTTCCGCCCCCACACATCATCCCCATGGCCTTCTATGGGGGCAGTAGGCCCAGAGAAGCCCTTTTCCGCCCTCCACACACCATCCCCAAGGCCTTCTATGGGGGCAGTAGGCCCAGAGAAGCCCTTTTCCCCACACACACACCATCCTCTGGGCCTTCTATGGGGGCAGTAGGCCCAGAGAAGCCCTTTCCCCACACACACACTCCACCCCCTGGGCCTTCTATGGGGGCAGTAGGCCCAGAGAAGCCCTTTCCCCCACACACCATCCCCTGGGCCTTCTATGGGGGAAGTAGGCCCAGAGAATCCCTTTTCCGCCCCCCCACACCATCCCCTGGGCCTTCTATGGGGGCAGTAGGCCCAGAGAAGCCCTTTTCCGCCCCCACGCACCATCCCCTGGGCCTTCTATGGGGGCAGTAGGCCCAGAGAAGCCCTTTTCCCCACACACACACCATCCTCTGGGCCTTCTATGGGGGCAGTAGGCCCAGAGAAGCCCTATCCCCACACACACACACCACCCCCTGGGCCTTCTACGGGGGCAGTAGGCCCAGAGAAGCCCTTTTCCGCCCCCATGCACCATCCCCTGGGCCTTCAATGGGGGCAGTAGGCCCAGAGTAGCCCTTTCCCCCACACACACCATCCCCTGGGCCTTCTGTGGAGGCAGTAGGCCCAGAGAAGCCCTTTTCCACACACACCCCACACCATCTCCGGGCCTTCTATGGGGGCAGTAGGCCCAGAGAAGCCCTTCTCCACCACCCCCACACCATCCCATGAGCCTTCTATGGAGGCAGTAGGCCCAGAGAAGCCCTTTTCTGCCCCCACACACCATCCCCTGGGCCTTCTATGGGGGCAGTAGGCCTCGAGAAGCCCTTCTCCACCCCCCCCACACCATCCCCTGGGCCTTCTATGGGGACAGTAGGCCCAGAGAAGCCCTTTCCCCCACACACACACCATCCCCTGGGCCTTCTATGGGGGCAGTAGGCCCAGAAAAGCCCTTTTCCTCCCCCACACACCATCCCCTGGGCCTTCTATGGGGGCAGTAGGCCTCGAGAAGCCCTTCTCCACCCCCCCACACCATCCCCTGGGCCTTCTATGGAGGCAGTAGGCCCAGAGAAGCCCTTTTCTGCCCCACACAAACCATCCCCTGGGCCTTCTATCTGGGCAGTAGGCCCAGAGAAGCCCTTTTCTGCCCCACACACACCATCCCCTGGGCCTTCTATGGAGGCAGTAGGCCCAGAGAAGCCTTTTTCTGCCCCACACACACCATCCCCTGGGCCTTCTATGGAGGCAGTAGGCCCAGAGAAGCCCTTTTCTGCCCCACACACACCATCCCCTGGGCCTTCTATCGAGGCAGTAGGCCCAGAGAAGCCCTTTTCTGCCCCACACACACCATCCCCTGGGCCTTCTATGGAGGCAGTAGGCCCAGAGAAGCCCTTTTCCTCCCCCACACACACCATCCCCTGGGCTTTCTATGGGGACAGTAGGCCCAGAGAAGCCCTTTTCCGCCCCCCACACCATCTCCTAGGCCTTCTATGGGGGCAGTAGGCCCAGAGAAGCCCTTTTCCGCCTCCCACACACCATCCCCTGGGCCTTCTATGGGGGCAGTAGGCCCAGAGAAGCCCTTTTCCGCACACACACACCATCCCCTGGGCCTTCTATGGGGACAGTAGGCCCAGAGAAGCCCTTTCCCCCACACACACCATCCCCTTGGCCTTCTATGGGGGCAGTAGGCCCAGAGAAGCCCTTTTCCTCCCCCACACACACCATCCCCTGGGTCTTCTATGGGGGCAGTAGGCCCAGAGAAGTCCTTTTCCGCCCCCACACCATCTCCTAGGCCTTCTATGGGGGCAGTAGGCCCAGAGAAGCCCTTTTCCGCCCCCCACACCATCCCCTGGGCCTTCTATGGAGGCAGTAGGCCCAGAGAAGCCCTTTTCCGCCCCCACGCACCATCCCCTGGGCCTTCTATGGGGGCAGTAGGCCCAGAGAAGCCCTTTTCCGCCCCCACGCACCATCCCCTGGGCCTTCTATGGGGGCAGTAGGCCCAGAGAAGCCCTTTCCCCATACACACACCATCCCCTGGGCCTTCTATGGGGGCAGTAGACCCAGAGAAGCCCTTTTCCGCCCCCACGCACCATCCCCTGGGCCTTCTATGGGGGCAGTAGACCCAGAGAAGCCCTTTTCCGCCCCCACGCACCATCCCCTGGGCCTTCTATGGGGGCAGTAGGCCCAGAGAAGCCCTTTTCCTCCCCCACACACACCATCCCCTGGGCCTTCTATGGGGACAGTAGGCCCAGAGAAGCCCTTTTCCGCCCCCCACACCATCTCCTAGGCCTTCTATGGGGGCAGTAGGCCCAGAGAAGCCCTTTTCCGCCCCCACACACCATCCCCTGGGCCTTCTATCAGGGCAGTAGGCCCAGAGAAGCCCTTTTCCGCCCCCACGCACCATCCCCTGGGCCTTCTATGGGGGCAGTAGGCCCAGAGAAGCCCTTTTCCGCCCCCACGCACCATCCCCTGGGCCTTCTATGGGGGCAGTAGGCCCAGAGAAGCCCTTTCCCCCACACACACACCATCCCCTGGGCCTTCTATGGGGGCAGTAGGCCCAAAGAAGCCCTTTCCCCACACACACACCATCCCCTGGGCCTTCTATGGGGGCAGTAGACCCAGAGAAGCCCTTTTCCGCCCCCACGCCCCATCCCCTGGGCCTTCAATGGGGGCAGTAGACCCAGAGAAGCCCTTTTCCGCCCCCCACGCACCATCCCCTGGGCCTTCTGTGGGGGCAGTAGACCCAGAGAAGCCCTTTTCCGCCCCCCACACACCATCCCCATGGCGTTCTATGGGGGCAGTAGACCCAGAGAAGCCCATTTCCGCCCCCACACATCATCCCCATGGCCTTCTATGGGGGCAGTAGGCCCAGAGAAGCCCTTTTCCGCCCCCACACACCATCCCCTGGGCCTTCTATGGGGGCAGTAGGCCCAGAGAAGCCCTTTTCCACACACACACACCATCCCCTGGGCCTTCTATGGGGGCAGTAGGCCCAGAGAAGCCCTTTCCCCACACACACACCACCCCCTGGGCCTTCTATGGGGGCAGTAGGCCCAGAGAAGCCCTTTCCCCCCACACACCATCCCCTGGGCCTTCTATGGGGGCAGTAGGCCCAGAGAAGCCCTTTTCTGCCCCCCACGCACCATCCCCTGGGCCTTCTATGGGGGCAGTAGGCCCAGAGAAGCCCTTTTCCACCCCCCACGCACCATCTCCTGGACCTTCAATGGGGGCAGTAGGCCCAGAGAAGCCCTTTTCCCCACACACACACCATCCTCTGGGACTTCTATGGGGGCAGTAGGCCCAGAGAAGCCCTTTCCCCACACACACACACCACCCCCTGGGCCTTCTGCGGGGGCAGTAGGCCCAGAGAAGCCCTTTTCCGCCCCCCATCCACCATCCCCTGGGCCTTCAATGGGGGCAGTAGGCCCAGAGAAACCCTTTCCCCCACACACACCATCCCCTGGGCCTTCTGTGGAGGCAGTAGGCCCAGAGAAGCCCTTTTCCATACACACCCCACACCATCCCCGGGCCTTCTATGGGGGCAGTAGGCCCAGAGAAGCCTTTCTCCACCACCCCCACACCATCCCCTGGGCCTTCTATGGAGGCAGTAGGCCCAGAGAAGCCCTTTTCTGCCCCACACACACCATCCCCTGGGCCTTCTGTGGGGGCAGTAGACCCAGAGAAGCCCTTTTCCGCCCCCCACACACCATCCCCATGGCGTTCTATGGGGGCAGTAGACCCAGAGAAGCCCATTTCCGCCCCCACACATCATCCCCATGGCCTTCTATGGGGGCAGTAGGCCCAGAGAAGCCCTTTTCTGCCCCCCACACACCATCCCCTGGGCCTTCTATGGGGGCAGTAGGCCCAGAGAAGCCCTTTTCCCCACACACACACCATCCCCTGGGCCTTCTATGGGGGCAGTAGGCCCAGAGAAGCCCTTTCCCCACACACACACCACCCCCTGGGCCTTCTATGGGGGCAGTAGGCCCAGAGAAGCCCTTTCCCCCCACACCATCCCCTGGGCCTTCTATGGGGGCAGTAGGCCCAGAGAAGCCCTTTTCCGCCCCCACGCACCATCCCCTGGGCCTTCTATGGGGGCAGTAGGCCCAGAGAAGCCCTTTTCCACCCCCACGCACCATCTCCTGGACCTTCAATGGGGGCAGTAGGCCCAGAGAAGCCCTTTTCCCCACACACACACCATCCTCTGGGACTTCTATGGGGGCAGTAGGCCCAGAGAAGCCCTTTCCCCACACACACACCACCCCCTGGGCCTTCTGCGGGGGCAGTAGGCCCAGAGAAGCCCTTTTCCGCCCCCCATCCACCATCCCCTGGGCCTTCAATGGGGGCAGTAGGCCCAGAGAAGCCCTTTCCCCCACACACACCATCCCCTGGGCCTTCTGTGGAGGCAGTAGGCCCAGAGAAGCCCTTTTCCATACACACCCCACACCATCCCCGGGCCTTCTATGGGGGCAGTAGGCCCAGAGAAGCCTTTCTCCACCACCCCCACACCATCCCCTGGGCCTTCTATGGAGGCAGTAGGCCCAGAGAAGCCCTTTTCTGCCCCACACACACCATCCCCTGGGCCTTCAATGGGTGCAGTAGGCCTAGAGAAGCCCTTCTCCATCCCCCCACACCATCCCCTGGGCCTTCTATGGAGGCAGTAGGCCCAGAGAAGCCCTTTTCTGCCCCACACACACCATCCCCTGGGCCTTCTATGGAGGCAGTAGGCCCACAGAAGCCCTTTTCCGCCCCCCACACATCATCCCCTGGGCCTTCTATGGGGGAAGTAGGCCCAGAGAAGCCCTTTTCCCCCACACACACCATCCCCTGGGCCTTCTATGGGGGCAGTAGGCCCAGAGAAGCCCTTTCCCCCACACACACCATCCCCTGGGCCTTCTGTGGAGGCAGTAGGCCCAGAGAAGCCCTTTTCCACACACACCCCACACCATCCCCAGGCCTTCTATGGGGGCAGTAGGCCCAGAGAAGCCCTTCTCCACCCCCCCACATCATCCCCTGGGCCTTCTATGGAGGCAGTAGGCCCAGAGAAGCCCTTTTCTGCCCCACACACACCATCCCCTGGGCCTTCTATGGAGGCAGTAGGCCCAGAGAACCCCTTTTCTGCCCCACACACACCATCCCCTGGGCCTTCTATGGAGGCAGTAGGCCCAGAAAACCCCTTTTCCTCCCCCACACACACCATCCCCTGGGCCTTCTATGGGGACAGTAGGCTCAGAGAAGCCCTTTTCCGCCCCCCACACCATCTCCTAGGCCTTCTATGGGGGCAGTAGGCCCAGAGAAGCCCTTTTCCACCCCCACACACCATCCCCTGTGCCTTCTATCGGGGCAGTAGGCCCAGAGAAGCCCTTTTCCGCCTCCCCTTCTATGGGTGCAGTAGGCCCAGAGAAGCCCATTCTGCCCCCCACACACCATCCTCTGGGCCTTCTATGGGCCCAGTAGGCCGAGAGAAGCCTGTTCTGCCACCCCCCCATCCTCTGGGCCTTCTATGGGCCCAGTAGGCCTAGAGAAGCCCGTTCCGCCCCTCTTCCCTTCCTTTCCCCCCTTTCCTTTCTTCCTCTCTCCTTTCTTTCACTCTTCCCCCTCTTCCTTCTTTCCTCCCTTCAGGGTCATGAGCACAACTAGAAAATGGTTGCTGCAAGAGGCAGAGCTGGCCAGAAAATGGCTGCTGCATGAGACGGAACCTACCAGAAGATGCATAATTCTAATAGTGATTCTTCAGCATTTCAGAGTTTCTGTTTGACAGGATATCTTTAGAAATGAACATATTGCTTAATAATAACCAAATAATAGTGGATGAAACTGTTCTATGCCTTCACAGTAGCAGGCTAAGTAGAAATCTTTCCAGCAGTTGTGCTATTTGCACTATTTGGAGCTGTGAGAATGAGAGAACCTGTTATGTTTGTAATGAAACTGCTATAGAGAAAAAATTCTGGCTAACTCAGGTTTACAGTCGGAGAGCCATGCTGTTTCTAGGACAAAAAACCAGCTTAATACAAATGAATCTGCAGTTAAGACCTGATCGCAGCCTTAAGTACTCCAATAGAATGCTTGGCAGATGCAGCCTTTAGGGACAGTAATGCTGCCTATCCTTCAGTGCCAGATAATATCTACTTCCTTGTCTAAAACATGTTTTAAAGTCCCCCATGGCTTCCAGGCCAAAGGGCCAATGAATCTGTCCCAGAGTAAATGGCTTACCTGGCAAGATAGTTAATAGACAAGAAACTGGAGTGGCGGATGACACTTTCCCTGTGCAGCTTCCCTCCCCCCACGGGTGTCAAGGGACCTTAAAGCCAAGGTCCCGTTTGGGGGCAGATCAAGCAAAACAGAACCAAAAGGGCTGAAGTGTGAGTCCCTGCACTCCAGGGTATCACTGCCACCCCTTTACTACCCGGCCAGCCAAAGACCAAGGGACAAAGCCTCTAACCCTCCTGGGACCAAGATCAAAAAAGTCACCCTTGAAAGGTGGGTTGCTTATAAGGTGAGTTCCAGAAAACAACTAATCAGGTAGCTATAGTCAATAAGGGCTAAAGTACTATATTCAGATTGAAGCCTCCTGAATTTAAGAATACAACAAAGTATAAGTAAAGTGTTTTATGATAAAGTTGTGCAGGAATATTCAACAAAAGAGCAGTGAACAGTGAGGATAAAAAAATAAAGCTAAAAGCCTAAGCTAAGCACACTTAAAAGCATTGGTTCAAGATCCAGGTGTTACTCTACAAGACGGAGTCCAACGGGGTTCCAAAGTTCAAGATCAAGTTTCCAAACAGTATGACCCACAGAGAATCAAGAAGCGTCCCAAAGTCAGATTTAATCTGGATACAGGGCAAAGCTGGAATGGAAAATCTTTCCTCTTGGTCAATGACCCACATTGGCCTGATTCTAGTTAACCAATCAAATGTATAGCAAATGAAGTAACTTGACCATTCAGATATATTGCTAACCAGGGTTACTCAGTCAATCAGATGAGTTTGGCAGTTAGACCAAATGGGATAGAGCAGGTTGAGAAAGAAGTACTTTTCTCCCTTTCTCACAATACAAGAACTCGTGGACACTCAATGAAATTGCTGAGCAGTCAGATTAGAACAGATAAAAGAAAGTACTTCTTTACCCAAAGAGTGATGGAATTCACTGCCACAGGAGGGGGTGGCAGCTACAAGCATGGACAAGTTTCAAGAGGGAATTAGATAAACATATGGAGCAGAAGTCCATCAGTGGCTGCCACAAGGTATAGATAGGAACTCTCAGTCTGGGGCAGGTGATGCACTCTATTCTTGGTGCTGGGGGGGGGCAACAGTGGGAGGGCTTCTAGTGTCCTGGCCCCACTGCTGGACCTCCTGATGGCACCTCGTATTTTTGGCCACTGTGTGACGGAGTGTTGGACGAGATGGGCCATTGGCCTGATCTACCATTGGCTTCTCTTATGTTCTTATGCCATGTATCTGAATTGGGTCCAGTTAAGCAAACACCTCCCACCCATGATCTTGGGCACTAACAAGATGAAATGCACCATCCTTAATTCTTGTGGTTTTGCAAGGCCTTGAAACTGCCAGGACCTAATAGTATGACCAGCACTTGGGTTACCTCCCATTTCCCTTGGCCTAAGTTTTTAAACAGAGAAACTTCCCTATTTTCTAGGCCTCAGCCTGAACCATTATCTGAATGTAACAAGTAACTGCTTAAAGGGACCTGTTTCTTGACTATATGGGTTCTTATTTTTTTCCCCTAGGTGCTGGCAGATATTGAACTGGCCCAGAGCCTGCAGGCCCAGAAAAAGAAGGATGATGAAAACGAAGAGAAGATGAAGGTGGAGGAAGTGCCCCATCCATTGGACAAGGACTATGCGCTGTTGAAGTGTGAGCTTTCCCTGGTGGACCCATCATCAGAGGATTATGAGGTCTGACAATCATTCAGAAGGTTTCTCACTTCACACATTACAGTGTCCACATGTCTCCTGTGTGCCAACTCAGGATCCTGTTGATCAAATGTTCTCTTGGAGTGCTCAGAACTTAATTTCTAGATTCATATGGGACCAATTCAGGTCAGGACTATAGCACACAGGGAGAGAGAGTGCTTAAGCCATTCCTCAGTCCTGTGCCATTTTCCTGGTATGAAAGAGTTCTCTGAAGCTGCTGTCTGCTGTCTTGGGGAAGCTTATGTGTGAAACATTTATTAATATCTTATTTTTTTATATTTTAAAAAATTCAAGTGATATATAATCATCACATTACTGTTTTTAAAAACTTACTGCATAAAACAGCTCATTAATGAGGCAATCAAACAACCAGCAATAGATGGTCAATAGAATCAATGCTGTAAATAAAAATCTGAACTGCCACAAGGCAGCTAAAACACATTTTAAACCCTGTGAAGCTCAGGAGAGGGTGTTTCAAAGCTCAGGAGTAGCTACTGAAAAAGCCCAGTTCGTCATGGGGATACATAAAACACAACTTTGGCACGGACTTGTTTGTTGTCCATCTGAATATCTTTCCCCCTCCTCAATAGCTGATTGTAACCTACGTAGAGAATACTGGTGGCACATACCGGAAACTCAAGGTCCTGAATATTTGGAAAGTGAACAGAGAGGGGGAGGTAAGGCTAACTAACATTGCTGTTCCCTTTGTATTCTAGTCACTGATTGTATGAGAACTGTTTTGTCTGGAGCATAGACTGTTCAAAGCTCGTCCATCTGTGGCACCAGAAAAAAAATTGCTCAGGAGAATGAAAGCTTGTCCCCATCTTGAAATGCAGCCCTTGGTTTCTTCTAGTTTGGTTCCAGCAGCTCCAGGAGCTCTTGTGGTTAGGTAGACAGCCCAAGTGTCAACTGTCCAAGTGGCAACAGGGCTCCCAGCAAGACTAACAACCACACCGTGGAAGGTTTATGGCCCTGCTGTATTGTCCCAAATAGTGCTGCATGTACCAATCAGTGCTAAAAGATGTCTCTGAAATTCTGCAACAGGTCAGCTTAGGTATCCAGAGCAAAAGCTGCTTTCATGGAGATGGTAGAGAACTACAGTCCTTTAGTTCAACTAAATGCAACCCCAAAGCAGGACTATTTGATTTTCCAGGCCACACACGGATGAACCATAGAAAAGTAGTTGCAAAACAAATGGTTTAAGGCAAGAACCAAGTCACATGCCTGGACAAGACATTTTTGTTTCTGCCCACCTTCCAGTGGGGATCACAGTGATGCACTCTTAAAACGGTGAGGTGCCCAGAACCCTTAAGTGAAGGAGCCTAGAATGTCCCTTAGGTGTGTGAAAACAGTGCCTGAGTCTAAAGGAGAAAGCTCCCTCCAAAAGAGGTGGGAGGAGAATGTGTTGTTTGTTTTCTCTGCATGATCCATTGATGCCCATCCAGATTAGACTGCAGATTTCTGATATGCAGAAGTCATCCTCAGTTCCCCACAGAAAGCCTTTTCTGCTTGAGGGCAGCTATCCTGCCAGCTAGATGGGCTCTGCTCACAAATTCTTCCCTGTTTCCCTCAACACCAACAGGCCCTTCGTTTTATGACTCACAACCATTTGGAGAACAGGCACTTGCTGTGGCATGGCACCAATGTGGCTGTCATTGCTGCCATCCTGAAGAGCGGCTTGCGCATCATGCCACACTCTGGCGGACGTGTGGGCAAGGGCCTGTACTTTGCTTCTGAGAATAGCAAATCAGCATGTTATGGTGAGATGATAACTCTCTGTTGCCTTTGGTTGGAAGAGCATTCTGCCCTCACTCTGCCTTTCTCTGCAGTTGGTTCCTCTGTATTACAGGGAAAGGGTTCATGAAAGGTCTTTGCCCTTTTTTTCCAACTGTAGGTGCAGCCACCTGTGTGAAAATACTTTGAAACACTGCCCAAAGTACTCTTTCTATATCTCATAAAGGAATATGAAAAAATCACATGTTGTTAACTATATCCTCATGACTGTTTACTGCCTTTGGATCCTTTATGGTGTTCCCCACCAGCCCTTAAGTCCTTGAAACCTTAAGACTAGAAAGGGAGCTATGGACCAATTAGGGAGTCGAAAGCTATAGATATGTATACATCAGGACTACATCTTAAACTGTAACGATAACTCTCTTAAGGTATTGGGGAATGGGGGCTGGATGATTAGGATAGGAATAAAAGAAAATAAATGTTTAGTTTACTAGAATATGACCTAATATAGCCAGTGGTCACACATGCTAAATAATCCACTTTCAATCCACTTTCAGTGCACTTTCCAACTGGATTTTTACTGTATGAACTGGCAAAATCCAATTGGAAAGTGCATTGAAAGTGGATTATTTAGTCTGTGTGACCACAGTCTTAGTCCTGATGAAACCCAAAACCATTTTACAGCCTCTCCTCTCACACATCCCTGCAGATAGCAGTGAAGGTGTCTAGTTAAAGCTCAGAGTGGAGTTCCTCTGCACTTGACACTTTCACTTGCCTTGTGTTCCTGAAGGGCATTGCCTGATAGCTAGGCTCAAGGCTTGCCAGCAAAGGCAAAGCTTGCCAGCCATAAGGTGGTGGAGGAGCCCCACAGAAGGGCACAAATTAAGCAGAGGGTCCTCTGGAGACAAAGAGCTAAGTATCCCATTGGTCAGCTGTAGTTCATGCACTTGGCCTTCAGTTCTGGAAGCAATGCCTTTGACTGACCTGATCCTACTGGATTTGGATCCCCTTATGAAGCAGAATTTGATGAAGAATATGGTATGGTATGGTGTGGGTAAGAGACTCAGAGAGAGGACTGTTAAAGCCTAGATCCTAGGGTAGTAGGATGCCAGCTGCCCTTCATTTTTATCACTGAGGCCTGCCTTTCTTTCCACAGTGGGCACCACCTCCAAGCAGGTGGGGATCATGTTCCTGAATGAGGTGGCCCTGGGTAAGGAGTATCGCATCACCCGTGATGATTCTTCACTACGCAAGCCCCCAGATGGCTATGACAGTGTCTTGGCCTGTGGCACAACTGAGCCAGGTAAGTATGAGAGGAGGTCTGGTGGTTTGCAGTCTGTCAATGTATCAAATTGTCCACATGGTCCTATTTACAGATACTTAAACCTACCGGTTAGAGCCATGCTGAGAGAAGGGAGGTTTTTCTCCAGACTTGTTGAGACCAGGCCCGTAGCCAGGATTTCTTGTGTTGGGGGCATTTAAATTTCTTAGAGGGCACTTAATTCAAGTTGATTAAATTAGCTTTAATTCAATTAACACTTCTTCAAGACTCACCCCCTTTTATTCTACAAGGACCAGAAGGGGAAGTCAGGTGACAAGACAAGGTGGTGGAGGAGTGCCTCACTGTGCTGATGCCTGGGAGAGATGCCTTGGGGCCTCAGGCCCCTCCATTGCTCTTTCAAAAAAAGAAAGAAAACTTTTGCAAGTCCCCGTTTACAGGCCTGAACTTTGCAATATTGCAGAGCTGAGCCTGGGCAGGCCAGTCTCACTCTTCAGCAGCAGGCCGGATTCACTCGCCGCCGGCTCCCCCTTCCCCTGGTCGGGCTGCCGATCCCCCATGTCTGTGGTGCTCACCCACCCCTCCCCTCCTTGGCACGCCCCAGGCTTAGGGATGCCAGGCCGCTGCCTCCTCTTTTCCAGCCACTGCCTCCTCGCCTGGCAGTGGCTGAGAGAGCCGCCAGTGCCCGGTGAGGGAGCCAGAGCCAGCCAAGCACCTCTGCTGTGCCTTCCCGCTTGGAGAGCTAATGCCAGGGAGAGACACCTCGGGCCCCTCCATCGCTCCCCCCCCAAAAAAAACCATTTACAAGCTCCCCTTTGTGCACCTCAACATTACCATATTGCAGAGCTTAGCCTGGATGCACTTTCAGGGCATGGACAAAGTGCAGACAGGCCCCTTGCTCGCACTCCCCCTTCCCTGGGTTAGGCTGCTGCTCCTCCATGTCTGTGGCGCTCAGGCACCCCTCGCTTCCTCAGCATGCCTTGGGCTTAGGGCCGCCAGGCCGCCACCACTTCCTCCTTGGCCACTGCCTCCTCCTTGCCCAGCAGCAACTAACAGAGCAGCTGGGGTCTGGCAATGGAGCAAGAGTCAGCCAAGCACCTGCCGCACTTTCCTGTTTTGAGAGGTGCACTTTCAGGGTGGGGCGCAGACAGACCCCTTGCTCGCGGGCTCCTCCTTCCCGTGGGTTGGGCTGCTGCTCCTCCCTGTCTCTGGCACTCGCTTGCCCACCCCTCCCCTCTCTGGCGTGCCTCGGACTTAGGGCTGCCAGGCCGTTTCCCCCCTTGGCCACCACTGCCTCCTTGCCTGGTGGTGGCTTGGCAAGTAGCTGGTACCTAGTGAGGGAGTGAGAGCCAACAGAGCACCCACTGCAGCCACGAAGATGTGGTTGGGGTTGGCAGCCAGCCTGTGTGCTCACCTGCTGGCCTGCTGCTCACTGCAGTGGGGAAGGGGGTCCGGGAAGTCAGGGGGCCCTCACAGTAAGGGGGTGGGCCCCAGGGGCCCCCCACTGTAGCCACGGACCTGGTCAAGACCCCCCCATCTTTGCAGAAAAATCATAAACCTCAAAATATCCCAAGACAGAGAGCATGACAGTGGGGACTGGGGAGGAGGAGGAAACTGTTTACCCTCTGTCCCCCCTCTGCCACTTAATGTGCTACAGTAGAGCAGCAGTTGCTGCTGCCAACACAACGTGAGCCCAGATGGTGGACAGAGCGGCCAGGAGTGGGGCTGCAGCTGGGTGGGGAGAGAGGCTGCCAGGCAGACAAAGCATCAGGAATGGGGCAGGTGAGCTAAATCCCCTTCCAGGAGTCTTGTGGGTCCCCTCTTGTCATAAGCTAACCTCTTTCTTCCTTCACCTCTCTCTTGCTTTGTCTTCCCCAGACCCCGCCTATGACAAAGAGATAATCCTGGATGGGAAAAGTGTGCAGGTAGCACAGGGAAAGCCCAAAACTGTGGCTGAGTACCAGAACTCCAGCTTCAGCCAAAGCGAGTACCTGATCTACCAGGAGAGTCAGTGCCGCATCCGCTACCTTGTCCAGCTCAAGTTCTGAGATGCCTTCTAAAGATGCTGACTTGCTGGGAACCATCCACTAAGGAGACCCTGGCCTTTCTAGCACCAAAAGAGGGATATGCAAGCAACTGCAACAATGTTCTGAGAGCCTTGGCAGTGTCTCCCCATTTTCATTAATCCAAGGTCACAACTGGGCTGTGGGGAGAAAGGGGGAGAAAGAGAGAAACCCATGTCCAGCTTCTTAGTTCTGCACAGAACTATGTAACATAGATAACTTGCATTTTGACAATCTGTTTATGTTTGCTGGCAAGAAGGAAATTATACTGGCCAGAAGTGTAGCCTTAAAAATAGCTTGGCAAGGGGTCCTTGGGCACACCCTCTTTCTTGAGATACTTTGGCCTTGTCAGTCCTGTAAATAAATTAATATATGTTAAGCCAACCCAGTTTCTTTTTTTTCCTCTTGCTTTCTCCACAGGAGCATCTCTTGCAATATTAAAATATAGCCATTATATATTAACAGTTGTCCTCTTTATATGGTATAGAGAGACAAAACTGATTGCCTGGTGAAGGGTTCTACCCAAAGGGTCCTACCAAACCTGAGACTCTCAAGAATAAACACATGTAAAATGTCCTCAACCCATGGCTTTTTTTCTTTCCCTGGGGAATCCAGCAGCACTGTATGAGGTGCTGTTGACACACACTATTAACTTCCTGTTACCTTTCCTCTTCACATTCCCTGGGACAGATAACGTGCAAGTATTGCTTTATAAGGGGCTTCTCTGACAATGTGAGGGAGATGTGTTCCTTCACCTCATATATGCAGTCAAGGAACTGCCACTGCACATAAGAGATTGGCTGTATGTGTCAATAAAAGTAGATTCTGAGAAGTTGTAGCCACTTGGTACAATACATTAGTGGCTGAATGGTTGCCATACATTTAGTGGGAAGCTGCCACTGACACTTTCTGTGTCCCATGTGTGCTTGCTTTTGAAGAACTTTGATTTGGGTTTATTTTTAGTAAATGCATATGGCTAACATGTGATCCTTGAATATATGTGTGAATGTATACACAACTCCTGTGTCTCTTTTTTTATAAAATAGCCCCTAGAAGAAAGGCATGTTTGCATTGCAGCTACGTCCCTAATGTCCATAGCACTGCTTATGACACAAAAACTCACTCTACAAAGTACTTGAGGGGGGAGGAATCTTTTGCAGATGTTCTGTTTCTTCAGGAAGGACTGCAGATTGGTGAGACTGGAACAGTCAGGCAATGCCCCTCCTCCATAGAAGAGCAGTCCAACAGCAATCCCACCTCAGATCTTTAGCCTTCCCACACATGAGGGCTTCCCTCAAAAGCAGTTGTCAGCTTTTACTTTATATGCAAAGCTTCCTTACACAGAATCAGAACCTCAGTCTATCATGGCTGGTATTGTCCACTCAGACTGGCAGTGGTTCTCTAGGGTTACAGGCAGAGGTCCTTCACGTCACCCGCTGATACTTTTTAAAATTGGCAATGCCAAGGATTGAACCTGAGACCTTCTGCGTGCCAAGCAGGTGCTCTAGCACTAAGCCATGCCCCCTCTTTCAATTCCTCATTAGAAGAATTTATTTTTTTCTCGAACATTCGTGTTTCTTATTCATGTTTCTACCCACACTACTTGTTCTCAGGGAAAAAAATCTTAGGTCAAGAATGTCAAGAGACATGTCTGTGTAGCAGCTCTCCTGCCAAGAAGAAATGAGCATGTGTGGGGTGGTGAACGCCCACCAGGTGTCACTTCTGTCTTCAATGGATCTACAGAGCTGAATCTTGTTTCCTACCCATTGCTTAAGTTTCTTTAACAGGAAATGGTGGATGAGAGTGAAGCAAATGTGTGGCTGTGCAAGTCAGTGTAAACTAAGATCTAATGTACTCTGTGACTCCAAGGTATGCCTAGTTGGGAGAATGATTGTCGTTTATTGTTTTTGCAAGTGTGATAAACTCACAATCTCTGCTTATCTAATCTGTGTATTTATAGCTCCCATCACCATAGTGTCACTGTGCCTTTCACGTATTTACAGAGGGAAATGACAATGACAGAGCAGGGTTTTTTTAATCCTTTGTATGTTCTCAGCCTGCAGCAAAAAATAGCTGTGTGAATTTAAAGGCTGCTTGTAAATCATTTGAGTGGGTCTGTCAAGAATTGTTGGGTGAAAGTTCAATATCGAACCTGACTACTTCACTTTGGGCAGCAAAGCCTGTATTCTAAGCTCATTAGGGGGAGAAATCTAGGAACATAGCTCCTCTTTCCAAACTGAGTTAGACTGTTGCGCTGTCTGACACAGTATTGTCCGTTCTAAACAGCAGCTGCTTGCCAAGATCTTGGGCAGTAATCTTACTTGGTCCTGGTTTTTTAGAACTTTTTTGTATAAGGAGATGTTAGGGTCTGCTTTCATACTGTGGGTTTTCCACATTTTGGTCACCTGGTGTCACAGAGGACATCAGAGTAGGAAGAACAGTTGGTGGCAAACAGTAACATATAGTTTAATCCACAATGGGGAAAGGACAGGAACAGAAATTGAGTTCTGTGTTAAACGCCATTCCACTTAGTTGTATACACAGCTGCATGATATGAACAAGGCCCTTCATAGCTTGGTGAAGCAAGAGGCCTTTGCTGCAAACTGGAATAATTCTGGGTAAAAGTTATGTCCAGATTAGCGTGTGATCGTGAGGCTGGGTTCCTCCAGAGTAGCAGGCATTTAACCCTAGCTAGGAGGAGTTTTACGAATTTGAGCCATTAAAAAATAAAAATAAAAGTTCCGTAGGGCCTGTAAAACGGAGCTCTTCCGGCAGGCCTTTGGAGTCGCCACCACTACTGACACCTGACAGAGTTAGCCCGACCCCCTGGGTCCCCCAATCACAGTCCAACCCGAGCGCCCTGGACATCTGAAGAAGATTAATGAGCTGACCGTACGCTGAGAAATTAAATACTATCACTTTAACATGTTATATTTATGGTTTTAAATTTGTGTTTTAATGGATTTTTATACTATATATTGTATTGCATTGTTTTATGTTGCTTGTGTAAGCCACCCTGAGCTGGCCTTGAGGGGAGGGCAGGGTAAAAATCTGATAAATAAATAATAAAAAAGGAGTCATGCTGACAGAAAATGTAAGCTATATGCACACCTCAAGGTTGTGGAAATTTATACACAAAGGTAGCTAGATTACTTTTACCAGCAGGTTTATAAGTGAATAATAGAGAGTTGCCAGATCTGAATTGGAAAATATTTGGAGATTTGGGGGGGTAGAGCCTGAGAAGGGTGAGGTTTGGAGAGTGGAGGGGGCTTAAGTGGGGCATAATGGCCACAGAGTCCACCTTCCAAAGTGGCCATTTTCTCTGGGTGAAATGACCTCTGTCAGTTGGAGATCAGCTGTAATTCCAGGAGATCTCCAGCTACTGCCTGGAGGTTGGCAGCCCTAGAATAATGGTGTCCCCATCCTGCACCTTTGCAAATTTCTCATTCTGGTTTCAAAATGAGATTGATTTCAGGGTGCAAATTTCACTTCCCAGTTTCAAAATGAGGTTGGTTTCAGGCCAAAAAAAAAAAGCCCTGTAAAAAAAATGATGTTTTTACAGCAGCATGCGTTTGGCATGTTCTTTTCTTGCATTTGAAAAGGAAGGTGTGCCTTGTGCTTGAATTAAAGGAAATGCCCCCTTTGTTCATTTTGTTCATCTGCATTTTGTCTGTGAACTGGGGGCTTCTGTTCCTGCAGTGAAAAGAACCCCTGGCCAAGTGCCTAGTTTATAAATTTCTTCCTAGTTTTTGGTGAAAGGGGTTGGATGCCTTTGTTTATTGCCAATTAGTTCCATCTCTTTTTTAAAAAAACACTCATGCAGAACAGTGAAATTGCAAGTCTTCTTTCACACTACAACTTGTGTCTCTGGCCAGAAGCCCAGCAACCGGAAGAGCAAGAAGAAGTAAGCAGAATCTTCCCTCTCCCAGACAGAAGTTCAGAGAAGGGAAGGGATAGAGGATCTGTGGCAGAACAGCAGAAGTAGTATGGTTGGGAATGTGGGCATTCTAGCAGGCAAAAGAGGAGGAGATAGCGGAATACTGCTATTTCTACATAGTGCTCGGTATGTACCCCAAAATTTTAGGAAAGGCTGTAAAAAAGGTAATGTTCTTGTGGCAATGCAATGAAGGGGGGCTTCGATGGACATTAGGTATTTGTGGATGTGGCAGAAGTCTGGGCCAGGATGAGAGAAACACTTGACTGGGAACTGCCCCCCCATGTCAACACCAGGACATGTAACAATGCTGCTGTCTGTGTTTTTGCAACAACAAGTGGTGTCTGACAACAAACAGCCTCTTGTCATCAATTGTTTTGTTCCCTGAGTTACATGACATCATTTGTTAGTCAAAGGATCCTTCTGATGAGCCTGAACAAACTAGTGGCACTGGGTTACATCATGGAGGTATGAGCATCTCTATTCTACAGCTCTTCTGCAGCTGTAAATATAGGTAAGGGGAGATTCTCCCCCCCCTTTTTATCTTGGGTGTCCCAGAGTACACTGGTGTGTTTCCTGTAGGAAAACCTGGCCATTTCAACATCCATATCCTGTTCCCTGTTGCTGACTTGGTGTCAAGGTAGGGATGCCAGCCTCCAGGTGGGACCTGGGGATTCCCCAGAATTAAAGCTCATTTCCAGACTACAGAGATCAGTTCTCCTGCAGAAAATGGGATGTTTTGGAGGGTGGATTCTACAGTACCTCACTGATGTCCTGCTCTATCCTCACATATGCAGGAGTTTCCCAGCCTGGATCTGGCAACCCTATCACAGTGGCCAGGGGGACCTGGCAACCCTATGCCAAGGGTCAAATAGATGCACCCGCAATCTTAGCTGTAAATACGGAAGGCATGGAAATAGGTGGATTCTCCCCCTGCCCCCCCCCAAAGTCTGGACTGCTCTTGTTCTCTTACAGGTGTACCTTTAAACATATCTCTACAAGGACCAAGGAGAACAGAAAATACTGTACTACATTGCATCTGTAGAATTTGCTATAACAAACTGCCCTGGCAAATACTATAGTAGGAAGGGAACATGTTCTTTGTCTTTACCTAGCAAACAAATCCAAAGAGCCACCAAAATGTGCTTATTTGTAATGAGATCCAGTTGTGACTTTTTTTTAAGTATAAAAACAAATCTAAGCAACAAACTAAATGGAATAAAACAATGCTCCAATGAACCATTTGCAACCCGTATCAAGCTAAAAACAGGAGCTATCATAGGCACCAAACAAACCAAAATAAATATTGCATAGCAGCAAAAACCAAAAAATAGCAATTATTAATAATTTACATTGAAAGGCAATAAAATTAAGTTGGTAATAAAATATTAATCACCAAGTAGGCTAGAGAAACATGAAAAGCTTTCTGGGACAGGGGAAAAAAACCCTTTTCCTTCATGAGGCTAGTAGTATGATGGCCTGATGCTAGGGTTGTCAACTCTGAATGAGGAAATTCCTGGAGATTTTGGGGGTGGAGCCTGGAGAGGATGGAATTTGGGCAGGGGAGGGACCTCAGTGCAGTATTATGCCATAGAGTTCACCCTCCAAAGCAGCCATTTTCTCCAGAAGATCTGATCTCTGTAGCCTGGGCCCACATGGAAGGTAGCAAACCTACCTGATGCACTTTTCTAACAGGGGCTTGCAGAGCTGGGACAACAGCTGAAAAGGCCCTGTCCCACATGTGCACTTGCATCTTACCTGGAGAAGACACTTGAAGCTGGCCTCAGCAGGCCCATGTGGTCGGAGGCACTCCTAATCCTAGTCCAAAACCAGTGTTCTGAATTAGTCCCAGAGACAAACAGGCAACAATTCTTCTGGAATGACCACAACTGATAAACCAGTCAAAGCTTGGTCAGTTGGACACCTGGGCCTTGTCACCACCACCCTGCTCAGTTCTCAAGATGGAGAACTGGACCACATGGAACCTTGCCACTCCCCCTCCCCCCAAGGCTATTAGCTTCCCATCTGCACCACCTTCTAGAATCTACCATCCGAAACAGTTGACTACAAAACACTGCCTGTAGTCCCATCTCTGCCAGACAGACAGCCCACTAGGATGAAGATACCATACCATGGTTTTTTAAACAGCTGTGATGTTCAGGAGAACTGACTGACTTGCTCACCTTGTCAGCTGCCCCCAATGATTATTAGCAGAGCAACCAATTTATTCTATTTCAGTTTTGCTACCATGCTTACAACAGTACAAAGCAGCTTCCAGCAAAAAGAAAAAATACAATATAAATAATCCAACCAACAAAACAACAAAATATGTCTTGGGCTTTTTCTAGGGGTGCCAACCTCCAGATGGTGGTTGTTGATCTACTAGGATTACGACTAATCTCTATTGGGATATTTGGTTAATATAGGCCCTGGTCACACAGAAGGATTTGCCCCGCGAAACAGACGGGTTGAGGGCGCATCAAACGGATGCGATCATACAGCAACATCTGGGAAGCGTAGCGCACCCCTCACCAACCCGTACCATCAGCCCAAAGAAGCGGATTTTGAAAGTACCGGCAAAAGGGTAGTAGCAACCGGAAAACACGGGTCGCAGGCAAGCATCGGATCGTGGAAGCGGAGTTAATCCGGCCATCCAGCACGTGCATGCATCCCATCACACCGGATGTGTTTTTTCCAAGCCTCCACAGTATGCGAAGAAACATAAGACTGTGCATGTGCAAGAATGTGAAAGCGAAACCCTTTGATGCGCTTCAACATCGCCGTGTGATCACTGGCTATCGGCATCTGCGCAGCATCTCAGGGACCCATCTGATCGCGCTACCACGCATCTTTTTGCTCTGGCTCTAATTTGCCTCCCTTCAGCAGCACAGTACCCCATTCATGTGACCGGGACCATAACAGAGTTTTGCCCAGTCATAGAAGTATGATACTGAGTGCAGTAAATAAATTTCCCAAGAAGTATATTGCAAATCACCACTGGGAAATGAGCCCCGTGTGCACCACAGCCCCCACCCCACTGGCAAAAAGACCCTTTAAAGGGTCTTTTGCCAGCCGAGCTGTGGTGGGCGACAGCTTCTCTCTCTCCCTGCTAAAAGATTTAAAGGGCTCTCCAGCTGCTTGGCAGGCCACCTGCTCCCACCAATCAGCTGAAACCCTTTAAATCTTTTAGTAGGGAGGGAGAGGGCAGCTGCGGGTGGCCAGTTTGGGGGTGGGGCTTGGGGGCAGGGCTTCCCCCACTGGCTGGGGCCAGATTGGAGCCCCCAGGAGCGGGGAACCCCCGCCCAGACGTGGGGGCTGGCAACCCTAGTCCTGCAGGCCTTGGTATTTGTCTTAATCCCACCTACCTCACAGAGTGTCTGTTGTGGGGTGGGGAAGGAAAAGGAGATTGTAAACTGCTCTGAAACTGCTTCGGGTAGTGAAGGGTGAGGTATAAATCCAATCTCTTCTTCTTCTTCTTGGTTTGGTAAATATGCCTGCTGTCATTATCTTGGTGGGACAGTAGCATAGCTTGAGAATTCATTGTCCCTACAGGACCCTTACTTATGGGTTCTGATTCAAATGTGCTTCGTCCACACTGTGTTCCTTTCTGAAAGACAGAGGACTATACAACTCTGGGTATCCTCTAGCAGTTGAACTGTCAAAGGTTCCTTAATACCAAAATCCTCCAATAACATTAGAAGCCATTCTAATTCTCTGCATGCTTCGGAAGCAGATATAAATTCTGCTTCAGTAGATGAGTGGGTTACAATTTCTTGTTTTCAACTTGCCCAGCTTATAGCCCCATCCCCAAATGAAAAATACATAACCACTAGTGGATCTTAGGTCTGATCTTTCTCCAGCCCAGTCTGCATCAGCATATTCCAACACTGTGGCATTATTAGTTGCTGGCTGTTTCAGTTTAAAGAGACATGTGTCTCCATGGAAGGCCATGTGCAGAGAGTGAGGGACAAAGTGAAAGTTCAGAGGGCAACTCCCAGGTTAAGACAAAGAGAGGCATCCCATTCAAGGAGATAGTGAAGTATTTGTTATCTGAATGAACTATTGACCAAATAAGGTAAAACAGATGCTGGCAACATTCCAGCCAAATAAGGGCAAAACCAAGCTGGACTGATCAAGCAGGAAATGAGTTGAGCTGAAAGAAAATTCCATTGCTGTGACGTGTATCCGGAACTGCTGACTGTATATAAGCTTTGCAAGTGCGCCACGAGGGGTTCAGCCACTTTAAGTGCTCCTCCCTGCTGAACTTGATGTTAATTAACTTTCTTACTTCTCCTCCTGTTGTCTGGTGGTTTCCTGCTTGGGCTTAGGCCCCATTCTCCTGTGCTACAATAGCACCTATACACACTCCAGAGTGATGTAGTGTCCCCCAGTGTCCAGGCATGCTGAGTCACTCACTCCGGTGATCTCCGAGTGACAGAAATCAGCTCCCCTAGAGAAAATGGCTGCTTTGGAAGGTGGACTCTACATTATTATACCCTGTTGAAGTCCCTCTCCTCTCCAAACCCTGCCATCCTGAGACTCCACCCCAAAATCTCCAGGTGTTTCCCAGCCTGAAGCTGGCAACCCTAGTTGTTCCTGGGTTCAGCAGTTGGCTCTTTCAAAGCCACAGACTAAGAGCCATCATGGGCTAATAGCTAAAGGCCAAGAGTAGTTTGTGTTTCCTAACCAGGATGGAAGCCAGAATGAGCTGGCCCAGATGATTAGTCTCATCACAGCATTGCTTGTTATGTGCAAGGGGACAAGAATGAGCCTGGAGCTTTGCATGCACAATTTTCACCCCACCCCCAATCTGGACACAGAACTCTCCTGTAGTGGGAACTAACTGCTCCAGCAGAACTGGCAAGTGACGTTGTGACAGTTCATTGAGCTTTCTCTCTCAGACGCAAGTATGGCTTCTGTCAGCTACATATTTTATTTTGCTCTCCTCTAATAGCTACAGCAGAGATCCAAGAGAAAGCAACACCTGTGGAATAATAGTAGCAATTGAAGTATTTTGGTTATGTAAATGCTTCCTGTGAGCCTTGAGGGATGTGTGACGTGTCTCTGAATTGTTGAACAGCCCTTCTTTAGAGAGTCTGCTCTGACATTTTACAGAGCCAATTTCACCAGCCGTAGTTGTGGGGTTTTTTTTAGTCTAAGCAATCATACAGAATTAGGAGCTTCTAAGCTCTGAGGCAGGGTACCTTGTACCTGAACCTTCCATAGCAGAAGGATATCTAATCCCTCTTTTCCCCTGTAGAAGTGTAATAATCTCCTCAGATTATTGGAAATAACATTCTACTGTAGAAATGGATGTACAGAGTTCAGCTGGAGAACCTGCAGAACTGGCTTGCTCATATGCTTTCTGCATTGCTTCTCCTTCCCGTGAAAAGAGCTTGGTGGCCAGATATAAAGGAGGGCAAAGCTCCTATACCAACTAACAACTGTGTAGAAGAAGGAACTTTGGCAGGCACAGTAAGCCAGGCAGCAACAGGAAAAGCTGTACCCACCAGAATCCTGTCTTCTGCACACTTGTTAAAGGTTCTGGGGCCTTGTCCTTCTTTGTAGATGGTCACCTGAAAGGGAAAAGATAATAGGGATGTTCGAATGAGGGTTGCCAGTCCCCCAGGTGGGTCCCCCAAAGTGGCAATGGGAGAAAAGCTTTTCTGGAAGTGATGTCATGTTTCACCAATGACTGCTCCCCCACACCGTGTCCCCACTGGTTGTCAGGCCAAGCCTGGTAACCCTATACCACCCAACAGTTCAGTTCATGTCCTGTTCACTAGTTGCAAACAAGGAGGCAATTTTTTAATGATCAAGTTTGACTGTTCATCAGCCTGTTCAGGGCTGTTCAGCAGGTGGCTTGGCTGAACTCCTTCCTAACCTCACAGTACAGTGCAACTGGTTCTTCACACATGCATATTCTCACATGGCCCGACTGAGTTCTACCACCCCCGTTCCTTGCTACATAACTGCTCCACTCAGCAGCCAGTTGTTTAAATAATTTAATTAGTCACAAATAATATAAATCAGTCAGAAATAAATGTGTCTTAACAAAATCCTACCATTTGCCATTTGTCTAAAGAGTCCCTAGAGGTGCTAATTACTTGTTATCAGTTTGAATCAGCAGCATCCGTTTGGCAGATGTTCCCAGCTGCTTGGCATGCACCAAATAGGCTGGGCGATGGGCTCACCGCTAACCAACACCTTCAAGCACAGTAAGTTTGACTGTCAAACACTTTTGTGGCAAAATTTGCAGGATCTGTATTAAATAAGCATAACTTTAAAAAGTGACATTCCCAGAACCACTGAGAAAGTACAGAGCTGGTCAAAATCTGAACACAGGTTTCTCATTATCAAAGCTAGAAATCGTCTAATGAAATCTGATGCTTGGGTACTATACATAATGTATAACAGGACTGTTATAAAGATGACTGAAATAGATAACAGCCTTTCCTCATAAGGCTTGGTCTCCAAAAAGTATATGGACAGCATGGAACGGGTGCAGAAGAGAGCAACAAAGATGATCAGAGGCCTAAAGACCAAGCCCTACAAGGAAAGGCTGAGGGACTTGGGAATGGTCAGTCTGGAGAAGAGGTGGTCGGGGGGAAGACATTATTGCTCTCTTCAAGTATTTGAAAGGCTGTCACTTAGAGGAGGCAGGGAGTTGTTCCTGCAGGCAGCAGAGGATAGGATTTGCAATAATGAGTTTAAATTATGGGTGAAAAAGTACTAGCTGGATATTGGGGGAGCGGGGTTTACAGTCAAAATAGTTCAGCAGTGGAACTGACTGCCCAGAGAGGTGGTGAGCTCCCCCTCACTGGCGGCCTTCAAGAAGCAGCTGGATGAACACCCGTCAGGGGGTTGGATTAGATGGCCTGTAGGGCCTTTTCCAACCTTATGATTCTATGATATGCAAAGCACTTTGACCCCTCCACCATGCTGTATAAATGTTAAGACTGTGGTGTTGTTGGCCCATGGACAAGCTGCTTGGGGACTACAGAGTCAGCCTGTCCTAGAGGGGGTTGCACTCCCCATGAAGTAGCAGGTTTGTATCATGAGGGTGCTACTGGATCCTGGCCTATGGTTGGAGGCTCAGGTCTCTTATGTGGCATGCAGTGCCTTTTATCAGCTCCTGCTGGTTCGCTAGCTACAGCCATTCCCCAAAAAGTGTGACTGAGCCACAAGTGATCCATGCTCTGATCACTTCCAAATTAGACATTGTCTCATCACATCTTGGAAGCTAATCAGGGTTGGCCCTGGTTTGTACTTGGATAGGAGACTGCCAAGGAAGTCCAGGGTTGCTACTCAGAGGCAGGAAATGCACAACCACCTCTGAACATCTCTTGACTTGAAAACTCTATGAGGTTGGTGTAAATCAACTGCAACTTGATGGCACTTTCCACCACCCATCATCAATGTGCTCAGCTTGGAGCTGCCTTTGAAAAATGTCTGGAAACTTCAAGTGGCCCAAAATGCAGTGGCCAAGCTATTGTTAGAGGCTGGTACAGGGATCATATCATCCCAGTGCTGAAAGATCTGTACCGGTTACCGGTCTGTTTTGGGGCGCAATTTAAAGCACTGGTTGTTACTTTTAAGGCCCTTGTTACCTTTAAGGCTTGGGGTCAGGGTACCTGAAGGACCGCCTCCTCCTATATTGTCCAGTCTACTAGTTAAGAGCTGCCTCCCATGCCTTGCTCTGTGCCCCTGCCTTCAGCAGTGAGGTACACGGCAACTAGAGACAGGGTATTTTCTGTGGTAGTACCTTACCTTTGGGACATCCTTCAGCCTTGAAGCTCACCTGGAGTCTGCTTTTACTTTCTTCTAGGTACCAGGCAAAACACATCTTTTTGCTCAGGTTGCTAATTAGGGGTTTTATGTTGTCAACTTTTAAAAACTGTCTTTCTATTTTATGGATCTATTTTATGCTCTTTATGCCCAATGGCTTGTTTTTAATGACCCCTTTTTATATTGCCACATTGTTTTAAATGTAAACCACCTTGAGCAGGACTCTGAAGCAGCAGCATGGAAATATCCTAAATTCCTGCAGATTTGGGGTGGTTCCTAATGAAGGTGGAGTTTGAAGATGGAAGGGGATGTGATGTCATGGAGTCTGCCATCTGGGGCTGCCATTTCCTGCATGGAAAGTGATTTGCATAGTCTGGGGATCAGTTGTAATTCTGGTAGAACTCCAGCCACACTTTGAGGTTGGGAAACCTACTTATATGGTAGGCCCTTCCACTCTGAATGCTCACAGTCCTTTTTCTTAACTGATCTCTCTTATGTGGTTGGGAGAGAAGTATGATAGTGGGCATGCTCAGGCTTTGGCCCAGAAACTCAGATGCAGGTTGTTAAATCCTGGGTTCCATGGATGAGCAGACCTCACGTCTAGTGATCAGCTCAACTTTATTAGTGATTCAGCAGATACAAGACTGATACCTCAGGGCAACAGCCTTGTTTAAATAGCATGCAAAAACCACACCCAACACACCCAACTCCCAAAGATGGGCTATTTATGTAACATTAGTTTCTCATTGGTCACCTCCAGAGTCCTGGTTGGCTATTGTTCTAGAGCTCCAAGCTCAGCCAGTCTCTGGTACCCAGTCCTGGAATATTCCAGCCCTAATACATAACACTGGTGATCATTCCCAGCATCTCAAAGTGGCTTGAAATTTCAGGCTGGTCTTCCAGCCCACGCTCCTTATGGCATCCCTTCAGGCTTCAGTGCTTGCTTTCTTGTGGTAACTAATGCACACGTAGACTGGGGGATGGCAGGCAATGACCTGGCATTAGCAACTTAAGTACATTTTATGTTTAGCGAATAGTTAATTTCCACATGATTTGGAATGTGTGTGTTTGTTGTTTTTATATGTTTATTGTTTTTATGTAATGTGTGTTTATTGTTTTTATTGTTTTACTGTAAACAGTGTGTTTATTGTTTTTATGTAGTGAACAGTCCTGCTGTTCAAAAACTACCCAAGTTCATAGATAAAACATAGTACAAATCCAAGTAGTATGTGGTGGTACTACCATTAGTCCTGCTGTTCAATGTGACATCACCACACCTCACCCCATTAGACCTTGGGTTTGGGATGATGGGGACCTAGCAACCCTAGCAGTGGATGTCATGTGCTTTCTTTTGAAGCCTCTTCATTACTGAGTGCTTTGCAAACATTTCATTAACTGGACAAACAGAAAGGTCTGGAGGAAAATGCTTTCTTACATGCAATAAGTGATACTGGAAAGCAGAAGGGGCAGATGTAGACAAATGCTTTTACAATAAGCTCTGTCCCCAAGGGCAGATTGAGAGGCACGAATGCCCAATGGAGGAGGAAGGAAGAAAGAACAGAGAAATTTCTTTTAGTAGTGTTATGTTGGTAATGTAGTGATGTACTGGTACAATCAGAAGGGAATAGTTGTTTAAGGGGGGTGGGAGCAGTGGCTAAGTGGCAGAGCACCTGATCACCTGCAGAAGATCACAGGTTTGATCCCCAGCATTTCCAGTTGAAAGACCAATGGTCTATCTCTATGATAGACAACTGACATGCCTCTTTGTATAAGGCAGTTCTGTGTGTTTGCTTCAGGTTCCATCTAACTCGGGCTTTAAAGAGTCAGCAACACTCCGACTGGGAAGAGAACTCCATTTGAGGATTCGATACTATGGGCCTTGGCCTCACATGAAAGACATTTTGACAACGTTGGCAACATTGATGAAACATCAGCAGTTGTATCATCTGCTGGTGAGAGTTTGCACATGAACAAGTTTGGTACCACTTTAAGTATGGCTAATGAAGCTCTCTTGGGTGGTCTGGTGAAAGGTGGGGTATAAATGTTTTAGCAATAAATAATGCTTCATAATTACAGCTTTGGAGGTCCATTCATACCTCTACAAAGCATTGTTGCCCCCTCTATGAAGGTCTTGGCCCATAGCCAGAAATTTGGAGTTGTGCTGGTTGAGTCCCATTGAGGATAGACATAATGGTTCAGTGAAAAATAGGTGACATGATACTTCTGAATACTTAACATGCATAACTGATTAAATTCATTGCAAGCAATTTAATTAAACTGTACCTCCTCCATGTCATCCAACATTTGTTGGGGTGGCCAGTGAATGGTTGGGGGGATGTCTGTGGACCACCCTCTAGCTATGGGCCTGTTAAATTCCATCTGGTCCAGCTTTCCATTCTGTTCCCAACTCAAATTAGCCAAATGCCTCTCAAAGCTCCTAAGGAGGGCCCATCCCCCCTTTTTTTGTCTGCTTAAGCTGGCCTTCAGAAAGATACTGCCTCTGTACATGGAAGTTCCAATTATTTCTTATGACTGATAACCATTATTATACAATAGTCATTACACTAGCAATTGAACTGTTTCAAATATGAGTCTTGCAGGGCAGTGAGCCCATGGCTTTACAAGGCTGGTGGAAACCTTTCTACTATCAGTCACATGTGATTCTCCTGAGAATCATACACCTGACTAATGGGGGGAGTAAATCCTATTGATCTTGTCCCCCTGCCTTCAGTGGCTGGGGTATTTCTGTTACAATGCCAGGGATTCCTCACACTGTGAAAGAAAGCTCTGCACATACCACCAAAAGAGAGACCATAGACCACCTCCCTGATTTGTAGAGAGAGCCCCTTATGACATCTGGGTTGTACTACAAGCCAAACACTCTAATGCTGTTGCCAAGAAAGAGCCGGCATACATTTGCTGTGTTAATTCATGCAAATGTATGCTGATTTATAATTGCCCACGTGTGTGTGCACGCGTATGCACATGCCTAGCAATGTGTAGATTAAAACTGGCCCTTTTTTAATTGGTCAGGTGGAAACCCTGCATTTATCATTGCAGGCCTTGGTGAGCTGACAGAGAACTGCCTTAGCTCTGCATTCACTGGGGGGCGGGGAGAAAGACCTTTGCATAGTGCTTCTTTTTCTCTCTTGCTCCAACTGAACAGGCCAGTCCTCTCCCCAGGAGAGAGGAATCCTTGCAAGGCAACTTCAGAGCCTCCTGCCCGGCTCGATTGCGGTGTGAACCCAGGGTCATCCAGTGTGCATCATGGCGAGAGTGTCTTAGGACCCAGTAGAATTCTCTCCGTGAATGACAGACAGTGCTTTAAAAGGCTGGGCAGAGCCCAGATGTGACAGCCTGTGCCATCCACTGTGAGGGAGCCAGCCAGCAGTTGCTGCTGCAGCAGCCTCCCAGCTCCATTCCAGGTGTGGAGAATCTAACGGTGCCATCCGGACAAGCAACGCCTTCCCTGGGATTTTGTGCATCTAAGCATCCTCCCAGTGTTGAATGAGCTTCAGGATGCAATAGCTGCTCCTGCCTAGGCTCCCTTCGCGGTACAGCAGGAAAGGACTTTGATTCCACAAACAAAGCAGGTCATTGTAAATAGGACAATAGTCTCTGCTATTTGTCGAGCTGATGGAAAAGCAAGGAGGGCATCACTGGCTTGCTGTCCAGGAAAAAAAAGGCACACTGAAACATGGAGCATTGCTAAGGCTGTCTTGGTTAGCATGAAGGGGCCAATCTGCCCATGCAGGGAAGTTATGACGAACTTGCTGACCAGGAGGAGAACACAGTTGAGGCAGCTGCTGCTGGCCACTGAAGAACCTCCAGGTGCCCTGGAATCGGGTGAGTGACTTATTTGTGGGAGTTTCTGGGGAGGGTGCCAATATGAACAGGACAGTGTTGCAGGTCAGAGAAAGTGCAGCGCAGCTTCTTTCTGTTGAATGGGCCCAGATCTTTCATGCAAAGCCATGTCCTTCTCGTTTCAGTTCTGGGAACCATTAGGGTGTGGCATTCCAGAAAGGGCAGGGAACCAGAAAAATACTCTTGTTCAAAGGGCACTGAGTGCACCTTTGGTTGAAATGCTGGGTTGAAATGTGGTTGCCTTGTTCAGAAAGGGACAGCTCACGCTGAATTGAACACCAAGAAGGGAACAAACGCTGTGATGGAGACTACTCATTCATGGCAAACTGAGGAGGGCAGCCTGGGACTGTTAAGTTTGGTACAAAAGAGTTTGCATTCTAAAAATACAATTTCTTAGTACAGTCAATTAGTTGAAAGACTGGGAAGATTTAGTTTTGCTTAACCTTAACTTTGCTATCAAGGCTGTCAAGGAAAAGGGCAGAATGGAGAACGGAAAATAGCACTCAGGGGACAAATCAGCTTTTCTAGAAGTTATGACAGTCTCTCTAATTGGGAAACTACAGTCATGGTTGCTGTTGGCCACCAAAAAACCTCCCAGGGCAGCTGGTTTACTTTATGCAGTATGCTTTTGGGCAGGAGTGTAGCAAACAGTGTTGGGAAAGGCTGTTGCAGGGGCAGGCAACCCCTGGCTTGTGTGCCAAACAGAGGCAGCCAAACTGTTTTGCTCAGCGGTCAGGACCATTTCTCTGCCCAGACCACCAAGAAGAGCTTCAAGACTGTAGCAGCACTGCAAGACCCTGTGGCATAGGATAAGGTCCTGCACTTGTACAGCCACCAGTAGGGTCTGAGGTGAACCACTGAAGTGCTGGCAGCTACTAGATCCAATTATGTCTGGTCAATTATAACCCTCTTCTCTTCCCCCAACTTTGCTACCCCATCAGTAGGTATGGTGGTTCTTTTGGCATTTGGGCCTTCCTCTGGGCTGTGCACTTTAATGCTCTGCTTCTGAGCTTCCTGGAAGTAGCAGGCTGGCTATTGTGGGGACTAGGATGCTGGATTAGGTAGGCTTTGATCAGATCCAGCAAGATTCTCCTGATATAAAAAATGATCTTGGTACCAAATTTATTTCCTAGAAAATTGACAATAAAAAGAAGGGTTCTAATAGAGATTTTGCAAACAACCTCCCTAAAACAGCTAGAAGAAGAAACAAACCTTACTGCTATATTAAAAAAGCTAGAATACAGATATACGAAAGCAGTTTTATTATTAGTTGGCTCATTTCTGACTTGTTGGAGTTACGTTTGCCCCCCTCCTTCCTTAATACCCCTTACATTCTCTCTGGAGGACAGTTCTACTACCCTTCTTCCAGTGTGTTTTTGAGTTCTATTTTATTGTATATTGTTATGTGAAGTTGCTCGTTCCTTTGTGGACAACACAGTTTTCTTACCTTATAACCAGCAGAAGAGAGGAGGTTTCTGAATTTAAACTTACATTGGTGCACTGTGGCTGCAGTTCACTTAGGCTTTGTGAATGCAACTGGCTGAACTGTATACAATTCCAAGGGTTCTTTCTACTTCATCTCCATTTAGCACTGAAGAGGCAAGCTAGCTTTCATTTTAAATTTAAACTGAGAATGAGTTGCCTCTTCAGCATGTGATGGAAATGTCAATGAAAGCTCTAGTTCTTCACCATTTAATTCTCTTATTTTTATTTGATCAGGGACTACCACCATTAACATGGCTCTGAGGCCTCCTTCGTATGCACTGTCAGCAACATGGGAGCCACTTTTGTGTGTGGCAATCTCATGCTGCTTGTGAGCATGTGTAAGCAATGGAACCATGTGAGTAGAGCCAGCTGCATGAGTTATTCCATATAACAGTGCCGTTCATACAAGTGGACCTGCAGCATCATGTAGGAGTGGCACCCACACTGCTGGTTATACACATGAAGGCAGCCTCAAAGTAACTCCATGGAGAGATGGAATTATACTGAGTGCAATGAATTTTAGCCACAAGGCCAAGGCATTTTTTTATTATTATTATCAGAGAGAATGAATGGATGCTTTTTGTGAAATGATTTTCCATTAACCTCACCAGGTCTCCCCTCTATAGTGGGAGACTACAGGAGTAGTTATTCCGTTCTTTTTTCTTCTGCAGAAAGTAAGGTAGCAGCCCAGTGTTGGCAACATCTAGAAGATGGGGAGAGGCAGAGTCTGGACAATTGGTGTCTCATTGACACAACAGCATCACTTCCCGCACATAATGGAAGTGACACCACCATGTTGGGTCTTCCACCTTCATTCCAGATGTGATGTTATGATGCTGGTGCAATGCCAGTTGTCCAGACTCTCCCCCCACCACCGCCATGTATCCTGAGGTTGCCAGTGCTGGACTGGCAACTCTTCTTCCTATGGTAAGAAAGAGAACATTATTTTTCTTCTTGTGCTTTGGATGCAAGGGGGATTCACAATTAAACTTGCCACTGTAGACCCAGTGTCTTACAATTCAACATTTACAAAGGAGGACAGTGAGAATATACCTGTAGTCAGGGCCACTGGGAATAGGGGGACAAAATCTGGGATGCCCTGGTCACCCCCAGAGTCTGAGGAGCTATGTAAGGGTACCACTGATGTATGGCTATAAATTCAGTGGTTCCTTAATTGAGAGGGAGGGATTTTTTGTGTGATGCAAGGGGAGGTACTATGTTTACTGACCCAATTTCTTTGGAGGAAGGGTGGAATCTAACTGTGAGGAAGGGACAGGTGTAGCAATAGTATGGACAAGGTCATTAGAAAGGTATGGCTTTGAGGGAATAAGAAACAGACATGATAGAGAGAAAGAGAACTATATGGGGATGGTGGTCTAGGAGAAGCATTCAGGCTGTGGCAGTGTTGACAACAGATAACCCTGAGCCCAGAAGATGCTCAGTGTTGTCAGATGTTGGTATGCAGTTCTCTTCTGAACTTTTTTACATATAACCAGGTACCTATTTTTTTCTTAATAGCAAGGTAAGTCCCAAGTGACACAGGGATTTGCAGGGCAAATCTTTTCCTAGAACAGCCAAGATGATCTCAGGCCAGTTCCTCCACAGTTTACCATTCCCCATGTGCTCTGTGCCAGGCACTAGCTGCTCTTGTAGTGTCACGAGATCAGTAGAAGCCACACACTAGGAACAAAGCACCGGATGGAAAGCTTTCCAGAGCTGTTTGTTCTTGCCCAGACAACTTCACTCTTTATCCTGCCTTCCCACATGGTTGGGACTTGGGAGTCCTTGGACTTAGAGCTGCCATTCTCTATACGTGTAGTAACCCAGAATGCATAATCCTGGAATACCTTTCAAATATATGGGAAAACAG
Organism: Gekko gecko; assembly: GCA_029375565.1. Classification (NCBI taxonomy): domain Eukaryota; kingdom Metazoa; phylum Chordata; class Lepidosauria; order Squamata; family Gekkonidae; genus Gekko; species Gekko gecko. The sequence goes on along the minus strand of JAPDNY010000002.1, from coordinate 101,564,146 downwards.
TAAGGTAGCCTCCAGGTAAGACCTGGGGATCCCCTGGAATTACAGCTCATCTCCAGACTACAGAGATCAGCTCCCCTGGAGGAAGTGGCTGCTTTAGAAGGAGGATGCTATGGCATTGCACTTTGCTGAGGTCCCTGTCCTCCCCAGGTTCCACCCCCAAATCTGGAGGCATTTCCCAACATGGAACTGGCAGCACTAGCCCTCTGTCCCCTACTGGTGGCCAGGGGCCCTGGCAGCCCTAGAGAACACCTGTTGCTCTAAAAGTGCATGGCAGGGGAAAATATTTTTCTTTTCCTCTTTTTACACCAGAAGCCCTGAAAGCCCCCATGTATGAAATGTGCACTCTGGAAAACATTGTTACTTGTGATGATGGCCATCAAAACATTAGGTCTTAAAGCAGGAGTGGTTAGCCTTGGCTTTTCCACTTCTCTCTGGCCTCTGCTGCTCTGCCCCATCATAATGTTGCCCCTCTCCCTCATTTCCCTTTTCCATACTTTTGCTTTGAACTCAGGTCCCATTTCCACAAAGTTATCAACCAGGGATTGGGGTTAGCTCTCTAAAAGGTAGGCGTTCATTTCAGGGGGATTCCCAGGGAAGATGCAGGCTTGTGCAGTGGGCCCGGCTGTTACAAGCAGAAGCTGCTGGACTGTTTTGTTGCTGGGGTGCAGCTCCTATATGTCCAGAGCCCTCTTGAACAACTGTGGGGTTGCCCAGGCAACTCAATCTAAGGAGGAATCTATTGCTGTTACTAGGGAAGGGAGGAGGAAGAGAGAAAGTGTCCCCATGCTTTTCATGAGAATTATCCTGTGGATCAGACCATCCACCATTTCATGCCTCTTCTGTGGGGTGGGGGGAGGAACTGTAGTTTTCTCCTGTGTGTCTGTGTTTAAAATGGAAGCATGCTGATGATTTTAGAGAGGGGGAGAGGGGGGAGAGCACATGAATATAACTGTCAGTAAGCAAACGTGCCTCCATGAATGTCTAAAAACCTGTGCTGTGACTATTAGACAGTATGCACCTCTCTCAGGGACAGAGCACATACTTTGCATGCAGAGGGTTCCAGGTTCAAGCTCTCCCTGCTGCCTCTGGTTAGTGTTGGGAAAGACCTCTTGAGTGCTACTCAGTGAGCCGTGCTGGGTAGACGGTCTGACTCGGTAGTTTGGATCCTGTGATTTTTGCTGGTTCCCCCTCCTGCAAGAGACCCCCCTGTTTTCCCCAAGCTATTGCTGTGCAGTCCCCTATCCCCCAGGAGCAGCATTTCAGGAGGCTTGGGGGCTATCATGGGAGGGGGTGCAGCGAAAATCATCCCCCCTCCTTGTGCACATAGAAATCTAGACAGGATCCAAGCCAATCTAAGGGAGCATTTCTTTATCTATTTATAGCCTTTCCTTCTTCCATCATGGGATTTCAAGGCTGCACAAACAAATTCTCAGGTAATGTGCCTTCCAGGCCAGATGCAGACTTCCTTTAGTTTCATCAAGGCAGCCGAATCATACTCCCTCCTACCATACCCTACGTCATCTATGCCTACATACTTGTGCATGTCTGTATATTTTGGTGCAATCGCACATGATTATAAAGTTGCAGTATGTTCTTCAGGCCATAAGCAATGATGAGACCAAAGCATTCGGTAGGAATGTGCTTTTCAGACTGCAACTAACTGAAAACAAACTGAACATGCCCTTGGTCATTAATCTCAGAAGGGTACCTAATCCAAAGGACAGTTCTGAACTGTCTTGGTGAGATCTGGCTGTTTTCTGGACAATGCTGCTTCACTCAGCTTTCTGTTTCATTTTCCCTGTCCTGTCCTGAAATTACTGTTTCCCCAAAGAGCACAGGGGTATACTTAGCAGATGTGTGCCTGACAGACACACTGACCAACCAGAAAGTTACGCCTGTGTTCACATAAAACAGCATCATTAATTTGCTGACTGATGTTTCCAGGCACAGAACTTCCCCCAATCAAAATGTTGGCTTGATGGCTTAATGCTGTACAAGCTGGGGAGCACTGCTTGGCCAAGCCATTCCAGCAGTTGGGTGTTACTCTGAGGGTAGCAACAAATATTTTGCTTGCACTCTCTCAGGAGTGAGACATCCTTCTCTAATACCCTCCCCCAAACCTAGCACCAAAACTGGCATCCAGGCTCATAGCCAGAAGTTCTTTTACTGGGAGCGGGGGGAATGAGTACGGTGGTGGCTAGCCCATCATTATTTATTTACTATACTTTATGTGTTATTTACCATTTTTTTTACTTGAGACTGAAAGTGGATTCAATGGCATAGAACATTGTAATCAAACAGCATGAAAGAGCTAATAAAAATGCACTAGGACCAGGGGCGGATTAAGGCTCACTGGTGCCCTGAGTACTGACCAATCTTGGTGCCCCCCTCCTTTCCACACTGACCCAGTCCATTTTAGTTGTTGACCTGTCTGACCAGACATACAATGCAGGTTGCAGCAATACAAAAATGTATTCATATGATAACACAATATACTGTACAAACTAAGCCAAGTTTTGGCTACATAAAGTTCTACAAAAACATGGGGCTGAAATTAAAAAAAGGGGCAGAGAGGGTCATTGAAATGACTGTCATGACAACTGGATTTGGCTCCAACATTTTACTTTCAAACACATGCATTTTACTTTTAAACATAGCCTATGACACTACACCTCGCCAACAAAAAATAGAAGATAACCCCAGGGTGCACCATGATCAATTTGCACTAGTTTTATCTTCTTCTTCTTTTTTAACAAATCTTCATTCGGTGGGGGGTTTTTCTTTTCACCCTTTTCCCAACTTTGTGGTGCTCCCTTTGGCCCTGGCGCCCTAAGCACGTGTTTAGTCTGCTTAATGGTTAATCTGCCACTGACTAGGCCTAGATATACATTAATTACAAAGATGCAAAAAAGTATCAAATACACTATGTCAAGCAATGCAGAAAATGGAATAACAAAATATGAAAACAATGCTGTAAGAGCATGATAGTACATACAACAAATCAATAATATATAGCGTACACTGTGGAATAGACTACTGTCCTGTTCTGTATAAGCTTTATAAAATGCAGAATTAAAGAAGTGTGAGAGCCTTCTTCCAGTTACTGAAACCTGAAACTGTAAATTCAACCTTCTTTTCTCTGTAAATCACTAACTCAAGGCCGCCCAATACCCCTGCAGGCTTTTAAAATCAGGGCTCTTCAGCCCTGCTAACTGCTAATTCTGTTCTAGCCAATTGCATAGAGAATTCATCCTTGGAAGATTTATGACAGGAGTCACACTTTTTACTCAACATCTTCCTTTTTTACAAAGAAAATTTACACCTGAAAGAGTGTGACAGATTTCACACCAACTTGTGATGCTGATTGGAGGGGGATGACAAATGATGGATGGGGCACCACCCTTTTCTGCACCACTGTGGCTATGGGCCTGCTGGCATCCTTCCTCACTCAAAGTCTTTACTCACGTAGTCTGCAAGGCAATAAGGGCCTTACTACTTGGGATGGGAAGCTAGTCCTTTTGTACTCTGTTCTCTCTTCATTGCAAATTGATTGGTCACCCACTTTGCTTTGCAGAGCAGAAGGCGTTTTCGGTTGTTGCTGTTTTTTGGCCATCAATCCACAGCTGCCTTATGGAGACTCCTAGCGGAGTTTTAAAGGTAAAAGACATCCAGAGGTGTTTTTGCCATTGCCTTCCTCTGCATAGCAACCCTGGTATTCATTGGTCTCCCATCCAAGTACTGACCAAGGCCGATGCTGCTTGGGTTCCAAGATCTGATAAGACTGGGTTAGCCTGGGCTATCCAGGTGAGGGCTAAAAATGAATACTTTCTCCTAATAGTAAAGAAAGGACGCCACGTGCATGCGCGCACACACACACACACAGAGGGCAAGGAGAAAGAGTTCTCTGTGTGAGATGATCTCTCAGCTCATTTGAAAGCAGCTCTGGGAGAGAATCCAGTTGTGCCTGAGTCCAATCATTTACATGTAAAGCAGGGGAGTCATTTTTATTTTACAAAGTTAGAGCATGACTGAGGGTAGACCAACCCTCCACGCACACCTCTCATATTGCTGTGCTGAACGCAGGTAGCCTTTCCCTCCCACCTTGGCCTCCATGAGAATTTAAATTGCCTTTAGAACAGGGAAGTTTTCTCTTATCTGTCTAAACTTTGGGGAGGGAGCATCCTTTAAGTGAGAAGTACAGTTGTGGAGAATTTCATCCCCATTGGTTAGGAAACCCTCCCAAAAAATTTCCAAGGGGAATATACTTCAAGCCAATGGAAACCAATGAGAACTTTATCCAAATGCTGTTAACTACTCTGAAGATAATAATACTAAAGAATACCAGTGAAATCTGTAACAAATACAATGAACCAAACTCCAATAAAATTTCTGTGCATATCCCTAGAATTCAGTCCAGGGAAGTAAAACCTGTAGCAACCAATAAGGAAGTCATTCTACTTACCTGGTGTTACTGTGCAGAGTGAGGAGCACTGCTCCCTGCTGTATTACTATTAGGAAGTATATTAGGAAGGTTCCTCTCTTCCTCTAGGGGAGATGAAGTCAGTCCACAGTGATCCACTTAGTATCTTCTGGGTTAATTTCTGCCCTTGCCTAAGCAGTGATTTCATAATGCAGGCTTGTTAGGTTTCATTTTCTTTCTTTTGCATTTAAAGGGGCTGGTCCTGCAACTGTGGAAGCCAATGACAAACCTCTCCTTCCCATCACAGAATAAGAGGCTTAAGGTGGGATCAAAATGTGGATGGAGGGGCTACCTTTCATTGTCTTTAGTTGGGGGTTAACCACAGGCTCCAGTAATGCATGTTTGTACATTTTTCATGCTGTTTGGCTCATCAGGCCACTTTTGAATGCTGTGGGCTGAACTGAGGTCTCAGATTCCACCCTGTTTGACAAGTTTCTTTCTTCCACAAATGCCAGGGTTGATTTCTGGATCCCCCACGCCACCACCCAAAGAGGACTGGAATACTGGCTCTTTCTTTGACTCAGCTGACAAAATGTTAATGCAGACTAGCATCTTCAAAGGGAAACTTGAGAAAAGCTGAAAAGCCTTGCATCAAAAATTAATGGAAGGTATACCTGCAAATAGTAATGAGAGCCAAGGCTACTGTGGAGAAGTGGCATTTTGGGGGGAGAACTTAAGATCTCAAAGGTTGTGTTGCCTGGGGGAGGTAGAATGCAAGTATTTGTGTTGTTCATACCAATACAGGTATGCTTAATCTGGTGCCTTTGATCCCTGCATTTTTCAACCAGCATTCTGAGGTAGATGCCTGTCTTGTCCACACTGCTAACAGTGACAAGAACAGAGCAAGAACCAGGTCCACTCTCCTGGCATTACCAATGTGGTAACGTCCCTGGTGTTACTAATGTGGAAGATCTGCCATGCATACTATAGTGCCCACCATTTTGAAGTCTTCTACCCTGCTCATTAAGTATAGAGCTAAAGGACCAAACATGGATACCAGGAATCTCCCATACACATGTATCTCTAGTGCAGTGAGGCTCTAGTTTTCAGTGTTCTCATTAAACAGACAAAATAGGCAGAACTCAAAGTTGAACAGCATGCCTGTATTCCGAATAAAATTCTTCTTTTGATTCTTGAGCATAATGTGCTAGCCGCTCTCTGAAATCTAAGAATAACATCCACCATTTTCTAGTCCTTCATTTGCCTTAAAACTGGGACTTTGAGAGGTCCTTTCTGCACTACACCTTAAATTCTGGTTCAACCCTGTCCCCGAACTTACATTCTACACTACACGCGAGTTCACCCCTGTAATTATCTCGGGGTATTTTTGCATTCTACACTACACTCGAGTTCACCCCTGTAATTATCTTGGGGTATTTTTTGTTTCCACATTACCTTGAGGTCACCCCAATTTTGCCCCACACTTGTCCCGGGATAAACGGATGCTGTTATAACCAGGGATAAATGCAAGGTATTGTGTCGCTAGTTGAACTCTGATAAAACCAGGGATGAGATCCAAGTGTGGAAAAGACCAGAGCCAGTGAGTATAGTGCTTATGAGGGGGGAGACCTAGGTTTAAATACCCCACTCATGGTCTAAATACATGATACACTGTTTACAGGCCTGTTGAGAAAACTTACATCTGCACATGTACTGATGTGCTACACATAAATTTCCTCAACAGGGCAAGTAGCAGATCCCCTGAGCCATTTCAGGTTGGGAAAATGGTATGGGGGTGGGAAGGCTTAAGCCCCTTTTCCCCATTTGTCATAGTCCCAGTCCAAATCAGCTCCCACACGCCTGAGAATCTACGTTTCAGTCGGGAACTCACAGAACACTCCTGCCTGACAGGACCCAGGATGGACCTGGAGACATACCCAGGAGCACTGTATTGTAAGGCTCTAATCCACCATGAAAGTGTGACCCTGGGAAAGCTTTCTCTTTCAGTCTAACCTACCTCACAGTGCTGTTTTGAGGATGAGATCCAGGAAGGAGAGCTATGCATTGTGGGCTTTTAAAAATAAAACTTAGTTCTGTATTGAGATGGCCAAACTTCAATGCCAAGAAAAGCTGGATTTTGGAATATGTTTATGTCATGCTGAAACATTTCCCAACACAACCTATATATTTCCAGAGCTGCAGTTTCCATATTACTGTTAGCTTAGAATTACACCATGTCTGTTTGCTACTAGCACATTCCATCCATTTCTCATTTTCTACATTTTAATAATCTTTCCCCCCCCCCCTCTGCAGGGATAAAGAACTACCAAAGATGGTGGCCATGACAAACAGTACATGCATCCATTGGCAGTTCATACTGCCATGAAGGCACTGATCACCTTGAAATAGACCTCAGGGACAATGCTCAACAGAACTCAGATTAATTCTAGCCAGGGACATGATATATTCTTTTCCATGGAGGTGTCCCAGTTCCAGGAGGCCATTGGCATTTTCTTCATGGTCATGCTAAGTGTCATTGCTTTGGTCGCCAACACAGCAGTCATGGTTGTTATCCTCAAGACGCCTTTGCTGAGGAAGTTCATCTTTGTCTGCCATCTCTGCCTAGTAGATCTGTTGTCAGCCATTTTTGTCATGCCACTGGGGATCATCTCCAGTTCTACCTGCTTCAACCGAGTATTATACAGCATTGCTGAATGCCAGACACTAATCTTCCTGAATGTCTGTTTCATCAGCGCCTCCATCCTCACTATCTCTGTCATCAGTGTGGAACGGTATTACTACATTGTTCATCCCATGAGGTACGAAGTCAAGATGACGACTGGACTGGGAGTCACCGTTGTGGCATTCATTTGGATTAAGTCCATCTTGGTTGCTGCTTTGGCACTGGTAGGCTGGCCTCAAGACAATGGTGCCAGCAGTGCCAGCAAATGCACTGTCTATTGGAGCCCTGGAGCCCACAAGAAGATATTTGTGATTATCTTCAGCACTCTGTGCTTCATATTGCCCACCATAATCATCTTCGCAGTCTATGGCAGCATCTACAAAGTGGCCCGGATTGCTTCCCTGCAGCATGTTCCTGCCCCATCCTGGACTGCCACACCCAGACAAAGATCAGACTCCATTCACAGCCAAGTCACTATAATCACAACCAGGAATGTGCCTCCCAGGCTGTCACCTGAACGTTTGTTTGGTGGGAATAAAGCTGCCCTGACACTGGTCTTGATTGTAGGACAGTTCCTCTGTTGCTGGCTGCCATTCTTTTCCTTCCACCTACATTGCTCCATGAACTCTCCCTCTATGAACCCTGGCTATGGCGAGATTGTTGTGACCTGGCTTGCCTATTCATCTTTTGCTATCAACCCTTTTTTCTATGGGCTACTGAACCGACAGATCAGGGAAGAGTTAGCCAAGCTGGGGCGACACTGCCTGAATAAGCCTCTGAGTCAAGAGCTGTGTGTCTCCAGCCCAGAGGGCTCCATCCAGGAGAACTTCCTGCAGTTCCTGCAGAGGACCAGTTGCACAGTGGAGACCCGTTCCAGTTTTATTAATTCCAGCCCTAGGAACACTTTGGACCAGACTGCAATGGGGTTCAGAATTCCAGGCCAAATCCCAGAAGAAACCAACTGAGGAAATGAAAGCAGGTTTAGGCCATTTCCACGTCTTTCCCCACCTGGCTCTAATTTAAAAGGAAGGAGAAGAGGCTCCATGCACTGAAAGAACTGACCTTTCTTTACTGGAGGACTTGGTAGTTTCTTTTCTTATAGGTATGGAAGTAAATGTAATGAAAATTGATTGTCCTTCTGTGATTGACTGGTTGTCCCTCTGCTGGGACCAGAGCTAGTATTAGGCAGCCATAGCCAACCACCTGGAGCAGTGCCAAATACAGCGGCACTTTTAACAAAATTGCAGGCTGTACTTTGTAATAAAGAGCATTGAGAATAAGGACCTTTGTAGACAACCTTCAGGGTGCTTGTTATTGTGAGCACTGCTCGCCTCAAGCCAGCACCATTGGTGCTATATCTTCCCCGTCTCCGTAATGGAAGGGGGCCAGATTTCCCCTACATGTTTAGTGGGGGAAAAGATATGCTCCAGTGCCAGAAAGGAGTACACAAACTCTTGAAATTGAGCATTGTAAACACATCAAAGCAGTACAGATAGGGGAGATTTGTGGCATTCATCCAGATACTTATAGTGAGCATCCATAACCTACACAATTCACAATTGTTGTGGTTGCCAGGAGAAACTGGATTTTACCAGCAAGTCAACACTGCCATTTAAGTGCAAGGAATATTTGATTCCTCTAGCAACTTAGGGGTTAGGAGAGGTAACATTCTCTGAATCATACTCAGACATTGGGGGCCCACCACATATTCCCTATCCAAGAGTAACTTTTTCTGGAAAGAGCCAAACATAAGGTGATTCCATACTATGACCCTTCTGTACTGCAGAGAGGGTTTTCCCCTCATGTTTAGCTGCAAGTGGAGTTTGGGTTCCATATAGCACAATATATTCCTCCTAATAATCTGTTCCCATGGGCAAAGTCCTACTGTATGTCACGTGGAAGAAAGTTCCCTTCAGCAAAGATTCTGTGTCTCTTCCTTTATTTTCAGTCAAATTAATTACTTCCTAGTCTCAGGCAATGAAAATATTTTAGAAAATTACCAACAGCTTTCACTGTCTACAAACTGAAAAACAGCATTTGAGTCTCCCCTCTAAGATTTGACATGTACAACTGATCTATAACTACGAAGAATAAGTCAGCTTATGAGAGAAACAGGAATTAATTAAGATAGAAGGAGGTGAGAAAAATGTAAATAGACAATAGCCTAAGAAACTTCACTGATGCTTTTGGTGTTGACATAGGCTTTCAAAGGTTTGTTTTTTTAAAAAATCTTTACAAAGTATGCATTTGGTTGAAATTTCTTTCCTATTTAACACGGGCAGTTTACAGACATTACCACAAGGCCAAGCGGCACAAGTTGAAAACATTATACAAAATATAAAGCCTCAAGTTCCAAACACAGAAACAAACAATGCACTGATTGCCCATCAGAAAACTTAGTTCATGCCTACTTGGGCCTTCTCTTGATATCACCTATTAAAAAAGAACTATCTTGAGAACTTCAGAAAAGACTGTTTCAGAGGGTGGCCATGTTGGTTTACAGAAGAACAGCTAGATTCAAGTATAGCAAATTCCTGTATTATCAAGGCAGATAAAAGATCAGTATCATGTGTAGCATCTGTGTGTGTACATTCAGACTTTTCAAGGGACATGTAAGGAAAGTCTGTATTCATTTTTCATGTAAGACTAACCTTGCATGAGGGCATTGGTGAGGAGAATTGAAGGCCCATAGTAAAGGAAAAAAGACTACAGAGACATTTTACAATTTTTGTTCAGGATATAAGAAGAGCTCTGCTGGATCATCCCAGGTGTCCAACTAGTCTGAGCATCCTGTTTCACTCAGTGGCCAACCAGTTGCCCTAGAGGGCCAACAAACAGGGCACATAGGACAAGGCTTTCCCTTGCTGTTGCCTCCTTGCACTGATATTACTGTCTCTGAATACAGAGGTTCCCTTTAATCACCATGGCTAGTAGTGATTGATAGACCTATCTAACCACCCTGACTTTGGTGTGCCCATCACTATGTCCAGTGGTAGTAAATTCTACAATTACTTGCTCAGTGAAGAAGTACTTCCTTTTGGAATCTTTTGCTCCTCAGCTTCATTGGGTGCTCGTGAGTTCTACTACTGCAGGACAGGGAGCAAAAGTTCTTCCCATTCACTTTCTCCACCCTATGCTGTCCATTTCTTGTTTACAAAATACAACTAACATAATTCAAGCCTTTAGGGGAATCTGCTCTCCACCCCAGCCTACTAGCTAACTGAGGTAGAGTGGGGCCATAAACTGAGCAACAGATTAGGCTACAGTTCATCTGGATGAAGTGTAGAGAAGAACACTTTTTTGTAACCTGTTCACATGTGCACTGGTAAGTTCTGCCAGTGCCACCCTCACTATAACATGGTTGGATATAGTTTCATATTGTCACAGATTTCCCCAAAGAATCACAGAAACTGAAGTTTGTTTAGGACTCAGTCACAGTTTGACAAGGAGTGCTGCCTGAGGTTGCTACTAGGGTTGCCAACCTCCAGGTGGTGGCTGGAGATTTCCCACTGTTACAGCTGACCTCCAGGGGACAGGGATCAGTTCACCTGGAGAAAATGGCCACTTTGGAAGTTATACTCTATGGCATTATGCCCCAAACCCTGCCCTCCTCAGGCTCCATCCCCAAGATCTCCAAGTATTTCCCAACCTGGAGCTGGCAACCCTAGGCTGCTACTTCCTCTAAGTAGAGTAACTAACACTCCTTTCTTCCTCATTCCCCAGGCAACTTTAAATACAGGACAACAAACCATGTGTGCCCAAACTCTTGCAAGATTAATTTAATGAGAATTTGGGAAACCCTACTAGCCTGCACTATGATTAAAGGCACCTGAGGGAGAAAGGAAGCAGGAAGTATTACTTGCTCTGGTGCAGGGGCAGGAATAATGCGGATGAGGCAAAGGTAGCAATGGAGTCACCTTCTATGAATCTGCCACCTGAGAACATCTCGCTCTGCCTCATTATAGAGGCAGACCTGTAAGAGCTTGAGAATTCTCTTCAGAACTATAGTTCCCAGGATTCTCTAGAAAGAGGGAATGTTTTTTAAACCAGGTTGATCCTGTGGTGTTAATATGCCCAGCATTGGCTCTCCTGTGGTTCAGAGTCAGGAAATTTAAGAGTTCTGTCAGTGTTCTTAATATTGAGTGAGTGGCAGGTGGTCAGTATTCTTAACAGTGAATGAGTGGCAGGTGGTCACTGATGGTTTCTGTGGAGAAGAGTGTTTCCATGGCTGTTGTGTGTAATCCTAGGATGATCAGAGATAAGGCCATTAAGGGGGGGGTGTAATGAGGAAGTCAACCTGCAAGTTTTGTTTTCCCACTGAGCAGAAAGAGAACCGATTAATTCCAACCGAGCAGAGCTATTGGTCCTCTGTAGCTGTATCAGTGGGTACATTGTGACCTCTGAGTAAGTGCAGATGAAATAGACACGCAAAACAGTGATTGCAGAGATGTCTCACACCAGTAGGCAGCAGTGCACAGTACCTGCCTGCCTAAAGGCTTTTCCAGGGAGTCAGCCTTAATCTAAAGTGAAAGTGACCTTTGAATTGGCTTGGTGTGACAAATACAGGCTGTCAGACTAAGATGGAGAATTGTTATGTCAGGGCATCACTTGGGACTTACTCAGTGGCAAGGAACAACTCAATTTATTTCAGGGGTATGCTTAAGAGCCCAGCAAAATATAAGGTGTGAGATAAATTACAGAATAGTATGGCCTGGTTGAGTTCTGAGGAGTTTCATACCAGCCATGAATTTTGGTATCCTGTCTCAGCTGCGGTGGCTCAAGTGGTTAAGACGCTGAACTGCAGGCTGTGGAAGGTCAGTAGTTCAGCAGTTCAAGACCCGAGAGTGCCGCATGACGGAGTGAGCTCCCGTCTCTAGTTCCAGCTCCTGCCAACCTAGCAGTTCGAAAGCAAGACATTGCAAGTAGATAAATAGGTACCACTTCAGTGGGAAGGTAACAGCGTTCCGTGTGCCTTGGTGTTTAGTCATGCCGGCCACATGACCATGGAAACGTCTTCGGATAGCGCTGGCTCTTCGGCTTTGAAATGGAGATGAGCACCACAACCCTAGAGTCGGATTCGACTGGCTTTCGAGCAAGGGAACCTTTACCTTTACCTCAGCCAATGGCTAAGAGTGGAATTGTTGTCCGGCTTGCCTGGAAGTAGACTCAGTAGGACTGGCTTCTGAGTAAATTTACTTACATGAAACTACTTGTTTGACCCAATGGCCTTGAGCAGTATCACACTAATAAAGTTAAAAACCTTCTGAGTAAATCTGAATAGGACCAGGCTCAAGACAAAATTCTGTGGCATTGAATAGAGGAGGTTCTCTGTGAAGAGAGCCCGCACTGAATATGAACTGTGTTCCAGCAACAGTTTCTCCATTTGTGATTTTAAAAATAATAAAAGATCCTAGGGATTTTTCAAATTCTGATGATTTTAACAGCATTGTTAGCAGCAGGGAAAAGTGGTACTATTCTGAGCAGATTCTGTCTGGGGTTCCTCTATTTAAGGAGCATAGTTGTACCAATCCAGCTGCAAGATCTCTGTACAGAAGCAGGTTTTTGCATGCACCCTCACTGACATGGCAGTGCTAACCAGGGGTCTTTTGGGGCTGGAGCACACCGGAGCATTGCTCTGGTAACTCAGGAGTCACCGCAAATGGCGGTGGCAGTAAGCCCCGCCCCCAGCCAGCATCCCCGGCCCGCACCAAAGAACTAAGGCCTGGGGGATGCCTGAAGAGGCCCCCCCGCCAGCGTCCTCAGCCCGTGCAGAAGTGCTGCGGCCCGGAGGACACCCGAAGAGGCCCCCCGCCGGCATCCCCGGGCCACATAGAAGCACTGCAGCCTGGGGGCTGCCCAAAGAGCCCCCCCGCCGGTGTCCCCAGGCCATGCAGAAGCGCTACAGCCTGGGGAATGCCCAAAGAGCCCTCCCCGGCATCCCTAGGCCACGCAGAAGTGCTGTAGCCCAGGGGACACCCAAAGAGCCCCGTTGCCGCGTCCCCTGGGCCCACGCAGGAGCACTGTGGCTTGGGGGACACCAGGAAAGACCCGCCGCAGTGGTAAGTAAGGAATCCACGAGGATGGGGGTGTCAGGGGCTTGATGGGGGTTGGTGGGACAGCCTCCCTCCCTCCATCTCTTTGCCATCTCTCCCTCCTTTCCTTTTCTTTCCCTCTTTTTCTTTCTCTCTTTCCCTTCTCTTCCTTTGTCTCTTTTCTTCCATTCTTTCTCTCTTTCCCTTCTCTCTTTCTTTCATTCCCTCCTTTCCTTCTCTCTTTCTTTCATTCCCTCCCTTCCTTCTCTCCTTTTTCTCTTTCCCTCCTTCTTCCCTTCTCTCTCTTTCTTTCCCTCCTTCCTTCCTTCTCTTTCTTTCCCTCTTTCCTTCCTTCTTTCCCTCTCTCTACTCTCTCTTTCCTTTCTTCTTTCCTCCTTCTGTGGCCCAACTCTAGTGAGAAGGGGTTTAAACTTTAAACCCCTTCTCTCTTCGCTCCCCCCCCAGGCCAGCTGGGGAAGGGAATGGGAGGCTTTTGAAGATGCCTCCCCCCCTTTTGCTTCCCCTTCTGGCATCACTTCCAGTGATGTCAGGGGGTGTAGCATATGCTAATAGCCTAGTAGCTCATTAGCATGCCATATGCTAATGAGCTCCTGCACTCTTTTTCTACGAAAAGACCCCTGGTGCTAACCCATATTTTATTGGCCTGCTTAATTTCATCACTGGAGATACATCTCTCTATTAAAAATGACATTGGGTGTAACTAGCTGCTCATAAGCAAAGCTGAATTAGAGCCAATGTTCTCATTTGATGGTTCCATTTTGTTTTCTTCCATGAACAAGAGTGAAGCTTGAGGTTATAGGAGAGAAAGGAACAATAAGTATTCCTCCTGATCTGAATGGCCCAGGCTAGCCCAATCTGATCAGCTCTCAGAAACTAAGCAGGGTCGACTCTGGTTGGCACTTGGATGGAAGATCACTAAGGAAGTCCAAGGTCACTACACAGAGGCAGGCAATGGCAAACTACCTCTGAACATCATTTTCCTTGAAAGCCCTAAGGGGATGCCATAAGTCGGCTGTGACTTCACAGCAATTTCTACAATCATCGTCTTTCATTTGGGAAAGCAACTGTCAACCAGCCTTGCCAGGAGCTTGGAAACACAGTCAGAATAGTTATTGCCTCTCTCTCTTTAGTTATTTAGTTTAGTCATAGTTATTGACTCTCTCACTCTGCTACCCCCTATTGGAGGTATTGGAGGTATTTCTATTGGAATTATGTTTGGGGTGTCTTGAGATGGGCTTAACAGGAGCAAATATGAAATATTGTGTTTTACAGGGTATTTGAGTTGAACAGCTTGCTTAGATCTTGGGGCCTAGCTTTGATTTCAGCCAGGGGAGGGGAATAATTCTGATTATTTTCAATAGGGAGATGCCGTGACAGCAGAAGTAGGATTAAATGGTTATAATAACAGTATATTGTGAGTTTATTATCTGCCAAGGCTCTTCAGCATAGAGGAATAATCTCTCACGTCCAGCAGTGGATTTAAATAGTCAAAGGCAGTGAGCAAGCCAATTCAGTTTTCCTTCCTTAGCAAGCTGAGTTGATGCCCCTCTCATACCCAATCAGTGTCCCTCCTTGGTAGACATGAAAAGAGTCTCATGATGTGCATACAAGTGGCATTCTTAGAATCACTTTCTTTGCTCCATACATCCATGCCCCCTTATCTAGGTACAAACATCAGGGCAGTATTCTCAGTGAGAAAATAATACATGGTTTTTTTTCCTGCATTACTAGGTTGGCTGGGAAGCAACTGAGGTGGAAAAGAAGGGTCTAAGGGCCGAACCACAAAGTAGCTTCTATGCTCAGTTCTGCTTCTTAAGCACTAAACCAATCATGCAGAATGCCAACAAGCAGATATCTCTTTCTTGTAGCTTCATAGCAAGACTCCTGTCAGCCAACCCACACAGTTGCAGGAGAATGGATAGTGTAGGTGGCTATCCTCCTTCAGAACTACAGTGTGGACGTGCCTTTGGAGTCCATGCTCAAGAAGCTCTAAGGACATTTTACTTTGTAATTTTGAATCACTGGAAAATACTTGCCACATACGCACAGAAGTACTTAGTAGGAACAGGGATTGGTAGAAGGATACTGAGAAAACAGTCGTGGGAGTCTGACTCACAAATCAAGATATTCAACAAGACTTACAAAGAAAATATTTTCTATATATTGTTGCCAATAAACACTACATAACAATGAACAAATTCCATCAAATCATAAGAAAATCCTTGTATAAGAATACATCAATGTCATCTCCGGATTTTATGACAACAACATTTCAAAAAACAGATCTTCCTCAGGAAATATTCTATAAAGTACTACAAGAGCTTTCATGCTCATAAAGTGCTACACACAGAACCAGGAATAATATAATGCATTTAGTGGTAGGACGCTGATCTCAAAAGTATTCAGGCTGCAAAACATGCTACTCTGTTTCTGATGGATCCCAAGGTGCTGTGCTTTCCACTGAACCTTTAAAACAGGGAGTCTAACATCTGTCAGAAGCACTTAAGAAAAGGGAAAACAACATACAAAAATACGTTTCCAAATTTTTAAAATTAAGCTCAAAATATTGAGTGATTTATTTTTTAGTTGAGCCCTGACCCCATTCTTTGACTGTGAAAGTTGTTTAACAAAGAGAAAGGTATGCAGCTGGTAATGTCACATGGTACATTTAAGCCACAATGACTTAACTCCTTCCTTTACTAATCAAATAAAAAAGAGATTAAATAACAAAATCCACCATATCTCTGAGCTACTGGACATCCCAACAGATCTGTGCTGAAGAAACTAATGTGACAGGTGCTGGTGCCTTTGCATTGAGGATCCTCACAGCCAAAGACAGAAAGGGACTGAAGGGCAGCTACAGCTTGCTGAGGCCACAGGATATAATGGGGGGGAAAACCCTATCTATCCCCTTCTACTCACTGTCCATAGCATTTTCTGAGTGATTGGATATGTATGTACTTCCATCCTTTCCCATGCAATTTGCCTACCATTAAGAACATACGAACATAAGAGAAGCCAATGTTGAATCAGGCCAATGGCCCATCTAGTCCAACACTCTGTCACACAGTGGCCAAAAATACCAGGTGCCATTAGGAGGTCCAGCAGTGGGGCCAGGACACTAGAAGCCCTCCCACTGCTGCCCCCTCCCTGCACCAAGAATAGAGTGCATCACCTGCCCCAGACTGAGAGTTCCAATCTATACCTTGTGGCTAAGAGCCACTGATGGACTTCTGCTCCATATGTTTATCTAATTCCCTCTTGAAACTGTCCATGCTTGTAGCTGCCACCCCCTCCTGTGGCAGTGAATTCCATGTGTTAATCACTCTTTGGGTGAAGAAGTACTTCCTTTTATCTGTTCTAACCCGACTGCTCAGCAATTTCATGGAGTGCCCACGAGTTCTTGTATTGTGAGAAAGGGAGAAAAGTACTTCTTTCTCAACCTGCTCTATCCCATGCATACTCTTATAAACCTCGATCATGTCACCCCTCAGCCGTCATTTCTCCAAGCTAAAGAGTCCCAAGCGTTTCAACCTTTCTTCATAGGGAAAGTGTTCCAACCCTTTTATCATTCTAGTTGCCCTTCTCTGCACTTTTTCCAGTGCTATAAAATCCTTTTTGAGATGTGATGACCAGAACTATACACAGTATTCCAAATAAGGTCGCACCAATGATTTATACAGGGGCATTATGATACTGGCTGATTTGTTTTCAATTCCCTTCCTAATAATCCCCAGCATAGCACTGGCCTTCTTTACTGCAGTTACACACTGTCTAGACATTTTCATTGAGTTATGCACTACGACTCCAAGATCTCTCCTCCTGGTCCGTCTCTGCCAGTTCAGACCCCATCAATGTGTATTTATATTTAGGATTTTTGGCTCCAATGTGCATCACTCTGCACTTGGCCACACTGAACCCCATTTGCCACGTTGACACCCACTCACCCATCCTCGACAGATCCCTTTGGAGTGCCTCAAAATCCTTCCTGGTTGTCACCAACCTGAACAACTTCGTGTCATCTGCAAATTTAGCCACTTCACTGCTTACTCCCAATTCCAAATCGTTAATAAGCAAGTTAAAAAGCATCGGACCGAGTACAGATCCCTGCGGTACCCCACTGCTTACCACCCTCCACTGAGAAAGTTTCCCATTTATACTCACTCTCTGTTTCCTATTTATAAGCCAGTTTTTGATCCACAAGAGGACTTGTCCTTTTATCCCATGACTATTGAGCTTACTTAGGAGCCTTTGATGAGGCACTGTATCAAAAGCTTTCTGGAAATCAAGGTAAACAACATCTATTGGGTCCTCCTTGTCCACAGGTTTGTTCAATCCCTCAAAAAACACTAACAAGTTAGTGAGACAAGATCTTCCCTGACAGAACCCATGCTGAGTCTGCCTCAATAGTTTTTGTTCATCAATGTACCTACTAATTCTTTCCTTAATAACAGTTTCCACCAACTTACCCGGTATCAACGTCAGACTGACTGGCCTGTAATTTCCGGATCTCTCCTGGAGCCCTTTTTAAAGATGGGAGTGACATTAGCTACTTTCCAGTCCTCAGGAATGGAGGCAGATTTTAAAGAAAGATTACATATTAATGTAAGGAGATCCACAAGTTCACATCTGAGTTCTTTCAGAACTCTCGGATGAATGCCATCCAAGCCTGGTGATTTATTAGTTTTTAAATTGTCCATCAGTCGTAGGAGTTCCTCTCTTGTCACCTCAATCTGATTCAGGTCTTTCAAACCCCCTCCCGAAATCGGTGGTTCTGGAGTGGGCAAGCACTTCTCCTCTTCCACAGTGAAGACAAAGGCAACCTCCAGGGTAGTTAATGGCTGTGCAGCAAATCCCGGTGTTCTTGGGATGGGGGAAGTGCGGTGGGCCTAGGCGGGGTTGTAAGGGAAGGGCGCTGAGAAATAGAGTGGCTCGGCACCCTTCCAGCCTATGGCCCATCCCAACGGTGGCTAGCAGTGGGGCCGGGAAAGAGAACCCCCCTCTGTCACTGGTGTTGTGTAACGCCAGGTCTATTAACAACAAAACAACAATCCTTCGGGGTTTTGTAACAGATCAACAAGTGGACCTGGCGTGTGTGACCAAGACCTGGGTGCAGGAGGGCGAAACGGTAGCCCTCGCCCAGCTTGCTCTGCCCGGGTTCTCGGTCCTCCACCAGTCACAGACTAGGGGGCGGGGGGGAGGAGTGGCTATCTTCATTTGGGAGGCTTACTCCTTCAGGGCGCTTCCGCCGGTGGAGATTGCGGGTGTGGAATGTGTCGGCCTGATGCTGGAGGCTGGTGAGGGTTTGGCAATCTGGCTGGTGTACCGACCGCCTAACACACTGGCCAGTAGCCTGCGGCGGGGGTGATGGTGGACCGGATTGCCGCTGAGGCAGTGCCATGGTCGGACCACCTGGCCCTGAGGGCCTGACTGAATGTTCTGCCCTGACCCTATTTGGGCGGCAAGCGGATTTTTGCTCACCCGTGGTGCCAGATGGACCCAGTGCAGCTCCAAATGGCCCTGCAGGATCCAGGGCCCCCTGGTGACTCGTTGGATGAGCTGGTGGAGGACTGGCATGCCCAGCTCTCCTCAGCCATTGACGAGATCGCTCCCAGGTGCCCTCTCCGCACTCGTGTAAGGCGAGCGCCTTGGTATACCCAGGAGTTGCATAAGCTGAAGCGAGAACTGAGATGGCTGGAGAGACGGTGGCCCTGAGCTCGCGACGAGGCATCAAGAACATCTTATAGGACGCTTATGAGGGCCTATGAGATGGCAGTCAAAGCCGCAAAGAGAGATTTCTATGCGGCCACGATTGCATCTGCTAGCTCACGCCCGGCCCAATTATTTAGTACAATTCGGTCTTTGACAGCTCTGCCACAGGGCAGGCAAAATGCTAGGGAATTGGATATTGGCTGTGAGGCATTTGCGAGCTATTTTGCAGAGAAAGTCTTGGCGCTCCGCCGTGACCTCCCCGCCACAATTGAAACAGTGAGAGACCTTGAGGCCCCTTGCTCGGCTTTGGGGCCGGGTTTAGAATGTTTTGTCCCACTCAGCCTGGAAGAAGTTGACAGACTCCTTGTTTCTGTGCGTCCAACCCCGTGCGACCTGGATCCGTGCCCCTCCTGGCTCATTAAAGCAGGCCACGAGGGGTTTCGAGGTGCCCTGCGGGAGATTATCAACATGTCCCTTTCCGAGGGATGGTTCCCCAGGGCACTCAAGGAAGCGATGGTCCGCCCCCTCTTGAAAAAGTCATCTCTGGACCCGGCCGAATTGGCCAACTATCGGCCAGTGTCCAATTTGCCCTATTTGGGCAAACTTATTGAGAGGGCAGTGGCGTCACAGCTGCAGGGTTTTCTGGATGACGCTTCTGTCCTCGATCCCTTCCAGTCCGGCTTTCACCCAGGTCACGGGACGGAGACAGTGCTGGTCGCCTTGACTGACGATCTCCGTAGGCATCTGGATCGGGGTGGTGTGGCTCCTCTGGTGTTGTTAGACCTGTCGGCGGCGTTTGACATGGTCGACCACCAGTTGCTGGCCCACCGCCTCACCGACGTGGGGATTCAGGGGCTCGCACTTCAATGGCTGGCCTCTTTCCTTCAAGGTCGGGGACAGAGGGTGGTGATAGGGGATTAGCGGTCCCGGAGACACCCCATTGAGTGTGGGGTGCCTCAAGGGGCCGTGCTGTCCCTGATGTTGTTTAACATCTACATGTGCCCCCTTGCCCAGATTGCCCGGAGTTGCGGGCTTGGGTGTCATCAATATGCAGATGACACCCAGCTCTATCTGATGCTGGGTGGCCGGTTGAACTCTACCCCGGATGACCTTCATCGGGCTTTACAGGCTGTGGCTGGATGGCTCAGACTGAGTCGGCTGAAACTAAACCCAGCAAAGACAGAGGTCCTGGGCCTGAGTCGGATTGGTTCAGGGTTGGGGTTCCCTCTCCCGACCTGCGACGGGGTGCCACTGGTGCCGGCGTCGGAGGTTAGGAGTCTGGGTGTGCTCCTGGACTTCTCTTTAACAATGGAAGCCCAGGTAGCAGCCACTGCCAAGTCAGCCTTTTACCACCTTCGGCTGGCTCGGCAGCTGGTCCCCTTCCTTGACCGCGATGACCTGGCCACTGTGATCCATGCGATGGTCACCTCAAGGCTAGACTACTGTAACACCCTCCAGTTGGGGCTGCCTTTGTCGCAACTCCGGAAGCTGCAGCTGGTGCAAAATGCTGCAGCCAGGCTGTTGATGGGTCTCTCTAGGAGGGATCATATTCAGCCTGTGCTGAAAGCGCTGCACTGGCTGCCAATAGCGTACCAGATTCGCTTCAAAGTGCTGGTCTTGACCTTTAAAGCCCTGTATGGCCAGGGTCCAGCCTACTTGAGGGACCGCCTTTCCCCATATGTTCCCCCAAGGGCACTTCGGTCGGGGAGTCAACAGCTCCTGGAAATTCCAGGCCCCAGGGAAGTAAAATTTGCTGCCACCAGAGCCAGGGCTTTCTTGGTGGCGGCTCCTACCTGGTGGAGGGAGCTCCTGGAGGAGATCCGAGCCCTGCGGGACCTTGCTCAGTTCCGCAGGGTCTGTAAGACGGAGCTATTCCTCCGGGCCTATGATTAGGAGCCGCCGCCATGGTTAGCCATCTGCCATCGCACTATCGTCATCATTGAGTGCGGGGCGGCCCTGGCAGGAGAGGGGGTGATGAGCTACTGTTTGGCTGCTGTTTGGCAACTGGGGGCTAATGTTTGCCGGGGGCTATAATCTGCCCCATCTTGTTTTATTGCCTGGATGTTGTTTATATGTTTTCTGGTTTTATATTGTTGAACTTGTTTTAAAGTTGGCATGCGTACCTTGCTGTTAGCCACCCTGAGCCTTCGGGGAGGGCGGGATACAAATCCAAATTAATAAAAATAAATAAAATAAAAATAAATAAAAATGCATTCAGCTTCTCAGCCATTTCCCTGTCATCCTTCAGTAGTCCTTTTACCCCTTGGTCATCCAAGGGCCCCACTGCCTCCCTGGCTGGCTTCCTACTTCTAATGTATTTGAAGAAAGTTTTATTGTTGTCCTTTATGTTTGTGATATGCTCCTCATATTCCCTTTTTGCTTGCCTGATCACAGACTTGCATTTTATTTGCCACAGCCTGTGTTCCTTTTTATCAACCTCACTGAGACTAGCTTTCCATCACTTAAAGGAATCCTTCTTACGTTTTACAGCTTCCATTACTTATTTTGTTAACCATGCAGGCTTTTTTCTGTACCTATTTGTGCCTTTCCTAACCTGTGGTATATATTTTTTCTGAGCTTCTAGGATTGTATTTTTAAATAGTCTCCAAGCTTCCCCAATGGTTTTACCTTTTCCACTTTTCCTTTCAATTTCTTCCTCACATGTCCCCTCATACCAGAGAAGTTACCCCTTTTAAAGTTAAAAGTGGTTGCGTCAGTCTTTTTGGGCAACTCCCTATTTATACAAATGTTAAACTCAATGACATTATGGTCACTGTTCCCAAGCGGTGCAATCACTTTTACATCTCTCACCAGGTCTTGGGTGTTACTTAGGACCAAATCCAGGATTGCCTCTGTCCTGGTAGGATCTGTGACCATCTGTTCCATAGCACAATCATTGAGAGTGTCTAAAAACTCAGTCTCTCTTTCCCGACCATTCATTCATTCATTCATTCATTCATTCATTCATTCATTCATTCATTTCCCACCTGTCTCCCCTCACAAGGGCCACCAAGGAGGCTAACAATTTAAGATACACATGATAACACCACATTTTAAAATAAGTAAAAACCAAACTCCCCCAACATGTATCATCAAAACAATTAAAAACAGAGTTAAAATACACACAAAACATTTAAAAAGCAATTAAAACATTAGTTCAAAAGGAGGCATCCCTGAGGGAATGACAAATGATATAAAAAAGTCTTCACCCTCTGCCAGAAGATCGCAACAGAAAGGGACAGACGAATTTCCATGAGGAGAGCATTCCAGAGCTTTGGTGCCATGACTGAGAAGACCCTCTCCTGGGAGTAGAGAAACTGTGGAGGTGGGATATATATACAGAGAGATGTGCACATGTCACATAGGTGATCACACTGCATGTTCGGCATACATGGGTGAAGGGTAAATTCAAGACTCGCTTCCACTTCCCACAAAGTATACAGTCTATATCTGGTCAGTGTGTGGACCATCTTGTACTTTATTTTTTAAATTTATATATATATATTTATTTATTTGGGTTTTTTTGTTTGTTTTAGATTTAGGGTGTAAGGGAAGTAAAAGTGAATGATTATTGGGATGCTTGCCGTATCGTGGGTTCCTTTTACTCCAATATAACTTCAAAGGCATGCAATGATATCTTTCTCTCTCTCATTAGCTTACGGTTTCACATGATATGCTGCTATTTGGAGATCCCATGTCGGAAGGAGGAGGTTGTTTTCCCCCTGATGCCTTTGATTGTAAACAAGCAAAACTGCATTCTCTGTCCTCCACTGCCAATGAAGCCTTTTTGTTCTAAGGGATTCAGGCAATATAAGTGGTTTGATCAAAGGGGTGCCTGGCTTTCATTCTCTCAGTGTCTGCTGGTACATTTATTAAATCAGAGTGTCCAAGCTATTGTTAAAAGCTTGTAAAATGAACTCTTCCCAAGACAAACATTGCAGAATTTCTTGGCTAGAACAGAATTACTCTGTCAAAGGATGTGATTTGCCAAAGTATAGTTGTAATTCAAACTTCCTGCCCACAGCTTCCCTGTGAGAGATACTGTTGACCAAGCAGCCTCTACAGACCACTTATACCCAAGCAGGACCACATATTTTGCCATATGTATTGGCCATGCAGGCACAGTTTCCCTAAATATTAGAATATTGGAAGACAATGCAGTGAGAAATTCTCTGGCTCAGCACTACACATATATATGTTTCCACATACCACCATCACTATTATCAAGCATTTCTGAACCATAGCGGCGCATGGGAGATTGTTTTGATGGTCAAAAGCACTTCTGCATTATACCTTGATGGTGAATATCTGTACTGTCAATAGAATATTAGCATTACCAGAATTATTTCACTGAGATAGGGCCTTGAAGCACAAAATAGAACTTAATGCTGTCTATGTGGTAAATAAGGGATCCCACAGTTCAGCCCTTCACTTGGTTCCTCAGGATTTCTCTCAGGACAGTAGCAGAGACCTTCATTGGTAAATTAGTGGGGAAACTATTGAGGTTAACTGGTTTGGTTAGTCCAGTCACCATTAGTTAGCAGAGGGATAAATAAAGCTACAAACGCAGGAGCGTCACTTTACCAGGTTACTCAGCTTATAAAGCTCCACAGAGCCACATTGCAAGTTTAGAAGAGAAATACTTCTCTCTTTATTTGAGAAGTACACTTTGGATAGGAAAGATCAGACAGTGATTGGGTAATTACTAACTTACTAGTTAAAGGATGGAGGTGGATGGCGAGAGGCCCATCTGCCTCATGGTGCCAAGAGAGGACAGCATGTCCCTCTCCTGATGCGTGCTGGTAGAGAGCAAGTCTTTATTCGGAGAGAGAGAGAGAACCAGGAAAGGGAAATTGGTCCCTGAGAACACAATCTGTGTATCAAAGAGGACAGTGGCAGAAGAGTAGATACAGGAAGAAAGGTCAGTGGCTGAGTTCAGACTGGCAATTTGCCCCGCTATAACCATGTTTCAGACACGTTTCCCAAGCGGATTAAAGGGGGCGTTCACACAGGGACATCTGCCTGGCGTTCCTCACCCGTGGACAGCCCGTGCTGTTCCACTTTGCTCCCGGGATTAAAAGATACCTGTTGAAAGTGGTAGCAAATCCCAGAGAGCTCATTTATCCTGCTGCATTCTGCTTCCCAGTAGTGTGAACACTCAGCTGAAAAGCCAGGAGCAACCCATGTTGCACATAAGGCAGCAGCGATATGATTGGCTGTGCTCCGCTCTACCATCCAATGTGGTGCCAGCGCAACAGGATCCTCCCCAAATTGGCTGGATTTTTTGCCACGACTGGCTCCCACTTCAAACTGCCAGTCTGAACTCAGCCAGTGTGCCTATCTAGCTATATAGCTTCTCTTGCCACTCTGGAGGTCTGAGGCAGGGGACATTGCATCTGGAACTTCAACAGAAATTATATTGAGAAATCTATAAAGACTGTGCGCACTATTGCTTCTTTCCTCCAGCTGAGAGCAGAAATTGGGACTTTCAGACAAGACCATATAGAGAAGCCTGGATTAAGGCATGCATTGGTTTCCCTCAAAAGGTGTTTCTCTGTTTGCTGCTAAGAAACAAGAAACAGGAGAATGTATATTCCCTTGGCAGTTACTTATATCTCATGTTCACCACCCCCCTTCACTATAGATCTTTCTCTCCAGTTTTTCCTTCTAAATGCCTTTTATTCTTTAGCTTTACTTTTTTTTCTTTTTCTTTTTTGCTGTCAAGTCACAGCCGACTTATGGAAACCCTGTGGGCTAGTCGAGGCAAAAGACATTTCGAGGTGGTTTGCTGTTGCCTGCCTCTGTGTAGCAGCATTTGATTTCCTTGTTGGTCTCTCATCCGAATACTAAGCAGGGCTGACCCTACTTAACTTTCAAGATCTGATGAGATTGGGATAGCCTGAGCTGTCCTGGTCATGGGTAACTTTATCGGTATTACAAGTTATTTCTTTATCCTCTCTCATTTCACTGTGTGTAGTAAATGTAGGTATGTAGTATTATGACTGTAGTTAGTGGGAGAGACAATTCTTTCAGTTCTAGACTGAAAGGAAGAGACAGCCTCCTGTTCAAATACAAACATACACTTAGTTTGTGATCCTAAATGCACTTTTGTGGGAGCACACCTGATTGAACAAAATGGGATTTACTCATGAGTAGCCCCGCCCTGGATACCCCAGGCTAGCCTGATCTCATCAGATCTCAGCAGCTAAGACGGGTTGTCTCTGGTCAATATTTGGATGGGAGACCTCCAAGGAATTCCAGGGTCACTACACAGAGGCAGGCCATGGCCATCCTGCCATTGTCTCTTGCCCTGAAAAACCCTCCAGGGTTACCATATTTTGGCTGCAACTGGATGCGGGGGGAGAAAACCTGCATAGGATCACTCTGCTAAAGAAGATGGTAGGAACAATGTACTTGTGCTAGAGATGGCAAAGGCACAGCCAAGCTGCCTGGATTCTGCAAAGAACCCACGTGCTTACCCCCAGCAATTTTTAGTTTCTAGTAGTGGAGTCATGAGTTCTCTAAAAGTGGATTCATCAGTTTTAAGCAGCTGGGTGAAGCAATCTCAGGCTCAACAATAGTAGTGAAAAGAAAGCCACACATCCAGTATTTGCCTGAATTGCAAGGACAAATTCCCAACAATGTCAGTAGACTCCATGTAACTATACAGGATTATTTGCCAGTCTCGTGACCTGTTCCAGTTGGGGAGGTGGAGAAATCACATCTATTGAATTTGCATATTTAGCCCATTCACAAGTATTGCTGAGGGTGAAGTTTATTTTGACAGAAAAATGGAATGCATGGGAGAGGGAGTTAAACCTTCCCTACCTCACTGTCAATGTTCCTTCTAAGATGTGGAGTCTTGTGAGCAAAAATTTTACTTTGTGAGCAAGCGATTTGGCTACTGCATAAATTAGTTTGCTCTGGAGCCATCCTTCCTGAGCTAAGAGAAAAATCTGTGAGTTGAAGGCTAAAAAACTGTGAGCTAGCTCACCCTAACTCAGCTTAGAGGGAACACTGCTCACTATATACTGTTGTTAGAGGCATTTTTCTCCATTGCTGGAAGCCTGATTCCAAAACCAGAAATAAGCCAGGCTGGAAGAACAAAGCTTAAAGTTAAAAAGAGCAGACTGAAGGAAGAGGCTGCATCCTTATTTATCTATTCAAGATTTTTATAGTGCCCACCTTTCTCTTGAGCATCTCAGGACTGCAAGTAGGTAACAACAGTATAAAAACAATTTGATAAAACAAACATTAAAACAAGTATAAAAAATTAAAAGTAATCGAAATACACCTTAAGCACGGTAGTCCCTCTTTGCCTAGACTCAGGCTGTGTCCAAAGCTCTCTGGAATAACTGTATTTTGCCACCGCTCTGGAAAGCCAAGAGGATAGGACTCCCCTGACCTCCTTTGAGGGGCTTTTCCAGAAGCAGGGGGCAGCTAATGAAAAATCTCAGGTCCAGAATGCTGGCAAACATGCCTTAGGTGTGTGGAGGGTACTGACAATAGACTTTGCAGAGAAGAACAAAGTCCTGCAAGTATGTGGCTCCCACTTTGTGAAGGGCTTTAAAGGGGAACACCAACACCTCAAGTGCAACACAATTGCTCTATTTTTTTAAAAAAATGCTTATTTTATTAAAAATACACCCGTGACCCAACCTTATTTACACATGAACACAAAAACGTATGAATAAGTATATGTGGATCCCATCATGCCTAGTGAAATCCTGAATGTGCTTATGAGGGACTATACACATCAAACAGCTGGATTGGCTTCATAGAGTTCAAAGAGAAGAACCTAATGCAACACTTACTCAGTACATCTGTAAAATACAAATTGCAGGCTTGTGCATCTTTAATTTGCCTTGGGGCAATGTAGGAGAGGGAAAAGGGGAATTAACTCTTTAACTTGCACTGTTTCACTGTTCAAAACAGGTTTCATGATCTGCTATTAATATTTTAAAGGCGAAAGCGGGCAAATTGAGGCACCATTAGCCTACAATTTGCATATTGCTGATGGATGGAAATAAGCAATGTATGTCACCTTTTGCTTAGAATTTTACTGCAGTCAGTGGGAGCCTAAAGTGGCCATGTTTAGCGGAAGAAATGTCAGAAGCCATTTATCCCAGAGTGAACGCCAAATAGCTTCAGCAGGGGCCAGTGTGTCCACATTATATTGACCTAGATTTGAATGGGAGCTCTGACAAAGTGACCCACAAAAGATGTCAATCTAGATGTAGACCATTATTGCAAGAATGGGAATCATGCAGGCAGATGCGGCATTCCTCTGTGGTGGCTCTGGCCATGATCATTTCACTTTTCTGCTAGATGTCTACTGCCGAGCACAACATGCTGGTGAGTAAATACCCCTTTTGCAGTTGCTGTAGAAACCAGGAGCATAAAACTGGGAGAGCTCCCATGTTTCCCATTCACATAGCAACTAGCTGTGCTCGTTAAACATGGGCTGGCTCAGGGTACATCAGCTCACTGGCCTGCTAGGCCAAGCTTGCTCCTGCTATATTTCCTTGCCTCTCTCTTGCTGCTTGCCTCATCTCTTCAACTTTGGACACTGAGTGGCACATTATCATGATTCATACTGATGGTGCTCTGCTGAGATTCAGTGGTGTTTGGGGAGTGACTCCCGGGTTAACCCTTTATTTTCTGGCTTTAATCACTTGCAACTTTGAGCCAAACTACATTCAAAATGCTGGGAGTCCATAACTGCCTTCCTGTTGACGGGGAAATTCACTGTGGAATAGTCTCATTATGATAAGCAGCCCAATCTAAGCTGAGGTGGCAACAGGAGTTAGCTGCACCTTCTCTGCCACGGTTTTCATGATAAAAAATGGCCCTTCCCCTGGGCTGCTTTCAGCTCTAGTAGGAAAAAAGACAAGAACTATATTAAGCTTATCTTCTTCCCTCTAGAACTTCCCGGGGAGGGGGGATTTCTGACTGGAGGTGCACCATAGGGGAAAGATTTTTTTTTTTAAAAAAACAAGGCATATACACCAGAGCTCCATTCCATAACACATACATCCCTTTTTGGCAACTGAGGAACAACACCTGGGTCACTAGGGCAGAGTTATTACATTGCCCCAGTGATGTGACAGGTACTGTAGTACTTTTTTCTTCCAGCACTGTTGGGTAACATTAAAAGCCCTGGACTACAGGGATCATCCTATGCAAGCCACAGCTCCTCGTGTTCATACTAGTATTAATCCAGTTCCCAGAGAACCAGCTTGGTGTAGTGGTTAAGAGTGGTGGACTGTAGTCTAGAGAACCGGGTTTGATTCCCCACTCCTCCACATGAAGCCAGCTGGGTGATCTTGGGACAGTCACAGTTCTCTCAGAGCTCTCTCAGCCCCACCTACCTCACAGGGTGTCTGTTATGGGAAGAGGAAGGGAAGGCGATTGTAAGCTGCTCTGAGACTTCTTTGAGTAGTGAAGAACGAGGTATAAAACCAACTCTTCTTCTTTAGAGTGATGGCACTAGCAGAGGTAGGAGCCACAATTTGAGTTTCTCTCACATAGCTTGAAGTTTCTCACACTATCCAACAAAGTGGGAAGGAGCAGCCCCCATGCCACTTGGGGGACACAACACAGAGCCTGAAGTCAGGTATAAAATTTCCAGCCATATAGTTCAAGCAGCTTACATATTCCTGAACCACCCTGCTGATAGCTGCCAAACTGGGTTGCAGTAGTTCCAAACAAGGTGGGCAGAGGGATTTTTATGAACTTTAGCAATGTCAATTAACCATGAGATCAGTGGCTCCCACATCTGTATGGCATTCTTTAAATAAACTAATACATTGTAGTAGAGAAGGCTGCTGGAGTACAGCTGAAGAGATATGGGCTTAAATCCCTACTCAGCCTTTTAACTTACTGTTTGACCTTGAGCCAATGATTTTGCAGCCTAACCAACCTCACTGTACATGTGTATCACTCCAGGCTGCTTGGAAGAACGGTGGATACAATTGTGATAAATAAGCAATAATAGATCAGCTCCTACACCCTGATGACTTCTGGGAGTTTAGATCCCGTGTGATCCCATCATATAGCAAGAAGATGGGCTTGATTTTCTTTGGGGTCCTTTTGGCAAAATATTTGTTTATTTAGAAAATAGTTATGTGATGTCCACTCAATAATAATGTTAAGAGGACCATGTTGTGGTTTTTTGTTTCTCTTTCAGTGTGTCACGCTGTGATTGCAATTTGCCTAGCAAGACTCCCTTTTTCACACCAAACAGAAATTCAGCAGGTGAACCTTTCTCTAGCATGCGATGCATGAATCTAGTGGTTTTCTGCCTGATGTGCAACCATTAAAAATCCAGTAGCTCTGCCAGTGAAAAAAGCTCTTTCCCCTTCCTTTGTAATAATCCTATAAATGTCTGGCTTTGTTGGCCTGATTCAGATATACAAAATTCTAATCACAATACTGCTGAATTGACAAAGTTTACATTTTTATTAAAACAGTGATAAGTTACAAAGGAGAAAAAAATAGAATTATATGTACAGCATTTTCAAAGACAAGCCAAAAGAGGGATCATCAGGTATAGGGAGGGAAGTCCTTTAGAGCAGCACGCACGCACACAGAAAAAGGATGGGAACTTTTTGCCAGTGAGTGATGAAGGGAAACAGATACATTTGCACCAGCCAGGTGGTTGGACTTGCATGCCAAAGGAGGAATTCTTGTCTCCACCCTTTCCTTATGGAATCAAAATGCTGGGGCACATCAAGTGATGCCACAGGAATAGACGATCTGTGAGTCCCACCAATCAGTAGCATGGCCTCAGTTACTGGGTGCAACTCTTTAATTACAAGTGATCAATGCCTAAAGTGGCATAGATGATTCGTAGTTGAGGGCAAATTAGAAATTAAGATGTACTTGCCTTTGAACCTCTGCAAACCTCTTACTAAGGTCAACATTCCACCAACATTTGCTCCTTTCTCCAACCTGGGTTAACTTTCTTTTCCAACTTTTGTATGGTAACCAAGAGCTGTGTATCTGATATGATTCCACAGGAGTACAGAAAAGTACAGAATGGGATAGTGGATGCATAACTCAGCTTCCTGAGAATCTTAGCTTTTATTGTAAAAGACAAATTAAACATCTAGCCCTTAGGGGTATAAAGAGATGCCTGAAAGTGTGTGGCCAATGTCTGCTGAAACCCCAGAAACTAGAGAAATAGCTGGGTAAGATTTCAGTGATTGAGGCAGGGCTTCAGTGTCTCTGCTTTTCTCTAGATTAGGAAACCTGAATATATTATGCAAAATAGAAAAAGGGAGAATGAAGTATGCAGAATGAGATAAATTAAGCACATTTACTCATTTTGTGTAATTTAAAATGTTGGGAATTTAGTCCCCCCTTCCTTTTTTTGGGGGGGGGCATTGCATTTGGATCGCGCACAGAACTGGGCAGATAGCTTTTGATCATGAGGAGCCAACTGGTTGACCAATGGGCAGGACAAGAGCCAACAGCCATAATCCATTTAATGCCCTATACAAATAAGTATTTACAATTAATTAACTGAAGAAATTCAATATGACGGTTTATATCAGCTGGCAAGCTGACTCACTTAAGTGGAGCTATAACTGGTTTACACCAGCTAGGAAACTGGCCATAGAGTCCTTTGCTATGTTACGTTTAGGTTATTTGGACAATTGCTGAACATAGCAATGTGAGTTATATGATTCTGGGATAACAGCTTCTCGAGAGTCCTCTTCAGTCATTCAAATGTTGATGTTCCAACCCTGCATAGCATGCTACCCTCAGTCCTTCCAATGGGCATGATGGCCATTTTGTGTGAATAGGGCAACATGCATATTTTCCTGATTTAGTGCACACAAACGTGTGTGTGTGTGTTAAGTGCCATCAAGTTGCTTTGGACTTATGGTGACCTATGAATTAATGCCCTCCAAAATGTCCTATCATTAACAGCCTTGCTTAGGTCTTGCAAACTGAGGGCCATGGCTTCCTTTATTGAGTCAATCCATATGCCCTCAAAAATCTGGATTTCCAGTTGTACATATCAATTCTGCAAAGAAATCACACAAAATGATGACCACATGTATCAAGAAGATCATGTATCATGTGATCTCCCATTATGCATGACTGGATCACCAACATCATGATAACAAAATGCCACAAGTGGGGGTGTCAGACATGCAATGACTTCAATTAGAAGTCATTAGGATGGGCATCTGTCTCAGCCTGAAGTTTCAGGGTATTCTCTTTCCGCTCATGTGTACTTGTTCCATCAAGAAGTGCCTTTATGATAATAGGGAACTTTTCCAGAGAACAAAATGTGGCAGAATTTACTGAGTGGAGTCACTAAAGGAATAGGAACAAAAATCATTGTAGACACCAGACCATAAGAGCAAAGCAATAAATTCAAACATGCTTTATTGGCATGACGGATATTACAAGTCCTGCCAAAATATATGAGAAGAACAGAGTTCCTGAGATATGACAGACAGCAAAACATGGGGGGTTGCCAAAACTTGGCATAACATGTCAGTTTCCCATAAACTGACGGGTAGCCAGTGCTGGAGATTTTAGCCCAGGTATAGGCAAGGATTATTTATGAGTAGTCAGTATTTAATTTTTTAAACTCGGAAAGTCACAAGAATAGCCCAGATATATCTCTGTGTTTGCAGTGCTAGTCCCTGTCTGCTAGAGGTGAACATAAGACGAAAGTGAATCCAATGCTAGCAGTCTCTCAGGAGGAATCATAACTCCAAATCCTGCATGATGTTGAGGGCTGATGCACAGTTTTAAAAATTTCCTATCCATCTCCTTATCCATCTATAAGACCTGGCTGGCTTCATATTAGTTACTGATTTATTGCCTGTCTTTCTTCCATCATGGTACTTCTCTTCATATTAGAATGCCTCGTCATTTCTAGGTCCTACATAGCTTCCAGTTCCATACAGTCAAATCCCTTTCCCAGGTCTGACCTTTAAAATGCAATGCATGAGAAACAGCAGCATAGCATATCCTCTAGTGTTGTCACTAAAGGTCTAGCAAGCTCCATCTACTATCACAATCAAGATGGGACAATTCGCAAGGTTACCAGCTCCTTCAGTATAGTACAAAGAATTGGGGGCAGGGGGGATAACTTTTCTTTAAGTAACTGGAAATAAGATGGTGTAAAGTTCTTCCCAGAAGACATCAGAGGACATTTATGGAGGGCAAAGGAAGATAACACTTTCTAGTGTGGGGCAGCAGTTGCTCAACAGAGGTAAAAGCATGAGACTGAGTGGCCCTACCTACCATAAATATCTCCTTAGCCAATGTCAGGTCTAATCTATGGAGAAGAACCAGTTCCCAGTCCAACCCTTGACTATCACTGCTCTTAAGTTGTCCAGGTTGTCCTTTCTCCCATCCTCCCAATTTCCTACACATGGCTTTTCTCCTCACGTATTACTTAGTCTTTCCCCTTGTAGTCTCACTTCGGAGTGAACCAATGCTGATGGCATATTGCAAAGAATGTGAGGATCCCTAGAGGTTTCCTCTCTCTGCCCCAACAAAGCCCATGTTCCTGTTTCAGTATGGGGAGAACTTTTGTCTCTCAGCCTTCTTTGTGGCATTGGCTGTGGAGATCTTGGTCGTGTAGGTGGCAAGGCTGCCATTGTGCCCCGTGGCTGAGGAAGGGGGCAGAGTCAAGAAGGGAACGGGTTTCAGGCCGATGAAGTTGGAGAGGGAGATAGCATAGGGGGCACCAAGCAAGGCTGGGGGAGGAGCAGCCACTGCTGTCAGCGTTGGGGCTGGTGAAGGAGTGAGGGGCTGGGAGAAGGTCATGCCGAGGTCAACGGGAGGCGTCTGGGAGGTAGATTTGGCCGTCTCTAAACTGAAGAACAAGAAGGGAGAGAGAATGAGATCTGTGCATGCACACACATTTATGTAAATGCAGACATGTATGGACATATACTTGGATGTATATGCACTGAAGTATGCACATACAAGCTTACACACAGAAACATAGGGTTGGGTTTATAGGTGCAATTTGCATAATGATTATACATATGCACTCCACGTGGATATGTATTTACACTGTCATGCATAAAGACATGTGCAAGAGAACAGGCGCACAGAAAGACTGGAGCTGGTCGTCTAAATAATTTCTGCATTCAGATACTTTTCTCCCCCCAAAGCCCCTCCCTTTTGGACCATCTGCTCTAAAGAGTTTTGGAGAACCTCTGCCATGTTGTACTGAGTGTGCTATACTCAGGGCATATTTAGATAGTCAAGATTTAGTTGTGGGCAGGTTCTGTAGGGTCAATCCATGCACAATGCCAAGGACCTGCATTTGGATCCACTGACATTTAACTGAGCAGCCCATGGTCTGACATGGATCAGGGGCTGGCCTTTTTTTTCTCTACTGGGCTTCAAGTAGCATAGGCAGGAAGGTTCCAATCAGGGAAATGGCACTGGGGGAAGAGGTAGTAGCCCCCCTCCCACCAACTGCTTTTTGCTACTCAATTAGATATATGGGAATCTGAAAACAGATCCCCAACATCATGTGTGGATTGGTTCTACAATGTCTCAAAGGAACCCATGTTTACACAATCATAGATTTTCATGGCACTGGGGCCACACATGCCTCCTAGGTTTCTTGGGCCATTCGCTATACTTCTCTGTGCAGAAATTTGAGTTGTACCTTCCAGAAAGAACATCCACGCTATTGTTTATCTGTTTACTAATCCCAAAAAGAAAGAAAGGATTTTCAAATTCTATTTCAGGAGCTTTATCCACACTTAGTTTAACTCCTTGAACATGCAAACACTTTGCCATTGACCAGAGTTCCAGGGTTATTACTTGTAAGGTTCTCCCTGGTTTTAGTGGGAAGGGTTAAGATGCCCCTCTTCTTCTACAAGCCCCCTTTAAAGTCTATACAAAGACATAATGTGCAATTCTGCCTTTAGAAAGTCTTTCAGTCTCAGTGCATCCTTGAATGATCACCTGGCTCTGTGCTTACAGCTTTCTCCCTCTAATGGAAGTAATTGCGAAAAAGGATGACTCCAATTTGTCCAGGCTAAATAAGCATCATGCAAATACCAGCTTAAAGTAATCATGTATTTCTGATCATCTAACTATAATGATCTCTTAGGTTACATAAAACAGTTCCACATGCTTAATGCTACACAGAATTCCTGCATATAATGGAGCAGTGTTTCTATGGCTTTCAGCTGCAAAGGAAATATGTGGCGCCAGCTCAGGATGAATTCTGCCCAGAACGTTGTAGCTAATGGTATTAGTGTGATGTGTGCTCATAACA
This sequence comes from Gekko gecko, assembly GCA_029375565.1. NCBI lineage: Eukaryota > Metazoa > Chordata > Lepidosauria > Squamata > Gekkonidae > Gekko > Gekko gecko. The sequence goes on along the minus strand of JAPDNY010000002.1, from coordinate 101,530,001 downwards.
GCAACAAGGCTTGGAGGTTTTCATCTGAGTCAAAGAAAGACAGTGTGAAAGGCTAGTAAAGGAGCAACAGAAACGCTGTATGATTACCCTTCCACTATGAAGCAATAGGTAGAGTGTTTGCAAACAAACAATTCATCCAACATGGCAAGGTATCCTCACTTGATTCTCACAGAATAGTCCATCTAAGAGCCCCATGGCTTGAGTATTAGCACAAAGGAGCTACCTCCCATAGGTCTGGATAAGTGCTGAGTTCCTCCCCTACCCCCAGCAGTCATAATGGCTCTTACCAGGCTGTGATGAGGTACTGAGCCAAAGTAATGCTGACTGGGGTGCCTGTGATGGTCACGTGACGTTCAGCAGAGCCGTCAGTCTGATTCCCAATCTTGATGTGTGCTCCAGACATCTGCCGGATCTCACTGATCTTGCTGCCCTGGCGGCCAATTATGCAGCCTATGAGCTGGGAAGGAGAAAGGAAACATAAACCTTTGGGAAAGAATGCCACTGGGCACTTTGTGGCTTAGGAACTCAACACAGGATAGCCACACATTCTTTCTTTGAGAAAGTTGTTCTTAATTTGGTGTTAATAGAAATACTGATAGAAACAATAGAAAAGCAGTCGTGTATTAAAGTATTTTTAAGAAGAAACAGGTGAATAACTCAACACAATGTAGTAGAATATTGCCTGTTACATGAATCGTTATGCCAGGTCTTGTCAAGGTTGAACCAACGATCCTTATGTCTGAGTGAGGTGCTAAACATAATACTCAGCACAGCAGCAATAATATGGGATCAATCATGTCAGCATATGGGTACATCCAGGGGTGGCACCTTGAACCACAGGCTAAACTCAAGAATTAGATACAGCAGGGAAAGCATCTTTGTTGTGAATTTGTCTCTGCGCCCTGTGCCAGTGGATGAAAAAACATTAATTGGGTCATGCAGTTCCTGGTTTCCACCGCACTGTGGCAGGCAGGAACTGGCCTTTGTTAGTGAAAGAGTAGAGTTAGTTTTGTAAGAAGTTCCACCCTCCCCCAACAAAGACCTTGAGAACGTTTTCAGTTTTCATCTGGAGCTGGGGAGCAGAATAAAGGTCAGTGCTGCTGTCTGCCCACTTGTTTCCTGCCTTCTGAGATTACACAACAGAGACTGCTGTGTGCCTGGCTGCATGTTGGCAGCTGGACTAGCTGTGTGGGGGCACAAGAAACTCTAGTACATTCCTCTCTCTAGTGGTGTGGCATTCACCCTTTCTGGGCTGTAGCTCATAGATGCAGAGAGAGCAAAGAGTAGTTCACATGGTGTGGGGGAGAAAGTCTGACGCCTCTTCTTCTCTCTGCTGATCCTCTGTTTCGGAGGACTACCCACTACAGCTCTCACCTCCCTTTTATTAGCTTTGTTTTCCCCATCATTTATTTGATATGAAAGGTTTTGTCTTTTTAATAATCTGCATGTTAAATGCCCAGGAGAAGGGTCTATATAAAAGTTAGCAATTTTTAGTTTAACAATGGGCTATGTGTGGCTCAGTTGTTGAGCTTCTGATTTGCACACAGAAGTAGGGCTCCCAGACCCCTGATCCCAGCACGGGTTTTCCCCTGGTCCCAGCACGGGTTTTCCTGCTTTGGGGGTTCTTCCTGCAGCCAGCTAGCTGCCGGGGGGGGGAGCCCCGCCCCAAGAGTGAGCACCCAACCACCCCTCTTGCAAGATTTAAAGGGCCCTCAGTGTCAAGTTGGGGACATCACCACTCCCTCCAGTCACGCCCCCAAAGTCCCTTTCTGGGGACTTGGAAGGACCTGGCAACCCTACACAGAAAGTCCCAGGGTTCGACCCCCGCCACTACCAGTTAAAAAGAATAGGTAATAAGTATCATGTGGGAGGGAAGGCAGCATGGTATAGCCCAATCTTGGAAGCTAAGCAGGGTCTGTACTTGGAAGGGAGACCACCAAGGAAGACTCTGAAGAGAAAGGCAATGGTAAGCCAGCACTACTTCTCACTTGGCTTGAAAGCCCCTTGCTGGGGTCCCCAGCAACTTGACTGCACTTTACGCATGCACACAGTAAGCCTCATGAAGGACCTCTTCCTAAGTCTCCTGGAGAGCCACTGCTTGTCAGAGTAAGCATTAGTGACCTTGATAGACCAATGGTTTGACTAAGTATAAGGAAGTTACATGTGATTTCAAGCGAACCTTATTGCCAAATTATAATTATGTAAAGACGTGGGGATTCAGGGGCTTGTCTTACAATGGCTTGTCTCCTTTCTCCAGGGTTGGGGACAAACGGTGGCTCTTGGGGAGCAGCTGTCCTGAAGGCACCCACTAATCTGTGGGGTGCCTCAAGGGGCGGTACTCTCCCCGATGCTATTCAACATCTATATGTGCTCCCTTGCCCAGATTGCCCGGAGACATGGGCTGGGTTGTCACCAATATGCAGATGACACCCAGCTCTATCTGTTGTTGGGCAGCCAGTCGGGCTCTACCCCAGAAGACCTGGACCGGGCGCTTCAGGATGTGGTGGGATGGCTGAGACTGAGCTGATTGAACCTGAATCCAACAAAGATGGAGGTCCTGTGCCTGAATTAGAGTGGCTTGGGGTTAGGGATCCCATTACCGGCCTTTGATGGGGCGCTGTTGGTACCAGTTCCGAAGGTCCGGAGTTTGGGAGTGCTCCTTAACAATGGAGACCCAGTTAGCAGCCACTGCCAAGGCAGCCTTTTACCATCTTTGGCTGATCAGGCAGTTGATTCCCTTTCTCCCACAGCAAAGATGTGGCATCAGTGATCCATGCTATGGTCACCTCAAGGTTGGACTACTGTAATGCTCTCTACATGGAGCTGCCCTTGGGGCAACTCCGGAAGATGCAGCTGGTGCAAAATGCAGTGGCCAGGCTCTTGATGGGTCTCAACATCCAGCCTGTGCTAAAGTCGCTGCACTGGCTGCCAATAGCATTCCGGATACGCTTCAAGGTGCTGGTTTTGACCTTTAAAGCCCTATATGGTCAGGGACCTGTCTACCTGAGGGACTGCCTTTCATCCGAGAGTTCTGAAAGAACTCAAATGTGAACTTGTGGATCTCCTGACAAAAATATGTAATCTTTCTTTAAAATCTGCCTCCATTCCTGTGGACTGGAAGGTAGCTAATGTCACTCCCATCTTTAAAAAGGGCTCCAGGGGAGATCCAGGAAATTACAGGCCAGTCAGTCTGACATCAATACCGGGTAAGTTGGTGGAAACTGTTATTAAGGAGAGAATTAGTAGGCACATTGATGAACAAAAACTATTGAGGCAGACTCAGCATGGGTTCTGTCAGGGAAGATCTTGTCTCACTAACCTGTTAGTGTTTTTTGAGGAGTGAACAAACATGTGGACAAGGAGGACCCAATAGATATTATTTACCTTGACTTCCAGAAAGCTTTTGATACAGTTCCTCATCAAAGGCTCCTAAGTAAGCTCAATAGTCATGGGATAAAAGGACAAGCCCTCTTGTGGATCAAAAACTGGCTTATAAATAGGAAACAGAGAGTGAGTATAAATGGGAAACTTTCTCAGTGGAGGGTGGTAAGCAGTGGGGTACCACAGGGATCAGTACTTGGTCCGATGCTTTTTAACTTGTTTATTAATGATCTGGAATTGGGAGTAAGCAGTGAAGTGGCTAAATTTGCAGATGACACAAAGTTGTTCAGGGTGGTGAAAACCAGGGAGGATTGTGAGGCACTCCAAAGGGATCTGTCAAGGATGGGTGAGTGGGCGTCAACGTGGCAAATGGGGTTCAATGTGGCCAAGTGCAAAGTGATGCACATTGGAGCCAAAAATCCTAAATATAAATACACATTGATGGGGTCTGAACTGGCAGAGACGGACCAGGAGGAGAGATCTTGGAGTCGTAGTGCATAACTCAATGAAAATGTCTAGACAGTGTGTAGCTGCAATAAAGAAGGCCAACGCTATGCTGGGGATTATTAGGAAGGGAATTGAAAATAAATCAGCCAGTATCATAATGCCCCTGTATAAATCAATGGTGCGACCTCATTTGGAATACTGTGTACAGTTCTGGTCACCACATCTCAAAAAGGATATTATAGCATTGGAAAAAGTGCAGAGAAGGGCAACTAGAATGATAAAAGGGTTGGAACACCTTCCCTATGAAGAAAGGTTAAAATGCTTGGGGCTCTTCAGCTTGGAGAAACGACAGCTGAGGGGTGACATGATCGAGGTTTATAAGATTATGCATGGGATAGAGCAGGTTGAGAAAGAAGTACTTTTCTCCCTTTCTCACAATACAAGAACTCGTGGGCACTCCATGAAATTGCTGAGCAGTCGGGTTAGAACAGATAAAAGGAAATACTTCTTCACCCAAAGAGTGATTAACATATGGAATTCACTGTCACAGGAGGTGGTGGCAGCTATAAGCATGGACAGTTTCAAGAGGGAATTAGATAAACATATGGAGCAGAAGTCCATCAGTGGCTATTAGCCACAGGGTATAGATGGGAATTCTCAGTTTGGGGCAGGTGATGCACTCTATTCTTGGTGCTGGAGGGGGCAGCAGTGGGAGGGCTTCTAGTGTCCTGGCCCCACTGCTGGATCTCCTGATGGCATGTGATATTTTTGGCCGCTGTGTGACAGAGTGTTGAACTGGATGGGCCATTGGCCTGATTCAACATTGGCTTCTCTTATGTTCTTATGTTCCCTGCATGTTCCCCAGAGAGCACTGTGATCTGGGACCCAACACTGCCTGACCCTTCCTGGCCCTAAAGATGCCAGGCCGACAACAACTAGGTCCAGGGCATTTTCCTTGGCTGCACCAGTATATTGGAATGAGCTCCCTAGTGAGATCCAGGCCCTATGAGATCTCCAGCAATTTTGCAGAGCCATAAAGACGGAGCTTTTCCGCAGGGCATATCAGTGAGACTGATGTCATGCCAGCTGAGCCATGCCGACCCGCTAAGTGATCACACTGTGGTAGAAGTTCAGATATAATATATATTGAGCCATTTTTATATTTGTTGTATTTCTAGTTAAACTGTTTTATATGAATTGTTCGTGTTTTTATGGATATTGGTTTCATTGATGTTGTAAGCCACCTTGAGCCACTTAGGCGGGAGGGCGGGATAAAAATTGAACAAACAAACAAACAAACAAACAAATAAATAAAGAACACAAATCTCTCCTATCTGAAGACAATGGGCCTTGAATCTGGAGTTCTTTAAGAATAGTGAAGGCCACTTGGGGTTTTGCTAAAGTTTGTCCCTCTCAAATCAAGACTTTACATCACATACATATATGCCAGGACTCAGTGGTGTTAGCTCCGTTTACGAGGAAGATATTGGCCACTGAATAGGTGACTACATCAAGTTTAAAGATTTGAATTTTGTAGGAATGAAGCCACCCTCTAGTGATATTTGTGAATGTAGGCAGTGGAAATGTATGGGCCTGTGGTGAGTGTGTAAGGATCTGACTTTCACCACAGAAAGCTTTCCACACTAGTTTACATTAGAAAGTATCACACTGCAGTGTATGCAGCTGCGATGTACCACTTAAAAAGCCCAACAAACCAACTTGGTCACTTGCACCAAAACTTGACTTACATCATTGGGAATCAGGAACTCCTGCGAGCTGCTCTGAGAATTTGTGTCCAACCCTGAAAAGCCAGAGAAGAAGAAAATACAGTATGACAGGCTCTTCTGTCCCCTCCTGCCCGGTGGCTTCCTGAGCTGACCTTCTGAAATCCTGCTTTCCCAAAAGGAGGAGGACTAGGCAGATGGGTTCACAGGGCACAGCAGAAGCAAGATGTCCAGCCTCCAGAGACTTTTTTCCAAACACAAAAGCATGGAAAGAGGAGGGAGGACTCTGGAGGGATTGGACAGATTCCCAGCTACTGAAAAACTATCAGCAGCTCCAAGCAGAGGCTTTTGTTTTATGTCATTTAGTGTAGGTCACATTACACTGGACTAATTTTAGACAGTCCCTGTAGAATTCCAGACAGAGGGAGCCCATCCCCACCCTCCTCCAGCTGGGTGAGGAGATTCCCATTGGTTAATGCTGCTCTTCTAATGCTATAGGGAATAACCCTAGGGCCTTTCAAGATGATCGATAAACATGCACTCATTACCTACTTTTTTTTTAGCTTTATAAGAAATATCCACTTTTTAAAAAGTCTCTTTTCTGCAAGATATTGTTCCATGTGAACCCAATATTTTACACAATGGATCGCTGCTAAAAGAACTGTTGCTTGATTATGCATAAAGAAGTTTGGGAGCCACTAACCCACCATCCAATACAGCCTTCTGCAATATGTTAAATTTTATTTGCGACCTCTTTTTTGACCAAATGAATCAATTCATTGTTTCCCCCGCTACTGCATATCTTGTAATTATATAATTTTGAGTAATACTGAAAAAGGAATTTTTGTCACTTTTTTAAAACCAACATTTACCTCTCTTTATTCCTATTAAAAGAAAAAAGAAGGAACATACCAGGGAAGCATGGAGGGTTCTAATCCAAGCTGCCAAAGAAAAGAACTCTGCCTTATTTTGGAGGATGGTCTCCAGTCAAAGGGGGAATAGTACCCTAACTAGGGAACCCCATATTCCATCTGAAACTTGGATTCTATACTTCCAGAATATGTATTATGACAATCCTGCCCCCTCTTCCATGTCTATAGCTTTCAGTGACTTGCCAAGCTGGCCCGCGGTTTCCCAAAAAGAGATTTCATCTCTGATAGGCCAACTCAAAAGAGGCAAGGCCCCTGGCCTGGATGGAATCTCTTCTGAATTTCTGAAGGAAAACATGAATTGGTGGGCCCCCTTTCTAGCGCACCTGTTTACCTACATTGACACAACAGGGAAGATCCCAAAAGACTGGTGGGTGGCGGCGGTTGTTCCCTTTTATAAAAAAGGTAACCAAAAAGATCCTGCTAACTATAGGCCTATTAGTTTACTAAGTGTCATTAGTAAACTATATGCTAAACACCTTCTAGAAAAATTTACACTCTGGCTAGAGCAGGACGATATAATGTTTCAGGAACAAGCCGGGTTCAGGCAGGGCAGATCGACAATGGATCATTGTCTTCTACTTCGGCATTTTATAGAAAAATATGCCCGCAAGGGACCTCCGTCTTTATATGCGGCCTTTATCGATCTTAAAGCGGCCTTTGACTCCATTTCTCGACCTATACTATGGAGTAAACTTGAAGCTTCTACAATAGATAGGAGACTTTTAGCCCTCATCCATGCCCTACACGAACAAACCTCCCTGAGGGTTAGATGTACTGGGTTGGGCCACTTGACAGATACAATCCCCACCCTCAAGGGAGTCAGACAGGGGTGTATGCTGGCTCCAGCTCTTTTTAACTTTTACATTAATGATGTTATTGGGTATCTTAATGATACAGATTTTCATCCACCCAAATTGGCCCAGCGCTCCATTCCCATACTTTTATATGCTGATGACGCTGTTATTCTTTCTAGAACCCCAATTGGCCTGAGAAGGGCATTAAAGAGGTTTGCCAGTTATTGTAGTGAGCAGAAATTGATTATTAATTATCAGAAGACGAAGGTGATGGCCTTTGGCAGGAGACCTAAATTAAGAAAGTGGAGTGTAAATGGGCAGAATCTTGAACAGGTAACTAATTTTCGCTACCTTGGCATGATTATCCAAGCCTCGGGCTCTAAGCTTGCTCACAGTCAGGCAGCAGCATGCACGGGTGATAAATCTGCCCAAGGTATACTCAAGTTTTTTCGCTCTTCAGGGGGCCATTTTGTGCCAGCAGCTCTGAAACTTTTTAAGGCTAAAACATTAGCCCAGATGCTCCATGGGACGTTACTTGGAGCGCCACCCTCGTGTTATGCCCCATTAGAGTTGGTTCAATCGAAATTTTTGAGATCAGTGCTCCAAATTCCAAGGTGTGTTACCAACGCGATGGCACGGCTAGAGACTGGCATGTTGAAAGTTGAAGCCAAGATTACCTTGCACTCCATTTTTTTTCTGGTTAAAGATAAATCTAAATCCATGTGGCCTAGTGCCTTTAATCCTGACTGACGACTATCAATCCGAATGGCTGACTTCCACTATTCGGAAAATTACGTTATTAGGGCTTTCCCCTCAAGAGCTTTTGGAAATGGGTGGCGATCAAGCCAAGCTAGCAGTTAGGCAGAGGATTGAAGACACCGAACGCCAATTGGACCTACAGGCGTCCCCCGCCTTTATAGCGCCACATAGTAGCAAATATATTGTTGCTCAAGCCTCATATCTATCTGTTCTGGAGTCTAATAAACTTAGGAGGGCATATACTTTGGCTAGATGCTCCGCTCTACCGTCTGCAGTTCTTGAGGGTAAATTCAAGAAAATCCCCCGAAATGAGAGGCTATGCATGTGTGCATCTGGGGAGATCGAATCTCAGGAACACGTGCTCCTGAGGTGTCCATTATATACTGAGGCTCGCACAAAGCTCATTGACCCTCTCTTGGTTGGCCTCTCAGATCAGGATAAGATAGAGAAACTGTTATCTAACTTTGACCATACAGCGCTGCATCAGATAGCGAAATTTTGTCTCCTGGTTGTAAAAGCCCATCAGCGTCCAGGCAGCCATTTGGGTTAGGATTACCCGATCCTAATTTTACTGGTTTTATTTTTTTATCATCGTTATTTTATCCTTTTTAAGATCTAATTTTGTCCCACATTTTATCGAACCTTTGGTTTTACTGATCAAAATGCTTGTGCAATTTTATTCTTTTTACCTTGTCTTATCTTAACAGTAAAAGCTCATCAGCGTCCAGGCAGCCATTTGGGTTCAACTACCCGGTCCTAATTTTATTGGTTTTATTTTTTTTATCATCGCTATTTTATCCTTTTTAAGATCTAATTTTGTCCTATACTTCACCGAACCTTGGTTTTACTGATCAAAACGTTTGTACAATTTTATTCTTATTAACCTTGTCCTATCTTAATAGTTTTACCATCTGGGTACTATTTGTTTTTGTAATTTATTGACATGGTAATTACTTGTAAGTAGGGTTGTATACCGCTGGCTGTATGCTGTGACAATAAAATTCATTCATTCATTCATTCTCTTTATTCCTAGTATAACACCCTTCTTCAGTGCTCCAAGCTACACATTTGCTACACCTTGGGCTTTTCCACATGCATTTTTTCCATTGGTCATAGCCCCACATTGTTTCAGTTTATCCTGATTTTTGCATGCATTTTTAATGTCTTTAGTTTTCACTTTGGAGTTGGTTTTTTGTTATTCCCTGGGGTTTTCCTGGTTCTTTTGAAAAAACTTTCACCCTAATATTTTTCTGGAAACTGATTTTGAGTTGGCTTTTTCCTTATGCATAATGTTTCTGTTGGTTTTCTTTGTCCTGTCCTCTCCCACCTATCTCCAGTCCATTTTTCAATGACCGAATTGTTGTTATCATCAAACCACTCCCCTCTCCTCCCCCCCTGCTCTGAAGATGAGTGGTTTCAGTTTTTATTTCTTTTTTTAAAAGGTCCTAAAAGATCAATATATTAATGTAGTGTTGTAATGATAGTTTAAACAGGTTCTCAAATTCCCAGCTTTCATTTTTTTAAAGAAATTCTGTAAGCCCCTTTGCTCCCTGAGATACAAGGGAAAAGGCATATCTCTGCAAGGAAAGGGGCTAGAAATTTACTTTTAAAAAAATGAAAGCAAGGAATTCGGAGAACCTGCTTAAACTATCAATATTGCATTACATCAATATATTGATATTTTAGGGCTGTTTTTTAAAGAGTAAGGGGAGTACTGGGACACCACTAATGACATCAACAATGACGACAGACCCTCCCTTGAAAGTGCTCATTATTTAATGCATATGTGGAAGCAAATACACTGACTCCACAATTGTGAAAATGCACAGGGAGGGCAGGCGTGCAGAAGAACTGTGCTCAAACTGATTCCCATGCTTGTGGATTGGCTGCCAAGAAAATCAGGAAAGAGTCAAACATGCATAAAAGGTCCTTGTTATAATAGAAAAGCCTGACTTCTGATTCTTTTATTTACAATAAGCGTAATTTTCCTTTAGTCATATACTTTCAAGTAGCAGTCTTCTGATGCCTGCTGTTTATGCTCTTCTTCCAAAGTCTGGATTTCCTATAGATCACTTTTCCCCCTCTCCTTGAATTCATTTGTGTACAATACTGTCCTCCAAAAAAGGCTTTTCAAGTTTCCCAAGCAATAGTTTTGTTCACATCTGTTGTTAGATTGATTCTCAAGTAAGCCTTCAGTTCATCATTAACCTTAGAGATCATACATCTATTGGCCAACAACTAATTATCCAATCTTCATTTTTTGCTTTGAATCAGATCAAAGCACCATAGGGGTATGAATGGGTTTGTACTTCAATGTCCCCTCTGCTTAGATCCATTTGTGGAGGGGGAAAAAACAAACCTTGAAAAGATTTCAAGAACATTGTGGGGCGTGGCAAAGTCCTTTCCTTCAGGATATAGAGCACTCTGCATTTCCAAATGTTCCCTTTAATGTCCTATAATTTTGCCACTGGACATTCTTGAATTAATTTTTGTAATGAATTTAGTAAGCACTGTTAACAAGTATTTGGTGCATGAACTGGTGTGGATCTTCTTTCTTTTGCATGAATACACACACATACACATTCAGACTCTTTTGTTGTTCAAATAATATAGAAAACAGCCACACCTTCTATCTTGGTGGTGTGTATGCCAAATTTCCCACTCCCAATTTAATCTTTTCTGGATACTTCTTATGTGCCTTTTAATACTTAATACTTTATAAAGGCAAATACTAACAAAGCTAACCTCCCCTCCCCACCAAGAATGATTTGGTATTTTATTTAGGTCTTTGGAGGCCCAGCACTCCCTTCTGCAACACTGGGGTGAACATCTATTCTGAACTCTTTTTTTTAAGAACAGTGTGCCAGAATCAATATGGTTATCTCAAGCAGTGACTCAATCTTCCTCTTCATCACTTTGTAACTATTATGGAAACTTTTGGGACTACCAGCACATTTTCCCTGATCTTCTGGATATTAACCCTGAGGTTGATTTCTTTTTCCTGTTGGGATTCTGGTAGCTTAAGTGGATTTATGGATTCTGACTGAGGGATTGTAGGTTCCTCACCTGCCACTATAGACGGAGTTTGCCCCAAAGAAGAAAATGAGACAGGGTGCCCAGAAAGCTGCTGTAACTTCGTCACCTGCACAAGAGGAAGAAGTTAGCAAAGTAAAAGGAAGCTCTGCTTCACTATCTCCCTGCTGAAGCTTAATGTTAGGAAGCTGATGAGTTACCTAAGTCTAGTTGGCAAGAGAAGCAAGAGCAAAGGAAACATTTAGCTTTGCCTAAATTAGAAAGGAGCAAAAGACTGCTGTAGGTAACATGTGACAATGAGGCATGATCCTTCAGTATGGGTCCAGCCATGTTTAGGATACTGAGGCTGAGTTCAGACTGGCAGTTTGCAGCGGGAGCCAGTTGTGGCAAAAAAGCCCCAGAATAAATTGTTCTGGGTTTTCCCGGTCACACTGGGCCAACAGATGCGGGAGCATACCGGGAGGAGGCACGCAGGAGTGTTCAGACTGCTGGCCCGGAGGCGCGGCTGTAAATGGCTTTTTCCTCTATGTGTGTATGGGCGCACGGGCGCATATGCGCTCATACACATAAGCACATCCAGCCAATTTGGGGTGGATCCCATTGCGCCGGCACCGCGTTGGGCAGTAGAGCGGAGCACAGCCAATCCGATCGCTGCTGCCTTATGCACGGAAACACCCGGCGCACACTGTATAAGCGGGTTGCTCCTGGCTCTTTGGCTTCACATTCACACTTCTGGGAAGTGGAATAACACGAGATAAAGGCACTCTCCAGGATTTGCTACCACTTTTGTCAGGTATCTTTTTAACGTGGGAGTGAAGTGGAACAGCACGGGTTGCCTATGGGTGGGGAATGCCAGGCAGATGAGCCTGTGTGAATGCCCCTTTTAATCCGCTTGGGAAATGCGGCTGAAAAGTGGCTATAGTGGGGCAAATTGCCAGTCTGAACTCAGCCCGAGGGTAGCAAATTCTGCATACCAGGGAGCACAGAAGAAACAGTAGCCTTCAGGATAGCTGGCACTGAAATTTATGACAGAAACTCAATAGCAACCATCAGCTATAGTCACCAACTGGCAGATTATTTGGGATGCTAGTTCTGTACCCCAAAAACACTTTTTATCTGGCCCATCATGTGACTGTGGGAAAATGGTAAATTTTGCTTTCGAGGAAAAGAAGCAGTGAGATTCTTTTAAAGAATGTATTGCACTGCTATATCATGTAGATTCTGGAAAGAAAAAAAGGATCACAGCAATCTGTTTCCAGGAAACATTCTTGAGCTCCCCCTGTACCCCTCTCATGCCAAATTGTTGACCTCATAACATCCAAGTGCATGTGATCCATACCTGTAGAACCCTTATTGCCAAGGAATGTCAGCTTTATTATAGATTCTGACCACACTGAAGGGATCCAGCCTACAGAACAAGTACTGGAGAATGACTGGCCCCAAGAATACAGAAATTGGCCATGATAAAGTAAGTGAAATTTTCTAGTATTATTGCCTTTTATCATGAGCTTTGCCATGCTCTGTGACCTTGGTAACAGGAGGGACAGAATGAAAAGGTAGGACTGCAAACCCAGAACAGAGGACAGGCACAAGAAATGAGGGGTGGTGAAGGCCTGGATGAGCCACTAGCAAAGGCCTGACTGAGTATGGAACCACTTAGTAGTGTGAGTTCAACATGCAAATATTCATTAGGATGGAAATATTGGACTTACTTCAGCTTGAGACAAACCACTGTACTGTCCTTGAATGGAGAACCCCTGCAAGAGAAAAAAGGATTTTAAATATGCATACCAAAGAATCTCCCAGGAAAAAGGAGAAAGGACCATCAAATCAGATAGAAGAAAGATGCTACAGAAATCCTATCTGCATCTCCTTTATCAAGCCTATAATAACATCTAAGTAAACACTGTGATTTTTTAATTTACTACATTTTTATCACATCCTTTCTCCGTGGCTTATATCAGCCTCCCCTCTTCCATTTTATCCTCACACCAACAACCCTGTAAGGTAGGTCAGGCTGAGATCACCCAGCAGACTACATGGAAGTGTGGGGATCTCAGCCTAGGTCTCCCGGATTCTAGTCCAACACTTTTACAATTGTACCAGATTTTCTTCCATTTCTTTATTTGCTATATTTTGTTTGCTATACATTTGCTATACATTTGCTATAAAATATATAGTATACACAAACACATACAGATGTAATTTGATTTTACTCAGCCCCTTAGTACTGCATTGTTTTTGTAAATGTGCTTCAACTCATAACATCTTTGACCATAAGGTACACAAGTTTTAATTTTTAACCACAGTGAACTTCAGCTTGAGTAGCAACATTCATCCTGCCTGACTCTGCATGCATCATGGATGATGAGGTAGAATTTTGCAAGGACAGCAACTTTTAAGAAAGCCAGATCCACCCCCCACACCGGCCAAGCTGATTCCACCCAACCTCCTACCACCAAGCATCTAGGGAAGCAGCCGTACAGAGGAATGCATATTCTCTAGCACAGACTCTCTGCAATAAACATGGATTCCATTTTTGCTCTGTAAAGATTAACTGACTCAATTACTTTTCTGCCTGTTTTGAGGAAGGATAGAAAGGCAAAGCATGAATGGGGCAAAAGAGTGGTGCCTGTGGTTCAGGTACTTTCTAGCTTGGATTGGTACTTTATGAGTAAAATTTTGGGGCAAGGCCAGAACCAAAGGCTGTGGGCTCCCTCCCCTTCTAACCTGAACAGCAAATTCTCTCCTGCGGTTTATATGTCCCTTACCTGATTGGCTGAGAGGAGAACTGGTGCCAAGGAAAGGCCGGGATGATAGGGAATAGTGGCTCCTTTTGGTGGTGACTGGAGGAAATCAAAGGAGGAATCAGTATGCTTTTTAAGAAAGACCATCCATCTCAATACCCATTTTTAATTCATTCATTCTCCCCTCCTCCATTGTATCCTCATACAATCTTGTGAGTTAAGGTATGCTGACAGAAAAGAAATGGCCCAAGGTCACCCCATTAAGTTTCATGGCAACTGGGGATCTGAGCCCAGGTTTCCACAGTTCTAATCTGGCACTCTACCCGCTATACAGCCCTGGAGTCAATTGTACTCACTATATCCTAAATATTATTAGCACTCATAATTTATAGGATAAGTACTTCCTGGAGATGTGTCCTGTGTTTATGAAATGCCAGATCCAGAATCTGACTAATTTCACTCATTAACAGTTATGGGAAGACACTGATAAAATACAGGTTGTTCCTACAGAAAGGAGTGCAGATGCTGTTTAGAGAGTAAGAACTGGAAGAATGGCTGGTGTGGTCACAAAGACCATTTCTGCAGTTGTGAAATTCCCCGCATTGATGTTTTAAAAACTGCACGTTGTGTGAAATTTTCCACAGCAGATTTTTCCTCACCAGGCACAAACCCGAAATTTTCTCCTTCTACCCCACATTTTTGGAATCCCCAGTTTTAGCAAGTTCCAAAAATATGGGGTAAGAAGGAGAAGCAGAAGTCCATCAGTGGCTATTAGCCACAGGGTATAGATGGGAACTCTCAGTCTGGGGCAGGTGATGTACTCTATTCTTGGTGCTGGAGGGGGCAGCAGTGGGAGGGCTTCTAGTGTCCTGGCTCCACTGCTGGACCTCCTGATGGCACGTGGTATATTTTGGCCGCTGTGTGACAGAGTGTTGGACTAGATGGGCCATTGGCCTGATTCAACATTGGCTTCTCTTATGTTCTTATGTAAAACTTCGGGTTTGTGGTTGATAAGGAAAAGTCTACTGTGGAAAATTTCATATAATGTGCAGTTTTAAAAACTTCAATGTGAGGAATTTCACTACTGAGGAAATGGTCAAAGACACTACTTTCCCTATGTTTTTTCATCTCATTAGCATGGTCACCAGGATGGGCTATAGCTGACTGGGACCTAAAAGGAAGAGGAGGAGGAGGAGACAAAGGAGAAGGAGAAGAAGAGAAAGAACAGTTGGTTTTATACTCTGCCCTTCACTACCCAAAGAAGTCTCGAGGCAGCTTACAATCACCTTCTTTTCCTCTCCCCACAAGAGACAGCCTGTGAGGTAGGAGGGGCTGAGAGAGCTCTGAGGGGAGGGATAAATGAAGTGTGAAAAAAATGGAAAGAAAGTACAGCAAAGTCAATTGAGAAAGGACATTGTCGGCTCTTACATAATTCTAGTATTGGAAATAGATATTCCACTAACATTTATATAAAATCGACCCCCTAAATTATGTTGGTGAAAGTTTGAAAGAAAATGTAGGCCAGTCTAATCCTAACACAAATGAAAACCCAGTCACTAGGTACCACTTCTTCATGGTGAGAGGAAAGGAGGGCACATCATTAAGTACTCTCCCTGCTTGATGAGGATAGGAGCAGGGCCGGCTCGCCCGCTAGGTGAACTAGTCGTTCGCCTAGAGTGCACCAGCGACCCCCCCCCGTGAAAAGTCCCCCATCACAGCTGCCTCCCTGCCACTGCCAGTGAAGGGCACCCCGGTGGGGCGCAGGAGGCAGCAGCAGAGCTTGCCCGCCCTCCCCTTGGGAACCGGCGCTGGGAGGGAAGGAACAGGGGTTTAAACCCCCGCCTCTTCCCTGGCTTGTCTGGGCGCCCCGCAGCTGCAGAGCGCCCAGGCAAGCCGGCGCTGGGAGGGAAGGGGTGGGGGTTAAACCCCCTGCCTCTTCCCTGGCTTGCCTGGGCACCCCGCAGCTGTGGAGCGCCCAGGCAAGCCGGCACTGGGACGGAAGGGGTGGGGGTTTAAACCCCTGCCTCTTCCCTGGCTTGCCTGGGCACCCTGCAGCTGCGGGGCGCCCAGGCAAGCTGGCGCTGGGACGAAAGGGGTGGGGGGTTTAAACCCCCATCCCTTCCCTGGCTTGCGGCTCGCCCACCCTCCCCCCTGTGGGGGAGAGGAGGCGGGGGCGGCATGGTGGGTGTCTCCAGGCCCTATCGGGAGGTTGGCATCTGCGCCTGCCTAGGGCACAGAGACACCTTGAGCCGGCCCTGGATAGGAGAGCAATTAAATGGAAGGCAAAGGGATAAGAACCATACCTCTAGGATAACAGCACATATCTGTCGCACGCACTGGATGATGGCATCTGGTACTCCTGAAACTGTCACAGCTCTCTCAGTGGAATTGGGGAGAAGGTCTCCTGCAACCTGGACTTGTGCTCCTGTGGTCTACAGTGAGAATAGGCCAGAAACAAACCCTCAGTCTCTGTTGGCAAACTTTTTCCGCATGGAGACGCACCCAGTCAAGAACACCAACAAACAGAGACTGATCACTGTAACAAGGGTATTGAAAAAGCCCATCCATTTAGTCAAAGGGTCCGGTCACACTGCCGTTTTGATTGGGATTCACTGCTGTTTACTTGCGCATGTCAGTTTCACGTTCACACGCGCCAATCCGCCTCCCGCCGCGAAGCAGGCTTACTCGTGCAATGCTTCCGAGTTTTCCTGACCCCTGGAAAAACTAGTGTTTTCCTGGCACTTCCGCTTTGATTGCGCGATTTCGCCTATGTGGACAGCCCCTCTCTCACAAGGATTGCGAGTAGGGCCGTCTGAACGTTCTTGGGGGTTCTTTCTTTTTTTTTTTAAAGCTTCCGGTTTGAGCACTTGAGCAAACATGCACTTAATAAATCCATTTAAAGTTTAATAATGGATTTATTAAGCGCATGTTTAGTCAAGCGCTCAAACCAGAAGCTTAAAAAAAAAAAAAACGCACAAAGACGGCCCTGGAGGCGGGAATGAGAGGTGGGGGCTATGGCAGTCTGGATGGGGCCGGCAAGGAGGATGGCAGAGACGGCGGAGCCTATTTTCATGGGTCAATGGCGGCGGCGGCAGCAGCACCCCCCCCCCAAAGTGTCGGCAGGAGCAGCAGCCGCCCAAGCCTCCCCGTGGCCAGCAGGATCGCCTGGAAGGACGGCGCAGCAGCAGGCAAGCGGGTGCTGGGAAAGAGGAGCTGGCTGCATGTAGACAGCCCAATGCGAATAAAAATGTTCCCGATTTACATAAACCGGGAACAAAGCGCATGTCAGTTGCAGTGTGACCAGAGCCAAAGACTCTAGGGCTTCTTCTTACATCACAATTCCCTACACAGAAATTAATCCAAACACAAATGAATTAATTTGATCAGACTTTCTTTAAAAAAGAAGAAAAGAAAACTTCTAGTTTACCCAAAATTCCTACTTAAGAAGGAAGAAGACTATAACGGAGTAGTTTACAGAGCTCAGCAGACAGAGGGACAGCTTTTTAGTATTTAAAAAAAAGAAACTCCAGTAAAGTCAAACTAACACCAACTATGAAAAAGTGTCACTATACCAAAAACAATATAACGGACACTGGTGTTCTTGACCATGTAAGTAAGTTACAGAGAGGAATGCAGCAACAGGAATAATTAATTCATGGTATCCAAAGTCCTCACCTCTCGAATTTCCTTAATTTTTGCTCCTGCTTTGCCAATAAGCGAGCCACACTGGCTGGCTGGAATGACTAGCCTAAGTGTTACAGGTGGTTTGGATATAGTGCTCCCGTTGGTAGGGCCTGTCCCCAAGTCCTGAAATAAAGCAGAATTAATGGGGTGAACTTTAAAGTATGGATTCCATCACAATCACCTTTCTCCACAATCTTTCTATCACAATTCCCTACAATCTCTTGCAAGTGCATAGAATTCTATGTTGTGCCATTTGTTCCAGGTACTCGAAGACAGTTAATTATCAGTGCGGTGCTGAGTTCCCTTGCAATGGTCTGGTTCTTCTCTCATAGATCTCTGATGTTATTATTTGATTAATTACTACTAGACTAAGAAAAGCACTTAAGAATATTCAGGCTCAGAACCCGTATCACATTGCCAGAAATCCAAAAACAGTTAGGAGTATTAATTGGGTATATGATACAATGCCACCCATTTATTTTGTTTTTATCCAATGGTGGAGTGTTGTGTCCTGGGATCAGAAGGCAGAGCTGGCAAAATACAGCCAAGCTTCGCTCTCTGAGAACAATAGGGACTAGGTTCCTGAGCTCGCCAGTAGAGAACCAATGGCAGCATTGGCGGGCGATTCAAACCCGCCAATAGGAATATGGGGCCGTCCCCCCTAACTGTATATAGTTGGCCTCCGGCCGTTACTGTTTGTTCTTGTCTTGTGTGAAGTACGAATAAACGCGTCTTGTCTTATGTCGGCGTCCGAGTCATGAGGCCCGAAACCCAGTACTTTACAGGAGAAAGGAGAAATTTCTCACAATTGTGGTGCTGCATAGAAGTAGGGTCTGCTGGTTACCTTACCTCTTCCAGCTTGAAGGCGATCATAGAAACAGCTCTAAAAACAGCATCAGTGGATCCTGTAATAGTGGTGATCCGTTCTGGACAGGATCCTTCTGAAATGGTGATCCGGGCAGTACTCTGGGAACCAAAGAATAATAATACTAGCTGGAAGATATGCAGCACTTTCATTACTTGTCATGAGAAACAAAGGAGTTAATGATGCTCACGCTGAATTTGTCATCAGAGGGGAAGTTAAGCCTTTACCAATATGAACATAGTAGTTCATGCTTCTTGTAACAATTTGTACTTTCCAAAGCTATTTTCTTTTTTTAAATGTGCTTACCCCAAATCAGTGCTTAGCTGAAGCTGACAAATCCAGCAGCAGCTAATCCGCCTCATTTATACTGAAAATACCAGTGCAGAAAATTGCGTTTTGTGCAGACCAAGCTCTGAAAAGTAGTCAATATTCTTTCCTGGCAACCAGCAATAGAAGAAAGAAGGCCTAAACGACATTGCTGGCATCACACAGGAAGTGATACCATCATGCACGTCACTTCTGGGCGATGCTTTAGTATCTGGGCAAAAACTATGGGCAGAAACCAGCTTCTACCACAGAGTTTTTGTCCAAATACCAGATGATCACCCGGAAGTAGCTGGCACGATGACATCATTTCCTATAGCAATGTGGCCTAGGCTGCCTTCTTTCTACTGATAAGTCTCCCCGCCAGCCAGCTGATTGGCAGCTGGGGGCAGGGCCTGGCAGGGGGGAACCCCCACCTCCACCAGGGGGTCTGGCAACCTTAATACTCCGTGAAATGTGAGCACATTCTTCAGTACGAGATATGGGTCTTATCTTTAAGTTTACTATAAAACAGTGGGGAAGCTAGAAGGATATGTATTCAGTCTTTAAAAGTGACTTATAAAATTATGGTGAATAATGAGCTAACTTCAAAGAAATGCTTCCCCAGCCTTCTGTCTTGCTAAATTCCATTATGTAGCCTTCATAATTTTCTCTCTGGATCCTCAGTTCCCCAGAATAGCTTTCTGCATGCAAAATGACCAGCATTTCATATAGAGAGGTGGACAGCTGTGTTGGTCTGAATCAGTAGAACAAAATTTGAGTCCAGTGGTACCTTTGAGACCAACAAAGTTTTATTCAAGGTATAAGCTTTTGTGTACACACACACTTCGTCAGATACATTGAAACAGATGTTGACAGTTCATACATACAGACAGAGGTTGAACAGCAAATTAGCATACAACATAATGTAGATGATTCACCTGTTAAAACATCTATATCAGGAGTGTCATACTCATTTGCTACAAGGGCCAGATCTGATGTAAATGGTACTTTGGGGGCTGGGCCATGCATGTCATAAAATGTAGTGCCAGGTAGCAGAGATATAAGCTTTCTAAAAGATACAGACACAATTAAATTTTTTTAACTTAAAATACAAATATGCTTAAAACTCTTGCAATATTTTGTTTATTTAACAGTCTTTGATAACTGACACCTCCCAAACCTACCCTCCCCCACAAAGATACCTGCATAAAATGGAAAGGTGGGGGAATAGTGGGATTTGGCAATGCAATCTTTAAAATAAAATATCAAGAAAAAGCACAAGGATCACAACAGAAACTAAAAATATAAAATGCTCTGAACCTATGAACATAAAATGGCTGGGCATTCTCCCCTCCCCCCAGGTCTACTCAGAGTGGCAGTGGCTCTCCAGTGTAATGTCCCCCTTTGGCTGTGGGTTCCCAGGTTAGAGTACTCACTAAGGCATGCATTCTCTGGTCCATTCAGCAGATACAAGCTGGCTCAAAACATCAACCCTGTATCTGCAGGGAGACAACTCCAGCAACCAACAGCTTCAACTATACAAACACTGGGAAGTGAAACTACTTCAGCTCCACTCAATTGAAATACATTGCAAGACAGACAAAGTTGCAAAGAAAATGAGCAATGGATTTCCCATTAAGGTCTCTGGGCCTAGATAGACTACTCTGGGACTGGAATGACAGCCACCAGAATGAAATGACAGTCCTTAGGCGTAGCAGAAGCATTCTGGGACTGGAATTCCATTCCCAGAGTTCTGCTGCTACTCCCAGGGGCTTTCATTCCACTCTGCGCTCTGTTAGACCAGTCCCAGAACACAGATTCTATTGCTAGGGACCATCATTCTACTCCGGGGGGCTGTCATTCCGGTCTCAGAGCACTCGTTCTATTGCTGGAAACAATCCCAGAGTAATCTATCTGGGTGCATAGACCTGAATGGAAAAATCCATGCTGTATTTTCTTTGTAAGCCCAGAAGTAGAGTTGCCAAGTTTTACCAGCGAAATAGCGGGTGAGTCCAGAGCTCTCTCTGGGAGTCTTCGCACGCGAGCGTGATGACATAGACCAGAAGTGATGTCATCACGCTGGGCACGTTGCTGGGCGATGGTGTAGCAACCTGGCCTGAAAACTCTATGGTACCATAAAATTTTCAAGGTGATTGCCAGAGCATCGCCCAGCGATGTACCCAGTGTGATGACATCACTTCCAGTCTATGTCATCACACTGGCCACGTCGGCCCGATCTGGCCACTTTAGGGGTGGGGTTCCCCCCATCGGCTGGGATCCCGACCAGCAGATTGGGGATCCTTTTAGCGGGGGAATTCGCACCCCCTGGGGGACTTGGCAGCCCTACCCAGAAAAGCTTCCTGTTGAAGTACGCAAAGACAAGACTGAGGGAGCTGGGAACTTTGACAGCCTCAAGCTTCAAAGGGTGAGGACAGGAGGGGGAGGAGGGGGAAAAAAGAGCCACGGGCCTGATTAAAGCCATGGGCGGGCTGCTTCCGGCCTCCAGGCCTTGACACCCTGATCTACATTATGTTATACTAGTGAGGAAAGCCCATTGTGGCAGTAGACAATGGGCCCTAGATAGGAAGGAAGGGCGGGTGGAAGGAAGAGAGGGAGTGAGTTAGAGGCGGGGGAGGCAGGAATAGGGGGGGAGAGAGAGGGAAAGAGGGGGGAGGCAGAGACAGAGTGGGGGGGGGTCATGGTCATAAGTTTGAAAGAAAGGAAGGAAGGAAGGGGAAAGAAAGTCAGGAAGGAAGAAAGAAGGGTAGAAAGAGAGAGATTGAGAGAGAGTAGAAGGGAGGAAAGAAGGGAAGGAAGCAGAGGAGACAAGAAAGGGGGGAACAGAGTGTGAGAGAGAGAGAAAGTGGGGAGGGGAGACACAGAGAAAGGAAGACAGAAGAGGGGCAGGAGGGAGGCGCGGGGTGGGAGAAGGGGCGGGGGGGTCTGTGGGAGCTTCTCCCATGTGGCAGGATTGGTGGGGAGGGGGAGAAGCGAAGGGGAGGCTGGGCGCGCTGCGGCTCCCTCGCCGCCACCGCAAGCCATCTCCTGGGCGGGTGGGGGGGAGGAGGGCCTGATTCCGGAGCACGGCTGGCCTTGTTCTGGGCGGGTGGGTGGGCGGAGTGGAGGCCATTGCGGTGGCTCCCTGGCCGTCATAGCGGCTCCCTGGCCGTCACGGCCGGCCTTGACCTGGGCGGGTGGGCAAGCGGAGTGGAAGCCAGCGTGGCGGCTCCATGGCCGTTGCGGTCAGCCTGGGTGGGTGGGCAGGCAGAGTGGAGGCCGGCGCTGTGGCTCCCTGGCCGTCGCGGCCGGCCTTGTCCTGGGAGGGTGGGCGGGCGGGTGGGCGGAGTGGAGGCTGGCGCTGCGGCTCCCTGGTCATCGCGGCCGGCCTCGTCCTGGGCGGGTGGGCAGGCGGAGTGGAGGCCGGCGTGGCGGCTCCCTGGCCGTTGCGGCCGGCCTCGTCCTGGGCGGGAAGGCGGGCAGAGTGGAGGCCAGCACTGCGGCTCCCTGGCCGTCGCGGCCGGCCTCGCCCTGGGTGGGTAGGCAGGTGGACGGGCAGAGTGGGCCGTCGCGGCGGCTCCCTGGCCGTCGCGGCCGGCCTCATCCTGGGCAGGTGGGCGGAGTGAGTGGAGGCTGGCGCTGCGGCTCCCTGGCTGTCGTGGCCGGCCTCGTCCTGGGTGGGCGGGCGGGCGGAGTGGAGGCCGGTGCTGCGGCTCCCTGGTCATCGCGGCCGGCCTCATCCTGGGCGGGTGGGCAGGTGGAGTGGAGGCTGGCGCGGCGGCTCCCTGGCCGTCATGGCCAGCCTCGTCCTGGGCGGGTGTGCGGGCAGAGTGGAGGCCAGCGTGGTGGCTCCCTGGCCATCACGGCTGGCCTCGTCCTGGGCGGGCGGAGTGGAGGCCGTCGCGGCGGCTCCCTGGCCATCGCAGCCGGCCTCGTCCTGGGCGGGTGGGCGGGCGGAGTGGAGGCCATCGCGGCCGGCCTCGTCCTGGGCGGGTGGAGGCCAGCACGCCGGCTTCTTGGCCATCGCGGCCGGCCTTGTCCTGGGCAGGTGGGGGGGGGCAGAGTGGAGGCCAGCCTGATTGACAGTTTGAGCAGCCAAACACTGTAGGCGCGCATCGAACGTTGCGGACTGAAAAGACAAATATTATAAGGAGAGATGCTAATTTGCTGTTCAACCTCTGTCTATATGCATGAACTGTTCTCAGAATTCCATATGTATTTCATACCACACCACATCTGAAAACCATCCAGCTGGCAACTGTAAAACTGACTTCCCACCCCAACCCCATCTTGACTGAGAGTGGGGTACTTTTTATCCCATTGCACTTACTTGTTCTCGTATCTTCTTCACTGTCTCTCCTTTCTGCAGGACAAGAAAGTCAATTAGACTCACACATCTTAATGGATATAATAAAGAAACCATCCATGACACATAGCAATGTCAGCCTTACCTTGCCTATGATACTGCCAACTTCCTGCAAAACACAGACAAGAAAATCTGAATTAGGGAAGATATACACACCAGCAACTGTTCTGCAGTGCCTAAAAGTAGGTAACTCGAACTCTTCTCCCCCCCAAATGAAAGCATTGATCATTCTCGAATAAAAAGGTTGACATTTTTCCTTTTCATTATCCTTTTCCTTTTCATGCACCTTTTCATTATCAGAGCCTTTTCCTTTTTTTTTTTTTTTTTAAAGAAATCATCCTGGTAAAATGGCACCTTTTAACAGAAACATCTTGAAAATTTCACCAGCATATTCACAAGAGTTAAAATGTCTGCTTCATAATCCCATTGCAAGGCTTCCCATATACTGCAACATAGTATTTTTGTGGGAGGATTGTTTAAATGTGTGGAAGGAGTGTTTAAAGCTCCTCTTCTGATTAAGCCAGGAGGATATCGGCTCATTAGGTTTTGGAACTTGGAGTTGGGTTGCAATGAATGCTTTTAACCTGGGTATTACAGCCCCAGTGCAGTGGAAGTTTCCTCCTGACTGCAATGGGATCAGGATTACAGCCTAATATGGCAATCCCAGTGTACTTACCTTTCCATGCATAAGCATTCGGAGAGTGAGAGTGATACTGAGTTCTGTTTCATCTAGTCCATTATCTGAGCCACTCATCCTGTCTGGTGATGCCATGGTGTAGGAATGCATGGACCTGCTTCTAAGGAAACCAACACCCTGTGGCGTTTAGGAGGTGTTGAAGCTGCCAAATCTGTAGACAGAGAGAGAGAGAGAAATAAAAGAGTTCATAGGGAACATCACTTGTAATTCATCCCAACTAGCTGGCAGGACAGCAGATTAGTGGTTGAGTTTCACTCAACATCCTTTGATACTTCCTGTTCCAGAGCACTCCAGAGAGTAATGATTGTGATGATGAAAGGAAGTATCACATGAACGAACACAACAGCTTTTCCAGATGTAACTCACAAAAAAGCCCTTCTTAGAAACTCCGCGAAACACAAAAGGCAAGAGAGGTAAGGCTTAAATCTGTTCTCCCTCTCAACCAGGTTTGGTTATAGGACATGCTTTCAGGGATCTTGGGGTTGTATTATGAGGGTCAGAACCTCAGTATCCCTTCCAGCCAGACAAAAGCTCTGCCATCCATATAGTTTTAATAGAAGCATGGCAAAAGATGTATAATAGCTCTTGTTATGGGACTTGAAGTATATTTTGCAACTGTTGGACAGATTATAATACCTCCTTTCCAGGGATATTATATGAGAAGGGTGGATCAGAAGGCAGAGTGATGGCTTCAGTTAGTGCTGAATGCCCAAAGACCATTCCTTCTTGGCTCTTAGGTCACTCACACATAGCAATGGGTTTCTTATCACAGCTGCAAATGCAGAGGCATTTGCAGGGGCAACAGAATATCCATATGCCAGGCTGCCCTAAATTTTCCTTGCCCCAGTCTCCTGCAGCAGCCTTTCTCCCTCCACATCTCACTACTGGGCCCTTTTTCATTTCTTTTGTTAAGTCAGTAATTGTTATATCGAAGTTGTGTCACTCTATAGTGATATGCCAATTACTGACTTTTTAAAAAATTAAAAAGCCCTCTGGTGGCACAGGGTGGTGGTGGTAGCTGTGGAGCACTGAGCATAGATATAGTACCAATATGAAAAGGACTGGGAAGAATCAAGACTTCCCCATCCACACAGTGGCAACCCTGATTTGGCTGCCATCTGTCACAAAAAATGTAAGCAGGTTTAGGAAAGATCAGAGCAAGGCCATGGGAAAGGCAGAAGATGCTTGAAAAACATCACCATGCTATGTGGAAGTAGGAGGGGCAAAACTCCACTTTCCATTAGGACCCAGTTCAGGAATTCATACTACTGCCTGGCTCCCAATGTGTTCAAATCCATGGTAGGCAGACACAGTACCAGAAGCTATTTGGTATCATTATTTGCTGTAGATTTTCTGGGTTGTTCGACAACATATTTGGTATCAATTTGGTGGTATACCCACACATGCGTATGGTATTACTATTTTTACCAGTTATATCCAGATGTGAATGATATTATTGAAGCTTGGTGCTTTGTTATAAGGAATTCATAATCCAAGTTTTTAATTTGGTCATCCAATTGGTCTTTGTGACTTATCATGATTTTTCACTGTATGAGTAGGATGTGACTCTACTGATTATGTTTATAGTGTAAACCACTGATGAAGGATGTTTTGTTTTGTCTTGTTGCCTGTGGATGTTTGTATTGTTTGAACTGTTAGTATATTAAACTATCTATGTAGTGCTTTGTGCAAACCATTGAATTGGCCATTATTTGCATATTGCAATATATATTGCCCTTTACTGGCTAACAGGACTCAAGGGAAAAGGAGGGGAGATATGATTCATTTCTCATCAGAAGAACCATCCAGCTCTTTAGATATATAGATAACCTACCCCCCCCCCCCAAAAAAAAGAGCAGCAAAAGTCATACCTCAGCTACAGGGGCTTGGAAGACTAAATGGCAAGTGTCACTTTTGCTTGAGAACAGAAAAGGCAGCAGATTTACTGTTATGGGGTGGGGGGAGGGAACTGGGTCTACTTTGCTTTTTCTTCACCATCCTATCTTTGACTGGGAGCTATCATAGAACAGCTCCGTCAAAATGGTCACCAAGAGCATGTGTTGCTAAGCAAAAGGAATGAAGCCCCATCTCTGAAACAGAGGTTTGAACTCATTCTGAATTTTTGTGGCTCCAAGAGAAAGAACCTATCCCTACTTTAACATCTTAAGGATGCGGAGAACAGGGTCAGAGTATTTGTAGTTATATCAGTTTTCATTTGTATCCTTGCTCAGATGTGCTATGTAAATAGACATGCATGCGCTTCTATTACTTTATTAAACCATATTACAAATTGGAGGCTGGCAGTCTGATCTCTGTAATCATTCCACTCCCAATTCGGACATGCTTATCAAAGAGAAACAAAGGGGAGGGGCAGAGTGTGATTCCCTCCATTCCTGGAGTGCATATGAGCATCCGTGAGTCCCCGCAGCAGCTAGAGAGACAGCCAAGTGGAAAATGCAATCACAGAGTGGAGCCTGGAAATGGCAAAGCAGTAAAGAGAGCTAAAGCGCTAACCCTTTAGTGGGAGATGCTCTTCTAGACTAGAAGGTGGTAGTGTCCAGTAGAAAATGGAAAAAGGAAATAGACAAAAAGAAGGAGATGGGCTGGAGAGAGAGAAAGTGGAGATGGGTTAGAGAGGACCCAAGAAGCCCGAGTAATTTATTCTCTCCCATGTGCACATAAACGGAGCTTGCAAGAGCTGTTATGCCACAGAGGGCATTCCAATGTCAGGGGGAAGCTACTGAGAAAGCCCTGCTCCCCACAGAGAACAGTTTACCCACAATGTTAGTATCTTGAGCAGGGCCTCTCTTCAGTTTAGTGGAGATCCATGTTCAGTGACCTTTTTTGAAGGCCAGAGAAGCATACCTACTAGCCAACATGGGGTTGAGATTAATCTTCTGCAGTTTGTGTGTGTTTCTTTGTAAGTGTATCAGCAAGAAAACAATGTGAATGTTTCAGTGCAGCCAGGTCTGAGATTTACAGTGACGTTTACCACATGAGTTATTTCCCCTGGATTCAAGGCTGCTGGGAAGTGGGTTGTCCCCCCTGCTCCCCACAGCAGCATGGTACATTAATGCACCTCCCAAGTATCCCCTAGATTTTCTCTGATATCAATATAGTGATATAATGGCGCATTGCTATCTGCATTACCAGTAAAATAAAACCCTTGAAAAAGCCCCCTGGTGGTGGAAAGTGGGGAATGGGTACCACAGGGACTGGGGAAGAGAAGATGTGAAAAAACTCACCATGTGGAAGTCTTGCTGCTGCACTGTAACAGCAGCTGCAGCAACAATGGGCTTCCAAAGGAAAATGTTGCCCGTGGAACAGTCCAGCCAAGCCTGGATTTATGCACACGCTAAGTACACCATAGTTTAGGGGCTTAGATTATGAAGGGCTTCTGAATACAATTTTTTAAAAACTAAATTACCTTTTCCCCCCTTTTGGCATTGCCATGGTGTCATCCATCCCCATAGTTTTTATGGGGTTTCAAGTGGATGGCACTTGGTTCAGAGGAGATGCTGTTGCTTTCTACAGCAGCACTACCTATCTGATCCTCCATTCTTAATGCATAAATAGACAGGTATCATAACATCACAGGTCTCCGTGTTCTCTCATTCAAAGAAAATGAAATCCTGCACCTGGAAATTCTCATCCCTCAGGAAAGGAGGTGGTGTGTAACAGTATTATTTGAGACCCCTCCCTTTAAAGTACTCCATAACATGAGGACAAAGCAGAACATTGCTGAAGGGCAATGGATTTAGAACTAGGAAATCCTTCTTTTGCCAGCATGTGTACTCTACCAGCACAACAAAAACAACACAGGTGCTAAAAATAGGAGTGGGTATAAGATAAAAGACTATTTTGAAACTCCAGGCCTTCCAGACAATCTGGCTTGATGTTACAGGGTAGCCCAAAAGACGATATTTATAGTCTTTCAGAGAAACTATTTTCAGGAGATTCAAAGAACTAATCCCCTCCGGAACCAGTCTTCATTCAGCATATCCCTAATCTGTACAATAAGTGCTAGCAAGTTGAACAGAGTAAACTGCCATCTCTTTCAAGGGAATGGCAAACATTATGACAATAGCCAAACTAAGCTAAAAAGTCCTTATGCTGGTAGATCATGATTGTTTTACAACCCAGTCCTTCAATGAGTTAATCCAAAGTTGTGTGATTTAAACTAATGAGAATAAAATAAAATTGATTGATTGACCAAATGCAAATGCTTCAGGCTAACTGAGGCTACGGTCAGACGCGCCATGGGGTGCAGAGGGGAAGCAAGCCTATTTCCCCCGGTGGAAATTGACATGGCATTGCACAATCACATATCCTTTGTAGCTGCAGGCTCAGCCTGTCACTGCCTGATCAGACAGCATGTTCTGGCGAGTGGGGTTTTTTTGCCTTTTGTTTCCCATGTGCATTAACGAGGAACCACACCTCCACACTGAGGAGTCCTCATGGAGTATGCAGTTATGTGCCTGCTG
Organism: Gekko gecko; assembly: GCA_029375565.1. Lineage (NCBI taxonomy): Eukaryota > Metazoa > Chordata > Lepidosauria > Squamata > Gekkonidae > Gekko > Gekko gecko. Next base: position 101,501,785 of record JAPDNY010000002.1, on the reverse strand, counting down.
CTAAGCAAGGAAAAAAACCTGACATCAAGTCGGGATGGAATGAGCAGACCATCCCAATGGCATGAGAGTGTGCTTGAGCGATCAGACAGGGGAAAGTCCACTGTAGCCCATCAGCAAGCATTAGGACTATACTTTGCCTAGTGTCTTTTAACTCCACTTCCATGGCAGGCCAGCAGGGTGCTGACAGCTGCAGGACCTTTCCCAGATGTTGTGTCTGATCATGCCATTTAGATCCATCAGGCATTCACATCTGAGACAGATTTAAAGGCACATCTGACCGTGGCCTGAGTGATTCTATACTTCACCTATCAGTCTAAGGGTGCATCTGACCACAACTCTTGTCACATTTCTTTTAACTTTTCACTTTTCCTTAAGACTTTTGTCATGATCTGTGTAGGACTGGGAGACAAGGCCTAGAGGCCTAGGCCCAGGAGCAACTTGTGTGGGAGTGGAAAGCTGACACAGCCTACAATCCCCATAATGCTTAGCGACGGTTGTAGCCAATCAGGGTACAGGGATTGTGTGGAGATTGTAACTTAAGTTTTGTGAACTGTGGAACTGTATTCTTTTCTCTACTATGGTCTTCCCTCTCACAGAGTTAAACTGAAGGGACAGTCTAGTCTGAGAGAAAGATCCCTCACTTAGGTCAGAGTGAGTACATGGACAGGCCTGGTATAAAAGGGCTGTGGGCCTTAAATAGTAACCAATTAATAGGTAGTCATGTTAGATTTGTATATTTTTCCTTTAAACACTGTTATAGATTTTAAGCACTTTGTCTTGTTTTCCTTGCCCCATTACTGTATTAATAAACCATTTGTTTAATTGTTCTCTGTCTGGTCATCACGCCTATAGTTCTCAACTTAAAAGGGGCATTTTGGTTGGGCTTGGGAGGGTACTCTGGACCTTCTCAAGGGACTCTAAGTCCAGAGTGGTGGCAGAGGAAGGTGGCAACCCATGGGGGGGCATGACAACTTTATATGGCCCTTTCAGGTCAACAAACCATAGCTCCCTGAGAAGGGCACCAATATAAGTTTTTTTCAGACCTTCAGGGCATGTGAAATGAAAGTAGACCAGGGATTGCATTAGGTTCTGCTCATGATATACTGCGTTCATTCAAAGGCCTGTTTAGATTCTAAGTGAATACAAGTATGTGGCTCTCTCCATACAACTCAAAACCTGAAAAATGAGGATTCCTAAGCACATGGAAGGAGACCCAGAATCTATGTAGAACCTTCAGATGAACTTGGGGTGGGAACCCGTGCTTATACCTCCATTCCCAACATGATCATAATACACAAAATGGGAGCCAGAAAAAGTGACGACTGTATAGTTTGAAATCAACAAAGCAGATTTGGGGGAGACAGGTATGTGACCTAATAGTTACACATAGGGATTCTACAGTCAGTAGGGCTGCCAGCTCCATTTTGGGAAATTCCTGAATTTGGGGGGTGGAGCCTGTGTAGGGCAGGTTTTGGGGAGGGGAGGGGCCTCAGCCGGGTATAATGCCATAGAATCCACCCTCCACAGCATCCATTTTCTCCAGGGGAACTGATTTCTGCCATCTGGACATCAGCTGTAATTCTGGGAGATCACCCCCCCACACCTGGAGGTTGGCAACCCTAGTGGTCAGTAAGATTATACAGTTTAATTTCTAAGTGGTCAGTAAAATTCAAGGACAAATACTTAATCTCAAAATAATCAATACATGTAGTGTTACACGAAAGCACTTGCTAGCTCATCAGTGATGAATAAGATCTTAATCCCGGCAAGTGCCACAGAGGGAGGGGCTGTGGCTCAGCAGTGGAGCATTTGCTTTACATGCAGAATGTCCCAAGTTCAATCACCAGCATCTCCACTTAAAGGGATCACGTGCAGAGTAATGTGAAAGCCTGGGGCCTGAGATCCTGGAGAGCTGCTGTTATTCTGAGTAGACAATACTGACCTTGATGGACCAACCAATTGCTGAAACATCTAATTATAGTTTACACGGTATTTTATGATTATATGCTGTTTTAATCTATTGTTTTAAATTGGTTTTAATTGTATTGTCGCCAGGGTGGAACTGGCAATCCTACTTTATACTGAGTCAAACCCTTGGTCCATCAAATTCTGTTTTGTCTACTCAGACTGGCAGCTCCTGTGCAGGGTCTCAAGGAGAGCTCTTTCAAATCACCTGATGCTTTTCACTGAAGATGTCTGGGATCAAACCTGGAATTTTCTGCATGCAAAGCAGAGGCTCTTCCACTGAGCCACAACCCCTCCCCTAAAGTTCTGTGCACAAAGAGCTACTCTAAGGGAGCCTCCCAAAAACACACAGGATTCCTTAGAGCAGCCCTTGGCGCATGAGGACTTGCTGCAGTCTGCTGCACACTCCTGGATCTCAGTGGGCCTGGATTCTGAGGAAACATGCATAAAATCAGGTAGAAACAGCTCTATGACCTGCTTGAATGGTTGTCAGGAGTATATGGATATCAAATTAGTGAAACTTAAAACGATGTCTGTGTAGGCTTTGGCTTCCTTTTAAATCAGGTGATTTTAAAAAAGATACTTAAGTTCAAAATCAGTTGCTTTTTAAAAATCTTCTTTTGATCTACCCTATACAGCAGTAAACATTATTCATCTTAAATCTTTCCTCAAAAACCAGTGTTTCATAGAGAGAGGTAAGTTTACTGTGGAATGAATTAGTTTTCATAGGCACAGTCCTCAATATGTCCTTATTAGTTTAAAGTGGCTGAGTGCTGTCATTCTGCTACCATGAAGTAACACAACTGTTCATTTATAATTAAGTCAATGGGAGTTTACTAATTAACCAGTAAGATATAGCCTTGTTATTCTGGAGTAATTCTGGCACGGACAGGGGAACTGCACTTTCTGCTAATTTTATCTCTCACTGGCAAATTTAAAATACTGGCTTTCTCACAGGCTGCTTCCACGCAGTTAAAATCCTCCATATTGCTCTGAACAGTACTGCAAATGTAGAGGCATTTGCTTTCATGCAGGGAGCTTTGTACACCGTTTTATCTGGCTTTTCTTTCCACTTTTCCCTTCCACAATCTTCACAGCAACTCTGCATTTGTTTTCTGGGTTGTGGTCATCACAGTCAACATGGGGACTCACCAATCCCTTTTTTGTCTTTTTATGCACATATGTTATAATGCCATATTGAAATAACAAACAGTGAGCTGGGAGGCAGTTTGGTGTAGTAGTTAAGAGCAATGGACTCTAATCTAGAGAATTGGGTTTGATTCCCCACTCCTCCACATGCAGCCAGCTGGGTAACCTTGGGTCAGTCACAGTTCTCTCAGAGCTCTCTCAGCCCTGCCTACCACACAGGGTATCTGTTGTGGGGAGAGGAAGGGAAGGCAATTGTAAGCCACTCTGAGACTCCTTCAGGTATCAAGGAGCGGGTTTTAAAAATCTCCTCTTCTTCTCCTTCCAGCTTTCCCTCCCATCGTTTTCCTGGCAACCGGGATAAAAACTGCCTGCGCCTTTCCCTTATATCTCCACAATAAAGAGCTAGAAACTTCATTTTTTGACAGTGAAAACTGGGAATTCAGAGGAACTATAATTTAAAAATGGACATAAGTATGTGGCAATAGATTGCTACCATTCTAAAGCGCAAAAACTTGGGAACTTCGTCCTCACGGAGATTTGTCTGTCTCCCGTTATTGATGCCTTCTGCCAGCAGGTGAAGACTTTATTGTTTCATTTGGCATACTCCCAATAACTTTTACAATTCCTCCCTGGTTCTGGTATTGTTTGGTTATGTGTTTTTATTGAATTGTTTTATATATTTAAATGTTGTTTTAAATTGTTTTTATGTGACCTACAGCCACAATAGTATATTGATATAATGATATTCTAATACTGATTTTTTAAAAAAATCTGCAAACACTGTGGCTGCTACTGGGATACTGAGGCAGGGAAATTGTAGGGAAACCTGCCACATGGAAACCCCAGTACCCCTCTATTTTATCTGTTGCTGCACCAGTAACAGGAAAGCCACAAAGTCCCTTCCCCATGCGGGAGACAGTAGAAGTTCAAATACTACAATTATAACTTACAGGTAAAATTTTTTGTGTGTGTTTATTACTTAATAGATAAGACGGAAGATAGAAAGCACACAGAATAGCCTGTAAGCTGGTGAGCACTGAACAGAAGAGACAGAGCAAGATAATAAGCACTGCAAAATATCTAAACAGAGAAGTATAGCCTCTGTTTTCAGCAGTAAAAGTCAAAGGAGGAAATTTTGCAGATTTATCTAGACCTCATAGAGATGATGTCCATGGCATGAGCATAAGCATGTACGCCACAAGCTCTTCTGAATATAATCCTTCTAATGATTTGATACAATTACAAAGCTTCCTCTCAAGCAAGCCTAGCAGCTTTCTAGTCTAGACTTGCCTAGCATAGGCCAAAGGCAGTTTAAAAACTTGTGGCTATATGATTTTCTGCAGTTAAAGTTTGACTCTAAGTCTGGAACTGCAAAATGTGATGCACGTTTCATTTCTTTCCATTAGTGATAAAACATCCCACCTTATCCAGAGACATAAAGGAACATTCAAGCATGAAACATTCACGTATCACAATAAATCACTTTGCCATAGAAGATGCAGCAATCTCCAGTTAATGCCCTGTGTACTCCAGATGTACAGTGCGTAAAGGAAATGGAAGAAACATATTCAAGTAGTTGGAAGCTCTCTTGAGCGCATCCTACCATACTGCTAAGAATAGCCAATCATTTACAGACCTCAGGGAACTAATTGGACTGCTAAACAAATCTGAGATATAAATAAGTGACCAGTATGTAAATGATATGAGATGCATGGAGATTATCAGCCACACAATAACTGTACTGAGAAACAAGCTGCTGTTAGCAATCAAAGAATGTGATCAACTAAGCATCCTCTAAGACAGTTCCACAGACAAGGCAACTATACAGGAACTAGTTATTTATGTGCAATATCTAAAGGAAAGGAAATTTAAGGAACCATATTTATTTGTATTTCTCCTAGAACAGCAAGGAGTAATTTTGGATTAGGAAATGGAAAGATTAGGAAATGAGGTCTAGACTGGCAGACTAGACAGGTTGGGACAGGTTGGAGCTGTGATTGCTGGCTCAGAAAATGGACTGGATATAAAACATAGAGGAAAGTTGAGGGGTTTCAAATAAGTTAGGTGCACTGGAAACATTAGCAACTGGAAAACTTGATTTGAATTGATAAGATACTTTTGAAGGGACAGGAGCAGACAAAGATGCTGTGAAATGACTACTGAAGTTATTCAAATTGCCCCATTTCAGTCAATTTCTAGACTGACTTCCTTGGACTTTTTAAAAACAGTATATTCAAGTGCTCAAAGGGAAAAATTACAATAGTGGAGGTGCGAAGACAAGGACTTCTGCTGCAGAGCATAACTTTCTCGGTTTTCCCCTTCTGCAACAGCCAAAATGGCCCATGAAATCATGCTCCTTTGGGTCTACCCCATGAAGTTAAACCTGTCTGTATTTCTACTGCTTTTAGGTCATTACAGGATGATCTAAGGTCAGTTCCAGCTCTGATGGAGAAAGAAACTCTTCTTGAGAAATTAAGAAATGAAGACATTCAGTTGTCTACAAATCATCTGCTGACTTTTTAATATGAAGAACAATAAAAAATGGGATACTATTTTTTCAAACTAGATGTGTGAATTACTTCTCAGTGTCAATTTCTGACACATTTTCTTGGCCAAAGAAAGAAACCCTTCATAAACATGAAAAAGAACTAGATATCATAACTTCATACTTTCCAAACACCAGTGCAGTATAGTGGTTAGACTAGGATCTGGGAGATCCAGGTTCCAATCCCCACTGTGCCATACAAGCTTGTTGGGTGATTCTGGGCCAGTCACTCACTCTCAGGTAGGATTGCCAGGTCCCCCCTGGCCACTGGCAGGGAATGGGGGGGTTAGGGTTGCCAGATCCAGGTTGGGAACCTCCTGGAGATGTGGAAATGGAGCCTGGGGGGGACAGGGACCTAGGTGGGGAACAATGCCATAGAATCTACTCTCCAAAGCATCCATTTCCTCCAGCAAACTGATCTCTGTGGTCTGGAGATAAGCTGTAATTCCGGGGGATCCCTAGGTTCCACCTGGAGGCTGGCATTCCTATCTCAGCCTAACTTACCTCACATGCTGTTGTGAGGATAAAGAAGGGGAGAACGATATAAGCTGCTTAGGATCTCCATTGGGGAGAAAGGCAGGGTATAAATGAAATAAATCAAAATAAAATTAAATAAAATAAAAGCATATTGCAGAGAACCTAAAGACATCTGAACTTTTAACAAAAATAAATGCTGAGTGGTATGAATTTAAAGCTTTAGGCCAAGAATCTGCTTGAAAAGGCTCCAACAAATCAGGAACATATAGTTGCAGTCTTGCCTATTTTGCAGTATCATATGAGAGGAGATTTATAGGGTTGCCATCTTCCAGGTGGTAGCTGGAGTTCTCCTGGTATTCCAACTGATTTCTAGGCCTCCCCAGGCTCCCCACCCCCCAAATTTCCATGTATTTCCCAACCCAGAATTGGTAAGCCTAAGACTGAACCATATAAATGTGATAAAACGCAAATTCAGAAAATGGATGGAATCTAGTAGGAAACGTAAATTATGATTTCTCTAAATGGACCAACCTTTAAGAATTTTAGAGCACAGAATGCAGCAGACCATCGTAATTTTATTGCAAAGGCTTCAAAACATATATATGGGCATAAAAGACCTTTACTGGTTTCAAGTGAAGATGAATCAGCCTTCTTATAAGAAACAAGTTTACAGTGGAATTCTAAACCAAGGTATAACTTTCCAAGTCTTTTGAAGATAATGCACTTAGAAGAGTATGATTCTGCTATTAGGATAAAGTTCTCAGGAAGAAAATGGATGTTTCTAATTTGAAATGGTGTAATTTTCTTTCCGTAGAAGAAATGTATATAGTTATAGAGAGATGTTTTGTGGGGGAAAATCTATCCTTGAAAAAAACTAGCAGTTTTATAGTTTAGACTGAATCTTGCCATTTCTTCATTCAAACTTTTGGAGGGAAACTTATATATATATAAAATATTTTCTCAAGCCTAAATTTGCACTAGTGTTTGAAGAGTATAAAATGCACTGTAATTTTAACATATGCAATTGAGTTTTGCATATATATATATATATATATATATATATATATACACGAAAATTAATATATAAACTCTGAATATTTGATTCAAACAAAGCTACATATATGTGTGCTGGACTGAGCTTGGTGGTGAGGGATTTTTGTCTCAATAAAAGCAGAATGTGCACAATTGCATCATTAAAAGCATTCTACCATATATATTAACATAAGTTAATATGGCAAGGTGTAAAACTGATATACAAAAAATGGTACCAAGGTGGACATATCTGATTAGAGGACCTGATTTATTCCAGAGACAGAAGCTCAAGCAGCAGTTGGATTTGGACAGGTGAATATGGTTGGTTGAAGGAAAAAGAGCTGAGGAGGAAGGAACAGAGAAGGTTAACAGGACATTCTGATAGGGTTGCCAGGTCCTCCCTGGCCAACAGCAGGGCTGTGGGGAGGGGGAAGGTTGCCAGCTTCAACTCCTAGAGAGTTGGGGGTGGAGCCTGGGGAGGGGAGGGACTTTAGTGGGGTACAATGCCATAGCGTCCACCCTCCAAAGCATCCACTTTCTCCAGGGGAACAAATCTCTGTAGTCTGGAGATGAGCTATAATTCTGGGGGATCCCCAGGGCATCCCTACGCTCTGATTACTTCAGAAGGTATCTGGTGATTTCTAGAGCTACTGCCATTGCTCCCAGATTTTCCCCAGAAGTGTCATCATCATGCTCATGATGCTAGTGAGTATTTGTATCCCACTTTTCCTCAAAGCAGCATACATCTTTTCTCCCCGCCTCCATTTTATTCTCACAGCTATGCTGTTAGGTAAGTTAGGTTGACAGAAAGTGACTGGCACACAGTCATCGAGAAAGCTTCATGGGTGAGAAGGGGCTTGAATCTGCCTCTCCCTAGTCTTACACTACCTGTCTCACATTGGCCAGAACTGAAATGTCAAAAAAATTGTCTGTGCAATCCCAAATTGTACCGCTTTAATGAAATTCTCTCTCTCTCTCTCTCTCTCTCTCTCTCTCTCTCTCTCTCTCTCTCTCTCTCTCTCTCTCTCTCTCTCTCTTTCCTGCGTAAAAATAAATTCAGGATGTGGCATATACACAGGAACATATCATGGGATGTTAGCTAAATTATACTAGTTCATCATGCAATTTTCAGCAGCTAATTGCATGAAAAACTGTCAGTCTGAATGCGTCTTAAGTATATTAATGGCAAGTCTCCAGTGACATGAGAGACAACAGCTGATATCTGCTCTTGTGCCATGAATATGTCAGTTTTCTCAGTGGTTGCACATAGAACCTTGTACAGACATCACCTTTTACCCATTCCTTCTGATGGAGCATCAGTGAGCACAGCTGCTGCAAAATGCTTTTTTCCCTTCTTTATGTAGCAGCCCACTTCAAAGTGCCACTCAGACTTGCAGAGAACTAACTATTGTAGAACCAAAGTAATCAAGAGGGCGTAAAACATACTTAATATTAAAAATGTTTACAAACAGAAGCAATTATTACAAAGCAAGGAAACTAACAGACAAGATGTGCACTCTTACCACACTAGCAATCCTGATAATAAACTCAATGCCCATGGAACAGCAAAGTGTCATAATAGCCTCTATAACCCCCAGGAAGGGGAAATACATGATACCTCAACACGTGTGTTCACCCAGTTAAAAAACAATCAGTTAAATTATCAGGCATTGCTTTTTGTTACATATGTTCATTAATAATGCAAAAGAGCCAGTTTGGTGTAGTGGTTAAGTGTGTGGAGTCTAATCTGGGAGAACCGGATTTGATTCCCCACTCTTCCACATGAGGCTGCTGGTGTGACCTTGGGTCAGCCACAAGTTCTCTCGGGGCTGTTCTCTCAAGAGCAGTTTCTGTCAGAGCTTACTCAGCCCCACCTACCTCACAGGGTGTCTGTTGTGGGGAGGGGAAGGGAAAGGAGTTTGTAAGCCGCTCTGAGACTTCAAGTGAAGGGTGGGGTATAAATCTAATCTCTTCTTCTTCTTCTTCTGTCTGATGTCACAATATAGCTAACAAAACAGTCCAAAACTTTTCAACATGGAATCCCAAATTCAGCAGGCACCAAAATAATTTGACTACATCCCATGGAGTCTTCATGCTTTAAAAACCATGGCTTGTTTCCACATGGATTTTTTTGTTTTTTGGGAAGCATCTCCTTTGTTTGTCCTGCTTCCATGGCCCAAACTACACATTGCAATTTGTAACATGTATGGTCGAATTTCCCTGACCTTACTTTGACATTCAGATGTCATAAGTGGGAGAAGTTGTTTTTCAAGCACTCAGGGCCCTTATTTGCATTGGAACTGTGGCACAGGGGGAGAAGAAGCTTCAGCCCTCACCACCACCACCACCATTTACCTAACCTGAAGTATCCCAGTGGAAGTTTTTACCTAATACCATTAGCGCACATACAGTACCCAATGGAGCAAAGAACCTGGTGCCATTTGAGGACAGGAAAATTGCACAGGGAAAAGGCTGAAGCTCCATCTCCCATGGCACTGTGGTCCTGATCTGAATCATGGCCCTAGCCACTTATTTATTTATTTATTTGTTTGTTTGTTTCGATTTGTATCCCGCCCTTCCCGAAGGCTCAGGGTGGCTAACAGTGGGCATGAATGCCAATTTAAACAACATAAAACAATATCAACAGGTAAAATTATAAAATCAAACAATACAACATAAACACAACATTTAAAACCAAGATGACGGGAGTACGATGGCACGGTTATCGAGGTGGGATATCAAAGGTGGAATAGCGGCAGTGGCAGCTCCTACTCAAAAGCCTGGCGGAAGAGCTCCATCTTGCAGGCCCTGCGGAACTGGACAAGGTCCCGCAGGGCCCGGATCTCCTCTGGGAGCTCTTTCCACCAGGTAGAAGCCGCCACTGAAAAAGCCCTAGCTCTTGTGGCAGCCAGCCTCACATCTCTGGGGCCTGGAATTTCCAGGAGATGTCGGCCCCCAGACCGAAGTGCCCTTGGGGGAACATGTAGGGAAAGGCGGTCCCTCAGGTAAGCCAGACCCTGGCCATACAGGGCTTTAAAGGTGATCACCAGCACTTTGAAGCGAATCCGGTACGCTATTGGCAGCCAGTGCAGCGCTTTCAGCACAGGCTGAATATGGTCCCTCCTAGAGAGACCCATCAGCAGCCTGGCTGCAGCATTCTGCACTAGCTGCAGCTTCCGGATTTGCGACAAAGGCAGCCCCAAGTAGAGAGCGTTACAGTAGTCTAACCTTGAGGTGACCATCGCATGGATCACCGTGGCCAGGTCATCACGGCCAAGGAAGGGGGCCAACTGCCGTGCCCACCTCAGATGGAAAAAGGCCAACCTGGCAGTGGCTGCTACCTGGGCCTCCATCGTTAGCGAGGAGTCCAGGAGCACTCCCAAACTCCTAACCTCCGACGCCGGCACCAAAGGTACCCTGTCGAAGGCCGGGAGAGGGAGCCCCAGCCCCGAACCGATCCGACTCAGGCCCAGGACCTCCGTCTTTGCTGGGTTTAGTTTCAGCCAGCTCAGTCTGAGCCACCCAGCCACGGCCTGTAACGCCCGATGCAGGTCATCTGGGGTGGAGCCCGACTGGCCCACCAACATCAGATAGAGCTGGGTGTCATCTGCATATTGATGACACCCGAGCCCACAACTCCGGGCAATCTGGGCAAGGGGGTGCATGTAGATGTTAAACAACATCGAGGAAAGCACTGCCCCCTGAGGCACCCCACACTCAAGGGGGTGTCTCCGGGACCGCTGTCCCATCACCACCCTCTGTCCCCGACATTGGAGAAAAGAGGCAAACCATTGAAGGGCAAGCCCCTGAATCCCCAAGTTTGCCCAAATAGGGCAAATTGGACATTTGAAAAAACAAGTGTCCCCACTCCTGGCATCTGACTGTGGGCATCAAAGTCAATCTGCGGGAGCCCTAGTCCTACACATTAAAAATTGAAACCTATACTTTGGGCCTGTGTTTTCCCCTGCTATGCTGTTATCTTCCCCAAACTAAGTTTGGTACTACTTTTTTGGAAAAATCTCAGTCAAAGCATCATGGGGCACTGTGTAGGAAGGTCTGCATTTTTACAGGTCCCATTGATTTTCCTTGCCTCAGCCCCCTACAGCCACCATTTTACCCCACCCCATTCACAAGAGATTTTTTTTTACAAAGTTGGGTAGCTAGATTGCTATCTTATATTGTGATAGTCAAATGTGGCCTAATCTGGGACACCTCCAAGTTGGTAGAAAAATCTGAAGACCTAAAAATATTACATGGGGGGTTTTTAACCCCCCAACTAAAGAGCATTGTCTGCACATGTGCAGACAACAGACTTTCCTGTTCCCTGGAGAGGCAGTGGCAGAATCCAGGAGCCTCTCCAAGCCTGGCTGTGGCGGAATCCAAGTACTGCTCTAGACCCAGCCATGTTGGGGAGGCAGTGTCTGGGAGCCGCTCTGGGCCCAGTGGTGGCAGTGGTGTTTAAGAGCTGGTCTGGGCCTGGAGCAGCTCCCAGACACTGTTGCCAGCCACCACAGCCTTGGAGGTGGCTGCAGAGACCTGGAGCTTTGCCAAGCTTAGTGATGGGGGGAGGTGATTGGAAGGGAGCCATGTGTGGATTCACTGGGCAAAGGGGGGTAGGATTCCCCTCTACGAGTCTTACAGGCCCTCAGTTGTAGTATTAAAATAACAGCCTCTTGCAACAGTCTACTACTTCCCAGCATTCATTTTTTAAAATGCCTTTCTCCTTATAGCTTTGCAGAGACTTACTTGTTTTTAAAAATGAAATTTGGGAACTTGGGGGAGCTAAAAGATAGATCATTAGAACGCTACAGTACTACAGTGATCTAGCAATTCCCATTTTTAAGAAACACTGTCAGGTAGAAGGGGAATGGTAGCCATGGGATGCTGAGACAAGGAAAGTGCATGAAAAGCTGTTGTGCTCCATTTGCAGCAGCAACAATAAACAATACCTATACAATACCTATACAGAGAATCTGTGTGAAAGCATCTCATGCTGCTATCCAAGCATAACTTGCCAGACCCAGTGGTTGATTTGTGTTGAGGGTGGTTAATCAAGGACTTACTTGGGGAGTGATAGGATTTTCTCCTTGCTAAAACATGTCCACTCCAGAATAGGCTTTTACCTTAGGCAACAATATATTATACATATTAAATATGCTTATACTGAATACACCTGACTAGCAGTGGATTGCTCTGCAGTGTTAGAGTACTGCTGGGTACAAAAAGTGGGATAGAAGATCTGGTGGCTGGTCACGATATATTGTTTGGTTTGAAGTCCACCAACTCTTGATCTAGCCACAGATTTGAGAAAGACAATCTTGTGAGCAATTTGGAATTATTTGCTGAGTGGTGGTGGATGGATGTTGTTGTAGAGAAATCCCTGGGATGGTAGGAGCAAAAGATAGATAGTTCTGGAATTTAAGAACAGTCCTTGCAATGGGAAAATGGAAAGGAAATTAATCTAAAGAAGCTGCTCTCCACACATCTCTTAGCCACAGTAGCTGCCTGGTTATCTGTGATGAATGATGAGACCTAGAGTTTGATATTCTATAGCCACAGACATCTTGCTATAAAACAACTGCTAAATGCTACAAAAATGTCTGAACTCATGTAAGTGCAGAAACTGAAAACAAAAGCCATTAGATTGCAGAGATGGAAAATTAAGATGTGTTTGCTCCCAAGTAGATGACGCCCTGCATGTTGCTTTTAGCCTGTCTAGCGCTGCTTCTTCAGTATAACAGATGTGTGTACTGGAAAATTTACTAGGACACAAAAGAACAGTGTTCTACTTCTCAGATCTGCCTCCCAGCAAGAAGGAAAACATCACTCCAAAGGCCTCAACATAATTGTGGAAGTTTACCATTCGAAATGATGTTTGCCAGCTGGGGGAGGGATGGACTTACAGGTTCTTCAAACTGAAGGGCCAGACTCTCCCCAGTTACATTTGGGTAATAATGTTATCACCAATGGTGAAGTCTCAGGTTCAGTAACTTGTCTGGTGAGAATCCACCCCCAAGTTGAACAAGTTTGCCATCCTTACACTAAATTATCAATACGGTAAATCACAGCACCTGTACCATTCAAAAAGACTGCTCTGTCCAATAATACCCTTCTTTGCTTATGAGCGATCTGTTTGTTAATCAATCTGAGCTTTCAGCTTTGATTTCCCCTCTTCCACTCTAGAAATCAAAAGAGGTCCATATTCACGTTCCACATATGTTACTTGTCCCTGGAGAGGAGCTGTGGCTCAGTGGTGGAGAATCTGTTTGGCATGCAGAAAGTCTCAGGCTCAGTCCCTGGCATCTCCTGCTAAAGGATCTGGCAATAGGTGATGTGAAAGACCTCTGCCTGAGACCCTGTGGAGCTGCTGTCAGTGTAAACAGACAATACTGACTCTGATGGATCAAAGGTCTGATCCAGTATAAGGCAGCTTCATGTCTTCATGCGTACCAAATTCACGTTTGGCCTAGCACTGCCCTCTGGGCAACCTCTGCAATGCTACTTCACTTCTAACCTTACTGCTAATAATCTGTAACTTTCTCTTCAGGCATATCAGAAGCATTTGTGGAATGCAAACCCACACAGGGATGCCAGCCAGTGTGCTTCCCCTCCTTCACCAGGGATCCTAGTCACTTGCTTCTAGGAGGGACGTGGAACAAAGGTGTGGGCTATGTTTTGCCATTTGGTTAATAACCTGAGCTAAACTGGTATTGAGTCCCTTCTGAAAATCCAAAAGAAAAACAGGCTGAAAATTCTAGTTAACCCAGTGTTGAGGCGAGAAGCCAACAGCTGTGTAAATGCAGACACAGACACCCCCTCCTTTCTGATCTCTCTCAGCTGTCCCAGGCGGCAACTGTCCTATCAAAGAGTCTCAAGGGGCTTATTTAGACTCCCTCTCCTTTATTCTTGCCTGGGAGATTGAATGTCAGGAAAACCTGGGGCTTTGTTTGGGAGAACAGCATGTTTTGGCAGGCAATACAACAGAAGAGATTAGACGCTGTCTGAGTCCCACTTTCTGCACCCTGAAAGAAACCCCGTGAATCTGAAGATCCTTGGTCCCTGATATTACTATAGTAGTTGTTATGGACCCCGGTACAAGTTTGGTCCTAGAAGCATGGACCTTGCTTTGCTTTTTTAACACATAATGACAAATAAAAGAAGTCTAAAATGGTGAAAACTAATATTGATGAAAATATTGATGCACTTGGAGTCTCAGTGCTTTCCCAGGAAATAACTTACAAAAAATCTCATATATTTTTAAATAACAACCACCCTCCAAGGAGCTTTCCTCTAGCCTGAGCAGCCTGCCTCCAACTTAAGTGACTCTTCCTCCAGCAGAAGAGCCACTTTAGTTGGAGGACGTTTCCTTAGGTTGGTAGAAAGCTTCAATCTTTGCTCAGTGTAGTGGTAAGATAGAGGTAGGATCCATCACAAAAGCCATCACACAGAATTAAAATCATTTTAAAAATTGCTACAGAATATATATGACAGTATCTAATATACATATGCCCTGACCCAGATGGCCCAGGCTAGCCCGATCTTATCAGATCTTGGAAGTAAAGCGGGGTTGGCCCTGGTTTGTATTTGGATGGAAGACCACCAAGGAAGCCCAGGGTATCTATACACAGGCAGGCAATGGCAAACCACCTCTGAGCATTTCTTGCCTTGAAAACCCTATGGGTCACCATATGCTTGCCTTACAAGTATTAAAACAAGTGATTTATAAAATATTAAAAAGGTAATTTCTGTCTCCTAGCTTAGTTTACATTTTTAAGTCATCAGTCCAACTTTTCTCACAGAGCTGTAAAGTTGCTTACCCTCCAGCTTTTCACAGACGTAAAAAGGATGTGTGTTGTATTCTTAGACTGTCTCAGTTTTACCCCCCCATACACCCAACACACACACACACACACACACACTATTACAAACTGCTGAAGGTTCTTGTCTGTCTGTTCTGTCCTGAATCAATTTACTCTGCAGTAGCCAATCCTATATAATATTAGCATATTTAAGACTTCAAAACAAGTCGCACCAGCTACAGCATATAGAACAGGTGGATAAGCACTAAACTGTGCTTAGGTGTTCTTATGTGTGCATTTATATACAACTGTCCTATGGTCATCCCCACTTAGAGATTGCATTTCCCTTAGGAGGATATTCAGAGGAGTGGGCTTGAAGGATGCCGACATTGGGATACGGGGGATTGCTTTCCTCCTTTCTCCATGGTCGGGGACCGAGGCTGGCACTAGGGGACGATCCTCTCTCCAATGTTATTTAACATCTATATGTGCCCCCTAGCCCAGTTGATCCAGGGATTTGGGCTGGGCTGTCATCGATATGCCAACGACACCAGGTGTTGGCGACCATGGCTGGTTGGATGTAGCAGAGCTGGCTGAAGTTGAATCCATCAAAGATAAAGGTCCTGTACCTGAGCCATGGGGGGGTTGGGATAGAGAATTAGGCTCCCGGTCTTCAGTGGGGCGCCGTTCCTGCTAGTGCTTGAGGTAAGGAGTCTTGGGGTGATAATGGATTTCTATCTTACTATGGAGGCCCAGGTCACTGTGGTTGCCAGATCAGCCTTTTATCACCTTCGGCTAATCAGGCAACTAGTTCCCTACCTTGCCCCCTGGGACTTAGCTACAGTGATCCACGCAATGGTCACTTCCAGGCTATACTACTGTAACTCGCTCTACACAGGGCCACCCTTGAGCCTGATCTGGAAATTACAGCTAGTGCAGAATGTGGCAGCCATCGTAAGCAGCCATCCTAAGCAGGCACACATTCATCTGCTGTTGCATCAACTGCACTGGCTGCCAATCTAATACTGGATCCAGTTCAAGGTTATGGTTCTGACCTTCAAAGCCCTATGTGGCCTGGGACAGTCATACCTGCCATACCACCTCTCCCCCTATGAGTCCCAGAGAGCTTTGGGCTCTTCTGATCATCATCTCCTGGTGGTCCCTGGCCCAAGGGACATCCACTTTGCCTCAACCAGGACGAAGACATTTTCGGCCCTCCCCCCAGCCTGGTGGAACATGCTCCCACCCGAGATCAGGGCGCTGTGGGACCTAGCACAGTTCTGCAGAGCCTGTAAAATGGAGCTGCTTCGCCAGGCCTTCGGTTGAGGCAGTGGGCATTCAATCTATTCTGCCCCCCCTGTCCTGTTCACAGCACTGTCTGTGACTTTTTTTCCAGTGCCCTGCTGCTTTTGGACACTATCTGGACACTGGAGTTTTCTAGGGTAATTATGTCATAATGCATGGGTTTGGTTTTGCTATTGCTAATTATTGTTTTATTGTTTGCTGAATTTATGTGAGCCGCCCTGAGCCTATTTTGGGGGGTACGGTGGGGTATAAATTGTATAAATAAATAAAAAGATAAGATAAGATAGATAAGATAAGGTAAAATAAATCTGGGGCACTGTGGAGTAAATATATCAACATTTTAAAAAGGCAAAATGTGTCCCCAAAGCAAGATTAGGACAAAATAAGGACAGTGATTTATCAGGGACACATATCATAAAAAAGGGATTGTTGGAGCATATGTTCATTACTTTGAGGTTCTTGGAAGAAAGGAAGGGCATACAACAGTGCTATCCTAAGCAGAGTTACACCCTTCTCAGTCCATTGAAGTCAGTAGGCTTAAAAGAGTATAACTCTGCTTAGGATTGCATTGAAATTTATTAAACAATTAAATATGTATTAAATTATTTCTGTCATGGTAAATGTTGTGAAGATAATGATATAAATTATTGTTCCAGAATACAATGTGTTAATCTGAAGCTTAACCTTTTACTCTTGCTATGGTTGCCAGGTCCCCCCTGGCCACTGGCAGGGGATAGGGGTGGGGTTATCAGATCCAGGCTGGGAAACTCCTGGAGACTTGGGGATGGAGCCTGGGGAGGACAGGGACCTCACTGGGGTACAATGCCATATAGTCCATCCTCCCAAGCATCCGTTTTCTCCAGGGGGACTGACCTCTGCAGTCTGGAGATCAGCTGTAATTCCAGGGGATCCCCAGGTGCCACCTGGAGGCTGGCATCCTTAGCTCTAGGCTGGCCTGATATTTCTCAGAATAACTTCACTCTTTTGACCAAAGTATAGCCATTTTGTAAAATATCAAGTCTGCTAAAGCCAAGACTTAAACTTTCAGACTGAGACAAGTTTTATTTCGAAGTGTAGAAAAATTCATACCGTTTGAGTCCAGTGGCACCTTTAAGACCAACAATGTTTTAGTCAAGGTTTCATGTGCATGCAAAATTCCTACTGTTTGTTATACTATTCAGTTATATTGTTCAATCTGCCCAACAGAATGCTGTGAGGAACTTGTAAATCCCATCTGCCTTCTCCCTGTTTCCTGCCTGGGACTAACTCTGTACGTTAAATTACCTGATTACATCTGAAGTGATGATTGAGATATTTTTGATTGGGTCAAAACTACCTGATTTATGTGGTCACTATCTATATCTTAAACAGATCTCTGCTATATATCTGAGTGTGGATATTCCATGAAAAATAAAATGTTACAAGATACATGCTGGAAGATTAGATGTTGTAGGAAACAGATACCTGCACTCTGTTTCTGAGAGAAACAAAGCCTATCTGCAAATGTATAACTTTTTAGAAACTCTTTTAATTTCTAAGAGTTTTGATTTTTTACTTCCAATGGGTACTAGCTCTGCGTCACTCATAGTTTTTACTGACACTTGGTTTTTATTTGAATTTATGTTCTTTCCCATTTTTGTGTTTTAAGAATATTAATTTTGCCCTTGAAACAAAGTTAGAGTCCAATGGCATCTTTAAGATCAGCAAAGTTTTATTCAAGGTGTGAGCTTTTGTGTGCATGCATACTTTGTCAGACAATGAAATGGAATTACATCATAGTTGTATATATAGGAGTGGTTTGTTAAATTAGCATGCAAAATAGTGAGGACACATTTTGCCTTTGGTTATTCTTAAATTTGTGCAGCTATTAAACAGCATCCTGCTTGGAACTTCTGTTACCCAAGTAAGTATTTCAAAGGAGAGTGAACAGAGTGGTTGGAAAGACTCTGTACTGTATTAAAAGAGTGCATATGTTTTAATGTAATCTAGCTCTGTTTGTGCTAACCAGGGTTCTTTATCTTCCTGGATGTAAAATCTGTGGTAGTGTGATGGCAACTGTTATAGTTAAGCATCAGTGTGAAAGTTGACCAGTTTGCAGTTATTCCGGAACAATGATTTGCAGTTTTTTATGATATTCCACATATTCCCTACTGTTGACTCAACTAAATCAGCCTCTAGTTTTCTGACAGGTAGTGAATCATAATGGCTAAAGAACAAAGTTTGAGTCCAGTGATGGAACCTTTAAGACCAACAAAGTTTAATTCTGGGTATAAGCATGCACACAAAAGTTTATACCCAGAATTAAACTTTGTTGGTCTTGTTTCTTATTTATTCATTCATTAATTCAGCTTCTATAACAACCTCTCCACAGAGCAGGCTCAGAGCGGTGTACAACATTTCTTAACGGTGCCACTGGACTCAAACTTTGTTCTATCACTTCAGACCAACACGGCTACCCACCTGAATCTATCGTGGCTAGAGTTCAAGACATTCAGTATGAAAGCTCCATGGTCAAAAAGGTAGCAGTTATTGCTAACAGCACATCAGTGAACCACCTTGAGTCCCAGTGAGAAAGGTGGACTATTAGTTAATTAAACTGTTCTCCGTAATCATTACTAACGTAGTTGCTTAGGTTTATGGAAAGGGGCACTGTGGTCTTCTCTAAAGGCACTATAAACAATGCTTTCCCTTATAGCATATCTATGGAAGGGGTTGTTGTATATACTCAATGAGCCATGTGCTCTGCAAGCTGATTTGCTGCCTGTCTGCATACCAGTGGCAGGCCAGATCATGAAGATGCTGGAAATTGAGGTGTTTTTATGGCCCCATGTAGGGATCTCCTGTCCCATATCATACCTTTTATAAAAAGCTTCTCTAGATTATCACACTGGGTGTTAAAGCCTCAGACTAGAATTAAGATACATAGCCTCTTAGACAAAACCCATGAAGCTACTATAAAGATTAAATGTGTACAGATAATCAAGCTCTTTATCAATAATTTCACAACTTTAAAACAAAATTACACATCCTTGAAACATGAAATTAACACAAATATCAAATCATAAAATTTGTCAAACACCTAATAAGAAAGACAGTCCATTCAAATCAAGCTTTAAGCTGTTTCTATGAATTTCAATTTGAAATTTATTTTTACCCTTAACAGTTTCCCAGAACTTCATAAACGTGTTCCATACTGCTAATTCTTCCACAGGGATTAGTTCTCTATATTTATATTGAATATAAAAAATAAGTTGTTTTCCATCCTTTAATGACCTATAAGCTAACTGGCAGCACTGATGTCAGTTTCCAAAACAGCAATAAGTAATTTAGCTGCTAAAATTATTTCATTATACCCTTTGTATCCTAGCCAAAGATGATCTTAAATAAATAAATTCTGCTAGCATTAGCATTCTCATGGCACCTATCACTTAAAGAGGTTTTCACACCACCAAATATTTACAATTATTATTATCCAACAAAGGGTTTACAAATCAGAACTGACATATTGGCAGGAGAACAACAGCAGGAATGCCAGAAATTGTGGGGGAAAGGGAGCATATCATAGATGTTAAGTACAGTTTTTGTAGGACCATCTCCTTCCATTTGTCCTTTTGTGCCAACTATGGTTGACAGGCAGCCATCTGTTGGCTAGCCCACCGCTTAAAGTGGCCTGTCTGGCATCAACCACAGTCCAGTGCCTTTTCCATCATGGCTCCAGCCCTGTAGAATGGGCTCTCTGAAGAGGTGACGAAGGCCCCCTCTTTAGAGGTGCTGCAAGGCCTGCCAATTTGCCAGGGCTTTTGAGTGGTTTGAATGGCAGCCATCTTTAAAGGGGGGGATTGGGGGTTAGCTATTTTATTTTTGGTTTTACTCGTGTTCTTAACTATTATTTTAAACCACCTTGAACTATAAGTAAAAGCAAGATATAAATGGTTTCATAAATAAATAAATAAATAAATAGTTAACTCTGGCTGAAATGTTTCCAAGCAGAGTTTTCATTAATGTTAATACAGGAATTTCTTACAAAATAAATAATAAAAGATAATGCTTTGCTTGTTTCCCATTTCATAATGTCTAGGAACAGCAAAACAGCTATTGTCTGTATCAGTTTACCACACACAGACATGCCTCAACCATGGCCTCTCACATGGTCCACTCTAACATACTTTGAGGAGAAAATTCCTCCCTTCATTTCTGTAGAGCAGGTGATCAATATAACTCTGTGCATGTGATTAAGACACAACCTTATTAAGCATTTAATCCCATTTGTACCCTGATCCTTTGTTAGTGACCACAGCAACTAGGCTGAGATCTGGCTTAGTTTGGAAGTTTCTGTAGTGAAGTCAGTAGTGTAATGGCAGTGAGTGTCAATTTGGAATCTGACCTGTTGTGCCTAGAATTGGGCAGGTATGTGTGTGTTGCACTGCCAGAGTATCCTGTGATGAAAAATACAGGATTCTCAGTGTGTTACAGAAGGATGACTTTTTTATTTCTGTCATAAAGCTGAAGAGCTCAGTTTTTGAGGAGAAATGTGGCTCTGTGGTTACAGAATAAGGAAAATTAGAAATTGTGCTTTCCCGCTGGTATCTCTCTAAAACTGTTGGTTAGATTTTAAAAACCAGAAATAAAAGAACATGAAAAAATGTGGTGGTAAGGCCATTGAGGTGAGGGAGAGAGAGGTGAGAAGGTCTTATATAAGCTGTCCTTTTAAAAATAAGAAATATTGTTCAAAAGAAGTGACACATGCCAGTCTAAAGTCCTACATCTTAAGAAATTCAAGAATTTATGAACATCAAAAATACCAAACTCTGAAATAAGCCACATGACACTATCCAAAGTACCAATACCACAATCCTAAATGTATTTACTAGGAAATAAATCTCACAGACTTCAACAGGATTTACCTCTGAGACAACCTGCTTAGAGATGTGCTGTGCAAATGAAAACTGATTAGATTTAGCTTCTATTTTGATACTGATCTATATATTCTTGTAGTGAGGAGAAGTTTCCTACTTCCTGAAACTGGGGCAAAGTAGGCTCAACTAGATGAAAAGTCCCTGCTCTAGTGGTTGCTGAGTTCTGAGAGAGCAGAGAACAGGGAGAGCAAAGATATTGCACATAGTATGAGCAACTGGCAGCTTGAAAAGAGAACAGATGGCATGAGTGATGAGATCTGCCAATGGAAGGGATCATCAGCCCACGCCTCTTATTAGAGACTGATCCATTGGCAGCCCTTTGGCTCCCAGGGCTCAATGCAGCTCTCCATCAAAGCACTCAGCTTACTGTCAGAGGCTAGGCAAGCATAAGGAGAAAGCCATATTTTATACAGCTGAAGAGACAAACAGGTCACACTGGGCATCCCTCAAAGCCCTACAGAGCCTGCTTAAGTACTAGTCCTGAAGCCTCAAGGACAGGGTCTCATTTCCCATCACAAGAACACTGAATTCTTCTAGTTAATTTATTGCTAACACACACATTATAGATTTAGTGCATACACAAACTTATGCATATTTCATACATCCACAAGGAAGCCAGTTCACAGCTCCCACTGTTATCAGCATTTTGGTGTATAAAGCCAGAAACTGATAGTGTATTTATTTATTTATTTAAATTTTGGCATCCCACTTTCCCTTCCAGTGGGGACCCAAAACAACATCATTCTCCCCTTCCTCAATTTTATCCTTCTAACAACCCTATGAGGTAGGTCAGGCTGAGAGAAAGTCATTTCAAGGTCACCAAGAGAGATAGCTTCCATGGCAGAGTGGGGATTTAAACTTGGGTCTCCTGGGTCCTAGTCCACACTCTAACTACTGCACGATGCTGGCCACCACTACACATTCACTCTCAGTCCTATATACATGCAATGTTATATGTGTCCACAACTTTCTGATATGGTTAAAGGGAAAAGGGTGGGGTGAGAATTCTCACACTCAAGTGAAGAACTCCTTTTTTTATCATAGGCACACTCCCTTAATTCATTTCCCACAAAATTAGGGGACTAACATTAAGTGCTCAATGAAATGGTTGCTCTTTATATCAAGAAGGAAAGGAGTCAACATCAAGGTTTTGAAGTGGCTTTTATTTTTAGCTTCATTCTGAAATGTCCTCAGTAACCTCCCAGAAAGAGTACGTATCTTTGCAAAGGTTCACTTAACTACTGGTCCACAAGCAGAAATTTAAACACATCCTGAACACTCCAGGGCAAGAAATTTAGCTGCCCAAACATAAACATCTGCAGAATGTCCCCAAATGAAGGATAGGTGGGATCTTCTGTGGGTAACAGCTGTTCACAAAGTAGCAACATAATGGTAAGCTAGCCTAAGCACCTAAGGCCACTGGCATTAAATGTTTCACAGGAAGTCTCTGTAAACCTCTACGACACTGAAGCATGGAGGGAATCCTGGATGGAGATTCCTGGTCATTGCAGGGTCCACTACCCCTTCAGATGTTTAGCAATTAATAATCCCTTGAAGGGCAGACCCTGGCAACCTCAGCCCAAAGGGCCACAGGAACTGGGATGTTCGGAGGGTTGGGACACTTGCAAGGAAATTCCAGGACTCTTCCCTTTATTGTCATGTACATTTAAAAAAAAAGACTTTTAGCCTTTTTTAATTTACAGAGGTCTTAAAAATGCAGGCAGTATTCTGCTCAATTAAATGCTCAATATACATCAAACCTACTCTCATCCTATAGTATTCTAGCCAATGGCGCAAGTGATGTTCTGTATTATTGGTGCTTGGGAGGGTCAACAGTGGGAGGGCTTCTAGTGTCCTGGCCCCACTGCTGGACCTCCTGATGGCACCTGGTATTTTTAGCCACTGTGTGACAGAGTGTTGGACTAGATGGGCCATTGGCCTGATCCAACATTGGCTTCTCTTATGTTCTTATGTTCAAAAGAATTCAGAGTACCGACAAACAAAGGAGGCAATCATGTCCTGATTAATTCCTTTCTATTGCATGTACTGACCATGGGAGAAGGGGGAAAGGTTTCTGATCTTCATCGGTAACTGCAGCAGTTGCTTTCTCTAAAACAATTTCATAATTTTCTTGGCTGACACGGTGGTCAATGATTTCCCCAATCTGTGGACAAATTAGGTTGACACATGGAGCTGGAGCTCACAGATCCTTTCCACTAGTGGTGATGGCTTCCTCTGGAACAAGAAGCCTCATCCTGACTCAAGCATCTCTTCAGCAGAACAGTCACTGTCATCATGGGATGGCTCCTTATGCTGGAGGAAAGCACCATCATCAGGAGTAGAACAAATCCACAGTGTCCAGCCCATGATTCTGGCTTTTCTGACTTGGGAGGGTGCTTCACATTTATGTTCCTGGCTTAAGAACAGAGTGGCGGGCTCTTGATATTAAAATACAAAAGTGATACCACAGTAAACTGTACATGAACCAAGAAAAGCACTCTCTGAATAACGCAATCAATGGCACTACGATAAAGTGCAAAAAAGGGGAATTAGTTTATATGACCAGTGTATGCAAACAACTACAATGTGGTATATACAAATAACATAAAACGACACAGAGCATACAAAAGAAGCTGGCACAAAGAACATGCATGCAACGAAGACTCCGGATTCCAATCTTCGTTTCGTTGATACTTCTTCAGTAGTACCATACAGCTTCATATAGTGCTCAATATACAGAAGCCTTCATATTGTTTAATGCAGGGGGAAATATCCTTTATTTAGTAAATATACAGAAGCCTTCATATTACTATACTGAAGAAGTATCAATGAAATGAAGATTGGAATCCAGATTCTTCATCCCATCCATGTTCTTTGTGCCGGCTTCTTTTGTACACTCTGTGTTGTTTTATGTTATTTGTATACACAGTATTTTAATTGTTTGTACACACTTGTCATATAAACCAATTACCCTTTTTTACACTTTATTGTAGAGCCATTGATTGCATTATTCAGACAGTGCTTTTCTTGGTTCAGGCTCTTGATATTTACATTTTAATGTTACCAAAATGAAAAAACACTACATTCTATAATAAGTAAATTATTGTAAATATATTTGTATTTAGATTTTGATTTAGGCTGTTAAATGGACTGTTTGCCTATTGCCCAGTTCGCAGTTTCTGATAACAGATCTGCTGTGAGCTTTACCTATGCACTTCAAACCAACACTCCACTGCCATCCTCCCCTACGTTCTGTCCCAAGACTGCGGTCTAATACACTGGGAAGTAAACAAGAAGACAGGTACCATGGGACGGGGAAATACCTGTCACTGTCACTGTAATTTTTTAAACCAAATTGCCACAATTTACCTACCCCTCTCTGTCCCCCTTTCAGTTCCTTGCAACCACTGGGGAATCCCACTTATAGGAAAATTATGTAGCCCCCCCCCAGCATCAATTCAAACTACACTTGACTGATGTTCTTCTCTGTCCTAATTCCCATAGAAAGCCCTTTTTGTTTATTCATTTATTTAACATATTTGTATGCCACCTCTCAATATATTTCCAATAGAGAAAAAGTTTAATATGTTTAAAAGCAGTACAGTAATAAAAGCAATATCCCTAAAAGATTTATTTCCCTAGTCTGTCCTGCATACTTTAGACCTTAGCTTCTGTCTTCCAGGATGGATTATGATACATGGAAAATTAATGAAATTGTAACGCTTAAGAATAAAAGTTAAGTTTATATTGTGTCTCTGTGAAGTGTCTTTGCAGCTGTATTTTGAATTCAAAAAAAGAACAAGAGTTAAGGGGAAAAAATAGGAATGTTTCTTTAAAATGTTTTTGGGGGTTGCCTTTTTAAGGGCAAAAGAGAATCTACATTGTGAAGAAATGAGGAATCTGCAAAGAAAATCTGGTCTTCATTTAAGTAATTTATTGCTAGGGGAAAAACAGGATGATATATTATGTATTTTCCTGTGTGTAGGCATGAAGAGCTTTTTGTTAGGCATTTTTTTCCATAGATTTTTAAAAGATTTATTTTATGAAAAACTGTTTAATTTTTGCCTCAGTGTATTCCTAGCATGTTTTGTTCCTTAGTTTTTTTTTTTAAAAAAATATCTTCAGTTATATTTTTTTAAAATCTCATTTCTTCTCAAGAGGTTAGAACTCATGAGACTCATAGAAAAACATACCAAAAAGTCAAAAAATTACATTATTTGGAGCTGTCAACAGTAGCAATGTACTCTAGAAATATCAGTCTCAACATATTCACTTTTATCTAAACATATTCAAGCAGTGGCACTATGCAAAAAAGCTTTTAAAACAACTTTGGACAGTTACCTCTAAGCATGGTAACTGCTTCTGAAGTCTATTAAGTCCTCTCCTGAAATAGAATACTGTCCAGATTCTTTCCGACAAAAAAACAAGCCAGTAAAATAGCTTTCTCTTCAAAAGCTTTCCCCAAGGCAAGAGTTTTGCTAATGTTATAAGCATAGGTAATGCTTTCTTATGCCTAAAGCCAAAAGTAAAATGGACATCCAGTCCGTCTCTGGTGTGCAACTCATTTTTAGTGACACAGAGATGGATGTTAGAAGAAGGAAAATGAAATTAGTTACCTCTAATCTGATACCTGAATCAAGTATTTCACATTCTTTTAAATAGAGGGTCCAGGATGATTCCTCCATCTTCACCTCAACATTCTGCAACTTTATTATTTCACTCCATTCCCGAGAAAACTCCACCCAGTTTCATGACATCAATGTCATCACCATTTGGCTAGTCTTCTGTGAATAACATCCTTATATCTTAAGTACCTTAAAAAACTTTTAACTAATTCTGAGAATCTTCTCCTCCATAGAACAGATGAAGAAACTGGGGCATAAAGTTGGAATTGCTGGTAGTATAGTATTGTACTGGCAGGACCAAGAGTAGTTCCTAGCCTTCGGCTATTCATTTGCTATTACTAAACAATGGATGGTTTATAATCATTCCAACGAGAGCACTCCAGAAGTGTGAATCAAATATGAATCCAGAGGCTGATTTTAAACCAGTAAATGGGTCTTCATGGGAAAGTGGCAGTTTTAAAAACTGGAAATAGCCATCAGAAGTGTACCCCTAATAAACTCTTATTGGCCCTCCTCCCTGGCTGTTTGCATTTACTTGCTTGTATGTCTGTATATTTATGTCTATAAGTATTGTTAAACATGTATATGTACATTTTAAATGTTTTAACGTTTTAAATATTTTAATCCCTTGATGTTCATTGCTTTGGGGACCCTATTTAGGTGGGAAGGTAGCATATAAATGTTTTAAATAAATCTGCACTCAAAGATCCAAGCTCTGTTCATGGCTAACTCTGAAGCATTTGGTGACTTTATCTTGGCTTCAAATGATACATGAATGCAAATGCTATCATTGAGGTGTAAATTTCACTTCTTGCATCATAGTTTTGTACAAATATTCTAAGATCCCCTTCTTTCGTTTCTTACAAAACCGGAGTGTACAAAGAATAACATAGTTTTAATAAGCTGCCAGTGGAAGAAGCTTGTGTGGGTAGTATTCTTATTAATCCTCACCCCCAGCTTTCGCATGAGAAGGCTCTCTTACTGGGGAACAAGAACAATTCCTGGTGTGTTCCCTGAATGCTAAGGAGGAGAGTAGAAGCCCTTAGAAAGCTGACCTCATAGCTGCTCTGAATATTGATATTTAGTTCCCAAAATGCCTGGACAGGACAGGGTAGAGGGTGTGTGGCTTTAAAAGGACAAAGAACAAAAAGGAATTTGGACAATTCAGCCTAGGCTGAAAAGCACCATAGCAGAGGATGATGAATCTGTTGGAACAGTGCTGTTACTGTACGGAATGCCCTACAGACTTCCCCCAGAGACGCCATTATGGAAGAGCCTGCTGGTCACAAGGAAGATACTGTCTTAAAAACGTTCTCCGTAATTAGGGATGATGAAGAAGGATACTCACTAAGAGTTCCTAAGAGAAAGGAATACTCATTGAACTTCTTCTTTGAGTTGTTCATCATTTTCCTTCAAAATTATCTGCATTTCCATGCATCTGCTGGAAAATTCTACTTTTAAGCTAAGCATGCGTCTTTTAGGAAGATTATTTTGGCTGGAAATAAGGTCTCCCTTTGGAACCTCTCAGCATAGCAGTGGAGTTGGAAGCACTGTTGTGTGCTTTCACTGTTGCCTCAGAAGTATGTACTTCAACCTGAAGGAAAAGTGATAAGACTGTACTTCTTGAAGGTCTGAGAATAATATTTGACCTCCACAGCTCTTTAGGAACCTTTAGCTGAATGAGGACAGTAAGCCCATCTAACCAAAACTCTGATTCAGGATGTTGGTTACTTTTTGCCCCCCACACATGTACACCATTTATTTATTTATTTATTTTATTGATTTTTATCCTATCTATAGGCAGCCATATGGACATTAAAACTTACACCCCACAGAATACTATGGAGTTACCATTCTGGTCACTTGACACTATGAACCTTCCACAAGATAAAAGGAAGAGTTCTGTGTATCTAGAGAATGAAGATTTTGTATTCTGTCTTGGAAAATGTTCCAAGAAGTTCAGGGTGGCATCCACAGTTTTCACCTCTTCCACTTTATCATTACAACAACCCTGTGAAGTAAGTTAGGTGGCTAGTGACTAGTCCAAGGTCATCCAGAAAGCTTCATGGCCCAGTGGTGGTTAGAACCCTGGTCTCCCTAGTACTCCTTGTCCACTGCACCGCATTGACTCTGGAATAACTACTGAGACTCTTAAATGGTAGTCTTACTACTATATTGCAAGGCTGGCTGAGGTAATGCTCATCCCCCTTGACCACCCCATGCCATCAACATCATTATTTTTGTATGCTGTAGATGATGCTTGGACCCTGTCAGTTAAGTGGCCAGAAATGACTGGGGGGGGGGATGGCATTCAGTAGCGGCTGGGAACAAAAGGATGCATGTGTGTTGAAAAGAACGAATGCAATCTGCTGCCAAAGAGAAGCAGGTGCTGGAAACCAAGGCTATGTCACAAATGGAATGAACTGGGCAGATTCATCATCCAACCTGTCCCCAAGGACCTTACCACAATAGCAATCTGAGCTCAGAAGTAGGCCATGCCAGTTTGGAATCAGGCTAGGAAGATGAATGGAGCACAATAGAAATAGGGAGCATGCACAGACTGAGTTATGGAGAACAAGAGTCGGAAAAGCAGGTCATCCAGTGAAGAGTGCCATCTTAGTGGCACCATGACATAAAATATACAGGAAGCCAAACTTGGGGTATATAGAGGAGCACAGGGTGCTGCAGGTTTAGAAAGGCCGCTCTGAGTTTACGAGGGGATCCAGAAGAAACAAAAGGAAGGCGGCAGGTGGTGAAGGTCAGAAAAGAGCTGGGAATAGAGCAACATGGAAGGGGAGGAGGGACTGGGGCTGCCCAGCTAAGGCTGACCGGTTTAGCAGAGCCACAGTTAAAAAGGAGGCACTGGTTGCCTGAACTGTGGCTGACTGCAGGATGAATAAACAGGACTCTTGTGGCACCTTCAAGACTAACAACATTTTAATTCAGCACAAACTTTCGTGGTCTGAAGCCAGAATTAGCGACAATAAAACCGTGTTAGTCTTTAAAGAGCCCTTTAAAGTGCCTTGTCTTTTAATTTGGGCGCTTTCCTGCCTTCCGGGGATTCCCTCGCTCGCCTAGCGCCACGCCACGCCGAGGGATGTGCGCGCGGGTCTCTCTACAGTCTCTCCCCGGGAAACGCCAAAAGTCCCGAGAGGCCGGGATCAGAGCGCAGGTCTCCAGGCCGCCGCACCTGCAATCTCGGTGCTCCTCAGGAGATACCAAGTGCCAGAAAGGGGGGTGGGGAGTGGGATGGGGCTTGGAAAACGCGGGCCTGGCGAGTGGAAGGACGAAGCGATGAAGGAGGAGGGAGAGGAGAGCATCCCCAGCGTCTTCAAAGTTCCCTCCGCCTGGTCCAGGCTCAGCCACAGCATCCCTCGCCTCGCCGGCCGCTCCTGAAGGAGCCTTCCGACACATGGCCTCAGACCCGAAGGGAAGCAAAACTTTCTTTCGCCCTTTTCCCTTCCCTCGAATTCCCGCCGGCAGAGCCGCGCGCCTCGCCGACTTCGCGCCTCGCCGTGTGAGTCAACCTCGCTGCGAAGTTGCTTGGAGCCGGATTGCGGCGCTGGGAAGGGGGCGCCGCCTCCCCACCCCACCCCTTCCACAGACCCTTCAGTGCCGCCCAAAGTTCGAGACGGGACCCCACACCGGGACGCGCACTTTTCGCTCTTACCTGCGGGCGACGTCCAGAGGGCTCTTTTGTGCCTCCTAGTCCCACATCGTCACCCGGAGAGGCATTTGTGACAACTGGGAGTGACATCAGCCCGGAACAATGAAATCAAATGCTTGACAGGCGAGGGAGGCGCAGGCCAAAGCCTCGGGACTATGTTGCCCCCCTCAGCAAGCCCGCCCAGCCTCCCTCGGTCCCTCCTTTGCGCGCGGGCTCCCTTCAGGATCCAATTACAGCGGATAAAGGAGACACCAGAGGAACAATGCACACTGGGTAAGACCATCTGCCAAGGACAGGGACATTCCATCCCCCACCCTCCTCCCCCTTGCAGTGCGGATCCCTCTCCCCGTTTTGTATTTTGCATTCTTGTCCTGGAAACCGATCGGCAGACAGGGCCGGCCTGCAGTCCACCACCAAGGGCGCGGGGCGGTGAGGGGGGGTGGGGAGAGAAAACGACGGGACTTGGTCCGGGTGTGTGGTAGTTGTGCTCTCTCCCCGTTCCCCATCCCTTGGCTGCCTCTTTTGATTTGTTTATCTCCAAATTCAGATGGCTTTGAATGGCTTGTGGCCGAAGAAGAAACTTGCATTTCCTGTTTGTATAACCAGGGAAGCCTCGGGTAAGTGGGGTCACCCTGTGCTTGATGTGAATTATGAATTCCACTCAGTTTTTCCAACAAGAAGGAGTGTGTTGGGTTTATCTCAAGGTGAAGAGCCCTTGATTATCCAGGGACTATTTCCCATCCTTTTAACTTGTCCTGGCCTTACCATGTGATCATGTGCGGGTTTGAGGTTAAGACAAAATAAACAGGTATTATATATCACTTTCAGAGATCCTGGCAATGCCAATGAACCTGTCTAAATTGTGTTGTACCTTTAATACACTGTATAATATGAGAGCATGGCAGCATTGGTATTATTAGGCTTATTCACCTTATGCCCCTGTAGTCTTTTCTGTCACAGAAGGGGATCTGTCCCTTATCAATACTGATGATGCCCTCTACACGAATATCTTTCTGTTGTCAAAGGGAGTGAAAAGCTACTTAGAAAAACCTCAGCTGTGAGATTGGTTTAGTTCTACAGCATTCAATTAAAAGTGCAGGTGGTATGAGAATGCATATGTGAGGAATATTCTGTGAGTGCTCCATCTTTGCATTTTTTCTGGAGCTCTAAAATTGCCCACATACAATTAAAAATTTTAGAAGAATACATAAAAAAGAAAACGCAGGAAGTGGCCATGTGTTCCTAGGATGGCCATGGAAACAAACTGCTGAGGCCAAGGAATAGCAGCGATCTTGCTGGATGGGCTACAAGGAGGAGAGCAGCTTCAGTGATAAGCCAAAGCCCGCTAAATAGTGTGGACAGACACTGCCTGTAGCTTCAGAATGAGATGAGGTTTTTTATCATCCAGTTGTTTGCTGTGCCACATGCTCTCTGTATCATTTGAGTAAACCTTTTATTGTACAGAAATTGGGTGGAAAGTGCAATCAAGTTGCAGCCAACTTATGGTAACCCTGTAGGGGTTTCAAGTCAAGAGCGGTGACTTGCCATTGCCTGCCTCTGCATGGCAACCCTGGACTTCCTTGGTGGTCTCCCATCCAAGTATGAACCAGGGCCACCGCTGCTTAGCTTCGGAGTTCTGATGAGATTGGACTAATTTGGGCCATTGAGGTCATGGTACACAGACATTTACTATGGCATTAAAATTAATGCATTTTCCCTCCTAAAGGTTCAGAGTGTTTCCTCTTTCATCTTACCTGTTGCATCAGTGAAGATAAGCCAAGTAACATGCTATTAATCACAGACCAATAATTATGTGGATGTTCTCCATTGTCTCCACTGTATCTGCTAAGTGACAATAACAGCTCTTTTCTCATTTTACAGGATTGTTTGAGGCTCTTGTGCTTTACAGCAACAGAGCCCCTGTTACCAGGAGCAAATAGGCTATTGAACTTACTGAAGAAATTCCTGGTGTGCTATTGCTCTAGAAGGTTGCAAGCACACTGGTGCCAGCAGTGCCGCAGCAGCTGCTCAACGTAGATCTGGGCCGTGGCGCCCACTGTCATTGTTGCTCAAGTCGGAACATCCTTTGGGCAGCTACTTGGCTCAGCATCATCCATCCCAGTCTGCCCCTATTTGGGGCACCTGGCTATGATAGGCAGCAGCCCCCACTGTCATCAGGCTAGCCACTAGGTGTTGGAGTGGCTAGCGAGGAATCAAGGGTAGTGGTATCATGGGGAGCCATCAAGGGCAAGCGTTGCTGGCCATGGCCCTCACTATGTTGGGGATGCTTTTCTTGACTGGGACCTTCAGCAGGGATTGGCCATGGTCCTTGCTGCCCTTCAGCTGGGTACTGGTGATCTTGAAGGACTAACAAAAGACCAGAAACCCATGACTATAATAATAAGAATATATAAAGATAACTTGTAGATTTTTATCAAATGCATGAAGAATATTATACAAAATATCTCTGGTATCAGTTCAATATTGAAAACACTTCCAAGTCCCAACAAATTTCCTATCTGAGTCAGTCCTTCTCAGTGAAGCAATAAGGCCCAATGCTGATGGAGACAAGGCGATCCTTTACAAGTTACTTTTATAAATTCTTCATTATTATATTCATGGGTTTCTGGTCTTTTGTTAGTTTTTCCATACCGTGAATCTCCACTTTTTACTTTGGTGATCATGAAGGAGGTATCAGGGTGGCTGGCAAGGAGCTGGGGCAGAGGTGTTGCGAGGGCTACCCTGTGCATATTTTACTTGAGAGCAAGCCAGGATTGTTTACTGCACAGTAAATGGGCTGGCCACCTATAATTTTGTGCACACATTTACTGGAAAGTAATCTCCACTGTATTCAGTAGTGGGGCTGCATGAACATCCTTTAAAATTAATCTGATCTTTTACTTGGAGGTTTGCTGAAGCAATCTTCCTCCTATTTTCTTAAAGCATTTAGATAAGTAAATGATTACGGTTGTATGTGTAGGGAGTGATTAAAGCAACAAGAGAGTTTGGAGAAGATGAGATCTAAAGATGCAACACAAGGAAACTGGGTAGTTTTGGGTTACTCAGTGTGCAGGCAAGTTTTAGCAATTTTTGCAGGTAGTAGAAGTGAACGGGGGGAGGGGAAATCACATCACATCAGTCCTGTCTGTACATTTGTGATTGTATAAGAGGTTTGATCATTTCCATACATTGGAATGTGGTGTTCTTTGCACCTATTGCCCAAGTCCTTTGAAAAGGAGGGGTCAAGCACAAGGACTGCTGTAGAACCTCCCAACTCTGCAAAAACTCTTCCCATTGTGCTCATGCAAATATCAATAGAACTTACAATGATGTGCATAGTATTGCAGCCATCTAGTACATGGCCATAGTAATGAGCAAGTCTGCAACCCTATGCATTTTTACTCAGTAGTAAGTTTCACTGAACTCAGTGGGACTTACTCATATTCATATTTATGTCATTTCAGTTGATTAATCAGTTGAAGCACATACAAGTAATTAACTAAGATTTATTTATTCGGGTGGCTGCCCTAGGTTGCACTGCTGTGATCAGAAGCACACAAGGGTCCACTCTGGGATTTTCCCCCAGGACTGTTTTGGCTTCCCAATATACCCCTACTTTGTTTCATTGTTCAATCAACAGAGCGAGTCCTTCAGCACAGCTATCTGTTTGTAGGATCTCTAGAAAGAACAGGAGAGGACCAAAAATTTGCAATAGAAATAATAAGGGGAGCCTCCTGTAATATCACAATAGATATTTAAGCCTGTTCTCCTGTCTTAGTTTAACACAGAGTTGGCATCACAGAAAGAAAGGCACATAGAGCGATTCAACATGAAAATTCATTGTTTAGTGTCTGCTACACTGGAGTAACTGTTATGTTTGAGTAACTCAAAAATCAGACACCACAAACAACAGTCTTATATTGCTCAATATATGTTTATTGAAAATTGTATCCCACCTTATCATAGCTCAGTAATGAAGCAGGGGAAACCAGAAAAATAAGCATCATGTGTTTTTTAAAAATGTGTTGTTTTTTTAAAAAAAAACACAATCCCAGATGAAAACATTTAACAAATCAATGACACCACATCAGAATAAAGCCGTATGGCAAAAGGGCCATTTTGTAGGCATTGCAGAATGCTGATAACAAATGTAATCTCAAATGCACCTGTGAATCATCAGTTGCTGAATAATGAATTGACATAAGTGTGAACCTCACCTTGGATGGCAAGGTATATTTTGTGAGTAAGACTCTGCAAGGTTTGCAGAGCACTTCTTAAGGCAGAAGAGGCATAGTAGTTGTGAGAGCTGAGGAGAGCTCTCTACTAAAGGATTCATCAAGAAGTGGGACTGCCACTTATAGGAAATAGTACAGCTCTTTACTCCAAGTGCACAAGGGTAGCATGCTTTCTATCTCCTACCTTAGAGTGCTACTCACAGATTTAATAATAGTGTCATGGTGCTGATGTTGCTAAAGAGAATAGCACAGATTGTGTAGACATGGCAGTGATTGCTGGCAAGGGGGGTGGGAAGGGTTGGTATAGGGGAATGTTGTTGTGTTTGCCACAAATACTGAGACATCAAAGACGCAAGGTAATGTCAGTGTAATATGGACAGATTTAGACTAGAGAGGCCAGAAACAAATTTCACAGACCAGCCATTCACTGATGTTGGGACAGTCACTGTCTTGCAGCCTAACCTAGTAATGCATCTGAGCAGTAAGGAAAAAAGAGAAGGCAGGGACAAGAATGGACAGGGAGGACTGGAGGGACGAGGAAGGTGACAAGTATAGGAATTACATAAAATGATGTGAAACGAATAGGCCAAAGTACCAATCCACACACATGCACATGCTAAACTTATATAATTCATATAACAGCTACCAGGAAAAAAGCAGGTAGATTTCAGAAAAACACTTGCAAAGCAATTTAGATCACTCACAGTGGACTTAGACTGGAGTAACTCTGCACAGGATTACCCTGCCACTCAATATCCTATAGAAAAAAGGCAAAACACGAACAGGTGAGTTGTCAATCTGACCTGACTGAAAATTCCTTCTCATCCTAAATACTACAATCAGACAAAGACTAGGCATGTCAGTAAAACTCACCTACTAAGTCATTCCAAAGGAAACGCTGTTGGGCAGCACTTCCACCCACATCCTGTCTCTAGTTGTGGAAGTTCTTAAAGACCCCAAAGAGGTTGGCTGGGGAGATGACCGTCCTCGATCATATGCAGGAAATTCCTCTTCTTGCCAGCCCCACTCATCCACAACTGAGAAACCAGAACAGAAATCTGTAACATGGAATGAAGAATGCAGTTTTCACAGCAATGCACTGTGATTCCTTTAGAGCCAGTGACAGCACAGCCTTGACAGAGGAATGTGACACTCTTGTGAGATGAGAGAAAAGCTGCCCAGTAATGTGAGCTGTCCAGTGGCTACCCAAAACAGAGGCACTGGGTGCAGCTGAGCACATAACAGATTGTGTGTGCACTGAGCAAAAGCAACAACTGCTCTGAGATCGTAGGGCTGGGGGAGGCAGCCATTGTCAGCTCTCTACCTCATGGGCACATTTGGGGCTTGATGCCAAACACCTGTTGGAGCAGAAGTGCACCATCAGTGAACCTTCTGAAAGGTGGGATCTGAATTATCATGGCCAGCCCTATGTTGATGAAAGAATGGAGTGGATGCCAGGAACGCCCCTTCTTTGTGAATGGGACATATGAGGTTGGGTCGCACACTGGTGATAGCTTCTCAACATTGGAGAAATAGGGGAATTTGTGTGAGCATAGGATCACAGCTAGCAAGACCAGGGTTTTTTGTACAGACCCTCCCTCTACCCTGATAATAACAGACTGGCCACCAATGATATGGCTTGGAAGTTTATTTATTTAGGTATTTTATTTATATCTCATTTCCCACCTTGGAAACCCAGTGTGGTTTACAAAAGTAATACAATTTAGACATACAATCATAGCAAAGTACACATCACTAAAAATTGTTTTATTGGGAGTCTGCTTCTTCCCTCCCTGATTCTCTCTCTTTCTCAAGCAACGCCAGGCACAGCTGACTTTTCAAACAGGCAGCCAATAAAGCTCATGTTCTAGTTCTATTAGTCTTGTCAGTTAAGTCCAAAGAGGCTACAAAACATTTTAAACAGTGTGCCTTCTGCTACATATGTATGGCAGTTTATTGTTGTATTGTATACAGATGACAGGCAAAAGGGTGAATAAACATCAACTCTTCTGGATTACAAGAACTTCCTTGTTTGGTTGCCTGGAGGTAATTCCCGTTCCCTTTTTTTTGCAAACCTGTTTCCTGGAAATGCTGCTTCAACTAAAATGCCCCCCTTCTGGTTTTTCCTCCACCTCAGCTATAGCTTTCCCCAAACCTACTTTTGTATAATCTTTCCTAAAATATAATATTGAAAAAGTGTTTGGGGAAAGTGGAAGGAAAGATGCATCCAGGTCCATTTCCCCTCATGCCCACCACTTCTTCCCCCACTACCAGAAGACTTTTTGTCAGAAGTGAATGTTTCACTATAATGTTAAAATGCTGCACAAACTACTGTTTTTTTTAAAAAAAGAACAGCAACAAACTGGATGCTAGGAAGTGGAGAATAGAAGGTGGGTAGGTACAGAACGGGGAACTGCCATATGAAGAGGTTCTGTATCTCTGCCTGTGCCTTTGCATTCACAGGGGCAATGAAGCCAAAAGCGGGAATCGTCACCATGCATAAGCCATCTAAGATTGACAGTCCAATCCTAAACTGAGTTACACTCTGCTAAATTCACTGAAGTCAGTGGGCTTAGAAGGGTGTGAATCTGTATAGGATTGCTCTGTGAATATGATTTGTGTGAAGATATTGGATTCCAAAACATAATAGCAATAGAGAGTACTCCATCTCTCTGTGTTATACCTCTGAGGATGCCAGTCACAGCTGCTGGCGAAATGTCAGGTATTACAGTGCCAAGACCATGGCGATACAGCTCGGAAAATCTACAACAACTAATAGCAATTGGAAATTAAAGGTCCTTTTCTGTCTGTTTCCAGTTCAGTAGCAGTTTTGTGAACATTCTGCCTTGGATGAGATTATCTCCTGGCATTGTCTTGTTGAATTCTAGCCTGAGTAGTTGAACGGAGCCAGGAATCTTCTGAAAATTGGATTACCATTGTTGTTCAGTGTGGTGTCATGGTTAGAATGTCAGATAAGGATCTGGGAGACTCAGTATTGAATCCCCACTCTGCCATGGAAGCTTGCTGGATGTTCTTGGGCCAGTCATGCACACTCTCAGTCTAACATACCTCACAAGATTATAGGGCCGTACATTTTGGTTTTCTTAAGAGTTCTGCCGTGTCACAGAACAGCTGTGAGAAATGAGTTTTTTTAAAATAACAAAGAGCTGAGATAGGTTTGGAACATTGCCATAGGGGGAAGAAGAGCTCCTACCTTTCCCCCCAGCTGTTTCCCTGCTGAGAAACAGTGTGTGTGTGTGGGGGGGGATTTCAATTTTTTTAATTGTTCCACATGCTTTTTTTCTGGGGAGTACCGGCAAATTCTTTTAAAAATGTTTAAAAGTTTGTGAGTTTTCAGTATACAGATTTCCCTCTTGAGAGTTCCGGCACCTCTCCCCCCAAAAAAGCCCTGCACAGAATACTCCACTTGGAGCAGCAAAAATGGGAAACAACCCCCCCCGCCCAGCACTGTTTTGGTGCAGGGAAAGGGCTCTGAGGTGGGGAGGAGCCCTTTCCCCCCTTGAGTGGCATTCTGAAATTGTTTGGGCTCTTACTTATTTTTAAAAAGTCATTCCTTGCAGTTACTATGTGGCTGTGGGGAACCTGAGTTCGGTCTGGGAAGCCTGGACCCAACTCTTTCCAAAACCCGAATGTGTAATTTAGCCCTAAAATGGAGGGGAAAAGAGGGTAAGGTGTTTTGGGTCCCCACTGGGGAGAAAGTCAGGGTCTAAATAAAGCAAAATTTTAAGAGCCATTAAAAGCAGACGTAGTGTATTAAAATTAATCTCATGGCGAGCAGAGTGGTCCTGTAAAGGTAAGGGTGTAGGTCACTCTTGAGGCCACTCAGAGTTCCAATTACCATGATGTATGTTTGTGTCACAGAATTCCAGCACTGACAATCTGAGCATGGATCTCTGAGCCCACTCCCTCTCCCTTCAGTTGAAGTGCAGTCAATCCCAGGGCTTTAGATCCCAGATATAGAAAGATGTTTCTGCCTGTGTGGGAATGATACCCGAGGCCTGATCAAGTCCTTGCCAGCAAATCCTCTGCCTAATAGGATAAAGGCTAGTGTTTGACAGCCATCCCAGCCTTCATCCAGTCAGTGTGCTGTGTGATTAGAGTCCACCTCCCTACTTCTTACAGCTGGCTCCATCTGCTTGGCCTCCATCTGCAGAAAAGCAGCTCAAATGGCCAGGTGGCTCTGGAGTAGCCATGTGGCTGATTTTAACATTCCCCCCCCCATCTGTTCACCTTGGCCATTAGTTTAGTAATCCCCTAAGCATTTAAAGGAATCCATTTCTGCAGCAACTTGAGAGTGAACTGACAATTTTTTTCTCTTAAACTACAGAAAAAACTAGATGATGTAATCCCATTTCTCAAGAGGATAACAGACAATGAGAAGAGACAGTGTGCTCATGATACAGGGAGGTGAGCAGAAGGCATCTGCTCTGCTGTAGCTGCCATATCAGAGAAATCCACTTTCACCCTGCACCTGCTCCCATGAATTGCCCTCATTCAGCTTGTAATGAACCCTTCCCTCCTGGTCATGCCAGTGCAGTGTGGTAGAGAGGTTAGAGCAGGGGTGTCAAACATACGGCCCATGGGATGGAACCGGCTCCTTCAGAACTCTTATCCAGCCTGCGAGCAACTGGTTATTACCTTTATTGCCAGGTGACAGAGGCTGGGCATTATATCCCTGTAGACTGTCCCAGTGCTAATGTGTAACAGGCAGTGGAAGTGGGAGGGTAGATATCAGGGAGATACTATAAGGAAATACTGTGTTAATGTTTAAAGCATGTTTGTATTTTGAGTAAAAATAATATTGTTAATCAGGTTTGCCTGTGTTGTTTATAAAGGTTATATCTCTGGTACCTGGCAATACATTTCATGGTACACATGGCCCAGCCTGACAAAGTGACATATATGTCAGATCCAGCCCTCATAGCAAATGAGTTTAACACCTCTGGGTTAGAGTATTGGACTAGGATCTGGGAGACCCAGGTTCAAGTTCCCATTGTGACCTGGGTGACCTTAAGCCAGCTGTTTTCTGTTGCACTAACGAATTACACTAGGTTGTTGTGAGAATAAATGAAGAGAGACCCATCTATGCTAAGCTTCCCACAGGAATGACAGGATTAAAAAAAAAGTAACAGAATCACAACTGAATATAAAACTGACCCTTTCGTTGCCTGGTTATTTCAATAGAAAAGAGTAAGAAAATAAATAAGTTTGGTTTCAGGTAAGAAGGATTTGTAATAACCAGGATGGGTAGCCATGTTTGTCTGTCTGTAGCCATAGAAAAGAGCAAGAGTCCAGTAGCATCTTAAAGACTAACAACATTTGTGGCAGGGTATGAGCTTTTGTGAGTCACTGCTCACGTCTTCAGACTCTTTGGTATCTGAAGAAGTGAGCAATGACTTACAAGAGCTCATAATCTGTCACAAATTTTGTTAGTCTTTAAGTTGCTGCAGGACTCTTACTCTTTTCTGCGGCTACAGACAAACATGGCTACCCATCTTGGTTATTTCAATTCCTTCTTATCTGAAACCAAACTTTATTTATTTTCTTCATTTATCTTCCGTGTTTCTCCTTGTAGGGGACCCAGAGTGACTTACATCATTCTCTCTAACTCCATTTTATTCTCACAGTCACTCTGTAAGGAAAGTTAGGCTGAGAATGTGACTGGCCCAAGGTCTCTGAAGCCCATTCAAGTTTTAGTTACTAAACTCGGGGGCGGGGGTGGGATTTAGCCTGAATTATTAGTGATATGGTGCTGTGTCGCCTTCAGATGATCAAAGGCATTTTAGCTAAGGAGCTACACAGCACATTTTTTTGCCATCAAACTGTAGCTATAGGGTTTTCAAGGCAAGAGATGTTCAGCGGTGGTTTGCCGTTACCTTCCTCTGCATAGAGACCCTGGTATTCCTCGGTGGTCTCCCATGCACATACTCACCAGGGCTCTGTTCCACATTTCCGAAAGTTAGTGAACACAGTTCCATTCCTCCTGACAACATTCTCATACTTCTGTAAATCCACTCCAAACTCCAGCAGCAAAAGGAGTCATGGGAAGCCTGAGCAGCAGAGTGCAAAGAAAGTTCACAGTCTAGTGCTCCAGTTCCACTGGGAAAGAATGCGACATCAGTAAAAGCTTCAGAGATAAAAATCAGAGTTTTATTTCATCACAAATTATTTATTTTGATGAAGAATTGATTATTCAGCAGGAACTCACATGGATTACCTACTGTATACATAACCCTGCACAGCTGATTTAATCAATTTTCTTTCTCTCCAGCTTACAGCTGAATTTGTTCATTTTCTTTCTCTCCAGCTTTATTTTTAAAAGTCTCCACTCTCTGTATTTACCCAAAGGACCCTTTGATTATACCCAGGAGAGAATGATTTGAGTATGAAACAGCAATGGAACGCTCTCCTTTCTGTTTTGAAGTGGATGAGCAATGCTTCTCCTCTAGAGTGCCCTGACCTTTCCCTTTCCTTGGCAGGACTACAGAGAGTTTCCTCTGCTTTTTCTCTATTTTTGCAACTGCAGTCAAACAGTACTCAAAATGTGTCCCATTAACCAGTCATTACACATCTTAGATGATTCCTTCAACTGTCTAATTTACACCATTCAAGACAACAATCACAGTGACCACGAAATCCAAGAGCACCACACAGTAAGCCATCACAAGTCTTGGATGACAGTCCAGGCCGCAGAAGGAGAATGTGTCATTTAACATATACACATCATTGAAGAACTTGGGAAGGGGGCACGCAAAGAGATGTGAAGGATTCTGTCACACAAAACGATGGTCTCTCAGGCCAGTGAGGCTGAAGTCAGCACTGGCTTTGCTTTC
This sequence comes from Gekko gecko, assembly GCA_029375565.1. Classification (NCBI taxonomy): domain Eukaryota; kingdom Metazoa; phylum Chordata; class Lepidosauria; order Squamata; family Gekkonidae; genus Gekko; species Gekko gecko. Next base: position 101,461,216 of record JAPDNY010000002.1, on the reverse strand, counting down.
TGATGGTTGAGCATCACAAACCAAAACACCTGTCTGACACTATTAGCTCTTAGTTTCAGTTTACTTTTGCTGCTCTACAGCAAGAAGGAACACGTTCTGACACAGAGATGCATGTAGAGAACCCAGCAGGAAAACTGAAACTTCTGTCATCAAGGGAAAAGGGCACCAAGAGAGACGAGAGGTAATGTCAAGGATTAAGAGCAAAGGCCAAGGGGGACTGGTTCTGAAAGACTGTTCATTTGGGGAAACATACATTGTTCCATCTTTGTTCCATTAATCATGGCCACAATAAAAATGCATACGAGAGAAGCATGCCACAGTCAGGGCTGAGAGATGGGAATGAGGATAAGGTTGCTTTCATGACTAGCCCTGATCCCAATGGACATAATGGGACAAATTCTAACATATCAGTATGTAAAGATGTCACCTAAAGCATCTCATGGCCAAGAGAGAGAATGCTACACTCACTCAGCCTATATAGTTAACCAAAAATTAGGCAGCAGGCACACTTTGGATGTGACATCATGTGTTTGCTAATCCTCTTAGTTCTGGGATTGTTGCATAGTCCTGAAAGGCCACTGACTGAATTACAGAGAGAGAGAGAGCAGTCCCAAGCATCTGGAAGCACACACCAAAGAGACAGATGCGATAGTGACCGATAATGGGCCAGAGGACGCAGAAGCCATTTTATTCTTCATTCCAAGCTCTTTAGGAAGTTTAGGAGACCAAGGTGCCACTCTTCTGGCTTGTCCATGTAACAGGCATGGCCTGCCCCTTTCATCAGCATCACCTCATGATTGGGTAAGTTCTTCAAGTTGTTCAGGCTGACCTCCCCCAACTGGACATCCTGGTCCCCATATACAACAAGTGTCCGTGTCTAGTGAGGGGAAAAACCAAAGTCAAGTGGGGTCAAATCAACCAACAAAAAGAGCTTGTCCTCAGATGCTACCAGCATAAAAGACCTCAAGTGGAACACCAGAGCAAAGGCTCCGCTTACAAATTTCTCTGACTATACATCAACTCTAGATAGTACATTGCCTCTAGATAGGATTAATTATGTGGGGGAAATTCCTATCTATTAAAGAAGTGATGCAGCTGCCAACTCCCTCTCTGATTATTATTATTGTTATTGCTTAGACTTAAAATGGATTAGAAGAGAAGACATTGGATTTATACCCCACCCTTCACTACCCAAAGGTCTCAGAGCGGCTTACAAACTACCTTCCCCTCCCTACAACAGACACCCTGTGAGGTAGGTGGGGCTGAGAGAGCTCTTGACAGAAACTGCTCTTTTTCAAAAACAGCTCTTATTAGAACTACGGCTTGCCCAAGGTCATACAGCCTGGTGCAAATGGAGGAGTGGGGAATCAAACCTGGTTCTCCCAGATTAGAGTCCATGCACTTAACCACTACACCAAACTGGATTACATTGTGCAAGTCAAGTACTATCGACAGGATGGAACATCCAATGAATAGTACAATAGGGTTCGGACAACAGAAATCTGAAAACAGAAATCTCAAACAGCACTGAAACAAAGCATGACCTTTTAAATATGATACATTAAGTGGTGTAGAACAACCTAACTGGAGCATATTTACACCACCTTTATTAATGCAACTTTCTAACCACTTAATTGCGGTATACCTCAATTTACCTGTGCAAAAAGCCCTCTTTAATACTTATGTTTTGCATAGTCTGCAAAAAGCCAGGAGAGTGGGAGCTTTCCTAATGTCATCAGGGAGACCATGCCATAAGGCGGGGACCACAACACAGAATGCACAAGTGCGGGCACTTATCAGTTTTGTCCATTTGCAGGATGGTACCTGCAGAAGGCCCTGCTGGGATGAGCGAAGCTGCTGTGGTAGAGCACAGGGACAGAGGCAGTCGTTCAGGGGAGGGACAAAAGCCATGATGGGCTTTGTATGTGATAATTCCTTGAGTTATGCCCAGTAACTTATGGGCAGCCAAAGTGACTGCAGAATGGGAGTGATATGCATGTTCCACTTAGCGGTTTGAACTAACTAGAGTCAGTGTTTTTCAACCACTGTGCCGTGGCACACTAGTGTGCCGTGAGATATTGTCTGGTGTGCCGTGGGAAAAATTCCAATTTCATCCGTAACATACGAACAATTATAAAATAAAGTATTATTATTTCATAATAAAGTAATTATAAAATAATTTCTTTGTGTTTATTTGATTCCTATTCAAGAGAATTACTTTATATATAGTCAATATAGGCACAGAGTTAATTTTTTTTAACATTTTCTAATGGTGGTGTGCCTCGTGATTTTTTTCATGAAAAAAGTGTGCCTTTGCACAAAAAGGTTGAAAAACACTGCATTACAGTACTCTAGTCTTAAAGGCTGCAGATAGATCCAGGAGTAGCAACAAAGAAGCATAACCTTTAGTTGTTATAGATTTTCTGGGCTGTATGACCATGGTCTTGGCACTGTAGTACCTGACATTTTGCCAGCAGCTGTGACTGGCATCCTCAGAGGTATAACACAGAAAGATGAAGTACTCTCTGTGTCAATGTGAGAAGAAAAATGGTAGGCAGGTAAATTTATATCTATTCAGGAAGGTGGGACAGGGCTGAGTCATTATCTTGTAGGAGTTTCCCAGGCTGTGACATGCTAATGGAGGAACTTTCTTGAGGAAGTTCTTTTGCATATGGATTGGCTATTGAAATTCTAATCTTATCTGTAGTGCTGTTGTAAGATGTAGAGCATTTTGTGTTTTTCAGGACAGGAAACCAAGCCCTATTTATTTTCAAACTCTCTTCTTTCCTGTTGAAATTGTGTTTATGTTTATGAATTTCCATGGCTTCCCTGTGTAATCTGACATGGTAATTGGATGTATTGTCCAGCATTTCAGTGATTCTATGTCCTGTTTGAGTTAGGCTATGTTCAGCCACCACTGATTTTTCAGGTTGGCCAAGTCTGCAGTGTCTTTCATGTTCTTTTATTCTTGTCTGGATGCTACGCGGTGTGGTCTCGATGTAAACCTGCAGAACTGACACAGAGAGTACTCCATTTTTCTGTGTTATATGTCAGAGTATGCCAGTCACAGCTGTGGCGAAATGTCAGGTACTACAATGCCAAGACCACGTCCATACAGCCTGGAAAATCTACAACTAATTAACTCCGGCCGTGAAAGCCTTCGACAACGTATCAAGCATAGCCTTTATCTACATTCTGATGTTTTGGAAGTTAGATAGCTGGAAAAGTTTTCTCAGCATATTTCCAGATAGTGATGTGGAAGAGGGACAAAATATTCAAGCCTTCCATAGTAGAAACATTTCTTGCACTGATCTCCTCTGTGTCCATAACACAGGCCATAGTGAGTGTAAGACCAATGTAGGCCATTGCACAATTAAAATATATATATATATGTCACAGCTCTTGCTTTGCTCACTGCCCTCCAAACTTGCCCTCTTTGCCTTACAATGGATCATTAGCGCTTACTTCTGTTAATGTTATGAACATGTTAAAATCTACAGCTTGGATCTCACCTAAAAATTACTTCCACCCACATAGCATGACTTCCTCCCTCCCCCTGCAGCCCCAAATGCCCCCTGAAATGCTACTCTGGGGGATGCTGGACCCCCCAAGAACGGCTTAGAGGGGGAGAATCATAGATCTGCCGCAGGAAAGGGGAGTAAGCAAAAATCACCTGCATTTCCATCCACAGAACTTTCAGGCAGGCTCCAAGTCACTGGCACATATTTTATCTTAGATTGAAGGAAATCCCTCCAGCATAAGAAGCCTTCCTGCAGCCTAAGTGGCTCTTCCATTGAGGGAAGGCTTCAGACTTTGCTCAGTAGAGTGGTAAAATACATGTCGTACTTTCTCAGTTGTAATAATACAAGAGGAAGTCTCCTTCCAAAGGGGGGGGGGGATCCTATTCTGTGTTTGCAGAAGTTCTGGAATCTTTGCAGCAGGGAACTACAGGGAAATCTCACTGCTGTGTCACGCTGGCTAAAAACAGTTTTCAGGTCACACTTGCAAGGGCAATGGCATGTAATACAGGAGGTTAATATTAGGAAAAGGCAAAAAGTCCAAAGGCCAGGAATCCGGAGAAGGGTCAGATCATGTGTTCTACATTTGCAAGAGACATTATAAGGCAGTAATACACAATCACACTGAGAGGTGTTGATCAGCATTTATCATACCTATCAGTGGCCAGGTAATTGCATCAAAATGCACATGTAATCCCATTTCACACACACCGTTGATTAAGCAAAAAGGGACTAATCATAGGTGTGCTGTCCTATAACATGCACTGCTTGGTTATGTAAGAAGATCTGATGCAATGAAAATGAAATGAGCACATATGCAGCTTCCCCAATACCATGGAGACTTCAGTGTAGGCAAGCTCATCATTCATTCATTGCCTGAAAAGAACTTTCCCCTGCTCTTGGGTAACATTTCTTATACATTAACAGATGACAGAGGACTTAGTTGTACATCCTTAGGCGTTAGGTAACATCCAGGCATTTACTGCAATTAGAATTCATGTACCTCCTTCTATAATGTTGCATTTTCTTATTATTAAAGAAGCAAAGAATTGATGCGATGGAACTTGTGTCACCAATCCAATAATGGAGAGAGGCTGTCATAGCAATTATCACATTTTCATAGCTCTTAATAAAGGGGAGTAATGAAGGAACTCCTGCGTCCCACTCTCCTCACTTCTTCCAGCTGACTTTAAAGTGCTACAGTTGACCAATACAAACAGAAACCTTCTATAGGGCTTCCCTGTTTGTGTCAGTAAGTAGGCCTTGGATATAAGACTGCTTTGCCTGTTTCAAAGCATCTGAGAATGCAGAGGCAAGCAGTGCCCTCTAGTGCTCAAGTGGGACCCCCCCCCATTTTATTACAAATCTGTGCCTGTGGTACGGCTGTCGCAGACAAGCTGCCTACCCGTTTTTCTCACTCTTTTCTGAAGCCTCTGCAACTTCTCTCAGTTGCCTCCCAGTTCTTCCTAATTATCGTTCACTGAAATAAAATCTACTCCTGCTTTAACCTTAGAATCTCTCTCCAGGCCTAGCTGGTAGACATACTTTGACACCGGCATACTGTGCAGCTGGGAACTTCTCTGTGCAGATGGGTGCCACTGGGATGTAGGCCTTGAGCAGCTCACTGTGCTGGAAAAGGAATGGAAGTGAATACATCCCGCTGAGAGATGGGCTGATGACCACAGCCTGGTCTAACAGAAGGGCCTCGAATACGGACTTCAAGAAACTGCTGGGTGCTGGCTCTCCAACGGGAGCTGGAGCTGTAGCATCTTTGGAATTACCCAGACCTGCACCACAAAGAAAAAGACATTCCATTTTACAGACATCAGGTGAGCAAACAGTGAACTTCAGATAGGGACTCAAAGGCAGAAACCATCCAGTGACAAGTAGTATGATGCTTTGCAGTGGCATAGTCCCCAAGGAATGAATGAGAATCCAGAAGAAGTAATGCATCATCAGTTCCATTTGACACCAACAAGCATCAGAATATCCTGGATTCTGGCTCTAGGTCTAGAAAGGGTAATTTCACAAGCTAGATTTTCAGATCCAAGTATGAACATAAATGTCGGGGGGGGGGTTGTCCAAAAGTACATAATAACATTGCATTATTAAAATTAAGCAGGCCTCAGGCTGGCCAATGCTTGCATCAGAAACTGCCTGGGAGCCCCATGTTAACTCCATTAAGTTTTCCAAAGGCAAAATGGGATAGAAACACAGTGAATATATATAAAAAAAACCCCACTATGATGATGTATGAAACTTGGCAAGACAATCTTGCACTCCAGATACAGGTGTCAGGATGCTCGCTATTCCAAGCAGAAAGGGGAAACCAGCGCTAGAACCATCCTGTATGTTACACTAAGAGGTACATTACCATTGCTGCACCTTAATACAGGCCAGTTTTGCCTCTTTAAAAGTGTCCAACAATGAAGAGATTGGCATGTTCTCCACTGATTAACTAAGAATTAACTGAGAAATCCCCTCCAGTTTTATAGCCTGTTGAATGTTAGCACTGATACAGGGGAGAAGAGGTAAATAGCCATGGTGTGGGAGTTATATTGGAGAGGAGAGAACATAGATTTTGCTCCTGATCAAGGCACCTAAGGTTTATGGCAAATTTTGTTAGAAGAGCTTGTAACCAAGAGGGCATGAGGACAGAATGAGGAGACAGCACAAGGATTTTTTGGCAACTTATTTTCCAAAATCTCAGCACTAAGGCATCTCCTCATCCACTGAGACATACCTGGTAAGTCAATAGCTACAGCACGGTATCCTGCTTCGGCCAACTTAGACAAAGTCTGCAGGTTGAGCCAAGTCTCTGATGAAAAACGGATGCCATGCAGCAACAAGACAGAGAGACAAGGGGCCTGCTGAGCTGGCTTGGCCTGCCTGTAGAACAGAGTCTGTCCACCCACCGTTATGGTGCCCTCAGTCAGTTGCATGGCAGCCATTGCTTGAGGACCGTATTTTCCAGGAAACCTGAAGGGAAGAGCAACAAAGAACATGAAAGAGAAAATAAAAAAGTGGAAAAGACTCTGGCCCACTAGCTACTTTTGGAAGGGGAAACTAGACTCTCTCACTCTGTGCCATGAGTAAATGGTATTAACTCTCAGAGCCAGTTCTTCAATGTATATTTAGAATTCAGGAAGAGAGCCCTGAAACTACAACGTATACACACCTCTTTGTCTATACTGAAATGCACAGCTGTCACTTTAAAACAAATTAAAAACTAAGAAAAGGCTGAATCCCCAATTCTGAATATTTTAAAGGAATGTATGCCAAATTCTAAATGCACATTATTTTTGATGCATATATCTGGTACCTGGATATCTGTCTTCAAGTATAACAATGTAAAGTACAAAAAAAATGTAAATTGTTTGTGAAGAGCCTGGATTGGGCTCTAGGCAAATGGCATTAGAAAATCAGAACTTTAAAACGACTCTTTATTTCAAGCACATTCTGAGGCATCCTCCTTAAAACAAAAAGAACATTTATTGGAAGAATGGGGTCTGAAGCATGGAATGCTGGTTGGGCTTTGCTTCTTGTCACATCCTTTTTTCATTTTACAGTGCTCCTGCTGGTGTTTCCTCTCCCAGAACAGGTTCTCCCTCCCTCCCTGTGTGTGTGTGTGTTGGGACTGGACTACCTTCTGAGGAATGACCACATGCCACTCTCACTTTCAGTTTGGAGGAAGACAACTGGCATCAGATAGCTTGTGGGACACAGTGGCCTGACTAAAGTGCACTTGTCCACACTACTTTAGAATCACACACACATCCTGCAACCTGTTAAGAATATGGAAGGGGGAGGTTATCAGTAGAGTCCTAAATAGAGGACACTCTTATAAGTCCATTGAAGCCAGTTGGCTAAGAAGGGTTAGAATTTCACTATAAATACATTGCAAAACACACTGGAATATGCCCCTTTTAGAAGAAGGAGGAGGAGATTGGATTTATACCCCACCCTTCACTGGGAGTCTCAGAGCAGCTTACAATATCCTTCCCCCCCCCCCACAAACACCCTGTGAGGTACCTGGGCCTGAGAGAGCTCTTTCAAGGACTGCTCTTTTAAAAACAGCCCTGAGAGAATTTGTGACTGACCCAAGGTCACACCAGCATCTGCATGTGGAGGAACCAAACACAGTTCTCCCAGATGAGACTCTGCACACTTAACCACCACACCAAAGTGGGAAGTCTTATAAAACTCTGGCCATGATGTGAGTACTTGTTCTTGTGGAGTTCAGAAGTGACAGTATCTGAGCAGAGGAGGAAAGACCATAATTCCTCAGCTGCTCAGGTAAGTATGAACCGTCACATATGATGAATACAAAAAAAAAAGTGATGATCTGCTTGAGAATGGACTGCTACAGTCATGAAAGTTCTATCACCTTCACACAGGATGCTTCAATGGAGTTAGTTCAGTTCATACATTCACCTACCAGAAACCAAGTACAGAAAAACAATATGCATGCATGTGTGAGCCACCCATCCCCTTACTTTCCTGCAGTGAGGAACAGGTACAAGTCTGCTGCAACATGTAATTAGGGCAGGAGGACTGCAAGCATGGAGCAGGTGCTCTGTGGGACTCCGGGACGCTAAACCAACAGAACTGGTTTGCTCCATTATTTTTCCTTGGGACATGTGACCAGTGAGAAGACCACACTTCAGCAACTGCAGATCATATTTTCCTGAGAAAGCACAACGTGGTCTATGTTCAGGGAAATGCATGTGAATTCCAAGGTGCCCTTAAACCTTCTTTCAGTACAATCTTAATCCAACTGACTGCTGAAGTCAACCGGCTCAGAAAAACAGCAATGTTAATCATACACATAGATTTAATACGTCGTCCAAACGTAATAGTGCTATATAAAGTGGAAAAGCAGCATGCAATGGCTCAGCCAAGATTTCATAACAGAAGAATGCATCCCTGTACCTCCCTACTGCAACAGTGAAAGGGCACTTTCTTGCTAGTAAAAGCACCATCAGTACGATTTCGAAAAGACCTGCAAAAGGTGGCTCCGCCCCTGGGTAAGCCACTCTACGAGGGATAAGTTCCATTTTGTTAACTGCAGCCTAGCGCTTCTGGGAAAAGTACAGGAACAGCTTGCTCTGTAGAAAAGAAAGTCCTTTGAATTGCGGCAGACAAATCGTGGCGGGAGACAATTACAGCTGACCCTAGCCCTTTACTGTAACTACCAATTCATCCGAATGTATGAAGAACTTTTTTGGGATACAGGCCAGGAGGAGGAAAGAAACAGAAAACCCTACCGAAGCCGTCTCCTTTCCAACGCAAGAAAGTGGAAAGTGAAAGCGTTAAAGAGACAGTGTTCCCTCTAAACTGAGTTAGTGCGAGCTAGCTCGGAGTTTTTTAGCCTCCGGCTCACACATTTTTGTCTTCGCTCCGGGAGGATGGCTCCAGAGCAAACTCATTTATGCAGTAGCCAAATCGCTGGCTCATAACTTTAATGCCAGTCGCTCACAAAGTACAATTTTTGGTCACAAGACTCCACAGCTTAGAGGGAGCATTGAGAGAGACGCTACCTGATCCAAAGAGACTGCGACCAAACGAACACCGAAAGATTTCCTGCTTCTCAGAGCTTCCGGGGTCCAAAGGTTCTCAAGGAAGCATGAAGGGAGAAAGGACAATAAAAATAAATAAGAGGGAAGTTACAACATTTCTAAGCAAAAGTTCACATGAGCACTAGGGACCCCTAGTGGACAGAAATAGCCATGTGCTTTTAAGCGCATTTTGCAGTGAATTTAGTTTATTTTTGGTGGCGTATACGAGTTCGATATGCTAAAGACAATAAAAGACGGGAACTTTAAACTGGACTTGTGTTCATTTTGCCAGCCGAGGACACGCTTCATTCATTTGATGAAGAAGGCGCCAATCCCCCGAAGTTTATATCACAATACATCGGTTACTCTTTAAGATGTCCCAAGATGTTGTCTTTATGAACAAGTACATGCAATTTTTGTCGTTCAGTCGCACAGTCGAGTCTGACTCTTTGTCACCCCATGGATCACAACACGCCAGGCCCTCCTGTCTTCCGTCCATGCAATATGCTTCAGTGTTGTCTTCAAGCTTTCCTCACAAGGACACATGAAGCTACCTTATACTGAATCAGATCAGGGGTTTACCAAGGTCAGCACTGTCCATTGTCTGACTAATATGGGCTCTCCAGAGGTATTTCATATGGCCTGCTACACCTGATCCTTTCTCCTAGATATGCTGGTGATTGAACTGGGAACCTGCATGCAAAGCACAAGCTCCAGTTGGGGTTGTCAACTCTGACCTGGGAAATAGCTGGAGATTTGGGGGGGGGTGTGGAGTGTGGGGAAGGGCAGAACCTCAGCAGGGAATAACGCCATAGACTCCACTATCCAAAGCAGCTATTCTCTCCATTTGGAGATCAGCTGTAATTCCAGGAGATCTCCAGGGTGGACCTGGAGGTTGGAAACCCTATCAGCTATTGAGCTGTGGCACCTCCCGTTTTTTAAAATCACAGGAACTAGAAACACAGCTGTTCACATGTGTATCTTCTATATAAATAAAACATTACAAACACATTTCAGATTAACTAATTGATTTTATTTCTATGATTCATATCCCACCCTCCCTGCCAGTGGACTCAGGGCAGCTTACAAGGTCACGCAGAATATTGTGACAGTGAAACAACACATAAAATTCAACAATTAAATTTTAAAATTTGAGATCTAAGCTTTTAAAAGTTCAGAGTTTCATATAAAGACCTTTGGAGAGCCAATATTAGACAGTGGGCAATGCTGACTTTGGTAAACCAATGATTTGATTCTGTATAAGGTAGTTTCCAAAGTAAAAGTTGCCTTGATAGCAATGCTTAGATGCAAACTTTCTGGGCAGTGTTGTGAGGTATCAGGCTCCTAACCATTAGGCTAGGGTTGTCAGCAGGGGAGGCCAAGAATGGAAATTTGGATGCCCGCTGTGTCAACTAAAAGCCGAGAGGAACAGCTCCGTTTTGCAGGCCCTGCAGAATTGTAACAGATCCCACAGGGCCCTGATCTCAGATAAGAGCTTGTTCTACCCTGCTGGGGTCAGGGCCAAAAAGGCTAGCCAGACGTCCTTCAGGCCAGGGACAACCAGAAGATGTTGATCAGTTTGAGCACAAGGCTCTGCAGAGCACATATGGGGAGAAATCGTCCCTGACATATGCAGGTCCTGGGCTGCATAGGGCTTTAGTCAGCATTAGAACCTTGAACTGGATCCAGTACTCTAAAGGCAGCAGCCAGTGCAGTTGGTCTAGCACTGGCTGAATGTGTGCCCACATAGACATTGCTGTCAGCATGAGCGCCGCCATATTCTTCATTAGCTGCAGTTTCTGGGTCAAGTCCACCTCAGTCCTGAGCTTGGTCCCAAACACAATAAGGGCCAAGGTTCCTAGGCCACCTGGAGCCCTCCAATAGGACCTTTGGCGGGAGATTCAAACCCCCCAATGGAACTGTGGGTGTGTCTGGGTTGGGTGTATATAGTTGGCCCTTGCTGGGCCGTTTGTGTCTTTTGTGTGAAGTACAATAAACGCATGTTGTTTAGCATGTCGTAGTCCGTCTCCATGCTGCGAACCCAGTACTTTACAATGGTGATGAAGGTGGGATCTCGATGAGCGACCCAGACAACCACCAGCGCAGCACCAGACATCATTCCAGAGGAAGCCAATGGGCCCCACACCACTACACCACACTGAGAGCCAGTTTGGTGTAGTGGTTAAGTGCGCGGACTCTTATCTGGGAGAACCGGGTTTGATTACCCACTCCTCCATTTGCACCTGCTGATGTGACCTTAGGTCAGTCACAAGCTCTGGCACAACTGTTCTCTCAAGGACAGTTTCTGTCAGAAGCTCTCTCAGCCCTACCTACCTCACAGGGTGTCTGTTGTGGGGAGGGGAAGGGAAAGGAGTTTGTAAGCCGCTCTGAGACGCCTTTGGGCAGTGAAGGGCGGGGTATAAATCCAAACTCCTCCTCCTCCTCCTCCTCTTCTTCTTCTGAGCAGCACTGCACCACTCCCTGGAGCACCACTCCCTGCTCCCCTCAAGAGCCATGGCTGTCGCTCCAGGACAACTCCAGGACTTCGACCTCACATGCCCCAAGTTCTGGGACTCGTGGGTAGATCAGCTAATGTGTTTCTTCACCTACAACAGGGTCACCGATGCAGACAAGAAATGGGCTCTCCTCATCAGCACATATGGAGTGGCCACCATTCGACTAGCAAAAAGTCACCCAAGCTGCTCATGGACAATACTTATGATGAGATTGTCGAGGCTTTGACGCCCAAGCCCACAACGATCACCAAGTGGATGGATTTCCAAGTGCGCCTCCAGAAGCCCAGCAAAATGGCCACCACCTTCATAGCTGACCTCTGCCAAAACACGATGGATGACGGGTTCACAAAGGTGGAGGAGAACATCTTGACTCAGTTTGTCTGGGGCTTGCAAGATCCAAAGGAGGGGTCACAGTGATAGACAATATATCAAAACAAAGAAGCACTGTGATGAAATTGAACATTTAATAACAATTATGTTTATCTATAAAAAACTTTAGAAATTCTAACAAATTCAAGACAAAACTTTAGAATTTAAACATATTCAAAACAACATCCAATATTCTCAATGAGCACCCGGTTATACACTCATTTCAATAGTCTTCCTCAGGAATAATGCTCTAAAGTAGTAGGGTGTCAGCCTTTTGATACATTTTAACATGGCAGCATTAAACACTCATTTCAATAGTCTTCCTCAGGAGTAATCCTCTTAAGTATCAAGGTGTCAACCTTTTAATACATTTTAACATTGCAGCATTAACTTCTTTTTCTACTTTCTTCAGACCATAACTGTTTGACTTCTTCTTCAACTTCTCCTAAAACAAACATGATTATTAAACATTGCAACTTTTATTGGAAACATTGAAGCATGAATGAAAATGTCTAGTTCTCAACTCATTGTAATTTTACCAAAAAAATTATAAATGTTTGTACTATTAATAAGATATAAACTTACTCAGCTATCATTGTCCAGTAGTCTGTACCTTTAAGGATGCAAGCTAGTTAATATGCAGCTGCATGTAATCAGTTAGCAACTAGTCCTTTTGAGTTTCAGTTTCAGTCTGAGAGCTAGAGAGCCTTCTTGTCAACATAAGTTGACCAATGCTTTCTATATTCCATGATAGCTAGGCTGCTATTGTTACTCCAGTAAATTTTACTGGAGTAACAATAGCAGTCTTGTTTTCTATCATGGAACATAGAGAGCCTTCTGTTAAATTAAGCTGACAAGAATGCTCTCTAGCTCAAACTGAAACTGAAACTCTCAAAAGGACTGATTGCTAACTGATTCAATGAAGCTGCATATTAAATGACTTGCATTCTTAAAGGTATAGACCATTGAACAAGATTGCTGAGTAAGCTGACCTCCTATAAATAATACATACATTTATAATTTTGTGGGTAATCTTACAATGAGCTAGAGCTGTAGACATTTTGATAAGTTATGTTTCAATATCCCCAATAAAAGTTGCAATGTTTAATAATCATGTTTGTTTTAGGAGAAGTTGAAGAAGAAGTCAAACAGTTATGGTCTGAAGAAAGTAGAAAAAGAAGTTAATGCTGCAATGTTAAAATGTATTAAAAGGTTGACACCTTGATACTTAAGAGGATTACTCCTGAGGAAGACTATTGAAATGAGTGTTTAATGCTGCCATGTTAAAATGTATCAAAAGGCTGACACCCTACTACTTTAGAGCATTACTCCTGAGGAAGACTATTGAAATGAGTGTATAACCGGGTGCTCATTGAGAATATTGGATGTTGTTTTGAATATGTTTAAATTCTAAAGTTTTGTCTTGAATTTGTTAGAATTTCTAAAGTTTTTTATAGATAAACATAATTGTTATTAAATGTTCAATTTCATCACAGTGCTTCTTTGTTTTGATATATGGGGCTTGCAAGATGCCAAACTCCGTCGCAAGCTGATATGTACAGCCAACCTCAAAACTGAGGATGCCCTACAGACTGCTACCGCATACAAGGCCTCCCATCGTGACTGTCCCCAATCGGCTGCACACCTCATGTTACCCGAAGCGGCGGCTGACAACTCATCCGTCCCTCCAGCCCAGGAAGCCACCCGTATCCGCCAGAGCAACCAGACACCCAGACAAGCTCGCTACCTGAGCAATGTGTGCCAGCTGCGGAGACACTCACAAACACAGGACATGCTGTTTCCATGACGCAATATGCCACACGTATGGGAAGCAGGGACACCTAGCACATGCTTGCAGGTCCAAGGGTGCCTGGGCTTCGAACACACAGCTGCCACAACACCGCCGGGCCACGATGCACTACAAGGCCACCACAGACACAGAGGAACTGTACCTTCTCATGTGCCAACCTTCATTCCAGGTCAACATCTGTCCAGCCAGGCGGTGGCCCCTAAAATACAGGTCCAGGTTCTGATAGAGGGGTCCCCTTGCTCCATGGAGCTAGACTCTGGGTCCGCGGCATCCATCATCTTGGTGGAAATGCTGAAAAGACTTTGCCCAAATGGGCAGCTCCACCTGCGACCCTCACCCTTGAACCTGGTGGACTTCCTAAGAAACCCAGTTCCTATACAGGGTGTGGGGGCTTTCCAGGTAAAGTACCAGGGGTTTGAGGGCTACCTGGACTTAATAGTTGTGGAGGGAAACCTGGTCAACCTCCTAGGTCGGGCTTCGTTCGCCCCGCCGGGGATCACAATTGGGGGGGTTAGGCAATGTGCCTTGAGAGACTTTAGTGATGTTTGTGGAGAATTCCCCGCTGCATTTGATGGGGCTGTAAGATGTTACACGGGGGGCCCGGTTTCCTTACACCTTGACCCCAAGGTGGCCCCCATTCGCATGAGTTTCCGAAGCACCCCATTTGCCCTACAGCCTAAAATCAATGCAGAGCTGGACTGCTTGGTGGCGCAAGGGATCCTGGAACCAGTCTCTCATGCGGCATGTGAAACCCCAGTAGTCACCCCAGTGAAGCCCAATGGTGACGTCCGCATTTGCATGGACTATAAATGTACCTTGAACAGTCTTTGCAGGACTATGCGTACCCGGTTCCAGTTGTAAGTCACATGTTAGCCACCTTAGCGGGGCCACAATCTTCAGCAAGTTGAACCTCGCACAGGCATATGAACAGTTTCCAGTCGATGATGTCAAAGCCGCCACACAGACCATAGTCACCCACAGGACGGCGTTCAAGCTGAAACAGCTACAGTTTGGGTTGAGTGTGACTCCTAGGATATTCCAACATTTAATGGACTCTCTTTTAAAAAGGATCCCTGGAGTGATACCATTCTTTGACGACGTCCTCATTGCCGCAGCGACCCTGGACGAATTCGCCACCTGTCTCCGCACAGTCCTCCGCTGCTTCAATGAGGCCGGCCTTAAGGTGAAGTGGGAAAAGTGCCTGCTTGGGGTCCCGGAGGTGGATTTCTTGGGGTCCCAGGTCGACACGTCAGGCCTCCATCCAGCAAGGGACAAGGTCAAGGCCATCGTGGAGGCCCCACTGCCCAAGTCCAAGGCGGAACAACTACCGCCTGGAACACCGCCCAGGGAAAGCGATGAGGCACACCGATGCCCTCAGCTGGCTGCCACTCCCTTCTGTAGAAGCTGACCCAGCTCCCACTCATAGGATCCTCCTGCTTGAGGACCTCCCTGACACACCCGTGCAGGCTGCGGATGTCACCAGACTCAGCCCGCAACCCTGTCATCTCCCAGGTTTTGGAATGGGTGTTGAGGGGGTGGCCTGCAGCCTCTGCGAGTCCAGACTTCACAGCCTTCGCCACCCACAAGGATGAACTGTCAGCCTACAAAGGGTGCCTACTGTGGGGGGATAGGGTGGTCATCTCCAATGCCCTGCAACAAAGCTTCATGAGGCACACCCGGGAATAGTCCAAATGAAGGCCCTGGCCCGGAGCTATGTCTGGTGTCCAGGGATTGATGTGGAGATCGAGTCCTGGGTGCGAAGGTGTCAGATGTGCCAGGCGGTCTGTCCGAATCCACCGAGCGCACCCACTCAGTCCTGGGAGTCCATCCACAAGCCGTGGTCCCAGCTTCACATAGATTTCACTGGCCCCTTTCAAGGACTACTATTCTTAGTCACCATGGACTCATAGCCCAAATAGTTGGAGATTAGCCCTGTCACTACCACGTCCACGAAGGTAGTCATCTGCACACTGCACTGGATCTTTATGACCCATAGGCTGCTGGACACAATAGTCTGCGACAATGGAGCGGCGTTCACTTCAGAGGAGTTCCAGGAGTTCCTCTGGAGGAACTTAATATGGCACGTGAGGTCTACACCCTTCCACCCCGCCACCAACGGACAAGCGGAGCAGATGGTGCGAACAGCCAAGGAAGCCCTCGGCAGGTTCACGGAGGGGGACTGGGAGTTCCAACTAGCCCGGTTCCTTCTGACCCAGCTGACCATGCCAAATCCCATCAAGAGTCATTGCCCCGCTGAACTCCTGATGGGTCGCCGCCCCACCATTCTGCTGGACTGGCTGCATCCAGACTGGGCACCGGAGTCCCGAAGGATGGTTGAACAACAGGAGGTTCCCCGGGGGTTCTTCCCAGAAGACCCCATCTTCGTCCGGAACTTTGGAAAGGGACCCCCATGGCTTGCGGGACGGGTTGTCAGGCCCACCGGTCCGGTCTCCTGTGAAGTGTCCACGGAGAACGGCCAGCTCCTCAAGAAGCATGTGGACCAGCTTCGGTGGTGACAGCTCCCAGCAGAAGAGGAGGCCCTGCCACGTTCCGTGGGCCCCGAAAGCTACACCCTAGAAGCAAGCATAAGCGAGACTCCACCTGCACCGGCTGTAGCCCCAAAGGCTGCAACGCCACCAATGCTGCTGAGCACCAAAGAGGCACTGCCGCTGCAACAGCAGAGTATTCTGGCCAACAACCCAGAGCTGGTCATGACCGACCCTGTCCTGGCACCCCGGCATTCCCTGTGAAAGCGCCATCCGCCAGCCTACCAGCAGGACTATGTGACTTAGGTTGATTTCGAATTATGGGGGGGAGCGGTGTTATGTCTGCGGACTGCCACCAGGGGTCTGCGGCCTCAGTCCTGAGCTTGGTCCCAAACACAATAGGGGCCAAGGATCCTAGGCCACCCGGAGCCCTCCAATAGGACCTTTGGCGGGAGATTCAAACCCCCCAATGGAATTGTGGGTGTGTCTGGGTTGGGTGTATATAGTTGGCCCTTGCTGGCCCATTTGTGTCTTTTGTGTGAAGTACAATAAACGTGTGTTGTTTAGCATGTCATAGTCCAAGTCTCCATGCTGCGAACCCAGTACTTTACAAGGACCTCCATCTTTATTGGATTGAGTTTCAGTTGGCTCTGTTTTAGCCAGTCCACAGTGGCCTGTAGTGCCCTAGTTAACACCTCTGGGGCTGAGTCCGGCCAGCTATCCATCAACAGATAGAACTGCGTATCATCAGTGTACTGATGACAACCCAGCCCATACCCTCAGAACAACTGGGCGAGGGGGCGCATATATATGTTAAACAACACTGGGGAGAAGATAGCTCCCTGCGGCACACCACATTCAGGTGGGTGCCACTGGGACAGCTCCTCCCAAAGCACCACCCTCTGTCCCCAACCATAAAGGAAGGAGAAGTGCCATTGCAAGGTGGCCCCCCATATCCCAAAGCCGGTGAGACAGTGGGTCAGGAGATCATAATCAACCATGTCGAACACTGCCATTGGATCAAGAAGCAACAGCAGTGCTGACCCACTTTGATCCAGATGCCTCTGGAGGTCATCCACGAGGCCAACCAGCACGATCTCCATCCTGTGGCCAGGGTGAAAGCCAGATTGGAATGGGTCCAGGATAGCAGCATCATTCAAGAAGGCCTGAAATTGCTCCACCACCATTCTCTCAACCACCTTGCCCAGGAACAGTAAGTTTGAAACCGGGCAATAGTTAGTAAGGATCATAGGGTCCAATGATGGCTCCTTCAAGAGTGGGCACACCACTGCCTCCTTTAGACCAGCTTGGAAAGTTCCTAATGATTTCACGCATGCATGCTGTTGGCTTGCAGCAAAAGAGTTGAAGTATCACAAGAATAGTGTGCATGCATAATGCTTATTCATGTTGAAAAAGAAACAGCCTGCTAAGAGTCTGATTACTGTAAATGTTGCTGAAAGAGTAGTTGTCATGACCCCAGCGGGTTGCCACCTTCTGCTGACACCACCCTGGATTTACAGTCCCTTGAGAAGGCCCAGGGTACCCTCAAGCCCATCCAAAAATGCCCCTTTTACAGCCGAGAAAACATAGGTGTGATGACCAGGCAGAGTACTTAACAATGGTTTATTAAGAACAATACTGGGGCAAGGCAAATAAGGCAAGGTGCTTTAAAAAGGTATAACAGTATTGAAAGGCAAAAAGAACACAAAGCTAACGCAGCTACCTATTACTCCTTAACTGGTACTACCTAAGGCCTACAAGCCTTCTTACCAGGCTGTAAAGTACTGGGTTTCGGGCCTCATGACTCGGACGACGACATAAGAGAAGACGCGTTTATTCGTACTTCACACAAGACAAGAACAACCAGTAACAGCCGGAGGCCAACTATATACAGTTGGGGGGGGACGGCCCCATATTCCTATTGGCGGGTTTGAATCGCCCGCCAATGCTGCCATTGGTTCTCTACTGGCGAGCTCAGGAACCTAGTCCCTATTGTTCTCAGAGAGCGAAGCTTGGCTGTATTTCGCCAGCTCTGCCTTCTGATCCCAGGACACAACACCCCTCCCCCCATAGTTCGTCTCCTATCAGGTGACGTAGTCTTTTAAGTATGCCGGTGACCTCCGTTCCCTTAGTGATCGTCGGGGGGCTGGTACCGGACTGGCGGGGCCCCCATCGGGAGCTTGGATCTCCGGTAGTAGCTGTGGTGGTGACGGTGGCGGCTGTAACGGCGGCGGCAGCGGCGGTGGCGGTTCCGCTGTCTCTGGGACCCCCTCTGGACTCCGTGGTCTTTCAGGCGCTGGCTCCGCTGGCGGTGCCTGCAGCCGATCGGATGCTGGGGCGGCCGCGGCGTTTCCCGGTAACGGGGCCTGGATCCCTGTGTTGGGGTCTTGCCGCCTCCGGAGCTGGTCCACGTGTTTACGGAGGACCCTGTCCCCATCTGCTAGGACCTCGTATGACACTGGCCCGATGGGTTTTAGGATGCGCCCGGCCAACCACTGAGGCCCCGCCCCGTAATTCCGGAAGTAGACAGGTTCCCCCAGGAGGAAGTTTCGGGGTGCCTCCCGGGTTTCAACCAGCTTTCCCTCTGGGGCTCGGTCCGGGTGGAGCCTGTCTAACAAAGTCGTGGGGCGGCGGCCCATCAATAGTTCTGCGGGGCAATGCCCGGAGATGGGGTTTGGGGTGGTGCGGTGTGTTAGGAGGAAGCGGGCCAGCCGGAACTCCCAATCCCCCTCTGTTATGCGGCTCAGGGCTTCTTTGGCGGTGCGTACCGTTCTCTCCGCCTGTCCATTTGTTGCCGGGTGGAAGGGCACTGATCGTATGTGCCTGATTAGGTTCCTTGCGAGGAACGCTTGAAACTCAGCAGATGTGAACGCTGCCCCATTGTCCGACACGATTGTGTCTGGCAACCCATGCGTCGCGAATATTTTCCGCAGGGCCCTTATTGCCGCTTTGGCAGAGGTGGTAGACACTGGGCTTATTTCCACCCACTTCGAGTAGGAGTCTACCGTCACCATGAACTGGAGCCCCTGAAACGGCCCGGCAAAATCTACATGTAGGCGTGACCACGGCTTGTGGGTAGACTCCCAGCTTTGGGTTGGCGCTCTCGGGGGATTGGGGCGGACTTCCTGACACCGTGTGCACCCTCGGACCCAGGTTTCAATTTCTGCGTCCATCCCGGGCCACCACACGTAGCTCCTTGCCAGAGCTTTCATTCGTACAATGCCAGGGTGGGCCTCGTGCAGCGTTTCTAGAACCCCTTGTCTCATGGGCCCCGGAATGACCACCCTGTCCCCCCATAGTAAGCACCCCTTCAAGGCGGATAGATCTTCCCTCCTGGCTTTGTATGCCGTGAACTCTGGCCCTGTCTGTTCCGCTGGCCATCCCCTCACCACCCAGTTTAGGACCCGGGAGAGAATGGGATCTTGGGACGTGCGGGCGGCCACGTCTGCAGCCTGAAGGGGGGGGTTTGGCAGCTCCTCCATTAACAATACTGCGGGAGCTGGGGCCGGATCTTCCCCAGTTTGCGGCAGCGGCAGGCGGCTCAAGGCGTTGGCATGACCCAGCGCCTTGCCCGGTCGATGCTCCAACCGGTACTGGTAGCCCGCTAAAAACAAGGACCAGCGCAACACCCGGGGCGACAGTACCTGCGGCGTTTGTTTGTCCGCCGCGAACAGTCCCAGGAGCGGCTTATGATCGGTTACGAGCGTGAAGGGCTGCCCGTACACAAAGTTGTGAAACTTTTTAACCCCCGCCACGAGTGCCAAGCCCTCCCGGTCGATTTGCGCATAGTTCCGCTCCGCGGGGGACAGCGTGCGGGAGTAGTAAGCCACTGGGACTTCCCTCCCATCTGGTAGCTTGTGGGCCAAGACCGCCCCGACCCCATATGGCGATGCGTCGCATGCAAGGATTACCGGGAGCTTTTCATCAAAGTGGGCGAGTACAGCGTTAGAAATCAAAAGTACTTTAACCCCCCGAAACGCCGCCTCCTCCCTCGCTCCCCATGCCCAAGGTGTCGCCTTATCCAGCAGCCTGTGCAGGGGTTCGGCCACGGCGGCTTTGTGTGGGAGAAAGGCGTGGTAAAAGTTCAGGAGGCCTAAGAACGCCTGGAGCTCCGCCTTGGACTTCGGGGTGGGGGCCTCCACGATGGCCTTCACCTTGTCCCTCGCCGGATGCAGGCCTGTTGCATCAACCCGGTACCCCAAGAACTCCACCTCCGGCACCCCGAGGAGGCACTTTTCCCACTTCACTTTCAGCCCCGCGGCTTGGAAGCGTCCCAGTACAGTTCGGAGGCGGGCGGCGAAGCTTTCAGGGGTGGTCGCAGCGATGAGGACGTCGTCGAAGAACGGCATCACTCCAGGGATCCCTTTTAACAAATCGTCCATGAGATTTTGGAAGATCCCTGGGGCCACACTGACCCCGAACTGCAGCCGCTTCACCCTGAAGGCCCCCCGGTGGGTCACTATGGTTTGCGCTTCGGCAGTGGCCTCATCCGCCGGGAGTTGCTGGTACACCTGCACGAGATCCAGCTTTCCAAATATGCGCGCCCCCGCCAGTGTGGCTAAGACGTGGCTGACCACGGGTACGGGGTATGCGTGCGCCTGAAGTGCCTGGTTAATGGTGCACTTATAATCCGCGCAGATGCGGATTTCCCCGTTCGGCTTAACAGGTGTCACAATCGGGGTCTCCCATCGAGCATTCGGTACGGGCTCTAGGACTCCCTGGGCCACTAACCGGTCCAGTTTGGCCTCTATTTTAGGGCGGAGGGCCAGGGGCACGGTGTGGAAGCGCCGTCGGATGGGCGTCACTGTGGGGTCTAAGTGGAGTGACACCGGGGGCCCTTTATAACACCCCAGTTTCCCGTCAAAGACCTCGGGGAATTCCTTGCACACCGCCCCCCAGTCACGCATCCCGCACTTATTCACTCCCCCAATCGTGATGCCTAGGGCCTCGAACCACGCCCGCCCCAGGAGACTCACGAGATTTCCCTCCACCACCACCAAGTCCAAGTTACCCTCAAAGTCCCGGTATTGCACTCGGAAAGTGCCGACTCCCCGGATGGGGACAGGGTTCCTTTGAAAGTCCACCAAGCTTAGTGGCGATGGGCGTAGCGGGGGTCCCCCTGATGGGCAAAGACTTTTTAAAGTGTCCAGGGAAATGATGGATGCCGCCGACCCCGAGTCCACTTCCATGCAACAGGGGGACCCCTCGATCCGCACGGTTACTTGGATCTTCGGGGCGGAGGAGAGATTGGGGTCGGGGAGGCGAAGTACCTGTAGCGGTTGATCGGTGAGATGGTACAGCTCGGCGACCTCTTCCATCGTCTCGTAGGCGGTGGACGGTGCGTGGTGCGGTGGGACCGACGATCTCGAATTCCGGGGGCCCTTGGACCGGCAGACCCGTGCGAGGTGTCCCTGCTTCCCGCACCCGTGACAGACAGCATCCCGGAACTTGCAGGATTTCCTTCCGTGGCCTTCCCCGCAGCTGGCACAGACGGTCCGGTTGCCGGAAGGCTTGGCTGGCTCCCTGTTGGCCTGCTGGAACGGCGCCGGCCGGCGGTGTTGGGGTCTGAGGGCGAAGACCTCTTCGGTATCCGAGTTCCCGGGGCTGGGACTCCTCCCGACCACATGGGCGGCCGCGGCCGGGCGTTCCCCTTCAGCGGCCTCGTGGGCTGTTGCGGCGTCGATGGCCTCATCCAGGGAGAGCCTCCGGTAGCCAATCAACTTGCGCCGCAGCTTGGAGTCCACCAGGCCCCACACGAACTGTGTCAGCAAGTTGTCTTCCACCTTCGGGAACCCGCAGTCCACCGCGAGCGCCCTCAGTGCGGCCAGGAAGGTGGCAACGGATTCCCCTTGGGCCTGGACTCGCCTCTGGAACTCCATCCTCTTGGCCAGGAAGGTCGGCCGGGGGCTGAAGTACGCGTTGAGGACGTCCAGGATCTCCCCAAACGAGCTTTCCAAGGCCGTGCGGGGCACCAAGAGGCTCTTGGCGAGGCGGATGGTTTGGGTGCCGCACGCGTTCAGCAGGAGCGATCGTTTCTTGTCTGGGTGGCGGATCTCGTTGAGCTCCAAATAACTGATGAGCTGGTCGGCCCATGCGTCCCAGGTTTCTGGCTGCGACGGATCGAAGCGCTCGAGTGTTACATGAGAGGCGGCCATGGCTCTGTCTGGGAAGGCGTGGGCCGGGGCGAGCGGTGCGGTGCTGCTCGGGGTCAGCGATGCGATGCTCGGCGAGCGGTGCGGTGCTGCTTCGGGGTCAGCGATGCGATGCTCGGCGGTGTCCTTTTCGTCGCTCATGGAGTCACGGAAGGCGTTGAAATCCCATCCTCGTCGCCACTGTAAAGTACTGGGTTTCGGGCCTCATGACTCGGACGACGACATAAGAGAAGACGCGTTTATTCGTACTTCACACAAGACAAGAACAACCAGTAACGGCCGGAGGCCAACTATATACAGTTAGGGGGGGGACGGCCCCATATTCCTATTGGCGGGTTTGAATCGCCCGCCAATGCTGCCATTGGTTCTCTACTGGCGAGCTCAGGAACCTAGTCCCTATTGTTCTCAGAGAGCGAAGCTTGGCTGTATTTCGCCAGCTCTGCCTTCTGATCCCAGGACACAACACAGGCCTCACTACCTGTAACAGTCACTTTGACTAGTGAGGGACCTTCTCCTTGAGACCAGCTCTTCTCCCTCAGTGTCTCCGTGAGAGGGAAAACTGCAGAGAGACAGCAAGACCCGTTTCCTCAGAACACAGAGAGTTTATAACAGTCCCCTTCAATACACTCTTGCCGCCCTGCCAAGGCCATTGGCACCCCGAGCAAGTGCTTGAGCCGGCAGGTTTTAGCCGACTTTGCTCGGCCCAGTGGCGGCCTTCCCAAACTACATTTCCCAGCATGCCTTTCCCCTGCCTCTCCCCTCCTTCCTGAGGAGCTGCTAGGCTCAGAGCAGGGGGGGGGGGCATGGAGCCAGCCAACCCTCCGTGCAGCCCAGAGCCCTCACAGGCGCCGCTTCCTCAGCTGGAGCTGCTGCCGCTGGCAGGAGAGTGGGCAAGGAGGTGCCAGGCCCGGGGCTGGCACTGGGTTCGGGGGCAGTCATGCAGCCGAGCCGCATCAACAAGGTTCCTGCCAGCAGCAGCTGCGCGCCAGGCTGGGCATGGGAAGCACGCCTTGGGCACCAGGGCAGGTGGGGGCGGATCTGCACAGAAACTTTTAAATCTGTGCAGGAGGCGAGCTAGGACTCTTTGCCTGTGGGGGGAGAAGGAGGGAAGGGCGGAAGCGGCCCAACCTGCGCCGCAGCCTCACTCTCCTCAGAAGCTTTCCCCAGATGGCCTTCTTGCCCCTCCAACCGGCCGCAGGCTCTCGCTTAAAAAGTTAAGTTTTAACTTTAAAACATGCTTTAGCACTCTTGCAATATTTTATTCATTTCACTGTTCAAGAGTGTATCTGTAAGCTGCAAACCTACTTTTGATTTTTTGACATTCACTACAGAAATCTCATGCTCAGAGTTCTGAGCCTAGGGCCCAGGGGAAAACATGAAATGGCTTGGCATTGCAACCTTTTGTACATAAGTTGCTTCATATGCTGGTCAAGATGGCTATGTGTTTGCCTAAGTGTTCAATATCAGCCTACTATCTGGGAAGTCTAAGTTCAAAATCCCCAAAGGGGTGACATGATAGAGGTTTACAAGATTATGCATGGCAAGGGATAGAGCAGGCAGAGAAAGAAGTACTTTTCTCCCTTTCTCACAATACAAGAACTCGTGGGCACTTCATTAAATGAATGAGCGGAAGGCTTAGAACAGATCAAAGGAAATCCTTCTTCACCCGAAGAGTGATTAATGCATGGAATTCACTGCCACAGGAAGTGGTGGTGGCTACAAGCATGGACGGCTTCAAGAGGGAATTGGATAAACATATGGAGCAGAGGTCCATCGGTTGCTCTTAGCCACAAGGTATTGATAGGAACTCTCAGTCTGGGGCAAGTGATGCTCTATATTCTTGGTTCTGGGGTGGGGGGGGCACAGTGGGAGGGCTTCTAGTATCCTGGCCCCACTGGTGGACCTCCTGAAGGTGCCTGGTATTTTTGACCACTGTGTGACACAGACTGTTGGACTGGATGGGCCATTGGCCTGAGCCAACATTGGCTTCTCTTATGTTCTTAGCATATGCACACTTCTTCACATACACTGAAATAGATTTCCTCAAATGTTACATGCAGGTAGGGGGAGTTAGTTGTCAGGAAGAGATTATTAGAGTCAAGGTGAATAAGTAACTGAGTAATAAAAATAGCAAGACTGGAATAACAATACAGTAGGATGTGTAAATTGCAGTTCTCTGCATAGGACAAACAGTTCAAACCCTACACCAAGGGTAAATGGACACAAATCTGACATCAAGAATCGCAAAACTGAGAAAACTGTAGGAGAACTACTGCTGTAAAAGAGACTATTTGGTTTGGCAGTTATATCAGTTGAACACAATGCAGCATCTGCACTTGACCTGAAGGAATTGGTGACAAAATTTGCAAAGGAAAAGGCACAGAAAATGAGATTTTGATGTGAAATGGAAGCATTCAAGAGCCTTAATTTTTTACATCACAATTCACAGGATAATTCGAAATGATCATTGAGTTGTGTGCTAAAACTTTTCTGTTTGAGAAAGAAAACCAAAAGCTGTCATTTCACTTATTCTCACAATTTTTTTTTTAAAAAAATAGCAATGTCAAGTTTTGTGCTTTTAATTTTCTCTAGAATTCATCTGTTTTTGAAAATTGGTTAGCAGTGAGGGGGGGGGCGCAAGTAGTTAGCCTTGCCTAGGGTGCCAAAAAGCCTGGCACTGGCCCTGGGCCCCTCCTATAGTTTAGGCCTCTAGGCCCTGTCTCTGTCTTGCACAGATCATGACAGTAGTTTAGTCCACCTGTACCCTAGGGGGACTCTCTCATGGATCACTGCCTTGACATGGCGAGGGGGCTTGTGTGGTTTGATGAGGCTGTGGCCTATGCCGTGGAGGGTCACCCAGGATGGACAGGCCACAGCGGAGAACTCATACAAAACGTGACCCACTGGAAAAGGAAATGGCAACCCACTCCAGTATCTTTGTCAAGAAAACCCCATGGACAATAACAAAAGGCTAAAAAATATGAGACCGGAAGATGAGCCACTCAGGTCAGAAGGTGTCCAATATGCTACAAGTAAGCCCAGAAAGAGTGAAGTGACTGGGCCAAAGCCAAAAGGACACTCAGCTGTGGATGTGTCTGATGGTGAAAGAAAGTCTGATACTGCAAAGAACAATACTGCATAGGTACCTGGAATGTAAGATCTATGAATCAAGGTAAGTTGGATGTGGTCAAAAATGAGATCGCAAGACTGAACATCGACATCTTGGGAATCTGTGAACAAAAGTGGATGGGAATGGGTGAATTTAACCCAGAAGACCATTATATCTACTGCTGTGGCCAAGAATTCCTTAGAAAAAATGGTGTGGCCTTTATAGTCAACAAGAAAGTGTGAAAGGCAGTAATGGGATACAGTCTCAAAAACAACAGAATGATCTTGGTCTGAATCCAAGGCAAACCATTCAAAATCACAGTAATCCAAGTCTATGCCCCAACCACAGATGCAGAAGGCTGAAGTGAACCAGTTCTATGAAGACTCTACACATGGACATCACCAGATGGGCAACACTGAAATTGGATTGATTATATCATTTGCAGTCAAAGATGGAGAAGCTCTATACAATCAGTAAAAACAAGACCTGGAGCTGACTGTGGCTCAGATCATGAGCTGCTCATTGCAAAATTCAGGCTTAAACTGAAGAAAGTCGGGAAAACCACTAGGCCATTCAGGTTTGACCTAGATCACATCCCTGATGAATATATAGTGGAGGTGAAGAATAGGTTTAAGGGACTAGATTTGATAGACAGAGTGGCTGAAGTACTATGGGCGGAGGTTCATGACATTGTACAGGATACAGCAATCACCACCATCCAAAGAAAAAGAAATGCAAGAAAGCAAAGTGGCTGTCTGATGAGACTTTACAAATAGCTGAGGAAAGAAGGAAAGCGAAAGGCAAAGGTGAAAAGGAAAGATTTACCCAGCTGAATGCAGATTTCCAGAGAACAGCAAGGAGAGATAAGGAGGCCTTCATGAATGATCAATGCAAAGAAATAGAAGAAAATAATAGATCTCTTCAAGAAAATTGGAGAAATCAAGGGAACATTCTGTGCAAAGCAGGCCATGATAAAGGATAAAAATGGTAGGGACCTAACTGTCACGCCCCCCTGACGCAAGGGGGGGGCGCCAGCTGCTGTCGGAGTCGCCGGGGGTTGCCGCCGAGACGGAGACAGCTGCTACGCCCCACCCCGGGACGCTGGAGGAGCCAGGAGGGCAGGGTAAGAGGACCTCAGGAGGTATGGGCAACGGCCTCAGAAACCGGGCGCATCAGGGGTTATGTCACCGCCTTTGCCCGCTCAGGGTCTGGCTTGCGGAGCAGGGAGCTCCCTGGGACTTCGGCGCACTCTCTCTCTTTTGACAGCTTGCCCACTCTCCAGCGCGTCCCAGCCAGCCCAGCTTTCTTCCTCCTCGGCTGTGTTCCCCTCTCCTCCTTTTATTACTCCCACCTCCCTCCTGGCTCCTCCCCAGCCGGGGCCCCGCCTTCCTCCAAAAGCAGGGACGCCGAGCCAGACACCTCCCTTCCGGTTCCCTGGCCCCGTGTCGAGGCGCCAGCCGGGGCTGTCGCTGCTTGTTCCTGCGGCGCGGCTGGCTGTCCGGGCTCCCGTTCGCGCCACTGGCTGGGCCTCGCTCGTCCTACCCGCGGCGCGCCTCCTTCTTCGTGCCACCTGCCGGCGGCGGTAAGTGTTCCCTGGTGGGTGGGGGCTGCAGCTGGGGCCTCTCTCGAGTCACTGCCGCCCTCTGGGCGGGGGGTGGGGGCCGTTGCCGGTTCCTCTGGCTTGGGGCTGCGCGGCCTGGTGCTGTCTCAGCCGGGGACGGGACACTAACAGAAGCAGAAGAGATTAGGAAGAGATGGCAAGAATACACAGAAGACGCGCCCTTGCCAGAGCGGAATGGCAAGAATACACAGAAGAACTATATAAGAAGAACCTCAATGTCCTTGACAACCACGATGGTGTGATCACTGACCTCATGCCAGACATTCTGGAGTGTGAAGTCAAATGGGCCTTAGAAAGCATTACTAACAACAAAGCTCATGAAGGTGATGGCATCCCAGTTGAGCTCTTCAAAGTCTTAAAAGATGATGCTGTTAAAATGCTGCACTCAATATGCCAGCAAATCTGGAAAATGCAACAGTGGCCACAGGATTGGAAAAGGTCTGTTTACATTCCAATCCCAAAGAAGGGCAATACCAAGGAATGTTCAAACTATTGCACAATTGAACTCATTTCACATGCTAGCAAGGTCATGCTCAAGATCCTACAAGCTAGGCTTCATGTTGAAAAAGAGAGCTGCCAGAAGTACAAGCTGGGTTTCGACGAGGTGGAGGAATGAGAGATCAAACTGCCAACATTCACTGGATTATGGAGAAAGCAAGGGAGTACCAGAAAAACATCTACTTCTGCTTCATTGACTATGCAAAGCCTTTGATTGTGTGGAGCACAACAAACTATGGCACGTCCTAAAAGAGATGGGTATACCAGACCACCTCACATATCTCCTGAGAAACTTGTATAAGGGTCAAGAAGCGACAGTTAGAACCGGATATGGAACAAGTGATTGGTTTAACATAGGAAAAGGAGTACGACAAGGATGTATATTGTCAACCTTCTTATTTAATTTATATGCAGAGTACATCATGTGAAATGATGGCCTGGATGAATCACAAGCCGAAATTAAGATTGCTGGGAAAAACATCAACAACCTCAGATATACAGACGATACCACTCTAATGGCAGAAAGTGAAGAGGAACTAAAGAGCCTCTTGTTCAGGATGAAAGAGGAGAACACAAAAGTTGGCTTGAAAGTCAAAAAACTAAGATCATGGCATCCAGCCCCATCACTCCTTGCCAAATAGAAGGGGAAGTCATGGAAGCAGTGACAGAAATCACGTTCCTGGGATCCAAGATCACTGCAGATGGTGACTGCAGCCTTGAAATTAAAAGACACATGTTCCTTGGGAGGAAAGCGATGGCAAACCTAGACAGCATAATAAAAAGTAGAGACATTACTCTGCCAACAAAAGTCTGTATGGTTAAAGCAATGGTATTTCTAGTAGAAATGTACAGCTGCAAGAGTTGGACCATAAGGAAGGCTGAGCGCCGAAGAATAGATGTGTTTGAATTATGGTGCTGGAGAAGACTCTTGAGAGTCCCCTGGACTGCAGGGGATCAAATCAGTCAATCCTAAAAGAAATCAACCCTGACTGTTCCTTGGAAGGCCAGATACTGAAGCTGAAGTTCAAATACTTTGGCCAGCAAATGAGAAGGGAACATTCACTGGAGAAGACACTGATGCTGGGAAAGACTGAAGGTAAAAGAAGAAGGGGACGGCAAAGGATGAGATGATTAGACAGTGTTATCGTCAATGCAACAAACCTGAAGTTGAGCAAACTCCAGATGACGACGGAGGACAGAAGGGCCTGACATGGTGTAGTCCATGGGGTCACGAAGAGTTGAACTCGACTGTGCAACTGAATAACAACAATACCCTAGGGGGAACTGTGGAGCATTTTCTAGTGTTTAGGGTTTATTTAATTTTTTTTCCTCTTGCAATTCTGCCTAAGTCTTGTTGTTTCTCTTTCTGCTGTGTAGTAGTTTGTGTAAGTCCTTGTGCTCTGAGGGCCCTCTGTTGCTTCAATGGCCTGCAATCAGTTATTATCTTATTGCAAACTCCTGTTACAATAAAACTCTTTGAAAGCAAACTCCAAAGCGTTGATTGGATTATTGTTGAACTCTGCCAACAATTCATGCAAGTAATTACTGGATAAATGGAAAGCATGACCGATTTCAGAATGCAATGCATGTAATACCTTTAATCAGGATCAACCCAATGACCCAGAACTCTTCCATATGCCAATAGCATTAGATTTTTGAAACACAATTTAGAAATTGTGACATTGCAGTATTCAAATGGATTTTTAAAAAAATGGATGGTTACCTTGCGCTTGCAAACTGCAACATATCACCGGTATTTATGAATGTGTGAATTCAGGGTCACAAGAAATATCATACTGTTTAGAACAAATATCGCCCAAAGTGTTTACATATAATACCGGGTCATTACAAAAGTCTGGAAAGCAGCTATTCAATATGCCATATTAGACAAATTTGAAATGCTGTATGTTATGAATATTTCTGTCTACCTGAATTATTAAAAAACGTTATATATGGTATACACCTAAGAGTGCTCAAAGAACTTTCTAGAGAGCCTTCACAGAGCCTTTGTCCATCATCTTCCACACCTCTTGGAAGACGGGAGATGTGCCACAAGACTGGAGGAGGGTAGATGTTATCCCAATTTTCAAAAAAGGGAGGAGGGATAACCCAGGAAACAACAGGCCTGTCAGTCTGACCTTTGTCCCAGGGAAGATTTTAAAGGGATCATCTGTGAGTATCTAAAGGACAATTTGGTGATCTGGGGAAGTCAGCACGGATTTGTCCCCAACAGTTCCTGCCAGACCAACCCCCTTCTTTGATCAAGTGACAAGCTTACTGGATCAAGGTTATGCTGTTGATGTTGTTTACCTGGATTTCAGTAAAGCTTTTGACAAGGTTCCCCATGATGTTCTGGTGAGTAAACTAAAGGACTGTGGGCTGGACTGTAGGATAGTTAGGTGGATAGGAACAGGGCTGGCTCACCCACTAGGCGAACTAGGCATTCGCTTAGAGCGCAGGCCAGCCCTGGGGTGCCAAACAGGACCCGCCCCACCCCCAAGCCCCCCAGCTCCAGCACCGACAGTCCTGCCGGCGAAGTGCCTCTCCCTCCAGCCAGGCCAAGGCTCCTCTCGACCAAGCCCAGGTGGGGCACAAACGCTGCGGCGAAGCACCTCTCCCTCCAGCTGGGCCAAGGAGAGAGAGAGGCTTAATTTGATTTCATATCGCTTGGGCCGGGCAGGCATCAGCGGTCCCAGGAGGGAGGCGAAGCAAAACAAACATCATGAAGACCCCAGCGGAGGCTGAGAGGGCAGGGCAGGGTACATGCAGGGAGTGCCCCCAGGGGTGCCCAGGAAGGAGGTGCCCAGGAAGACGCACCCTTGCCAGAGTGGGAAGGTCAGATTGGGCAGCAGCTCCTCGATGCGCAGCAGGTCGCCGACGATGGCGTTGAGCAGCAGGTTGGGGCTGCTGCAGGAGCCATTGAGACAGGCGCAGACCTGGTCATAGGCACACCCGCTGGCGTTGAGGTCTCGCATGGCCGCATCCAGTGCCAGCAGCTCGGCGAAGGCCTCCTGGTTGAGGAGCATGTGGCTGGGCTCGGTGGCCACCACCATGAAGGAGGCGAAGGTGCCCTCGGTGGTCAGACTTGGCATGGAGAAGTACTCAGTGTCGCACGTTGGGAAGCGCTCCTGAGCCGCTCGGCCTTGGCCGGCCCCCCGTGGGGCGTGAACTGTGCCTCAATGTCGTTCGCCTCGAGGCTGGGAAGCTGCCTGAAGCCGACCCCCAGCGCAGCCGAGAGCACCATGGGCAGCAGCAGGAAGGGCCACGGGTGGGCGCCCATCAAGTCCCCCAGGCCGCGCAGCGCGCGGGACAGGGGTTGCTCCACACTTCCGGGGGAGCTCTGGGGGGGGTGGGCCCTGCTGTTGGGAGAGGCCAGGTGGGGGGGGCAAGCGCCAAGGCCCTGGGGGGCGATGGAGCCGCTGTGGTGGGCATGGAGGACCCGGGAGCCCCCCCATGGCACCTCGCGAGAGCCTGGGTCTTACCATGCCGATGAAGGCTATCTCCTGCTGCTCGGCTTGCTGGGTGAGCTGCCAGCGCTGCAGGCAGCCTTTCTACAGCTTCTATCCAGGCCTCGTCTGGAGGTTGGCAACCCTGTAATTGGTGGGCAGGGGATGCCAGGAGGTAGCCCCGCCTAGGGTGCAAAAAAACCTCGGGCTGGCTCTGGATAGGAAACTGGTTGGAGAACCATACTCAAAGAGTAGTTATCAATGGCATTTCATCTAAATGGAGGGAGATGTCCAGTGGGGTGCCACAGTGCTCGGTTCTGGGCCCAATACTTTTCAATATTTTTATAAATGATCTGGATGAGGTTGTGGAGGGGCTACTCATTAAATATGCAGATGAAACAAAACTGGGAGGAGCAGCAAACATGCCAGAAGATAGAGATGGAATTCAAAGAGATCTGAACATACTGGAAAAGTGGGTGGATATGAACAAGATGCAATTTAATAAGGATAAGTGTTGAGTTCTACATCTGGGTAACAAAAGTGAAGAAGTTGTAGATTTTCTGGGCTGTATGGCTGTGGTCCTGGCATTATAGTACCTGACATTTTGCCAGCAGCTGTGACTGGCATCCTCAGAGGTATAACACAGAAAGATGGAGTACTCTCTGTGTCAATGTGAGAAGAAAAATGGTAGGAAGGTAATTTATATCTACTCAGGAAGGTGGGATAGGGCTGTCATCTTGTAGGAGTTTCCCAGGCTGTGACATGCTAATGGAGGAGCTTTCCTAAGGAGGTTCTTTTGCATATGGATTGGCTGTTGAAATTCTAATCTTATCCAACCATGAAAGCCATCGACAACATATTAAAAATGAAGAACACACATACTGGATGGGGGATACACTTCTGAGTAGCAGTGTGTGTGAACAAGATCTTGGGGTAAGGGTGGACTGAAAGTTAAATATGAGCAGCCAGTGTAATGCGGTGACAAAGAAAGCTAATGAAATCTTGGGGTGAATCAACAAAGGCATAAGATCCAAATCACAAGATGTCATAGGCCTATTGTATACTGCATTCGTAAGTCCACCCCTGGAGTATTGTGTGCAGTTCTGGAGGCCTTACTTCAGAAAGGATGTGGACAGAATGGATCGCATGCAGAGAAGAGTGATGAGGATGATCAGGGGCCTGGAGATCAAGCCCTATGTGGAAAGGCTGAGGGACATGGGAATGTTTAGTCTGGAGAAGAGGAGGCTGAGGTGGGACATGATTGCTCTCTTTAAGTATTTGAAGGGCTGTCTCTTAGAGGAGGGCAGAGAACTGTTCCTGTTGGCAGCAGAGGACAGGACTTGCAATAATGGGTTTAAATTAAGGCTGGAAGGTACTGGCTGGATATTAGGGGGAAAAATTTACAGTAAGAGTTGTGCAACAGTGGAATCAGCCACAGGAATGGTGAGCGCCCCCTCACTGGCAGTCTTTAAGCAGTGTCTGGACAAATACTTGTCAGGGATACTGTAGGCTGATCTTGCATTGAGCAGAGGGTTGGACTAGATGGCCTGTATGGACCCTTCCAACTATGATTTTATTTGCTACCCTTTTTCATGAAAGAGTATTAGAGAAGCAAGTTAGTCTGTAATAGCAGAACAAAATTCTCTAGTCCAGTAGCACCTTAAAGATCAACAAAAATTTCCACTCAAAGCTCACTTTGTCAGATATAAATAAGAATGAAAATCCATCAGTTCTGATATCCAGGTCAGAAGTTGGGAGGGGTATTACAAGAAAGGGCCAGGTGGCGTCAGGATGCAGAGGTATAAAATGTAATCAGCTTGATTAAAACAAGGAGATATGTACAGAGATTGAATTGCAGAAAATTAGAATACATAATAAGAATATTATGTCCCTATTCAGCCCAGAGGGGCGGGGGGGTCATTGTCCTGAGCATGTTGATGAATTCAAGTTCAGCACATATTCTCTCTTTGAAGTTTCTTGTAGGAGAACTGCCATCAGCTCAGCAATGGAATGTCTAGGTGGAAGATTAAAATGTTCTCCCACTGGTTGCTGAGTACTGTGATTTTTGATGTCAGACGTATGTCCATTTATTCTTTCGCATAAGGAACAGCCTACTTGTCTGATGTAGAGAGTAGAAGGGCATTGTTGAGACTTGTTGTCATATATAATGTTGGAAGATGATCAACTGAATGAACCTGAGATGGTATAGCTTATAGTATTAGTTCTGATGATTGTGTTGTTAGAGTGAATATGGAGTCAAAGTTGGTGTCTGGCTTTATTACAGACTGGTTCCCAAAATCTTTCTGTCCATGTTAGGTAGTGCATTATCGTTAAGTGAGAAGTGGTTTAAGATTACAGGGCTATCTGTGGGCAAGAAAAGTTCTGCTTCCCAGGGCATTTGAGAGTGGTCTATCTAGTATAGGTTAATGGTCTTTACTTTAATGATACTGCTCTTAAAGCCAATTCGGCTCTGAACAGTGTCACACTAAAACTAAAAAAAAAGAAAAAAAGGAAATGTATTTAATGTCTCTATATAATGTAAAATTTAGTGACTTTTAATTTCAATAGATTGAGAAAAGAACTTGGCAACTGCCAATGAATCCACCCCTGCTAAAAGAAACTTCAAATTATCTAGTTCACACCTAGAGTCCTCCCCCAAGTAGAGAGCTCTGCTTGCACTAGGGCTATTTTATGTTCAGATGGTTGACAGTCATTAACAATGTGTTGAACTGGTGTTTTCATTAGAAGCTCTCTGTTTTTAGGAGCTAGAAGTCAGGAATGAATTCAAAAGATGCTCTGCTAATTTGATGCAGGAAAAGTGATGCTCTTGAATTTCTGTTCATCAGTGCTACAGCTAAATGCACAGAACCTTTATCAGGAACAATGTCTCAACCTTATTAACATCAATTTGGATCAATGTAAGCTTCCATATGTTCTGTTTGGGTCTCTATAGTGCAAGAATTACATGAACGGCATCTTCTGTTACTGTTTTCCTGATGATCATTAAAATGTTGGTGCCAGAATATGATAATGTTATTCCCCTGGGAGGTTCTGAAAAGCTCTAATGAGCTTTTTGTAATGGAAACAATACTGGTTGCCCTTGGAGCCAGGTTCTCTTCCCTGGGGTCATCAGTGATCTGTGATCATTTTTGCTAGCTAGGAATGTGGAACTTGGTTACTTATGTGTTATTTCAGTCATATTTTAGTTGGCATATTGGAAGAAAAGATCAACAGGGGTGGGCCTGAAAGAGGTGTCTTCAAGGAAGTTCTTCCACCATTCCTGATAATCTTATTGAGGGATTCCTGATAAACTTTCAGGGAACTCCAATAGAATTCCCATCTGACCAGGAAAAATAACCTCTCTGCCCACTCTTGCAGAGCCCATATTTTATAGCTTGGTATTGTCTGTGAATCTTTGAAGAGGGGTCAGTTTTACCTGGGACTCAGCTTGAAAACGACTGCTGTGTCACATCTGGTCACTTTAAGTGTGACTGGCTGACCATTGCAAGACCGACCTTCCTTCCTTCCTTCCTTCCTTCCTTCCTTCCTTCCTTCCTTCCTTCCTTCCTTCCTTCCTTCCTTCCTTCCTTCCTTCCTTCCTTCTGCTGTCATTATGGCAACCCAACAGGGTTTTCAAGGCAAGAGGTGTTCGGAGATGGTTTGCCATTGCCTGCCTCTGATTAGTGACCCTGATATTCCTTCGTGGTCACCCATCCAAATACTAAGGCCAACTGCTTAGCTTTCAAGATCTGATGAGATCGGGCTAGCCTAGGCTATCCAGGTCAAGGCATAGATACCATCATTCCAGGAAATTTAAAAATACTTCCAGGAAATTAAAAAAAAATGCCAGCAACACACATTTCCTCTTCCCATCTGTTTCCCTGATCCTACCTGCAGCCCATCATGGCTGATTAAGGCCTGCGGCGATGCGGAGCCCCCTGAGGGAGATTATAAATCTGTCTCTTTCAACAGGGACCTTCCCAGAGGGACTGAAGGAGGCAGTAGTTCGCCCCTTCCTTAAGAAACCTTCTTTGGATCCAGTGGTCCTTAATAACTACCACCTAGTGTCTAATCTGCTATTCCTGAGTAAGGTGGTAGAGAGGGCAGTGGCAACACAGCTTCAGGTGTTCTTGAATGAGGCTAAGGTCCTGGACCCCTTCCAGTCTGGCTTTCGCCCCACGCATGGGACAGAGACAGTGCTGGTCACCCTGGTGGATGATCTTGGGAGACATCTGGATCAAGACAGTTATGCGGTGCTGATTCTTCTCAATCTGTTGGCAGCGTTCAACATGGTTGACCATGAGTTGTTAATCCACCACCTCGCTGATGCCAGGATATGGGGGCTTGTCTTGCAATGGCTAGCCTCCTTCCTTCAGGGTTGGGGACAGAGGGTGGCACTTGGGGGGGGGGGAGTTATCCCAGTGGCTCCCACTAGAATATGGCATTCCGCAGGGAACAATCCTCTCCCCATGCCGTTTAATATCTATATGCACCCCCTCGCCCAGATTATCCAGAGATATGGGCTGGGTTGTCACCAGTATGTGGCAACACCTAGCGCTATCTACTGATGGACAGCCATCTGGACACGGCCCCAGGACATCTTGACGAGGCATTACAGGCTGTGGCTGGTTATGACAGACCCGGCTGAAGTTAAGTCCATCTAAGATGGAGGTCCTGTACCTGAGTCACAGGAGATTGGGTCAGAGGATCAGACTCCCAACCTTTGATGGGACTCCATTGGTGCCTACGTCGAGTGTGAATAGTCTGGAGGTGTTCCTGGATACCTCCCTCTCTATGGAGGCCCAGGCCGCCACCAGTGCCAGGTCTGCCTTTTTCTATCTGAGGCAGATCAGACAGTTAGCCCTGTATCTTGCTCCCTGAGCTACAGTGACCCATGCAATGGCCACTTCCAGACTGGACTATTGTAACTCTCTCTATGTGGGGCTGCCCTTGACTCTGCTCCAAAAGTTGCAGCTAGTGCAGAATGCAGCAGCAAGGGTGTTGATGGCGATATCTGTGCAGGCTCGCATCCACCCAGTGTTGCGCCAACTGCACTGGCTGCCTATTGAATTCCGGATCCGTTTCAAGGTGCTGATGCTTACCTTTAAAGCCCTATACGGCCAGGGGCCAGCATACCTACGAGACCACCTCTCCCCATATGAGCCCCGGAGGGTCCTGAGGTCCACAAATCAACATCTGTTAGTGGTTCGCAGCCCCAGGAACGTCCGGCTAGCCTCAATCAGGGCCAAGGTTTTTTCCTGTCCTGGCCCCTGCCTGGTGGAATGAGCTCCCCTGTGAGATCAGGGCCCTGCGGGACTTATTGCAGTTCTGCAGGGCCTGCAAGAGGGAGCTCTTCCACCAGGCATTTGGATGAGGCAGTGGATGAGCCTCTCCAGTTTCTTTGGTCCTAATTTTTTCTGGCCAATTGTCCACCAATGGCCTGTTTTTGAATAGTCATCTGACAACTTTTATAGTTACAAGGTATTTTACGATTTTATGTGTAAACTGTTATTTTAATACTGTTTTAATTGCATATTTAACTGTTGTACACCACCCTAAGCCAATTGGGGAGGGTGCTATAGAAAACTAATAATAAAATTAAAAAATAATAATAAATTGAACCTGGGACCTTCTGCAAGTAACACAGATGCTCTACTATAGAACAAAGCTTCAGTCCATTGGTACTTTTTAAGACCAACAAAGTTTAATCCTGGGTATAAGCTTTCCTGTGCCTGCATGCTTCTTCAGATACTAGCAGATGTTCTGCTAGTGAGATGTAATTCCCTTTGGTTTTTGTTTTTAATTTACAAAATGCACACCCCGAATCAGAAGGCTGATGCGGGACATGGAGAAGGAGGGACCGCTTCTGATGCCTTTTTTTAGTTAATTTGTTTCAGTATTCCTCCCGCCCTCAAGAGAAAACATATAGGCTCATCACAGCCTCGACCACGCCTCCCGCATTTCTTGACTGAAAGAAGCGCTGTGCCTCCGTCGGCCGATAGGTGGTGATGTACGTTCGGACTGGTCGGCAACCGAGGCTGGCGGAGTGATTTACTGTGACGGCGCTCGCTCAGCGCCGAGGAGCAGTCAAGAAGGACACGGGTGGGGTGGGGGGCGGGGGGCCGAGGAGAAGGCGGGGAGAAAGCGACAGGATACAGCTGTTGCTGCGACTGCTAAAGTGCAGGTACTGTTGGCCGGTCAGGCCGGCCTCGGGGGGAGGAGCGCAGTCCGCGGCGCGGTCTTGTTATTGGAATGGCCGAGCCTTTGCAAAATCAGTGGCTGGTTGAACGAGACCACTCCGCATTGGCTGGAGAGGGGGAGGAGGTGGGTGCGGTGTTCGGTGGCCTAGGTGTGGGGCCGGGACGGGGGTGGTAATCAGCTGCCTGCCTTACGGACGGAGATGGGGCGGGGAACATTGGCTGGGAAATTTCTCCTTCTCCGAAGGCCTGGCTTCAAGGTTGAGAAAGGAAGCTAGGTTGCCAAGTGCATCCTTTATGCATATATTACTTTTAGTCTGAGGTGTGTGCGGGGGGGGGGGGGCGAATATTTTAACCGAATAATGATTCCTTAGTGCACTGTAAAGCAAATATTGTCCTTTATTCTTTCCCATAAATCTTCAAAGCAAGAATTCCAACACCCATTTCCAATTCAGTTATGTTTCCTGCTCCTAAAATGCTGACCAGACATCATACTCTGAGCCAGTGGTCACAGAGAGATGAAGAATTGCTGTGTATAGGCAGAAAGAAAACTGCTCTAGGCCTTATCTCTGAGGGGGATTGCCGAAAAGAATGGATGGGTCCTTTGGGCTTTCTGAGTACCTGTGACTGGAACTGAATAGGATGGGTCTGCCAGCTAAAACTTGGGGGGCAGGGGGCAGAGGCGGGATGTGGGTGTGTATCAGTGAGTTTATAATTCATTCCTATGCACTTCTGTGCAAGCTACACAGTATCCATAGAGAAGTTTTGTGTTGTCCCATCCCATCAGAAGTGCCCTTTAAAAAAAAAATGCCTGTGAAGCTGCTGCTCAAGGGGGGGGAGGAAGGTGTGTACATTGTAGGAAGGCAAAACGGCTTGTAAACAAGGGTGTATCCTGATAATTTTAAACCAGTCAAGAGCAGTGGGAAATCGTGAGCTTGTCCCAGCAGGAACAGTACAGTCTCGGTTACTTGTTGGAGATGTTAATGCCTCCTTTTTCCTGAGAGGGAATTCAACAATGGCTGATGTTCAGAGATGTCCAAAGCACAACACGGTAATGAAGCTTTCAGACTGCGGCAGACCTTCTGGTGTGTGTCTCTTGCCGAATGCAGAAAATTCAATACAGGATCTGTTGGAGCAGATGATATCTGAACAAGATTCCTTGGGGCAAGCCCTGACTTCTCTCTCATCTGAGTTGGCAAAACTTGAGAAGCGCCTGGAAGAGACAGACCAGAGGATAGAAGCTCTGGAAGAGAAGATGGTGTCCACTCAAGGCTGTGTAGTAAAACACTCTACTCTGATGAGAGAGCTGGCAGCAGGGCACCGGAAAGTGGACTACAGGCTGGAAACCCTGGAGAACAGTGTGCGAGCTCGGAACTTGAGGGTCACTGGTGTCCCAGCGGCTGTCAGAGATATCAATCTTATTCCGTTCATAGAAAGTCTAGTGCCAGCTGCCTTGGACATAAATGGGAAAGCAGATCTGGTCTGTATAGAAAATGCTTACCGTCTCCCAGCAAGGAATCCCCAGGAGAGTAATAGCAGTACTGTGATAATAACTCTCTCTGATTTAAGGCAGCGACAGAGAATATTGAAGGCATCACAGGCTTCCCAGGCTGTGGACTTCCAGGGACATAAGATATCCTTCTTCCCTGACCTCAGTCCAGCCACATATGCCAGGCGGAAACATTTTATTGCCCTGAGGCAACTGTTTCTGAAAGAAGGAGTACAGGCTTACGTATTGTATCCTGCAAATCTAAAGGTTACGCACCAAGGGAAAAACTACATCTTTAAGGACCATGTACCTGCATCTCAGCTGTTGGATAGAATCAGAAAAGGTAGCTGCTGGAAGGAGACGTGCTCCCCCCTAGAATTGGGATTAAAGACAGGAAGCAATGGCCTGTTGGCTATCTTGAGCCCTTGTTTCCTTGAATGAAGGGGCAATGATGTAAAGCAGGGTGGAATGGAGATTAGGCCAGGCTTACTGTCACAGGGGGAAATCTTTAGTTATTGAAGCATGCACTCTGTCTTCTGCTATTTTATGAAAAGGTCAGTTTCAGTAGTAATTCTTCACCGTCACACACTTCTTAAGTAGAGGTGGGTATTATTCGACGTCTTTTCCGAAAGGTAGCAGCCCTTATCTATGCCATGTCATCTCAAGGTATGAAGACTACTGGTGTCTTCTGGTATCAAGGAATCTCTTGTTAACAGGGTCATTTACTCAAATGATTGTACGGCATCTGATTCTCTTGGCCAGTCCTGAGCCCTGAGTATTCAGTCTCTGCTGTAAGTGCCAGCTGTCTTGTGTTTGGGCATGCCTACTGTATCAAGTCATCTGCCCGAGTAATTAGAATCTCTGCTTAGATACTCTTATCATTCCCTGAGCTTTCTTTTCACTTTCCCTTTTCCCCCTTTTTCGGTAATACTGCAGCTGTCTGGTTGGTCTTTCATCCCTCTCAGCTGTTAGGATTCAGTGTTGTAAGTGTGAGGAGAGCTGTATATGAGTTCATGAATATTTGGCAAGGAGACCTGGGCATTATGATTTTTTGCTTTACATGGATTAGTTATGCTAGTTCTTCATCTGTGTATTTGTATTGCTGTGTACTTAAGAACAGTCTGAAGCAGTTTTGCTGCAGGAGATACCACATATCTTGGGCGAGAGCCATTGTAGTGGGAGAAATGCACTGGCTGTCCCTAAACTAAAGGCCTCAGAATACATACAAATTACCATCTTGTTACTGCTGAGTCAGTGAATCTTTCGTAAGATTATTGGCTTTGAGGAAAACTGATCTTTGTTCACAGGTGAGTCTGTGTGAAGCGGAAGCAGCAATTGCTAACCATGTACTAAAGGACATTTGTTCTGTATGCTAGGTATTCAGCAACACAGAAAATAATGCGCTATTTTTGATATGTTAATGGTAACTCAGATCCCTTGCAAATATCCCATTTGAGTGCTCAGTGTTTAAAAGC
This sequence comes from Gekko gecko, assembly GCA_029375565.1. NCBI lineage: Eukaryota > Metazoa > Chordata > Lepidosauria > Squamata > Gekkonidae > Gekko > Gekko gecko. The sequence goes on along the minus strand of JAPDNY010000002.1, from coordinate 101,420,972 downwards.
CCTTCTGGTGGGCTTAGCTGTGTAGTGTTCCTATTGATAACAGGCTTCAGAATCACCTTTGACAACTCTGCATGAACAACAACAACAAAGCATTAAATCACCCTTAGGAACTTAACTTGCTTAGACAGCTTGAATGTTTGGGGGCCTGGTAACCACATCCCAAGCATGTGGCTAAGTACATTGGCTGCATTAATGATGGCCTAGAAGCAGCTTTTGGTTTTCTTATTTACAGACCCTGAAAGTAAATGGCAATGGTCTGTGATTGGGGAGGGGCGTCTTTATTGTGATCACCTGTCCTGTCTTGTTACTTCTGGAGGAGTGAAAAAAACCTGTCCTTGTAAACCAATGAAATGCATCAAGATGGCGGCTTCTAATGTATCTGAACATAGATTCCTTTGATATAAAGTCAGGTGAATGATGTGATGCTCACTGGCTTCAGATCATCTCCTAGTCTGAATACATGTCTTAAGATGCTTTCAGGTGTTTGGGACTGAAGCATGTAAAGGGCAATACCTGTTTGCTCTGAAAGCAGGTTTATGTAGGTCTCCATAAGGTATGCCTTTGGGTGTAATTGAGTGAGGGTGGGGTATGACTTTAGGGGCAGAGCATCAGCCTTACATGCAGGTCACAGGCATCTCCAGTGAAAAAGATCAGATAGTAGATGATATGAAAGACCTCTGCCTGAAACCCTGGAGAGCCACTGCCAGTGAGAACAGACAGCTCTGACTCTGGTGGGCCAAGGGCCTGATTCAGTATAAAGCAGCTTCATGAGTTCATGTGCATCTTGTCTCCCCATCTCTAAAAGTGAAATTCACTTTCCTATCAAAAAAAGCTACCAATGTATTTTGTTGTATATAGGGCTTTTGTTGTTTTAGGATATCTGTGGTGTGTGGGGTGGATTTGGTTGTCCTGGGAGAATCAGACATTTTTAATGTGAGAGGCAGGTGAATGTCAACTGGACCCCAGACTCCAGGGATTTAAGAAGAAAATGCAAGCAAAAGTTTGCCCAAACCTAACCTGTCACTGGCATCAGTCAAGGGGCCATAGACTGCACTTCAATTCCTGTCCTAGAATGAGCTGCCAGAGATGGGCGTGCTCTTTGTATGACTGCAGGAGCTGAAAGCTAAAGGGTAGTGAACCTGAAGGAAAGTTATGTCAATTTGAGTGTCTCTGGGGCCTAAAAGACCATTTGAAAAAAAGGAAAATGCTAGGAAGAGATGGAAATTGGACTCCGGTGTATACTCTAAACCTAGTCAATGGTAAAAGAAGTCAAGTTGCTCCTTTTTTCTGACAGACCTCCTGAGTCTTTAATAGCTGCATGACAAGCTTTTCCATTAGAAGTTTAGTCTTCCTTGACATGAAAATGTAGTCATTGGGATGGGGGGAGATGCATTTCTGGATAGGAAGGATCGATGGCTCAGTGATGGAGTATCTGCTTTGCACATGATCGTAGATTCCGTTGCTAACATCTCTAGGTTAAAGGATCAGGTAGGGTTGCCAGGTCTTCCCTGGCCACCAGCAGGGGATGGGGCACTAGGGTTGCCAGATCCATGTTGGGAAACTCCTGGAGATTTGGGGATGGAGCCTGGGGAGGACAGGGACCACAGTGGAACACAGTGCAACAGAGTCCACCCTCCAAAGCATCCATTTTCTCCAGGAAACTGATCTCTGCAGTCTGGAGATGAGCTGTAATTCTGGGGGATCCCTGGGTCCCACCTGGAAGATGGCATCCCTAGGGTCAGGTAGTAAGCAGTGTCCAGAATATCTTCTGAGGCTCTGTAGAGCTGCTGCCAATAAGAGTACACAATACTGACCTTGATAGGACCACTGTCAGACTCTCAGTGTAAGTCAGCTGAATATGTTCCTGAGCATTTCTATCTGTTGTGAAGGAGCAAAAATGCATGGGAGTCAACCAGCCACAAGAAGCTGCCATCGATAGTGCAGAGAGGGCATGTAGCAAAAACAGTGCTTTTGTCATTTGGCAGCTGCCTTTTGTTTGCCTGATGTAAGTCTCCCAGGTTGGCTGCATGCTGGTGCATAACAGTCTATTATGATGCTAGTCCTATGATATGTCCAGGCAATTGTTCATAGTTTAGGCCTGAGCCATCAGTGTGCTGCACTCATCCATCTTCTGGACCACCATTATAAAGGCTTAGGGTATCATTATTGCCCAGGTAGCTAATGTTATATTGTTGTTCATCACCCTGAGCCTTGTGTGTACAGGGGAGGGTGGTCTAAAAGTCTAATTTAATAATAAATAAATAATAAAGCAAGATGAGCCGGGGGGGGGTGTGATCTGAAGGAGGCAGTGGTATGGTCGCTCTTAAAGAAATCATCTTTGGACCCTACAGTCCTGGCCAACTACCACCCAGTGTTGAACCTTCCATTCCTGGGTAAGGTAGTTGAAAGAGTGGTGGCTGAACAGCTGCAGGCTGGCTTTCATCCTGGCCATGGGTCCGAGACTGCACTAGTCGCCCTTACAGATGACCCCCAGAGACACCTGGATCGAGGTGATTCAGTGCTGCCATTGCTTCTTGATCTCAGCAGCGTTTGACACAGTCAACCATGATCTTTTGACCCACCACCTCTCTGAGACATGGATTTGAGGAACTGTCTTGCAATGGCTCTCCTCTTTTCTCCAGGGTCAGGGACAGAGGGTGACGCTTGGGAAGAGGATTTCTCCACAATACCCATTGGATTGCAATGTCCCCCAGGTGGCAATCCTCTCCCCGATGTTATTTAACATCTATAAATACCCCTCGCCCAGCTAATCCGGAGGTTTGGGCTAGCGTGTCATCAGTATTCTGATAACACTCAGCTATATCTGTTATGGACAGACAGCTGGACTTGGCTCCAGATGTTTTGGACAGGGCTTTGAAGGCTGTGGTTGGCTGATTGCAGCAGAGCCGGCTGAAGTTAAATCAATCGAAGATGGAGGTCCTGTACCTGAGCCATGGGGGATTGGATATGGGAATTTGGCTCCCAGGTCTGGAGGGGGCACCACTGATGCCAGCACCATGAGTAAGGAACCTAGGAGTGATACTGAATGCCTCATCAGTGGAGGCCCAGGTCACCGCAGTTGCCAAATCAGCCTTTTCCCATCTTCAGCAGGTTCAGCAACTAGCTCCCTACCTTTTGTCTTGCTGATTGGCTATGGTGATCCATGCAATGGTCACTTCCAGGTTGGACTATTATAACTCACTCTACACAGGGCTACCCTTGTCCATGACTTGGAAGCTGCAGTTACTGCAAAATGTGGCAGTGCGCTTGCCGACTGTGATGTCTCCACGGGCACACATTCAGCCAGTGCTGTCCCAATTGCACTGGCTGCTGATAGAGTTCTGGATCTGTTTCAGGGTGCTGGTGTTAACCTTTAAGGCCCTATGCAGCCAGGGACCAACATATGTGCCCTGAAAAGCCTTGTGCTCAGTAGATCAACATCTACTGGTAATCCCTGGCCCAAAAGACATTCATCTTGCCTCTACCAGAGCTGGGGCATTTTCAGCCCTGGCCCCCACCTGGTGAAACAAACTCCCAACAGAAATCAGGGCCTTGTGGGATCTATTACAATTCCACAGGGCCTGTAAACGGAGCTATTCCGCCAAGCTTTTGGTTGAGGCGGTGGACATCCAACCAAATCTGTCCCCTCCTTCTCAAGCTGCCCTTAATCTTGATAGCAGCGAATTTACAACTCTGAGAACCCATACCAAATCAGGTGCCATATCCTCTCTGATGGAAATAGGCCCAGGACACCACAAGTTTTTTAGAATGCCATCTTGTTTATTAGGGAATTTGGAATGGTTTTCTTAGAGTTTTTAAAATGACTGACCTACGTGAGTGTTTTGTGTGTTGTGATCTGCCCTGAGCTCACCTGCAGGGAGGGTGGGATAGAAATCAAATAAATAAATAAAATGTTTGGGGCTCTCCAAACCCTTAGAAAAGGGGCATCCTCTAGGATGCCAAGTCAGCTATTGCTGTTGTAGCAGAAGTTGAGGGAAGAACCAGTTTGTATCATCATCTGAAATCAAGACACCAGTATGCTTTATTTTTAAAAAATCTATCTTTTAAAAGCACACTGATTGGTGATGGGGCACTGTCCTTTGGAAAGTCTCCCCTGATGATCACCATCAATATTGTGCTTGTCTGGTCTATTTGTGAATCCTGCAGTTTCTCCTGGTAAATGGAATTCACTGGCCTTGCTCAAGTTCTCTGATCCTAGTGGTTCTCTCTTTCTCTCAAACTCTTTCAGAAAAGATGACTATGACTTTGATCCGCAACAGGCTGGTTCTTCTGGTACTTGGAGTCCTCGTGACCTTTGTCCTCTACCTCTTACTTCCTGCGATCCAGCATGAGAGATTTACGTCTTCCGTTGATATCCCCAAGCCAAGAGCTGTGGAGGAAGATATGAAGAAGGGTCAGATCAGCAATAATGTCACCATCCTGACAGGAACGGTCTTGCAGAACCCTTCTGTTTTCTTTAGAGAAGCTGTACTGGTACAGAAAGATGGGTCTCCCAGCACTGAAAAGTAAGTTGCCCTCCTGACCCCAGATCTGAAGGAGAGAAATGGACTTTACTGCCTTAAGTATACCTCTTGTGATGCCCTGTCCTTTCTGACAGTTTACAGTCATATTAGCTTGGACTGTAGTTTTGGTGAATCTTTGGGAGCTTAGAGTCAGGGATGCCTGTGGCTGGTTAGGAAGACTACTAAGGACAGAACAAATGTTGGTAATCTTTTCTTGCCAACTATACTGTGTGACTTTTATTGTTGGAGATGCCGGCCACATGACACGGAAACATCTTCGGACAGCGCTGGCTCTTCGGCTTTGAAACAGAGATGAGCACCGCAACCCTAGAGTCGGATTTGACTGGCTTTCGAGCAAGGGAACCTTTACCTTTTAATATTCTTAATAAGCCATGGTCCTAAATACTTGAAATCAGTGTGCTAGCATCTCTCTCTCTTTTCTTAAAGTGAATCCTAGAAGTAGCTTAA